>OV884059.1:146442510-149272893 GCA_930367215.1 Pollenia angustigena | reverse complement strand
CAAAAAAACTCACGAATAAAAATGGGGCGAGATAAAATTTTAACACTAAAAAACAATTAAAAATGCAAAATGCAAAGAATAATAATAATAACATTTTGTTCTGGGCATTTTTTCATTGTTTAATTATTTTGCTTTCTACATTTTTATAAAATATAAGAATTTTTTCAAAGCTCGTTTGCAAACAACAAATATTGAAGTCACTCTTTACATAATTTGGTATCGTCGAAAATTTTTCAATTTTTTTAAATTTTGGTCGCCGTCAAAGATATGTGTTACTGGCGTTCTCAACGTCTGCAATGTCACATCGGCTTCGGGTGCAATGTTATCATATTTATGACGTAACGACGTAATCTCTTTTAATATTTTTCGACATGAGTTACACACACAGTTTTTTCTCACTTTTCGAGAAACGATGGAATATTTTGTTTCACATCTTTTCGATGCGAGAAGTTCTCACTAAAGTTACAGAACATGGGTACAGGGAAGCATTTTCGTCAAAATACTAAGACTTGTGGGAAAGTGTAAAGCGGCCTTTAGCAGGCTTTAAAGAAGCTTTCTTCTCGAATTCAACCACTTAATGTTGAATATAATATACTTAAAAAAAATATTAAACGTCACCGAATAATAAAGTGTAAAAATCGTACCTAAATTTCAAAATGACTTGCGAATTTTTAAACATTTCACTTAACAAAAAGTGACAATAAACCTTTTAAAGAATTTTTTTTAACGAAAAACCCAAACTCTTAGGTAAATAATATACATGCATACATATATATGGTTTTAGGTGTCAAGTACTTTACAATAACACAAAAAAAAAAGGAAAAAACAACAACTGCACAACAATGTTTGTTAAAAGGAGAACGCAACATATCATGTGGCTCCAAAAAAAGAAACGCAAAAAACATACACTTTTTTTTTTCTTTATGCAACACTACACAACAAGTGCAACTCTGCTGAACACACTCATAGCCAGTGTGACCCGCTCTTTAAATTTTTTAAAGCTAAATCTGGCATTAGAAAAGTCCAAAAAATTCTAAAAATGTTTTTGAAAAATGCTGAAAGTAATGTCAAAATTTTTTTTAATTTGTTTAGGTTGCTTAGGCCAGTTCGTCAGGAAACTTCATTGTAGTGGGGAATGTAAGAAAAGATAAACTCACTATTTGTTGTTGATGTTTTTGTTTAAACTTTGAAATTGTTACAAGTAGAACTGTTGCTTATATGTAATTCTTGTACGCTTAACACTTTTGTTTTGTTTAATATCCTTAGTTTTTCTAAAATCTTTGCCTAAGCAACCAGTGAAATGCGCATAGGAATAGCTTATCCCATTAACAGAAAATGTCAGTGTTTTTATCAAGAATAAAAATTGGGAATTAAGCACGACAAACAAAATCTTGTAAATTAAAATATGTATATTTTTTATTAATTTTAGGTTTTAACATGAGCGGCGTTGCCTGATTTCGCTGCTGGCAGCTAAACTTTAGTTCAGTTGTCTTCCGTAATCGACCCATTAGTCAAAATTAAGAATCTGTATATAATTAAACGTTTGTCCCGAGTATGTGTTCTTAAAATCAAGAGCCGCTGGACCGATCGACACCAAAATTGGACAAAAAAATTAGTTTAGTCTGGAACCATTTTTGTCTTATGTTTAATACCGATTTTTTTATTAAACAAAAATTAATTTCCGGATAAAATTTTGAACCGGTAGAGTTATGGGGTCAAGTTATTAACAAAATTCTTCAGTATTTAATTGTTATTTGAAAAATCCCGAGCTAGTAATTAAACAAAAAATTAGGTTAAACCTATAAAGCTATTCAGTCAAATTTTCATAATAAAAATTAAAAAAAAAACATTTTATTAAAATGCTAAATGAAAATTTTGGAGCAAAATCAAAATTTTTAATGCTAAATTTAACAGCAAAATTTGACAAAGTGGCCACACTGCACAAAGCATTTAATTTGGATTTGTAGTGAAAGAGGAGGAAAAGGAAAAAGTAAACCTCAGCAATCAATGTACACACACACACATGCATGCATTCACTCACTCCTCATGTGATATGTGTACAAGAAAAACATTTTTAAATTTATGATGTTGATGACAACAAAAGACATCATTCTGTTTTGCGTGTTATTGTTGCTGTTTTTGTTGTTATGGTGGCCTCCTTCTGAACATGCCAACGTTAACATAAGAGTACAACAACACGAAGGGTAAAATGTTGTCAATTTTAATGTTGGTTGGCATGGCTGGCTGAGTTGAGTGGAGCTGTTTGGTTTGTTGGTTTCACGTTGTTGCTGTCACTGGTTGGTGTGTTTTTATTATTATATTTTTTCTTTTTCTTATAAAAGATTTTGGATCTTGTTACCTACCTACCAACTACCGGTGAAATGTTTGTTGTGGTGGTTGTATGTTAAAAAAAAAAAATATAATAATAATAACTACAACAAAAAGGCTACTCAATTTTTTTAATGTAAATAAAAAAAAATATTTTTTTTTTTAATATAAAACCTGACTTACTTGTTGTAAATAAGTAAACAAAAAAACCATCGAGTTATTGTGAATTAAACTGGAAATACAACAACGCCAGGGCAGCTACAAAAAGTAATGCTAATATAAAAATTGTCAGCTCATATCAAGTGTTGTTTAACTTTGCACCTTTTTTTGTGACTTTTTTTTATTAATTTATTTTTATTATTTTTTTTAAAGTTATTTGTTCTGAAATTTAAAACCTGTTTGCTTGATTGATATTTTAGTTATCTTTTCTCTTTATGTTTTTTTTTTTTCTTTAAATATTAATAAATGCAGTTCAAACCGGTCATATTTCATTTTTATTTACATTTCTTGTTTAAGTATTTAATTTATTAGGTACTTAGTTTAATTTCTTTCGATGATTAATACAATTTTCGAGGCTAAAGTTTTGATTATGAGGATTTAAATTTAAAAAATTATAATGTTCTTTCAAAGAATTTATTGGAAAAACGAAACATTCTATGATTTTTGAAAATAACACTGAATTTTGATAAAAAAAATACCTTATAAGTTTGTATTTTAAAAAAATTGGTGAAATAGATAAAAAAATGAATAATTTTATAATTTAAAAATAAAACTTAAGAAGAAAAAAATAAATTTAAAGAAGTGCAAGGTTAAAAATTTAAAGAATCAAACAATTCCGCGGTAAGGCAGATGTCAGCCAGGGCGAATTCATGTGTCAGGTGTATTCACTCGATCAGCTCTGGCTATGTGTTTTCGCTTGTCAAAACTGGTAAAATACATTTTATTAGGGATTTTGACCATCAAAAGTCTAATACATAAATTAGCCTTGATGTCAGCGTTCTATTTGTGCTTTAATATGCCAATGTGAGCCAGGAAGGAAAAATTGCTTTTCTGATTTTTTTTTTAACAATTTTCAGAACAAAATGTATTTCGTGTATAAAAACGTTACGACTTAAAATATTCCTCAGTAAAATTTTCAATTACTAGCAGTTGCTTTCATTGTGAATAAGGCTTTAAGATCATTCAAGAAAATCCTTTCTCACTGGGGATGGATTGATTTTTCGTTTCAGTGTATCAACAATTATTCACCGGTTTTTTTAAGGGGCCTTAAGGTTTTCATTACTCGAGCGCTTATTATCAAATTGAATAGAAAATAGATTTAGTATCAACTTGTATACTCAATGCTGGCGTAAGGTTATTATATTAAAAAGTTTAGATTATATCCCATTTTGCAAAATTTTTGTGTAATAACAATAAATGGAAATTCGTGGGTTTTAATATAAATTACAGAATTAAATTTATTTTAATTTGCTTATGTACAAACAAATGCAGATATTTTACAGTGCTGCCAGAAGTTTTTTGTGCTGCCAGAATAAATTTTTAGGAAAATACCACATTTGCACAAAAAATAAAAGTGTTATGCTTACGATCAATCATAATATGCACTGCAAAATTACAAATTGAAAATTTGCACAATGCCACCTTGATTTCCCTTATTCTTTGGTTTAAGTCTTTGTACTATACCTACCAAGGCGAATTGACTAGAAGGTGGGATCAAGTCAACATATGTTGTTTTTTTTCTGTGGTCGACTTGTCAAAATTTTTATACAAACTAATTTTTTATGTAAAGAAACCTATTTGTTTTACTAGCAATATTTTTGATTTATTTTTATTTAAAAAAAATTGGTTTGTGATGGAAATGTACTTGGGTTCAGAAACAATAAAAAGGGTATTTAAAACGTACCGGCTTGTTTTTTTTTTACATAGAAGAAAAAATAAAAAAAAAACGTTACTGTGAAATAAAACAAATCGACATAAATTATTCGAATTATTCGTTAATCGAAAATAAGCAATTTTAAATTATTCGAACAGTTAATCGCTCAAAATTAATCGATTAATAGAACAACGGTTAATCGCTTGAATACCCTAGTACTGCATGTTTATTTTAATTTAAACTAACTTCCTTTAAAACATCTGGCATTACTTACAGAAATCAGAAATTCAATAACTTTTCGTTTATCTTTTTCTTTTAAATTTGTACAAATTTTGCACACATTCACTTACACATGCACACTTATTAACATCTCCACCAGACCACTTAGGAATTGTTTTCTTTCTTTTACTTTTAAAAATTGATTGTACCAATTGTTATGGAATGAAAAACAACTAAGAAAGCATAGTCGGTCAGGCACGACCATATGATGCACTATACCACAGACTTTAGAGACACATTTTCAGAGTGTAACCTTTTTGGGACCCATTGGCAATAATGGATCCGAAAGAACAAAATTAAGTTATTATTTTATTTTATTTATTTGGTTTTTATTTTAAATTGATTAAGAAAAATATACAATTTACATAATTAAGTATAGATGAATGAACAAAATATTGCTAACTAATAGAAACTTGTACCTAAAACCAGTAATTTAATACAAAATTAATTTTTATAACTATAAAAATATGAATACGTTTGCAATTTTAGTATTTATTGTTCAAATATTCTCTAGCGTCCTCAACCGTTTTAAACCAATAAGAATGAGGTTTAAACATAAAACTATTATTCCATGTCATATTGGAGCGAGGTGCTATGCCATGCATATGTAAATGTTTGACACTTATAAAAGAAGGCATATGAAAGCCAAATAAAGCATCATTAATATCTACATCCTGTGATTTCAGAAATCCTTTTAAACCCTCTTTCATGCGATTGACTAATGGTATATCCTCTTTGGTCATTACTTTTAGGCTTTCTATGTGCTGCTTTTTACGCACAAATAATGGTAAGTGGATGCTGGTTTAATATTTTTAAATTTACATATTCTTCGGTTTCCAGTTCAATTGTAGTGTTAGGTTAAGATTCATATAAAAGTTCTTTCTGTCGAATATTATTTATTTTTCTTCCCCTTTATGAGATTTCAGGGAGGGTGTTGACATACATATATATAATCTTTGTTCAATTCTGGACTTAGCAAACACATACATACAAAGTAGCTTTCGTTAAAGTTACTGTCGTTAAAGTGTATAATACCTACATACATTTATAAGGAAGTTATGCCATTTATGATCACAAAGACTCTTTAAAAAAAAACTTGTATGGGGGCTATACTTTCAATAGTCTTTGTCCTTGTGACGACTATGTAGCAAATTTTGTCTATTTATCTCCAAAATTTCGACTTGAACTTTGCGCACAATTAACATGGGCAGTTAGATCAACTTAAAAAAAAGTGATTCTGAGGCGATTCGTATTAAAGGTGTTTACAAACAGCAGCACAAACGCATAATGCCCGCTCTAATATTGTGTTGTGGGTATAATAACATGTGTTGTTTTTGTTTATAAGTAAATAAAAAAGAGTTTTGTTGAAATCACTATAAATTCCTAATTTTGCTTTCCAAAGAAAGATAATACGGCAATTAAGAAAGCAAGTGAACTGATGTGAAAAATAAATAAACATTGGACTAACGCATATGGTCAAAACGTGTTATAATTTTTGCACAATGCTTTAACAACGACATTTAATGAAGTTGGATTATTTAAAATATAAATCTGTGGCATTTTGACAAAACATCTTAACTCGAATTTAAAAAGTTGAAAAAAATGTTGTTAATCATGCGAATTTTCATTCAAAAAACATTTTTGTTTAAGTTTTTAAAATTTTGTATTATAAACGAAATTTTTCTTTAATTTTGATTTATTTTATTATTTAATAAAAATGATTTTTTCACCGAGTTTTTTTAAAAAACATTTTTGCTATCTTTTCTCGACTTAAGATGTTTTGTCAAAATGCCACAGAAATTAATGTTGGCATGTATTAATATCCGATCAGATTTGTTTAATATTGGTTAAGTGGTGTTGCCAGATTTCCAGTTAAGTTATGACGTGTTTCGACTTAACCGTCTTTTGTCATACAACAGAGTTGTTCTTCAAAACAAATTTATAGAGTATTGAAAATGGTGAAAATTTGGCAACGCAGCATTTAAAAATTATTAAAATTTTCAGTTAAGATTTAAATTGAACAAACAAAAACTATTTAAAGTCATAATTCCAGTTGGTTTATTTATCTACATACATATGTTTATACATATTTACATATGTACATATATAAAAACTTTTGTATATACAAATCTCTATATTTATGTATACATATGTATTTTAATGTTATCCGCTTGTATTCTATAAACATACACACACATGTATGTACATATGTATGTATGTAACAGACAAAAACAAATGTTATGTCCAAAAATTAATTTATTGATATTCACATAACGAAATTGTTTACTCCGAACTCCTTTTTAGCAAATGTGTGCACATCTAAATATAGATTACATATATACAATTTTACATTGTACATATGAACATGATTTCATATAAGCAAGGATACATTCTTTAAGTGTCTTTCTGTTACCACTGACAACAGCAGTAATACAACACAATGTCATAATCAACAACAGAAAAGAGAGAAAAAATAATCAAATTAGTTTTAACCAAAATTTTTTGTGTAAATGTGGGGGTTTTTTTTTTGTTGTAAATAACTAATCGGACTTGTATTTTTTTGTTATTGGTTAACTAGAAAAATATAAAAATCAGCTGTAATTTAATTTATAAATAATGAATGAAGAAATTAATGAATGGCATTTGTTAGTAAATGAACTACATATATTGAATAATTGGGAGCAAAGGAAATACAAAAAAGTATAAAACGAACAGAAAGCAGAGTATTAACAACACTTAAATTCCCAGCGGTAATTTGGGAACAGGGTTGCCAGATACCAAAAATCGAATAACTGGACAATAAAAAAAAATCACCTGGATTTTGAAAAAATAACTGGACAAATTGAAAATGCACTTAACTATAAGAAAAAGTCAAAGTTTACTTCAAATTTTATTTTACAATAAAAAAAAGCAAGGAGCAAGGTCATATTAAAAAATTATGTATATATCAGGGCGAATTCACTACAAGTGTCAGCGAAAAGCCTGCTGACTTTGACAGTTCGAACGAACCTTTTTATTTTAGTTTTACTATGTTTTGTATAGAAATGGTTGACATTCGAGCCGTAAACACTTACAATGCAATTTGTTGGTATTGTTGTTGAATTACTGCCACCGTATACATAAATCTGACTTGGTGTATATTAATTTATGTCAAATAAAATACACAGCCGTGCTATGGAAACCGAAATCGAGTGAAATTGAAATCAATGGAGATTTTCAGTTAAATCGTGTTTTTTTTTTTTTTTTTTTTTTTTTTTTTATATAATAAGTTCTAATGAAGATAAGCTGTACTCATAGTATGAAGTATTAATGAACTTTAAACACTGGAACATTTTCAAAGATTTTTCGATTTTGATTTTACTTGAATTCGATGTTCAGAACATATTTTCATATTTTTAACTGGAAAAATTTTATTTTAGCTGGTTCCTGGACAAGACCCAAAAAAACTAGACATTCCAGGTCGTCTGGCAACCCTATTCCATACTCATATCTCTTTTACACACTTTGTCATTGGGGGGTAGACCTTCCGCTCTCACTTCTTTCGCAGTTACATAAGAATGGTAACTGGATAAAAATAATAATTATTTTGCACTGACAAAAATCACAACAAAAAATGTTACTCCTTCTCTTCTCCCTTCTCATTGAAGGGAATGCGGAATGTGTATATATATTATCCTATCATCTATCATCGTATATGGCTCTATTATCTGGGATCCTGATTATGATGTTCACATAAACCGAATAGAATCACCCCTATCGCAAACAACTACTCCCATGAAAATATTCCCATATTTTTTTTATTTCGTATTGTGAATGATTCCCATAACAATTTTTTGGGAATGAATTCAAAAACTTAAGAAATTTGGCATCGCTAATGTTTACTCCCGCGAATTTTTTTAATAAATAAATTCCCAACAAGTGTTGATGTGAACGAGAAGGGAACATGTAAATTTTAATTTGTATTCTAAAGTAACACTAAATTAAATAACTTTTTTCTTTTATTGAAGGAGTGTACATAAAGAAAATGAAGATAAACACTATTATTCATTATTTATTTTATTATATTTTTATTAGTATTTTATTTTGTATATTTTTCTTTCACAATACAAGCACTGACAAGTTACTCACAATAGAGACTTTTGTTTACAAAGCACTGACAAATAATTCACAATTGAAAATTTTACTCCCAAAATAATTGCTATACCGATTTGTTGGGGATGGGAATTTAGGGTTGTTCCCATATATCATATTCCCATAACATTCGCGATAGGGGTGAATATGGCCAAAAAAAATTTTTATTGTTCTGCTTAGGAAACTCAACTTGTAATCCTTCTGAAGTACTTCCATCTTACTCTGTAAGACTTGCACGCGTTAAATTACCATCACTAGTAAGCCGAACATTGCTTAACATTGCGTTTTTAGTTAATTTGCTTAATGGTAACGTTAGTTCTGAATTCCTGCTTAATAATGTTAAACTCAACGTTCCGCAGCGATCAACTCGCAATTATATACCATTATATCTTCAAGCCGTTCACACAAACTATGTAAATTATGATCCTTTTCGGAGAATATGTAAAGATTTTAATGAAATCTATTATTTAGTTGACTTTTCTTTAAGTACCAGTGTCATTAAACGTAGTATTATCTTGTTTTTAAATACATAAATTAATAATATTGTTTGCAATTTAATTATAGTCTGTACGGATTTAAATCCATAGACTTAAATAAATAAATAAATAAATTATCTTTTATACGGAAGAGTCGAGACCTTCTATGAGGCATTCTTTAGCAGTTAGATAACAATCGTAATTAATTCAAAAGCATTTTTAATCAGGTCTTCTGAGTTTTCCCGCTAGGTAGAGCTGCCATATTTTTGTTTGTGTTGAAATGTTGCCATTTATAAAATGTGACATTCAAATTCTCGTTGCTTATTTAAAATCAAAATTTTCGATTCTAAAACAAGTAAGAGAGTATAGTCTGTCAATCCCGACCATATGATACCCTATACCAGGAGTTCCCACCAAATTCCTTTTCACGGACCCCTTGTAAAAATTTTTTCGCGGCCCCTTCCTAAAGTCTAAGATGTATTCTGTTTTAAGGGTAAATAAGAAATGGAAAAAAGGAAATAATACAAACATATTTTTTATTTTGATTAAAAATTTATAATATGAATGTTTAAAAATCAAATAATAAAATAAACCATAGTTTTTAATAAAAAGTTACAAGCTTAAAAAAATAATACATATAACAAAAGGAAAAATACTATTTTATATACATTTTTGATCTTTCCTCATGGATCTTGTTGTTGTATGATTAATTTTAAAGTATAATTGCAATTTTAACAATATCTTAATTTAATCGCCAGAAAAATTAAAATAGTTGATTGCTATTTCTTTAAATAATCAAAGAAATTTTACGTTAAAACTTGAATTTTTTGCTCTACAAAAATTGTAAAAATCTAAAATTACCTCTGCATAGTGTCTTCTCTATTTCTACCATACTTAAAAAAAGTTTTAAGGGTTTTTATTTTTTGAGTAGTGGTTGACATTCTCAGGGAAATTCCCATATGTTCGTATATAATTTATGTTATGTTTTTTAATTAGTAGAAATAAAACACATGGAGTTGTTATGATTTTTTTGAAAGATTTATAAAAAAAAAAAAAAATAGTTTTTTTTTGTCGAAAAGTACGAAATTACTAGGTTAAAAAAAAAAAAAAAAAAGAAAAAAATATGCAAACACTGGTTGTGGGTATAAAAATAATTGCCATTCCGTTTTACCGATTGCCAGATCTAACGAAAATTAAACTTTGATACCTAGATTTTTATTTAAAATAATCCTCTTTAAATAAAAGGATAAAATACTGCTATTCTTAGATTTTTTCGTTGAGGGAACAGTCATGACTTTCAGTTTTTAGGCGAAAGGTATAAAAATACTCATCTTCCTTTCACGCATTTCTACACCCAACACAAAAAGAAAAAATCATTAATAATATTCTCAGTACTCATTCAACATTTCATTTCTTGTTTTTATTAACTACATCTATAAACGCATAACTATAAGTTTTCAAAAAAAAAAAAAATTATTTTTTTTTTGGTCTTTTTTCTTTGGCTTAAAGTTTTTGAAAAAAATTGTGTATAAAGTTTATTTTTGTATCTCTCTCTGTCTTTCATTCATACACACAAAACTTTTATAAAACATAGAAAGTTTTGCTAACAAACTTTATTGTTTAGAATTCGATATATTACTAAAAGTTTGAACGACTTGAAAACTAATTCTTACAACATATTTGACATTCTTGGTAATTTTATTTGAATTTTTTCTCCCATTTATTTTCTGCTTACTTGATTTTACCAAAAACTTTGCCAATTTAATATTGAATAAAAAAGAAAAAAAAAAAATATATATACATATACATATGTATATACATACATACATATGTATGTACATGTAATTTTTCGAAGAACTTTTTAACTATTAAATGCACGTCGAATGGCAAATTGCAGAATAAATAAGAAAAATAATTTTAAAGCCACCTTTTGACATGGCATTTTAAGGAGCATTTGCTTAATTTAAATTTAAGTTGTACATTAATACATTTTATTACATATGTAAATAGACTTAAAATTAGCCATGCGGTCAACATACTTATGTAAAAAGAGTTGGAAAACTTAACTTTGTACATATTTAAATAGAACTTAAATAAAAATAATATATAAATAGAAAGTCAGAAACTAGCCCTTTATGATATTATTTTGTAACTAAATTTTTATTTGAACTCTTATATTTTTTATATAAAAAAAAAAAAATCATATTTTTCACCAGTTTAACTAATTTCTATACTAAGTTTGTCATTCCGTGCGAAACGTTTTTATTATTCATCTCAGACCCCATAAAGCATATATATAGGTATGTTATGGCTCCTTGAGTAATTCTAACTCGATTTGGCCATGTCCGTCTGCCCGTCTGTTGAAAACACGTTCACTTTCGAAAAAATCAAAAGAAATTAACAAACTTCGTGTCGAATTGTTTCTTGCAATCCGAAGAAGTAGGATCAGAGCTATGAACCAAAATGTGGAACTACCACCCTAAAAAATTGATAATTTTGTTACAAAAACTAACAAAATTGGCGGAACAATGCACGGAATGATATAAGATTTTGCAAAAATTCATTTTATTTGACTGGAAACACTGTGAAATAACGTGAAGATCATTCCATTAGTTATCCTTTACCCCATATAAACCCTTCTCCCAGAAAACAGTTTAGTACACCTAAAAGCAAATTTATTAATGCTATCATAAAATTTGGCACGTCACAGTTTTTTAGGACTAGAAATAACGCTGTGAAATTTCGTGAAGATCGGTCCATGATTTACCCTAGGCTCCGTATAAACAATTCTCCCTGAAAACAATATAGTACGCATAAAACCATAATTAATAATGCTATCATAACAACATTGGGCATGTCACAGTTTTATAAGACTAGAAATGACACTGTGAAATAACGTGAAGATCGGTCCATGATTTACCCTTGGCCCCATATAAACCCTTCTCCCGGAAAACAGATGTCATATCTACGCACTGTAAAAATCTAAGATCAGTTTCTCTAGTATTTTGCCAAAAAATTTCAATTCGTCAACTCATTATTGGTTTGACCTACACCGTTAAAAAAAACCGGTTTGACCAAATTTTTTTTTGGTTTCTGAGATAATAAGCATTAAATTTGCTCCATATCAACTATTTTAACACAGCGTTTACATTTGCCAGTACTGGCAAGACAGTAAGCATATACATATTAGTTGGCAAAACAATGCAAAAACAAAATAGCTGTAAAAGTGTTTATGTATTAGTGAAAAAGTTTGAATGAATTGCTACTGTCTTGCCAGTACTGGCAAATGTAAACGCTATGTAAAGCTTATTAAGGATTGTTTTGCACTTCACGCCACTGTTTGGCGAATGCAGAAAATTCCTCGTACAAAAACGTACAAAAAAATTTATAAAAGTAGTTAAAGCGAAATCAAAACAAAATGACAAGTAAACAAATTTCACTCATGCTTTAGTTCATTGCTGTAAGAAAAAAGTAGTTCAAGCAAAACCAACATAAAATGTTAACAAATCAATTCACAGCATTAAGTATACGTATGCAGCACAAAAAGCTACTTTTTAAAAATAAATTTGGAAAAGTGGCGTATGCGGCACAAAACAATAGTTTTAAATATTAATAAAATTCTATTAACTTATATGTTTGTTAACGAAAATGTTAATTTTTCTTCAAAACATATGCCAGAAGCAGTAGTACAAATACAAAAAAAAATCTATCAGTTATATTTTCAGAAAAATTTTTGTGCTTTCTTTAATTTGGCGTATCGCATTTGTGCAATTTGTAAGCCGTTGTGATTTTTGCCTGTTTTCTTAATTAAAGATTTAGCTTTTGTTTAATTATATCAACGGCCAAGTTCAGTTAAGGCTCAGTTAGCCGGGAGAAACAGTAACAGTAACCTTACCGTAAAAAAGTAAGACCAATAAAATTTTTACAGATTGAGACGTAACATCTTACTGCTAACTATAATCGTTCTAATTGCTTTACATACCACAAAATGAAGCAGCTGATTTGCAACGCTACTGTAACTCCCGGCTAACTGAGGCCTTACAAATAACTATCTCTATAACTGTAAATTAATATATTGGTAAGAGACAGTTATAGTAGTAATAAATAGTGTCCGAACAATTAATCAGCTCGTTATCGGCCAGAAACTGCTTGTCGGCCAATAATAGGTATTCGTCATTCTTTTAACCGAATTTTGGCGAAGGCCGAACTTTTTTAATACCATTTTGTATGCAAATGTTACAAAACCATGCAGAAATAATAAACAACAACCTTTTTTTCCAAATTCAGTTGTGGGAAATTATATTGTTTCTAAAACACTTAAACAAGCTAGCAAAATCGAAAAGAAAACACAAAGGAATACAAATTAAAGCTTCTATAGAGGAAAACCACGACTGTTCTGTCGTTATAACAAAAAAACTTATGAATTCTTAGTACATATGTAATTATAAATACGTAGCACATACCTACATATGCTAAGTACACATACATATTTTGATACAACTATGTATTTGACAAATACTATTTGTTAACAAATAACTTTTTTTGTTCGTTTTTTTTAATTACTAAACATTTTTATAAATGTTTTTTTTCTGTATAATAAAATTTAAAATTTTTTTTCTTGTTGTGATTTTAGATAAGTAATATTCGGCTTCGGCTTTAGTTCGACCGAGCTTCGACATCGGCCTGAAAAAGTTGGGACAAACACTAATGGCCGTTTTCTCATTACACGATTATCTCCTTTCCTAATGAAAAACTGCACATTAAAGAAATTTGGTTTTCTCAATGTCTAATTTGCTTCTATTATGTCGCAAAGCTAACCAGCACTCATATGCCAATTAGTTATTCTCCTTTTATTTGCCGTGCAGATAAAGTCAATCAGCTGACTCCCAGCTTTAACATGTATTTTGAGAGGTGTTGCCAGCTGAAAACAATGTTTTTTGTCGGTATGTATATTGAGAAACACAAAATCGTTAACGGACAGTTTAGCGCTCTAATAAATTTTTGTTGACATTAAGTATACTATAACAGCCAGTTTTTCGATACATTGAGAAAATGGAGTTAATTATAATCAGTGTTGCCAGATATTTTTTCTTCCCCAAAAAAATATAAAAAAATCCAACTAAATGTAAAAGTTTAGATACTAATTCTACATCAATTGAATTAACTTGATTCAGATTTAATTTTCGTACTAATATCATTACCTAAATAAAACAAAAATTGGCAAATTTTTAACATTTTTCTGCTCTCTAAAAATAAAATTATGCCCCCTTAATTTTTCCACAAAGAATTTATGCCTCCTGTCTGTGTGACGAATACCTTAACTGACAATTCTGATTATAACTGAACTTGTTATCTTAAAGATGTTTGCGTAATTTTCAGCATTCTGTGATATTTAAGTTGTGTTAAATTTACTACTGTCATATTTTTTTTATACCCACACCACAATAGTGGAGAGGGTATTATGCATTTGTGCTGATGTGTGTAACACCTTAAAACACACCTTAAAGTATACCGATCGAATCAGAATCACTTTCTGAGTCGAACTAACGATGTCCGTCTGGCTGGCTGGCTGTCCATGTAACCTTGTGCGCAAAGTACAGGTCGCAATTTTGGAGATAATTTGATAAAATTGAAGTCATAGGTTCTTATTGGCACAATGACCACGAGGGAAGATAGGGGGAAATTTATTCCTCTCAGAAACTATCAAACCGATTTTAATAAAATTTAAAACATAGATAGATCCATAGATAGAGGTATGGGGCAATTTCTGCCTCTCACAAACTTTCAAGCTAATTTTAATGAAGTTTATAAACATAGATACATCCGTATGGACACATAGGCATGATTAATTTTTAAATACTGTCGTGTAGGGTATCATATGGCGGGCTTGACCGACTTAACTTTCTTACTTGTTTTATTATTAATATGTAAGTTTTGTATTCAAATTTCCGTTTTTGTAACTGATAATTGATTTTGACAGTTTGTGTTAAAAGATAATTGCTCAGCTATGTATTATAACATTTGTTGCTGAACATGTGTTCAAATACATATTTATGCAGTCCACACGTTAATATCTAGTGTTGGCAATAGAATTCGATAGTTGCTACGGCAATAATTGGCAAAAAAAATTGCTCGTCTAGACTTAGGCCCGTAATTTCTACAAAAAGATACCTAGCTGTGTATAGATATCTATAGTTTTCATAATTTTAAAACGTATTTCTTACCTACGGGTTAAGGTGTAGTGTATTTTACACCATCTATTTTCGATAGTTAATTCACTTAGGCAAAATTTATGTACAACCGGCCAAGATTTCTGCTTAATGTTTTTTTCCTTAAATAATTCATAAATTTTCACAATTTCATCATTAAAATGATTAAAATAATTTTCTGATAACTTTATAAAAGTGTTTTTATCCATTTTTAATACTTTAAAGAAATATAAATTTGCTTGCTTTTTTTTGTGTGTGTTTTTTTTTTTCTTAATCATCTGTCATCTTAATCATCTCAAATGTAATGTGAACTGAACGGCTGTGATTAGCTACATATATCAACATTTTGCTTAAACGCGTTTAAAAACCCAATTGTGAACTTAGCATAAATTACAACAATTGTGTTATCCGATAGCTAATGATAACTGTTAGGTAAGACCAGGGCCAGATATCTATTTGTAAAAATTACGGGCATAAGGGTTACTTTTTCTAAATTTTTGACAGTTTTTACTATTTTTATTTGAAATCTTTTTAATTTTTAAATCACGATATTTTTTGAAAAGTTGCTATTTTTTGGTTACTGTTCAGTTAACACAAGGAGATTTCAAAAAATTAAATACCGAGGTTTTCCGCGATCCCTGAATTTAATATTTTTTAAAATAATTTTTGGGATAAGCATCCCTGGTTTATACGTATTATCTAACGTTTTTTTTCAAATAGAAACTGGGAATTATTTCTTTTCATAAGTAACTTAATTATATTCAACATTTTTTATTTTTCGAATTTATTCTATGAGCTGACGAAGTCCGTACGCTGGTGTCTAATAATTGTAAATTTTTATGTACATACAATAAACTCATTGCTATCCAAAGGATAGCTAAGGTAAAATGAAACAAGAAGATACAAGATAATAGTCTGGTAGTGTATAAAGTCATTCCTAAAAATTGAAGGAATAGGACTATTACAAAAAAGCTTTATAAAATACATAACTAAAATTTAGGTCATAGAATAAATTCGAAAAATAAAAAATATTGAATCTAAATTTTTTCAGATTTATATTTTTTTAAATTTTAATATCGATGTTAATTATGTAACTTTCTAAAAAAAGCTTTTAATTCTTCTGGAGCTAAAAAACCAATGAAAAACACTTGCAAAAACAATTATTGCCCACAAAAATTATTCATCATTTTTATTTTCTTTTTTTTTCATTTCCTGTATCTAAATTGAGATTTTACAGTTGCTTCTTAAGATATTTTTTTTATAATTTGGATTTATTTTGTTTTATTTTAAAGTTTAATAAAATTTATATATTTTTTTTTTTAAAATTTAAATCATTAAAATTTGGAAAATTTTATGTATGGCATCCTTCTTCCTATTTTAGGGCATGCGCTCTATCGTCAAATGAAATTTTACTCTGTAGTATGGTGTTTTTGTTTTTTCCAGTTTTTTCTCAATTATTCAAAAATAAAAACAACAAAGGCAACAGACCTTGTTAAGCAGTACAATTTAAATAGCAACAACAATTTCAAAAACAAACATTTTGTGCATGTACATAGATGAATACTGTATGTACATATATGCCAGCAGGACGAGGCAGAATAAGCCTCCCACAAGCCGGTTTTATATAAGGGATAAATAAACACACAAACAAATGTAAATATGAAACAATCTCTATGGGTTTTTGTAGCTTATACATATGTACAGAGTGTATGTGTTTAATGCATACATAAAAGTATATTAGGTGTGTTGGATATACAAATATACATACATATATATGAATGTATATAAGTGGAATTTTACGTATGGCTGTATGTAAATATATACAAGTAGGTATACTGGCATGTTTATAGCAAAATGTTGTTGTCTGTAACATGAATAATAAAATCATTGCATATATCTCCATTATGTCTGCCTTTACCATATTCTACATACATACAACACTAACAAAAACAGCAATAATAAAATACGATAACAAAACGATATACATACATACCTACATACATTTGTCGCTGGCTTTGCTGTTGTTATTGTTGCTGCCTGCTACTGTTGTTTAAAATGTCAGCAACAGCAATTTTCTGTTTTATATTGTTTTTATCGATTTTTTACATTTAATGTTTAAAATAGTTTTTAGTTGATTATGGAAGAAATAGTAGCTGTAGCAGCAGTGTTTTTTGTTGTTTTTTCTGCACATTGCTTAAATTTTTTTTTTGCTTTTTTATAATTATTTCATTACTTATAGCATAGTTAGCAGATGTTTAAAGAAGAAACTTAAGAAATTAAAAAAAGGAAAAACTGGTTTTTGGATTAAATCGAATTTTAATTTTTCAAAACTAGTTAATTAAAACGTTTTTTATTTAAAGTAAACAAATAATATAAATTAAGTAAAAAATCAGGCTCGAGGTCTTATTAGATTAAAGTTTGTTTTTAACCTTCTTTACCATTTTCTTTGTCTGTGAGACCGACGCATCACATTTTTGTTTATTACATTAAAACAAAAAGTGGCAACTCCCTCATTCTCAGTATCTTCGCGATTACTCAGTACGCACCCAAGGCGAATTCAATAGAAGGTGGGGTCAAGACAACATATGTAGATTTCTTTCGGTGGTCGACTTGTCAAAGTTTGTATACAAACTAGTTTGGTATGTAAACAAACCTTTTTTAACTAGCAATATTTCTGGCAATGTGACCACAAAAACAGTGTCGTTGGTCAGTTGACCTCACCTTTTAGTCAATTCGCTTTGTTACGCACCATTTAGTGAAACAATGGCGTTAATATTAAGGCCCAAATACACTTGTCAAATGCTTTTCCAGCCGGCGAATTCATCATGTACGTGTGCTTGACGTTATATTCGCCGTCATATCTAAATTTGTTGATTTTTTATCCAGCATCATCGGTGTGACACATACAAACACATTTTCACTAATACTACCACAATGCTTGATGAGTATTTTGATCAATGTATTTGGGCCTTTAAAGTGAGGTGTCTGTGAGACCGACTTAACTAGGTATAAGTCGGTCTCACAAGTACAAATAATTTCAGGTAAGTTGGTTTGGCCAAATAAAAATTTGTAAAACGAAAATTCACCGTAAACGGACAAGGAAATTGTGCTCAAAATAATTTTTTTATGTGATTTCTTTATTATTTTGTTAGGAAGACCACGAAACGAGGGATATATTTGAAGCATATGTATTAAATTAAATTTTAGTTTTTTGTTTACTTTTAAGATAGAAAAACAAAATACACGGGTAATTCCATGTCAAAACGACCAAGAGTGGGACACGACCCCTTCCGATTTTAATGAAATTTGGTGAGAAGGTTCCTTTTATCTTAAGCCTAGTACTCTGTTCAAATTTGTGAAAAATGTTGAGCAACATTGATTATTCCACACGAAAATTTTGACATTTATCAATGTTACCAATCTTGCGAGTTTGTACAATTTGACGTTTTTATTCCTTCAAAGTATGCTAAATTGTTTCGTATATGTAAACAAACGCCACATGTATTTTACTAAAATTATTTTTTTTAATAAAAAATTATATTTAAAAAAGTAACTGCCTATTTCACGATGTCACGATGTCCATAAATATGGATAAAAAACTGTTACCGGTTGTGTTATTTTAATTTTTTATTTCTTATTTAATATTAAGTTCATACTTTTTTGCTTAAAATTCCACGTGAAATAAAGGCAGCTTACATTATTTCGCAGTTGTAAAAAAATGTTGCCAGAAACATTTCGGAACTTTTTCACAAAAAAAAAACTGAGTACAACTCTATCAACATTATTTCATAGATATTCCGCACAAGTTTTTTTCATATGCATTTTGACAGCATTTCACGTGAAATGTTGAACAAAGTACCAAGCTTTATAAAGAACAGATATGAACGAAAAAAAATTTAAAAAAAATTTTTTTTCAAAAGTTATGTCATATTCAAAATGTCATAATTTCGCCGAATAAGCCGAATGTGTTGAGCTTATTTCTTCAATATCTCGAAAGCTACTTGACATACGAAGATGCTTTTAATGTAATTTTAAAGAGAATACAAAAAAAAAAACAAGTAAGAGAGTCGGTCAAGCCCGACCATATGATACCCTACACCACAGTATTTAAAAACACATCATGCTTATGTGTCCATGTAAATATGGATTTATCTATGTTTATAAACTTCATGAAAATCGGTTTGAAAGTTTGTGAGAGGCAGAAATTGCTCCCTGCCTCCCCTTGTGGTCCTATTTTTTAAAAACTGTAAAGCTAATGTGTCCCTATAGATATGGATCTATCTTTGTTTTAAATTTCATTAAAATAGGTTTGAGAGGCAGAAATTGCCCCTATCTCCCCTTGTGGTCCGATTTTTTAAAAAATATGTACATTTTGGGTCCATATAGATATGGTTCTATCTATGTTTTAAATTTCATTAAAATCGGTTTGTTTGTTTCTGAGAGGAAGAAATTTCCCCCTATCATCCCTCGTGTTCCTACGATTCGGCTTGGTCCTTGTGCCAATAAGAACCTATGACCCACATTTATCAAATTATCTCCAAAATTGCGACCTGTACTTTGCGCACGCCGGACGGACATCGTTAGTTCGACTCAGAAAGTGATTCTGATTCGATCGGTATACTTTAAGGTGGGTCTACAACCACTATTTTAAGGCGTTACACACATCAGCACAAATGCATAATACCCTCTCCACTATTGTGGTGTGGGTATAAAAAAAATAAAAATAAAAAAAATTTGAAAAATGTAATACATATCTGCAAAATATAAAATTTTAAAAACGGACTAAGACAAAAACCTATTTTTTTATTTGGCGAAATTTTTTTTATATAATACCTCAAACTGTTCTTTAAAAATCCTGAAACTTTAAAGGGGGTGTTTTTTTTTTCTTTTTTAAGATATGAATTTTAATATTGGAATTTTGAGCAAAAGTACACTGTGCTAGTTGCAAAAAACAGACCAGCTGCGCACCTGGCATTTTACCCTAATTGGTGCACGCTGAATCCAGCGGTGCTAACCGTTTATTTAGGTTAGCTCTTGTTTTCAAGATATACCGTTATTTCGAAAATTTAAGAAGTTGCACAGCTTATATTCGCGTAACTCAAAAACGCGCCCCAAGTATTCTCTTTAAAATAACATTAAAATCATCTTCGTATGTCAAGTAGTTTTCGAGATATTGAAGAAATAAGCTCAACATATTCGGCTAATTCGGCGATAATATGGCATTTTGAATATGACGTAACTTTTGAAAAAAAAAAAAAAAAAAAAAAAAAAAAAATTTTTTTTTAATTTTTTTTGTTCATATGTATGTATATGTTCTTTATAACCCTGCAAATAATAGGACCAGTCCAAACACGCGTGTAAAGAGTAGTCCACATGGGACCAGGACTAGTCCAAAACTAACCTAAATGTATAGAAAAAACCTGGTCTATTTAACATTAATTATTATTTTTATTGCTTTTTTAATTTATATATAATAGAACCAAATGTTTGTTTCTCACAAAAACGAAATAAGTCAGAAAGGTAGTGCTTAATCCAGCCAATCTGGTAACTTTATGATTACTTGTACAGCGTTTTGTAATTCCAGAAGAGAATAGATATTTAATAAAATTGTGAAATTATCAGGCAGGTCAAATATATGCAAATCCAATCGATTTTGTTTTTGGTTTTTCAGTTTCCGAACGATTTTGTTTATTCCTAAAAATTTTAAAATCTCTACTTTTAAGAAAACGAAAAACATGGTCTTGTTCACGGTTTCGTTGCCAGCGCTTAAATTGATTCTACTTCGTCAAGTTTTCTTTACAAAAATAATTGGTTTGCACAAAACTTTTATGTGGCAATACTTCAATTGAGAAATATGTAAGTATGTTGTTTTATCAGAAAGATTAAGGACTTAAAATAAAAATAATAATGTAAAAAAAATTACTTAATGCTAAATGAATCAATGTATGTATTAATCAAACAGCTCGTCAGGAAACTTCATTCAAAGATTTTAGAAAAACTAAAGATATTATACAAATAAAACTGTTAAGCGAATAAGAATAATAAGTCCCAGTTTTACTTGTAACAATATCAAAGCTTAAACAAAAACAACAAAAATAAACAGTGAGTTTATCTTTTCTTACAATCCCGACCACAATTGGTTGATTTTTTGTCAACTCTAAATGTAGTTGTAAGTGGATAAAGAAAAAACAAAGTCCTTTATTTTATTTTGTCAGTTCAGCTTTATTTACACTGCCACATGCATATTAGTTATCCAAATTTTTCTTGGGATTCAAAGATTAATTATTAAGGTTTCGTTATAATGTGCTAAATTCCTATTTCATACTATTGACAAACTGAAGTTTATTGTTGATGAGATAAGCTATTCCTATGCGCATTTCACTGGTTGCTTGGGCCAGATCGTCAGGAAACTTCATCCAAAGATTTTAGAAAAACTAAAGATATTAAACCAAATAAAACTGTTAAGCGAATAAGAATTATAATAAGCCCCAGTTTTACTTGTAACAATATCAAAGCTTAAACAAAAACAACAACAATAAACAATGAGTTTATCTCTTCTTACAATGTTTTATTTTAACAAAATTTTGCTGTCGTAACATGACGAAATGTAGGACCTTTCTTTTATTTCTTATAGTTCTAAAACTGTACATAAGCTTTTTTACATACATATTTTTTTTTACCAAGTTTTGCGGTGTTAATTGGCGAACACTAACCGGAAATAAAGTGTGTGTTTGCCGAATCATTTGTATAGTTTATTTTTCCCTTTTTTTTAAAAAAAATAGTTTGTTAATTTTTTTTAACTTCCGAAGAAAAAGTCATTAATTTTATTTATATTAAGTAAATAAAAACAAAATTAAGATGATTGCAAAACTGATAAGAAAATAAGCGGATTTTTTTAATTGCGTAGTAGTTTTTGCATTAAATTAAAGGTTTTTAATTAATTAAGAAAAAAATAAATAAATACATACATATGTATGTATACTAATACAAACATACATACTTATATGAATATTACTTTCTTTTAATCTAGGACAAATAGTATTTTCTGTTTTTTTTTTATTTCTTATTTAAACCTTACATTTTTTTCTTATCTACTTGAAATTTAATGCCAGTATTATTTTATTTTACTACAGAATTATAAGATTTTCTTTTTTCTAATTAAATTTTCTAAACTTTATTTTTCGTAAATTCCCTATAAGCCATTTTAATTATATTTTTTTTTTTTTGTACAAAAATCTACAAATCTGCACATTAATAGCCTTAAGTAATTTCTGAAAACAACAATAATTATTTTCATTTTGTTGTCTGTTTTCTTTTGTATATCTTTTAATATTTTATGCTCCATGTAATGTAGTCTTATCTTGTCTGTATATGTATGTAAGTCATTTTGTTTACTAACAATGGGAAATTGAATTTTCTAAAAAAAATAAGGGAAACAAATATGGGATTTGCTCAGATAAAAGCTAAAAGATTAACCCCCTATATTATATATATATATAAATTCCTTTTGTTCCTATAAGGAGCATAGGGCCTTAATGATTGTGTTCCATTCTTGATTGTCTGTTGCTACGATCTTCAGCTCGTTCCACGTTTTATTGATTTTTCCTACTTCGATGTCTAGTTGGCGACGCCAGGTGTGGCTCGGCCTTTGGGATTCCAGTCTATTGCGTTTCTGGTGATGTCGGCTTGAGGTCTTCGCAGGGCATGTTTTCTGATTTCGTACTCAATTGGTGTTTGTCCGCACTCGGCCCATACCCAGAAAAAATGAAAAACCAACTTCAATTAAGATATTTGCTAAAAATTTGTATTATTTATTAAATTCTGTACTGATTTTCCTCCAGCAAACAAATTGATCATATCAATTAACACGTTTGTAAGTTTGAGCTTTTCTTGCTGTTCAGTTTCAATCAATAGGTTTAATTGAAATTTGACCACCAGCAAAAGAGGCTAAATAAAACGCAAACACAAATTAAAATATTTTCTTCAATCAACAGAGTTAATTGAACCAATTAAAAAATAGTTTGAAAATTTTAAATATTTTAAAGTTTGTGTGTATGTTTTCATATTTGCAAATATACACACAAATATTATAATTTTTGTTTGCAATTAAGGGAAATTAATTGGAACAACTAAAAAAATTGTTTGAAACAGCATTATTGAATTAATTGAAAAAATGTTGGGGAAAAATGTTCTGTGTAAGCGTTCGTTTGTGATGGTGTTTGGCCAGAAAATTTTTAGTATATGACGGAGCCAACGGTTGATGAATACTTGTATGGCATTGGTATCGTATTGAATTGAGTTCCAAGACTCGCAGCCGTAGAGTGCAACTGATTTCACGCAGCTGTTAAAGATGTATACTATATTATTATTGTTTTAATACAAACCTTATAGTCAAACAAATTCCCAAAAAAATTTTGGTCCCATCAAAGTTATTTTGGTCCTTTTAAATCGAAAATTAAGCTCAAAACAAAAAACTCAAAGTTCATAACTGCTTCAAACCTTTTTTTAATGTTTTAATTAAAAAAATACCACTTTTAAATAAATAAATTCGTTTCTCTTCGCGATCGCAAGAGATTGGACAAATCTCCCGTGATCTGTCAATTTTGGATTTTTGCCGAATCCCAGGTATTGGCTGCACCTCATTATGGCCCGAAGGATGTAACACCAAAAGGTGAAATATCCTTAAGATAATCCCTTAACCTTTGGGTGCGTATAAGGTGCAGAAACATATCCTAAACATAAGAAAATATCGTATTTATGTAATGCATTGTTACTTTTAGTTCTTTTGCCATTTTAAAAGGATCTTCCTTGATTTCTTTGAATATCGACCGCTTTTTCCTCTCATTTGATATGTCAAAAGTTATTCTAGCCCGCAGCGCCAGTGAAATTTGATTCACCTCTACAAGTTAAAAATTTTACTTCGAAGAGTACTTTGCCACCGTTTCACACAGCCGTAATATTGGAAAGTTTGTTGGTTATGAACACACAAAATTTTTTTTCGGTCTTGTAAACTCTTTTCCGATTATGTATACGATTGAGCCACTGTACATACTTTATCTAATCTAAAGGCTCAGTTAGGCGAACGTTGCTGCACCGTATATGTACTGTATCAATCAGCTGTTCGCTTGTTGTTATATGAAAACTAATGCAAAAGCTTACCGAAATGCAATGTACCGTAGTTGCAACGTACCAATCTGTATAAAATAGAATTTTATGCCGTTGTTACGTGACATTTGTAAGAGAGTGATGGGCGGCTTGTATGTTACATTGAATTCGGATAATTTTGCTCTTTTTTTGGTACTTTTTTCAGTAGATCTATGGAATTGCGACAAAACAACTTACAATAAAACATATTTCCAAATATACAAATATACATATGTTTAGATGTTTAAAATAAACAAATGCATATGGCTATTTCCAAAAAAACGTCAACCACAAAAAATGGAAAAAAAAATTTTTCTTTTCAAGATTTATTTAGAGAATTGCTTATATTTTTTTAATATATGCGTATAAATTAATTGATTCGAAAAAAAAGATAAATGGTAAACGAAGAACTACAACTTTTAGCACATACTTGTGTATATTAGAAAATATGCATTTGGAACAACAGTACTCTAATCTAAGGCATATTTATGATCTGAAAATCATTTTTTATTAAGTTTCTTATATAAAGGATTATAAATAGCAACATAAAAAAATTTTAAATCATGGTGGAAAAATTGTCCCGTTTACAACTTCTTTAACAATTTATTTAAAAAAATGCAATTCATATTTTATTTTGAAATCGAAACCATTTTTAGGGCACATTAGTACGCAACATTTTAAAATTAATCCCAATAAAATATTGTGTCAGGTTTCGCAAAAATCACTGTTTAAACGGTTACCCCTTAAAACCCACTTCCGTTTTTTGTCCCGTTTACAATCACTGGTTTTTTGCAATTATCGCGGAAACCACGACAGTAAGCGAAAAATTTCATTTGCGGAAATTAAAGAGCTAATTGAGAGTTAAAAGAATCATTAATTTAAAAAATGAAAATCAGGTTGTTTTTTACAGTTTTGTCAATATAAACGTGTGCGAATGTCCCGTTTACAATCTTGGAAGTGCCCATATACACATACAATGGAAATATGAAACATATAAAAGACTTTAAATGGTATCAAAACCTTGTTTGGTGTATGCACATTTACAATATATGTATGTATGCTAAAAATTTTTATATGCTAAAATACAAATTTATTTATTGTAAATCTATAATATAAATATTAAATTATTAACATGTTTTACATACCTACACAAAATACTGTTTTAATACCATTTAAATCACGTGGTACCTTTTCTGCACAATGGTCACCATTTGAACATTTTCATTCCCATCACTGTGTGTTTTGTTTTATGTACATATTAGGGTATTCATTTAATCGGCCTTTTGCTTTAATCGGTTAATCGCTCGATTGATTAACCGAGGTTTTGGTTTAATCGATTACTAATCGGTTAATTTTGTTCTTGATCGGTTAACCGATTAATAATGTTTTTTTATAAATTAAGTAATTTCAATATATAAAAACGCATTAATTGTTTATTATTTGGAGTTTATTAGTAAAAAAAAACAATAACATACCAAACATAACATAACAATTCTTGAACTAAAACGAGCAAACAAAAAAAAAACAATTCATAAATATTTAATATGCATTTTTCAATTAATACACAAGGTGTGCTATCAAGTCATATCGCCATAATGGCTGTAGGAAAAATCGCCCAAAGAAAAATGGCCCAAAAAAATAAATGAAAAATCGCCCAAAAAAATTCCATGTAAAATTGGGTCTGAATTCATATGAAAAGTGACCCAACATTTTTGGGCTATTTTTTCGTTATTATTGGGTGATTTTTCGTTTTTTTAAATTGACATAATCTTTTAAAATAATCTTTTAGAAAAGTTTTTTTTTTTTGCCAAAACTTGACTTGGAAAAAATTCTTTAACTTATCGTAGATGAATACCTAATTTCTCAGTCCTTTTCCAGGATTTCTCTCAACATATAAAATACTCCATTATGCCATAAGAGTTTTTTTTTTAAATTTTTAACACTGCTAATTGTTTCGGTTAATTCTGTTAAAAGACTGATATGAGAAGATATAAGAAGAACAAATAACTAAACACATACATAAAACAGAAAAAAACGTGTTGGTAATCAAAAATTTAACCCATTTTTCGCTACATTCTTGTTGATCGATGTGAAGATAAAAAAAAACATTGTAATTTTAGTCACCAGTCGGCGGAAAATGGGTTAAAATAAAGATCACTGAACACCTTTTTTGTTTTTATGAAAATATATTTTCTAAACACATACATACATTTTGTATATAAGATCCCTGCAGGCAATTCAGTTAACTTTCAATTAATTTAAAGCTAACTATTTCTCAAGTAGTGGTGGTTGACAATTGGATTACTTTTATATGTAATTAACTAACTTTTTTAACATTGCGATGTCCTAGGAAGTAGTCAATTGTCCGACTCTGCATTACTTTCAGTTAACTTAAAAGTTAACTTTTTGTAGCTACCCAGAAAAAACTTTATAAAAATATATAGTTACACAAAGTCAATAAAGTAAATTTTTTTTTATTTTTTAAAATTTTTTTTTTTTATTTTTTTTAATTATTTTTTTTTTTATTTTTTCTTATTTTATTTTACTTTATTTTATTTTTTATTTTTTTTTCTGTCTCTGGTGGGATTCGATCCCGCAACCTCGGTGCTGATAGACTAGCTCGCTACCAGCTAGTCTACCGGGGCAGTGTAGTTTTTGTATTAAAAAACTATGTTTTTTGACTATAATGACTATAATGACATTTTGTTTGCCAATCGACATGGCTCTCTCTACTTAAAATATACAGTGTTTGTATACACTTTGGTTAATGTAAATTTTCCATTGCTTAGTTGTTGGCTTTAAGTTAGTCTATACAAGCTAACTTAAAGTTGGCTTTTTTTGTAGTTAGCTACTCATTTGCCGGCAGGGATGAAACAAATAATTAAAATCACAAAAAAATATGTTATAATACTACAAAATATTGAAAATTTTATCACATCGGTTAATCGGTTAATCGACTGAAATTAATCGGTTTAATCGTTAATCGAAAAAAGCCAATTTGAAATTAACCGATCAGTTAATCGGGTAGTTATTAATCGGTTAACCGATTGACGATTAACCGAATGAATACCCTAGTACATATACTATTGCTTTTTGTTTATGTATGGGAAAACATATGACACGTTTTTAAACGTTCCATAAGTGCACTAACGTGCTTACAGTACGGTGCGGTACATTACGGGTACCGCACCGTACTGTAAGCACGTTGGTGCACTTATAGAACGTTTAAAAACGTGTCATATGTTTTCCCATACTTAAACAAAAAGCAATAGTATACATAAAACAAAACACACAGTGATGGGAATCAAAAATGTTCAAATGGTGACCGTTGTGCAGAAAAGGTACCACGTGATTTAATTGCTATTAAAACAGTATTTTGTGTATGTAAAAAATTTTAATAATTTAATATTTATATTATAGATTTACAATAAATACATTTGTATTTTAGCATACATATATAAATTTTTAGCATACATATATTGTAAATGTGCATACACCAAACAAGGTTTTGATACCATTTAAAGTCTTTTATATGTTTCACATTTCCATTGTTTGTGTGTATGCATTTGTTTATTTTAAACATCTAAACATATGTATATTTGTATATTTGGAAATATGTTGTATTGTAAGTTGTTTTGTCGCAATTCCATAGATATACTGAAAAAAGTACCAACAAAAAAGAGCAAAATTACCCGCATTCAATGTAACATACAAGCCGCCCATCACTGTCTTACAAATGTCACGTAACAACGGCATGAAATTCTATTTTATACAGATTGGTACGTTGCAACTACGGTACATTCCATTTCGGTAAGCTTTTGTATTGGTTTTCATATAACAAAAAGCGAACAGCTGATGGATACAGTACAGATACGGTACAGCAACGTTCGCCTAACTGAGCCTTTAATGGGTCGATTACGGATGACGACACTACTAAAGTTGAGTTGCCAGCAGCGAAATCAGGCAACACCGCTCATGTTAAAATAAAAAATAAAATTTTTTTTTATATTTTAAGCGGCGTTGCCTAATTTCGCTTTCGGCAACTCAACTTCAGTAGTGTTGATATCCGTAATCGACCCATAAATCTTAATATGTACATACATATGTATGTAGTTTATGGTACATAGTTAAACAATTTTAATTAACTAAAAAAATTAATCATTAGCTGATTATTAAAACAAACAGATAAACTATTCTTTGGAGAAAATTCCCGAGATAACAATTTTTTCCAACTGAACAATCTTTTTATAGAAACCATCCATTTTTTAAAGTTACGATGAAAATCAGCAACGTTGCCAGTACGCGTGATAAAAATTGACAGTAAAAATTTTTTTTACAAATTTTACTATTTTTTTTTTGCAGAAAATGAGAGGAAAACCATTTTTCAACTGTTAAACGTATTCCTTACCTTCTTCCAGTCAACTATGGCTAAGCACTTCTTTAGAATAAAATTTTTACTATTGTAAATTATAACGAGTCAAGTATAAAAATTGAAGTAAAAAATATGTAACATGCATTTACATTGAAAGCTTTTGCAGATAGCGAAAATATATGTAAACTAAATACATACATACATATGTATGTATGAAGGTAAATAAAAGAATAGCAGGAAAATGTAATGCTACGTTGCCAAATTTTCTAACTTTACAACCGGAATGAAAATGTACATACGTGAAAATTAAATGGCATTTCACCTCTTGTATCCATTTCCTCTATCATGTTGCACTTTGTGTGCCATAAAAATAAGACAACTAAAAAGTAGCTTAAGAAGCAGCGCCAGAAATAGAAGTAAAACACTTTCATCTTATTGTCTGTTATTTCCGTTTTTTTTCTTCATTATACATATATGTATACATACATACATACATAAGTATTCTAATAAAGTACACATATTGTTTGTTGCAAAAAATATTACACAATTTTGTAAAAAAAAATTACCTAGTATCTACATTAGGGGTATAACCAATTTTTTTGCATAGTACCATGAGGTCAACCATGTCCTAGTAACCACGAAAATCATAATCTTTTGTAATTTTTCTCAAAAAAGTTCACGCACCAATTGATTTTTCTAAACCAATGCAATATTGAATATTCATAATTTTATACGGTGTTTTTTATTCATTTTTAATTTTTTTTTTGTTAAAAAAGGTTAAAGATACGTTTTAGTTTGCGGAAAAATCTCTTACCATCTCCAAATATTAATGAAATTTCATACTTGAGCTATTTTTTGTTTTAAATAAACATATTATTAATTTTTCTTAACCAAAAAGAAAATTAAAATTTTCAAAACTTCATCGCGGTTGGTGCGTGAACTTTTTTGACCTTAGCGAAAAAATAAATTTACGTTCCCTTTTAGTTGCTTATGCTCTATCGGACTGTGCTATGCCAATTTTGATACTTTAAAAAATTGTTAAAAAGTTATTTCCCTAATGTACATGTCTGTTGCAATAAAAATTCTCTATTATAAGAACAAAATGTATTAAATGGTATATAACAGCATCTAAGATTAGATGAAAGTTTCTAGTAGATACTATATACTACATACATATGTAAGTGCATACATATGTACATGTGCATTAAAAATCTAAAAAAAAAAAAAAAAAAAAAATGTTTTTAATGCAAGGAACGACAATAAGTCAATGAATTTTGAATTTCGAATACCATTATTTTGGTAACACTAGTATGTACAATGTATTAGAGGAAACAATTATTCGACTTTTGGTTTTGTCCGAGTAAGGAATTAATCGATTTTTGAATTTTAAATTTACTCGATTAATCGAATAAAGGTTTTAAATAATTTTATCCAATAGAAAAACCAACATCTATATTTGAATTCACACTTTTATTTTATTAATAAACAGAAAAAAGAGATGACAGGTGCCAGCCAGTTATAAAAAACATTTTAAACCAATTTATTATTCCTGGAAATCGAGTGAAATTGAAATCGATAGAGATTACAGTGCGCTCGCGGTAACGTAAACTAATTAAAACCTAGGGAGTTCATGTTAGCGAAATTGTTCACGTTAGCGGTTGTCGAATTTCATAAAAAATATGTCTGTTTTACATGCTTGAACGTGAAATTTTTTCTGATTATTTCCATTATTAAAATATAAATGTATATATTTATGTGTTTTATTATTATTTCCATTACTAAAATATAAAAATAAAATTATTAATTAGAATTCATTACAAACCAAAATGAGATCACGAGAATATATCTATTGAATTAAAATTGCCTTGCAAATAAAATTACTTATAACATTTAGGCATTAAAAAAATCGGTTATCTTTTTCTGCTGCTTTTTCTTTTCTAATAAGTAGTTGAAATACTGCTTTCTCCCTTAAGCGTCCAACTACACTCTTGTCACTTTGATCCACTATTGCATATTCTGCCCATTGCAATGCATTGCTAAAAATTTCAATTGCCTCACTTGCAGCAATTTTTTTTAACAGGATCATCGGGAATGCTAACTTTATAGGGTGTAGGATCAATATTGTAGAAATTACAAACGGAATGACAAAGTTATTAATACCCTTTTACCTTCAGTGAAGGGTACAAAAAATTGTTCACGTTATAGAGCTTTCTGAGTTTGTTCACGTTACAGAGTAGTCAATGTAAAAAAAATCTTGTTCAAGTTAGGCGGTGTTCACGTTAGACGGTGTTCAAGTTACCGCGAGTGCACTGTATCCGTTAATTTTTTTTTTAAACCACCACTTTCCTTTCTTTCCTGATTTAAAGAGAAACTCTGGTAAAGATAAGAATTCAATATATCTTCTATCTTCTGTATAGATAAAAATCAAAAATGTTTGTATGTTTGTTTGTTGGCTTATATACTCCTAAACTACTGAACCGATCCTGAAATTTTTACAGTATCATCACGTGAGCCCTAAAAATAAAATAGGCTACTTATTTGTTCGAAAAGGGCAGGGGAATTGGTACCCCCATTGGATGCCAATATTAAATATTGCACATCTTAAGAGCCGCTGCACGCATTTTGTTGAACTTTTGGTAGTAGGATCTTCTGATCCCCAAAATTGAAATAAAACAGCAGCGGAGGAAGTGGTTCCTGTATCGTATATCTAAAGAACTGTTATAGTGAGAATGTTTAAACTTTGTAGAAGTCACTCTTATGGTATACTACACTATTGAAAATAAAATTAAAGCGGGTAGGCGCAGGGGGGAAAATAACTCCCATAGGATGCATATATTAAATATAGCTCAAATGAAGAACTTTTTAAGGGAGAGTCTTCAAACGTGGTTAAAGCTAATATTATGGCAAACTTTAAATTTAAATTAAAAATGGGCGGGGTAGACAGAGGAGGAGCAGTGCCCCTCATAGATAGAAATATTAATAAGAGCCGGAGCACACATTTTGTTGAACTTTTCGTAGTAGGATCTTCTGAGCCCAAAAATTTAAATAAAATAGCAGCGGGGAAATGTTACCCCCCATAGGACGCCAATGTTTAATAACGCATATCTTAAGAACTGTTATAGTAAGAATGTTCAAACTTTGCAGAAGTCACTCTTGTGGTATACTACACTTTTGAAAATAAAAATAAAGTGGGTAGGCGCAGAGAGAAAAACCTCTCATAGGATGCATATATTAAATATATCTCAACTGAAGAAGTGGTTAAAGCAGTGTAGCAAAGCGCACTGGGTTAAGCTAGTACTATATAAAAGGAATTTTTTAAAAACTTTTAAAATTATCTTTTTTTAACTCGTTTGATTCCAATTACACTCGTATGTATTCGGTTTTTTTTAAATTTATTTTTTTAATTCAAAATTGAGGCTATCAGCGCAGAAGTTTAATTTGGTTACGGTTCTGGTGTTAGATCTGTTCTTTGCTGCTGTTTGTACTCCAAAACAGATGGCGCTAGAAACATAGTTTTTGCACGGGCCGTTACAACCAAGTACTATAGTGCAAGAGTAGTGTTAACTCCTCATTGTCTTATAATGAGTACTCTGGGGTTACACCACTTCTGCGCTGAGAGCCTCAATTATGTTTTACAATTTATATAATGGTCTCAGCTCCATTGAGGCTTTGTTGAGACAATGTTGGCAATTATAACTAAGCATAATTATATAATTACTATAAAAAAACATACAACAGATTTATGAAACATATATAAATATGTACACATAAAAAAAAGAGAAGAGAAGTAAGAAAGTATTTATATTATATGCAATTATTATATTAAAAGCATTTCAATATTGTTTAAAAGATTTTTTAATGACTAATCTCGTATGATGCCCAATTCCATGAATTACTTTAAAAACAATATTAACAAATGCAGTTTGTAAAACCATAAATTGGTAATACTTTTAAGCAACGTTTTTATAAAGCGCTAAGTCGGATACAATTGGGGAAGATTAAATACAGCCTTTAAGGATTTGTTTTGAATAATTTGTAGATTTTAAATCAGCATTCCATTTGAATCCGTAAACAAGTGTAAGATAGTTTAAATGACTTTGATTAAGGGCGAATGATAGTCCAAGAGTGATTGTCGAAAAACCAATGCATCCACAAAAAGTGACTGTTTGGTGCGGTTTATGGGCTGGCGGCAACATCGGGCCGTATTTTTTACAAAATAAGTCCGGTCAGGCAGTTTCTGTGAATGGTGTTCGCTATCGTGAGATGATAGCGGATTTTTTAAGGCCCGAATTGAAAGATATGGATGTGGGCGGTATTTGGTTTCAACAGAACGGTGCCACTTGCCACACAGCTAACGAAAGAAGCTCGTTTGCGCGACAAATTTAATGGCCGTGTTATCTCATGTGGTGGCGATGTCAATTAGCCGCCAAGATCATGTGATTTGATACCGTTGGACTTTGGGGTTATTTGTAAGAAAAGGTGTACGTCGATAAGCCAGCAACAATTCAAGAGCTAAAGGATGAGATAATTCGGCACATTAACGGCATAGAACCTTAATTATGCCTCAGCGTCATCGAGCATTTGGACCATCGGATGGACGTTTGCCGCCGAGGTCGCGGCGGCCATTTGGCCGATGTTTTGTTCCATTCATAATTGATTCATACCATTATTATCATAATAAAAAGAAATGACAATAATTTTCTAAATAATTTGTGTTTTATTAAAAATCCACATCGGCCCTTAAAATTTAACCACCCTTTACTTAAGTTTGAATAGTATAACTAGTGCTGGAGATATTTTTGAACGAACATGTTTAAAATGATATTGCCATGCTAAAATATTATGAAGAATAACTCAATTCTCCTTTTAATTTCCTTTATTTTAAAACTCTACTCTATAGGTTTGGTTAGTTGGTATTTTAACGTATTACTATTTCACGAAAAAAACTCGACACTTCTTTTTGAAATAAGGTCACTTAGGTTTTTAAGGTGGATCTAACGATATCTCAAATGTCAACATCCAGCCGATACGAGGTAATAAAAAGGTTGACAGCCTGGTAATAACAGGTAACCCATAATCTGACAGTACACGGTTTACACATTTCTAACTGCTGCTAAATTTTTGTTCGAATTTGATTCTATTTGTTAAAATTGTTGAGTTAAATACATTAAGGACCATTATTATAACTTTGTGTTAGCTGTTATCCGACAGTTAACAGACGCTTTTTGACAGTTAACACATTATTATCTGTCAATTTAATCTTAACTTCAGCTAACTTCAAGTTGTAATAATGGCCCTAAATTTATAAAGGATAGTAATCCAGTGTGATACAACGAATGCTGACGAAGGCCGCAGCGGGCCAGATAATGCATTACATTCTGCTGGTGTCTAATAATTGTAAATTTTTATGTACATACAATAAACTTCATTGCTATCCAAAGGATAGCTAAGGTAAAATGAAACAAGAAGATACAAGATAATAGTCTGGTAGTGTATAAAGTCATTCCTAAAAATTGAAGGAATAGGACTATTGCAAAAAGCTTTATAAATTTAGCTCATTGAATACTAGATCAAACCAATACATATTACAAATGCATGAAATAAGGAATTGTCTTTAAAGTAAATATGTATGCATTTTATCACCCTTAAATAATTCTTAATTAAATTTAATATTTTATAAACAAAATTCTTAATAATCCCCATAACTAACCACGTTTTATTAACTAAAAAACGTTTAATTATTCAACTTTTATTTAAATAACAAAACAAAAAAGTATGAACAATTTATTGTTATTGTTAGTATAGTAATGTGTACATTGTTAAAGACTGTTTTAGAGAAGGGGTGTGAGTGTGGTATTGCGGCTGTTTAAAAGATTTTTAGCGTTTCTGTAGAAATGTGTGTGTTTGAGGTATAGAGCAGCAGAGGGTTTTTATACAATGTTATATTTATTTAATGATAACGTCATGTTTTTTAAATGACATTTGTCATCAACGGTTTTTTTTGTATACCTATACAGATAAATTTTTTTCATACACATGTTTAAATGTTCTAGTTTTTTTTTTTCAAAACGTTTGTTTGTTTAATTTTTTATTTTATAAATTTTGTTTTTGTTTTTATCAGTTGTTGGCATTAATAGGTTGATGGGGTTTATTGCCATTATTATTATAGTTGCTCAAGTTGTTGTTGTTGGTATTGTTGATTTAATTTTAATTAGTTCACATGTTTATTATTCTTTTATTAATGAATTCTTATTAATTTTTTTCTTTTCAGGTAAGACATCTACTTTGAGGTGATTCGTAAAAAAAGAATTTTATTCTTATTGGTGTTATGAAATTGAAAAATTATGGAAAGGGGATTCTTCTAAATATGTATAACTTTGAATAATTTGGAATAAGTATGTATATATGTGAACATTTGATTATTAACATAGGTACCTATACCTATCCAGTTTTAAATTTTATTTCTATAGTTTTTTCAGGTTAGATCAGACAATGCGGACATGTTTTGAGTATTTTTAAGAAATCAGCCTTATTAAGAGAGTCGATGTCGTTACGGCAAATCACAACACAATCATAATACAAATTTTTAAAAACGACTGGGGTCCTACTACGACAACGACACTCATATGAAGGCCTTATATGAACCTATTACTTTTTACTGTTAAAGCTGGCAAGATAAAGAGGTCCGTCCCTCTAGTTTAAAAAATATGTTTGTAGAAAACATGCCACTTAATAAACTACATACACAAATACTTTCATTTAAATTTTAATTTGTATTCTAAAGTAGGACTAAATTAAATTACTTTTTCCTTTTATTGAAGGAGTGTACATAAAGAAAATGAAGATAAGCACTATTCATTATTTATTTTATTATATTTTTATTAGTATTTTATTTTGTATATTTTTCTTTCACAATACAAGCACTGACAAGTTACTCACAATAGAGACTTTTGTTTACAAAGCACTGACAAATAATTCACAATATAAATTTTTACTCCCAAAATATTTGCGATACCGATTTGTTGGGGATGGGAATTTAGGTTTGATCACACATATCATATTCCCATTACATTCGCGATAGGGGTGATTGTTTATGTTATGTTCTTATGATTTCAAATTAAAAAAATAATAAAAATTAAAAAGAAAATAAAAACAAGTAAGAAATATAGTCGGTCAAGACCGACCATATCTATATGGATCAGGCGCGGATTCAGGGGGGGTGAAATAAGGAAATTTCCCCCCCGTAAATTATAAAAATATGTTTTGTTTATTTCGATAATACAAGAATACCCATTAATATTATCTTTTTTTATGTACAAAATTTTTGGAAATCCTAGCAAAGTTTTGTTTGTTTTTTTATTGAATCTCTAACGAAATTTTCAATAAGCATTTTTTTGTTTTTTTTTATTGATTTATTCAATAAGTATCCAAATCTTCATCCTAATAGTTATTTATAAGATATTTTCAATGAAACATCTAGTTTACTGTATTCAAATACTTATTATTCTACATTCAATCCCAGCAGGCGCCATCTATGTTTAACCAAAGAGTAAACGTTTGACTTGAAAATGCGTGCGGTTGAATTATTAAAAAGCCTTAGTATTTGCAATATTTATGTATATATGTGTTTTATGAAAAAAATCCTTGTCGGTAATTTTTAACGAACGCACGGATTTGTCGGGGAAAAGCCAGATTTCTTTATCTTTAAAATATTTCAACATACAACAAAAAGTTGTTAGGCAAGAATTGTTTTGGCTTTGTTGTAAAAGCATTTGAAAAGCCTTCACAGTATATTGATAATGACGCTGATGTGTCAATTGATGCGATGGCACTATCATCAACAGTTCTTAAAACTTTGACAAATTTTAGTCTTGACCTAAAAAATTGTAAAGGAGTTATAACTGATGGGTGTCGTTTGATGTCAGCAGAAAATGAAGCTGTTAAAAAATTCTGAAAACCGCGACAAATGCGAAACAAACGCCTTGCTATTTCCCGTAAATCAGGCAAAACACGTTTTTAGTAAAGTATTTGGGAGCCAAACTCTTTACATTATGCGAGACAAGATGGGTGGAACGTCACGACTCAGCTTTACACTTTGCAACAAGTGTACATCATATAGTAGAAGCTTTGGAAAAAATATCTGAGTGGAAAGGTAGAGAAACTTCATCAAGAGCCTTATAAAGGGTGGTTAAATTTCAAGGGCCGATGTTGATTTTGAATAAAACACAAACTATTTAGGAAATTATTGTAATTTTATTTTATTATGATATATTGGTATTACTCTATTATGTATGGAACTCACTTAGAACTTTTGAATTTATTTGCGGAATAAACATATTAAGTGTGATACTTATTGTAACACAGCCGCTTAGTATCATTTTACAAAAGCACGATATAGATCTTCAAAAAGGATCAAGCCTTATCAAAACTTTAATCATGTGCCTTGAAGAAAAAAGAAATAAAGCCGAAGAACAATTTTAAGTGATTTTTAAAAAAGTTAAAGTTATTTGCGTTCAAAACGAGGTTCCAATCTAAAAGACAACATTTGAACGAAATATTTACATCCAAAATGTTGAAGATTTCTACCGAGTTGTAGGTTTCATTCCTCTTATTGAATTTATTTTAGAATATCTCAAAACATCTTTCCAATAGATATCCTTAATGTATTGAACATACCAAAACTTCTACTCAAAGTGTAATCAAGTCATATACAGATATAAAACTTTTAAAACCACAACTCGAGATAAACACCTACTAACATCTAAACTTGAGCCTGAACTGTAGCATTGGCAACAAACATGGAAATTATCTAAAAATCTTTCAGATAACGTTGTAGATGCTTTAATAAACTGTGATGAAGATATCTACCTAAATCTAAGAAAAATATTTCAAATTTTCGTTTCAATGCTCGTAAGTAATGCTACGAGCGAGAGGTCATTTCCTGCCCTTCGTCAAATAAAAACATGGCTCAGATCAACAATGACAAACTGAACATAGACAGTACTATCTAAATTTGCCTCACAAGGAAATCATAAATTGCTTATTTAAAAAGATAAGTTTATTTTAATTTAAATTGAATATTTTATTTAACCTTATTGTTGAGTTTTTTTTAATATAATATACACAAATTGCTTTTAATAAACTTTTAAAAACAAATTTTTTTTTGTATCATAAAAATTTCCCCCCCCCCCCCCCTAAGGCTCAAGCTGGATCCGCGCCTGATATGGATACCCTACACCACAGTATTAAAAAACACATCATGCCTATATGTCCATATAAATATGGGCTTATCTATGTTTATAAACTTCATTAAAATCGGTTTGAAAGTTTGTGAGAGGCAGAAATTGCCCCCTACCTCCCCTTTTGGTCCTATTTTTGAAAAACTGTATAGCTTATGTGTCCATATAGATATGGATCTATCTATGTTTTTAATTTCATTAAAATCGGTTTAAGAAGAAAAAATTGCCCCTATCTCCCCTCGTGGTCCTATTTTTTTAAAAATGCATCCCTTTTGGGTCCATAAAGATATGGTCCTATCTATGTTTATAAACTTCATTAAAATCGGTTTGATACACACAGAAAAAAATACCAATGTTAAAATAACATGGCGAAATGTTGATTGAGAATCATGGTAAATTTCTGCTAAAGTATGCCCTATATTTAAATTTATCATTATTTCATATTAATTTTAAATGAAAAATATTAAAATAACCTTAAATCACGTTTATTTAATATTATTCACTGTTAAAATAACATTATTCAATATTGAATCCCTAAAAACCTGTTTTATATTAAAATCAAAAGTGTATCTTGTTAAATTAACATGCATACAAACTTAAGTACGTACATTTTTTTATTTTCATATATAAAATATGTTATAAAAAGAAGACAATTCCCGTATTCTTTTAATTAAAATTATTTAGTTAAATAGTACATCAAGTTTTCAAAGTAGAATGATGACGAAAACCATATCGGGCCATTCTGCTGATGCTTCTCTTAACAAAGGAGATACAAAATAAGTGAAACATGTGTTTACAGGGGTAAGTTGTGTGTTGTCTTCACACTGTTATATCACACTCCAACCAATTTGATTCTACATGAAATTCACTTTATTTCAACTTGAAATAACTTTCATTCAGCGTGATTAGGATTGTTATTTGAATATAAATGACATTTTGCTCTAACTTTACTGCAATGTTAAATTTACATGAATTATAGTTATTTTAAAAGGAAAAAATGTTGTTCGCAAGTTATTGTAAAATCATGTTAAATTAACATGAAACAACAATGAAGCAAAATCACTACTGAAAAATGTAAGATCAACCTTGTTTTGAACGAATTTACATTGATTTTTTTCTGTGTGTAGTTTCTGAGAGGATGAAATTGCCCCCTATCTTCTCCGTGGTCTACGATTTTGTATATTTTCAATAGGCTTGGTCCTTGTGCCAAAAAGAACCTGTATCCCAAATTTAATCAAATTATCTCCAAAATTGCGACCTGTACTTTGCGCACAAGGTTACATGGACAGCCTGCCAGCCAGCCGGACGGACATCGTTAGTTCGTCTCAGAAAGTGATTCTGAGTCGATCGGTATACTTTAAGGTCTAGGGTCTAGGACCAATATTTTAAGGCGTAACACACATCAGCACAAATGCATAATACCCTCTCCACTATTGTGGTGTGGGTATAATTAAGAAATAAAAATTAAACAAAAAAATCAAAATTCAAATAATTGATAAAACTTAATTAAATTTTGCCAACAAGCGGAACTCTGTACGCACCCTAAAGAGTTAATTGTCCATAAGTCCCTCCATTCGCTCTGTTAACAATTCTGTTGATGGCAAACGATGGAGAAACTTATTGTCCACAAATCCTAACCATTTTTGTTCACCCACGTTATCTCATTTTGCAGAAAGCTGGACTCATTCCTCAGAGAATTCTAAAGAGTAAATTTTCAGTTAGTAATTTTTTAGAGCTAAACATATGTGACAATTTTCGACTTTTCGTGTTGATCCAGATTAAAGTTCGCTTACTGTTTTTTTTTTTAATTACATACCTTATATTTATTACTTAAGTAACTTTAAAAATGAATTTATATGATATAATTTTCTTTACAATATTCATTAAATATGAAATAAAAATGTTATGTTATGTTAAACGTTAAAAATGGATTTTAAAATTTTTTTCAAAATGTATCTTTTTGGGAAAAAGTTCATCTTTTTGCAAACTAAAATGTATGGCTGTTTTCCTAAAGCTGGAGGTCCATACCACGCGTTTTCGCCTCCTCGCAGCGCATGCTTTTATAACCTTACATGCGTTCTATGTTTCAAGTTACATGCAACGCTTTTTATGCAGCAGCAGTACAAGTAAAAATAAAATTTAACTTGTCAAAATCAGCTGAGTTGTTCGAACGCTGCTTGTGACGCTTACAAAAGTAGAAAGTAAACCTACTTTTCGCCTCAAGGCATCTACGCTTTTGTGCATGTAACTTACTACGTATAACTACACAGATTCTACTTTTTTGACAGCTGCGTATGCTGCGAAAAAGCGAGTAACGCGTGGTGTGGACCTCCAGCTTAAACGTATTTTCACAAAGTGTCAATACAGTATTGACACCGTGTTTTGCATCTGAATTTTATAACTGCTTTATTTGCATTTCTCTGCGCAGCGAAAACTTCAAAGTTGCATTTAGGAACAAAATGCATTATCAAAATTTTTATGGTTGCATTCAAAAACATATTGCTACAATGCAATAGGCGTTCAGGAAAACAACCTTTCTTTCTCGAAATTTCACTGGCAACACTGATGCTTATTAACGTGTATTAAATATTATTTTTATTTTGTATTTAAAACCATCATCCCATTCATTTAAAACCCCTTTTATACTCAGTGCGGCACAAAATAATTTGAAAGTTCCTTTAGCATAAACATTCATTCCAATATGCAGGGTTGTATTTTGCTATCAGCTGAGTGCAGTTGCTGTGCTAGTTATGAATTGTGAATAAGATCTATAACTAATGGTGTTTTCTTTTCTGACAATAATGTTCCATATATGCTACCATTCGTGCGGGTTTTTGTTCCATTCTAAAAATATAAGCAAAAATGTGAGAAGTTGTCGTTTTCCTTTCTAAACATGTTGCAACAATAAATGGCAAATTTGTTCCATTTCTTACCCGCAGTTATAACTGAGTGTGAGATAATACCCTTTTTTGCATCTGCGTAAAGTACTTTTCTATGCAAGCAAGTATTTTTTTTCTTGTGTTTGCGGACAATTTGCGTTATATTGTGATTTTTAGTTATATTGGGATGGATATAAAAACTTTTTGTTTTTCGTTTGTTTTACTTTTATTATATTTTTTTGTCGCAAAATGTTTAACAACAGCTGACATTAATTATTGAAAATCAGTGCTGTTAACGCTTATTGGAATTGTAAGAAAATTTAATGTTGAAAATTGCTACAAGCGTGGTGAATATCGCTTTTAGTACAAACTTTGCATTCAATATTTAACACGCTAAATACACATTAGTGTAAAACGTAGCTATTATTTTGTTCCATTGTAATTTAGAAAAATGTATCACTTTGTAAGGGTTCGTATAACCTAATAAATATATTACACAACTATAATGCATTATTATTTTTTAGAAAAGAAAGCACCATAAGTATCTACAGTTTCGCTCATACATACTTATGTATGTATTTTCGTTGGCTGAGTCAACAGCCAACAAAAAATTTTGGACCCCCTAAGTTCCGACTTTGCGCCCTTAAATTAAAAAAAAAAAGCTTGATAAATTTTATAAATTTGACAACAATGCTTGAAGATTCCAACATCAATTAATTTTTTTTTTTTTTTTTGCAAATAAACATATTTTTACTTGTTTATACTGGAATATTGTTATTAATGTTGTATTATTGTAGTTTTTGCTGTTATTGTTACTTTAAAAAAGTTTTGAGAGCAGAAAAACAGACAAACATACCCACTTACATACAATGAAAAAAGATAAAAAGAAAATAAATTTTCTGCATTGTTGCCAATTTTTTTTAAAACACGAACGATGTGTATCTTATAAAAACAACAATAGCAACAACTTCGTACCAGACCAAAGGACAACCAGTCGAGTAAAAGTTGTACGTCGTACAATCAGCATCACAAGTACCAACTGCGACAATAAAAATTGAAGACAGGGTTGGGCAGTATTTCAAACACTTGTATTTGAAAAGCAAATATGTACGTAATATGTAATTTGAATTTGTATTTTAAATACATTCTGAAAATGTATTTTGTATTTTAACTACTTGTCACTCAAGTATTTTGTATTGTAAATACTTTTAATATCAAAATACATGTTCACTAAATACATTTACTAAAAATAAATTAAAAAAAAGTGGTCTCAAACATTCACCCTATAATCTATTTCCGAACAGTCGCAGACGTATTTCTATGTCGTCTGTCCCACAAGATGAAACTATCTTTTGATGAATGGGGTAGGAACAAAAATTTCTCGGCTATTAAACTGGAATATTGCGAGAATGAAATTCCTATATTATTATGAAAAGTTTCCACTTACCCTAATGTCAGTGAGAACGAGACTAGCGGCCATTTTCACCAAGTTCGGTTAAAACTAACTTTCAATTAAAGTTCCGGTTACCAATACGTATTGACAGCTATAACCGATGGTTAATTATAACCGAACTTGGTGAAAATGGCCGTGGGTCTGGTTCAGGGTAATAATTTGAGGCATTAAAAAGTTTGTGTTGTACAACAATTATAAAAGAGCTTTAAAAAAAGTACTTGACACGTTTTCTTAACTTTAACCTGAAATAAACATAGCTATTTTGGTGTCACCTAGGGTTGCAAGCAGTGTTGCCACTTTGTGGGTAATTACCCGCATTTGGTATAGTTTTAACTGTCATGGGTAGAGCGTGGGTAATTTATCTTAGGAGTTATTCAGATGTTATTTGAAAATCTTACTTCAAATATCCAAATAAAAACAAGATTTAATTTCAGTGATGACACTTATTTCTTTTTAAATATTGTTGATAAAAATGCACAGTCTTCCGAACCAAAGTCTCGGTTTCTTTTAAGGAAAAGTTTTCAATCATTAAATATATAACTATGTATTTTCAAAAGTTTGGACTCTAAGATTTGGAAAAGTATGAATATCATAGTGATTTAGTACCTGAGGCTTACTGAAAAAAGTTATTCAAACTACAAACTTGCCTGGGGGTAGAAATGTTTCCAATATTCCATCCAACATGTAATTATTTTGTTTGTGTCGTGAAACTTTCAAATGCTTTAGTTTTAAGAATATTTAATGCCCTTAACAGTTGTAAAACTGAATTGCGAAAGAGACAGTTGTAAAAAACCCTGCAGGCATTTTGTTTACTAAATATGGTTTAAAGAGTATTTTTCAAGACCATGAAACTTAAAATGGCAGAAAACACAAAACAAATGAATTTTAATCGCAGATTAATACACGGCATTACCATTTGAACGCATTGCAGACGGCCAATTATGTACGTCAATTATTGCTGGTTTAAAACATAAAATGGTGCCACATCGCACAACCTTGAAGTCTAATTGACAGTTTATTTTATCTAAATCTACACATCGCCTTCATTTGTGAAAAAATAAGTTGGATCATTCAAATCATGAAGTCGCCTATACGTTGCGGAATCGATGGTTGATTTTCAAAGTAAATTTGGATAATGTGGTGGAGTTGTTCAAGCGTGAATCTATCTACCTATGATGATGTGCCTGAGCAAAAAGTGAAAGAAGTATGACAGTTCGTTTGACAGCTTACCTTTCGTTAGCTCTTTCGTTCTTTTAAAAAGGAATGGCTATATGCAACCAAATGCGGAAGTTAAACTCATTATGTATTTTAAAAGTTTTATTTGATGTTATTAATTAAATTTTCTTAAATTACAATAAGTATGTTAACAGTTTGACTAATACTGATCTTCTTTCAATAAGTTTCTTGTGTTTTTACTTCTTTGTAAATGCCTTATATTAAGTAAAACTTAAATTTATATCAGGTGTAATTTCATTTAAATCGAGTAATATTTCTTCATTCCAAGTGAAATTTTGAAAAAAAACATAAAAACAAGGTTTTGAAAATATCCAAGTAAAACTACATACATACATACATATATATTTTTTGTTGAATGTAATGCAATTTTTTTTATTTGTTTCAATTCAGGTACTTTTATTAAAAAAGAAACATTTGTTCTTTTTAGTTTAAAGAATTTTGAAATAGCTTGTCATTGTTCCAGGCTTTTATGTACAAATTTTTTTTACATGAAGTTCGAGTATTATGTATATGTAATTTGAAATTTCTTCTCTCTTGTTGATCAAGTAACGATATGTACATAATATGATACGATATGTATTATATTAACAAACAATAATGAATCTAATTTTATTATAGTTCTTAATTTTATACCCTGTCAATCTGTGACGAAAATTGGGGACATGATAAAAATAAATGACATTAGAAATCAAAATTTTAATTTGAACTTGGAGCCAGGGAATTAGGAGAAAAATGAGTAAAAGTTGTAATTAATTCGTTTTTAACCGATTATTACAAAATCCTTTACTTGAATAAAGGTTAATAAACGTCATGTAAATGTAATAAGATTTTGGTAGCAGCTTTGATAGAAAATAAAAAAGGCATGTTTTAAAAATCATTGTATAAATGCCGCCTTGGTAAAATTAACTTCCAAAATAAAGAGCGAACAATTAGTGTTTGACCTCATATTCGTAAGTTTTCATCAAAGTTTTGTTGTTTTCTTATTAATACGATTTCCGTATGACGTGCTTAATTCCCAATTTTTCATATTTGATAAATACACTGAAATTCATTGTTGAGGGAAAGCTAGCTTCTATGCGCATTTCACTGGTTGCTAAGGCCAGCTCATCAGCAAACCTTTTCCAAAGATTTTAGAAAAGCCAAAAATATTAAACAAATAAAACCCTAACGCGAATAAGAATTATTCATTTAACCTCAGTTAGTTTAACTTCAACCCTCTTTACACTTCTCATTCCTTACAGGCGTACCTAAACAAGAGCGGAATGCGGAACGTTTTCTTCCGCTTTGCTTTTTACGCTGATATTACAGCTGCATCCATAAACAAGACGTAACATAAGCATAGCCATACAAAAACAGCTGTTTGAACCAAACTTATGGGCAACACTGTATTTGATTACACTATGCTAGTTGAAAAAACAGACAAGCCAAAACAAAAAAAAAAAAAAAACCAAATTTCGCAATAAAATTTCCTTTAAGAAAAGTAAAAAAAAAAAATTATTTTTTTTTATCAAAATTTCGAAATTTTTGTTTTTTTAATATTCATAAGCCATAAAGACAGGCTTCTAATTTTTGCAGACATATAAAAAACGAAGCTGCAAACAAAACAAGCCATAAATGAATAAAATCTTTTGATTTTATTTACAAAAGTCGAATTTTGATTAATTAAAAAATTTCATAAAACGCAATATTTGTATGGGAGCCCCCTAAAAAGTGGTGATAAGGGGCAAGTATGTCTCGAGCAAATGTTAAGGACAAAAAACTAATTGAGGTCGGTCATACATTTTATCTTGCTAGGGGTGACTCCTGGTCATTTATCAGACTTTTTTTCAATATATTTCTAGTCTGAATTGAACATTTTGTATGGGAGCCCCCTTAAAGAATGGATGTATTTATTTTTCACCTAAATCATTTATTTCTTACATACCTACTCGCTATCTTATTTGTTTTGGTAATTTCAATAAACTTAACCGTTTTTGAGTTAGGGTGCGTACAGAGTGGCCGCTTGTTGCCGAGCCGAGCCTACTGACGCTTATTGCGGAAACAAGTTTGAGTGTGCATAGCGGATTCGAGAATCAGCGCTGATATTTTATCTATTATTGGTGTTTTATGTATGTATGTATGCATTTGGGTTTGTTGTTCATTCGAAATTTTTATTACATTTTTTAAAATTTTGTTTATATGTTTTTTTAATTTTTTTATAATTGTTTTAATTTAAATAAGTTTTATAAATTATTTGAATTTTTATTTTTTTTGTGTAATTCAGAATCACTTTCTGAGTCGAACTATCGATGTCCGTCCGGCTGGCTGGCTGGCTGTCCATGTAACCTTGTGCGCAAAGTACAGGTCGCAATTTTGGAGATAATTTGATCAAATTTGAGACATAGGTTCTTATTGGACCAAGCATATTGAAAATGGGCGGAATCGTAGGACCACGAGGGAAGATAGGGGAAATTTCTTCCTCTCAGAAACTATAAAACCTATTTTAATGAAATTTAAAACATAGATAGATCCATATCTATATAGTTACATAAGCTATGTAGTTTTTCAAAAATAGGACCACAAGGGGAGGTAGGGGGCAATTTCTGCCTCTCACAAACTTTCAAACCGATTTTAATGAAGTTTATAAACATAGATAAACCCATATTTATATGGACATATAGGTATGATGTGTTTTTTCATAATGTGGTGGAGGGTATCATATGGTCGGCTTGACCGACTATGCTTTCTTACTTGTTTTTATTTTCTTTTTAATTTTTACTATTTTTTTAATTTGAAATCATAACAACATAACATAAACAATGTTTTCGACGCTGAAAAACGCTTTGGAACTGTTTTCTCGCATTCAATCAGCTTTGCGCTCTGACCAGCTCGGCGCCCACTATGACCAGTTCGAGCTTATTTGTACTAACATGTATAGTACCAGTTTTCTCGCATTGGTTCTCGCAATAAGCGTCAGTCGGCTCGGCTCGGCAACAAGCGGCCACTCTGTACGCACCCTTAAGCGAATATATGTTGTGCAATCTCCTCCGTTTTCGAAATAACGGTATATCTCGAAAACCAAAGCCAATCTAAAAAAACGGCGAGCACCACTGGATTTAGCGTACTCGAATTAGACTAAAACGCTAGATGCCCAGCTTGTTAAAAAAATAAAAAAAAAAATTAATTTCTTGCACAGTGTTATAGGTGGCTGTAGGAAATATCGCCAAAGAAAAATGGACCACAAAAAAAAAAATAAAAAATCGCCCAAATGAAGAATCGCCCACAAGAACATGAAAAATGACCCAAAAAGTAATATATGAAATTTTGCCCAAAAGAAACGAAAAAGGGCCCAAAATAAAAATGAAAAATGACCCAAAAAGAAAAAAACGAATTTTTCATAAAAAAAAAAAAAAAAAAAAAATTAAAAATTACCCAATTTGCAAAACAGTGTTTATTATTCATATAAATTTAGTAACATAGAAATGTAAGTTTTATGTAAAAAATTGCGTTGTATCTTCAACAGCTGAGCGGCAGTATGGACAGTAATACTTATTTGAGCCCTGCGCCAAACTTTGTGCACTATTCAATAGTTAAATATAATAGCTAAATAACAAAAACCGGCTTCGCTAACTAAAGCTTCTCTGAATAGCCGGCCTTTGGCCGGGCGCAAGGATTTTCTTATCTATGATATAACAAAGACTGGCTTCGCTAACTAAAGCTTCTCGGGGAAGTCGGCCTTCGTTCGGAAACAAGGCAGATTTGAGAAGCTTTACTTAGCGAAACAGGTACATAAAGGAAAAAATCCTTGCGCCCGCCCTAAGGCCGTCTGCGCAGAGAAGCTTTAGTTACCGAAGCCGGGCTTTTTTATACCATAGAGGAGAAAATCATTGCGCCCGGCCGAAGGCCAGCTATGCAGAGAAGCTTTAGTTACCGAAGCCGGTTTTTGTTATACCATAGAGTAAAAAATCCTTGCGCCCGGCCGAAGGCCTGCTATGCCGGGACGCTCTACTAAGCGCTGCCGGTATTTGTTACACAATAGAGGAGAAAATCCTTGCGACCAAAAGTGTTTTCGTTAAATGTTTAATATATGCACCCAGAGAAAAAACAACAAAACAATTTTTATACAAATTTTAACCATATTATGTTTAGAAATTGGGAATTATTTCCTTGTGAAGGTTACTTTATATTATTATAATAATTTTTTTCATTTTTCGAATTTATTCTATGAGTTAAATTTCAGTTATGTATTTTGTAAAGCTTTTTTGTAATAGTTCTATTCCTTTAATTTTTCAGAAATGACTTTATACACTACCAGACTATTATATTGTATTTTCTTTTTACATTTTACCTTAGCCTTCCTTTGGAAAGCAATGAGGTATATTGAATGTTCAGAAAAATTTACAATTATTAGACACCAGCAGAATGTAATGCATTTTCTGGCCCGCTACGGCCTTCGTCAGCATTCTTTGTGTCTCATAAAATATGTTTCTTTAAAAATAGTTTTGTTGGTTGTGACCATAATAAAACAAGTTTTTCTCTGCGTGTATGAAGATCTTTTTTTGTATTTTACATCTTTAGTAATTATGGACCTTATGACATTTTTAAAAATGACATAATGCCCATTTGCAAAGTGTCTTAATGCCCACGGACATTATGACATTTTCAAAAGTGTCACAGTGTCCATGGGCACTACGACACTGACGTTATGGCCTTGCAAAAAGCTATATTCTGTTTTGAGTAATTTATTATAACTATGCAGTGATTAATTAATATTTAACTATTGAAGAGTGCACAAAGTTTGGCGGAGGGCTCAAACTAGTATGTATTACTTACTGTCCATACTGCCGAGCAGCTGTTGAAGATACAATGCAATTTTTTACATAAAACTTACACTTGTATGTTACTTAATTTATATGAATAATAAACACTTTTTTGCAAATTTGGTGATTTTTATTTTAATTTTTGGGAAAAAATTCGTTTTTTCTTTTTGGGTAATTTTTCATTTTTATTTTGGGCCCTTTTTCGTTTCTTTTGGGCAAAATTTCATATTTGACTTGTTGGGTCATTTTTCATGTTCTTTTGGGCGGTTCTTCATTTGGGCGATTTTTCATTTTTTTTTGGGCCATTTTTCTTTAAGCGATTTTTCCTACAGCCCCGACTTACCATAATGACATAACCATGACTTTACAAACCAATTAGGTTTTGGTTTCTATGGTCAACGTTACGGATATTATGTTAAAGTCACGTCTAATTGGACCATTAACCCTAAACACATAACCTTCGTCGTAACGGATGCCGTGAACAAATAACGCTATTTCTTTTTTGCATGTGCCCCGATCGCCGCAAAGTTATGAGCCCAAAAAGGGCTCGTCGTAACGACGAATGTTAAGGTTTAAAGGGTTATTTGAGCTCGAAGGTGATGTGTTTAGGGTTAAAATGGGATAAGAAAAACAAATAACTGGTAACGTTACACAGCTTTACTTAAATCACCCATCCACCCACTCAGGCGTTTCTAAGACAGTCTTCCTATTTTGTTTTTGTGTACATACATACATACATACATATTTTAATTTTTTGTTATTCCCTTATTTTCTTTCCTTCCAATTTGTAAGTTTAACTCAACCGTCCATGCAAACCCATTCTATACATTAAAGGTACCTACATATTTGTTAGTATTTTTACTTTAACAAGATTTTTTTTCTTTTGCGCAACGTCGCAATTTTTTTTATTATTATTTTTTTTTTTTTGAGTTTCTTAGATGTTTTGTTTTTGCTGTTCATAATAATGTTCTCATTTCTTTTTCTGGAACTTTTGTAATAATTTTTTTCTTGTTCTTATTTTACTTCTAAAGTTTTGTTGTTAGTTGCTTTTTTTTATTTTCTTTATGAGTTGATGTCGTGCTCAGGGTCGTAAATTTTGGGCGTATTTTATTGTATTGTTGTAGTTGTTTTTAATTTTACTACTTTCTTTAAAGAGTTGTTATTTTGTTGGATTATTGATAAATTTAATTTTATTTTTTAAATTTAAATTGTTTTTTGTTAGTGTGATATTGTGTCAAATAAGGCTTTTAGTGTTTGTAATTCTCATTCGCATTACAGTTTTATTTGTATATATGTATAATATTTTTAGCTTTTCCAAAGTAGGTATGTATGTACATAGGTATGATGATCTGGCCTAAGCAAGGTGAATTAACTTCAGGTGGTGTCGAAACGGCATCTGATTTTGACAGTTCGAGCCCATTTGTTTTAATTTGTTAAGACTCAACCATAATATGCATAGCCTTGCTTAACCTACTGTCAAAAATTAACAAAAAGTCTCTCAAATGTATTTATAAGCAAACAAAAACAAAAAAATAAACATTTGATTCCGTACGGAATGTGCGATTAGATTCGCCCCTTGCTTAAGCAAATGACAGTTTCATTAAACTTAGCAAAAAGTTTCCTTAAGTTCAATATGGTTTGCCTCATATAATTTTCATGTATTCGCTCATTCGCTTAAGCCAACTTAAGCACATTGTGGTTGGGTCTTTATTGTTTTGTTAAGAATGGTTGACATTTCGAGCTATAAGCACTAACAATGCAATGCAAAAAGCACTATGTTGTTTCTGTTGTTTTTGGATTGAATTCACCTTGGGCCTAAGCGACCAGTGAAATGCGCATAGGAACTAGCTTTCCCCCAACAATAAATTTCAGTGTATTTAACAATAAATATTGGGAATTTTGCACGTCATAATTAATGAATAAACAATATTTTATTCCCGAAAATAACGTTGATATTTTTTTTTTTTGTTGCCATTATTCCAATTTTCGCCGACTGGTGATTGTAATAACTATCACTCACTGTTTATAGCTGACACATAAATCTTAGGGGAGGATGTGGTGAGGCTCTGCTGGGTACCGAGTTACTGCAACTTAGTGCTGTGAAAAAGTTGATACCTTTGTATTTAAACCAGTGTTAAAAAAAACTAGACTACATGTAGCAGTAGCGACGTACATATGTAAATATAATAAATAGATGCTTACCTTGCAGTGATGCCATAAGGATACGCAATATACATTTTTCGTATATTTTGATGACATCAGGTACCATGTACAGTAGACGCTCGCTTGTATGAACTAATTCAGACAGGGCCTCTTCACTAAAAGGAAAAGTTCACATAATCGAGACAATATAATATAAATATTTCAAATCATTTTTAGCATGTATACGTACATACATTACCTAGGTATATTAACTGCCGGTTTAACGATGTCGAACGTCATCGTTCGCATAGAAAATAATATTTAAAACAATAACAAAATTCGAAAATTTGTTTTTGTTTTAAATGTAATATTCTATGCGAACGTTAAGGTTCGAAATCGTTGAACAGGCTGTAAGTTTTTTATTTTGAATTAGTTTGTTAATAATAAATGTACATGAAAGTAGTCGGTTATATTTTTTTGCTTTTAAATCTTTTAAATTTTTTCTTTTGTTTTAAATTTTATCATTTACAAATTATAATTATAAATGTTTTTTTGCTAAAACAATGTTCTATACTGCAATAAGAGGCTTTAAGTTAATAAAATAAATATTTTTTTGCTTTAAGGGATTTCTGTAATGCCAAATATCATTCTCAGATATTTTATTTTCACTCCAAACAATAACTTTACAACATTGGTGTCCAGCCCATACCACAATTGTGGAAATGAATTCACACACATTCAGTGATGTTAACTTATATTTTTTCATTACCTTACGGCACTCTAAAAATTACCGTTTTTGAGAAGAAATTACCGTACGCAAAGGTTTTTAATCAAAACATTACTGTGCTGTTTTCAAATGACTGGCGATTGATTGTGTAGTAAAATTTTAATGAAAAGCACTCAGTCCACTGCAGAGTTGCCAATTTAGCGCCTTAGGCGATAGATTTAGCGCTTTTTAACTATCGAAAAGGCGCATATTTTTCCTTAGCGCTTTTTTTAAAAAGAGCGCTAAAATAGCGCTTTTATTGATACCAACATTTTTTCACTTTTATTTGCATACATTAAAATCAAGACACATTAAACCAAAATTTGTTTCCGTTTTGTAAATACTTTACTCTGAAAAGCATTCTAAACAAGGAAAGAAGTTTATTTTCTAAAGAAATCCATTTCGTTTCTTAAAAAAAGAAAATCCAAAAATAAATAACTGATTTTAACTTGTTTTGGTCTCATTAAGTAAAAGTTTCTTAAATAAAGAAACATTTTCTCATGATTAAAAAATTCACGTTTTTGGTACCTATATGATCAAAAATTTCAAGAAGCATTTATTTAATATTAGTCTGATTTTAAAATAGAATCAAGAAACAAATGCTAGCGATTTCTTTAAATTTTTCCAGAAAATGCTCAAGAAAACTTGGTTTGATTCAATTAGTTTTTATTTGGATGTTAACAAATCAATCAAAATGTTCTTATTTCTTTATATTAAGTTTTTTTTTTTTAAACTAACTAGTGCTATACGTTTTTATGGAAAAAATTTTGGCTTTTCTTCTGATTTTGTAAAATAAAAATTTAAAATTCCTTTCTTCATAAAAATAATTTAATGAAAATTAAATTTTATTAACTTAAGCCTGATTAAAAATATTCAAAAATTTTGATTAAATTTAAAGTGTGTGTTATGAAAATTTTTGTCTTATTATTTTTATGAATAAGGCAGTAAAATAATTTTCAATAAAATCAATCCATCTGTACTTAACTTTAGCCACATTTAAGCGCGGCTATTTTATGTTTAAGAAATGTTGATTTTAAAACAAACAAAAAGTTAAATATAAAATTAATAATGTACAAGAGTAATTTAATTTTACGTATCTTGCACTTATAAGTTTTACGAAAACATTTGGAGAAACTTAATGTTCTTAAATTTTTGTATAACATTTATCCATTTTTTAATCTAAAATGGTCGTTAAAATTATAAAACCTACAAAAATTAAAATTTCTTTAAATTACCGTATTTTAAATAAAATTACCTTGCTACCTTTTGCTGCCCAAAATTACCCTAAAAAAGGGTAATTACCGTACGGTTAACATCACTGCACACATTCTTCACACGCATTCTTACGCTCTTTCATTTAGTCCACGAGAGTACACAATTCAGTCGTTGATTACCAAGCGACGAGTGCACATGCGGCGGATGCTTACATATTTTTTTTATTTTTATTAAGAATATTTGTCTCTTTATTCACTAATACTAATAAAAAGCAATACAATCACAATTTAAATTTTGGACGTCACTGCTTTACAAACACCAACCATCTTATAAATTTTCCTTTGCGTTCGTATATTCACATAAACTAGCTTATTTCGGGGAAGAACAGATTTAAAATAAAGGGTGTTTTTTATAGAGTGACACTAGGAAATATATTTTTAATACCTATCAATGAAACGGGCTATATTGGAAAGAAAATTTTATGAAATCGGAAAATAAAATTTTGAGTTCAAAATTCAAAATCATTATCAGTTTGTGCTTCAGCCCATTCGCCGAATTATTATTTTGATTAAAAATTTCAACAATTTGCGCGTTGCTCGATTCATAATAGGGATGCCAATCGGGATTGAATTTAGAAAATCCCGGGATTTCGGAATTTTTTTAAATAAACAACACTTTTTTTTTATTTACAGTAGAATCCTGATAATTCGTAATCGCAAGGGACCGGCCATTTCTAACGAATTATAGGGGTTTTCGATTTTGCGGGGTTTCGATTTAACGGGGTTAAAATAAAATAAATACGAATAAGCGGGGTTTTTGAATTTATTTACTAAAACAAAAAAAAAAATATAAAAAACAATTGTATATAAAATAAAGTATATAAAAATTATACATAAAAATTATTCATCTAACAAACTGATCTTAAGAAAATAAACCCACACACAAGCAAAAAACCACGCAAAAATAAAATAGTGGTAAACAAAAAATCATTCTTTCCATGTTTCTATTATTTTTATTACGAATTATAAGTGGTAGTAAGCAAACAACTACGATTTATAAGAGGTAAAGCAGATTTTATTTGACAAAAAAAAATTACGAATTAGCGAGGGGACCAAAATGTATGCACATTTTACGAATTAACGAGATTTTTTCAAGGGACCGACAGTTTATTACGAATTATCGGGAATTACGATTTATCGGGGTACGAATTATCGGGATTTGACTGTATTTATGAACATATAACGAATATTTTTAAAAAAGAAAAAATAAGAACTGTAAAAATAAAAAATACAACTGAAATATAATTTTTAATAAGTTCAATAAAAACGAACATTTTTGTACACAAAATTTTATTCATTAAAAATCCCGAAAAATCCCGGGATTTCGGAATTCGAGATTTCCCGTCTGGCATCCCTAATTCATAATAATCCATAAGTCGATTCATAACGAAATTTGAAAGCAAACTTAACAAAAAGCAACTATCAGCTGTTAAATCGGTGCTCAAATAAAGCACTGATGCCAACTCAAAGTTGTGATACTCTAAAAAAAACACCCTTTACAAAAAATAGTTACAAAAAAATCAACGGTTGCAAGTTGTTCACATAATAGAGATGGGTTGTGTTCACTCTTTAGAACCTCATTTGTAAAAATTTTTTTGTTCACTTTTCTGGATGTTTGTATAACTGGGTACTCATATAACCGAGCGTCTACTGTATAATCCTGACATTTTTCATATCTTGTGAACCTGTACGCAAAATGTACAGAAATAAAATATGTACGTATTAGTGGATTTTTAGCCAACTAAAACTTATTAAGACTAATCATCGTAACCGACTCAATTCTAATACAATAGCAGCTTTAAAAATGGCGAAAGAAAACATTAAGGCCGTTTCAACAAACGATCCACCTAAATCGATGAATATGAACATATTTTTATTTTCAGTAAATTTATATGAACTTTTCGATAAAATCGCTTAAGTATAAACGCCTTAACTCGTACATATATTAATTTAAAAAAAAATGATATTGTGTTGATACCTACCATTTAAAGATTGTTACATATGTAGGTATTATTTATTTTAAAGTTTGCTTACTGTATTTTTAAAAATTACAAACCTAATAGGGTGAAAGCCCCTAAGTTCGGCATGCACCAATAGTCGGCACTTTTGAATTAAATCTTAAATAAATAAGAATTACGGAAATTTTATATATATTTCGAATTCAGCTTTAACTCAAAATACACTCATTTCTCATTATGTAATATTTGCATTTGGCTAGGATGAGAACTTAAGTCTATGTTGGTCGTTATTTAGTGTCAAGCTTTCTACACGCTCCATAGTGGCTGTTTTTTTAAACAATTTGTTAGTGCCAAGGCAAACTAGAACAAGTGGTAATCGTACTAATATAAATAATATTTTTACCAAAACAGTTTTTATAGGTCAAAATATGTTCAAATATTGCCTTTAATCTATAAATCTGCAAAAAAAATATTATTTTAACTTATTTTTATGGATGCCGGCATTAGGAACAAATTTTTTTGCAAATTTCAGTAGTCGGCATAGTGATGCCGACTACTGGAAAATCATAATTTTTTCATATTAAGCTCAAATTCTCAAAAATATTTCTTTACTCACCTCCCTTGACAACAGTACAAAAATAAATGAGTTTTAAATGAATTTACCTAATAGTCGGCACAGTTTATATTGAGTGCCCAAATATATGCCGAACTTAGGATATAAATGATCCTATAGTCGGCAGCTGCTTTTATTATATAAAAATCGTTTATAAATGGCTAAGAAATAAGTAAAAGGTGCAAAAACATCAAAATTTCGATACAAATTTTATTTTTAAGACTTTACTATAACCTATTGGTAAGTTTAATGTAAAAAAATTTTGTAAATTTTCAACAAAAATTTTACTTTGGCGCCTTTGCAACCGATAACTAAATGTCATTGGACCAGATTGGGTTTAAGATAGAGTTGTTAAGAGGGAGTTTACAATCTAGACTAAGGAAAGAATTCCGCTTAAGGAGCCAGGTTATTTGAATTGATTTTCATTTCAGTTAATTTTGCCTCTATCAGGCCTGCCACACATTCCGATCAAAATACTACGGATCGAATTTGTTTTAGCTTCTTTAAATTTAATTTTCTTTTTTGGAGAAACCAGAATTACTTCCACTTCCGATCGGAATTGATCTCTTTGACAGGTCTGTATATAGCATTTCCATGTTAAACATCGATCAAGATGTATTTTTTGTTTAATGGTTGATTCACAACGCAAAGCGGATTTTCTATATATAAATATATATATATATATATATATATATATATATATATATATATATATATATAATAGATCTTGATCTTCAATTGTTTTAACAATATTCTAATTGAAATATATGGTTCTGTAATTATTGAGATGCTTTATAGGTAGCAGTTTGCTTAAAAAAGCTGTATCAGTTGATGTTTGGATTGTCTGAAGTAAATATTAAGTAAAATAGAGGTCATAAATTGCCTCCTTGCGACTCCTGTGGTTATCGATTAAGAAGAACTTAAAAAATTTCCTACTTCAATAACAAATTTTAGACCAATCAAATAGTTTTTCAAAAGCTTTTAAGTCCTTATGGGTAAGTTTATCTTATCAAAATATTAATTTTCAAGTCCAAATTGAAGATTTTTACAACATTATTTTCTCAAATGGCTTAAAAATGTTGGATGATATACTAAAAGACCTTTATGACTCAACTCTAGTATGGTATTTTTCTGGCTTCGGTGCAATGGGTAGCAATGAAAATTTCCATTCTAGAAAGTAGCATTAAAGACGTTAGATAGCTTTAAATTTAAATAAAAAACACCGTGGAATCTTTCATGATTGTACACTGAAAGGGACGTTAATTGTGTCCGTACAAGGGAAATGACCTCTCAAAAGAACTTATTGCCTTCCTTTAGAACATTGGCAGGATCAGGGAACAGAGTCCGTTTTAAGGGAGTTTCCGTTTGAGGGAGATTACACTTACAGAACACTAAATTATATAAAAACTAGCTGTTAAGCCTGTCCCTGTCCTATATATACATATATAAGAAAGAAAGCAACAACATTAACTTGGTGATGGGTATTTAGGATTCGGCATAGCTTTTTTAATAAATATTATGGAAAATTGTTAAATAATAATTGGTATTAAATACAATATATCTTCAATTTTTTAACGATTTTGTAATTTTCTTCATAATAAATTCAATGCCGACAATAGGGTCATAAAGTGCCGCATTTAGGGAAAGGTGTGCCGACTACAGGCGCAAATCGTGTATTTTAGAAAAAATGTAAATTACTCAAATTTAATACAACTATGCTTAGACTCAGTAAATTCAGTCTAAAACTATACTAACTACTGAACAATAATAATTCGTTGGCATCCCAATATCATGTTCACACTCATGAGAGTACCAGTTTAAATATCAGAAAAAAGTTAAAGTGCCGACTATTGGTGCATTCACGGGTGAAAGCCCCTAAGTTCGGCATGCACCAATAGTCGGCACTTTTGAATTAAATCTTAAATAAATAAGAATTACGGAAATTTTATATATATTTCGAATTCAGCTTTAACTCAAAATACACTCATTTCTCATTATGTAATATTTGCATTTGGCTAGGATGAGAACTTAAGTCTACGTTGGTCGTTATTTAGTGTCAAGCTTTCTACACGCTCCATAGTGGCTGTTTTTTAAATAATTTGTTAGTGCCAAGGCAAACTAGAACAAGTGGTAATCGTGCTAATATAAATAATATTTTTACCAAAACAGTTTTTATAGGTGAAAATATGTTCAAATATTGCCTTTAATCTATAAATCTGCAAAAAAAATATTATTTTAACTTATTATTATGGATGCCGGCATTAGGAACAAATTTTTTTGCAAATTTCAGTAGTCGGCATAGTGATGCCGACTACTGGAAAATCATAATTTTTTCATATTAAGCTCAAATTCTCAAAAATATTTCTTTACTCACCTCCCTTGACAACAGTACAAAAATAAATGAGTTTTAAATGAATTTACCTAATAGTCGGCACAGTTTATATTGAGTGCCCAAATATATGCCGAACTTAGGATATAAATGATCCTATAGTCGGCAGCTGCTTTTATTATATAAAAATCGTTTATAAATGGCTAAGAAATAAGTAAAAGGTGCAAAAACATCAAAATTTCGATACAAATTTTATTTTTAAGACGTTACTATAACCTATTGGTAAGTTTAATGTACAAAAATTTTGTAAATTTTCAACAAAAATTTTACTTTGGCGCCTTTGCAACCGATAACTAAATGTCATTGGACCAGATTGGGTTTAAGATAGAGTTGTTAAGAGGGAGTTTACAATCTAGACTAAGGAAAGAATTCCGCTTAAGGAGCCAGGTTATTTGAATTGATTTTCATTTCAGTTAATTTTGCCTCTATCAGGCCTGCCACACATTCCGATCGAATTTGTTTTAGCTTCTTTAAATTTAATTTTCTTTTTTGGAGAAACCAGAATTACTCCACTTCCGATCGGAATTGATCTCTTTGACAGGTCTGTATATAGCATTTCCATGTTAAACATCGATCAAGATGTATTTTTTGTTTAATGATTGATTCACAACGCAAAGCGGATTTTCTATATATAAATATAAATTGTATATATATTTATTAATAGATCTTGATCTTCAATTGTTTTAACAATAATTCTAAATGAAATATATGGTTCTGTAATTATCGAGATGCTTTATAGGAAGCAGTTTGCTTAAAAAAGCTGTATCAGTTGATGTTTGGATTGTCTGAAGTAAATATTAAATAAAATAGAGGTCATAAATTGCCTCCTTGCGACTCCTGTGGTTATCGATTACGAAGATCTTAAAAAATTTGCTACTTCAATAACAAATTTTAGACCAATCAAATAGTTTTTCAAAAGCTTCTAAGTACTTATGGGTAAGTTTATCTTATCAAAATATTAATTTTTAAGTCCAAATTGAAGATTTTAACAACATTATTTTCTCAAATGGCTTAAAAATGTTGGGTCATATACTAAAAGACTTTTATGACTCAACTCTAGTATGGTCTTTTCCTGGCTTCGGTGCAATGGGTACCAATGAAAACTTCCATTCTAGAAAGTAGTATTAAAGACGTTAGATAGCTTTAAATTTAAATAAAAAATACCGTGGAATCTTTCATGATTGTACACTGAAAGGGACGTTAATTGTGTCCGTACAAGGGAAATGGCCTCTCAAAAGAACTTATTGCCTGCCTTTAGAACATTGCCAGGATCAGGGAACGGGGTCCGTCTTAAGGGAGTTTCCGTTTGAGGGAGATTACACTTACAGAACACTAAATTATATAAAAACTAGCTGTTTAGCCTGTCCCTACCATGCAGGAAGAGAAACTACTTTAAGGTAAGCTCCAACGTCAGTACTAAATGCTTGGCAATTCTTAGCTTTTTTGGTCTTTAGGGGGCTTAAAAATTTTCTGATATGTAAAATAGCATAATTTTGCAACACACCTTTTTCTTTCAATTCTCTGCCCACAGTCTCCTTTGTAAGGACTATACGCTTGGCCATTTTCAGCTTCCTATGTTTTTAGGGGGCTTTAATAAAAACTAAAATGTTAAAAAATCGAATTTTACCACACCGTTTCCTCTTAATTCTCTGCCCACAGGCCAAAATATGGCTACGTTAAGATTTTGCCTAGGTATTTTACTATATGCATGCGGATTTTCAGCTTTCTAGCCCATCAGTGGGCTTCAAAAAGCTCTGAATATACAAAAAAGAACAACAAACTAATAGGGAAATTATAATTAATAATTATAATTATAATATATATACATATATAAGAAATAAAGCAACAACATTAACTTGGTGATGGGTATTTAGGATTCGGCATAGCTTTTTTAATAAATATTATGGAAAATTGTTAAATAATAATTGGTATTAAATACAATATAGCTTCAATTTTTTTACGATTTTGTAATTTTCTTCATAAAAAATTCAATGCCGACAATAGGGTCATAAAGTGCCGCATTTAGGGAAAGGTGTGCCGACTACAGGCGCAAATCGTGTATTTTAGAAAAAATGTAAATTACTCAAATTTAATACAAATATGCTTAGACTCAGTTAAAGTTAAAGTGCCGACTATTGGTGCATTCACCCTACTCGGTTTTGCTCGCCAGTGTATGTACCTATGAGGTACCTATGTATGTATGTATGTACATACCTACGTATTGTTTGAACAATTTTACTTATTTTGATTCTTAAAAAAATATTTTTATAGGTACATTTTAATAAAATTATTTAACTTAATTAAAAAAAAAATTAAAACCAACATTCGCAACAAAAAAACTTACAAAATTTGCCAAATCTTTAAAACACCTTTACAACTCATTCAACTTTAAAATCATCAAACATGCAACCATATCAGACTGAAACGGGTTCAACAACAACATCAAACTAACAACACAACTAAGTTCTTTTACAACATCATTTAAACCCGAATCAAACTATAGACAACATGTTTGTTTAAAAATTCACCACAGTAATACAACTTGTAAGTTACAACATCATACTGGTTGTTAAACAAACCGTTTCAAATACAGCAGCCATAATGGATTTACTAACACTAACAAAAATCCATACACGAAACTGAAAGAGATAACTTGTTTCTTAAATTTCAAGAAAATAGAGGTTTCTCTTTCTATTGCATGCGCTTAAGATTATTTATTGTTACTCGAGCGGCCATCATGGATTTTGAAGCAAACGGTTAGTGTTCGTTATATATTTGTCTCTTTTGCTCAGGTTTAGTTAAGCGCATACCAGAAATTCACCTTTGTTTTGTCAGTAAAGTTAAATTTGTTTAATTTTTCTTTGTGTTTATATTCTTTTGGTACGGCTAGAAAAAAACAACACAAATTTAGTTGCGAAAATTGATAAACGTGGAGCAGGCTTGTTATTTGATAAATTTAAAAAGTGCAATAAAAATTACTAACTTATTGCTATTTAAATGTTTTTTTTTTTTATTTCAAGAAAATTATTAAATTACGTAAAATATAATTCGAATAAAGTGTCAAAAAAACTAATAGAAAAATAAGTATGACAGCAAAACACGTGTAAATATTAAGAAGTAAAAAATTAGAACTAATAAATCAACATATTCAAGAATATACGAAATTGGATTAAAAAATTTAATTTTTTCAATCGCTCGTTTTGCGTTTTTCTTCTCATTTGATTTTACCAGTGCATCTTGAACTGTGTAATTTATTAACCACTGTCAGTTCAAAACAAGAAGAAGCTATTGTTTACAGTTTAAAAAACTCACCACCACATCTGTTTTATTAAAAAATTCAATTTAAATAAAATAAATCTTGACACTAATATAACAAAAATGTTGACTGGTCCCGAAAATACTTCTACCGCTGCTCCTAATTTGCAGACCTCCGACAGACGTTGTGAAAATCCTGATTGTAATGTCAATAAACTTATATCGATGGTGCCAAAACGTAAGACCACACAATTCATAGCCGATCCCATTGTTATAGATAAGCCGATGTTGGTAAATGGGTTTACAGCTGTCTTTCAAGTTGATGGCAGTTCTGCTAGACTTATGGACATCAAAAATCCTAATGGCGATGATCAATCAAAGCCTATTTATCGTATAGTTCCCAATTCGCATGTTCATGTTGTCAACTATGTGGTAGTGGATACGGATGAGACATATTTGAAGAAAATTACCGAAAATGATCCAGCTACGATGCAGAAATTGTTGACTTCACAAAAGGAAAGTGCCGATCAAATGTTAAAAAAAATAATGTCGGGTCAAGGTTCTTCTGCTACGGCAGCCATGACCACAGTTGTATCAACCTTAAATAATAATACATCTAATAGCAATGTTGGAACTCAACAACATACAGGAGCAGTTAATGTTGTACCCCAGGCGACACAATCTCCTATTGTCCAAAATGCTGCACAAAAGAATTCTATTAAGCTTCCTGTTAGAATGCATCCCAATTTAAAAATAACTGCAGTCACAAGTGCAGATGCTATAAATCCGCCAACCATGTCTTCAAATGTGACATCTACGACTCCAGCAGCAACAGCACCCTTTATAACACCAGTTCCTTTAACTAACTTACAAGCTCCTGCTGCTGCAATAAACACACGCACTTTACCATCACAACCAAATTCTACACCTGTTCCAAACGATCGAGTGGACAAGTAGGTTTTTTTTTTATTTTGAATTTTTGTATCTAATTTAATTTATTTTTATATTTCCATTTAAAGACCTACTTATGATAAAATGCAAGCGGAAATAAATGATTTACGGCGTACTGTTGCAATGCTGGCGGAAGCACAAAAAAATCAACAGTCGGGGTCTTCCAAACCTGCGAAACGTCCTAGATCCTTACTACCGAAATAAGCTGTAACAATTTATTTTTAATTAAAACATTTTATTAATTCTTACAAAAAGTATTTTGTTCAGGGTTTAAACAACTGCAGTCGAAAACAAAAACTGTAGAAAAAAAAATCAAAATTTGTGTACAACTTTAAGCTTTTTAAGTTTGTTTAACCGCGATTGCTTACATTAAGAGCCACTTTTTGGGTTTGAGATTAAAGTTAATTTAATTCTATAATTAGCTAATCTGAGAATTAAGTTAATCTTGTATCAATTGAATTTGATATTTTTGGGCGGTGGCTTAAACCATGTAGCGCTACCATACTGAGCACAAATAAATGGCAACATTTTTTGCAAATGTCAACTTTTTATCAAGCAATATGGATGTTTGCAAAGAAGAAGAAAATGCGCGAATTTAATATTATTTACAAGGTAGGAATTTTTTGCGTTTAAAGAAAAAATATAGAATGGAAAAATGATATAAAAGCTAAAGGCTAGATTACACTATTATACTTTGTATTAATACATGTCAAAAACTCAAGTAATATGACAAAGTCTGATAGTGTGAATGCAATGTGTCACGAAAATGACAAGTATTATGAAAAAAGATTGACATCCCATACGACTTCATCGTTTTTTGAAAAATTTCTAAACAATAATACTTTTCATTGGATCAGGGTTGCATTTTATTTCATGTGTGAGTGTTTATACTTTGTGTGATGGTGTGAACACAAACTGTCATTTTACATTAGATTTTTTGACAGTCGCATCAAAACTCATTAGATTTCTATCTCACAAAGTATTATGGAATACGTAAGACTTGTGAGATAGTGTAATCTAGGCTTAAGCAATGTTTTAAAATGTATTTTTGTTTATATTTTTTGCAAAAGTTCTTTATGTTAAATATGTGTATGTTGGCAGTTTAAGTTAAGGTTTAAACCACCAACGTTGGCCGCTTAAACTAGCAAAAAAAAAAATTTTAAAAAATACAACTCAAAAAGCAAATACGGAGATTAAAGTTAATTTAATCGCTAATCTCTAACCCAAAAAGTGGCTCTAAATGAATCAGAAGTAAAAACAACAGTTTTTTTGCCAATGACAAATTAAGCTGTGAAAGAAATGGAAGTTTTTCTACTTTGACTGCAGTTTTTTTTAAACGCTGGTTTTGTTTTGCTTACTTACTATTTATGAAAATGATAAATTTCTATTAACTTTTTAGAAATTAAATTTAAGGCCTAACCATAATTTGCTTAAGTTGGTGCGAATCATATGAAGCAAACCATATTGAACTTACGGAAACTTTTTGTTAAGTTCTTATGAAACTGTCATTTACTTAAGCAAAGTGCGAAACTGATCGCACATTCCGTAAGAAATCAAATGTTTTTTTTTTTGATTTTGTTAATGTTTTTTTAAATACATTTGAGAGACTTTTTGGTAGCTTTTGACAGTAGGTTAAGTACGGCTATGAATTTTATGGTTGGGCCTTTTGAATTTGGAGCAGTGTTGCCAAAAGATTTTTCCCTACACGTTTCAAAAATTTTCCCTACAAAAATCCCTACGCGTTTTAGTCATTAAAGTATAAGAAGAAACAATAGTTATAAAAAACTAATTTCATTCGCATATGTTTAGTAAAGCTCTAAATAACAACAAAAATAAGTAATAAAACAAAAAAAAAATCTATGTACTTTTTTAAACATTTTTTAAATTCAATGAAAAAAACAAGAGGTCTAAAAAAATATGAACCCCCGTATCCATAAACATTTATTAAGTTAACCAAACGTTTTTCAAGTAAAATTTTCATAGAAAATTTGTTTTGTAAACCTTTATTAAAATAAAATTATTTTTATGAATACGGCAGGTAACCTTTATATGATCACTTTAATTTATAAATAATCGGACATGTCATAGGAATCAAAGTCACGTGAAAATGAAATCGAACAAATTTTGAAAACTCAAAAAAATATTTCCTTTTATATACCTGAACTACTTTTAAATTCAGGAAAAGCTGCTTTCATTTTTACAATAATTTAATTAAGAATCTTCGTCGATTTCAATTTCAAGTTATTTCGATTCCCATGACATGGCCGTATATTTATGTATTTCTTTTGAACAGAATTTTCTAAAATGACCATTAGTATATTCTAAATTAATGCAGCCTCTTCCGTTTTTGTTGCAAAAATTATCTTATAATACAAATTAAATTTTCTCGTCATTATAGTTTTTCCTTTTACCATTTTTTATCGAAAACTATTTCAACTCCATGTTTCAAAACAAATTAGTTTCACAATTCATACAAAAGATCATTGAGGCTTTAGTTAAATTGTACTCATCTTTTTTTTTTGTCCCAAAATATGTTCGAGACTTAAGAATTCCATTTCTTTAAATATTAAATCATTAATTAAAATTAATTTTTTGCATTTATTTCGTATACAATGCAATATGAGAAAAAATACCTACATTTTGGCGAATATAAAAAATCGGTCCGATTTTCCCTACGCTCCTATTTTAGTAACAAAAAACCCTACATGTAGGGCTTTTTCCCTACTTTTGGCAACACTGATTTGGAGTCATGTTTTGATTGCTACTTCTGTTACCTTCACATTTTTCTATTAATATTAATTTAAGATTTGCAGAGTTTTTTGGTTTCCTATTGCTAAATTTACATTAATAAGCAGTATCTATTTTTAGTAAAAATCTGAAATTAAAAGCATATAACAAAAACAGTAGTAGAGATAGCAAAAGATTCAGCAATAAAGTATCGTATACATAAACACTATATTAAACAAACTTCAGACTCGGACAACACTTTAGTAATGATGCAAATATTTTTTTATATTTATACTTTATTATTGGTACTTTAAAAACTATGTATGTTCTTGTAAAAGTAAAAAAAAAAAAAAAAAATAAACTACAAAGCGAAAAAGTAAAAAAGAATTTGATTTTTAAACTACTGTCCTCTTCATTTATTTATTTATTCATAAACTGATTGCTTTATTTAGTAGTACATGGTTGCCCCGGTAGGCTAGTTGGTAGTGAGTTTGTACATTATTATTATTATTCATTTATTTAGTAGTACATATGTTACATACTTTAAATATTCAAATAAGTTATAAGTTATTCATAAATTTTACAGTTTCTTTTCTAAATACATTAATATTTCTTTCATTTCTAATATGAGGTTGTAATTTATTATATTCACTTAATCCTTTGTAAAATATTGATCTTTGCATTGTGTTGTTTGATATTTGTTGTAGCCTAAACTGTTCACAATTTCTTAGATTATATGGTTGAACATCTGCAACATATATTATAAATTGTTCACATAGGTATTGTGGCAGCTCCCATCTTCATTTTTTGAATAAAAACCAAACAGCCGTATTCATAACAAAAAGTTAGCCATAGTTTGTACACTACGTACAACGAGCTGCTAACTAGAATGGCGATTAAGCTTAGCAGCTTGTTGGCACAGAGTTAATTCATAACGAATTTTTCTCCATCTGCCAACTTTTAATAAATCAACTCTGAATTTGTATGATGCCACCTTGTATTAATCAAAAATGCAACACGTTTTGCATTAATCATCGCTGAATTTGTAATTTTTTTTCTTTTTCCCTTCACATATAAAAATTTTAAAAAGTTTTTAAAATTAAAATAAATTAAGAAAAGACAGTGAATTAAAAAACAACAGTTATTTAAAAAAAAACAACAAAATTGTTAAACATTAAACGGCTGTTTTTCACAAGTTTGCAAACGTTTGGCAGCTCGTTAACAAGAGTTTAGCAAATCGTTAGCCAGAGTTTGGTTAGTTTTATGAAAAAACTTTTTGCTAACTTTATGCCAAATTTTCATTATGAATACGGCTGAAAGTGTTTAATTTCAGCCTTTGTCGTATATTGATCCATTTAAGACAATTTAACATATAATTTATGTGCATATCGATTACATCTTAGTATACAGCGCATTGCCTTGTTTTGCATTCTACTTATTTGTTGATCTGTACAGATCAGTGCGGTTGTTGCGGGTTCGATTCTCGCCAGAGACTCTGGTCTGTATTACAACAACGGGCTGAAGGTCTAGGTAACTATTGCTCGGTAAATTAAGTTAGAATATAATTTGTAATTTCAGTTTTATTAAAGGTTAATTAAACAAATTTTCATATAAAGTTCGTCTTATAAACCTGTTATAAGCATGGAATATTGTTTATTATTAAGGCCTTTATTAAATAAATAAATATTTAGTAGTACATATACATAGGTTAGGCTAGATAGACAGGCAGGTGCGAAATTAATTTCACACTCACCCAGAAACCGGTATGATCCATTGTGACACCTTAGGTATTAGGAATAATTATAATACGTTTTCCTCTTTTTTCCTGTTAGTATTCTTTTAAATTCGTACATATTTGTTAATTAAACTGTATGTTAACAAAAAAATTAACTTCCGTATTCATAAAAACTTAAAATGTATTTGAATTGTACTTAATGAACAATTTTTATGAAATTTTTAAAATCTATCGAAATTCATCAAACCTTTTAAAAACAATAGTTTTGAAATCTATCGATTTTTGTTGAGATGACAATGACAAAATAATCGTTCCCAACCATCAAGGCCCATATACGGTTATGCCAGTCAACTCTACGCAAAAAGTTGAGACAGAAACACGACTCTGCAATAGAAGGCTATTTAAACAGCGTAGATGCCACAAAAAACTCCAATTACAGCGTTTGGGAGGCTGTAAGCATTCTATGTAATGCTCTATAACCGACGAGTCTCCAGTGGAGATTCTCCACTAAGACTAGAAAACCGCAGCTGGGCAAAAAACACATGAAAAAATAAACGCCTTTGAAAGTCACTTGGAGAAAGTTTTTACGTCACATGATGCACATAGTTGTTCCTGTCGTCCAATTATTGATCATACAGTAAACGATCCAATGTCAACATTAGAACGTCTGCTTCAAGAATCTTGCTGCTCATATTTAATGCGATTTTGCGAGTGGACTACTTCCCATGCTCTTAAAAGAGCTCTACAATTGGTATGATTCCTTTGTCAGGAAAAGAAGCTCGTAAAATTACGTAGTACAGACCAGTTAATTTACTTACTATTAATCTTATCAAATATATTAAAAAAAATAATCCTTTAAGTTCAAAATTACTATCTAAGGCCCCTATTACGGTTTACAACTCAACTCAGTTGATCCGGATCATCAGTTCGGATTGCGAACAAGGCATGGTACAATCGAACAAGTGCACAGAATTGTTACCTAAATAAGATCGGCGTTTGAGCAAAAGGAGTATTGCTCAGCATTGTTTAAAGACATTTCCCAAGCATTCGATAAAGTTTGGCATAAGTGGCTACTCATTAAATTAACACGAATGCTTCCTCAAAACACTCACAAACTCCTTGAGAGATATCTAACTGGCAGAACATTCTGGTAAGTTCAAAAAATAAATACTCCCCCCTCAAGGCAGCATATTAAGGCTGCTACTGTATATAATATACATACACAGCTGATATGCCAAAAAAAGCCCGAACACACATACTTCTACGTTTACAGACGATACAGCAGTTATTAGCGTTAATCACGATAAAAAAGTTGCATCGCAGCATCTACAGTCCCACATCAATGAATTAGAAGCCTGACTAGAAAAATTGAAAATAAAGGTTAACCCCGCTAAATGTGCTCACTTAACTTTCACGCTCAGAAGACAAACGTGCCCAGCAGTAAAAATAAATAACATCACTGTTCTGGCATTCATATACATACATACATATGTAGATAGACTTTTGACATGGTCTCGTCATATTGAATCGGAAATAACGGATATGAAACTTAAAGCAACTCAACTATATGGCTCCTCGGTCGAAACTTAAATTTGTCCTTAGACAACAAAGTTCTCTTATACAAGTCTATCATACCATGCAGTGTTGCCAATATAGCCATTTAGTGGCTAGATTTAGACATTTTTCAACTTGTTTAGCCATACAATTTTTTTGCCGTTTTTCTTTTAAAAGAATAATTTTTATTTTATTATAAAAATTTATAAAAGTAAAATAAACATTTTGAACAATTAAAACGCCTTTAATTTTTAAATCACAACTTTTACAAATGTTAAAAATCGCTATAAACTATAACGCTGAAACATCTTTCAAAATAAAGGAACAGTATTCCACTATTAAATTTATAAAATGAATCAACACAAACATCGCTGTTTCTTTCTGGTTGCAAGTATTTGAATAAAGGGATGCAGGCGGTAACAAAATTGTTTTAGAAATTTCAGAATTGACTATAAAGTTGCTCTCACTTCCATGGTCTTATGCTGAAGTAGATAGGGTATATATGTATATAGCCAAGTAAACATCGTTAAAAGTAATTTGAGAAAAAGGATACATTAAGCAACCGTTAATTCGATTTTATCAATAAGGTAAATATTTTTACCATAACAATACAATATTTATACCACCACCACAATAGTGGAGAGGGTACTATGCGTTTGTGCTGATGTCTGTAACACCTTAAAATATTTTTCCTTAGCCCACCTTTGCGTATACCGATTAACTCAATTAATCACTTTCTTAGTCGAATTAACGATGTTTCTAGCTGTCCATGTAAACCTTGGGCTCAAAGTACAGGTCGCAATTTAGAGATTATTTGATTAAATTTGGTACAAAGGTTCTAATGTGGTGTAAAGTCGGGCTTAACGGACTATACTTTATTGCTTGTTTCTTATTGTAGATCTGGACTCAAAAGGTTGGCTAAATGTTGTCGTGATTATGATTAACCTTCAAATTATTTAAATTTATGATTATTTGAAAGTGATTCCTACGAGATGAACAATAACGACATCGAATTTTTGGATGATTTAATGTTTGAATATTAATTTATTTTAATATTAATTTACGTTTATTCTTATTTAACAAATTGATCTTAACTCACAATTTCATTGTAAACTACTTTAAATGAATTATTTCTGTTTTGTTGTGTTTTTTTTTTAAAAGCTTTTAGCTATTTTAATGTGTTTTTATTTAAAAACGCTTTTAGCCATTTTTTAGTCCATTTTTTTTCCGTAAATTTAGCCATTTTCGGTCACCAATTTTTGGCAACACTGGCTCCATGGTATAAGTATGTAATGACATTATCCACAGAGATCTTAACTTCCCTACCATTAAGGAGGAAATTAAAAAGTATTCAGTCAAATGCATAGATACAATAATGGTCCATCCCAACTACCTCCATTGGGATCTGATACAGTTCGAAGGTGCTCAGAGGCTAAAAAGAACCGACACTTTGAGCCTTTATTGAAACTTAACTACCCGTCTCCACCATCCACCAACTTGGTAAGAACATCATGTCGCACATGAATTCTACTCGTGTAGACTGTTCATGTTCATCTTTCGTCCATGTGCTGCCATCGTTGCCTAAACATTCGTCTTAGCATCCATGTGCGCCATGATGTTGGCCATACAATGTATTTTCTGTATACAACCAAACGCACAACAACAAAAATTGTGGTCAATCAGAACATGAACATCAACACGTATTCCCCACATACAAGAACATGAACAAATTAATACCACTACTCTGCCGGCGTTATGGTCATGTCATGTTCTAATCGAAAGCGCGTGGAGACGTGGGGTAAATGAAGTTAATTAGCGGTTAGGATTAAGCCATGGTACAACTACACAAGGTAGACTCATATGCTTGTGAGCTGTTTACCCCAGTTAAAACCCAATTGTCAAATTTCGTGTATATAGCCTGGTACTCTGTTCAACATTTCACGTGAAATGCTGTCAAAACGCATATGAAAAAAACTTGTGCGGAATATCTATGAAATAATGTTGATAGAGTTGTACTCTGGTCATCTTGTGAAAAAGTTCCGAAATGTTTCTGGCAACATTTTTTTAAAACTGCGAAATAATGTAAGCTTATTTCACGTCAAATTTTAAGCAAAAGCAAAAAAGTATGAACTGATTATTAAAAAAGGAATAAAAAAATAAAAAAAAAAAACCGGGAACAGTTTTTTTTATACATATTTACTTTCTTTTTTATTAAATTTTTTATTATTTTTAGTAAAAAACATGTGGGGTTTGTTTACATACGTAAAAGAATGTCGCATACTTTGCAGGAATAAAAACGTCAAATTGTACAAACTCGCATGATTGGTAAAATTGATACATGTCAAAATTTTCGTGTGAAATAATTAATGTTTCTCAACATTTTTCACAAATTTAAACAGAGTACTAGGCATTAAATCAAACCTGCGCAACCGCAAACATTCGCTGCTGGTTTGCAGTCATTCAAAGAATGCACTTTGTACTTTGTTATTTATACCATCGTTAGCTTCGTTTTTTAATAAAGATGTTTGTGTGTTCGGTGCGACAATGATTGTTTTGGTAAAGAAAAAAAAATACAAAGACCGCATTTAGACTACGCAATTATCGCCGAGTTTTTTCTCTAATTTCTTTTAAAGTAGTTGCTAGGAAACTCTTTTCACATTTACATTTTTTCAAGCATTTTTTCAACTTTTTCAACCCCGTTTTCTTCCCTACACCCAGCGTTACCGTTCAAAATTTTCAAAAAGGGGCACAAAAAGGGGATTTTCAAAATAAAAGTGGCACAAAAAGGGGAATTCTGAGAAAAAAAGGGGCAACTTTAAAAATAAGACCATTTTCATTTTTATTAAGTTATTTTTACTTAAAACATAAACGTTTCAAAAAATAAGCCTCTTCCTCTTTTCGAAAATTTCTCAATTTTGTTATATTGCTATCTAATTAGCTGTGAACTCTTTGAAAATGATTTTGTTCTTTTATAATTTTAATATTTTCCATTAAAAAATATGAAAAATTGGTATAGGGTTTTAATCTTATTTGATGTTTTCAGAAGCTACCAGCCAGATAAAAGGAAAATATACATAACAAAATTAGGCCATTATATCGAGCCCTAACAGCGAAAATAATGTAAGCGACATGATTTTCAATTTTCGTTTTTTTGTAATAAATGACTTTATTGGCAACACTTGCATCATCTCCTAAAATATCATGGTCACATAATATACCGTTACGATTTTATAGCAAAAACAATTTTAATGTAAGCGACAAATTTCATACAAAATTAATATGAAATAAAACAAAAAAAGCTCTCTCCTGTAAAATTTGATTTATGGCGCTTACATTATTTTCGCGGTTAGGGGTCGATATATTGCTTAAATATGAATTACTAAGCTTCGCGTGTTTGGCAAATTTTTTTTTTGTAGCATTTTAAATTTTGTAAATCCATTTTTCAAACAATACTAATTTTCTCTACTTTTTATTTTGTGGAGGCCTTTTAGCTTTTGACACATCCATATATAGTCGAACTTCACTTTATTATACAGAACTAAATTTTTTTTCTACTTTCGTTAATAAAATCTGGTATTTTAGTTCGATTATCGATTAACATTTGCTTCAATAATATCCTTATAAGGAACAGTTTGAAGACTTTTGCGTTAAGTGTTTAATTGCTTGTACGAAATAAAGTGCTGGAAAATAATCTGCTGGGCTACAAAACCTTTTGTGCTGCTTATTTAACTTTTAATTATCATATCTATTTTAAAATAAATGCTGCTACATTTTTGTCCACTAAAACGAGCGACTGTTGTTAAAATCGTTATCAAGAAACTATGATACTGCCATGCTACCTTTGCGCTTAGTTAATTTAATACCATATTTTTAGGTTATTTTATCTATGATTTTTTTGTGTGTAAGGAGATTATAATAATTTTTTTAAATTTTTTATATAGAAAGCTTCATTTTATAGAACTTCACTATAGAGATGTTCGAATGTACATATATATACACAGCGAAAATACACGTCTTGTTTGCAAGTTAATGTGTATGAACTGTTGCATATAATTTTACTCTTCACCACAGCTGGAAAAATATATGCAAGTTCGTTATTATATAGTTTGTCATTCCATTTTTAATTTAACAAAATCGGTTACTAATAGACTTATAACCACGTTATAATTCCCAAAATAAGCGCTTTGTGACAATAGCGCCTTTATTATGAGTGATAGGTGGACAAAATTTAGTGCTGAAATTTCCTATTAGAAGAAGTTAGTAGTGGTACGATTTTTTATTATTGCATTACAGTGCTATGCTGTTTCTTTAGTTGTTATATAAGTATCTAATTTTCGAAAATATGCATCTATGTATATTTATTAATAAGTTCAACATGGACTGCCAGGTATCTACTTTCAGTCTATTGGACCACTTATTGTTTTATAATGCTAATTAAAAAAAATCCGTTAAGCGGATGCACTTCTATGCGGTTAAATAAAATCATACAATCATATAAAAGCTGGAAGTTCAAAAAGGGGCAAAAGGGGCACAAAAACATACAAAATGATACAAAAGGGGATTTAAAATCAAGGGGCAAAGAAAGTGGCAAGGCATTAAAAAAGGGGCAAAAATGCGACTTTAGTCACATAACGGTAACGCTGCCTACACCTCTTGCTAACAAACAAAAAGTTGCAAGCGAAAGTTGCGGCGTTAATTGCATAATGTAAATATGGTCAAACAAAAAAGCCAGAAATCAAGCACTCATTACTCATGTATTCATTCAGCAATTGCTATGTATGTAGTACAAGAAAAAAAAAATTTAAATGAAACTAAACGCACATATGTATGTAGGTACAAACAATTGCCATAGAAACAGAAGGCTTTTTTTATCATCTTAAAAAGTACAGTAGTTCTGTATGTACAATCTATTCTTGTTATTGTTGTTTTTATTGTTGTTAATTTTAACAAAGCGTCTCATCGAGTGATTTATTGTTGTTAATGTTAACAAAGCGTCTCATCGAGTGGACAATGACTAATTGAATGCAAAAGTATAAGAATGCGTTCATTTTGAATTTACACAGTTGGGTTATATTGCGTGCGCAACAAAAATTCAAATAAAGCACTTTCAATAAAAAACGAATACATGCAAAAATCAAATGTGTATGAAACGATGTAAAAATTACCAACGTTGAACTTTGTTTTGCAAGCAAAGAGTGAATGTAAATTTGAGCGTATGAATAAATCAAGAAAAATAGTGATTTTGCAGTTCTCTGGTGTATATGAGCCAAAATTTGTACATGTCTGCATTAAATTGTGATTGTTTTATATGAAGACAATTTTGACAAGTCGGTTATTGTCGGTTATTTTTATAGAGCAGCATGTCTACACTCCCAAATTGTGTTAATGTACCTTGCATTAAGCTTTAAATATGTAATGTAATTTTTGACAAGAAAGATTCAATAATAATAAAAAAAGTTGTGCGAAAGAACGAATTCTTTCGACATTGTGAAATTTGCACTAATTATCTACAAAAGGCACTTTTACACTATACTACTGAGTATTATTAAAAAAGTTAAATTCAAAATGAATAATACAATTTCAATGTCGGAAAATAAGAAAAGAAGTCATACGTCTCACCATTTGAAAAATTTTTCTCAACAAAAATATTTTTAATTTTTTCAGATTATAGTTCGCAACACAACTTTAGTTGTGCAGCGAAATCAGGCAACGCCGCTGATGTTAAAAATTAAATAAGAATTTGTTTGTATAGCGTCACTTTAAAAAAAAATAACCTAACCTATCTGCAGTTTTCAAAAGTCTACAGGAGAGGGAAAAAAACGATAAGTATGTATGGTTAAAATTTTAAAGTATGTATGTTCAAATTGCTGATGAAGATAATAAAAATCTTCGAGAAAATAGTTTTTCATATTTAAAAGTGCTCTTGAAAGAATCAATAAATATAACTAAACCTACATATCGATGGGTTTCTTCCGCAACCATGTAAATCAATTTTTTCTGATTTTTTGTTTTAACTGGAAAAGTAAACAGTAAATACAGCCTTACAATTTTGCAATTTTTTTTGTTTGGCGGAATATCGGAATTTTTCCTAATTCTTGGATTATAAAAGAATATATAGCAAAAAGTTTCAAATATTTGGTAAAAAAAAAAGTATTTTGTCTCTTTTGAAAAGTAGTTGTTTTTGAGTTACGAGGTTGCGGAAGAAAACCATCGGTATATTAGAAGTCTATGAACATTTTTTCATTATATGTATGAACTCTTACATTCCTTTGGACATTTTTGAAACACAATGGAAAGATAAATAAGTTTATGCCAAAACTTTTAAGCTGCAACAATTTTAAGGAACTTACTTTGACTGTTCTTTATATGCTGGTAATTAGTACTAGTAATGCCTGTGTTTAAGCTATGAACTCCACTAAAACTCGCCTTCGAAGTAGAATGCAAGACGAACTTCTAGAAGCGTTATTACGAGTTATAAGTTGCACTTCTTTTGTACCATCGTTGGATTAATGCAATGCCCTTACAATGTATTCCAAAAAAGAAGACAAATAGGGAGCTTTCTCGGTGAAGCGTTTTAGATACATAATAAAACTTCAACTATATAAAAATGTATATCCAATATTTGTAAATTTTTTTTTTTTTTTTTTTTTTTTATTGCTATTTTACTGTAAACATCGTACCATTTTTGTGTTCACTAGCTATTTTTACTTTTTTCTAAATAAAAATTAAGCATAATATATATCATGGCGACATTTTTAAAATTTTTGTTGTATTCTTGCGATACGGAACAAATTAACTTTTAAGGATATTTAAAAAATATTTTTAATAAATTAAAAAAAATATATTTTACTGGCAAAAACTGGAAAATAAAGGCTTTGGCGATTTTTGACATTGAATTTGGCGAAAAAGGTCAAAATCAATCTGACAACCCTGTTCCCCAACCGTAATTTGCTCAAAAACAAATGTTTCTCTTCCAAATGTTTCCCCGTCTAAATGCGCACTTAACGACAATTATTTGTCGTTAAAAAGTTACAGAATTTCAGTACAGATCAAGATTAATTTTAAACTTTGATTCAATGTTGTAAATAAATTTACAAGTTTGTGACAAAATTGATTGTAAATTTTAATTAACAGTATTGTGGCAACACTAAAAACAAGAGTCAGGGGGTTTACTCTCTATTGCGATGCGAAAGCTAAATGCCAACTTGGTACTCTCTATCACTTTCCCAAATTTTTCTGAAAATGAAGCGATAGTGGCCATAAAAATTAAAGATGGCGCGGATTTACAGTAATGAAATGCCAAAGTGTGTAAAAATATTTGAAATTGGAAAATTTAAATAAAATAAAACAATTAAAAGATGCGAAAGTCACATGCGCAAACGTATTGAAGAGTACCAATCGATAGATTTGCTACAATTTTCTTTCGCATAGTTTGTACAAAAACTTTGACAAGTTGACCACCGAAAAAAAAAATACACCATATGTTGACTTGACCCCACCTTCTAGTGAATTCGCCTTGATTGTGACTACATTGTAAATTTGGTAAACAGTAAGTTGTGTTGATGTTGACAGTACCCCCATCAACGTCGGCACAGCGTCGTGCTGATTGTCTTTTTCTGCCTGGGGACTAAAATATACATATAAATATGGGCAAATCCCAGAAACACCAACCAAAAATTTTTCAAATGAATTTTTTTTTTTAATGGAATATAAGACTAGATGTATATGTATTTCAATGATCATTAATGGAATAATTTTTACCAAATCCTACCCCGTTGCTGATTTCTTAATGTTATACGTGAATTTAGCATTATTAAAGGTGATTTTTGTGCTTAAAATAGCACTTATAGCAGACTTATCAAAATATAAATTTCGTTAAAAAAAAGTTGATATTCATTAGTTAAGAAATTAGTTTAAGAAATGCAATTGATAAAAATATAATTTGTTTTGTAAAAATAAATAAAATATAATAATAAAATACTACTGGAAAAACTGTAGCGTGTGTCACAAAGGGTTCACGTTTGTATTGAAAATAAAAAGTAATGAAAAAAATTAAAAATATTTGGTTTTGTTTATGAAAATCAAAAAAAAAAAAAAAAAAAAAATTTATTTTATGATTTGAGCATCATAAATGAAGTTTGCACTTTGAACAAAAGCATTGTGTTCGAGATTGTTTACAATGCTTTAAGAGCTTTTAAGTGTTTTCGAAGCTTCTACAGATATTTTTCTAGATCTTTAAACAATTGTTATAAAATGGAAATTAATAAAAATTATTGATATAGTGGACGTCAGTAGAAATTTTGTAAAGCATGCCTTGAGGCACTCTTAGGCATTAGAGGGATAAGTTGAAGCTATCTTTTTTGAAAGATCAAAAAATGTTTATATTTCAATCAGAAAACGCGTGAGAATGTAGCGTTCGTCACGCAGGATTTGTCCATATTTGCCCAATATGTGAATTTCTTAATTCACATATTTCGGCTTTCTTGACATATTTTTACAAAGGAAATGATTTAATGGTTATTTTAAACTCAATAATAGTTTTAGCAGCTTGTTGGGTGTACGTTTGAAAATTATGTGAAATATTGGTTGGGAATTTTGTTTCATTGAGTAATTCGATATGGCAGACCCATTGACCTTTATAGATCTTTTGTATTTACAAGATCTGTTAGAAATCCTCAGATTAGCATTCCAAGAATTTCCTCATATTTTTCATAGGTCTTTTATTATAAGGATTGCAATGGTTTGGAATACGGATTTTTTCGCAGTCAAATAATGTATTTCGTTTAAAACTACTTGAATTCTTTGATTTTGTAGATTTTCTTGATATTGTAGATCTTAACTAAATACATTTAAATATTTCGTAAATTATGTTTATGTATTTTCATTATAGCTTATTTGGTTGAGCTATTTTCCTCTTAGGTTGTTACTGTCTGGACCTTTTTTAGGATTTTTTCTCTTTGTTATTTTTTTGTTGCGTCTGGGGAGCCATTAACCATCAACTATGAAATGTTGTTTTTTGATAATAGTTTAATTTATTATTATTATTATTATTGACATTGCATAAATAAATATGTAAATAAATTAAAATTTTTTTAATTTTTTTCGACTTTCATGTTTCCCCGACGAATTTATTGATACACTGTACTTACATACATATGTTATGTACATATGGATGTATGTATTTTGCATTACTAATTCCAGTTGCAATCAGCTGATTGTATTTTTTTTGGAGAAATATTTTCTTTTATAGTATTTTAATTAAATAAAAAAAAAACTTATCACTTTGTTTACATAAAAAATCTAATAATCGGCTATTATTCTTCTTTTTTTGACTTTACAGGCCTGTTGCCGATACAACGTCATCGTATACGAAGGGAATTAGCGGAGGCCTGGGGCCACCACATCCACAAAGTGTACAACAGCAGCAACAAATGCATGCACAACAAATGCAACAACACCACCATCACCAACAGCAGTTGCATCAGCATCAACAACAGCAGCATCAGCAGCACCAACAGCATCTTCAGGCACAACAACAGCATCAACAACAACAGCAGCAGCAGCAACAACAACAACAGCATCATCAGCAGCAGCAACAACAACAGCACCATCATCAACAACAGCAACAACAATCGTCACGATCGGCAGCTAGTCCATTATCACCACCTCGACCTGGTCCTGGTTCACAAGCTGCTGCAAATGTTTATGCCAAATTTACCGATGTCAATGCTGTACGTGAAGCGCCACAACGATTCATTTTACAGAGTGCATACGGTATACCCGGTCCAGGGGCTCAGTATCGTGAAAATCCATATACGAGAATACAACCGGTACAGGATTATCATAGAGTGGCTGCTGCTTTGGCTGCGGCTGCACCACCTCCTGGCACAGCTGGTGTGGTGCAAGGACCACCTCCACCCTCCAGTGTCAGCCTTAGTGCTCCACATGGTCTGGATACTCTGCATTTTGCCCATCCACCTGCCACACATCAAACCGTATCGACTGGATCGACGCAATTGCTTAGCAATGCGCCAAACCCAGCAACGGGAGCGAATACGACAGGTGGCATGCCTGGAACCAGTTCCCCCCATAACGCCAACAATACAGCGCCTGCCATACCTGTCGGTGGTAGCAATAGTGGCAGTATAATTGGAGGCAAGCGGATACTTTTGCCTCCCACACATCGCCAGCCACCACAACAATATTCCAATGAGTATTTGACAAATGCTGTTTCGGCAGCTGCGGCGGCGGCGTCTTTAAATCGACATGGGCCTCCTCAAGGTCCTCCCGATTCGGGAGGACAACAGCCCTATAAAAAGTTACGACTGAGTGAAGCAAATAATGTTGTCACCAATTCTTTAAACACTACCAATCACCTGCCTACAACACATCAACTGCAAAATGTCCAACCACCTCCGCCTAGTCAGCAACAGCAGCAGCAGCAACAACAACAGCAGCAGCAGCACCAGCAACAACAACAGCATCAACATCTTCAGCAGCAACATCATCAGCAGCAACAACAGCAGCAGCAGCAACAACAGCAGCAGCAGCAACAACAACAACAGCAGCAGCAACAGAGACAACCTTCACCGGCTGTAGGTTTAACACAGGCACAAGCAAATGCTTTAAGATCAGCAAATGCTGCTGCTGTTCATGGGCACACATCATTGCCTCCACACACGCATTTAACGGTCCTGCCGCCCACTCATTTACCCCCGCAACAACAACAACAGCAGCCGCCTCCAACCATGCAGCAACAACCTCAAACGCAACCAGTGACAATGCATCAACTGAAAGTTGAAACTCAGCAGCTACCGCCACCACCAAATGCCAACACACCGCCTATTAATCGTGGAACGCCCACTTCTTTGGCGGGCGTAAATACTGCGTTGAATGTCATAACAAACTCTTCTTCGAGTTCCGCCGTCAAAGCCAATTCCTCTTTGTTGCCCTCAATAGCACCCACTTCAGTGACCTCTTCCTCCATTTCAACGACAACAATTACCGCGTCGACATCAACAATATCATCTTCATCGTCCACAGAAGCCTACCATCCCCAGGTGGAGGCTATATCACCCACGCTGCCCGCAGACAATGCAGAAGAGCGAGGTCCCACTGCCAAAGAGGAGCTGTTGATGCAAATTCAAAAAGTGGACACGGACATCACTGGGGCTGACAGTGCTTTAGCAGCATTGCGCAAGAAGGAAAAGAGTCTTTTGGACGTAGCTGCCGCAGCTAAACAGCAAAAAGAACAAGCCGAAGCAACCAGATTAAAGGCTGAAGCTGATGCAGAAGAAGATGCTGCCAATTCGTGGCGTTCTAAAACGCTGGCGCAAAAAATTTATTTGGCGAACCGTAAAACGGCCGCCTCCCAACATTCCATACTAGACAGCTGCGGCGATCGTTATTTGCTGCCGTTGTACAATCAACCTTTAGATGTAGAACATCTAACCACCCTTTTGCAACGTCACCAAGCTATCATTAAGGGTCCTCTGGTTGAACATATACGAAAGATTAAACGAGACAGATGGGCTCATCACAGCAAGGTGGCAGAGACGTACGCTCAATTGTCAGCAGAATGGCAAAAACGTGTTGATAAGTCTGAAGCGAGCGCCAAGCGCCGAGCACGTGAAGCTAAAAATCGAGAATTTTTTGAAAAGGTCTTTACTGAGTTGCGTAAACAACGCGAGGACAAAGAGCGCTTTAACCGCGTGGGTTCACGTATTAAGTCCGAAGCGGACTATGAGGAAATTATGGATGGTTTACAAGAGCAGGCCATGGAGGTGAGAAAAATGCGCTCATATGCCATTATACCACCGTTAATGTACGATGCCCATCAAAGAAAATGTGCGTATCACAATGAGAACGGTCTGATAGAGGACATGGTGGCTATCCATAAAGAAAGAGACAAACTGAACGTTTGGACAGCCGGAGAAAAAGAGATTTTTAAAGAAAAATTCCTGCAACATCCCAAGAATTTTGGCGCCATAGCTGCCAGCTTAGATCGAAAATCTGCACAAGACTGTGTACGATATTACTACCTCAGCAAGAAGACAGAAAATTACAAGCAGCTGCTGCGAAAATCACGTCAGAGAACAAGAGCTTCAAAGACCCTACAAAAATCACAGCAACAACAGACTCAGTGCATCATTGATTCTCTGACAACTGGTGTAACGACCCGCTTACAGAGAGAACAACAGCAAAAGACGGGCGGACGTTCGGCAGCAGCAGAAAGAGAACGTGAGCGTGCAGAACGAGAAAAGGCAGCCGAGAAATCAGCTGCAGAGGCTACCAAAACGGCTTCAAATGCAAAATCTAATAAAGCAGATACCACAGCAGTATCAGTTGCTGATTCTGTTTCAACAACAGCTGATACCACTACCACAGACACGGCTAAGGTATCGTCGCATATAAGTGGTAGTAAATCCGCAACTACATCTTCAACGACTACCACAACATCTGCCACGTCCACCTCAACCGACACAACATCGTCTGCATCAACTACAACAGCCCTAAAAGGCCAAGGCGATAAGAGTGCAACAACCACAAGCACAGACGCTGCATCTACGGGAACAGCAGCAAAGACGAAAGCTGGAGATGCTTCTAGCAGCAAACAGGACGAATCTAAATTGGGTGATTCCAAAGAGATCATCAAGAAGAAATCCAACGATCCTAATAATTTAACAACAACGACAAGTGATAAAAGTAGTAGTAGTAAAACGGAAGATATAACAACAAGTAGTACCAGCATTAGTAGCAACAGTAGTAGTAGTTTTACAAAAGAGGAAGATCCTTTAGCTATACCCACAACCACAATAACAACCGTAACAGCAACAACTTCTGTATCCGCCTCAGCATCTTCTTCATCACCTTCAACATCAACTGTGGTAGCAAATGCAACAACTACAAATCCGCCCTTAACAACTACACCCAACGGCATAAAAGCGTCTTATGCAGCAGCGATGGCACAAGTTGCTAATGCGACAGCAGCAGCCAACGCCACATCCTCTTTGGGCACTGACAACGTCAAGTCACCAGCCAACAGTAGCAATGATAAAGCTTTGGCCAACAACAATAACTCGTCTACAAATGCTACTAAGGACAATGTCGGCAGCACAGCTGTCGTAACCACTACCACACCCAATTCCAATACTAGTAGTAGCAGTAATAATAATAGCAGTAGTACTAGTGCTAGTAGCAATAATGCTGGCAACAGCATAAGCAGTAACCCGACGAAGCAAATGGCCAATAATAATGTTACAACTCCCACTACCTCAACTACGGCTGGCAATTTCTTGGGCCAAAAACTCAAAGTGGCACAAGTGGAAAGCCTAATGGGGGCAAATAACAATAATAATACAGACTGTAACTCAGATGTTAGGTAAGATTTTGGAATACTATTTTTAATTTCGATATGTAATTGTTTTTTTTTTTATTGTAGTGATCCCAAAAAGAAACGTATTGTTGACTTGGATAATTCAAATAATTTAACGAATACCAATAGCAACAATAATAACTCCACCAACAATTCTACCATTAATAACCAACAACAACCTCCTAATTCTAACAATCTAAATAAAAATGCCACAGCAACAACAACAGCAAATAGCAATCCTGCCAATATTAATAGCAACAATAACATAAATGTTAACGCAAACGATATTGTTGCTTCAGTCACTGCTGCTGGTGGTGGTGGTGGTGGCAGTGCTGTTAATCTATTGACTACAAGCACTGCTCCAGTTACAATAAAACCAAATGCTATTTCATCTGGCCACGTTTCATCTATAGCAACTATAACATCAACCTGTTCCTTATCTTCCTCCGTCACTACCATTACTTCGGCAGTTACAACTGCTGCAACAATAACAACGACATCATCTACAGCCGATCAAAATGCGATCGATGGTAAAGGTAAGCCCAATAAAAGTTTTACGCGCATTAGCATTAATCAGAATCATTACTTTAAAATAAAAAGGCCCTAATGCCTTTTACATTGATCAACATCTAACTTCTACCATCAATTTGCGAAGATGTTAACATATTTTCATAAGAAATACATAGGGCTAAAAACCAACATCTTTCAACATATTTAAAAGATGTTCCTATCTCATTTTATTCCATTCAACATCTTCCGATTATTTTAGTGTCATCACTAGAAAAGTGGCAATAAGTTATATTATTATTGTGGCATCACTCACAAACAAAATTTTTTTTAAGCCAGCTTTACCATTTGTCAAGTTTTCTCTTCTATTGCAATGCTTTTTTGTTAAGTATCTTTTATATTTTTAAACAAATGGAACTTCAAATACATTTTTGTGTTTTCTTTTTAAATTTTGGCACTTTTGTGGAAAAAAACATTTTTATTTTAAATTTTTTTTTTCCAAAATGGTGATATTTTTGTTTGATGGTAGATGTTAGATGTGAGCAATGTAAACGGCTGTTTCACATTTTCTACATCTTTGATGGTAGATGTTGATCAATGTAAAAAGCATATAACTCGTAAAAAAAAATTATGTGCTCCGATTGAAAATAAGAAAAATATAATCAGCCCTAAATCATTTTAGTAATAAAAAAAGACCTAACTCATTATTTTGCTCCTTATAGGATCTTCGGGAACATATATATATATTTTTAATAATAATATATTAATCAATGCATACAATCTCTACGATATTTTTATTTTTGCATGTAAAATACCTTTCACTTATCGCTGTCACACACACAAAGCATAGGTAGACGATACGAGATGGAAGATATTTTTTTTTTATGTATGCATAAAAGTATTGATTTGTATGTTGTGTTAATAAGAAAGAGTGTAACTGCCACTTCATACATTTAGCGCTTGCTTAGACGCCTTTCTGTAACGTTTTAAAATTCAAACATTTCTTTTTAATAAGTTGTAAAGAAGAGTTTTTCTTTAAAAATTTCATCCAGTGTATGTATGTATGTAGCATTTGAAAAATTATAAATTTAAAGTATGGAAAATAATCAAGAAATTTTAGAGAAAATAAATGATTTTGGAGAGGCATAAGTCGCCCCCTATCTCCTCTCGTTATCCTAATTTTTTTAAAAATACATATCTTATGTGTCTACACAAATATGTATCTATGTTTTAAATATCATTAAAATCTGTTAGATAGTTTTGGAGGCAGAAAATACCCTCGAGCTTCCCTCGGGGTCCTATTTTTAAAAAAATATATAAAGCGTGTGTGTTCATATTAATATGGATATATCTATGTTTGAAATTTTATTAAGATCTGTTAGATAGTTTCGGAGAAGCAGAAATTGCCGCCAACCGCCCCTCGTTGTTCTAATAAAATAAGCTAACCGCCTTAGTCAAATGTTAAAAATCTTGATATTTTTCTGAATAACAACACAAAAAATTTTTGCCTAGTTTCAACATTTTTAAAATTGCATTTGCCATCTCTGCTCTCTCTCGCTTTCTGTAAATTTACGTTATACTTACGGTAATACACATACTTATATGGGTATTGCAGATAGCTAACAGAAATTTTATTTATATCTGCATGTACATTGGCAGCGTATACCTTTAGCTTGTAATGGGTATTGGTACGTATGTGTATGGTTTTGATCTTTACCCATACATGTCCGTACGTACATGTTTTCTCACTAATATTGAAAGAGTACTTAAAATGATACTTTTGTCATTCTCTGGTACATAGTACGTGTTGATTTGTTTAACTTTTAAATATATGCTTTGACAATGCACAGTTTATGTTGTGCAATATGTAATTGAAATCCGCGTCTTTTATTATTATTTTATTTACTTCTTCATGTGGCCATTTTCATTTAGCATTTTTATACCATGTCTTTAGCTTTATTTTAAATATTCCAAGGAATAGTTTTATGGATTAAACTTAATTTTTTTTTATAAATTATAATAAATTTAAACAAAAAATAGTCGGACTCAAAATAAAAATGATAATGTATGGAAATAGATACTTCCTGTCGTAAAACACGTCTTTACTGTATTAAAAAAAAAAAAAAAAAAAAAAATAGAATATTAAGGGAATCTTATAAATTTATATACGTAATTGCATCTAAAAAAATTATTGCCCCTATTATGAGTAACATTCGACAAACGGCTTTCGCTGGCTATCGAAAATCGCCTATCGAATGTACATTTTGTATTATGTGTTGACAACAGCACAGTAAAAAATTTCGTTGTGTATCGAATTTTTTTTAACGAAAACAAATTTGGTCGTTTTCCTTATGGAATAAAATTCTTTTTGACAAAATTATTTGCATAAAAGTTCAGCATTTAAAAAAAAATTCGCTGTTTACTCCTCTTTCAGCCGCCACCCAGAGTCAAGTAGTGTTTCAATTAAAATTAGTTATATCTTGTTAGAAAGGCTTTTTACTTACGCGTCGAATAGTGGTTAATTTGTTTTTGATCGGATAAAAAATGTGGTTCAAATCTAATATGTATTTTATGAAAACGTTTGTCTGTTCGGAAGATAATTTTATAATTTTACTAGCTGACCCGCAAACGTTGTTTTGCCATATCTGTAACATATTTATAGTGAAAGAAAGAGAAATGAAGCGCTTTATGCCATGATCGGCGTTAAAAAATAATAATAGCTATTTATTACTTTATTTTAGTTCGTTACATATTCAAAAGTAAAACATAAAAAAATTATGTATTTTTATCCTGAAGTATGAAAATCAAACAGAGTTAATCACTTTTCATTACGAAGAGCAATTGCGTGCACGATATTTTTTGTCAATCCATCTTTAGCCTACACATATAAGCTCGATGGCTTGCCAACGCGTGAACATGCCACGTATAATTAATTGTACGTAAATGGTGTGTCCAAATCTGAGCCGCAAACAGACATGGACTTGCGACTTATTGATTGTCATTGAAATGCCAATCTAATAGGAAATTAAACGTGTTTGAATTCAACGCAATCATCGGAGTTCGTGGCAGCAAAACATTTCGTCTCGGAATTAACTTTTCGATAAAGTTTTTCATAAATTTTTTAACGACCAATCGTGTATTATTGCACAGCCATGGTAGGTTCAAATTCCGATGTTAAGTAACCGCAGAAAAAAAAATTTGTCAAAAAAAAAACCATAAAATGAATATTACGTGTCGATATTTTCCAAAAAGGGAGAAAATAAAAATTTTGAGTAATACCCTTTGGTTCATCAAGTACGAATTTATTTATAAAAAAATTTTAATTAAAAAAAAAACCAACAAAAAATAGGTTTTTATCAACAGGTACTTGTTATATGAAAATATTTGCTTGATCATAAAGAGAGTATTAATACAAAATTTTTATTTTTTCACTTTTTCAAAAAAATGTATGCGTAATATGTATTCATATCCACCCGCTGCCTACTTTTTGGAAAATTATTTTGGTTCTACCGGAAATATTTCAATTTTGAGTTAATATCCACTTTATGATCAAATGCGATATTTATTAATATTAAAAATTCATATCTGAGCTACATAAATAAGAGCGGCAAGCGTTTTTTTATATCGAAACTTCTAATGTTCATACAGTTTTAATATAAACAAATCTAGTTTAACACCACCAGGCTTGAAAATCGTATTGCACAAGTCGCTAGATCGGGTTGTTAAACTGAAAATGTTTTAGCAATAGAATTTTCATGTTAAAAAAAATCGCTTAGCCTTGAAATGACAGAGCATTAATTTTTCTACATTAATACCATTAAGGTTTCTTAACCGATTGGAATAAAACTGGCCGTCGTCACTAAACAGTTGCTCTCTGGCAACACTATTTGGTGGTGCTGACATATATGTTATTGCAACTGCCTTTAAGTTGTTAAATGGACTTGTTTTCCAATAATCAAATCACTTGCCACAAATTTTTTCTAATAAATCTGAAAAATTGGACTAAAAAATCTGAAAAATCTAGAAAATTTTTTAAAATCTGCAAAAAAATCTGGGAGCATAAAAAAATTTATTTTGGGGTTGATTTTGTTTTTGTTTTTCGATTTATGCAACAATCGAAAGCTAAAGCCGATATTAAAATTTTTCTTGGTACATTAATGTTAAGAAATTAAGGCCCTAAATTTGTAAAACGTAACGCAATCCAAAAAATAACATTGAAACCAAAAACAATGTCAAAAATTTGTCAAAATTTTATTGTTGCTTTCTACAGAAATACATATTGCGTTTTAAAATTATCAACGCCACAAGATATGCAGCGTTTAAAATTTAAAAATTCAATATTTATTTCTATAGAAAACAACAACAAAATTATGAAATATTTTCGATTTTATTTTTGCTTTCAATTTATTTTTTGGCGTTGCGTGTGCGTTTTACAAATTTAGGGCCTAAATTTATATAAACAACATAACAATGTATATTCAAATATATTTGGGGGATTCACAATGTATTCATAAAGTTGTAAAGTCATATGTCTTACCTGGCATTTACATTTGGCAGTACTGTCCAGACAGTAGCAATACATGCAAACCTTTTCACTAATACATGCACACTTTTCCAACTGTCTTGTCTACTGTCTAGCAAATTTTGCAGTCAGTAAAATTGGACAGTGATTTGACATTTGCTAACAGTAATCTAAAGTTTTGTGGGCAAAAGAGAAAAAAATCAAAATGTAAAAAAATAAACATATTTTGCTTTGATTTTTTGTATTTTTGTTAAGTTTTATATTTGTTCACACAATAAAGATATTTTAAGCTTTTTTTAAATTTGTTTAGTTTATACAAAATACATTTAGCTGAACTTGCGCTGCAACATTCACGTTTGACATATTTTTAAAAGTGAACTGTCTTAACTACTGTCTGGACGCCTACGTCACGAAGACAGTTAGTAGTGTTTTTGGCAACTAATATGTACGTATTTTCTTACTGTCTTGCCAGTACTGTCAAATGTAAACGCTGTGTTAAAATAATTACAGGAAATATATATGACTGCTGTGGGCAACCGCTTATAATTTAGATTTTTGCTGTACAGATATGACGAATCACTGAACACAGCATTAACATTTTTATTTTGTTTGAAACATAAAAATATTTATTTTTTCAAATAACTGTAAAATACTATTAAGGACATTATGACCATATAACTTTATAGCAAACCTTGTGAATCCCCCAATTGTGTATACATAGTATCATATCATCGTAGATATTTAAAATTATTTTATGAATTTATTAATTGTAAATTTCAGAAGTCATTTGTCCTAAAATTTCATTTTGTATAAGAGTATTAAAATAATTTGATTTATTCAATTTAAGAAAGTCTTTTGTGTACAAAATTCCTTCAAGCGATTCTTTATCTAAACGATTTTTGTGCTTTGCTTTATTTATGTATACATACTTACTTTATATTCGTTCCACATTAGCTGATGAATGTTGCAAAATAAAAAAATTTTTTAATAAAAAGGCACAATTTTCAGAATAATATTCTTGAGTCGAAACTTTTAATTTTACATTTATTTTTCCGAAAGTGTAAAAAAATTTTTTTTTTTGTTTATTTATAAAATATTGGAAACCAAGAATCAATTGTTTGCATATCTTCTTCGGATATTATATTTGGAAACTGTTTATAAAACTTCAAATATTGAGTTTAACTCACCATTAACTAAAATATTTGGATTTATTCCTTTTTTAAACATTTTACTGTACTCCTAAATCCAACCTTTAAAAAGTTGGTCACAAAGTTTAATATAAAAGTCTTTACAATTTCTTCAATTAAAAAAGATCTGCAATTTGACAGCAAAAATCTGCAAATCTCACTTCGTCATTTTTGCAATGAAAAATCAGCAAAATTCAGAGAAATCAGCACTTCTGGCAACAGTGAATCAAATACATACGGGCATTTCCGTTAAAAGGTCCACCGTGACCGAAAATTTAAAAGTATTAAAAGCTGATTATTTTACGATATTGTTATAGAGAAATAATTAGATTTTACTGATTTTATAAATTTACCCATAAATTTATTCACTTAGATGATCAATCAGACTGCAAAGTTGTGCAAACGTAATTTCTTAGAATGTTTTTTTATTTAATGTTTTCTTTAATATTTATCTTTCTTAAAAGAGGTGATATTTGATAAAAATTATTCCAAAATAATTTTCTTACATGGTCTGTAATCTAAGGAAGAGTTCAAAGAGAAATATGTTATTCGGATTAACGGTACATTTTTATTTTATTTTAATCATTATTCAGTTAAATTATTACGGAAAAAATTTCAAGTTCGAAATGTCACGTATCGACCCAGATTTTGGCTTAAAAAAGAATAAAGAAGATTTTGGAATCAAACCAAAGACATTTTAATGCTACATTGCTACGTAAAACTCTGAAAGTAATTTGACTAAAAAATTGTGCCAGGTTGCGCTGAATTACGTCTTTTATTACATGGCAACAAAAACTATTTCTATTTTTTTCACGTTCGAACCGCTACTTTTACCATTATCTTTGACCTAGAATCGCGGCCTCCATAAACTTTAGCATAGATAACAGTGCTTTCTTAGTGCTAAAATTTAAGGGTTAAGAGAACGTAAAAATATTTGTTGTTTAAAATGTTATTACATTTTTGATGCGTACGACTGTCACGTTCAACACTTTGGATTTACACATATATTTGCAGCTTAATTTCGCATTTTTTTTGTCTGATTTAACTGCAAATTTTCCATTAAGCAGTTAGCATTATTTTATTTAAGAATGTTCAAGTAATCTTTTTTTGAAAAACTACCACACTTTTTTGTTGAATGCACATACAAATCCCTACTCTTTTGCTATAGAAACTGTACAACCTTTTAAAAGACCTTTCATATAAAATTGTTTTAAAATTTGATAAGTTTGATCCATTAAATTCATGTTAAGCTGATTTTTTACCTTAATTACGATTTTGAAAAATCGAATTACATGCCGAGATTTTATAGCTCAATTTAAACTTAGACAACGATTGCCAAACAATTTTTATAATTTAACAAACACTAACTTTTTTTGTGTAGAAAACAGTTTAAAAACTAATAAATGCAAATTAAGCGAACATTTTAAAGAAGAAATGATTGATTTTACTGTAGAAGAAAATAACAACTTTGGAACATCAGTGGCAGAAACTAAATTCATATGAATTGTTAAATAAGAACTCGTTAGTTGATTTCTGGGTAAATGTATATGGATATAAAACTACATTAAAAAAAAATCCATTCATTCTTTTGCAATGAAGTTCTTATTCTTAGATTTGCCATTTAGCAACGCGGAAGTTAAAAAAGGTTTTTGGTGGTATAAATCTCTTAAAAACGAAAATCCGAAATATAATGACGTTCAAGACTATCCCCCTCATTCATTAAAAATATTTCAGTTTTATTAAAGGTTAATTAAACAAATTTGTATATAAAATTCGTCTTATAAACCTATTATAAGCATGGAATATAGTTTATGAATAAGACCTTATGAATTCGCTATTTTATATATGGTGTGCTTTGTTGCGATAGTTAAAAAAATACGATCTTATTTAAAAAAATGCGATAAGAACATATATTTTATTATCTCGATCGATTCTTCAGAAGCTGAAGAAGAATATTCATTTGATGACGTATTTAATTTAAAAATGAAATTTTTTATTAAACATTTTATTGAAATACTAAATAATAGACATTTATGGGTCAAGTTTCTATTAGGGAATGGTAAATCGATTTCGATTCCAATCGAAAATCGAATTTACGTATGCGATTTTATACTTTTAAAATCGATTTTTTTTATTTTTATCAAAATTTTGGAAATTTTTAATTTTAATCTTAACTAAATCGATAAATTATGGGCATGCACAATAAAACTTATTTTTTTTGTGCGTCTATAGGTATGCTTATGCAGTTTCCCAAGTCTAAAGATTTAGTTTTACGTATTTATCTATTAGAAGTATACCAACTTCCAACTTTAATATAAGGGCTCTTGTTCTTCAGAAATTAAAGTCATCAATGGACAGTGAACAAAACAGTCCTTAACATATCGTACCGAACCAAACACTGAAAGTCAGCTTCGTGTAAATCAACATATTATAGAAACACAACAGGTGAATTAAGCCATGACTTCCTGGAAATACGCTAATATTTAAACAGACCAGTGTAGTTTTAAGCAGACTGAAAAAACAAAAAGTATGTAATTTATTCTATCAAATACGAAATATCTCTGCATCTTTCTGAAAACAATGACATGCAAACGTTTGTTTTCTAAAACTAACTTAATAGTAACTCAGCAAAGAAACAGTCGCCATGGATCAGAACTATTGCCATACTCCTTTGAAATACTATCCATACATTCAGGCTTGTCACAGAAATCAATTCCGGTCAAAAGTGATTTCGTTTTATGTGAAGCAAGATTCGAAATCACTTCCACTTTCGATCGGAATTAATTTATGTGACAGGCCTGATTGACTACACAAGTATACAATTTTAATATGTGAAATGTACATGCACTTTTTCCTCTAAAGGCCATCTCAAAATTTACACATTTTCACTTTTTACAGAAGAATTATAAAAAGCAGTCATATCTACCCACTGTAAAAATCTAATTTCAATTTCTCTAGTAGTAGTAGTAGTTTGCCTTTGTGATATAATTAATAAGTTTGCAAATTAATTTTAAAACGATTTTGAGGTTCGATTAATCGATTTCAAAAACCGAAATGAAAAAAGTCGATCGAAAAATCGAAAATCGATTTTGGAGTCCATCTACCATTCCTAGTTCCTATGATTTTTTGTTATGTACGTATATAAAGCCTGAAATTGTATATTTCTTTTATAGTTTTAGGACTTTTTATGTTTAATAAATATTTTATTGTTATTTTTTAATCAGTTTGTTCTATTGATATGATATGAGTTTATAGGGAAGAATTATGTCAAATAAATCATGTATAAAGGTATATTAACTAAATTAACAAAAAATGTAATAATATTTTCATTATTTTCTTTCACTTCAATGTGAGGAATTGAGTCGTTTTTCTTTCCAATTTTGCTAGCTTGCTTACCTGTTTTAAAAACAATATAACTTTCCACAGCCGAATTGAAAAAAATTTAAGTTTATTATTTTTGCATGGTTTTGTAACATTTGCACAAATTATATTAAAAAGTTCGGCTCTCGGCCAAAGGTTCTAATTTACTAGAGCTTGGATACTACCGACCTTTATCGATAGTTCAAATTTCTCTATCGATACTGTCGATATTAGTATCAACTGAATGTTTGTATTTGAGTAGTACAAAATTTGGTTAAAGGCAGTTTCTTCTGATTTTTAACATTTCACCGGCAGCTGAAAAGCACGTTTCTGAAGGAACTGAAGTAGCAAGGACTATAAGATATTTTATTGCAACACAGTTACAAAAACATTTAACATTTCAGTCAGTATGAAAACATATACAAATTTTGACAATAGGGCCTCTAATAAGCAGTACAAAGAAGCACAGCTGAGCTATCAATACCACTTGATATTCTTCTTGATTGTTTACATTACTGCTATTCAGCGCAAATTGTTCGCGAGTAAAATTTCGGCGGAAAACTGTGATTATAGATGCTATTACATGTTTTCATAGCTGAATTTTAAATAATATCGATATCGATATTTAAAAACTATATTATCGATAATCGGTAGTTTCCCAGAGCTACAATGTACATACATATATGTGTCGATATGATCTATTTGTTTAACATATCGTCAGCTTATTATTGGTTTAACGCATATGCCAAAAAGTCGAAGTGGATTAAACGACAATGAAGGTTTACATAATTTTTTTTGTTAATATACCCGATCGCTTCTAGCATATGTTTTGAAGAAAAATATAAATTATTGTGAACGTTCATCAAGTACATAATTAGAAGTTAATAATATTTTATTGAAAGTGAAAATAATATTTTGTGCCGCAAATGCCACTTTTCTAAATTTATTTTTAAAAAGTAGCTTTTTTTGTATTGCAGCATTCGCCAAACAGTGGCGTGTAAAGCTAAACAATACTTAATAAACTTTGAAATAGTTGATATGGAGCAAAATGAATACTTAATATATTAGAAACTATAAAAAATTTCTTGAAACAGGTATTGCATGCAGAAAGGGATTATTTAAAATATATACATATACCCTAAGGTGGGTCGAAAAAAAAAGATGTGCCAGTCAACCCCTAGAATCAAAGATATGTCAATGAAGTTTCTAAAACAGGAAACAATTTTCAATCCAAATTTTTAATATTTTTAATTAGGCTTACGTTCATGAAATTTAATTTTTATTAAATTATTTTTATGAAGAAAGGAATTTTACAACATGAAAATCAATCAAAATTGTTATTGATAATCTTTCATTCTTGACGTGGCTCGGGCTCGAACCCTGGCCGGCAGGTTACCATGACATGTTTCGATCGCAACCACTCGATCTCCTCAGATGGATTTGACGTCTTACACTCGCAGTCATCGACGACTGCTGACGTCACTAGTCAAACATCAATCCTTAAACCAAATTGTATTTTAACATTTGGTAGATCGAAATTTGCTTTCCTGAATGATTATCCATTTTAATTGATTTTACATGTTTTTTCCTTTACTTCTGTTTTTTCGTACTTTCGTCAAGAATTTTTCTTGAAGTCCAAGTACATTTTTTTTTTTTTTTTTTAACTTTGTCTTTCTCTTTTCTGTTGACCTTTTTCAGCACAACTTGAAGGACAAATGTACACATAGAGCTCGTGCCTTAGCTTTAACAATAATTAGTATTGTGGTTATTTTGTTGAACTATTTATGGTTTTCAATCCAAATTCTTAATATTTTTAATTAGGCTTAAGTTCATGAAATTTAATTTTATTTCTGCCACGCCCCAAAATACAGATAAAAGGTATATTTATTAAGTTTGAAGCACTTTAAAAAAGCATTAAATACAGAAATTAAGCCATATTCTAGCCATTAACAATGATATACGATACGATGAAATTGGACTTTAAATGACGATGCTACATATATATATAGCAAAACAAGCTGTAATTTAGGGCGTGACAAAAACGATTTTTTTAAAGTGCGTCAAACTTAATAAATATACCTTTTATTCTAGGGCGTGACTGATGAACATTTTTTTGGGTTGTGTTGGCTTCTACCTGGTTTTATGTAATATGTATGTGAAAAAGAAAAAAGGGGCTTAATTTGGAGGCGTGTTATAAACGTGAGCATATTAAAAGCTATACATACTAAGTTTTAGTTTCTTGGCACGTGAAAAAAATTTGGCATTTGGGGGAAGGATCCGATATGGCATGAGTGGCGCCCAGAGTTTGAGCTCGAATTAAAAAGTCATCAAAGGCCAAAAAGGAAGCCTTTGTCAAGCCATGAACAACGATATGCGATATGATGAGATCGGACTTTAAATGGCAGCGCTTCATATAAAAAACCAAAAGTGCTGTATTTTGGGGCGTGGCAAAAAAAAATTTGTTTCCTGTTTTAGAAACTTCATTGACATATCTTTCAATCTAGAGGGTGACTGGCACAACTTTTTTTTTGTATGGAGGTCGACCCGGTCTAATATACCTCATACCTGACTAACTTTTTTTAAAAATAGGATCTGTGGGTCAAACCAATAATGAGCTGACGATATGTAAAGTATGGTCATTACATTAAGAATTCAAGGTTTATAACTTTTAATATCCATTCTTATTTTTGTTTAATTTTAATTTTTTATATTTTTGTTTAAAGCTACTTTTGTACCTCTTCTATGAATTAATATTTGTGCAAGTAAACTTGGTTTGTATGAAACGAAAAGTTCATTGTTGGGGTTTTTAATAATTTTATTAAATTACACTTAGGGCCATTATTACAACTTGAAGTTAGCTAAAGTAAAGATTAAATTGACAGATAATAATGTGTTATCTGTCAAAAAGCGTCTGTTAACTGTCGGATAACAGCTAACGCCAAGTTATAATAATGGCCCTTAATTTCTCTTTTCAGATATGTTTTGTCTTAACTTAATATCAGTGGCAATTGTCATTAAACAAATTTTAATGACTGCAAAAAACAAAGTGTAAAATTTAATTAATCAAATTTGAAACAAACAAAAAAAAAATTATTTTATCATTTATGCCATCAAGGATAAATTTAATTATATTCTTTAAATGTAATACGTACGTAAAAAACTAGTGTTTGTATAATAAATTCATTTAAAAAATTAACTTTTTTATTGAATAAAAAAAAAAAAAAAATAAAAAAAGGTTTGCTGCATTACAGATGACATAAACGAATTGAAAATGTTTAAAACGATTTAAAAAATATACATACATACATGTATGTATGTAATATTAACAAATTATATATAATCCCGTCGATCCTAAAGGGAACAGGGCCTCAACGAATTGGTTGAATTGTATATTATTTGTTGCCACTGATTTTATTTAGCCCAGCTTTTTCGCTGGATATCTATCAATTGCATTTCTGGGGATGTCATCATGTGACCTGCGCAGAGTATGGCCGATCCAGTTCCATTAGCGCTTAGTTTCCAGCCAAAAAATTTTCATAATTCTTCTTCTTATTTTATTTGGATATATGTATACAATTTAATTGGCTTACTTAAACATAATGATTTCGGTTGACAAACTTATTGGTTGGTGTTAGTCCGGCTAAACAGTTGTTAGCTGGCGAATGAAATTACTAATATTGAATAAAATCAAGCTCTCAGAAGGTAAACTTCTTTCATTATTAGTTCAATAATCTCTTTATTAAATTCCCATTAAAATTGTATTGTAATTTCGATCGATATCGAAAGCCGTAGTTTGATCCCAGGTTAAGCTATTAAATTTTTGATGCCTTTTAAAAATTTGTTGGCAAACTCAACTTTGTTTATGACTTTTTGCCATTAAAAAGTGTCTCCGTGATCTATAAAATTTTTAAAGAAATTAAACGTTTAGATTAGAAACTATTGAAAAAATAATGTTGAAAACCAAAACTCAAAAAATTTTATAAATTTTCAAATGAATTGTTTAATATATCCACTCTCTTTATTCGTCTCAGTCAAAAAAAAAAAAAAAAAAATTGAAATGAAAATTTGGGAAAAAGCGCTTCGACTAAATTTGCATCCGGGATCAGATCTCATTTGTTTTTCAAACGTTTCTTTAAAAAAAAAAAAACTTTAGAACTGTTAAAAAATCACCAAATTTTTTACCCCCCTGAAGAATGAATGACCTTTACTATGCAGTATTTTTCCATTATGACCACTCTCCAGTGTGTGAAGTGTGTTTTACAAAAAGTGTTTATTTTATATTTTTATAAATTAAAAAAGAAGGTAAAACAAAATCATAACAAAATCATCAGTAAACAAAAAATCATTCCATGGAGAACACAGCACACAAAAAAAAAACCCCAGAATGAAGTGTAAAAAATAACATCAACTAAATGACAGACATCATCTACTACAAACAAACGCTGGCAGCCAGGAAAAAGAAAAGCAACAACAACAAAAAATTAATTTAATTGAGTTTAATTAACTCACAGGGGATAAAAATGAGTGAATAAATGAATTTATATGCGGATTGTGATGTACACAGAACAACAAATACACAAAAAAGAGAAAAAAAACGAATTAAAATTGAAAAAAGTACAAAAATAGTAAATCAACGCATTGCACCAGTTTGGGTTTTTAAGTCTTTCTTGTTCTCCCCTCCTTTCCGTTTAATTGTACTTGTTAAAACAAACTAAGAAAAAGAAAACAAACACAATTTAAGCAAAAAAAAAAAAAAAAAAAAAAAAAAGAGTTAAAACATAAAAAACGCATGGTGCTGCTTTTGGGTATAAACAAAAAAGTAAAGCATAGCTTAAAGGGGTTCACAAACTAAAGCATATTTGATGGCGTTGTTTTTCAACATGATTTTTTTTTTTTTTTTTTTTTAAACATTAATTATTCATTGAGACATTCAAAAGATGACAGCATACGGTGCGGGTCACTACAGGCCAATAAAAACCAACCAACCATCCTTTAAGGGGGGGGGGGGGGGAAAGACGAGATGCTTTTTTTTTCCAAACATATCGACCAAAAAAATTACTTAAATAATAAATACTTGCATTTATAACACAAACTTCCGCCATCGTTTCCCGAAATGTATGCACGTGAAAAAATTGCATTGCTATTTAATTTTTTTTAACTTGTTCACTGTTCATATATTTATTCCTGGCTGCTGGCTATCAATACCTTGGAATAAATTTCTTTTTTAATTTCTTTTTTTTTCATTAAAATAAAGTTTGTGTATGAGTATTGTGGGGCTTGCAAGACACAGAATATCTGTTGCATAATTTAAGGCATTTTAACGTTAATATTTTTTACTCTTCTCTTTGTACCCCTGCGGCTGCTGATGTTTGCCCCTTCTTATTTTTTTTTTTTAATGAAATTTTCATTTATTAAGATAATTGCCAGCGTACTTTGTTTTTGTGCTTCTGCTTTGAAAAATACAAGCAAATATTTGGTTTAAGTGTTTTCACATGGTAGATTTTTTAAAAAGTATGCTTTTTTCGTTTTTTCTTTGTCCACCAAGAACTTATTACTAATACAATTTTTTAAAAGGCTGAGAATTTATTATATTTATACGAAATGAATAATTGCGAACTATTATTTTGAAATTTGGTAAAATTTCGATGGTACGGATTCACTAAGTTTTACACTCAAGTAAAAAAAAATTTTAAAAAATTTGATTATTTTAACTAGAAATATGTAGAATTGCCTCACAAGTGTCGCCCAATATGTTTCGGTTGCCGATCTGTCAAAACGGCAACTAATAAAAGCAAAAATCTTTCGTAAAAAACCAAACTTAAACTTGAGTTTTTCGTAGAATTTTTTTATTTTTGACGCCAAAAATCTTTTTTTTTCTTTGGTAAAAGTTTTGTTTTGAAATTTGTTTTACAAAAAACTGTTTTAAGTGGAATTTCGATTTCAAATGGGTTTAAATAAAAATTATACTTAAAAATCAAAAGGAAATAGTCATTGAAATATCTAAAAAAAAGTATTAAAAATGATCAGGTATATTTCAAACTTATTTTTAAAATGGTTTTTTTTTCTAATCCAACATTTATCCTCTCCCCCAACAAGGCAGTTTTTTTGCCTTATTAAAAAAAATTTAATATTTACTTTTTAATATCGCTTTAATTTTTTTTTATTTTTCACAGATTTTTTTCAATTAATAAATTCGTGCATTTCTTATCTATTACAGTAAACATTTTTTCTTAAATCAACATTTTATGCTAACAAAAAGCTCGATATGTCTTAGTTTTAAAAATTTATTTCAATAAGAATAATATTCAGTCACTACTTTGAGAGTTTAACCCTTCTTCAGCATTCACGGTTGTTGTAGTAGCAGCAGCAACACTATTTGTTGGTGTCGTATTTGTAGCACTATTATCATTTGAATTCTGTTGGGCCTCCTCCTCAGCATGACACATTTTTCGATGTTTATGTACAAAATAATAACTGGGAAATTTGCAGCCACAGGTTTTACAAGGATAATACTGAACATTCATATCCAAAGGCCGTACCTCACGTCTTAAATAATCTGTTGAGGAAGTTGAAGAGGATTGTAACGAGTTGGGGCCACTATTTGCTGTAGAATGTGTTGAGGGTGTTGTTAAATAATGAGCCGAATTTCGAGAATAAAATGGTCGTGTTGTATTAGCATTTTGATGTTTAGTTATTTGTAGTTCGCCATTTACTGCTGTTTCTTCTTTTGCGGTCACTTTACCACCCTCAGGAACACAAGTGGCTTGTAGGGTTAAAGGATTTAGATGGCGTTTAGCATGTTTTTGATAGCAATACTGAGATTTAAATGTGTGTTTACAGTAAACACAAACAAATACTTCACTTTGGACTTTACGACTAGATGATTTATCGGAATTTCTTATTGAAGCCCCCATACTGCCATTAGAGGTTTCACTATTTTCTGATTCTTCTATTTGATGTAATTGCTGTTGCTGGCTAATAGTTTTAGCCATTTGCTGGTGAAATGATAAAGAAACACTTTGTAGAGAACGTTCTGGCATTATTGGACCTGCTAGACCTGTATGATTGTTAGAAGTACTACAGGCATCTGGTTTGTGACCGTATGCTGTATTTAATATACGTTTAAAACGTACAGGACCGTCACAACTGGCCACATCTATAATTACTTTATTAGCTTCCGAACAATCTAGCTGGGAGGCAGGTATGGGTGCTTTAGCCACTTGTAAACCTGACGATCCCTTTCTACGTCTTTCCGATTTGCTGTGATGCGATGACTTTCTATGTTGTGATTTCTCGTGATGTTTTATTTTAGGGTCCCTTTCATTATGGGACTTTTTACTTTCCATTAATTTTTTAAATGATAACTTTTGTATTTGTGTTTCCACCACCACTTCGGCTTCCGAATTGGAATCTATAAATACCTCAACATCTTCATCCTCATTATCAGCTATTGGAATTTGATTTTCGTTGTTTAAAGATTGTTTGTCTATTTCATCCACTTCTATGTCGTCTTCATCGTCATTTTTCTGAGTATTTTCAAAGTGACTACTTTTGCTCTTGGTTTCTGGTGCGGAAGTAGTTGTTGAGACCGTTAGGGGCGTGTTGTTTGTTAAGGGGTTAATAGCTAAAGGCTGATGGCTGATTGGTAAAAAACCGAAATTGGTTAATTGTGGTTTACTGGCAATGGGGCGTATTATTTTCCCACTATTTGCGGGCTGAATAGAGGAATGTGGGTTTGTGGTGTTCAGTGGGGTGTTATTGGGTCCAAAGTATCCTTCCGTTTGAGCACGGGCCAAATACGATCTGAAATTGTTAATGCATTAAGAATTTACATTGGGAAAAACTGGAATTATAGATTCTTATTAATTTAAAGAAAAATTGGAAAATAACCATTGTTTATTGTAAAGATGGTTTATTGTACATATTTTTGCTTGTAATAAACGAATAATAAAAAAAAAATAGTGGAAAAAATATTTTCTGTAAAATAAAAATAAAATTTTCGTTAAAAAAATTTGTCATAAAAAAAATATTTTTTTGTTTTGAAAAATTTAATAATCGCGAGAATCCTGTACCTTCATATTCGAATAATATTGATTTTTTTGATGCTAATCCACCAAAGATTTTAATTGTTCGTAAGATGTGGGGCTAAGTACAAAACTTTTGTTTGTTTCAATATAAAAAACAAGGCACAAGGCACTATATAACAAACATCCGAGAGAGTAATTCTGACTTTTATTATTTTAAATTGACTTTTTACATTTAGAGTTACTAAGCTTATACATATTTAAAAATCATCAGCTGGGCTGGTTCGATAACCTGTTTAGTGTACCCGGATCTAGCACTGAAACTTAGAATTGTCTGATGTGTCAAACTTTCAACGTTTCTAGTATGTAAATTTCGGAATTTTAAACAATAGACTTTTCAATTAAAACAAATTTTTAAGTATACACTGATGAATTATTAGCTTAATATGGCTTGAACCCAGAAAATTTTGCATGATTCTCGTCCAAACCAAAATTTACGTATTCTTTATTTAAGAAAATTTTACTAAATACGAACGAAATACAGTTAAAATAAAGAAATTATTTTTGAATTTTGGATTTTTTTGTTTTAAGAAACGAAATTGATTACTTTAGAACATAAACTTCTTTCCGTGGGAGAATTAAAATTTTTTAAAGATGTAAATCTTGAATTAACTTTTTTTAGAGGAAAGAAATAATTAAAATTTTATTCGGACGATATCTATTGATGCACATTTTTAATTAACATGTTCTACAAACATTTTTCGTTTTATTTTTATAAAATCGTAGGAATTGCAATATTTCTCCACTTCTTTGAAAAAAATATTAAAACTTTTTTTATTTTTCAAAGCAAACACAAAAGTTTTAAGAATGTATATTGTAAAAAACCAAAATTTAAAATTTCCCTTAATATTAGCAGGGTTCAGAATTGGTCTTACAAAAGTGCAAATGCCAAATATCGTAGCTATTTTGTTAAATCCAACAATAAAATACACAGAGATTCCGTAAGAATTCATAAAAGTGCAACGATATTTTGCATTTGCTCTCTTGCAACAGTAATATTGATCTCCGCTATTAATTTTAATAAACGATTTTTTTGTTTTAAGTAAAAAAAACCTCTAGGACACACCTACATATTTCCAAAGCTCTAGGCATATGTAGAACATGCGTTGCCAATAGAACACCAAATATATTCTCCACATTTAAATCTAAATATCCGGTATACATATAAGTCAAAAGCGGGGCAAATTGTTCAGGAGTAACATTTGTCAAATAAATAATAATATCCGCAACATTCGGAACACCACCTCCCCCGACGCCACTCGAAACTCCAGCACCAGAACCACCTCGCTCGTCTAAACGAATAGCCGAACGTAAATAGCCGCTATGCATGCCTAAAACTAATCCATGGGCCATAAAACGTACCGTTGTGGGGGCAGGGCCCACTTCCAAAACAATGTCGGGAGGTGTAGACATAATATTTGTATTTAAAGCTGATATATTATGACTACCTAATAAAGATAATCCGGGAGAAACATTTGAATTGGCACTGGCAGAAAGGTGACTATTAGTTGTAGAAGCATTAGCGTTTGACGAGCAATTGGTTAAACTTGTAGTGCCCGTTAACCAATTTGTAAACATTTTTTTATCGTTTTTTATTTTTTTTAATATTTTTTGTATTTTTATTTTCTATCTTCAAGAAAGAAAATTCACTTAAATATTTCTAATTTATTTATTTTTAATTACAATACGTTTTTGATTTACTATTCGTTTTTCTATTGCCCGCGTGTGTTGTTATCTGCTTGATAATTCGTTTAAAACTGTTGGCAGTCCATCATTTCTGTTGTCTTTTTATACATTTTATTTTGTATCCTTGTAAGAGGACTTGATTCATTTTATTTCAATTTGACTACTTCGTTTTGCTTTTTTTTTTTTTGTTAACACCAGCATGTCGTTTTTTGGCGGTTGTAAATGTGCATAGCTAGTTGTTGGAGTATTAAGAACTTAAAGTTGAATTTATTCTCTTTATGGGTGTTACTCTTTCAACTATATACTTGCGTTTATCATCAACTCTTAAAAAATAAACTCTTAAACGAACAATGTGTCCTTATAAGCAACAAAATGGAATAAGGTTTTTTAAAAAAAAAAAGCGATTGCAAGAACATATTAAACATTTTTATTTATGAATAAAAAAAAAAAAAAAATTACATATGGGCAAATCCTGAGTGACGAACGCTACATTCGCACACGTTTTCTGATTGAAATATACACATTTTTTGGTCTTTCAAAAAAGATAGCTTCAACTTATAGGTATATAGTATTTACTGACATTAATATGTACTTACAAATGGCATATATCATAATTTCTTAGCAAGTAATTGTTGCGAAATAATTGATCACAAAGTTTTGTGACGCACGCTACAAAAAGTGGAAGTAACTTGAAGTGCGTTTTCCTAATTTTTAGCGAATTTTGCATGATAAGGTATACAAAATCTGATTCCTAAATGAAAGATGAGTATAAGAGAATTCTAAACGCACTTATTTGCAGCCAAAAAATGTTGTGATTTTTTGACAAAAGCCGTGAACCCTTTGTGACGCACGCTACGTAACGCACGCTACAGTTTTTCCAGTAGTATTGTATTATTATATTTTATTTATTTTAACAAAACAAATTATATTTTTATGAATTTCATTTCTTAAACTAATTTGTTAACTAATGAATATCAACTTTTATTTTAACGAAATTTATATTTTGATAAGTTTGCTCTAAGTGCTATTTTAAGCACAAAAATCACCTAAAATAATGGCCCCTATTACGGTTTACAACTCAACTCAGTTGAGTTGTAATAAATACAACTGGTTGTGATCAGTTGTAATTTTTGTTATGTTTTTGTTCACCGCAATTTAGCAAAGTTGTAAACCATAATACAAAAATTAAGAAATTCAGTTGAGTTGTAAACCGTAATAGGGGCCAATGCTAAATTCACGTATTTTATTAAAAAATCAGCAGTGGGGTAGGATTTGGTAAAAATTATTGCATTGATGATCATTGAAATACATATTTTTTAATATAAAAATGAAATTAAACATCTAGTCTTATATTCCGTTAAAAAAAAAATTCATTTGAAAAAATTTTGGTTGGTGGACTGTTTCTGGGATTTGCCCATATACATACATAAATAATAATTATGGCAGTACTATAATTTAAAAAAAATGTATGTGTGTAATAAATATGTATGTAAATATTCCTACTTATCAAAGAACATTCTATCTCAAATAATTTGCCTTAAAATTTCGTATTTTATAAGATTATTTCAAAATATTATTAAAGGCCCTTAATAAGCAGTCAAATATAAGGAGCAACTTTTGAATTATTAACTGCCTGTTCATCTATTTTCGAACGAACACTCGATCGCTTAATTTACTTTTAAAACAAAAACAAATAATAAAATATTGTTTTTGTTTTACATGTAAGCTAAGCGAACGAAGCGTTCGTTCGAAAATAGATGCACAGGCAGTAAATGTGCTGTTTTCAGTTATTGAACGTGTAGTGAAATTTATATGAAAAGCACTCAGTTTTTCGAGTGTTTAACGAAACAAAAAATATAAAAAATAGAACATTTATTTTAACGTTTTGAAATATTTATTTTGAAAATAATTGTTTGACTTATGCCCGTAATTTCTACAAACAGATATCTAGTCGTGTTGGTACCTAGCAGTTCTCTTTACATATCCGCTACCACAAATTTGATAGTTTAAACGTTAATTTTACCTACATATGTACGTGAATTAGCTATCGAAAACCGGTGGTGTAAAATACATTACACTTTAACCCGTAGGAAAGACATACGTTTTAAAATTGTGAAAATCATAGATACCTACATATACACAGCTAGATATCTATTTGTTGAAATTACGGGCATAAGGCGGGGTTTTTGAGATGTGGATTAAATTTAGACTTAGTTCAACGGAGTCAGATTTTTTATTATTTCATTAAATACCAACATTTAAAGCAAAACTAAGCTGTTCAGTCGAAATTGTGTATAGGTACAAACTGGGTAATGGCGGCACAAATCTGTTTTCAGATTAACTAAAACTAGTTTAACTGCGATCCCAAAAAAACCAGCCTAACTTTATGTATTATATTTAATTCAACTGAATATCTAACTAATAATACTTTTTCATTAATAACCTGCTTTTTTTAATAAAATTATATGTAAAATACATACCTATTATTATTTTGTTCCATTTCCACATCGTTTTTATGGCATTACTAAAAAATCTCTTAAAATTTTCTTTCGCTTCTTTTAATAATAAAACACGTGCTTTTTGTTTTTAATGCCACTGATACCATCCACCCACCACCATCCCATAAAAAAACTTGTTTACATTTTATTTCCTCTTCTTTAACAAAACATAACAGTAAAACTACATTTTTCTCTTTGTCGTTCCCTCTTTTTTTAAATTGTTGCTTTTTTTCTCATTTATATTCTTTGTTTACATTTAAGTTTATTTTTGTTGTGGTTGGTTGGTAGCACCCTGCAAATAATATTGGACCACCTGATCCATTTTGATAAAATGGACTACTCCATGGAATGGCCCGATGTAATGCAAGCATGCACCGTGTCATTGTTAAAAAGTGTTTGTAGTGAGACGACATGTCCTCGTTTTTTAACGACATGCTTTCGTTTTTAAACGACTTCAAAACTAATCCTCTTAAGTATACCATGGAGTACTTTTAAAACTACTCCTTAGTGGTCCAAAGGTGGGTTATATGGTCCTCTCCTAGGACATCGTAATGTTAAATAGACCAGGTTTTTTCCATACGTTTGGGTTACTTTTGGAATAGTCCTGATCCCTTGTGGACTACTCTTTACACGCGTGTTTGGACTGGTCCTATTATTTGCAGGGCACAAACACATATGTACATATAAATGCACTATGTGTGTTTTTGATTTGCCGCTATACTAGTGGTTTTTATCCTTTGAAAAATGTATTATTTATAGAAGAACATGATTGTTTTGTTGTTTGGCATTTTCTCACAAAAGAAATCCACCTCTAGAGTAAATTTTATTGTACCTTTGATTTGTTGATTGTTATTTTGACACAATAATTGTCCAGATTAGGCATAAATCGAGTGAAAAAATGTTTAAGGGGGCAGAAAAACGAGATAATTTTGATGGATCATAATTTTAATTAGCTAATTTTTACTTTTCGAGATTTTAATAATATAAAATGTTTATTTTTTTTTATTGTTTTTTTGTAAAAGAAAAATATCGATGCCTTACGTTCTCAACCTCGTATCTTAAAAAAATACAACTTTTAGGAGAGAAAAAAAAAAACGTTTTATCTTTGTATACTTCGGTGTTTGGGTTAAAGTTAAAATGGAATTATTAAAGAATTGATTACATCTATGTAAATTGTATTGAAATAATAAGTTGTTGCATTGTTAGAACATAAAAATAGCAGTCGTTTGATATGAAAAAGTCAAAACCGTATTTCTAAGATACGAGGTTGAGAAAGTAAGGCATCGATATATGTTTTATAACTTTTCAGTTAATTATTATTTTTCAAAATTGTTTAAAAAGGTTCGGAACTGATTACACTATGGAACATTTTTGGGATTATTGTCTGGGGGGTGAGAAATACCAAGTCAGGGTGATGGTACTAGGTCAGTATAGTAAAACCCTCAAAGGGTTTGGCGTTCGTATGTGTCAGTTTTTTTTATGACATTTTAAATTTTTTCCTTATCTTGATGTTTTTTTGTTTAACATAACTCGAGAACCACTTGTCCGATTTTGCTAAAACAAACTCAAAAAAATTTTGAATTACAATCCGTTCATATGTGCTTTGTTGTGATACAGACGTGTATTTTTAGCCCCGCATACGATTTGAACTATTAATTAATCACATTTGATTTTGTAATACATACATAAATATAAGCAGCGAATGGACGCTTAAAAAAAAAAAATAATATATTTTGTTATTTAAATTACTTAACATAATAGTGAACAATTTAAAACGATAAAATTAAATAAAACAGTAAAAATATATATGTATGTACGTATGAATGTTCATACATGTGTAAACATATTCTGAACAAAACATTTAAATTCTGGTTTTTTCTTTTGTTGTTGTAAAATACAATAAATAATAAAAATATTAAAGCAAAGCAAAACGGTGAAAAACAAAAACAACTCTTTGCATGAGTACAAACAGTGAAACAACACTAAGACAAAATGAAAGAAACGTTTACGTTTTAGTTAATGCAAATGAAAATAATGCAGAAATAAATAAAACAAAACAAAACAATATAAACTACCTAACGGCTAAGCCAATTACTCGAACACGTTCCCTCTCACCCTCGGTATTTACACAAACGGTGGATAGTGACTCATTAAAAAAACTACAACAAGATTTGGTGACAAGTGTTGCCAGGCCAGCAAGTATTGCCGTGACGTCAAAAACAAATTTAGTGGGAAATGATACCATGAACTCAAATGCAATGGAAAACCCCCCTGTAAAAAGTTGTCAAAAGCCTACAGTACAAGTTGGTATGGACAGGTACATAACAGTGCTTAAACGGGGACGCAGCCCTACCTCTGCAGCAGTTGCTTCGGCCTCAAAAGTACCATCTTTTGATAAAATAAATACTCAAAATCGTTTTGCAATTCTGGAGGATGAATCCTCTGAAGCACCAAACGTCATTAAACCATCCAAGCCTCCCCCGATATATCTAAGGGAGCAAAATTCAAATGAGCTCATAAAGAGTTTGATATCGGTGATAGGTGAAAATTCGTTTTACGTAGCGGCTATAAAGCGTGGAAGTATAAACGAGACAAAAATACAAGTCAATAATGAGAATGATTTTCGCAAAATAGTAAACAACTTTGAAACGCTTAAAAAAAACTTTTATACCTACCAACTGAAAAGCAGTAAAGGTCTACAGGTAGTGATTAAGGGTATTGACTCATGTGTGGACCCAGAAGAGGTTAAAACATTCCTAGAAGAAAAAGGCTTCAAGGTAAAACATGTAGTAAATATTAAAAATAGAGAAAAAATTCCCCAACCACTTTTTCGAGTGGAGTTTGAACCCGGCGACGTAAAACTTAAAAAAAACGAAACACATCCTATTTACAATTTAAAATATATTCTCTACAGAAGAATAACTATAGAAGAGCCGCACAAAAAAAATGGACCTGTTCAGTGCTTAAACTGCCAAGAATTTGGCCATACCAAGGCATACTGCTACTTACCCCCTGTCTGCGTAGTATGTGGTGAACTACACGGTACAGTTTCTTGCGATAAGTCTAAAACCGACCCCAACGTAAAAAAATGTAGCAACTGTGGCGGTAATCACACTGCCAATTATAGAGGATGCCCAGTATATAATATTGTCAAGCAGACGGTTGGACCGAAAACAAATACCCCTCAAATGCAGGTTGCAAATCAGGTAAACACAAATGCAATTCAAGCCCCCCAGCCTAGTAATAACAGAACCTCTTACGCTAACGTCCTAAAATCAAACCATCAGCCAATGCAAGGTGCCTCGCCAAGTAATGATGAAACTCCGGTTTCTAATTTAAGTCGTTTAGAAAAAACCATGGAAACATTAGTGCAAACAGTAAATAATTTTACGAACACAATGGGTAATATGATGCAGGAAATGCTTAGAATGCAATCGATGTTATTGCAAGCTGTACTTAACAAACCATGAACTGTTTAAAAATTTGTTTTTGGAACGCAAACGGCATCCGCCAACATAAAAATGAATTAGAATACTTTCTTAAAAATAAACAAATTGATGTCATGATGATTTCTGAAACTCATTTGACCTCAAGAAATACGTTTAAAATCAATGGTTATATACTATATGATACCAAGGACCCTCGAGATAGAGCTTGTGGAGGTTCTGCCATCTTAATAAAAACTCGAGTCAAACACTACATTATGTGTGATCACCGTGAAGACTATCTGCAAGCAACGACTATTTGTGTTGAGGAGCTAAATCGAAACATAGTAATTTCTTCTTTATACTCTCCACCTAGATTTTCCATATCAGAAGGCCAATATTATAAATATTATAAATCATTAGGACCCTGTTTTCTGGCCGCTGGCGATTATAACGCTAAACATACCTTCTGGGGGTCACGACTTATAACACCAAAAGGTCGTGTTTTGTTTAACACAATCTCTAAAATGGGTTTAAATGTGGTCGCGAGCGGGCAACCAACATATTGGCCTACTGATCAGCAAAAAATTCCAGATGTTATCGACTTTGGCGTGGTTAAAAACATCCCCACAGAAACGATTCATGTTGAAGCTTCCCTAGAATTATCATCCGACCACACACCTACAATTGTTACTATATCGAACCCAAATAGAATTGTATTTCCGTCAGGTTACTTAGCGACGCCAGCCACACAAATAAATTGGTTAAAATATAAAAAATTTCTCAGTGCCCATTGCACAGAAAATATTCCGCTTAGTACACCGGAGAATGTGGATCTCTCTCTTGTTAACTTTGACAGTTATCTTAAACTAGCTGTTCAACACTCCAGCGTTACCCTCAAAAAAATTAAAAATAATAAAATATGTTCTTCAGATGTCGAGCGGCTCTTGACTGAAAAAAGGAGAGTTCGAAGAGAGTGGCAACTTTACAGATCCCCGCAACTTAAGATTTTATTAAAAGAATGCACAAAAAGGCTAAGAAAGTTGCTACAGAATCAGAAAACGGCTTCTCTAGAAAAATATCTTAAGGAACTTGATGCAACTCCACAATCTGACTACTCATTATGGCGTGCAGCTAGAAATCTAAAAAGGCCAGTTATATCTAAGCCACCATTAAGAAACTTGAATGGTAGTTGGGCAAGAAATGATAATGAAAAAGGAAACCTGTTTGTAAATCATTTGAAAAACGTATTTACACCAAATATATCTCACAATATTGCGGTCGAGTTACCACCTGTTGATGCTAGAGCAGCTATTCCCCTCAGATTTGAGATAAGAGAAATCGAAAAGGCTATTTGTGACTTAAACACTAAGAAGGCACCTGGTATTGATAAAATCAGTAATAAAATGCTTTTGGAGCTACCTCGCATAGCAAAGAAAATTATTCTTTTTATTTTTAATGCTATTTTACGCCTTGAATACTATCCTGAAAAATGGAAGGTTTCCTTAGTTACCATGATACCAAAGCCAGGTAAAGATCATACAAAAGTTGAGTCTTATAGACCTATTAGCTTATTATCAAATATGTCAAAGCTGTTTGAGAAATTATTAGTTTCAAAATTGACACCAATTTTAAGTGAAAATAGATGTATTCCAAACCATCAGTTCGGATTTAGAAGAAAACACAGCACAATCGAGCAGACTCATCGAATAGTAAATGTCATAAGAAAAGCATTTGAAGAAAAGAAATATTGCTCAGCACTCTTCATCGATGTTTCGCAAGCTTTTGACAAAGTCTGGCATGAAGGCTTATTACACAAATTGAAGCAAAATTTACCAGCAAACACACACAAGCTGCTAGAAAGCTACTTAGTCGGTCGTCAATTTATTATTAAAGAAGGAAATTTCTTAAGTTCACCTCAGCCCATTGCCGCTGGAGTCCCACAAGGCAGCATCCTGGGCCCCCTATTGTACTTAATTTATACTTCGGACATGCCAACAAGCAACTACACACAAACTTCAACATTTGCAGACGATACAGCTTTTCTAAGCGTCCACGAAAATCGTTATGAAGCATCGCGTTACTTACAGCATCATATATTTTAACTAGAAATATGGTTAAGACAATGGAGGATAATGGTCAATGAGCAAAAATGTGTACATATAACATTCACTTTGCGCCGGGAATCTTGCCCCCCTATTACAATCAATAATCAAATAATTCCTCAACATTCGCATGTTAAATATCTCGGTATACATCTGGATCGGCGATTAACGTGGAAATGCCATATAATAAACTTCTTCGAATAATCACAGCCGCTCCCTGGTATGTTAAAAACTCAAACATTCATAAGGATCTCAATGTGCCATTAGTGAAATCTATGATTACAAAATATGCAATAAAATATTTAAAAAGGCTTGAACAACACCCAAATCCACTAGCTCGAAATATTTTAAATCATGGCGGCCACACTCGCTTAAGAAGAAGAGACACTGCAGCACTTACCCAATTAGATGAGCGATAAACACCTATAAAAGTGAACATAACCCGTGATGAAGAAAATTTTGTCTGGCACTGGCAGGAGATAAAATAACGTATTAGGTTAAGATTTGATTAATTATTGTTAGTTCATATTTAATATATGAAGATTCAATAAAAAAAAATAATGACAAAAAAAAAAAAAAAAAAAAAAAATACGAACGCCAACCCCTTTGAGGGTTTTACTATACTGACCTAGTACCATCACCCTGACTTGGAATTTCTCACCCCCCAGATTGGCTGTTGTACTGTGTTATTAGTAAACACTTCCATTGGTCATCTACAGTAGCTCTAAGCGAACCTCACACCCCAAGAAAAATATTAAACTGTCTTATAACATAAAAAAATCGGCGAAAAAAAAATAAGTTATGTATTTTATTACTTTAGAAACCTATCAACTTCAACAGCTTTTCCCATTTAAAGCCGTTGCGGAATTTCATTTAAAGGGTAAAATATGGATGTTAAGAATACCGATATATCGGCGATACTCCATGTTTGCCGGTATATCGGTATCGGTGTTTTTGTACTGGCGATACGAAGATACCTTTTTTTATAGTATTTTTTTAAGCAAACAATTTAATTTTCAATGCTAATTTTTTGCATTACAACTAAGATCAATAACAAACAACACATTCAAAAGCAGAGCATAAAATCAAACAGAATACTAAAAAGTTTCTTTTAGTTTTTAAGTTGGAGGGCCATACCACGCCTTCTTTGTTACTTTTTTACCTTTTTTTAAGAAGCATGCTTTCGACACGTATACACGCGGAGAAAAAATAACTACACTATGTTTATTGTAACAATATATTGTTGTGTTACACAAAAAATTTTTATTTTTATTAAATATCAGCAATATTACATTAACTGTAAAAATATCAATGTTTATCGCAATTATAAATTTGAGTATTGTTTTTATTTATGTAATTGTGGTAATTTCCTCCACATCATACCGGTGGGGCCATCTTTTTTAAATCAAGTATTTGCTTTTTTTATATAAATTTATCAGAAAATAACATTAACTACGTTTTCCACATTTAAAAAAATTATACAAAGTTATATTTTAATTATTTTCATTTGCAGTTTCTCTTACTTTATTTTGTTAATTCTCTTTTTAATTTTTATTGTTTTACTTAAATTGATGACCTTTGGCTTTGAGGTTTTGTTATTCGTTATTTCCTTTTTTCCAACTCTTATTGCCACAAAATCCATTATCATTAAAATCCTTTAAAAAATTGTTAAGTTAATCCAAATTGCAAATCCTTTTTTTCTGCCCTACTCACTTAACTACGTGCAAATAAAATGCACAATTTGTATTAAAAAAAAAACACATACTGAGAACTAACTACACATACTTTAAACGAAATGTGAAGCAAAATGTAAAAAAACACTACATATGTATGTAAAAAAGGATAAAAAAAACCGTAGTAAAGGATTATGTTTGCGTTGATGTAAAGTGTTTTTAATTGTATGTTATCATTTCATTACTACATACAACAATACAGTCAACAGAAAAATTTGATGAACAAATGCACACACGAAAAATTCAAATAATTTTTATATAGGAAATCACACTTTTGTCATAGACTGTATTTAAGCTTTAATTTAATTTTTTTGCATTTTGAGAACCTTTTGCAAGAGGCCAAACATTTTATATAAACTACATGAACTCATGTTATATGTTTGTTTGTCATAATAAAAATGGTTTAATACAAAAGAGCACAATTGTTATAACACTTGCCTACAGTTTACAGCTTACAGGTGCACGAGTACCTGTATGAGAATGGGTTAACAATAAAAAAAATACAATGTTGGGATAAAACAAATTACGGCTTTTAACACAATTGAAATATAATTGACAAATAAAAAAAAAAAAAATGAAAAAGTACAGAACGACAAGATAAGCAAATGTAAATAAACTATGGCACTATAAAAATCCCATTGATGGTAAAACAACCATAAAAATAAATCCCCAGTAAAGATGACAGGAAATATTTATCCATGTAAAACATAACAAAAGGAGAGTAAAATAGAGTTAAAGTAGGAAATGAGTATAAAAAACTGTTATAAATATTGGTTGGCTTATAAGAAGCAATTAAATTAGTTTAAAAATATGTTTTTTACATTAAAATATTATACGTACAGGGTGGCTCATAAATAACATTATCATTATTTAATGAATTACTGTCTGTTAAAAGAACGCAAGTGCAAAAGTGACTCGTTTAACTAACATTCTAAAAACACGCAGTAACTTTTTTCTTTTTCACTTTATTTAACGTTGGTATTAATTAAAATTTTGATTATAGTTTGGAAATTAGTTCATGTTATGTTTTGAAGACAAAATTCTTGAAATGATGTCCATTGTTTGCTACGATCAGACGTGCTCTTTCCAAAGCGTTTCCCATAACTTTTCTTAGAATTTCGTGCCCTAGCGCTCTCATTTCTTCTCGCATATTCGCCTTCAGCTATTGGATGATTCTTTGCTTAATCACATACACCTTACCTTTAAGGAAACGCAAAAAAGGGCGAACGCGCGGTGGCCAGCTAAAATCGATAAAATCGCTATATTTTTTGATCTTTAAAAATTTCGCGCAGGAGAGTCATGTGTGAGCTGTTCACCTTGTTGGAACTACAATTCTGAATTGTTCTCTACCTCGAGCCTTAACAATTTTCAATTTAAATTTTTTTCTTTATTTTTCTTAACTTTTTCTAAAAATTTCACTGTTTTGACACAACTCCTTACGTAAACAATAAATTTTATAAATTGATTAAACAAATTTTCTTAAACTTTTCCTACACATTTTGATCGAGTTAGGTTAAAAATAAATTGTTGTAGGCGCAAAAAATGTTTGTCCTTTTTGATTTTTTGTTCTGAGTATAATCAACAAAATATCAATTAAAATAAATTGTTATTTTCATATTTAGTAATTCTTTTTGAAGCTACTGTAAATTAAGTTTTTAGAAAAAAAAAAAAAAAACAAATACATACATAACTCTTTTACTCTTTTACTAAATACAACAACGCGTTTTTTCTGGATGTGCTCTTTATGTATTAACTTTTGAATTTTCGAATTCTTCCCGAAGCAATTAGACAAAATTACAAACAATCAACGCCAACAACAATTTTAAAACGACGACATACAAACACAACACTGAACACTAAAAATCATGGGTAAATACGATAAAAGCGTGGCTTTTTTGTAAGGACTCCCTTTCCAAACTATTGCTGGTGATTTTAATTCTGCTACTGATGTTGTTGCTGACACCAACAAAAAAAGCACACGCTTTTTGTAAAATTGTAGCTCAAACTTGTTAAGTGATTGAAATATCAATGGAATTAGTAACAACACCAACAAAAACCACTTACACATACGCCCACACTCAGTGACTCTTTTTTTGTTTTTAACTCTTACTCTTGAGCTCGCAAAACGATAAAAACCTTATTGTTTTTGTAAAATTGCCTAGAGAAGGGGAGAGTGTTGGATGCTTACAATACGCGAAAAATATCCCACAATAATGGCGGCGGGTATTGTTATAATACCTATGTAACAATAACAACAAGAGAAATACCTTTCACAGTAACAATTATAACAAAAGAATAAACTTGAATAAATACCACTAATCGCCACAAACACACACACTCTCCTATACATAGACACATGAAAACAAAACATTTTTTGCAACAATAAAAATAATGCAATAAAACGGTTTGTGTTACAGGGCTTATAAAGTCGAAATTGGTGTTGTTTTTTTAAACGTAATTGTTTTAAATGTCCTTGTTATATTTGGAAGTAACTAAAAATAACAGTTGGGTTCAAAAAATGTTCAAAATGAGGTTCAAATTAAAGATCGATGTTCTCAAATATTAAACTTCTTTAAATTTAAGCTTTTTTTTTATCCATTTCAAATATTATCATGCTTTGAAGCATTCAAAAATCCTGGCGATCTAATAATAAAAAATGTTTGATCGAACATCATCTTCGAACTTTTTTACCCTCTGCTGTTTGTGATTTCATAAAATTTTTAACAAAATTCAAATTACGCTAATTGTTGCCACCAAACATTGCATTTCTTTCCTCCTTCCTCCCACTGTTTGCAATATTAATTTAGTGTGTGCAGTAATAGAAACGGAGGAAGCAGCGCAGCATCATCATTGGTCAAATGTAATAAAACAATTTTCATAATTGTGAAACCCTTTATAAAGGATACTGATACATACTTAAATACATATTTGAAAAAAGGATATAACGAACATATTCCCTTATTTATATTCATTAAAATTGTTTTAAAAAGCCTCATAAGTAGCATTACGAAATATTTTTGTAAATTTGTTTCCTTAAGGGAATTGTTATTTTAGGAGTAGCAGGAAATTTTTATACGAACTAAAAATTAAATAATTGAAAAATGGTGGTTCAGAAAGAGGGCACAAAAGGAGAAAAAAGGATTGCACAATACCCCTTTACAAACCTGCTTACAAGAGGCATTATTTTTATATGGCGAACTCCCACTTGGAAGCACAACTTTGTTTCAGTTTGATGGCTGATTGCGTTATAAAAAAAATGCAATTTCTATGTTCGGTAATATTTCGGAAATGATCGTTAACACAGTTTAAAATCATTGAAATACAACCTGCTTCCATGCTTCTGCTTAACGCTCAACCATAATGGGCTTAAGTTGGCTTAAGCAAATGTGCGAATACATGTTAATTATATGAGACAAACCATATTGAACTTAAGGAAACTTTTTGCTAAGTTTAATGAAACTGTCATTTGCTTAAGCAAGGTGGGAATCTTATCGCACATTGCGTACGGAATCAAATGTTTTTTTTATTTTGTTTTTGTGTTCTTAAGTACATTTGAGAGACTTTTTGCTTATTTTTGACAGTAGGTTAAGCAAGGCTATGCATATTATGGTTGAGCCTTAACTTATAATAAAGGGTGTTTTTTATAGAGTGATACAAGTTTAAATCATAGTAATATATTTTTGATATCAATGAAATGGTCTTTATTGGATTGAAAATTTTATGACATTAATGTTTAAATATGATTTCTGCCATGTGGCCGCCACGGCTGGGCGTCGCGTAGAAAGCGCAATCTGGAACACCAATTTTCAATAACTTTCGCATTCTGACCATCATCTTTTTTGAAGACATATGGGCCAACGACTCCGCCAGCATATAAATCGCACCAAACAGTAATTTTCTATGGATGTAATGTTATTTCGACAAAAGCTTGTGGATTCTCCTCATTTCAAATGTGACAATTCTGCTTATTTACGTACCCATTCAACTAGAAATGGGGTTAATCGGAAAATAAAGTTTTGAATGGAAGTTCAAAATAAATATGAATTTATGCTTCAGCCCATTCGCCGAATGGATCCATAATGAAATGTCAAAGCAAACTAAACAAAATGCAACTATCAGCTGTTAAATGGGTAGTCAAATAAAGCAGTGATGCCAACTCAAAGTTGTATCACTCCAAAAAAAAAACCCTTTATAAAGTTTTTCAATAATTTGTGTTAACTAAATTTAAATATTCACTTAAATGGTATTCGCTTCTCTGCTGCTTCTTAGTAGTGTGTAATAGTCAGCGCATATATCAGCGCTCATGTGGTTTTCGTGCTTCCAGAAACCTAAAATTTTTTTACTGGGTATATATATTTTTTCTTTTCGTTTTCCCCCCTCAAACATTTTATTCAATTACTTCAATTTATTTTACCAATATAACCACACTGTCTTTTAATTTAATTATTTTGTTGTTATTCGATTATCTTTTAATTTAAGTGTAGTTTTTGATAAAAAAAAAAAATAAAAACTATCAATTCAGGTATTTCAAAAAAGCTGAAATGCTCAAACGTTTTGCAATGTGTAACCGAAATAATGTTCCTCCTTTGACCAGTAATTAAAAACAACTCAAGCGATAAAAATCACACACATTTTCTTTATACTATTTATGTCAAAGAGACATAAACGATTGACAAGTAGACGGATGAACAGGTAGACAAAAATAAATTAAATGAAATAAATTGAATAAAATTACAAAACAAACCGCAAAAAGAATTTTTGATTAAAATTTTATCTAAAAAGTTTGATACGAAATTTTTCTTTGGGAAAGAGAAATTGATATGATTTACCAAAAATTTTGTAACTGAGAGAATTTATTTTTAATAAAATATTCAAACAAAAACATTAATTTGAGATAAAGTTATAATTAATAAATTGTTAAAAAAAAGCAAACTGCTTAACATTTTAATTACACATTGCAATATTTATATTTATTTATCATCGAGTGTAAATTCCTACTGGTTTTGGACCAGTTTTTTTTATATATTTATTGATATGTATTGTATACAAAAATCTTAGTTTCATTCAAAATGTCCGCCCTTGGCCTTCACACACGCCTTAAGACGCAATGGCCAGTCATCAATAGCTGCACGACCCTCATCCATTGGAAAACTGGCTACAGCACGAACCAGAGCTGTCTTAAAGGAATCAATGTTAGGGTATCTTTTGTGGCAGACCATATCCTCTAAAACCGTCCACAATTTGTAATCCAAAGAGTTCAAATCAGGGCTGCCAGATGGCCAATCTTCAGAGCATATAAAAGCTGGCAAATTGTTTCGAAGCCAGGTCTGTGTCGTTTTCGCCTTATGAGCTGGTGTAGAATCTGGGAATTGTTAAGCGGCTTCACAACTGCTTCCAAAACGGTTTCTTGGTAAACTTTGGCCGATGTTTTAGCCCCTTGTTCACAGAAATGCAAGTCAGTCACCCCATCGTAAGAGACACCACACCAAACCATGACTGCAGCTGGATGATGACCCTTTTCAACCCGTGGAATGAGTTCTGATGCTTCTTTAGATGACCGAGCATAAACCCTATCATTTTGTTGGTAAACTTTTCCTGTACGGTAAAAATTTTCGTCATCCCTAAACAATATTTTTCTATGAAAATTCTCTCCAAAAGACGTTTGGATTTTTCTATCCTATTTTTTTTTTTAAAGTTGCAGTCAACAAATGTCCTGTACGCCGTTTGAAAGCTCCAAGACCAAAGTCTTTTTTAATAATACGACTCATGGACTTTTGTGTGATTTTCATCTCGCGGGCCATGATTTTCTGTTTCCGGAGAGGAATTCGTTGAATTCTTGCCTTGACGACTTTGATTACTTGCTGTGTCCGAAAGGTGGGCGGCCCGACTTTTATATCTCCGGTCTCCTCGAACAACTTGTAGACGAACATGCGACTAATGCCGAGCGGGTGGAGCGTTTCGAAAATATAATTTTTTTTCTTTTCACACTTAAAAAGTGCTATAACTGCGATACGGTTTTCTTTATCTGACCACTCCATGGTAAAAGTTAACACAATTTCAAATTCTCGTAACTGACTAACGCTTTAGAGGTTACCTTTCAAAAAACATGTAATAATTTACTATTGTAATGGGTATGTTCAAAGTAGTAACAATATTTATATCCCTACTAAATACTTATCGAAACTGACAAAACCACATTTGGGTTTTGCTAGTTTTAGCGGCTGTTTGGATTTTATGGTCTGGGGGGCTACTCTCTATTGCGATGCGAAAGAAAATTGTAGCAAATCTAGCGATTGGTACTCTTTAATACGTTTGCGCATGTGATTTTCGCATCTTTTTTTTCTCTTTTCGTAAATCATCACTTCATTTTATTTAAATTTTCCAATTTCAAATATTTTTACACACTTTGGCATTCCATTACTGTAAATCCGCGCCATCTTTAATTTTTATTGCCACTATCGCTTCTTTTTCAGAAAATTTTGCGAAAGTGATAGAGAGTACCAATTTGGCTTTTAGCTTTCGCATCGAAATTGTTTTCGCATCGCAATAGAGAGTAGACCCCCTGATGTATGTTTTTGCTTAATCTTGATTTTCCGAAGAACATGAAATTTTTCTCACGGAATAAGTACTTCAATAATAAATACCACACGAGAACTCGTGTGCATTTTATGTGTTGCACTGTGGCTGTAGTTTGCGCATAATTTCAGGGTTGCATTTAATCGGAGAGGTAGTATTTGCCTTGACATTTTACAGTTAAATTTATTTATTATGTTTTAATAATCTACCACAATTTAATTTCTTCCAAACGATTTATTTAATTCAACTCATATTTATTTTATATTTTTTCTTGGTTTAATATGTTTTATTTTTATCTCTCTTTTTGCTTTTCATAATATTTAGTTTTTCTTACGCTCAATATCATAAGCAATTATTAAAACTACCTCAGTTTGTTCATGTTATGGCATATTAGATTATATTTATACCAGAAAACATAACCTCTTAACATTTTGGAAGCCTCCTCCTCCTATCACACCCCCATCTAACACCACTAACAATTGTTTGTTTTAAAATTAACTCTAAAATATTTTTTATGATTATCCCCTGCTGCAGTTTATAAAAATATATTTTAACTTCGTTTATAACAAGCTCAACTAAAAATATTGTTAATAAATGATATTTAAACTATAGCTGCTGCTGCTACTACTTCTAAGTGATGGCTGGTAGTAAAAATTTCGTTAAATGCAAAATCAAATATTCTTCATACATATGTACGTTTAAACATTTAAATGTACATAAACTAAAGCATTTAACTAATTATGAAATGGTTTTTTGTTTATTACAATAATTTCATCTAAAATTTTTGAAAACAGAACTGTAAAATAATAAAATATTATGAATGAACTAACATATCAAGGGTTTATATTCAATAAGTGCTAACTGGAAAATCACAATTTTACAGGAGAACGAAAATTTTTTATAAATATTTTCTTTTGCGTTTAAATAATCAATATATAAATCGGCAAAGGCAAAACAGTTAAGAAAACTTTCTTTCTCTGTTTGTCAACCGGTTTGAACAAAAAATACAACATTTGAATGATATTTATTAACAGTGCTAACTAAGTGCACACTATATTATTAAAATCTGAGAGAGTAAAAAAGGTTAACAACGCTAACCTCATATCTCCTAAACCAAAAGAGAAAAAAAAAACATTTATACTTATAGTTGTTTCATGAAAAAATTAGCGGACAGGTGTCTAGTACTTTTTGGAAATTCAGTGCTTTTGGGGATTAAAGGGCTATAACCTATTTTTTTGAACTTCTTTGACATCTACCTTTTAAACCAATAAACATAGAAATAAAGATTGTATCAAATTTGTAACTTATCTTAAATATACATATATAAATTTCGTCCTTTTTCGAAATTCGAACGTCTATGATGTGAATCGTGAATCGTACCTTTTTTCGGTACTTTTTACAAAAACATTTTTCAACATTCGTTAACATATACATATGAGGGGCTTAGAGCACAAGGGGTTTAAGTGCCTTTTTCTAAAATTTAGTATATATATGGAATTATAGGTAAAGTTCGGAGAATTTGTTCAGAGCACAAGAGGTCAATGTAGGATTTTCATCCGGACGCTAGATAAAGTGAACAATTCAAGCACATGACATTAAAATACCTGCTTCGCTTGGAGCACAAGCGAAACAACCGCTTCTGTCTTATTTTATAACATAAGTCACTTGAACCCCTTGTGCTTTAAGCCCCTCATATTAAATTATGGGATCCCACTACAATATTGATTTTTGATACTTCAATGGGAGTGAAAAAGTATCAAAAAGGGGAAATATGGAAAATTATGTTTCTTTCTTTAACTTGTAGCATTTTGGTAATTTTTGAATTTTTTATAATATTGAACCTGAACAATTTTTGGTATTTTTTTGTTCTACAATTGGTACTTTTTTAATTTTTGTAAAAATTGGACCTAGAAACATAAGATAAAACATGTAATATCCTGAGTGGGTGAGAATCTATAAGGTCATAAGTGAATGAGAAGTAAGAGGGATCTTGTTGGTACTTTTTTCAATAAGTACTTTCTAATGTTTTATATTATTGAACCTGCAAAGCTAAAATAAACATTCACGGACTTGAGAGGGAGATAACATATGGACCAGAGGTTGGTCCCTCGCCAAATCGGTCCGCTAATACGAAAATAAACAATTGCTCAAAACATGTCAATTATATTAAAATATTTTCTGCATGTTTGCATATATGATTATGGTCGAATTTCGACCACTAGCCTAACACTAGTATAAAGAAAGCAAGTAAACTTGATACACAATTGGGAGTGCACATCAATAACATATCCCCATATTTCTTAATCTTATCGGCAATGTCATGCGTAGATCCCAATATAAGCTTACTAAAGTTTGTCCCAAACTCCTCCAGCTTCTTTTATTTAATTTTAAAAATATTTCACAGCTGAAACTCTGTTTTTTTTTTTTTTTTTTAATTTTCAAGTTCTTAATTAAACACCAATCATCATTTGTGCTTGAAAATAGACTACCATCATCAATAGTTTCTTTTATTTCAGCAACACATCTATATATGTATTATATCTTTTAAAGAATATTATGCTTTCTTTTGCAAATATTTTTCCATTGGCACGCTTGGGAACTTATAGAATTTGTTAATTGATCAGCAGCTAAAGCTAGAGCAAAACTGCGTACGAAAGCAAGTGTAATACAGACATACATGTAAATCACTTAATACGCCTGGCTTGCAATTATTCTGAAACAAACAAGAAGTAAAATAATCAACTAAATTAAAGAATTTACTATTAAATACATTTTACTCAATTTGCCAATTAATCGACGATCATTGTTCGAGTTATTATTTGTTAAATATTAGCATTTGTCCTGCTTGAACAATTAATCAACTAAAAATTATTTGATTAATCGAACGATGATTGATCGACTGGAAAATCTAGTAGTTACAATTGTGTTTGCAAATGCTAAATTAAATTGCAGTTTTACTAATAGAAAAAATTGATCATATTATTAAAAATACAAATCCGAAGTCCTGTACAAATGTCGTTATTCCTTTCAAGTTCTGCTTTATTTAGACTTTTTGCTCCGAGAGTGTGCATGTGCATGTTTGTCTCAATTGTGTACTTCTGTAAACAATGAGATAATGTTAAGCTTTTAGAACTTATAACTCCTACCAATTACACTCGTCGTATGTATAAAATACAACATCACTATAAAAGAATCAACTAAACTTGCATTTAGAAAATACATTTCAACCAGTGTTGCCACTTCGTTGGTAATTAACTACATTGAGTGTAATTTTTACTGTCCTGTGCCCATGTTCTGTAACTCTCGCATCGAGAAACTTTTCGATTTAATTTGTGAAATGAAACAAAAATACCATATATGGGCACTTCCAAGATTGTAAACGGGACATTCGCACACGTTTATATTGACAAAACTGTAAAAAACAACCTGATTTTCATTTTTTAAATTAATGATTCTTTTAACTCTCAATTAGCTCTTTAATTTCCGCAAATGAAATTTTTCGCTTACTTTCGTGGTTTCCGAGATAATTGCAAAAAAACCAGTGATTGTAAACGGGACAAAAAACGGAAGTGGGTTTTAAGGGGTAACCGTTTAAACAGTGATTTCTGCGAAACCTGACACAGTATTTTATTGGGATTAATTTTAAAATGTTGCGTACTAATGTGCCCTAAAAATGGTTTCGATTTCAAAATAAAATATGAATTACATTTTTTTAAATAAATTGTTAAAGAAATTGTAAACGGGACATTGTAAACGGGACAATTTTTCCACCATGATTTAAAATTTTTTTTATGTTGCTATTTATAATCCTTTATATAAGAAACTTAATAAAAAATGTTTTTCAGATCATAAATATGCCTTAGATTAGAGTATTGTTGTTCCAAATGCATATTTTCTTATATACACAAGTATGTGCTAAAAGTTGTAGTACTTCCTTTACCATTTATCTTTTTTTTTCGAATCAATTAATTTATACGCATATATTAAAAAAATATAAGCAATTCTCTAAATAAATCTTGAAAAGAAAAATTTTTTTTTCCATTTTTTGTGGTTGACGTTTTTTTTTTGGAAATAGCCATATTGAAACAAACAAACAGCTGTCTCACTGAACTGTGTCTGTAACTTTTTTTTTTTTGGCGAATACAAGCTGTTACGTAAGGAAATTACTCGCTTATTTACAGAAAAAGTGTGTAACATTTTTGTGAGAAAGTTCTCACTATAGTTACAGAACATGGGTACTGGATAGAGCGTGAGTAATTTCTTTTAGGTGAAAATTAGCTGTAATTTGAATAATTCATATAAAAATTTATTTATTTTTAACGTAAATGAAATAAATATACTTGACGCACACTTAATCATAAAAAGGCAAAACTCAAAAATGTTTAGGAGAGGCAGAGAACTGCCTTCAAAAATGGTTGCAATATTTTAAGCAAATTGAGATTTACAGATGTTGAAAATGAAAAGTTAAAGAAGGCAGTGATGCAAACGAAATTTTTAATTTTATAGGGACATGTAATTTAGTCTAATGTATAATGATCAGTCGAAAACTCGATTTCGATTTTTGCTGTTGTTGTTACGCCCGTTTGCATGTTAGGTGGCGATATATAAATCTAGTATGACTAATATTAATCTTAAAATAAATTGTTTGAGTTATTCTCCCTTATAAAAGTCTTTTATAAAATAAACCTTTAGCGTGATATTAGGTGTAATTTCATTCAAACCGGGTAATTATCTGGGGTGTGCTGGAAATCGCAAACGTAAAACGCAAGAATTTGGAAGTTGTTTTTAATACACTTTTAATAAGATTTTTATAATTTTTGTTATAAAATTCTGTTTAACAGAGAAATACTTGTATAATATTTTTCATTAAATTGTTTTATTGCAGAAATCTTATTAATAATCGTTTTTTAAAATTCTTGCGTTTTACGTTGCTTCATCTTAAGTGTAATTTTAAATTTTGCAGATGTTAACACTGATTTTAACTTGCTTCTACTAAATTTTAGAGGGAGAGATATTTCCTTTCGTTGTACAAAAATGTATGTGTCTGGTTTATCCTTATGTGTTTACTTTTCATTGGTAATGTTGTTGATATGATGTACTACTACTGCTACTACTCCTGCTCTGTATATACCGGAATATTGTTTGACTTTTACTACGAACAGATATGTGTGTATGTCTGTCTGTCTTTTTGTATGTTTTTATGTTAAAATTTTGCTGTCTATGGCAGAAACAAACCAAACCTCAGCTCTTCTAATTCTCGCTTTATTTCAGTCTATATGTTTTAAAGTTTTTTTTCTTTTACTGGTTATTAATGTAGTAGTCGACGTCGTTGTTGTTGTTTTTGTTGTTGGCGTTTTATCGAGTTTTGCTTACATTTGTAATTAAATTGTTACCAATTAAAATTGCACACTCTTTTGATTATCACAAAAACAACAACAATAACGATTTCAACCAAAATCATCAGCAATAGTAGCTTATAAAATCCTGCTGCTGAAGCTTAAATCAACATTTGTTTTTTGCAATTATCTTGATAACTTCGTTAATACGAATATCATTTTCATATTGCTTTAAGCTTTTTACCCCTTCAAAAATTATAATATTTTTGGCATAACTTGGCAAAAATTTCTTATTACTTGTATGTTTTGTTTAATTAAACATCAGATTTGTTTAATTTTCTTTTTTGTGTTTTAACTAAAATTTTATAAAAGAAATGAAAAATCAACACCATTTTGTAAATTAAAAAAAAATTCTCAAAACACTTACTTGTTGTGTTAAGGGAGGTTTCTTTAGTTTTTTTTTGTCCTTCTGCTAACACATCTTTTTCTTTTTATTTTTTTTTACCAGAAAAGATTTATTTAGTTTTTTTCGTGCATCATTATATTTCTCAAGACTTGTGCTTACTTTTCAGAACATTTCCCCAAGGTACTAATTAGCATACGTAGATGTTTTTAGATCAGCTGTTGCAGTAAATGTAAAGAAATAGTATATCAAAAGGAAGAAGAAGAGCGAGAAGCTTTCACTCACAGTTGCTTAAATTGTTAGTAACATATTACTTGCACTTGGTTAATTTCCTTTTTTTGGTGTGTTTTTCTTAATATCTTGTGTTTTATGAGGATTTTTTAGAACTTTGTTGACTTTGACATTTAAGTTAGATTTTTTTTAACTTCAATTTCTTTAATAATGTTTTTATATTTATTTGATTTTTCGTTTTAATTTTTTTTGGATCCTTTTTGTTAATATTTGTTTTAAAGAAAAACTTTTTCTTCAAGTAGTTTTTAGTTCGATTTTTTAAGGATGGATTTTTTCCCAATGCGTTTAAAATTATTAAAAATGATATATATTTTGGTATTTTTTTTTTGTGAATTATTTTTGCCTTATTTGCTCTTTGTTCTTGAAAAAGAAATTTTGAGCTAATGGAATTATTTAATATTTTTTTTCTGGTAACTACGAGTACAATCATACTGAACAGCTGCTTTTTTGTTTGGCTAAAATGTTTGCTTTGGGGATTGGTAATGCAGGACTGGGGTGGACAAATTTGGACACTAGAACTCTGGTAAAAAGGTTTTGACTGCTTTGTCCGTACAAAAATACTGGATTTCCCAAAGTCTTCAAACAAAATAAACATTTGTTTACTCAATGAATTGCATTAGACGTGTGATTAGCTTCTCTGGCACATATCTCCTGATATGTTATTGACGCCCAAATTCTAAAACTTGTTAAGGATTAAAAAATTTCGACCGAACAGACACCAGTTGATTATTAGAAAGGTCCCATTTATAGACTGTTCGTTTAATTTCTGCCCGGGAGATGGCCTGTTGTTCAGGGGGCGTATTTAAAGCATCTTAAGGAGTTGGACCTCTTGGTAAATAACTGGTAAATGGAACCTGGGATGCGCCAAACATCCGAATGCTTGGGTTCCTTGGCATCAAAGGTTTCAAACGAGTTCGAAGTTGTACATTAGTGCTTATATGAGGTACCACGGAAGCCAGTAGCACACCGGTCTGACTATTAGTTGAGGTCTCCATATCGTCGGTCTCATGTAGAAAGGCCCTAACTCGATTTTTTTCGAAATTATTTTTTTTTATTGATTCCAATACATTTCCAACAAATACACCTCGTCACAAGAATTAAATGCAATAGCATCAAAAATATGAGTTTTACAAGCAATTGAAGAAGCCATTTTACATTATGATAAATTCAGTTTCTATTATGTTTTTGCCTTCTCCTGTAAAGTTGCAATTATGTAAGTTAGGGCCTTTCTACATAAGACCAACGATATGCTTGTTGCGGGAAATGATTACTGTCTTTCTGGACAATTGCTTGCTTTTCATTGCTTGGATTAAATATAGCGGTGGAGGTTATATAGCTCTGGCTCCTAAACAAGGAGTGGGTGTTTAGTTTTACACTCGAATTGCGAACGGTGTGTGCAAATGATCCTGTAAATACACTTGGGCATTCGGTAAGTGCTTAATATTAACACACTATGTGGTAGAGAATTTTATCAGTCTATGTATGTACGTTTCAAGGCGAATTCAAATAAATGGTGGTGGTAGTATTACGTATTTTTATTGTTGCTTTAGTTGGTCGATATGCCAAAAACGCAAGCAACTTTTGACATTTCTCTCTCTTAGTAAGAAAAAAAGTAGCTCAGCCGTGATTTTAACGCCAACTAAAAAGTAAATTCGCCTTGGCACTAAATTAAAATTCACCACCAATATTCGTTAACCCAAGGTACAATTATCGAAGTAGCCTCGAAAACCAGTGAATTATTTTTGTATTTGCTTGCTTTGTAATATCCTTTGTAATATCCAGTAATATTAACAGGAAATTGTCGTGCACGACAGTTTGAGCGACGTTGACTTATAAGTTGTCTTCTATTTAGCTTTATATGTGACAGTATGTGCGACTTTGTCTTATAAGTTGTCCTCTATTAAACTCTATGTGGGACAGTATGAGCGACACTGTCTTATAAGTTGTCTTGTATAAAAGCTATTGACGACAAAGATTTCTTGAATGCTATTCAATCACTTGCTTGGTTTTCTACAATTCTCACATTCTTTTTTTTTAATTGTTGATTTAAATACCTACAAAAAATTTACAAATTAGTTCTAAACAGTATAACCGAAAATGCTGATGAAATTATTCGCGGGCTGGAAAATGGATTACATGCAGTTAATACTTCACAGTCAACTTAAGGTTTGCTTATAGGAGTCGAATATAAAACGTATAACAGAAATTAAAATTCCAACTATACCAAAAAACTGTCTGAATTAGATAACCATATAATAATTTTTGTCGTGGACGTCGAAATAGACGACATTGTCATGCATGTAGTCGTTGATGATAAAGTAGGCGACATTGTCTTTCTTTGTGTCGTGCACGATTTTCGCTACACTTGTTCGAAAATGTCGTTGACGATTTGTTCCCGCTGTCCCTCGCATGTCGCGCAGGAATTTACATTGTGCATCCGTCTTCGAGGATGTCTTAAAGACGTGGCCAACTGGTATGATCTGTCAAATGTTGTTTTTTTGTTTTATCAGTATTGAAAAATTTGTTCTTTTTATTGTTTGTTTTTTTTTTCTCTCAATAAACTTGGCTGATATTTGACAGTTCTCGTTACTTAACAATAAAAAGGCCTGTTGTTTTTCCTATTGTGCATTTGTTGTAATCTCGCGGCTAACTTGTTTTATGGTACCACGGGTTGGCCTTTCTTTCCATGAGGCCAGTGAAAAACTGTGAAAAACTGTGAAAAAAAGTTAAATAAGAAAAATTTCAAATTTGTCTTTTGATTATTTTCTCTCGTTGTTGGTGATTTAATACGCTATCCAACCCACCAAAAAAAAAAAAAAAAAAAAACACAAAAATCAAACAAATTTTCTTGATTGAATTAATAATAAAAATAAAAGGAAATTGATAGAAAAAAAACCACCAACAAAAGTTCAATGCTTTTAAAAGACTATTTTAAGAAATGACAGAAAGAGATGATATTTAAATAAAAAATCAAGGCAAATAAATTAAATAATTAAAAATATTGTGATACGCGAAGAAAACAAACGCTCTTCATATTCAGTGATGGGTGTTAAGTAGAGTGAATTGCTGCTTAATTAGACTGTTAATGGGAGTAGAATACTTAACAAACGCAAAGAAGTAGGCAATTCATTTAATAATTGTTTACTCGTTTTTTTCTATTAATTAACAAATGAGAAATTTTTTTTTGCTTTAACTTTATAATTTACATTATTTCTTATTTAACAAATATAAACAAATGTTTATATATAAAGCTTAAGTTTTATTTTTGCATTTTACCCTCCTCAGTTTTCGTTTTAAATTTTCACTTAATTTAATTTGGTTAATTTAGTAACGCATATTTAAATTTTTAATGAGTTTTACCCTGTAGTTATTGCTGTTGCTTTTATTTCGTTCGCCCCATAAAAAGGGTTCATCATAATTATAAAAAAGTACTTAAAATTTATTTTATTGTACATAAATATATTTTTTTTTTATTTAAGAGAAGGTAATACCATCATTATAATTTCATTTTCATCATCGTCGTCATCAAGAGCAGCATCATCGTTCCTCATCATTTCATTTCTGATGTTTTTTTTTCTTTTTGTTTATTTTTGCTTTCTTTTCTCTCTTTCACTTGTTAAAAAAAAGAATAATAAAATAATGAAAATTGCTTTATTTTAATTAATTATAATAAAATACGTTAATATAAACACAATATTTCAAAAAATTTCCCTACTTTTTGTTAAGTGTTTATTTTTTGTTATGAAAATATTAACATTTTTATTATTAATAATTTTAATTTTTAAAAAAGGTACAAAAAAAATATTTTTTTTATATATTTAATGAAACTATTAAAAAAAAAAACGTTATTCTGTTTTGTTTAATAATAATAAAATTAATTTAAAATTAAATTAAAAATCAATATAGTATGGCATATCATTATCAATCTATTGTTTACCAATAACAACAATTTATAATTATAAATTTGCAATTACAATTAAATTTTACATAGATATTGTATTGGGGGGAAAGTTAATGTTTAAATGTTAAAAACTTTATTGAAAGATGTAATTTCTTTAAGCTTTAAATGCTTTAAAACCTACTTAGGACTCCTATTATGAATTGCATTCGACAAACGATTTTCGCTGGCTATCGAAGGTCGATAATCGAAATAAAAATTTTTATTATCAGTTGACAGTTCTATCGAAAACTTCGTTGTGCGTCGAATTTTTGAAAGAAAACGATTTTGCTTTCGATGCTGAAAGTAAATTTAAAAAACTTGTCAAAAATGTTAATAGTATTTATATATACATATATATATATTTTTTTTTTTTGTTTATGTGGACCAAAATACACTTTTCCTAATTAACCTATTAAATTTAATGAAGGTCTAAGGTCGTAAACTTTTATTGGAAAAGCTTGCTTTCGTTATGGAAAACAATTTCTTTTTGTACAAAACAAATTTGCAATAAAGTTCAGTTTGTAAAACATCGGGTTGAAATTTCGCAGGAGCTAAATTGCTTCATTTCCCAGGCCAAGTTGGTTCGATCCTTTCCCTGAGCACAAAACTTTTGCCAATTTAAATAGGGTCGGGGGATTTACTTACAAAGTAGTTTCCCTTTTCAGTATGTAGGGGTTCGTCTTCAATTGACGTCGTGGTCGTGGTCGTGGTCATGTTCATTTTAGTTTTATTTTAAAATTTTTTAAACAAAAATTGTTTTAATTTACCGAGTAGTAGCATAAACCTTGTTGTTAAACAGGCCGGGGTCTAATCACCGCATTCGATATCGAGCAAAATTGATCGAAAATTTTTGTTTGTATATCGCAATTTGAAATGATAGCATTTGATATCGAGTAACCAAAGACATTACATGGTTATGTTATATATGTACTTGGTTATTCTATAACGAATGCTATTATCTTAAATTACAATATTTTTCATTCGATATCGAGTATCATGATACAAAAATTTCTATAAATTTTGCTTGATATCGTATGCGGTGATTAGACCCCAGACTTCTTAAGAAAATCGAACACATGACATAGATTTTTCGTTTCAAAAATTAACCTTTAAACGAAATTTATGCATATATTATTATACAGATTTCTCAATTATAAGAAAGCTTAAGAAATATTTCTACAGAACTTTGAATTCAACCCCCAAAAATTAATACATACCTCTAATATCCATAATCCCAATACTCCTTTAATAAAACCAAGAAGTGTTTTCGGAGTTAGGGGCAAATTGAAAACATTATATGTTTGTATTTAATATCAAATTAAAATGTAATTCATCAATAAAACAAATAACAATACAATGTAATCAGCAGATTGGAGATACAGAATTGAATTAAACGTTATAAATTTATATACATATGTATGTACGTACATACATATACAATTTATAAACAAAATGTGTCAATAAATATGTATATAGTAAAGCGAAAATTATTGTATGATACTTATCTCCGCATCATCACAGTATCACACACACACACACACGCACACACAAGAAATGACAATGACGTTGATGATGTTGACACAAAAATATTATTTTCCGCAGTGAATGAACATTGGAAATTAAAAAAAACGTCTATAATTTTGTAGATTTAAAAAACAACCATAGGTCAGTTACTATGATATGAAAATTAATTAATTTAATATTATTTATTCCATTACAGATAGTTTTTTTTCTAACTATCGTTTGTTAAGTTTTGTTTAATTGAAATTTAAATTCTGTACCAGCAAAACAAATTTAAGTTATTCAAGAAGAAGGGATATTTTCATGATTTCTTTAATACTTGAATAATTACCTTCCATAATTCTAACAAATTTTTCATAACTTTACATGCAATACTCCCATTCGACTCTTATGTAGTAACTGCAATATTTCACTTATAATGCATAATGCCTGTATGTATTCATAAAAATTTTTTAAATTTAAAGAACAAATTTAAAGAACAAATTTACTATGAAAACTGTTTCTAATAAACGTTTGTTAAATTTAATAATTGTTTGTGAATACAGGCTTAAACACTTAGGTCGGTTTTATTGAGGATTTAAAATTACGCGGTTTTATAATAATTCTTTGTTTTTTTTACTGAGCTTTTTATTGAGTTTTCATAATTATTTTGTCGTGTGTTAAACGATGTGTTTGTGATTTAGTGAATTTAATCCCAATGATTTGGAAAAATAGTTCGAGAAAATTCTTTTTAGTGACGCGTAAATTTTTAAAGCATCCCTTTAAAGTTAAGTTTGGTGAAATACCTTCTTTGAGCACAAAACTGTTGTCAATTTAAATGTTGTTGGGGTGCAATTCGAAGTAGTTTCCTTTTACAATATGTTTTGGTAGCATCCCTGAACCTTTTTTTTTTTGCTTACGACGAATCGTCAAACCATAATTCCGCCGTAGTGATCTTAATTACTATATTATTTTTTAAAGTTATAAACAAAAATTATTTTTTTAAGTGTCAGCGGATAGAAATGTACTACTGTGAATAAACTAAATAAGTAATATTCACAATAGTTTTTGTTGTTGTGTGCAATAACCCCAGGATTCCACTTGATTGTTCCATTAAATTTGCGACGTATAGACCGCATATTGCCATGAGTGGCAATTCATTGCGAATCGACTGCTCTTCTGAGATTGTTTGAGCAATTATTGCTTAGCAATCTGAAGTAAAATGAGTTGTCACATATCTGACATTTCATTTCTCTGTTTGTTTGTTTGTTTATGGCAAAGCAATTTCACGTGTTCTCCAGCAATATAATCACCAATTATTGCGCCATTATTTTGACGTTTCTGCTTGTGCTTAGCAAAAAAAAAATGTTACGTGGAGACCCAGCGTAATAACAAACGCAAATTCGTACGATCAGCTTTCTGAATGCAGTCAAAAAAGTGAATCAATAACATTTTATCATGAACCATTTGTTAATAGACATTAAGCAGACATAAAGGAAAGTAAATAAGGGATTGAGAATTTTTAAATGCAGTTGAAAAAGGATTTTAAATGTTGTTTTAGATGAATTTTATCAAGCTGCTATATTATCAGGATCAGTTAGACGAACGTTGCTGTACCGTATTTGTACTGTATCAATCAGCTGTTCGCTTTTTGTTATATGAAAACCAATACGAAAGCTTACCGAAATGTAACGGTACCGTAGTTGCAACGTACCATTCTGTATAAAATAGAATTTCATACCGCTGTTACGTGATATTTGTAAAACAGTGATGGGCGGATTGTATGTTACTTTGGAATTGCGTCAAACCAACTTACAACACAACATATTTCCAAAATACATGTATTTAGATGTAAAAATAAACAAAAGCATATACACATACAATGGAAATGTGAAACATATTAAAGGCTTTGAATGGTCCCAAAACCTTGTTTGGTGTATGCATATTTACAATATATGTATGTATGTACATATGTATGTACGCTAAAAATATACATGCTGAAATACAAAATTGTTAATTGTAAATCTATAATATAAATATTTAATTATGTATTAACGTTTTTTACATACACAAAATACTGTTTAAATACCATTTAAATCTCTTGGTACTTTTTCTGCACAGCAGCCACCATTTAAACATTTTTAATTCCCATCACTGTGTGTATTGTTTTATGTGTACTGTTGCTTTTTGTTTATGTTTAGGAAAAACATATGACACGTTTTTTAATGTTCTATAAGTGCACCAACAGTACAGTACGGTGCGGTACATTAGGGGTACAGCAACGTTCGCCTAACTAGGCCTTAAAATAGCCTCAGCTCGATATGAACATGAAAAAAATTTTAATGTGTCTGCAGATTTTTTCTTAAGGTAAAAATGGTCTGTGTCTCTTTATGTTATAATTTACAAAACTTTCTATACTATTTTGAATAAGTTTCTTTTATTATTATGATACAATTATTTTACAAATTTCTTAATTTAAATTGACAAATTTTATTAAATAAAAAAATGAAATGTGTTTTGTAATTAGCTAAATTAAAAAGAAATTTAATTTTTTTTAATGCTTTACTAAACGAAACCAATTTGTCATATTTTTTACATTCAGCAATATTGTTTTCCATTTATTTGCTTATATTTGTTTGGCAAAAACAATAACTAACATTTTTTTAATAAACTATAAATTAAATTAGAAATATATTTTGTGTTCAAATCTAAACAAACTTTCAAAAGACAAATATAAAATCTAACATATTATGGCAATATGTATGTATGTTTATTTACTTATACATACATAATAAAAATAAAAAAATACAAAAGAAATGTTTTAAAATCAAAACTTGAAAAAAAAATTAATTACCATTTTAGGGTTTTTTTCCTCTTTTTAAATCTGGCTTTCTCTTTCCATTATGATTAAGATTCTTTACTATATTCGTAAAAAAATTGCTGATTTTGAGGAAATATAGGCAAATCCTGCGTGACGAAGTGACATAAATATGTACTTACGAATGGCATATATCATATCAAGTATTTATTGCGAAATAATTGATCACAAAGTTTTGTGAAACACGCCACAAAAAGTGGAAGTAACTTCAAACGTTGAAGTGTGTTTTCCTAATTTTTAGCGAATTTTGCATGATAAGGTATACAAAATCTAATTCCTAAAAGAAAGATGACAAAAATCACCTAAAATAATGCTAAATTCACATATAACATTAAAAGATCAGCGGTGGGATATAATTTGGTAAACGTTATAGTATTAATGGTCATCGAAATACATATTTTTTAATATAAAAATTAAATTATACATCTAGTCTTATATTCCGTTAAAAAAAAAATCATTTGAAACATTTTTGGTTGGTGGACTGTCTCTGGGATTTGCCCATATCGCTCATTTGCTGCAAGACCGTCATAACTCAAAAAATGAAATTTTTGAGTTAGAGATGCAGAATTGTTCGCTTTGTTTTTCTTTATATTGTGTATTAAATTCATCTTTATATCTTTTGTACTTTCCCAGTTTGAAATGGATTTTTTGAGTTATGCCGGTCTTGCAGCAAATGAGCGATATGTACTGACATATGTAGTTTAAAAAGTGTTGTAAGCTCTTTGATGGACTCTTTTTTTTAACTAAATACAGTTATTTTTAGTTAAAAATCTTCCTTATGCTCGCCTTAATAACCATTTACCGTTATGCACATGTTTTTAATAATTTTTTTCTCTTTACTCTTTAACATTTCTCTTTCTCTCTTGTATTTTATTATAGTAAAGGGTTATGACAAATTTGCTGATATTGACAATATTGGATTTTTTTTTTTTGTTATTTTCGATATAAATGTCCATCAATTGCAGGTGTAGTTTTTAGGGAAATGTGAAGAGTAAGCAGGCGGCACAACATACATACATTGTATAAAAATAATGGATTTAAAATAAAAAAAAAAAAAAAAAAATTAAATAAAAAAAGACAGAAAATCATTTATGTGTAAATAATGTGTATTAATGGAAAATCGTGTTAATTAAATGATATTTAAAATGACAACCACAGCAGAAATACAAAAATATAGTACCTATTAGGTAGTTGCTAGAAGTCTTGCAGTAGGTACTTACATATATGTATAACATTAAATAAGCTTAAGAGAATTTAACTTTGGGGTTTAATATAATTCACAATAGAGAGACTAATGCCCAATTTTTAGGATAGTATTTAAATCAATATTAAGTTAATATTCATAACAAACTTAAATCGTATATAAAATAGATTGGTTTTTTGAGTTTTATTTGAAAAGTCTTATTTAATTAAGATAAAAGTATGGTAGCACTACTAAATACAAAAAAAAAAATTAAAAAAAAGTGTATTTATTTACAAGGTGGTCTGAAAAAACAGCTGACTGTTAATGCTTTGCCTGTTGTTGTTGTATTGTTGTGTTATTAACGCAACCTTGCTAAAATATTACAATGGAAACTTAAGTTGAAATTAAGTGTACCACATCGGTGACTTAAGTTTCACTTAAGTTTTTAGTGAAGAAGAGAATTTTTTATTTAAAACGATTTTAAAAATAAATGTGTTTTAATATCAATCCTGAAAATTGGCGATAAAATTTCTTAACAACTTCTTTGTATATTTAATTTAGCTTTATTAACAGCGTAGTCAACTTTGAAATTTCAAAACGCACCAAAACGGAGAAAAACTATTTCAAGAAAAACGCACCACTTTTTCATTTAAAATGTTTATTGAGTTAATGCTAAAAAAGGTTCAGGGTTTGGAAAAAAAAAAAAAAAAAAAAAAAAACTTAACAAACAAAATAAAACTATACAAATTTGATTGTTTTCATTTGGACTGCACCATTTTTCACCATAATAATAAGTTTGAGTTTAAAGATGTATAGCTGAATTTAAATAAACCCAATTCAACAACTTTAAATTTCTTGAAATTGCTTTTTTCAGCTTTAACTTTGCCAAATACGTGAATCTTTAGTCAATTTTAAGATTTTTAGAGCAGTTGAAATATAATAAGACTTAATTCAGCAATTTTAAATATTATATTTTACATACGCCTGCGACTGTTTGGTAATAGATTAAGGCCCGTTTTCACAACTTACCGATAGCTAAGAGTTGACTTTAACCGGCCTTATAAAAAGTGTTCCAATATTAAAACTTTACTTTAACCTAAAGTGAGCGATAAAGTAAATTAAGGTTTATCCTACCTGGTAGGTAAAAGTAAAGTTGTAATAATGGAACATTTTTTATACTTCCGATAATATCCTACCTTTAGCTATCTGTAAGTTGTGAAAACGGGCCTAAGGGAAATAAGTTAACGTTCTCTTTAACCTATTACCAAACACTAGCACGCGTATTTTAAATTCGTTAACCACAATAAACTTGACTATGTGAAAATCTTTTCTCTTACCCAATGTTTTTTACAAATCGATCATTTGCTGCAACATCGTGATAACTCAAAAATATTATTTTTACAAAACGACTTTAAAGTTTTAAATTTAAAAAGAAAATTCCATTCTCTTCTTAATAATAACTGTGTTGTTTTTTGTAATAGATTAATTAACACACAAGCTGTGTTCTTTAATCTACTACACAGTCGTTAACGACAACGAGAACCACAAAAGGGCTGAATATCTTCATATGGAATAATTTATAAAACTCTATAAAACACCTGATTGTCCATAAATACATATGTATGTATATGCATTAGTGTTAGTCAAAATTTGCTATTTTTTACTTATGACGTTGTTGCAGCATATTAGCGTTATTTGTTTTTAATCCAAACATACTTTATATTTTTTAATCAAAAATAATTGAAAATTATGGTTAAAAAAATATGACAAAAAAGCTGAAACAATCCATGCCGAGAGTGAGAAAAACAGTTATTTACAAAAACACACATACGCAAACATACTTACCTGTTATTAAACTGATAATTAATTAAAATTACTCATTTTTATTTCCTTGGCCAATACTGTCCTCTTTCAACTTTCTCGCTCTCCTTCCATTGTTGTATTGGTGTTATTTTTCCAAGAATGTGGATAACAGCAGTGTTGCCATTCGACGCTTCTCGGGTATTTAATGAAGCTTTTTTTTTTTTTTTTGTTTCGTTACCCTTTTTTCCGAATACCCTTTTTTAAAAAAATGGTAATTTTTGCATTTCCTTTCTCTATTTTTTGTGGCGCTTTTAGTGCTTCTTGCTACAACAAAATATCCCGTACTCCAACTAAAAGATAAATAAACTTGCTGCAAAAATATCACTATTTAGAAAAAAAAAAAAACGAACCAGATTGAATTCGTACAAAATTTCATTGATGATTCGTCTCTAATAATCCTGTAAATAATACGACATGTAATGAATAACCCTTAAGGGACTAGGACTAGTCCAACGGCAACCCAGATGTATTGAAAAAACAAGGTCATTGTAATTACGATGTCCTAGGGCTGGACCATATAACCCAGCTTACAACGGAATAGTCTAGTGGACTAGTTTTGAAATCTTTTAAAAACGAAAACATGTAATTTAAAAAAGAAAACGTGTCGTTTAACTACAATCTATCTTTAAGAATGACACGGTCCATGATTGCATTATATTGGACCATAATGTACGTAGTCCATTTTATCTAAAATGGATCAAGTTGTCCAATATTATTTACAGGGAAATAAAACAGAAATTTTTCTTAAGAAAGAAACATTGTAAAAATAGAAAAATAAGGAAGAAAACTGATGAATTTTGGATTAATGTCTACAATTTTAAAAAGTTATTTGGGGGCAAATCCTTTTCAAGAACTAGCTTACTTTATTATTTGTATACTTTCGTTTCCTTACTCGAATACCGAAGTCGAAATAACATTTGGTTTAATAAATTTATATGAAACCAAAGTTTATAAATAGAATCTTTAAACTCGGCTTGCATATCGCTCTTTCATATTGATAACGGTCTAAACCATGAAAAAGTTTTGTAGCCCAATGATAACAATTATTGAAAACTAAATTGTGTTTCTATAAAACGTTACACATTATTTTGCTTTTTAATAAATTGGTCTTTTATTCGCCCTTATCGAGGTTGGCGAATTTAAAATACGCCTGCGGCTGTTTGGTAATATATTAAAGGCGTATAATAAATTCGCAAACCACGATAAGGGTGATTTTAAGTTTTTTTTGCTCCTAAATTAAATGAATTCATAACAAAATAAATAATTTATTTTAAAATTTTGAAATCGCTTTTTGTATAAAAATTTTTGTGACAGTTTTACCCTTTTACAAAATTTTTGTTCAAATTATAAGTGTTTTCTCTTGGCGCTTTTATTCCTTTTTTTTTGTAATTCTTTACCATTTTTAAAAATACGTTTGATTCTTTTCTTCATTTCTTAATGGCAACACTGTTTAATAAAAAAAATCTCTATTTCTTAATTGTTGGTTTTATTTTTTTGTGTTAATCAATTTTTATATTGGCAGTTTATTTGACATTAAAGTAAATAATAATGAAAACAATAACAGCAATTTTTATCGGATGTATCTGTGTGTGTCAATGTGTAAATTAATATGTAAATATTATCCATTTTCTACGTGGTACATATATTTTTACATGCATACTACATATCTGTGTATGCCGTTTTGCTTCTGCCTTTAGCTACTCTTGGTTGGGTTTTCTGTTTGTTTGCTTGTGTCATGTTAATGTCAATTCAATTTGTATATTTGTCCATTTGTCAAGAGATTTTAATCATCATCATATTTAAGATTGGTTTACTTTTAATGTGCACTATAGGAGTTACAGTTCATGTCCATTTTTTTGTATTATTAAATTTATATGTACGTATTATAAAATTACATGACATTTACACACATTATAGAAAGTTGATTAGGGGTGTTAATGTTTCAATTTTCAGTACTTTTTTAGGATTTTAGAATTTTAATAACAGAAACCATTAAATAAATAAATTAATACAATAGATTATGAAAATTAAAACAATAAACATATATACTAAAGTAATGAACAATTAAATTTTTTATAAAAAAAAAATTGTACATAATACAGTCGAACTTCCATAACTCGAATCACCATCATTCCAAAAAACGAGTTGATAATTGGTTTTTTATTTTAAAAATCGATGATACCGGACTATCTCGGACACCATATTTATCGACTGACTACTTCCTTTTTCTTGTATTCACCCTCGACATTTTTAATTAGCTTATGTTTTTCCTTAACCGTCAAATATTTTAAAACATGTTTATACTTACGCGTACAAAAAGACACACACAATGTACGAAAAGGTATTTCCCCGAAAAAAGAGGAAAGTAAAATATACAAACCAGTGCCAATGTTCTGTAACTCTCGCGTCGAAAAACTTTTCGATTAAAATGTGTGAAATGAAGCAAAAATGTCATATATTGAAACAAACAGCTGTTTTTCTCACTAAACTGTGTCTGTAACTTTTTTTTGGCGAGTACTAGTTGTCCCGTAACATGCAGTCTACAACTGACATTAAATGATTAACATAAACACTATATAATGTTAGTTTTAAGTATAGACTCATCATGTTAGAGGTTTTCTCATGTTATAACACGGTTTTTAACGCAAATGTTTTAACAACACTTTTCTAACATCATGTTATAACTCGCCAATTTACAGAAAAAGTGTGTCTGTAACATTTTTGTGAGAAAAGTTCCCGCTTTGAGCTGTCAAAAAAACTCACGAAAAATGGGGCGAGAAAAAATGTTACCACTAAAAAACAATTAAAAATGCAAAATACAAAGAAACATAACAATAATATTTTGTTCTTGCACATTTTTTTATTGTTTAATTATTTTGATTTTAAAATTTTTATAAAATATTTGATTGTTTTCAAAGCTCGTTTGCCGAAGTCGTTAAAAAATTTTTAATTTTAGTAAATTTTGGTCGCCGTCAACGATATGTGTTACTGGCGTTCTCAACGTCTGCAATGTCATATCGGCTTCGAATGCAATGTTATGATATTTATAGCGTTACGACGTAATCTCTTGTGATAGTTTTCGACATGAGTTACAGACACACTTTTTTCTCACTTTTTGAGAAACAATGGAATATTTTGTTCTCATTAAAATTATAGAACATGGGTACAGCTAAACAAGCAAAAGAAAGCGGAATAAACAAACAAAATCAACAAAACAAACAAAGCACTTCGAGTTATCGAATTCATATGCACAAAAGTATTTGGTTCGAGTTGCGGAAGGAGAGTTGTATATTGTTTATTCTTTTAGAGCTACTGCCAATCTAATCTGTTCGATTTAGAGAAAATTTGAGTTAGAGAAGTTCAAATTATGGAAATTCGATTGTAAAAAAATTGCTTAAAATTCTGGTTTACAGATGAATTTTCTGTTGCTTTAATTTCGCCACCTACATTAAATTTTCACTGTACAATTTTAAGCCAAAGCAAGTTTTTGTTGAAGATAAATGTTTTTCGCAACTTATAACATAAAAACCTAGACGCATCGTTTAGTAAACGATCGAATCAGAAACACTTTTTTAAGTCATCTTTTCGTGTCCGTTCGTCCGTCCATCTTGCTGGTTGTATGTCCATGTAAACCTTGTGCGAAGTGTAAAGGTAGCAGTTTTTAGATAATTTGATAAAATTGGGTAAATACGTTTAATTGTCATAAGAACGAAACCTATGTAAATTGTAAGAATCGGTCTATAATATCACATAGTCCCCATGCAAACTTTAAACTTTAATCTCTTTAAGACAAAATATCTCATAAATTTGGTGTATCTAGATAATATAAAAAAAAACTCTTATATGAATCTTGACCTCATAACATAACTTTTAATGCAAATATTAATTTGTTGAATAATTTGCTTTTAATCAAGCCATATTTTGTTTTTAAAGGTGTTATGATACTTGCTATTTTTTGTATTGGATTTTTTTAGGATTGACTGAATGAAACAACAAATGCGAGAAAGAACAAGAAATACAATTTGATAAAATGTAAACAAAACAAACAATACTGCCCACGTTTTTTCCCCACAAAAAACCGTCATAAAAGCTAAAAATCGCAAAAAAAAAAAGTTAAAAACCGTTTCTTTCGATCAAAAACTAAAAAAATTGGCAACAGTGCTAACAATTAATCTGGAAATGTCAATTTTTAGTTAAAAAATTTTGTATTTTTTTTGACAGTCTTAGATTATTTATCGATAACACATGTATATTTGTTTGGCTTTTCAAGATTTTTTTATGATATAATCATACTCTTTACACTTAGTCAGTTTTCCTATGCAAATATATTGGTACTGTTCTCCAATATAGAAAAAATACAAAAAATAGCAAGTATCATAACAGCTTAAGGCATATTTTTAAAGAAAAATTTTAGTGCATATTTTCAAATTTTTAACATGTAAAACTTGGTTGCATCACTTGCTGTGTTTTTGTCAAAAACTACTGAGGCAATTAAACGAATGAAATTTAGGTATAATTTTGTTTTGGGAGTTAAATTTTTAAGGCAATTATCCGAATCGGATTATTAAGCGTATGACAATTAAACGTGGATTTTTGTTTAAAAAATGGGAGAAAAAAAACGGGGATTTAAAACTCGAGGTAAATAAGCGTGAAAGGTATTTAAGCGTGGGGTAATTAACTGGGTTATGCTGTATATCGTTCAAAATATTATCGACATTTAATTTTCTCTACATGCCAATATGCATGGTTGCATTTCTTCTATCAGCTGGGAGCTGTTACTACTTTAGTTAAGAATTGTGAATAAGATCTATAACTATCTATGAACTATTTTTTAGTTTCTGTTTTGTTAGTTACAACTTTAGTTATGATTTCTGAATATGCGCCAATATTAATAAATTTAAAGAAAAATTATTTTCAAAATTCCTTATTACCTTTCTTAGGCCCGTTTTCACAACTTACCGATATTTAAAAGTATACTTTAACAGGCCTTATAAAAAGTGTTCTGTTTTAAGGTTCATCCTACCTGGTAGATTAAAGTAAAGTTTTAATAATGGAACACTTTTTATACGGCCGATAAAATCCTACCTTTAGCTATCGGAAAGTTGTGAAAACGCGCCTTATTCTCTTAAAATAATCTGTTTTCTTTACTCATTGAATATTTATCAATTTTTCTTACCATTAGCACTTTCTATATTTTTGGACCAAAAAAAAAAAAAAAAAAAAATTTGTCTCTTTTACTAGTGTCTTCAGTTTTTTATTATTTGTATATCATTAAAATTGAAATAAAAACTCTGATTTCAATGAAAATTAAAAAAAAAACCTCTGCTATGTACGTTGTCTTCTATCATGAAGAAGATAAAAGGGGGTGGGAGTGCTGTAAAGCTAATAGACTTTTTGTTTTTGTTGTTAAACTTAAGTAAACTGTTGCGTATGGTGGGTTTTTTTCTGTATATTTATATTTTCCAAGGGGGGAATTTTTCAAGCTTGAAAAAGCCCAGATTTTTTTTTTAATTAAAAAGTAAAGATTTTTTCATCGTTTAAAATAAATACAAAGTTATTACATGAAATTAAAAAGATTTTTATTTATAAAAAAAAAAAAATTTTAGTTCACACGAAATTTAATACAATATTAAATGAAAATAATTCAAAAATTGTCTAATAACACTACCTGACAAAATTTCAACAAAGTCGTGACCAAATGAATCTGAGAGCTAATGTAAAATTATGTAAAATTGTCCGCTGAATCCGAATATGAAGTCAGAATTGTCAAAAGTAGAACAGTTTCTAAAATAACCATGGATTGCTTGTGAAGATTAGTCAAGAAATGACAGAGTTACAGGGGACAAAAGTTTAAGCTTCATTGAAAATTTTATGATTTTGTTCAATTTTGCTCTTTTCAAGTTATTTTTTTTTAAACCAATGATTTAAAAATCCTAATGTTTTATTGCATGCGACATTAGATTATTTTAATATGAACATTTTGAGCCCAACAAGACATAGATTGGTAAAAAAATGACAAAGCTACAAAAGACTTAGTAAATTAACACACATAGAAATTCAATCATTTCAAGCAATTTTTGTTAATAAAAATTTAGCTTTTTATATTTATTTGTTGTGGGTTAATTCAATTAATCTTCTGTAACTTTGTCATTTTTGCACCGATCTGGATCCTATTGGGCACAAAATCTTCGTATTGAAATAGGCTAAAATTTTATTTTTGGATATTTGCATTTCAGTCACAGCATCTTTTTTAAAAACACAAATAACGGTTATTTTGGAATATCTCAAAAACTGTTCTACTTTTGACAATTATGACTCCATATTCGGATTCAGCGGAAGACTAGGTGTCAAATTCATTTGGTCAAAAAATTGTCAAAGGAAAAAAACTAAAATAAAATTATGCAGTTAATTTGTTTTCAATATAAATATTCGAAAGAAATGTTCAATTTCAATTGTATTTATTTAATAATCTTTAGACCATAAAGATCGACATTGTGGGCCAGGCAGTTAATTTAATAATTTGTCTCTTGAAACTCTTTTAAAAAAAATATGTAGTTGATTTAAGATTTCTTTTTAATTTAGCTTTTTTTATCCATGTTTTGTGTTTGCTTAAATTATAACATACAAGTACATTTTAAACAAAATCTTCTTAATTCAGCATGACTAAAAAGCTATTTATAAATCCTACAAAAATTTGTTTAAATTTAAAGTATGTATGTATGTACATATATTCCAACAAATTCAGCACTGTTAAAAAATTATTCGGCTAACAAAATTAGTTGCTGCAAAACTGGAAACTAAATTTATTTTACAAAATTTTATACATGAAATAGCTTAATTATGTTTAATATATAAACACAAAAATGTAGTATAAATTTGATTTTTTTTAATTAAACATTAAAAATGTACTTTAAAAATTTGTTTTAATATTAATAAGTGAATTCAGCACGCCTAATTTTTTTTATTTTTTGAACAAGTAAACTTTTGTGCTAAAGCCGACATTAAAGTTTTTCATTCTGGTAACACTGCAAAATTTGCTTTCTCATTTGTGGAGTTACACGATTACTTTTTATCCATTTTAGAAACTTAAACGTATCAAAATTTTTTTTAATATAAACTAGTAATTTCAGCCCTCCAAAAAGATATTTAGCTCAATAAAATCAAGAGAATTTTCGATTTTAATACAGTTAACCAAATGCAATTCAAAGCTTTAAAATTGAGTTTTGTGTATTATATTTTCAGCTTTTCAAAAAGCTCAACAAGATTACTTAACTTTAAATTTAATATAAATTAAAATTTTCTAATTTAGCATAGTAGAAAATTCCTATAAGTATGTTTAGCTAACTTACAGGCGTACCTAAACAAGAGCGGAAGGCGGAACGTTTTCTTCTGCTTAGCTTTTACGCTGACATGCCATACCTAAACAAGAGCGTCAACGTTGTGCCACAAACAGTAGTGTTAACTTTCAGCTTTTCAAAAAGCTCAATAAGATTACTTAACTTTAAATTTAATAAAAATTCAAATTTTCTAATTTAGCATAGTAGAAAATTCCTATAAGTATGTTAAGCTAACTTACAGGCGTACCTAAACAAGAGCGGAAGGCGGAACGTTTTCTTCTGCTTAGCTTTTACGCTGACATGCCATACCTAAACAAGAGCGTCAACGTTGTGCCACAAACAGTAGTGTTAACTTTCTTGTTTAACCCACATAATAGGAATAAATAGAAGAGAAAAAACCGCAAGTTTGAAAAAACAGCTAAATTGCCATTATTTATTAACAATAGCGGCCAACTTCACTATTAAACGCGCTGTCAAAATCGGATTTTCCAATTGTAAAGCGTTGACGCCGCGCTATTTAGGGATGCTTCATACTAATTGTATTGGCATGAGCATTTTTGACAGCTAGAAAACGCTTTCCGCTCTTGTTTAGGTATGGCTATTACAGCCAAATTCAGGATTTTTAAAGAACAGTTTGAGGTATTATACAAAAAAAAATCAGCCAAATAAAAAAATAGGTTTTTGACTTAGTCCGTTTTTAAAATTTAACATTTTGCAGATATTACATTTTTCAAAAAAAATTTTTTTTTTCAATTTATGGTTTGTATCACCAAGTATTCTCTTTAAAATGACATCAAAATCATCTTCGTATGTCAAGTAGTTTTCGAGATATTGAAGAAATAAGCTCAACACATTCGGCTAATTCTGCGAAATTATGACATTTTGAATATGACATAACTTTCGAAAAACAAATTTTAAAATTTTTTTTCGTTCATATATGTTCTTAATAAGATAAAAGGAACCTTCTCACCAATTTTTATTAAAATCGGAAGGGGTCGTGTCCCACTCTTGGTCGTTTTGATATGGAATTACCCATATGTTATTTGAGGAAAATCTATTTAAGAAATTACTTAATTTTTATTTTTATAAAACTCATAAAAAAAATTTCATTTCTTTTCAAAATGTTTTTTTTTTATTATTTTTAAACTTTTACAACATTTCTCTTTTATTTATCATAATTTCTTCAATTTTAATTCGTCTTCATACCCATATCTTTTTTTACAAACCACATTTTGATAAATCTTTCCTATTTTATACTGACCCCTGATGCTGTGCTCCCTTTATAGCCCATGTTAAGTTGATCCTTTTTCAATGCATATTTTTTTTTGATTCATCATATAAAATGGTTTAATTTTTAATAAACCACTCACAATAATTTGCAATTTTCATTTTGAATGTTGGCCATGGTGGACATCATACATAAAAAATTCTTATGTACATTTAAATATGCAGGACCTTTTTTAGATGGTGAACTGTAAATGTAAATGCCTTTACTCTCTCCATACTCCTCACCCTCACCAATTCTCTTTGAATAGCATTTAACGATTTTGATTGAGTCGACCACCCCACCATTCAACCAAGCAGCTCCCTTCCTGTTTTTTTTTCGCTTTTTCGAGCAAACATATTTAAAAATTCATTTCATTGTAATGTTTTATTTTAATTAATTTAATTTTTTTCTTGCTTTTTTCAACAAATTCAATTTTAATATATAAATTTGGTTTCTTTTAACGTCCATCCTTCTTTGACTACTCTGAGTAGATCAAAGTCAGTAAAAATATGATTCTCTAAGGAAAATTTCTGAAAGTAAAAAATAATATAATGGAATCTTTAAGATTTTTTTCTCTTTCCTACTTATCATGTTTTTTTTGTTTTTCTTAAAGAATTTTTCAAAAGAAATACCAATTCCCTTATGTCTATTGTTGTGGTAGCCAATAAAGATTGCCAAATGAAATTGTTTATAAAAAAAAGAAGAGTTTTTTTTTTATTATTTTATACAAACATATGTATGAAAATAACTAAGATGTTAACAAATTATTAATGATAATTTGAAATCTTTTTCTTTTCCAGATAAACTTGCCACTTGTTTCGTATGCAAAGCTGACAATTGCCCTCGTACACGTCCTTTGAAAAAGGGTCGTGGCCAACAATATGGTATATCGGATGACACAATTCCGGCGGGTGCTAGAGTTTGTAATACATGTCAATGTAAATCGGTACGAACACGTTATCCTAACTGTCCTCTGCCCACATGTCCAAATCCCAAAGATCGTGCCAAACGTTTGCGCAATATACCAGCACGCCTCTATGAACTGGCTCTCGAGGTTCGTGAACCCATTATGCAAGAATTTCAAATACCTGCCCAGGCCACACGTTGTTGTTCGGCTTGCCTTATGCGTATACGAAGGAAATTAGATCCTCATGTCAATCTGACCGATGAAGAGAGGCGTACGGATGGAGATGAATCGGACGTTAGTACCTCGTCGTGCGATGAGCGTGAACCGGGAGGTAGTGATACAGCATCGGTGGAAAGCCCCGAAAGTCAACGTCATAATTCCCTTACAAAGGATCTCTTACAAAAACCTACATCACTAGCGGCAAATAAAAATGTTGGTATAACCGCGGTAGAAGTTAATAGTTCTTCGGCTGCTGACACTACTTCGTCCTCAGCCACTACATCCGTAAGTGGTGTTGTGGCTAGCATAAATTCTGTGTCCATTTCAAAACCAGATGAACGATTATTGCCGCCCCTGGGTCATGCCCCCAAAAAACAGAAGACTTCTGAGGAATATGACTCCTCGGCAACCGAAACCGCCGACGAAGAGAATGAAAACTCTCCTGCCAATCGTCAAAGTCCCAAAGTTATACTCAACAGTGCGAATAATAGTTGCGGTGGTAGCAGCAGCTCAGTTGTAGTTTCAGCCGCCAGTGGTCTGGGTCCGCCACTGCCATCATCTGTAAACGGTCCCTTGCCACTATCGGCAACAGCATCAGCAGCACCGAATGTTGGTCAAGATCCCAAACAAAGTCAGGGCATGTCACGCAATTTGCATGACTATTTGTACAAAGTGATTGAACGGTCGCTGAAACAAAAGGGTCCACCACCAACTAAACCCACCCAGCCCCCCAGTCAGGCGAATCAAATTTCTAATCAACATATGGCGGGTATAGGCAAATCTCCCTTACAGCTTACTTTGGACTCAGCACCTAACAACAGCAGTGGTAGTAGTAACAATAATAGACGGAATGATGTTATCAGCAGCAGTACAAGTTCCACCAACAGCAGCGGTGGAAACAATACCAACAATAATAACAGTAACAATAATTCTAATAACGACGTTACCATTGTTAGAGAATACCGGAATGATGGTTCAATAAAACATCAACCTCAGGCTCATGGTCAGCCATTAATTGTAAGTGGTGGTGGTGGCTCAGGTTCGGGAAATACCGTACAAAACCTAAATGTACGACAATCACAAGCACAGCAACCGCCTCCACCACCTGCACAAAATGCAGGTCCAACTCCAGGACATCCTGAAAATTTGGCCACCCTTTCGGTAGTTAATTCGTACATGCCCGGACAACATTTACCACCACCCTCACATGGAATGTTACATCATCAGCAACATGATATCAAGGCCACCATTACACCGGTTCTAAAGGCAGGCAAAACATCGACGCCACCCCATGTGGTAGCGCCGTCACCTGACACCATAATCTATGCAACTTCACGTAACAACGAACCTGAGCCGCAGACTCTGGACTTATCTATTAAGAAACCCTCAAGAGATGGTCCTTCACCACACAGTTCATCAAACACCTCTTCCACATCGGGAGTTGGAAGTGAAAGTGGCAGTGGAGTGTCTTTACGACATCAACAGCCGCCTCCTAGTGGAGGTGTTAAACACGTGGGAAATGCACCCAGTATGTATCGTGGTGCAGAACCATCACCCCTTATTGCTGCTCCGCCTAATCATGCGTACCTTTATCATCCTCATCCAGCCAGTGTAGGAGTGGGTAAAGTACCACCACCCGGTTCCCTTTATGTGTCACAAGTACCTGTTCCCATGTCTATAACTCAACCACCAGGTGGACCGGTGGGAAGTTCCTCCCAGCGGGGACAATCATCACAGCCTCCTCCATCAACACAGCCGCCACCATCGCACATGCAAATGTCGAGCCAACACAACAAACCGGTGGGTAACAGTAGTGGTGTAAATAAAATGCCACCGAAATTAAGTCCCCAATTAATACATCCACCACCACCACACTCACATCAGGCGCCCTCACCCTCGCAACAGCAGCAACAGCAACAACAGCTGCTGGTGGGTCCTAAAGGATCTATAACTCATGGCACACCTGTGAATAATGCGGCTCAACAGATTATTGTGCATTCTTCACCGGCTACTTTGAGTCCCAAATTTGAAAATTTACTTAGACAAACTCCCCCTTCGGGTGCGACTGGAGCAGAGAGTAATAAATTAGGTAGCATAACTCAGGGCACTCCCATACATCTGCCCACACATTTGGATAGCAAACGGGCTTATGAATATGGCTACAAACCTTCACAACGGCAGAGTCCTGCTCAACTTCAACACCATCCACCACCTCAACAATCATCGCCTCAGGGTCCGCCCCAAAATACTTATTCTGTAGGACCGTATTCAAGAGCTCCTTATGCCGTGGAACAGTCTCCTGTACTGAGTACCAGACAAATTGTAATGCATGACTATATTACATCGCAACAAATGCAGGGACAACAGCAAAGAAATGTGCCACGCAGTGGCAGTGCAAATTCGGGAGGTACCCCAGCATCAGGAAAGGAATCACCCTCACCACGTAACTCAGCCAGTGGACTGGTGTACTATGATAAGGAAAGAGGGCGTGCAGAATACTCGAGTAGAGCCTCACCGGCTGAACATGCCAATAGGTAAGTTTTATTTTTGTAAAATATTTTGTGGTAACTTTAAATTCATGTGTGAATTTCTTTTATCGAAGTACCCCTAGTCCTCATCGCACACCACCACCGCCAAGGCAAGGTGTTATACAGCGCCACAACACTGGTTCTAAACCACCCTCACCTGCAGCGCCCCCTCAAAGTCGTATGCATGTAGTGATGGCGCACAATTATCCGCCAGGTAAGAATGCCGGTGAACAATTAGAAAGAAAGTCAGGTGGTCGACGGAATGCTCATTTGGATCCTTTTCTTTCTTTAGCCGGTCACGATGCCTTTTCATCATTTGTTGACGTAGCAGTGCAGCAACCCCAATTGCCAGTGCCCTCACAAAAAGATGACAAATCAACCGCTCCCCCTGGTCCCGGAGGATCCTCTGGTCCGCCACCACCACCTAATGCCGGCCAAACACCACAACAACAACCTCCGCCCTCTCATCATGATCCCATACGCTATCAAATGAATCGTGATCACCACATGGCTGCCTTGCAAATGCAACATCATCATCAGCAACAGGCAGCAGCAGCGGCCCAACAACAACATCAGGCCGCTGTTGCTGCTCAACAGCATCAGTATAGGCAACAACACGCTGCCGCTGCGGCTGCTGACATGCAAAGGCGTCTAGAACAAGCCAAACGTGATCAGCGAATGCACAATGCGGTTCTAGAGAGGGATCGCGACATGCAACAGAAGCGACAGGAGAGAGATCGTATTGAACGTATGCATGTTGAACGTTTAGATCGTGAAAGAGAACAGCGTGAAAGAGATCGCGAACGTGATCGTGAGAGAGATAGGGAGAGGCGTGAGCAAGAGCGTGCTGTTGAAGAGCGAGAACGTGATGGAAGGCGTATGGAGCGTATTTATGCGGGTAATGCTGCTACAGCGGCTGCAGTGGCAGCAGCAACGGGTCAGCCACACTATATACGTGGTCCACCACCTCCAGAAACTGGACCTCCACGTACAATACCAGATCGCGAAAGAGATCCGTAAGTATTTTTTCTCGAAGTGCTAATTTTTTTTACAAACCATTCAATGGATAAAAAGGGTTGTCAGCAGTTTTTTGTCACCTATTTTATAAGGAAAGGATGTCTTACTTAATTTTTTTTTTTTTTAAACAAGACATTTTTGCTTATGTGTTCGTTGTGCGTGACTGTGTTCTCATTTATTTGTATGTATTTGTATTTGCTTTACTATATAATACAGCTATCATAGGAGTCATCCCGGCCAACAACCCACAGAGGGTACATTTTCCGCCCAGACCCTGATCGATGCTATAATCAAACATCAAATAAGTCAAACCAGCACAGAGCCCACGGCCATGAGTGTTAATCGCGAGTTATCGAGAACAGGATTTGTAAGTCGACTTTTTGTGTTAAATTATTTTAAACTTGCATTAATTTTAATTGTTTTCTTTTTGAAAAGTACAATTCTCGAGATATTGGACCACCGCGTCATCCCACAAACGCGACAATATCTTCTCTACAAGCAGCCGAAAACAATGGCAAATCCTCTTCGCCTAATGTTATAAATATTGATTTAGACAATGACCGCAGTACCGTGGCTTCATCGTCATCTTCGTCCAGCAGCGGAGGTCATCACGAGCCAACGTCAGTTCGCAATTCGCGGGGGGGACCCAGTGGCATGCCCACATCTCAAGCTCCTCCACCACCGTCCCAGTCATCCCAAATGCGCACGAAAAATATTACTTTTGGAGAATTAACGGATAAAATTATATCGAATGATTACCACAATCCAATGCATTTACGAGCACCGCCACCACACCCCACTAACTTTATGCCCTACATGCAGGATCCGCAGGCGATTATTGCCACAGATGTGTGGAAAATGAGTAGGCGAGTGCAAAAAGAGGCAGAAGCTGCTGCTGCTGCCGCAGCTGCTGGTCCTAAAGGCGGTCCAACCTCTTCTCAACAGCAGGGAATGAATTCAAATTCAAATCCTGGCACGCCCACCAATCAAGGTGGTAGGTCAACCACTCCGGGAGATGATCGCAATATAATCCGCATGCCCCAGGCAAATAGTCCCCGCAAATACATGCAAGAGTTTATGATACAAGCTCAGGACTATCACTATCAGCAGCAGCAGCAACAACAACAACAACAACAACAACAACAACAACAGCAGCAGCAGCAACAACATCAACAGCAATCTAGTGGTTCAATAATGAGAGGTGGCTCTGCTTATGACTCTAATCCCGGTCCTGGTGGATCGTCTAGTGTTGGTAGTGCTGGTAGTTCGGGTCCCACTGTGGTACCAAATCACACATTCGATACCATGAAATATGTACAAAATCGCATTGTTGAAGTAATGCGCACTGAGGATGACCATCGTGCTGTAACAGGCAGTGGTGTTTCAACTACCAATGACCATCATGATCATCATAATGATCATCGTATGAAAGATCCCCATGAGCCGCGTAAAACACCCAATCAATATGACGATCGCGATGGTGGCAGACGTTCAGCCAGCAGCGATTCCTCACACTCTCATCCCTCTAGCATGGGTGGTGCAGGTTCAGCCTATCAGCCTACACCTGTAACCACATTCGCCGCTACTACTTATGCTTATCCCTATAGCGCTTTAAATGTGCCCAGTTCTGTGGCCGGCTTACCGCCACCACCGCAAATGAACCTAAGTGTGGGTCATCAAATGCCACCCAGTTCTGGTTCTTCTCTCCATAAACAACCTACACATGTTTTACATGGTGGAGGAAGCGGAAGTGGTGGTGTATGCCATGATGGTGGGCCGAATTCGGTGGTAAGTACAACATCTGGAGGGGGCCCTGGTGGTCAAGTGGGTTCGGCCAGTGAACCCAAACCTTTACTGTCAGCCCAATATGAGGCATTAAGTGATGAAGATTAGTTGTGACTTCAGGCGTCTGGGGTACAGCATCGGTATCAAACACAAACCCAGACGCATACGATACACTCACAACAACCACATCACCAATATCCAGTTGCTGTTAATCGTTTGGCTGCTGAAGATCAAACACGAAGTATACGAAGTCACAAACACTCTTTATCCCAACAACAGCAACAACACTATCAAACAAATCAAATGCCACAGCACCATATAAACTCTCTGCCACCACAACACCACCAGCAGCAACAATACAACAATTATTCACGTAATGTTTATAAAACTCACGATTTAACAATAGAACATACACAAACTGCTCAAAATCAACAACAGCAACAGCCACCAACACATTATCATCATCATAATCAGCAACATCAGCACTTACGCCAACAACATCAACAACAACTCTCATTTAATGGTAATATGAAAAATAACAACAACCTCAATACAAACAATAACAACAATCGTTATTTTTAAGCAAAAACAAAATTTAAATCAATTCACTTTTTCCATCTCTTTCACTTTTGGCCCTTTAATTTTTTTACTCTTTCCCTTTTTTCTTCTACTAAAAAAGAAAGCATTTATTTGTAATTATTTAAACTTGGGAAAGAAAAGAAAAAATATAAAAAAGTCACAATTCAGGAGAGCTAAATTTTTACTTACAAAGATTCTCTCTTCCATAACTCTTTCGCCAACACTTAGAGAAACAAAAATAAAAATGTTAAAAATATAAAATTTTGAAATGCAAATCAATAAAAAAATATATATTAAAATAATTTAACTTATAAAAAATATTTAAAGCAAATACATTATTTATATATTAACATATTACAACAAAATCTAAAAAGAAATGTTTTTACTCTCCTAAAACTTCTTGTATTTTTCTTTATAACTATACCTCTCAAAAAATACTATAAATTGACACATGAAGAATCATTTTTTGAGTTTTGCTATTTATTTTGATACAAAATCATGAATTCAAAAATATTTTATTATTTATTATTGATATTTTGTTATTATATCTACATATTTTCATAAAAATTTGTCACTTCTTAACTTGTTATATAAAAATATCAAAAATTATTAAAAATAAAAAAATATTCAAACACACACACATTTTATTTGAAAAAGAGAAATACATATGTATATATACATACATACGTATATTAAATTACATATATTTATCTTTGAAACTTCTGAATTATATTGTTTTGTGCGTTTAGATTGAAAAAAAAAAAAAAAAAATTAAAAGAATTTTTCTTTTATAATGTAACCCTTAAGACATTTTTTTTACTCGATATAATTCAAAATACTATATAGGTTATCATCATGGTAACCATGGTAGGATAAGTACAAGGTAAAGTCATTAGAAATTTTGTTTTCAATTTCAAAACCCATACATATAACGTCAAACAAAAGAATATATGGAAAAAAAATTCTAATGACTACACTTTCTATTTAGTTTAAAAATTGATAATTTAAAAAAGCGAATTTTGATCAAAATTAATTGATGTTTTTAAATCAAATGAAAAAACTTATTATTACTATTTATATTCTCGATTTCAAAATGGTCTTTCGGTCCAAAGTTCTTCAAAGCTTTGCTTTCATTTGACAAATGTTTTTCGGAGACTGTCTCTATCACTATATAACGCGAGCTCAAATCGCAACAATGTACTAAAGTCAACTATAAGGGTATTCACGTCACAGGTTGCACCCTTGCAAAAAAGCAAAAGTGCAAAAACATAACAACAACCACAAAGACAATTGTTTACGCACAACTAATTGTCAGTGTGATTGTTGTTATATTTTTGCACTTTTGCTTTTTTCCGGGGGGGCAACTTGTAACGTGAATACCCTTTATATATTTTTGTCACTACTCAGACTTTATTGCTACATATGTAATTTATTTTTGGCCTTTGGGCTTTTTATTACAAAATAAACTCTTTAATAAATAAATAAATGTATTTATACTAAGGCCCCTATTTCGGTTCCAATTCAACTCAGTTGAGTTGTAATTTTTTAGTTTTTGTAATGTGGTTTACAACTTTGCGATATTGCGGCAAACAAAAATATAAAAAAACAACCAATTGTTTTATTTACAACTCAACTAAGTTGAGTTGTGAACCGTAATAAGGGCCTAAATTAAATGTTTGAATTACATCTTTTTTTTATTTAAATTAATTCTAGACACATTTTACTTAAATTTTTATTGAAAATACTGTTTTCTTATGAACTGGCCATTCTAAATGATCTGGGAAAAAAATGTATCGTCGCCTTAGAGTGTAAACTTGCTAACTGACTTTCAGAAAATTTAACAGGGCACACAAACAACTACTAATGTTTTCTACCTCAAGAAGCCAATCAATATATATTTGGTTTATTTTCTAATATTGCATTGAATCCTAAATTGAAGTTAGGCAGTACTGAGAATACTTAAAATGTAGAACCAAGTAGGGAGCAACACACTTGAGTTTAGAACATGCAAAAACAAGTTTAGATGTTGTTTGACAATCGTGCGAGTGTCAGAATACACACGTTATACTTACGAAGTTGATGTCACATTTGACAAATGTTTCTCAGAAATTTAACTTTTTTCCGAGAAAAGTGTTTTTGTAAAGAAAAGAATTGATTGTTCTATATAAAAATAATTATAGCGAGAAGAAGGCAGAAGGCCTTAGCTCTTCTCTTTTCCTACAGTTTTCAAAGTTTAACTTTCATTTGACAAATATTTGAAAATTATGTTAAAGTTAGGAAGGAGCTTGGTTAATTTGTAATGAATGCGACTGAAAGAAATGAAAAATATTCAGCCTTATTCCGGTTGTCGTTGTCGTAATCGCTCAAGTCGTTTTTGTAAGAGATTAAAGAAACACACAACCAGTGTTCTTTAATCTCTTTCAAAAAACGACTTGAGCGATTACGACAACGACAACCGGAATAAGGCTGATTATATGTATATAATTAATAAATATGTATTTAGAAAAGTCAAGTCGCATTCGTTAAATGCTAAAATAAATATTTTTGTACTCGTAACTAAATTTTGGGACAATATAATAAAAAAATTTAATCAATTTAAAAGAAATTATTAAGCGTAAAACAATTTAATTGCAAAATTTGGGGAACCACATTTTTATTGCGGAAAATACTGAAACATGTCAATATACAATTTAGTGGTTTTTAAAAATTTACTTTAAAATGTCTTATTAAATGTATTTTTTTTACCTGGAAGTTAAAGAAGTAAGTTCATTTTTAAATTCCAAACAAATGACCGATCACCAAAATTTTAAAGAAAGAAAAAAAAAAATGGTCCGTTGGTCCTTTATATTTATTATATTAAACTTAAGACTGCTTTAGTACAACTATTTATTTAAAGTATACAAACCAATAATTATAGACCATCTTATAATGTATTTTTTTTTTATCTAAACAAATTTCTTTTAAGCTTAATTGTTTTTAAAGAAAATTAAAGGTTTTTTAAACATTTCCAAGGATGTTTATGGTAAAAAAAATATTTAATAGGATTTTTCTTGTTTAATCTAAGAACAAATGTCGCTTTATGTCTCTTTTTCCTTCGCTTTCCCATTTGCAAATAAATTGTTTCTAAAAACGAACAAAATATGAAAAATTTGTAACAAAAAATTGTCAAAAAAAAGTAAATTACTTTTCGAACAAAAGCAAAATGACCGATGAAAAAAACAGAAAAATACTTAAATCCGAGTCAAATTTTAAAATAAATTAAGTTATTTTTTTATTATTTGAGTTTTTTTTTCATTTACCATTGAACTTTCTACGTTGATGGATTGGATTTTATTTAATCTCAAAATTGTATTTAAATTTTTGTTGAAAAACAAAAAAAATTATATATAAAACTTAATTGTATAAAGAACTGTTGGCTGTTTTCTATTAATATAAAGAAAAATTTAATTTACTCATTTAAGTTTCATAACTTTTGTAAAAACTATTTAAGCTAAAATTATTAAAACACTACCTACAAAATTAAATTATGTATTTTTAAAATTATTAAAAATTTAAGTTATATACTTCAATTTATAATTAATAAAAAAAATGCTAAAACCAGGAAGAGAAAATAAATATAAATATAGAAACAAACTAATAAGACTAATAAATATGAAATTTATTAAACATCAATATAAAAAAAAAACACAGATCTTTTAAAACTAAGTTACACACCAGCTATAAACCATAAACAGATTATGATAAATAAAAAACGTATACATACTGTACCATTTTGAAGATAAAATAAATTTTTTCAAAAAGATTTATTATAAATAAAATATATATTAAAATTAATAAATATTTTAAAACAACTTAAGACACAGACTTTGTAAAAAGATAAAAAAAAAAAATACGCAGAAACGTTTTATTACAAAAAAAGAAAATAAAATTTTTTTTAATATGTTTAAAAAAAACATTATACTTTGAATATAATTATTAAAATTATAATAATTACTACAAACACATTTTTTTAGGTTATTTTTTAATAATTTACAAACTATTTAACTAATCTTAATAATTTCGTATAAATATATTAAACTTACAACAACAAATTACTGATAATTACATTATATTATAAAAAAAAAAAAACAAATACAAAAAAGGAAATAAAATAGTTGGTAATTTTGCCTTAAGTTCTAAGCTTAAATAAAATGAAATCTTTTATTTAATATTACTAAAAAAAAGCAAAGAAAAAAAATTAAAAAAAAATTAATAAAATTATAAAAATAGTTATAAACAAAACAATAAAATCATTGTAAAAATTACCACAAAAAAAGTATGAATAAATAGTTATTTAGTTTATAAATATAAAATAAAAAAAAAAAAAAATTAAAAACTACAAAAAAAAATCATTAAAAATTAAAAACTTTTTAGCTTAAAATAATTTTATTATATTATTATTTCTTTAACTTTATAAATTATATTTAAATATTATTTTTTTAAAACAAATAATAATAACAAAAACCAATAACTTTTTGTAATAAAATAAAAATAAAACACAAAAATTTATAAAAATAAATATATATAAATATAAAAATAAAAAATATTTTGTAATTATAATATTAATATCACACTCCTCCCTAAATATTAAAAAAAAAACAATAAATATAAAGTAAAAAAAAAAAATATTATAAAAAAACAAATTTTTCAGTTTCCTTTGTTTTTTTTTTTTTTTTTTTTTTTGTTTATTTTCTTTGTTTTTAAATTAAAACATATTAATTATATATATTTTTCTAATTTAAAAAATTAAAAAATAAAAAAATGTATAATAATTTTTTATAAACCTTACAAGTAAATAATATTACAACATAACTTTAATGAATTCTTTTTAATTTTCTAAATAAGTAGCAATTGTCAATGTTTTTTGTTTTAAGTTGAACAAAAATTTTTTACAAATAATTATATTTATAATTATAACCTTAAAAAGATTGTTAATTTTCTTAAGTTTCTTTTCCTAATAAATAAATAAATAAAATCACTTAAAAACAATTTTTTTTTAAATTTAAAATTTTTTTTTTACCTTCTTTTAAACACTCATACAATTAAAAAAAAAAAAAAAAACATAACCTTAAAATATAAAAAATATACATATATAAAAACCAATAATTAAAAATATAAAAAAACCTATAAACAAAATAATAAATAACAAATTGATAAATATTTAAAAAACATAAATAAAAAAAATTTCTTATTATTATTATTATTATTGCCACATAAACAATTTATTGGTAAAAGTAATTACAAAATTTAAATAAATAAACAAATAACCATATACAAACCACAACAACAAAAATTTAAACAAATAATAACAAATACATAATGATTATATAAATTTAAACATTAACTTAAAAAAGAAATAATTAAATATGTTGGTTAATAAAAAAACAAAAACCACAATATTAAGGTGACGAAGAAAACATGAAAACAAAAAAATGAAAAAAAAAAAACAAATCTGAACATAAAAATAATGAAGAAAAAGAAATTATTAGAAAATAAATTCAAAATGAAAAATATTAAAAAAAATTTTTAAAAAAATGTGTTTTTATTTGATAAAAAAAAAGCCGGATAATGTTAGAGAATTACATCATTATACGGCCATGTTCTGCCAATCGCATGATTTGAAAACGGAAAACGCCAAATTTTTTTTATAGAGTTCTGAAACTTGCTAAGGACCTGCCATAGTGTCTATTTAAATCGCCAAACTTCTTGCGATTGCTATTTACACAATACCTAGCCTGCAAATAAAATTGGACCACCTGATCCATTCTGATATAATGGACTACTCCATGGACTGGAGGCTTATTCTGAATTGCGATGCGAAAATACGTCAATGCGAACAATTGCTATTCTGGGGGGTTACCGCGTATTTCGATTCGAAAGAAATCATTTACGGATTCGAACAATTTGTACTGTGTATTACGATTTTCGTAATATTTGTTTCGAATAAACGGGCGTTTTTCATACTTTATTGAAAACAAAAAATCACTTTCTTAAAAGCCACTCTCTATTACGAACAAAAACTGTTCATCAAATTTCCCATTTTTTAAAAAATACAACCTCTGTCATCGTTTCGAACGATTACGAAAATCGTAATAAACAGTACAAATTGTACGAATCCGTAAATGATTTCTTTCGAATCGAAATACGCTGTAACCCCCCTGTATTGCGATATTCGCAAAGTTTTTTTTTATCGCATTTCAAATGCGAAAAGGTGACAAGTCGGTATTTTAAATTACGAAAACAAATGTCAAATTCGCAAAATTTATTCGACAACAAAATAATATTCGGAAAGTACAAACGTGTAAGTGAAAGATAATCCCTGCAAATAAAATTGGACCACCTGATCCATTTTGATTAAATGGACTACTCTATGGACTGGTCCGATGTAATGCAAGCATGGACCATGTCATTGTTAAAAAGTGTTTGTAGTGAGACGACATGTCTTCGTTTTTTAACGACATGCTTTCGTTTTTAAACGACTTCAAAACTAATCCTCTTGAGTATACCATGGAGTAGTTTTAAAACTACTCCTTAGTGGTCCAAAGGTGGGTTATATGGTCCTCTCCTAGGACATCGTAATGTTAAATAGACCAGGTTTTTTCCATACGTTTGGGTTAGTTTTGGACTAGTCCTGGTCCCTTGTGGACTACTCTTTACACGCGTGTTTGGACTGGTCCTATTATTTGCAGGGATATTTTATATATTTATTATTTAATTCAGGGAAGCAAGCAATAAGACCACCAAACCGCGTCAATTTGAAATAATGATAGAATATATGAATAAGGGCACGTTCGTAAATGCATCACTGCGCTGCATCAGAAAAGCAAACTTTTTTTAAACCCGATAAAAAAATAATTATAATTTTTTTTATTGTGGGACTATTATTTTTGTGGAGTATTTCACAATTTTTTGGTCCACAGTTGCTTCACTGATAAATATATAACGATTTGAAATAACTGATGCAGCGCAGTGATGCATTTACGAACGCACCCTAAACACAGCCAATTGGCAAGAGGCCATTTGAAAACACCAAATGCACATCAGTCGGCAAATACTTTGTGGCAAACGTTAACTGAAGAACTAAATATCAATGGACCACCTATGGAAATGGAAAAAGTATGAAATATATAAACCAGTTCAAAAATATTTGACTTTAACTTAAATTTTAATAGGTTTGGGCAGATTTTAAAGTACAGGCAAAACATTTTCATTTTCTTTGTCGTCGAACCACAGTGCCACAAAATCCATTTTTATTATTTTTATACCCACACCACAATAGTGGAGAGGGTATTATGCATTTGTGCTGATGTATGTAACGCCTTAAAATATTGGTCCTAGACCCACCTTAAAGTATACCGATCGTCTTAGAATCACTTTCTAAGTCGAACTAACGATGTCCGTCCGGCTGGCTGGCAGGCTGGCTGGCTGTCCATGTTACCTTGTGCGCAAAGTATAGGTCGCAATTTTGGAGATAATTTGATGAAATTTGGTTCATAGGTTCTTACTGGCACAAGGACCAAGCCTATTGAAAATGGGCCGCATCGTAGGACCACGAGGGAAGATAGGGGGAAATTTCTTCCTCTCTGAAACTATCAAACCCATTTCAACGAAATGTAAAGCATAGATAGAACCATATCTATATGGACACAGAATGTATGCATTTTTTTAAAAATCGGACCACGAAGGGAGATAGGGACAATTTCTGCCTCTCAAACCGATTTAAATGAAATTTAAAACATAGATAGATCCACATCTATAGGGACACATTAGCTATACAGTTTTTCAAAAATAGGACCACAAGGGGAGGTAGGGGGCAATTTCTGCCTCTCACAAACTTTCAAACCAATTTTGATGCAGTTTATAAACATAGATAAATCCATATTTATATGGACACATAAGCATGATGTGTTTTTAAATACTGTGGTGTAGGGTATCATATGGTCGGGCTTGACCGACTGTACTTTCTTACTTGTTTTTATTACAAAATGTCCTAAATAAATTATTTAAACAATTTTCATAGCCAAACACAAACAATTTATTTATTTTTAATTTGACGTTTATTGACACTGACGTATATTTGAGCAGCGCTGCCACGATTTGAAATAAATTGCGAATGCGATTGCGAAAGTCTAACAGAATACCAATTTTCTTTCGCATCGCATTTCATTTTCGCATCGCATTGATTTTCTCATCTCAATTTAGAATAACCCTCCTGGTCCGATGTGATGCAAGCATGGACCATGTCATTGTTAAAAAGTGTTTGTAGTGAGACAACATGTCTTCGTTTTTTAACGACGTGCTTTCGTTTTTAAACGACTTCAAAACTTGTGTATACCATGGAGTAGTTTTAAAATTACTCCTTAATAGTTCAAAGGTGGGTTATATAGTCCTCCCCTAGGACATCGTAATGTTAACTATACCATGTTTTTTCCATACGTTTGGGTTACTTTTCGAGTAGTCCTGGTAAAAATATAACGAAACAACTTTTCGGCGCAAGGATTTTCTCCTCTACGGTATAATAAAAACCGGCTTTGCTAACTAAAGCTTCTCTGCATAGCAGGCCTTCGGCCGGAAGAAAGGATTTTCTCCTCTATGGTATAATAAACAGCGGCTTCGCTAACTCAAGCTTCTCTGCCTTGTTTCCAAACGAAGGCCGACTCCGCAGAGAAGCTTTAGTTAGCGAAGCCGGTCTTTGTTTTACCATAGAGGAGAAAATTCTTGCGCCCGGCCGAAGCTGGCTATGCTTTGGAGTTTGTAAACATGTTGTGGCGGGCCCGTCGAACGCGCAAAAGAAAAGGCAGAAATGGCCTGGGCTATACCACTGGATGTAATCCAGTCGATCTACTGTTGTTCGTCAGGGAAATACGACGGTTATTTCTGGCCCCTATACAAAAACATAAAAACAAGTAAGAAAGTATAGTCGGTCAAGCCCGACCATATGATACCCTACACCACAGTATTTAAAAACACATCATGCTTATGTGTCCATGTAAATATGGATTTATTTATGTTTATAAACTTCATGAAAATCGGTTTGAAAGTTTGTGAGAGGCAGAAATTGCCCCCTGCCTTCCTTGTGGTCCTATTTTTTAAAAACTGTATAGCCAATGTGTCCCTATTGATATGGATCTATCTATGTTTTAAATTTCATTAAAATCGGTTTGAGAGGCAGAAATCGCCCCTATCTCCCCTCGTGGTCCGATTTTTATAAAAATTTATACATTTTGTGTCCATATAGATATGGTTCTATCTATGTTTTAAATTTCATTAAAATCGGTTTGATAGTTTCTGAGAGGAAGAAATTTCTTCCTATCTTCCCTCGTGGTCCTACGATTCGGCCCATTCTCAGTTGGCTTGGTTCTTGTACCAATAAGAACCTATGACCCACATTTTATCAAATTGTCTCCAAAATTGCGACCTGTACTTTGCGCACAAGGTTACATGGACAGCCAGCCAGCCGGACGGACATCGTTAGTTCGACTCAGAAAGTGATTCTGAGTAGATCGGTATACTTTAAGGTTGGTCTAGGACCACTATTTTAAGGCGTTACACACATCAACACAAATGCATAATACCCTCTTCACTATTGTTGTGTGGGTATAATAACAACTGTTCACAACTAGTTGTCTTAATTACAACTTAACTGAGTTGTGAACCGTAATAGGGGCCGCTGATGAGGGGACTGTGGGGATAGTTTTGTTCTTTCTTTTTTCAACTAACTATCTTAAATCCATCTGTCAATTATTTTCTTCTTCCTCTATATTGAAGGGATTCGCAATGGACCGCATTGATCTCCGAAAGGAGGTTTGCCCTTGGGCGTATATACCTTCCTAACCTTACTTCGAAGTGATGTAGTCGTTGTTTTTATGTGACAAGAACTTCAAATTTTTGTCGCCATCGACAACGATTTATATAATATTGGTAATTACTTGACTTCTCCAGTCTCCTCTAATAGATTAATACGAGGGTTAAAATAGTTACACTTACTACGAATTTCAACTGTTAAGCTCTATCATTGGCCCCTAAAGGATGGGGGCTGGGCTACTCTCTTTTACGAAGCTATTAAAATTTCGATATGAATGCTAAATACGGTAAGAGACCAATTTGGTACTCTCTAACGCTTTCGCAAAATTTTGAAAACGAAGCAACACTGGCATTAAAAATTAAAGATGGTGCAGATTGACAATAATAAAAAAAATAAATAGCGATGAAAATTAGTTAGTAAAATTGCAAAAGACAAATGCGCAAACGCATTAAATTTGCTACCATATTCTTTCGCATCGCAATAGGGAAATCAATTTTGAAGTCAGGGGGTCTACACTTCCAATTTGATTTCCTGTGTTGATCAGTGTCTCTGTTAACAAGAACAATAAAATAATCATCTTCTTTACTAGAACATGCTTCTGCTGCTCCCAAGCTTTATTTTATACTTACATATTTGGGCATTAATTGCTTGATTTTGAATTCATTACGTCTCATCTATCGGGCCTGTTCTGAAAATCACGTACTTTTAAAATCACACGTGTGATTTTGCAGTATTCTGAAAGTCATACCGTTTTGTGTTTCTCGGTGTGCTTTCGGCAAACGATGATCACACCAAAACATACAAAAACGGGACACTAAAATATCACACGTGTGATTTTAGTAGGCACATGTGATTTGAAATAACGTGATTTGAGTAAAAGTGATCTGCAGAACAGGCCTGTATGTATGTAATTTTTAATGCTATAATTTTTTTTAATAATTACACTCACAAATTTTCAACAAATTCTCCTGAATTCGAATATGAATTCGGAATGGTCAAAAGTAGAACAGTTTTCGAGAAATTCCAAAATAACCGTTATTTGTGTTTTTAAAAAAGATAATGTCACTTTAATAAAAGTATTTTCGAAAATATTAAATGGATTTCTTTTACCTTTTTTTTTAAAGATGATAGAATTACTGAAACAACCACCGGTTGTGTGTAATAATTGTTCAAGAAATGTTTGAGTTTCAGGGGACCAAAGTTCAAATTTCATTAAAGTTTTAATGGTTTTTTACAATTTTGCTCTTTTTAACGTATTATTTTAAAACCAAATAATTAAATTGTTTCAAGTTTTAAAACTTACGACGTTAGTTTTTTTTAATACGAACATTCTGTGCAAAATAGGATCTACATCGGTGCAAAAATGACAAAGTAACAGAAGATTAATTCAATTATCCCAATTTTCGATTTTTATTAAAAAGCGAAATGTAAGTAACAAGAAATAAAGAAAATAAGTTAAAACTGTTGAATTGCTTTGCCTATTGTGATTCATTTTTTGCATTTGCATTTAAGTGACATCATCTGTTTTAAAAACACAAATAACGGTTATTTATTTTACTTTTCTGACTTCATATTCGGATTCATACTCAATTTTACATAAAGATAGAGTGTCAGATACATTTGGTCAAAAAACTGTCACGTAGTGTTATTTATAAAATTATTTTATATTTAATTCTTATAAAATTCTTTATTCAAAATCTTTATTAAAATATATTTTTTACTATATTTTTAACATCTAAAATGTAACATCAATTGATCCCTTCCACAGTATTCGCTTTAACCGCTATTTTACAATTATTTTTAAAACTTTAACCCTTTAAACAGTTATTTTTTAATCTCACCACAAATTATTTTACTCTTTATCACAGTTCACCGCAGCAATCGTAATGCAAATCACTACTCAATCTTTAATTATGCAATTCAGTTATCGTGTCTTCTTCAAACTTTTCGGTTGTGCTTAATTTGAAATTAGTGTGGTGCTCAAGTAAATCAATAAATAAGTTTACAAAAAGTTCAGTTTCTAGAAATATTTTTGCATAAAAATGTAATTTAATTGTTGTTTAATCTTATTTTGTGAAAATTGTAACGAAAATATTACTGTAAACTGGTAAAAAAGCGTTAGAATGTTAGCAAACTATTTGCCGGTCGCTGCGTTTCTTTTCATTGTTCATTCGTATTGTGTGTATATCTATTGTTTATACGGCAGTAAACAAGTGTGTTTGTTTTTGCAAAAGGTTTTTTTGTTAGTGTTTTTAGCAACAAGTGTTGTGGCTTTTTTAAGGCAATGTGAAAATGTAGATGGCGTTTTGTGTTGGGTTATATAGAATTAATAGAATGGTAAAAAGATGTTGATAAAAGGAAATGGAAGTGATTTTTTAGCTTTTTTAAGAGAAAATTATTTGAGTGTTTTAATCGAGATAGTTATTTTGGTACCTATAGCAAAGAGAAATACATATTAAAGTTAGTAAAAATATGAGTTTTAGGTTCTTTGTAGATCATTTAAAACAGGGTTAAGTTGTCAATTGGAGAGTTTTATTAGGTAATTTTTAAATAAAATTTTTTTTATAACTTTAAATACATATTATTATACATATGTATATTAATTAATTAATTAAACTACATTATAGGTATATTACTTATTAGCTTAAAATAAACTGCCATATGTTACAACATGTTAATTAAAGTACAAACATTATACCTACCTACTTTGGTACAAACAATAAAGACACATGTTTAAATCAGTGTTTTAAAATAAACCGAACATTATTTAGCGTACGGTACTCACACCAAGAAACGATATCTATTTTTTAGTGTTTGTGTATCAGTACACAACCCTTAATACCGTTAATTACTATTTTTACGAAAGTAACAAACCTTATTTATGAAATACCTATGAAATATTGAACTTTTAAAATAAAAGTTTTGAAGGCTTTTCACATTCAAGCCTACTGCCATACGGCTTGTAAATAAGTCCCGCATCACTAAAGATTCGCTCGTTCGTAACACTTATTGGTAGTCACACGGAAAGAATTATTTTCCAAACCATTAAAAAAATATGGCTTGAATCAAGAAAATTTTGCATGATCTTGTCCAAGCCAAAAAATATCTATTCTAAATATGTATATGCGTGGCTTGGTTTAAGCATAGCTTCTTTGTTTAATAAAATTTTACTAAATAAGAACGAAACAAGTTGAAATCAAGAAATTATTTATGGATTTTGAATTTTCTTGAATTAAGAAACGAAATTGATTACTTTGAGAAAATAAACTTCTTTCCGTGGAATTATTTACTAAATAATGGCTTGAGCCAAAAAAATTTTGCATGATTCTCATCCAAGCCAAAAATTTCTTATTCTAAATACTAGATGACCCGTGCGAATATTTCGCATCGTTAGTTGTCATTTTTGTAACATAAAATGAAAATAATTAATAGAAATTTTAGTAACTTCAATACATTTTAAAATATAATTTTTATCAATGAAAATATTAATTTTTCAATTTCTAATTATTTTTCGTCATTAGTGTTAGAAATAAGCTTTAAAATGAGATATCATTCATTAAATTTGATGCGGTGGTATGGGAGATATTTGCAACCGACAAAAAAAAGTGCTTTAGAAATAATATATATATTATTTATGGATTTTGAATTTTCTTGAATTAAGAAACGAAATTGATTACTTTGAGAAAATAAACTTCTTTCCGTGGAATTATTTACTAAATAATGGCTTGAGCCAAAAAAATTTTGCATGATTCTCATCCAAGCCAAAAATTTCTTATTCTAAATACTAGATGACCCGTGCGAATATTTCGCATCGTTAGTTGTCATTTTTGTAACATAAAATGAAAATAATTAATAGAAATTTTAGTAACTTCAATACATTTTAAAATATAATTTTTATCAATGAAAATATTAATTTTTCAATTTCTATTTATTTTTCGTCATTAGTGTTAGAAATAAGCTTTAAAATGAGATATCATTCATTAAATTTGATGCGGTGGTATGGGAGATATTTGCAACCGACAAAAAAAGTGCTTTAGAAATAATATATATGATGATACGTGTGGCTTGGTTTAAGCAAAATATTAAATTTTTAAAGAAAATTTTACTAAATACGAACGGAATAAGTTAAAATCAAGAAATTATTATGTATTTTCTTGTGTTAAGAAACGAAATTGATAACTTAGAAAATAAACAGAAACTGGGAATTATTTCCTTTCGAAGGTTACTTTATATTATATTCAAAATTTTTCATTTTTCATATTTAGACCATATTTACATTATGCAATTAACGCCGCAACTTGCCGCAACTTTTGCATGCAACCTTTTGTTTACGCACATATGTATATATTTAGGGAAGAAAACGAGGTTGAAAAAGTTTAAAAAATGCTTGAAAAAAATGTAAATGTGAAAAGAGTTTCGTAGCAACTTCTTTAAAAGAAAATAGAAATAAAACTCGGCGTTAATTGCATGGATGTAAATGCGGTCTTATTCTATTACAAAAAAGCTTTATAAAATACAAAACTGAAAATTAGCTCACACAGCCATGTCACAGAGTACACTTCCGTTGGGAATTGAAGAAAACATATTTGTTTATTGATAGAATGTGTATTTTGATAGTTTTTTGGCCTTTCAGATACAAAAAACTTCCATTCCGTGCATGAAAACAAAAATGGGTTCATTCCGAAATTTTTTACGGTCATTTTCTGAAGCACCAAAATACGGAATGAATTCCGTTTCCGAACGGAATTGTACTCTGTGACATGGCTGATAGAATAAATTCGAAAAATGAAAAATATTAGAAAATAAACTTTTTTCCATTCAAAATCCAATAATATTTTCTTGATTTTAACTTGTTTCGTTCTTACTTAGTAAAATGTTCTTGAATAAAGAAAGATTTTGCTTAAAACAAGCCACACATATACAGCGACTCACTCCATCGCATAATCGGACAAGTATTTATCTGAAATGAATTTTCTCTAAACTAAAACATAAATACTATGTATATATTTTTTGCTTTGGTTTAAAAAGAACAACAAAATTGTTCATGATAACCATAAATTAACAAAGAAAAACAAAATGAACTCCAAAGGAATCAAGGAAAATCAAGGACAAAGGAATGTAGCATTGCTAAAAATACATATCCTTTGTTTTTAAGAAGGGCCTGTAAATGTTTTGGAATTGATTTTACCATGTTGTGGCATACTTCAGTTTCTTTAGAGTTCCAAGCTTCCAGTAAAGCCGCCTTTAGCTGAGTTAATATGTTGAATTTTTATTGGTATACCCTTCTAGCTAGTTCCTCCCAAAGATGTTTAATAACACTGAGATCTCGGCTCTCTCCCGGCGTTTTATAAGTTTGGGGCAGTTTTGGATCAACTAAAGCTTTGCCACACCTGAAGTGTGCTTGGGATCATTGTCTTGGTAAAAAGCAAAATTGTTTGCAATGCCCAATTTCTCTTTGCTTTAAATTTTGCTTTAAAATGTTGAGGTGACAAATTCGTCCAATTTACCATCAATAAAATGCAAAAGAGGTTCCTCCATGCTTCACAGTAGGTTTTGATGATTGAATTCTGTAATTGGTTTACGCCACACAAACATCTTGCCAACTGAACCATGCAGATTAAATTTGCTTTCGTCATTGTACAGAACCTTGTAATGAATTAAAATGTATTTAAAGATATCTTAACACCAAATTATTCCACTGCACTTTTTTAAGTTTAAAAAGGATTTTGTTTGATTCCCTGTAATAAAGTTAATATTCTCTACTTCCTTCTCTACTTTTGTTTGTTAACCGAAACTAACCACGAAACCTCTTAGTAATGGCGTGGTTAGTGGATTTGCTTTTTCCAATCAATTTAGCTATTTTATCACTGTTTTACCTTCAAAATTCAATTTAACTATTAAGGGCCAATTTCGCCAACTGTATTTAAATATAGATTTTCATAGTTTTGTTTTTGTTTTGACATGAATAACAAAAATTGATATTAAAATACAATTGGTGAAATAGGCATTTATTGTCAGCGTTTAAAAACTGCAGTAAAAGTAGAAAAACTGCCATTTCTTCCACTTCTTCATTTGTCATTGGCCAAAAAAACTGTTGCTTTTACTTCTGATTCATTATTTATAAACAGTCGCTGTCAAACCAACTCAAAAAGCAAAAAGTTGTTCACAAACTTTCGTTTTTTGTTCGAAAGTTTTTGGTTTTGACTGCAGTTTTTTAAACCCTGCTTATTGTCTTATTTCGACAGTAGATTGTTTTCCATTTGGGGACATTTCTAATATATTTTGATTCAAAACTTGAAATACTTGAAAATTACGACTAAATAGGTATAACAAAACAACTAAGTTTTTACGCACATATGTATATATTTAGAAACTAACGGCATTTTTTAATTGATGCTTTCCTTTATCCGATTATAAGCAGAACATACAAAATTGAGTTGATATTGTTTTTTATGTAAATTTTCCGTTATCATGAAGAATGTTAACATTTTTGTTATTATGTATTTGAAAAGTTGAGAATGTAGAGTGAAAATAAAAAAAACATAGGTACCTATGTTTAGTACAATTTTTTTTAGTTCAGGGGACATACATATCAGATGAACACTTGTCGGATTATACGATGGAGTCACTGAATTTAGATTAAGTAATTTTTGGCTTGTATGAGATCATGCTAAATTTTCTTTGTCCATGCGACAAGATAAGCTTGTTGTATTCCTTATGCACGTATCTCTTCTCTTTTAGTTTTAATTTCAAAAATAATCGTTATTTGAAGTTCCTGATTAAAAATAAATGTATTTTGTTTCAAATACAAAATATGTACTTAAGAGTCAGGTATTTAAAATACAAAATACATTTTGGGAATGTAATTGAAATACAATTGAAGCACAGCCGCGAATAACGTTGTAAACGCCACATTTTGCAAAACCTGTTTTTTTGCAGATAACCGTTAACCTTACTCTCTTACACAGTTTAACATCAAATCAACCAAAACTATGCACCTTAACGCCTTCAAAATGGCGTACAAAGTGTCAGCCAGTGGAAGAACATTGCAAGTTACTAACAAAATGATGAAACCGAAATGGTTTTGCAGTGCGGAATAATGTTTTAAAAGCCTTTTGCATTAAAGTTTTTATTATCATTATTTTTAATAATAGAAAAAATAAAATTTTTAATACAAATAATGCTGCCTGGTCAAAAAACGTTTTTTTGCTCGCCTGAAAAATTATTATTTTGTTACTTAAAACGTTATTCGCGGCTGTGCTTCAATTAAAATATACATACGTATTTGAATTTCAAATCCAAGTATTTGAAATACATACTGCCCAACTATGTCCACAACATACCTACATACATATTTTGATAATAACAAAAAATGAAAGCTTTATATATACCTTGGAAAATAATTTTGCTAAATTATCTGAAATCGTTAAATTTTTAAAGATTTACTAATGGTTTTTAAGTGACATTATATTTTTTAAAAACACGGTTATTTTGGAATGTCTCGAAAACTGTTCTACTTTTGACATTTCTGACTTCATATCCGGATTCATACTCAATTTTACATAAAGATAGAGTGTCAGATACATTTGGTCAAAAAACTGTCACGTAGTGTTATTTATAAAATTATTTTAAATTTAATTTTTATAAGATTCTTTATTTAAAATCTTAATTAAAGTAAATTTTTTACTATATTTTTAACGTCTAAAATATAACATCAATTGATCCCTTCCACAGTATTCGCTTAAACCGCTATTTTACAATTATTTTTAAAACTTCAACCCTTGAAACAGTTATTTTTTAATCTCACCACAAGTTATTTTACTCTTTATCACAGTTCACCGCAGCAATCGTAATGCAAATCACTACTCAATCTTTAATTATGCAATTCAGTTATCGTGTCTTCTTCAAACTTTTCGGTTGTGCTTAATTTGAAATTAGTGTGGTGCTCAAGTAAATCAATAAATAAGTTTACAAAAAGTTCAGTTTCTAGAAATATTTTTGCATAAAAATGTAATTTAATTGTTGTTTAATCTTATTTTGTGAAAATTGTAACGAAAATATTACTGTAAACTGGTAAAAAAAGCGTTAGAATGTTAGCAAACTATTTGCCGGTCGCTGCGTTTCTTTTCATTGTTCATTCGTATTGTGTGTATATCTATTGTTTATACGGCAGTAAACAAGTGTGTTTGTTTTTGCAAAAGGTGTTTTTGTTAGTGTTTTTAGCAACAAGTGTTGTGGCTTTTTTAAGGCAATGTGAAAATGTAGATGGCGTTTTGTGTTGGGTTATATAGAATTAATGGAATGGTAAAAAGATGTTGATAAAAGGAAATGGAAGTGATTTTTGTTAGCTTTTTTAAGAGAAAATTATTTGAGTGTTTTAATCGAGAAAGTTATTTTGGTACCTATAGCAAAGAGAAATACATATTAAAGTTAGTAAAAATATGAGTTTTAGGTTCTTTGTAGATCATTTAAAACAGGGTTAAGTTGTCAATTGGAGAGTTTTATTAGGTAATTTTTAAATAAATTTTTTTTATAACTTTAAATACATATTATTATACATATGTATATTAATTAATTAATTAAACTACATTATAGGTATATTACTTATTAGCTTAAAATAAACTGCCATATGTTACAACATGTTAATTAAAGTACAAACATTATACCTACCTACTTTGGTACAAACAATAAAGACACATGTTTAAATCAGTGTTTTAAAATAAACCGAACATTATTTAGCGTACGGTACTCACACCAAGAAACGATATCTATTTTTTAGTGTTTGTGTATCAGTACACAACCCTTAATACCGTTAATTACTATTTTTACGAAAGTAACAAACCTTATTTATGAAATACCTATGAAATATTGAACTTTTAAAATAAAAGTTTTGAAGGCTTTTCACATTCAAGCCTACTGCCATACGGCTTGTAAATAAGTCCCGCATCACTAAAGATTCGCTCGTTCGTAACACTTATTGGTAGTCACACGGAAAGAATTATTTTCCAAACCATTAAAAAAATATGGCTTGAATCAAGAAAATTTTGCATGATCTTGTCCAAGCCAAAAAATATCTATTCTAAATATGTATATGCGTGGCTTGGTTTAAGCATAGCTTCTTTGTTTAATAAAATTTTACTAAATAAGAACGAAACAAGTTGAAATCAAGAAATTATTTATGGATTTTGAATTTTCTTGAATTAAGAAACGAAATTGATTACTTTGAGAAAATAAACTTCTTTCCGTGGAATTATTTACTAAATAATGGCTTGAGCCAAAAAAATTTTGCATGATTCTCATCCAAGCCAAAAATTTCTTATTCTAAATACTAGATGACCCGTGCGAATATTTCGCATCGTTAGTTGTCATTTTTGTAACATAAAATGAAAATAATTAATAGAAATTTTAGTAACTTCAATACATTTTAAAATATAATTTTTATCAATCAAAATATTAATTTTTCAATTTCTAATTATTTTTCGTCATTAGTGTTAGAAATAAGCTTTAAAATGAGATATCATTCATTAAATTTGATGCGGTGGTATGGGAGATATTTGCAACCGACAAAAAAAAGTGCTTTAGAAATAATATATATATTATTTATGGATTTTGAATTTTCTTGAATTAAGAAACGAAATTGATTACTTTGAGAAAATAAACTTCTTTCCGTGGAATTATTTACTAAATAATGGCTTGAGCCAAAAAAATTTTGCATGATTCTCATCCAAGCCAAAAATTTCTTATTCTAAATACTAGATGACCCGTGCGAATATTTCGCATCGTTAGTTGTCATTTTTGTAACATAAAATGAAAATAATTAATAGAAATTTTAGTAACTTCAATACATTTTAAAATATAATTTTTATCAATGAAAATATTAATTTTTCAATTTCTATTTATTTTTCGTCATTAGTGTTAGAAATAAGCTTTAAAATGAGATATCATTCATTAAATTTGATGCGGTGGTATGGGAGATATTTGCAACCGACAAAAAAAGTGCTTTAGAAATAATATATATGATGATACGTGTGGCTTGGTTTAAGCAAAATATTAAATTTTTAAAGAAAATTTTACTAAATACGAACGGAATAAGTTAAAATCAAGAAATTATTATGTATTTTCTTGTGTTAAGAAACGAAATTGATAACTTAGAAAATAAACAGAAACTGGGAATTATTTCCTTTCGAAGGTTACTTTATATTATATTCAAAATTTTTCATTTTTCATATTTAGACCATATTTACATTATGCAATTAACGCCGCAACTTGCCGCAACTTTTGCATGCAACCTTTTGTTTACGCACATATGTATATATTTAGGGAAGAAAACGAGGTTGAAAAAGTTTAAAAAATGCTTGAAAAAAATGTAAATGTGAAAAGAGTTTCGTAGCAACTTCTTTAAAAGAAAATAGAAATAAAACTCGGCGTTAATTGCATGGATGTAAATGCGGTCTTATTCTATTACAAAAAAGCTTTATAAAATACAAAACTGAAATTTAGCTCACACAGCCATGTCACAGAGTACACTTCCGTTGGGAATTGAAGAAAACATATTTGTTTATTGATAGAATGTGTATTTTGATAGTTTTTGGCCTTTCAGATACAAAAAACTTCCATTCCGTGCATGAAAACAAAAATGGGTTCATTCCGAAATTTTTTACGGTCATTTTCTGAAGCACCAAAATACGGAATGAATTCCGTTTCCGAACGGAATTGTACTCTGTGACATGGCTGATAGAATAAATTCGAAAAATGAAAAATATTAGAAAATAAACTTTTTTCCATTCAAAATCCAATAATATTTTCTTGATTTTAACTTGTTTCGTTCTTACTTAGTAAAATGTTCTTGAATAAAGAAAGATTTTGCTTAAAACAAGCCACACATATACAGCGACTCACTCCATCGCATAATCGGACAAGTATTTATCTGAAATGAATTTTCTCTAAACTAAAACATAAATACTATGTATATATTTTTTGCTTTGGTTTAAAAAGAACAACAAAATTGTTCATGATAACCATAAATTAACAAAGAAAAACAAAATGAACTCCAAAGGAATCAAGGAAAATCAAGGACAAAGGAATGTAGCATTGCTAAAAATACATATCCTTTGTTTTTAAGAAGGGCCTGTAAATGTTTTGGAATTGATTTTACCATGTTGTGGCATACTTCAGTTTCTATGGAGTTCCAAGCTTCCAGTAAAGCCGCCTTTAGCTGAGTTAATATGTTGAATTTTTATTGGTATACCCTTCTAGCTAGTTCCTCCCAAAGATGTTTAATAACACTGAGATCTCGGCTCTCTCCCGGCGTTTTATAAGTTTGGGGCAGTTTTGGATCAACTAAAGCTTTGCCACACCTGAAGTGTGCTTGAGATCATTGTCTTGGTAAAAAGCAAAATTGTTTGCAATGCCCAATTTCTCTTTGCTTTAAAATGTTGAGGTGGCAAATTCGTCCAATTTACCATCAATAAAATGCAAAAGAGGTTCCTCCATGCTTCACAGTAGGTTTTGATGATTGAATTCTGTAATTGGTTTACGCCACACAAAATCTTGCCAACTGAACCATGCAGATTAAATTTGCTTTCGTCATTGAACTGAACCCTGTAATGAATGAATACAATCAATGAAAATGTATTTAAAGATATCTTAACAGCAAATTATTCCAAAAATCTTCTTTACATCTTTTCCACTGCAGTTTTTTAAGTTTAAAAAGGATTTTTTTGACCTTCTCTACTTTTGTTTGTTAACCGAAACTAACCACGAAACCTATTAGTAATGGCGTGGTTAGTGGATTTGCTTTTTCCAATCAATTTAGCTATTTTATCACTGTTTTACCTTCAAAATTTCAATTTAACTATTAAGGGCCAATTTCACCAACTGCATTTAAATATAGATTTTCATATAGTTTTGTTTTTGTTTTGACATGAATAACAAAAATTGATATTAAAATACAATTGGTGAAATAGGCATTTATTGTCAGCGTTTAAAAACTGCAGTAAAAGTAGAAAAACTGCCATTTCTTCCACTTCTTCACTTGTCATTGGCCAAAAAAAATGTTGCTTTTACTTCTGATGATTCATTATTTATAAACAGTCGCTGTCAAACCAACTCAAAAAGCAAAAAGTTGTTCACAAACTTTCGTTTTTTGTTCGAAAGTTTTTGGTTTTGACTGCAGTTTTTTAAACCCTGCTTATTGTCTTATTTCGACAGTAGATTGTTTTCCATTTGGGGACATTTCTAATATATTTTGATTCAAAACTTGAAATACTTGAAAATTACGACTAAATAGGTATAACAAAACAACTAAGTTTTTACGCACATATGTATATATTTAGAAACTAACGGCATTTTTTAATTGATGCTTTCCTTTATCCGATTATAAGCAGAACATACAAAATTGAGTTGATATTGTTTTTTATGTAAATTTTCCGTTATCATGAAGAATGTTAACATTTTTGTTATTATGTATTTGAAAAGTTGAGAATGTAGAGTGAAAATAAAAAAAACATAGGTACCTATGTTTAGTACAATTTTTTTTAGTTCAGGGGACATACATATCAGATGAACACTTGTCGGATTATACGATGGAGTCACTGAATTTAGATTAAGTAATTTTTGGCTTGTATGAGATCATGCAAAATTTTCTTTGTTCAAGCCATATTTTCTGGTGATTTAGTAAATAATTCTTTCCGTATAGTCCATGCGACAAGATAAGCTTGTTGTATTCCTTATGCACGTATCTCTTCTCTTTTAGTTTTTATTTAAAAAATAATCGTTATTTGAAGTTCCTGATTAAAAATAAATGTATTTTGATTCAAATACAAAATATGTACTTAAGAGTCAGGTATTTAAAATACAAAATAAATTTTGGGATTGTAATTGAAATACAATTAAAATATAGTACATACGTATTTGAATTTCAAATGCAAGTATTTGAAATACATACTGCCCAACTATGTCCACAACATACATACATATTTTGATAATAACAAAAAAGGAAAGCTTTATATATACCTTGGAAAATAGTCTTGCTAAATTAGTAAAGTGGTTTTTAAGTGACATTATATTTTTTAAAAACCCAAATAACGGTTATTTTGGAATGTCTCGAAAACTGTTCTACTTTTGACAATTCTGACTTCATATCCGGATTCATACTCCATTTTACATAAAGATTGAGTTTCAGATACATTTGGTCAAAAAACTGTCACGTAGTGTTATTTATAAAATTATTTTAAATTTAATTTTTATAAGATTCTTTATTTAAAATCTTAATTAAAGTAAATTTTTTACTATATTTTTAACGTCTAAAATATAACATCAATTGATCCCTTCCACAGTATTCGCTTTAACCGCTATTTTACAATTATTTTTAAAACTTTAACCCTTTAAACAGTTATTTTTTAATCTCACCACAAATTATTTTACTCTTTATCATAGTTCACCGCAGCAATCGTAATGCAAATCACTACTCAATCTTTAATTATGCAATTCAGTTATCGTGTCTTCTTCAAACTTTTCGGTTGTGCTTAATTTGAAATTAGTGTGGTGCTCAAGTAAATCAATAAATAAGTTTACAAAAAGTTCAGTTTCTAGAAATATTTTTGCATAAAAATGTAATTTAATTGTTTTTTAATCTTATTTTGTGAAAATTGTAACGAAAATATTACTGTAAACTGGTAAAAAAGCGTTAGAATGTTAGCAAACTATTTGCCGGTCGCTGCGTTTCTTTTCATTGTTCATTCGTATTGTGTGTATATCTATTGTTTATACGGCAGTAAACAAGTGTGTTTGTTTTTGCAAAAGGTTTTTTTGTTAGTGTTTTTAGCAACAAGTGTTGTGGCTTTTTTAAGGCAATGTGAAAATGTAGATGGCGTTTTGTGTTGGGTTATATAGAATTAATGGAATGGTAAAAAGATGTTGATAAAAGGAAATGGAAGTGATTTTTTTTTAGCTTTTTTAACAGAAAATTATTTGAGTGTTTTAATCGAGATAGTTATTTTGGTACCTATAGCAAAGAGAAATACAGTGCACTCGCGTTAATATGTACGCCCTAACATATGAACACCCCAAAATATGAACACTTATTTTCTTTCATTGACTACTCTAAAATATGAACTTGTGAAAAGGCTTTAAAATATGAACAACTTCTCGTTGTATTTTTAACGGTTTTTATCTACCTACACAGCGTTAAATCAAAATCAATTTTTAATAAACTGCATTATAACCTGTGGATTTCCCCAGCTATCGCTTTAAAATTGTCTTCAGTTGTTTATCAAAATGTTTTACAAACACTTTTTAATTAGCTCTCACATTAACATAGAATTCTATATATATTTTTAAATATAATTTTAACGTGAAAAGTTGTTATATTTAAATTAAAAAAGTATAAGTTTTGAACTTAAAAAAGAAAAATCAGATCATGGTTTTTGAAAATGAGAGACAAAAAGATGACCTCTGGAGATTTTTAAGGGAGCGGGCGTTTTTTAACTGAATGAACGAAAGAAAATCACAGACTTTTTCGCATAACTTTAAGTTTGTATTTTCTTTTTTAAAAATCAATAGTTTTTTTAATCCAATGAAAAATAAATAAAAAAACTTTAACATTAGAAACTTTTATTTTTATGGAAAAAAACGTTTTTGAAGGGAAATTAGATGTCTATCGCAAATATGAACAATCTTGCAAAAGTGAACTGCCTTTGTTTTAATTAGTTCATATTATCGCGAGTGCACTGTACATATTAAAGTTAGTAAAAATATGAGTTTTAGGTTCTTTATAGATCATTTAAAACAGGGTTAAGTTGTCAATTGGAAAGTTTTATTAAGTAATTTTAAAATTTTTTTTTATAACTTTAAATACATTTTATTATACATATGTATATTAATTAATTAATTAAACTACCTTATAGGTATATTACTTATTAGCTTAAAATAAACTGCCATATGTTACAACATGTTAATTAAAGTACAAACATTATACCTACCTACTTTGGTACAAACAATAAAGACACATGTTTAAATCAGTGTTTTAAAATAAACCGAACATTATTTAGCGTACGGTACTCACACCAAGAAACGATATCTATTTTTTAGTGTTTGTGTATCAGTACACAACCCTTAATACCGTTAATTACTATTTTTACGAAAGTAACAAACCTTATTTATGAAATACTTATGAAATATTTAACTTTTAAAATAAAAGTTTTGAAGGCTTTTCTCATTCAAGCCTACTGCCATACGGCTTGTAAATAAGTCCCGCATCACTAAAGATTCGCTCGTTCGTAACACTTATTGGTAGTCACACGGAAAGAATTATTTTCCAAACCACCAAAAAATATGGCTTGAATCAAGAAAATTTTGCATGATCTTGTCCAAGCCAAAAAATATCTATTCTAAATATGTATATGCGTGGCTTGGTTTAAGCATAGCTTCTTTGTTTAATAAAATTTTACTAAATAAGAACGAAACAAGTTGGAATCAAGAAATTATTTATGGATTTTGAATTTTCTTGAATTAAGAAACGAAATTGATTACTTTGAGAAAATAAACTTCTTTCCGTGGAATTATTTACTAAATAATGGCTTGAGCCAAAAAAATTTTGCATGATTCTCATCCAAGCCAAAAATTTCTTATTCTAAATACTAGATGACCCGTGCGAATATTTCGCATCGTTAGTTGTCATTTTTGTAACATAAAATGAAAATAATTAATAGAAATTTTAGTAACTTCAATACATTTTAAAATATAATTTTTATCAATGAAAATATTAATTTTTCAATTTCTAATTATTTTTCGTCATTAGTGTTAGAAATAAGCTTTAAAATGAGATATCATTCATTAAATTTGATGCGGTGGTATGGGAGATATTTGCAACCGACAAAAAAGTGCTTTAGAAATAATATATATGATGATACGTGTGGCTTGGTTTAAGCAAAATATTAAATTTTTAAAGAAAATTTTACTAAATACGAACGGAATAAGTTAAAATCAAGAAATTATTATGTATTTTCTTGTGTTAAGAAACGAAATTGATAACTTAGAAAATAAACAGAAACTGGGAATTATTTCCTTTCGAAGGTTACTTTATATTATATTCAAAATTTTTCATTTTTCATATTTAGACCATATTTACATTATGCAATTAACGCCGCAACTTGCCGCAACTTTTGCATGCAACCTTTTGTTTACGCACATATGTATATATTTAGGGAAGAAAACGAGGTTGAAAAAGTTTAAAAAATGCTTGAAAAAAATGTAAATGTGAAAAGAGTTTCGTAGCAACTTCTTTAAAAGAAAATAGAAATAAAACTCGGCGTTAATTGCATGGATGTAAATGCGGTCTTATTCTATTACAAAAAAGCTTTATAAAATACAAAACTGAAATTTAGCCCACACAGCCATGTCACAGAGTACACTTCCGTTGGGAATTGAAGAAAACATATTTGTTTATTGATAGAATGTGTATTTTGATAGTTTTTTGGCCTTTCAGATACAAAAAACTTCCATTCCGTGCATGAAAACAAAAATGGGTTCATTCCGAAATTTTTTACGGTCATTTTCTGAAGCACCAAAATACGGAATGAATTCCGTTTCCGAACGGAATTGTACTCTGTGACATGGCTGATAGAATAAATTCGAAAAATGAAAAATATTAGAAAATAAACTTTTTTCCATTCAAAATCCAATAATATTTTCTTGATTTTAACTTGTTTCGTTCTTACTTAGTAAAATGTTCTTGAATAAAGAAAGATTTTGCTTAAAACAAGCCACACATATACAGCGACTCACTCCATCGCATAATCGGACAAGTATTTATCTGAAATGAATTTTCTCTAAACTAAAACATAAATACTATGTATATATTTTTTGCTTTGGTTTAAAAAGAACAACAAAATTTTTCATGATAACCATAAATTAACAAAGAAAAACAAAATGAACTCCAAAGGAATCAAGGAAAATCAAGGACAAAGGAATGTAGCATTGCTAAAAATACATATCCTTTGTTTTTAAGAAGGGCCTGTAAATGTTTTGGAATTGATTTTACCATGTTGTGGCATACTTCAGTTTCTTTAGAGTTCCAAGCTTCCAGTAAAGCCGCCTTTAGCTGAGTTAATATGTTGAATTTTTATTGGTATACCCTTCTAGCTAGTTCCTCCCAAAGATGTTTAATAACACTGAGATCTCGGCTCTCTCCCGGCGTTTTATAAGTTTGGGGCAGTTTTGGATCAACTAAAGCTTTGCCACACCTGAAGTGTGCTTGGGATCATTGTCTTGGTAAAAAGCAAAATTGTTTGCAATGCCCAATTTCTCTTTGCTTTAAATTTTGCTTTAAAATGTTGAGGTGACAAATTCGTCCAATTTACCATCAATAAAATGCAAAAGAGGTTCCTCCATGCTTCACAGTAGGTTTTGATGATTGAATTCTGTAATTGGTTTACGCCACACAAACATCTTGCCAACTGAACCATGCAGATTAAATTTGCTTTCGTCATTGTACAGAACCTTGTAATGAATTAAAATGTATTTAAAGATATCTTAACACCAAATTATTCCACTGCACTTTTTTAAGTTTAAAAAGGATTTTGTTTGATTCCCTGTAATAAAGTTAATATTCTCTACTTCCTTCTCTACTTTTGTTTGTTAACCGAAACTAACCACGAAACCTCTTAGTAATGGCGTGGTTAGTGGATTTGCTTTTTCCAATCAATTTAGCTATTTTATCACTGTTTTACCTTCAAAATTCAATTTAACTATTAAGGGCCAATTTCGCCAACTGTATTTAAATATAGATTTTCATAGTTTTGTTTTTGTTTTGACATGAATAACAAAAATTGATATTAAAATACAATTGGTGAAATAGGCATTTATTGTCAGCGTTTAAAAACTGCAGTAAAAGTAGAAAAACTGCCATTTCTTCCACTTCTTCATTTGTCATTGGCCAAAAAAACTGTTGCTTTTACTTCTGATTCATTATTTATAAACAGTCGCTGTCAAACCAACTCAAAAAGCAAAAAGTTGTTCACAAACTTTCGTTTTTTGTTCGAAAGTTTTTGGTTTTGACTGCAGTTTTTTAAACCCTGCTTATTGTCTTATTTCGACAGTAGATTGTTTTCCATTTGGGGACATTTCTAATATATTTTGATTCAAAACTTGAAATACTTGAAAATTACGACTAAATAGGTAGAACAAAACAACTAAGTTTTTACGCACATATGTATATATTTAGAAACTAACGGCATTTTTTAATTGATGCTTTCCTTTATCCGATTATAAGCAGAACATACAAAATTGAGTTGATATTGTTTTTTATGTAAATTTTCCGTTATCATGAAGAATGTTAACATTTTTGTTATTATGTATTTGAAAAGTTGAGAATGTAGAGTGAAAATAAAAAAAACATAGGTACCTATGTTTAGTACAATTTTTTTTAGTTCAGGGGACATACATATCAGATGAACACTTGTCGGATTATACGATGGAGTCACTGAATTTAGATTAAGTAATTTTTGGCTTGTATGAGATCATGCTAAATTTTCTTTGTCCATGCGACAAGATAAGCTTGTTGTATTCCTTATGCACGTATCTCTTCTCTTTTAGTTTTAATTTCAAAAATAATCGTTATTTGAAGTTCCTGATTAAAAATAAATGTATTTTGTTTCAAATACAAAATATGTACTTAAGAGTCAGGTATTTAAAATACAAAATACATTTTGGGAATGTAATTGAAATACAATTGAAGCACAGCCGCGAATAACGTTGTAAACGCCACATTTTGCAAAACCTGTTTTTTTGCAGATAACCGTTAACCTTACTCTCTTACACAGTTTAACATCAAATCAACCAAAACTATGCACCTTAACGCCTTCAAAATGGCGTACAAAGTGTCAGCCAGTGGAAGAACATTGCAAGTTACTAACAAAATGATGAAACCGAAATGGTTTTGCAGTGCGGAATAATGTTTTAAAAGCCTTTTGCATTAAAGTTTTTATTATCATTATTTTTAATAATAGAAAAAATAAAATTTTTAATACAAATAATGCTGCCTGGTCAAAAAACGTTTTTTTGCTCGCCTGAAAAATTATTATTTTGTTACTTAAAACGTTATTCGCGGCTGTGCTTCAATTAAAATATACATACGTATTTGAATTTCAAATCCAAGTATTTGAAATACATACTGCCCAACTATGTCCACAACATACCTACATACATATTTTGATAATAACAAAAAATGAAAGCTTTATATATACCTTGGAAAATAATTTTGCTAAATTATCTGAAATCGTTAAATTTTTAAAGATTTACTAATGGTTTTTAAGTGACATTATATTTTTTAAAAACACGGTTATTTTGGAATGTCTCGAAAACTGTTCTACTTTTGACATTTCTGACTTCATATCCGGATTCATACTCAATTTTACATAAAGATAGAGTGTCAGATACATTTGGTCAAAAAACTGTCACGTAGTGTTATTTATAAAATTATTTTAAATTTAATTTTTATAAGATTCTTTATTTAAAATCTTAATTAAAGTAAATTTTTTACTATATTTTTAACGTCTAAAATATAACATCAATTGATCCCTTCCACAGTATTCGCTTAAACCGCTATTTTACAATTATTTTTAAAACTTCAACCCTTGAAACAGTTATTTTTTAATCTCACCACAAGTTATTTTACTCTTTATCACAGTTCACCGCAGCAATCGTAATGCAAATCACTACTCAATCTTTAATTATGCAATTCAGTTATCGTGTCTTCTTCAAACTTTTCGGTTGTGCTTAATTTGAAATTAGTGTGGTGCTCAAGTAAATCAATAAATAAGTTTACAAAAAGTTCAGTTTCTAGAAATATTTTTGCATAAAAATGTAATTTAATTGTTGTTTAATCTTATTTTGTGAAAATTGTAACGAAAATATTACTGTAAACTGGTAAAAAAAGCGTTAGAATGTTAGCAAACTATTTGCCGGTCGCTGCGTTTCTTTTCATTGTTCATTCGTATTGTGTGTATATCTATTGTTTATACGGCAGTAAACAAGTGTGTTTGTTTTTGCAAAAGGTGTTTTTGTTAGTGTTTTTAGCAACAAGTGTTGTGGCTTTTTTAAGGCAATGTGAAAATGTAGATGGCGTTTTGTGTTGGGTTATATAGAATTAATGGAATGGTAAAAAGATGTTGATAAAAGGAAATGGAAGTGATTTTTTTAGCTTTTTTAAGAGAAAATTATTTGAGTGTTTTAATCGAGATAGTTATTTTGGTACCCATAGCAAAGAGAAATACATATTAAAGTTAGTAAAAATATGAGTTTTAGGTTCTTTATAGATCATTTAAAACAGGGTTAAGTTGTCAATTGGAAAGTTTTATTAAGTAATTTTAAAGTTTTTTTTTATAACTTTAAATACATATTATTATACATATGTATATTAATTAATTAATTAAACTACCTTATAGGTATATTACTTATTAGCTTAAAATAAACTGCCATATGTTACAACATGTTAATTAAAGTACAAACATTATACCTACCTACTTTGGTACAAACAATAAAGACACATGTTTAAATCAGTGTTTTAAAATAAACCGAACATTATTTAGCGTACGGTACTCACACCAAGAAACGATATCTATTTTTTAGTGTTTGTGTATCAGTACACAACCCTTAATACCGTTAATTACTATTTTTACGAAAGTAACATACCTTATTTATGAAATACCCAAGGCGAATTTATTACAGGTGGTCTTAAAAGCCCTGCTGATATTAGCTAAAATCATTGTACAATGTCAAAAGTTTCTTTATTCTCTTTTATTATCTTTGTTTCTGTTTTGTTTTATTTCTGTTTTTGACATTGTACAATGATTTTACAAAAACAAATTGCTTGTGGTTTTTGTACGAGTTGTACTTGTTGTAGTACCGAGATTACCTGGGATGAATTCGCCTTGTGAAATACCTATGAAATATTGAACTTTTAAAATAAAAGTTTTGAAGGCTTTTCTCATTCAAGCCTATGTAGCAAAATTAATAATATATATATAATATAAATCCATATGGGCGATTCTATTCTAGACAACTTTTAACATCAATTTTCAAATCACACTATTTGACAGTTTTTGATGCCAATTTAAAGTAAAATATCTATATTTTATAATAATATAATTTTTTTAGACTTAAGCTAAAATATAAATTTGTTGTGCACTTCGAATCTTTAAGATTCATAGATTTGGCGCGAACAGAAAATTCATTAAATGTTGCACCAAAAAGTTACTAACAAAATGATGAAACCGAAATGGTTTTGCAGTGCGGAATAATGTTTTAAAAGCCTTTTGCATTAAAGTTTTTATTATCATTATTTTTAATAATAGAAAAAATAAAATTTTTAATACAAATAATGCTGCCTGGTCAAAAAACGTTTTTTTGCTCGCCTGAAAAATTATTATTTTGTTACTTAAAACGTTATTCGCGGCTGTGCTTCAATTAAAATATACATACGTATTTGAATTTCAAATCCAAGTATTTGAAATACATACTGCCCAACTATGTCCACAACATACCTACATACATATTTTGATAATAACAAAAAATGAAAGCTTTATATATACCTTGGAAAATAATTTTGCTAAATTATCTGAAATCGTTAAATTTTTAAAGATTTACTAATGGTTTTTAAGTGACATTATATTTTTTAAAAACACGGTTATTTTGGAATGTCTCGAAAACTGTTCTACTTTTGACATTTCTGACTTCATATCCGGATTCATACTCAATTTTACATAAAGATAGAGTGTCAGATACATTTGGTCAAAAAACTGTCACGTAGTGTTATTTATAAAATTATTTTAAATTTAATTTTTATAAGATTCTTTATTTAAAATCTTAATTAAAGTAAATTTTTTACTATATTTTTAACGTCTAAAATATAACATCAATTGATCCCTTCCACAGTATTCGCTTAAACCGCTATTTTACAATTATTTTTAAAACTTCAACCCTTGAAACAGTTATTTTTTAATCTCACCACAAGTTATTTTACTCTTTATCACAGTTCACCGCAGCAATCGTAATGCAAATCACTACTCAATCTTTAATTATGCAATTCAGTTATCGTGTCTTCTTCAAACTTTTCGGTTGTGCTTAATTTGAAATTAGTGTGGTGCTCAAGTAAATCAATAAATAAGTTTACAAAAAGTTCAGTTTCTAGAAATATTTTTGCATAAAAATGTAATTTAATTGTTTTTTAATCTTATTTTGTGAAAATTGTAACGAAAATATTACTGTAAACTGGTAAAAAAAGCGTTAGAATGTTAGCAAACTATTTGCCGGTCGCTGCGTTTCTTTTCATTGTTCATTCGTATTGTGTGTACCTATATCTATTGTTTATACGGCAGTAAACAAGTGTGTTTGTTTTTGCAAAAGGTTTTTTTGTTAGTGTTTTTAGCAACAAGTGTTGTGGCTTTTTTAAGGCAATGTGAAAATGTAGATGGCGTTTTGTGTTGGGTTATATAGAATTAATGGAATGGTAAAAAGATGTTGATAAAAGGAAATGGAAGTGATTTTTTTAGCTTTTTTAAGAGAAAATTATTTGAGTGTTTTAATCGAGATAGTTATTTTGGTACCCATAGCAAAGAGAAATACATATTAAAGTTAGTAAAAATATGAGTTTTAGGTTCTTTATAGATCATTTAAAACAGGGTTAAGTTGTCAATTGGAAAGTTTTATTAAGTAATTTTAAAGTTTTTTTTTATAACTTTAAATACATATTATTATACATATGTATATTAATTAATTAATTAAACTACCTTATAGGTATATTACTTATTAGCTTAAAATAAACTGCCATATGTTACAACATGTTAATTAAAGTACAAACATTATACCTACCTACTTTGGTACAAACAATAAAGGCACATGTTTAAATCAGTGTTTTAAAATAAACCGAACATTATTTAGCGTACGGTACTCACACCAAGAAACGATATCTATTTTTTAGTGTTTGTGTATCAGTACACAACCCTTAATACCGTTAATTACTATTTTTACGAAAGTAACATACCTTATTTATGAAATACCCAAGGCGAATTTATTACAGGTGGTCTTAAAAGCCCTGCTGATATTAGCTAAAATCACTGTTGAATGTCAAAAGTTTCTTTATTCTCTTTTATTATCTTTGTTTCTGTTTTGTTTTATTTCTGTTTTTGACATTGTACAATGATTTTACAAAAACAAATTGCTTGTGGTTTTTGTACGAGTTGTACTTGTTGTAGTACCGAGATTACCTGGGATGAATTCGCCTTGTGAAATACCTATGAAATATTGAACTTTTAAAATAAAAGTTTTGAAGGCTTTTCTCATTCAAGCCTATGTAGCAAAATTAATAATATATATATAATATAAATCCATATGGGCGATTCTATTCTAGACAACTTTTAACATCAATTTTCAAATCACACTATTTGACACTTTTTGATGCCAATTTAAAGTAAAATATCTATATTTTATAATAATATAATTTTTTTAGACTTAAGCTAAAATATAAATTTGTTGTGCACTTCGAATCTTTAAGATTCATAGATTTGGCGCGAACAGAAAATTCATTAAATGTTGCACCCGTCATGGCTTAAAGAGAAAATTTTTTATTATTAGATTATATTTTTCTACGATGTTTTATTTGATAATCATCGGCTGATATCTCATCTCATCTTTCACAATAAAAAAGAAAAATACAATAAAAGTTTAAAAATTAACAGAGTTTTGTGTTTTTGTGGTATGATCTTATGAAAGTGGGCCGATTTGGTTGCACCCGTCATGCACTTTAAAGCTCTGTCGTGACTATTTGATCGTTTCATATAAATTCTTGTAAATAGATAACAATAGTATATTAAAAAATGTTACCCCTTCTAGAAATAACTTAATTGCAAATGTGTTTCTTTCTATTAGTAAAAGACGTTTAAAGCGTCTAAATGTTGCACCCGTCAGAATAGAATCGCCCATATGGTCTATATGTTCAGTCGCTTGGAAATTTGACAGGGCTTAGCTCGTCGGAATTGGGAGGGTTCTTGAACATATCTGACCCTTAATAACTACACAAACAAAAGTATAATATTTCCAAGACTTTGCTAAAAAAACAAAAAAACATTAATTTGGGCTATTGCAAAAGTAAATTTTTAAGAATTCAATTAAAATATCCATAACGATGTGATAGGTGTATTTACCACAATTAACACTTTCTGAATTAGCCCACCCTCATTTACCTAAAATACCACAGTGTTAATTATTCTATGCTATGTATTTTCCCTAAAAGTTCATTAAAATTTAACAACTTTCAATCCGTAATATCTGGCTTATTGTCAGCATTTCCAAATAAATAAACTACTACTCCATTACGTTCAGTTTAGCCATTTCAACTCTCTTACAATTTATTTATATCCAGTATCTTAAAATTACAACAAAAATATATGTCTAAAATTATTATATATTATATGTTTCCTTAAACTTGATCAAAAAAAACAATCTTTAAAACAAATTTTGTAAAATGATCAATCCATTAATTGCTTTTTCTATTAATCGATAGCATGTTTAATAAATCGTCTGTATATTATAACTTACAGTTTCCATTGATTGATACCCTCTATTTTTACACCTTCTTATTTCGTAACTGGTGGTTTGAGCTCAAAACATCCATAACACGCAACTTGGAACGAAAAAGAAAATCGTTAGTAAAAGCATAATAAAAATTTCAAAAACATTAAGATATAATATACGATTGATTATTTGTCTAACATGCCAGAACAAATAATTTTATATTTAAATATAGATTTAAGTTTTATTTATGTTAGAAAATTTATAAAAAAAATCATGTAGGGTACATATTAGTTTACCATTCTGTCACTGCTAAATTGTAATAAATTATATATTTATGTAATGGCATGTGTAAATTTAACAGTGCAATGGCAAAATAACAGTTTTCTTAAAATGTATAACAGTTTGAAATGTTAAAAATACTCTCTTTATATAAATAAATGAATTCATTTACATTTACATTACATTAAATTACACAGGTTATTGTTTTTATTAAGTTCTTTTCAAAATTCAATTTACCACTTGCCAAAGCTTTTTGCTAAAATGATGACGTCACACCTTATCGTCTTGTTATTTCTTTCTTTTTTTTTCTTTTAAATTAATTTGTCATTTCGTTTGCTAATTCAATTCTTTGGGTGTGTGTGAAACGGTAGCAAAGTACTAATGGATGTAAAATTTTGACACTATTGAGGTGAATAAAATTTCACTAGCCCTGGGGGCTAGTATAATTTATATATTTATTATTTAATTCGGGGAAGCAAGCAATAAGACCACCAAACCGCGTCAATTTGAAATAATGATAGAATATATGAATAAGCACAGCCAATTGGCAAGAGGCCATTTGAAAACACCAAATGCACATCAGTCGGCAAATACTTTGTGGCAAACGTTAACTGAAGAACTAAATATCAATGGACCACCTATGGAAATGGAAAAAGTATGAAATATATAAACCAGTTCAAAAATATTTGACTTTAACTTAAATTTTAATAGGTTTGGGCAGATTTTAAAGTACAGGCAAAACATTTTCATTTTCTTTGTCGTCGAACCACAGTGCCACAAAATCCATTTTTATTATTTTTTTTATTACAAAATGTACTAAATAACTTATTTAAACAATTTTCACAGCCAAACACAAACAATTTATTTATTTTTAATTTGACGTTTATTAACACTGACGTATGTTTGAGCAGCGCTGCCACGATTTGAAATAAATTGCGAATGCGATTGCGAAAGTCTAACAGAATACCAATTTTCTTTCGCATCGCATTTCATTTGCGCATCGCATTGATTTTCTCATCTCAATTTAGAATAAGCCTCCTGGTCCGATGTGATGCAAGCATGGACCATGTCATTGTTAAAAACTGTTTGTAGTGAGACAACATGTCTTCGTTTTTTAACGACGTGCTTTCGTTTTTAAACGACTTCAAAACTAATCCTCTTGTGTATACCATGGAGTAGTTTTAAAATTACTCCTTAATAGTCCAAAGGTGGGTTATATAGTCCTCCCCTAGGACATCGTAATATTAAATATACCATGTTTTTTCCATACGTTTGGGTTACTTTTCGAGTAGTCCTGGTCCCTTGTGGACTACTCTTTACACGCGTGTTTGGACTGGTCCTATTATTTGCAGGGTATTATGCGATCTCAAGTCAGTAATCGCATATGTTAAGCATATACATACATATATTCTTATATGTATGTTTTCTTTATATTTGCATAAATAATTAGACGCCATGCAATAAAGGCATAGGAAATAAAGCCATACATGGCCTTATTTCCTATTTAAATATTTTTCTTTTAATATAATTCTAATTTATTTAAAAATTGTTTTGTTGTTTTATCTCTATATTTCGTTATATTAAAAATATAACGAAACCATTTTTGGGCGCAAGGATTTTCTCCTCCACGGTATAACAAAAACCGGCTTTGCTAACTAAAGCTTCTCTGCATAGCAGGCCTTCGGCCGGGCGAAAGGATTTTCTCCTCTATGGTATAATAAACACAGGCTTCGCTAACTCAAGCTTCTCTGCCTTGTTTCCAAACGAAGGCCGACTCCGCAGAGAAGCTTTAGTTAGCGAAGCCGGTCTTTGTTTTACCATAGAGGAGAAAATCCTTGCGCCCGGCCGAAGCTGGCTATGCTTTGGAGTTTGTAAACATGTTGTGGCGGGCCCGCCGAACGCGCAAAAGAAAAGACAGAAATGGCCTGGGCTATACCACTGGATGTAATCCAGTCGATCTACTGGTGTTCGTCAGGGAAATACGACGGTTATTTCTGGCCCCTATACAAAAACATAACAAAAACAAGTAAGAAAGTATAGTCGGTCAAGCCCGACCATATGATACCCTACACCACAGTATTTAAAAACACATCATGCTTATGTGTACATGTAAATATGGATTTATCTATGTTTATAAACTTCATGAAAATCGGTTTGAAAGTTTGTGAGAGGCAGAAATTGCCCCCTGCCTCCCTTGTGGTCCTATTTTTAAAACCTGTATAGCCAATGTGTCCCTATTGATATGGATCAATCTATGTTTTAAATTTCATTAAAATCGGTTTGAGAGGCAGAAATCGCCCCTATCTCCCCTCGTGGTCCGATTTTTATAAAAATTTATACATTTTGTGTCCATATAGATATGGTTCTATCTATGTTTTAAATTTCATTAAAATCGGTTTGATAGTTTCTGAGAGGAAGAAATTTCTCCCTATCTTCCCTCGTGGTCCTACGATTTGGCCCATTCTCAATTGGCTTGGTTCTTGTACCAATAAGAACCTATGACCCACATTTTATCAAATTATCTCCAAAATTGCGACCTGTACATCGTTAGTTCGACTCAGAAAGTGATTCTGAGTAGATCGGTATACTTTAAGGTTGGTCTAGGACCACTATTTTAGGGCGTTACACACATCAACACAAATGCATAATATCCTCTTCACTATTGTTGTGTGGTATAATAACAACTGTTCACAACTAGTTGTCTTAATTACAACTTAACTGAGTTGTGAACCGTAATAGGGGCCGCTGATGAGGGGACTGTGGGGATAGTTTTGTTCTTTCTTTTTTCAACTAACTATCTTAAATCCATCTGTCAATTATTTTCTTCTTCCTCTATATTGAAGGGATTCGCAATGGACCGCATTGATCTCCGAAAGGAGGTGTGCCCTTGGGCGTATACACCTTCCTAACCTTACTTCGAAGTGATGTAGTCGTTTTTTTTTTGTGACAAGAACTTCAAATTTTTGTCGCCATCGGCAACGATTTATATAATATTGGTAATTACTTGACTTCACTAGTCTCCTCTAATATATTAATACGAGGGTTAAAAAAGTTACACTTACTACGAATTTCAACTGTTAAGCTCTATCATTGGCCCCTAAAGGAAGGGGGCGGGGCTACTCTCTTTTACGAAGCTATTAAAATTTCGATACGAATGCTAAATACGGTAAGAGACCAATTTGGTACTCTCTAACGCTTTCGCAAAATTTTGAAAACGAAGCAACACTGGCATTAAAAATTAAAGATGGTGCGGATTGACAATAATAAAAAAATAAATAGCGATGAAAATTAGTTAGTAAAATTGCAAAAGACAAATGCGCAAACGCATTAAATTTGCTACCATATTCTTTCGCATCGCAATAGGGAAATCAAATTTGAAGTCGGGGGGTCTACACTTCCAATTCGATTTCCTGTGTTGATCAGTGTCTCTGTTAACAAGAACAATAAAATAATCATCTTCTTTACTAGAACATGCTTTTGCTGCTCCCAAGCTTTATTTTATACTTACATATTTGGGCATTAATTGCTTGATTTTGAATTCATTACGTCTCATCTATCGGGCCTGTTCTGAAAATCACGTGATTTCAAATCACGTGCTTTTAAAATCACACGTGTGATTTTGCAGTATTCTGAAAGTCATAACGTTTTGTGTTTCTCGGTGTGCTTTCGGCAAACGATGATCACACCAAAACATACAAAAACGGGACACTAAAATATCACACGTGTGATTGTAGTAGGCACATGTGATTTGAAATCACGTGATTTGAGTAAAAGTGATCTGCAGAACAGGCCTGTATGTATGTAATTTTTAATGCTATAATTTTTTTTAATAATTACACTCATAAATTTTCAACAAATTCTCCTGAATTCGAATATGAATTCGGAATGGTCAAAAGTAGAAAAGTTTTCGAGAAATTCCAAAATAACCGTTATTTGTGTTTTTAAAAAAGATAATGTCACTTTAATAAAAGTATTTTCGAAAATATTAAATGGATTTCTTTTATCTTTTTTATTTAAAGATGATAGAATTACTGAAACAACCACCGGTTGTGTGTAATAATTGTTCAAGAAATGTTTGAGTTACAGGGGACCAAAGTTCAAATTTCATTAAAGTTGTAATGGTTTTTTACAATTTTACCAAATAATTAAATTGTTTCAAGTTTTAAAACTTACGACGTTAGTTTTTTTTTAATACGAACATTCTGTGCAAAATAGGATCTACATCGGTGCAAAAATGACAAAGTAGCAGAAGATTAATTCAATTATCCCAATTTTCGATTTTTATTAAAAAGCGAAATGTAAGTAACAAGAAATAAAGAAAATAAGTTAAAACTGTTGAATTGCTTTGCCTATTGTGATTCATTTTTTGCATTTGCATTTAAGTGACATCATCTGTTTTAAAAACACAAATAACGGTTATTTATTTTACTTTTCTGACTTCATATTCGGATTCATACTCAATTTTACATAAAGATAGAGTGTCAGATACATTTGGTCAAAAAACTGTCACGTAGTGTTATTTATAAAATTATTTTATATTTAATTCTTATAAAATTCTTTATTCAAAATCTTTATTAAAATATATTTTTTACTATATTTTTAACATCTAAAATATAACATCAATTGATCCCTTCCACAGTATTCGCTTTAACCGCTATTTTACAATTATTTTTAAAACTTTAACCCTTTAAACAGTAATTTTTTAATCTCACCACAAATTATTTTACTCTTTATCATAGTTCACCGCAGCAATCGTAATGCAAATCACTACTCAATCTTTAATTATGCAATTCAGTTATCGTGTCTTCTTCAAACTTTTCGGTTGTGCTTAATTTGAAATTAGTGTGGTGCTCAAGTAAATCAATAAATAAGTTTACAAAAAGTTCAGTTTCTAGAAATATTTTTGCATAAAAATGTAATTTAATTGTTGTTTAATCTTATTTTGTGAAAATTGTAACGAAAATATTACTGTAAACTGGTAAAAAAGCGTTAGAATGTTAGCAAACTATTTGCCGGTCGCTGCGTTTCTTTTCATTGTTCATTCGTATTGTGTGTATATCTATTGTTTATACGGCAGTAAACAAGTGTGTTTGTTTTTGCAAAAGGTTTTTTTGTTAGTGTTTTTAGCAACAAGTGTTGTGGCTTTTTTAAGGCAATGTGAAAATGTTTTGTGTTGGGTTATATAGAATTAATGGAATGGTAAAAAGATGTTGATAAAAGGAAATGGAAGTGATTTTTGTTAGCTTTTTTAAGAGAAAATTATTTGAGTGTTTTAATCGAGAAAGTTATTTTGGTACCTATAGCAAAGAGAAATACATATTAAAGTTAGTAAAAATATGAGTTTTAGGTTCTTTGTAGATCATTTAAAACAGGGTTAAGTTGTCAATTGGAGAGTTTTATTAGGTAATTTTAAAATTTTTTTTTATAATCAAAAAGTAATTTCAGTTTTTGGGAATACAAAATTTTAATTTCAAAAGATTTTGTTATTCGTGCTTAATTCCCAGTTTTTATTATTGATAAAAACACTTGAAATTTATTGTTGATGGGATAAGCTATTCCTATGCATTTCACTGGTTGCTTAGGCCAGATCATCAGGAAACTTCATCCATAAAGGTTTTAGACAAACTAAAGATATTAAACCAAATAAAACTTTTAAACGTATAAGAATTATAGCAACAGTTCTACTTGTAACAATAGCAAAGTTTAAACAAAACACATCAACAATAAACAACAGTGGGTTCATCTCATCTTACATTTCCCCACTACAATTAGTTGAAATTCTCTCAACATTAATTGTAGTTGTTAGTAGGTTAAGAAAAACAAAATGAAAAAAACAACTACTTACAAAAGATGTAATGAATGAATACAATCAATGAAAATGTATTTAAAGATATCTTAACAGCAAATTATTCCAAAAATCTTCTTTACATCTTTTCCACTGCAGTTTTTTAAGTTTAAAAAGGATTTTTTTGACCTTCTCTACTACTAACCACGAAACCTCTTAGTAATGGCATGGTTAGTGGATTTGCTTTTTCCAATCAATTTAGCTATTTTATCACTGTTTTACCTTCAAAATTTCAATTTAACTATTAAGGGCCAATTTCACCAACTGTATTTAAATATAGATTTTCATATAGTTTTGTTTTTGTTTTGACATGAATAACAAAAATTGATATTAAAATACAATTGGTGAAATAGGCATTTATTGTCAGCGTTTAAAAACTGCAGTAAAAGTAGAAAAACTGCCATTTCTTCCACTTCTTCATTTGTCATTGGCCAAAAAAAATGTTGCTTTTACTTCTGATGATTCATTATTTATAAACAGTCGCTGTCAAACCAACTCAAAAAGCAAAAAGTTGTTCACAAACTTTCGTTTTTTGTTCGAAAGTTTTTGGTTTTGACTGCAGTTTTTTAAACCCTGCTTATTGTCTTATTTCGACAGTAGATTGTTTTCCATTTGGGGACATTTCTAATATATTTTGATTCAAAACTTGAAATACTTGAAAATTACGACTAAATATAACAAAACAACTAAGTTTTTACGCACATATGTATATATTTAGAAACTAACGGCATTTTTTAATTGATGCTTTCCTTTATCTATTATACTTTCCCTTATCATACAAAATTGAGTTGATATTGTTTTTTATGTAAATTTTCCGTTATCATGAAGAATGTTAACATTTTTGTTATTATTTGAAAAGTTGAGAATGTAGAGTGAAAATAAAAAAAACATAGGTACCTAAGTTTAGTACAATTTTTTTTAGTTCAGGGGACATACATATCAGATGAACACTTGTCGGATTATACGATGGAGTCACTGAATTTAGATTAAGTAATTTTTGGCTTGTATGAGATCATGCAAAATTTTCTTTGTTCAAGCCATATTTTCTGGTGATTTAGTAAATAATTCTTTCCGTATAGTCCATGCGACAAGATAAGCTTGTTGTATTCCTTATGCACGTATCTCTTCTCTTTTAGTTTTTATTTAAAAAATAATCGTTATTTGAAGTTCCTGATTAAAAATAAATGTATTTTGTTTCAAATACAAAATATGTACTTAAGAGTCAGGTATTTAAAATACAAAATAAATTTTGGGAATGTAATTGAAATACAATTAAAATATAGTACATACGTATTTGAATTTCAAATGCAAGTATTTGAAATACATACTGCCCAACTATGTCCACAACATACATACATATTTTGATAATAACAAAAAAGGAAAGCTTTATATATACCTTGGAAAATAGTTTTGCTAAATTAGTAAAGTGGTTTTTAAGTGACATTATATTTTTTAAAAACCCAAATAACGGTTATTTTGGAATGTCTCGAAAACTGTTCTACTTTTGACAATTCTGACTTCATATCCGGATTCATACTCCATTTTACATAAAGATTGAGTTTCAGATACATTTGGTCAAAAAAATGTCACGTAGTGATATTTATAAAATTATTTTAAATTTAATTTTTATAAAATTCTTTATTTAAAATCTTAATTAAAGTAAATTTTTTACTATATTTTTAACGTCTAATTGATCCCTTCCACAGTATTCGCTTTAACCGCTATTTTACAATTATTTTTAAAACTTTAACCCTTTAAACAGTTATTTTTTAATCTCACCACAAATTATTTTACTCTTTATCACAGTTCACCGCAGCAATCGTAATGCAAATCACTACTCAATCTTTAATTATGCAATTCAGTTATCGTGGCTTTTTCAAACTTTTCGGTTGTGCTTAATTTGAAATTAGTGTGGTGCTCAAGTAAATCAATAAATAAGTTTACAAAAAGTTCAGTTTCTAGAAATATTTTTGCATAAAAATGTAATTTAATTGTTTTTTAATCTTATTTTGTGAAAATTGTAACGAAAATATTACTGTAAACTGGTAAAAAAGCGTTAGAATGTTAGCAAACTATTTGCCGGTCGCTGCGTTTCTTTTCATTGTTCATTCGTATAGTATGTGTATCTATTGTTTATACGGCAGTAAACAAGTGTGTTTGTTTTTGCAAAAGGTTTTTTTTGTTAGTGTTTTTAGCAATAAGTGTTGTGGCTTTTTTAAGGCAGTGTGAAAATGTAGATGGCGTTTTGTGTTGGTGTTATATAGAACTAATGGATTTGTAAAGATGTTGATAAAAGGAAATGGAAGTGATTTTTTTAGCTTTTTTAAGAGAGAATTATTTGAGTGTTGTGTTTGAGATAGTTATTTTGGTACCTATAGGAAAGAGAAATACATATTATAGTTAGTAAAAATAAGAGTTTTAGGTTCTTTGTACATCATTTAAAACGGGGTAAAGTTGTAAATTGGAAAGTTTTATCAAGTTGGAACCTAATTTCCCAATTTTTTAATAACTTTAAGAATTACATTATTTCTTATTAGCTTAAAATAAACTGGCATATGGGCGATTCTATTCTAGACAAGTTTTAACATCAATTTTCAAATCACACTATTTGACACTTTTTGATGCCAATTTAAAGTAAAATATCTATATTTTATAATAATATAATTTTTTTAGACGTAAGCTAAAATATAAATTTGTTGTGCACTTCGAATCATTAAGATTCATAGATTTGGCGCGAACAGAAAATTCATTAAATGTTGCACCCGTCATGGCTTAAAGAGACAATTTCTTATTATTGGATTATATTTCTCTGCGATGTTTGATTTGATATTCATCGTCTGATATCTCATCTTTCACAATAAAAAAGAAAAATACAATAAAAGTTTAAAAATTAACAGAGTTTTGTGTTTTTGTGGTATGATCTTATGAAAGTGGGCCGATTTGGTTGCACCCGTCATGCACTTTAAAGCTCTCTCGTGGCTATTTGATCGTTTCATATAAATTCTTGTAAATAGATAACAATAGTATATACAAAAATGTTACCCCTTCTAGAAATAACTTAATTGCAAATGCGTTTCTTTCTATTAGTTAAAGACGTTTAAAGCGTCTAAATGTTGCACCCGTCAGAATAGAATCGCCCATATGTTATACCATATTTATAAAAGTACAAACATTTTACTTTGGTTCAAACAATGAAAACACTTTTTTAAATCAGTGTTAAAAAAAAACCGAACTATTTATTTAGCGTACGGTATCCACACTCAGAAACGATCAGGGGTGTTTTGGAATTAGAAAATGCAAAACGCAAGAATTTTAAACGTCGGTTTTTAATAAGATTTCTGTAATAAAAGAAGTTTATGGCAAATATTATACAAATATTGCTCTATTAAACATAATTTTATAACAAAAATTACATTAAAAGTGTGTTAAAAACAACTTTCAAATTCTTGCGTTTTCGATTTCCAGAACACCTCTGGATATTTTTTTTAGTGCTTTAGTGGTATCGTAAACAATCCTTAATACCATTAATAACTATTTTCACGAAGTAACAAACCTTATGACGTGTTCTGTTTTTTGCTACAAAACAGTACAGCTGTTTTTTGTAGTGTTTTTTTCACATTGATGAAGGAATGTCTAACAAAAAATTACAACGCATTTACACGACCACAGCACTAATAACCTGTGTGTGATTTTGTATTTCGTACATGTTTTGTTTTTGTAAAAAAAAAAAATTTTCGAGTAATTAATGCAAGGTTGTTCGCTATTATTTTCTTTATATTGTGTACCTATAAAATTCATCTTTATATCTTCTAAAGGTACTTTCCCCGTTGGACATTGTGTCTTATATTTATTTTGAAATTATTTTTTTGGAGTTACCACGATTACAGCAAAAGAGCAATATGAATTATGTTTTTGTAATTTTTTTTTTTTGTTGTGTTTACCAGCCAAAAGGCCGCTGAGCACAACGAAAAAAGAAGAAGTGCAAAGAAAATAGGCTGTTTGTTAATAAATCTAATTAAAACTGTCTAATGTTAAATTAAATGTGTCAAGAAAAATAAAAGTAAAAAAGCATTTAAAACGGCTCTACTTAAGGCCAATAAAAAATATCGCTGGTGAAAACAGTGTTTTAAATTAAAAAAAAAAATAATAAATTCAAAAGATGCCCAAATCATTAATTTATAAAAAAGTCTTATTTTAAGTTCAGTAAAAATAAGTTTTTATTAAAAAATCATTTTTTAAATAAGTGTGTACTTATGTACAAAAATATTTAAATAAAAAAGAAGCAAAATAAAAAGCACAAAATTTTAGGTCAATTGATATAAAGTGCAATTAAAATGATACGTATTTATATGTGTGCCTATCAAATAAAATACGTAAAATCTTGGATTTTAATTTATCAGCAATTATCCACCTGAAATGAAAACAACAAAAAAAAAGGTAAGAAAAGTTTAAACATTTCAAATTTAAATACCTATATGTCAATATCGAAACCAAGTTATACAGCCAGGTCACAAAGTACAATTCCGTTCGGAAACAGAATTCATTCCGTATTTTGGGTTTTCAGAAAATGAAAAAAATTAGGAGTGAAACCATTTTGTTTTCATGAACGGAATAGGATTTGTCTGTATCCGAAAGGCCAAAAAACTATCAAAATGCACTTTCTATCAATAAACAAATATGTTTTCTTTGATTCCGAAAGGAATTGTACTCTGTGACATGGCTGATAGGTAGGCAATTCACAAAGTGTTCTTTTGTTTTTATTTGCTATGATTTTATGACTGTCATACATTTTTTTTATTTTTCTTATTTAAATATTATACCAATGCCAATAAAAATTTGTTATGTCCCAGTTTAAGCTTCGCATCAGCGTTGCCAGAAGACTTCGAAGGGAAATCTTCATTAAGCGGGGAAAAATCTTATTTTGAAGAGAAAAATCTTCAAATTTTTTATAACAAGAACAAAACAGTAAAAGTTATTAATTTTTTATAAGAACATACTTCTAATTATGGAAACAAAATTTAATTTAAGGGTTAAATGGGTTTTTTGGTTATATTTTCCATAAAAAATTTTCCACAAATAAATTTTAAATCCATGTTTTATCTAATAATTCAGAACGTAAAAAAGTCCGTCTAAATAAAGAAGTTTCATTGAAAGTAATTACATTCTAAAATTAGTGATTTATGAGTTTTGGGCAAGAATATTTTAGTTAGGGAGCTATGAACCTCATACATCATATGAAATCTTAAGGGTTCTTAGTTTAATATTATATTTTTGAAAACTCGTTGAAAAAATATGGATTTTCCTAAATTAATTTATAATTGAATAGTTATTAAAATAATGTTGGAACAGCTTTAAAAAGATATTCTTAAGTATTTATATATACATACTTTGTTTAAAAATGATCATAAGCATGGAATGTGGAATTTTCAAAATAAAAGCTTCTAAATACATTTTTTCCTTTCACAAATAATTTTTTTCATAAATTTTCCCAAAATGTACAACCGCTTAAGTTGCTTTTTTAATATTTTTTATGTCCAGAAAAAATTATGCATTTTTGTGTATGCTAGTCAATGGGTACAAAAGTGTTCAAAACCAATTAACAACAAGCTGATAAAAACAACTCATTGTTTTAAAAATGTACTGTTTAAAAAACTGTCAAAAAATTATGTATATTGTACAAACTTAAAGTTAAAAATCTTAATTTCGAAAAATTGTAAATCTTCATTTGAGAAAAGAAATCTTCAATTAATATTTTGGTCCATAAATCTTCAAAAATCGGCTAAGGCAAAACAGTTAAGAACACTTTCGATTTGAACAAAATATACACCATGCGAGGTATTTACTCAAAGAAGTGCACAATGTATATTTTATTAAAATCTGTTCAATAATTTTAGAGTTATAAGCGTTCAAAATTGGTACTAACACAAATGCAAAATAAATAAATAAATAAAAATTTATTTTCAATTATCAAATAATAAAAAAATTAGGGTGATCGATTATTCGACATTTTTCAGAAACCGGTTTTCGGATATTTCGACTTTATAAATCTTATGTATAAATCCGACCAGGCAAAACAGTTAAGAACGCTTTCTTCCTTCGTTTGTCAACCGAACCTCTATGGGGAGAAAAAAAGGTGAAATACGGGAAACTAAATTTCTGTTTTTACTTTTCTGTGCTTCGTGTGATTTTTAAATTTTCTATAATATTGAACTTAGAAACATAATATTATAGGTGTAGGGTCCTGAGTGAGTGATAACCTATAAGATAAAAAGGCTGGTATTTTTTGTTTTTCATCTGGAACTTTTTGAATTTTCGTTAATATTCGACCTATAAAGAAAAAATTATACATTAAACTGGGTGAATAAGAATATGTAAGTGGAGCTTTTTGGTAATTTTTCGTTCAACAGCTTGGACATAGAAATATAAAATTAAACGTGCAACGTCCTGAGTGGATAATAATATATCGATACCTTCCCGTAAGAATGTATTAAGCGACATTTCTAAAATTGTGTAGGAAACGAAAAAAACGTCTCATTTAGTTATTTATTTTTCGGATTTGATTGAAAGAAACATATTTGGAAAGCGATTTTCAGAATACAAAACATATTTAAAAATTTGGCTTAGCATAATTTCTTTGGCGGATAATACAAATTACAGGGTGCAACATTATTCCAGTTATAAAACTTGACGGTTGATACAATTTTATTTTCACTCTAGTTTCCTTTGCATCCATGATAGGGCAGCGAAACCCAGGCCAAAATGTGGCGCTTAACTTCTAGTATAGTTCCACATCAAAAAGTCATTTTCGAAAAAAGTGTCGCTTAATACATTCTTACGGGAAAGTATCGATATAAAGGAGACTTTTTGATACTTTTTTGGTTTTCAATTGGTGTTTTTTATACTGAACTTACAAAATTAAATTAACTCACGTAGAAGATAAAATATGAACCGGTCCCGCGCCAAATCGATCGAGATAAATTATGTTTTCTTCATATTGACAAAAAAGTTATGGTCGAATTTTGACCATTAGGCGAACACTAGTAGGATAAAATCTTCACTCTTGCAGCGCTGCTTTGCATACAAAATATGTATAGTGTTGACTAATCAGAAAAAAACAAAAATACTACTTATAATTCCACTGAAAGAACTAATGAATTTAACAAGGGATGTTCTAAAATGAACATCAAAAGTAAGTCATTATTTGTACAAGTGGTGAATGAGGGTAGAACATACTTCTAATTATGGAAACAAAATTAAATTTAAGGTAAACTTTTAATGCTGAAAGTAATCATCTGTGAATAACTTAAATAGGTATTTAAAAAAAGTTAACACTTGGTAATAATTTATGAATATGCGCCAAAAATGTTTTTTATGAAAATAACCAGTAAAATAAAATTGCAAAAATTAATAAACATTTTTTCTTATTCGATCTTTATTATTTAAATTTATATTATTTTTTTTATCTGAGGGCTTTTTTATATTAAAACTAGCTTTTTGGTCCGGGCGCTGTAGGGATTTTCCAAATAACAATTAAATACTGGAGAATTTTGTTAATAGTTTGACCCCAGCGCTTTCACTGGGTCCAGCGTTACCGTTGGTGCCACTAAAGTTGCAATTTGCCACTTTTTCGACTACTTGGATACTATTTGGCCACTTTTACAAAATGCACCCAAATGTGGTACTTTTTGTGATTCTTGCCACTTTTTTTGATACTTTTTACGTTAGGAAAAGATACTTTTTTTCTGTATGTTTTATTATAACTTCCAGCTTTAATATAAGTAAAACTGTTATGTATGACATATAAAATATGTCATGCGTGGTTAGCTGAAAATCGGTTGAATAAACTTTCTATTAACCTGTTTTATTTATTATATATTGGTCGTGAAGTACAAACCGAACTGTTGTGTACCGAAAACTTTTCTAAAATTTGTGTAATTGACATTAAAAGTAAAATCTAAGTTTTTACCAAAAATTGAGTAAAGAATTGATAAAAAGAATTGATAACAAGAATTGATATAAAAAAACAAAAAGCTCAATATATTGAAGTATTTAGACCTATTATTTATAGTGTCTAATGAAGATATAAGCTATTTCGAATTAGTTTCAGAGTTTAAAGATATTATAATTGACCCAGATGCATTTATACATGAATTTAAACTTCTAGAGAGTAGAGTAAGTGACACGAATTATGAACACATATTTAAAATTTCGAATGCTGTAAAGATTTTTGGCGTAAAATTGGAACATTTAAAAATAGATTTGATGAGTATACCTGTATATATATTCAAACGTTTACAAATTGATCTCTCATATTTTTACATAGCCACACAGTAGTGCTTCTGAGCGTGTTTTTACTAAGTTAGCTTTAATCAAAAATAAAGTAACAAATAGGTTAAAAGTAAGTACTTGCGAATCCATGCTTTTATCTTTAAATTTGTTAGATACTAGCCTTGAAGATTGGGTTCCAAGTGAAGACATTTTACAAAAGTATAGTATATAGTCGTTTTAAGAGCAATTAATTGTAAAAAAATTTGTATGAAAAAAGTTTGTTTAACCATTCCAACTGATTCTTATATTTTTAGGAATGCTAAAGACGAATATGAGCGCAGTTTTCTCCCATCACGTCACATTTATCAGATACAGCAATTATTGTTATTTCGGAAGATGTTTTATACCACATCTGTACCAGTTTTATAGTTTTGGTTTATAAACCTGGGGTCTAATCACCGCATTCGATACTATCGTATCGAATAAACTATCGAATGTTTTTGCATACGACAGACACTGACGTATCGAATGAAAACTCGATAAATGTAATGTCGAGTTACTCGGTAACGAATGCTATTATTGCAAATTCCATAATTTGCATTCGATATCGAGTTTCATGATACCAAAATAAATAATTTCGATCAATTTTGCTCGATATCGTATGCGGTGATTAGACCCCTGATTACAAAAATTTTAAGCAATAATAGACGAAATTGGAGAAAAACTAAATATGCTTTAATATAGAAATTAAAACACTAGCACTTAAATTCAGTAGCATTTATGCATTTATTTGTATTAAATTGCGGAACTGATTAAATATAAAGTATTTGAAAAAGTGATATTTTTGTTTTTTTGTTATAGGATTAGCTGCCAGGCCTACTGTGTCTACAAGAACATTTCTTTCGCATATTTATAAAAAACTTAAATTAGTTTTTGTTTTCAATACAAATATACCAAAGAAATGTTCTTGTCGACATCGTGGGCCTAAGCCTACAACTTTTGTAATTAGGTTGACTGTAGAATAAAATTATAAAACTATGGATTTTGTTATTAATTGTGGTACAAATCATCTTCCGAAATTACAGTAATTGGTGTACCTGATTAATTAGACGTGATGGGAGAATCTGGGGGAATGGGCAAATAAATTTCTAAAAAGTTTTTAAATATCTAACTGTGCAATACAGTGCCTTTAATTAATCAAAGAAAATGTATTCAGAAGGAAAGAACAAGAAATATATTAATAAATGTATAATGTATATATAAAACACATTACAAAAATATCTTATATTTGCTGCAACCTTGTCATAACCCAAAAAACATGTTTGGCAGAAAACAAGTTTAACATTTTTAATTACCAAACCATTAAAGTCAATATTTTATAAAAATTACTTCTCGAGAAAAATATTTCCAAAATATTTATTTTAGTTTTTACAACAAATGAGCCGTTTGTAAGTAAGTATGTTTATCTCTTTTAATACGATCAATTGTTTTTTAGTGTACATAATTACTATACAATGTTTTTTGTTTTTATACCATTTAATATTATAATAAATAGAAAAAAAAACGTAAAAATGCATAATGTGGTGTACTTATTTTAATTTTAAAAGATGTGCCCATTTTTTTAAAAAATCCCCTTTTTGGTGCCACTTTTTTTGTAGATATCCCCTTCTTTTGGTACTTTTTTAAAATATCCGACGGTAACACTGACTGGGTCAAAACTTTATCAGGACTTTTATTATTGTTTAATAAATATATTTTGTGAATTTCAGCCATTTCCCATTTCCTTTAGCTGAGCAATAAGAAAAATTGTTATGTTATTCTGCCGACGAACAGTGTTGCTATTTTTTTAATAGCGGCCAAACGTCTTTTTTTTTGCCGCCAATTTTTAATTTTAAATACTGATGTTAGAGTAAATTCAGATCTCTACGTAAATATTTTCCCTATAAACAGAAAACTCAATGAATTTTATTACTTTTTATATTCAACAGGGATTTTTAGGAAATAAACTGTTTTGGTAAAAATGATTTCTTAGCTTTAATATCAATGGCGATATTTGTTTTTGCCACTTCAAAATCGTTTTAATATAATTTTTAACGGAATTCTATGAAATTTTGTATTCAGTAATTTTTTTTTTTAGCAAGAACGAACCTTGTTGACGTTAATCGGTCCACTTTTTCAGGAACCACTCATACGTATTACCTTCCCAAAACCAATTAAACGCTAATAAATAAATAAATTAAGCCAGAAGGACTCTTGTATGCAAATTTTTTTTTGTTTAATTTCCTAAGCTAATATTACGCTTAATTTTATTACAATCGGTGCACATTAGACTATACCTCTCATATAACTCCCGCTCCCGAAAAACACTTTTATGACATACAGATACAGCGATCGAATTTAGTACAGATAAGTCTTTCGGATATTTTACTATAATTTTTTTATAAAATTTAATAATATTTATAAGATTAAAAAAAAAAAACAAATAAAAAACAGCCAATAATTATTACACTGTGCAAGAATTTGACAATTTCTTTCTGACAAGGCAGTTATGGAAGATTTCCTTAAGTATATATGAATTATATTCTTTATATATATTGAAAAAAAGTCCCATAACGGTCAAGGAGTCGATCCAAGGAGGTTAAAATGTATGTCCGACATCCATTAGTTTTTTGTCAAAACATACTTGCCCCTTATCACCATCCATTAGAGGTATTCCAAATTTGGCCCCTGCTGCTCCTAAGATGCCCCCAGACGGTTTAAGTGTATGACCAACCCCGTTTTTCATCTCCATCATTTGTTTCAAAGATCCCTATCCCCTATCTCCACTGCTTAAGGGGGCTCGCATATAAAATTTTAAAACCAACCCAGACCCGATTTAGCCTACCCCAGAACTGTTAGTTGTTTTCTTTTAATTACTTTTTTTGTTCGATATTTGTGATTAGGGATGAAACGATACCTCAAAGGTATCGATACTTTTACTCGGTGTGGTATCGCTCGTAAAGTATCGATATCTACTTAGTATCGAAACAAAAGTATCGATACTTACATACTTGTATCGGTTTGTATAATAAAAGAATAGAAAGCAGCATTTAAAAACGTTCTTATTAGTGTTTTTGTACTATACAATACAATTAGAGCTACGACCCATTAAAATTTGTGTGCGAAACAAAAATTGTAAAGATTGACACCACTTTATGTTACTACCAAGTACCAATTTCCTCTCGAAAAATCTTTTTTATCTTAGGAAACAAAATTTTTATAGAACGTTCAGGATATCAACCTTTTATTTACCTTTTATTCCAGAAATTAACAATGTCACTATGTATTTATTTTAAATGTAAATATGTATTTTATTTTTAAATTGATAAATATACAGTAGTTTTGACTTAACGGCCTTTTGTTTAAGTGCACTTTTCACCTAACTGCACAAAATTAATATTTTTAAACCCTTTTCTTTAGCTTCACTTCGGAAAATCAAATCTTGTAACGTTAATTCAACCGCCTTATACTCAATGCAAATGGATGAAACTTTGCAGGCATACATATTACCGATGACAATACACGAATACATGGGCGTAGCCAGGATAAAATCTAGGGTGGGGGGCAAAATTTTTTTTTGGTAAAATACTTTTTTGACCGCCTTTTACTCAATGCAAATGGATGAAACTTTGCAGGCATACATATTCCTGATGACAATACACAGATACATGGGCGTAGCCAGGATAAAATCTAGGGGGGGCAAACTTTTTTTAAATGTTCTTTTTTAAGAAAAGCGTTTCTCAAAAAAATTTTTTTTAAATATTCTTATTTGTCATTATTCTTTAAAATTCCATACAAATTAATTTTTTAAGTGCACTTTCTATACCTGCACATTTGAGATAAATGCCCAAAATTTTTGACATTTTAAAATTATTTTCATACAAAAAATCAAAGTTAGCTGCACTTTGACTTAACTGTCCAAAATACATATTTTCTGTAATTATTCTTCAAAATTCTTTTTGCGTGCCTTTTGTATACCTGCATATTTATCATATTTTTGGGCAGTTGTTAAATATTTTCATTTAAAACATCAAAGTTAGCTGCTACACAAAAAATTATGGTGTCCACTTTTTCACATAAATATCCAATTTAAGCTGTTTATAAAAACAAAAATCGCAAACAAGTCAAGTTGGCATCATTATAATTCATTTATTTTGTTTGCATGTACCTACACTCATGCATTTGGTTTGCGGTTACAGCAACTTTACCACGATTATATGAAAGGAATAGTAAATCTTAGGCCTGGAACAGAATAAAGTAGTTGTAGTAGTATCTTAATCTGCCGAATGCTCTGTAGCGCAACTAAGTTCAAAATTTCGAGTTAGCGTTTCAACTGCAACGACTTCTACAATTATTATTCTGTTGAAACTTCTTTGAAACTGCCGTTTTTAACTTTTGATAGCTTGCAGCGCTATTCTTAACGTTTTACTACAGCGAAAATTCTGTTCCCCACTTTATTGTTACCAATTTGGCTACCTCATTCATTACAAAAACGCATAACATATGACTAGAGGTTGTTTGAACGTCATTGCTATTATCAATTCATTAATAAAAACGTTGTTACTCCTCTTTCAAACACTTTATTTTAGTTATGCAGGTAACCAAAATTGCGTACCTGCACATTAAGGCAGCTAAATAAATTTAACATAGCTGCATTTTTGATTTATCTGCACAAAAAATCGTGCAAAGGCGATTTTACAGCGAAGTCAAAATTATGTATAATAAAGGGTGGTACAACCATAATCCACGATGTTTTAGTAGTAGGGAAATGGGGAGGCAGCAAAAATGCTGCCTCCCCATTCGTTTTTTCCCCATATACCACAGAGGGAGCTTTTGCTTTTCATTGAAAGCAGCAAAAATTCTGCTTCCCCATTCGTTTTTTCCCATATACCACAGAGGGAGCATTTTGCTTTTTTTTTCATTTAAAGCAGCAAAAATTCTGCCTGTTTTTGTTCCCTATGTATTTTCCATAAGGAGGAATTTTGAATATAAACAAAATAAAGAATTTTTTGTTTGAGTATTTTTCAATAAAAGAGAGAGTAATATTAATTCTCTTCATTGAAGAAAATATAAGGTGATCTATATTTTCTGCAATGAAGAGAAATTTAAAAAATATGTATAAATAAAAATTGTTTGAGTATTTTTTTTTTAAATAAGAGAGTAATATGTAATATAGTTTAAATATTCAACATAGAAATTACAAGTTAATAACCTTTACGTTAAAGTAAAAATAAAAGAAAAAATGCAATCGTATGCATTTTTTTTAAAGTTAAAAAATTAACCTTGAATATTTGTTTCGCATTAAATTATGAGTCAATAAACTTTTCGTTAGGGTAAAAAAAAAAAATAAAAAAAAAAAAATGCAATTAACAATATTATTATTTAAATGGATTTATTTAATTATGGCCTGTTCGTCGATAGCGAATGAAGTCTTCGTTCGCTTAAATTACATATAAAACAAAAACAAATTATAAAATGTTGTTTTTGTTTTGCATGTTAGTTAAGCGAACGAAGTCTTCATTCGCTATCGACGAACAGGCCATTAGTCTGTAGACTACTTTCAAAGTGCACAAACATTTATTAAAAATAAAAAGTATATTCTATAACATGGCATCGTTCAATTGCAAATTCTGTAAATCGGTTTTCGAGGAAAAGGACATGCTCGACACTCATGAAGTCCTTCACTGCCGTGAATGCTTCAAATGGTTCTCAAAAGTAAATCATCTGAGGGAGCATGAAAAGTCGCATGCTACTACATCGCTTAGATGTAATAGTGGAGAACAGGTTATTGAAATGTCCAATTTAAAAAACCTTAAATGTGTGAAAAGGGCATTTAAGGATAGAATCGTCACATACATTTATGAAAATCAAAAAGAAGAGATTCTACATCCACAAGAGTTTTTCAATGGAGTTTGTTTGGATCTTTTAAAAATTCTTAATGGAAGCCTAAAACAACACGTTACTATAAAGTATAATCTAGAGCTGGAATGTGAATACATACAAATAAAAAATGAGGATATATACATTCGCTCTATTACTCATAGATCTAAAATGCAATTCCTGACTTTAAGCGACAACGTGGAGGACTCCCTCAAAAATCATTTTTTTAATATATGTACAAAAATGTCCGAATTTCAGGAGAGGGACAGTGGATGGTCTCTACTAAAAATAAAAATACTGGAAATAAATATAAATAAATCATCGTTTATTAAAGGTTCCAAATATATTCCAACACCACAGTGGATAAGAAAAAAACAGGGTGTTTTTAATTTCCAAAACGATGATGACTACTGCTTTAAATGGAGTATTATTGCTTCATTTTTAGGCAATAATCAAAATTTATTGAAAGATATAAGTATATTTGAAGAAAAGTTTCAAATAGGAGATAATCTTATAAATTTTGAAAGATTGGAGTTCCCTCTTAAGTTAAAGGATATTAAGATATTCGAAGAAATGAATTCAGATATAAGTGTTAATGTATTTGGTTGTGAGGGAAGTCAAATTGTGGGACCATATTACCTTACTAGTGAAGTGAAAGACCATCATATAAATCTACTTCTTTTAACGGCTGAAGAATGGTCCCATTATGTGTTAATAACAGATATTTCAAGGTAACAAACGTAAATTACAAAATTTTAATTCCAAAATATTAATTTTGTTTTATTTTTTTTTTTTTTTTTTTTTTTTTTTTTTAGGCTAATAAGAAGTAGCTTAACTTCTCATAAGGGACGGGTATATCTTTGTAACGCATGTCTTCAATACTCTTCAAGTGCCAAAATTATGAAAGATCATGAAGAAGGTTGTAAGAAAGTCGTTTCAAAAATGCCGAAGCCGGAAGACTGTGTGTTACGCTTTAAAAACTACCAGAAACAATTAGATGTACCATTCGTCATATATGCAGATTTTGAGGCTTACTTAGAAAAAATTGATGGGAGTGATGAACATGGAAACATTCAAAAACACATAGCTTGTGCATTTAGCTATTATATTAAGTGTAGTTTTGATAATAATTTAGATAGATTTAACATTTATTTTGGTGAAGATGCTCCCTACGTATTTATTGAAAATTTAATTAAGGACACTAAAGAAATTTTTACGAACTCCTTATCTACCCATCAAACCATGACAGCACTTACTAATGTTGAGATAACTTCATATAATCTTGCAACAAATTGCCACATATGTGAAAAAATCTTAGGAAGTGACAAAGTAAAGGATCACTGTCATTTGACTGGAAAATACAGAGGAGCGGCGCATAACTCTTGTAATCTTCTGTACCAAATTCCTAAGTTTATACCGGTATTTTTTCATAATTTTTCTTCCTATGATTGAGGGTGATATAAAAGTAATTCCTCTCAACAAGGAATTATATATATCATTATCAAAATTTATACCAATGCAAAATAATAAGAGCTTTGAAATTCGATTTTTAGATTCTTTTCGATTTATGGCGTCTAGTTTAGAATCTCTTGCCAACAATTTAAATGACAATGATTTTCAAACTCTCAAAAAAGTTTATCAACAGAAAAATGAATTTGATTTAATAAGAAGAAAGGGAGTATTTCCTTACTCTTACATTGATTCAATGGAACGCTTTTATGAATCAAATCTTCCCACTAAAGACAATTTTTACAATATTTTAAATAATACTAATTGCACTAATGAAGACTATGAACATGCTCAAGATGTTTGGAGAACTTTTAAATGCACTGACTTATTAGATTACGCCAAATTATATTTAAAAACAGATGTTCTTTTGTTAACAGACATTTTTCAAAATTTTCGACACATTTGTAAATCTATTTATAAACTTGACCCATGCCAATATTATACTGCCCCAGGACTATCATGGGATGCTATGCTAAGAACAACTAAAATAGAGTTAGAACTGCTAAGTGATGTCAATATGTACAATTTTATACAAGATGGAATTAGGGGAGGCTTAGTTCAATGCTCAAAGAGATATTCTAAAGCAAATAACAAATATTTGGAAGACTTTGACAGTAGTAAGCCTTCAGAGTATTTAATGTACCTCGACGCAAATAACTTGTATGGATGGGCAATGTCAGAATATCTTCCCCATGGAGAATTCGAATGGAATTATGAAGAAGGCATTTTAAATAATTTGGATGTTGCTAATATATCAGATACATCTGAAATTGGTTATTTTTTGGAGGTAGATTTAGAATACCCCGAATACTTACATGAAACGCATAATGATTTACCATTTTGTCCAGAAAATAAAATTATTGGTGAATCCAAATATAGAAAGCTAATTGCAGACTTGACATCAAAAACAAAATATAAAATTCATTATAGGGTTCTTAAACAGTGTTTGAAAAATGGACTGAAATTAAAAAAAATTCATAGAGCGTTAAAGTTTAAACAATCTCCATGGCTAAAAAAGTATATAGATTTAAACACACATCATAGAACATTAGCAAAAAATTCATTTGAAAAAGATTTCTTCAAACTTCTTAACAATGCTGTTTATGGAAAAACTATGGAAAACGTTCTTAATCGTACAGATGTTAAAATAGTAAGTGATTGGGAAACTACAAATCGTAATCATTTAGGAGCAAAAGCACTAATTTCTAAGCCAAATTTCTCGAGTATTACACAATTTTCCAATAATATGTTTGCAATTCAATTAAAACTTATGCAAATAACTTACAACAAACCAATTTATTTAGGCTTTGCTGTGCTAGAACTGTCTAAATGGAAAATGTACGATTTTCATTATCAATACATGAAGCCAAAGTTTCAATCCAATTTAGCTTTAAATTATATGGATACAGATTCATTTATCTACACAATAAAAACAGACGATTTTTATGCTGATATTCATGATGACATTGCTTCAAGGTTTGACACATCTGAATATCATCCTAATAATATTTTTAACCTGCCATTATTAAATAAAAAAGTTTTAGGTATGATGAAGGATGAAAATAGTGGAAAAATTATGAAAGAGTTTGTTGGGCTTCGATCAAAAATGTATTCATTTAAAACAGTCGGTATGAATGAAATAAAAAAGTCTAAAGGTGTCAAAAAATCGTGCATAAAAAACCTTTCAATGGCAGACTATAAAAAATCATTGTTTGAAAAAGTAATTATTTCTGATACAATGAATACATTTAGATCTAAGCTTCATCAGCTGTATACTCAAAAATTACACAAGGTTGTCTTGAGTTATGCGGATGACAAAAGAATTATCGCTTCAGACCAAATAAATACTTATGCACGAGGACATTTCAGACTTCAATCTAACTTTGACAACTTTTGTACAGAAATAGACAATTTTTTAAATGACTCATCTGACGATGAATATTTAATGAACATAGATATTTAAATTAATATTTAATAATTATGATATAATAAAAAAAAAAAATGTACAAAAATTTAAGATACATAAAAAAAAAAATAAATAAAACAATATACATATATTAATAAATACACTTTTATTAAAAAAAATTTTTTTTTTTTGATTTTATTTCTAAAATAAGTTTTTAAATATTTTGCCATAATACATTTTCAGTATCGTAATCTAATTTTTTTCGATTTCTTGTTACACGAGGAGAGTATTGGTAAGGTAAAGTTGATTGTTTCATATTTGAGTAATTATCATTTTTTGATAATATTCTTATTTTTGGGGTTCTTTTTTCCGAAAAACTTTTAAGACGCTTAGCTACGGAAGATGCAGAAGAAGGATTAAATTTTTGTATTGTTGTATCCATATCGTTTTGATCATCATTATTTGTATAAATTTCCTCAGGCAAATTCAAATCTGTTTGCAGTGCTATACTACTCGATTCAGGTGTTATAGTTTGAGTTTCAATATGCTTCTTATACACCTTTTTAGTTTGAGTTTCATTATCGCGCAAATTATTTAATGCTGATATTTTAATCTGGTTAGATGTTCGTTGGGATCCAATTAGATATTTAGCTAGTTCTTGTTTAATATAATACCATTTGTTAATATCTTTTAGAGAATGTGAACCATATATTGGTAAGAGTTTCCGATGCAAAAAATCTGAATCAGAATATTTAACTTTAAATTTTTCGTAAGTTGATGGATGAAGAACTATAAGTTTTGATAAATTATTTGACATTTTCTAAAATTTTTCCAATGACTCCACTTAATATCGATGAAATAATAATGGGTAAAAATCCTCCCTTTTGAATAAGATGTTTCCTCTTTTGACGCATAGAGGTTTGTGATGAGCAAACTTTCCTCAAAGTATTTTTATATGGTTTTAGTTTTTTAAACACAGTTTTGTTTATGTTATGATTTCTGTTTATAATATTTAAAATAATTTCATTTAAAGTTTTTATAACAACATTGTCAACATTTTTCAAAATTGCATTTCGTAGTTTGTGATCCGCTTTTTTAAGAACATAGAGAATATGTTTGTTCTCCTTCAGTAACTTTAGATATGAGGTCATTGCTTATATTTGCAAATATATAGTAATCTGTATTAAAAATATTAGATCTAAATCTAAAAGCGTTAGGTATATCTTGAGTAAGATCAAAAATTAAATAACCATGAGCCTGTTGTGTACAATGATTATATACATCTACTAATGATTTTGAGTTTTCTGGATATACTTGACGAGCTAAATGTTGAAATTGTGTCTTATCTCTTGGGTTTTTAAACATAACTATATATTTGGAGTTTAATGAAATGTCTCTCGAATAAGCCCCTTTATGAAAAATATTTTGTGTAACTAAAATTACACTTAAATTTCTATGATGAGATCCTTTTGTAAACAGTTCACAAACTTTCTTATTTGATGTTTCAAGCATTAAATCATCCAATATTATCAAAGTAGATTCTTCGTCATTCGTATTAAAAGTCTCTGGAATTCCTCTGACAAACTCTACATTTTCTATATTGGAAAGTGAATTTTTTTCAGAATAACACCATATGATTCGGTCTATATCTTTAGATATTATATTTTGATTTTTTATAATATTTTTAATAAAAGTAGATTTCCCACAGCCTGAGGGACCACAAACCATCATTGTAAATGGATATATAAACTGATGAAACATGTTTGCACTCTTAAAAACCATTTGTTAATGAATTAAAAAGGAAGAATATTTTTATTAATATGAGTAAAAAAAATCTTATTGACGAAATTCATAGTCAAGCTAGAAAAAACTTTAAGCGACGTAAGTTTATTCAAAAGGGAATTTTAGATACTTGGCAAATAGATTTGGTAGAGATGATGCCATATGCTAAATTTAATAAAGGTTTCAAGTATATGCTTACTGTAATAGATGTTTTCTCAAAGTATGCCTACGCTTTGGCATTAAAAACTAAAACAGGATTTGAGGTTTCAAAATCATTTAAAAGAATTATAAAGTTAAACAGTAACAAAGCTCCTAAAAACGTGCATTCAGACCAAGGAAAAGAATTTTACAACACACATTTCAAAACTTTAATGAAAGAGCTAAACATTAATCATTATCATACATATTCAAATTTAAAAGCTTCAATAGTTGAACGATTTAATAGGACTTTAAAAAATAAAATGTGGAAACAATTTAGTATGCAAGGAAATTATAACTGGATAGATACATTAGATAAGCTGTTGAAAGAATATAACTCATCTTATCACAGAAGTATAAAGATGAAACCTAGTTCAGTTAATAAGCGAAATGAAAAAAAACTTCTAAGAACTGTATATAATAATTTAAAAGTTTTTAAAAATGGAAAATTCAATATTAACGATTTTGTTCGCATAAGCAAATATAAAAATGTTTTTGAAAAGGGATATACACCAAATTGGTCTACAGAAGTTTTTAAAGTAAATAAAATTAATGCAACAAACCCTGTCACATACCAGCTAAAAGATTTTAATGGAAATGTAATTAAAGGTGGATTTTATCAAGAGGAGTTATTAAAAACTAAAGTTCCTAACATCTTTTTAGTTGAAAAAGTCTTAAAACGTAGAGGCGAAAAACTATTTGTAAAATGGTTGGGTTTCGGAAAAGAATATAATTCATGGATTAATCAAACAGATTTTAGTTAATAAACTAAATTTTTCATATATGTATAACACACAACTTATAATATTTAACATTTCTAAGTAATATGGCATCAAGCACAGAGGAAAATAGTATTTATGTTACTTTATTAAGTAACGATTCAGTAAATTTATATAAAAACACTTCAAGTACTTTCACAAATTTATTAAAGCAATCTCTTAGCATGAGTGACCAGTGGGAAGTCGGATTATCAGATATATCCTTCTCGATAGAGAATAAACAACTAAATATGAATCAAAATATACTTAAACGTAAAAAACGCAACATTTCAAATTTAAATAATCAATCTGTAAAAACATTGAAAATTGACTCTAATAATGAATATGATGAAATTAAAGCAAAATTTAAAGAACTAATGGAAACATCCGACGAGCTAAAACTAAAAAATATTAATAAAACTTCAAAACTTGTTAATACATTAAACATTGTTAAACCCCAATCTAATATATCTATAAGAGAAAACGATACTCGTAACGTAGATATAAAAAGTTCAAACATAGAACAAAATGTTCAAAAAACTAGTCCTGAATCTACAACAACTGATGAAAAAGATCCCATATTATCGTCATCAAATTATATATTCGAAAAATCTTTGAACAAATTCTCTGACAACATAAATAAGTTTATCAATAAATTTGAATCGTCTGATATAAGTGAAAACATATTTATTTATACTGATATAATAAAACCTCGGAATGTTGGTAGTAAAAAAATTAAATGTTTAAAAATATTTTCAGTAGCAACATTAAAGAACTATATTCATTTCAATAGAATTGAATATTTTCCTCTTGAAGCCTATAATATAAATGATATTTCCATAATGATTCGAAATGATGAAGGAGAAGAGATAAGCTTTAATAAATTAGTTCCCGTCTATTGTACTCTACACTTTAAAAAAAAGTGTATATAAAATAGGTGTGTAACCAAACAATATTAATCATTTTTATTACAACCATGGATACGATTTATACAAGTTATTATAATAATCAGTCTGGAGAAAATATACAAAATATTGGTGAAATATATCACGCACCAAGAATTTTACAATACGGTCGTGGTATTGGATCCATATTTTCGGCTGTATTTTCACATTTAAAACCCTTATTTAAAACGGGGATGAATATATTAAAGAATAAATCATTAGATATTGGAAAGGAAATTTTAGAAGAAATTGGAACAAAGCCAATAAAAGAAATCTTACTAAACAAAGGAAAAAAGGTCATACAAAATATAAAAGAAGCTACTATTGATAAAATGAAAACAATGCAGAAAGGTAAAGGTCGACGTATAAAACTTAAACGTTTAAAGCAAAAGCAACAGATTAAATCAAAACGTTGTAGAGGAAAGAACTTTAAGGATATTTTTGGAAATTGGAAATGTCAGGATTTATAGAATGTATGAAGAGTGAGTTGGATTTATTTGAATCTCCTCCAATTCAAACCAGCGTTGTTAAAACCGAAGAAATAAGCTACAATCCAATTGCCTCACTAGATAATTCGAGCACAATTGAATTTGTATCGCTAGGCAATGGTGAAACATATCGAGATCTGAACAGTATTTATCTTCGACTAGTAATTGAATTAAAAGGAAACGGAGGAGTAGTTAATAACTTACTGCATTCCTTGTTTAGAAATTGTATTGTTCACCTTAACAATAAAAATGTATCACAACCTGACAATAACTATCACTATAGGGCTTATATTGAAAAATTGTTAAATTATGGAAATGATGCCAGATCTACACATCTTGAATCATGTGGCTGGGCTATTGATACAAATAAAATAAATTCATTAGTTGATAAAGAAAATCCTGGTTTAGACAAGAGAAAAAAACTATTTAAGGATGGGAAGAGAGTAGAGCTTTTTGGAAAACTTCATGTTGATGTATTTAACCAACAAAAATACTTGCTTAATAATGTTGATCTAAAGGTAACTTTAAATTTGGAAAAACCGGAATTTTACATTTTAGAAGGTGGCGATAAAAATGAATCCTATATTAAAATACATGAAGCTAATTTATATATAAACCACCTTACTATTAATCATAATATTCTAATGGCTCATCATAATGTATTACAATCAAGAAATGCTATTTATCCTTATAAAAGAGTGGAAATAAAAACGTTTACAGTACACCCTGGAAATCACTCATTAACTTTAGATAACGTTATACTTGGACAGTTACCAAATTTTTTAATTTTTGGAATGGTGTCTAATAAAGCATATACTGGAGAGAAAAAAGAAAATCCATTTAATTTTCAACATTTTAATTTACAAAGATTTAATTTGGTTGTTAATGGAGTACAATTTCCTGCACAACCAATTGAACTTAACTACAATAACGGAGGAATAATAAGTACTCGTGGTTATCAAACACTATTTAAAGGAACTGGAATTCATCATTTCGATAAAGGTCATCAAATAACTAAAGAACTTTTTGATAACGGATATTTTTTACTTGCTTTCGACTTGACACCAGATCATAATAATAATTCTAATTGTGGTAATTTAATAAACCAGGGAACTATTCGTATTGAAGGGCGTTTTGGCAAACCAATTATTGAAGCAATAACGTGCTTAGTATATTGTGAATTTGATAGTGTTATAGAAATTGACAAAACGCGTAATATTATTCAAACACTATGAATTCAATCAATATTAAAAATACTTTAAACTCCAATAATATAACCAAATATAAATTTAAAGGTGTATTTGCATGTAATAAATTACCAACACAACCAGTTTCAAAACCATCATTTTACGTTGCTAACACTGATCCATCACATATGCCTGGACAGCATTGGGTTGCTTTTTATTTTCCTACAAACAAACCTGCCGAGTACTTTTGTTCTGCTGGTCAATCTCCCAATAAGTCTTTTAGGTTATTTTTAAATAAAAATTGTAAAACTTTTACTTATAATAGTCTTCGAATTCAGAGTGAAACTTCAATTTTATGTGGTGTTTATTGTTGTGTATTTATTTATTTAAGATGTAAAAACATAAGTTTTAATAAAATTTTAAAATTGTTTAATTATTTCAATTTAAATTATAATGATATTTTAGTTTTAAGTTTATTTAAGTATATATTTAAGAATTTTTAAAAAATATAATAAAAAAATATAATAAAAATATAGTTATTGTTTTTCTTCCACGATTCTTGTCGCCTCTAAAAGGATTTCATCCATACCATCGTACAGGTGCCATATCGGTATTGATATTAAAACATCGTCCTGCCCGTCATAAAGCGCAAGGAATATTTTTAAATCTATTGGCGGTAATATAAGCACTTCTGTTATATTAATTCTGTCTGTTCTGTTTTTTTGGTTAATTTGATTTGTTTGGTTATTCATTGTGGCTTTTCTAATAGATAGTTGCCAAATAAGAGATTTGTTTCTTTTTAATCATAAGTTTTTAATTTTTTTTTTTTTTTTTACTAATAAAAGTTCATTAACTCATAATTTAAAATGAAACAAACATTCAAGGTTAATTCTTAAACATAAAAAAAAAATGCTACGATGGCATTTTTTCACAAATGAGAACTTTATTAGCTCATAATTTAATTTTTTACCATAACGAGAAGTTTATTGGCTTATATTTTAATGTGAAGCACACATTCAAGGTTAATTTTTAAACTTTAAAAATGCATACGATTGCACTTTTTACCCTAACGAAAAGTTAATTGGCTCATAATTTAATGTGAAGCAAATATTCAAGGTTAATTTTTAAACTTTAATTAAAGTTTATTGACTTTTAATGTCCACAATAACAATTGTGTATTTATTTGTGCACAGAATGTTCTAAAAGTTCAATAACCATAGATCAGTTTTCAAAATATGCTTTGAAAAACATTAAATATATATACCAAAATAAAAACAAAAAAAAAAGTGCATAAGTAAATAAATATATGTTTTACGAGGTATTTTCAAAAGATTTTTAAACTGTTTTATTTAATTAAAAATGGAAAGTGTAAAATTAACTTGTGAATTTTGTGAGCACATAACTTTTGCAAACAAATTTAATAAGAAAAGGCACTTTATGCGCCTGCATAATTTCAGTGTTAAGAAGTCCAAATTTTATAAAAGTCCTTCAGCTATCAAGGAAAAAAGGCTGGAGGATGTTAGTGAAGAGACTCCTGCCTACATCAGAGAATTTATGGAGGAGGATGACTTCTTTTTATCGGAATTAAAGGAGGATGACGATTTAATAAGAGAATTCATGGAGGAGGATGACATATTTTTATCAGAAATAAAGGAGGAGGACTTTAAATTTTAAATTTTTTAAATGTAAAGTTATTTTTTAATAAAACTAATAAAAATGAAAAAAAATTTTTGTTTTTTGTTTTATTATATTTTCTTTATTGTAAGGATTTTTTTTTCAGAGTTTAGGTATAATTTAAATCGAATATTGCAGGTCCATTTGGTAATTGACGTCCCTTGTAAATAATTGTCCAAACTTTATCATTCATTTGAGTTAAGTATGGATCCTCCTTGTTTAAAAATTTCATCATTCTATTGGGGAGATAAAACCATTTATTGTCATCTAAATTGGCAATGACTTTTAGACCATATTGTGTTTCTTTCCATTCAAAATTCACAATTTTCAAAGATTGGTTTAAAGGTATATCATCTATTCTAATATACTCAGGCTTAATACCTTGGGCAATATTCACAATTTTTTTATACATCTGAAAACAAACAAGAACAAAAATAATAAATAATTTAATATACCTTTATTATGTACGAAATGCTTACCATTTTTATTAAGTTTCCTTTAAAGTGGCAATTAGAATAATGATGTGGAATATACTCCCTAAGCCTTTTTATATTTATGGCAAACTTTCAAATTGAGTTAAATCTTATTTTAAAATACTCAAACAATTTTATTCATGCATATTTTTTAAATTTCTCTTCATTGAAGAAAATATAAGGTGATCAACTTAATATTCTCTCTTTTTTATTGAAAAATACTCAAACAAAAAATTCTTAATTTTGTTTATATTCAAAATTCCTCCTTATGGAAAATACATCGGGAGCAAAAACAGGCAGAATTTTTGCTGCTTTGAATGAAAAAAAAAAGCAAAATGCTCCCTCTGTGGTATATGGGAAAAAACGAATGGGGAAGCAGAATTTTTGCTGCTTTCAATGAAAAGCAAAATGCTCCCTCTGTGGTATATGGGGAAAAAACGAATGGGGAGGCAGCATTTTTGCTGCCTCCCCATTTCCCTACTACTTAATTGTAAGTCGCACCTTAACGTAAATTGACCTTTCTTTGTATTTAACAACTTCTATCACAATTGAGCAGTGCGATAAGCTTGTTAAAGCCTTTTGCGAAAATGGGCGATCAATCAAAATGCATTTCGTGCACATCGTGTTTTTTTTTTGATCAGCATAATCGACCAAATGTTTCCACAATCGGGAGAATTGTACGCAAATTTCAGCAAACTGGGTATGTAGAAAATGGGAAAACAAATGTGCATGCTCGCCCAGTTAGTTCTGCAGCTCGCGGCGTTATCGGGCCGTATTTCTTCGAAAATGAGGTCGGCCAAGCAATTACCGTGAATGGTGTTCGCTATCGCGAGATGATAACGGACTTCCTATAGGAAGAAATTGAGGAAATGGACCTAGACGATATGTGGTTTATAGGTGTTTACTGGTCAAACGGTTTCTTGATACCGTTACAGCTGTTCCAGCTTTGGAAAATAATCAAAAATTAAAGATTAATTTCAATACCAAAGTAAAACGATTACTTTTGACCGATACCGAGTATATTTTTACCGATACTACTTGGTACTCGGTTGCTAAGTATCGATTACAAAAATAGTTGGTACTTATATAAAAGTATCGAATATTTACTTGTATTTACTCGTATCGTTTCATCCCTATTTGTGATAAGTGTTTTAATATTTTAAATAGCCGATTAAATATTCCATAATACATTTCTTTTACAATAAGTGTTTGCATTTAACGAAATTTTTCTCAGTTAAAAAAACACAATAATTCTTCTACCTTAATTGCCATTTATATAAAAAGAAGAGCAAAATAAAGTTAACAAAAAACAATATTAAGAAACTTGATTTCATTGGAAATTTTTATTTTTAATTTTGCTCTTCAAACGATTAACCTTTCGAACAAATTTTTTCAAACGGAAAATTCGACACTTGGACAAGCTCATGATACAACTTCCGCTACCCTTGGAAAATTTAAAGACAATCGTAATAAGTTTGATTAAATTTGGAGCGAAATCATTTAGGACTTTAGGTATTGAAAATTAAATAGTCAAATACAAAATTACTTCAGAAAAAGTACTAAACATATTTTGTAAAAAAGGAATAGAAAACTAACGTAAGAATAACCTTTTCAATAATAAATTCATTTAAATAGAATTATCTATATATCTAAAAATAAGTTGCATTGTGTTAGTAATTGATCTTCTCTGTAATGCGTGATGCATTCATTCCAAAACATGTATTTTTTTGCATGGAACTTTTTCGAATTTGACTTAATCACCCCTATCGTGAATAATTTTTCCCTCGTAATTTTTCCCCTTTTCACATATTTGCGATCATGAACAACTCCAATGAAAAATTGTAATTCAAAGGAGAATAATAACGTGAAAAATTGTTCACGGGAAAAATTTCCCCTTATCGTGAAAAATTTTTTCCCTCGTAATTTGTTCACATTTCCCTTAGATTTTCTCACTTTATTTTTGCTAGCGAACAGAACATGTATGTAAGTAGCTCCTCCTATAAATTGAATATTAAGGGTTAATAAGTTAATTAGACATAAACCGATATATTGCTCAACAAAATGCAAAACAACAGGTCGATTGCCTGCGGATTTGTGAAGCTTTCAATTGACTTGGTGGCAGAATTTTGGAAAATATTTTACTACATTAAATTTAAAAAGTGCAAAAAACTAACATTGTAATCAAACTATCCCTCCGATACTAAATATTTTGCTTTATTATTTTAACTTTTCTTTAAAATATATACTTGTATATTTTTGAACAAAAATTTCATGGATTTTTAATATTTTTTAATCTTTCTTCTTTTTTTACATTCACTGGAACTGATAGCGTGGAAAATTTTTCACATGAGATTCACGATTGCTTTTTTCCCTTCGAGGGGAATGAAAATTTCATGGGAACAAAAATTCCACTTGTTATTCACGATAGGGGTGAATATTTTGAAAAACTGAAATTCAATTAGTTTTTAAATTCATTACAATTCGATTTTAGTCAAACCATTACTTTAGTTTAGCTACTTAGGTATTGTAAATCACATCTTCATAAGTTATAGCCATTTAAGTGAACACTGCTTTCATTTCGAAACATGTATTTTTTCGTGCATGAAAATTTTGCAAATATAAGTTAATATTTTGAGAACTGAAAGGCGTCTTCTGGCATTGCAGCCACTTTGTTAGATGGTGGTCGCACAGCACATTCTGCTTTGAAATTGCCATTGAAATGCCAAGTTAATGAAACTCCCACATGTAACGTTTCAAAAACATCTGGAACGGCAAAATTATTGAAACGTTGCGGTATCATTATTTGAGATAAATGCATTATGGCGAATAAGAAATCTGTTGAAGCATTGGAAAGAACAATGAAACCCCTGAGAGGTAATTAAGAATTGTTTGATGGTGCCTTGATTTTATAGATCGACAGCTGCCGATGAAATTAACACTTGCTTAAAGTCTTCATGCTTATGGAGATTTGTAAGAACATTGAAACTCACTACTAACGTTCGTGTTCAGTTCCAGAATGATCCATCTGCTGATAAGTTCTCTAAGCAATTGCTGAAAATTGGGAATGGTGCAAAGCTTGTTAATGACACTGGATTGATAACATTGCCAGATGATTTTTACCATTTCGTACAGTCAAAAGAGGAATTGAATAAACGTGTGTTCCCTAACATAGCACAAAAATAAACATGCCGTACATGGTTGAGTGACAGAGCAATTTTAGCGGCAAAGAACAAAGATGTTAGTGAATTAAATATGGCTATACAATCAAAGATTCCTGGCGAATTGGTTTCGTACAAGTCTGTTGATACTGTTACCAATTCAGAAGATGTTGTGAATTATCCAACAGAATTTTTGAATTCGTTGGATTTACCTGGATTGCCTCTGCATAATCTCCAATTGAAAGTTGGAGTCACTACTATTTTGCTTCGCAATATCAATCAACCTCGTTTGTGTAATGGCACAAGACTTGGTATTAAAAGGTTTATGGCTTATGTAATTGAAGCTACTATTTTAACTGGAAAATTTAAAGGCGAAGATGTATTCATTCAACGCATCCTAATGACTCCGTCTGATATGCCATTTGAATTCAAACGACTTCAGTTTCCTGTTCGGCTTGGGTTTGCGGTTACTTTTAATGCTGGGTAAACACAGTGCAATCTACATGCGATCTGTTTCAATGCAACTTCAAAATATCAAAGCGTTTTGATGTTGATGCAATCTGGAATAAATGAAACTGAATTTAATTCACTAGATTGCGTAAATGCGTTGCATAGTGTGTACCCAGCATAATAAGGCGCAAGGCCAATCATTACGAATTTGTGGAGTGAATTTAGAGAATCCAGTTTTCTCACATGGACAGTTGTATGTAGCCTATTCGCGCGTTGGCAAACCATCGGTTTTGTATATTTACACCGAAAATGGAAAAACTAGAAATGTTGTGTACCACAGAGCATTACCATAAAAACAATTTATCACTGACTTAAATGAATTTGAATTGATTTCTTATTTTTTTTTTTTTGCACTACGAAGTGTGCACGGGTTCTTTAGTTATTTATATATTTTAAACTCGAAAACACTAATTACCTTTCGTTTTCTAATTACAATTCTTTTTTTTTTTGGTACATTAGGCCGGTTTTTGTATTAGAATGAAGAACACAGGTTGTGTGTTACTTTAATCTATTACAAAAAGCAACTCAGGCGTTTACGCCAACCGTAATCTGCTTCTTAATTGCAGACTTAATTTTTGTGATATAACGTTCGAAATTGTTGAACAGGCAGTAAGAAATTATTTTGTTTTATTAAAAAATTATTTTGTATTTATTTTTTATTTTTGAGAAGGGAACTTGCCCACCCTAGAATAACAGTCTAGCTACGCTTATGCCTAGGCCCCATATAAACCCTAATCCCGGAAAACAGTTTAATAAGCCTAAAATCGTTATAAATAGTATAATTATTATAAAATTTGGTACATCACAACTATCGAATTTCGTGAAGATCGATCCATAATTTACTATAGGCCCCATATAAACCACACTCACAGAAAACAGTTTATTACTCCTACAACCGTAATAAATAATGCTTTCATAACACAATTTAATACTTCACAGTTTTATAGGACTGGAAATCAAGCTTATGAAATTCGTGATGGTCGATCCATCGGCCAACTTTGGGAAAATAATTAAATACGCCTAAAATCGTAGCAGATATATTTATTGCGGTAAAATTTCTTCTAACTAAGCTTTATATGTAGTGTTGCCAATTTAGTGGCTAGATTTAGCCATTTTTTTACCTTGTTTAGCCATTAAAAAATGAATTAAGCCATATATTTTTTTGCTGTTTTTGTTGTAAAATAACAATTTTAATGTTCTTATAAAAACTTATAAGGTTAATAACAGTAAAAAAAAACATTTTTTACAATTAAAACGCATTTTATTTAACACACAACTTTTACAAATGATGAACCATCTTTCAAAATAAAGGAACTGTATTCAAATACTTAATTTATAAAATGGATCAACAGAAACAACACTGTTTTTTTCTGGAAGTATTTCAATAAAAAGATGCAGGTGGCAACAACATTTTTTTAGAAATTTCGGAATTTACTGTAAAGTAATTTGAGAAATCTATATATAATAAGTTGCATTGTGTTAGTAATTGATGTTCTCTGAAATGCGTGAACCGATTTTATTTCTGTAAAGTTCACGTGGATGGTGACGTCAATATCAAGGTCTTCAAATGTGTATTGGTTCATGAGTTATAGCAATTTTAGTGAACACTGAATTCATTCCAAAACATGTATTAATATTCCCATACAAATATCAACCTCCATTTTGAACTCCTCCGGAACGACTTGACCTATTTTTATGAAACTTTGTATGTTTATTTGTTAGGTATGAGAATAGGTCGTAGAGTATATTTTATATCGCTAGAGGGCGCAAAATTTTGCAATAGGGGTAAAAGCTCTCATTCCCCAATCTTCTAAACTAATCAACCGGTTTTCTTAAAATTTGGCATGCAGACAATGTAACATATAAAAGAGAATAGGGAATAGGGTGTGAATTAGGGTAAGAGGGCTAAAAGCTCCCTCTCCCTATATCTTCGTAACTAATCAATCGATTTTTTTGAAATTTTGCAGGCAAATAGTGTTACAGTTGGAAAGAACTATAGCCTATAGCTTTAATTATTTGGGGCGTGAAATAGAGCAAGAGGGGTAAAAGCTCCCCATTCCTCTATCTTCGTAACTAATCAATTTTTTTGAATTTTCATACAGGACTCTAGATTTAAAAATGTGTAAAAATAACCGTTTAAATATTTGTTAGTATGTATTTTTTTCAGTATTTTTCTTCATTACATATTTCCTTTTAAAACCTTTGGGATAGTTTTTAAACTATCGTGATTTTTTGGGTTCGTTCAACAAATTTTGAAATAATGCTCAAATATTAGAGCAAGTTATGGCAATTGGATGCAATTATTACTTATCAAACATTGCTTTTATCTATGAAAAATTAATTCACCGTATGTAAAACGTAAATTTGTGTTTTGTAATCAGGTGATCACTTTTTTCAGAAATTTAATAAAATTTACAAGAATTTTGTTTGTAAATACAAAATTTGTTATTATTAGGTGGTGAGTAAACTGAAAAATTTGCTCTCACAAAAAGCTTTTGTCCAAAAAAGTACACGAATGCAAAATTTGTAAAAATTCGTAAAATAAAGACAACAGCTGATGGAAAATAATTTAAGTGTTGAAAAAATTTTACACTTTTGACTACTTAACTCGTTTTCTTATCGGTACTCGATTAAATACTTTTTATAACACGAACATTTTTAGAAAATACAAACAAACTATTTTATGTAATCTTTCATATTTGTTTGTTTTTTATTTTATTTGATTTTAATAATTTGTACCGGATTAAATTATTTAAAAGAACATGAATAATTTTTTTTTCTATTGATTTCTTAAGTACCTAAATACTTCACACTTTTACAACTCTAAAAAATTAACATAACAAAAAAATATTCAAAAGTTTGTATTTAGCCAAATAAATGCTTCACAAACAAGTTTAATTAATTAATATTTATTCACTTTCTGTTTTGGTTTAATTTTAACTTTTCTTTTGTTTAACAATTTTTCACAATTTGTATGCTTTTTATTTGTTACTTTTGTTTGTTTACCTTTTGAAACATATGTTTTTTTGATTTACTAAATTTTACTATTTCATAGGTTGGAGGCAGGGCTGTCAACCTTTTTTCTTAAAAAACGCCAAAAGTTTTATCAAAATTCGCCACGAACATTTAACAAAATCGTCAAATATTGAAATATCAATTTTTAGCAAGAAATTCTATTTATGATAAAAGAAAAGGTGATATGGTTACGTTTTATTCTATTTATTTCAGCAAGTGGGCTTAGATATTATAAAAAAAAGAAGTAAAAATATATTTATCATTTGAAAAAAAACACTAAGAAAAATTGTAAGGGTAATCGCGATGGTCATTGTGCAAATTTGCAATGTGTAAATTTGCAGTGCATATTATGATTGATCGTGAGCATACCACTTTTATTTTTGTGCAAATATGCTATTTTTCTAAAAATGTATTCTGGCAACACTATAAACTTCTGGCAGCAGTGTAAAAAATCTGGATTTGTTTACAATTATACACAAGCAAATTAAAATAAATGTTTTCCTTTTAATTAATTTAAATTTAATTCTCTATTTTATTTTACAATCTGCGAAAATGTTCAAGTTATAAGTTTTCTTAAAATCAACATGGCATTTAATATGTCAAATGTTATTGCTTACATTTGTTTGCAACTGAGCAAATATGCACTACAAACTTTGCTCATGGTTTTTTTAGTGCAAACGAAGTAAAAAAGAGCAAATTGCAAATACGTACATTTTGTTGTTGTGTTGTGCAAATGTGTGTATTTGTGCACGCATTTGCATCGTTTGCACACTTTGCACTACCCATCGTGATTTCCCTTTATATTTTCATAAAAACATAACAAAAATTTATTTACTTCATTTATCCATATTCACAAAAACATTAAATGCGAGTTTAAAAAATAATTAAAAATAAAAATTCTTTTTTAAAGAGTAGATTTTATTTAAATGCGCTAAAAAGTAAAAAATAAAAAAAACCTTTTTAAAAAACAAGCTTTTATTTGAATGCGCTAAAAAGAAAAAAAATTATTATTTTTCCTTTAAAACTTTTACTTTCAACTTATAACGTCATTACACAATTTATATTATATAAAAGCTTGTCGCGAGATTTAAGTACTTGTATTTACTTATCAAAAAGTAATTTCAATTTTTGGGAATACAAAATTTTAATTTCAAAAGATTTTGTTATTCGTGCTTAATTCCCAGTTTTTATTCTTGACAAAAACACTTGAAATTTATTGTTGATGGGATAAGCTATTCCTATGCGCATTTCACTGGTTGCTTAGGCCAGATCGTCAGGAAACTTCATCCATAAAGATTTTAGAAAAACTAAAGATATTAAACCAAATAAAACTGTTAAACGTATAAGAATTATAGCAACAGTTCTACTTGTTATAATATCAAAGCTTAAACAAAACACATCAACAATAAACAACAGTGGGTTTATCTCATCTTACATTCCCCACTACAATTAATTGAAATTCTTTCAACATTAATTGTAGTTGTAAGTAGGTTTACTTAGTTTGAAAATTTTAATAGCTAAAATCAAGTTATTAATTAACTTGATTATCTGCACAAGTAAATCTCGCGATAAGCTTTTATATTATATAAATTGTGAAATGACGTTATAATTTCATAGTTAAAGTTTTAAAGCAAAGAACTATTTTTTCTATTTAGCGCATTCAAATAAAAGTTTGTTTTTAAAAAAGTTTTTTGCTTTTAATTTATTTTTTACTTTTTTGCGCATTTAAATAAAAGCTACTCTTTAAAAAAGAATTTTTATTTAAATTTTTTTTTTTTTAAACTCGCATTCGTATTCCCAGCAAGCATTAAAAACTTAAGGTGGAAGTACATAGCACGCGTTAGTTCGTCGACAGGTATCGTGCGTTTATAAACTTTAGCGCGTCAAAAACTGCAAGTTACACAACACGCGTTACAAAAGCCATTCCTGTCAGCTGTTTTTTATTTGTTTACTTATTTGTGCATTAAAAACGGGTTCGAAAGTATATCAAGATTTTGTTATTTTATTAAATTTATTCTTTTTATAGAAATATTGTACGTTTTTTAAGCTCTTCAATAAGTTTTTCTTTCATGATTCACAAATTTGTTAAATTATTATTTTTATTGTCAGCTGATTACTTGTCAAAAACACACAACGCGTTAAAAAGTTCAAAGTTAACCAACTTTCTGGCGCAAACGCGTCAAAATATTTTGCATGTAGCTTGTTCTATGAAAACACACTAGCTTAACTTTTTTTGACAGAAGACGACAGAGCGCGCGCGCACTAACGCGTGTTATGTACTTCTACCTTTAGTCAGCCATATTGTATCTAGAGTGACCACTTTATTTTTCGAGTTGTTCTTAGCAAGCACATTCATTTGATACCCCCATATTGTAAAAGTGCATTAAAATAACTAGTCCGCCATGTTGTGTGTGCCAGCCATATTGGATTCAGGGTGACCACTTTATTTTTCGAGTTATTCCTAGCAAGCGGTTTAATTTTTTTTTTTATTCCCTATGCTAGTCCCCGCGAAGCTTGACGCTTGTCTGCAGGAAAGAAACCAGAGTCTCTGGCGGGAATCGAACCCGCAACACCGGGTCGATAGACTAGCTCACTACTAGCTAGCCTACCGGGGCTACCCATATTGTAAAAGCGCATTAAAAGTAACTAGTCCGTCATCTTCTTTGTACCGCCATATTTGATTTAGAGTGCCCACTTTATTTTTCAAGTTGTTCTAAGCAAGTCCTTTCATATGATACCCATATTGTAGAAGTGCATTAAAAATAACTAGTTCGCCGTGTTGTCTGTACCCGCCATATTGGATTTTGAGTGACCACTTTATTTTTCGAGTTGTTCTTAGCAAGCCCTTTAATTTGATACCCGTATTGTAGAAGTGCATTCAAAATAACTAGTCCGCCATTCTGTGCGTGGCCGCCATTCTGTGCGTGGCCGCCATTTTGGTTTTATTATGTTTATTTTTTTATCCCGCAAAGAGAAATCGCACCGCACCGCAAACATTGTATTTATACTCTAATGCTTTCTTTTCTTTGCACTCATTTTTCCACACAACTTCTTATTAAGAACTAACTTCTTACTTCCTAACAGAATTAACAGGGAATTCGCCTTTTTACATACAAATAGAAAAGTTCCTCACACTTGACTTCAGTGCCGCAAATCGGAATCACACAAGTCTGTTCTGTAAATCACGTAAGTGCCGGTTTACACACATCAAGTTTGACTGGTCAAGTCTTGAGTTGACGTTTGTGAACCGGCACTAAATCACACCGTTTTTGTGTTTTTCGGTGTGATTTTCAATTGTCCACCAGCACCAGCAAACACAACAAGTTTGTTCAGCAAAATTATAGCATATTTGTTTAACGCTTTTTATGTTATTTTCCGACAATTTGTTTTTTTTTAACCGATTTAGCGATCTCAAATTAGGGTGTGTTAAAACTTTTGCAATTTTTTGCTAATTTTAGCCTTGTTCGAGATAGAAGCGATTTCTTCCTGTAAGTTTTATGATTCTTTACAGCTTTAACGATTTATTATAAATAGTAGACTCTGCTATCATGCCGCAGTTAGTAAATTTTTGCGAATTTCAGCTTATTTAGCAACTTTTACCGAAGTTTTGCCATTCTTTATAGTTTTAGGGACTTTTAATCAATTTTATGACTTGTTTAAAATATTAAAAGTTTTCGCGAATTTCCGACATTTTGGTTTTTTTTTTTAACCCATTTAGGTATTTCAAATAAATTTGAGGGTTTGCAATTTTTCGCGAATTTTAGCCATTTTTGCGATAGAAGCGATTTTTTTTCTGTGATTCTTTGCAGCTTTTAGGATTTTAAATTAATGTTAGACTTTGCTTTCATAAAACAACAAAAAAAAAAAAAAAAAAACAAACTGAAATAATAACAGAAGTCACAAAAGCAAATATAATTTTTTGTTGTGTCGTCAAATTTTTATAACCACACCCACTGTTTCCAGAAGTGCAGATTTCTCTGCATTTTGCTGATTTTTCCTTGCAAAAATGACGAAGTGAGATTTGCAGATTTTTGCTGTCAAATTGCAGATTTTTTAAAATTGTAGAAATTGTAAAGACTTTTATATTGAACTTCGTGACCAACTTTTTAAAAGATTGGATTTTGGAGTTCAATTAAAATGTTTAAATTTTTTTTTTTTTTTTTTTTTTTTTTTTAATTCCCTACTCTAATCCCGCGAAGCTCTATGCTTGTCTGCAGGAAAGAAACCAGAGTCTCTGGCGGGAATCGAACCCGCAACCCCGGCGCTGATAGACAAGCTCTCTACCAGCGAGTTGAACTCCATATTTGAAGTTGTAAAAACACTTTCCAAATTTATTATGCCAATGCAAACAATTGACTCGTGATATCCAATATTTTATAAATAAAAAAAAACAATTTATTAAACTTTCGGAAAAATAAATGTGAAATAAAAGTTTTGACTCAAGAATATTATTCCGAAAATTGTGCCTTTTTATTAAAAAAAAAATATTTTTTTGCCACATTCATCAGCTAATGCGGAACGAATATTAAGTAAGTTTACATCAGTGTTGCCAGTGGATTTCTCGAAAAAATACCTGTTAAAAAAATTTCCCCTACAAAAATCCCTACGCATTATTGGCATTAAAATAGAAAAAACCACATTAATTATAAAAAATAAATTTTATTCGAAAATGTATATTAAAGCTTTGACAAAAAATAACTGAAGGCTAGTTATTAGGTGATATGGCTATTTAGTTATATTAATAAGAATAAAATACATTTATTTATTGCTTTTTATACACAGAAAAAAAAATCAAGTTAAAAACGTCAAAAACAAGGTTGATTTAAAATTTTTCGGTGGTGATTTTGCTTCATAAGTTTTTCATGTTAATTCAACCCGATTTAACAATAACTTGCGAACAACATTTTTTCCTTTTAAAATAACTATAATTCATGTAAATTTAACATTGCAGTAAATTAAGAGCAAAATGTCATTTATATTGAAATAACAATCCGAATGACGTTGAATGAAAGTTATTTCAAGTTGAAACAAGGTGAATTTCATGTATACATACTTAACTATGTATGCATGTTAATTTAACAAGATAAACTTTTGATTTTAATACAAAAAACAGGTTTTTATGGATTCAATATTGAACAATGTTATTTTAACAGTGAATATTATATGAATATTTTAATATTTTTCATTTAAAATTAATATGAAATAGTGATAAATGTAAATAATTCTCAATCAACATTTCACCATTTTAATTTACATTGGTATTTGTTTTCTGTGTGTAAATACATTTTGTTGCTCTTAATATAACTATATAACCTGATAATCCGTCTTCCGTGAACAATCCTAGTATGTATGTACTTTAATTTTAATTCAATTAAATCTTTCAACATTAAATGATATCTTGGATAACATACACTCATAAAATTATTACAGTAACTGATTGTAAGTTATTAAATTCGTTTCCGTACTGTGAAAATTGAATAAAAATATAGTTATTTTTCGAATAATTTTATTTTTTAACATTATTGTTTGTTATTCAAAAAATTTTAGTAAAAAAAAAACGTCAATCGTCATTTTACTGTATTTTCTCCACAAAATCGTCAAAATGACGAAAAATATTCACATCTAACAACCCTGGATACAGGTTCAATGGAATAAAACTCATACATATATATGCATATAAATACTTTGTACGAGAGATACAATGAATACCGACATATCGGAGATACTTCGGATTTGCCGATATATCGGTATGGGCGATATTTTACTGGCGAACCGACGATACTTTTTATAGGTTTTTTAACAAACAGTTTAATTTATGTGGAGGTTGTGAGTATAATTTTACACTACTACTATTTGGACAGATGTATAACAGCTTTACCCGCTTTGCTTTGTACAATAGCAGTTAAATGTTTCCTCAATTAGAAATCATATATGAATTTGTACGCTTTAAGATTTTTTTGCTTTTTTATTAATTTTTGTGAGAATAAAGATCAATTTTCTAGAAATTTTGGGTAACTTCAAAGAGACCACAAAATCCAAAAGCAAAGCTACTGTTACAATGTCCGACGCTATTCCGCTAGGTAAAAGTCTCCGAACATTATTTAAAAATAAACTGAGATGCAAAATAGTCGCCAATTTCAATCCCCACAGCGTGGGATTCAACTAAAGAAGATGTCAAGAGTTACCTTAGATCTTCTAATTTTTAAGAGAGGCATATCCACTTGTTTACTTGTTTACGAAATGATATGTTATACCCAAAATTTAAGGACTTGGCGCAGAAGTACTTAAGTTTTCAAATGAGTTCTGTCGCATCTGAGCGACTACTTACCACTGCAGGTCTGCTTCAAACGGATTTGCAAAATCAGCTATTTCTGCAAAAGTTGAGAATACTGTTTTTTTTAAACGTAAGTCTTACTAGTATTAACTTTAAATGTTAATAATCATTTATTTTTTGTTTAAAAGGATTGGCGGAAAGTAATTTTTTCGTATGAAAAAAGTTTAATTTGGATGGTCCCAATTTTTTCGTCCGAAAAAAAATACTTTCCGCCAATCCTTTACTCTTAGTTGTCCTTGTAATCCCATGTCATATGATCTTTGGCAAATTGAGCTTTCGGAGCTGCTTACGTTGACTGCTTAAAATAGCGCGACGAATAGTTGATTTGAGTCAATTTGAAGAATTTGTCTCATGTCCTGTGGTGTTAGAGCTGCCCAAGTACCTCCTTTATATTAATGTTTCGTGATTTTTTATATAATTAATTTCCAGATTATGACTTCGTCCGATTTTTCTAGCGATTTCGCGATAAGAATACCGTTTAGAATGGTAAACATAAATTTTCACCATTTTTGAAGGCTTTAGAGAACTTTTTCTTCCCATATTGATTAAGCAAACTGCAGCCACAAACTTAAATTTTAATATTCACCCTTATCGTGGTTTGCAAATTTAAAATACGCCTACGACTGTTTGGTAATAGATTAACAAGAACGTGAATTCATTCCATTAATATACTACCAAGCAGTCGCAGGCGTATTTTAATTTCGCCAACCACGATAAGGGGGATTTTTTGGTTGTCTACTGAAGTTAAAAATGCAAGTGGTTCTATTCTGTTGAACCAAAAAATAATTAAGATTTTTATATGTACTTGACTACAAAAAACGAAAGAAATACCGTTGTAATCCATTGTCATACTATTTTTTGTGTATAAATTGTCATTGGAAGTATGAATTATTTTTCTGCATACCAAACCTTTTTTTCTGCCCGTATTTGCAATTTATACAGTTTTTTTATTTTTAAATGTGTTGGTTCTATCCTGATAAACCGCAGTATTTTTTCAACTTTTGTGATAAATATCATAAACTCGCTGGTTGAGTGGTTCTCTACACTGAAAGAAAAATGCTTCATATATTTAATGAATCATTTTCATAAAAAAGTTTTCCTTGGGTAAATGAAAATTTTCATTGTCTAAATGGAATTTCATAGGTTTGATGAAGTATTTTCGTTAAAATCGCTTCATTAGATTTCGTAATTACGTTAAAAATTTTCATTGGATATATGAAAACTTAAGTTTGTCCAAGTAAAACAAAAAATTTTAATTGGGAACACAAAAAAACAATAAACAAACATAACTATATTCATAACTTAATACAAAATTATAGTTTCATTAAAAAAATGTTTAGTTGTTATTTAAAAAATGTAAGATTTAATAATTTCATACATCTAATGTTACATGTATGCCATTAAATTTATGAAATCAAAAAATTTTTTTATAAAAGCAACATACAGTGCTGTCTGGGTAGAGTGAACTAATTTTTGCAGAGCGATTTCACTATACCCAGGTTGTTCACTAAATCAAGGTTGAATTTTTTTTTATTTAAAAAACTAATTTATTTTAAATGCATTTATAGGTTATTAATCTTATTTATTTCCATGTAATACTAAAGTTTAAATTTATGACCAATTATTCAGAAATTAACTTTGGGACACGCCCTTAATGGAACATGCGCGCGGACTAAAATAAATTAACACTTCATAGAATGCGTATTAGTCAAAGTAACTTGTCAACTTAATCTAAAAGAATCTTTACATTATCGTTATTTTATGTTCTCTTTAATTTGTATACTCTTTTTCATTGTTTTTCTCCTTCGCCAAACCTAAAAACTCACTATAAAGTATGTTGACTCCATAGAGGTTCATAAGTGTTCACTCTACAGAGTAGTCAATGTAAACATTCTGGTGTTCACTCTAACGAGGTATTCATAGCATCGGGGGTTCACTCTACCCAGACAGCACTGTATTTCAATAATTGCCTTCATAAATTTAAATTTTCATTATGACAATAAAAATGTCATTATAGTAATGAAACAAAAGCTTTCAATCCACTTTCAATCAACGTTGTTATTGTTATTATGGAGAAAAAAACATAGTTTTTGTATACAAAAACTACACTGCCCCGGTAGACTAGCTGGTAGTGAGCTAGTCTATCAGCACCGAGGTTGCATGTTCGAATCCCGCCAGAGACAGAAAAAAAAAAAAATAAAAAATAAAATAAAGTAAAATAAAATTAGAAAATAGAAAAAAAAAATAATTAAAAAAAATATAAAAAAAAAAAAATTTTTACTTTATTGAAAGTATTCATCCAATGAATAATATTCATGGATCTAATGTAATGTTTCATTAAGTCCTTTTAATGAAACAGGTTTCATTGATCCAACAAAGCGCTGCATAGGTTCCTTTATAATGCAATTTTTCATGGGATTAATGTCAAAATTCGTTAGTATTGCGAAGAAAATTCTTTCAGTGTAGTTATAAAATGACGAAAATAGGACAACTTATTTTTATATATTTTTTCAGTGCATATAAGCGGGAAATGCAAATATAAAAACTCGTTTATATGCAAATATGGTGTTTATAACAACAAAAAAAACTCGTTTAATTGCATCAGCCGTGCATATATAAAAACTCTGATATTTGCATAATGGTTGGATATGGACAAAAAGATATTTAGATTTTTTATATTAGTTTTTATTTGAAAAAATATTTTCCCAAAAAAAAATTGATTTTATTCAGTTGTATAATAAAAAATATTTTTCTACCACAGTTAGGTTAATAACATAAAAAGTATAAATTCATTGCTTATTAGAACTGTACCATCAGTGAAGTGAGTAGCGATTTTATCAAGTGCTTGTCATTGGAGGTACATAGTTGCTACAGGAAAATTGTCAGTGTTCCTTTTTTTTGCTACACTGAAAGAATTTTCTTCGCAATACCAATGAATTTTGACATTAATCCCATGAAAAATTGCATTAAAAAGGAACCTATGCAGCGATTCGTTGGATCAATGATTCTATGAATATTATTCATTGGATGAATACTTTCCATAAAGTAAAAAAATTTTTTTTTTTTTTTTTTTAATTATTTTTAGTTTTTCTTATTTTATTTCACTTTATTTTATTTTTTATTTTTTTTCTGTCTCTGGCGGGATTCGATCCCCCAACCTCGGTGCTGATAGACTAGCTCACTACCAGCTAGTCTACTGGGGCAGTGTAGTTTTTGGATAAAAAAACTATGTTTTTTACTCAATTAAGAGCGTAAATATGAGATTAAATTGTCAATAATAAAAATAACAACGTTGATTGAAAGTTTTTGTTTCATTACTATAATGACATTTTTATTGTCATAATGAAAATTTAAATTTATGAAGGCAATTATTGAAATATGTGGCTTTTATAAAAAAATTTTTTGGTTTCATAAATTTAATGGCATACATGTAACATTCGATGCATGAAATTATTAAATCTTACATTTTTTAATTAACATTTAAACATTTTTTTAAGGCAACTACAATTTTGTATTAATTTATGAATATAGTTATGTTTGTATATTGTTTTTTTATGTTCCCAATTAAAATTTTTTGTTTAACTTGGACAAACTTAAGTTTTCATATATCCAATGAAAATTTTTAACGTAATTACGAAATCCAATAAAGCGATTTTTACGAAAATATTTCATTATAACTATGAAATTTCATTTAGACAATGAAAATTTTAATTTACCCAAGGAAATTTTTTTTATGAAAATGATTCATTAAATATATGAAGCAGTTTTCCTTCAGTGTATGCAAAGTGTTTTTGACAAGCATATGTAAATTAATATCGCTACACTCACAATATTCTGTACGTAAAATTAACTGAAATTGTAATATAAAATAAATGAAAATTCAGTTAAAAACCGGTCTTCTTATTTTTCATTTATTTTTAACAAAAAGTTCATTTAATTTTTACTGTCAAAAATTCAACACCATATTCCGTAAAATCAAATAAATATTCAGTTATTTTGTAAAATTCAGTAATTTTCGTTTACTACACAAAAGAGCCATATTTCTAAAAAATACCAGACAGACACCTGTCCGCTTGTTTTTCTTATAAGCGAGAGAGGGAGAATATTATTATTTACTTACCCAGTTACACACGTTTGTTTTACTTTTGTTGTACTGACCACGTTGTTTACAGAAGAACTCTCAATTATAAGACACCTGCAGCATGACCGATATGGCTTCGCAATTATTTTACTTTTAAAATTTGATGTATTTAACTAAATTATTTTAACAAATAAAAAATGGGAATTGCTTGCACAATATAAATTATATAAAATAACTGAATATTCCTTTGTTTTTTACGGAATATGTAGTTAATTTTTTGACAGTTAATTTCTATAAAATAACTGAATATTCATTTGTTTTCACAGAATTCGCGGTTGAATTTTTGACACTAAAAATTAAATGAACTTTTCGTTACTTTAAATTACATTTTCATTTAATTTTACATAAAGAAGAATTTAACTCAATCAACGGACAATATTAACTGCAACTGAAAATCTGTATTAATATGCACTTAGTTTTTTGAATAACTGTTAGAATCAGTTAAAAATAAATTTGCTTGGAATTTTAACAGCCGTATTCATAAACATTTTAAACATCATTTCAAATCTGTTTTAAGCATAAATCGTTAAAATTGTATTCATAAGCAAATATTACCTTAAAAATCCTATTTTAAACCTTGTGTAAATAAGCCAATTTTAAAATTGGTTGGACCCTTGTTTAAACCTATTTTAAAATGGCATTTTTGCTTTTTGCATTGTGTTTATGCACATTTTGAAAATTTTTGCGAGAAATTTTCGTTCAATATATTATTATGTATTTATGAATTAATAATTAAATTAAATTCAAAAATATGTATGGATATTATTAATATATTTTTCAATTTCACAAATTAAAGCTCAAAAAATTATTAATAGTACAAAATTAACTAGTGATGTGTAAACGATCAAAACAAATAAAATAAAACTCGTTATTTGAATACTTTTTTTATAAGCAATAAAGTCAACACCTAAATTGCACTTTTACTAAATAATTTTTGAACTAATTTTATTTTTTTAAGTAAAAGAGAAACCATCGTACACAAAAAATTGTATATACGAGTACAAGTATGAATTAATAACCACTGTTTTGCATCGTTATGATCAAGGCGAATTGACTAGTCTGACTAGTCAATTCGCCTTGGTTAAGATTCAAGTGACAAATAAAAGAGATAGCGTTGCCACCATTCAATTAAAAAATACGGTAAAACGTTTATTAGTTAAAATGCTGATTATGAATACGAATTTAAAAAAAAAGCTTTTTTAGGCTTAAAATGTTTTTTAACTAAAATTCATCTAAAACCTGAATTATGATTTTTTTATGAATACGGCTGTAAATGTTTATTTATTTCAAAATGACTGAACAGAATATGTCTTAAATAAACTACAGTCCGTTACTGTAATAATATTGTGAGTGTACTCACTACACTAGCATTTTAAAATTCAATTTGGAATTGGTGGCTTATAATGGAATATTTTGTCTACTTAATACGAATACTGCCTTTTAAAAAAATCAGTTATTTTCGTTTGTATATTATAGCCATTGTCACGTCCGCAAAAATTTTACAATTTTGTCGTATACGCCACTTTTTGCGAAATATTTTTTAGTTTGTAGGATATAAGTCAAAATAAGGTACATATTAAAAAACTACATTCACGTGTTTCACCAATATTGAAAATTAAATTATAATAATTTTCGAAATGAAAATTTATGCTAGTGAAAAATATAGTTTTTATATTATATTATCGAATTTTAAGGTTTAATATTACTTAAGGGTGGTCCAACCATAATGCACGATGTGAGTCACACCGTAACGTCAACTTTTTGTCCAACTTAATTTGACATTTCTTTGTATCAGTGCCAAATTTAACCATGGAAAGGTACAGCATTGAGCAGCGCGTTAAGATTGTTGAAGCCTTTTACAAAAATGGGCGTTCAAATCAAAAAAACATTTTGTGCACATCTTGATTTCTTTTGGTCAGCATAATCGATCAAACGTGCCCACAATCGGGAGAATTGTGCGCAAATTTCAGCAAACCGGCTCTGTAGGAAATGTGAAAACGCTTGTGCATTAGGGTGGGTCACTGATGTATGAGAAAAAATAAAAGTTCTCGAATAATATTCTAATAGCAATGTTTTTTTGTCTTACTTTAAAACAAATACAAATTGCTAAAAATAAGTAAAAAAAATCCACATCTTTGGCCCGCGCCGAAGCGCCTAAGAATTAAGTATTGTTGAAAAAGAAATTTGACAATTTCTCACCATAAATTTTAATAAAAAAATGTATTTCCAAGAAAAAATAAAATCACATTTATTGCGTAATTTTATATATGTACATATGTACCAGAGATCAGCAATGAGTAGTGAAAAAGTGAGTAGAGCTAAATCATGACTCATAAATTCTTGTACTTATACGCACTCATACTTATTCCAATTTTATTCAAACTCATATTCACTCAAAAGTTTCATTTTATTCATCGTACTCATACTTAGCAACATTTGAAGTGTTTGGTTTAGAATCTACTCAACTCAATGTGTATAGGCGAAGCAAAATGCGAGGCTGCCAGATTTGTCACCGAAATAGCAAAGTGACGATTTGGCAATTACAGTTTACTAAAGTTACATGTATGAAGTGGACGGCAAATTTATCTGGCAGCGCTGATTATTAACTTGTGTGTTTTATCTGTTTTGTTAAAACGGTAAATGGATGAGCTAAATGATTTAAATCTTTAGCTGCGTTCGTTTACCCCAAAATTTGTACAAATTTGTGCAAATTTGTACTGGATTTTACTGAAATGCATTCGCGTACACAAATTTTCATATTACTCACCTACTGGATTTTACTGGAAAAGTAAACGAACGCACATATTGTGAGTATCAGTGTTACCGTCGGATATTTTAAAAAAGTACCAAAAAAAGGGGATATCTACAAAAAAAGTATTTTAAAAAAAATGGGGACATTTTTTAAAATTAAAATAATTACACCACATTATGTATTTTTGACGTTTTTTCTATTTATTATAATTTTAAATGGTATAAAAACATAACAAAAACATTGTACATTAATTACACAGCCCGACAAAATTAAAAAAGATTTTTGCTTCTTTAAATTTATCAACTGATTCTAGTTAATTTGGGTGCGCTGAATTCAAAACTGTAATCAGTTTATCGCTATCAGCTCTAGTTTTCATGATATGTATAGCTTTTTTATACCCTCCACTTATGACCTCCAATTACCAATTACCCAAAAATTTTTTTTCAAAATTTCCAAATTTTTTTAAGTATTTTTTATTTTAATAAATCTGATGATTTAACTTCTTTTTAAATTCCTACGGAAAAGTTTTATTTTTTAAATACTTAAAAAAATTTGGGAATTTTTTTTTTTTTGGCAATAACTATAACAGTAAATAAAAAAATTTTGATAAAAAAAAATTTTTTTGAAAAAAAAATTTTGGGTAATTGGTAATTGGAGGCCATAAGTGGAGGGTATAAAAAAGCTATATCATGAAAACTAGAGTAATTGGTAATTGGATGTCATAAGTAGGTTTGCCAACCGTACTTTATAATAAAGTATTGTACGTTATTTCGAGTAATTGTACTCTATACTTTATGAGAAAAATAAAGTACGCGGAAATACTTTATTTCGCATGATTAGATTTATCTAGAATTCAAAATAGATTGAGGTTATATTAGTTAGAGTTTTATTAGTTATAAAATTATTATACTTATTGTATAAGTTTTTTTAGAAAAACTATAGAACAACTAATTGATATTAGTCAGGGCCATTTTTTGATGTTTTTTTTTTATATTGGCAAGACGATTTTTCGAAAAAAATAATCAGACAGCACTATTCACTTGTTTGTTTTGTTTGAGAACAATAACTGCCTGTTTTTAAAACACAAGTGCAAAACTCTTTCAAATTACTGCCTGCTTTTAGATCGCGAGAACAAAAGTGACTCCTTAAGGGGGCTCCCATACAAAATGATGAATGCAGACTAGAAATATATTGAAGAAAACATACCATAACAGCCAAGGAGTCGCCTTAACAATTTCTCGAGACATACTTGTCCCTTATCACCACTTCTTAAGGCGGCTCCCATGCAAATATTGCGTTTTTTTAAATTAATTAAAATTTTTCGACTTTTGTGAATAAAATCAAAAGTTGTTAACAGATTTTTAATATTTTTAATTAGGCTTAAGTTCATGAAATTTAATTTTCATTAAATTATTTTTATGAAGAAAGGAATTTTATAACATGAAAATCAATTAAAATTGTTATTGATAATCTTTCATTCTTGACGTGGCTCGGGCTCGAACCCTGGCCGGCAGGTTACCATGACATGTTTCGATCGCAACCACTCGATCTCCTCGAGGGTTCGAGCCCGAGCCACGTCAAGAATGAAAGATTATCAATAACAATTTTAATTGATTTTCATGTTGTAAAATTCCTTTCTTCATAAAAATAATTTAATGAAAATTAAATTTCATGAACTTAAGCCTAATTAAAAATATTAAAAATTTGGATTAAAAACCATAAACAGTTCAACAAAATAACCACAATACTAATTATTGTTAAAGCTAAGGCACGAGCTCTATGTGTACATTTGTCCTTCAAGTTGTGCTGAAAAAGGTCAACAGAAAAGAGAAAGACAAAATGAAAAAACAAAAAATGTACTTGGACTTCAAGAAAAATTCTTGACAAAAGTACGAAAAAACAGAAGTAAGGAAAAAACATTTAAAACCAATGAAAATGGATAATCATTCAGGAAAGCAAATTTCGATCTACCAAATGTTAAAATACAATTTGGTTTAAGGATTGATGTTTGACTATTGACGTCAGCAGTCGTCGATGGCTGCGAGTGTAAGACGGCAAATCCATCTGAGGAGATCGAGTGGTTGCGATCGAAACATGTCATGGTAACCTGCCGGCCAGGGTTCGAGCCCGAGCCACGTCAAGAATGAAAGATTATCAATAACAATTTTAATTGATTTTCATGTTGTAAAATTCCTTTCTTCATAAAAATAATTTAATGAAAATTAAATTTCATGAACTTAAGCCTAATTAAAAATATTAAAAATTTGGATTAAAAACCATAAACAGTTCAACCAAATAACCACAATACTAATTGTTGTTAACAGATTTTAATCATTTATAGATTGTTTTGTTTGTTTTTTATATGTCTGGAAAAAATTGGAAGCATAGCTGTAATTTTTTATAGATTTTTAGCAAACAAAAATTTCGAAATATTGCTATAAAATTATTTTTGTTGCCAAAAGAAAGTTATGTTTCTAAAACGACTGCGCATGTTAGAATTAAATTTAACGTTTAAAGGAAATTTTGTTGCGGATCTTCGTTTTTTTTTTAGTAATTTCAATAAACTGAACCGTTTTTGAACCGCTATTGAATTCAGCGTACCCGAATTAGGTTAAAGCGACAGTTGTCCGGCTTGCTTAAAAAAAGTGTCAAATTCTAGCACAGTGTAATTGGCTGATAAAACTTGCGAAAAGCATTAAAAATTTTTTTTTTAAATATAACAATAAAAAGAAATTAATTGTACTTTATATTTATACTGTGTACTTTTTTTCTTAACCTTTAATAATCAATGTACTTTAATTGCAACAAAAAAAGTTGGGAACCCTAGTCATAAGTGGAAGGTATAAAAAGCTATATCATGAAAACAAGAGCTGATAGAGACAAACTGATTACAGTTTTCGCACCCAAATTAACTAATATTAGTTGATAAATTCAAAGAAGCATATTGATTGTTGGCCTGTGTTATATACACTAAAAACAATTGATCGATAGACATACATACTTACTTACAAATGGCTCATTTGTTGTAAAAACTAAAATAAATATTTTGGAAATATTTCTCTAGAGAAGTAATTTTTATAAAATATTTACTTTAATGTTTTGGTAATTCAAAAACGTTAAACTTGTTTTCTGCCAAACATGTGTTTTGGATTATTACATTGCTGCAGCGAATAGAAGAAAGATACTTATGTAATGTGTTTTAAATATACATTTATTAATATATATTTCTTGTACTTTTCCTTCTGAATACATTTTCTTTGATTTATTAAAGACATTGTATTAAAGGCATATCTACCTGCATTTAAAAACTTTTTAGAAATTTATTTGCCCATTCCACCAGATTCTTATGTTTTTTGGAATGCTTTGGCCGAATATGAGCACAGTTTTCTCCCATCACGTCACATTTATCAGATACACCAATTACTGTAATTTCGGAAGATGATTTGTACCACAATCAATAACAAAATCCATAGTTTTATAATTTTATTCTACAGTCAACCTACTTACAAAAGTTGTAGGCCAGGCCCACGGTGTCGACATTGTGGGATTGGCCTACAAGCTAAGCTATAATCGGATAATAACAAGAAATCCTATAGCAAAAAAAACGAAAATATCACTTTTTCAAATACTTTATATTTAATCAGTTCCGCACTGTAATACAAATAAATGCATACATGCTACTGAATTTAAGTGCTAGTGTTTTAATTTCTTTACTAAAGCATATTTAGTTTTTATCCAATTTTGTCTATTATTGCATAAAATTTTTGTAATCACGTTTATAGACCAAAACTAAAAAACTGGATTTTGTTATTAGCCCATTTAAGCCCAAACAAAAACTACCGGACAAAAAATAAAATATTTTTTATTTTATTATTAAATTTATTACATACATATAAACAAAAAATCCAAAAATTTTTTTTTTTTTTTTTTTTGGAAATTAAAGAGGTGTCCCAAAATTGGCAAAGTGGTCACTTAAAAAAAAAAAAAAAAAAACAAAAAAAAAAATTTTTGATGTTATAGAAATGTCTGAACTTTTAATTTATCGATTATGCAAGCATATATTGAATAATGTCAAAAACTTTGTCATAAGGCGCAAATAATGAAGTGTTCCCAAATTGGCACAGCAAGCGTAAATGTGGTACAAAACATCTTTCGAAATTACAATAATTGGTGCACATATCTGATAAATGTGACGTGATGGGAAAAAACTGCGCTCATACGGCTTTAGCATTCCAAAAAATATAAGAATCAGATGGAATGGATAAACAAACGTTTTCAATGTCGTCTTGTGTTATTTATTAAAGGTCAGTTTCATACAAATTTTTTTACAATTAATTGTTCTTAAAACGACTTCTATACTTTCGTAAAGTGTCTTCACTTGGAACCCAATCTTCAAGGCTAGTGCCTAACAAATTTAAAGATAAAAACATGGATTCGCAAGTATTGTCTTTTAACCTATTTGTTACATTACTTTTGATTAAAGCTAACTTAGTTTAAAAACGCTCAGCAGAAGCACTTTTGTATGACAATCAGGGGTGCCAGATAATTTTGATAAAAAATCGGCATATTTAAAAAAAAAATCGGCATTATCGGCACTTTAATATAAAAAAATCGGCAAATTAAAAATACCTATTTTAAATACAATAAAACCTATTCTTACTTACAAATAAGAACAATTCAGAATTATCTTATGTTTATAACTTATGAAATTTCAAAAGAATCAATCAAAATAAACGTTTTACAAAGAAATTGTAGTTAAATATAAAGATTTTTTTAACTTTCTTATAATTAAGTATATTCCATATACAAATATTTGAGTTTGACATTATTAATAAATCCGTTTTAAAATTAATATCAAAACAGTTTAAATTATTAATTTTTAAATAATAATTTAAACTTTAAAAAACGAATAAAGTCCAGTGAACATCAAAACTAGGTTACATTAAAAAATTCTTTCCACATTTGCGGAAGAATGTGGAAGGACCAAAAATTGTACCAAATGCTGCCATTAAATGTTCACGTTATAAATCTGAAATTTTTTGCTAAAAAGTTTGCAAATTTATTTAATTTTCCTTACATAAGAATTGGCTATTTAATTTATGTACTAACATCGTCCTCAATTGCGTTATAATCTTAAAAAAAAATTATTTAATTATCAAAGTAATTATTATTTAAATTAAATGCATTGATACACTCATAAAATTATTACAGTAACTGATTGTAGGTTATTAAATTCGTTTTCGGTACTGTTAAAATTGAATAAAAATATAGTTATTTTACGAATAAATTTATTTTTCAACATTTATGTTTGTTATTAAAAAAACAAACTACCAAAAACTAATGTTTTCCGTATTTTTTTTTTGTTAATTTGTTTGATTTTTATCGGTTAAAATATATTTTTTAAAAGTAAAAACTATTCAATTTTAACGAATATGATGTTCAATAAATAAAAAACTTAGAAATTACTGAAAAAATCATTTGTTTTAAATGAAATGTAAATGATCCGTTTTTTAAATGAATTTTAATTTGTTTCAAATGAATTTTCGTTTGAATTTAACTACATAATATTTTGAGTGTAGTGAATATACATTTATCTTACCTTTAATTTTTTAAGTAGATAAATACTTTTCAAACACAAATATAAAATGTTTTATATTTTCCTAATAGAAAAATAAATTTTAACTGAATTATTTTAGGTTTAAAAATTATTTCTTTTTTAACTTTGGCCCAACACTCGTTACAAACACTGCATTTAATATTGTATAAAACTAACCCCTTTTTCTTTAGTAGAAGCGCTGACTTAATAAGAGTTGTCTCTTTTCAATGTTACAACTGTTTCAGTATCGCTTAAAGTTATGGCGATTTCTTTTCTGAAAACAATATGCTACCGTTTATACATGTAACATTTTCTAATGTTACCTATAATCACTGGAAGTGTTACATGTTGTGCAATTTTAATAGAACACAATTAGCTGCTTTTATTTACAACTATTACACTTTCATAATTAATGTACTTCATGAGCGATTTTTAATGCTATTTGAGCGGTTTCTGAACGCAATTATGGCTTGAAAACAAATATTGACATCACTAATGGCTTAGAAAAATTTAAACGATTATAATATAAATAGACTTTTTTTAATTTTAATGTGTAAATATATTTATATTTTCTTTTAAAATAATTTTTTTTTACAAAATTATGAGCTGTATGAATTATGACAAGCAAAATAAAACATTGGTTGTACAAACAAAGTAGTAAGTACCAAAGTTGTAAGACAGGGCAGTATGAACACCTTAAGTAAAAGTAAGGGTAAAACATGCAACATGTTTTGCATGATTTTTATCAACATATTCACAAAAGAACTTGAAAATTTTTCCCACAGTTGTATTTTATGTACAAACGAACACAAAAATGTAGAACATGTAACATTAATGCAACATTTTTCTCAGAAAAGAAATCGCCATTAGTGTATTATTATCAAACAAACAAAAAGTAATCGCCTTTTACGTGTTAGTCAAAAAATCGGCATTTTTGAAGCAAAAATTGGCAAATCGGCACTTTGATAATTTAGAGGAAAAAAATCGGCAAAATCCTGATAAATCGGCAAAAACGGCAAGGCCTGATGACAATGTAAAAATATGAGAGATCAATTTGAACAAGTTTGAATATATATGTATAGAGGTATAACTCATCAAATCTATTTTTCAATGTTCCAATTTCACGCCAAAAATATTCAGAATTCGAAATTTTAAATAATTATTCATAATTCGCGTCATTTACTTTACTCTCTAGAAGTTTAAATTCATGTTGAAATGCATCTGGGTCAGTTTTAATATCTTTAAACTCCGAAACTAATTCGAAATAGCTTATCTTCATATAATAAGTCTAAATACTTCAATATATTGAGCTTTTTATTTTTTATATCAATTCTTTACACAATTTTTGGTAAACACTTTAATTTTACTTTTAATGTCAATTACACAAATTTTAGAAAAGTTTGGTTTCTGCTTCACGAACAATATATATATGCGAGATATCCTTACCCCCTTATTCACAATAAATAAAACAGGTTAATAGAAAGTTTTTTCAACCGATTTTCAGCGAACCACGCATGATATTAATATATTAAAACAGTTTTGCTTACATTAAAGTTGGGAGTTATAATAAAACAGAAAAAAAGTATCTTTCCCTAACGGAAAAAGTATCAAAAAAGTGGCAAGAATCACAAAAAGTACCACATTTGGGTGCATTTTGTAAAAGTGGCCAAGTAGTATCCAAACAGTCGAAAAAGTGGCAAAATGCCACTTTAGTGGCACCAACGGTAACGCTGGTGAATATTGTAAGTATTTTCTTGAAATTATAAATCAAGCTGACGTCATTTATGAGTATGCGTATAATGTCGACGGAGAACTCATAAATATTTCTCTTGTGAGTATGAGTGAATCAGAGTAGTTTCCCTGCAAATAAAATTGGACCACCTGATCCATTCTGATAAAATGGACTACTCCATGGACTGGTCCGATGTAATGCAAGCATGGACCATATGATTGTTAAAAAGTGTTTGTAGTGGGACGGCATGTCTTCGTTTTTTAACGACATGCTTTCGTTTTTAAACGACTTCAAAACTCTTGTGTACACCATGGAGTAGTTTTAAAACTACTCCTTAGTGGTCCAAAGGTGGGTTATATGGTCCTCTCCTAGGACATCGTAATGTTAAATAGACCAGGTTTTTTCCATACGTTTGGGTTAGTTTTGGACTAGTCCTGGTCCCTTGTGGACTACTCTTTACACGGGCGTTTGGATTGGTCCTATTATTTGCAGGGTTAGTTTAAATGATTTTTACGCACTTATACATACTTACAATTGCATTAGTCAGTATGAGTAGTGAAAAAACGATTCATTGCTGATCTCTGATATGTACATACATATGTAGTTGAAAATACATATGTAATTTTAGCTAATTTTACTGTGGTGCGATTCACTTAGTTTTAACCATCCGACAATCGTAATATTTTTTCGGCAATTATATTCGCTTGCAGTAACGATAGTGTGATTCTGTACATTTTTTAACGATAGTACACAGCTGTTTTTTTGTAACATCTCTGTCTACAAAATGTTAAAAAAAAAACGAAAAGCACAAAAGAGAATAAAATAAAACATATGAAATTGTTCTTAACCCCCCTTGTTACACATGTTTTTTCATTCAAAATGCATTGAAAAAGTTCTGGCCAGACTTATAAGTAAGACGAAGGGTTAATTTGTGGTTTTATACTTTTTTTTTTGTGAATTTTACATTTAGAATTTTATATTTGTTCTTAATTTGCTTTCTTTTGGAAATTTTAAATTTATTATTTTGTTTTTGTTCATACATATGAATATATGTATCTTTAAATGTATTTAAGCTATTTTCAACATAATAACATTTTATCGATAAAATAAACACAAACTTAATTATTGTCGCTAAGATAACGACAAAAAAATTGCTTAAAGTAACAGCTGACTTTAAATGACAGCGAATATTGTTAAAAATTTAACAGAATAGCATATTCGATAAATTTTCGTTATACTTATTTTAACGATTCGATTGTCGTTATAAAAGTTAGTGAATCGCAATACTGGTGCTCGTACTGATAAAACATACTCATTGATTTTGGTATGAGTTTTATAAGAAACGGAAAAGAAAGCCATTTTTGTAAATCTACTCTTTATAACACTATGTTTCTCTTTTACTTCCATTTCCCTCGTTCAAGATATTTTCAGTCAACTATTTCCGCTCCTGTTTTGATGGGTATTTAAGAATTATCATTTTAATTTTTCTTAGCAAAGACAATACATTCATATTAGCAAAGACATATACCACTTTATATTGGAATCTGGCAATACTGTTAACATATGGTGCGACCAAGGTACTTATATTTAAATATACCTTGGGTGCGACAATAACTTATTATAAAAAGTAGTAAATATTTTAGTCCACTTTTTAGCGACAGTGTTTTGATTAAAACAATCTGAAAAAGTATTTGCATTTTCCAGTGAAAACAAACAAAAAAGAAAAAATAATTAGTTTTTATTTGCAAAAATAAATAATATGGAAACTGTATTGTTAACAAATATTAAAAAGTTGTATGATAATGAATTATACAGCAGTGTTATAACAGCCGTAAGTTTAAGGAAAAATTGCTTGGAGTTTACGTTGAATAATTTGCTTCACTTTACAATATTTAGGCCAGCTTGCTTTATACACTTTTGCAAAATGATCGTTCCTTGGCAACGGCTGAATTGGAATACCAGGTTTTATTATTTCATGCCAATGCCTGCTACCAGGAACGACAGTTTCGCATGGCTATTAGACAATTAAATTCAGCCCTGTTGATGCGGAAATTTATGTGCCGCTTTAAAACAACACATTTGACGGCCATAGAGACAACATATGAACATTTCAATGAGACCGAAACACGTTATCGTTTGGCGAAAAGTCATTATGAGCTCTCCGAGACAACGCAAGCTATTAGTGTTCTGCAGACTTTGCCAGCCAAAGCCAGAACACCTAAAGTACATTTTTTCTTGGCGAAATTAATACAGTCCGGCGGTTCTAATAGCACAGAAGCGATTTTAAATTACAAAGAGGTACTGCGTGAATGTCCCATGGCCTTGGAGGCCATATGTGCCCTCTTGGAATTGGGTGTAGATGGTATAGAAGTAAATTCTTTGGTTGTTAATGGTAAACGAGTATAATTTAAATATTACAAATGGTTTTTTTAAACAATATTCTTTGCAGCCAGCACAGTACCCAAAAATATAGAATGGCTTAGCACTTGGATAAAAGGCCATGCCCAGCTTTATAGTCGCAAACATTTAGAAGCCTCCAAAACATTCCAAAGTATTAATGAGAAAACAAAATTTCATCAAAATGAACATTTGATCACATTAATTGGCAAATGTTTCTATTATTATGGCAATTCTATTCAGGCCCAGCATTATTTGGAAACTGCTTACATGTTAAATCCTTATAACTGGGATGCCCTTATGCCTCTTTCGGTGGTCTTTGAGTACAATCAAAAATTAGAAGAGCTTGACAATATAACAGCACAGTTGACCAATATTCACGAATTTACTTCAGGAACATGGTTTGTTTTGGCTCAAAGTTTTTACGCCAATGGTAAATTGGAGAAGGCAGCATCTTTCGCCAATAAAGCTTTATCCGTTAATCCTCGAAATGTTGAGGCTCAGTTGTTAAGAGGTAAAATATGTTTGCAAATAAAGCGACACAAGGATGCTATTTACTTCTTTAGAGCCGCACAATGTATAGCAAATTATCGTTTTGAAGTTTACAAGGGTTTGTTCCATTGTTATGTGGGAATGAAGCGTTCGAAAGAGGCTCAAACAATGTGTGCTATGGCTGTTAGATATTTTAGAGAATCTCCTAGGAGTTTGGTGGTAAGATTTTAGGGAATTTGATACATACAGCTTAACAAAAAATAAAGAATATTAGTATTTTATTCATTCCAAAAATCATTTTTACATTTTTAAAACAGATGTTTGCCCGCACTCTCATTCATTCTACTCATCCCACTGTTAAGAAAGGTGCCAAAAAAGTCGTTAGCAAAGCTTTGGAAATCGATGAACATTATGCTCCTGCGGTAGCCTTAATGGCTGAACTCTGTCATTCGGAAGGTGAAACCCAAGAGGCTATAACATTGCTTAAGAAGCAAGTGGTCAATTATCCTCATTTTAAACTGTTCACAATGTTGGGTGATATTTTAGCAGCAGAAAAAGATCTAAATGGTGCCTTGGAATATTACACAATAGCTTTGAGCATGGAACCAACATATCAGCGTGCATTAGACGGTGTCAGTGCCTTGGGCAAAGCCAATTGGGCAAGCAATAAAAATGAACAGGATACATCGATGGCTTCATCGGCCAATCAAGATGAAGAATGGCCCATAGAATGTGATGATCCCTCAATTGAGGCAGTCGAATTTTCATCGCCTGCGGTAGCACATGATGATAATGAATCGGATACATTTTCGGATCCATTTTGGCAGGATGTTGATGCTGAATTGACAAGCTAATTTAAATAAAAAGATTATTTGTTGATTTGTTTTTTTTTTCAATTTCAATTTATGTATTCTTTAAGAATCATTATTTAGTAGGCATTAATGCGTGTTTTTTTCATATATTTCGATTTATTTTTTCACATTGCTTAAGTTAAGAAGAAATCCATTTTTTTATGTCTTCATCATTAATTTTATATTTAGTTATGTTTAATATTTAATTATAGATTGTTTAAGTTATAGTGGAAAAAAATAAAAATTACAGTACACATTTGATTAATATTGTACTTTTTTATCTACATTAAAAACTTTGCATGTGAAAAGAAAATTTCGAAATAGTACGTTTGTCATCAATTTAGTTTATCAATGATTGTTATTCGATTTTCATATTTGCAGCGTTTAAAAAACTGCAGTCAAAGAGAAAAACTGCCATTTTTCCACTTTTTCATTTCTCATTGGCCAAAAAAAAAAAAAAAAACTGTTGCTTTTACACCTGATTCATTAAATATAAACAGTCGCTGTCACACCAACTCAAAAAGAGAAAAGTTGTACACAAATTTTGCTTTTTAACGGACAGTTTTTGGTTTCAAATGCTAGAAAATGGTCTAGGTATGTATGTCTTTTTGAAAGATTTGTAAATTTGGGAAATTATTGTACATGTTATTTGGAAATTAAGTAAAAAAAAGCCTTCCAATGCACCGCAATTTGGACCATCTCAAATTTCAATCCCTAAAATAACAAAAGTTCTAATAGAATGTGGGAATTTTTCGTCCTTTATAAATTATTTTTTGAAATTTGACTTAATAAAATTAAGCAAATTAAGCTTTGAAATTATTTGTCGCCATGCACTTCCTACTAGGGATTGGTAAATCGATTTCGATTCTAATCGAAAATCGATTGTGTGGTAAAAAAATCGATTTTTTGCAATCGAATTTATTTATGCGATTTTATACTGAAATCGATTATTGGGCTTTTAAAATCGATTTTTTACTTTTTATCAAAATTTTTAATTTAAATCTTAATTAAATCAATAAATTAAGGGCATGCACAATAAAACTTGAGATTTTTTTTGTGTGTCACACTCAAGCCGTTTAATAGTTCTAAATAAAAATAATAAGAGTTAGGCTAGAGCTTATATTCCGTAAAAGAAATATAAACTTCATTTTAATTAAATGTGATTTTCCTTATTTTTACCAAAATTATATCCTTTTGTGGCACCTCAAAAGACGACGACACTGTCCTAATTTTTTTCTGTGGTTCATGTTAAACTATATGTGATATCGACAAGTAATTAAAACAATTAATACAATATATCAATTAACCTCATTTATGAAACAATCAAGGTCGTTGTGACAACTTTAAAAATTGCCAAAATTTAAAAAAAATTAATCACAATCTACTGGTATACAGTAGCAACTTTTGCGCTCCACCCTAGTGTACATACGTGTGTAGGTGTTATGTTTATGCAGTTTTCTGAATTTAAAGTTGAAGTTTTACGTATTTACCTATAAGTGCCCTTGGTATACTTTAAACTTTAATATAGGGGCTCTTGTTCTTCAGAAATTAAAGTAATCAATGGACAGTGAACAAAACAGTCCAAACATATTGTACCGAACCAAACATTTTAAGTCAGCTTCGTAAAAATCAACATATTATAGAAACACAACAGGTGAATTAAATCATGACATTCCTGTGGAAATACGCTATTTTTCAAAAGTGAGCGATATTTTAATCTAGTTATAAGCAGAGTGAAAAACAAAAAGTATGTATTTTATCCTAACAAAAACGAAATTACAAGGAAATAAATCTGCATATTTCCGACATCAATGACATGCAAACGTTTGTTTTCTAAATTTAACTACCATTCCCCATTTCCTACTTATTTTTGGTTTCTCGTACATAGCGTCTTTTAAGATCATCCTACAGGTCTGAATTTTAAGCCCCACACATTCTTAATTAAACTATCAGGGGTGTCATGGCAATTATTATACAAATTATGCTCTATTACACAGCATTTTTTTTAATAAAAATTGTAAAAATTAGATTAAAAGTTTAATAAAAAGAACTGCCAAATTCTTTCGTTTTACGTTTTCGATTTCCATGACACCCCTGTATATTTTGAACAAAAACAGACTATCAGGTATGTTCTAGATTTCGAAATGAAGATAAATTGAAATCGAACGAGATTTTAAGTTGAATTATTTACAAAATTACCTTAGTCTTTCCTGGCTTAAAGAGTTGTTTTTTGTAAAGCTAATAGGTACTGAAAAAAATGAAGTAGATAAAATAGGATATTTTTATGAACTTTCAGTTCAAGGTTCTTTTTATTTAAAATTTGCTCGATTTTTAAACCAATTCATTTCGATTTCTAGAACATGAGCGTATAACTCAGAAATGGATTTTAAAATCGCTCGGAAATTGTCACTCCTGCTAAAAACGATAGTTTTGAAAACATTTATTTTCATCACACGTTATCGTTTGGCGAAAAGTCATTATGATCTCTCTGAGACAACGCAAGCTATTAATTAGTGTTCTGCAGACTGCCGGCTAATGCCAGAACACCTAAAGTTCATTTTTTTCTTGGCGAAATTAATACAGTTCGGCGGTTCTTATAGCACAGAAGCGTTTTTAAATTACAAAGAGGACTGCGTGAATGTCCCATGGCCTTGGAGGCCTTAGGTGCCCTCTTGGAATTGGATGTAGATGGTATAGAAGTAAATTCTTTGATTGTTAATGGTAAACGAGTATAATTAAAATTTGCTCGATTTTAAAACCAATTCATTTCGATTTTTAGAACATGAGCGTATAACTCAGAAATGGATTTTTAAATCGCTCGGAAATTGTCACTTCTGCTAAAAACGATAGTTTTGAAAACAATTAATTTCATCACACACCTACCTGATTAACTTTACAGAGCTCCGAGTATTACTTAAAATTGCATTAAGATAAATCCTTGTACACTTACTGTAAAACACTGGACAAACTTTAAAATTTGTTCTTTCATGGAAATTTTTAATCATTTTTTTATTACAAAATTACAATGTTTATTTTTAAACAGATATCACTTAAATTTACAAAATTTAACATCTTCTTTTTTACGTTGCCTCGGCCTCCTTATCACCACCATTCTCTACAGCAACAGTATCTTTCTTACTCTTCTCCTTCTTGTCCTTTACCACTTTACGATACGTTTCCAAATCGTTTGTTAAAGGTTCTACAAAACTTTCAAATTCCAGCTGCTTTAAGGCATCTAAAATGTTTGCGGCTGTTATGGTTTTGTGGTTCTGTTTACGTGCCAAAGCTGTTGAAGTGGAGGTCAGGAATATAACAAATACTGAAGCGGCTCTGGCTATAGCCGCCCTAGCCTCTTTGGCAACGTTGGCATTGTCAGGCAAACGCTCTTTGATTAGACGTGTGATGACAGCATTTGGGAGATTTAAATCTTCAATGCGTTCAACCATAGTTTAGTAGTCGTATTTTAAAATCTTTTCAGAAAATTAATACGTGTTTAACAAATTTCACTCAGCTTAATGGCTTAAACAGATGAACCTTTTTAATTGCTTGTATTTGAAGGCAAACAAAGTGAGATTTGTTTTATTTTTGGCGCATTTGAAACTAATTCGAACGTTGCTGTTTGCAAAGGGAATGAAGTGGAATTAAAATTTAACAGCTGTAACTACAGCAGGGATGTATTTTGTCAAATGTATGTAGAGTTGCTTTTAATTGTGGATAAAGATTGATAACATGGAAAGCACGACCACAGAGCAGAGAAGCAAGCCGATTAAAAATTTTCGGCGGCGGCTGAAGACCAAAAATATTCGGCGGCGGCGGCTGAGCTGCTTTGCGCCGATTTTTTTGAAGACTAAAAAGAATATTCGGCTGCGCCGAACTTATGTACAGTAAACATATATGTAGATAAAAAAAACAAAGAGACAACTAATGATTTATTGGTTTAAAAAGTAAAGATTTTATAAAAGATAAATTAAATTTTTAAATTAAAAAAAAAAACTATTTATAGCAAATACCTTGTTAGTTGTACTACGGTCACTAAAAGATATTACAATAAGATTTTCTTAAAATTTAGAAACATCAGGCATTTATTAATTAAGTTTGTGGTCCATTATTTTTTATAAAAATATTTGTTTTATTTAATCCGATATTTTGTCACACCTTTGTGTAACTACTTTAGAGAAAATTAACGAACATGTCGACTGCAGATGTTCTTTGTTGTGTACAACTTTTTGTTTTTGCCTTGACTGCGACTGTTTTCATTTAATGAATCAGAAGTACAGGCAAAAGTTTATTTTTGTCCAATGACAAATGAAGAAGTCGAAGTAACAGCACAATCTTATGACTTTTACTATCTCAACTGCAGCTTTTTAAGCACTGCACTTAGGCCCGTTTTCACAACTTACCGACAACTAAAAGTAGACTTTAACAGGCCTTTTAAAAAGTTTTCCATTATTAAAACTCAAAGCTCAATCGTAAAGAGCGATAAAGTAAATTAAGGTTTAACCTACCTGGTATGTTAAAGTAAAGCTGTAATAATGGTACACTTATATACGGTTAGTTGTGAAAACGGGCCTTAACCACCTTTTCCACATGCAAAATACAAAAAAGTTTCGTTAAAACTCTTTAAGTATTTGTATAAGGCAACAGTGCTACAAAATTAATTAAATACCGATTTTCGTAAGTATTCACTAACTTAAATAATATTTAAAAATACCAAAAATTAATTAAATAACTAATTTTGGCTTAATATAAAAAAAAATAGAAAAAAAGACAATCAGCTAGCAATTGAGCCGTCGATCAGCCGAGTATATCGGCGGCGGCGCGGCTTGTCGAAAAAAATCGGTTGAGCGGCTAGCCGTCAGCCGCGCCGTTACGGCTTGCTTCTCTGCCACAGAGTATACAGAGGCGTCACGAGACAGAAAATATTGTGTTTTTTTCTATCTTTTTCTTCGAAAGCTGCCCTTTTTGCGTTTTTTGTTTTGATCAAGGTATATTTATAGCAGGTAGCCGCGAGATTACAACAATTGTACAATAAAACAAACAACAGGGCTTTTTATTGTTGTTTTGCGATGCGAACTGTCAAACAGCAAAGGGGTTGAAAAGAGACAAAAAACTTGTTTACTTGTTTACTATACAACATTTGACAGTTTGTATCGCAAAACAAGCAAATAAAAAATAACCAGCTGGCTTTCCGAGACTACCTGCTATAAATATACCTTGGTTTTGATTATGCAATTTGTGTAGATAGTAGCGGCCTGTTTTTACGCATTGTCACTTCACTAACAAAAAACGTTTTCTTTCTCTTCCTTCAAAAGCTGCCCTCGCAATTGATTTAGGCATTTTTCACACGTCACTTTTTTCATCTCTGTATACTTTGTGGCACGACTGACCACTTTGATAATACAGCAATTGAAAGGCAGATAGACGCTACATGTGAAACACACTTTACCTTTTTTCTCTCTTTCCTACAAACTTCGCCGTTCTGCCTTTAAATTTTTGTATAGTAAAAGGAATAAAAAGAATTTCAAATAGAATCGAAATAATGAAAAGCTGAAAATTGTTAAAGAAAATAAAACAAAAAAATGTATATTAAAAAATATTTAATAGAATAAATAAATAAAAATCGATTCAGTTGAAAATAATCGCAAAATTAAACACATTTCTTTTTCTGGTGAATTTTCCTAACTTCATGGAATATGTATGTTATACAAATGAAATGATCTAAATAGGTTAAGGCCGTTTTAGAAACTCACCGATAGCTAAAGGTAGGATGTTATCGGCCGTATACAAAGTTTTCTATTATTCCAACTTTACTCTAACCTAACAGGTAAAATTACCTTTCCATTAACTTATCGCTCACTTTGAGTTAATGTTAAGTTGTAATAATGGATAACATTTTATCCGGCCGATAAAATCCTACTTTCAGCTATCGGTAAGTTGTGGAAACGGGCCTTAGCGTATTATATAAAAACAATTATATTAAAAAAAAATGGTTAAATCGCTTATATAAAAACAAATAATTTTTTATATATGGGCATTTCCATGTCATCGTACGTGACATTTGTACGCCTTCAGAAAGATAGAACTGGAAAATTTTTTTATCATTATTTTTCATTTAGAGGGTACTATATATGAAAAAAAATTATTAAAATCGGAACCTTGTTGTTCAAAATATCGAGCAAAATAAGTGCATATCGTACGTGACATAAAACGGAAGTGAGTTTGAGGTGAATTTAAAAAAATACGAAAATCTGCGAATTGTTGGTGGTTTTTCTTCTTTTTTTAATTTTTTACATTAAACCACATATTTTTCCTTTATAATCCGTAATTGGAAACATTTTTTTTTTGGATGGTTTATAATGAACAAAATGTAGTATCGTTCGTGACATACCATACGTGACAGATTTTTCTCTTATGCTGGATACACACTATGCAACGCATTTACGCAATCTAGTGAATTAAATTCATTTTCATTCATTCCAGATTGCATCAACATCAAAACGCTTTGATATTTTGAGGTTGCATTGAAACAGATTGCATGTAGATTGCACTGTGTGTACCCAGCATTATAGTATTTACATGGCATGAAATATATTTTTTGTAAATATATGTATATAAAAACTTAAAACAAAAAGTAAGAAAGTATAGGGTCAAGCCCGACCATATCGCTCATTTGCTGCAAGACCGGCATAACTCAAAAAATGAAAGTTTGGAGTTAGAGATGCAGAATTTTTCGCTTTGTTTTTCTTTATATTGTGTATTAAATTCATCTTTATATCTTTTATACTTTCCCAGTTTGAAGAGAATGTGTCTTCTTTTTTTCTAAGTAGTTAGTGCAAATCAAAAACTTTAAATGCGTTTATCTCGAAATGGATTTTTTGAGTTATGCCGGTCTTGCAGCAAATGAGCGATATGATACCCTACACTATAATATATAAAAAAAATTTTTTTTGAGAGTGTACCCTACTTGGGGCCCGTGGCCAATCAAGATCGCCAGAACAGAACTATGCTACGAGGTTAAGAATTATATAAAAGTTATTTGTGCCGAATATTACTAAGTTATCTCCATCAATATGAGATTTGTTTGCCCCTAGCCGATTTAAAGAAGGTTAATTTTGGACCTACCCGCACAACATTTTGTCATGACATAGTACCTATCGTAAAAGTAACTGTCGGAAATTTTTATGTAAATACCAACATTAATTAGGAAGTTATGGCACTTAAAGCTATTTTCGGGTGTAGATCTTGTATGGGAGCTATGGTCAATAATGGACCGATTCCAAAAAAATTTTGTAAGATGATTTTGATTGTAATAAAATAATGTTTGACCAAATTTAAACTAAATACCAAATTAATAAGATGATGCATTTAGTTGCATTTTAGTACTAACAAAATCGTACGTGACGAGCTTTAAAAGCTTATAAAATTTTTATTATACCAATTTAAAAAAAAAAATTCCGATCAATATTTTTTTGCAGCAAATATCTTGCTTTGAACTTTTATTTTGAAATACCTTAGACTGACCAATTTAAAATGAATTAATGCAATACCCTTACAATGTATTCAAAAAAAGAAGACAAATGGGGAGCTTTGCCGGTGAAGCGTTTTAGATATATAATAAAACTGCCTTATTCCCAAGAGAGAACTCCAACCAATTGTAGCGGGTAATGTAAGAAAAGATAAACGCACTGTTTATTGTTGGTATTTTTTTTTCATGTTCGATATCGTTGCAAATAAGACTTTTTGACTGTTTGAAACTCTCATTCACTCTGCAGTTTTCTTTACTTATATCTTTGGTTTTTCTAAAAATTTTTTGGATAATGTTTCCTGATGATCTTGTCTAAGCAACCAGTAAAATGCGCAAAGAAACCAGCTTATTTTGATAATTTGTTAAAAAAATTTTACAGCTTAGTTGGCTTAAAAAAAATAAACTAAAAAATGCTAAAATAATATTTTTTTTTATTATTTTATTTTTGCCATTTCTGTTTTTATAAATTTTTATTTCCTTTGAAGGAAACAAAATTTTTTTAAATAAAACAAATTAATTATTTAACATAAAAAGTATTAAAATAAATAACAAAAATAAAAATTCTTGCTTACAACCAAGAATGATAGAAATAAAGATTACGCCTTGCGCATGTTTTACCGTTTGATTACGTACATAGTAGTTCCCTTGTTAAGATTACCAAGTCTCTTTTATATGTGAAAATCGTAATTTCTTACAAAAAAAGTTCTTGTAAGAAACTTTTCGCAAAATATTGTTACAGAAACACTTTTTTGTTTTATTTCACACTATTTTTGTTGCAATTCGCACGTTTCATGCGGAAAGTTTTACGATGTGAGAAATACAGAAACGGGCTACTGTTTTGTAGAAAAAAAATTCGGCTTTAAAAATAAGAATTTACGACTGAAAATTATTTTAGTGCTTCTTCTTCAAAGTCTTCTTAACTCTGCAAAGTTTTAGCTTGACACCACAAAAAGATTAACAAATATCCAACATGTCTGCCAAATATAATGTTTGTCTAAACAACAAACACCCCAATAAAGAACACAAAATAAATATTTGTACAAGCGTAAAATTTTTACATGTTTGTCAAGCACTTTGTGTGGTTTATTTTGCCCTAACATAATAGCATGGTGCCGCCCGATAAACCATCACAAAATTGCAATGGTTACAAGAAAAAATTACTATGTAATTCATATCCGAAAATTGATGATGTATATTTTTGAAAATTGTGTAAATTCTATTACAAACAAATGCTAAATAAATAATTGGAAAATGCTTAAGAAAATACCAACTGCTAATATGGAAATTTTACAGCTTATGGCCGTAATTTCTACAAACAGATATTTGGTCATATTCGTACCTAACAGTTATCTTTACCTATCTGTACCTCAATTCTGTAACTTTTTGAATTTAACTACCGATATCGTTAATTAACGAGAAATCTCGGTTACTTTAACGAATTTGTTATTCTGTATTTTAAATAAACAAATATTTTTGTTTAGAAATATTGACGACAAATATCGGTAAAAATATAAGAACAAAATAAATTTGCTTTATTGCATTTATTTTAACAAAACATGAATGAAAACGCGTAAATATTGATTATATTTCTAAACAAATATGTTGCTTTTAAATCTTTCTATACATAGGGAAAAATTTTCAGGTGACTGAGCCACTCTAGCACAACATTCTGCTCTTACTTTTTATACCTACACTACTGTATGTGAAGAGGATATTATGTTGTTGTACGAATGTGTGTAACACATTAAAATAAAAGTTCTGGGCGGCTGTAGGAAATATAGCCCAAAGAAAAATGGCCCGAAAAAAAAAATGAAAAATCGCCCAAGCGAACATGAAAAATGACCCAAAAAGGTAAATATGAAATTTTGCCCAAAAAAAACGAAAAAGGGCCCAAAAAGAAAATGAAAAATGACCCAAAAAGCAAAAACGAATTTTTTCCGAAAAAAAAAAAAAAAAAAATTACTAAATTTGCAAAAAAGTGTTTATTATTCATATAAATTTAGGTGACATGTCATAACGTTCAGTGTCGTAGTGTCCTTGGACACTTTTAAAGTGTCATAATGTCCATCGAAGACGAGGACGAGGACGTTATGACACTTTGCAACGTCCGCAACTTAACTTATTATCAAACATGTGTAAATTTTTTTTTAAAATACCGTTAAAATTTCAAGTGATTTTTTTAAAGATACTTATTTAACCATAATATGGTTGTCGGTGACAATGATTTGGTTAAATTAAACATAATATGGATAAAATATTTTTAAAGCTTTTACTCCGGGTGTATATATTAAATATATACATATATCCAAAATAAGGATTTCATCTTCTATGGTATAACAAATACTGGCTTCGCTAACTAAAGCTTCTCTGTATAGCCGGCCTTCGGCCGGGCGCAAGGATTTTCTCCTCTATGGTATAACAAAGACCGGCTTCGCTAACTAAAGCTTCTCTGTATAGCCGGCCTTCGGCCGGGCGCAAGGATTTTCTCCTTTATGGTCTAAAAAAAACCGGTTTCGCTATGTAAAGCTTCGAAAAACTGCCTTGTTTCCGAACAAGGCCGACTACGCAGAGAAGCTTTAGTTAGCGAAGCCGGTGTTTGTTATACCATAGAGGAGAAAATTCTTGAGCCCGGCCGAAGGCCGTCTATACAGAGAAGCTTTAGTTAGCGAAGCCGGTCTTTGTTATACCATAGAGGAGAAAATCCTTGCGCCCGGCCGAAGGCCGGCGATACAGAGAAGCTTTAGTTAGCGAAGCCAGTATTTGTTATACCATAGAAGAGAAAATCCTTATTTTCGATATATATGTATATATTTAATATATACACCCAGAGAAAAAGCTACAAAACCATTTTTAAAAAAATTCTACCGATATTATGTTTAAGTTAACCAAATCATTGTCGCCGACAACCATATAATGGTTAAATTAGTTTCTTGAAAAATAGTTTTGTTGTTTGCAACCATAATAAAACATGGTTTTCTCTGCTATGTAAGATTATGGTAGAATTTTAAAAATAGCCCATTTTTTTTGGGCCATTTTTCATACAACATTTTTGGGTGATTTTTCATTATGAATTTAAAAAACGAAAAATCACCCAACAATAACGATAAATAGCCCAAAAATTTTGGGCCATTTTTCATATGAAATCAGGCCCAATTTTACATGCAATTTTTTTGGGCGATTTTTCATTTTTTTTTTTGGGCGATTTTTCTTTGGGCGATATTTCCTACAGCCGTTCTGGGCATGCCTTTTAGTATACCGATTGACTCAGAATCAATGTCAGAATCCATTTAACGAAGCCCGTTCTTCTATCAGGATGGCTGGTTGTCTGTCCAATATAACCTTGTGCGCAAATTACAGGTCGCAATTTTAAAAATAATTTTATAAAATTTGGCACATATGCGTTTATTGTCACAAGGCCGAAGCCATTTTATAATGGTGGGAAGCAGTTATTTAATTTTAATATCCTTCTTTCCGGAATAGGGTTTTGTGCCTATTAATAGCTATTTTGTTTTATAGACATTTGAGTTGAATAAGATCCAAAAATATTTTGTCGCAACCTACATAAATCACCAGAACAAATTTTTTTAGAATCGGTCCATATTTAACCCAGCTCCCATACGAATACACTAATAATGGTAGTACACAGAGAAAACCGATTCGTGATCACGACCGAATTCGGCGCCAATCGAATTTCGTCGGTTGCATGTACTATCACACAATTCGGTTCCAATTACTGAAAATTTCGTTGCTTAGCATAATAGTTTTGATAGCAACATTTGAATTTTAGTACACTATCAGTCATAACAACAGATATTGTTAGTTGTTAGTATGATTATTAGAAACAAAATTGTGCTTATACCCGAATAAATGATAGGTGCAACTTAATTAACACATAATTGGTGTTCATAACAAGAGATTTGATTGTCGTTATCAATATATTTTTTTTAACCGGTCAAATGTAGCCCATAAGGGGCAAGGACTTGTCCAAAGGTAATCTCAATGAATGGAAAAAATGGGTTATTTTACAGTACGATGTCCTAGGGCAGGACCATATAACCCAGCTTGCATTACAAAGGGGAAGTCTTAAAACTACTCCATGGTTTACTCCAGAGGATTAGCTTTGAAATCGTTTCAAAACTAAAACATGTCGTTAAAAAACGACAAACTCTTTTTAATAATGACATGGTCCATACTTGCACTACATTGGACCAGTCCAGCATCACAATGGATCAAGAAGTCCAATATAATTTGCAGGCTATAAAAAATAATACATACATTCATACAAACATATGTATGTACGTGTATATGTTCATACACAGAGAAAACAGATTCGTGATGACAACCGAATTTGGCGCCAATCGAATTTCGTCGGTTGTATGTACTATCACACAATTCGGTTCCAATTACTGAAAATTTCGTTGCTTAGCATAATAGGTTTGATAGCAACATTTGAATTTTAGTACACTATCAGTCATAACAACAGATATTGTTAGTTGTTAGTATGATTATTAGAAACAAAATTGTGCTTATACCCGAATATATGATAGCTGCAACTGAATTAACACATAATTGGTGTTCATAACAAGAGATTTGATTGTCGTTATCAATATATTTTTTTTTAACCGGTCAAATGTAGCCCATAAGGGGCAAGGACTTGTCCAAAGGTAATCTCAATGAATGGAAAAAATTGGTCATTTTACAGTACGATGTCCTAGGGCAGTACCATATAACCCAGCTTGCATTACAAAGGGGAAGTCTTAAAACTACTCCATGGTATACTCCAGAGGATTAGCTTTGAATTCGTTCCAAACGAAAACATGTCGTTAAAAAACCAAGACATGTCGTTTCACTGCAAACTCTTTTTAATAATGACATGGTCCATACTTGCACTACATTGGACCAGTCCAGGATCAAAATGGATCAACCAGTCCAGGATCAAAATGGATCAAGAAGTCCAATATAATTTGCAGGGTATAAAAAATAATACATACATTCATACATACATATGTATACACGTGTATTTATTAAGTTTTTCACATTTTCCATTTTTGACCGCAAATATATTTTTTAAATATAATATTAAAAATTAATTTTATCTATCAAATGTTTTGACAGAAAATTTAGTAAGCAATTGGGGCTTTTAACTATTTTTTGGTTGTGAATTTCGAATAATTATATTTTCATTTGTTGTACTCGAATTGAATCTATTCCAACAATCAATAATTAGCTGCAATAAATGAATAAACATTTATATTACAAAATTTATTGACGAAAGCAAATTATTGATTGCAATGACCAATATTCAGTGTTGCCCTATATTTAATTCGGTTGTGATTCTAATCATTTGTACTAATTTTTAGAACTTAATTTAATTAGTTTTCATAACTAATAAAAGAATTGAGGGAATCATATTTCAGTTGGAACAACGTTTTAATAATCAAGAGAATTAAAAATCAGTTAGAACTATACATTTTTAATAGTTGCAATAATAAATCATGCTACTTGATCAATATTTTATTACTGCAACCGTTTCCCAACCAATTTGTTTTCTGTGTGTACCTACAAGAAAACGTAAATTACTTACCCCTATTTATTAAGTTTTTCACATTTTCCATTTTTGACCGCAAATATATTTTTTAAATATAATATTAAAAATTAATTTAATCTATCAAATGTTTTGACAGAAAATTTAGTAAGCAATTGGGGCTTTTAACTATTTTTTGGTTGTGAATGCCAAATAAATATATTTTCATTTGTTGTACTCGAATTGAATCTATTCCAACAATCAATAATTAGCAGCAATACATGAATAATCATTTATATTACAAAATTTATTGACGAAAGCAAATTATTGATTGCAATGACCAATATTCAGTATTGCCCTATATTAAATTCGGTTGTGATTCTAACCATTTGTACTAATTTTTAGAACTTAATTAAATTAGTTATCATAACTAATAAAAGAATTGAAGGAATCATATTTCAGTTGGAACATTATTTTTTTAATCAAGAGAATTAAAAATCAGTTAGAACTATACATTTTTAATAGTTGCAATAATAAATCATGTTACTTGATCAATATTTTATTACTGCAACCGTTTCCCAACCAATTTGTTTTCTGTGTGTAGATACTTAGATAATATTGGCACAAAATGTCTTATGTGAATATTAACCTCACAACATACTTTTTTAGGCGGAAACATGATCGCCCAAATACTGCAATGTAGAGTCGGACTTGATCGTCTATACTTTCTTACTTTTTTTGTGTTAAAAATTGGCTACTTTACTCTCTATTTTTAATCTGTTAACAGTACATTTATTGTCGTTATTATTTAACATGAACTTTTTTTGTGTCGTTAGCTACCGACATTTTTTGCCGATAAAAATTGTTAAAATTTCATTACAGAATAGCTCTTAACGACAATTTTCGTTAGCTAACGAATTTTGACTACTTAACGACAATTTTTTGTCGTTAAAAAGTTACAGAATTTCAGTACTGGTAACACTATTTTTGGAATTCTACGTTAATTTAGCCTTCGTAAATTAACTATCGAGTATCTATGGTGTCAAATTTAACCCGAAGTCAAGAAATACGTTTTAAAATTATGAAAAAACCTCACACCATAGATATCTATACGCATCGGTTTTTGTCAACCGATTAAGAATAATTCGATTAATCGATCAAACAAAACCAAACTCTTGTTCAAATAAGTTCAAAACGCCGATTTTCGAATAACGAATAAATCGATTAAATATTGTCGATTAATCGAACAACCATTTTTTATTAAAAAATAAATTAAATAAAAGCTTAGAATTTGATTAATTCTCATAAGGTTTTAGTGATTTTATACAAAATGTAGGAAAGTTAAAAAATATTGCTGCTATAGCCCTGGTTGTAATTAATCTTAATTTTTGCACTCATTGTATATCAAAAATGTATTTTATGTTTTTATTTAACAAATCTTATCAAACATTTGAGTAGGTGAGTTGCAAAACTCGTTCGTTACAAAATTTAAAATACGAAATGAAATGATATAATTGTATCAATGCATGTCCTCTTCCATGTTTTTAGCACGGACATGCAATCAGAATATTTCGTCTAATAAAGCGCCAAAAGAACTGTAAGAATCCTTTGCCATCTCGTATTTTTAATTTTGCAACGAACGAGTTTTGTATCTCATCTTCTTAATTGTATCAGCTGTTTTGTTTTTAAGTCAAACGTTAAAAAATTTTGAAGAAAGGGAATCTTTCAATTTCGGATGAAAAATTTAGAAATAAACGAAAAGCTTAAAAATAAAGAATTGATTTATATAAATCATAATATGAAAGTAAAAATTGTTGTTATTGTACTATAATAAAATTTTTTTTAAATTATATATGTATATCTTTACAATTTGTAAGTGCCACAATACTACCATTTAAAACGATGTAGTGGAAGATAATCCAACGACATCAAGAAATGCCGAACTTGGTCCAATGGAAAAATACATTAAGACGGCGGCTGTCGATAGAAATTGTAGACAGAAGTTTGGCTGAAGATGGTAGGTCTTCCAACGCCTTTCGAAAATCCAGAGTAATATCGGATTATTAAGCAATTAAGGGTTTTACGATGCCTTAAAGTAATACAACGATTTGGAGTTAAGATGAAAAATCTTATGCATCAAAAAAAGAAGAAGTAATAGCGGATGGAATGGAAGATTTTCCATAGTAATTTTTTTGTTAAAATAATTTTTTTATTCGTTATTCTCATCGATTAATCGAATAATTTTTTAGATTTAATCGTTTGATCGAACGAACAAAAACAATTAGTTGAATTATTCGAACAAAGTTGAAAGGCGAATAATTGACAACTCTAGCAGCTAGATATCTAATTGAAGCAAAGCCACTTTTTGCAAGAACTGTTTTTTTGCAGATAACCGTTAACATTACTCTCGTACACTGCTTAAACCTCAAATCAACCAAAATTATGCACCTTAAAGCCTACAAAGAGTCAGCTAGTGGAAGAACGTTGTAAGTTACTTAAAAATTATACAAAGTAAATGGTTTTAAACGTGGAATAACGTTTTAAAAGCCATCAGTCATGATGCTTTGTGTAGTGGAAGAACGTTTTAAATGACATCGTGATTGTGGAAATGAAACGTTTTTCCACTAAAAAAAAGTTATAAACTGTAAATTTGCATGTAATTTATGTTTTAAATTTGTTGATATTTTGCATAAAAATTTTTGTTATCATTATTTTTAATAATCTAAAAAAAAAACTAAAAAATTAATAATCTTGCCTGTTAAAAACGCTTTTTTTGCTCTCCTGAAAAAAAATTATTTTGGAACTTAAAACGTTATTCGCGGCTGTGCTTCACTTGTAGAAATTACGGGCATGAATCAACAAAAAATGCTAAATTTGGATTGAAAAATGCTTAAAAGGGCTTCTAAACAATTGTTTGGTGAAAAGGGTAGAACTGGTTCCCTACCTCAATCTTCTAACCTTTTTCACCAACAAATTAAAAAATTTGTTTTAACCAGGGACCGTAACGGTTATAAGTGGTATCAAAAAAGTTATTTTATAACAGTTATTTTAAGATTAAAAAAAAACTCAATCTTTAACAGTTATTTAAAATAAATTAAAATCATTTACAAAATGCTATAATTACAGAACAAGTTTATTGAAAAAAAAAACCCATAAGTATGCAGATTAACTGCACCAAATATGCAGTTTGGTTTTATTTACTACCTTTTGTCTGCCTTATTTTTAAATTGTGAATGTAAGTGTGTCCGACCCTCTTCTTAGCCCAACATTCAAGCGTCTAAAGTGTAAATGTTTTCCTTGTTAACTTTTTTTTCCAAAATAAGTTTGCTCGTGTTTTTCTAACACATGATCATTTAACATTTTGGCCTTTAAGTGGTCAAAAATCTGAGTTTTTTCTATGGATTTTATCTCGTTGTCAGTTTGAGCAACAAAAAGACATAAAACGTTTTGAATAAAAATTAATTGAAAACATTTTGATTAATCAGATTAAACGAATTGTTATTGTATTAATTTAAAATGCAAAAAGCAAAAAAGCACAGTTTAAGGGTACGTACGATAGTTGTTGCAGTTTTTTCTTTATAAGGACAACAAATAGGTGGTCAATGTTGCAATCAACAAATGTTGTTTAGTTGACAGCTAGTTTGTTGTTTTTTCATGTTGTTTGCTTTTTTTTGTGTTGTTATTGTGGCTATTGCTTTTATTGTTTGTTGTTGGTAGTTAAACCGATCGTATCCGTGTTGAATTGTCGCTACAAATTGTCATGATTGTTGTTGACTGTTAACCATGGTGAACTACACACAAACATACACACTTACATAAATAAATAAATATTTAAGGCTATATCGCTCATTTGCTGCAACGTCGTCATAACTCCAAAAAATTAAATTTTGAAGTTAGTGATGCAGAAATGTTCGTCAAGTTTTTCTTTGTATTGTGTACCTATAAAATTCATCTTTTATAATTTCAACAAATAGAAACTGGGAATTATTTCCTCCCGAAGGTTACTTTATATTATATTCAACATTTTTTAATTTTTTTTTCGAATTTATTCTATGAGCTCAATATCCGTTATGTATTTTATAAAGCTTTTTTGTAATAGTCTGGTAGTGTATAAAGTCATTTCTGAAAAATTTAAGGAATAGAACTATTACAAAAAAGCTTTATAAAATACATAACGGAAATTTAGCTCATAGAATAAATTCGAAAAATTAAAAATGTTGAATATAATATAAAAGTAACCTTCGGAAGGAAATAATTCCCAGTTTCTATTTGTTAAAATAGTTGAGTTAAATACATTCAATTTATAAAGTAACACTATCCAGTGAGACACAAAGAATGCTGACGAAGGCCGTAGCGGGCCAAAAAATGCATTACATTCTACTGGTGTCTAATAATTGTAAATTTTTCTGTACATAAAATATACCTCATTGCTTTCCCAAGGAAGGCTAAGGTAAAATGTAAAAAGAAAATACAATATAATAGTCTGGTAGTGTATAAAGTCATTTCTGAAAAATTAAAGGAATAGAACTATTACAAAAAAGCTTTACAAAATACATAACTGAAATTTAACTCATAGAATAAATTCTTTTATAATTTCCCAATTTGAAATCAGGTAAATAAATAAAGAACTCTAAACACTTTAATTTCGTAATGTATTTTTTTTTGAGTTATGACGACGTTGCAGCAAATGAGCGAAATATAGTCTGAAATACTAACATTTACACACGTAAACAAATTAGATTTAAACATATACAACAACACAAAAAACAAGTTAGAGTGCTATATTCGGCTGTGCCGAATCTTTGATACCCTCCACCGACAGTTCGAATGTTTAAGGAGTAATATCTGTATGATATCATACAGATAATAATAACATATGTTAAAACCAAAATTAATAACAAATCGTCACAGTTTAAGATAAATAATAACATATGTTATTATTATCTTAAACTGTGACGATTTGTTATTAATTTTGGTTTTAGGCGATTAAACTGTTTTCCGGTAGTAGGGTTTATATGGGGCCTAGGGTAAATTATAGACCGATCATCACGAAATTTCACAGCGTCATTTCTAGTCCTTTAAAACTGTGACGTACTAATTTCTGTTGTGATAGCATTATTAATTATGGTTTAAGGTGTACTAAGCTGTTTTCCGGGAGTAGGGTTTCTATGGGACCTAGGGTAAATTATGTACCGATCTTCACGAAATTTCACAGTATCATTTATAGTCCTAAACTGTGACGTACCAAGTTTTGTTACGCTAGCGTTATTTTTTACAATTTTAGGCGTACTAAACTGTTTTCCGGGAGTAGTGTTTATATGGGGCTTAGGGTAAGTTATGGACGGATCTTCACGAAATTTAACAGCGTAATTTCCAGTCAAATAAAACAAATTTTTGCAAAATCTTATCTCATTCCGTTCCTTGCTCCAGCATTTATGTTATTTTTTGTAACAAAATTATCAATTTTTTTAGGTGGTGGTTCCACATTTTTATTCATAGCACTGGTCCTACTGAACCGATTTTGCTGGATTTCAATCCCAAACTGCTTAGGATAACTACAAGCAATTTGGCACCAAGTTTGTTCATTTCTTTTGAGTTGTTCGAAAGTGAGCGTGTTTTCAACAGACGCACAGACGGACAGACAGACGGACATGGCTAAATCGACTTAGAATTACTCAAGGACCCAGAATATATATACTTTATGGGGTCTGAGATGAATAATAAAAAAGTTTCACACGGAATGACAAACTTTATATACCCTCTTCGCAACTAATTGTGGTGGAGGGTATAACAACTAACGAATAAGAAGTTAAACATTTGATATTGTTGTTGTCATTGTGGTTGATGTTTTTAGTAGTTGACAGTAAGTAAAGTTTGAAGTTTAAAATACAAATCGCTCCCGGCAGTCACCCAAAACGACAGACACCAACAACAAAAACACGTCCACCATATAAGTCGTTTAAGTCAAAGTTAAACGATGGAAAAAAATCTAACAAACGACCGACAACGACCTCATCATCACGACTTTTGTTTTTATTTAAAATTCTGTTGGTTGCTTGTCTCTCTAAAACTAACGGACAGACGATCGGACGTAATGATGTATGTTTGTATGTGAGTAAAATCTTTAGTGGTTGATTTTGGCGAATTTTATTTTTTGATATAGCGGTGTTGTTAGATTTCCTTCAAATTTATTGTTTTTTTACACCCTACAGAAAGTATCAGAGTAGTATAGATTGTGTTGATAACTTCCAAAGAGGCTTTTTCGAAAATAAAATTTAGAATCTCTTAATTAGGCTCAAAAATAAATTAAAATTGACAATTAATTAGTTTTAGATTGGCTCCCTGTTCGGGAACTTTTTTTTTTATTAATTTTCAGAAAAAATATTTTTAAAATTCGGGAATTCATCTTCACTAAAACTTTTATTTGTTACATTTAATGGTGCTAACTATAACTTAAAATCGATGTTTAAAGAAAGTTATTCAAGAAATATTTTTGAATCAAAGCAAAACGACTAAACTTGTTAAAAATCGGATTAATAAAACAACGATTTTTGACTTTATCTAACGCTGCAGTCACACACTTAAGTTTTGCTTTCCAGGTTTTTACACAATTACTTGTCAAAATTTAAAAAAAAATTAAAGCTTTGACGTAGCCTGCACGCAATTTAAAGGCAATTTCTTTTATACTTATATTATCAAGATTTATGAGGGCAGAATATGTTTAATCACTAGCAATCAACTGTTTTCTTGACTGTATTTTTAAACAAGGAAACAGAATTTGAAAGAAAATTCGCATCAAATTATAAAAGTATGAATGTGTTAACGAAAATATTGAAATTTCTATATAATAAAAATGAAATGTTGTGTGTTGCTGATCGCATTGGACGATTTTTTCTTTAAAATGATCGCCATGGTTCAACTTAGGTTTTTATGGAAAGAATATTTTTCCCCGCCTACTTTTACGCACACTTTTTTCGATTTACCTAAAATCAGAAAACGGTTCCATCAATTTGTTTTCAAATGTTCGTATTAATCTATTTTAAGTTTTCATCGAAAGAAAAATTTACCACGCCTACTCTTACGCCCACTTTTTCTATTTATTTGGGCGATTTTTTTCTTTAAAATGATCGCCATGGTCCAACTTAGGTTTTTATGGAAAGAATATTTTGCCCCGCCTACTTTTACGCACACTTTTTTCGATTTACCTAAAATCAGAAAACGGTTCCATCAATTTGTTTTCAAATGTTCGTATTAATCTATTTTAAGTTTTCATCGAATGAAAAATTTACCACGCCTACTTTTACGCCCACTTTTTCTATTTATTTGGGCGATTTTTTCTTTAAAATGATCGCCATGGTCCAACTTAGGTTTTTATGGAAAGAATATTTTGCCCCGCCTACTTTTACGCACACTTTTTTCGATTTACCTAAAATCAGAAAACGGTTCCATCGATTTGACTAATTTTTTTTTTCAAATGTTCGTATTAATCTATTTTAAGTTTTCATCGAAAGAAAAATTTACCACGCCTACTTTTACGCCCACTTTTTCTATTTATTTGGGCGATTTTTTTCTTTATAATGATCGCCATGGTCCAACTTAGGTTTTTACGGAAAGAAAATTTTGCCACTTTTTTCGATTTACCTTGAATCAGAAAACGGCTCCATCGATCATTAGTAATCAGCTACCGAGCGAAGCAGCTCGAATTGAAATAAAAAAAATGCACTTTAAATACTTGAAGATATTAACTTAAATGTCTCTAAAAATCAGTAAGAACTTTTTGCTTAAATTAAGGATGATGCGAGCAGCGATTGGCTCCGTTTTGAAACAAAAAAAGTTTACCAACCTTTGTTATGTTAAAATATCTGACACAGGTCCTACTAGATAAGATTAGGTTTGGTATAAATGACAGTCAGTATCCATCTGACACACTTAGACCCATTGTGATACCGTAGAGTTCCACAAAACAGAACCCCCACCGCAGAACCAACCTGAACTTCGAATGAAGCTTAAAAAGCGCTCCAGTTAAACGCCAGAGACCCCGCAGAATCCGTCAAATGTGACGGATTTCATTTCGGTCAGTCGTTTTCTCGAAGGTGTTTTACGTTTTCCTCCTCCTCCTCCTTGCCATCACAGCTGCGGCAGTATTCATAGTGTCCGGCTCCCAAACGCAGTGCATGCCTACCTATAAGACAGTGTCTCATGACAACGGATACCAAGAGTGATACGTCGCTGTCACCTGTCAACCATACAGGCCCTTAATAATCCAAACCAATTATAAATAATTTTTTCTGATTGAGTTAATTTCATCCCAATCAATGGCCATAAATTTTAATAAATATCACAAAACTTTTAACTTAAATACAAACTGATAATCTGTTCGATATTTCTTAAATGACAATTAGATCAATAGAGTTTCGCATTTGCAAAGATCGTATTTTCACGATTATATTATTTTTCAGAATATCAACGGATAAAAGCTGTACCTTAAATTAGCAGGTAATTAAAATAAATATCGGGCTCTATCAGAGACCAATCTGGTATTACACAAACAAAAAGAGTCAGACTCTAAGCTTCTGGACTAGTTATTAGCGAGGTAACTTTAACAACCACGTGGTGGCTGTGGCTCAAGTCCATATCACAGGAAGTGAGATCTTAAAGATGATAGATTTGAAGCTGATTTATTGCCGTAGACAAAATATTAAAGTAAAGCTGCTGTTGCTATTCAAAGAAGAGAAGTAAGTGTAGAGTTGATCGGGTCTGTTATCCCAAATATACAAAATAAATTTAAACACATTTTTCTCTGTTTTATAACTTAGAGAAAGCTTTTCTAAAATCGGTTTTATGCATTACCTTAAAGATTTGATTCCTTTATTTACTAGTGAATTCATATATTGATTCCTATGGTTCCAAGTTGGAACAAAGGGCCGTGAATTCATACATTAGATTAATTTAGCACGAGTTAAATTGTGTTTGCTTATGTCGTAGGGTATTTATTAAATATTTTTTGTTTTAAATTGTTTATTCAAGAAGAACATTCATGCAAACATACATCGAAAAAAAACTAGCACGTGACATGTAGTCCAATTTTTTCTTTTTCTTTAAAGTCCTATTGTTTTTGTTAATTTCTCTGCAATCAATTGAAAATTTGCAAATTTATGTACCATTTATTTGTCTTTTTATTTGTTTTATTTTAGAGTTTTAACTCTTCGTTGTGGTTGTTAGTTTTTGAAGGTGCTACAAAAACACGATGAAAATTGAACGTTGACTTTAAAAGTGGAAGTTATTTATTTGTTGTTTTTCTATTTTTTGTTGCTGTTGACTTTGTTGCATTAAATTACTGGATCGTGGCATCATGATTTTAAGCCAAAACTAAAAAGAGCGAAATAAACCCCAAAGAAATTGTCATCAGTCATGTTCTTCTGTATTTTAATTTGAGCTTTTCTTCTTTCTTTCTTTCTTTATTTATTTTTCTTTTATCGTTTTTGAGAAAGTTTGTTTTTTATTTTTTTTTTTTTTTTTAAGAATCCTAAAATGGTGGTCAATAAGAGTTGAAATTAATGTGGTTTGTTGTCATTCATTATTTTAAGTCAAAAATAAGAGATTGACAGAATAATTATGTATTAAAATTTGTACTGCTGGATCAATTATAATATTTCGCTGTGCTTTTGGTTTTGCCTCTTCTAAATCCTTATAAATAAAAAGACGTTATTTTCGATCTATGTATATATTTCGAACTTACAGTTCATATTCAGGATCTTATTTGGTTTGGTTTGGTCAAAATATCGATATTTTAAAAAAAAATAATCGATATATATCGCCGATATTTAAAATACCGAAATATCGATGTATCGATATTAAAATACGACTATCGAACTCGATATTTTTAAAAGTCAGTTTTCATTAAACACTCAAAATTTTATCCGTTTTTTCAAACAATATGTATTTAAAAATTGGCATCACTGCAAGCACCATATGTTTTTATAAACTAATATGAAGATCAATAACTCCCCGTCTCCAACTGACATGATTTTCTGTTAAAACATGGTTATAAAAGCGTTCTTAAAACATTTGCATTAACAAACGCGTTCCAACATGAGAAAACCTCTAACATGATGATTCTATACTTAACACTAACATCATTTTAGTGTTAATGTTAAGCATTTCATGTTAGTTGTAGACTGCATGTATTAGAAGAAGAATTAAGAAAGAAGCGGGGGTTTTACCTTGCATATTTCTAATTAAAACAGTAAAGTCAAACGAACTTGAAAAGATTTATTTTATGCGGTTTTGGAACAATATATGGAGGGCTCAGAGCTGAAGCGAACCAAGTCAAAAATGAAAATTCGATAATATTTTGAGTTTGAGTAAGTGAATTGTCATTAATTTCTGGAGCCATTGACATGGGTTTATTACCGTTACCTTTGGAACGAAAAACTTTTTGATTTAGTCCGTTACCAAACTCGATAGAGTTAAAATTTGCGAAGAATTTCACACCAGTTTTGAAATACATATATGTATTTTATTTTATGACTTGGTTCGGTTCAGCTTTGAACCCTCCATATGTGCCTATATATATTTGGAATAATAATTAGATTTGGGCATGTATATTAAATTTTTTAATTTGGTAATACGTTCTATATATCAATACATCGATATTTTTGAAAAAATAAATATCGATACTCTTAAAAAATATCGATTCGATATATATCGATATATTTTTCCAATTTGCCCATCCCTAGTTTGGTTTCAGAAGTCCGTGTCTAGATTATAAAACATTTGCAGCTTTACTTTTATAAATTCTTATTTAAAACTGCATTCTCGTCCACAAATTTATTTTGTTTATTTCGTAGCCTTCCATTTTTCTTCTTTTTTAAATAACAAACTTACATAACTGAAACAAAGTACACTTTGTCATTTGTCTTTTCCATTTCACCTACAAACTCAAATGTTTCGCTGCAAATGTTTCAAAGTCTGGACGGGGACTTAAGGAACTAACAGCCGTACCTAAACATAAGCGGCACGCGTTTTCTTGTTGCGGATGTGCGTAAGACCCTTAAATCTAGGACATTAAGGCAGCAACCAACATTTCAATCCTAAAAGACCGCAGCTGGCCAAAAACTTATCTAGTCCAATAGGAAGCAGTAGTCTGCAGAACTTAAGATTCTGGACTGGTTAGGTAAAGTAAAAGTAATTACATTGAAAGTGGAGTTTAAACCTAAATGCCTGATAAGCAAATCTTAAAAATGTTGGTTGGTGCTAAAGTTTGTCTCCGGTTCTCTTTTAATTTAACAAGGCTGTTTAGAGCTAGAGTTGGTAGGATGAATTCACTCAGAGTAATTTAGGATTAGACTAAAACAATGCAATTTAGAAGAGGTGGATAAATCCTTTAAATACCTCTTTGTCAACTCCCACTTTGAAGAAATCTCTCTTATTAAAAAGGATCTTTTATCCTTTCAGTAGAGTCAAGTCAGCTTGGACAATGGCTTAAGATGTGTTTGTATCTAATATTCTCTAACACTGCGTCAAAAATCTAACATCACATCTCTGTAATATAAGAGAAAAATTTCCCCACTTCAAAGAAACCAAATTTCACTTTTATTTGTTACAATTGCAATTTTAGCAATAAAATGTGACTGAATGGTTGGACACTGTTGATTTATAGGGACAATAAATGTTTTTTTATTGGTGTTGTTGTCAGTTTTGTTTCGGCAACCTTTTGTTGTTGTTGGCGTTGTTGCATTTTTATAATCGAATTAATTACACACTTGCATAACAATAAATTACAATTACGTATGAACATGTAACGTCATTATTGGAAGAATTATTTTCCTTCGTTTTGTGCAACATTTCGTTTTATTTCATACTAAATAAGTTTTTCACTACGTTTTTTATCGTTTTTAGTGTGACAGCAACCATTAGCCAGGCGATGCTAAGCGAGCCAACCAGCCCCAGTCATTGAGGTAATCAAGTAACCAAGCAGGCAGGCAGGCACGCTGGCTGGCTAAAGCTTAAAGTTGCGGTCTTGTTATCCGTGTTGTTAAATCAGTACAACCAGCAATAACAACAAATAGCAACAATATAATACAGCAACAAATAGCAACGACGATGAGTGCCCGTTAACACAGGAGTATCGAATTTCAATAGCAACACATTCAGTTAGCAGTAGAAGCAGCAGCAGCAACATTCATTCAAACAGTTGTACATTTTAATTAACATCATTACCCTTACGACGACGACAACAATAACAACTACAACACTTCAGTGGCGGTTTAATTGGTTGTTGCTGCTTTGCTTGATTATTTAAGGTTTTTTTTCCCGACTAGGTATTTTTGGTTTGAGTCGTTTTACTGTAAGTGCTTCCTTCATCTTATTTTTTGGTGTGACCACGAGAATGCTAAAATGTCTTAATTTGTAAACTTCATCGAGCTTACAGATAAATGCTGGCCGCCAACCTAAAAGATCCATTTGAGAAAATGAAATACCACCACAAAGACGTCAACGTTTAAGCAGCTAAAATGTTCAAGTGACTTGCGAGAAAAGCAAAACGGATAAGAATTTAGTAGATGTAGAAAAAATAGCATTTATTTAGAAAACGAGATTTATTATGACAATCAAATTTGCTTCCAACCGTATGATTTAATTATATCGCAGGATTTTTTTCGTAATTCGAATAAAAAAATCAAATATCGTCAGCTCAATATTGGTTTGACCTACCGACCATTTCAAAAAAATGAGTTAGTTATGGGTTGTATATATTTTTAATACTCCTTTTCTGAATCCAAAATCTGGGGGCTTATTCTGGCAGTCGTGATCGAATACTTTTTCGATTCGAAAGCAATTTTATTTCTAAATCTTTCAGTAGAATCGAAATTATATTTTCAGTATTGTGAAAACTCAATACAGTATTCCACAGATAATTACCTCGCCAAAAAGCCAATTTATTTGGGTAATTTTGCGAGTTAAGCATTTAAACGAATACGCTTAACTACCTCATTGAGGTAATGAGGCAGTAAAAAGCAATAAGATTTGCTGTCTTAAATTGTATCTGTAATGCTTTTTGAGATGTACTGTCATATCCTACTAACATAAGCGTACTCATACATACAAACTTATGATCAGGGAAACCGTAAATATGCAATCGCATGTTTTTTTTTTGGGCGACCAATGAAGGCAGAAACAATATATTTATCAAAATTCAAAATATTTCATCACTCTGCAGTTTTGTTTGCTAAACATTTTTTTTTTTGGTGAATATTTTCTTATGATCTGGCCTAACCTAGCATTTACACATGAAAGTAAATTTCTTGAAAGTCGCAATACACTCACACTTTTTCACTAACACACACATATAATTTTTGTACATTCAGCCAATCGGCTGTTTCTTCGATTTTTCGTTGATAATACGTATGCTCCACTTGCAAGAAAGTACTTTCATGTGCAAACCCCAGGTAAGCAACCGGTGAAATGCGCATAGAAACAAGCTGATAATCCAATTAATTCGCAAGTGCATGGCATAAAAAACTGAACTGGCAAAGCAATTTGTTTTTGTTTTTATTTGGTTTTTTTTTAACCCACTTACATAATTAATTTCGAATTCAAATTTTAATAATTCATTTAATAAAAATGTTAATAGAATCTTACAAATAAATCAATTACAATATTATTTTTTTATTTAGTTTGAATCAACTGAGGTAATTGAATAAAATATAGAACTTATGGTAAATATTTTTTTAGTTGAATCAATTAACCCATTGGTTGAAATCTCGTGCATTGTTTTTTTTTTTATCATACACTGATAGAAAAGGCCTCGTAACGCTGATGTATTTTGACATCAGTACTATGACAAGTGTCTTCGTTTTTGACTCCATGACACTTTTCATAATGGTGATGTCAACCTTAACATCACTTGGCCAAAGTGTCATCAATGTCAAAACTAAATAATGTCATCAATGGGATGACACATCGGTATCACAGAAATGACGAACATGTCCTCAGTGCGATGACGAAGTAACATCGGAGAAAGGACACATTAGGATCAATTTAATGACAGTTTGTCATTAAGTCAAAGTCATTGGAATTGACTTAAGTCAAAGTGGGAGAATACATATTATTATTTACTAACCCGTTACACATGATTGTTTGACGTTTGTTGAATTACGACCTTTGTTCACAGCAGAACTCTCAATAATAAGTCACCAGCACCATATTATGGTTTTCGTAATGATTCTATTTTAAAAATTTTATGTATTTAACTAAATAATTAAAAAATATACAATTGCTTGTGCAAAAACTTTTTTGTTTGATTCAGCAAAATTATTTGTTTGAAATTTATATAAATTCCAGTAAACTTTTTGTTTGATTCAGTTAAATAATTTGTTTGAAAAAGTCGGTGTTTTTTTCAATAAACAATATGCAAATAAATTGTTTGAATATGCGAATTTGTTAAAAGGACCGATTTCAGACAAAAAATTGTTTGATTCTACAAATTTTTTGTTTGTATTGGAAAAATAATTTTTTCTGTGTATAATACATTGTAATCATATATAATAATGTTATTAATATACAAAATGTGGCATCGAATTGATGTCACTATAGTCATAACATAGATGACACGTAAAAAATTACAAAATTGTACGAAGACGTTAGGCCTTGGATTGATGTTACTTTTTGCATCATTGATGCCATTTGTAGTAACATTGATGTCACAATTTTGATGTTAGGGCATCATCAATATGAAGAAGCATTTTTCTATCAGTGTATACCAGAGAACTGCAAAATCACAATTTTTCTTGATTTATTCATACGCTCAAATTTACATTCACTCTTTGCTTGCAAAACAAAGTTCAACGTTGGTAATTTTTACATCGTTTCGTACACATTTGATTTTTGCATGTATTCGTTTTTTATTAAAAGTGCATTCTTTGCATTTTTGTTGAATGACTGCAAACCAGCAGCGAAAGTTTGCGGTTGCGCATGTTTGATTGTATTTATGACCGCAAGTGAGTGTATTTAATGCTGTTCATTTAATGCGATTTTTTTTTAATTGCACAAAGCCGTTCTCTGGTGTATACATAAATTTTTAATAAATGAATCATTAATTAAGGAACAAATCACTTTTCTCAATTTTTATATTTAACTTTCAAAAAATAAATTAAAAAACTTTTGTTTGTAAAAGACGTTTTTTTTTTTAATAAATATTTATAAAAAGCATTTATCCTTTAATTTTCGAAACCCCCGAATCCCGAAAAATCCCGGGATTCGATTTTTGAAATTTCTTTGTTACTTTAAGATTTGTTTTTTCAAAATTTGATTTGATAAAGAAATTTAACTTGAGCTAAGTAAAAACATTTTGTAACGTTTACTCGAAGAAGTACGACTTCTAGAAGAAGCGCAAGTCTGAAATTTAAAAATTCTTTATCAATTTTTGTGTTTGTTCCTTATAAATATAAATTGATTTTTATCTCAAGACGAAAACAGTCGATGGCAGATTACGGTGCTCACAAGTTTTAGAAATCCTGGTTCATTTAAAAACCTTTTTAAGCAGTTCACGAAATTGAGAGCGGGAACCAGTGAAATATCCTTGAAAAACGAACTACTGCTGATTGTAAAAAATCGGAAATCCTTTCCGGGTCTGTATTTTATTTTAATATCAACTGATCGGTAAATTTTCAGATCCTTAATAATGGGCAGTATTTACAACCATGAATTTTTTATTTAGGTTGGATAACAAAATAAGATTAAATATGATAAAAAATATGGCCTTTTGTACACCCAAGGAAAATACTTTTTCTCTCATGCTAGATAAAACTTGTATTGCAATCGATCGTTTTGCTTTAGTTGTCGTTGCTCTCTTTATTAATGTTGCTGGCATTTTATCGTCAATGTTTTTATTGCTGTTAATATTGTTGTACACATTACTGTTGCTTGCCTGTATTAAAGATTATATTTTTAATATGGTGGCAATAACAACTAACTACATACTCTGCGGCTTCCAACAAACGCCGAACAGTTGAACTATTCATTTCGCCGCTTAGACTTTGCTGTCGTCATCAAGATTCTCGTCATCACCACCACCAATAACATCTTCGTCAGCAGCAACAATAAGCAGTCCATTAACATTGTTGTCGACATTACGCCAAACAGACGACCATTTAGCCAGCCAACCAGCCTTCATCCGTTGATATTGCTTGGTCAATGGTATTTAAAAAAAAAAAAATGATAGAGAGAAAATGAAAAAATAATAAAATATGATGAAAAAGAAGATGAAGTAAATTAAAAGCCAAGGATTAACTTGTAATTTAACATGAACTTGTAGTAATGCTGACTTGTCTAACTAACTTACTAACTAACTAACTAACTGCCTATTTGTGTTTGACTTTGTTGTGTTTTAAAGCTGACGATGATGAAGTCATCATCCATGTATTTGTCATAATCAGCAGCATCAGTGCAAACACTACCACCAGCATCTGCTTCGCTATCAATTGCTCAACATTCGAACATTTATTTTTATGGCAGTTGTTTTTGTTGTTGCTGCAACTTCATTTCTGTTCCGCTTAAAAAAATGTTGCTAAAACAAATTTGTTGTCTTCAAAAGAGTAATTGTCAGTTGTTGTTTTCGATGTTGTTGCTTTTGATTTCTTTGACTTTGATTGTGTTCGAAAAACAATTTAAAACAAATTGGCGCCTTAATTTTTTAAGCAAATGGGCGTCATAACAATCTTTTGTAGGATACAATTTAGTGGGAGGTTTATTTTTCTCATTTTTTTTTTCTTCAAAACTTTATTGCCATTTAATGCATTTATTTGTATCGAATATCTCTCATAATTGTTATTGACACACTTAGCAAACTATAAATTAATAATTATAGGATTTTTAATATTGTATTTATTTATATCAACTTTTAATTTATGGTTATAAAATACGATTTATTGAAACGAGTTTTTGACTTAAAAGAGTTTTTTAAATGGAAGTGGAAAAATATTTTTTTTAAAAAATACCAAAAAAATCTATAAACATGTATAAGAAGTTGTAGTCTATATTATTGTAATTATTTCCATAAAGCTTTATGTATGTATTTCCTAAAACGAAATTTATTGTCCCTAAACACGATTTACCCGTTACGTGGATGTGAAACAACTTTTTGCGCAATTTTTATGAAAAAATATGGCACCGCAGCAGAGAACGGCTTTGTGCGATTGCAAAAAATTCGCATTAAATCAACAACATCAAATACACTCATTTGTGTTCATGCAATCAAACTTTCTCAGCCACACACATCGATGTTGTTTTAAAATTCTTTCAAGTCATGCACAGCGTATTGGCTTTGCCATTCATACCATATTTAGCTTTGTTCGCCAATTATTGCTTTGGAAAAAAACATATACATACAAAGAAAAATACACAAAAATCATTGCTCTGATGACTATTCAGCAGCTGAAACAATTTCCATAGAAACAGAAGACGTTTTTATTTTTTATCATTTCTTAAAAAGTACAGTAGTTCTGCATGTACAATGTGTTGTTGTAATTGTTGTTTATCTTGCTTGTTACGCTTTTAAAAAAATAACCTGCAAAAAATAGGACTCATCCAAACACGCGTGTTAAATGTACCCCACAAGGGACTAGAACTAGTCCCTAGGGCAGGATCATATAACCCAGCTTTGGATTACAAAGGCGTAGCATTAAAACTACTTCATGGTATACTCAAGAGGATTAGCTTTGAAGTCGTTTAAAAACGAACACATTTCGTTAAAAAACGAAGACATGTCGTCTCACTGCAAACACTTTTTAACAATGACATGGTCCATGCTTGCATTACATCGGACTAGCCCCATGAGTATGAGTATGTGAAAAGGGGAAAAATTACGAGGGAAAAATTATTCACGATAGGGGTGATTATTTGCAAACTCACACATGCACAAATCAAATGTGTACAAAACGATGTCAAAATTACCAACGTTGAACTTTGTTTTGCAGGCATAGAGTTAATGTAAATTATAGCGTATGAGTATATCAACAAAAATAGTGGATTTTGCAGTTCTCTGCACTGCAGCAGTTTAGAGCTTCAAATGAAAAAAAAACTTTAAGCAAACAAATTGTAAAATTAATCGAAAATCGCGAAAGTGAAAAAAAAAATTATTATGGTTGCCTTCGAACATGTTATGGTTAATTATAACTAAAATATGTTTAACACTTATAATAGCATGGTTGGTTTTCAACCATAGCATGTTGCTCTTTGAAAAGAGGAAAACACTATAGTTTATTTAAAAACAAATTATTGTCATATTTAATCATTAATGCTCAGAGGCAACCATTGTATGGTTGTGGTTTCTTGATGGAGGCCTAATTTAACCATAATATGGGTGTTGGTTAAAAAAAACATAATATGTTTACAATTTTCTTTAAAAATAGTTTTGTTAAAGGTGACCATATTTAAACATGTTTTTTCTCTGCGTGTATGCTATATGGGGTTTTGCACAGAAAAGTCTACTTTTTGTCACGTTACCAACACGACACCAAGCAATTAGTCTTGTATTTTAGAACCATGTTGTTCAAATTTTTCCTCTCTCTTTTACTAAATGTAAAGCTTGTTGCGCTTTACACCAAAATGCAAAAAAGTAAATAATATTTTCATTATTCTTTGAGAAACAATTAAAAATGTTTGGTGTTGTATCGTGACAAAAAGTAGACTTTTCTGTGGAAATACCCATATATATTATTGTTCCAGACTAGTTTAAAGTTGTGTTAGCTTATTCATTCGGTTAACCGATTAATGTCTACCCGATTAACTGATCGGTTAATTTAAAATTGGCTATTTTCGTTTAACGATTAAACGATTAACCGGTTTAATTAATCAGTCGAATAACCGATTAACCGATATAACAAAATTTTTAATTTTTTGAAGTATTATAAAATATTTTTTGTGTTTTTAATTATTTGTTTCGTCTCATATACAAAAGGTATGTGTTTAGAAAATATTTTTTTATACAATGTATTTCCTTCTAGCACTACATTCTTAAAATACAGCACAAAAACCAGCAAAAACACAAACAGAATCAACCAAAATAATTAGAAGTGTTAAAAATTTAAAAAGCTAAAACGGGGCTGTAATGGCATAATGCAAGATTTTATAGGGTTTAAGAAATCCAGGAAAAGGACTGACAAATAAGATATCTGTATTATTTGTTGCTTTCGATTTCTCCAACATCTTCGATAAGTGAAAGAATTTTTTCCAAGTCAAGTTTTATCAAAACTATAGAAAATAATTGCTTAAATCCTAAAAAGATTATTTTATAATTTATCCTTTTATAAAAATAGGTGAAACGTGCTCTAATAGATTGGAAACCTCACTTTGATAGAAACATTACTGCCAGAGTGCGCGGCAAAGCCCGGAACAATACGTTTGCCCAATGTTACGCCCCAACTGAAACCTCTGAAAACTCCACAAAGGAATCTTTTTATAACCTTTTCGATAGTGTCCTCGCAACAGTGCGTAAGGGAGACATTGTCATTATACGCTCAGGTAGGCCCCGAAAATGCCAATGTGGAAAGCACAATCGGCAGGCATGGCCTAGGACGACTAACGCAAAATGGAAAAATGTTTCTGGACACCTGCAGAACCAATAAACTTGTCATTGGCGGTACGTTATTCCCTCATCCAAGAGTACACAAAATCACATGGGCATCCCCTTACAGTCGCACTGAAATCAAGTAGACCACATAACTATAAGCAGAAAAGGCGCGGTTCTTTATTGGATGTGAACAACAGTGTATCACAGAGAAGATTCAATGTGGCAAAGTTGAAAAATCCAGAAATCGCCAACCTATTTACTTTTGAATTGAAAGAATACACCTCAAGTAACAGTGAAACCCAAACATGGCCGCATGTCAGGGAAATTTTCTCTAATGAAGCGGAAAAACATCTGGGGTTTAAAACAACTACTAGGAAATAATGAATAATCGATGCTACTAGGAAGGTCGCAAAGAGCGCTGTTAATACCAGCAAAACACACTTGAATAAGGCCAGCCAACAGCAACTATACAACCGCCTTAATTTTGAGGTAAAACGCAGTGCGCGGAGGGACAAACGCTGTTGGATCAACAACATAACGAAAGAACTTCAAGCAGCGGCTGAAACCCATCGAGAAGGGACATGTATATTAGTGTGTCCAAAAAAATTTTTTTTTTGGATATTCAAGGGGCTCAAGCATAATTTAAGAGCTTATAGGGAAAGAATTTTTGAGATTTTTCGGAAGAGGTTTAGAGATCGCTCAAGTCGAATTTTTGCCAAAAATCGTGTCTGTCGGCCTTTCTTTAAGTTTTCTTCATAACTTTGTCAAAAACCACGATTTTCTTCACTATTTAGGAAATAATTTTAAAGAAAAATGTCCAAGCTTTATATTGGTGTCTATTAGTTTTTGCAATGCATTTGCTTATTTATGCACCCTACATTCAAATTTTTCGTACTTTTTCCAAAAAATGTGTAAATACCGCTTTATAACTTTTAACATTTTTAAATAAATTGAAGAAAACCAACAATGCTGTTTGAAAGATCAATTTATCATCATCCAAATCATTTGGAGTTTAAATTGGCCATAAAACAGGTAATTGCCAAAAATTGTCATTGACCGACCATTGTTTATAAAACTTAATAACAGCATATATTTTAGGGTAGCCAGATTTTAAATTCGGAAAAACAGTACATTGAATTCAAAAAAACAGTTCAATCAAGAAAAAAACAGTACATTTTTTTGACGAAAACATAACTATTTATTTAAATTATTAACCCCCAATTTCAACAAGTTCAGTTATAATTAACTATCAGTTATAGCTGTCAAAACATATTGTTAACTGGAAGTTAAAGTAAATGTTAGTTTAAACTGAACTTGGTGAAATTTGGGGTAAATATTTTAAACTTTTGATTGAATATTCATTAACAATTATATTAAGAAATACACTTAAATTGTGTAACGTCAAAGGAATGATTTCCATTTTATGGCATTTCATAAGTATACGAAATTACTTCATTTGCGCTTAAAACGAAAACACCACAAACAAGCAATTGGCCAGGAATATCATTACATTGCTTTAAGCCATATAAGAAAGGAGAAAAGCCTAACTTAGCTTAAAGCAATTAACTCAGCGATTTTCGAAACATATTCGTATTTTAAGCAATTTTCACCACACACATAATTGAACAAATCATATAGAATTTGAGAAAATATTTGCTTCCTAAATTAATTTTCCAATTTCAAACAATTTTTAAATTATTTACGGACAATTTTAAAAAGTCCAGCTATAATTAACTATTACTATAACAATAGGTTTTTGACATTTATAATAATAGTTAATTATACCTGAACTTGGTGAAATTGGCAATTAATCTATAAAATCCAAAAAACATAATTTGGTTAATTTTATTTTACAAAATCTGAAAATAGTAAAAAACAAGTTTCAAATTAATTCAAAACAAAAATTTCTGTCTGTAAAACAATCAAGTGCAATTGAAAACGATGAATATTTTCAATAAAATTTTTGTAAAAATTAACTTATCTTTTTCTTATTTCAAAAGAAGTTTAGGTCAAGGAAAGTGGTCCTCAACAGTATTTGGTATTTTTATAAATTTTGAACTCGGAGAATTTTCCAAATTTGTTCATTATCAATTTCACGTGATTTCGATTTCCAGAATATGCCCAAAAATTAAAAAAGATCTAAAAATTAAAGATAATTGTGTTGAAATAACTTTTTATATAGTATTTAAAAAAAAAATTGATTTTGCTTTTGTCTTTCTCAGGTGTGGACAGTTAAATACTATTGGAAGGGGTAGCCATAAATTCCAATGTCTTAAAAATAACAACATGAAAATATACTACTGCTGCGACCCACCCATTATAATTTAGATTTCTACTGTGTATTTATGAGAATGACCACAGCGTAAAAACTCTTATTGTTTTAGAACTTTTTGTTTTATCGTTTAAATCAGTGTTCGAAAATAAACACTAAATATCGTTCTTTAATGTTCGGTTCGGTAGATTTGTGGAAAACACAAACGCCAATAGTGTTTGTGTAGAAATTCATTAAAAAAAATAACGTTTCCCTGTTTGTCATCTTTCGAACACAAAAATAATGCTGTTTTCATCATACTCAACAAATGATGAGAACATTAAATTCCGTTCGGTTTTTTTTGAAAATCCACGAACTTCAATGTGTTCGGTTCGGCTCGTTAATGTTCGTCGCTTTTTGCTGATAAAAAAAAACCAAACATTTTTTACAAAAACAAAATACACACACGAAAAAAACATTATAGAACATTAAAATATAAAGTTTTTCTTCAGTATCACTACAATTGTTCTGTTTTTTAACGAAGAACCGAACATTATATAATGTTCGGTTCTTTCTTGAAAATAGTTACGAACGGTATTAAGGTTTGTGTATGTTTACACAAACACTAAAAAAATAGATATCGTTCTTCGGTGTGTGAGCCGAACGCTAAATAATGTACTGTTTATTTTCGAACACTGGTTTAAATAAATTTTAATTAAAAGCGTGCAAAGTTTAATAAAACAATTGGCTTATGATATTATCCAATTATTTTAACATATGTACGCTTCTGAGTTAAGAACACACATGAGGTGTAAAATAGAAAAAACATGTATGTTTTCAATAGCACTAGAGGTAGAAGTGCACAAAACGTGGAAAACTTAAGCGCATGACAAATGGCAGGTTACACAACGCTCGTTAGAAAAGTATTTTCTGTCAGCTGTTTTAATGTTTAATTTATTTAACACTTTGCATGTACCAAGCTACGGCTCTTTTTTGTTTTTAAAGTCTTTGCGTTTTTTTGTACGGTTTCCGACTGCATGTTTTTCAACAATTCCTAATATTTTTCAATCCATATTCTATTTTTGTTGCAGTGTCTACATCTTTAAAAATATGTTTACCGAAATACATCGTTTATATATCGATTACTGAAAATGTTTTCAACGCTTAAAAGTGCAACATTTCGTACAATTTCCAAATTGCTAGGAAGCCTAGCTCTAACCTCGTAAATAAAGTTTTTGGTAAAACGAATGTAAGCTTCTTTTATCCCTTTTTTTATCATTTGAAATCTTAAAATCTGTACAAGACTTCTCAAAAGTGTTCCCCAAATAGCAAAGTCAACTAAATCATCCTCTTTTTAATCGTAGTTTAAAAAAATGGTAGAAAAAAAAAATAAAAATTGTAAAAAGCATTAAAGGCACTAACGAAAAATTGAAAAAGCACCAAGTTAGTGCTTTTTTTAGTTTGGCACTATGGATAAAATTTTGGCGTTTTGAGGCATCAAAAAGCACCTTAAATAGTGCCAAAAGCACTAAGTTGGCATCGCTGGTTCCTTCTCATCCATGTAACTTATTACCTATTGGTGTTAGCAAAATTTGTCCCAAGAAGCTTCGATAGGTATTTGATCAATCTTTTAAAATTTTTTTTTTGTTTTATTAAAAAATTTTAAAAGATTTTGTTATTTGAAACACTGAAATTTATTGTTGATGGGATAAGCTATTCCTATGCGCATTTCACTGGTTGCTTAGGCCAGATCGGCAGGAAACTGCATCCATAAAGATTTTAGAAAAACTAAAGATATTAAACCAAATAAAACTGTTAAACGTATAAGACTTATAAGCAACAGTTCTACTTGTAACAATATCAAAGTTTAAACAAAAACATCAACAATAAACAGTGAGTTTATCTCATCTTAAATTCCCCACAACAATTGATTGGAATTCTCCCAACATTATTTGTAGTTGTAAGTAGGTTAAGAAAAACAAAATGAAAACAAAAACAAAGTTCAAAAGCATGTTGGCAGTTAAGTTTTTTCAGGCCGTGCACTGCCAGTTTATTATCAAAATAATTTTTGGGAATACAAAATTTTAATTTTAAAAGATTTTGTTATTCGTGCTTAATTCCCAATTTTTATTATTGATAAAAACACTGAAATTTATTGTTGATTAAGGTTACTCTTCTTCGAATCGACGAACTTTTTAAAAAATAAATTCTAGCGGAACGATTTTTAAAGTTATCAATAATTTATGCTTATATCTGTTTTAGTTAAGTGTTTTATTAAAAAATATAATATAAAAAATAAAAATTAATTTTCCCTATAAAATTCGATGCGAATTTGAACTCTTTTTTTTTGTTTTTTAAATTAACTACCTTTTTAAAACAACAAAACCTAAAAATGTAAAAAAAATAACTTTTTTCTTACTCAGCCTTTAAAGATAATCAGTCAAATAATACAAATGAAAAAAAAATATTTAGTAATTCGCCTTATCTTGCATGTATTGCATGTACTTTTCGTCGTTCGTTCCCTTGACAACATTTTCGACGGATTCTTGTCGATTAGGTATTTTATTTTGAATTTTTCCCATAAATAAGGTCTGCAAGGAAGGTGTCTCGAATCTGCCTCTTAAATAGGGAGCCACGAGAGGGAAATCATGTTTTTCAGGTACTGTCGTCGGTTTTTGGGATTTCGATATTTATGTAACATATTGTGAGTATATATGACGTAGTTGTTGACAAATGCAATATTAAAAAGTCCAAAAAGAAAACACAAAAACTTACACTAAAGTTACTCTTCGTCGATGTGACGAGTACACACCTCTGAATTTCAACTGAAAAAAATCAGGATCCACCGTACGTCTGCTCACTACAAGCTTGACATTTTTAAAAAATTTTTAAAATTTTTTTTTTATATTTTTTATATATCCGGAATGTGTTTTTTTTGCTCAACAAAAAAGCTTATTTATGTCTCTTAATTTTAGGTACTTTTGGTTTGGTCGCTTTTTGGGATGCGAGTGGCTTATGTATAAAAAAAATAATTTCTAACTCTAGACGAGGGTTTTTAAATTTTTAGCATATGGGCATTTCCGTCAAAAGGTCCACCGTGACCGACAATTTAAAAGTTATTAAAAGATGATTATTTTACGATATTGTTATAGAGAAATATTTAGATTTTACTAATTTTATAAATTTACCCATAAATTTGTTCACTTAGATGAACAATCAGACTGCAAAGTTGTGCAAACGTAATATTTAATTTGTGAAAATGTTTTATTGTATGTTTTCTTTAATATTATCTTCCTTAAAAGAGGTGATGATATTTGATAAAAAATTTTTTACATGATCTGTAATCTAAGGAAGAGTTCAAAGAGAAATATGTTATTCGCATTAACGGTAAATTTTTATTTTATTTTGATCATTATTCAGTTAAATTATTACGGACAAAATTTCACGTTCGAAATGTCACGTATCGACCCAGATTTTGGCTTAAAAAAAAGAAAATACAGAAGATTTTGGAATCAAACCAAAGACATTTGAACGTTACATTGCTACGTAAAATTCTGAAAGTAGTTTGACTAAAAAATTGGGCCAGGTTTCGCTGAATTATGCCTTTTTGTACATGGCCACAAAAACTACTTCTGTTTTTTCACGTTCGAACCGCTACTTCTTTTGCCATTATCTTTGACTTAGAATCGCGCCCTCCATAAACTTTAGCATAGATAACAGTGCTTCCTTAGTGCTATAATGTACGGGTTAATAGAACGTAAAAATATTTTTTGCTTAAAATGTTATTGCATTTTTGATGCGTACGACTGTCACGTTCAACACTTTGGAATTACCCATATGTTGGAATATTAGAAGTATATCTTCCCCCAGGCTAGTTTTAAGTTTAAAAAACTTTTTTTAAATTAACTTTAGGTTCTAAATCACTATGATAGGCACTTTTATCCAATTTTATGACCAAACTTTTGAAAATATGTATTTAATGATTAAAGTCTTTTCTTAAAAAGAAACCGAGACTTTGGTTCAGAAGACTGTGCATTTTTTTATCAGCAATATTTAAAAAGAAATAAATGTCATCACTAAATTGGATCTTGATATTATTTGGGTATCTAAAGTAAGAATTTCAAATAACACCGGAATTACACCTGAGAGAAATTACCCACGCTCTATCCACGACAGAAAAAATTTTGCCAAATTCGGCAATTACCCACAAAGTGGCAACACTGAGTCATAGTCATCTTTATTTACAAAATATAGAAAAATTTACAAACTTATGCTACGCACGCTGGTACACACCAGCAAATAGTTAGAATATATTCTGGTGGTGCATAAATTCATTTCTAAGTATGCGTTAACCAAAGGTTGGCATAAGCGAAAAGTACGTAAAATATTGAGGGAATAGGACTATTGTAAGAAAGCTTTATAAATTGAAATTTGGGAAGTACATTCGAAAAAATATTTAAAATAATAAAAATAATTTATGAAAAAGAAATAATTCTCACACTCAATTTGTTATAAATAGCATGTAACTCTAAACAGATGCATTTAATAAAGATGCATTAAAAATTTACAAAAATATTGTTTTTAACTATGTATTAGAACAAAATTCGAACGCTTTGCAATGTGCGCACTGCCGAAAATATTGCTTATATTAGTGATAGTGTGGCGGATAATCCGAATTTGTCGATTACACGGCGTTCAATGCTTACTTTTCGAACAAAATTTAGCTCATTTCTCACTCGGTGATTCCGTAAACAAGCAAAATTGTCGCATGTGGTGCTCGAAGAAAATAGAATTGATTGTGAAAAAGCCAGTGTATTCGGAAAAAGTGACTGTATGGTGCGCATTATGGTCTGGAGTTGCCATTTAGACGTATTTCTTCGAAAATAAAGCTTGAAGAACTGTTACAGTCAATTCAGAACGCTATGGCACTATGGTAACTGAATTTTTTGGGGCCTGCAATGGAAGATTATAATCTGAACGATATTTGGTTTCAAAAAGACGGTGAGACACTCAACATGACCGAGTTTGGCTTTATTGCGTGGAAAATTTCCAGAACGTATAATTTTACATTTTGGCGATGTCGCTAAGTTCATATTAAAAAAATTTTTTAAATCTTACTTCAATCTTCTCTATACACACACAAAAAAATCTATGTAAAATCGTCAAAAACAAGGTTGATTTAACGTTTACGGTAGTGATTTTGCTCATTGTTATTTCATGTTAATTTAACATGATTTTATAATAACTTGCGAACAACATGATTTTCTTTTAAAATAACTATAATTCATGTTAATTTAACATTGCAGTAAAGTTAGAGCAAACTGTTATTTTTATAGAAATAACAATCCGAATCACGTTGAATGAAAGTTATTTCAAGTTGAAATTTCGTGAATTTCATGTAGAATCAAGTTGGTTTGAGTGTGATATAACAGTGAGAAGAAGCTTCAGAGACAACATATGCATTTTTTTAAGAATAATTCAAAACTCTTACCCCTGTAACACATGTTTCACTTATTTTGTATTCCCCTTTGTTAACAGAAGCATCAGCAGAACGGCCCGGTATGGTTTTTGTCATCATTCGACTGTGAAAACTACTACTATGTACTATTTAACTAAATAATTTAAACTATAAGAATACGGGAATTTGAAAATAAAAAAAATTTATGTTTTTCTTTTTATGGTGTGGTTTTTTTCTATACAAAACAAGTTAAACTGGTTTTTATGGTTTCAATATTGAACAATGTTATTTTAACATGTTTCATTTAAAATTAATTTAAAACAATGGTAATTTTAAACAGAGTCCATACTTTTGCAGAAATTAACTATGATTTTTACTCAACACTGCGTCATGTTAAATTAACATTGATATGTTTTCTGTGTGTACTCATCTGGCAACACATCAGCAATAACCTTTTGATACCCTCCACCGCAATTAGTTGTGAAGAGGGTATACTAAGTTTGTCATTCCGTGTGAAACTTTTTTATTATTCATCTCAGACCCCATAAAGTATATATATTCCGGGTCCTTGAGTAATTCTAAGTCGATTTAGCCATGTCCGTCTGTCCGCCTGTCCGTCTGTCCGTCTGTTGAAAACACGCTCACTTTCGAAAAACTCAAAAGAAATAAAAAAAACTTGGTGTGATATTGCTTGTCGTTATCCTAAGCAGTTTGGGATTGAAATCCAGCAAAATCGGCTCGGTAGGATCAGAGCTGTGAATCCAAAAAAAATTGATAATTTTGTTACAAAAAGTAACATAAATGGTGGAAAAATGCACGGAATGATATAAGATTTTGCAATAATTCGACTGGAAATCACGCTGTAAAATTTTGCGAAGATCCGTCAATAATTTACCCTAGTCCCCATATAAGCCCTACTCCCGGAAAACAGCATAGTATGCCTAAAACCCTAATTAATAATGCTATCATTACAAATTTTGGCACGTCACAGTTTTATAGGAAAATAAACAAGACTGTTAAATTTCGTGAAGATCGGTCCATTATTTACCATAGGCCTCATATAAACCCTACTACCGGAAAACAGCTTAGTACGCCTTAAATCATAATTAATAACGCTATCATAACAAAATTTAGTACATCACAGTTTTATAAGACTAGAAACAAGTCTGTAAAATTTCTTGAAGATCGGTCCGTAATTAACCCTAGGCCCCATATAAACCCTACTCCCGGAAATCATAATTAATAATGCTATCATAACAAAATTTGGCACATCACAGTTTTATAGGACTAGAAATAAGACAATAAAATTTTGTGAAGATCAGTCCATTATTTACCATTGGCCCCATATAAACCCTACTCCCGGAAAACAGTATAGTACGCCTAAAATCATAATTAATAATGCTATCATAACAAAATTTGGTATATCACAGTTTTATAGGACTAGAAATAAGACTATTAAATTTTGTAAAGATCGGTCCATTATTTACCATTATTATTATTTCATCCAAGTTCCTTGGTGGAACATAGGGCCACAACAAAATTTTTCCTATCATTTCTTCTTAATGCTAACAATTTTATTTCACTCCACGTTGTATGCGCCTTCCTAAGTTCATCTTGAACTTGTCGTCTCCATGTTTGAGTGGGCCTGCCTCTGCGTCGGCTTCGTTGAGGGTTCCATTGTAGGGCTTCTTTGGTAACATTTCCTTCATGCTTCCTCAATGTATGACCTATCCAATGCCACTTTCTGCATTTAATTTCATTATACATTGGCTTTTGATTGCACCATTCGTATAGATGTTGGTTCGATATTATGTTTGGCCAATGGATTCGCAGGATTCCCCTAAGACATCTGTTTACGAATGCCTGGATTCTGCTAATTACTCTTGGAGATGTATTCCATGTTTCGCACCCATAGAGCAATATAGATTTTACATTTGAGTTGAATATACATACGTATTTTGGTGCTACGTTTAATCTGTGATGATTTCCAGCAGTGATGTAAACCGTACGGTAATTACCCTTTTATAGGGTAATTTTGGGCCGCAAAAGGTAGCAAGATAATTTTATTTAAAATACGGTAATTTAAAGAAATTTAAATTTTTGTAGGTTTTATAATTTTAACTTTTGAAAGACGATTTTCTATTAAAAAATGGATAAATGTTATACAAAAATTTAAGAACATTAAGTTTCTCCAAATGTTTTCGTAAAACCTATAGGTGCAAAATAAGAAAAATAAAATTACTCTTGTATATTATTAATTTTATATTTAACTTTTTGTTTGTTTTAAAATCAACATTTCTTAAACATTAAATAGCCGCAATGTTACACATTTAACTATAGTTTTCGGATTATTTAAAGTACGGCTTAAATGTGACTAAAGTTAAATACAGATGGATTGATTTTATTGAAAATTATTTTACTGCCTTATTCATAAAAAAATACAATAATTTTTGTTAAAAATGTATTTTAAGACAAAAATTTTCTTAAAACACATTTTAAATTTAAATATGTAAATGGTTTATGAATACTGCTCTTATGTGCTATTTCCAAATGAGAGGCGCACAGTGGCTGAAAATCGTTTTTCATCGGCCAAAAATCTGTAACTTTTGAACCGATAGAGATAATTTTGCAATTTTTTTTTGCAGGAGAGAAGATTTCTTGAACTTTTTTACAGTTTTAATTTTGTTTAAATCCGTTCAGTAGTTGTTGAGAAATTTAAGGTCAAAGTTGAACTTTTGATGTTTTTTAGCATTTAGTATGAAAATGCTAATGATTGAGATTGAGAACTATGGTATTTTTTTATTAAAAAAGTGGGATTTTTTTCAGCCCACTGTTTTAAGAACTTTTTAATCTACATAACTGCCGAATTTCGTTAGCATATCTTTGTTCATGTCAGATTTATAGAATGTCAAACCTTAAAAATATTATTTTTTACTCATATTGAAAGCCCTTTTATTCATTTACACTATATTTTAATAATTTTAATGTTTGACATTCTATAAATCTAACATGAATAAAGGTATCATAATGAATTTTGGCAGTTATGTAGATTAAAAAGTTCTTAAAACAGTGGACTGAAAAACATCCCCATTTTTGATAAACAAATACCCAAATTCCCAATCATTCATTAAAGACAATATAATTTACCATTCGATATTGCTCAGAATTTTCTAGAAAATAATGGACATATTAGAAACCATTACTGTTCTAAATGTATAAAACTCGGTGTGCTGAATTATTAGAATTTTTTACTCAAATAATTTTTTTTTTTTTTTTTGTTTGAAAAATTTGATTTGGAATAGGGCATATGGGAGTAAAAATGTCAAACTGACTATAAATTGCTTCTACAAGCATACACTTAATCTTCTCTTTTGAAAAATATAAACATTTTTATATATTTCTGGAGAAATTCGTATTCATATTACCTTTATATGCATATACATTCGCCTCGTATATGCCACTATACCTTTAAAAAAAATGTAAAGGCATGTTATAATACCTATGATCATTTTGTGAATAGGTTTCTACATTATCAACCCTACAACATGTTCAACTGGAACCAGTTCCACTAGAATACTTTTAAGATTAAAAAAATAAATAAGTGTAAATTTTAAAATTTTTATTTTCTTTTTTAACAAATAGAAACTGGGAACTATTTCCTTCTGAAGGTAACTTTATATTATATTCAACATTTTTCATTTTTCGAATTTAGTCTATGAGCTAAATTTTAGTTATGTATTTTATAAAGCTTTTTTGTAATAGTTCTATTCCAACAATTTTTCAGAAATGACTTTATACACTACCAGACTATTATATTGTATTTTCTTATTTAAATAACAATAAGGACAAAAAACATATTTTTTGCTAAAATAACAATAAAAGTTAATTACATCTACTATTCAATCGGTTGGAAAATTGCCTCCAAATATTCCATATTTGGTTTTGTATTACCTCTGTCCTGTAGCAGCCCTTTTGCTTCTTCATCTAAGTCCCGATGTTCTATTTTCCATTGACTTGGAATGCTAGAGATGAGCGGATCTGACGTTGCCAACAGATCTTCGTTTGTAAAATCTCGTGACATTTTTCTGGTATTGTGCTCCCAATAAAATCTATAATCTCTATTCCTTTTTTCCTGGACTTCCTCTCACAGATCTCCTAGTGGTACTAAATGATGCCTAATGACATCCTCTCCATGATTAGGATTTTATGAACTGTTGCAGACATATTTCTCCATGGATTTTTGGTAGTATATATTCGTGCTGTTTCTTTGGCATAATCCCCAAATTTTCTATAATCAATTCGTTCATTGCATGCAAGTACATCAATGATTGTTGAGTAATTTCATTAAAATTACCTTTCTATCAGTGGTTTTACCTTCTTAATCCCTTTTGGGCCGCAAAAGTTCTATTCTTCTAAAGTTGAAATATGACAAAAATATAGTAGTTTAGAAATTTTTTTTTGAGTAATTTCATTAAAATTAAAAAAGTGTTAAACAGACGGGTCCAAACGGGTACAAGAGTATATACAGGGTAAAAGAAAACACTTTCACCTTTCTATCAGTGGTTTCACCTTCTTGGTCCCTTTTGGGCCGCAAAAGTTCTATTGTACTAAAGTTGAAATTTGACAAAAATATAGTAGTTTAGAAATTTTTTTTTGAGTAATTTCATTAAAATTAAAAAAGTGTTAAACAGACGGGTCCAAACGGGTACAAGAGTATATACAGGGTAAAAGAAAACACTTTCACCTTTCTATCAGTGGTTTCACCTTCTTGGTCCCTTTTGGGCCGCAAAAGTTCTATTGTACTAAAGTTGAAATTTGACAAAAATATAGTAGTTTAGAAATTTTTTTTTGAGTAATTTCATTAAAATTAAAAAAGTGTTAAACAGACGGGTCCAAACGGGTACAAGAGTATATACAGGGTAAAAGAAAACACTTTCACCTTTCTATCAGTGGTTTCACCTTCTTGGTCCCTTTTGGGCCGCAAAAGTTCTATTGTACTAAAGTTGAAATTTGACAAAAATATAGTAGTTTAGAAATTTTTTTTGAGTAATTTCATTAAAATTAAAAAAGTGTTAAACAGACGGGTCCAAACGGGTACAAGAGTATATACCGGGTAAAAGAAAACACTTTCACCTTTCTATCAGTGGTTTCACCTTCTTGGTCCCTTTTGGGCCGCAAAAGTTATATTCTAATAAATTTGAAATTTGACAAAAATATAGTAGTTTAGAAAATATGTCCTAGCATCTTAAATATAAATAACACAACAGTCGCAAATATTACCTTTTTAAAGATAACAAGACTACCAACCTAGCAGAAAAACAAGCAGGTCATTATCGCTTATAGTTTTTGTGCAATGATAATTTTTTTCGGATTAAATATTAAAAAAAATACTTTTTTCTGAATTAAAAAAAAAAAGTTGTGTTTAACAACATGTCAAACCCACAATTACCAATATTTTGACCAAATTTTTTGGCTACCTTAGTTTTAATATGTTTACTATTAAATCAAATTAAAATTTTTGAAATCGGTGACAAACAAAAACTGGACTTTTGGCCAATGAAATAAAATTTTCAGCCACTGTGAGGCGATGGACTGAGTGCTTTTCATATAAATTTTACTACACAATCAATCGCCCGTCATATGAAAACAGCACAGTAATGCTTTGATTAAAAACCTTTGCGTACGGTAATTTCTTCTCAAAAACGGTAATTTTTAGAGGGCCGTAAGGTAATGAAAAAATATAAGTTAACATCACTGATTTCCAGACATAATTCAAGGCTCAAAATGCTTGTATTGCTTTTTTCATACGATAATTTATGTCCATTTCGGAGCCTCCTGTTGATGTTAATATGCTACCAAGATAATTAAATAATCCTACTTCTTCCAGTGGTGTATGTCTAAAATTAGTGGTGTTGTACTTCCAGCGATTATGCGCAAGGATTTGGTTTTAGAGCTATTGATTCAGGGGTGCCAGATAATTTTGATAAAAAAATCGGCATATTTAAAAAAAAAAAATCGGCATTGTCGGCACTTTAATATAAAAAATCGGCAAATTAAAAATACCTATTTTAAATACAATAAAACCTATTCTTACTTACAAAAAAGAACAATTCAGAATTATCTTATGTTTATAACTTATGAAATTTCAAAAGAATCAATCAAAATAAACGTTTTACAAAGGAATTGTAGTTAAATATAAAGTTTTTTTTAACTTTCTTATAATTAAGTATATTCCATATACAAATATTTGAGTTTGACATTTTTATTAAATCCGTTTTAATATTAATATCAAAACGGTTTAAATTATTAATTTTCAAAAAATCTTTAAAAAACGAATAACTTGCAAATATAAATTTTCCAGTGAACTTCAAAACTCTGTTACATTAAAAAATTCTTTCCACATTTGCGGAAGAATGTGGAAGGACCAAAAATTGTACCAAATGCTGCCATAAAATGTTCACGTTATAAATCTGAAAATTTTTGCCAAAAAGTTTGCAAATTTATTTAATTTTCCTTACATAAGAATTGGCTATTAAATGTATGTACTAACATCGTCCTCAATTGCGTTATAATCTTACAAAAAAAAAATTATTTAAGTATCAAAGTAATTATTATTTAAATTATATTCATTGATAGTGAATCAGGGTTGCCGAACATGGTCTTTTCCGACCAAATTTGGTCGGATATTTTTGGTTTGGTCGGATGGTAGGCCAAACCTAATTTTGGTCGGTTTTAGAAAATTGGACGGATAGCAGACAATTACAAATCAATTAGCTTTTTTACCAAACACAAACATTTTTTTTGATTGTTGATGAAACTATGGATATGGCGTTTGGAGCAAGTTACTTTGACGGTGTTAGTTTTATAAAGGATAGTTTTGTCATCTTATTCGAGCTTACCAAGTCAGATGCCGTTTAAATTTTTTTCTTATAAAAAACTTTATATCAACAAACAATATTCCTATACAAAATTTGATCGGGTTGGCAACAAACGGCGATCACGCCATGACTGGAACTGTTGGTAAGCTTATAGCCTATTCATCGATGTCGAACGTAGAGTTCGTTCGCTTAAATTACATGTAAAACAAAGGCAATATTGTATAATTTGTTTCCGTTTTAAATGTAAGTTAAACAGGCAGTTAATCTTACTTCGCAATGCAAAAAATATTAAGGTTCGTTGTGGTTATATTTAAAGTTTTTTCACATAGTCCTAAAAGAATAACATAAATAAAAGAATTTCAGGAATTCTGTTCTATATCAGGTATTTCTTATACAAGATGGACTTATTAAAGAAAGATGTTGTAAGAATCGTAGAACAGTGGGATGCTTTGATACTGTATTTTGAAACATAGTTTTATAAAGGCAATGGTATAAGAGCCGCAGAACTTGCAGAAAGTATGGATAAGTTCCAAAACAGAGCAAGTTATCAACGCATATACAATAAGCCAACTATGCATTCTAAAACTCTTTGATAAATTTTGTTGCCTTATTGTATTAGGATGTATTGGGGCTCAGCCTATGTCTTATAAAGTTTTATACTTTTTCAATGAATTATTCTAGTTTATAAGCGTTATTAAATGAATTTGTATATGGGCCTTTTCCCAGAATGGTCTACCAGGATGAAAAAATAAAATGTTGATTATCATCGTCTGTTATTGTTTATTATTATAAAAAGTCTTTGTTCTTATAAAAGAATGGTTTCATAGCATATCTCAGCTGTTTTACTTGAGGAAATTGGGCTGGAAACTGGAACATTTTATATTTTTCCGTATTTTCTACTTCTAAAGACATTTTTATATACTTATTTAACATGCAAGAAATATGTTATGTTAACACTCTTTCTTCATAATCTCTCCATTACAATCAATTGTAAAAAAGGAGTATTAATTTTTTTTGTTAAGGAATTTTGAAGACATTTATGGGAAAATCCGTGGTGATAATAATAAAAAACCATATGGAAAAATCGTACGTTCGCGATCTGTGTTTTCGCGACCGGTAAATAAACCAATGAAACAAAAACCAAGAGAGATATTTTATTTTATAAATACTGAATGGAGACCTACATAAATACACTTTTAAAATAAATTAATCACTTTTGAATATTCCAATCCATTGCGCAGATTTTTACATTTCACTACTGTCAGCCAAAGTTGACTTCTATTTTGCGTACGTTCGCGACCACACGTTTATAACTCTTATTATGAAAACTTAAACTCGATGAAATCCATCTTTTGCACTAAACACAGAGCTACCCAAATGCTGTCGAATCTATATTATTTGTATATCAAAAGCGAACGAACGTACGTTCGTGACCCCAGGAAATTCCCATATACATTTTGTTAAAGTTTAACGTTACCAGCAAATAAACATTTAATAAAACTAGGGTTTGCATGTAGGAAGTTAAATATTTAATAGGTGTGAACGTAGGCTTACTTTATTGTTTTTACTATAATTGCAAATTACAAAAAAAATGTGTCGATTTATAGCTTTTTGCCACTGTTGATGCGTTAAAAGACATATGCCATCAGCGTATTCAAGATCCTCTAGCCAGCTGTTGAAGCCGCAAGTAATACCGTTATCTTCCTTAGTCGCAGCTATCATAAAAGTGTCCAATACAATATTGAAAAGAAGAGGTGACAAGACACACCCATGTCTTACCCCCGTATGAATTTTAATTTTCTAAGAATCTTCCTACATGGCTTGAATTAGATTAATAATTTTTGTAGGTACACCTTTACATTGTAGTGCTTTCCAAATTGCGTGGTGAGAGAGAGTGTCGAAGGCATTTTGAAAGTCTATAAATGTGAGAAATAACGGCGTTCTCATCTCTATTGATTGTTCAATAATGATCCTGAGGGTGTTTACATGGCCCACACATGAATAATTCGGTCTGAAGCCAGCTTGCGCATTTGAAATTCTCTTGTTGAGTATGTGGGCTATGATCATATTGACCATACTCAGTTGAGTTATGCCCCTATAATTGGAGCAATCAGAAAGGTTGCCCTTTTTAGGCACATGGATTATTAATCCTTCTTTAAGATCGGAAGGCAGTTCGCCTGAATTCCAGAAGTTCTCGATGATAAGCAGGAGGAGTGCAGCGCTTATGCCTGGATTTGCACTGAGCATTTCTGGGGCAACATCATCAATTCCTGCAGATTTATTATTTTTTTGAGAGATGATATCGCGTCGCATATCTCTGATAAGGAGGGTGGCAGAATGCTAATATCATCTCTAATCACGTGGGATTCGCAGCTGCAAACATTTTCATCCTGGGATGTCTGGTGTACTGACAGTATATTTGTGTAATGCTGTACCCATACCTCTAGCTGAGCTTGGCTGCTGGTGTGGGATATTCCATCTGGTCCAATGAGTGGTTTCCCTTTTGAAAATTTAACGTTCTTTTCTGTCAGTTGCCTTATAGCGCCATAAAGTTCTCACGTTTTGTGAGTCGCTGCAGCAGTTTCAGCTTGAGTAGCAATATCTTCTGCCCAACGCCGTTTATCGCATCTTGCACTTTTCTTGACATTTTTGTGTAATAGGCTATATCTTTTGCTTAATTCAAGTTTCAGTGACCTAGTTCGCGCAGCGTTTAGATGCGATTTTAAATCCTTGCGCTTATTTACCATAGGCCCCATATAAACCGTAATCCCGGAAAACAGTTCAGTACGCCTAAAACCGTACAAAACAATGCTAACAGAATAAAATTTAATATTTCACAGTTTTATATTACTACACTCACAATATTCTGTACGTAAAATTAACTGAAATTGTAATATAAAATAAATGAAAATTCAATTAAAAACCGGTCTACTTATTTTTAACAAAAAGTTCATTTAATTTTTACTGTCAAAAATTCAACACTATATTCCGTAAAAACAATTAAATATTCAGTTATTTTATAAAATTTTACTGTCAAAAAATTTACTCCATATTCAGTAAACACAATTAAATATTCAATTATTTTATTAAATTGAGTAATTTTCGTTTACTCCACAAAAGAGCCGAATTTCTAAAAAATACCAGACAGCCACCTGTGCGCTTGCTTTTCTTATAAGCGAAGGAGGGAGAATATTATTATTTAGTTACCCTGTTATGCACGTTTGTTTTACTTTTGTTGTACTGACCACGTTGTTTACAGAAGAACTCTAAATTATAAGACACCAGCAGCATGACCGATATGGCTTCGCAATTATTTTACTTTTAAAATTTGATGTATTTAACTAAATTATATTAACAAATAGAAAATGGGAATTGCTTACACAAAACAAGCAATTCATTTTTTATAGATAAGTAAAAATTTATTTTTGGTAGTTTAATTATATAAAATAACTGAATGTTCTTTTGTTTTTACGGAATATGTAGTTAATTTTTTGACAGTTAATTTATGTAAAATAACTGAATATTCCTTTGTTTTTTACGGAATATGTAGCTAATTTTTTTACAGTTAATTTCTATAAAATAACTGAATATTCATTTGTTTTCACAGAATTCGCGGTTGAATTTTTGACACTAAAAATTAAATGAACTTTTCGTTACTTTAAATTACATTTTTATTTAATTTAACATAAAGAAGAATTTAACTCAATCAACGGACAATATTAACTGCAACTGAAAATCCGTATTAATATGCACTTAGTTTTTTGAATAACTGTTAGAATCAGTTAAAAATAAATTTGCTTGGAATTTTAAATGTTTATTTATTTAAAAATGACTGAACGGAATATTTCTTAAATAAACTACAGTCCTTTGCTGTAATAATATTGTGAGTGTACCTTTTATATAATAAGTAAGGGTGGTATTTAAATTGATTTCTAGCACATATATTCTATTTGGAAAACAATGGCAAGGAAGTTTTATTACAAAGTGTTTAGAGCTCAGTCCATGGTCTAACATACATTTGCTTCGAGCAATTCAAACTCAAAACAACCTCACAAATTGCACTTTACCATAATTCAAGGAATATAATATTGCTTTTAGTTTCTGGCCAGTTTTCCGCCGAATTTATGTCTAAATGCCATGGAAAAGAACCTTGTGTTAGTTAAGTAACCGGTAACTGCATAATATCGTTAAATTTTTTAAATTTTCAAATACGAAATCGTCTTACTTTTAATGTTTGTATTTTAAAATGGAGCTGCACTTTTTTATCTCAGTATTTTATTACATTGTCTTCCTCATTTTTCAAGGAAAATTTCAAAAAAAAATCAATAGGAATTTTTGTATTTAGAATTTTTTTGTTTGAATATTTTTATTTTCTACCAATTTTGTTGAATAAAAATTCTAAAGCTACAAATCAAATTTTTTTTATTTGAATTAAATTGATTTGAATATATTCAGCTTATGCCCAATTTTCAGGATAGTATTTAAATCAATATAAAGTTAATTTTCAAAACAAACTTAAATCGTATTTAAAACAGATTGGTTTTGTGAGTTTTATTTTAAAAGTCTTATTTAATTAAGATAAAAGTATGGTAGCACTACTAAATACAAGAAAAAAATATAAAAAAGTGTATTTATTTACAAGGTGGTCTGAAAAAACAGCTGACTGTAAATGCTTTGCCTGTTGTTGTTGTATTGTTGTGATATTGAGGCCACCTTGCTAAAATATTACAATGGAAACTTAAGTTGAAATTAATGGCGATTTCTTTTCTGAGAAAAATGTTGCATTAATGTAACATGTTCTATATTTTTGTGTTCGTTTGTACAAAAAATACAACTGTGGGAAAAATTTTCAAGTTCTTTTGTGAATATGTTGATGAAAAACATGCAAAACATGCTGCATATTTTACCCATACTGCCCTGTTCTACAACTTTGGTACTTACTACTTTGTTTGTACAACAAATGTTTTATTTTGTTTGTCATAACTCATACCGCTCATAATTTTGTACAAAATTTGTTTTAAAACAAAATATAAAAATATTTACAAATTAAAATCAAAAAAGTCTATTAATATTATAATCGTTTTAATTTTTATAAGCCATTAGTGATGTTAATATTCGTTTCCAACCCGTAATAGCGTGCAGAAACCGCTTAAATAGCTTTAAAAATCATTCATTAAGTACATTAATGATGGAAGTGTAATAGCTGTAAATAAAAGCATTAATTGTGTTCTATTGAAATTGCACAACATGTAACACTTCGAGTGATTACAGGTAGCGTTAGAAAATGTTACATGCATATACTGTAACATATTTTTCACAGAAAAGAAATCGCCATAAGTGTACCACATCGGTGACTTAAGTTTCACTTAAGTTTGTAGTGAAGAAGAGAATTTTGTATTTAAAACGATTTTAAAAATAAATGTGTTTTAATATCAATCCTGAAAATTGGCCATTAGAATATTTGAATATAAAAATAATTATAGAAAAGTTTTGAGAATCCAACTTATTTAATATTAAAAAGTTCTAATAATTTTTTTTATAGTATAGTTTAATTAAAAATATCTAAATATACACTCACAATATTATTACAGTAACGGACTGTAGTTGATTTAAGAAATATTCCGTTCAGTCATTTTTAAATAAATAAACATTTAAAATTCCAAGCAAATTTATTTCTAACTGATTCTAACAGTTATTCAAAAAACTAAGTGCATATTAATACAGATTTTCAGTTGCAGTTAATATTGTCCGTTGATTGAGTTAAATTCTTCTTTATGATAAATTAAATAAAAATGTAATTTAAAGCAACGAAAAGTTCATTTAATTTTTACTGTCAAAAATTCAACCACGAATTCCGTAAAACCAAATGAATTTTCAGTTATCTTATATAAATTAATTGTCAAAAAATTAACTACATATTCCGTTTAAACAAATGAACATTCAGTTATTTTATATAATTTAACTACAAAAAATTAATGTTTACTTATTTATAAAAAATTAATTGCTTGTTTTGTGTAAGCAATTCTCATTTTCTATTTGTTAATATAATTAAGTTAAATACATCAAATTTTAAAAGTAAAATAATTGCGAAGCCATATCGGTCATGCTGCTGGTGTCTTATAATTGAGAGTTCTTCTGTAAACAACTTGGTCAGTACAACAAAAGTAAAACAAATTGTGTATCAGGGTAAGTAAATAATAATATTCTCCCTCTCTCGCTTATAAGAAAAACAAGCGGACAGGTGTCTGTCTGGTATTTTTTAGAAATTCGGCTCTTTTGTGGAGTAAACGAAAATTTTAAAAAATAACTGAATAATTAATTGTTTTTACTGAATATGGTGTTGAATTTTTGACAGTAAAATTTTACAAAATAACTGAATATTTATTTGATTTTACTGAATATGGTGTTGAATTTTTGACAGTAAAAATTAAATGAACTTTTTGCTAAAAATAAATGAAAAATAAGTAGACCGGTTTTTAATTGAAGTTTCATTTATTTTATATTACAATTTCAGTTAATTTTACGTACAGAATATTGTGAGTGTACACATAACTACTTAATATATATCCAATTAGCATTTAGGCTGGAATTCTAGTGGAATAACATTTGAAATCCAGTCACAATTTCTAATTTCCAGTGTTGAATTACAGTTGGAACACAGTAGAATTCAATAGCGAATCCAGCTAAATTAACCATTGAATTATAGTCGAACAAAACAGTACCTTTACAGTGTAATTCCAGCCTTGAATAACAGTGTGATTCAAGTTGAACCGAACCTGTTTTTACACTTGAATTCAAGCATGGAATTGCAGTGGAATTCAAGTCGAACCGAACCTGTTTTTACTGTTAAATTCAAGCATGGAATTTTAGTGTTATTCAAGCAATGTTACAACAGTATTTAAATAGTGTTATAACATTATTTGAACAATAATTTTGCAACAACTCTATGGTACAAAGTAACATACCTATGCTTCAAACAAATTTGTTGTTGTTTTTTACAAACTTCAAACAGACTGGAAAGAGGATGGATTTCAAATGTAATTCAAGCTTGGATTCACACTGGAATTCCAACATTGGAATTCACAAAAAATTTGTGCTTATTGGGTAAATTTTCATATTATTCGAATGTGTATTCTAAGTCAAATTACAATTTTTAAAAGCTTTAAACTTAAAAAGTCTTATTCCTTTAATATTTTCTATGCACTATCATAATATTCGTTTGTATATTTCTATTACGAGGCTTACTTTAGCTATCCTTTGGCCAGCAATGAAGTAAATTGTACAGAAAATTTATACATCTATTAGATACCAGCAGAATGTAATGTATTTTCTGGCCCGCTACGGCCTTCGTCAGCATTCTTTGTATCTTACATAAAATTTTAGAATAGGCACTAACCAGTTATAAGATACAAAGAATGCTGATATATCTTACAGTTGTATGAAATTTCTGCAAAATTTACTACATTGCTAGCCAAAGGATAGCTAAAGTAAGCCTCGTAACAGAAATATACAAACGAAAATTCTGATAGTGCACAGAAAATGTTCCTGGAAAATATTGCAGGAATAAGACTATAGAAGTATAAAAGCTTTTAAAAATTATAATTTGACTTAGACCATATTTACATTATGCAATTAACGCCGCAACTTTCGCATGCAACTTTTTGTGTGTTAGCAAGAGGTGTAGGGAAGAAAACGGGATTGATAAAGTTGAAAAAATGCTAGAAAAAAATCTAAATGTAAATGTGAAAAGAGTTTCGTAGTAACTACTTTAAAAGAAAATAGAAAAAAAACTCGGCGTTAATTGCATAGTCTAAATGCGGTATTAGAATAAAATTTAGAATAATATGAAAATGTATATAATAAATGTTACTTACCATGAGAAATAATTTCCCAGGTTCTATTATATAATATATATAAATTTTTTACAACTCCAACTTTCACTTAACTACCTACAAAACTGTTGGACAAGCTCCTTTATAATTTGGAAATATATTCAAACACACATCATTTACACGATCCCAAATAAGAGAACCATATTTTCTAGCAGTGTAATCTAACGTTAAAATATCGTCACAAAAAACACATTCATCACGATAGTGAAACACCAAACCGACAGTCGGATCTACGGCTTCTTCTGCATATCCCGAAGCATCACTCCATACGTTATGATTACCCATTTCTATAACAGTATGAGCATTAACGATGCACTTGCTGCGTGTGTAAGACGGTAAAATATTCACACTTCTTCTAACTTTTGTTTGTGTATACAATTTTCGATTAATGCTCTTTTCCGGTGTACTGAACTCGTCAAAGCTGTCCTTTTTAATGAAAAACACATTACGAAAGATGTAGGACGACGTTAGACCCTTATCATGTTCCTGTAGAAAATTCATGAGAGAATTATGTTGAAGAGGCATTAGAATTTCATCAAAATCCACAACGGCAGCATAGCGAAAATTATCCACAACATTTGCTCTATAGACACATTCATTGTATTGAGCCACTATACCAGCGTAATGTACATCGTTCGTTTGATATGGGAAATTCCATTCCATAACATCAGCCAAACCATTGTCGCGATAAAAGTTTAGCGCACGTTTTACATCTGGCGTTGATTCCATATCATAAAAATAGAAATGTGTGGCACCCAATATACGATACATTTCGACGAACTCTACTATGCGTAAAACATTGCTATAGTTTTGTTGCAGTGGGCCTACACAGACAGATAAAACCGGTTTAGGCTGGGCATATAATTGATCCATATCACGAGGATAACTGAAAAGAAAACAGCGTAAAAAGAAATGTTCAGGAATAGATTAAGCTCTAAATTTTCTTACCTAATGGGTATAAAAGTGGGAGTTAGATGACTTAAACCATTGTACTCATATTGTAAGGCCACAGAATGTGGACGAGCTACTTTAAAATTAGCAACGTGTTCCTTGAACAGTGGACACACTACTGCAAAAGCTGCGAACTTATGACCATGATGTTCTACTAAAAGTTTTAATAAATCTGCTTTAACCTTACTTAATAAGAAATCCTTAGATCTGGAATAAAGTATATAATTGACTTTACAACAATGGAATTTACCAAGGCCCATCTATCAGGTCTGTTTACTTGTACAAAAACAAAAAACGAATCTTTTTAGTTGTCAAAAATTTACTACCACATATACAAAGCAAAAGGAAAAAACGTGTAACGCCTCTAAAATGTCTTCAAGGCGCAGAGGCACTACATATTGTAAACAATTTATGAATAAAGAATTAATACCTAAAAAAAAAAAAAAAAAACAAACGTATACATGCACATGAAAGCAAAATGTAAACAACTTTTGACAACTAAAAAGAACATAAACAATGATCATCAGGCTTCTTGCGCAGACCTTTTCAATGGGCCTTGGAATTTACAATTCAATTTCGAAATGAGTTTTTAAAAAGTTTTAAAGATATTTTTTTCAACATTTTTTATTTTTTCGAATTTATTCTATGAGCTAAATTTCAGTTTTATAAAGTGACCTTCGGAAGGAAATAATTCCCAGTTTCTATTTGATATTTTTTTTTTATTTGGAAATATATCAAAAAAAAAAAAGGGTTTTTCCAACCAATTTATACCAAATTAATTTTATTCATTGGGGGACAAATCCGGCTACCTTAAATGCCCGTTAGGGTGGCCCTCATTTATTGGTTGTGTGAAATATAGGCTGATATTTGTGACTTTAATTTTTCAACTGAATTCGAATTAGACGCCTTAAATTGGAACAGTAATTTTTCGTTTAAAATAAAAAAAAAAAAATGCTGAAAGAATTATGTGAAAATCCTAACTTTATATTTCAAATGGCACAAAAATGAGTAATGGCTTTTATGCGAAGCAAACTGGTTCTGTCTTGGAATTTCAGTATCTAAAACTCCTCCTTGCCGATTGACGATAGAATGTTTTGTTCGGACACAAATTAAGAAAATCCAAAAAAAAAAATACCGAAAAAATGCAAAATTCTTAGTTTTTTTACATTTCGCTGTGTATATCTCAGAAACTAAGCATTTTATCTCCAATCGGCACGAAGGAAGTTTAGATACTGAAGTTCTTTACCAGTGTGCAAAGTTTCGAGCAAAACTCTTGAGCCGTTTCTGTGCTATTTAAAAAACAAACGAGCAAACTTTAGCCATTTTTTGCTTAAGAAATCATGACACAATGAAATGATTTTACATAATTTCATATAAAATATGTAGATGTTGGTTGGGGCGGGGTGCAATAACGCCTTAAGAAATAAGGCCTTTAAGGCTTTATTTCACTTTCAATTGAGAAATAAGACCTTTTTTGCGAAAAAGGCTTTACTGCTCAATTGAAAGTGAAATAAAGCCTTTATTGGAATTTAGCCAATGGTGCAATAAAGCCTTTATTTTATATTTTTTGATTCTTTTGTTACACTGTTCAATTTATCGATTTTTGTTGTTGTTGGTAGCAGCATTTCGACCGATTAGTAGTTCCAATATCTTTAAACAACTCCTAATGATACATATTGCTCATAATGAACATGTAAGTATATATTTCCGGTGGCATGTCATAATGTCCATGAACATTGTGACACACGAATAGTGACATAATGTCCATGGATTTTATGCACTACGTAGGAAAAAGCCACCTAAATCTTCACTTAATACAGTTTTTCTGTTAATTTAACTGCAACAACATTGAAAATCTTTGCTTTATAAAGTTTTTCTGCGTGGCGGCCTGCGGCCGCTCTTAGGGTTTTCTCCTCCATGGGACGCGGCAGGTGGCTTCGCTGAATACAGTTTTCCTGCGCGCGACTCATTATCAACCGTAGTGTGACGCGCGCAGGGAAACTTTATTCAGCGAAGCCACCTGCCGCGTCCCATGGAGGAGGAAACCCCTAAGACCGGCCGCAGGCCGCCACGCAGAAAAACTTTATAAAGCAAAGATTTTCAATGTTGTTGCAGTTAAATTAACATTTGTTTTTTTTTTAATTATTAATGTTCTATTATTTTTTGTTAATATGACATTTTTTATAATTGTTCAATAAAATATAATAAGAATAAGAAATTTTATTGCTTCATTTAAAAAGAAATTTAAGTGTAATAACCCCTTTACGACTTTATTTCACTTTCAAAGTGCAATAAAACCTTTTTGGAAATAAAGGCCTTATTTCACTTTCCATTGAGAAATAAAGCATTAAAGGCCTTATTTCTTAAGGCGTTATTGCACCCCGCCGTTGGTTGGTCTATATCAGTGATAACCAAGCCCCGATCTACCCAAGCATCGAACGCACGCACACAAAGATATTATGTACTTGTGTGCGGTCGCAGAGACTGATGATAGTCTGATGTTTTGAAACGAACAAAGTTGTGGTATACATGTGAATTGCCGACCGTGTCTGTGTGAAAAATACGATTTTTGACTGGCCTATGGAGTGGCTATCACTGGTCTATATCATACAAATGTACCACGTCACATTTATCAGATAACGGTACATTTCCGTTTTTCGCTGTATACTAATTTTTCAGCCGTCATCCAGAGTCAAATGCTAATTTAATCAAAATGAGTTATTTCTTGTTTAAAACACTACTTAATTTAAAAAAGTGGCTGAATGGCTTTGATCGGAAAAAAAACCTGAGTAATAGTGGACCAATGCTAATATCTTATGAAAATATTAACGTTTTGCTCCAGTTATTGTCATTTCGGCAGATGTTTTGTGGAACAATTTATTACAAAATTCATAGTTTTAAACTTTTTTTGTATAGTCAATTTGATTACAAAAATGTTAAGCTATAATGCACCGAAATTGGTTAAAAAATAAAAAACTAATAATAATAAAAAAAAAAAAAACGATAATATCACTCTAATTTTAAGGTTTTATTTATATACGTTTGCCTCTAGTTTCCACATTTTTTAACGAAGTTTCATAAGAAAAAAACCTTTCTGGAGGGCTTGTAAAATTATCCTGTTAACCGCTCTATGAGTTGTCTTAAAACACCGCCGCAAGATGGCAAAAGTCGATTTTGGTATACTGCTAACTATACTTAAATTGTTTTTATTTATATTAAATTTACCTTAAAACACAGATTATATCATCTTGAAATCCTAAATTAAGCACAACAAATATTCTTATGGAACCAAGGACAGTCAAGTTGGCGTTTCTTCTAGAATGGGCTGAAAAAAAAAGTTAAACTAATTTATTAGTTTCGCCGCACAAGGAGGCTGACGGCATTAGAATATGAAGCGACAAAACTTTTGATACAAAATTATGATATTCTTATTAAACGATCAGATTGTGCTCTATAATTTTACCAATTTATTGAAGTAAAGGCTCTTCAATTATTAACCATGATACAGACATTTTCAAAATTTTAAAATAATACGATTTCCGTGATTTTTCCCAAAAACGTTTCTTAAAACTTTCTGTCACGATAGATTGTTTAATAATCAAAGTTTTTCATGGAATATGTATTAAATAACATATTTCTGCCCTCAAATCCACCGTGTTCAGTTGAAAGCCGTTAAACTTTTAGATCAGGGCTGTCAGACTTGGGGATTTATCCCCAAAGTTGGGGATTTTATGCGAGCAAAAAGGACAAAGAAAGTAATTTGGGGATTGGGGATTTTTTTGGGGATTTAAAAAAAAAATTCGGGGATTTTTTGGGGATTTACACTCTTTTAATATATTTTCCCTTTTATTATTTATGCTTATTTTTCTTTGTCTCGTATTAAAAATATGAAAAAAGTAGCAAAACTTTTATCTTACTCTTATCAACAACTTATACGGTGTAAAAGGTCCTTATTAAGATTATCATTTTAGTTAAAAGGTAGTGTTAAAGGTACTTTATAAATTTATGTTATTTTTCCTTCAGGGTACAAACAAAATAAAATATTTTTTTTTTTTTTTAAATTTTTATTTGGGGATTTTTGGGGATTTCTAATTAAAATTTTTCTTACTATTTTTACTTTAAAAAAAAAAAAAATTTTTAATTTGGTCAGAAAAAAAACAAACAGAAAAATATTTACTTATTAAGGTTTTTTTTCTTAATTTGGGGATTTTTGGGGATATTTTTTTAATTTTTTGGGGACAAGGAAAAAAAGTACCTGGCAGCCCTGTTTTAGATACATTGACAGCCATTATGCGACTCTTCAAAAATAAACAGAAGTGAGAAGTGTAATTAGATCAGCCTGCCCGAATGATTTTTCAAAGACACCTTTCTTAACTATGAACGCTTACAAGGCCCGATCCAAGGTATATTTACACAAGGTAAACTCGTTGGCCCATATGTTTTTCAGCTGATTACCCCTAGTTGGTACCTAAACGTCAAATTTTGTGTATATGTGTGCGTTAAATTGTTTTTGTTTTTTGACAATTCGGTTCGTATTATAGAGCAGCATGTCTACACTCCCAAATGAGTCTACCTTGTGTTAATATACCTTGGCCCGACCTTTCAACTTCCTGGGCTTAGGTGCGTCTAAACATAAATGTTCTACTTGAGCTAGACTAGTTTTAAGATTTTTACTACTTACTGTAAGGCTAACATAGGTCCGACTCAGTAAATACATATTAAAGTATGTACGTATAAAAATAAGAAAACAAACTAAAACTAAGAACTTCGGATTGCTAAAATGTGACCGAAAATTACCTATAGTTTCAGTACGTTTATCGAAATAGGCAGAATAAATGGCATGTTTCATAGAGGCGTCTCCAATAGATCTCCATGTATTGTTATAGTTCCATCCGGTTGACAATGGTTCCTTTATTTCTGTTGACAATGGTTTCTTTATTTCTGTTGACAATTGAGTGGGTTTCAGAGCATCTCGTAGTATTTGATTCTAGAAAAAGAAATTTATTCGTTATACGTTTCTTAACATTACTTCTTACACTAGATTGATTTATTGTTCAAAAATTTTACAAAAACACCTTCTAAAAACATTTTATTTAATAAGCAAAATATTGTTACAAAATTAGATTTCTCTTAGAATTATTTATAGTTTTAGTTTTAAGTTATCTTGTAAATTATAACGTATGTCGTAAAAATGGTGTTATTTTTCATTGAAAATGAGAAAATTCCAGATGAAATTGAGAAAATTCCAAATGAAATTGAGAATTTCAAATGAAATTGAGAATTTCAAATGAAATTGAGAAAATTCCAAATGAAATGAGAAATTATAATTTATAAAATTGAATTATATATTTTTTTAATATTCATAACACACATAAAGATCGAAAAAATGAAAATAAATACAAATCGCATTATTATTGACCAATAGGCATATCTTTCAGATCCAGAGCGGATTGGTAAAACGTTGTAATATGTTGTATGGCACTACTGCAATCTAATCTCCATTAGTTATACATGTCTTAGAAGCCCTGACCAGAACTGGCCTTTCGTGAAATTGTCGAAAAAATAAATTCGCAGTTTAATAAACAAGTTTCGATCACAACTGTGGGAAATACGCTGCACGGAAAAATGTATTCCATTAAGGCTGTTCATATGCAACCCGACGCAAAAATAACGATTTTGTTAGATCTGGAGAACAAGTGGTCTGGATAGACGAGACCAACTTTAACTTATTTTGTCGTAGGAAGCATGGTTGGTCTCGAGTTGGTCCAAACATACACTTAATTGGTGCAATTAGTACATCAGGAATTATCGAAATGAACACCCGGTGGTGTTCTTTTGATGCTGTCAGCGTAAATGAATGGGTCAGAAGTGTTTTTCGTAGGTGGGAATAGTTGGGAAAAGAATTATCAAAACTCGTATTGGTATGTGACAATGCTCCATGTCACAGTCGGCTACAAATTATTTTTGACATCTTTCCAGCTACACTTCTGCGATTCAGCCCCCCTATTCACTTAGATCAACCCTATTGAAATTATTTGGTCAAAAATAAAAAGTACGGCGAAAACAAAATGAATGTACCAATCGTAATTTCCCCCAATGTAGAGCTTGCCTTTTTAGAAGAGGTGATTAAGGCTTATAAGACTAGTATAACTACCGGAGATTGCAATAGAGCCATACAATCTGCTCGGTATCTGGAAGATATGCCTGTTGGTCAATAATACTGCGATTTGTTTTTTTATTTGAATTTTTTCGATCCTTATGTGTGTTAGGTGCCTTTTGTTGTATGAATATTAAAAAATATATAAATTAATTTTATAAATTAAAATTTCTCAATTTCATTTGGAATTTTCTCAATTTCAAATTAAAATTCCTCAATTTCATTTGGAATTGTCTCAATTTCAAATTAAAATTTCCCAATTTCATTTGGAATTTTCTCAATTTTAAATTAAAATTCTCAATATCATTTGGAATTTTCTCAATTTCTGATTGACATTCTCAATTTGAATTGGATTTTTCTCAATTTCAATTGAAATTTTCTCAATTTCAATGAAAAATGGTGTAGTTTAAATTGTTATTAGCTCCACTGATATTGTGGACTTTAGATTTAATTGTAGAATTTAGATTTCGAAGAGAATGTTCTGGAATCGACTAGAAGGTTCTTGAATCTACTGCTCTACTATTACTTATGGCTTTGAACTATAAATACAGGCTTACTCATAAATGTTTAGTTTAGTTTGTTTGGAGACATTAAACGGTTCAGTTCGTTACTTCCAATCACAAAGTATACAGAGATGAAAAAAGTGACGTATGAAAAATGCCTAAATCATGTGCGAGGGCAGCTTTCGAAGAAAGAGAAAGAAAACGTTTTTTGTTAGTGAAGTGACAATGCGTAAAAACAGGCCGCTACTATCAACACAAATTGCATAATCAAAACAAAAAACGCAAAAAGGGCAGCTTTCGAAGAAAAAGACAGAAAAAACACAATATTTTCTGTCTCGTGACGCCTCTGTATACTCTGTGCTTCCAATAATGGATAAATTTTGTGAACGTTATAATTAATTTCAATAAAGTTTGTTTAGTTGAATAAGTTTGATTTAGTTTTGGTTTTCAATTAAAAGAACTCAACGGTTTATTATAAAGGGAATAAACCCAAACGCGTTTGTTATAGGAAAAACGTAACTATATTATATACAATGTATACAATATATATAAAGCTTAGATCCCACTATCGGCGCAATGTACAAATTCCATGTGCCGATAGTGTGAACGGTCACAATTTTTGAAAATGCGACAATCTGTGCCAAAATTATGACTGCGGACATTCAAAATTTAACTTTTTGCGCCGGAAATGTGAACACTGTTTTTTTGCAAAATGGGGAGCAATCAAATTGATAAATTGCTGTAGGCCACTTGTGCTTCGATCACAGTCGACAACCAGCTCCGATACAAGCGATGGCAAATTATACATACACATTAGGGCGGGTCAAATTGTATGGAACGATTTTTTTTGATGAAGCGTATAGCAAAAACGTAATCTATAGGGGATTCTGAGAAATTTTGCTCAAGACACCATAGCTCTAAGTCGGGCTTGGAGCCCCCCGAAATTTCCAAATAGATATTTTCCCATATATACATAGAATAATTTAATTAAATTCGTCATAAAATCGGATAGAATTATAGTATCAATGAATAGTATCAGAATCAATCTGGGCTTGTTTGAAAGGTATTTTTATCACCTTTCAGATTCTGTATTGGTACCAATATTTTATGAACTTTTAACTAATAAATTCTAAATTTTCTTCGATTTTTGTCTTCGATTTTTTTTTTGCAGATTATGAATAATGAATGATATGAATGAATAATTACGTTTACGAACACTAAACGTTGCCAAGCTTGCTTTTCCTTCTTCCTTACACAGAAAAAATAACGTAGTAAAAAACTGAACAAACGTTCAGTTTTTCTGAATATTTATTAGGTTTTTTGCACCTTGAACGCCCGTAGTAAAAAACCAAATAAAACGTTCAGTTTTACGTTGAATGTGAGTTCAGTGTTTTACTATTCAGAGTTCAGTCTCTGCAAAATTGAACGTTCGTTCAGTTTTTTACTATTCAGAGTTCAGTCTCTGCAAAATTAAACGTTCGTTCAGTTTTTTACTACTAAGAGTTCAGTCTCTGCAAAATTAAACGTTCGTTCAGTTTTTTACTATTCAGAGTTCAGTCTCTGCAAAATTAAACGTTCGTTCAGTTTTTTACTACTCAGGGTTCAGTCTCTGCAAAATTAAACTGTCATTCAGTTTTTACAAAATTGAACGAGAGTTTAGTTTTTTATACGATTTATGATTATAATCATTCATCGTGCAATGCACACGCAGTTTGCCAAAATACTTAAATAAAAACTCGGTTATCACAATACCAATATTTTTTTTATTTTTATTTTTTTATTTTTGCGCCCTGCGATCGGCAAATTCAGGGCGCCGCGTTTTCTCTTTTATTCTCTTTAATACTCTGTTATTACCCTGCAAATAATAGGACCAGTCCAAACACGCGTGTAAAGAGTAGTCCACAAGGGACCAGGACTAGTCCAAAAGTAACCCAAACGTATGGAAAAAACATGGTCTATTTAACATTACGATGTCCTAGGAGAGGACCATAAAACCCATCTTTAGACCACTAAGGAGTAGTTTTAAAACTACTCCATGGTATACACAAGAGGATTAGTTTTAAAGTCTTTTAAAAACGAAAGCACGTCGCACAGTAGCGCCCGTAGAGCAAACGAGGTTGCAAAAATCAAAATTTTCATGAGCACCGACGAAGTTTTGAATAAACTCATGTTATAGGAAACTTTTCAACGATTTCAAATCTGCCACTCTTAATAATATCACATTTTTAGTTTAGAAGATATAGCCGTTCAAAGTTGACCGACTTTCGGTTTTCAAAAAAACACACAATTTTTAGTAAATTTGTTGCGATTTCAGGTGTAATATCACGAAAAATAGGTAACGAATCGCCTTATTTTTTGTTTGTATTGATTGATGCATTTATTAAATGTGTAATGATAAAAAAAAAATGAACTGTTTGCTTTGTGTTTCTCCTGGTAAATCACTATTTAAAAACTATCCGTTTTTTCACTATTTTTCAACTTTGACGGAAAATAACAAAAATCTATATTTTTCTATATTTGCCATATTTGCAAAATCTGTTCTTTGATTATTTCTTTACATAATTCAAAAATTTTATCTGCCCGTACGTGCCCGTTTGGCTTCTAGAGGTAAAAAAGGTTAAAAAGACATGGTTGCAGAAATTGTATGACAGTAGTTTGATCTAAAATCTAAAAAAACTACTCATTGAAATTAGCAGGTACGTACCTCACTTAAACAATACTTTGGCGTACAAATGGTCAAGAACAATATTGACTACAGGTAGGCACAAATCTTATTTGGACACGTGCATAATATCAAAATTGCATCATTCAGCCTAATTCCATTTGTATGCAGGGAACAGGTAAATTTTTCGGCATGGTAGCATAAGCCTATATATTGCAAATGGTCAAGAACAATATTGACTACAGGTAGGCACAAATCTTATTTGGACACGTGCATAATATAAAAATGCATTATTCAGCCTAAATCCATATGTATGTAGGGAACAGGTACATTTTTCGGCATGGTAGCATAAGCCTATATATTGCAAAATAAGCATAATGCCTGGATTAGTCTACGACTGAAAGTTGGCGCAACAATTACTGAAACCATTAAACAATTTAAGTACTGAAAACATGGCGTTGAACAATTTTAAATTATTTGAACTGTTTAGAAAGTCAACCACACCAAATTTTTTCACGGAAGCTGCTTTAGAAGAACTTGATAGCTTATACGGAAATATTGAGAGAAGCGAAATTATAAAAAATAATTTTTATCTGATATATGCAAATATTAAGGCAAAATGGGTGAAATCTAATCGAACCATTCAGAACTTCAACTCCAAATACGAGGACTGGCTTAATGAAGATACCATCCTGGATATATTGGCAGTAGATAAACCCACCACATCAACCAGAGGAGCAAAAGGAAGGCCAAAAAAAAGTATTGAGGAGTGTTCAATTTTCACAAGAAAGAGGAAACTTGCCGATGCCACCAATGACTTGACCACGAAGCAATTATCGGAAGCGCTGTCTATTAAATTTACAAAGGATAGTGAAAGAGTTAGGTCGCACATAACCAAATCTGTTGCTGATGCAAGCCCACTGCGACTAAAAAGGATTAAGGAAAGCATTCCCACGCCCACAAACGCACACATTAAAAAGTATGGTTCCGAAGAAGCCTTGGCCTTGTTTATGGACTTAGAACTTTCCAAAGAGAAATATGAGAAACTACGGGCATCTTTAACGCGACACGGCGCTGACGTTTTACCCGGATACAAGCATATTACGCAAGCCAAAATAAATTCACGACCACTGCATACGGAATTTACGGAAGTCTCTGCGAAAGCCAATCTGCAGGATCTCATGGGCCATACAGCAAAACGGTTGTTGGAGAGTCTTCCTGAAAATGAGGTGAAAATTCTTCCTGAGAAGTTGACATTGATCAGCAAATGGGGCTGCGATGGATCATCCGGACAAAGCGTTTATAAGCAAAGGATATCTTCCGATGACGCTACAATATCGGACGGAAATATGTTTATGGCATCTGTTGTTCCTTTGCGGCTTAAATCGGATGTTTCCCTTCACTGGAAAAATCCACGTCCGTCATCAGTGCATTATTGCCGACCAATAATGTTTCAGTTTGCAAGGGAATCGGCAGAACTCATAAGGACCACGGTGAAGGACATTGAAGAACAAATAAGCAAGATTAAGCCTACAAAGCTGCAAATTGGAGAAGGAAAATATATTGAATGCAATTACGAGTTCCATCTGACCATGGTTGACGGAAAAGTCGTAAACGAACTGACAGGAACAACCTCAACAATGTCATGCCCGATTTGCAAAAAGAGTCAGAAGAACTTTGGTAATTTAAACGATTCTACAAATGAGGAGAATTACGAATATGGAATGTCACCATTGCACGCAAGGATAAGGTGTATGGAATTCTTGCTAAAACTGGCGTATACCCTACCACAAGAGGAGGAAAACTTCGATGAAAATACATCAATAAAGGATAAGGAAAAGATCAGAAAGAAGCAAATACAGGATGCTTTTTTTAAACAAGTTGGACTAAAAGTAGACTGTCCCAAGCACGGATACGGTAACTCAAACGATGGAAACACTTCTAGGAGATTTTTTGAAAATGATGAGGCAGTAACTAGAATCACTGGAATTGACAATCAAATCGTGAAAAGATTGGGAACGATCTTGGATGTTTTAAACTGCAAAGAAAATGTCAATTCTACAAAATATGGAGAATATGCGTCGAAAACTGCATCTCTTTTAGCAGAAATGTATCCACAGAAGAAGTTGACCCCGACCGTCCATAAAATATTGGCGCATGGCAAAGATATAATTGAGTACCAGTCTTTGCCAATTGGAGAGCTTTCTGAAGAAGCACAGGAGTCTCTTAACAAATTTTATAAAAAATATAGATTGCAGAACACATTCAAAGCATCAAGGGTAAGGCAAAATGAGGACCTCTTCAACATGTTGGCAGCATCTTCCGATCCACTTATATCTTCCCTGCGGCATGTGAAGTCACGAATAGAGTTAGAAAATAATTATAGTTTAGAAATGGTTAGTCTTTTAGATATACCTTCTCTTACGAACTGTGATGAATATTTTACAGAAAATTGAAAAAATAAATTTAAAAAAAAATAATTTTTTTTTTAATTTGTTGGGTAATAATTTAAAACATAAAAACCTAAAGAAAAAAAATAAAAACAATCTAAAAATGTAAAAATAATTTTTTTTAGTTACCATAAAATTGATTTTTCTACTAATTTTAACTTTGATAACCCATAATTAGGCCCCTACAGAGCGTAGCACCCTTTCCAAACGCTCATTTCATAGGCTGAACAGTTATCTATCATATGCTGTTTAAACTGTTCAATTATCTTATTCGGTTCAAAAGATATGATTTTTGCAACGAAAAAACTCAAATGGCGCCACTGTGCGTCGTTAAAAAACGAAGACATGTCGTCTCACTACAAACACTTTTTAACAATGACATGGTCCATGCTTGCATTACATCGGACTAGTCCATGGAGTAGTCCATTTTATCAAAATGGACCCTGCAAATAAAATTGGACCACCTGATCCATTTTTATAAAATGGAGTACTCCATGGACTGGTCCGATGTAATGCAAGCATGTACCATGTCATTGTTAAAAAGTGTTTGTAGTGAGACATGTCTTCGTTTTTTAACGACATGCTTTCGTTTTTAAACGACTTCAAAACTAATCCTCTTGAGTATACCATAGAGGAGTTTTTAAACTACTCCTTAGTGGTCCAAAGGTGGGTTATATAGTCCTCTCCTAGGACATCGTAATGTTAAATAGACCAGGTTTTTTCCATACGTTTGGGTTACTTTTGGACTAGTCCTGGTCCCTTGTGGACTACTCTTTACACGCGTGTTTAGACTGGTCCTATTATTTGCAGGGGATCAGGTGGTCCAATTTTATTTGCAAGGTACGTACGTGTGCACACACATTGAAGAGAATTTAACAACATGAACAACAACATATGTAAAATTCATACAACGCATACAATCGCAAAATGTAATAGTATATGTTGCCGATTGCAGATTTAGTGTGACACAATCAAAGAGTGCAGTGATACGTGCATACGATGTAACATGATCGCGAAAACCCAGATGATACACATATCTAATTATTTTATTAAAGCATTTCCTTATTCTATTTAAATTGTTATCATTCGTTAAAGAATATACTTCAATTCCATATAAAATTAAAGGCATGAGCAATGCATGGGCAATTCTCTTTCGAACTTTTATTGGAAAATGGTAACTAACAGACTACAATCTTCTCAAGTTAAATACCACCCTAGAAATGATAAAACTAATATGATTATCAAAACGTAACTTGTTGTCAACATAAATTCCCAAGACTTTTAAATATGAAACAAAGCTCAAAGGCTTCCCACTCACAATAATACTACGTAAATTTTGTGAATCCACATCACCAAATAATATTGCTTTGGACTTTTGAGCATTTAATTTGATAAAATTATTTACACACCAAGCCTCCACGTGCCGCAAATTTGCATTTAGAGATACTTCCAATTCATCAGTTGAATTAGCTACTGCCACTAACTGCAAATCGTCTGCATACAAATAACCTCTTATACCAGATAATTGGCCTAGTAAATCATTAATGTACAACAAAAATAATAAGGGACCCAAAGTAGACCCTTGAGGAACTCCACGGTTTATAATTTTAACAAGAGACTTTTGACTTCCATACTGCACATATTGTGATCTTCCTCTAACAAAAGTATCCATTAAGCGACAGGAAGAGGTGGAAAAATTATATATTTGAAAAAGTTTGTTCAAAAGTACTTCATGAGATAAAGATTCAAAAGCTCTACTGAAATCTAAGCTTACTAGCGACCCCAGCTTCCTATGATCCATCGCAATTCTCATTTCTTCCAGTATATCTAAAACTAAGGCAGTAGTACTATGTCGTTTTCTAAAACCTGACTGATACTCAGACAAAAATTTCATATTAGTAATGTATTCAGTAATTTGCATATTTATTAATGCCTCAAGTATCTTAGAACAAACGGAAATAATACTAATGGGGCGGTAGTCTGAACATGCAGCTGGATTTTTAACCTTGGGGACTAATGCTACTCGAGAGCATTTCCAGATGTCTGGATAAATTAAAGTGGTAAAAACAGAATTAAAAATGTGTGTCAAATGAGTCGAAACACCGGGAAACACTGCCTTTAAAAATGTAAGCGATATGCCGTCTGGCCCAGTGCATTTGGACTTAATTTTTATAAGAGCTTCAAACACTTCAGATGCGCTTACATTCCTAAACGAAAACCCATTGTGGACAGCACATGATTGAATATACATAACAGAAGGTGGACTAGACTTTGCAGTCTGATTGTTCATCTAAGTGAACAAATTTATGAGTAAATTTATAAAACTAGTAAAATCTAAATGTTTCTCTATAACAATATCGTAAAATAATCAGCTTTTAATAACTTTTAAATTTTTGGTAACGGTGGACCTTTTGGCGGAAATGCCCATATATTAATAAATATGTTATTTAAAATCTGTAGGAAACACAAATTTTTGAGAGTAATCCATTTCGAAAGTAAAACTCTGTCTGCCAACAAGCAAATAAATAAAAACATATCGTTAGCTAAAATGCAAAAAGGCGTAACTCACAAAAATATGTGTATGTTATATTACAGGAGAAGCAAAAAACTTTGTAAAATAAAAACTAGAAATATGTTAATAAACCTGCTCAGATAAAACTTCCATGCAACTCTTTAAACAATTTTAGAAGAAAATCATTTCATTATATTTTGTTAGAAAAGAAATGTTAAATTACGTTGGTTTGCATTTATCAACACACTTGTAATTACGCCCTTTTGTTTTTTTCTTAATAAAAGCGTAATTTTTGATAATAAAAGTGTACAACTTTATCAAGTAGTTTAACGGCATTCATAAAAACAATCAAAAACGCGATTTTGAATTTTTTGTTAGTTATACCTTTATGCATTTTAGCTAACGATATGCAGGGGTGTGCTGGAAATAGAAAACGTAAAACGCAAGAATTTTAAAAGTCGTTTTCTAATTAGATTTTTGTAATAATAGAATTTTATGTCCAATATTATACAAATACATATTTCTCTATTAAACAGAATTTTATAAAAACAATTATAAAAATTAGATTAAAAATGTATTAAAAACAACTTCCAAATTCTTGCGTTTTACGTTTTCGATTTCCAGCACATATTTTGCCCAAATAAAACCGAATTGTACTGAATATTTTCGCGATTAAGTTTTGGTCGATATGGACGGAAAAATATTGTCACAATGTGCGACGATAATGGGACCACCCAAGAATTAATTGTGCTATTTGAGCAGATAGTGGGTTCTTAGCTTAACTGAATGAACCGAGCAATACTAACATAGACCTTTAGCTCAGCGTTGCCATTTTGGTGCCTTTCGGGTATTTTTTGGTGCTTTTTTGCTTATCCAATACCCGAAATTTTGTTAAACACCATTTTTTGAAAAGACGGTATTTATAGTGCTTTTAACAATTTCTCACAGTGCTTTTAAGTGCCTTTTACAATATTTATTTTTTTTTGTACCATTTTTTAAAACTTCGATTATATTGAGGATGATTAAGATGAGATTTGCTATTCGGGGTACAATTTTGGGAAGGCCTGTAAAGATTTTAAGGTTTCAAATGATAAAAAAAGTGATAAAAGAAAGTTGCATTCGTTTTACCAAAAACTTTATTTACGAGGTTAGCGCTAGGCTTCCAAGCAATTTGGAAATTTTACAAAACGTTTACTTTTTAGCGTTGACAATATATTTTTTTTAATTAAAATTTGGGCTGTCATTAAAATTTATAAAGAATGGTCGGTCAATGCAAATTTTCGGTAATTGCAACAGGCCAGATTTTTTCTAACTACGAAAATCTAGCTCGCACTTTGTTACTGTTTTATGACCAATTCAAACTCAGCTGATGATGATCGAAATGATTTCGTTTATGTAATTTTTATTGAAGGTAATAATAATAAATTTAAAAATGTTTGTATACAAATGTAATTATATTTATTATTTAATTTTAAATGAAAATGGTCCCCATCAACGCCGTCGCCTTTTTTTTAAATTTTGGAGGTATATAATATTCGGCACAGCCGAATGCAACTTGTTTTGTGTTTAATTAAATTTAAAAAATGGCTTAGTGCTTTTTTACGCTTTTTTTGTTGTTCAAAATAGTGCATTTTAGTGCTTTTTTAAATTTTAAAGTGCTTTTTGTTCTCAAAAAGTTGGCATCACTGCTTTAGCTTGTTGTACTCTGGCGGAAAGGAACTGTCAACACTCGCGCTGATAGACTTGCTCACTAGCGACTAGCCTACCGATAAGTAACTATATATTACCAATTAATTATATTAAGCCAAGGTTTACACTTTGAAAGTTATTTTTCAGAATGTTTGAAATTATTGTTAATTTGTATATCTTTGTTTTTTTTTTTAATTTTTCTATATTACAAAACTATTGTTACAAAATCTTTCATATAATTAGAACGAGTTGTAATTGATAACAAACAAAGTTATAGTGGTGTGAAAATTAGACGTTTATATTATTCGATTACTTGAGATGAACGCTTAAGTCAAACCATTTGAGTCATAACACGTAGAAGAAAATTGTTGGGAGTAACCATATTTTAAGAGCAACACACTATGGTTGGATTTTAACAATGTTAATGTCTGAATATAACAATATTCTGGTTAAATATGACTACAATCTGGTTAAAATTAACCATAATTTACCCGAAACGCTGAATTTAGTGGTGCTAACAGTTTTTTTAGGTTAGCTCTTGTTTTCAAGATATACCGTTATTTCGTAAATGTAGGAGGTTGCACTGCATTTATTCGCGTAACTCAAAAACGGTTCAGTTTATTGAAATTACTAAAAAAAACCGAAATTCCGCAATAAATATGAAAGTGGAGTTGGTCATACATTTGACCCATCTAGGAGTATCCTACGCGCTGTGCCATACAAATATTGATGTTTAATAAAATTCGTAAATTTGGCCCCTGCAGCTACTAGCACAGTGTACTTATTGTTCAAAATTACACTATTAAAATTCCATTGTAAGATTATTTTTTTAAAGGTTGCGAAAGAAAAAAAATCATGTCTTAAAAAAGAAAAAAAAAAAACACCTCCCTCAAAGTTTCAGGATTTTTAAAGAACAGTTTGAGGTTCCATAAAAAAAATCAGCCACATAAAAAAAGGGGTTTTTGACTTAGTCCGTTTTTAAAATTTAATATTTTGCAAATATGTATTACATTTTTAAAATAAATTAAAATAGATAATCATTCAAAGCAAATTTCGATCTACCAAAGGTTGAATACAATTTGGTTTAAGGATTGATGTTTGACTAATGACGTCAGCAGTCGTCGATGGCTGCGAGTGTTAAACGGCAAGCCCTCTGAGGAGATTGAGTGGTTGCAATCGAAACATGTCAGGGTAACCTGTCCGTAAAAACGCCTGGGTTCGAGCCCAGACTGAGTCAAGAATGAAAAATTATCCGTAAATTTTAATTAATTTTCATGTTGTAAAATTCCTTTCTTCATAAAAATAATTTAATGAAAATTAAATTTAATGAACTTAAGCCTAATTAAAAATATTAAAAATTTGGATTAAAAACCATAAATAGTTCAATAAAATAACCACAATACTAATAATTGTTAAAGCTAAGGCACGAGCTCTATGTTTGCATTTGTCCTTCAAGTTGTTCTGAAAAGGTCAACAAGAAAAAGAAGGACAAAAAAAATGAAAAAACAAAAATATGTACTTTGAACTTCAAGAAGAATTCTTGACAAAAAGTACGGAAAAACAGAAGTAAAGGAATAACATGTTAAAATAAATTAAAATAGATAATCATTCAAAGCAAATTTCGATCTACCAAAGGTTGAATACAATTTGGTTTAAGGATTGATGTTTGACTAATGACGTCAGCAGTCGTCGATGGCTGCGAGTGTTAAACGGCAAGCCCTCTGAGGAGATTGAGTGGTTGCAATCGAAACATGTCAGGGTAACCTTACCGTAAACACCTGGGTTCGAGCCCAGATTGAGTCAAGAATGAAAAATTATCAATAAATTTTAATTAATTTTCATGTTGTAAAAATTCCTTTCTTCATAAAAATAATTTAATGAAAATTAAATTTAATGAACTTAAGCCTAATTAAAAATATTAAAAATTTGGATTAAAAACCATAAATAGTTCAATAAAATAACCACAATACTAATAATTGTTAAAGCTAAGGCACGAGCTCTATGTTTGCATTTGTCCTTCAAGTTGTTCTGAAAAGGTCAACAAGAAAAAGAAGGACAAAAAAAATGAAAAAACAAAAATATGTACTTTGAACTTCAAGAAGAATTCTTGACAAAAAGTACGGAAAAACAGAAGTAAAGGAATAACATGTTAAAATAAATTAAAATAGATAATCATTCAAAGCAAATTTCGATCTACCAAAGGTTGAATACAATTTGGTTTAAGGATTGATGTTTGACTAATGACGTCAGCAGTCGTCGATGGCTGCGAGTGTTAAACGGCAAGCCCTCTGAGGAGATTGAGTGGTTGCAATCGAAACATGTCAGGGTAACCTGTCCGTAAACACCTGGGTTCGAGCCCAGATTGAGTCAAGAATGAAAAATTATCAATAAATTTTAATTAATTTTCATGTTGTAAAAATTCCTTTCTTCATAAAAATAATTTAATGAAAATTAAATTTAATGAACTTAAGCCTAATTAAAAATATTAAAAATTTGGATTAAAAACCATAAATAGTTCAATAAAATAACCACAATACTAATAATTTTCAAATACATTTTTTTTTCAATATATGGTTTGTAGCCCCAAGTATTCTCTTAAAAATGACATTAAAGTCATCTTCGTATGTCAAGTAGTTGTAGAGATATTGAAGAAATTAGCTCAACACATTGGGCTAATTCGACAAAATTATGACATTTGGAATATGACATAACTTTTGAAAAAAAAAATTTGTTTAATTTTTTTTGTTCATGTATGTTCCTTATAAGATAAAAGGAACCTTCTCACCAAATTTCATTTAAATCGAAAAGGGTCGTGTCCCACTCCGGGTCGTTTTGACATGGAATTACCCATATTAATTGTATATTAACCCTGTAATATTATAAAAAACATTGCAAAAAGAGATTTAACTATTAAAAATGCAATTTTAATTAAAAACGTAGCTGAGGTACGAGTACCTGAAAAACGCCTAGCTGAGCTACGTTTTCAATAACGTAACGTTTTACGTCATAAAACATATTTAACTCGGCGTATTTTAACTTTTCTAAAATCTTTGGAAAAGGTTACACCGGACAAAATTAAAAAAAATAAAAATAATAAAACATCGAAAAATATAACCTGCAATTAATTCTTTAATTATATAAATTGTATATTAACTGCCGTATTCATAAAAAATTAAAATGGATTTAAAATAAATTTAAAAAAAAAATGTATGAAAATTTTTCCTTAAAGCACATTTCAAACTTATTTTATTTTTTATGAATACGGCAGTAAGTCTGCAATATTGTAAAAAATTATACAAAAAAGAGATTTCGCTATTGAAAATGCAACTTGAACTAAAAACGTAGCTGAACTAGGCGTAGCTGAGCTACGTTTTTAATAACGTAACGATTTACGTTATAAAACATATTTAACATTACAATAACTAAATTTAACACTTAACATTGCTTTAAATTGCGAAACGTACCGCTGATAAAAAAAGAAAAGTTGAGATAAACCATGATAGCCAAATTGCCACTGGGCTTGTGTAACTCACAACTTTAACCTCCATTAACTTTATAAAATTAAACAAATTCGAATAATATTATTTGAAATAAATTTATGTTATTTATCAGTGCGTGAGCTTGTTTGGTATTAAAAAAAAAACTGATATTTTTTATTATCTTAAAAAAAAAAAAAAAAAAAAAAAAAAACTTTAAATTGGGATAAGCTCAAGTATTCTGTTCGGAGCGGAACTTTAATTTTTGTAAAAAAAAACTTTTGATTTTTAGTTTTCCCAATTTTAATATTTCGTTTTTACTATGTTTGTTTGTACAAGTTTTTGTTTTTGTTAATTTAATTTTAAATTGTTCGTTGGGTTTTTGATTTTTGGAAAGAGTCAAATATTATTTTTGGTTTACTTTGTTTAATATGTTTAAAATTTTTTGCTTTTAATTTTAATGTTGTTCACTCCACTTTTATTTGGCTACTGCTTAACACAAATTACAATTTTACTTCTTTAAGCTTTTGATTGAAGAGTAAGAAAAAAGTAATTAAAGAAGTTACATTCATGTTCATACGTGTCTACTAACAGTATCAGCCAATAAAAAAGGGTTCTAGCCGACGTCAATGCTAGCCTAGCTTAGCTATATACTATGTACTTATAATAAATTTATATTTATATAATTTTGTTTGTTCAACAGCAAAGCCACTGAAGAGGTATTATAAGGCCTGGAAATATTCATATATCCATCACGAACTACGGCTGTCAAGGACCATATAGGAAAGCAAAGACTCCAAAGTCAGCTGAAATTGTTTTAGTTGGCTCTCCACTACGTTGGTTAAACAAGTAAGGTTAAAAGCGATTGGTTAATGTCGAATAACAAAAAACTGTAACGCGGCACAGTTATGCGACGTCAAAATATTAACCAATGCGGACGAGACGTAAAACGCACAAAAAAAGAAATGATAATGACGCGCGAGATTATTCTTCATGTAATTTAAAAAAAAGGAACTTTACCCTGGGTAAAGTGTCTCCAAGTCACCACTTTTGTCGACTGTTTTGGGTGACTTTATGTTGACAATGTCATATCACCCCATAAGAACTACATAGTCAATAGTTCTAAGGGCACCATTACTTATGTGAAAAAATTATAAAAAGTTCCAAAAGTATAGACTAGAATTATTAATATGTACTTGTGAATCGATGGTTCCAATGTCTCTATGTGACTCCATAAGAACCATCTAGTCAATAGTACTAAGGGCACTAGTGGATTCTCAATGACAAGTACATAGCAGAAAGCACTGCCTGGGATATAAGTAGTCAGTAGTACTGGCGACAAGGTAACTATCGACATTTCATTCAGGGCAGTTACAATATTGGGTTAGGGCTAATGTTATTTGTCACCTCTTAACATACTCAAAATATATTTTTCAACATTTTGATAGATTTTATTATAGCAATAGTACATTAAAATCTATATAAAACAAGTAAGAGTGCTATATTCGGCTGTGCCGAATCTTATTTACCCTTCACCATTGTGCGAGCAGAATACAGAGCAACTAGACAAAACTAAATAATTTTTACATATACATATTAACAATAATAAAAACTTCATTATAAATTAAATTTAAAAAGCGAAAACTGGTAAATATTTTTTTACAAAGAACATAAAAAATAATAAAAAAAAAAAAAAAATTTTCTTTTTGAAAAACCAAGATTTGAACCAGGGGACTCACAGTTTCTAACCTAAACACGGACGGACAGACGGATTTGAACTTCGCTTTTCATAAGGACCCAGAATATATATACTTTATAGGAGGTAGGATCAATATTGTGGAACTTACAAACGTAATGACAAAGTTATATATACCCTCTTACCTTCGGTGAAGGGTATAAAAAGAGTAATTTTTGGGATTTCAGTATTTTGATTATAACTCAGCCATTTTTTAACCGATCTGACAGATTTATATACCGACGTCTTTAGGAATAAATTTACCAATAAAAAAATAAAAAAATTTATGTTTTAGTCATAACTTTTTTGTATCTGAACCGATTTTTCCGAAATTTTCAGAAAATATTTTCTTCTGAAAATTGCCGATCTTTTGATATATAAGGCTTAACCATAGGTCATATGACAGTCCAAAAATTCAGGTTTTTATACAATTTTTAATATTTTTTGTATGGGAGGTACCACTCCCAATTCTTTAATCCCGCCCACATTTTGTGGGATGCTGTACATAGATAATCTTAATCTTTGCGGCTAATTTTAAAAATCTTTGGCTCTTGCCGTTCTCAAGATATACAGAAATAAAAAAAATACAACAACAAGGGATTTTTGTGCAAAATCAGAGGGAGTCGTGGTTTTTTGCTCATTTCTCCGTAATTTTTGGACCGATCTGGCTTTAATTCAATAGCAAACTTAAACGGAGTATATGTGATATAAATATACATCGATCTAGTCCACATAATTTCTGGGGTCTTCGGAAAACCCATTTCAACATACACACGGACAGACCCACATCCGGATTTGAGCTTCGCTTTTCATAAGGACGCAGAATATATATACTTTATAGGAGGTAGGACGAATATTGTGGAACTAACAAACGCAATGACAAAGTTAGATATACCCTCTTACCTTCGGTGAAGGGTATATAAACCGTAGGTGGCATAGAAGTAGTTATACCTAATTGGCGGGTGAGACCTAAAGAAATCTAGCTTTTAATTTTAATGGTCACCCTTATATATACGAGCCCTAACCACTATTTATTCGTACACCAAATATTTTTTTACTGTCTAACATTAAACACCAGAAAAAAAATTAAATTAAGTTAACTATACTTACACGCTTGTACTTTTCTGAATAGTTGCTTTGTTTCATTTAAATTTATTTATAAAAATAATTTAATATTGTACGAAAATATTAATAAAATGCAAAAACTAAAAAAATCATTATTGTTTACTGAAATTAATTTGACCACTTTTAATTCGTACAGTGTATAAACTAGGCTCAAGATGACAAAAAAGATCAAAATGTAAACAAAAATTGCAAATATACCGTAACAAAAAAGGAAATTAATTCAAGGGAGCAAAAAAGAGAACTTTTTTATATTTCTTTTATTTAAATTTTTATTTTAATCATTGAAAAATTCAAATCTGGAAAGACATATGGGCCAATATCTACTGAACTTAAACTCCCAAGATCAACAATACAAAGCATTGTTAAAAAATACGGATTAAGTGGAAACTACAGTAATGAAGTATCAAAATAGGCCGGACCTCAAAAATAACGCTTCGAGATAAAAGAGCTTTAGCAAATATTATTAAGCAAAATCGTCGAAGCACTGTTCGTGACATAGCTTCGAAGTGGTCTGATGCTATTGGAAAGCCCGTAAAACGTGAATGGACCCGCCAGCAAATGAAAAGTATTGGGTATAATTTTTATAAAGTAAGTTCAAAATTTACTCGGTTTGTCGAAATCAGTTTAGAATATTATAAACTTTTTTAGGCTAAGAAAAAACCATTGCTTACCGCATTACAAAAGAAAAAACTTTTGTTATGGTGTAAAGAGAGACGTTCTTGGGTACAAAGGCTAGCATTATTTTTAGCGACGAATCCAAGTTTGATGTTTTTGTTGGTGATGCCAGAAAAAGGGTGATTCGTAAAGCACAGAAGCTTACAATAAAGACTGCTTGAAACGCACAGTCAAGTCTCCAGCTAGCCTCATGGTATGGGGATGTATGTCCTCAAAGGGTGTCGGAAAGCTTCACTTCATTGATGGAACCGTAAACGCAGAAAAATACGTAAAAATATTAGAGGAAAATCTGATACCATCGGTACCAAAGCTAACCGACTGCGGTGAATATATTTTTCAACAATTTCTCATACAGCTAAAAAAAACTAAAAAAATCCTACAAGAAAACGGTATAGAATCAAGAGATTGGCCATCATCTAGTCCAGACCTCAATCCAATAGAAAATATGTGGGCTCTTATGAAAAGAAAGCTTCGCAATGATCCTCAACGGACTCTTGAGATCCAAAATTCAAGAATCTAGGACTCAATAACCCCTGAAGATTGCCAGAAACTAATAAGTACCATGTCAAAGCGATTCCAATCCGTTTTAAAAAACAGGGGAGATGTAACACAGTTCTAAGTACGAAAATATGTGACTGTACGAATTAAAAGTGGTCAATTTATTTTTATTGAAAATAATAGGCTTTCCTTTTAGTTGATATATTTAAAATAATTTTTTTTAAATATCTTACTTGATCAATGTATATTTAAATACAATAAAATTGTCTTTAAGAACAAATATTTACTTTCTGGTGTAGTCAGTATAATTAGGAAAATATTCCTACTTTAATATCGCATTGTAACAAAATGGTCAGTGTACGAATTAATAGTGGTTAGGGCTCGTACATTAGTGTGTCCCAGAAAATTGGGAAGCCAACAAGTCATTTCCAAGTAGTAAATGATGTGGCAGAACGAGATGTGGCTTTGGCTAAGACTTACTTCAATGTCACAACTTCTGAAACTGATTTTCCGAATTTATTGCAGTGCATAGAGCTACATCGTATAAACCCCAATAAATGATTTTTAAGCAAATCAAACGTAAAAGTTTGATTTTAATTGTTTATTGTGTATAAGTAATAGTATTATAAACTGGGTAAAAAGCTGAAACCCGGTATAACTTAGGAACGGTAAGAGCGAATTCAAAAATATTTGTTTCTTTATTATTTAGAATAAATTGATCCTTCAAACTGCATTGTTGGTTTGCTTCATTTTCATAAAGATTTTAAAAGTAATAAAGCGTTATTTACAAAATTTATGGGAAAATTACGAACAATTTTAATGAAGGGTGCATAAATGAGCAAATGCATTGCAAAAACTTATAGTCTTTGTACACCAAATAAAAGCTTGGACAATTTCTTTTAAATAACTTCCTTAAAAGTGAAGAAAATCGTGGTTTTTGACAATGTTTTGAAGAAAACACAAAAAAAGACCGGCAGACCCGATTTTTGGGAAAAATTCGACTTGAGCGACCTTTAAACCTCTTCCGAAAAATCTGAAAAAAATCTCAAAAATACTTTACCCTATAAGCTTTTATATTATGCTTGATCCCCAAAAAAATTGACATTCATCTCTATAAACGGCTAAGAAGTCTAACGATTTTCTGCAACATTTTAAATTTCTTTAAATAAGAATAAAAAGAAGAAGTGAACGAAAATAAAAGCACAAAAGACTGAACAACATCACCTTGCTAATAGTTCAATTGAAAGAGATCATTCATGAAAGTCTGGAAATTTAACCATTATTTATTTTAATTCAATATTATTTCTTCTTTTATTTATTATTTATATAAAGATTTAGTTATAAATATTTTTTGAACTTCACCTTGTATCACACTTTTTGCCTTGAATATTTTTTTACTTTAATATTTACCCTCCACCACCAGCAGTGAATGATGGTATACTTAGTTTGTCATTCCATGTGAAACTTTTTTAATATTCATCTAAGGCCCCATAAACTGTATGTGTTCTGGATCATTGAGTAATTCTTAAGCTATGTTCACACCTAATAAATCTTTAACGTCCTACACGTAACCAACAGTTTTACAATTAAAAAAGTTTTTGCTTTTGCAAAACATTTGCTTAAGCAACAATCATCTTCTTAGAAATAAAGTTAAGTAAGTCAATAAAAATTGGTAAACATAAATCTAAAGTTTGATCAATTTACTGGGGGGCTACCGCGTATTTCGATTCGAAAGAAATAATTTACGAGTTCGAACAATTTGTACTGTGTATTACGATTTTCGTACTATTTGTTTTGAATGAACGGAATTTGTGAATACCTTTTCGAAAACAAAAAGTCCTTTCCGCAACGGCAACTCTATATTACGAACAATAAAAATCCCTTTCGAAATTCCAACTCCGTATTACGAAAACGAGCCGCAGTTATGTAAAAAGCGTTAGGAAATTGTTCGAAATTGCAAATGACAAAGTGCAAGATAAATAATAGTGTAAATTAACAAATTAAACCTAATAATATTATAATTGATATAAAATAAATAACTACTAATGTTTTAATATTTGTGGTCTTGAAATTTAAAAAAATAAAAAAAAAAAAAAAAAATTACATTTACATACAAACAAAAAACAGTATAAAGTAATGGTTGGTTTTCTCTGTTGACTCTTCAAACCACAGGGAAATACGATAAATTTAAAAAAAAAAACACAATTGTAATTTTTTTCACACATTGAATAGTATTTATTATTTGCTTTGTTGTGGGATATTTTCGTCCATTTTGGTATTTTAATAGCAGTACTACCAATTTTTAATAATATTTCCCATTTGTTTATAATACAACTCTGTCAGGGGGGGGGGGGGGGGATGGGTGCTTTAATAACATGTGAGATAAGGCCATGATGGCTTTATCTCTCATTCAATATGGAGATAAAGCCTTTTTTTTATTTGAATGGGAGATAAAGCCATCATGGTCTTAGCTCACATTAGCAATATTAGAAAATGGCTTTATCTCTCATTTCAGTTCCGGAGACACTAAAGTTAAGCATTGAAATCTGGCTTCGCATACTAAAGTTTTTCCGCGTGCGTCACAAGAATAAAAAAATGTTTTCCATGATAACTAAGGATTTTCCCTTTTACAGAATGTTTACACCATGCATAATAATTTTCTAAAAAAATATGGCTTTATCTCTCATTTGCGAAAAAAATATGGCTTTATCTCTCATTTCGCAAAATTTTAAAAATGACATTACCTCTCAATGATTGGGCAATTGTGGCTTTATCTCTCATTAAATTGAGCAATAAAGCCATCATGGCCTTATCTCACAAGGTTTTAAAGCACCCGCCCCCTCTGTCATCGTTTCGAACGAGTTACGCAGTACGGTTTAACTTTCGAATCGGAAATTGCTTTCGAAAAATTTTGCTTTTCGAATCGAAAAACGCGGTAGCCCCCCTGGTCATGCTTTTTTGGATTTTTTCGTAAAAGATTTGTCAGGTCTGATCATACCTAAAGTCGATTAAAACATGTCCGTCTGTCTGCCAGTCATTTAAAAACACACTCACTTCCGAGAGACTCAACCAAACAGAACCATTTTTATGTCAAAATTTGTCTAGTTATTCCTAGTTATTCTAGTTATTTTGGCATTGAAATCCAGCACAATGGGTTTCGTAGAAACCGAGTTTAAGATCCAAATGTGTTGTTCCACAAAATTGATATTTATTTTAAATAGACTAGCATAAATTGGGGGCGCAATTTGAAAAAATTCATAACTTCATTTTGTAAAAATCGGTCTGTACTTTATCATAGGATCCATATAAAGTCCACTCTCGAAAAACAATTTCGTACGTCTAAAACTGTTACAAATAATGATATTATAGAATAGAAATCATATTACCACACTTCTTAAAGATCGGTCCATAATTTAACATGGGCCCCATATAAAAACCTTTCTGAAAAAATTATTTAGCACGACTAAACCCGCAACGAATAAAAATAAACTTAAAGAAATTGGATATATCGTAGACTTGAGGCCCAACTAAAATATGCATAAGCTTGATTAAGCTTCTGTCCAAAATTAACAAAAAACATTTTAAATGCATTTAAAAAAACGAAAACAAAATCATAAAGCATTTGATTCCATACGGAAATTGCGATCTATTTCTCACTTTGTTAAGCAAATGACAGATTCATTAAACTTAATAAAAAGTTTCCTCAAGTTCAATATGCTTTGACGCATACGATTTACATGTATTCGAACAGTTGCTTAAGCCAAATTAAGCATATTATTGTTGGGCCTTACATAAAGCCAATTCTAAAAAACGTGCTTTTAAAAAACGCCTTAAATCTTAACTAATTTTAATTCTATGACGTTGTTTTTTTTAAAGATTTATTTTTATCTTATCAATTCTATATTTAGCCCACTTTAGAACTATTCTAACACTCGGTAGAAGGTATCAAAGATTCGACTCAATCGAATATAACACTTTTACTTGTTATTATTTAGTACTGCCAAATGATTAACTTCTCTGTTGTTATATTTACACAAATGTTATGTTTAATAAAAAACAGAATTTATACATTCTGTTCTGTTAAAGTCGTATGTTTACTTTTCTAGATTAACAAAAACTTGTCATTGAGTCTATGTTTAGGTTAGGTTAGGTTAAAGTGGCCGGTCACAAAGACCCCGTATAGACCAAATAGGTCCTTAGCGTTACCACGCTGTGCGATAGTCCACAGAAGAATATTAGAAAAAGGTCATTCCGATGTAATGGTACTCAGAGTACCCCACACTCTCTTGACGAATGCCAGGAGTCTCATTAACCCAATTCCGGAGACTTCCCCAAGACCTTGGAGGTAATGATCTCCCAGACAGTTCGCCCTGGAGCGCACGAGTGCCGGACAGTAGCAGACTAAATGCTCCACTGTCTCCTTTTCCCCTGGTACCCCACAGAATCTACAGTTGTCACTGTTCAATCGCCCTGCCCTCCGGGCGTGTACCGCAGTCCAACAATGACCCGTCACAAAGCCTACCAGAATTCTACAGTCCCTTCTCGGCAATGACAGAAGAATTTTCGTCGACACTGTATCATAGGATCCCCACATTACCCTGGAGACCCTGCACGTTCTGGTGCTATCCCAAATCGCCTCTGATCTCCTCTGTATAGCAGATTCCGTATCCCTCCTTATGTTCTGAATCGGAGCTGGAATGGCCATCACCCTATCGTATGGTAAATGGACCCTCCGTTTCGCCAATTCGTCCGCCTCCTCGTTGCCTTCTATGCCCTGGTAGCCACGAACCCAATAGAAGTGAACTCTATTATTCGCACAGAGTCCATCCATCGAGTCCCTACACTCCTGGACGATCGAAGAGTATGAATAGTCAGCGGTTATCACCCTGATCGCCGCCTGACTATCGATGTAAAAATTTACGTGCGAGTTCCCAGTAATGGAATTACGTGCCAAATCAGCAGCCATTTTGGCCGCAAATATCTCCGCCTGGAATATGCTGCAGTAATCGGGAAGCTTATAAGATTCCCGAATGCCAGGCGCGGATCCAGCTCGAGCCTTACGGGGGGGAAATTTTTTATGATATAAAAAAAAGTAAAAAATTTGTTTGTAAAAGTTTATTAAAAACAATATGTGTATATTATATAAAAAAAAAAAAAAACAAAACAATAGGGTTAAATAATATATAAGATCCGTTCAATAAAAATTAATCTTTTTAAATAAGTAAATTGTGATTTCCTTGTGAGGCAAATTTAGATAGTACAGTCTATCTTCGGTCATTGTTGATCTGAGCCATGTTTTTATTCGACGAAGGGTAGGAAATGACCTCTCGCTCGTAGCATTACTGACGAGCATTGACACAAAAATTTGAAATATTTTTCTTAGATTTGGGTAGATATCTTCATCACAGTTTATTAAAACATCTACAACGTTATCTGATAGATTTTCAGATATTTTCCATGTTTGTTGCCAATGCAATAGTTCAGGCTCAAGTTAAAATGTGTTAATCTCGTTTATCAAATATAATCAGCTCATCAGCTAGTGGTGGTTTTAAAATAAATGGTATATGGGCAAATCTCAAAAACAGTCCACAAACCAAAAATTTTTCAAACTAATTTTTTTTAGATGTATGTATAATTTAATTTTTATATTTAAAAATATGTATTTCGACGATCATTAATACAATAATTTTTACCATATACTACCCCTTCCCTGATCTCTTGATGTTACACATGAATTTAACATTATTTTAGGTGCTTTTTGAGCTTAAAATAGCACTTACAGCAGATATAACTTTCGTTAAAAAAAGATTGATATTTATTCATACATTCATTAATGATCACAAAATTAGTTTATATTTATAATTTTTTTTGTTAAAATAAATAAAATTGGGTTTATTACATAGTACTAAAAACCTGAAGCGTGCGTTGTAAGGCGTGCGTCACAAAGGGTTCACGGCTTTTATCAAAAAATTACAACATTTTTAAGCTGCGAATAAGGCCCCTATTATGAGTTACATTCGATAAACGATTTTCGCTGGCTATCGAACATCGACTATCGAATCTTAATTTGGTATTATGAGTTGGCAGCACTGTCGAAAGTTTCGTTGTGCATCGAATTTTTCAACGAAAACAAATTCGCTTTCGACTGTGCAAATAAATGTAAAAAACTTGTTGAAAATTTAACTATTTGTAAATTTTTTGGTGTTCGTATACCAAATGCAATATTCTTAATCTGTTTTGTTCATTTTATGCAAGTCCAACGTCGTTAACAGCAATTGGAAGCGCTCATATTCCTTATGGAACAAAATTCTTTTTTCACCAAATGATTTGCAGCAAAGTTCAGCATGTAAAAAAAATGGGATGAAACCCCACTGAAGCTAAATTATTTGAAAACAACCATAATTCGCCGTAATCACGTTTAACTTTAATTTTATTTTTTAAATTTGTAAACAAAAATTTTTTTATTTTAAGTGACAGCTGATCGAAAATGTCCTACTGTGAATTAACAAAATCACAATAGTAAATTTTTATCGAATGCGCGCCATAATACCAAATGAAAATTTGTTCGATCAGCTAATTCCACTGCTGTCGAAAATCGAATTTAGTTCATAATAGGCACCTAAGTGTTTTTAGAGTTCTCTTATATTCATCTTTCTTTAAGGAATTAGACTTTGTATACCTTATGATGCAAAATTCGCTAAAAATTAGGAAAACACACTTTAACTTTTAAAGTTGCTTCTAAGTTTTGTGGCGTGCGTTGCAAAACTTTGTGATCAATTATTTCGCAAAAAATGCGTGCTAAGAAATTATGATATATGCCATTCGAAAGTACATATTAATGTCACTAAATACTATATATAAGCTGAAGCTATCTCTTTTGAAAGGCCAAAAAATTTTTATATATCAATCAGAAAACACGTGCAAGTGTAGTGTTCGTTACGCAGGATTTGTCCATATGCCTTGATTACACTTTGAGGTTGAAGTTTAGGTATGTTCAATACATTTAGGATATCTATTGGGAAAGATGTTTTGAGATCTTCTAAAATAAATTCATAATTCATCTTCAACATTTTGGAATTGGTTATTTCGTTCAAATCTTGTCTTTTCGATTGGAACCTCGATTTGAACGCAAATAACTTTAACTTTTTCAAAAATCGCTTTAAATTGTTCTTCGGCTTTATTTCTTTTTTCTTCAAGGCACATGATAAAAATTTTGATAAGCCTTTATCCTTTTTGAATATCTATATCTTGCTTTTGTAAAATGATACTAAGGGGCTGTGTTACAATAAGTATCGCACTTAATATGTATATTCCGCAAATAAATTTAAAAGTACTAAGTGAGTCCTTAATATAAAGGTAGATATACTACCTTTTCACTCCGATATTTTTTTCCAAGCTTCTACTATATGATGTACTTTGCTAAAACTGATTTTCGCATGGGATGATTATATATAAAAAATTTTGTCGTTTCTTTGAGAAATGATATAATTTTTTGTATTAAATTGAGTTGTTCGATTTATGGGAATAGCATTGGTCGCTGTCTAGAAATTTTGAACAGCTCCATTTTCTGCTGACATCTGTTCCATCTTCTACACAATTTTTTAGCTCAAGACCAAAATTTGTCAAAGCATTAAGAACTATTGATGATAGTGCCTTCGCATCAATTGACACATCAACGTCATAAATATACTTTGAAGCCTCTTCAAATGCGTTTACAACAAAGCCAATAAATTCTTCCCTGAAAACTTTTTGTTGTATGTTGAAATATCTAAAAGATAAGGAAATCTGGCTTTTCCCCGACAAATCAGTGCTTTCGTAAAAAAATTATCGAATAGAATTTTGATTCATATAACACATACATATATACATAAATATTGCAAGTACTTAGGGTTTTTAATAATTCAACCGCACGCATTATCAAGTCAAACGTTAAGTCTTTGGTTATACATAGATGGCACCTGCTGGGATTGAATATAGAATAAAAGATAATTGAATACGGTAAACTAGTAGTTTCTTTGGAACTATCTAATAAATAACTATTAGGATTAAGATATGGATACTTATTGAAAATCGTTAGAGATTCAATAAAAAAAAAAAATAAAAAAATACTTATTGAAAATTTCGTTAGAGATTCCATAAAAAAAAACAGAAAAAAACCTTGCTGGGATTTCAAGAAATTTTTTACATTAAAAAAAATATTATTATTGGGAATTCTTGTATTATCGAAATTAACAAAACATATTTTTATAATTTACGGGGGGGAAATTTCCTTATTCCCCCCCCCCCTGAATCCGCGCCTGCCGAATGCCCAGTTCCCGGCAGAAGACTGCAGCTCCAACTCCGTCCTCCATTTTGGAACCGTCAGTGTAGAAACTGAAGGTCCCATGGTCGGATCGGAGTCCTGCCAACCAGCCGTCCTCCTCCAAGGTAACTCGTGGTCTCCTTCCAAATGTCAGCCTCGGAATGGTGTAGTCACTGCTACAATCTATTCCCCTTATAATACTATCATGACCATAAGGTCCGTATGCAAACTGTCCCTTCGCTCTTAAGCGGATCGCAGACTTTCTCGCTGTTCCTTCTGCCACCAGATGAATCGGCTGCAAGTCCAGGATCACATCCAGAGCCGCAGTCGGTGTACTACGCAAGGCACCGGTGATACTAAGTTCGGCGAGTCTCTGTACGCCCGTTAGCATATTCCGGTACGATTTCTTATTCAATGCCGTCCACCATACAAGTATCCCGTAGAGTAAGATTGGTCTCGCCACCGATGTGTAGACCCTAGTGTAAAACCAGGGGTTAGACCCCACGTCTTGCCCAGCATTCCTTTACATGCGTAGAGCGCATTCGTTGCCTTTTTCACCCTCTCTTCCACATTCAATCTCCACGACAGTTTGCTGTCCAATATTACTCCCAGGTACTTTGTGTGGTATTTAAGTTCCAGGCTAGTACCCCCTAGTCTAGGTTGCCTCCATGGACCAACTTTGTACCTTTTCGTAAAAAGTACTAGGTCCGTCTTCTCGGGATTAACTCCCAGTCGTACGCCGGCTGCCCACTGGTTGATGATCGCCAGCGTAGCCTCCATTACAGAACTAATAGTGTTCAGATCCTTGCCAGCAACTAACACCGCCACGTCATCTGCGTATGCGGTTATCTTTGCCGCACCGTCCTGAATTCCATTGAGAAGTTCGTTGACGACAAGCGTCCAAAGCATTGGTGAGAGCACCCCTCCCTGGGGAGTTCCACGGTGTGCCCTCCTCATTATTCTGGAATTGCCCCACGTCGCAGATATAGTTCTGCAACGTAACAGGTTACCGATCCAGTTTTTAGCATGTGAGTGTGCCCCCGTGCGAGACAAAATTGCCTCCGTGGACACATTATTGAATGCTCCCGCGATGTCCAGGAACACACCCATAGCGAAGTCCTTATAGTTGAGGGTCTTCTCAATCAGTGAGACGACTGAGTGGAGTGCCGTCTCAGTTGATTTACCCTTCGTGTAGGCGTGTTGATTAGTAGAGGGAATGGTCGGTCCCATGTTGCCCTTGACATGATAGTCCAAAATTCTCTCCAACGTTTTCAGCAGGAATGATGTGAGACTAATGGGTCTAAAATCTTTCGGGTACATATGATTGCTTTTACCCGCTTTCGGTAGAAACACAATCTTAGATAGCCTCCAAGATTCAGGCACATAGTTCATCCTCAGACATCCCTTAAAGATTTCCACTAGCCATGGTACTATCCGTTTGCTTCCCCGCTGTAGTTGTGCAGGGATGATTCCGTCAAGACCAGGCGACTTGTACGGCTGGAACGAGTCAATGGCCCATTCCACCCCCTCATAGGAGATAATACCATCATCCCCATTCGACATAACAGAAATTTCACCAGTCGGAATAGGAACATCAGAACAGCCCGGAAAGTGTGTATCAACGAGTACCTCCAGCGTTTCCGCACTGCTCCTTGTCCATTCTCCGTTTTCCCTACAGACCGTACTTGGCATAACCGGACTGCTCACTAGCATCCTCCGCAGTCTTGCCGTTTCGGTTGTCTTCTCTATATTATCACAGAAATTTTTCCACGAAGTTCGCTTGGCCTTTCGCACGTCACGCTTATACACCCTAAGAGCGTCCCTGTACTCCCCCCAGCATTCAGTCCGGTCGACGATTTTCGCCAGTTTGAATAGCTCACGGAGCTCGCGTCTTTCACAGTCCAGCTGTCTATTCCACCAAGGTGGTCTGGACTTACGCCTAGCTCGTGTCGGAGGGCACGACTTCTCATAGGATCCAATAACGCCCGATACCAACGTGTCTATAGCAGAATCTATGTCCCCTGAACTAACCATTATTCGCGATTGACCCAGGTCCCTATTCAGAAGTGAAGAGTATTCGGCCCAATCTGTATTCCTTGGGTTCCTAAACACTGTCTCGTCGGGTATTGTATAATCTAACAAAAAGGATATATAGGAATGATCAGAGAAGGGTGGCTGCTTTAGCACCTTCCAGTCCTCTATCACTACTTTATAATCCGTATAAAGCGTCACATCAAGTACATTTTCCGAAGTCGGACCCTTATACGTCGGGACCTCACCTCGATTCGCAATGTTTATATTATTCTGTAATATAAAAGCAATAAGATCCTCACCTCTATTGTTGATGTCCTTACTGCCCCATATTGTATGATGAGCGTTAGCATCCGTGCCCACTACCAGATTCTGTTTCCTTCTACTAGCTTCCTCGACCAGTCTGTGGAGTTCTACTGGTGGGGCATCTCTGTCGTGTGGCATATAGGATGATGCAAGGAGTATGATGTCATCCCTGCCATCTTCCAAGGCCACTACCGTGAGATCGTCAGTGCTGTAATTATACAGAATATATGAGTAAAAATTCTTCCTAACAAGTATTGCAGATCGTATTCTACCTACCACTTTTGAGAAGTACGTGTTAAAATTACGTGACTTCAATCCAGAAACCCGATTTCCTGTGGAGATCCACGGTTCCTGGATTAAAGCCACGTCGTAGCGACCCTGCTCTAACGTGAGGAGGAGTTCGACCGATGCCATCTTACAATGTTGGAGGTTGACTTGCAGGATCTTTAGTGTCATCGACTAAAATCACCCGCTCGGGGTCGGCTCTATCCTCCTTGGCCGTCTCACCCAGACTCAGTCCAGAAGTGGCCGCAGTGGCAGCTGCCAGATCACGCTCCACTTCATCGACCTCCAGTGTGTTAAGGTTGGAGTCCTGCGGATGTCTTTTCTTTAGACGTAGAAAGACACTTCCAACTCCCCATGACATTTTTCCATACCGCGGATACAAAAGGTCTTGCGACTCCTTTGTGATCTGCAGTATGTAGTTCTGCCCATCCTTGTTACCTTTTTGCACGTGCAGAATCCTCCATTCTTTAGTGGGAATATCAGGATTCTGATTTTGTAGGAGACGAAGAGCGACTTCCGGTTTGACAATACGCGGAAAATTCACCTTCGCCTTCGGTATAGCAGGAATGAGCGATCGATCCACAATCTTAATTTGTGCATCCGACCACAGACCCTTGAGCTTCGTAATGACTCCTTTAAGCCATTCCAGCGTCATTTCGTCCTTGCAACTGATGAGCTTTACTCCATTGAACCAACCAGCCCCATCAAAAGAGGGCAGCGGTCTGTCAGGTTCAGCTTCCATATTAGCAACGATTTCGTTGAAAATCTTCAGCTCTACAATCTTCCATCGCTCTGTGGACATTTGACCAAAGGTGTTGCTCATGTCGAGAAGTGCCACGCTCAGAGGACTTTTGGCCACTTCACTGACTCTTGCAGCCTTTGGCAACGGCTCAGTGGCAGATGTCGAGGGTCTGATCTCCTCGGGGTTTCTCTTGGATTTTTTTGTCTCCTTAGGATTTACGGCAGATGGAGACTCATCAACTGACCGCTGTCTTTTTCCCTGCATGCTCTTAATCACGGCTTCTTCAATGCAGTTGGGAAGTCTATGTTTAAATAAAACTCAAATTTAAATACCCATATTTATAAGGATTTATCGACCTTTTTTAATTACTCTAAAGTTTTCTATATACAGGCTTTCAAGGTCATTAATTTAATGTAAAATAAAAGATTATTTATTTCATTATCAATAGAATCCGACGTTTCTAGATAAGGTTGAACATAAATTTCATACGAAGATACTGAATTTGGAGATTAAAGAGACAAATTATAATTAAAATGATTTGAAGAGCGAGATAGAGAAAATGAGACAGATGATTTCACAGTCCGTACACAGAAAATAATATCTCAAGAAAATTTTTAACAACACAGTTTGTTGAAAATAAAATTTTAGGTCAATAAACTCTTTGTTTGATTCAATGAAAAAAATTATCAAATTTACACTTTGCAAAATAACATTCAATAAAACATATTTAATAATGAAATAATTAAATATTTCTACATATTCAATAAAAAAAATATTTGAATCACAGTTAATACAGTATTTTTTCAACTCTTTTCCATTTGTAAAGTCTCATTCGCTATACAGTTTTATTTGTATAATATATTTAGTTTTGCCAATGTCTTTGGAAAAAGGTTTCCTGATTATCTGGCTTAAGCAACCAAAGAAATGCGCATAGGAACTACACAGAAAAAAATAGTTTTCATATTTGAATAAGAAAATCGCATATTTGATAAAAAAAATTTTTTGAATTTTCTGCGATGACGATTTTTGCATTATTGATAAAAAAGTTTGTAGGTATAGTTATTGAATTTTTAGTTAATAACCAAATTTATTGAATCAATAAAAAAAGCTGTGGCCCAAAATAATTTTTTTCAACAAAATGTTTACTTGATTTGTTAAAATAAATTGTTGGAAATGTTGAATAAATCAAATAAAATGTTTATCGAATCTTTTTTTATTTTTTTAATTAATAATTTTGTGCTAAATACCCAATTTTTATTTTTTGATAAATACACTAAAATTTTTTATTGGGGGATAAGCTAGTTCCTATGCGCATTTCGCTGGTTGCTTAGGCGAGATCATCCGGAAACCTTTTTCTAAAGACTTTGGCAAAGCTAAAGATATTTAACCAAATACAACTGTTAAGCGAATGAGACTTCTGACCTTTTATAAAATGGATAAGAGTTGTAAAAACACTGTTTTATTTATTTGTTTTATTGAATATCAAGAAATATATAAACATTTCATTATTAAATATGTTTTATTGAGTGCTATTTTGCAAAGTGTATATTTGATAAATTTTTTCATTGAATCAAATAAAAAGTTTGTTGAACAAAAATTATATTTTTAAAAAACTGTGTTGTTAAAAATTTTCTTGAGATATTTTTTTCTGTGTAGCTTATTCCCCCACAATAAATTTTAGTATATTTATTTAAAAAGAAAAAAAAAATTGGGAGTTAAGCACATCATCATTATTATAAAGATTCGATAAAAATTTTGTTTGATTTATTCAATTCATTTTAAAGATAACAATTTATTTTAACAAACCACGTAAACATTTTGTTGAAAAAAATTATTTTGGGCAACAACTCTTTTTATTGACTCAATTAACTTGGTTGTTGACTAAAAATTCAGTAACTATACATACCTACAAACTTTTTTATCAATACCTCAAAAATCGTCATCGCAGAAAATTAAAATTTTTTTTTTTATCAAATATGCGATTTTTGTATTCAAATATGAAAATTATTTTTTTCTGTGTAGATAAGAAGGAATTTGACGAGTTCAATCGTGATTGTCATGATAAACGGACGTTTAACGGAAAAAATATTATTGCTTGTTTTCAATATGTTTTTTATTTATTTACGAGTTGTTGTAACGGCTACAACTTCTTAAGGCTCAGTTAGCCGGGAGTAACAGTAACGTTACAAATCAGCTGCTTCATTTTGTTGTATGTAAAGCAATTAGAACGATTACAGTTAGCAGTAAGATGTTACGTCTCAATCTGTAAGAAATAGATTGGTCTTACTTTTTTACGGTAAGGTTGCTGTTACTGTTACTCCCGGCTAACTGAGCCTTTAAGAAAAACAAAAAGTAATGAGTGAACATAATGTTTCAAACTTAAATATAAATAATGACAAAAATAATATTGATAACTCTATAAGTGAGACAAAAAGTAATGATAATTCTGTAAACGAAAGAAAAAGAAAAAGTGTAACACAATATGACACAATGAGTAAACAACTTAAGAATAATTACTATGCTAAGCTAATCTGGACAATGATAAACATTGAATATAGAATACTTGAGTAAATTTGCAAACATGTAAATGATCATGAACCTTCAACATCTCAAAATTCTGCACATGCAGAAAAGAAAAGCAAACAGTGAAAAAATAATAATTCAAGATCAAAACAAAAACAAAAAAATTCCTCCACTTAATATATTTAATGTAGAACCTAATGAATTAATTCAATTTATTGAAAAAGGTCTAGAAATCAAAAACTTTAAAATTAAAGAACTTAATAAAAAAAACTTTATAATTCATGTCTTCTATTGATGACTACCTACGTGTCAAAGCTTATCCTCAAAAACGAAAACTGAATTTTTTACGTTTACCCCCGAAAGTTTAAAAACTAAAACTTTTCTTTTAAAAGGCCTCAGCGCTAACTTGCACTGTGATGAGATATATCAGGAACTTTGTAAATACAACAATGATCATTTGAAAATTTTAAAAGTTAGTCAATTTAAAACCAAAAAGTCTATTATGAACGGACAAAATCTCCCTATATATTTGATTCAAGTTAGTGGTGAAACCAGCCTTAATGAACTTAAATCGATAAATGGACACGTCCATCGTTGCATTCGGTGGGAACCTCTAAAAAAGTCGGAAATTCCGCAATGTAGGAAGTGCCAGAGTTTCTTTCATAGCGCTTCAAATTGCTTCTTGAAGCCTAGATGTGTTAAATGTGATAAAATGCACGACATCGGAAAATTGGTACCCCCATAGGATGCCAATATTATTTATCGCATATCTTAAGAGCCGCTGGACGCATGTTGCTGAACTTTTTGTAGTAGGATCTTCTGAGCCCCGAAATTGAAATAAAATAGCAGCGGGGGTATTGGAATCCCCCATAGGACGCCAATGTTTAACATCGCATATCTTAAGAACAGTAATAGTGAGAATGTTCAAACTTTCTAGAAGTCACTCTTATGGTATACTACACTTTTGAAAATAAAAATAAAGCGGGTAGGCGCAGGGGAGAAATACCTCCCAGAGGATGCATACATTAAATATCGCTCAACTGAAGAACTTTTAAAGGGAGAGTCTTAAAACGTGGTTAAAGCTACTATTATAGTAAACTATAAATTTCAATATAAAAATGGGCGGGAGAGACAGGGGAGGAGCAGTGCCCCTCATAGATAGAAATATTAATAAGAGCCACTGAACGCATTTTGTTGGACCTTTGGTAGTATGATCTTCTGAGCCCCAAAATTTAAACAAAATAGCAGCGGGGGAAGTGGTACCCACCATAGGACGCCAATGTTTAATATCGCATATCTTAAGAACTGTTGTAGTGAGAATGTTCAAACTTTGTGGAAGTTACTCTTATGGTATACTACACTTTTGAAAATAAAAAATAAAGCAGGTAGGCGCATGGGGGAAACACCTCCCATAGTATGCATATATTAAATATCGCTCAACTGAAGAACTATTAAAGAGAAAGTCTTCAAACGTGGTAAGAGCTACTATTAGGGTAAACTATAAATTTCAATATAAAAATAGGCGGGGTAGACAGGGGAGGAGCAGTATCCCTCACAGATAGAAATATTAATAAGAGCCACTGCTCGCATTTTGTTGGACCTTTGGTAGTATGATCTTCTGATCCCCAAAATTTAAACAAAATAGCAGCGGGGGAAGTGGTACCCACCATAGGACGCCAATGTTTAATATCGCATATCTTAAGAACTGTTGTAGTGAGAATGTTCAAACTTTGTGGAAGTCCCTCTAATAGTGTACTACACTTTTGAAAATAAAAATAAAGCGGGAAGGCGCAGGGGGAAACACCTCCCGTAGGATGCATATATTAAATATTGCTCAACTGAAGAAATATTAAAGGGACAGCCTATAAATTTCAATATAAAAATGGGCGGGGTAGACAGTGTAGGAGCAGTACCCCGTATATATAGAAATATTAATAAGAGCCGCTGCACGCGTTTTGTTGAACTTTTGGTAGTAAGATCTTCTGAGCGCAAAAATTCAAATAATATAGCAGCGGGGGAAGTGGTGCCCCCCATAGAACGACGATGTTTAATATCTCTTATCTTAAGAACTGTTACAGTAAGAATGTTCAAACTTTGTAAAAGTCACTCTTATGGTATACTAGACTTTTGAAAATAAAAATAAATATCTCTCTACTGAAGAACTATTAAAGGGAGAGTCTTCAAAGTTGGCTAAAGCATTGTAGCGAAGTGCAACGGGTTAAGCTAGTCAACTATAAAAAACCTTAAAATAATTGAAATTAATGTAAACTCTATTATAAAAATTAGTAGAAGATATGATTTATTAAACTTCATATATTTGCATAATGCAGATATAGTTTTGCCAAACGAAACAAAACTAAATACGAAACACAAACTATATTTTGAAAACTATGATCTAATTCGTAAAGATAGGCCGAATGCCTCTAGAGGTGGTGGTACAGCAATTTTAATAAAAAGATATAAAATTCAAAAATTGCACACATATAATTGGCACCTCACTTAAATGCTTGAAAGTGTGTATTATAAAAATACCTCTATTGTCTAATAAAACCTTATATATTATATCTTCTTATTACCCCTCAGGTAATAGCCGCAATTTTTTAATACCCTATTTAAATTCTGTTTTTAAATCTCTGAATATACAAAACCCAAATATATATTATATAATGTCGGGTGACTTGAATTGTAAACACTCCGACTGGGGCAATAACATAAACAATACTAAAGGTAATACTAAACAATACTAAAATAATAAAATTTGAAAGAATGGCTTGAAAACAGTGAAATAATTTTTAAATGTAGTCTTTATGCGTCCACCACCCCCTCATAACCAAGATGTGGTTCGTATTTAGATTTGTGTTTAGCAGCAGGGTTGCCAGATAATTTTGATAAAAAATCGGCATATTTAAAAAAAAACGGCATTATCGGCACTTTAATATAAAAAAATCGGCAAATTAAAAGTACCTATTTTAAATACAATAAAACATATTCTTACTTACAAATAAGAACAATTCAGAATTGTCTAATGTTTATAACTTATGAAATTTCAAAAGAATCAATCAAAATAAACGTTTTACAAAGAAATTGTAGTTAAATATAAAGTTTTTTTTTATTCTTATAATTAATGGTGTTTTCTTTTCTGACAATAATGTTCCATATATGCTACCATTCGTGCGGGTTTTTGTTCCATTCTAAAAATATATGCAAAAATGTGAGAAGTTGTCGTTTTCCTTTCTAAACATGTTGCAACAATAAATGGCAAATTTGTTCCAATTCTTACCCGCAGTTATAATTGAGTGTGAGATAATACCCTTTTTTGCATCTGCGTAAAGTACTTTTTTATGCAAGCAAGTATTTTTTTTCTTGTGTTTGCGGACAATTTGCGTTATATTGTGATTTTTAATTATATTGTGATGGATATAAAAACTTTTTGTTTTTCGTTTGTTTTACTTTTATTATATTTTTTTTGTTGCAAAATTTTTAACAACAGCTGACTTTAATTATTGAAAATCAGTGCTGTTAACGCTTATTGGAATTGTAAGAAAATTTAATGTTGAAAATAGCTACAAGTGTGGTGAATATCGCTTTTAGTACAAACTTTGCATTCAATATTTAACACGCTAAATAAACATTAGTGTTGAGTGTAAAACGTAGCTATTATCTTGTTCCGTTGTAATTTAGAAAAATGTATCACTTTGTAAGGGTTCGTGTAACCTAACAAATATATTACACAACTATAATGCATCATTATTTTTTAGAAAAGAAAACACCATAAGTATATTCCATATACAAATATTTGAGTTTGACATTTTTATTAAATCCGTTTTAATATTAATATCAAAACGGTTTAAACTATTAATTTTTAAACAATCTTTACAAAACGAATAATATGCAAAGATAAATTTTCCAGTGAGCTTCAAAACTCTGTTACATTAAAAAATTCTTTCCACATTTGCGGAAGAATGTGGAAGGACCAAAAATTGTACCAAATGCTGCCATTAAATGTTCACGTTATAAATCTGAAATTTTTGCCAAAAAGTTTGCAAATTTATTTAATTTTCCTTACATAAGAATTGGCTATTTAATTTATGTACTAACATCGTCCTCAATTGCGTTATAATCTTAAAAAAAAAATTAAATATTAAATAAAAATGCTTAAGCTCGAGGTCAGTTGGATGTAAAATGTTTCCGATATTTCGATATTCTTTGAATTTCATCATCAGGGAATGTTTAATTAAAATTTACATAAACCACAATAAAGGAGTAATAGCTCTTCACGTTTCAGCATCAAAAACTACACTCAATGCTGAAACGTGAAGAGCTATTACTCCTTTATTGTGGTTAATGTAAATTTTAATTAAACATTCCCTGATGATGAAATTCAAAGAATATCGAAATATCGGAAACAAATAAAAAACTATGCGCCCACGATTTGGCGTAAAAGCAAAAAATTATTATTATTATTTTAGACTTAAAAATTATTTCTTTTTTAACTTTGACCTTTAATTCTTCATAGTGGAATATTTTTCAAATAAAAATGTATTAACCCAACACACATTACAAACACTGCATTTAATATTGAATAAAACTAACCCCTTTTTCTTTAGTAGTAGCGCTGACTTAACAACAGTTGTCTCTTTTCAATGTTACAACTGTTTCAGTATCGCTTAAAGTTAGTGTATTATTATCAAACAAACAAAAAGTAATCGCCTTTTACGTGTTAGCCAAAAAATCGGCATTTTTGGAGCAAAAATCGGCAAATCGGCAAATCGGCACTTTGATAATTTAGGGGTAAAAAATCGGCAAAATGACGATAAATCGGCAAAAATGGCAGGCCTGTTTAGGAGACTCGCGTCTACCTCTTCTCAGAGTTAATAATACCATTAACTCTCTAAGATCTCTCGATTATGATAGTGACCACAATGCCTTGATAATTGAACTTTTAAATGATGCAAATGATCACCCTTTTTCCTTTATTGTTAATTCTCCCAATTCTCAATTTAATTATAAAAAAACCAATTGGAACAAATTCCAAACAAATATTTTAAATGTACATAAAAACACTGATCCCACTCCTGCTACAATTTATCTCTTAAACTCTGAAATTGATTATTATTTAAACAAATTAAACGATGTCATTGTAGATTCTACCAACAAAATTGTTCCAAAATTCAAAATTGGAGACACAATAAAAAAAAAGGTATATCCAATTATAAAGAAACTACATACCGAAAAAAGTAAAATTTTAACTATAATAAAGAAGCATAATAGATTTGAAGTTATATTTATGTACTCCTTATGAACTTAATTACTACAAAACTAAACTAAAATTAATTAAGAAACTAATTGTTGAAAATTGCAGTGTATCAGTTAATAATTATTATAAAGATAACTAACTATTTTAGATAGAAAAAGTGAAGTAAAGAAATTATTTAAACCTAAGCTGTCAGTAGATATAGATGTGGTAAAAATTAGTCACGAAGATGAAAACCTATTAAGTTATGTCGGCGTAAATCCCCTCACTACAGAGAGCGATAATGGTAATTTCATTATAAGAGATCAACAGCAAACTTTAGATGTAATAGGAGCATCTCTCGAAAAGACCCATTCATTTAAAGAGATTGACCAGAATAATAGTTTACAGGTTGATGTTGACAATCCTTTCAACAGATTTTTAACAGAAAAATCTAGTTATGAATATAACCAGTCATGTTTTACGACCTTTTATTCAGATAAAAGGGCAAATCAAATAAGTGCTTCACAATCAGAGAACTTTTTTATTACACAGGAAAAAATCTTCTATATTTTTAGAAATCTAAGAAATCGTCTGGTGTCCAAATATAGTATTAAAGAATATCCCTGATGTATTAATACTTGATTACTGCGCGTTATTTAACAATATGCTTAACAACTCATATTTCCCCCGAGCATGGAAATTCGCTAAAGTTGTGGTATTGCCCAAAAAAAATAAGGACACCAGCAATCCGAAAAATCTGAGAGCCATAAGTTTGCTCTTAAACATAAGCAAAGTTTTTGAAATATGCATAAATATTAATATTTTAAATTTTTGTCAGAATAACAATCTGATTAATGATGATAGACAATTCGGTTTTAAGTATAAACATTCTACGATTCACGGGATACACCTTTTGACTTCTAACATGAATTGGAATTTAAATAAATCTCTCTGTACAGGCTTATGTCTTGTCGATTTTGAAAAAGCGTTCGATAGCATTTGGGTTCCTGGCGTTATATATAAACTTTTAAAATACAAATTCCCAATTCATTTGGTAATTTTAATTCATAACATGCTATCCAATAAATCGTTTGTCGTTTGCAACAGAAATTAAGTTAGTAGTAGGGAATTTATTATAGTTAATGGGTTACAACAGGGGACAGTTAATGCTCCTATACTTTTTAATATATTTATTGATGACCTTTTAAATAGCATTGATAATATTATTGGTTTCGCAGATGATATTATGGTATATCATGTCGACAACAAAATAGAAGAAATAAATAAAAAAATTGCAAAATCATTTTAATATTGTAGAGAAATATGCTAATGATTGGAAAATGAAATTAAATGTGGACAAATGTGAAACAATACTATTCCGTCCTCCTGTTTGAAAGTGCAACTATAATATAAGGCGCAACTGGAAATCCTTCGGCATTAAAGCTAGAAATGCTTATTTTATGTACAGAAAACTATTTTTTTCTAAACATATTAAACCTGATATCAAGCTTCTCATGTATCAAACTTTAATACGTCCAATTTTAACATACGGTTGCCAAATTTAGTTTAATGTTTCTCCTTCCTATATGGAAAAAATACGTAAATTCGAAAGGAGTAGCCTAAGAGCATGTACCTCGTTATACAGATCCCCGGGTAATGAATTTACGAAATTTATAAGCAATTCGAGACTATACAATGCTGCCAAAATTAGCCGAATTGATAATTTCATCATACACCTTATTAGAGAGCATATTAGATCTTGTTGTGATCGTTATGAAAATAATCTAATAATGGCTCCCTATTATGCCAACGACGAATATAAATCCAAAACACTACAAAATGGTTATGTTCCTCCTGAAGCATTTGTGTACACTGTACATCGATAAGAACAGTTTTATACACAACTACACAGGCGTCCCTATATTTTTTCATATATATAGAAGAGCAAATATTAAAGCTATCACTGAGAACAGAAGATTCGATACAAACTTTTTTCGTGAGGATAATAACATATTTCCAAATTTAAATTTTAGTAAATACTGGTGGCTTAGTCAAATACCGTCATTTCTTCTTTTGATTCCTGACTTTTCCTTTTATAATAATAATTGTTATTGTAATGTTTTTTGAATAATTTTTCATTACGAAACATATGTTATTAAAAAACAGATATAACCTTGTATATATTTTGCATGTAAAATAAATTAAAATAGATAATCATTCAAAGCAAATTTCGATCTACCAAAGGTTAAATACAATTTGGTTTAAGGATTGATGTTTGACTATTGACGTCAGCAGTCGTCGATGGCTGCGAGTGTTAAACGGCAAGCCCTCTGAAGAGATTGAGTGGTTGCAATCGAAACATGTAAGGGTAACCTGTCCGTAAAAACGCCTGGGTTCGAGCCCAGCTACAGTCAAGAATGAAAAACTATCAATACATTTTAAATAATTTCATATTGTAAAATTCCTTTCTTCATAAAAATAATTTAATGAAAATTAAATTTGATGAACTTTAGCCTAATTAAAAATATTAAAAAATTTGGATTAAAAACCATAAATAGTTCAACAAAATAACCACAATACTGATTATTTTGTATAAGAATCATAATTAGTTTTAAAAAATGTATATATTGTATATATTTTATACCTATATATATTATATTATCCCAGCGGTAACTATAATGAGTAAAGAGGCTTCACAGAAGGCCTTATTTAGCAGTCACAAGCAGTCAGAAGCCCTTCTCGCCGCATTCCATACTTATTTATTTTTTATACAGGTTGTCATTGGGCGCAAGGCCTTCCACACTTCCTTTAAAAACAACTTCGATCCCTTCCCAAAGAAGGGAGTAAGGAAGGTCTCCAAAAATAAAAAGTAAATAAAACTGAACACCTTCTTTTCTCCCTTCTCAAAGAAGGGAGTAGCGAATGTGTACTGAATATTTCAGAAGGTCTTTTAAAAAGAAGTTTTTACCTTCTAGAAGGCATACTTCTGAAGGCAGGATATCATGCGAATCATTTAGAAAGGAGTATAGTGGCCTTCAAAAAGGCCTGCTACTTGCGGTCCTTTCAATATTTACCGCTGGGATACTATATGCTATTTATACTATTACTTTGTTTATTTGTAGTAATTATTATAAAAATTTCCTTTAAATAAACGTTGGTAAAAAAAAGAAGGAATTCGACGACTTTATGACGAGACAAAAATCTAGATATATGAAAATCACAATGGAGAATAAAAAATCACATTTGTTCAAAATTGAAAACTTGAAGAAAGAAAAATTGGCGAAATATAACTTAACATTTAATTCAGATTGGTTTGTCAATAATACAGCAACAAATATTCCTGATGATAGCAAATGGCTAATTACTTATCTGTTTATACGGGTTAGAATGGGTAAGATAGAGTTTAGGTTTTAAAAATATATGGTTAAGGGTCAACCAACCTTTAAAGGGGAACTATGTGCAATATAAAATATAGGTATAAGCTTAGTAAATAAAAAGCACTTTGATTTGTATGTAAAGTTGAGTAAGTAGGTATGTATGTATATGTATTTATTGTAAAGCTTTAATTTACTTTAAGTTTCTTATTTATTAAACTTTGTTTTTTCTTAGTTTTAGGTATAGGGTTAACCCTTTAAAATGGGTTTTAAAATATTTCACTTTAGGAAATTTGAGTAAATTTTATTAGTCACTTTGAAGATTATTTCACTTATTTAAACGATTTAGTTTGTACCGCACTGTTGTTTGTTTCCTTCCCAAGTTAGACTTTTTGAATGATGACAAAAGAAAAATGTAAACAATACCTGTGGATGTTGATTGCAGTTGAGGTGTAGGTGGCGATTGACATCTGGGATGGGATTGTGTAATTGTTTACTGAGGTGAACAGTATCAATATTCTTAGTTTTGATTATACCCACACCACAATAGTGGAAAGGGTATTATCCAAAAAAAAAAAAAAAAACACGGAGGTTTGATTTCAACTTGAAAGTGATTTGAAATCAAACCTTTTCTCAAACGACAAACGTTTGATAATGATTTGAAAATCAAAGCATTCTCAACAAAAAGGGGAGATTATTTTAAATTGAGAAATGCTTTCAAACGTTATTCTCAAATGTGGATTTTAATACATAAATAAAAATATTTTTTTTTTTTTAATTTAAATTCATTATTTATTTTAATCAAGGACCCTAAATAATTATTATGCTCATTTTTCAGTTACCAAAACATTGACCACTTTTAAGAAATATTCTAAAAAATTGCTCATGAATATTATGTATAATGAAAATATATATATTTGTTAAACATAACTGTTATATCCAATTAATATATTTTTACATTGGCTCATAACTATTATGATCGATAAATATTTATTTATCTTACAGATAACTATTACTTAAGATTTTTATTGTTTATATTTATATACGATAATAATTATTTTGAATATTTTTTCTTGATATTAATTGTGTTATTTTTGCAGATTATGCATGTGCATTAGGGTGTCCCATTCAATCATTGTTAATTTGAATACTCATAAGGCTAAGAATTTTTGAGATTTTTCTCCGATTTTTCGGAGGTGGTTTAGAGGTCGCGCAAATTGATTTTGTACCAAAAATCGACTTTTTTGGGCTTTTTTGAATTTTGGTTGAAAATTGGTAAAAAATAGATATTTCTTTAGCTTCTGAGTCAATATTTTTAAAGAAAATTTTCTGATCTTTAATTTAATGTGCATAAATAATAAGTTACGTCAGGGATTTTCCACATTTTGATACATTATATAACAGTTTTTCGTAAATTTTCAGCAAATATGAAAAAAATGCTTTATAACTTTTAAAATTTGTATGAAGACTAAAAAAACTAATGATGCAGTTTAAAAGATTATGAAGTTTTAAATAAATTAGCATAAAAAAAATTAATTTTCTCTCACCGTTCTCGAGTAATACCCTTTTAAAGCTTTGTACACATTGTATGAAATGTATAATACTACAAGGTGTGAACTAGGTTTGCATTGCTTTAAACTTTAAATAATTGGATTTAGAAAATGTTTTTACACCTGATATTTTTGCCATGCCGCCATAATATGATGGAACTAGTTGCTGGATCAGCGTTGAAGGCCCTTAATATTGAGGATCAAACTACATCCCCACAAATTAAAATTTTCGTCACTCTTCAGGGAAGGGAGGATTCCATTGATAAAAAAAATTTTCGGATTGTATAAACCACGAAATTGTTGGAAAAATTATTCCGGAGTTCATACGAAAAGATCTAATTATTTTTGTAAAAGGGCAGCTGGAGAATATGCAACCAAGGGAAGATTATAAAGAAATGCTGCAACTGAGCCTTGTTTTTTTGGGTGATAGACCTGAGCCCCATCCAACAATAAAATCTTCTGGAGCCATTAACCGAGCTCGCTGGATGATGAAAATTATATACTCTCTAAAAATATGCATTTTTCGAAACCAGCTACAACCTTTCATTCAAAATTCAAAAATTGATGCCTTGCTGGAGTTTACCTCATTTATTTTAAGAGTATATATTAAAAATTGGTACCTATGCCAATGTCCCCGATACGCTCCTCTCAATGACCTTAGACTTTTGAAACAATTGTATGATTACAAACGCTTTAATGAAAAAGTTGCACGCGAGACTCTGAAAACCTTTCTGCGGCATCAGTGGTACCTTTCCGAGAAGTTGGCTGCCTTATCGTTTTTTGATGAACGTATAGATACCAAAACTTTGCGTTTAATGCTTAGAAACCTACATGTAATAACAACGAATTAGTGAAAGGAAATTTAACAGAAGACATGATTGAAAATAAACAAATTCAGTGTTTTATTACAAAAGCCAGCCTAACTTTTTTTGAAGCCTGCAACATTTCTACTGATTTTTTACAAACGGATCCAGAAAAATGGGAAAACAACAAATCATTTCAGGAAGCAAAACAAAGAGTTCAACAATTGCAAGTTGTAAATGATGTCGCAGAACGTGGTGTGGCCTTGGCAAATAGTTATATCAATATCACAACTTCTGAAACAGACTTTCAGAGTTTACTACAGGGGGTAGAGCAGCATCGCAAGAACTATAATAAATGATTTATAACAATTCTATTTTTCTTTGTTTTTAATATAATTGTTATGTATGAGTGGTAAGTAACTATTATTTTATTTGTAAAAACATTTTCTAAATCCAATTATTTAAAGTTTAAAGCAATGCAAACCTAGTTCACACCTTATAGTATTATACATTTCATACAATGTGTACAAAGCTTTAAAAGGGTATAACTCGAGAACGGTGAGAGAAAATTCATTTTTTTTTTGCTAATTTATTTAAAACTTCATAATCTTTTAAACTACATCATTAGTTTTTTTAGTCTTCATACAAATTTTAAAAGTTATAAAGCATTTTTTTCATATTTGCTGAAAATGTACGAAAAACTGTTATATAATGTATCAAAATGTGGAAAATCCCTGACGAAAGTTATTATTTATGCACATAAAATTAAAGATCGGAAAATTTTCTTCAAGAATATTTACTCAGAAGCCGAAAAAATACCGATTTTTTTTAGCAATTTTCAATAATAATTCAATAAAAGTCAAAAACGCTAGATTTTTGGTACAAAATCAGTTTGCGCGACATCTAAAGCACTTCCGAAAAATCTGATAAAATTCTCAAAAATACTTTACCTTATGAGTATCCAAATTAGGAAAGATCTTCCGAGAAAATCCAAATTTTTATTTTTTTTGGGACAACCTAATGTGCATGTATATATACACATTAAAATTGCTTATAACTGTTATGTTATTTCTTATTCATAACCATTATAAATAATTAGTAATATATCTATCGAATAAGAATAGTTATGTTTGAGAAATACTTTTATCTGATACCCATAATAGTTATCATCAATTAAAAAAAAAAAAAATTCCAAATAATAATTATTCTTAATAAATAAATTATAAATTTATTCGTAATTATTATTCGCAATTTTTATCGAATAAAAGTTATAACTATTTAGTCTTTGATTTAAATAAACTGTGAGATAAACATTCGTCACCATAGCTAAAAGATGAAAAAGTGTTATTTCCGTTTTGGCTCCTTTTTGTTTTGAGGATTGTTATGACGTACGTACGTCCCCGCGATCGTACAACAAACTTATATTTCTTTACTTTCCCGTTTTTTTATACCCTCCACCACAATTAGTTGTGAAGAGGGTATATTCAGTTTGTCATTCCGTGTGAAACTTTTTTACTATTCATCTCAGACCCTATAAAGTATATATATTCTGGGTCCTTGAGTAATTTTAAGTCGATTTAGCCATGTCCGTCTGTCCGTCTGTTGAAAACACGCTCACTTTCGAAAAACTCAAAAGAAATCAACATGGTGTCAAATTGCTTGTAGTTATCCTAAGCAGTTTGGGATTGAAATTCAGCAAAATCGGTTCAATAGGATCTGAGCTATGAATCAAAATGTGGAACCACCACCTAAAAAAAATTTATAATTTTGTTACAAAGACTAACATAAATGGTGGAAAAATGCACAGAATGATATAAGATTTCGCAGCAATTCGTTTTATTCAACTGAAAATCACGCTGTGAAATTTCGTGAAGATCCGTCAATAATTTACCCTAGGCCCGCCCTACTCCCGGAAAACAGTATATTAAGCCTAAAACCCTAACTAACAATGCTATCATTACAAATTTTGGCAAGTCACAGTTACATAGGACTAGAAATTAAACTGTTAAGTTTCGTGAAGATCGGTCCATAATTTACCATAGGCCCCATATAAAACCTACTTCCGGAAAACAACTTAGTACGCATAAAAACGTAAAAAATAATGCTATCATAACAAAATTTGGTACATCAAAGTTTTATTGGACAAGAAATAAAATTGTGTTATTTCGTGAAGATCGGTCCATAACTTACCCTGGGCCCCATATAAACCTTACTCCCGGAAAACAGTTTAGTACGCCTAAATCTGTAAAAAATAATGCTATCATAACAAAATTTGGTACATCAAAGTTTTATAGGACAAGAATTAAAACTGTGTAATTTCGTGAAGATCGGTCCATAATTTACCCTGGGCCCCATATAAACCCTACTCCCGGAAAACAGTTTAGTACGCCTAAAACCGTAAAAAATAAAGCTAGCGTAACAAAATTTGGTACGTCACAGTTTTTTAGGACAATAAATAACACTGTGAAATTTCGTGACGATCGGTCCATAATTTACCTTGGGCTCCATATAAACCCTACTACCGGAAAACAGTTTAGTACGCCTAAAACCGTAAAAAATAATGCAATAATGGTACATAATTTACTCTAGGCCCCATAGAAACCCTACTCCCGGAAAACAGTTCAGTACACCTAAAACCATAATTAATAATGCTATCATAACAGAAATTGGTACGTCACAGTTTTAAAGGACTAGAAATGACGCTGTGAAATTTCGTGATGATAGGTCCATAATTTACCCTAGGCCCCATATAAACCCTTCTACCGGAAAACAGTTTGGTTGCCTTAAACCATAATTAATAACAAATCGTCACAGTTTAAGATTATAATAACATCATACAAATATTACTCCTTAAACATTCGAACTGTCGGTGGAGGGTATCAAAGATTCGGCACAGCCGAATATAGCACTCTAACTTGTTTTTTATTCACATTCTTCCACTTTGTAATTACATTTTTACTTACAAATAATTAATAATTTTTTACAAGAAATCAAGGTTTTTTAAGGCGAATTAACTTCACGTGTAATGTAACTTTTCTTTAATTGTGTTAATTTTATCGCCATTTTTTAGCGTTTACATTAATTTTTTGTTTTGAGAATAACATTTGACATCAGATTGATAAAACATTGTATAGTAAATGTTTATATTCAAATAATTATCAATTTGAATTCAAATGTCAAAACCAAACTGTTGAAAAAGGTTTCAAAATTGTGTTTGATGTCAAATGATAAATTCATTTCATATCAAAGGTTTGACTTCGTGTTTGTTGGGTATGCATTTGTGCTAATGTGTGTAACACCTCCTGGACCCCACCTGAAAGTGGTTCTGAGTCGATCTAACGATGTTCGTATGGCTGGCTGGCAGTTTTGAGAATAATTTGATGAAATTTGGTACATATGAAGATTTTAATTGGCACAAGGACCAAGCCTATTGAAAATGGGACGAATCGGTCCACAATTTCATATAGCCCCCATACAATCTGCTTTCCAGAGTATGGTCTTTGTGCCCACCATCAAATCAGGTTTAATGAAATTTAAAACATAGATAGATCCATATTTATACGGAGACAAAAGCTATGCATTTTTTTAAAAATAGGACCATAAGGGGAGATAGGAGCAATTTCTGCATCTCAGAAACTATCAAACCGATTTAAATGAAATTTAAAACATAGATAGATCCATTAGCTATGCATTTTTCAAAACAAGATCCCAAATAGGTACAATTGGAAACATTTTTTCACATAAACTGCGGTGTAGGATATCATATGGGCGGGCTTGACCGTCTATACTTTCTAACTTGTTTTTAATATGTTTGATTCACTGAGATGAAGGATTTCGACACAGTGGCCATATCCCTCACAGAATACTTTCACGAGAATTTCACTCTAAGTCAAATTCTCAAAAATGTATAATAATTTTTACAAATACAATTTGGATTTAGTGTTTAAAGATTATGGTAGCCTTTTCCATTGTCATAATTTTCTAATTTTTTGGGTACTTGAGATGGAAGGGTTTGGTCGCATGGTCATATCTTTTACGAGACTCATTCATAAGAATTTCAGTCTAAGTCATATTTAATAAATTTTAACATTAAAAGACTAACCCCATAGTCATAAAAAATATTTTTGATTTATAAAACGTTTACTGAACAAGTTATCATAGGAAATTTGTTCAATAAACCTTTCATAAGTCAAAAATTTTTTTTTTAGAATATGGGGGCAAGAAAATATCAAATAAGTTTTTAGTGTTAAAACAAATCGATAAACATGGTTGATATTTTCTTTATATTTTTTTTTATCGCTTGCGATATTTCTTTAAAATATTTTTTTATCACATGCGATTTTTTAAAAAATATTTAACTTTTCGTATTTAACTTCACACACATCTATAATATTTATATTGAAATATAATTTTTTTTTTAATTCCAGGTAAGCTCTCAGATTTTTGATGCGGTTCGACAAACTGAGGTAATTTGTATATTTGTAAATACATATTTTTAAAAATGTGTAAAATATATTGTTACGTTACTGCCTTTTCAATAACGGTTTTGGGGTATTTCCTTTGTAATAAACCTCTTGAGTTCTTTTATAGCAACTTTAATAAAATAAACAAGACACTTTTAGCACTTTTTACAATTCACAAACTTTATTTACTTTAATAACCGTAATTTACAGCTGTAATTGACAGCTCACTGTTGTGACCTACACACTTTAATGTTTTACTAAATCGGACTTTATAATTTTCTCCGCGTGATGCGATATCAACTTGACAAAGTCTAAACTGATACTGACCTAATGCCATCTTTTGCGAATCTATTTATCCTCTAGCCCAATCGTGGAGATGATTCTAGAACATTCGAGCCCTGACGTCTAGATGGCTCTTGAATGTTCGACTTCTTACGTCTATTAATTGAACTTATGCATCCATAGTTATCTACATTAACATTAGGCATTAACTCTATGGCTGAATTTAACTTGAGCTTTTATTCATCAACAAACTAAAGTATACTTTAAGGCTTAATAATTATCTATATCGAAAATTACAGTGGGGTTGAAGTACAATTATGTATAACAATTTTTACATTACATTTGTACTAGAAAATTCCGTACAGTGATTTTTACATTAAAAATATGCATAACTAATACAATAACAACAAGTAAGAAAGTATAGTCGGTCAAGCCCGACCATATGATACCCTACACCACAGTTTTAAAAAACACATCATGCTTATATGTCCATATAAATATGGATTTATCTATGTTTATAAACTTCATTAAAATCGTTTTGAAGGTTTGTGAGAGGCAGCAATTGCCCCTTACCTCCCCTTGTGGTCCTATTTTTGAAAAACTGTATAGCTTATGTGTTCATATAGATATGGATCTATCTATGTTTTAAATTACATTAAATTCGGTTTGAGAAGCAAAAATTGCCCCTATCTCCCCTCGTGGTCCTATTTTTAAAAAATGCATCCCTTTTGGGTTCATAAAGATATGGTTCTATCTATGTTTTAAATTTCATTGAAATCGGTTTGATAGTTTCTGAGAGGAAGAAATTTTCCCCTATCTTCCCTCGTGGTCCTACCATTTGGCCGATTTTCAATAGGCTTGGTCCTTGTACCAATAACAACCTATGTGCCAAATTTGATCAAATTATCTCAAAAATTGCGACCTGTACTTTGCGCACAAGTTTACATGGACAGCCAGCCAGCCGGACGGACATCGTTAGATCGACTCAGAAAGTGATTCTGAGTCGATCGGTATACTTTAAGGTAGGTCTAGGACCAATATTTTAAGGCGTTACACACATCAGCACAAATGCATAATACCCTCTCCACTCTTGTGGTGTGGGTATAATAAACCTAATAAAATTACTAACAAATACAAAATAACTAATAAGTACAAGATAACTTATAAATTAAACTAATTCTTAACTAAGGCCCCTATTACGGTTTACAAATATCTTAATTTTTGTATTAAGGCTTACAACTTTGCTAAATTTCGTAGAACAAACCCACAACAAAAATTACAACTGATCACATCCAGTTGTATTTATTACAACTCAACTGAGTTGAGTTGTAAACCGTAATAGGGGCCTAAAGTTACTTTCGTAACAATATGCATCTTAAATTTCATTTCTTAACAATTGAGCTTGATTCGGTTCTTTGAGGTTTGCTCCAACACCATCACATGACTAAGGAAAAAAATTGGCGTTGAAAAATTAATGGCGGTCTTCCTCACATTCCACCTTTTTGTTATTATAATTTACGTTTTAAATAACATCGCGATTGCGGATATGAAACGTTTTTCCACTAAAAAAAAGTTATAAACTGCAAATTTGCATGTTATTTTTAATTAAAATTTCTTAATATTTTGCATAAAAGTTTTTATCATCATAAATTTTGATAATTTAAAAGAAAAAAATTTAAAATAAGTAATCCTGCCTTTAAAAAACTTTCTTTGCTCTCCTGAAAAATAATTATTTTGCCACTTACAACGTTATTCGCGGCTTAATAAATAAGTATTATATTATTGTGTTTATTTAGTTTTATTTGAATTGCAATCAACGAACTTGAAACGGTTTATTATAAAGGAAATAAACCAAAACGTTATCGAAAGGCAGTAACGTAACAATATTAACTATTCAGTAAAAAGAACAACCGTTTTGAACCCGTTTTTAAATGCATTGGAAATCAATTGCATTGAAACCTGCGTGCAGGAAACTGGTGTTTTTGTTCTCAAAAAACCGGAATGATTTTGATAATTTTTATCACATTGTGGTACAATTAGGTTGCGGGTTATGTGGAAAATGATTGAAAAGGGTTTTAAAGCAATAATTTCAAAAAAGTTTCGTTGCAGTAGCGTTTCAACATCTGTTCTGGGGCTTACTTTTAAGTACTTTCGTCAGGAAACTTCATCCAAAAAGATTTAAGAAAAACTAAAGATATTAAACCAAACAAAACTGTTAAGCGTATAAGAATTATAAGCAACAGTTCTACTGGTAACAATAGCACGAATAACAAAATCTTTTAAATAAAAATTTTGAATTCCCAAAAATTACTTTGATAATAAACTGGCAAGTGCACGGCTTAAAAAAACGTAAACTGGCAACATGCTTTTGTAAGTTGTTTTTGTTTAACCTATTAACCTATTTTTCTTAACAATTAATGTTGGAAGAATTCAAGTCAATTGTAGTGGGGAAAGTTAAAAGAGATAAACTCACTGTTAATTGTTGATGTTTTTGTTTAAACTTTGATATTCTTACACGCTTAACAGTTTTATTTGGTTTAATATCTTAAGTTTTTCTAAAATCTTCTTGGATGAAGTTTCCTAAGTATCTGGCCTACGAAACCAGTGAAATGCGCATAGGAATAGCTTATCCCATCAACAATAAATTTCAGTGTTTTTATCAAGAATAAAAATTAGGAATTAAGCACGAATAACAAAATCTTTTAAATTATAATAAATAACAATGTCTTTAAAACAGTTATTATTGCCTGTATTCATAAAAATATTTAAACAAAGTTAAAACAGTGGTGACAAAAAAATGCATTTAATATTTAATTGCCCTACGTATTAAAAGGATTGGATTTAATTTTAATTGTACAGGGTGTTTGGTTAAAAACGGGTCATCATTAAACATTCCGGCCCCCATGACTTGGTGCAGTTTAACAAAAGTCCAAGAAACAGGTTACACTGTAGCAAGGTGTTGTGATGATTTTGGCAGATATGGCATCTAGGATCTCATTTCGATTCAAATGTGCGGGTCGTGTGGGGTTGAATATGTTGACAGCAATCAAATCTGTTGATGAGAAACTTAGAAATGTTTGGTGGGATGCCATACCTGTAAGTAGGAACTCAATGTAAAACTAGTTTGGAAAATTTTTTAAAAATGTTAAATGTATTTTAAAACAAAACCACAATTTTTGTAATGGGTCTGGTAACGATCCCATTTTTTGTCTGGATGTCGACAACTCGACAGTTTTGATCAGTTCCAATATGAGTCTTAGTGATTCGGCCCATTTGCCATTCATTGGGCGGCAAATTGTTGTTTTTGATGACCACCAGGTCGTTAATTAATTGTCCCTTTGAGTCTTCCATTTATATCTGCGATGAAGTGCGGCCAGATACTCGGATTTCCATCTTTGGCAAAATGAGTGGTAGATGACCTTTAGGCGTTTCCAGCGGTTGATGAGGGTCAGGTTTTCGCTGCTTACATCAGGTTCGGCTGGGGTCAATAATGGAGTGCCAATTAGGAAGTGTCCAAGGGTCAATGGGTTAAGGTCGTTCGGTTCATCGCTAGCAGGACTTAAGGGTCTAGAGTTTAAACACGATTCTATGCGAGTGAGAATTGTTGACAGCTCTTCAAAGGTGAACTTCATATCTGGTATCATTTTCTTTAGGTGGGTTTTGAAGGATTTTACACCGGCCTCCCATAGTCCGCCCATATGTGGGGCACCAGGGGGTATGAATTTCCAAATGATGTTTTGATGGCCAAAGTTGTGAGTTACTTGGGTTTGAAGAGTTTTTATAAATTCTAGACGATCCTTTTTAATGAGTTCTGCTGCTCCGACAAAGTTCGTGCCGTTGTCCGAATATATGATTGCGGGACAATCACGTCTTCCAATAAAGCGGGAGAAAGCGGCTAAAAAAGCTTGGGTCGATAGGTCACTTACTGGTTCTAAATGTACAGCTTTTGTGGCAAAGCATACAAATATGCAAACATATCCTTTTGTGATAAGGCAGGCTCGACCCGTAAAGTTTCGAATGTTGAAAGGTCCAGCGTAATCAACACCTGTAACTGTAAAGGGTCTTGATATTGTTGTGCGTTCAGGTGGCAGGGATGCCATTATCTGACTTTGAGTATGTTTTTTGTAAAGTACACATGTTTTGCAATTATTTATGACTGTTTTTACTAAGGGCTTTAGTCGAAAAATCCAAAATTTTGTTCTTATTACTCGGGTCATGAGCTGATTTCCACCATGCAAGGTAATTTTATGTACAAATTCTGTAATCAATTTGGCCAATTTTGATTCGTATGGCAACAGAATTGGACAGCGTTCATTGTACGTTAATGCTGGGGACTGCGCTAAACGCCCATTGGGCCTTATAATCCCATTGCGATCGGGAAATGGCGTAAGAGTTAAGAGTTTACTTCGAGGGGAAATTGGACGATTATGCAGTAAAGCAGTATATTCGACAGGAAATAAAGTTTTTTGTGTCCAAATTATGATGCGATTTTTTGCAGATTGTATTTCTTCTGGTGTTGGTTCTAAAGATAAAATTTGACTTCTTGGTATGGGTTTTCCGAAACATAAAATGAAGGCTATGACTCGATAGGCACGGGGTATTTTTATTGTTTTAATATTGGGAAAATTGTTCACGAATTTTTTCCATTTATGTTGAGAAATTGGTTTTAAAATGTCATCCCAGTCTGTCTTATCTAACCATATTTGCTGCATGATTACTTTAGCGTATATTATGATTGGAGCTATCCATCCACATGGGTAAAAAAATTTGGCAATTGTAGACAAAACTTCTCTCTTTGTATACGCTTCTTTAACTTTTATGTCTGGGGCTGTGAATGTAAAGGAGTCTGATGAAATGTTCCATTTTATCCCTAGAGTCTTGGTCCCGTCATTTTCGGACAGATTTAACCAGTCGAGTGGTAGTAGCGTCTCACTAGGTAAATCCTGAATGACTTGTGGCTCATTAGAGTTCCATTCCATTAGTTCAAAGCCTGCTGATTTTAGGACAGAAGTTAATTCTTTTCTAGTTCTGATAACTTCTTCTATAGTATGACCTCCTGCTAAGACGTCATCCACATACATATTTTGTTTAAGAATCTTGGACGCTAAGGGATGAGTCATTTGTACATCTTCAGCTAACTGAAGAAGCGTTCTTATGGCTAAGTATGGGGCACAATTAACTCCAAATGTGACTGTGAATAGCTCGCAATCTTCTATGGGGTCATTTATGGATTTTCTGAATAAGATTCTTTGAAACTTTGTTTGAGTTGGGTCGACTAGTATTTGACGATACATTTTTGTAATGTCGGCGTTGAATACAAAGCGGAAAAATCGCCATTTTGCTATCAGAAGAACAAGATCTTGCTGAAGAATGGGTCCTGGATATAAAATGTCATTAAGACTATTCTTATTTAACGTTGGGCTGGAGGCATTAAAAACCACTCTGAGTTTGGTGGTCAATCGGTCTGGTTTTATTATTGCGTGATGCGGCAGATAATAGTTTGGAGCTTTGTTTATATCCGAGTGATCGATATTTCTCATGTGTCCTAACTCAAGATATTCTAAAATAACGTTGTCATATAATTGCTTTATTTCGGGTTTTTGGCTGAGTGTGCGTTCCATTCTAAGGTACTGAGCCATGGAAATGTTGCGAGAAGAGCCTATTTCTACTGTTTTTTTGAAGGGCAGGGTAACTATATACCTTCCCGTATCGTTTCTACGAGTTGTTTGTTTAAAATTGTGTTCCACAATAGTGTCCTCGTCTGACCTCAAAATCTGTTTTGGGTTTTCCTCCACCTCCCAAAAGCGTGTGAGGATTCGGTCAAGGGACGATGTATTCAATAAAGAATTAGTTGTTCTGGGTTGAGTAGTTTTTGGTGTTGGTCCCCCCACAATCCAGCCAAATACTGTTTTTTGTGCCAAAAGGGATCCAACAGACCGCATCGGTGTGTCCATGCAATAAATCGATGGGCCTACGTCGAGGCCTATTAGCAAGTCGATGGGTCTACTTTGATTAAAGTGTGGGTCTGCAAGTTGCAATTTTGCAGCCTCACTGAGCTTTAGCATGTCCAACGTTTGAGGTGGTAAATTAGAGGGAAGGGTCTTGAGAACTGTGGCCCAAATTTCTAACTTAAACGATGTGTCCACCCGTGAGCAAAGGTTAAGCAAACATGCTTTAGTTGAGGTTTCAGAAACTGTTTGACTCAAACCAGAAACGTGAACTATGTTTCTTTTAGTGGGTAAATTTAATCGGTTTTTTAGTTTGTCCGATACAAAAGTTGATTGTGATCCAGGGTCGATGATAGCTCTCGCCTGGTATCTTTGACCTCTAGTTTCTATTTCGACAATGGCAGTAAAAAGCAACGTTTCTTGTTGTGTATGATGTGTCGATATTTGTGTGTTTTCGCGCAGGGTCAGGGAAGTAAAGTTAGGAATATTTGATCTTGAAGTGGACTGTATGTATTGGGCTTGAGCTGCGGCACTTGTGCTTGGTTGCTCGTCAGCGTTATTTTGTGGCACGTTTGTAGGCTGGGTCACCGTTGCCTTGTGCAAGAAAGTGTTGTGTTTTTGTTTACCCAGCCTACAACTGTATTTACTAGGGCACTCCCTGACACTATGATTGATCGACAAACAGTTGTAACATGAATTTGTGACTTTAACAATATGAATTCGATCACTTACAATTTTTTCTAAAAATGTGGGGCATGATCGTAGGGTGTGTGACTCGCTACAATGTTGGCACGTTATGGCGTTAGTATTAGAACTTCTGACGGGTATACTTTTGTTCTGAATGTGACTCTCAGAATTAGCTATATTCGTTTGAAATGAATTAATGTTACGTTTATTGTGGGTATTTTTTGCGACTTCAGACTTGGGAGGTATGGATTTGTCCTTTGATGATTTTATATTGCCTACTGATTCGAGGGTCTTAAATTGGTGGGTCAAAAACTTGTCGAATTCTTGCCAATTGGGTACTTCGGCACAATCTTCACGAGAATTTTCAAATTCTTGAACAAGGGCCCTAGGAAGTTTTTGCGAGCAAATATAAATTAAAAACGACTCCCATGTCGAAGTGTCAATGCCTAGGGTGCCTAATGTCTGCCTACAATCGTTTATTGTTCTTTGTAATTTTTTAATTGAGGCTCCAGAGTCTGTAGAGGCATGAGGCAGATCCAAAATAATTTTATATTGCTCATTTACCTGCATCCATTTATTTTCGTACCGGTCAACTAAATTTTTCCAGGCCATGATAAAACCGTTATTTGTTAAAGGGACGTGCGTAATTGCATCTCTGGCCTCTCCCCCGGTTTTTTGAGTCAGATAAAAAAGCCTTTCAACATTGCTAATATTTGGATTTCTAATGTATATGGCTGTGAACAAGTCACGAAAACTGGGCCATAATTTATAATCCCCAAAAAAGGTGTCGGTGTCGCAAGGTGGTAGTCTTATTGATGAAACCTCTTTTTCTAACGGTATATTTGACTGGCGTTCAACTTTTTCTATGGTTGTGTCCGAAAGCGCATGGATTTCAGCGTTGACTGATGAAAGACAATTTTTATAAGCCATAAGGGCAGTTTGGTATCGCTGCCGTAATTTGCTTTTGTCAATTGGTTTGTCACCATCCTGATCTAAGTCCCTACATTCTTCATATGACCTTTTTACTTGGGTCCATATGGAGTCTAATTCTACTCGAATAACTTCCAACGCGTGCACATTATCTTCAGCATGCGCTTCTGCTTGAATTTTCTCGAACTCGACTAAATCGTTTGTGCAATTGACGAATTTTTTCAGGGACATTTTTGTAAATTGAAAAGAGTCAGAATAGTAATGAAATTGAGTCAAAAAAATTGCCTGCTAGCGATAAAACAAATTGTGTCTTAAAAATTTTGAGTCAAATATTGTATTTATTTCCCCGGTTAATTTTTCAAAAATTGACGTAATGGTAACTCGGTTTTTATTTATTTGGATGATGACGTCACGGTTATTTTCTTTTTAAAAAATTGCAGCGGCAAAAAATTAAAGAGTAACACAACAAGCAAAAATATGTATTTCTTGTTGTATTGTATACTTTGACTTACTTGTTGTTGTTGGGTCTTTTTTCTTTTGTGTCACTGCGTTTATTAAGCCTTCTGTTCAGGGTTACCGTTGGAAATTTTCGAAAAGGGTCACAAAAAGGGGATTTTCCAGAAAAAGGGGTCACAAAAAGGGTATTTCAATAAAAAAAAGGGTCATGTTTTTTATAAGCAGTATTTCCCATTTAAATGAACATAATAAGACCAAGTTTTTTTTATAAGCAAACAAAAAAATAATATTTCAGGTAGGAAGAGCTCAAAAAACTTAATTCTTTTATGGAATGCACTGTCCTGTTTTAAACACCTGACAAAAAGTTTATTCTTTATCATTATAGCTAATTTGTTAATACTTTTTATGTAATTTTCCGATTAAGCGATGTCAAATAAATTTTAGTGTTTGATTTAAATTTTGCAGTCGTTCACGAATTGTAACCATTTTCTCGATTAAAGCGATTTTTTCCTGTAAGTGTCAGATTTTTTAAAGCTTTTACGATTTTAAATAAATATAAGACTTTGCTATCATACCGCTGTTACCAAATATTTGGGAATTTCCGCTAAATAAGCAATTTCTACCTCTTGTTTTCATTCCTGTTAGGGCACTCTCAACACTGTCGATTCTAAAGGGGGCGAAAAGTTCAATACCTTTTGCCATTATAAAGGGCGAATTTTTTTTGAATAAAACATGCTACTGTTTAAGAGAGCAAAACACCAAATTGCATTTTTTTAATAAAATGTCAAATTTTTGTTTTGAAAAGAAACCACCGTAAAAAATAACAAATATGTATATGAGTTATGTTTGCCATTAGGGAAATTGTACTTTACTATCAAAAATCAAGGAGAAGAAAGCATGGAATTGTAAGTTTATACTTTGAGTCTCTTCCATATCAAGCAAGGCTTATTTCGAAAACATTTGTTTAGCACTTCTGTTCCGCAGTGTTGACAAAAAACAAAATGTGAGAGCTTTTTCCAAAAAGGGTCAAAAAGTGTCACAAAACAGGTGATAATGATACAAAAGTATAATTTAAAAAAAGGGTCATAAAAGGTATCAACACCGTCGAAAAAGGGTCAAATTGATACTTTAGTATCACAACGGTAACGCTGCTTCTGTTGTTGTTGTTGTGTCTGCTAATAATGCTGTTGTTATTGCTGCTACTGCGCCAAGGAATTTGGGTCGCGTTAGATTTTGTTCACTTTTAACTTTATAAATTTGCTTTTTTAAACACAATTTTGATTTAATAAATTTTTTAATAAAAAACTTTATGTTTCGTTGCGAAAATGACCAAATGTTTGGGGGTTGATTTTATGTGTGTGTTATTTGTTATTGTCTAAATAAAACACTTTGGTTTTTTTTGTTGTTTTAAAGTCACACTTTTTAAATATTAGAGTAGGGCTGCCAGAAGTTTGAACCTATCAACCAGGACACATAGAAAAAATGGATAAAAAATTACGCCAACAAAAAAGTTTTTTTTTAAGGCATATGTATGCATGTATATGTAAAAACCATCCAGTTTTTATTTTTAAGTCCAACAATATATAAGGCTATCAGCGCTGAAGTGGTTACTTGGTTACGGTTCTGGTGAAAGATATGTTCTTTGCACTGTTCTTAACAGTGCAATAGTCGAGTAACTCAACTGTTTGTATCCAAAACATATGGCGCTAGAAACATAGTTTTTGGATGGGCCTTTGCAACCAAGTACTATAGTGCAATATAAGTGTTAACTCCTGTTACATTGAATATTACTCTCCAGTGTTTCAGTCTTTAACGAGTATCTTTCTTTAGTCCATGGAGCAGACTTGAAAAAATCAAAATCTTTTGATTTTTCTTCAACCAACTTGACAACTGTCAAACTAATCAATTGACAAAGCCATACACGCTTTGATTTGGACAATAACCGACTCAGTTGACAATTGAATTGAAACGTGTATGGGCTATTTTAAAGAAAGTAATTTGTTATCGGTTTTCGATTACTTATAAAAGTTGTTAACACGGTACAACTTTTTAAAGCAACTAGTTGAAACAAAATTTGGAAGAGAATAGACTCTCATCTAATTTTATTGAAAGCTTTTAGTTAAACGACGTTAACACCAGATAACAGTTGAATTAAATTAAAGTTGTTTATACAATTGCCTTATGTTAGCAGTGTTATAACAGAAATCTTAACATTTGCTAACAACTAAAACTAGCAAAAAGCAAATTTTTTATCTTGACCTGTAAAAAAACCAGGACAATTTCATACTGGACCAGGACACCAGGACAAGTAGTCAAAAACCAGGACAATCCTGGAAAACCAGGACGTATGGCAGGCCTATATTAGAGTCACAAAACACAATTTTTTTTGCCAATATTTTTTTTGTAAACTTTTTTGTAAAATTCTTTGTAAAAAAAACTATCCGGTTCGTTAGGACCAAATGTTGAGGGCTGAACTTTTGGTTTTGCCTCAAATCTATCACGGTTCACTATATTTTCGATTTTAATAAAAACACTTTTTTTATTTTTATTTTTTGTATTTTTGTTTATTTAACATTAGGGTTTTTAATTAAATGTATTTTGTTTTGTTCACAATTTGTTTTTACTTTATGTATGTAGGTATAAATGTTAGTTTTTTTTGTTGGGTCACAATGTTTTTTCTCTGTTACAATTTGTTTTTGTTGTTTTTCACTTTTGTTATGTTACTTATTTTTTGTTCAACTGTCGAAACTAGAGTGATTGTTATTTATTTTAAACATTATTTAACAAGCTAGGCTTAGTAAAAGAAAAATAATGTAATGACAGAATTTAAGATTAAGTAAATAACAATTAAAGGACCGTTATTATTGTACAGGGTGTTTGGTTAAAAACGGGTCATCATTAAACAATTATTTTTTAGAAAAGAAAACACCATAACTGTATACATATATGTGAGAGGGTTTTCTAGTTGTCAAAAATGATCATGCCCATACAGTTTGTATGACAGCACGTTAAGTAGTGAAGTTGGTGAACCCTTTTTTGGTCAATCTAGCGGTGTTTTCTCCATTTTTATTTCTATTAAGTGGATTTGAATCAAAAAAGAAAGATTCACAGCTGTTCGTGGCACAATGTTTATGCTCTTGTTTAGGTATGGCATATTAGTGCAAAAGCTAAGCGGAAGAAAAAGTTCCGCTTTCTGCTCATGTTTGGGTACGACTGCATGAAAAAAACATTCTAAAAATAAAATAGAATTTATTTCACGACGGCTTTCTACGACCAGTTTTTATGTAAAATTCTGTTTGACCACTAATAATGGCCATTTTCTCAATGTATTGACAAACTGACTGTTACTTTATGTCGACATAAATTTGTTAACAAAAAAAAAAAAACTGTCCGTTAACGATTTCGGTTTTCTCAATTTACCGACAAAAACTTTGTTTTCAGTTGGCAACACCTTTCAAAATACATCTAAAAGTTGGGAGTCAGCTGATTGAATTTATCTGTACGGCAAATAAATAATTGGCAGATGAGTGCCGGTAAGCTTTGCGACAGAATAGAAGCAAATGAGATATTAAGAAAAGCCAATTCATTTAACGTGCAGTTTTTCGTGGCGAAAAAAGATAATCGTCTAATAAGAAAACGGTCATAAATCTGGTTTCTCTAAACGGGCGGAATGCTTAGTATGAAATTCAACAGAGAAATAACAGAGGCGTGTATACCTCCATGGACCATTTCTATAAGTTTTTTTTTCAAAATTTTGGCGTTTTGCATTAAAGTTGTAGTAATTGATATCGAAATTGATAACGTATTCAAAAAATATTCATCATAGGTCCTAAAGTGCAATCATAACATGAACAAAACGGCTCCGTGCAGTAACTCCCAGGTGCAATAAGCCCAAGAAAAAAATGAAATTAGACCCAAAAATTTTTCATACAAATGTGGGAGTAATTTCATTATGAAATAGCTCCCAGCCCTCTCGGTTTTATTTCATTTTTTTGGAAGTTATTTCATTTTTTGCCCGGGAGTTATTTCATAATGAAATAAAATCCAAATAAAATAAGTCCCCGAAAAAATTAACGTGGAAGTTATTTCATTTTATTTTGGTTTTCGGTGTAATTTCATTTGCTGTGGGAGTAATTTCATTTTTTGTGGGAGTTTTTTCATTTTAAATTATTTGCAATTTCTTAAAATTGTTTAAAATTTTAAACGGTATTTACAACGGGATATTTCAAACTATTTGAAAACAATGACTTAAGTTTATCAAAGAAGAAAATTATGGTTACCGGCTATGCAGAGAAGCTTTAGTTAGCGAAGCCGGTGTTTGTTATACCATAGAGTATAAAATCCTTGCGCTTGGCCGAAGGCCGGCTTTGCAGTGGAGCTTTAGTTAGCGAAGCCGGTGTTTGTTATACCATAGAGTATAAAATCCTTGCGCCCGGCCGAAGGCCTGCTATGCAGAGAAGCTTTAGTTAGCGAAGCCGGTGTTTGCTTTAGTTAGCGAAGCCTATGTTTGTTATACCATAGAGGAGGTTATCCTTGTACCTGGCGTGCTTAAACTGCAGGCAGTTGCATTGTAGGTCAGGATATAATGAAATGCCCCATTTGTTGTCAAAATGTCGAGGACTCAATGTTAGTTTTTTGGTAACCTTATATGTAAATATTCAAGTAAAAAGAATACATATATAATAAATTTCTTTGGGAGTTGTTTCATTTTTTTGGGTCTTATTTGATTTCTTTTTGATTTACTGTTTTTGGAAGTTATTTCATTAATGTCTTTAGGAGTTATTTCATTATGAAATAACTCCCAAAAGTTGGGGTTTGTTTCATTTAAGACTTGGAAATTATTTCATTTTTTTTGGGATTTATTACTTTGTTCCAGTTTGGGACTTATTTCATTTATTTTGGGATTTAATTCATTGGGAGTTATTGCACTGGGACTTATTGCACCTGGGAGTTATTGCACGGAGCCGAACAAAACAGAGGTTGCTTCAAAATAAACCTAATAGACCCCTTATAACTCTCATGATCTTAGTTATTCGATTTCAAATCCCAACACCTCGGATGCTCGCAATTTATATATTTATATATATTACTAATCTTTAAACAGTTATTTAGTTTTAAAAAATCGCTCTTTTATTTTCGAAAATCTTTGATTCTGCTCCGCTGTGTCTTGTTATGCGTACGCCAAAAAATTAAAAGGAAAATAAAAAAAAAAAATTCATATAACAACCTCTTTTAAAAAGTGTAAATTTGATTTATTACATCATTGTGTAAATTATACTCGCTCTTCGTAACCATGCAAAAGACCAATCTGTCAAAATTTATTTAAGTTTCTTTTGGAAACAATTCAGCCATTTAAACGTTTTTTTTTTAAGTTCTTTCTCAACTCATAAACGTTCGTACGAATTAACATCTAAATCTGAAACTTGACCTTAAAAAGTTTGGTTACGTTCGGTTCGGTTTGAAAAATTCTGTTTATTGTTTTTATTCTCGTTGTTAACATGTTTTAAGTTTTAATTGTCGTTAGAAGATTATAAATTTTTTATATTTTCCCCACTTAATACTCGAATGATCTCTTGTAAGCCACTCGCCATAAGATACACAAGTGTATAAATGTTAAATTGAGCGTCGAGTTTGGGTGTTCGCTAAAGCTTTTAGATGCAGATCAGTGTAATTCTTATTATTAGATTCCATAGTAACCCACTCTCGCAATTGATTTAAAAAGAGACTATATGAGGAGATAAACAAACAACCTTGTCAACTTGAATTAATCGCATTTAAAGTAAATTTATTTAAAATGTGTTTGCTGTTGTTATTTTCGTTTTCAATATTATTTTTTTTCTATTAATTATGATTAAGTCATTAAAAATTAAGTTCTATTTTTTTTTCTTAAAAATGGGAATATAAGTATTTTCAAATTATTAACACATAAATGAATACTTTAGATTGATTGAGTTTGTTTATTAAGCTTGACTTCTTAATTACATTTCAATAGATTCAGAAAATTAAAAAGAAAAGAAAAATGGTATGCTACTGGTTAAGGATTTATTTTATTTAATTATAAAAGGCTATTTTTAAAGCCAGACGAAAGAGTGAGTAGTCAAACGAACTGTCATACTGCGCTTGCGCTTACTTTTTGACATTTATGATCAGTATACTCTGGCAAATCATCATAAATAAAAGTCATTTTAATAATTAAGTAAAATTGTTAAAGAGTGAAACAATTTTACTTAATTATTAAAATGACTTTGAAAATCCGTCATCGATTCGCACAACTTGTAGGGGACTTCGTGATTTTTATGCCGCATATAATCGTTAAACTGAACGGATTTGTAAAGTAACAAAATCGCCGTATATTGAGGGTGACCAATCCACAACAGACCCTACAGACTCCATTACATCCAAAAAAATTCATAATTTGGTGCAGTTTACACTCTGGCTGCGTTATTGGACCTTATCGCCGCGGTGCCCATATGGCCCATATAATTTCAAATGTTCAAATGTTAATGCCATACAAAATCCGTGTTTATTAAAAATCTCGAACAGTGCATACCAAAAAAAATGATCAGCAATTTTTTTTTTCAATTAAACCATTAATCAAAAATAAAATCAGTTTTAATTAAAAATTGCATCAAGTGAATTCAACATTACTATCATCAATGTGGGCAATGTAAGGCCTGACGGCTTGGCAGCCATTTGCTCGGCGTCTCTATCGGTCACATTAAGTGGACGATACAATAATAGTCCGAACGTGAAATCTTTTACACATGGTTGTCCATTTACGGGCTGAATTAGTCCAAGAGATTTGTGACCCAGTCCCGTGACAAATCAGGAACGCCACTTCTGCTTCAATATGAAGAACTTAAGTTACACACTTGCCTATTGACGAGGTACTGTGGTCTTAGCTACCACCAGCATATAATGGGTAATGTTAACACCATGCTGTGCAGATTTTGTGAGATTGATTACGAAACATCTGTACATCTGCACTGCTGCTGTCCCATTTTGGAAAGTGTCAGGCGGATGATTCCAACGGAAATTTATGATCTTTCACCGGCAAATCATTAAATAAATAACGTTTCCCAGTTTGTCTTCTTTCAAACACAAAAATTATACTGTTCTTATCCAACTCAACAAAAAGATGAGAACATTTAATTCCGTTCGGTTTTTTTAAAAACCACAAACTTCATTGTGTTCCGTTCAGCTCATTAGTGTTCGTTCGTTTCAGGTGTACTTAGCGCCCTTTTGGTTGGTAAAAAAAAAGCCAAAAATTTTTTACAAAAACAAAATACACATTCAAAAAAAAAAAAACAAAAAGCCAGCAAAATAATTTTACACCAAGCTGTTTGTGCCGCGGTCGTTGCTAAAGTTTTTTGCTTGTTCATATCTTTATCAATGTATTCTAAGTATAATGTTAGTAATTCTATACAATTTAAACAAAAGTTGGAAAATTTAACAATTCAGGGTAATGAAAAATTAGTATCACTTGATGTTGTTTCATTATTTCCTAGTATTCCAGTGGACCTGGCTATTAGAATTATTGAGGAAAATTGGGATACAATTTCAGGGTTAACAAATATTAATAAGGATTTATTTTTGAGAATTATAAAGTTCTGTATAGTAGATAATAGATATTTTCAATTTGATAAGAAAATATATGCACAAAAAAAGGGGCAACCTATGGGTTCTCCAGCATCTCCAATAGTTGCTGATATTGTTATGGAGAAATTATTAGATACATGTTTAGGAAAATTGACAATTAAACCAAAGATAATAACGAAATATGTAGATGACTTGTTTGTTAACGTTTAATTCTTTTGATCAGAATATTAAGTTCACTTTTGAAAGGGAATTGAATTTTTCAATTCCATATTTGGACACATTGGTGATTAGGAAAGGAAGTAGATTATTGGTAGATTGGTATCAACAACCAACCTCATCAGGTAGAATTTTAAATTATTATTCTAAACACCCAAAGAGAATTATCATTAACACAGCTAGGAATCTAATAGACAGGATATTAACAATTAGTGACAATAGATTTCATAGGAAAAATAAGGAAATTATTGGGAATATTTTGAAGAATAATAGTTGTCCCAACAAATTGATTTGCAAATTAATAAGACAATACAATATAGATAGATCTCGTAATATTGATGAGATTTCGGCACCACGTATTTATAAGTCATTAACTTATGTACCTGGGTTTTCAGAAAGATTAGAAAACTCGAATATATATGATAAAGGGAAATACAGAATGGCACATAAGGTGATTAATAACACAGTACAACAGCCAATCTGGGGGGTGAGAAATTCCAAGTCAGGGTGATGGTACTAGGTCAGTGTAGTAAAACCCTCAAAGGGTTTGGCGTTCGTATGTGTCAGTTTTTTTTTATGACATTTTAAATTTTTTCCTTATCTTGATGTTTTTTTGTTTAACATAACTCGAGAACCACTTGTCCGATTTTGCTAAAACAAACTCAATATCAAGAAACGAATCAACCAACTCCAGTTGATGACCACCAAAAGCATAATTAACAGCAATACAGTTATTTCTGTAAAACGCATGCATTTGCATTTCACAAGATTCAGCTCCATCATATTATGATTACACCATAAAAAGAAGTTATTAAGATCCGATTGAAGATAAAAATGATCCGAAAAAAAATACCTTGAAAAGGGGAAATCCCCTACTGTTGGCATCACTGAATGTGGGTGTATTCTTTCAAATAACAAACAAAAGTCCGACGATTTTCACCGATCGCTTAAAAAAAGTCACAAAAATTGGAGTGCAGGTTTGTGATAAAATCTGCTGCATACATCCAGGCTTGAAAATTTTTTTGCACTTATCAATTATAATTCTCCACAAATTTATTTTTACCGGCAAAACTGTTGATTATAAAGAAAAACGTTATATGAACGGATTAAAGAAATTGTAATTCTAAATTTTTTTGAGTTTGTTTTAGCAAAATCGGACAAGTGGTTCTTGAGTTATGTTAAACAAAAAAACATCAAGATAAGGAAAAAATTTAAAATGTCATAAAAAAAACTGACACATACGAACGCCAAACCCTTTGAGGGTTTTACTATACTGACCTAGTACCATCACCCTGACTTGGAATTTCTCACCCCCCAGATTGGCTGTTGTACTGTGTAATTGATAAGTGCAAAAAAATGTTCAAGCCTGGATGTATGCAGCAGATTTGATCACAAACCTGCACTGCAATTTTTGTGACTTTTTTTAAGCGATCGGTGAAAGTCGTCGGACTTTTGTTTGTTATTTGAAAGAATACACCCACATTCAGTGATGCCAACAGAAGGGGATTTCCCCTTTTCTAGGGATTTTTTTTTTCGGAAAATTTCAACCGTAGGGAAAAGAGGACACAATTTTTTATTTTAGGGCATATTTATTTATTTATTTATTTAATCAATGGATGTTATCCTTACTGACTAATAACAATATTGACTTAAAATTAATGAATAACAATATGCATTTTAAAATATACTACAAATTTACAGAATATATGTAGTACATAAAAATTTACGAATAAAGAAAAACAATAAGAAAAATCAACAAATTGTGACATAGAATTAAATTGTCTACATAACCTCGAAAAAGGATCAGCAATAGCGTAATTTTCTCTAAAAAAAAATTTAACAAAAAGCAGATTATAATGACGCGTATTGCGACAGGGTATATTAAATTTAGCAGACTCTACAGAAAATCACAACAAACATTACCATTAATAAGATTAACCATAAAAGAAACATTTAACATTGTACGACGACTTTTGAGCAGGGCTGTGGAGTCGGAGTGGGAGTTGAAGAGTCGGAGTTGAGGTTTTTGTACCGGAGTCGGAGTCGAAGTACCCACAAACACTAATGACTCCGACTCCGACTTTTTGGCATTAAAATTTTTTCTAATATTTTTCAAAATAAAAAAATTTTAATGACCAATTTCAGCAATTCTTTTAAAATATCAATTCATATTTAAATATAATTTTTCATATAATTTTATTTTTATTCCACATAAAAAAAAACGATTTTTAAACATAAATTGATATTTAAATAAATTGGTAGAATTGGCAATAAGAGGGTCTACTTTTTGAATTTGTGAAGTCAGAAGATAATGACCAGTATACTTTTCATATGAGTAGGGGAGTTAGAAAAATTGAGATAACATCTTATTTTGACAGTTCTTTTAGCAATTTATGAGAAATATATAGATTGTATCGAAGCATGTCCTTTTCTATGTTTTTATGTGACCTAAAATTTCTGTAACAAAACTCGCTGGTTCACTGTTTGAATTTCTCCAAGATATCCCTAATGAAATAGAGCCGAATTAAGGAAGTTAAAAATTTGTTGTTTTTTATTTATCGTATATTAACAAATATTTTTGTAGCCATGTTCCGATATATGACTTGAAATCTGCTGTTGCTCCTATGGTGAAAGCATTAAGTAAACTAAATTTTAAGTTCTAACCTTCAAGGTGAATTATAATAGAAAAAAAGGAAAAGGAGCTCGGAAAAATACATGACATTGTTCTAAATATAATTCCCATCAATCTGGGGGTAAACCCGAAAAATGATTTGAGAATTCTTTTATCTACTCAATTTAGGAAAAATTGGAGAGATAATAAAGACTTGCAATTTCAAATTTCGGTGTTTGACAATAATAATATTGAACTTGGAACGGAAAAAAACAATGGTGTACTGAAGAAAACGATTTCAATTTAGTTGTTTAAAAATTCATATTTTTTTAACTCTGCAAGCCACATTTTGAAACACGTTGAAAATCGCAAATGATGCTATTTCTGTATTAAAATTTTTTTAATATTTTAATGATCCGAATATTTTAATGATCCCAGAAATAATAGAACTTTTTACGGTACGTTTCTCTTCAAAATGTATTATAAAAATTGTAGAAGTAACAACTGAAGGCGCATCTGCATGTTTTAATAAAAATATATTTAATTTTCCTGAGAATGACTAAAAAAGTTGGTCTAAATATTTGACTTAATAAATAAAACAAGACCAAAACGGCAGTGTTTGAATTTATGTATATTAAAAACAAAAGACCTCACTTCACAATTTACAAAAAAGAACTTATGATGTTCTTTGTCTCTACAAATTCTGTGGTAAACAATACTTAGTACACTTGGTGCCCTTAACGTCTTAGCAAATTGGACTTGGCATTGTTTTCAACTTTTCTATCTCGAAAGCTGCATTAGATAGAACTTATGGAAATTCACACATCTATAAATTCCAACAGATGTGAATTGGTGTAGTTTATCTCTTCGCTACACAGCTATTGTTACATTTTTTAGCACTGTTTGCATATATTTAATAAATAAATATAACTTTTAAAATATACTAAAGTTTAATGATCCCATACGGTTTGAATCAAAACTCATATCTTTCGAAAGTTCTTAACAAAACTCAGTGGTTCCAAAATTAAATCCATTATTTTTCTATATTACAGTTGGCTTAAAATGTTCAACTGTTGAGTTATTAGTCAAGAATGACATAACACTGTAGAATCAAAAAAGTAGCGCTCAGTTAGTCTATTTAATCGGGCGCTATATGTTTTTCGAGCTTTTTTCCTCATATGTTAAAGCTCAATGCGGCACGTTAGAATTAAAATATCAATTTGAAAGTTTTACAGAATAACTTTCTTGCTATATTTAACCATTTAAAAGGTACTGAATTAAAAAACAAATTAAAAGAGTTTAAAGTCAAATAAGAACTAGTCTCATAAATAATGATAGGTTAGAGTAGGAGTCGGAGTTGGAGTCGTACTTAAAAAATTACAGCAAAAGGAGTCGGAGTCGGAGTTATAACTATTTCTTGACAACTCCACAGCCCTGCTTTTGAGCGATGGTAATTTTATTAATGCCAGTCTTCTAGCATAGGAAGGAAAGTTTGTCGAGTAACTCCAATGAAGATCACGTAAACAGAATAATAAAAATTGTTTTTGGATCGATTCAATGCGAGAATTGTGAATGTTGTAAAATGGATCCCAAATGATTGACCCATATTCTAAGATTGGTTTAACGAGTGATACGTAAAGTTGCTTCGTTATGTATGGATCGGTAAATTTTTAACCCAGCGCTTAATAAAGCCAAGAACCCCTCGAGCTTTATTAACAGTTAATGAAATATGAGAAACAAAGTTTAATTTAGGATCCAGTAAGACTCCAATATCAAGAAACGAATCAACCAACTCCAGTTGATGACCACCAAAAGCATAATTAACAGCAATACAGTTATTTCTATAAAAACGCATGCTTTTCCATTTCACAGATTCAGCTCCATCATATTATGATTACACCATAAAAAGAAGTTATTAAGATCCGATTGAAGATAAAAATGATCCGAAACAAAATCCCTAGAAAAGGGGAAATCCCCTACTGTTGGCATCACTGAATGTGGGTATATTCTTTCAAATAACAAACAAAAGTCCGACGATTTTCACCGATCGCTTAAAAAAAGTCACATAAATTTGTGATAAAATCTGCTGCATACATCCAGGCTTGAACATTTTTTTGCACTTATCAATTATAATTCTCCACAAATTTATTTTTACAGGCAAAACTGTTGATTATAAAGAAAAACGTTATATGAACGGATTAAAGAAATTGTAATTCTTATTTGTTTTAGCAAAATCGGACAAGTGGTTCTCGAGTTATGTTAAACAAAAAAACATCAAGATAAAGAAAAAATTCAAAATGTCATAAAAAAAAACTGACACATACGAACGCCAAACCCTTTGAGGGTTTTGCTATACTGACCTAGTACCATCACCCTGACTTGTAATTTCTCACCCCCCAGACAATAATCCCAAAAATGTTCCATAGTGTAATGTAGGGAAATTATTCGCAAAAACTAAGGATATATTACTAAAGTCAGATAGGTCAAATTTAGTTTATAAGATTCACTGTGGTGGCAATGATAATGAACAATGTAGGAAAATATATGTAGGAACAACTGGGACAAAACTGAAAATTAGATTAGCTGGACATAAACATGACCAAAAATATAGGAATTATAATTCAGCCCATGGAACGGCGTTATCAACTCATTGTAGGGATTTGAATCATTATCCTGATTTTGAAAACACATCAATTTTGAATACGGAAAGTTTTAAGAAACGTAGATATATGTTAGAAATGTTGCAGATAAATAATGTTCCATTTGAGAAAAGGATTAATTTTAAAAAAGATACTGAGGGCTTAGCCAGGGCTGCCAGGTACTTTTTATCCTTGTCCCCAAAAAATTAAAAAAATATCCCCAAAAATCCCCAAATTGAGAAAAAAACCTTAATAAGTAAATATTTTTCTGTTTGTTTTTTTTTCTGACCAAATTTAAAAATTTTTTTTTTAAAAAAGTTAAAATAGTAAGAAAAATTTTAATTAGAAATCCCCAAAAATCCCCAAATAAAAGTTTTTTTTGTAAAAAAAATTATTTTATTTTGTTTGTACCCTGAAGGAAAAATAACATAAATTTATAAAGTACCTTTAACACTACCTTTTAACTAAAATGGTAATCTTAATAAGGACCTTTTACACCGTATAAGTTGTTGATAAGAGCAAGATAAAAGTTTTGCTACTTTTTTTTCATATTTTTAATACGAGACAAAGAAAAATAAGCATAAATAATAAAAGGGAATATATATTAAAAGAGTGTAAAATCCCCAAAAAATCCCCGAATTTTTTTTTAAATCCCCAAAAAAATCCCCAATCCCCAAATGACTTTCTTTGTCCTTTTTGCTCGCATAAAATCCCCAACTTTGGGGATAAATCCCCAAGTCTGACAGCCCTGGGCTTAGCTCAAATTTATAGACATTTATTGAATAAAAATAAATAGGTTGATGTAAGGGATAATTATAAATAGGTATTTGTCCTTGATTGTTTATAAAATAAATTTCAGATGGCATAGCTTATTATTGACGGAAAGGCACATTAAAATTAAACCCTATTTTGAATAAATTTAAAATTTTGTTTGCCTTTTTTGTATGTTTGTCTTTTTGTTTAAAATTTGTAGGATGGAATTTTAAATTTATTATGATAATTTTGTTTTTTAAAAATTTTAAAATTTATTTTTCCATATTTTATTTTTCCATTTATTGTCAAATTTTATTTTATTTTAAAAAAATTTCCTGAAGAAGATTTCCAACGGAAATCGAAATATCGAATAAAAACATTTTAATTAATTTTTTAAAAAAGTGACCTTAAGCTTAAATAATTTAATAAAGTATAAAATTTAATAAAAAAGGTCGATGAAAAAGGATTATAATTTATTAATTTATAAAAAAACTTTATTAATCGGTTAACCGATCAAAAACAAAATTAACCGATTATTAACCGATTAAACGAAAACCTCGGTTAATTAAGCGATTAACCGATTAAAGCAAAAGGTCGATTTAATGAATACCCTAATGTCTACACAATCACTAAAAAAATATATATCGTTCCTGGGTGTGTGAGCCGAACGTTAAATAATGTACTGTTTATTTTCGAACACTGGTTAGAATTATATACTGGTTTATGTTAAAAATTTTGTTTTGTGTAAAAAGTTCCTTTTTGTGTAAAAAATGGCGGCATGAAATAGCCCCCCACGAAATAAGTCCCCAACAAAATTATGAAATAATTCCCCAATTTTTGGGGTCTTATTTCATATGAAATAAACCCCCAATTTAAGAATGAAATGAAACCCCAACGAAATGAAATAACTCCCCAAATCAAAATGAAATAAATTCCCAAAAATTGGGAAGTTATTTCATTGGAAATAAGTCCCCATTTCCTAAAATGAAATAAATCCCCAAAAAGTATTCAAAACATCCAATCAATTCAAAATAGGGGGGGGGGGTGCTTTTTAACATTGGAGGTAAGGCCATGATGGCTTTATTGCTCAATTGAATGGGAGATAAAGCCGTAATGGTCTTATTGCCCAATCATTGAGAGGTAAGGTCATATGTAAAATTTTGCGAAGTGAGAGATATAGTCATATTTTTTCCCCCAAATGAGAGGCAAAGCCATATTTTTCCAGAATATTGTTACGCATGGTGTAAACATTCTGTAAAAGGGAAAATCCTTAGTTATCATTGAAAACCATTTTTTTATTCTTGTGACGCACGCAGAACAACTTTATTCAGCGAAGCCACCTGCCGCGTCCTACTGCAGGAAAAAACCCCTAAGCGCGGCCGCAGTAAAACTTTAGTATGCGAAGCCAGATTTCAATACTTAACTTTAGTAAAAGGAAAAATCATTAGCTTTTAATTATAAAAATAAGAAAACTATTAATCAATGTAAAATGGAAAAGTTTTTCAAAACTGAAATGAGAGATAAAGCCATTTCCTAATATTATTAATGTGTCCTAAGGCCATGATGGCTTTGCCTCCCATTGGAATGAAAAAAAAAATAAAAGGCTTTATCTCTCTTTTGAATGGGAAACCTGGATTCATTGCATCCAGCAAAAAAAAAAAAAAATTATGGCTTTATTTTATTCCTTACCGCAAAATTATTTCTCAAACTAACTACCTAGTAAGTATTATTTTTAATGAATGAGTGGTCTTGACCATTCATTAAAACAAGTTTTGTTTACGTATTATAACGGGACATAATCTGCATTTTTGACGATTTTGGAATAAATTTGAAAATGAAAAAAGTCCCCAAAATATTTTTAGGGACTTATTTCATTTCAGATTTTTGGGGACTTATTTCATATGAAATAACTCCCCAATATGAACATGAAATAAGTCCCAAAAAAAAATGAAGTAAATCCCCAAAAAACGTTGTTGTTGCCTCTCAAATATTTTTTTGGGGAGTTATTTCATTTCCGTTTTGGGGACTTATTTCGTGGGGGGCTATTTCATGCCGCCGTAAAAAATAAAACTTTTATGAATGTTTTGGTTGTAAATAAAAACAATTTTTTTTTTTTATTTTAATTAAGTTTTTTATTTGGATTTTTATTATTTTTTGATTTTTTTTGTGTTGCAATTGTGTCGCACAATAGTTTTATTTATTATTTTCGTAATTATTTTAATCATTAAGACGAATAATAAACTGCAATAATTACAATAATTGTGTTCTCCATCTGCTCAAGAGTCACTTCTTTTTTTGCTTCAGCGTTCATTTTTAGCAGTAATAAAATTAATTTTCATAGTTAATGATAATTTAATTTAATTTTTTTTTAATGTATTTTCAATACATGCTTTGCAAACATAATTTTTTTTATTATTTATTTAATATTAAATTTACTTAATAACAATGAAAAAAAAAAAAAAAAAAATAATAATAAAAAACATATTTTATAATAGTTTTTGTTTTATTGTTAAAGAAAATTTATGAATGAAAAAAAGTATTTGTAAAACAAAATCTTAAAAATTATAACAAATTTTGTTGTTGTTGTTTTTAAATTTTAACATTATAATGATTTATTTTTGTTTAATAACAATTAAATTGTTTAGATATTTATTTGTTTTTTTTTTTATTAATTTATACAATAATTAATAAGATTTGTGTTGTATTTTCTTTTATTATTTAAAATAAATTTTTGTTTTATTTTGAAAATAAAGTTAAACTTTTCATTTAATATTTAATTATTAATTTAATTTGATTTAATTTTAAAATTATAGTAATTAAAAAAAAAAACTTTTTTTTTTGTTTTAGTTATTTGATTTTACATTTTTAATTTAAATATTTTCAATTTATATTTGGCTTATGTAATTTTTTTAAAAGCTTGTTTTATATATATATTCGGATTTCTTTAAAATATATATTCCGCTTTCTTAAAATTTCAGCTAAAGAATGGTTTTTGTTTTATTTTAAAAGTATTTTTATTTTTTGAAATGAAATTCAGAATACATTTTCTTACTATTTTTTTTAAGTTGTGCTCAGTTAGAGTTTTTTTTTATATTTTGTTAAAATTCTTTTCATGTTTTATATTGTGACAAGTTTTAATACATTTTTTTAAAAGGTTTCATTTAGTTTAAGTAATTTTTTTTTTATAAATTTGAGTATATAAGGAGTATATAGTGGAAAAAGAGGTTACATGGGGTTATAGTTATATATAAAGATTAAATATTGATTTTTTTTTAGGGATTTTTGACTTTTTATAAAATTTTTTTACTTCTTGCAAATCAAATTTCAAATCTTTGTTGAATCATAAAAATTATTTAAAAAAGGGAGTTATTGTTTAATGAAGCACCAAATAATCAGATCTTTTAAGGGATTTTTTCCAGTTGCTTTAAAAAAGTAATTTTTTACTAAAATTACTTTTTTACAAAAAGTACTTACAAAAAGTACTTTTTAAAAAAAGGACTTTTCATGAACATTTTTTTGTAAAAAATTATTTTTTTTTAAAAACCAACTGTTTTTGTGTGAAAATGAATTTTTTATCTAAAAAATCTTGTTTTTTTAGCATAAAAGGCTAATTATTGTGAAAAAAGTACTTTTTAGTGTAAACGGTATATTTTTTGTGAAGTTGTTTTTGTAAGTTAAAAGTTCTTTTTTGGGTAAAAAGTAAACTAATGAGTTAAATATATGAGTTAGATATATTTTTCTCTTAAAAGTACCATTTCATTTCTTGTAAAACAAGTAACTTTTAGTGTAAGTACAAGTGAAATTTTTAATTTTTTAAAATATATCTTTTTTTTTACTTTTAAAAGTACTTTTTTAGTATAAAACGATTTTGTTGTTTAAGAAATATTATAATTTCTTTAAAAAATTAGATTCGCGTGAAAAAAGTTCGTTCAAGTAAAAAAGTAAATTTTTAAGAAAAAGTACCTTTTTGTAGCTAAAAAATTTTTTTTTGTGTTTAAAGTTCATTTTTAGATAAAAAGTTAATTTTTATGTTCAAAGTAGTCTAACTTTGTAAAAACAGTGACCTTTGTATAAAAAGTATTTGTGTCTGTAAAAAGTACCTTTCTGAAGAAAAAGTACTTATTGTCTAAAATGCAAACCAAAACTCCGTTCATGAAGACATCAGAAGAAGAAAATATGGCTGGACAGGCAGCACTTTAAGGTCGACAAATATCATAATTAAAGTAGCTCTGACATAGAACCCGAAGGGCAATCGACGCAGAGGTCGAGCAATGATTACATTGCGTTCCAAGGTTGGAAAAGAACTTAAAGTCGCCGGTAACAGCTGGAACGAGGCGACAAGAACTGCCTTAGGAAATCTTTATTTAAGACCTAGATGGTGTAAAGCGGAACATCATTCCAATAGCTGTTACGCTTATAAAAGTTTTTTTTCTTTCTTAAAAAAGTACCTTGATGTGTAAAAATTTTTTGCGTGATAAGCTTACTTTTCTGTGGGAAAAAGTTTTTTTCGTACTGCGCATCTTTTTATGTGGAAATTGATTTGTTGCCTTGAAGTACTTTATTTAATAAAAAATTTACATACATATTTTTTTTAAAGTAAAGTTTCTGGGTTTTTTTTAAAACGTGCCATATTTTATAAAAGTACATTATAGAATTTCTCGAAATTCATCAACCTGCTTAAAACGATCGTTTTGAAATCGATCGATTTTCATCACATACTTGAATTATATTTTTTAATAAAAAGTATTTTTATCCAATATGATTACAAAAAGCTTTCTGACGCATGTTTTAAGTTAATAGAGCAGGAGAAAAAGGGAACAAAAAGAGTGCCCATTTTCGTCCATACGGGCTTCTACAAACTCATCACATGCACAAGAAAAATTGCTGTGTGTAAAGCAAGTATATTTAATAAGAATATTTTGCAAAAAAGTTGCTTTTTAGAAAGTACCTTTTTTTCTAAAATGTTTGCCAAATACCGATTTAAATAAAGGATTTTTTTTTCAAATTCCAGTATTTTAAAGTCCCTTAACAGATCTGTAAATCATTTATTAATCTAAACTCTACCAAGGCGAATTAACTACAGGTGGTGTCGAAACGGCATCTGATTTTGACATTTCGAGCTTATTTGCTTTGATTTGTTATGGCCTGTTCGTCGATAGCGAATGAAGACTTCGTTCGCTTGACTTACATGCAAAACAAAAACAATATTTTAAAATTTGTTTTTGTTTTAAATGTAATTTAAGCGAACGAAGTCTTCATTCGCTATCGACGAACAGGCCTTTAGTGTTTTGCTAATAATGGTTGACATTTCGAGCTAATGGCACTAACAATGCAATGCAAAAGACCCTGTGTTGTTTCTGTTGTTTTTGGATTGTTGTAGTTCCGACACCACCTGTAGTTGAATTCGCCTTGAACTCTACCATTTTATCGCCTAAAACTAAAGAAACTTTAAAACTAATAATAAAAAAAAAAATTAAAAATTTAAATAAAAAAAGATGTGTCTTGAGACAAAAAGTGCTTAAAAAATAAGTGTCTTTATCAATCTTAAGAGTTTTGTAAATCATTTTGTTTAACTATAGAAAAGTGTTTGATGTAAAAAGTTTGTCATAGTTACTAAAAGGATCTTCATCCGTCACTCTCCTTCTACAGCATTTTACTTACTCACAACCCTAACTAGTTTTAATTAAAAAAAAAAAAAAAAATTATCGTACTTTCTCAACTTTATCGACTAACTAATTTTGCGTTTTTATTCCATTTTTCAATGAATTTAATATATAGCTTTTAAATAAACAAATTATTTTCATAAAAACATGTTATAAAGCCGTTTTTTCTAAAGAAATATTTGCTTAGAAATTATACTTTAAATAAATTGCTTCTTAAGCCCATCTTCTTTAGGCAGCATTCAGTAAAGGAAAATTAGAAAAGAAAAAAAAAAAGAAAAATAAATCTTAAAACTAAAATAATGACAACCTGCTTTCAAAATCTTTAGTATGGCAACTTTTGCTAACAGAGTTGTATTTTCTGTAGCAAATTGGGCCAACTTTTTGTTTTCTTCTAAAACAGGCTGGTTTAATTTTTTATACTTTATACTTCACCAATTCTAAACTATTTTCTTATTCGTTTTCCTTTTATTTTTTTAAGTGCAAAAATACCTTCGTTTTTATTAAAACTACTACTTAATTTCCTAGGAAAAAGGGATTATATTTTTCTTTCTTGTTAAAAATTTCTAGAAAACTATTCAAATGTTTTTCTTATATAAATTTTGTTAAGGTGATTAAAATTCTTGTTAGAATATGTTTAAAATCTAAAAAATGGTGTTTTTTTTTGTAGGCATTTGTTTTAATTAATTAGTTTTTTCTTCTAAAAATTTAAATGATTTTTCCTGATTTTTGTGGCCAAGTGGAGGGTTTTAATTCACTTTTCCAACTTAGCTTCTAAGTTTAAGGTGTAAATGCTTCTTTAGGAGTCTCAAGGGGGAGGGGGAGGGCGGTGTAAAGGGATTTTAGCGAATTTAAAAAGATTTTTTTTTTTTAAGATTATCATATATGTTGGTATAATTTGTTATAAAAAATTGTATGGCAGTCTCTCTAAGTTTTTTGTTTCAACGGTTTTCAATCGTTGCTTGACAACTGTATTCGAGTTGAGTTTAAATTTTTAATTGGAATAAGGCAGAAGAAGGTAATTTAAAATCAAAAATGCATTATTTGTGTTTTTTTTTGATAATTGACACTGAATTCTAACAAGACTTATTGTTGCTTAAGTGTACTTTGTTTACACTGTCACACAAGTTTTACGTATTTTGAGGAAAATGCATCCATGATCTAATTATCATGACAGAGTTGTATTTTCCTCAAAATACATAAGACTTGTGTGATAATGTAAAGTACACATTGGTATTTATTGACATAATATAATTAATGCCCTTCCATTTATGCTCTTCTTCATTAACTAGAAAAATCTCTTAAGTTTTTTTAACTCTCTCCTTTGCTTAATTGATATTTGATTAAGAAAACTTTATCAGATATAAGATTCTAGATCTTTGCTCTATTTCTACCTCTTACTTCTTACTAATTCAAAGGAAGTAACAAAGAAGTTTAGCGCTGAAATCATTTGTAATATCTTACAAATCGAACGTTATTATTAAGCTGTTTTTACGTGGGGTTTTTATTCGCTCCCTAATGTTTACTAAATATTTGACTGAAAAAGTTTTGAACTTAATTTAACACAAATCCCCAATTTGCTGTTGAACTTGTATGTTCTAAAAGATCAGTTTTACAATATTTGATTTTAAAATTCTGCCTTATTCCTGCTAAATGGCATATTTCCTATTATATGTATTCACTAATTTCGGGAGAGTTACTAAGTAATTCGATTTATTATAATCAGCTATCGAACTTCCGAGTATATCTCCTAACCTTTTAATTACTTTATTATTTAACTAAATTCTGTATCAATTTTTTCACTATTTCATAATTTCTTGTATACAAAAATTACTTTTAATTCTAACAACTAAAGCTTTCTTTATGTTTAACTGTAAAAAACATACGATCTTTTTCCATTTCACTTTCACAACTTAGATCCTTTTCTTAGATTACTTCTCCCTGTTCTTTTAGTGTTTTAGATTTGATGAAGATGCTGATATTTGTCTTAAATGCTAAGGTTTTCTAGGTAATCTTTGACATCCCACTATTCGGCGTATTTGTGGAGACATTCTTTGTTAGTAAAGTTCGGTATGTTGGCGCACTGGCGCTGGAATCTTAGACATGCCACGTTCACGACGCGGTGACACCACCACTGACATATCGCGTGAATTGGTACTGCCACAAGAGCTGGCGGCAGAACTACGCTTTGAGAGCGATTTAGTGGGCGGGGAACAGCTGGTGGAACGTTCCAAATTACCATTGCTGTGTACCCAAGCGGTAGTGAAATCTTCAAAATCAGGTTTTTTGTTGGAATTTTGTGTTTTTGGAGTAGTTGAAGTTTGTACCTTAGTATTGGTTGTGGAATATTGCAAGAGTAGAGTTTTCATTTTCTCTAAAATTTGGGCATCATTTTTAGCACTGCTGGCTGCTTCCAACAGCTGTTGGGCCAGAGGGGAGTTGGCATGATTTTTAGTTGGAGAAGTTGTCAAAGAGGCGGTGCAACCCTTAATACGTCTGCCATTACTGTCATATAAAACATGGGAAGATCTTGCCTTTGAGTTGCGTTCGAAGGGAGAGGCTGCAGCTCCATTTGTGTTGTTAGAGGTAAAAGTATCACTTGTTAAAGTTGGACGCTTGCGGCCACCATTCATAGCACTCCTGCCACTCCAGGTGTTGGTTACATCCCTACCCACAGCATTGTGGGAAGTGCCATAAGGTGCTGGTGATTTACTTTTTCTAGACTCATTGACTACCCCTATAGATGTAGGAGGTTTTCTTACGGATCTGTACACAGGCTTAGCACGACTGAAGACGGGCAAACCAGTGCGTGAGTGTAAATCCTGTAAGCTTCCTGTATTGCAAGTACTGTTATCAATGCTACGTCTTCTTTGTGGTGTGGCCAAAGGTGAAAATGGTATTTTGCTTTTATTTGTGGCTGTTGCTGCTTGAGTTGTTGTCATCTTAGTAACATTTTGTGGTTTTTTATTTCCAGTATCGGTTACATCATCCGCAGCAGCATCATCATTTAGACCAAAGATTTTATTGGAAAATCCTGTTTTTCTTAAGCCAGTATTTGTGGCAATATCGACAGTTATTTCATCGTCTGTGATAAAAACACCTGATTGTTCAAATTTATTATTTGAAAGTTGTTGTTGTTGTTGTTGCTGCTGTTGTTGCAAAGAGTTGGCGGCTATTGTTGCCACATTCAATACAGCTGGCAATGATTGTGGCCCAATGTCGTCAATATGATGATGATGCGTCATTAAAATGTCATCGTTTTGTGTGTAAAGATTTTCGCTATTTTCAGGAGTTTTTTGTGATGTTGTTGCCTCTTCGCTGGGCGAAAGTTGAGAATCACTTGATGTTTGATCATGACGCGCTGTGGCAAAAGAAAGAAAAAAGAGAAGATGGATATGATAAAAATGCGAATGATTTAAAGGATAATCAAAATAGAAGTTTCTTGTTCACTTATATCTTAATCGAAATTCAGTGTCTGATTTGTGAAAACATTTTATTCTTGAGTTGACTACAATCTTCAATTTCAACGCATCCGATTGGTATACTTTTTTAAAAGCCTTTAACGGGGTATAAGAAAATTTATTAGAAGAAAGAGGAGTATTAACATCAATCCAAACGAGAATCTTGACCGTGTCATTCGCCTCTTATCAAATATGATCACACATAAAGAAGTTGCATTAGATAAGACAGCAGTCTTGAGAATGTAAAATACGACTTTGGATCCTCAAAAGCAACTCAAAAACCGTAGAAAGCAACTAAAGAAGCCAGACCAAAGTCCACATTAGTATACAGCCGGAAAACATAAACGAAGTATTGGAAACTTGTGTTGTAAAATAGCACTACTTTACTAATTCGTTTTTGAAGAGACTTTTATTGATCAGTGATCACACTTTAATCTTAAACAACTTTTCTACCATTTTTTCCTAAAAATACTTACCATTATTTTCAGCGTCATCTGTTGAAGCCTGACTGTGCAGGGACTCGCGCTTCTGGGCATTCGATTGTATAACACCTAAACTGCGATAACCCTCATCACTTATTTCACTGCCATTATCACTGATATTCTCAAATTTGTTACTATTATTTGTACTTGTGTCCGCATTTTGATTGTGGCCTCCCGACGGCTGTTCATAATTTTCATAAGCTCCCACCCCATTTACAACCTCCGCAGTTATGGGCAAAGATTTGGGACCACTATTGCCACCATACGATTCCAAAGATGACTGCTTCTTACGCATATCTGTCAAACGTCTGGGACTAGGGGACATTGAGCGTCTGGCCAAATTGGGTGAAGTTAAAGAATTAGGAGAGGGATGTAATTTATCCATATTCAAATTGTGATCCGATTGATGGTTGTTGTTGTAACGACGTTGTGTTGTTGTTGGACTAGGACTGCGATTTTTATTGAGACCTCCATAGCCGGGCGATAGTAGAGAAATGGTCGAAGAAGAGTGTGTTGCTGAAGCTAATGAGGTATTTGCGTTGGTAGCGTTTGAATTTATGTTGGAAATCATTTTGCGAATTGTTGGAGGTGATCTAGAAAAACATGAAATGTGATATTTATATTAATGACATGACATTAATGACATGGTTAATTACTAGGGTGTAAATACAACGATTTTATTTTTTGTTTAAAAATTAGTTTTTGTCTTTTATTGTATTGACTACTAATCGTATAAAAAGTGGATGTAAATTAACAATGAAGTATTTTAGGGATTAGTCAATGATGTCTTTATTGAAATTGGCAACACTTTTCAGGGTTTAATTCATTGCACAAATTTGTTAAAAAAAACATTTTGCTTTAAACGCCATCTAATATAATTTATTGATATGTATCCGTTGAAATGTCATTCAGTTTTTTTACATTTAGAATTTACATCTACACTGTTGGAATAATAGATTTCTTTGCATTTGTAATGAAATTTAAATTTACGTTACATTACATCGTTGCAGACAGTGAGAACGCCATACATGTTGACGTCTTGTCACCTTACAACTAATTACAGGCTGTCAAGTTTTAATTTGCATTTGGTATATTGGTTTTCTTGTTGTTATACAAGCAATATTGAAATACAGTAGAGACAAAAGAAGAAATTGTGGTTTAGTTATGAAGTTTATTCAGATCATGTATTTAATATGATTTCTAGTAGCCGGAGTCATCTAACTTGCACTGCAAAATAAGTTAATGTTGAATAGTGTCAAAACAGATTACGAGAAAACTTCAACCCTTAGTCTAGCATGAATAAAATCCCCCTTCTACCGATTTCGAAACGATCGAAATCCTCGAACAGCCTCACTTCGTGGGGACTACAGGTTCTCAATGTACCAGAAAGATATACAAAGAAGGCAATAAACACTGCGACCAACAGGATCTATTGTACTGTAGATATGACTTCAGTTAGCCGCAAGCTTTTGGAGATATGTCAATTTAAAGCACCAACCAAGCGTGCGGTTTTGTCCTATATTCCCCCATGAGATTGTTAGGATCATCTTAAAGATATTTCAACTTTTAGTGTTACATCCCCGAAAATCAGGTGCCGTTAATACCTGGGATTCAGCTAAAATCTTTTGCATTTTGCGTGAAATTCTTGCTGTCTTCCAGGAAGGTTGTCTTTGCGAAAGTCTCGATTTCCCGTTGAAAAAGTTCTTGCAGGCATCTCGTGGTAATTGTGATTTAGTACCCAAAGTCGTGGTAAAAGAAATGCTGAAAATCCCACTAAAGGGCTTATTTTTCACCACTTGTGAGAGAGCTCGTATAATCCTTAGGTGCTGTTGCTACTTAGTGTATAATCTTGCCGGATTATACACGGAAATTGTTCTCTTGGTTGCAATCAAACTGGGGGGCGCTTAGTTAATGCATAGTTTGTCGTTCAGTGACTATTGGGTCGATTACCGATGACGACTGAACTAAAGTTGAGTTGCCAGCAGCAAAATCAGGCAACGACGCTCATGTTAAAATATAAAATAAAATAAAATGGTCACCTCCAACAAAACTATTTTTAAAGAAAATTATAAGCATATTATGTTAAATATAACCATAAGATTGTCTGCGATAACCATATTATGGTTAAATTAGTCCTTCATCAATAACCCAAAACCATAACATGGTTGCCTCTAAAAACGTTATGGTTAAATATGACAATAATTTGGTTGAAAACCAACCATGCTATTCTAAGTGTTAAACATATTTTAGTTATTATTGACCATAACATGTTCGGGGGCAACAATAATATGGTTGGGGCTTCTTGGTGGAGGCCTTTTTTAACAATAATACGGTTATCTCTGACAATAATATGGTTATATTTAAGATAATAAGTTTAAAATGTTCTTTAAAAATAGTTTTGCTGGAGGTGACCATATTTAAACATGTTTTTTCTCTGGGTGCATGTAAATCTCTCGAAGATGCAACAATAACAAGTTTATAACAGTGAAATTATTTTATTTACCATCCCACTGTCCATCAATTTACTCCTTGTTATATCTACTCTACTATTATAACTAAAAAATGAAAAAAACTCTAATTTGTTAACATAATTTTATTAAAGATAAGACAATAAATAACCCAACTATTTAATATTTTTTAAAAAAACTAATAACACATTTCATTATTTATGTACTCTAATATCTAACTATTTATTAAAACCCATTTTCTATTAATATTCTAAAATCATTCCTTCCATCGACCACTCCCCAATAATTAAAACAAAAAAGTTCCGACTGACTTTTATACAGATCGTAAAGAAAGATAGATCACAGCAGATGTAAAAAAAAGTTTATAGATAAATTTATTAAAATTAATCACTTTTTAATTTAAATCATCGTAATTGCGTTGTCTGCAACAAACGCATTCAGCTTGGCAAGCCGACAGTCAAAGCGAATTCACTTATTTATTTCGAACAAAGTGTTTCTATAAAAAAACCAAAAAAAAAATTTACATCTATGTACTTTGACGTCTCTCTCTCTTCTATTTATATACGAAAAAAAAAAAAAAAAATTCCGGACTTCGGAACAAATGGGTGAATCAGTCTTAAGTGTTGTTGATAAAAATGACGTTGTCATTGTTGTTGCCTTTAATAAATAAAAATGTTTATTTGATAATGGTGCTGATTTAACCAACCTATTTGTCATATTCATTTAACTATTAACTTTTAACGTACGTAATCGTGGTACAAAAAGATGCCAGTCATCTTGCATTTAACAGGCAGTCAAATAAAAAAGTGTGTGCCATTAAGATTTTACATACGTATGATACATGTTATAGCAGAGGTGAGAAATTTTAGCAAACAATGCGAAAAATTCTCTTAAGATAATTTTGTTGACAAATCTTTAACAAGCCCTCTTAAGTCAATTTTCGAATATCCCTGGTTATTGTCCGCATTGAATGACGATTTTCCCTTAAAACGATCTGTGCTGCTTTAAGCTTTTTCGTAAAGCATAGAGACCCAACCATAATATGCATATCCGTGCTTAGCCTACTGTCAAAAATTAACAAAAAGTCTCTCAAATGTATTTAAAAAACAAAAATAATATCAACAAACATATGATTCCGTACGGAATGTGCGATCAGTTTCGCACTTTGCTTAAGCAAATGACAGTTTTATAAAATTTAACAAAAAGATTCCTTAAGTTCATTATGGTCTGCCTCATATGATTTACATGAATTCATACATTTGCTTAAACCAACTTAAGCACATTATGGTTGGGCCTTTAGTCCCCACGGAGAATAAACATGGTTAACCAAGTTAAGAATATTTGTACTTTCACCAAATATGGGCTGAATTCCTGTCTCAAATATTAATTCCAAATGTTAAAGAGAATATACAGCATCACTATTGTTACCTTATGGTCTTTAATATCCAGATTATTAAGAACGTTAAACGTGTGAAGAAATGGAATGAAGTTAGATAGATAACTTGCACTGAGTTGTACTTTATTCGTATCCGGCCGAAAATAGCGCTATAGATTATTGGACTACTTATGTTTGTGCAAAAGGGAAAGAGGCACCCAAACATAGTTCAAGTTCTTATAAACCAGTGATGCTAACACTGTATATTCTACATTTAATTGTAACAGTTTAAGGGTTTTCACGCTTTAAGTTTCTGCAGAAAGTTTTATCCAGATACGGTAGATAACAGTTATCCAGAAAATGTAAACACAAAAACTAATCGGGACCTATACTGCCATATACCAACCCAGTAAATAAAATTGGGGTTTTTGAAGCACTTAAGAGAAAAAGCGCATAATCGAGCGCTTCAATAACCAGCGATGCCAACTTAGTGCTTTTGACACTATTTATGGTGCTTTTTGATGCCTCAAAACGCCAAAATTTTATCCATAGTGTTAAACTAAGAAAAAGCACTAACTTGGTGCTTTTTCAATTTTTCGTTAGTGCCTTTAGTGCTTTTTACAATTTTTATAATTTCTTAAAACTTTGATTATAAAGAGGATGACTAAGATGAGATTTGCTATTTGGGGTACAATTTTAAGAAGGCCTGCAAAGATTTTAAGATTTCAAATGATAAAAAGTGATAAAAGATACGTTATTTACGAGGTTAGAGCTAGGCTTCCTAGCAATTTGGAAATTTTACAAAACTGTCACACTTTTTAGTGTTGACAACATTTTAAGCAATCGTAATAAAAATGACGTATTTGTTTTCAGTGAACATTTTTTTAAAGATGTAGACACTGTTTCAAAAAAAAAAAAAAGGAGGCATAGACTTTAAAAACAAAAAAAGAGCCGTAACTTGATATAAGCAAAGTGTTTAATAAATTAAAAACAGCTGACAGAAAATGCTTTTATAACGAGCGTTGTGTAACTTGCCATTTTTTATGCGCTTTAGTTTTTAAACACACGACACTCGTCTCCGATTATCCGCGTGTTGTACACTTCTACCTCTAGTGCTATTGCAAAAAGGTTGACTAAGTATCAGAATACAAAAATACACGTTTTTCTATTTTCCACCTTATGTGTGTTCTTCATTCAGAAGCGTACATATGTTAAAATAATTGGACAATATCATACGCCAATTGTTTTATTAAATTTTGCACGATCAAAAAGTAATTTCAATTTTTGGGAATACAAAATTTTAATTTCAAAAGATTTTGTTATTCGTGCTTAATTCCCAGTTTTTATTCTTAATAAAAACACTTGAAATTTATTGTTGATGGGATAAGCTATTCCTATGCATTTCACTGGTTGCTTAGGCCAGATCATCAGGAAACTTCATCCATAAAGATTTTAGAAAAACTAAAGATATTAAACCAAATAAAACTGTTAAACGTATAAGACTTATAGCAACAGTTTTACTTGTAACAATATCAAAGCTTTAACAAAACACATCAACAATAAAAAAGTGGGTTTATCTCATCTTACATTCCCCACTACAATTAGTTGAAATTCTCTCAACATTAATTGTAGTTGTAAGTAGGTTAAGAAAAACAAAATAAAAAACAAACAACAACTTACAAAAGATGTTGTCAATTAAGTGTTTTAATTTTAATATAGAATGATTTAAACGATAAAATATAAGGGTTTTTATTAAAATAAAGAATGGTCGGTCATTGCAAATTTTCGGTAATTGCAACAGGTACGATTTTTTCGAGTTACGAAAATCGAGCTCGCACTGTATTACTTTAAAACTGTTTTATGACCAATTCAAACTCAGCTGATGGTGATACAATTGATTTGGATATTTTTATTGAAGATAATAATAATACATTTAAAAATGTTTATATACGAATTAAAATAAATTTTTTTATTAAATTTTAAATGAAAATCCCTCATCAAAGCCGTCGCCTTTTTTAAATTTTGGAGGCATGTCTCCAAAATTGTAAAAATGGCTTAGTGCTTTGTAACGCTTTTTTTTGTTCGAAATAGTGCTTTTTAGTGCTTTATTTTAAATTTTAAAGTGCTTTTTGCTCTCAAAAAGTTGGCATCACTGTCAATAACAGAGCTTTTATGCAGCAGTAAACGAAATAGAATAAAATGTACAAAAACTGCTATTTCAGTGCTGACAACAAAGACGGTTTTAAAGCAAAAAAATAAAAATATATTATGGCTTACGAAAATGATTAAAAAAAGGCATTTAAACAAATAAAAGCAAACCATTAATGAATATGTTAATATAGTTATTATATAGAGATATTTTTCAACGATCGGATGAAACTCTTAAAAAGAAAGTTTTTTCGTCGTCATAACTTCTTCAATCTTAAATACAAAATTTTCCGGAGTTTTATTTATCCCATCAGAAAACTCTTTTGTGTAGCTTTATTTTTTCTGTCTAAAAAAAAATTCATCTTGTATATTTTTTTCTTTTTTAATGGCGATTTATTCAATTGCAACGCAAGCTGATTAAATTACGCTGCTTTACAAATTGTCGTGATCTGACCAGCGGCAAACTTTGGGTGTCAATTCTTTATTCTAGGTTTCAAGCTTTTATTCCTCAATTGAATTTAATTTTTCGGCGAAAAAAATAATGTGTTTTTTACACAATACAAGTGATTGAACGTGTAGTAAAATTAAGTATATTCGAAATATATTTACATAAATCATGTGAAGGTGAATTTATAGACGAACAAATTGGTCTTAATGGAAAATTTTCCTTATGAATTTTTGGTAATCCATATCGCACCTATTCAACAAAACTGTATTAACTCAAAATTTTTATTTTTTCACTTTTTGGAAATAGTCGACAGGTATTATTCATATCTACCCACTGTAAAAATATCGAGCTATTTTGTCCACTTTTTTGTAAAGAAATGGTTAATTTAAAAATATGTTTTCCTATGCCTTTCATATTAAATTAAAAATTGTTTTGCTTCTACGGAAAATTGTAAAATTTTGAGTTAATACAGTATTGTTGAACAAGTGCGATATAGTCTTGGTGCTACAGATATGGAAGTTTTTAGTTTGACTTTTTCTACTATTGTTATTATTTTCAATTTAAAAAGTTCTTTAACAAAATTATTGTTAATTTTCTGAAATCTGCTCGTAGGATCCTTTTCTAATATGCGAAAAGTAGTATCATCACCTAAAATGTTTTCAATTCTGGATATACATATAATCCCTTTTATTAATTGCTACCGTTGTGTTACCCTTATCCGCTTTTAAAATCATTATTTCCCTATTATTTCTAAGAAATTTTTTACTAAATTTTACTATATTTAATGTAAATCTATCTCTATTATCCAATGACATTTTATTTAAATGATTATCTATCACTGTTACAAAATTAGATCTTTGAATTTCCTGTTGTTCTTTATTCTCTACTGTCTCAATAAAATGTTCACCATCACAAATAACTTTCATTATTGGAAAATCTTCCCTTTTTCCTGGAAGCGCATGCTTATGTCCCAATGACAAAATCCACTGAACAAAACCTCTGGTATATCCCTATCTGTTTTATTGACAAACCACTTTTATTAAGGCAATCAAACTTTTTCTGATGTACCTTTTTCTTCTTTCTTCATTAATTTATCCGATATTCTGTCCTCATATTTTAAAAAATTTTTCATCTCATTATTTAGTAATCTACTTATAATATATTTTAAATATTGCAATTCATCTTGATTATCCTTCAATTGTTGATGTTTCTGTTTAATAGATGAATTAAGAATCCTGTTATGTAATCCTTGAACATAGTTTCCATTTTGATAAGATATTGAAGGAGCTAATTTTCCATTAAAAATTTTGAAAATATTTCTAGTAGAGTCTTGGATAAATTTTGGTATAATCCCATGATTACGACATCTTATCAAAAACGTAATTATTGCCTTGCATTTTACTACCTTTTCTCTTACTAATTTGAACCTGTTGATCCATTTTCTAATATCCTCATGTCTCTTGAAATCTTGGTAATTCATCGTGCTCTGTTTCTTTGTTAATAATTTAATTCTAATTTCTTCGACCTTTTTTTTTAAATATTATTTTTCTTTATTAATACTTGAGCTTAAGGTCACTTTTATTTCAAATAGTTCGTTTATTTTTTATATCGATATTTCGATTTCCTTTGGAAATCTTCTTCAGGATATTATATTTATAAAATTTAACAAAAAATTGTGTTTGACAATTAATAAAAATTAAAATTAAATTTAAAAATCTTTTCAACATTGAACAATAACACAAAGTATATTTATACCAAGTACATGCAAGTGATCAGCTGTTCATCTCGATAGTGTCAAAATTTGCTTACATTTTTAGTGAGCCATGATTTTTTTGTTTTGTTTTTGTTTTGTTTATGTTGCAAGTACTTGGCATAAATATGCTTTGCAATAACATTTCATAAAATCTAAATATTTAAAAATTAAAAAGAGGAAACAAAAAACAATTTTAAAATATTTCCCGTTTTCTTCAAAAAATTTATTTCTACAAATCTAACTTAAGCTATCTAAACTTTATTTTAGAAAACAACCAAAGATCTAAACCTATTTCCCTTTTCGTCTACCTAATTATTCTTATTCAATAAATATCTATAAATCTGAGCTAAACCCTACAGTATCTTTTTTAAAATTGATCCTTTTTTCAAATGGAACATTTCAAACAAAAAGTTTGTTGACCTAAAATTTTATTTTTAACAAAGTGTGTTGTTAAAAATTTTCTTGAGATATTTATTAAGATATTAAATCTGGTCAATTAGATTTACTTACGCTCTTTAAGTAACATTTTTACTAATTTTAATGATTTATTAAAAAAAAAAGTTAATTCTGTAATGATTTTCATGCTTAAAAATATTCCTGATCAAACACTTTTTTCAGGACTGAGAGTAAAATTGGATCCCAATTTGTGACTTCTAGAAGATTAAAAATACTTGTTTTTTTTTTTAACTGTAAAAATGTCGCCATCCAGCCTTAATTTTACAGCTTTTTTTTTATTAACTAAACACATTTTTAATGTTCTTTATACATACGTACTTAAAAGTTTTTTTTTTTGCAAAATGGTAAATAAGCAGTGATACCAAGTCTTGGGATACTAAACTCGTGAGATATTGAAAATGCGGGCTGAATTGAAAACATTTCAGTTTGAGTACATTTATATGCTAATTTAAAAAAAAAGCGCAAACATTATATTTTTTAAAAGTAAAAAACCATTATGAAAGTCGACGTAACCGGGACTATTTATATTTGTATATTTTCTTAATCAGTATTGACAACAATCGATTACTATTGACAGTTACTTGGTATTTCTATTTATTTGAAATTTTTGTTGTCAGATTTTTGATAACCAGTCGACATCGACACATTTTAGGAAAACACCAAATTGACGTCGAAGTAGTGTCATTCCAAAAATCTCCTTCAAACAATATAATATCCCTCACGAATTTCCCAATCAGTAAATCAAGTTTTTTTGTCCCCATTGCCTAAATCAAATCCTTGATATATAAAGATAAATCGCGTAATATGACAACACTAGTACGAACAAGAAGGCTTAAGTACTAAACGTCTTGTATGAGTACATGCTTGTGCAGCATTATCACATCTGTAAACTTACCTTTCAAATATCACCTGTGCCTTGTGTAGTTCGATACCATTTGTTTGTTGATTGGCTCGCGGTATTAAACGTGCAGCCACCGAAGAACGATGTTGGGCCTTGCAACGACAAGGATCATGTTTATCCAAATAGTGAGAGAGTGTATCCCAGCCACCGCCAACACGCACCATGACGTGTGAACGTAAAATCTGCAAAATGAAAATGAATAAGAAAATAAAAAAAGTTAAGTTTTTTTTTTTTTTTAATAAATTGTTTATACAAATTAATTTTAATCAAAATTGAATGATCACCCAGAGGAGATACCGGCTTTAAGTATGAATGAGTATTATGCTAAAGCATAATAATGTTTTTTCTATTAAAAACGTTTAGAGCGGCAAGATATTAGAGTTAGAGTTGTAGACATGAGTCTATGTAGCTGGATTATACAAATTTGTTAGTTTTTTCGTACTGAGTGTGAAGCAGTAGATTGAAATAAATGTTTGGCTGAATGAATGACGAAGAATTACTCGTTTTTGTTTATCTAAAATTAATTTGTATGTGGAAGTAATTATTTATCAATAAATCATATAAACATTATTGTGGCAACAGGGTTGAAGATGTCTGTTGATGATGATGATGTTGGGCTAAATTAATTAAATTTTATTTTCTAACACACAACATGTTGTGGATTAATTCTTCAAACATGATGGACAGTGTTTGGGATTTTGTAAAGAATTGCATGTTACTAATTGATTTTTTTTTGGCATTAGGAATTTGGGAATATTTGATATTGATTGACACTCTTAATAATGTTATTGACTAAAAATGTAATTAAATCATGCAAAAACTTGTGTAACTACTGGTTTTTATAGATTTAATGTAAACCGTATGAGTGAGAATTTCTTTAATTAAGATGCATTTGTGATAAAATTTTATCAAACATTGTTTATTTTAAAGCTTTTTTTTTACAAAATTAAATAATTTATTTATGTAAAAGCTTTGCTGTTAGAGCTTTGCTTTGTTTTTAAATGTTCAAGCTTAGCAATGTTAACTAAACAGTTATGAAATTTTAAAAAGCTTTAAATACATCAAAAGCAGAGATTATAATTATATATTTATGGTCATAGTCAATAGTCTCATAAGAAACTAAAAAAAACTAAAAAAAAAAAAATTTCAAAAGATTTCGAATATTGCCTAAAAAAAAGTTTAAAAGCTTTATCAAAAAGCTTTTTTGTATTATTTGAAACCAAATTTTTGTATGCGGTTTTGGACGACTTCCACTGAAATATTGTGAAATATGTACAGATTTCATGTTTTTTTGATATAAATAATAGGCTCGAAGTCGAAAAAGGATTTTTTAATTTACCTAGTTTGAACTACTCGTCTTATTATTGATAAAAATCATTAACGTGAAACTAAATAACATTATTAGGAAATATTTTTGGAGCATTAGGAAAAAGCTTTTTTTATTAACAATGATTTTTTCAAAATCTAAAACCTGTATTTGGCGTTTTTCCAATAACAAGCATTTGTAAGCTTATAGAGATAGTTAATCGTTACACTCTTTCAATCTGTATATGGCTTAAAAAAATTAGCTTGACCTTTGTATAAAACGTCCTTTTTAGCATGATATTGAATTTAAAAGTTTTATTATTCGCAAATAAACTTTACAAGAAATAACTTCTTAAAATAATTAAGAGCTTGTTTATGCTTTTTAAATAGTAATAGTTTTTTATTTAAACTTTAACATGAAACTTTATATCAAAAGCCCTTTTTTAGGGAGTTAAAGATAATATCAAAAGCTTTTAATTAGGTTTCATTTGTTATAAAGAGCTTTTATTTTAAATGGATTTTTTATGTCTTCAAGATTTGTTCACAATCAGAGCAACAATTTCGGTTTTTCTTCTTTCTTCCCAAACAAAAATGTTACTAAAGTTTTTTTTTAAAAAGTTGAGTCAACTTCTACTTCAGCAACAATTTGTATGAAATTGTTAATGATGTTTATAATAATTATACCCACACCACAATAGTGGAGAGGGTTTTATGCATTTGTGCTGATGTGTGTAACGCCTTAAAATAGTGGTCCTAGACCCACCTTAAAGTATACCAAACTACTTAGAATCACTTTCTGAGTCGAACTAACGATGTCCGTCCGGCTGGCAGGCTGGCAGGCTGGCTGGCTGGCAGGCTGGCTGGCTGGCTGTCCATGTAACCTTGTGCGCAACTTACAGGTCGCAATTTTGGAGATAATTTGATCAAGTTTGGGTCATAGGTTCTTATTGGCACAAGGACCAAGCCTATTGAAAATGGGCCGAATCGTAGGACCACGAGGGAAGATAGGGGGACATTTCTTCCTCTCAGAAACTATCAAACCGATTTTAATGAAATTTAAAACATAGATAGAACCATATCTATATGGACACAAAATGTATACATTTTTAAAAAAATCGGACCACGACGGGAGATAGGGGCAATTTCTGCCTCTTAAACCGATTTCAATGAAATTTAAATCATAGATAGATCCATATCTATAGGGACACATTAGCTACACAGTTTTTAAAAAATAGGACCACAAAGGGAAGCAGGGGCAATTTCTGCCTCTCACAAACTTTCAAACCGATTTTCATGAAGTTTATAAACATAGATAAATTCATATTTACATGGACACATAAGCATGATGTGTTTTTAAATACTGTGGTGTAGGGTATCATATGGTCGGGCTTGACCGACTATACTTTCTTAATTGTTTTATTTAGTTTTGAATGCAAATTTTAACAAAATGTTCCAAAAATAATAATTAATACGTAAAATTGTTCTGGGCAAAATTTGCAAACGGTTTCTTTATTTAAATTTTAAAAAGTGTGTGATCGCGAAACAAATTGTTGCTCTATTATGAACACCAGTGAAAATATTGCTGCCTGTGAACGAAGCAATTGAAAATTTAATATTTATTTGTTTTTAAACAAATATTTTTACAGACTTGTCCATTTTTGTGGTGAAATATATTTTATTTTTTTTTTTAAATTTATAGGTGATCAATTGTTTTAAAAAAATTCAATACTATAAGTGTTTTGAAATAAATATTATAAAAATGCTTAAATAATCTTTAAAAACATTCATTTCTTATGGGAACTTTTTAATATTAAATTTTTTTGAGGAAAATAACCAAACCTGTTTAAAGTTTAAAGTTTAAGAACAAAAATGTTTTTTTTTTTTTATTTGTCATAGGAAGCTTTAAATTCCTTTGAGATAAATATTCATTCTCTTTTTAAACCTAAAATAGTTTGAAACAATTGGAATAGAACTAATTTAAAAAGCTTTCAAAAATCTGCAACGTTTTTGCATCGTGTTAAAAACTTTAAAAAAGTGTAAACAAATTTTACATCTTAAAAAATCTGGTATGCAATAAGCTTTTAAAAAAAATCTGTATATGCAACAGTTGCGAAATCCATACTTTTATTCAAAAGCTTTTAAGTTCACAGCAATTTTTAAACAAAACTGTTGTAATTACTTGTTGTTTAAAATTAAAGCTTTCAGCAATTTGTAAACAGTTATCAAACGCTTTACAAAAACCAAGTTTTTTACAAATTTTTATTATTGCAACTTATTCATTTAAAGCTTTTACAACTTTAATTTGATTTTATTAATTTCAAAATCACATTTTCGTTGCAATAACAATTTTGTAACTTTTGCAATTATCTCTTAAACATCTTAATGAATTTTGTTCGTGACAACCCAAATCAATACCGAAGACGCCTTATTTCTTTCACAAACATTTTTATTATTAAAATTAATAAAGAAATTTCCAAATCTGAAAACTGAGCTTAACAATAAAGTACAAATAAATTGTTTGGCTGTGTAATAATATCACAATATTTATTGAACAAAAATTCGTATTGCTAAACTCGCCAGACAGTCATCTAAATGACAACCAATTGCTGATGGCTGAATTTGGTAAAAAATCAATAAAATTGTGCTGGTATGCAAAAATTACATCAAAACAATTTTTGTTTTCTTTTTTTTTTTTTAATTTTAAATTAAGGTGAACGTGTATTAAAACTCGTGATAGGTTTACGCAAAATTATGATGAAAAAAATCTTTAAACTTTTTGTTTTCTCCATTTGTTTTGTTTATTAAAACATAAATTAGCAATTGAAAATTTAATATTTATTTGTTTTTAAAAGCAGAACAAACAAATATTTTTACAGACTTGTCCATATTTGTGGTGAAATATATTTAATTTTTTTTTTAATTAATAGGTATTTATGGGTGATCGATTGTTTTAAAAAAATTCAATGGTTTGAAAAAATTTTTTGTGTTTGTGATGATTATTGTGATGTTGATACTTACCCGAACAAATATTAACACTTTGGTGTCACCAATACGATATTTGCCTTCGGATACACGTACCATAGGAAATTGTGAGGGGCAAGTACATTTTTCAACTAAATCTCTGACCTGGAATAAAATAATGAATTTATTATTCTTTTAATTCATGCATATTGAATATTTGAATTAAATTAAAATGTTAAAAAAATTCTTAATACAAACTTTAATTTAACCTAAAATAAGCTTTTTAACAATTTAAAATCCTATTAATATTGAAAATGTGAAAGTTTGTCAATTTGTAGCTCAATCACGCGAAAACCACTGAATGGATTTGGATAAAATTCGATAGAGGGATAAAATATGGCCCAAATATTCAAATAAAGGGTACTTTTTAAGAGGCAAAATCGAGGAGAAAATGGTATTTTCTTGTTTGTTATACCATAGAGGCCATAGGCTGACTATGCAGAAAGCTTTAGTTGGCGAGTCCGGATTTAGAATTTCGGAATTTCGGTTTATGACCCCAGCTAAAATATCTATGAAAAAAAACTACTTTGTAAGAATTGTTGAATACAAATTTGGTGATTTTTCATTATTATCATTACCATCTTTGGATATAATTTCAATTTTTATTTTATGGGCCTATTTTCGTTTACGTTGGGTATTTTTCATTTGGGCGGTTCTTCACAGATTAAGATATAGATAACTTTTCTAGGGATAAAATTGGTACTTTTTAAGGGGTATAAACAAGATAACATTGGTTCTTTTTCATATAGTGTACATTCTAGGGGCCTAAAGTTCCCTTTGGTACTTTTTTTCTCTTTTTGAAAATTTTGGTACAGAGATACCGCATGGCTCAGATCAAAATAAACGGTAAGTTTTATGAGGCAAAAACAAATAAAATTAGTACTTTTGGTACTTGTTCTCTTTTTGATAAATTTGGTGTACAGATTGCTTTTGGTCCAGTATACATATTTAGACACCCTTTGCTTATCATATGGACAGTTGAATGTCGGTTTCTCAAAATTCATGTGTATGTGTTGGCGGAAAATAATAAATCTTATAGCCTATTTCCGATGTGCGAAAGAATTCTTTTTTTCGAACAATTACATTTAAAACAAAAACAATGTTTTTAAAATTGGTTTTGATAGAAATATTTTAACATAAAATAAGTTTACTGAATAAATAAAATTTCTGTAAATTTTTTATTGAACAAACCCTGTTCTTTAAATATTGCTCTAATTTTCACGTGAACGAAGTCACGGGTAAAAGATTGTACTTGTTAAGAGTAACAGTTTTAAAAACTTTTTAGTCTAAACATTTACTGCCTGGCCCACGATGTCGACAAGAACATTTCTTTCGTATATTTAAAAAAAACTGTTCTTGTCGAAATAGTGGGCCAGGCTGTAAGTGATAAGATTGTACGCTGTTTTAAAGCTTTGAAAACAGTTTATTTTTATTTTGGAAATTTTCCAAAGTTATAATAGCTTTTCATAATTACTCTTTGTGCCAAGCTTTTCCAATGTTTTATTGAGAACTGTAATAAAAAGTTTTTTTTTTGTGTGTGTTTTTTTTAAAGCTTTGAAAGTTTAAATGCCCAAAGGTTTAACAGCTTATGTATTACCTCAATGATAGGTTTCAAAAAAATCTCACGTATTGTGAAATACAATAAATAAATAATGAAATCGAACTTTATTTGAAAAGTTAAAGAGCTTTTCTCTTAATAGTGAGAACATTTTTAAAGCTTTTCTCTTAACACCGAGCAGGCCTGCCATTTTTGCCGATTTATCGGCATTTTGCCGATTCTTTGCCCCTAAATTATCAAAGTGCCGATTTGCCGAGTTGCCGATTTTTGCTCCAAAAATGCCGATTTTTTGACTAACACATAAAAGGCGATTACTTTTTGTTTGTTTGATAATAATACACTAACTTTAAAGCCTAGATTACACTATCTCACAAGTCTTACGTATTCCATAATACTTTGTGTGATAGAAATCTAATGAGTTTTGTTGCGACTGTCAAAAAATCGATTGTAACATGACAGTTTGTGTTCACACCATCACACAAAGTATAAACACTCACACATGAAAAAAAATGCAACCCTGATCCAATGAAAAGTATTATTGTTTAAAAATTTTTCGTGACACATTGCATTCACACTATCACACTTTGTCATATTACTTGAGATTTTGACATGTATTAATACAAAGTATAATAGTGTAATCTAGCCTTAAGCGATACTGAAACAGTTGTAACATTGAAAAGAGACAACTGTTATTAAGTCAGCGCTTCTACTAAAGAAAAAGGGGTTAGTTTTATTCAATATTAAATGCAGTGTTTGTAATGTGTGTTGGGTTAATACATTTTTATTTGAAAAATATTCCACTATGAAGAATTAAAGGCCAAAGTTAAAAAATAAATAATTTTTAAACCTAAAATAATTCAGTTAAAATTTCTTTTTCTGTTAGAAAAATATAATTCTTATACGTTTAACAGTTTTATTTGGTTTAATATCTTTAGTTTGTCTAAAACCTTTATGGATGAAGTTTCCTGATGATCTGGCCTAAGCAACCAGTGAAATGCATAGGAATAGCTTATCCCATCAACAATAAATTTCAAGTGTTTTTATCAATAATAAAAACTGGGAATTAAGCACGAATAACAAAATCTTTTGAAATTAAAATTTTGTATTCCAAAAAATTGAAATTACTTTTTGATAATAAACAGGCAGTGCACGGCCTAAAAAACACTTAATTGACAACATCTTTTGTAAGTTGTTGTTTTTTTCATTTTGTTTTTCTTAACCTACTTACAACTACAATTAATGTTGAGAGAATTTCAACTAATTGTAGTGGGGAAATGTAAGATGAGATGAACCCACTGTTGTTTATTGTTGATGTGTTTTGTTTAAACTTTGATATTGTTACAAGTAGAACTGTTGCTATAATTCGTATACGTTTAACAGTTTTATTTGGTTTAATATCTTTAGTTTGTCTAAAACCTTTATGGATGAAGTTTCCTGATGATCTGGCCTAAGCAACCAGTGAAATGCATAGGAATAGCTTATCCCATCAACAATAAATTTCAAGTGTTTTTATCAATAATAAAAACTGGGAATTAAGCACGAATAACAAAATCTTTTGAAATTAAAATTTTGTATTCCAAAAAATTGAAATTACTTTTTGATAATAAACAGGCAGTGCACGGCCTAAAAAACACTTAATTGACAACATCTTTTGTAAGTTGTTGTTTTTTTCATTTTGTTTTTCTTAACCTACTTACAACTACAATTAATGTTGAGAGAATTTCAACTAATTGTAGTGGGGAAATGTAAGATGAGATGAACCCACTGTTGTTTATTGTTGATGTGTTTTGTTTAAACTTTGATATTGTTACAAGTAGAACTGTTGCTATAATTCTTATACGTTTAACAGTTTTATTTGGTTTAATATCTTTAGTTTGTCTAAAACCTTTATGGATGAAGTTTCCTGATGATCTGGCCTAAGCAACCAGTGAAATGCATAGGAATAGCTTATCCCATCAACAATAAATTTCAAGTGTTTTTATCAATAATAAAAACTGGGAATTAAGCACGAATAACAAAATCTTTTGAAATTAAAATTTTGTATTCCAAAAAATTGAAATTACTTTTTGATAATAAACAGGCAGTGCACGGCCTAAAAAACACTTAATTGACAACATCTTTTGTAAGTTGTTGTTTTTTTCATTTTGTTTTTCTTAACCTACTTACAACTACAATTAATGTTGAGAGAATTTCAACTAATTGTAGTGGGGAAATGTAAGATGAGATGAACCCACTGTTGTTTATTGTTGATGTGTTTTGTTTAAACTTTGATATTGTTACAAGTAGAACTGTTGCTATAATTCTTATACGTTTAACAGTTTTATTTGGTTTAATATCTTTAGTTTGTCTAAAACCTTTATGGATGAAGTTTCCTGATGATCTGGCCTAAGCAACCAGTGAAATGCATAGGAATAGCTTATCCCATCAACAATAAATTTCAAGTGTTTTTATCAATAATAAAAACTGGGAATTAAGCACGAATAACAAAATCTTTTGAAATTAAAATTTTGTATTCCAAAAAATTGAAATTACTTTTTGATAATAAACAGGCAGTGCACGGCCTAAAAAACACTTAATTGACAACATCTTTTGTAAGTTGTTGTTTTTTTCATTTTGTTTTTCTTAACCTACTTACAACTACAATTAATGTTGAGAGAATTTCAACTAATTGTAGTGGGGAAATGTAAGATGAGATGAACCCACTGTTGTTTATTGTTGATGTGTTTTGTTTAAACTTTGATATTGTTACAAGTAGAACTGTTGCTATAATTCTTATACGTTTAACAGTTTTATTTGGTTTAATATCTTTAGTTTGTCTAAAACCTTTATGGATGAAGTTTCCTGATGATCTGGCCTAAGCAACCAGTGAAATGCATAGGAATAGCTTATCCCATCAACAATAAATTTCAAGTGTTTTTATCAATAATAAAAACTGGGAATTAAGCACGAATAACAAAATCTTTTGAAATTAAAATTTTGTATTCCAAAAAATTGAAATTACTTTTTGATAAAACACTTTATATTTGTGTTTGAAAAGTATTTATCTACTTACAAAAGAATAAAGGTAAGATACATTTATATTCACTATCAATGAATATAATTTAAATAATAATTACTTTGATACTTAAATAATTTTTTTTTTGTAAGATTATAACGCAATTGAGGACGATGTTAGTACATACATTTAATAGCCAATTCTTATGTAAGGAAAATTAAATAAATTTGCAAACTTTTTGGCAAAAATTTTCAGATTTATAACGTGAACATTTTATGGCAGCATTTGGTACAATTTTTGGTCCTTCCACATTCTTCCGCAAATGTGGAAAGAATTTTTTAATGTAACAGAGTTTTGAAGTTCACTGGAAAATTTATATTTGCAAATTATTCGTTTTTTGAAGATTATTTAAAAATTAATAATTTAAACCGTTTTGATATTAATATTAAAACGGATTTAATAAAAATGTCAAACTCAAATATTTGTATATGGAATATACTTATGGTGTTTATATGCATTATAGTTGTGTAATATATTTATTAGGTTACACGAACCCTTACAAAGTGATACATTTTTCTAAATTACAATGGAACAAGATAATAGCTACGTTTTACACTCAACACTAATGTGTATTTAGCGTGTTAAATATTGAATGCAAAGTTTGTACTAAAAGCGATATTCACCACACTTGTAGCTATTTTCAACATTAAATTTTCTTACAATTCCAATAAGCGTTAACAGCACTGATTTTCAATAATTAAAGTCAGCTGTTGTTAAAAATTTTGCAACAAAAAAAATATAATAAAAGTAAAACAAACGAAAAACAAAAAGTTTTTATATCCATCACAATATAAATAAAAATCACAATATAACGCAAATTGTCCGCAAACACAAGAAAAAAAATACTTGCTTGCATAAAAAAGTAATTTACGCAGATGCAAAAAAGGGTATTATCTCACACTCAGTTATAACTGCGGGTAAGAAATGGAACAAATTTGCCATTTATTGTTGCAACATGTTTAGAAAGGAAAACGACAACTTCTCACATTTTTGCATATATTTTTAGAATGGAACAAAAACCCGCACGAATGGTAGCATATATGGAACATTATTGTCAGAAAAGAAAACACCATTAATTATAAGAATAAAAAAAACTTTATATTTAACTACAATTTCTTTGTAAAACGTTTAATTTGATTGATTCTTTTGAAATTTCATAAGTTATAAACATTAGATAATTCTGAATTGTTCTTATTTGTAAGTAAGAATAGGTTTTATTGCATTTAAAATAGGTACTTTTAATTTGCCGATTTTTTGCCGATTTTTTTATATTAAAGTGCCGATAATGCCGATTTTTTTTTTAAATATGCCGATTTTTTAACAAAATTATCTGGCACCCCTGACACCGAGAAAACTATTCTTTTGTTAAAAATCATAAGAATTTTTTTTTTATTATCTTAATTTAAGAATGCATGAAGTTTGATCCCCAAAATGCATAAATTATCTTTTAGAAACTATTCTGAAGGACAAAGTCTTTTTAACAATTTTTCTAATAGTCCACGATCAAAAATGTCTTTATCTGCCAAATATTAAAATTTTTTCAACACTTTTCTCAAAATTCTTTCAAAATAATGGCACTAAATACCTACTTTTGCCAACAAGGAAACTCAAATCTTTATACAAATATTCAGCTTTAAAAGCCGCTTTACTGTCAAATTAAACAATAAATGAATACAATTTGTATATTTTTCTCTTGATAAAACTATAAATTCAATAAACATCAAAATATCTACATAAGTGCAATAGCAAAACAAAAGTATCTCAAACAAACAATCTCAAATAATATTGGATTGAATTGAATTTGGATGGCCCATCATGTAGAAAAAAATAAAGAAAAAATAAGCGCACACACACACACAGAGTTGTAGGTGCCGACTTAAAAGAGTTTGTTTTCTTAAAAACGTAGAAAGAAGTAGAAGCCAAAGGAGCAAAAAAGAAAATGAGGCAACGCCATCTTAGGAGCGATCACGCAAAACTATTAATTTTGCATGATTGTAAATGTCAGATTAGGCGAAAATTCATTCAACATTGTTGTTGGATAAATATTAATTTAACAAATCGGCAAAAGAATTACCACCAGCCAAACAGGCAGGCAGCCAAGCCAGCCAGTTCGATAGACAGACAGACAGACATTCAACCAAAGCCAAATAAATGAACTTCCTTGTAACTAAAGGAAAGACAACCGTGTGGTACAGGCATTTAGAAAAAAAAAACTGCCATACGATTCATTTCATTTGTGTGTTTTGTTTCTTTTTTTTTCTAAACGAAAGTCAAATAAAAGGTCAGAACTTAATGTGTGTTGCTTATTTTTGTGGTCTTTTTCTGGAGTCGAGTTGAAAAGTAACAAATACCAGCCTTTAAATGCAACGCAAAGGAAAAACCCTCCTGCTGCATCATCTGCAACATCAAGCAAAGTCAGTCCTCAACATCAGCTGCAAACATCTACCACAGAAGTCTTAAGTTTTATGGTTGGTTAAAATAAAAGACTGAGACTGACTTCTTGTATGTTCGTATCGCTTTGATCGTGTTTTAGGTAAAACCTACTTATACGTACATAAAGTGCACTTTGTTTGGCGCTACCTTATTGTAACATGGTGGAACCTTTAAAGTGGCCCGTGTGTATATAAACAGCATTAAACAATAATAACAAAAACATCTATAATAAAAACAACAAATGACGAGGAGACTACCTAAATGCAGGGCACCGTTTCCAAAAGGTGACATATTCAGTAACGGTTTGTGTTGTGTTTTACTTTATCCAACAATGCTTGTACGTTGTTGTCCACACTCTTAACTCGGTAAACTGAATGACAGGATATTGCTAATGACAGATAGACTGCGAACACTGGCTGTTGGATTGATAGTCTATTGCGGACACGTATGATTCAAGGGCGTGGCATGTCACTATGATAACTGACGCAGCTGCGCTGACGAAAATGAAGAGGAGGATTTATAACACACCCTCTGTCACTGTCCTGCACTGGCGAGAAAGCGACTGGCCGATATGGGATCCGCCATCTTTGACGGATTGTGTGGTATCTTCGGCGATCGTTAGATGTTCGAGTGTGTTCTACGGTGGTAGTTATTTTTATTGGAACTCCATAGTATCACAATTTATTGTTGGGTCTTAATCTTCGCTAAAATGATTTAAAGTAGAAACAAAACGCCCATTTTTAGTTGGATCTTGGCAGATGAACTTCAGAATAGAGCATCACAGTTGAAAACTAAATATTAAATTTGCTATCAGTAGGACTTAGGGACTCCGCCCAAGTTAAAACTTTGGCGCTATATATTAACCAAATCAGCTTAGGAGACATATAATTTTTCCAACTTTGATAACAATCCTACAATCTGTATAACAACATATACTGCCGAGGAGAACAATTAGCTCCTTGGCGTTAAGCCTCGGAAATAAGTCATTGAACTTGATATAAGTGTTTTTAAACTGTGGAGCAGAATGAAACCATTTTTTGTATTGTACAAAAAAGCTTAATTAACACTATGATGAAAAAAGTATATTTGCGTTTAATTTTCGTGGTCTGGTGATATGTCTCGTGAGGTCTTAAAATTTCGGAAAACAAAACAAAAATATTTTGCATTCCAGCATAAGTTCTAAAGGTCAGACTCATAGATCTAATAGAAATTTATTAAGAATGGTAAAGAGCTGTACATTTTGCACTTCGTGTTCTGATTAACATATTTTACACCAATATCAATATCATTTTGATTCTTAGTTCTTTAGATTCGACTAGTAGACCTACAGAAGGTTAACCAAAGTACTAAATTTAAAATATTTAAGAAGAATCGACCTCAAGTATCAAACAAAGCCTTAGAAATAAATTTACCTAAACCCCATTGAATTTTTCTTTTTTAAATTTATTGTTTTTGTAATATTCCTAAAATTTGGAAATGGTGTTCAGAAATACAATCATCATTGCTAAAATGTTACTTTAGTAGTTGCTGCTGCTGCGTATTATAATGCTCTACAGTAGAAACAAGCACACATAACAATAACAACTACTGCTGTTGGGCAGGCAGGAAGGCAGCCAGTCAGACTGGCAATTGTGAACCCATCAACATGGGTATTGCATAAATTCACGCGCTCCAAACAGATCTCGCGTACTTTTTCGTACATGTATCATTGTCTAAACAAATAATCAAACAAATAAGCTCAACAACGACAACAGCAGCAACAACAACAATCGCTTACATGAATTTGTATCGAAAAACAAAAACACAAACAACATTAACGGCTTCTTTATTGTCTGACCTCTGTACTCCTGTTAGTTTTTTTTCCTTCTACATATTTTTCGTTGTGTAGTTTGATTTCATGTACTGTTCATAGATGGAGTCTGCTTTGTAGAGAGTCCATCTGTTGGGAGTTTTTTGTTATTCTTGTTTGTTTGGGGTCTTTAAATCAGTTTTTATTGTTGTTAAAGTTTTTTTTTTTTGGTGGAGCTTTTTTTTTTTTTTTTTTTTAGCAAATATTAGTAAGATTTTAAGTTTTTCGAGGCAGGAGTGGTAAGGAGTGAAGTGTTTTTAAATTTGAAAATAAGATATGTATTTTTTATTTTTAATTTAAATAGTTTGGGATGGCGGGTTCAGAGAAATCTCCTAATCTTATTTGAACAAAGTTGGTAATAATTTTTTTTGCATTTTTGGGTTATTTGCTTGATTGAAATCATGAAGTACCTGACTCTTTAAGAAACCATAGAGCTTCTTCAAAATAACAGGAGGGCTTCGACACTGTAACTCGCAAAAATAAAATAAAATAATACTGATCACTAGTTTTTAAGCTCGTAGAGTGCTTTTGATAATCTAATCCAATGATTTCATGCAGCCCATCTAATTTAATATTTTATTTCCAAGATTATCGAGCTTCTTAACCCGTTCACAAAGAGATGGCTTCATATTTTTTTGTGCAAAAAGTATAAGAAGCGGTCGTAAATAACTCAAAGTTGGCAACGAGCACTGTATTGACCAATTTAAATCAAAATTTGCCACGCCCACCACCCACCTCTAATATAATCAAAATAAATTTGTTCCCATAAAACTTTTCCTGTTTAGGAAAAAGCCTTCAAATTTAGTACATACACTTTCTGGGATAAACAAGAATATGAATGCCAATATTCATCAAAATCAAATTTGGGAAAACTTTATGGTAGTTTCCAAGGCGAATTGACTTTCAGGTGGCGTTGAAAACACAGCTGTGCTACTTTTTTTTTTTAAATTAGAGAGAGGAATGTCAAAAGTTACTTGTGTTTTTGACTTATCAGCCAACGAAAGCAGCAACAAAATACATTGTTGTGTTTTTGGTGTTGTTAATTGTTGTAGTGTCGACACCACCGTTTACATAAATTCGCCTTGGTAGTTTCCGTAGACGCAAAACATGTTGAAGATGACATGAATGTCTGCAACCGTTTATCTGAATTTAAAACCACTATTTGGATTTAGAAGTGTTGTGCATTACCATTCAAGCCATAGCCGAGGGTCAACCGGATGCTAAAGGTCAATCTAGGAATTGACAGTTTTAATAGCTCCTAATCCCTTAAAGAAGGCCAAAAAATTGGTAAAAGCTTTTAGATCCTTTACCGCCGAGGAATTGATGTGGATAAAAAAACAACCATTTGCCCAAATGCTACGCATTTTTACGTTTTTTTTCAGTTTGTTTTTTAATTTATTTTCTATTGAAACTTTTTTATTTGTTTTTTAATTTATTTATTTTATGTTGAAATTTTTTTTATGCCTGTTGAAAATTTTCAACTAAAATAATAAACAAACTTTGACAGCCAACAATGATAAAGCTAAAAAAAAAGTTATCACCTGGGTTTACAAGACCACCTGTTATGAATTCGCCTTGCTAGGAATAAACAAAAATTATTTATTTATTTATTTATTTAGTTAATCAACGAGAATAAATTCTGAGACTAAATATGGGAATGAGCGTTGGCAGCATAGGCCATCAGCTCTAAAAATTAGAAAATACACGAAGAACAGAAATCATGTTTGTTTTTCTGCCTCCCTTTCTTCACTTACGAATTTTTCTACAAATAAAAAACATGTCTTAATAATCATCTTAGAAATGCCCCCTTAAAAATTACCCATCAGAGTAGTCTAATACATTGATGAAATTGCCTTTCGAAACGGCAGAAAAACTATCCATCTTACATTTTTTACCCATGTTCTGTAAGATGGTTGGTTTAGTATGTACGCAATACAATCTAAAGTCAATTTGGCTGATGCTTTGATCTCAAGTTTTCTCTTACTGAAGAAGTTAACGGCAGAAAAAAAGAATATCTCTACACTCAGAGAAAAACATTTTTTTATATGGTTACCTTCAAAAAAAAAAAAAAAAAAAAAAAAAAAAACAATATTACATATATTATGATTAATTTTAATATTTTATTGTCACTGGCAACCTTATCATGGTTAAATTAGTCCTCCATCATGAAGCCATAATCATATAATGGCTGACAACTATCGAAAGTAGAAGATGAACTGATCTCTTTGTTTACCGGGAAGATCGCTAATTAGGTGTTCTGTAAATCGCAATAGCAAGATGTTTGGCTACTTTAAATTAGGAAAGAGAACTAGAATATTTGTAAAAAAAAACTATGGAAGATCGCAAGCTAAACGCACGAGTTTAAGAACACCATAAAATAAATCTGGCGTTTTGCGATTTCAAATGGTGCGATTGTCAGAACATGTCCGTACAAAAATAATCTAAAGGAAGAATTGTAACTAATGATATTACCTGCTTTATCTTTTGTTAGCGAAAAGTTATACAAATTTATTCAATCAAATCACTCCTTTAATGACCACTCTAACTAGACTAAAACCATATGCCTTAACAAACAATAATCATGTTTAACTACGAACTTACTATTACGATTATTTGCTCATATGAACTCGTATTGTAAATTGTAAACTAATAGCAGTAATACTCTTCTTCTAGTTCATGTTCATAAAATTTTATATTTTCTATAATTTCTCATGTAGGAGTAGGCGATTTTCTAAAACTTTCGTAAGGATTTTATTGTATGACTATTTCTAAATTATTTTCATGTTCAAAAAATCCCCAGTCACTAGTATTCATTCGTACTGCATTAACGAAAAATATCTTTGCAACGAAACAAATTTGATCGTTTATTTTTATAGAAAACGATTTTTTAAGTTTAAGAGGAAAAATACAATTTTTTTAATGTTAAATCGTGTTGATGCATAATTTTCTAAACGATATTCTCTTTTAATGTTGTTTAGTTTTTTTTTTTTAGGTTTCAGTTCGTTTTGTTTCAGTTTATTTTGGATATTGAAATTTTAACAACTCACGCAATGCAGTTCAAATGCAGTTAAAACAATTTGTTTTATAATAAAAGTTTTATTTGTGTATTATTTTGCAAAATGCACTGGGGATATGTAAATTCAAAGTGGTGGGTTTCTTTAAAATGTTTCAGTTTTATAAAGGGTGGTCCAACCAACGAAGCCGTGGCGAGCATTTTGCCGACATTTTCTTTCACAAATAATTGTCATAGATCCTTAGATCATAATAAAAAATATAAAGATAATTCTCTGAAAACAATTAACATCGTGCGTTTTGGTTGGACCAAATTAAATCTTTTAATTTTTAGCAACTTTTTTTGCTTTCTAGTGAAAAGTTGCCTAGAATCTGACCAACTTTTTGAGTAAAAAGCTACTAAGATTTTGAACAAATTTTCCAGAATCTGACTAAATTTTCTTGTAAAAAGTTGACCAACTAAAAGGCAATTGCTACATGTTTCTGCATTGTCATAAAGAAACCTATTTGAAATCCCTTTTAACAAAATTTTCTCCTCTTGCATTTTTTCTTTAAACCAATTGTATAAAGTGCAATAAATTTATGTACTTGAATCGTATTTGATTTCATATCTTTTGCCATAACTCATATTAAGTCATAATTTATCTAATTAAAATTTGTGGCTTTCATTACGAAGAAAAAAGAAAATCCAATACCCTCATGATAGTATTGTGTATTATTTTAATAACTCTACTCCTAAAAGATAATGAGTATTGTCTAAATACATGTAAATGTGTTTTCTATATAAAAATGATCCCACGATTTCACCATCTGCGTTGTTTGAGTTGAAGCTGCTAAAGCGTATAAATGACTGATTGGTTATTGTATACCTTTGGAGCTCATTACCTCATAATTGGTGGTTATGGAAAATGTAACTATTGTTTTTCCTATCAATACTGAAAATTGTATGGTGTTGTTAGCAATAACAAAACAAAAACTAAATATTTTTAGTTACGTTTTTTTGCAGTTTACTTTTTTTTTTTTTTTGTTTTTTAAATTAAATTAAAGTTTAGGTTAAAGGAAAACTATTCATCATTCAGCGAAAACATGCCTACTGGCGACAATGTGTTGTCAAAATACAACAAGCGAACAAAAAACACTAGTATGCTGACCCAACTGGCATTTTGCTACAATCACAGCTGGAACATTTGCAAGAGCAATACCGCCGAATCAAATTGCTAATACATGAAATATCAAAAAAAAAGCTAAAAAAACAAGTAAGAGTGCTATATTCGGCTGTGCCGACTCTTATATACCCTTCACCATGATGAGATAAGAACAAAAAGTTATATACATCAATAACGTTCTTTAGATAGGTATAAATAAAAATTAATTGAGCCACGCCAACTTTTCATTTCGTCATGCCGAAGAATATAAAAAAACAAAAAATTTATATATGTACCCAAGCCCGTTTCCTCTTTTGCCAAAGTCGATGTTTGAAATTCGTTTTATAATCTTAAAATCGTTTTTTAGAACATAAAAAAATTAAATAAAAAAAAATTTTTTAATCCAAATTTTTAATATTTTTAATTAGGCTTAAGTTCATGAAATTTAATTTTTATTAAATTATTTTTATGAAGAAAGGAATTTTACAACATGAAAATCAATCAAAATTGTTATTGATAATCTTTCATTCTTGACGTGGCTCGGGCTCGAACCCTGGCCGGCAGGTTACCATGACATGTTTCGATCGCAACCACTCGATCTCCTCAGATGGATTTGCCGTCTTACACTCGCAGCCATCGACGACTGCTGACGTCACTAGTCAAACATCAATCCTTAAACCAAATTGTATTTTAACGTTTGGTAGATCGAAATTTGCTTTCCTGAATGATTATCCATTTTCATTGATTTTACATGTTTTTTCCCTTACTTCTGTTTTTTCGTACTTTTGTCAAGAATTTTTCTTGAAGTCCAAAATTAAAAAAAATTATTTTGGCATTCGAAGTGGCAATCTTAACAGTCTCAGGAGAGAACTTAACAACTCGGCTACGAATGATTTTACTGAGGAAGCGTTAAATTAAAATATATTGAGTCTATGAGTTTGTTCCTTTATTTGAGCGGCATATCATATACATGCATTAATGTGTATGTGTATGCGTACAATTAAACACATTACAAATAAAATCCACTACTTGTAGTGAAGGGCATAAAAAAACCACATTACCAACAATGTATTACCATAGGCACTGTATGACCGTAGATACTAAAATTGAATTGGTTTGTATGGTATGTTTATGTCGTTTGGGTAATACAGTGTTGGTATGGTAATTGGACCTTATAAGCAACAAATTTGAGGCAGTCGTGGTTTTTTACTCATATCTTAGCTATTTGTGGACCGATCTTGCTAAATTTCAATAGCAAACAATTCTGGACCATATGTAACATAAATGTATAATAACCTGGCCCGCATCATATATGGGGTCTTCGGAAAATCCATTTCAACGGACAGACGGACAGACGGATATCGTTAAATCAACTTCGCTCCTCATAAGGACCCAGAATATATATACTTTATAGGGTCTAACATCAATATTATAGAAATAACAAACGAAATGACAAACTTATATATACCCTTTTCACCACCTGTGGTGAAGGAATTTGAAAAATTGGCATTAAAGGCAATTTTTATTAGAAAAGTATCCCAGATTCTGATCAACTGAACACTAAGCAGATTTTCCTAGAAAATATGTACAGAATCTGAGCAACTTTTGCTTAAAAAAGGATCGGAAAAATTTTTTAAAACTTTATGATTAAAATTATCTGTTTAATAGGAAATTTAAACAGAATTTAAGAAATTTTTTCGTCCAAGACTCCAAGCAATTCTATCCTAGCAAAGTTGGCATTAATCTAAGCTCTTTTATCTTGAAAAAATAATTCAAATCTGAGCAAATGTTTACTAAAAAAGTGGATCAAACTCTGAACAACTTTTTTTTAGAAAACTCATCGTCCAGACTTGCAATTTTTGTTGCAGAAATTATTGAGTTTATGGATGAAAGAGGTGAGAAGATTGTGGAGGTAAACTCAGTTTCATGTACTCTGCAATTCACAGAAAAAATTTTCCAATTCAAACAAAAATATTGTAGAATCAAAAAATTTTTTGTCTGAAATCGGTCCTATAAACAAATTCGCATATTCAAACAATTTATTTGCATTTTGTTTATTGAAAAAAACACTGATTTTTTCAAACAAATAATTTAACTGAATCAAACAAAAAGTTTACTGAAATTCATATACTAAATTTCAAAATCAAAAAAAAAAACAGGTTTTTGCACAAGTAATGATGCGCACACAAGCAGGCACTGTATTAGAAGATGATGGCAGAGAGAGCAGAGCGGCCGGCTGGCTTTGATACACATTTTTTTGTTGGAATAATTTTTGAACGAAGTTTTTTTTTATACACATAATGTTTTTCGTCATCACTCACTGTTGCTGTATCCTTTCCTTTGCTAATGAAGAAGAAATGTAGCCCAAAAACGGCGACAGACAGACTCGATATGTTTTCGTCATCATTATATTTTTGTATTTGATGTATTTAAGCAAACTGTTTGAAAAAATTGAATACGGGATTTTGGTTTTTTTTTAACCAACTTTGAAACCAACCAAAAATTTATTTTGTTTCTTATAATGTTGTTGTTGTTTCTGTTGTTTAAAAAGAGTGAAACGTTTTCTTACCTGCTATTTTTTTTTTATTTTTTTTTTTTTTACTTCAAACCTCTTCATCTTTCTTACTGTTGTACTTTTTTAAAGTGTCCAAAAATAGACTGTATGTGTTTTTTGTTGTAGTTCTTATATTTCACATTAGGAAGTGTTGCTTACGATTAAATAAAAAAATGCAAAAAGACGACAACATTAAAAAGCGTTAAATATTTCATACAAAATGTTGAAAACTTGATTGGTTTCACGCGTGTATTATATTTTTGAATGGTTGTCAACAATTTTTGTTGGTTAAATAAAAATCAAACAAAAATTTAAATTGAATCACTAAAAAAATTTGTAGAAATTAAAAAAATTTTCAAACAAGCGTTTGTTTGAAAATAATTCGGCAATAATTTTTTCTGTGATTCTGTTTTGTTTTGTAACTCGTACACTTTTCAACTTGAAGTTGGCTATAGGTGTATTTGTATTTATATATATCGGGTGATATTTTAAGAGCTATAGGAAAGTTAAAAAAAAACACATAAAATTCAGGAAAATTCATGAAATCTTTATTTGAATCGACAGTACGGTCCATATAATTTAATGTTTGAAGATTATTTCATGCAAATGTTGACCGTGACTGCGCCTCAAATTGTCCATCCGCTTAGTCCAATTTTGGCATACTCTTTCCAACATTTCGGCCGGTATCTCATGAATAAATGCTTCAATGTTGTCTTCCAATGCGTCAATTAAAGCGGGCATGTGTGTATAGACATGAGCTTTAACATAGCCCCACAAAAAATAGTCTAAATGCGTTAAATCGCACGATCTAGGCGGCCAATTGAGCGGTCCCCAACGTGAAATAAAATGTTCACCGAACTCGCCTCTCAATAAGACTATTGTTAAGCGTTCTGTGTGGCATGTGGCACCGTCTTGTTGAAACCACATGTCATGCAAGTCAAGCTCTTACATTTTGGGCAAAAAAAAGTTGGATATCATCTCACGGTAGCGCTCACCATTCACAGTTACCTTACGATTCGCATCATCTTTGAAGAAGTACGGTCCAATGATGCCACCAGCCCATAAACCGCACCACACTGTGACTTTTTCTGGATGCATTGGTAGCTCCCGCAATGCTTCTGGCTGATCTTCACTCCAAAACCGACAATTCTGCTTATTAACGTACCCATCAGTGATGAAAAATTAAGTACTATGGTACTATTTTCAGTACTTTTTCCTTTCAAAAATACCACGGTACACCCACGTCCGTTTAAGTTCTCTTTTTTTTTGTTATGCTTCTTTGTTTAGAAATTAAGCGTTGATACTTTTTTTCATTGACAACCAGGGCTGTGGAGTCATCAACAAAAAGTTCTAACTCCGACTCCTACCGCTGAAATTCCAAATCCGACTTTTAATCTAACCTTAATGCTAAATGTAAATGAGACTGGTTCTTATTTGACTTTAAACTTTTTTTTTATTGCAGTACCTCTTAAATGGTTAAATATAGCAAGAAAAGAATTCAGGAAAAGTTTCGAATCAATATTTTCGAATAAAAGTATTTTTATTTTGGAAATTATTAAAAGTTTTTGTGGGTACTTCGACTCTGACTCCGGTACAAAAACCTCAACTCCGACTCTACAACTCCGACTCCACAGCCGTCTTGACAACGTTGCCTATACAAAATTTATTCTTATCAAAAGTATATATCGATGGCTTAATATAAAAAAGGTGTAACTCGATTTTTTGTTTGTTTACAGGAGAAGAATAAACCTTATGATATCAGAAAAATTTAAGATATAAAAAAATTTGATTGTGATTTTTAATAAAAAGCCCTCTAAAATTTAAAAGCATTTGGCATTTTTCTACCAGAATAAAAACAAAAAGTTTTTTTTTAAAAACTGAGTTGGTATATTTTAATGCCAGTTATCCTCATCAGAATTTTGCTGTTGAAATTTGGCCAGCTCGGTGCATAAATGGCTGAGATATGAGCAAAAAAAAAAAAAAAAAAAAAAAATTAGGTGTTGTAGTTTTTTATTTTTAAATTTATTTTCTAAAAAAGTACCATAATGTTGAAAAAAGTACTCTTTTGCTTGGTGGCCAGTACCATCTAAATTTTTAAATTTTCCAACACTGGTACCCATTGAGCCAAAAATGAGCTTCGTCGCTGAACACAAGAAGCGCGCGATGCACTTTCTTAACAGAGCACGCATTTTGATAATAAAATTCATTAATTTGCAAGCGTTGTTCGTTTTTAAGACGATTCATGGTTAAATTATAGACCAAACTAAAGATGTTTGACAGTGAAACAAAACACGAAACGTGCGTCAGCTGTTTAAACCAGTGCTGCCAAAAAAATAATCTGGCAATAGTGCAATTTCAAAGCACGATTTTTAAAAGTTGCCGTATTATAACTACATGGACGAATATTCTTAATTGTAAATGTAGGGTATCCCTAAAACACAAATAAACATGAATCATACAAAATCAAATAACACATGGTGAACAGATTCCGAGGGAAAAATATTAAGACCATAAGAAGTACGTAAGGAAAATCCCAACTACAATTCAAAAAAATAAACTAGAGAAAAATAAATTGATTGAAAAAAAAAACTAAAAAGAGTGTGTTACACTCTTACCACCATTTATGTCTGTCTATATGTTGGAGTATGTAATCAAAAACCACAAGGCATAATAGTATGATATGCACCTCAACGAAACAAAAACCATTCATGCAACAAAACAATTTTCGTATTATATCGTAATCGTCGTCATCATTGCCATCACCATCACCAACAACACAACACATCATCGTCATCCACATGATCCACCCATCGCCTTTTGCCTTTGAAACAATCAAAACATTTTTAACATTTCCTCACGCCATCAGCGACAGTTTTTCCTAAACCATTCAAAAGTGTAATCGAATTTCAGTGTTTTTATTTCGCTTTTTGTGAGAGTGTGTTGGTGGGTCTTAAACTTTACAGATGCACTTATACATTCACTCTCAAATGAAAACGAAAGTTATGGTTAAACGCGTTCATGTTTATAACGTTATTGGGAATGACTTAAGTTGAATTAAGTTGAAAAAAAAGAAAAGAAAACATAAAAAATGCAAAGAAACTGTTTTACGGCATTTCATTTCATTACATTTCGTTGTAGTATTATTGATCTTTATAATGAAAACGATAGTTTTAGTTGTTGTTTGGAACATTTTAAAAATATGTAGCTGCAACAGAAACATTGCAATGTCTGTTTTACTGATAGCTGTCTAGCCATCAAACAACGTCATCATCAGCGTCCTCCTCATAATAATAGTCATCACCAAACAACCAACTTACTAATCGACAAACCATCAACAACATCATCATCATGATCACTTATGACGATGGTATCATCTTAAACTGAACTGCACACATACTTACTACTTAAAACTCACCAGCCCAGCAAAAGTTCCATAGTTTATGGCGCAAAATCTAACTGCGCATGTGTTCCAATGATTATGTGTCATTTATTGTGGTGCTTTTGTTTGTTTGCTACATAATGGCGAGAAAGAAATGCCAAACGATTGCGCGAAAAATGTTAAAGCGCCACTTATACACCACCAAAAGAAGCCAAACACCATACAGCCATCCCATCTATCATCCAAACAATCCATGCAACCATTCAGCCATACATCCATCTATCTATCGAGATACCAACTTACTAACGAGCAGCGCCATACACCACCAACGCCACCACCGACTATTATGATATTGCTTTGCTGCCTTTACAACACAATAGTTTTGGTTTTAAAACTATTCATCAGTAATTGGCAATCTTGCTTTTTTTTCTCTTACACTTGGCTCATACTCATAGGAAAATTCAATGTATGGTATTCTGTACTGGAATCGGCCGTTTGCCCGGTTGGTGATTGTGATGAGATGATATGCGAGATGTCTTAGTGATGGTGATGGATTTCTACCAAAAATGGTATTTCTATGACCCAATGGACGGACAAACAAACAAACCATCAAATGAACAATGAAAAAAATGTACGAGTAAAATAAAAAATAACCGCTAACTTAAGACTGAAGACATATAATCCAGAGACGTGGTACTTTAATGACTTTAGAGGTACAACAATTCTACAAAGGATGTAGACAAAAATATCATCGAAATCAGGATAAGAATGAAAAGTTGATTTTATTCAGTTCAACATTTACAGTTGCACGAAAACTGGAAAATCTTGAAAATGTTTAACCTAAAAAAGATGATCAGAAGCTGCAGTCTGTGCAACTTTTCATCCAAAAAGTTCGTCAGATTCTGGCAAACTTTTCAGAAAAGTGGTTAAGATTCTAGGCAAATTTTTCAATATACAATTAATAAATTCGAAAAAATTAAAAATGTTAAATTTTGTATTTAATAATATATATCTGTGGCAATAAATAATAATGCTTTTTAATTTTATTACATATTCTTATTATCTTCTTCACGCTGCTAAATTTCAAGTATTTAATGTTATTATTAATAAAACTATTTGCATTTATATTTCAACTTTCACAATACAACACACAATTAATTTTAGACAAAACCCTTAATATCTCAAAACACGAAATTTCGACTTAAGCCATTATTAACATCTAACATTTTTAAAATTTCACAAGCAACTATTTAAAATGATAAATTTATTAATCGCCTTAAACTGTATATAATTTCTTTTACTTTTCTTGTAAAACCTAAAGGCCCAACCATAATATGCATAGCCTTGCTTAACCTAATGTCAAAATTAACAAAAAGTCTCTTAAATGTATTTAAAAAAGCAAAAACAAAATCAAAAAACATTTGATTCCGTACGGAATCAGTTTCATAAAACTTAACAAAAATTTTCTTTCAGTTCAATATGGTTTGCCTCATATGATTTACATTTATTCGCACATTTGCTTAAGCCAACTTAAGCACATTATGGTTGCGCCTTAACAGTTTGTTTGACAGTTGACAATGTAGCATATTCGGCAAACTGAAGGTTAGGGCTTTAAGCGTTTACCATGTAATATTTTGTAGATAGGGACTTTTGTATTTTGTTTTTTTTTTTGGTTAAAAAATCGCTAACTTTTATCAAACTACTGAATTGTTTTTATTAAATTAATCTATATATGTATATAATTTATTTTTATATAAACTTCATTTTATTTTAAAGAAATATAATATTTTCAGGTAAATTAATGTATAATTCATTCATTAAAATGATACAATTACACTATGGAACATTTTTGGGATTATTGTCTGGGGGTTGAGAAATTCCAAGTCAGGGTGATGGTACTAGGTCAGTATAGTAAAACCCTCAAAAGGTTTGGCGTTCTATGTCACAATTTGTTGATTTTTCTTATTGTTTTTCTTTATTCGTAAAATTTTATGTACTACATATATTCTGTAAATTTGTAGTATATTTTAAAATGCATATTGTTATTCATTAATTTTAAGTCAATATTGTTATTAGTCAGTAAGGATAATATCCATTGATTAAATAAATAAATAAATAAATGTGCCCTAAAATAAAAAATTGTGTCCTCTTTTCCCTACGGTTGAAATTTTCCAAAAAAAAAAATCCCTAGAAAAGGGGAAATCCCCTACTGTTGGCATCACTGAATGTGGGTGTATTCTTTCAAATAACAAACAAAAGTCCGACGATTTTCACCGATCGCTTAAAAAAAGTCACAAAAATTGCAGTGCAGGTTTGTGATAAAATCTGCTGCATACATCCAGGCTTGAACATTTTTTTGCACTTCTCAATTATAATTCTCCCCAAATTTATTTTTACCGGCAAAACTGTTGATTATAAAGAAAAACGTTATATGAACGGATTAAAGAAACTGTAATTCTAAATTTTTTTGAGTTTGTTTTAGCAAAATCGGACAAGTGGTTCTCGAGTTATGTTAAACAAAAAAACATCAAGATAAGGAAAAAATTTAAAATGTTATAAAAAAAAGCTGACACATACGAACGCCAAACCCTTTGAGGGTTTTACTATACTGACCTAGTAGCATCACCCTGACTTGGAATTTCTCACCAACCAGATTGGCTGTTGTACTGTGTTATTTAAGAAAATTTAGCATTTTCAAATTTTACATTTTTAGCATTGTTTTAATCCCCATTTATCATCCAATTTTTTTTCAATTGTGGTCACACTGCTCCCAATAAAATAAATTCCAAAATAAATAAAATAAGTCCCAAACTGGAAAAAAAAATCCCGACAAAAAAAAATTATTTATTCCCAAATTAAAAGAAACTCATTTTATAATGAAATAACGCCGAATCGAAAACAATTACTTTTAACAAATTCTGGGCAACTTTTTACTGAAAAATTTGTTGAAATTTACGGCTACTTAAAATTAAAAAATTTAATCATAATATCCGGTCTCGCGGCTATTAGGATAAGGGAGACCAAAATTGGACGCTGTATCTAGTGTAGGACTGAAATCGATCTCTCTGTTTTGCACTTCGCTTGGAGTCTGCAATGATGTATGGGGTATAATCTGGGGAGTACTGGCTGACTCTGGTCACTGGCTCAGGATATCAAAAAGGGACCCGCTATAAGGACCCAAGTGAGCCATCCTCGCGTTGCCTGCCCATTGAACCTTACCTAACCTAGTCATCTTCTGGGTAACATTTGAGTTTTTTGGAAATTTTTTTGAGAAAAATTGGTCAGAAAGGGCACAAATTTTTACTAACAAAAATTGGTTTGAATTCAGAAAACTTTTTGCTAGAAACATTTAGCAGTTTTTAATTGTTTATATCCCCTTAAGCGCTGCCTCCCTGTTCTGAGTTATGTTGTTGATCTATGTGTTAAATTTGAATTTACAATTGGGCAGCAGGAGCAGCAGGAGCAGCAGCAGCAGCAACAATTGAAAATTCATTGTTCACAATTTTATTGTTGCTGCTGTTGTTGTTGTTGTTATTGCTATAATTCATATGAATGTATGATCGCTTGCATGTAAAGTCAACTACACGAAAATTTAAACACCAATTTTACATTGGCTTCTGGCATTGGTACTTGATACTAAAACCAGGCAAAAAAGAAACATAAAAAAATAAAAAGAGTTTACAATTCCATAAAGACTAAAAGAGACTCCTTGCAACTGATTGTGATTTGGAAAAGAAAAAAGTTTTGGAAAACAAAAACCTTTAATCCAAGTGCGAACATTGGTTGGGTCGGAGGTTTCGTGTAAGAAAAAAAAACAAAAAATTCGACAAAGAAAAAAAGGATTTTCAAGCTGATTAACGATTACAAATAATTTGTGAGTAGTTTTTTGGTTGTTTTTTTTTTTTTTTTTGATTTTTTGAGTTGCCTTTAAAGATGTTGCTTTAGCAATTTCCATTGTTTGGTGTCTGTTTTTTTCGTTGGAGATGATGTGTGGCTGTAAATGTTTGTTAAGATTGTGTGACTTAGAGCCTTATTTTGTGTTTTCTCATTATTATTTTTGATCAGTTTCGATGAGTAACAACACCGCCTTTAATATCATTATTTGTTGTTGTTGTTTTTTTATGTTTTTCGATGTTTATTTCTAAAACAGCAGTGGTAAGAAACCATCGTCCATCCATCCATCTTCGGCGTTGAATTTTTTATTTAGTCAGTTAAAGTTTTTTTTTTCGTTTGGATTTTGATTAAGTCAAATAAACCGACAGTTATGTTAGATTTTTAAATATTTTTGTTTTGTTTGTTGTTGTTGTATTTTTTGTTTTGACTTGCTTAAATTTGCCATTGGGCAAATTGCTATCAACTTTCAACACGAATTACCCAAATTATATTTGAACGAGAAGAGAGTTACAAAAAAAAAAATTTTTTTTTAACAAAATGAAAATTTATTAATCAAATTACAAGCAACACATTCAAACATACTTAAATGCATACATACACACACACATCTACATAAATATTTTGTATAATTTGCATGAGCATGGGGAGAGGGCGGAAAGAGAGTAAAATATGGCGTTTTTATGTTGAAAAACATTTCCTTGTTTTCTTCTAAAGCAAACAAAAGACTTTAACCCGTTTTTTGCAAACATTTCCATGTTAAAAAAAAGTTAGATTCTGGTCAACCTTTAACGTTCTAGGCAATTTTTTTTCAGAAAAGTTGTTCAGATTCTTCCTAAGTTTCAACTAGAAACATTGTCAGAGGAAGGCAACTGTAAACCTCAATGTTTGGCAAGAGTCTGGAAAGCTTTTCAAAACGTCCTGTAAACTTTTGACTAAAAATTTTTTTAAATTTTGCGAACTTTATATAAGAAAGTTGGTCAAATTCTAAGCAACCCTGCAAATAAAATTGGACCACCTGGTCCATTTTGATAAAATGGACTACTCCATGGACTGGTCCGATGTAATGCAAGCATGGACCATGTCATTGTAAAAAAGTGTTTGTAGTGAAACGACATGTCTGCGGATTTTAACGACGTGCTTTCGTTTTTAAACGACTTCAAAACTAATCCTCTTTTGTATACAATGGAGTAGTTTTAAAACTACTCCCTAGTTAAGGTGGGTTATATGGTCCTCTCCTAGGACATCGTAATTTTAAAAAGATCATGTTTTTTCCAAACGTTTGGGCTACTTTTGGAGTAGTCCTGGTCCCTTGTGGGCTACTCTTTACACGCGTGTTTGGACTGGTCATATTATTTGCAGGGCACTCACTCATTAACAAAATTTAGTTGTGTGCCAAATTCCCAATTTTTATTCTTGATAAATGAATTAAGAAAAGGTTTTGAAGCACTAGCTATTTCGTTAGAAAAGGACTTCGAGCTTAAATTAAAAGAGGTCAGACGAATAATTGAAGAAAAGCTAGATGATGCAACGAATATCTTTAAAATACATTTGGAAGAACTGGCTAAACAGTGTTCTTATAACAAGACTAAAATTAATGAACTTAAAAGTGATATAACGAATACCTGTGAACTTATAAAACATGTGGACTCAATAAGCAATGACAGAACAAATAAATTGGAAAGGGAATCTAATACGACTTTGAGACGTTTAAACAGATCCAATATAGTCATAAGAGGGTTACCTAAATCGATTAAAAATCTTAGGGAACCTATCATTAAAATAGGATCGATGTGTAATGTTTCCATTACAAACTCTGATATCCAGCATTGCACATACTTTGGTGGAGATAAAGCTGTTTTGGTGAAATTTAATTCAGTGCAACTGCGTGATCAAATGATGATAAATTATCACAGGGATCGTAATATTATACTAAAAGAAGTGATTGGAGGTAGTATCGAGTCGAAAGTGTACTTGAATGATCATCTGACCCCGGCTGCAAAAAAACTTGTCGACGTCTGTAAAGAACTAAAGTTGAAACAGAAAATTAAGAAGTTTACCCATTTGAATTATGATATTCCCAAAGTTCGGGTTGAATTGAATTGTGGTACTGTAAAAATATTTGATTATGATCAATGTTCGAACATACTGAAGGAACCGCCTGGCTCTCTACTAAATCAAACGATAGATAGTTAATTTGTAGTATGTTTTATATCTAATATTTTGGTTTTTTTCCTTGTCTATTTTTTCATACATACTTGAATATTAATTGAGTAGTTACCAAATTATAAATAATTGAAGTTAAAGCGTATTTTTTTTCTTTTGTAGGTACGTAATATTTTTTTAATTAAAGGAGTTTTTTGGTATAAATCATAGTGACGCAATTTATATTGTAGTTCTTTGTTAAATTTGAAAAAAAAAACAATTTTTTTAGCGAACTTTGATTTGTATCCTTATTGTTACATAGAAAATTACATAAAAATGTTTTTTATATTTTTTTTTTTTTTATTTCCTCATACAAATTTTTTTCAATACTTTATGTCAGTTGGAAGATACATATTTGTGATTTGTGCAATTTGGTAAAGGCAGAATTAGTCTTTACTTTCTGTTTCTGTTCTGTTCCGTGCCGTTCTGTAACGAAATTGTAGTAGTTATTTTTTCTGTAGCAACTTACCAGCAATTTTTGAAAAATTTATTAGTTTTGCACCGTCCATTGTTTCATTTCAATCACTTTAATGCAAATAAATTTGAAGAAACTAAATTTTATGAATTCTTAAAATCAAAAATTTGTTTATTTCCACATAAATATGTATTTTTTATTATTTATTTTGCTGTCACTTACAATAACTTAACAATTTTTTGATTTTAACAAACTGAACCGTAACAGAACAGAAAAACTAATCAATTTCATAGGTTTTTTAATAACAAAAACAAATCAGCTGATTCGTAACAAAACAGAAAGTAAAGACTAATTCTGCCTTTACTTTTTAAATTTTAACCTTGAAGTATAATTCCTTTAAAGTTTTTCTCTTAAATTGTTAATGTAAATAATACTTATTTTTGCCTGCATTAACTTTACATTTATATTAATTATAACTTACTTTTAATTTTTTTTTTTATTAGTAATTTTTTATTTTACGTTTTACATAATGAATGCTATAAATTTAGGTCCAGTTTGCAGTGATAATTCATTTATCTTTAACAGCTTACACAATTTTGAGAGTTGTTTGAAAATTGGACATTGGAATATAACTAGTTTTGGTGTGTCTGCAGGTTCTACTAAACTTAATGAAATTAGGCGAATTTTGGATGGTAATTATCTGGATATAGTTGGACTGAGTGAAACTTGGTTAAAACCATTTGTTTTGTCAAATGCTGTTAGTATACAGGGTTATTATATGTGTAGGAATGATAGAGTAGATGGAAGAAGAGGTGGAGGCGTTGCGTTGCTCCTATCAGCGAATCTGGATTACAGAATTGTGTTTATGTCTGATAGTGGTGATGCTTGTGAGGCGCTGTTTGTTGAAGGCACTATTCGAGAATTTAAACTGTTAGTGGGTGTGTGCTACTTACCCGATGGTAATATAAATGCCTTTGAGAATTGTGTGGGTGATTTATTAGTTAGATATACCAATGTTATCGTAATGGGTGATTTTAACACAAACTTATTTTGCCAAATAGACTCCCTTTGTGTTTGCTCTATTTGTCAACGTTTAGATCTGACGTACCATCATAACTCTATTCCCACGAATTACCATGCGGGATGTGATTCGACTTCGTTGATTGATTTCTTTTTTATGAGTAAAGCAATTTCTCTAGGTATGGCAGGTCAAATGCAATGCCCCGGTATATCTCGCCATTCTTTAAGCTTCATTGCTGCTTATATTCCAAATTCACTTTCTCCACATACCCAAATTATAAGGCCCTAAGACTTGAAGATGTAGAGACTGTAACACATGAATGTGACTTTACTAATATGTATGTTACTAATGATGTTAACTTGCAACTCGAGGCACTTATGTTTAATATTAATCTAATTCACTCAATTGTGCCTGTTGTGAGACGGAAAATATGTTTTACTAGGGAAAATTGGCTTGATAGTCACGAAATTAGTTATTGGACTTCTCTTAGGGACTTAGCCTTCGGACATTACCTTCAAGATAGGACTCCGAGTAACTGGAAAATTTTTTGTGTTTATAGGAATAAAGTAAAAAGGGTTATTCGGAAGCTAAGAAGGGGTGCACATGAACGACTTTTAAGGATTTTAGTACGGAAAGTATGTGGCGTTTTTTGAGAAGAAATGGATTCAACAATTACTTTGTTGAATGTCAAAATCAGAATCCAAGTGTTTTTAGTAATGTCGGTGGATTTTCTAGGACGGGGTTTTCTTTTAAATGTATTAATTCCGATTCGTTATACACTGCCTTACTAAAAATTAAGTCTACTGCTGTGGGTCATGATATGTTATCAGTAAGATTTTTAAAGATTATTTTTCCGTTTGTTTCCTCGCATTTGCTTCACCTTGTTAATACTATTATAACAACATCAGTTTTTCCTCATGATTGGAAAATTGCCAGAGTCGTGCCTGTCAAGAAGGAAGGTCAGTCGGCTTGTTTTGATAACTTGCGTCCTATATCAATACTTTCCGTTCTTTCTAAGGTAGTTGAGCACATTTTTAAAGACCAAATAATTGAATTTCTGGATCAGAGATCGTTAATTCACTCGGCACAGTCGGGCTTTCGAAAAGGTTATAACACAACTTCGCTGCTATTGTCTCTGACGGATTCTGTTAGACAGTTTTTAGATAGCCGTAAGAAGGTGGTTTTACTTTCTATAGATTTCTCAAAAGCGTTTGATAGAGTAGTACAATCTAACTTACTATTAAAATTGTCTCATGAATTTAATTTTTCCCGTTATGCATGTAAACTTATTGAATCTTACCTTTATGATAGACCCCAATATGTATCAGTAGGTGCTCGTTACTCCCAGATTCGTCAGATTACAAGTGGTGTTCCACAAGGATCTGTAATTGGCCCGCTACTCTTTATGATTTATATTAATGACCTATTAGAGGCATTTAATGGCGTCTCCTGTAAGCCTTTCGTCTATGCTGACGATGTACAATTTGTTTGTTATTCTGATGCTGAGTTCCTCGACGTGTTGGAGGAGGGTGTTAATGATGTGATTCGTGAGGTGGTATCATGGGCTCATGACAATGGTTTCAGCGTGAACCGAGTTAAAACGAAAGTGATGGGATTTGGATTTGAGACAAATAATATAAACATCACTATTGACGGTGTTCCTGTTATTTTTGTCGACAAAATGAAATGTCTAGGGGTCGTTATTGATAATTTGTTGAATTTTTTTCCTCATATTAATTACCTTTCGTCTCGGGTATCATTTGTCTTGAAAAGACTGTATTCTCTAAATATTTACTTGCCTTGTTCAGTGAGAAGGCGTGTTGCTGTGGCGGTTTTAATGCCACATATTCTATACTGTTTGGAAGTCTTTTCGGGCGCAAGTTATTATGTGCTTGAGAAATTTAAGCTTATTTTCAACAGAATTATTCGTTATGTTTTCGGTTTGAGATTTCGGGATCATGTAAATCGGCATACGCTTACCTTTCTACGGACATCATTTGAAAATTTTATTGCCATTAGAATTTTATTATTTTTCTATAAATGCGTTGTAAATGGTAACCCTGATTATATTGTTGAAAATTTTAATTTCTCTCGGTCAACAAGGAATCCTCAAATTATTTTTCCTATTAGACGTTTAAACACTTTTGGACAATCATATCAGATTCGGGTTTCAAAAATCTGGAATACGTTGCCAAGAGAACTAAGAAAATTTTCATATTCGCTGCACTTATTTAAATCTAAGTTGTTTGAATTTGCAGCGCTAAATAACTTGTCAATTCACTGAAACGAATAATGGCCAATGTGTTGGAATTTTCTTTCTGCATAATATGGAAATAGAATACATAGCATTCTTTATGTCTTTGTTATTTTTTAACTTAAGTTTTTTTTCTAGTTTGTAAGATAGTTACGTTAAGTTTTATATACATAAGTACCATTTTTTTTTATTGTTTATTACATATATATATATATATATTGTTTCTGATAAATAACTGAAGTTTGTTGTCTAGTTAGTAGCTTTTATTAACCATAAAAGGCCCTAAGGGCTCGGTTATGTAATTGAAGAAATAAAATAAAAAAAATAAAAAAAAATTAAAAAAAGCTAGTTCCTATGCGCATTTAACTGGTTGCTTAGGCCAGATCATCAGGAAGCCTTTTTCCAAAGACTTTGGAAAGGCTAAAAGGCTATCATAAAAATAAAACTGTAAAGCGGATGAGAATTGCAAATACTAAAATCTTATTTGCAGCGATATTAAAGCTTAGAAAAAATATCAAAAAAAAAACAGTGAGCTTATCTATTCTTACATTCCCTACTACAATTGCTTGGGGTTTTCCCAACTTAATACTATAAAGTCGATCAGATTCTGGCAAACTTTGTTTGTACTTGAAAAGTTGTTTATATTTCTGGTAAACTTTTACCAGAAAAGTGGGTCGGATTATAAAAACTGGCGAAATTGTCGGCAAGAGATTTTGTGCAAATTTGCTTTTGAACTTTTTACTATAAAAAAGATTCGGGCCAACTCTTTACTAGGGAAGCTGGTCAGATTCTTAGCAACTTTGTGTAAAAATCTTCTTTTAATATTTTGTCATAATGCATTTGTCTATAAACTACCTTCCTAAAGGGTTAACTAACAATTTTGTAATGCTTATCAATTTTGAAAACCCAGAAAAAAAACGTAATAGTGAAAAATTGTATTTAAATATTTACTACTTTTTTTCTACCTTACTGACTGCTATCACAAAAGAAAAAAAAAACGCCTTGAAGCTCAAACTATTAAGTCTATAATAAACGAAACGTACAAAACGCGCGTAAACACGATGATTTAACGTTATCGAATCGATCAGTGAATGGTCTTTTAATAATGATCATTTAAATGCCATAAACAAATTTTCACTTTACTTACACTCTTGTCTCTTATTTTAGAAAAAAAAAATATTTGATAATGTACATTTTTATCTTCTTTACACAGAGTAAACGAAATAAATTGTGTGATGAATTTGCAAATAACAAAAAAAAAAAAAAATCTAAATTTACTATAAATTTTTTCATAGATTTTTTTTCTCTTAAAATTTATTTTCTATAAAACCGCAATGATGTGACATTAACAATAAATCACAATTATCAGTTTTACAACATCAAGTTGATTATTTAAAGTTTTTTTTTTGTTTATTACAACATTTTCTTAATGTTCAGATGATGATGCACCGCCATCCATTGCAGGCAGCCAGCAACAGCAACAGCAGCAGCAGCACCTTCAATCTTTAAGTGCCAGCCATAACCCACTTCCATTTTAATGCTTCACTTATGAGTTTGACAAACCATGACCACAATTACAATAAAAATCATCTTAAATGCTTTTGTGCTAAAACACTGTAATTAATTGTCATTAATAAGTTTTTTTTTCTTCGTTCTCAGTTCAATTTGAATGTTGTTAAATGTTCTTCTTTTTAAACAATTTAAACAATTAATTGAAGAAAAAATGACAGCACAATACAAGTAATTATGAACTATTTTATACTTCTCTATGGCAGATATTAAACAAATGGAAATACAACTAGTAAGAGTTCTTTATTGGAATGTGTCGAATCGTAGACACCCTTCACCATAGTCTTAATCAAAATCGTCCTAAAACCTTAAGTTCTAGAGTAGACTTGTATGGCGACCAGGTGAGATAATGGGGCCGATTTAGCTAATTTTCAATACATAATATTCCTTATATATAAGAAATATTTGAGGGCAATTTGGCCCATCAGTCTGTGATGGTATGGGCGCCATCGTGCCGAACCCATTATTTCGGGAAGAAAAAAGTTAGTTTTTAGTCTACAACTAGGTCATGTATTAATATTTGTTTTTACTTTTCACTGTTAGTATATCAAGGAGTTTATTTAAGGTAAAAATAAAACAATAAAATTCATAGATTATAAGATGAGATAAGATTTTAAAAAGTAAAGGCTTGTGGGTGAAAATTCTAGGCGGTCGTAGCTTTATGCTCATTTCTCAGCCATTTGTGGACAGATCTAGTTTAATTTCAATATCAAACTATTCCGGACTAACTGTGATATAAATATGTAACAACATAGTTCACTTGATATTTGGGGTCTTCAGAAACCTAATTTCAACATCCACATGGTCAGACAAACTGGCGAACGGACATACGGACGAAGATCAATATTGTAAAAATTACAAATGGATTGAGAAACTTATAAAGGATGGTTCAACCATAATGTACGATGTTAATTGCGAGTCACACCTTAACGTCAAGTTTTTTGCCCAACTTAATTTGACATTTCTTTCTATCAGTGTTTGATAAATTCAACCATGGAGAGGTTCACAATTGAGCAGCGCGTTAAGATTGTTGAAGCCTTTTACGAATATGGCCGTTCAAATCAAAAAAATCATCTTCAGCGCCGAGGCACAGTTTCACCTCAGTGGATGCGTTAACAAGCAGAATTCCCACATTTGGGAAAATGAGAATCCACGAGGGATTGTTGAAAAACCGATGCATCCACAAAGAGTGATTGTTTGATGCAGGAAATGGGCTGGCGGCGTCATCGGGCCGGGCCGTTTTTCTTCGAAAATGAGGTTGGCCAAGCAGTTGCCGTGAATGGTGTTCGCTATCGCAAGATGATAATATACTTTTTGTGACCAGAAATTCCGGATATGGACGATATTTGTTTCCAACAGTATGGTGCCACTTGCCACACAGCCAACGAAACAATGGCTCTGTTGCGCAAGGAATTCAATGGCCCTGTTATCTCACGTCGTGGCAATGTTAATTGGCTGCTACGATCATGTGAGTTGACACCTATGGGCTTCTTTCTTTGGGGATATTTAAAAGAAAAAGTGAACGCCAATAAAAGCCAAGAACAATTTAAGAGTTTAATAATGAGATAATTCGGCACATTAACGACATCGAACCTCAATTATGTCTCAGAGCCATTGAAAATGTGGACCATCGGATAGAGGTATGCCACCGAAGACGTGGCAAGCATTTAGCTGATATTTTGTTTCACATATATTTGTCATAGATCCTTTTAACATAATATAAAGTATTAAGATAATTCTCTAAAAACTTTTTGTTTAATTTACAATTAATATCGTGCGTTTTGGTTGAACCAACCTTTACAAACACGATATTTTATATACCCCTTCTACCTGTGATAAAGGGTATTACAAAAGATCGGCATATACCTTTTTTACAAATGAATAATTTGCTTGTTTAGAATAGTGTTAATTATCTTAATTAATATTTTAATTAAAAAAATTACCATCCAAAAACAATTATAAATGTAATTAAATCTTATTTCAAATATATTTTATAAAAACCTTAATTTACTTTATATTTTTTAATTAACAATTCGTTTAGACTTACAAAATTAAAAATTATCAAATTTGCATAGATTTCCATTAGTTTTACGAAAAAAAAAAAAATATTATGCCAAGTTCGTTAGTATGATTGTGAAACATTTAATGAGATAAATTTAAAAATCAACTTGGTTTATTTAACATTTTGCAATCAACTTTGAGATAAAAACTGCCAACCAGTTTTGGCTTCGAAAATAAAAAAGTTAAAGTAAAACTAGAAAAGAAACTTTAAGCGAAAAGCGTTAAATCTTTTGTTTCTTTAGGACAAATCACGACTAATAGGAGTTACAAAAACAATTACAAATTGTATTTTAACGTAATTAACCGAGCAATAGTAACGTAGACCTTTAGCTTGTTTTAATAAAACAGACCAGAGTCTCTGGTGGAAATCAAACCCGCAACACCCGCACTGATAGACTAGCTCACTACCAACTAGCCTACCGGTGCACCTGCATCTTAAAATTATTGTCAAAATCTTATTGAGAACAAAAAGTCGTAAGATCTCAAATACTCAAACTTTTACTAGATAACACTAGAAAATTGAATTTGCCAGGGAAGGGTATTATGCATTTGTGTTGAAATTTCTTCTACATGAATAAATTGGTCCTACGGTTTGAAGTGTATTAATAATCACTGTATTGGTTCAGCGGGCGATGTTCGTCCCAGTGTACAAAATAGTCACCACTGATAGAAAAATCCATCTTCATATTGATGGTGCCCTATCATCATAATTGTGACATCAATGTTATTACAAATGTCATCAATGACTCAAAAAGTAACATCAATCCAATGACGAACGCCATCATAAAATTTTGTCATATTTTACGCTATGCTCTGACTATAGTGACATCAATTCAATGCCACATTTTGTGTATTATTAACATTATTTTCATGTTTGAAATGTAAACTAAGGAGCAAAAATTCCCATATTTTTTTTTAAATTATTTTGTTAAATACTTCAAATTTTTAAAGTAGAATGATTATGAAAACCATATCAGGAATGCTGCTGGTGTCTTTTTATTGCGAGTTCTTCTGTAAACAAAGCACGGAATACATCAAAAGTGTAACAAACATGTGTAACGGGTATATAAAGAATCATGTTGGAATAAGCAGATGGCATCGTTACGTCAACAAATACAACATTACAACCAAAATCGAAATTATGTCATCGTTTACGTCAAAAAATACTTTTAACGAAAATCAAAGCATGCCGCGTGGTGAAATAAACAAATTTTTAGCCAGTTTTTATTTAATTATGGCCAATATCGAGAGAATATCGAGATCGAGTGGTTGCGATCGAAACATGTCAGGATAACCTGCCGGCCAGGGTTCGAGCCCCGGCCACGGTCAAGAATGAAAGATTATCAATAACAATTTCATTAATTTTCATGTTGTAAAATTCCTTTCTTCATAAAAATAATTTAATGAAAATTAAATTTGATGAACTTAAGCCTAATTAGAAATATTAAAAAAAAAAAAAAATTGGATTAAAAACCATAAATAGTTCAAAAAAATAACCACAATACCATAATTATGGTCAATATCTTATTTATTTGAATTTAAAATTATCAAAAACTTTAATAAAGTACAATAATCACAGAACAAAACGTGAACTTTTTGAAAACAAAACTTTGACATAAACCCAGACAAACAATGCTAGAGCAAAAAATCATCATCTGGCGTAGTACTGCCACCTGTTTATTATTCTATCATTATTATTATTTCACCATGGTAATGAATAATATTGCTATTCATTTAATATTCATTAAATTGATGCTTGTGAGTCCTTCCTCTGATGCTACTGTGTCATCGCACTGATGACATGTTTTACTAAACATCATCATGCTGATGTGCCATCCTATTGATAACATATTTTAAACTTTTGACCCTGATGACAGCTTGGCCAAGTGATGTTAAGGCTGACATCGCAACGATAAAGAGTGGCATGGGGTCAAAAACGAAGACACTTGTCATAGTACTGATGTCAAAATACATAAGCGCTATAACGCTTTTTCTATCAGTATATCTGTAACTTCATGTAATTCTTGTGTGACGAATTGTAAACAGGTGAAAAAGATCCATTATTGTTTTCATGCATTTCTACAGACTTAAAACATTTGAATTATTTGGGGATTTTGTTTAATTAAATTATTAAGATACATTTTAGCACAAAGAATATCAAAATGATTATTAAATTTATGCGCTGTTTCCAGGTGACAGACAATTGATTGTGTAGAAATCACTAATTTTTTTGAATGCTTTTCATATAAATTTTACTACACAATCAATTGCTTGTCACCTGAAAACAACACATTAATGTATGTACACCTTTTTTATTGTTGCAATTACTGCGTATGGTATTACTGTTTTTGGCCTCAACGAAAATCAAGGTAGAAGATCTTAAAAATTCCTGGTTAGGTGCAGATTTTTGTCCTTCATCTAAGGTGAAGTTTAATCTGCTTTTGCAGAATCCGAAATAAGAGAACGAAGAGTTGCGACTGGTGTGGCATTTCACCGATAGAAAGGTGTCATTAATCTAATGTATTTTGAAATTTTTACTTTGACAAGTATCTTCGTTTTCGACCCCATGACACTTTTCATCATGGTGATGTCAACCTTAACACCACTTGGCCAAATTGCCATTAGGTGAAATTATGTCTCGAATAGGATGACACATCAGTCATCAGTGCGATGACTCAGTAACATCGGAGAAAGGACTCATTAGGCTGACAGTTTGTCCTTAAATTGTGCCATTGAGACTGACTTAAGTCAAAGTGCGAGTATATTATTATTTACTTACCCGTTGTTACACATGTTCGTTTCACTTTTGTTGCATACCGCCCTGTGTTTACAGAAGAATTCTCAATTATAAGACACCAGCAGCATGGCCGATATGGTTTTTGTAATCATTCTACTTTGAAAATTTGATGTATTTAACTAAATAATTTAAACAAATAGAATATGGGAATTTAGGCTTCTCATTTTACTTTTTAAACAATAAAATAATGTAAATAATAAAGAAAATGTGGCTCGAATTAATGTCACTGTAGTCTTAGCATAGATGACCCATAATATATGACATAGCTTTATAATGACGTTCGTCATTGGAGTGATGTCAATTTTTGCCTCATTGATGACATTACTACTAACATTGGTGTTACAATTCTGATGTTAGAACATCATCAATATGAAGACGCATTTTTCTATGAGTGTACCTAAGGTGAGAACTTGGCCTTTTAAAATACACTTATACCACATTTATTAGACTATTCTGTTAGAAAGAGATATTTATTTAAAAATTTTTTGGTATTGAAATAACCCACTTTTTACCGCATGCAGGGAAGTTTTAAAGAAAAAGAAATTCTGAAAGAAAGATATGGAAAAATATACGTCTTTTTGTTTTTTAATATAAAACACATTTGTCCTTATATTTAGTTTCTTATATAGAACTTATAAATAATGTTTTAATCTTGGCAACTGTGGCTTAACGCCTTCATTGTAAATTCATTCCAAGTTTGGCAAATAACGGTAAAGCAGTAGCATTTTTAATTTAAGCAAAATTCTTTTCTGGGGTCTCTTATATTTGTAGGCTTTTTTCTTGTTTTTTTTAACGAAGAAGTTGCTGTTGTAGTTGTTGGTGGAAAATCAGTTTAGAAAAATCGTGACATAAGGTCATAGACAATAACAACAAGAACACAAAAAAAAAAACATTAACTCTTGCAAAAGTCGTAATAATTATAATTTATGCACTCACGTGTAAAAAGCGTTTTTGCAGACTTCATTCCCTTCCCCTTAAACGTTTTTCTTTTAACTAACTTTTTTTCTTTTATAATATTTTCAGTTTAATTCTTATACATTTTTTCAAAATCTTTTTTAAAGTATGATACGTGAGTTGCATTAAAGTTAAAGGTAAAGAAGAAGAAGAAGAAGCACAAAGTATTTATTTACAGTTGAGGCATTTTAAGTCCCTAGAAGATCGCCAGATGTCTATCATAACACTCATTTATTTTTCCGCTAAGAACCATTTTCTTCTTACTCATTCCCCAGTGGTGTCTATTATTTCTTTTTGTTTTGTTTGTTTTTCTCTGTTTTGAAAATATTTATGCATTTTTGCTGGTTGCTTTTTGTTTGACATTTTCACCTTCTTATTCACTTATGCGTATTTTTCTTTAGATTGTTGCTAATTTATTCTGCTTTTATAGTTTTTGTTGGATTTGTAGGAAAAAATTGCCTGAGAATTGTGTAAAACACGTATAAATTTGTTGGTATTTGGGTAAATAATATTTTTTTGCTGTTGTTTTTGTTGTTTGTTTTCGTTTTGATAATCTCTTATGAATTGGGGTCATTATTTCAAATGATAGTTCAACTACGGGGGGGATATTACAGTAATGAAAGCGGACGGCTTGGATGATTTATCAAAGATTATGAGATGCATCTGCAACATAGGAAATGCCACAAAATAGTAGTGAGGAAAATACTACAAGGTGAGAAAAGTCATGTTTGTGGCATCAATTTTTTATTATAATAATAAAATGCATTTTAATGGGGTATTTAAGTTTTCTTGTCGTTTTTTAAGGGAACAGGAAATATTTAGAAAGAAATGAGAATTATTGTTTGTAATAGTTTAGGAAGAAAAACGAATATTGTTTTCTATTTAGAGAATTTTAATTTAAGTAGATAATATTGGCATTTATTTTCATTGCATAAAGAAAATAAATACTAATTAATTATATTAAACTATCATACACCTGCTACTTCGTTAGCGTCTCCTTTTGCTTTGTGGACATATTTTTATGCCAAAGTTTATTTTTCTATAAGGGTAGTCACGATGGTCATTGTGCAAATTTGCAATGTGTAAATTTGCAGTGCATATTATGATTGATCGTGAGCATACTACTTTTATTTTTGTGCAAATATGCTTTTTTTCTAAAAATGTATTTTTTTTTTTTTTTATTAGTAGTATTTATAATACTTTTTAATGACATTTAAATTAGATTACAAGAAAAAGATAACGTATCTGATTAACAATTACAAATTTTTTATAAAATCCACATTTTTTTTTCTAAGAAGATTTATATTGGATTCATTCTTCACATCATTCGGCATCATGTTGTATAGGTTCAATCCTTTGCTAAATAGTGATTTTTGCATTGCACTTGTATCTGCTCTCTATAGTCTAAAATCCAAGGCATTCCTGAGATTATCTGGCTGAACCTCCCCAACATACCTTATTTGTTCGATCAGGTAATCGGGTGCATTTCCCATTTTCTGGATAAAATATATTCTATTTAACTGCAGCCTTTGTTGTATATTTAGCCATTTTAATGTGTCCAACATATTTCTAATTGAAGTGTAACGGTTGCATTTTAAGATTGTGCGCATAGCCTTATTTTGTAGTTTTTGTAGCCTGGCTAGTTGTTGGTCTAAACAGCATGTGAACAATATAGTTGATCCATATTCAAAGTGTGGTTTTATCATTGTGTTATATATGCTTATTGCGGTTATTATTGTTACCTTATTTCTCAAACGTTTAAACAAGCCTATTTTTTGCCAATTTTTCTACATACATATTCGATATGTTCTTTAAAGTTTAAATCTTTGTCAATTAAGAAACCCAGATATTTTATACTTTTTACTTTTTCTATTATCACATTATTTATTTTGAATATTTTATTAGAGTTCATATTAATTTCCATTAACTTGGTTTTATCTTCGTTTAATTTTAATTTATTCATTTTCAGCCACCTGTTTATATTATCCATATCCTGGTTTAAGTTTTATAATAATTCTTCATTTACTGCTTCGGTAAAAATCAATGTGTCGTCTGCATATAGTACAATCTCGCATTTCTCTAATGTATTTTCCATATCATTTATATATATAATAAAAACAAGTTAGAGTGCTATATTCGGCTGTGCCGAATCTTTGATACCCTCCACCGACACTTCGAATGTTTTAGGACTAATATCTGTATGATGTCTATTTATTATTATAATCTTTGTAAAAACAGACATCTGCATTAAAATTTGTTGCGGTTTAGACCTATATAAAATTATTGATCGACAATCAGAATCAATTTTAAAAAGTTTGAGTAGAATATCAGTTTAAGATGAACTTAAATGATTTTCAAGAGAACAAATTATATAAAAGCCATGGTAAGCTATGAACCAATCATCCCAAATTCTGCAGAACGATTTCTGGTATTAAAAAACATAAATTTCAATACAGCGGTGCAATTAGTTTAAGCGTTTGCAGTAAATTTCAAAAGGCTGCTAAAATGGAATATAAGGAAAATTATGGACCGTATATCACAAAATTTCATAACATTTTTTCTGGCCATATGAAGCTAAACTGGAAGAAAGTTTACCGCGTATTTAATTATTTTACCAGAGTGGGCTTTATATGAGGCCTATGGTAAGCTATGCACCGATCTTCACCAAATTTCACAGTGTCATTTCTAGTTCTATAAAACTGTGATGGATTAAATTTTGTTATGATAGCGTTATTTTTTACGTTTTTAGGCGTACTAAGCTGTTTTCCGGGAGTAAGGTTTATATGGGGCCTAGGGTAAACTATGAACTGATCTTCACGAAATTTCACAGTCTTATTTCTAGTCCTGTAAAACTTATATGTTCCAAATTTTGTTATGATAGCATTATTTTTTACGTATTTAGGTTTACTAAGCTGTTTTCCGGGAGTAAGGTTTATATGGGGCCTATGGTAAATGATGGACCGTTCTTCACAAAATTTTAAAGTCTTATTTCTCGTTCAATAAAACTGTGATGTACCAAATTTTGTTATGATAGCATTCTTTTTTACGTTTTTAGGCGTACTAAGCTGTTTTCCGGGAGTAAGGTTTATATGGGGCCTATGGAAAATTATGGACCGATCTTCACGAAATTTCACAGTCTTATTTTTAGTTCCAAAAATTTTTGACGTACCAAATTTTGTTATGATAGCATTATTTTTTACGGATTTAGGCGTACTAAATTGTTTTCTGGAAGTAGGTTTTATATGGGGCCTATGGTAAATTATGGACCGATCTTCACGAAACTTAAAGTTTCATTTCTAGTCCTATTTAACTGTGACGTGCCAAAATTTGCTATGATAGCATTGTTAGTTAGGGTTTTAGGCTTACTATACTGTTTTCCGGGAGTAGGGCTTATATGGGGCCTAGGGTAAATCATGGACGGATCTTCAAGATATTTTACAGCGTGATTTCCAGTTAAATAAAACGAACTGTTGCGAAATCTTATATCATTCTGTGCATTTTCCACCATTTATGTTAGTTTTTGTAACAAAATTATCAATTTTTTTTAGGTGGTGGTTCCACATTTTGATTCATAGCTGAGATCCTATTGAACCGATTTTGCTGGATTTCAATCCCAAACTGCTTAGGATAACTACAAGCAATTTGACACCAAGTTTGTTTATTTATTTTGAGTTTTTCGAAAGTGAGCGTGTTTTCAACAGACGGACAGACGGACAGACATGGCTAAATCGACTTAAAATTACTCAAGGACCCAGAATATATATGCTTTATAGGGTCTGAGATGAATAATAAAAAAGTTTCACACGGAATGACAAACTTAATATACCCTCTTCACAACTAATTGTGGTGGAGGGTATAAAAAAAGAAGAGCTCCTAAGATTGATCCCTGAGGCACCCCAAAATCATTTTCTATTGAATTTGATATTACATTATTAACTTTTGTATATTGTCTACGATTTGTTAAATAAGATCGAAACCATTGTAATTCTTCATCTTGAATTCCATATTTAGATAGTTTTTGCAAAAGGATATCCCTATCTATTGTCTCAAATGCTCTTTTGAAATCAAGGAAAATTGCCAATATTTTATTTTTCTTCTTTTAAGACTTCCATCTGTTTACAACATAATTGACGGCTGTTTCACAAGAATATTGTTTTCTGAACCCTGATTGGTATTTTGTTAATAAGTTATGTTGTTCCATGTATTCTTCCAATTGTCTTTTTACTATTTTTTCGATTCCTTTTTAAAAGTTTTTAACGTATTAATTGGTCGGAATTCTTCACATTTAACTGTATTTTTAACTTTTTCAATTAGTAAAATCATCGATTCTTTCCAACTATTTGGAAAAACTCCTGTCGCTAGTGATTTGTTTATAATGCTTAAAATAGTATTGCCTATTAAGTCCCAATTGTCTAGAATTATATTACTTGATATTTTTGTATAGTCAGGAGTTTTTTTTATACTTTTAAACATGATTTTTAGTTCTTGTAGGTCTATTGCACGAAATTTAAGTTTTAAGTCTATCACAGGTATTTGATTTTCATATTTCACATCTTCAATGGAACATCTGATTTCCTTAATACTATTTACGAAATAATAATTAAAATTTTTGGCTGTTTGGAAGTTATCGTTATATTCTATTTGCTCATATATCACAGTTTTTATAACACTTTTGGCATTTCCCAGGACCAGTTTTTTAAGTTCACTCCACCTGTCTTTTTGGTTATTTGCATTGTTTATTTTATTGTTTATATATTTATTTATTTTTTTTTTCATTTTCAATTTTCACTTTATAGATATTTCTTATTAGTTTATAACTATTCCATGCATTATTTGTATTTTCTATGAGTGCAGTTTGATATTTAAGAATTTTATCTCTTTTTAATGTTCTAAGTTCATTATTAAACCATATTTTATTGCATTTTTCATTTATTTTCTTTTTGTTAGCAAATTTTTTTATTGTGCTTTCGAAGCATTTATCAAAATTATATACATTTTCATTTAATTCACTTAATTCATAATTTTTTAACACTTCTATTAATTCATTTTTGAATCTGTTTTTATTGTATTTAAAAATCTCTATCACCTTAATTTGATTTTCTTGAGCTTTACATTCGCACTCGATAAAAATGTCGATGGATTCATGGTCAGCTATTTTATTATTTATATTATTTTTTACTGTGATTGTTCTATTGTTTGTTATTATATAATCTATTAAGGTTTTTGAATTTTTTGTTATTCTAGTTTATTCGTTCATTATTTGTTTAAGTCCATTATCGTTAATAATACTTTCCAATTTACTTGCATAAAAGTAATTTTTCCAGCCAATGTTAAAATCTCCGACTATTAAAATATCACAGTTTTTTTGACATATTTCTTCAATAAAATCTTGAAAAGTATCGCAGAATTCTGATTTTGAGCTACTTGGTGATCTATATACTATTATAATAATAATTAATGTTTTTTTTTATATTTCGCCATATATGCACTAATCCAATGATGACTGTCTTTAATATTGTCTTTAATTTTTTTAATATTCCAATGCTTTCTAACTTACATAACTTCACCACCTGTTCTGGACGAATTTGTCAATGTACTGTAATGATCGTATTTCTTAATTTCAATTTCACTTTCATTTATATCTTTAGTTCAGTGATAACCAAGCCCCGAACTGAGAAAGCCCCGAACGCACGCACACAAAGATATTATGTGCTTGTGTGCGGTCGCAGAGACCGCCCTGCAGGCAATTCAGTTAACTTTCAATTAATTTAAAGCTAACTATTTCTCAAGTAGTGGTGGTTGACAATTGGATTACTTTTATATGTAATTAACTAACTTTTTTAACATTGCGATGTCCTAGGAAGTAGTCAATTGTCCGACTCTGCATTACTTTCAGTTAACTTAAAAGTTAACTTTTTGTAGCTACCCAGCAAAAACTTTATAAAAATATATAGTTACACAAAGTCAATAAAGTAAATTTTTTTTTATTTTTTTTTAATTTTTTTTTTTATTTTTTTTAATTATTTTTTTTTTTATTTTTTCTTATTTTATTTTACTTTATTTTATTTTTTTTTTTCTGTCTCTGGTGGGATTCGATCCCGCAACCTCGGTGCTGATAGACTAGCTCGCTACCAGCTAGTCTACCGGGGCAGTGTAGTTTTTGTATTAAAAAACTATGTTTTTTGACTATAATGACTATAATGACATTTTGTTTGCCAATCGACATGGCTCTCTCTACTTAAAATATACAGTGTTTGTATACACTTTGGTTAATGTAAATTTTCCATTGCTTAGTTGTTGGCTTTAAGTTAGTCTATACAAGCTAACTTAAAGTTGGCTTTTTTTGTAGTTAGCTACTCATTTGCCGGCAGGGCGATGATAGTCTGATGTTTTGAAACGAACAAAGTTGTAATATACATGTGAATTGCCGACCGTGTCTGTGTGAAAAATACGATTATTGACTGGCTCGCGAGTCTATGGAGTGGTTATCGCTGCTTTAGTTTGATGCGTTTCGGACACTAATATGAATTCAGGTTTATTTATTTCGGCTATAATTTCCAGTTGGGTAAAGTTATTAATTAATCCTTGAACGTTTGTATACATGCCATATATCTGCTTTGATTGTTAAAATGATAAACCAATCCTTTTCTTTTTAATATTTAACTTATTCAGATACACCGGACATTCTCGGTTATTGGTGCCGTGATTTTCATCAAGACCTAAATTTAGTCGTTTATTTTCTTTCACGCAATTAACACACTTCATAATTATTTCTTTATTACATGTCAATGAATGGAGGAAAATGTTTTGTTAAAAAGTACCAAAAATAGTAACGATTTTCAACCCTTAAATGTTCGAATTTCGAAAAAGTACCAAATTATTATACGTATTTTTTCGATAAGTTTCGAATGTGGTATTTTAACTTTGTTTCTATGTTTATTGTTTCAAAAGATGGCAAAAAAGTACTAAAATTCTGATTTTACCCGTTTACTCTCTAATAGGGCCGAATTTCAAAAAAGTACCAGACACCTGTCCGCTTATTTTTCTAACAACGATAAGTATTACCTTTATTTTGCATCTCTTTTAGTTTTGGAGGTTTAAGTTACCGAATTTTCCCGTTTTTACCCCCTAAACATTCGAATTTCGAATGTAATAAAACGAGATAAAACTTTGAAATGTAAATTATGCGGAACTATAAGACCCCGAGATAGGTCAACACGGGTAAAAAGGGTATTGAGGTTCTGATAAGGGTTCCTAATTTCTGGAAATTTTTCCAATTCCGTGTAAAATTTTTCTAATTTTGTTAAACATTTTTTGAACAAAAAGGTCAAATAGAGTATTTAGCGCTTTTTTCCATCCCAACTTGTGCAAAATTATAGTTTGCCATTTCAAATAACCGAAGTTGTTTTGTATATAAGCATTTACTTATATAAATATACGGCATTTATGCTTCACAATAAAGGGTGGTCCAACCATAATGCACGGTGTTAATTGTGAGCCACACACAATGGGCTAAAATGGGCGTTTAAATTAAAATGGATTTTGTGGCACACTATCACCTCAGTGGATTCGTTAAAACGCAGAATTGCCGCATTTGGGCAAATAAGAATCCACGAGTGTTTGTTGAAGAGCCGATGCATCCCCAAAGAGTGACTGTTTGGTGCGGTTTATGGGCTGGCGGCGTCATTGGGCAGTACTTTTTCAAAAATAAGGATCGGCCAAGCAGTAACCATGAATGGTGTTCGCTATCGCGAGATGATAACGAAATGCTTGTGGCCAGAAATTGAATATAAGGACCTAGATACAACACAGTCAATGAGACAATGGCTCTGTTGCGTGAGAAATTCAATGGCCGAGTTATGTATCTCACGTCCTGGCGATGTTAATTGGCCGCCACGATCATGTGATTTGACACCGTTGAACTTCTTTCTTTGGAGATATTTAAAAGAAAAAGTGTACGTCAATAAGCCAAGAACAATTAAAGAGCTAAATAATGAGATAATTCGGCACATTAACAACATTGAACTTCAATTATGACTTAGAGTCATTTACAGTATGGACAATCGGATAGAGGTATGCCGACGAAGCCGTGACGAGCATTTGGCCGATATTTTGTTTCACACATAATTGTCATAGAGCCGTCTAAGATAATAAAAAATATTAAGATAATTCTCTGACAACTTTTTGTTTAATTTACAATTAACATCGTGCGTTTTGGGGATCACCCTTTATAATCACAGTTTTAAACATAAATCCAATACAAAAAAAAAGCGCACAAATTTTTTTTTTTTTAACAAATCTGCTAAATTTTGATCCAGCTTTGATTGTTTTCAATTCGCAAGTAAAAAAATTTTATTTTCACGATAACCAAGTTTTTTTTATAAGCACAGTAAATGTATATAAGCGAGTTTTTACCGATTATTTTCCCATTAAAGATTGGTTTTAATTAAAAAATTTGTGATATTAATTAAATTTGCACAAGTTAACAAATTAAAAGTATCAATTAAACGTTTAATTAACTTGATAAAATTTTTAATTAAAACTGATTTTATTTTTGATCAATCCTTTAATTGGTGAACAATTTCAGAGAATTTTTTCGGTGTATATAGACTTCGATCAAAGATCTTTTATTCTAAAATCCTTTGGACGTTAAATTTCGTTGTCGAATGGTGTAGAACTCGGCTAGAAAAATTAAAAAAATCCAATCTTAGCAACTAGAATATCGTACGTTTTTTGTTTATGCAGCTGTGCTATAGACTCCCTCGTTGGTGTAGGGATCATCTTCAGGATATACGACCTTTTGGTGTTAAATCCTCTGGGCCATAATTAGGTGCAGCCAATACCTAGGATTCGGAAAAAACTCAAAATTGGCATATAACAGAAGGTCTTTACGATTTCTCTCACTCGCGGGTGATCACCGTACGTCATCGGAATGACTGTTGGTTGAGGCCTCCATTAGTATGCTTCTTGTGGAAAAAGTTTTCTGTCTTTCAGGAACATTGTCTTTGTGGAAGTTTCGCTTTGCTGTCGATAGGATACTTTCGCAGGTCAAGGGGTGGTTGTGGCTTACTACCCAAGATCGTGGGACGGGATAACCTAAAAATCCCCAAAAAAGGACGGATTTTTCAGGAATTGTGGTAGAGTTCGTTGTGATCCACCATGGAGAAGGCCCAAGTGCTGGTATCCATCTAAATATTTTCCACAACTGTAACACAGACTTAAGAATCATTAAAGTTTACTTTAGGCAGATAATCCAGTGAAGATCCAGTTTTTCTCAAGAGATATGTTATATCTTGCTTAAGAAATTTGATGACAGAAACTCACTCCACTCAACTCAAAAGTCTTTTGATTGTTGCAAATATATTGTTCCACCAACCAATATCACATACACATTGGAGATATTATTGTACAATACGTAAAATTGAACAATTTTATTGCAAGTGTGTGAGCCGCTTTACATTCACCTTCAATTGGTAGGTTTTTTCCAACTCGTATTGAAGTTATAAGTGGGTAAAAAGAGAAAACTAAATTAAAAAACAAATTGCTTCAATTTATTGTTTCGTAAGAAAATAAGAATAATGCAATTTGCCAGTTCAGTTTTTTTTGCACGGGCACATGCAAATTTATTATCAAAGTTATTTTCTGAGAATACAATTATGTTTGTTAAATGGAATTCTTTTTAATGAATGCCTTAAACACCAAAATAAATAAAGACCAATAGTCCGGTTTTAGGTCTAGTTTGTAATCGTTCTGCCTGTAATCTTATCTACAGTCTTATCTAGTTTGTCCTTTAGGCTAAAGCCCTGCCTATAATCCATTATAGTCCAGTCAATAGTATAACCGTAAGTCAAGTTCATAGTCCAGTCTCTAATCATCCATTCTATAGAACAGTCTGCAGTGTAGTTTATTGTCAAGCTTTTAGTCCAGTCTATAAAGTCTTTTTTATAGTTTGTTCCATAATTGTGCATAATTGTAATAGTACAGCCTAGTTAATAGGCCATTTCATTAAGCAAACTAAAATCCTTTATTCAAGCACGTATTTATTTGGTCACTCTTTGGTCTAAAAAAAAGTGAAATCTATAAATTTTTGTGAATCAAAATAATACAGTAGTTGGTTTTCTTTCCAAGTATCGTTAAAACATGACCAGTAATATTTTCCAAGAGAAATTATTGTAAAACGAATCATTTTAATATATTTTCAAAAGAAAATAGTTTCACTTCAAACACAGAAAAACGAAAATACTAAAAATGAACTAAATTCATAAACATTTTTAGCTATTTTTTTTCTCATTTAATAAATTGAATTAAAGTCACGTTTTATGTTTAGGGCGCGCGTGCCTATAAAATCTATTAATACATATTTTCTTTTTTAAAGGTTTTTCTTAAAAGCCATAAAATAACATTATCGATAAATGTATGAGCAGCAACATTTAAAGTGCAACTACAAGATTGTCATAACAAAATGAAAAAAAAAAAAAATTAATGTTTGATAATATCTGACGAAGAAAAAAAAAACACGGTGGCCCACTTTGGGGAGTTACATTTCATTTTCAACAAATATTTATTCCTAAAATAAACAAACAGTTGCCTGAAGCGATATTTAAGAAAAAATGCAAAAAAAAAACGTTTAAATAATTGTTTTTAAACAATATTCAACAACACCAACCAACCAACAAAAATTTATGATTTGCCACAAACAGATGGATCAGTAACCAACCGAGCATTCGATCGATTGATCGATCGATCAACGTTGTTTAACACACATTAAAAAAAAATCTTGAAAAAATGATTATAAAATGAAACATAATTATATTGTAAAGATAACGGTGACATATATGAATGCATGTGAGTTTGTCTTAAAAAAAAATCATGACATGACATGCTGGACAACAGAAAGACTGACTGAATGACTGAAAAGCCTAGAGTTATGAAAAAGACATGTCGATAGACTAGACGATTGATTACTAACATACAAAATTGTTTCAAAATTAATTTTTTGTTGAAAATTAAAAACAAAAATTTAAATAAATACATATTTATCCACCAGCTAAGTTTAGTCATGTCGTTGTTAACATTTTCAATATTATATAATCAAAACTTTTCAATAATTATGAAACTAAATGGGTTTAAAAACATAATAATAATATTAATTGGAATAAGACAATATTGTTGTTTTAACTAACACTTCTAGGAGATCTTCTGGTTCGAAGGACCTTAATTATGGTACTACGAATCCTAATAAGAATCAATTTCATTAAGATTTTATTTCGCCCTTAAGCATCTGATACCTTAATAAAGGATTACGTTCTTTTTTAAATGAAATTTCGATAAAATTACTCTTAAAAAAGAAAATCAGTCAGAGAAGACGATTTTGTCCTCTTCTTTAACGTCGAGTGCCACTTTGAAAGCAGTTGCTAATGTTAGAAAACAACTTTTTTCCGCAATCCCTTTTAACTGAAATTTTTGTGTGGAAATCAGGGATGGCCTGATAAATTTTTTTGCTAATAAAAAAATTTTCTTTTTAAGGGTCCGAAGCACGACTAATATTTGTTTTGAGCAGATATAACCTTTCAAAGCCAAAAGTGCATAATTTAGCTCTCCAAGATTTCGAATATTTCAATTATACAACAATAAAATAAATAAATAATAAAAAAATAAAATCTCTGATTTCGGGTTAAATCCCTTAATCTGACCATTTGGGTGATGCTGTAAGGCATCACACGCTAAAATAGTAAAATGGTTTGTAGCATGTTATCACTTCGTTGCCTTTTTTTCTGTAAATTTCTTAACATTTAGAGCATTATTGTGTGTGTGTGTATCAGTGTTGAAAAATTCAGTACTTTGGTACTTTTTTCAGTACTTTTTCATATTAAAAATACCGCAGCACCCCCGCGATCTTTTCAGTACTTTTCTATTCTGTCAGCTTTTTGACTCTTAACTTTTAAACTGTTATATAATCATTCCGATAGCAAACTTTGGTCATCATTAATTAATAATTAACGACGTTAATTTTGAAATGCAAAGCGTGGACGCCAGGATTTTGTTCTTACAAGTGGCAGGAATATTTATAAAAAGGATGCATTGGATAACATGGTAGTGAAAAATTTAAATGAAAACCATATTTATAGAAACATCCAATGTTAAGGAAATGGTTTATTAGGTAAAAGAAACTTCGAAATCATTTTATTCGACAATTTGCAAAACATTAAGAACTAAATTTTGTTTCACTCCAGAAAAAAATTGTTTTCAGAAAAACCAATATCATATTATTGATGTTATTAATGTTATTTATAAACGATAAAGAAAACTAAAATAATATCAATTCTCAATTCCGTGCTCTATCGGATCTTTTAGAAATAAAGCATTTCAGAACTGAATATATAAAAATTTCTTGAAAAAATATAGCCAATATTAAGAACGAAACTAATGTTTGCTGACATTTCACATATTGCTTTTGGTATTTTATCGATACCACATTTCTGAACATCAAATGAACGCACATTTTCAAATGCAAAATGATGTAAAAAGCAAAGGAAGAAATCGCTTACACGTAGAAACTGTTTCAAGTTTGATACACTCAAAAGAAAAATCAATCCATCTCGTACTCAAATCAATCCGAAGCGGTAGTAATAGTACGGTGAGTACGGCTTTTCTTGAATCAAGTAAGGAAGATTGCTTCAAGTACGGATTTTCAAAAGCAAAATATTTAAATTATCCGTATTCAATACCGATTTCCTACTTGAAATAAGCCGAAAATGATATTGATTTAAGTAACACTTGATTCAAGAATTATAAAATGGTTTTAATCCGAATTCGTACTTAAAATAATCTGCAAATGATATTAGTTTAAGAAAAACAAAGAATGAATCAATCTCAAAATGCGCTTGATTCAAGTATTATTAAGGTGATTTTATCACGAAGTAGAAAGAAAAAATTATTGTGACTAATTTACATACCCGTTTTATATCTTACAGAATGATAAAACCCTAATATCATGTCCGATATTGTTTTTACTTTAAAATCTTATATACATATTTAACTAAAAATATGAACTATATGAGAAACAAGAGTTCATGTATAACAGAAATATTATTTACATGTGTGCATCAAATATAAATACTGTTTGCTATTAAATACTTAGATAAATGAATTCCAATAAAATATTTTTTGCTCCTTTTATTTTCATAATAATTATTGTTTTTTCTTTTCACAAAAAGTACCATTTGGTGGGAAAAATACACTTTTTGTTGAAGTTTAGTACCATTTCAAAAGTTCAATTTTGCAACACTGGTGTGTATGTATATTCTCTTAAAATAGCTATCTCGCATTCAGATTGTTGCTCCCTATTTGACATATTGAAGCAAAAATATTATCGCAAAATTCCGGTTTGAATCATAATAGAAACTGAATAATCCTGCGTTAAAAACCAAAACGCACGATGGTAATTTTAAATAGCACAAAAAGTTTTCTGAGAAATTTTTTAACAGCCACCGGGCGAAATTTGACCACTTGACTTTTACTTTTTAGAGAACCAGTGCGTTATACAACAAAAACGTACTCATTTAAATAGAACAACAAATACACTCTTTTCTCACATGCGTGTTAAAAATTAAGATAATGATATTGAGCATATCTACACACAAATACCTTTAAAACGAAATATGATTCATCGGAGGACGATAAGATACTTAAACATCAACTTCAAAAAAATCTTGTTCGTATTTATATACATATAAGATATTTTTTATTATGATAAAAAAATCTATGACAATAATGTGTGAAACAAAAAATCGGCCAAATGCTCGTCACGGCTTCGGTAGCACACATCTATCCAATGGTCTATATTTTCAATGACTCTAAAATATAACTTAGGTTCAATGTCGTTAATATGCCGAGCTATCTCATCGTTGAGCTTTTGAATTGTTATTGGCTTATTGACGTAAACTTTTTCTTTTAAATATCCCAAGGAAAGAAGTCTAACGGTGTTAAACCACATGTTCGTGACGGCCTATTAATATCGCTGATGACGTGAGATAACACGGCCATTGAATTTTTCGCGCAAAAGAGCTATTGTTTCGTTAACTGTCTAGCAAGTGGCACCATCCCGTTGGAGCCACATACCGTCCAGGTCCATATCCTCAATTTCTGGCCACAAGAAGGCCGTTATCATAACGCGATAGCGTACACTATTCTCGGTAATTGCTTGACCGACCCTTATTTTTGAAGAAGTATGACCCGATGACGCCCGATGTGGATGCATCGGCTTTTCAACAATCTCTCGTGGCCTCTCATTTGCCCAAATGCGGCAATACTGCTTGTTACCGAATCCATTTTCATTTGAAAGCCCATTTTCGTAACAACAGTCTTAACGCTAAACAACAGAGAAATGTCAACTTAAGTTGGGCAAAAAACTTGACGTTAAGTTGTGACTCAAAATTAACATCGTGCATTATGGTTGGACCACCATTTATATAAGATCATAAAAAAAACAAAAGATGGCACATTTGTGACCTTGTCGTTTTTGCTCGCTCTTTAAAATTTGCTAAACAAAAAGCCGATTTACAAAAAAAAAAAAAATTCAAATAATAATGAATTACAATAAATAATAAAAATAATAATTTGTCACAATTTAAGATTTATTGACTTAAAGCTTTAAGCTTAAAAACAAAGATTAATGATCAATAATCATAGTCTTAAAATAATCAAATGTGTAATAAAACTTAAACTAACTAGCGCTCACATCAAGGTTAAATAAATAGTAAAAGCATTAAATGTATTTGAAAAAAAAAATATATTAAATAAATATTATTTAAAGAGACAGAGACACTAACGGCGAATTTCACCAAGTTCAGTTATAATTAACTAACAGTTATAACTGTCAAATACATATTGTTAACTAGAAGTTAAATTCAAAGTTAGTTTTAACAGAACTCGGTGAAATTGGCCGTTAAAGCAAAAAAAAAAACAATTATATTTTTTTTTTTAAATTATATCCCGGTAACTTTGCGAAACAAAAATCAAATTCTAATTTACTTCTTCTATTTTTAACACTTAACAGCTCTTTTAACCCACTAACGGTTTGGCTGCCTTAAGATAGCTTTTTTTGTACTCTTTTAAGGATTTAAAAATATTAACAAATACTGAGATTTGTATTATTAAACTTATTTTTTATACCCACACCACAATAGTGGAGAGGGTATTATGCATTTGTGCTGATGTATGTAACGCCTTAAAATATTGGTCCCACCTTAAAGTATACCGATCGTCTTAGAATCACTTTCTGAGTCGAACTAACGATGTCCGTCCGGCTGGCTGGCTGGCTGTCCATGTAACCTTGTGCGCAAAGTACAGGTCGCAATTTTGGAGATAATTTGATGAAATTTGGGTCATAGGTTCTTATTGGCACAAGGACCAAGCCTTTTGAAAATGGGCCGAATCGTAGGACCACGAGGGAAGATAGGGGGAAATTTCTTCCTCTCAGAAACTATCAAACCCATTTCAACGAAATGTAAAGCATAGATAGAACCATATCTATATGGACACAGAATGTATGCATTTTTTTAAAAATAGGACCACGAAGGGAGATAGAGGCAATTTCTGCCTCTCAAACCGATTTTAATGAAATTTAAAACATAGACAGATCCATATCTATAGGGACACATTAGCTACACAGTTTTTCAAAAATAGGACCACAAGGGGAGGTAGGGGGCAATTTCTGCCTCTCACAAACTTTCAAACCAATTTTCATGAAGTTTATAAACATAGATAAATCCATATTTATATGGACACATAAGCATGAGATGTTTTTAAATACTGTGGTGTAGGGCATCATATGGTCGGGCTTGACCGACTGTTCTTTCTTACTTGTTTTTTAATATTTTATTTAATATTAATTTTTTATTTTAATGTTAGTTAAATGGAGAATTGATTAAAACTTTATTCCAAATCCTTTTTTTTTAAACTCGGAAATGCATTTCAAAAAACTTATCCTCCGACTTTTAGAGGGATAATTTACAAGCCATATTTAAATGTAACCTAACTAGCTTTTGATATTTCCCCATAATGATCATATTAAATGTTATATGATGATCAGAAAAATAATTAATAACCTTTTAATTCCCCCGGCTTAATTTGTTAGATTGAACTTACCATTTCATCTAGACTCTTCAAATCGTTAGTGATGATTTGTGGTTGTGGCCCATACATTAACATGGGACCTTGATCATCGTCTTCATCATTTTCTGTATCACTGTCATCGAATATATCGGCTGCTGTACCGATCGTTTCGGTACCCACACCAATATCGGTCTGTTGTATTAAGCCATCGTTTTCGGTTTGTGTGCCACAGCCGATTCCGTTGGCTTTATTATCGGCAGCAATTTCACGATCAATTTGCCGTTCCATTTGTACCAACATGGGAGCAAGCATACCTGCAAAAAAGCATAGAGAATAAGCACAGGAAATCAATTTTAAAATCAAAATAATAAATAAAAGCACTAATTTTGTTTTTATTAACGATGAAACGTTTTGTTTGATTAATATTTATTATTTATTACTTTATTTTTTTTGCTTATTTTTTTACTCACCAAATTTAGCTCCTCTTCTGGCCACTTCTAAAAGGCATAAAATAACATGTTTTTCGTTTTTTCTCATAATGAGGTCGTCTGTTTCGAATAATAGGCACTCTATAATTTTAAGGCTTTTTCTGAAAAAAAAAAACAAAGCCAAACAAAAAAATATAAACAAAACAGATTATTAACTAATCAGTCAAATATTTTAGTTAAAAATATAAAATAAACAAAACAAATTTAACCCTCCAAAGCAAAAACTGTGTACAAGTTCAAAAGTTTTAAAATCGCCAGGTTTTTTTAGGGCGCTTAAATAAAAAAAATGGATAATTTTACAAAAACCAGCTTAAAATTAAAAACAATTAAAAAAAAAACTTTAATAAAAATTAACATTTTCAATAAAATTGTTTAAAAAAACGCTTAAATCAACTAAATCAAATAAAAAGTTATCAAAATTTTCGATAAAAAAAAACCCTGAATTCAGTTTTTTAAACAAAATGTGCTAAAAATTCTCATTAAAGTACAAATCTTTTATTAAATCAAAATAATAATCAATAGTTTTGAACTGAAAAACTTTTTAAACTCTAAATCCGTGCAAAAATAAAAAAACTGGCAAAATTTATATAAAATCGGCGCTGCGAAATATGGCCCCAAAAAATAAATGAAAATTAACCCCAAAGTTGGGGCTATTTTTCATAATGCAATATGGCCCCATTTTTTTTATGAAAAATTCCCCCAAAAAAATGAAAAATAACCCTAAAAATAAAATGAAATATGACCCTAAATTTGGGGTTATTCTTCATTATGAAAAATTACCTAAAAATTTATAATGAATTTGAACCCCAAAAAAGAACACAAAGAAAGTTACATTAAACATTTTCGGTGGAGTTCATATGCCCGAAACTAAAAATCCCAAATTTAGAATCCCGATTTCAAAATCCGGATAATTATACAGTTTTGGTTTTAAAAACCGTACGATTGATAGCATGGTTGGGCTTTCAGCCATGCGCAAGGATTTGTTTCTCTATGGTATAACGAAAACTGGCTTTGCTTACTAAAGCTTCACCTTATAGACGGCCTGCGGCCTGGCGCAAGGATTTTGTCTTCTATGGTATAACGAATACTGGCTTTGCTAGCTAAAGCTCCTCTATATAGCCGGCCTTTGGCCGGGTGATAGGATTTTCTTCTCTTTGGTATAACGAACACTGGCTTCGCTCACTAAAGCTTCACTACTTAGCCGGCCTGGCTTCGCTCAGTAAAGCTTCTCTTAAAAGCAGGCCTTCGGCCGGGCTCAATGATTTTTTCCTCTATGGTATAACAAACACCGGCTTCGCTAACTAAAGTATCTCTGCATAACCGGCAAGGATTGTCTCTACTTTGGTATAAGAATTCGGATTTTTTATACTTTCCCTAGAAACTTTTACATAGAATTTTATAAAATTTGTGTAAACATGTTTGGGGTGATTTTTCATTTCTTAAAGTTTGCATTTTTCATTAGAAGACAAAAATTAGCCCCAAAGTAAAAATTGTGATTTTATTTGGGGCCATTTTTCCTTCCTTGATATTGGGGTCATTTTTTATTCCACTTAAAATGCAAAAACACCCTAACGAAAAAATGAAAAATAACCCAAAAAAAAACAAAAATATTGCGCCAAAATTGCGTGATGTTGTGTCTCATGACAAATTTCGGGGCCGTTTTTCATTTTACTTTTGGGGCCATATTTCCTGAGTTCATTTTGCGCACCGCCTATAATATCATTAAAATTTTTTAAAATTGCTAAAAATGAAACGGTAATTTAAAGAAAATTACTTTGAACTGAAAATTTAATAATTTTACAAATATTGCTAAAATCGAAAAAACTATCAAATTTGCAAATTCTCTAATAAAAAAAAAAATCGCATACAAACTACAACTTCACGGTGAATCTACAAAAAAAAATAAAAAAGTTATAAATCACACAAAAACTCTAATTTTTAAAAAATTACCAATTTGGTAAAATAAAATTATTCAATTTAAAAAAAAAATACTACTTAATTATAGAAATTGTGAAATTACTTAAAATGGGATGATGATTCTCCAGAAAATATCTAAAATATGAAAGATCGATAATTTTACAAAAATCGTTTAAATTTAAAAATAATCGCCAAAATCAATAATTTTTCTTAAAGAACTAATAAAAATTTTTTTTTAGTCTTTTAAATCCCAGAAAAAATCGCAAATTTTACAAAAACCATCAATTTAAAAAAAAAACAAGTTAGAGTGTTATATTCGGCTATGCCGAATCTTTGATACCCTCCACCGACAGTTCGAATGTTTAAGGAGTAATATCTGTATGATGTTATTATTATCTTAAACTGTAACGATTTGTTATTAATTATGGTTTTAGGCGTAATAAACTGTTTTCCGGTAGTAGAGTTTATATGGGGCCTAGGGTAAATTATGAACCGATCATCACGAAATTTTACAGCGTCATTTCTAGTCCTTTAAAACTGTGACGTACCAATTTCTGTTATGATAGCATTATTTATTATGGTTTTAGGTGTACTAAACTGTTTTCCGGGAGTAGGGTTTCTACGGGACCTAGGGTAAGTTATGTACCGATCTTCACGAAATTTCACAGTATCATTTATAGTCCTATAAAACTGTGACGAGCCAAAATTTGTTATGATTGCATTATTTTTTACGGTTTTAGGCGTACTAAACTGTTTTCCGGTAGTAGGGTTTATATGGGGCTTAGGGTAAATTATGGACGGATATTCACGAAATTTAACAGCGTGATTTCCAGTCAAATAAAACAAATTTTTGCAAAATCTTATCTCATTCCATGCCTTGTTCCAGCATTTATGTTATTTTTTATAACAAAATTATTAGGTGGTGGTTCCACATTTTGATTCATAGCTCTGGTCCTACTGAACCGATTTTGCTGGATTTCAATCCCAAACTGCTTAGGATAACTACAAGCAATTTGGCACCAAGGTTGTTCATTTCTTTTGAGTTGTTCGAAAGTGAGCGTGTTTTCAACAGACGGACAGACAGACGGACATGTATATAATTTATGGGGTCTGAGATGAATAATAAAAAAGTTTCACACGGAATGACAAACTTAATATACCCTCTTCACAACTAATTGTGGTGGAGGGTATAAAAAAAAATCGCTAACATCTAAACCACAAAGCATACAGAGATGAAAAAAGAGACGTATGAAAAATGTCCAAATCATTTGCGAGGGCAGCTTTCGAAGAATGACAAAGAAAATGTTTTTTGGTAGTGAAGTGGCAATGTGTAAAAACAGGCCGCTACTATCAACACGAACGGCGTAATCAAAACAAAAAATGCAAAAAGGGCAGCTTTAGAAGAAAGAGACGGGGAAAAACGCAAAATCTTCCGTCTCGTTACGTCTCTGTATGCTCTGTGATCTAAACTCTTTCTAAAATAAAATTATTCAATTTAAAAAAAAATATTACTTAATTATAGAAATTGTGAAATTACTAAAAATGGGATGGTGATTCTCCAGAAAATCGCTAAAATATAAAAGATCGATAATTTTACAAAAATCGTTTAAATTTAAAAAAATCGCCAAAATCAATAATTTTTCTTAAAGAACTAAGAAACATTTTTTTTAGTCTTTTAAATCCCAGAAAAAATCGCAAATTTTACAAAAATCATCAATTAAAAAAAAAAAAAATCGCTAACATCTAAACACTTATAGGTACTATTTTATAATAAAAAGCATAAAAAAAAATTATAAGTTTTGAAAAAAAGAAACCTAAACAAAGTTTATTGCTGAAAAAAACTTTAACAAATTTAGAAGTTACAAAAAATCGCGAATATTTTTTTTCCTATTTAAATGAATAAATTTGATAAAATATCGCAAAAAGGAAAGAAAGTCTTAATTTTTCAATGATGCGATTAAATATAAATAAAAATTGGTCATATGACGGAAAACAAGAGCGTTGCATTCGACAATGCCGAATCTTAAATACCCTCCGCCAAGATTTTGAATAGGAGTATGCCTATATGAGATATATTACTAATAAGTCGAGCACAGTGTCTATTGCCAAATTTAAATAAAATATCATGATTTGTTTTAGAAATATTTTAAGGCTTATTAAAGTGCACGTTCACGAGAATTTCACTCTCAGTCAAATTTTTAAAAATGTATAAAAATTTTCCGAAAATTACGGAACTCATTCATAAGAATTTCAGTCTGTCATATTTTTTAAAAATCATAAATTTTAATATTTTAATTGCCATTTTCTCAATGTATCGACAAACTGTCTGTTACTTAATGTCAACATAAATTTTTTGGAACGATAAACTGTCCGTTAAAGATGTTGGTTTCTCAATATACCGACAAAAAACATTGTTTTCAGCTGGCAACGCCACTCAAAATACATGTAAAAGTTGGGAGTCAGCTGATTGAATTTATCTGTACGGCAAATAAAAGGAAAATAAATAATTGGCAGATGAGTGCCGGTTAGCTTTGCGATAAAATCGAAGCAAATGAGACATTGAGAAAACCAAATTTCTTTAATGTGCAGTTTTTCGTTGGGAAAAAAGATAATTGCCTAATGAGAAAATGGCCATAAGACTAATAAAATATCAAAAAAGTTTTTAATATTAAAACAAATGATTGATACATATTTCCAAGAAAACTTTAAAATTTCGTGTAAATAATCGTATTTTCTTTATAATTTTTTTTATCGCATGCGATATTTTCTGTTCTCTAAATCGCAACAGCAAGAAGTTTGGCGACTTAAAATTACAAAAGGGAACTAGAAGAAACTATAGCAGATCGCAAGCTTAACGCACGAGTTAAGGAACATCATAAAATAAATTTGGCATTATGCGGTTTCAAATCGTGCGATTGTCAGAACATGGCCGATAATTTTTGTACCAAAAATGTCAATATTTTTAAGCAGGTTGTTCCACATTTGGGCTCATAACTCTTTTCTATTGTGTTCTATTGTGACATATTGGTCATATTTGCTATAATTTTGTGAATGTGACAGTCATATAATTATAGCAAATATAACCAATACGTCAATAACTGCCTATAATTTGAAATTGAGGATACTAATTTTACAGATACCGTACTTGAGACGTTTTTTTTAACACTTTTCTGTTTCCGAATTCAAATCATTGAAGTGATTTATCTAATACCGCTTAAAGCTAGTTTACACTATCTCACAAGTCTTACGTATTCCATAATACTTTGTGAGATAGAAATCTAATGAGTTTTGTTGCAACTGTCAAAAAATCTAATTTAACATGACAGTTTGCGTTCACACCATCACACAAAGTATAAACACTCACGCATGAAAAAAAATGCAACCCTGATCCAATGAAAAGTATTATAGTTTAGAAATTTTTCAAAAAACAATGAAGTCGTATGGGATGTCATTTTTTTCGTAAAACTTGTCATTTTCGTGACACATTGCACTCACACTATAACACTTTGTCATATTACTTGAGTTTTTGACATGTAATAATACAAAGTATAATAGTGTAATCTAGCCTTTAAGACGATCAAATACATATTAGATTTAAAAATCGCTATTATGTAAATAGAAAAAATGATTTAAATCGACTAATTTAAGGAAGAACGCTTAAATCTAAATAAACGTTGCAACGCGTTGGTGATTAAACGAAAACGGAAAACGCCACCTACAATCACTAAAAATCAATTGCTTCTCTAAAAATCCGAATTTTAAAAGGTCAAATTGATTAAATCAAGTTTTTAATTTCGCTTTATTAATCGATTTCTTTAGCTTAAGGTTATTTAAAAAAAATAATTTAAACTCATTACCAAGTAATTTAAAATGTAATGAAATGTGTGCATTGTTTTTATTAAAAAACATTGGAAACCTTAAAGAATTTTTTTAATGAAGATTTAATAAAAGAAAAATTTTAATTAAGGGGGCATTTACGCGATGTCTTTTCAGACATCTCTAACAAACACGTTTGTTTTGTTTGTTGGCAATCGGGTTAGAGAAGATATAAGATTTGCCAAACAGACACGAAATCAAAGGTTTTGTTAGGATTCAAAAAATTAATTAACAAGGCTTCGTTTAAATGTGCTAAATTCCCATTTCATAGTCCCAATTTTCACAATGCAAGTCTTATTGATCAGCTTCAGGGATGATAAATGAGAAAACCAATATCGTACCTACGAACTTTAAAAATAGTACTTTTTTGGCCCCAATAGTACTAAATAATTTTTTTATATTTTTTTTTTATTTTTAAAAACAAAAGGTATGTAGTTAAAATTCATTTGTTCATGTAAAGTATATATAGCAAAAAATACATGATCATTAATTATACATAATAATAGGATGGGTAAAATTTGTTTCACGTCGAAAGCACATCGCGAGTTCTATAAGTCCTTCCAAGAGACTTTACCATAGGTCAAAAATGAGTTTTGAGCCCCAGATTTTTCAAAATAGTTAGTTTTCCAAAATATTCAAGAATAGAGGCAAAAAAATTGTGTTTGGTCTACCCAGATCTGTATCATGCGGTTTTTAGGGTCGAGAAATCCATTTATTTTTATTTTTGATTGCCGCCAGAGAGCATTTTCATACTTTTTAGAATTTATCGTCTTTTTTGTGGAAAATTAACGAAAATATGTGCAAACAAGCATCTTCGGATTGCATTTCCAAATTGTGTGTGTATACAATTTTCAATATGTACTGCAGCAACAGGAATGGAGTAAAAAGTCCGAGTATAATAAAATGTAATTTAGCGCCTGTAAAATCTCCTTCAAAATAATTCGGAGTAAAATAATAACGGAGTGGGCTCCCACTGTTGCAAAATTCTGTTGATTACTTCTTGTCGTGCCAACCATCTTGTTGACGAACATTTGAAAATATTATGAATTCGTTCCAAAATAATCTTAAATTGAGAGGAAGTCGTCTTTTCAACTATGAAGAATTTTTGCCAAAAGTGGTTTTCTATATCTTTTGAAAACTTGTCAATATCATCAGAAAATGCAAGCTTATATCTGCCGCTGATATTAAATTTAGAATGTGGCATAAGTAATCGATTAATGAGCAAGTGCAAAAATATGTTCGCAATAGCGGAGTTCAGTGTTTGGTGCAAATGGCCTTGCAAAAAAACAAATGCAAAATATCATAGCTGTTTTGTTAAATCCAACAACAAAAAATATAATTTCCTTAGATTTCGCAAAAAAGCTCCGACATTTTGCATTTTCGCAAGACTATTTGCACCAAACACTAAACTCCGCTTATATTCATTGGACAGTAAATACGAGTTGCCATTTTATATCAATTATAAATATGTAGGTTAAAAAAATTTGGTAATAGTACCAAATGAGTCACGGGGGTACCAGCGTACTTTTTAGTTTTGAATTGTACCAAAAAAAGGACAATTGTACCAACCAACCCTGATCAGCTTGCTACTTGGTAGGCGAGAGTGACGAGGGGAAAAGAAACGAGTACTCAGCTTGCTGTACTCGTCATATGCGTTTTGTTTTCTCATTCGTAATTTTCAGCAGGTCTATTTTGACAATTATCTTTCATATTTATGTCAAAACGCACATATACATTCATACAAATAAAATAACAGATAAATAATAAGACTTGACTCGTGAAAACGCCGAAGCTGATTCAAAGAAGAAAATGTGATAAGTTTATCAATAAGACTTGCATTGTGGAAATTGGAACATAGTATTGATAACCTGAAATTTATTGTTGATGGGATAAGCTATTCCTATGCGCATTTCACTGGTTGCTTAGGCCAGATCGTCAGGAAACTTCATCCAAAGATTTTAGAAAAACTAAAGATATTATACAAATAAAACTGTTAAGCGAATAAGAATTATAAGCCCTAGTTTTACTTGTAACAATATCGAAGCTTAAACAAAAACAAAACAATAAACAGTAAGCTTATCTTTTTCTTACCGCCCCGACTACAATTGTTTGATTTTTGGTTTTCATGTTTGTTTTTGTGTTTTTCAATGTGTATAAAAAGAAAATAGACAATTATACATGAAGACAGACATGTGTGGAAAGACATCGTGTAAATGCAAAAGGTTTTTGATTGCATCCACAAAAGAGAATGAATAAATCGGACATGTCTGAAAAGTCAACGTATAAATGCCCCCTAAGTTTACATATTTATAATAACTATCACGAAAATATTGATGAAGATTAAACAAAAAAAAAAAAAAATTAAGATATTTTTAATTTGATTAACAATCACGAAAAACGTAACAAAATTAATTTGTTCAGCTTCTTTTCACTCCTGCTCCTCGCTGACTTTTGATTTCTAAATTAAAACAAGAATTTTATCAAAGATTTTTCCATCATCTTAAGATTATTTTTTATGTTTATTTTTTGAATTTTGTTTTGAAATTTATGTTCAAACTGCCATTTAGTACTTATTTTGAGGCATTCATGCATTCATTGCCTCATTATAGGCCGAACACATCAAAGTGCTTTTTTTCATCTTTAGCAAACGAAAGTGAACGACGACGATTCGTTGACGAATAAAATTCGTTTAAGGCAATAGATTTCTTGTTTTTGGTAACTAATGGCAGCATCAGTGAGTAAGTGCCGCAAGTAAGTAGTTGCTTTCGGTTTTAGTTTCTTGTTGTTTTTCTTTTTTGTTTGTCTTAATTTGCTGTGAATGAATTTTACGCGGATACGCTTTAATTTAGTTGATCTAAATTTAATTGAAATTTCATTTCATTTTCACGCACATCAACATTCATCCGTCCTTCTTTACTCTTCTTGTTAGAAAAAAAGTTTCATTTTGTTTTAGAGATTCTTTTAATTTTCATTGCTGTTTTTGGTGTGATTTGATTATTGCCAAGAATTTGAGTGTTTTTCGTATTTTGTATGATTTTTTTTTATCATACGAGATTCTAGTTGAAAGTGCAATGATCGTAAGGAATGTATTTTTTTTATGGCATGTTTTTTTTAAAGCAAATTAGAGAGTGTCAGAAGAAAAGTACAAAAATGTTTTTCTATTGAGATTACCAGAGATTCATCAGCGGCAAGTTATTGACACTTTTAAATGTTTTTTTTTACACGAGACGCGAAACACTAATTAAATTGTATTAATTTAATTTGCCGAGGTACACAGGATACAATTTGAAGCCAAAAATAAAAATTATAAAGTTCAAAGAATTTTAGTAAACTTCTTCTGGGAAGGTTTAAGACTTTACGTTGAAAATATAATGAAATTGTGTTTTGAAGTTAATACTTTGGTACTAGATAGTTTGGTAGCAATAGTCGTTCGCGATCATTAGGAGATCTGCCGATTTAAAATTATTCCTTTAATTCCCAGTGGAACATAGGGCCAGCACAAATGCCTTTTATTTACATCTATCTTTTGCGAATCACAATATTTCCATACAGGATACGTCATGTTGTCGAAGCTCGGCCTCGTTTTATCCAAGTGTTGGCGTGCTTACCAGGTCTTCTGGAGCCTTTAGGGTATATTCAATAGACTGGCGCATTATCGCCTACACCCTTTCTTATCCTTTGTCCCAGCCATTTAAGTTTTCAAGAGCGTATATCTGGTTCCAGTGGTGTTTGGTGAGTTCGGTTTCAAAGCTCTTGATTGGAAATAGTTATTGGCCAACCTAAAGGTTGGTCCAACCATAATGCACGATGTTAACTGTGAGTCGCACTTTAACGAAAAATTTTTTCGCCGACCTTAATTTGACATTTCTTTGTTTCAGTGTTTGAAAAATTCAACCATGGAGAGGTAAAAAATAGAGCAGCGTGTTAAAATTGTTTAAGCCAATTTCGAAAATGGGCGTTCAAATGAAAATGCATTTCGTGCAGTGCATAATTGATTCGTTAACAATCAGAATTGCCGCATTTGGTGATTGTTGAAAAGCCGATGCAGCCACAAAGAGTGACTGTCTGATGCGGTTTATAGGCTGGCGGCGTCATCGGCCCATACTTCTTCATCTTCGCTTTCGCGAGATGATAACGGACATCTTGTGGCCAGAAATTGATGATATGTATCTGGACGATATTTGTTTCTAACAGAATGGTACCACTTGCCACACAGGCAACAAAACAATGGCTCTATTGCGTGAGGAATTCAATTGCCGTGTTATCTTACGTCGTGGCGATGTTAATTGGCTGCCACCATCATGTGATTTGGCACCGATGGACTTCTTTCTTTAGGGATATTTAAAAGAAAAATTGTACGTCAATAAGCCAAGAAGAATTTAAAAGCTAAAGGATGATATAATTCGGCACATTTACGACATTGAATCTCAGTTATGTTTCAGAGTCATTGACAATATGGACGCACCATGGCATAGAGGTAAGCCACCGAAGCCGTGGCGAGCATTTTGCCGATATTCTGTTTTACACTTAATTGCCATAGATTTTTTTATCATAATAAAAAATATGAATATAATTTTCTGAAAACATTTTGTTTAATTACAATTAACATCGTGCGTTTTGGTTGGATGACCCTTTATTTCTTTGTTTAAAATTTGCAAGCTTCTTAACAGTAAAAGTTAATTGGCTTGTAAGTACTGATGGTAACTTAGCAACAGTGTTTAAAATAAATTTTTAACACTTGGTCCTTCGGACCATATCTGAAAACATTTTTGTATTTTATACAGATTTTAATTATTTCTTATTCTCTGGGCTCCTTAATAAATGAAAAAAAATTTTTTTGCTTAACTTTTTATGTTTAATCTTGAACAAATGGTCCTTCGAACCATAACTTAATAAATCTGTTTTGTTTTACATTAACGGCCAATTTCGCCAAGTTCAGTTATAGTTAACTACCAGTTACTGTTTATTGTTAACTGGAAGTTTAAGTTATAGTTAGTTTTAACTGAACTTGGTGAAATTGGCCGCAAGTTATTTTGGTATTTTGGTTGTTCAGACATAATTAAAAAATCTTAGCAACTGCATGTTTAAAATAAATCTTTTACAATTGGTCCTTTGAACCATATCTGTACTTTGCATAGATTTAAATAATTTATGATTTAATGTTTTTAGCATTTTGCTTTAAATGCAAGTTTAAAATTAATCTTAAACAACTGGTCCTTTAACCATAAATTAATCTTAAACAACTGGTCCTTTGAACCATAACTTAACAAATTTTTTTGTTTTACATTATACGGCAAAATTCACCAAGTTCAGTCATAATTAACTATCAGTTATTGTTAAATGTTAACTGGATGTTAAAGTTATAGTAAGTTTTAACTTAATAGTTCCTGAATCAATAATTAGTATTGTGGTTATTTTGTTGAACTATTTATGGTTTTTAATCCAAATTTTTAATATTCTTAATTAGGCTTAAGTTCATGAAAATTAATTTTCATTAAATTATTTTTATGAAGAAAGGAATTTCACAACATGAAAATCAATTAAAATTGTTATCAAAAATCTTTCATCCTTGACGTGGCTGGGGCTCGAACCCTGGCCGGCAGGTTACCATGACATGTTTCGATCGTAACCACTCGATCTCCTCAGATGGATTTGCCGTCTTACACTCGCAGCCATCGACGACTGCTGACGTCAATAGTCAAACATCAATCCTTAAACCAAATTGTATTTTAACATTTGGTAGATCGAAATTTGCTTTCCTGAATGACTATCCTTTTTAATTGATTTTACATGTTTTTTCCTTTGTCTGTTTTTTCGTACTTTTGTCAAGAATTTTTCTTGAAGTCCAAGTACATTTTTTTGTTTTCTGATTTTGTCTTTCTCTTTTCTGTTGACCTTTTTCAGCACAACTTGAAGGACAAATGTACACATAGAGCTCGTGCCTTAGCTTTAACAATAATTAGTATTGTGGTTATTTTGTTGAACTATTTATGGTTTTTAATCCAAATTTTTAATATTCTTAATTAGGCTTAAGTTCATGAAATTTAATTTTCATTAAATTATTTTTATGAAAAAAGGAATTTCACAACTTGAAAATCAATTAAAATTGTTATCGACAATCTATCATCCTTGACGTGGCTGGGGCTCGAACCCTGGCCGGTTCGAAAATTAAATTTCATGAACTTAAGCCTAATTAAGAATATTAAAAATTCCTGAATCTTTAATAATGGCTCCTTCGAACCATATATGTGCTTTGCGTGGATTTAAATAATTTTTATAATTAATCTTTAATAACTGGTCCTTCGAACCAAATTTTAACAATTTTATTTCTCATAAAGTTAAATTATATGTATCTCATTTTCTTTAAAAAAAGTGTTTAAGTTTTTCCACCACAATTCAATAGTTTTAGCAACTACTGCGTGTTTTCAAAAAATCTTTAAAAATTCGCCCTTCACATCATGTAAATTAACTTTTGCGTTGTATTTTACTTAATATGTAAGAATATTTTTTTTTCAATTACAAAATTGCTCTTCTATATTTCATTTTGAGTTTAAAATATCAAAATTTGTTTTGTTTCAAAAATAAACCAAAGTTTTTTTCTTACCTGCACCAAGTTATAAAATTTGATACATTGTCGCGAGCAAAGAATGTACCGCTTTTTGCCGCTGGCAAATAGTGAACATTGCCCATGGCCAATATGGGACCTGCCGAGCCGGAAGTTATCGAACGTGTCATTGATTTGTTACGGGCCTGACGCCTGGCCAAATAATCTTCAGCTGCTTGGCGTACGTAGTTTGCATGCTGTAAAAAAAGAAAAGAAGAAATGATTAATTTTAAAATTCGCAAAAAAAAAAATTTCAAGAATTTTAAGTAGCAAATGAAGAAAAGAAAAACTTATTTTTATCAACAAAAAATTGTTTGTTTTTGCATTATTTAAACGAGACATAGAAATATGTTGCATTAAGTAATGCAAAATGCAACACAATAGCAACATTTTGAGGCTAGATAACAGAAAATAGGCGACATGAGGATGGCTATGATAAAAGGGAGTTTAGGTGAGGAAGGGGTTGAACTTACAGTAAGTTTATAATTTAATGAAAAACAAATGCTACTTTAGTTTTTGAAAGAAATAAGCAATTGAAAACTAATTAGAAAGTAAGAATAATTTGAATTAAATCTTCCTTGATTTATAAAAAAAAAACGTCAATATCTAACAAGTAAGGCCACTATTAATGTCACATCTAATCAAATATTAAAAGTTATATTGTGATCTTTTCATGTGCTGGCTAACCCTAAAAATGTGTCTTTTCTACAAATCATATCGATTATTTAATACCCATGTCATCTCTTAAAAAACCCTTGCTAACATCTGGGTCTGTTTACTATCTGATTTTAAATTTCAATTAAAAATTTTGTTTGATAAATGACAAGTAATCTATTGTCACGTTTTTTAATTTAATAGTTTTCTGTTTATTTTTAAAAATAAGTACCAGCACTTCATATCAGAGAGAAATTAATTGTTATTATATTTAAAAAAAATAATTTGTATTTGCAGTCTTAGTTGTCTTTAAATATTAAAATAAACAATTCATTGTTATCGTTTGCATAATAGTGACAGAAACAATTAAAAAAAATAATAATGGAAAATAATGTTTATCTTTAAAGAAATAAGTAATAAATAAATATTTCAGCAGCGAATCGCAAACTGTGAAAAATTTGCATCCTACGAACGTGAACAAAACAAACACTAAATTAAATTATATGTATTTTAAGAAGATTTTAATTAAACAAACTTTATAAAATAGATGAAAATTATGTATTTATTATAGGGGTAAGTAATTTAAATAAAAATAAAAAATGGTCCTTCGAGCCATTCCCGTATTTGGTATATATATAACAGTAGAGTTGTGTCGGTCATGAACGAACTAGTTCAATTGAACGGGTCAGTCAGATGAACGATGAACGGCCGTTCAGTTTCATCGTTCAATTCCGTTCAATCGGTCACTTGCATGGATCACTTAGGTCTTTTTAGTCAGTCGGTCACTTGTTTACCAAACAACTGGTTGAAAAGAAACAACAATACTATTGTGATGTATATGTGATGCCAGTATAATATTCTTATTTCATTTACTCATTGCCACATTCTTTTACACATTTTCATAATACGATCAGGGCTGTCAAGTTTCTTGGCGACTTAATTTTCAATTTGGCGACATGCGATTTCTTTTTGGCTGATTTTAAAATATATGGCGATTTTGTTGTAAATTTGATAATACTAACTGCCTATTTCACGATGTCAATCGAACGTTTACGTTCGCACAAATAACATGTAAACCAAAAACAAATTTTTTAATTTTGTTTTTGATTTATATGTTATTTGTGCGAACGTATACGTTCGAGTGACATCGTGAAATAGGCAGTTAGTCCCAATTTACACTAGGGAAATTTCTTGCCGGATATTTTTTGAATTTTCTTTTAATTTTACCTGAAGCGTTTACATATGAAACATTAGAAGTCAGACGGAAATTAATACTTGTATGTAAACAACAAAAAGTAAGAAAGAGAAATGAAAAAAATGTCCAGTACAGATAGTCATGTACTAAACACTCTACCTTTTCGACCCCTCGCCATCAAACTTCGTCTGTACAGCAAGAAATGTCCCTAGTGTAAATTGGGACTAATGGGTTTTAAAACGCGTTTAAGCTAAATGTTATTACATTAGAGATGATTAAGATGACAGATTATTAAGAAAAAAACCAAACAAACAAATTAATATTTCTTTTAAGTATTAAAAATGGATAAAAAATACTTTATAAAGTTATCAGAAGATTATTTTAAACATATTAATGATAAAATTGTAAAAATTTATGAATTATTTAAGAAAAAAAAAAAAAAAAAAACAAAACGTTAAGCAGAGTTAAAGAACCCAAGTGTGAGCATAGTATAAGCCATGAATTTGTTTTGAGACTCGTATACAAATTTACCGTTTGTTATTTGGAAATACTATTTCAATGTGGTATTCCATGTAATATAAATTAGTTTTTGAAAAAATATATAGCTATAAGGATACGTCCGGTACGTACCATTTTAAAGAACTCTTTATGTGCATGTTATTCCAATTGTTAATGTCTGTGTTGAAAGAGTTATTTTTAATAATTAACTCCACTAAAACTCGCTTTCAAAATTGAGTGCAGTATAAACTTCTTGGCACATTATTACGAGCTATAAATTATATGAATGTAAATAGCACGTTAATACCTTCACATGATAACTGAATCGTACACATTGTTTTCCAAAAAAACAGTAAGAATGCCTTACCGGTGAAATGTATAGCATTTTAGATATATATCCAATATTTATTTAATACTAACCACAAGAAATCGTTTTGCTGCTTTAGTTAGACTATTGTAAACTATTGTAACTTTTTTGTGTTCACCAAACATTTTAATTAAACAATTTATGTATCAACGCGACTTTTTCCCATTTTTGGCAAATTTTAGCAAATAGGAAGATATTTATTTTTTAGGATTTATAAAAAATATTTTTAAAACTGTTAAAGATATATTTTATATTGTCAAAAACGCAAAAAAAGGCTTTGGCGATTTTGAACATTAAATTTGTCAAAAAAGATCAAAATTAATCCGACAACCCTGGCTGCTATTCACAATTTTACATGAGCGTTGCCAGTTGTTCTTAATATAAAACCCGCCAAATGCAAATTTTTTATTTGAGCAAAAAATTGTATACATATTTATTTCATTTATTTTTTAAATTAGACCTTAAAATAAATAACCAAATTCAATATTCGACAACTTTATTAATTAAAGCTTAGTCAAGTTTTAGAACACGAAATTATTAGGGAAAGCCCATTTTTAATGTAGATATAACTAAAGCATTCGTTTATTAATGATGCCCCTAATTTTTAAAAAAGAAAGCTGGTCGTGTTCGTACCTAACAGTTAGTGCCGGTTCACACACGTCAAGTTTTACTCGTCAAGTCTTGAGCTTTTATGAGAGAAGGGAAAAGAGAATGCCATTTCATTTCCCCTCTCTCCAAAAAACTCAAGACTTGACGAGTCAAACTTGACGTGTGTGAACCGGCACTTATCTTTACCTATTTCAACAATCATTTAGCATATATGTTTTATCCTTCAGTTTTCATTAAAAAACTTTTATACTATTAATTACTATGCACTGCTAGATTTCTTTTTGTAGAAATTACAGGCAAAAAACTGGTAAAATAAAAAAAAATATTAGTTTATAAGAATCTACTTATGCATTTAAATTGCTTTTATTTAACTTGCAATGTATGTTTGTGGGTAAAATCTTGCAACTCAAATTTAAAGCAGATTACTCGAACCGATTTAGCTGACATTTTGTAACATATGTTCAGTTTGGATGACAATGCATGGTTAACTGTGTAAAGTTATTATACATCTAACATGTATTGACAAGCAACATGCTTTTATATCATATAAATTGATTAATGACATTATAAGTTCGAAAAACAGGCAGTAAAATTTTTTAAGTAATTATTTCTCTTTAAATAAAGTTACCTAAACATTTACAGCCGTATTCATAAACATTTTAAACTCCATTTCAAATCTGTTTTAAGCATAAATCGTTAAAATTGTATTCATAAACGAATATTACCTTAAAAACCCTATTTTAAACCTTGTGTAAATAAGCGAATTTTAAAATTGGTTCGACCCTTGTTAAAACCTATTTTTAAATGACATTTTTGCTTTTTGCTGTGTGTTTATGGTCATTTTGAACATTTTTGCGAGAAATTTTAAGACAATATATTATTATGTATTTAAACATTAAAAATAAAATGAAATTAAAAAATATGTATGTATGAAAAATGTATATTATTAATATATTTTTCAATTTCACAAATTAAAGCTCAAAAAATTATTAATTGTACATTATGAACTAGTGATGTGTAAACGATCAAAATAAATAAAATAAAACTCGTTATTTGAATACTTTTTGATATCAGCAATAAAATCATCATCTAAATTGCACTTTGTTTTGTTTTGTTAGAACTCTTTATTTTTTTAAATATAACTGAACAACCTAAACAAAAGCGGCAAGCGTTTTTTTAAAAATTAAAATTTTATTTAAATACAATTTCAATAAAACAAACCGACATAGCGATCTGTAAAATAAGATTTATCAGCCGGGTGGTTTCTAATTCGCATTCTAATGGTTTGTTTCGTATAAATTGTATGCAAATGAGAAGTTTTGACATACAAAAAACGCTTCCGCACTTATTTAGGTAGCTCAGTAAGAGACAACTATTCATATATAAAAAACAATTTTTTTCTCACACACGACAAAAAAAATTTTAGATACGAATACGAGTATGAATTAGTAACCACTGTTTTACAGCATTATGATTCATGTGACAAATAAAAGAGATAGCGTTGCCACCATCAAATTAAAAAATACGGTAAAACGTTTATTCGTTAAAATGCTGATTATGAATACGAATTTAAAAAAAAGCTTTTTTAGGCTTAAAATGTTTTTTAACTAAAATTCATCTAAAACCTGAATTATGATTTTTTTTATGAATACGGCTGTTAGAATATGAGAACACCAAACAAGTATGAAAACCGCCACGTTTAGCGAGAAATCACTACATATGGCAGCCCAGATTGTACTATGAAATTTTCTAAACAATGTGGCAAATTGCCACTGGCAATGTGTTAAAAGAAACAAATATAGTATACTGGTACAACATAAACATTTTAATAGTATTGTTTCTTTTTAATCAGTTGTTGGGTAAACCAAAAAACAACTCAGAATTTTTCGTTTATTGTTTTCTATTTTTGGGTACACTCAAAAAGTTGTACAGTAACTGAATGTAATTTACTAAAATCATTTTCCGTAGAAAAATTATTTTATAATGTTATTTTATAATTAAACTAATTCTTTAACTATTTCTATATGTTTCTCCAAAAAATATATGTTCAGTTATTTTTTATTCATAAAATAAAACTGAAATACTTAACTGCAAAGATATTTTAAATTATTTTATTATTTACATACTTATAGGAACATGTGCACATAAATTAAAAAACACAAATTTTTCGCTGATTTGGGAGGTAATAATGACAGGTATAAATACTGTTTTAGCTGTTTTAGTATGTAATTTAAATTGAGTTAAAATTAATTGAAAAAACCTTTGAATGTATTTTTTGTAGTTTGTACATTGAAATAACAGAAAAATTTATTAATTTTTAAAGAATTTCTCCGTTTTAAAATTAACATTAAAAAATAGCCGCAAAATTCCTTTATTTTAAATGAAATTTCAGTTTTTCAAACTAAATATTATTTTGAATTTACCTACATAATATTTTGAGTGTAACATCAAACAAATATGCTATACTTGTTTCTTTTAACACATTGCCGTATTCAATCAATTGTGAATGAATGAACGAAATCCACAAAAGACCGACTGACACAAAAGATAAACTGACCCAAAAGACAAGTGACCCGAAATGAACGATTGAACGAAGTGAACGAACTCGTTCACTGTTTTGAATTGAACGTTAATGACCGGTCACCTAAATGAACGATTAAGCCCAAGACTATATAACAGAGGTCTGCTATGAATAAGGTTTTTACATAATTTCATATAAAATATAAAGATGTTTGTTTGTATGTATATTACCACATTTCATCACATTTATCAAAAATATTTGTGTTTTTCGATGTATTTTTCTCTTTAAACCGCCATCCAAAGAGAAAGGCTGGTACAATCAAAATAGATAACGCAGTGCAACAAAATTCGGATCATCGCCGCCAGCCTCAACACTTGCAACGCGAAATGAAAGTAGCATACCAATAGAGCAAATCAGCCAAAGGGTTTAAAAAGTTAGTTCGGGTTCCCGAAATATCGGCCCCGAAAGTTTTTGAATTTTTTGAAAAGGCGTTTGGTATAAGTCAAAAAATATACTTAATGTACTTCTGAGCTAAAAAAAAAATTCAGTAGAAACGTATGGCGATTCTTTTCTTAGAATTTATTAACCCTCCAACTCTCATTTTAAGGGGTCATTTTTGACCTTATTCCCAACTCTTACACAAAAGTATACTAAAACGGCACTTTTAAGGGTTAAAATTATCTACGAATATTTTCTGCATCAAATTTTATTAGGGGTCTTTTAAGACCAAAAGTTCGTGTGATGTATTTAAAACGGATTTTCGAAATTTCGGGCAATGAAATTTCTGAATTTTTTTAAATGGCGTTTGGCACAAGTCAAAAAATAAACTAAATGTACTTCTGAGCTAAAAGACTATTTCAGATGTCTTCAGTAGAATTGTATGGCGGTTCTATTCTTAAAATATATTAATCCTCTAGCACTCATTTTAAGAAGAAATTTTTTAACTTCAACACAAAAATGAAACTACAACATCAACCGCAGAACAAGAAGTAAAACCTACATTAATTTCATGTTTAAAAAGTTAAATTAAAAGCAAAATTGCCCATATAGTTTATATTTAGTTGAATACATAAAATTTTTAATTTAGAAGCCATGTCGGGTATTATGCTGGTGTTTTATAATTTAAAGTCTGTAAAGTGTATTACGGACCTGTCTCTGGGGTAAGTGTTTTAGGTTAGAATCAATCTAATTTCACTTTCGGATTATTTCAAGTACAAATTCGGGATAACTTATGGACAAGTTAAGTATTTCGCACTTGTATAATCCGAACTTGAATCATTCTTTCTGTACTTGATTCAAGAAAATCCGTATATACTGTTAAATGTATACCGCTTTGTATTGATTTACGGATATGTATATTGATTTTTCTTTTGAGTGAACAAGTAGAATGGTTCCCAATACACAGCATATGCCAGAAATTGACAGAACAGTTTATTAATTTGGTACAAAAAGCTTGATTATAAATTCACATTACACACAAGTGGGCGGGATTAGATAAGTGGGCGAAACTAAATAGTATTATGTACATCTGATTTGGTACAAATAGAATGATTATCAATACACAGCATCTGTCAAAAATGGGCGGGATTGGAGAAATGGGCAAGACACAAACTAGAGTTCTGTATATCTAGAGAACAGCGACCGCTACACAGAAAGAAAAACACTCGGGATAAATCAAGTTTTTTTTGATTACTTTAAGTACGAGTCGTACTCAAAAAATCCAGTACGAATAACACTAAATCGTACTCAAAACAATCCTAAATGGGATTACTCTCGAAAATCAATCCCGGAATTTCTTGAAATAAGTATAAAATTCTTGAATAAAGCAAAAAAAAAAAAAGATTAAACTTTTCGTTGTGTTTTACCCTCCGGATTACGCATGTTTTGATTTCCTAAACAAATTGAAAAAAGCTCTGGCCAGACTCACGTGTACCACGAAGGGTTAAAAAGTAAGTTTGAACTCTCATTCTCATTTAGTTTATATTTTTGGTTAAATATGTAAAGAAAAAACAATATCGGGCATGATGTTGGTGTTTTATCATTCTGTAAGTAAATCAATCATTATAATTATAAAAAATCTACTTTATAATAATTGAATTAAGCGCACTATGAGATTGATTCAGTTTTACCTAAATCAATCTAATTTTCGGATTATTTCAAGTACGAAATCGCGATTGAATATGTAAAAATTAAGTATTTTGCGACTGAAAATCCGTAATTGAATCAATCTTTATGTGATAGATGATTCAAGAATATCCGTACTATTAATACCGCTTCGGATTGATTTGAGTACGGATGGTTTGATGTATCTTTTGAGTGTATAGTTTAAAAATTTTGTACACTTAAAATGGGCATTTCGATCGATATTGAATGCCGTAATTTGGCCCCAGAACAATATTTTTAAATCAGTATTATTAAAAATATTTTATTTACTAAATGTCACAAAGAAAATTCCAAAAAATTATTTTCTATGTAGCTTAAATCACCGAGCAATAGTAACGTAGAGCTTTTTTAAAAATGACAAGAGTTTTTAGCAGGAATCAAACCCGCAACCCTTGCACTAACAGACTAACTTGCTACCGACTGGAAGCCTTTTAAAAAAAATTTATGTTAACATAAAAATTAAGTAGTTCTGCGAATCACATGCATAGAAACTTCAAGTTTTTGAAAAATCTAGAGTCTTGTAAACATTAATATAAATATTAAACTAAAAAACGGTTTAGCTATAAAGAGGTTTTAGAATAAAATTCAAAAAATGTTCGATCACTGTATGGTTAAAATGAGTCTGTAAGAATTGGTCTTTCAAATCTTTAATAAGAAACTGTTTATAAGACATGGTCCTTCGAACCAGCATGGAAAACAAATGCCTTTCTTAGTTAACCTAAATATTTAAGATAATTTCTTATTTTGTTTAAGAACCTCTGACCTCACTATTTTCATTCTTTTGAGTTCCATGCGAAAAAGGGTTTGTAGTATATGTTAACGTTCGGTATCATTTGTGCTTGTTAGATAAAGAAAAATTATTAATTGCACATACTATTTCCAATGCTTTTGTTAAAGCATTCTTTATAGTTTTTCTTTTTTTGTCTTCGTACAATAGTTGCTTGGTTTGTTTTTTTTTCTCCAAACGTAACGTATGCAATGAGGCCAATTAAATGTCATGTCATTCTAGAGCTAAAGAAAAATGTACTTTTTTTCAACGCATTCACACAAAATGTGTGCAAATTATGCTTGGCCAAGACAGGGCACCACCTATTCTTAGCAATGATATGTAAAATAGCAAATGATAAATTTTTTTTATGCAATGAAGACCATTCATTCCTTTTAGCAATAATGAATGTTTTTGCTTAAATGCTTTAGAATTTTGGAAAAAAGTTTATTTGAATGCGTTGTTGTAACGGAAAGAATAAATGAAAAAAAAAATTTTTTTTTGAGCAGAATGTTCAAAGGAATGATTTATAATGTTAAGGTGTATGTAGTTGAAAATTGAGCCGGGAATAAGATTAACCTCTGTGATGTTACAAATTAAGATATGTATATAACTTTAAATTCACCGATCAAGTACTGATCCTTCGAACTCTTAAAAGTAATTCTTGTAAACTTAAAATTAAACAAGGAATCTGAATTTATTAGAAATTTTTAAGTGAATCAAAAACAATACTTTAAAATCAATACTTTTTGTTCAAAATTATTATAAAAAACTTAAATGTTACATTTAAAAAGAATAATTTTAATAAACCAGCTAAAAATGATCGTTTTTATAATGTTAGCAACTTTGTGTATACAAACTTTGTGTTTGAGTAAATCTATTTAGAGTAGACTTTAACTTATATCGGTTCAAAAATAACTTTCAATTTGCTTCATATATTGAAATGTGACAAAGTCATCTCTGATAAAATTCTTCAAACGGGCAATTTGTTTTAATGCTTCATCGCAAGTATTTATAAAATCAGATTATCTACATGTATCTCGTCTTCAGACTGAATTATATCCGACACTGCGCTGGAATTTCATATATCAACTAGCTGACCCGACAGACGTTGTCCTGTCCAAATTAGGAAAAAAAGTTGCGTTCGATTTTTAAAATCCGTTGAAAAGATACGAACATTTGAAAGAAAATTAGTCAAATCGATGGAGCCGTTTTCTGATTTTAGGTAAATCGAAAAAAGTGGGCGTTAAAGTGGGCGGGGCTAATTCTTTTCCGTAAAAACCTAAGTTGGACCATGGCGATGATTTTAAAGAAAAAATCGTCCAAATTGGTCAAGCCGTTCTCAAGTTACGCGCTTAATAGAAAAAGTGGGCGTAAAAGTAGGCGTGATACATTTTTCTTTCGATGAAAACGTAAAATGGATTAATACGAACATTTAAAAGAAAAATTAGTCAAATCGATGGAGCCATTTTTTTGATTTTAGGTAAATCGAAAAAAGTGGGCGGGGCAAAATTTTCTTTTCGTATAAATCTAAGTTGGACCATGGCGTTCATTTTAAAGAAAAATCGTCCAAATTATTTAGAAGTCATTGGTGGTGCAATATGAAAATTGACCGAAAATCAAAAATCAGACTTCACAGCGTCACCCGCCTGAATATTCGAAAGATTCCCTGAAAATTTCATGCTAATCGGCCCAGCCATTTTGGAGTCCATACGTTACATACCACAACCTGTTTTATATATATTGATACAGTCATATTCAGTGTATACGCTGTCATCTACTTTTAAAAATTCTTCAAAGGCATTTGATTGACTGAAAAGTTCTTTTAAGTTTGCATTTGTTGCAAGTGGGATATCATCTTCGGTGATCTGAAAGATTATAACTAGCTGATGAGAATCCAGATTTCCGAAAGTCTTTAAGTGATTATAAAGCAGACAACATGAGCTAAACAAATAACTTCCCTAAATAAATATCTATTTCTTTGCGATCGTCAACCAGTGCTGCCAGATGTGTTTTCAACACCATCTGTAAAGTGAGTCCGGCTAGGTTTTGAAGTCCAAATAAATGAAACAAGCAGTTTGACAACAATAATACCATGATGTTTCTGTGAATATGACGGGCATGTTCTGACAATCACAAAACGCTAAACATTGGCGATTTGCCTTGAAATTGTATAATACGTTTACTGTAAATCGAAATAGCAAGAAATTTGGTGACTTCCAACCTCAAAAGAATGCTTAAGGGAACTTTTAGAAATTATGGCAGATCGCAAGAAAAACGCACGAGTTTCAGAACACTATAAAATAAATCTGGCGTTTTGCGATTTCAAATCGAGCGATTGTCAGAACATGGCTGTTAAACATTTTTAATATTTACACAAACATGCTCTACAAGTTTTGCAATTGTTTGTGTAACCGTTTTTGTGGTATATTTGGCCCTTAAGTTTATTTCAAAGAAACTCTTTAACTTTGCTGTCAAAAAAATGTATTATAAATACAACAATAATTGAAAATCGTTAGAATTCCCGCTTATAGCCAAAATCGCAATTTTTCCATAATGTTTTTTTAATAAAAATCGCTAGATTTGACGAGAAAATAGCTAAAATAAAAATACCCACGAAATTTTACCATTTCTTTGACGGGATTAACTCACTTTTCTTTTCAATAATAAATTTTTAAGAACATATCTCCAGCCCTGACCAGAACTACCAAAAATTGCATTATTGTTAATTTGCGTTCATGATGTTATACTGACATATTAAGAACATACATAATTATATGAGTACAAATTTCTCCAAATTTTGTCGATTGTTTTTGGACACTGTCTACACTTTTATCTGCCTTTGAAATCAGAAAAAATGTTGGCTTCTACTTTGTTTTGTATCATTCGTTCGTGCTGCTGTGTGTAACACAAAAAATATTGGTATTACCCCCCTTTAAGTGTACAAATCGTATCATATCACTTTTTGAGTCGATTAAACGATACCCTCAGCCCGGGTGCCTGGCAGGCTGGCGGGTTGTCCGTCCTTGTAACCTCGTGTGCAAAGTACAGGTCGCAATTTTGAATGTTAAATTTCATGAAACTTTTTACATTGGTTTAAATTCATAACGACGAAGCATGCTGAAAATGGTGAGAATCGGTTCAAAGTTTTACATAGGCCCCATACACACTTCTTTTTGGAATAGTGTTTGTGACTATAAACCATCTATTTATGTTGGTATTTAGATTCCATTTACGCTTAACTTTTTTATTGGAATCGTTGCATATTTGACTTCCATCACCAACAAATTAGGGCTGGCTATAGGAGTTGTCCGTTTAAGGAGGTTTCACTATATTTATATTTGGAGGGTTCAAAGCTGAACCGAACCAAGTCATAAAATAAAATGCATATATGTATTTCAAAACTGGTGTGAAATTCTTCGCAAAGTTTAACTCTATCGAGTTCTGTAACGGACTAAATCAAACATTTTTTCGTTCCAAAGGTAACGGTAATAAACCCATGTCAATGGCTCCAGAAATTAATTGAAATTCACTTACTCAAACTCAAACTCTTCAGCTCTGAGCCCTCCATTTATACTTTGGAAAAAACTTATTTACTTATAATGTTATGGTATTTGTACTTAAGGATTTTTTTTAAACTTTTTTCAAGTTTTTTAATTATTTGTCGTGGAAACAATCACGCATAATCTGTTTAACCCATAGCAAAGAATTGATTAATGGGTCGATTACGGATGGCAACTGAACTGAAGTTGAGTTACCAGTAGCGTAATCAGGCAACGCCGCTCATGTTTGAATATAAAAAAAAAACAAAATCGTATATTTTAACATGAGTAGCGTTGCCTGACTTCGCTGCCAATAACTCAGCTTCAGTTGTGTTTTGTCAAAATAAAAAATATTTTTAAAGGTTTGAATTAGGTAAATATATTTGTTAAGGGTATTCATTTCAGTTTTTTTTTTATTTGTTGAAAAAATGGAAAAGTGGAAAATGTAATTTTTGTTACAACAACCACAAGAAAAAAAATTCCACCAAAAGTTACATTTTTATCAAACTATAACCAAGTGAAAAAAAATCAGCATAAAAAGATGTAATTTTCCGCTTTAAACGTCAAACGAAATCATGTTGCCATTCATAACAAATTTTTAATTTTTAATACAAAGTACGAAAAATTGCATCTCTTTTTATAAACTCTTTAATTGTACAACTCTGATTTTAAAAATTATTTGTTATATTTACAACATTTCAAAAATAACTTCTTTCTCATTTAATCTTTCAAAAAGAAATATTCATATTAAAAATGTGTTTTTAATATCTGGCAGACAATCGCCATTTTAAGGTAAGTTTTTGTAGTCGAATATTATGATGAAAATAAATAACACCATTCACTTCGTTTTAAATTAAATAATCAATTATTTCACTCTTAACACTTTTATTCGGCATTTTGAAAAATATCAATTACTTCCACGAATTATTTGACAGTTTGTACTTTTTACAAATAAAACCCGTTCACGTCAATAAGGGTTAAATTTTTCTTTTTTCCATTTTTCCAACCCAAAAAAAAAAAAATTTAAGTGAATACCAATATTATATTATTAAAAAGATTTCTCTATCACGTGCAAAATTCTCAATTTTTATTTTTGATATATACACTGAAATTATTGTTGAGGGAAACTTAGTTTCTATGCGCATTTCACTGGTTGCTTAGGAAACCCTTTTCCAAAGATTTTAGAAAAGCTAATGAACTTAAGCCTAATTAAAAATATTAAAAATTTGGATTAAAAACCATAAATAGTTCAACAAAATAACCACAATACTAATTATTGTTAAAGCTTAGGCACGAGCTCTATGTGTACATTTGTCCTTCAAGTTGTGCTGAAAAAGGTCAACAGAAAAGAGAAAGACAAAGTGAAAAAACAAAAAAAAAAAAAAAAAAAAAAAAATGTACTTGGACTTCAAGAAAAATTCTTGACGAAAGTACGAAAAAACAGAAGTAAAGGAAAAAACATGTAAAATCAATTAAAATGGATAATCATTCAGGAAAGCAAATTTCGATCTACCAAATGTTAAAATACAATTTGGTTTAAGGATTGATGTTTGACTAGTGACGTCAGCAGGCGTCGATGGCTGCGAGTGTAAGACGGCAAATCCATCTGAGGAGATCGAGTGGTTGCGATCGAAACATGTCATGGTAACCTGCCGGCCAGGGTTCGAGCCCGAGCCACGTCAAGAATGAAAGATTATCAATAACAATTTTAATTAATTTTCATGTTGTAAAATTCCTTTCTTCACAAAAATAATTTAATAAAAATTAAATTTCATGAACTTAAGCCTAATTAAAAATATTAAAAATTTGGATTAAAAACCATAAATAGTTCAACAAAATAACCACAATACTAATTAAAGCTAAAAATATTATACAAATAAAACCCTTAAAGCGAATAAGAATTAATATGATTATTTTATATTTAAAGGAAAACTTGGAATTTTTTGTACTTTTTGAAATGTGGGTTAAGTTAAATTAACACATTCTGTTATGTTAACAGAATAATGTTATCCACTAAGTTAAGTGACTTAACTCATCATATTTTTATTTAAATTCCGTAATGGCACAACTTTTTTAATTTCAAACACATGTTTTTTTTAATTATCAAATGAATTTATTTATTCACTTTTGAAATCTTCAAAATTTTAAACTTTTCTTTTTTTTAAAAAAATTTGCAATAATTTTAAAAATTTAACTTTTCCGTATACGCTTTACTTTTTTTTCATAAATAAATTTAATTTATGAGTTTGTTTTAACTTCTAATTATATTTGTTTTGATATTAGAACATTAGAAAATTTTGAAATTAGCATGCAGAGCGTTCATGTTAAAAGTATTGAAATATGAATTATTTGTATGGAGTTTTTATTTTCACTTAACATTTATCATAAATGGTGGCGCCACATTAAAAAAAGGTACTTGCCACTTTTAAATAGATACTTTTTATTTGTCACACTCATTCAGAGCGCATTCTTACGCATTTGCGAAAAAAAAACAAACACACACATAATTTGCTTGTTCTGCTGATGTGGTCTTAATGATTCATGGCAATAAAACAAAACAAAAAAAAAATATTTGAAATAAGATTGAAAAACATAAAAATTAAAGAGATAACGAAATACATTCGTTTGAATGTCTTTTTTTTAATATTATGTTATTCTATATTTATATATATTTTTTTTTTTAGTAAAAACGATCGAAAGTGCTTAAGAATTTAGATCCCTTGGCACATAAATTATTGTGTGATTTTTTTTGTTTGTTTTCTGTTAAATTGCCACTAGAGTTTATTTTTGAAATAAGTGGAGAATATGCAACAATTAATGGCAAAAGACACGTATCAGCTATAAAAATGAGTAAAAGAAATAGAAAATGGTTTATTGAGGTATTTTTTAGATGGATGAATAAGAATTTTTGCTAAAAAGATTTCTAAAATAATTTCTTATATTTACGCAAATATTCTTAAGCCTGAACAGTAATTGCTTAGTTCCAATTCATACGATGCATGAAGTCTTATTAATTAACTTATCACATTTTCTTCTTTGAAATATCTTCGGCGTTCACACAATGCGATGAATGCATTTTGATATTTTCCTTTCCCTAGGAAATTAACGCTGTATAGCGAAATTAAATATAAAAGATAATTGTCAAAATGGACCTGCTGAAGATTACGAATAAAGGAGCATATAGACGACATGTTTTTGTCATCTGACATGTCAAATTTCCCACTGCAAAACACATACATGTCGTGTGTTACCTTTTTAACTTTGCTTCTGTAAAAGTCAGACGCAAAGTCATCTGACAAAATTTCAACTAGAGCGTGCTCTATTTTCTTCTGACAAACCATCTGACCTCAGAAATCTATGCCGGGAAGAAACTGGCAGCGGCGTCAACTATTGACGGAATCATTAGCCGGCTGAAGTCAATATTTTACAATACCAAGATATGTATGCTCATCTCACCATTGAATAGAATTTATGTAAATATATACATAAAAACCGTTTAATTATAAAATTCTAAATTGGTATCTTTAAAATAAAAGAAAAAATGTTAAGATGGCTAAATTATTTTACGGCGCAAATAAATATTTTCGTGGCGGCAGCAAGCTATTTTGAAACCGAGAACTACTTTGGTTTCTGCAATAACAATGCGAAAAAAAACAGAGACAATGTTAGAAGCAACTTACATGTACGTTTGTGACCGAATATTATAAACCTTATGTAAAACAGCAATTTTGACAGACATGAACAATTACATGTGAGTTGAAAATTTGACATGTCAGATGACAAATACATGTCGTGTACGGGCGCCTTAAGGAAACAAATCGTATATGAAGAGTACATCAAGCTGAGTACTCGTTTCTTTTCCCCTCTTCACGCTCGCCCATAAAGTAGGCAAGCTGACCAATATTACTTGCATCGTATGAACTGGGAATTATGATCAAAATTTTTCGACCTAAAAGATTAATGGTGCTTTTCAAATACCTTTAACTCTCTTACACTACTGTAAAGAAAGCTCTCAGACAGTGATGCCAACTCTTTACTAATTAAAATGTCTAACTTTTTAGTAAAAAATGGCTAAATATTGGCTGGAAAATTACTAATCAAGATTTTATTAAAAAAAAAAAAAAAAACACATCAATGTAAATAAAAAACTTATAAAACATATTTAGTACACTGAAATTGTCAAAGAGATTATTTATTTTGTTTGTACAAATAATTTCTTAATAAACTTAACATAAACTGCCGTATTCATAAAAAATAAAATAAGTTTAAAATTTGTTTTAAGGCAAAATTTTCATACAAATTTGTCTTAAAACAGTGTTCGAAAATAAACACTAAATATCGTTTCTTAATTGCGGTTCGGCAGATTTGTGGAAAACACAAACGCTAATAGTGTTTGTGTAGAAAATCATTAAAAAAGTAACGTTTCCCTGTTAGTCATCTTTCGAACACAAAAATATTACTGTAGTTATCAAACTCAATTCCGTTCGGTTTTTTTTTTTTTTTGAAAATCCACAAACTTCAATGGGTTCGGTTCGGCTCATTAATGTTCGTCCCTCTTGGCTGGTAAAAAAAACCAAACATTTTTTACAAAAACAAAATACACACACGAAAAAAACATTATAGAACATTAAAATATAATGTTTGTCTACAGTATCACTACAATTGTTATGTTTTTTACATCATATAATGTTCGGTTCTTTCTTGAAAATAGTTACGAACGGTATTAAGGGTTGTGTATGTATACACAATCACTAAAAAAAATAGATATCGTTCCTGGGTGTGTGAGCCGAACGTTTTCGAACACTGTCTTAAAATACATTTCAAATCCATTTTAATTTTTTATGAATACGGCAGAAAAAATCTACAAAATTTAAAACAAAAGAAAATTTTAAACACTTGAAGAAAACTTGGCTTAATAAAAATGGCTAATGGGTCAATTACGAATGTTGAGTTGCCAGCAGAAAAATCCGGCAACGCCGCTTATGTTAAAAAATAAAAATTTTTTTCCTTTTTTATATTTAAACATGAGAGGCGTTGCCTGATTTCGCTGTTGGCAACTGAACTCCACTTCAGTTGCCATCCGTAAGCGACCCATTTTTAATTTCTTGATAGCTTAACGAAATAAATGTGGGTAAATCTAACCACAAAATGGCTAAATTATCCACTCTGTTCTCAGATAACAAAGGCTTAATTTAAAAATTTTAAGCTGGAGCTACACACCAAAAATTTAATCAAGTGAATTTAACGTTTAATCAAATGAATTAAATGTTTAATCAAATGAATTAAACTTTTCATTGATACTATTAATTCGTTTACTGGTGCAAATTTTATTAATTTAATTAATATCACAAATTTTTTTAATTGAAATCAATTTTTATTGTTTTTGTGTCTGTTACTTGCCAATACAATTTTAAACTGATTCCACCTTTTGCAGATGCATAAACGCATCAACGGATTGAACGCATAGTATGAACATTAAGCTTTCATATACATACAATGGTACACTTATAAATTTTAACTATTACCAAGAAAACATCATGGCCTTACAAAAAACCGAAAATTGATTGGATTTTTTAAACAAAAATTTCAATAAATGTTGATTTTTTTAGCTTAAACTTGTTAATTAGTTAAACAAGCTAATTTTAAACTACAAACCCCACTAATCTTTTTATTCATTCAAATAAATTTTATGAAATTTTTAGAAATTTTTTTAACAAATTTGTCTTAAGTCTCTAAATAGTTTCTACAAATATTGACTCTGTGTGACTGGTGTCTTTTAACAAGTTTTCAAATTCGTTTAAGACAATTAAAAGAACAGCAGTTTTTTTTTATTGTTTTTTTAAATTTTAATTTAACTAACGTTACGCCTCTGCGAACATTTGTTGTAGTGCTGTTGTTTGTTGTATTTTATTGTAAATATACATTTATGTCAATTGTTCAATGAAGTGTTGCTAAAAGCCATTAACAAATAAATTGTCCAAATAGACAGCAACTGCAACTACAAAATGAGCTGAAGACCAACATTAAACAAATAGTTGTTGTAGTAAAAAAAAGAAGAAAAAAAAACGCATAAATAAAGTCCAGGGCTGCACAAAAGCGGTATCTTTTGAATGTTTTTTTTTTTTTGCTTTCATTGTAATAAAAGTTCCTTAGCAATATTTGCAGGATGTGTTAGAAGCTCTTAAATGTAATATGTGATTGTTGTCCACGGCAGTAGTAAAGTTAAGTGCTTAATGGTGTAAACTCTATGATGATGGTCATTAGAGTAACCTAAACCTTAAAGAAATAGTAGTTTTGGATTTAAAATAAAGCCAGATCGAATTGCTAAGGCCCTACAGCAACTGAAATTTGTGTATGGAAAATGTGCAAAGATGCTGTTTCTTTAACAAATGGTTTGTGTCTTTGATAACTTATACAGCGTTTTGATGGGAAGACATGTATAATTTATTCTCGGTTGTTTTATTGAGCGAAGGAATTAAAAAAAACCAAGTTTTTATTTAATTTAAAAAAAGTGAAGTTAAAATACATCGATTGATCGACGAGTGGGGAATTGGTGTGCGTGTGAAGATGTGGTGATTTTGACACGGAAGACAAAGACCACACAGTTTTGTCAAAATAGTTCCGTTATCGTTAAAAATGTTTACAAAGTACGCCGCTTAATAAAAACAAAGTTGCACAAAAAACTAGTATAAGAAAATAAAAGTCGCAAACCTTTTTTAATATTTGTTATTTATAAAAAAAAAACCCTGGAGAATGTGTTCATCACATCGAGAATTGTCTGAGAATGCCGGATGTCTCTAGAGGAGATAGCGAGACATTCACTGGTCACCCTTAATTGGGTCCCCGGACACGGGGTCATACATGGGACCTGCATGGCCGATTCGTTGGCGTATGCAGGTACCACCTTGAATCGGGACGGTTCCATATATTATGTAGGTGCTTCACTCCCAAGGTGTAAGCAACTTATAGCGCACAAGTTTCATCTTATCGCCAGTCAGAGCTGGCACGATGAAACCGCCTGTGGGGAAACCAGAAAAATCTGGCCCATCATAGATGAAAAAAGGACACGGCGGGCATTACAGCTGTCCAGACATCATCTAAGAAACCTAATTGCGGTTATAACTGGCCACTGGCCCATTTGGAGGCACGCCCAGAGGCTGGGGCTCCCTTATAATGGCTTGTGTAGAAGTTCCGGCGATGAGGAGGAGGAATAGTCAACGGAACATCTTCTCTGTAATTGAACGGCATTCGGAGACTTAAGACTCGAAATGTTTGGTCGAAGAGCCCCTGGGAACAAAACTTGTCTCTCTGATGTTGATGTAAACAGGATCCACTCCTTTATTGAATCGACCAGATGGCTGCATGGGAATACTAGCAGCCAGATTTCATAGGACCCATGGGAGACGGCGTGATATGGTAACACAACAGGGACTAATTAATGGACCTACGTGAGCTGTGCTTGATCACGGCTGCCAATGGAACCTAACCTATTTATAAAAAACATAACAAACATCAAACGAATAAAACAAAATAATATGTAGCGTTGTTGACATTTTCCGACTTAATTGAAAGATTAGTTGCCTCCATCTTTGATGCTTTTAATATTCGGACTTATTATGTATGGGTGGTGTCGTAGTCAAAAAGCAGTAGTCCTTAAAGGGGTCTGTACACGTCAAGCATTTCTCATCAAGCGCTATTGTAGTTTTAGTGATAACCTGTTTGTATAAGAATTTTCAAAATCTTATACCAGATTCGAAATCGTCGGTCCCAAAAATCCTCGAAAGGCGAGTTTCAAGTTAATTAGATCAATTAAAAAAAATTTTGTTACATCGGGTTCTTTTATTTTTCTTTTCTTGTCAAAGGTGTACATATTTTAAAGCTTACTTATGACAAAAGTGATGCAGTTAGAAAACGGTTTGCTGTGTTAGAAAGAGCGTATTGTCTATTTAAAGAATCACCGAAAAAGTAAAAATCGATTTTTTATACATAAGTCCTTTTTAGCTGAAACTGAAACATATGTGTTTTTAACGAAAAAAAAAACAAACAGCCGAAAAATTTATTTTACAAAAACAAAACATTCACACCCATGCTCTTCGCGCTGTGGTGGTGCAAATTGTCAAGCAATAGCAACAATACTAGTGAGAAGCGTCGCTAAAATATTTTCTTTAGTCATTCCTTCATCAATTTGATAGAAAACACTAAAGAACATTAAAATATAATTTTTGTCTACAGAATCACTACAATTTTTCTGTTTTATAATGAAAAACAGAACACTTCATAATGTTTGTTAAATTCGTGAAAATAGTTGTTAATGGTATTAAGAGTTGTGTACTAATACACAAACACTAAGAAATAGATATCGTTTCTTAATAATTTTCAGTTTATTTTCGATCACTGCTTCAAATATGGCGACGATGCCACCCAGATCGCTGTTCGTAATTTTGACGATTTTTTGTTAAGAAGGAGGGGAAAAGGTCGCTAAAAATAAAAAATTTCAAAACGTTTGCAAGTAGTGGAATTGATAAAAGCCAAGAGTCTTTGATAGATGACTTTTAGTGTCTGAAACGCTGCGTGAACGTCAAATTTAGAAAACTAATTTTAACCTCGAAACAGTTCTGGCGATCAAAAATTAATCCCTTATTACTCAAGACCGTAAGAAGTCGTATGTTAAAAGAACGGATAGCCGGTCGCATTTAAGCTGCAATAGGCAAGCTAAACTATTACATTTTGCGATTGTGTGCGTTGTAAGAATTCTACATAAGTTATCCCTCCAAACATTTTTGAAATTTTTTGGCGATTGCTTGTTTGGCGATGATTACGCGACCCCATTCAGGGAATACGAATCGCTAACCATCGCCTACACATTACAACTATACGATGAAAATGCGAGCGCACACAAGTAGCGGCAATCATCAGTGTTTTTTTATAACTTTCGATAGGTTTTTTTTTCTTGTTGTTTCGTTAAGGTATCGGGAAAATAAATACTTGGTTTCAAGGGCAATTAGCAAAACTGTCATTCCAGTTGAGCAAGTGATTTGTGAAAGGTGTGTTATTTAAAATATCCCTGAAAGCAATTTTCATCGCCGAATCATCGCCCGCGAATCGCCAGCAAATTGTCGAACATCGTAGCGATGCATCGCGTGGAAGCTAAATGCGATCCTCTGGCGAACCGCGAAAAAGTTCGCATGTGACAACCACGCGATTCGTGTACCGCGGCACACGATGTTCACGCGAATCGAGATCCACGAGTACCGCGATTCGCGTGGTTGACACATGCGAACGTTTTCACAATTCGCTAGAGGATCGCATTTAGCTTCCACGCGATGCATCGCAGCGATGTTAGACAACTTGCTGGCGATTCGCGGGCGATGATTCGGTGATGGAAATTGTTTACAGGGATTGTTAGTGTTGTTAAATTCTCTTCAATGTGTATGTACACGTTCGTAATGAAAGAGATAACGCGGAGTTTTGAATTTGCCGATCGCAGCATTAAAGCCTTAGCCAAAAATTCATGGCTTTCTTGTAACGCTCTGTATGTATTTGTTAAGACCTATCTTTAACAAATTTCTCATTTGAGCTTAAAATTTGTTGGATGATTTTGGAATCTTGCAAAGATTATTGAACTTACATTACTTATCTTGAAGCCTTAATATTTAAAGGAAATAGTTTTGCAATCCAGCAGAAACCCCTTCTAAAAATGTGTACCAGACCTCATACAACTTATATTCCCGCAATTGTGGTTTTCGGACGATCACTTTAACACGGCATGGAATGGGAGAACGATGGTTTAGAAAATCGGTAATTTATAAAAGTATGTTTTGAATAGAAAATTGGAAAAATTTGTCCAATATTTCGCTTAGTCCAAATATAAATTTCCTCTGAAATAGTATTTTTTATAATCTATTGCGATGTGAATTCAATTTCGATACGAAAGAAAAATGTCAATTAGGTTATCTTTAGGTTATCTCTCGAAAATAAAAATGAAGCAATACTGGCAATTAAAATTAAAGATGGCGCGTATTGACAGTTATGAAATGTCAAATATGTAAACAAATTTGAAATTTGAAAATTAAAATAAAATAAAAATAGCGGGATTTGCGAAGAGAAAAAAGTAAAAGGATGCGAAAGACAAACGCGCAAACGCATTAAAGTGTACCAATCTCTAGATTTGGTACTAATTTCTTTCTCATCACAATAAAAAGTAGCCCCCCGATCATTTAATAATTGTGCTTTTAAAATTCTTATTAGTTTTTAGACACACTCTAATGAACCGAATGCTTTTTTTCATCTAGATGTGTTTAACGCTCTGTTGTTGGTAGCTATCGGGTATATTCGGAATGACCGATCTTCTTCCTTTTTTAAATTGATATTCTTCAGAGTTTTGTTATTAAAACGATTTGAAAATTGTTCACATGTTCGCTTCCTGTCCAAATACCTCCCTTTTGCTTCCACTACATACTTCCTTGCGGCTTTAAAACTTCTGTATTTTAAGTTTCACATTCGAAATGTAAATTTAACTACTGTCATGTTTTATTTCTGTTGTTGATTTTTTTTTTCTGTATGATGTTGTTGTTCACTGTCAATTTTGCATTCGGCATTTTTTAACACTTTCAACTCCCTTACAACCTGGTCAGATACCAAAGATCATCATAATGATGTAAAGGAGATTCGTAATGATGACGACAATGTTAATGGTGGCGTGTAATATGTAGTTTAGGATGAGGCCACTCGAGGTGTTTGTTGGTTTAGCATGGAGGTTGTGACCATTCAAAGCAACAAAAAGTACGTAGTGCGATTATTTGTGTGTTGGTGATGGTTTAATTTCAAATTCATTTGCTTTGTTTCATTTTAGTTGGGGCTGTGGTAAAAATTAAAAATGAATAAATAAAAAGCAACAACAGCATTGCAAAAAAAATAACGCCAGCAACATTAGTGTGTTTACATTTTGTTGTTGGCATTTTTTTGTGCTTTTGAAATTGTATCGCATGGCAGGCGCTTGAGGCGTTAAGGCCACCACCAATGTTGGCTGATTGTTGTAATAATAATCCAAAAACAATCTTCAACCAGTCCACTTTCCTTATTGTTGTAGTTGATGAAGGAACGAGAGTGCTGGACGTCGGTTTATTTTTTTTTCTTATCGTTTTTGTTGTTGTTGATTTTTAAGTTGCATGTTGGCTTTAGTTGTTGTTTAAATTTTAAAAGCAAAACTACTTTCCTTATTTATTTGTTTATTCAAATTTTTTTCTTATTTAATTTTTTTTTGCTTGTGTGGTTGTTGTTTTTGTAAACAACCAACCACACACTTGGAAGTGAATATTCTTAAGGCGGTAAGTAGTAGTTGCTAATAATTACACTGGGCAAAATCACATCTATAGTTACAAAATTTTATTGAAGAACTTAAAATTATTTTCAAATTAAATGGCCAAATATCGAACATTTTTGTTATTTATAACAACGATTACAGAAAACAAGGTGGCACCTTTGTTAAATTTATAGCTAACAGTTTTAATGTCTTCTTAACATACAGTCTACAACTGACATGTAATGCTTAACATTAACACTAAAATGATGTTAGTGTTAAGTATAGACTCATCATGTTAGAGGTTTTCTCATGTTATAACACGGTGGTTAATGCAAATGTTTTAACAACGCTTTTATAATATCATGTTATAACAGCAAATCATGTCAGTTGTAGACGGGGAGTTATACTTCAACATAATCAGGCATTCGATCGATTAGTGCTGGTTCACACAGGTCAAGTTTGACTTGTCAAGTCTTGACTTTTTAGGAGAGAGGGGAAAATAAATGGCATTCCCTTTTCCCTTCTCTCCTTATAGATTCAGACTTGAAGAGTCAAACTTGGCGTGTGTGAACCTGCACTTACAAAACGGTAGTTTTTTAAAGGTGGATTGAGTTTTTGATTTCCATTAATGAATAAAGTTCTTTACGTTTTGATTAAAATACAGTTCGATTAACATATTTAATATTCAAAAGAATCAAGACTTCCTGTATTAGAAATCCATTTTTAAAGAAACCGAAAGACTGAAAACCGAATTTTCGGTTTTAAATCTACTTCCGTCAAACACCTGACTAATTAAGAATTCTGTGGCAAGAAGGAAAAAGTGTTAAAGATACAAAAAAAAAAAATGAAAAAAAAAAATCAATTGGTGAGATCTCCTTTTTTGGCACTCTGACAATGACACTTTTTTTAAAGTTAGTGGACAGGTGTTCTGAGTTCCAGAATTTCCGGATTTTAGATAGTAGTAACTGCGAGCTGATGTTAGGTGATCCCTTATGTAGTTTAGGTGAGATATCGTTTCTCGGGACTTAATAACATTTAAATATAATAATAACACTCAATTTCTGAAAGGTCTGTACAGAGGGTGGACTCTTACAGTATGTTCGTTGCATGAGCAGATTGGTGAGCCAGCTGTTGAAGGTTTCAAGCAGTTCGGTGTTAAATTTGGTCCAAATTTTCAGTTGTTCGTTCTTTGATCCTGTAAGACTCACATCAGTCCCTGAGTAGCTTTCTAGCCGACGAAATTTTGTTTATTAGTCCTTTAGTAGCAGCATAAAGGTCTCTGCTGCGACGGGTTTCGGCAGCAGCCTGTAACTTGTCAGCGATATTATTAGCCCATTTAAGTTTGTCTTGTCTGTCGCTGAGTTTGACACTTTGGTTAAAATGATTTCATTGGCCTGATAAAAATACGAAATGTAGTTTTTGTTCAAACGAGATGCTTGTGTTTTTGACATATCGACCAACACATAAAAACAAATAAAATGCAGTGTTGTGTTTTTGTTGTTGTACTTGTCGTAGTATCGCCACCACCGTTCTTGAATCCTTGTATTAAATTTTAATTTTAAATCCTTGTCTTTTTTCTCTGTGTATTCTTTTGCCCATTATTATCATTATAAATTTTTGTTTGTAAACAAAAGCTTATAAAAATCATCATTTTGAAAAAAAAAACTGAAGGAAAAGAGAACTTCTTACAAAAGAATACTTGAATTTGCCTTTAGGAGAGCTGTTTGCAGTTTCTTATAATTTTTTTATATTTTGTTCAGTATTTTTGCTTAAGATGAATGTCTAAAAACAACTCTACTCAACTTTGAGTGTTTGCACAATTTAAGATGAAGCATTTTACATTAAGAATAAAAAAAAAAAAAACGTCAAAGAAAACATAAAAAATAATAAAAAAGTAATTAGTATTGTGGTTATTTTGTTGAACTATTTATGGTTTTTAATCCAAATTTTCAATATTTTTAATTAGGCTTAAGTTCATCAAATTTAATTTTCATTAAATTATTTTATGAAGAAAGGAATTTTACAACATGAAAATTAATTAAAATTGTTATTGATAATCTTTTCATTCTTGACGTGGCTAGGGGTTGAACCCTGGCCGGCAGGTTACTATGACATGTTTCGATCGCAACCACTCGATCTCCTCAGATAGTTTTGCCGTCTTACACTCGCAGCCATCGAAGGCTGCTGACGTCAATAGTCAAATATCAATCCTTAAACCAAATTTGTATTTTTAACAATTGGTAGATCGAAATTTGCTTTTCCTGAATGATTATCCATTTTAATTGATTTTACATGTTGTTTCCTTACTTCTGTTTTTTCGTACTTTGTCAAGAATTTTTCTTGAAGTCCAAGTACATTTTTTTGTTTTTTTCCATTTTGTCTTTCTCTTTTCTGTTGACCTTTTTCAGCACAACTTGAAGGACAAATGTACACATAGAGCTCGTGCCTTAGCTTTAACAATAATTAGTATTGTGGTTATTTTGTTGAACTATTTATGGTTTTAATCCAAATTTTCAATATTTTTAATTAGGCTTAAGTTCATCAAATTTAATTTTCATTAAATTATTTTATGAAGAAAGGAATTTTACAACATGAAAATTAATTAAAATTGTTATTGATAATCTTTTCATTCTTGACGTGGCTAGGGGTTGAACCCTGGCCGGCAGGTTACTATGACATGTTTCGATCGCAACCACTCGATCTCCTCAGATAGTTTTGCCGTCTTACACTCGCAGCCATCGAAGGCTGCTGACGTCAATAGTCAAATATCAATCCTTAAACCAAATTTGTATTTTTAACAATTGGTAGATCGAAATTTGCTTTTCCTGAATGATTATCCATTTTAATTGATTTTACATGTTGTTTCCTTACTTCTGTTTTTTCGTACTTTGTCAAGAATTTTTCTTGAAGTCCAAGTACATTTTTTTGTTTTTTTCATTTTGTCTTTCTCTTTTCTGTTGACCTTTTTCAGCACAACTTGAAGGACAAATGTACACATAGAGCTCGTGCCTTAGCTTTAACAATAATTAGTATTGTGGTTATTTTGTTGAACTATTTATGGTTTTTAATCCAAATTTTCAATATTTTTAATTAGGCTTAAGTTCATCAAATTTAATTTTCATTAAATTATTTTATGAAGAAAGGAATTTTACAACATGAAAATTAATTAAAATTGTTATTGATAATCTTTTCATTCTTGACGTGGCTAGGGGTTGAACCCTGGCCGGCAGGTTACTATGACATGTTTCGATCGCAACCACTCGATCTCCTCAGATAGTTTTGCCGTCTTACACTCGCAGCCATCGAAGGCTGCTGACGTCAATAGTCAAATATCAATCCTTAAACCAAATTTGTATTTTTAACAATTGGTAGATCGAAATTTGCTTTTCCTGAATGATTATCCATTTTAATTGATTTTACATGTTGTTTCCTTACTTCTGTTTTTTCGTACTTTGTCAAGAATTTTTCTTGAAGTCCAAGTACATTTTTTTGTTTTTTTCATTTTGTCTTTCTCTTTTCTGTTGACCTTTTTCAGCACAACTTGAAGGACAAATGTACACATAGAGCTCGTGCCTTAGCTTTAACAATAATTAGTATTGTGGTTATTTTGTTGAACTATTTATGGTTTTTAATCCAAATTTTCAATATTTTTAATTAGGCTTAAGTTCATCAAATTTAATTTTCATTAAATTATTTTATGAAGAAAGGAATTTTACAACATGAAAATTAATTAAAATTGTTATTGATAATCTTTTCATTCTTGACGTGGCTAGGGGTTGAACCCTGGCCGGCAGGTTACTATGACATGTTTCGATCGCAACCACTCGATCTCCTCAGATAGTTTTGCCGTCTTACACTCGCAGCCATCGAAGGCTGCTGACGTCAATAGTCAAATATCAATCCTTAAACCAAATTTGTATTTTTAACAATTGGTAGATCGAAATTTGCTTTTCCTGAATGATTATCCATTTTAATTGATTTTACATGTTGTTTCCTTACTTCTGTTTTTTCGTACTTTGTCAAGAATTTTTCTTGAAGTCCAAGTACATTTTTTTGTTTTTTTCATTTTGTCTTTCTCTTTTCTGTTGACCTTTTTCAGCACAACTTGAAGGACAAATGTACACATAGAGCTCGTGCCTTAGCTTTAACAATAATTAGTATTGTGGTTATTTTGTTGAACTATTTATGGTTTTTAATCGTGACGTCAGCAGCCTTCGATGGCTGCGAGTGTAAGACGGCAAAACTATCTGAGGAGATCGAGTGGTTGCGATCGAAACATGTCATAGTAACCTGCCGGCCAGGGTTCAACCCCTAGCCACGTCAAGAATGAAAAGATTATCAATAACAATTTTAATTAATTTTCATGTTGTAAAATTCCTTTCTTCATAAAATAATTTAATGAAAATTAAATTTGATGAACTTAAGCCTAATTAAAAATATTGAAAATTTGGATTAAAAACCATAAATAGTTCAACAAAATAACCACAATACTAATTATTGTTAAAGCTAAGGCACGAGCTCTATGTGTACATTTGTCCTTCAAGTTGTGCTGAAAAAGGTCAACAGAAAAGAGAAAGACAAAATGAAAAAAACAAAAAAATGTACTTGGACTTCAAGAAAAATTCTTGACAAAGTACGAAAAAACAGAAGTAAGGAAACAACATGTAAAATCAATTAAAATGGATAATCATTCAGGAAAAGCAAATTTCGATCTACCAATTGTTAAAAATACAAATTTGGTTTAAGGATTGATATTTGACTATTGACGTCAGCAGCCTTCGATGGCTGCGAGTGTAAGAAGGCAAAACTATCTGAGGAGATCGAGTGGTTGCGATCGAAACATGTCATAGTAACCTGCCGGCCAGGGTTCAACCCCTAGCCACGTCAAGAATGAAAAGATTATCAATAACAATTTTAATTAATTTTCATGTTGTAAAATTCCTTTCTTCATAAAATAATTTAATGAAAATTAAATTTGATGAACTTAAGCCTAATTAAAAATATTGAAAATTTGGATTAAAAACCATAAATAGTTCAACAAAATAACCACAATACTAATTATTGTTAAAGCTAAGGCACGAGCTCTATGTGTACATTTGTCCTTCAAGTTGTGCTGAAAAAGGTCAACAGAAAAGAGAAAGACAAAATGAAAAAAACAAAAAAATGTACTTGGACTTCAAGAAAAATTCTTGACAAAGTACGAAAAAACAGAAGTAAGGAAACAACATGTAAAATCAATTAAAATGGATAATCATTCAGGAAAAGCAAATTTCGATCTACCAATTGTTAAAAATACAAATTTGGTTTAAGGATTGATATTTGACTATTGACGTCAGCAGCCTTCGATGGCTGCGAGTGTAAGACGGCAAAACTATCTGAGGAGATCGAGTGGTTGCGATCGAAACATGTCATAGTAACCTGCCGGCCAGGGTTCAACCCCTAGCCACGTCAAGAATGAAAAGATTATCAATAACAATTTTAATTAATTTTCATGTTGTAAAATTCCTTTCTTCATAAAATAATTTAATGAAAATTAAATTTGATGAACTTAAGCCTAATTAAAAATATTGAATAATAAAAAAGTATAAAAAATACTTGAAATTTCTTAAAAAATATATTTTAACTGCTAAATGTTGTCCACAAGTGGTTAATTAGGTGGTTAAATATAAAATATTTTTTGGAAATAAGAAGTTTTTGTGAACAGCTGGAGGGGTTTTTATAGAATAATTTTCAAATTTATACAAGAACAAATGTTTTGCTTAAGAAACTTGGTAATGAAAGTTATATAAGTGATCATATTAATAGTCGTTTTCTCATTACGAGATTATCTCTTTCCCCAACGAAAAACTGCACTTTAAAGAAATTTGGTTTTCTTAATGTCTCATTTGCTTCTATTCTGTTGCAAAGCCAACCGGCACTCATCTGCCAATTTTTTATTTGCCGCTTATTTGTCGTACAGATAAATTCAATCAGCTCCCAACTCCCAACTTTTATATGTATTTTGAGAAGTATTGCTAACTATAAACAATGTTTTTTGTTGGTATATTAAGATAAACTCACTGTTTATTGTTGGTGTTTTGTTTAAGCTTTGATATTGGTACAAGTAAGACTTATTCGCTTTTAGGGTTTTATTTGTATAATATTTTTGGCTTTTCTAAAATCTTTGGAAAAGGTTTCCTGATGAGCTGGCCTAAGCAACCAGTAAAATGCGCATAGAAGCTAGCTTTCCCTCGACAATAAATCTCAGTGCATTTATCAAATATGAAAAAATGGGAACTTAGCACGTCTTACGGGAATCTTATCAATAATAAATTTATGTTGACATTAAGTAACAGACGGTTTGTCGACACATTGAGAAATTGGGCATAAGTGTTTTATTCCGTTTGAAACACTAAGAAATATTTTAAAGTCTATTGAGCATGTCAATTCGTCAATTAACAAGTTAGAGTGCTATATTCGGCTGTGCCGAATCTTTGATACCCTCCACCGACAGTTCGAATGTTTAAGGAGTAATATCTGTATGATGTTATTATTATCTTAAACTGTGACGATTTGTTATTAATTATGGTTTTAGGCGACTAAACTGTTTGCCGGTAGTAGGGTTTATATGGCGCCTAGGGTAAATTATGGACCGATCATCACGAAATTTCACAGCGTCATTTCTAGTCCTTTAATACAGTGACGTACCAATTTCTGTTATGATAGCATTATTAATAATGGTTTTAGGTGTACTAAACTGCTATCCGGGAGTAGGGTTTCTACGGGACCTAGGTTAAATTATGTACCGATCGTCACGAAATTTCACAGAGTTATTTCTAGTCCTAAAAAACTGTAACGTACCAAATTTTGTTACGCTAGCGTTATTTTTTACGGTTTTAGGCGTACTAAACTGTTTTCCGGTAGTAGGGTTTATATGGGGCATAAGGTAAATTATTGACCGATCGTCACGAAATTTCACAGAGTTATTTCTAGTCCTAAAAAACTGTGACGTACCAAATTTTGTTACGCTAGCGTTATTTTTTACGGTTTTAGGCGTACTAAACTGTTTTCCGGGAGTAGTGTTTATATGAGGCTTAGGGTAAATTATGGACGGATCTTCACGAAATTTAACAGAGTGATTTCCAGTCAAATAAAACCAATTTTTGCTAAATCTTATCTCATTCCGTGCCTTGTTCCAGCATTTATGTTATTTTTTGTAACAAAATTATCAATTTTTTTAGGTGGTGGTTCCACATTTTGATTCATAGCTCTGGTCCTACTGAACCTATTTTGCTGGATTTCAATCCCAAACTGCGGAGGATAACTACAAGCAATTTGGCACCAAGTTTGTTCATTTCTTTTGGATTGTTCGAAAGTGAGCGTGTTTTCAACAGACGGACAGACGAACAGACAGACGGACATGGATAAATCGACTAAGAATTACTCAAGGACCCAGAATATATATACTTTATGGGGTCTGAGATGAATAATAAAAAAGTTTCACACGGAATGACAAACTTAATATACCCTCTTCACAACTAATAGTGGTGGAAGGTATAAAAACAGGGATAATGTTGCATATGTCCTATGTAAAGAGTGCTCCCGACTTGACGCCTCATAATTGACCAAAGATCCCATATAAATGTCACTCTTGAAAATCACTTATGTGTATTTAACTTCAAAGTGAATTAAATCTCAACAATATTAAATTTGTAAAATTTTGCATACAAAATTTCGAAAAATGTATATACAAAATTTGTAAATTTTGTTTTAAATGTAAGTTAAACGGACGAGTTTGGCGCTCGTGTTATATAAACCACACTTTGAAAATTTAAATGTATGTTTGAACTATCGTTTGAATTTTAATTAAAAAAAGAGTTTTTTTTCAGATATTAAAAAAAGTTTTTCTTTTGTTTATAACAAATAGGTTCCGGTTAAAAATGAAAATTTATGCATGTTAAGTGACCCCCCCTACTGACTCAGCAGGCTCCCAATATTTTACAAAAATTCTTAATCACGTTTTTCAATAAACTGTTGTCAGTGTTTGATATCTGCTCGATAATATTGTTTTTAAGCTCTTAAACTGTTGTGGGATTATTGCTGTACACTTTCGATTTCAAAAAACCCAACAAAAAATAATCTAAAGGTGCCAAATCGTATGATCTTGATGGCCAATTCACTTCTCCTCTAAGAGAAATAATGCGATTTTCGAACTTTTCTTTTAAAAAATTTAAAAATAAAAATCATGGTGTAATAAGCACATACAAGGTATAGAGAGTCATTAGAAATTTTTTACTCAATTTTAAAACCCATATGACACAGTGATACATTTTGATTATTTTTGTTTTGGGCCAAATAAGCGATTGAAAAGGGCCAAAATACCTTTGAAAGGGCCAAGCAATTTTCTTAATATATGTAATTATTATGTTTGTATTTAAATAAAACTAATAATTAACACACAATAACATAGAACATGTGTTTAATATTATTAAGAACAAAAACAAAAATTCAAGATGTTTAAAAGTATTTTTGTCCTTTTTTGTTTCACTTTAATATTTTGAACTTTCAGTTCTGAAATCGAAAACACAAAACGCCAGAATTAAAAACGTCGTTTTTTAATAAGATTTATGTGACAAATGAATTTTATGACAAATATTTCTCTATTAAACAGAATATCATAGCAAAAATTATAAAAATTTGATTAAAAGTGTATTAAATAAAAACAACTTGGAAATTCTTATGTTTTGCGTTTTCGATTTCCAGAACACCCCTGTTAATGTTTCACAAAAACCTCTGCTTTAAAGCGTTACGAAATTTTATTTTTCAATAATTACTTTAAAGGGCCAAGTATACTACACAATTGGTTTGACAACAACAACAGGATGTTTTTGTGAATATTTTAAATTTCAAACAAGCTTTATATGTTATTTATCATCAAACTGCTTGTGTTTATTGGGTTCTGTACAAACAAAACAATTTCGTAAATAAAAGAAGTGTTCGAAAAAGTTTGAAAATAACATTAAAAAATGTATTGAACGAGTTTTTTTCCTAAACTAATCATGGGAAGCTCTAGGATTGTCTGCGGGAGACCAGTCACTGATGGACTAGCTCACTACAAGCTAGTTTAATTTTGACTTAAAAGGCCAAAATAGATTGCCACAGGGCCATCAAACATTCAAAAGTGCCAAAATGGCCCAATTGTGCCACGCTTTGCATTACTGATATAACGTCAATCAAAAGAAAATTAAGAAAAAAATTAAACAAGCGTCAAAAGTCGAATTACTTAATTTGACATTACATGGGTAAATAATGACAACTCTCTCTAATGAAACTACCTCGCAGTTATTCTACCATGAATTAAAATAAAAATAACCTTTAAAGCTTAAAATTGCTTTCCTACAAAATTATAAAAAAAATTAAGAACTTCTTTTCTAATTGCCAAAGATGTATTGGTTCTTGCTACTCCTACGAGAAGCCAAGGGCCTTAAACCAATTACAACATATTCACGTGGAAAACATTGCATTCAGATAGAAAACTGACGCTGTGCTCACATCCATTTAGACGCATCTTTAAAAACTACTAAACCCTGAGAACTACTACGCAGAGAAAAAATATGGTTGGGCATGGTTACGGCAACAACACTATGTTAAATGTAGCAATATATTGTTGTCGTACACAAATAATTGTTATTTTTATTTAATATCAATAATATTATAGTTACTGTAAACATATCAATGTTTATCGCAATTATAAATTTGAATATTGTTGACCGAAAAATAATTATTTTTCTAACAACTAAATTATGATAACTTTCAAAACATATCATGATATTTAATAGCCATAACATGATAACTTTTTATACATTTATCATATTATGTTTAAGATGCAATCAAACTATTTTTACTCTAATCATATTATGTTAGCGCCATTTTTAAAATAATTTTGAATCAGTTGTGTCGTTTTTTTTATATGTGAGCGGTTAAACAATTTAAATTCCCATAAAAAAATAAGTTTAAAGAAATTAAAAAAAATTTAAATATTAGCGGAGTTCATTCAGTTTAAGTGATTTAATAGTGCATATGCAAAATATCGTAGTTTTTTGGCAAAATCCAACAACAGAGATTTCGTTATATTTTATAAAAGTGTTCTGTGGTTTTCATGGGCATCCGCGTATGTCTTAAAACAAATTTTTCAGTAGAGCCAAAAAACCATTCTTAATCAAACTATGGGATAGGTATTGCACTTTTTAAACTTTATCATTACGTTCAAAAATCGGAATAGATCCAACTTTTTTCAAAAATTTTTAAAAACATGTAAAAAGCGTTTAAAATTAGGCAATATGGCATCAACATCTCAAAATCGGGAAAATGGACATACGCGGTTGCCCATGAAAACCACAGATTTTGCATTTGCTCTTTTGCAAGCCTTATATGGAACTCCGCTATTTGATTTACATTAAGAACAATTGTAAAAAGCCACAAAATAAAAAATCGATGAAAAAATTTTTAAATAATTACTTCTAAATTTATTATGATTAACCATAAATAGCTCAACAAAATAACCACAATACTGATTATTGTTAAAGCTAAGGCACGAGTTCTATGTGTACATTTGTCCTTCAAGTTGTGCTGAAAAAGGTCAACAGAAAAGAAAAAGACAAAATGAAAAAACAAAAAATGTACTTGGACTTTAAGAAAAATTCTTGACAAAAGTACGAAAAAACAGAAGTAAGGAAAAAACATGTAAGATCAATTAAAATCGATAATCATTCAGGAAAGCAAATTTCGATCTACCAAATGTTAGAATACAATTTGGTTTAAGGATTGATGTTTGACTATTGACGTCAGCAGTCGTCGATGGCTGCGAGTGTAAGACGGCAAATCCATCTGAGGAGATTGAGTGGTTGCAATCGAAACATGTCATGGTAACCTGCCGGCCGGGGTTCGAGCCCCAGCCACGTCAAGAATGAAAGATTATCAATAACAATTTTAATTAATTTTCATGTTGTAAAATTCCTTTCTTCATAAAAATAATTTAATGAAAAATTAAATTTCATGAACTTAAGCCTAATTAAAAATATTAAAAATTTGGATTAAAAACCATAAATAGTTCAACAAAATAACCACAATACTAATATGTTGACTACAATCATGAATCTTATCATAATATGCCGCTTTTAGAATATGTTTACCACAAACATGTTTTTCCTTTGCATGTACAGTACATTATTCCCACGCATTCCCATATTAGATAACTAACGGGAGTGTTATCGGTGTCTTTAATAGCTACTTCGTCATGTCCAGAATTGTAGGTCCAGAATCACTTAGAGATGAAAAATTTTCATATAGTAGTAGATACATATCTAGATAATATTCGGCATAAATAACTTTTATATGAATCTTAAGCACACACAATTTTGTTTCGGCGTACCCATGACTGCCCTGGATCCCAAATAGGGTACACTCTTAAAAATTTGGCTGTAAATACTGTGGTACAGTGTATCATATGGTCAGCCTGACACAAACAGTATGTCAACAACAACAAGATGTTCGTTTGAATCCCTGCAAATAAAATTGGACCACCTGATCCATTTTGATAAAATGGACTACTCCATGGACTGGTCCGATGTAATGCAAGCAGGGACCATGTCATTGTTAAAACAGGGTTTGTAGTGAGACGACATGTCTTCGTTTTTTAACGACATGCTTTCGTTTTTAAACGACTTCAAAACTAATCCTCTTGAGTATACCATGGAGTAGTTTTAAAACTACTCCTTATGGCTAATAAATCACTGATGGTTTTAAAGCTGGTTTAGTTGAACTAAACTTGAATTTGTATATAGTTTAAACTCAACAACTGTAAATCAGTGTCCCATGTATTATATGTGGTTAAAAAAATAACATGTGGCAGCACTACGATAAATCTTATCAAATTCATATGGTCTGTATTGGTAGTTTAAACGCCCAATTTTATGCGTTTAAAGATGGTTTATATGTTTAGTGATTTATAGATTTGTTGGTTTAAACACATTTTAAACCAAAAAGAGAGTTGAACTTGCTCTGATTTTTTAGCCCTTAGTGGTCCAAAGGTGGGTTATATGGTCCTCTCCTAGGACATCGTAATGTTAAATAGACCAGTTTTTTTCCATACGTTTGGATTACTTTTGGACTAGTCCTGGTCCCTTGTGGTCCCTTTACACGCGTGTTTGGACTGGTCCTGGATACTAAACATCTTTAATATTCACACAAGCATTTTCCATACTTTTTTCAACTTGTTGTGTTATCGCTTGCATCGTTTATTTGGCCTTTTACTTGTTTTTCCTTTTTGTTTACTTTATTTTAAACCTTAACATCTTAAAAATCCTAAAAATATTTTACCATTACCATAAAATGTTAATTTACATTTTTGAATAAAAAAAAAAACACAAACAAAAATATTTAATTATATTTGATAAAGACATCAACAATAATTTTAAGGAAAGAAATACACTCCCTCTCGACAAAACATTCCAACAAATTAATGAAATTCCGAATTTACTTTCACATTTTTTTTTTTTTTTTGTATTTTTTTTTTGTGAACTTAAGACATTTTCTATACCACTTTTAATTAAAAATTTTTTTTTGTTGTTTGGAAATTTTTTTTTTATTTTGCCAATATTTGTTGTTGTTGTTTTCTATTGATAATTGTTTAGTTTTGACAGGTGTTAACGTTATAAAAATATAAATACAAACTGTAAAATTTTTTTTAACTAAATATATTTCTAAATTTTTACTATTTGAATGATATCACAAAAATTGAAAACAAAATCGTGTTTGAAAAATATCAATGCACCATAGAGGGGAGTATGCAAAAAAAAAAAAAAAAAAAATAAAAAAATTATTAAAAGAAAAAAAAAATTCAAAATCTGATTGTGTCTTAAAGTGCGAGTTTGGGTGGATTTGTGTGTCTATTTTTTAGTTGTTATTAAATTAATTGAATAAATAAACAAATTTGTGTTAATTTGCCAACAACTTGTAGGTTCAAGGGTATGAAAAGTTTGCAACAAAAATACTCAGTCAGCCAACAAACCAACCAACTACCAACTTCTCATATCAGATTTGTCAAAACAAAAAAAAAATCTTTTTACTTTTTGTTACTGCAATTTCTGTGGCAGTGTTGACACTTTTAATGAAGAAAAATAACAATGTTGCCAAAAATTAAAATTAAAAAATTATTTTGGCTACTTTACAGAAAAATTAATTGCATTTATGACTTATTTATAAAGCAACTAAATAAAAAGGTAAACCATTGTTAAAACAGACCTTAGTTTATCTAAACCTTAGTTAGTCCAAGTTTAAGCCTAGCAAAAAACACATTAATCAAGAGTGGTAGTCTATGTCAGTACCTATTCATAGCAAAATATTTAAAAATTTTTCAATTCAGTTTAATGGTAAAAACACCACTAGAACCAGGGCTGCCAGATTTGACGATTTATCATCATTTTGACGATTTTTTGTTCCGAAATTAGCAAAGTGCCGTTTTGCTGATTTTTTTCTAAAAAGTGACGATTTTTTTCAGTCTCCAAAGTCTGAATAAAACATTACGTTTTCTGACACGTTCGTTTTTTAATCTTGGAATGTTTCACACCCTTAGCTTAATAAGAGCGGAAGGGGGGAACGTTTGCTTTCGCTTAGATTTGACGCTGATATGCCATACCTTAGCAAGAGCGTCAACGATAGATTTCTTGTTTAATAAAACCCACTAATTATAAACAAAATTTAGACAAAAACGATAGATTGATCAAAAATAGCTAAATTACCATTATTAATTAATAATAGCGGCCATCTTCACTATTAAACGAGCTGTCAAACTCGGTTTTTCCAATTTCCGCTCTATTTAGGTATGCTTCATACAAATTTTATTGACATAACACATTTTTAAAACTAGAAAACGCGTGCTGCTTTTGTTTAGGTACGTCTGTAATATGCAAGTCTAAAGAAAATCTTTAAATGACTATTTTCAGAGTACAAGAACAACAATGTTACACTTTGTTTATCTTTCGTAAAACCATCATCGAATGAACCTTATACGACTCATATTTTCAACAAATACACGGCGAACATATCACGAACTGTAGGATAATATTTACATGAGTCTCATACGATGCTTGCTATGAAAGACTCGTTAGATAATCTTTACCCACGTCTTAAACGATTCCCACACCGATTGAAGAAGCGTCTTTCGCTGTGCTAAGGAAGAATCTCACTCGTGTTACAATTTCTCCCGTTTGAGGAGGAATCTTTTACTATAAAAAAATGCGGTAATCGACGATCAAAGACGCTCTTTATGAGACTTCCAGTAGCACTTACACAATTGAAAACGCAAACTGTTTATGAAGCAATTACATATCGATGCCTTACTTTCTCAACCTTTAGAGAGAAAAAATTGATTACATCTATCTAAATTGTATTGAAATAATAAGTTGTTGCAGTGTTAGAACACAAAAAAATAGCAGTCGTTTGATATGAAAAAGTCAAAACCGTATTTTTTTAAGTTACAAGGTTGAGGAAGTAAGGCTTTTGAATGTTTTTTTATACCCTCCACCACAATTAGTTGTGAAGAGGGTATATTAAGTTTGTCATTCCGTGTGAAACTTTTTTATTATTCATCTCAGACCCCATAAAGTATATATATTCTGGATTGAGTAATTCTAAGTCGATTTAGCCATGTCCGTCTGTCTGTCCGTCGGTCCGTCTGTTGAAAACACGCTCACTTTCGAACAACTCAAAAGAAATGAACAACCTTGGTGCCAAATTGCTTGTAGTTATCCTAAGCAGTTTGGGATTGAAATCCAGCAAAATCGGTTCAGTAGGACCAGAGCTATGTATCAAAACGTGGAACCACCACCTTAAAAAAATTGATAATTTTGTTACAAAAAATAACATAAATGGTGGAACAAAGCACGGAATGAGATAAGATTTCGCAAAAATTTGTTTTATTTGACTGGAAATCACGCTGTTAAATTTCGTGAAGATCCGTCCATAATTTACCCAAAGCCCAATATAAACACTACTCCCGGAAAACAGTTTAGTACGCCTAAAACCGTAAAAAATAACGCTAGCGTAATAAAATTTGGTACGTCACAGTTTATGACTAGAAATAACACTGTGAAATTTCGTGATATCGGTCCATAATTTACCTTAGGCCCCATATAAACCCTACTACCGGAAAACAGTTTAGTACGCCTAATACCGTAAAAAATAAGGCAATCATAACAAATTTTGGCTTGTCACAGTTTTATAGGACTATAAATGATACTGTGAAATTTCGTGAAGATCGGTACATAATTTACCCTAGGCCCCATAGAAACCCTACTGCCGGAAAACAGTTTAGTACACCTTAAACCATAATTAATAATGCTATCATAGCAGAAATTGGTACGTCACAGTTTTAAAGGACTAGAAATGACGCTGTAAAATTTCGTGATGATCGATCCATAATTTACCCTAGGCGCCATATAAACCCTACTACCGGAAAACAGTTTAGTCGCCTCAAACCATAATTAATAACAAATCGTCCCAGTTTAAGATAATAATAACATCATTCAGATATTACTCCTTAAACATTCGAACTATCGGTGGAGGGTATCAAAGATTCGGCACAGCCGAATATAGCACTCTAACTTGTTTTTTTTATAAAAATAGAAGAAAAATTGTGGAAAAAGCTAAATTTTAAGGTTTCCGATTTTTTTACGATTTTCACAAATTTATCTGCCAGCCCTGACTAGAACTAGCGACGAATTATTTGCAACGAATATTCGTCGTCAGAAATAGAACTCGTTGGTTTATAAGAAAATACACACAATCATTGCTTAAACCGAAATTCTTTGTGAGCAACGACCTCTGCGATAGGTTTATTTCCCTTTCTTATAGCCATATAAACAAGAGCGGAAAGCATTTTATAGCTGTCAAAAATTCTCATGCCCATACAATTCTTTTTTAGCGAACCGAAATAGCTCGGCGGCAATGCTTTGTAATTGCAAAATTCGATTTTGTCAGCCCGTTTAATAGTGAAGTTGGCCGCTTTTGTTAATAAATAATGGCAATTTAGCTATTTTAGGTCAATCTAGCGGTTTTATCTCCATGTTTCATTTCTTGTATGTGGGTTGTAATAAATAAAATTGTTAACACTACTGTTTGCGACACAACGTTGCCGCTTATGTTTAGTTATGGCATATTATCGTGAAAGCGAAGAGGAAAACGTTCCGCTTTCCGCTCTTGTTTTAGGTATGGCAGTTAAGCAGACGAAAGACGAATAAATCACTACCAGGTGACCATGGTTGGTTTTTGTTTTTAAGTATTTTAGTAAATAATGTGACTTTTTACTTTAATAATTGTTTTTTTTTCTACATCAAAGGGTGGTCCAACCATAATGTACGATGTTAGTTGTGAGTCCCACTTTAACGTCAAGTTTTTTGCCCAACCTAATTTGACATTTCCTTGCTTCAGTGTTTGACAAATTCAACCATAGAGAGGAACAAAATTGATGGGCGCTTTAAAATTGTTGAAGCCTTTTTCGAAAATGGGCGTTCAAATCAAAATGCATTTCGTAGACTTCGTGATTTTTTTGGTCAGCTATTAGTTGTTTTTGTTTGGCTGTAGGTCCACGTAAATAAATAAAATAAAAATTCGTGATAGGTATTTTCGTTTTTTATATTTTTATTATTTTTCCCAATATATCGGTAAGCATCGCTAACCATCTTCAGGGGTATGTAAACAATTAAAAAATATAATAAACACAAAACTTCACAATAACACTTGTGCCACTTCTTATTAGATTTTATTAACTCATCGCCTAATCGGCCTAATGTTGTGAGCAAATTTCAGCAAATCGGGTCTGTAGGAAATGGGAAAACACCTATGCATGCTCGCCATGCGCTGGCGGCTTCATCGGGCTGTTCTTCATCGAAAATGAGGCCAAGCAGTTACCGTGAATCTTGTTCGCTATCGTGAGATGATAACGGACTTCTTGTGGCCAGAAATTGAGGATATAGACCTAGACGATATGTGGTTCCAACAGGATGGTGCCACTTGCCACACAGCCAACCAAACAATGGGTATTTTGCACGAGAAATTCAATTGCCGTGTTATCTCACGTCGTGCCGATGTTAATTGGCCGTCACGATCATGTGATTTGCCACCGTTGGACTTCTTTTTTTTTGGAATAATTAAAAGAAAAAGTGTTTATCAATAAGCCAAGAACAATTCAAGAGCTAAAGGATGAGATAATTAGGCACATTAACGACATTGAATCTCAATTATGTCTCAGAGTCATTGACAATATGGACCATCGGATAGAGGTATGCCACCGAAGTCGTGGCATAACATTTGACCTATATTTGTTTACCCATAATTTTCATAGATCCTTCTATAATGATAAAAAAATATTAAGATAATTCTCTAAAAACTTTTTGTTTTATTAACAATCAACATCGTGGGATTTAGTTGGACCACCCTTAATATATAATACAAACGTTTCTACCTATGTCCATTATCTCTAAATCTTTGCTCTATCTGCCTCTCCAAAACTATACATACATAGATCCCTACTTATATGGACACACTAGCTAAACATTTTTAAAATAAAGGACCACGAGGGGAGGTAGGGGAATAGTTCTGCCACTGAAATAATCTTACCGATTTAATTAAAATTTTAAACATAGATCCCTTTTTAGATAGACACATACCCAGCAAAAACTTACATTGCAAAGTAATGAGTTAAAAAGCTAATATAACGACTCTTCACTACTTATACATTGGCATTTTAACTCATTATTTTAACACGGTGATGTCATTGGAGGCATGTACTTACCACCCTCGCTTACAAATAGGGAGTTAAATAAGTCATTACCACAGTCGCTTACAAATAGGGACTTAAATAACTTATTACTTCGATGTCACCAAAATTACAACTAACATGTAATGACTCTAAAAAAAATCTTTTTTTTATTATTTTTTTTAAATTATTTTTTTTTTCTATTTTTTTTTTTATTTTATTTTACTTTGTTTTATTTTTTATTTTTTTTCTGTCTCTGGTGGGGTTCGATCGCGCAACCTTGGTGCTGATAGACTAGCTCATTACCAGCTTGTCTACTGGGGCAGTGTAGTTTTTGCATAAAAAACTATGTTTTTTACTCAATTAAGAGCGTAAATATGAGATTAAATTATCCATAATAACAATAAAAATGTTGATTGAAAATGGATTGAAAGTTTTTGTTTCATTGCTATAATGACATTTTTATTGTCATAATGAAAATTTAAATTTATGAAGGCAATTTTTGAAATATGTATGTTGCTTTTATAAAAAAATTTTTTTAATTCATAAAATTAATGGCATACATGTAACATTAGATGTATGATATTATTAAATCTTAAATTTTTTAATTAACAATTAAACATTTTTTTTAAGGAACCTATAATTTTGTATTAATTTATGAATATAGTTATGTTTGTATATATTTTTTTTATGTTCCCAATTAAAATTTTTTGTTTAACTTGGACAAACTTAAGTTTTCATATATCCAATGAAAATTTTTAACGTAATTACGAAATCCAATGAAGCGATTTTAACGAAAATACTTCATTATAACTATGTAATTCCATTTAGACAATGAAAATTTTAATTTACCCAAGTAAAATTTTTTTATGAAAATGATTCATTAAATATATGAAGCATTTTTCTTTCAGTGTAATAAAAAAAACAAATTGTAAGAATAAATATTTAAAACCAATTTGTATTAGATTTGAAAAAAACTAAACGGTAGATGCATTTTATTATGAATGAATTATAAATTTCGTTAATCAACTCATACACAAGTACTTAGGTATCAGATTATATGTCAGCCATTACTAAACTACTTCTATGTAATGCAGATGGTATGAAGTAGTCATTGAAAAGAAAGTTGTTCAGTAATGGCAAGTCATTACCAAGTTTTTGCTGGGTAAGCTATGATTTTGTTAAAAAATAGGACTACGAGAAGGGAGAACGTAGTTGCAGACGCCAGGTATCCGCTAGTAACGTATTTTTGGACCATTATAAAATAAATTAAATTTAAAAATTTTTCGCATTGATTATTGAGATTTAATTTAACTTTTTTTTTTTGAAAAACTTAGAAAGAAGGAACAAACTTTTGAATAACGTAGCGTCCTCTAAATTCTTCTATAACCTTTCTATTTCAACATTTACTTGTTATAAATTTATTTATAGAAATCTTAAAAAAATAATAAAACAAAAATTGAGTGTGAAAACGTGATTTTGTTTAAACTGAACTCATGTTTTATATTTTTGCAAAAAAAAGAGAAAAAATCAAAGTTTTAAAAACAAAAATTTTTAAAAATTTCATTATTTATTTTCCTCTAATTTCATTTTTAATATTTAGTAATATGACATAATAATTGTTTTCTGCTTTATTTGTTTTTTTTTTTTTGCGGAAAGGAATTAATTGTTTTGTTTTGAAATTGAAATTAACAAATGTGTTTTTTTTTTCGATAAAAGTTTAAAGACCTTTTTGTTAAAAATTTTTTTTTCGGTTTTTTAGGTTTTAAATCATAATTTATGGGGGCTTATTTTGCTATTCAATTAACTGTTCAAGATCAACAGGATTTTTAGTTGTATTGCTTTTTTATGGAAAAGATCTGGCAAAACGAATTGTTTTTAGAAACATTGTTTTTTAATTAACAAACAAATTTATGATCGTTTGTTTCAAAGTTGGAGGTTTTTAAAGAATTTTTTTCCACTTTTCAATATTTTTTTAAGTTTAGCTTAAACTGTGCGTTTGTGTCTTCCTGTTTTGGGTTAATTATGTATGTAGTTCATTAAAATGTTCAGTGTTTTTGCAAATTCGTTTTTTAAATTTTCTTGGCTAAATTTTTTACAAAAACAGCTGTGATTTTATTACCCACTTAAACAGTTTAATTACTGTATAAAATTTAGATCGTATTACGTTATACTACTTTTAATTGTTGTAATTTTCTTAAACTTTCTTTATTAAATTTTCCAAATCACCTCCTTCTCACTTTCAATTACGTGAAAATTCATGAGAATTTTATGGCATTTTTCTTTCCGCATTTAACATACGATTGCGTTAATGTATTTAATAGTTAAAAACGAGAAAAGTTCAAGAAGTTTTAAAAAGTTAAGCTTTAGTAAAGCTTAGTTTATCTATATATTCGTAAAAGGTTTTTTAAGAAATGTAATCAATTTTCTTTAAGAATTTTAATATTTTATATAGTAAACTTGAGTTAAACTAAGTTTAGGCTTAACAAAGTGTTTGAGAATATAATGTTTAGCGGTTTTTTGCTACAAGTCCAATCAAATATTTTGAAAGTTGTTAAGATTAACTTAGTATGGTTTTAGTTAAACCTAGTTTTAATCTTGCTTAAAGAGGATGTCTTGTAAAAATATTTTTTCAACTTTTTATAATTTATTATATTTATAATGAGGATAGTATGTGTTTTTCAAAAACTTTTGACTATGTTTAACATGATCTAACTAAACTTTAGTTAAGCTTGGTTTAAGTTTAAAAAATGTGTAATTAAGTTACTTTTACCGGAAAATTACTAAAAGCCAAGCAAATTATATATAAATATTTTCAAGTTGTTATAATTTAAGCTTTAGTTAAGTTTGGGTTAACCCCGGTTTAAATAATGTATTTTAATAACATTATGTAATTTTTTTTTTTAAATTTAATTAAATGTTAAATGTTCCTAGAAAAATAATATTTTGTAAGCAATTTTATAAACTCGATTAAATAAACCTAGTTTAAACTTAGCTTAAGCCTGGCAAAATTGTTTAGAAATCTGAATTTGTATAGTTAATTAATGAAATCCAAGCAAAATATACGAAATCCTTGCATTTGAAAATTCCGGGTAAATTAAACATAAGTTAAACCTAGTTTAAACTCAGTGCATATAGCTAAACTCTCTGTTATTTGTTAATATTTTGAGGTTTTCTTGAGAATATTAAGTCAGTGTTTTTAAATACATTTTAATATTTTATTGAAATGCCTAATGCGAAATAAATAAACCTTAGTTAAACTCAGCTTAAGCCTTACAAACTTTAAAGAATATAATTTTTAGTAGGTTATTGTTTGCATTGCTAAACAATTGTTTTGAATGTTTGTATTAGCACCATAAGGTTTAATTAAACCTTAGTTAAGTCTAATTTAAACCTAGTTTTTACACTATTATTATGTTTTCTTTTAAAACTCGACAACTCACAGTTACACGATAGAACAACGTGTCGTCATTATTGCACAATATTTCAAAATTCAAATCTTGCGTCTATTCTGGGATACCCTTTGTGATATTTTAGATTCAAGTCTAACTAAACTACACTGGGATTTAGTAAACTTTGTTTTAACCTAGTTAAGGTATTTCATTATAAAAATCTCAGCAAACTATTCTTAAATTTTAGAGTTATCAAACAGTTTAACATAACTTTAGTTAAGCTTAGTTTAAATTCAGTTTATAGAAAATTTAAAAACAAAGTCTTTGTTATCTTAATAAATATAAGTTTAAATATTTAAGTTTAATATTTGAAAAAAAAGGAATAATATTTAACAAAATTATTTTTTTTTCTTCTTCTTTGCAGGTACCTTATTGTGATAACCTCGTATTTACATGTTTACATTCCATTTCTTTTGTAAATAATTTAAAAAAGGGTTGGTATGTTAATTTAAATGTATGTGTTAAAATATAATTAAAATTAAGACTGCAGTACAAAACTTGTTTAAAATTTTTGCAGTAAACGGTTTAAAACTAAAACCAAAATATAAATTTAAACTAGTGCAAAGAACAGTGGGAAAATGAAAGAAAAAGGTGATCATATAAATCTGAATTTTTATTAAAAGTTTTACATTTTGTAAAAAAGTTAAGTTAACAGGGAAAATTAGGAAATGACGAGTAAAACTCATTCAATTATTTACGAAGCCTCTTCCTTCTAATTAAAATCCCGTGTTATTATTTATACTAGTTTTAACATTCGTTATCCCACTGTTGTGTTTTTGTTTCAGTTTTACAAATTTTATTGATTTATTATATTTTTTTTACTCTTTTCAATGCAAACAGCTCACACGTATAATTTACTGACTTGTAATGCGTGAAAATAAAAATAAAAATTGGTGCAAACGCATAAATTACAATTGCTGCGTTTTAGAAAACATTTTTAATTAGCTTTTAAGTGTGTTTTCTTTCGTAATAATTTATGTTGTGGTTCTGTTCTCGTTATCGGACTTAATCAAAGTGAAAACTATAAAACTACTTACAAAATATAAAAATGTTTCGAACTTCGTAAATAAAATCAATAAATGCAGAAAAATATTTTAAAGTAGAAAGAAAAATAATTAAATAACATTTTAGTTTCTTAGCCAGTTACTTTAGGCTTTTTCAGATAAGAGTTTTATCTTAAGTTAAGTTTAAAAAAAATTTAGAAATTCATTTAAAATATAACTAAAAAAAAGAGATGTAAAAATAAGTTCATTGTTATGATTAAACTTCGTTTAATTTTAGTTAAGTAAAATCAGCAGAGAAAAATATTTAAAGCCGATTTCACCAAGTTCAGTTATAATTAACTATTACTATAACTGACAGTTAACAATATGTCTATTGATTAATTTGTTCATAAGTTTCATTTCTTTGAAAATTTCAACAGCGCTTAAACTGTATTTAACTGAAGCTTAGTAAAACCTTTACCTTAATAGAGAAGAGTTTAATTCAAAATGTTATACCATTTGATAAAATTTTCTGCAATAAATTAATATAAATTAATTAAACGAAAATTGTATAAGGCTTAAACTAGGTTTAATTAAAGTTTAGGTAAACATAAACACTGAATATTGAAGGAAATTAATTCCATTTTTAATGCAAAAATTATGAAAAATAATAATAATTTAGACAATTTTCGTTTAGCATAAAAAACTATATACTAAGACCGGGTTTTTAACATGTGTATTAAGTTTAAACTTTAACGTAGATTAAAACTCGGATTTTTCCGGCGAAAGGTGAGTTTTTTTAGTATTTCATTAAAGACCAACATTTTAAGCAAAACTAAGTTGTTCCCTCAAAATTGGTAATGAGGCACAAATCTGTCTTCAGATTAACTAACCCTGGCTTAACTGATATATCAAAAACCCAGCCTAAGTGTCAAATAAGTTAAACTGGAAAATACCTACGATCAATACTGTACAAAGTTTGTTTTAGCTGGACTTAAAAAGATCTTTTGCCTATCTTTAACAGTGTTGCCAATTAAGCCATCTATGCAGTGTTACCAAGAAAGCCATCCAGTGGCTAAATGAAGTCTTTTTTCCATTTTTACTAAAAATTTTGCTTTAGCAACATTAATCCTTATTATTTATAAACTTAAGAATAACGCTTTTCACACTTTTTTTAATTGAAATTCAAACAGAAGGCATTTTAATTTAATTTTCTTTGGACAATGCACTCTAAATCTGACCCTTATTCCAGCTCATTTAATATAATTTCATATAATTAGTTTTTGTTTTTATTCTTTGATTTAGTCTTTTAAACTTCACCGTTATTTTTTGCTAAAAATTAAAGTTTTTAAGGTCATTTCATTTTATGATTTAATCAATCGTAAACTGTTTCAACATTCCGTCCATCTGTCCGTCCTTCCTCCCTCTTTATGGGCTTAACCAACAAACTCGTATTTTTTCAGCTTTTTCGTAAATGATGGCAAATAAACAAAGAAATGAAGTTTTATAAATTTTATTTTCATTTTTATTATTGTTGCTGTTGCTGTTTTCTGGTTTATTTAACAATTAATAAGATTTTTATCAACAATAGATTTGCCAATTTCATTGAAAATAAAATCTAAAAAAGAAACTTTAATTCAAATTCAATAACAAATTGTTAAACAATTCAACTGAAACTAAAACTCCTTAGATACAAACGAAAAAAAATCAATTGTTTAACTATTTTTTTTTTGCAATTTTTATTAAAAATTTAATCAAATGAATTGAAAAATGAAAACCAGCAAATGTTCAAGTTGTATGCCAAGCTGGCTGGCTGCGAATGACTCTGAGAATGTGGGTGAACTTGTTAAATCGATCGAGGCCATAACCGTTAAATGTACATATTTATTGTTATTGTATTTATATATTTCATTTTTTATTTTTAAGTCTAGAAAATAATACAAATTTAATAAAAATAAAACAACAACAAATATGACAATAACAACTTTAAAACAGTCCAAAGCAAATATTGGCAAGAAAGAAAAAATTACAAAAAAAAAAAAAAAAAAAAAAAAAGTTTTAGTGTTGATTTCAAGAAAACGATAAATAAAATAGAGCATGTTGTCTTTAAGGTAACAACAATATAAATTTCATTGTTGTTTTTATTACCTTTTTTAGTTTTATTGTTGCTGTTTTGTTGTATGTTCCAGTGCGTTTCTTAAGTCAATATTTGTCCTAAGAGTTTGTCTTTTAAAACCTCTCGTTCTTAACACAAAATACAATTATAGAAAAAGAAACAGAAAAAAAAAGATTTAACTAAAAAACCAAATACCAATCGCCATCTCTAAGAAACTTGAATAAAAAAAAAATTTTAAACTTAAACCATTGACCAAAATTGACAACCTCCATTGCCAACACCACCTCCACCACAATCACAGACAGCAACTTTTCTCTATAAAATGTTGGCTCAATACAAAACCAATTCATGAAAAAATATGTGCTAAAACCCTAAAACAGCATGTAGTTCATAAATAACGCCAAAAAGTTCGCAAGACAAGAAACGGAATGCAAGAGACAACGTTTAAGTAACAAATTCTACACAATGGGACTGGAAAATACGAAAAACGGTTGAAGAAATTTGAAAAGATTTATACAAATTTTGAAAGATATAAAAATAATATTACACAGAGAAAACAGATTCGTGATCACAACCGAATTTGGCGCCAATCGAATTTCGTCGGTTGCATGTACTATCACACAATTCGGTTACAATTACTGAAAATTTCGTTGCTTGGCATAATATTTTTGATAGCAACATTTGAATTTTAGTACACAATCAGTCATTACAACAGAAATTGTTAGTTGTAAGAATGATTATTAGAAACAAAATTGTGCTTATACCCGAATAAATGATAGGTGCAACTGAATTAACACATAATTGGTGTTCATAACAAGAGATTTGATTGTCGTTATCAATATATTTTTTTAACCGGTTACATGAACCATTTTCCCGATTTATTAGATAGAAAGTCAAAATTATTCCCATAATCTCCATTTTTTGTTAAAACTATTTATTTATTACTATTTTTATGTATACATAGTTAACAAATTATTTAATTTTATACAAACACCTACATGCAGCTTTCCACATCATCCAACGGATTTCCAAAGTTGTACAGCTTATACCTTAATGTACCAACAAAAGCAATCTTTGGCTTCAATGTCGTCTTGTTCTAGTGTCTGAAGTTAAACAGAATAATTAACATGTGGTTTTTACAATACGAACAGTGATTGAAGCTGTAAATTAATATGAAAATCACAAAAAAAAAACAGCGATTTTCATCTTATGTACTTATAACATATTTGTTTGACCAATGTACACGCGGAGCAAAATATAAACAATATGTATGTACATGTAGGTCTAAGATATTACCCAGATAGCATAAGATGTTTGTAAGACGTTTGTCTAACTCGTCAAAGAATCTTCTGATGATCAAAATTTTTTATTTATTCGTTTTTTATACATTTTCTGACACGCTTGTCTTTTAAACTTGGAATGAACCTTTTGCGGATCTCCTTATGAGTCATATAACAATTACTGAGCTACCTAAATAAGGGCGTTTTTAAAACATGAAAATTCACTTGTTAATACAATTTTATTTAAACAAGCCGACGTAAGGATCTGCCAAATAAGATTTTCCAACAGGATTGTTGTTGAATTCCTTATCTTAAGGTTTGTTTCGTATAAATTGTATGAAAAAGAAGCTTGATGCTCTTGTTTAGGTGACTCAGTTATATGTGTAAGCATTCTACAAGTTGTAAGGGAATTCCTCCAATAGTCTCATAAGATTCATTCATTCACTCATTAGAAAATCTTTACAGAAATCTCAAACGAATTCGCCTACGATCAATACACTGTGCAACAAAAAAACCAGCATCAATACTTGCAACGCAAAATGAAACTAGAACATTATTAGCTTTAGTTCCCGAAATATGGGCCTTTAAAGTTTTTGAATTGTTTGAATAGGCGTTTGGTATAAGTCAAAAAAAATATACTTAATGTACTTCTGAGCTAAAAAATAATTGCAGATGTCTTCAGTAAAATCGTATTGCGATTCTTTTCTTAGGATATATTAATTCTCTATAACTCATTTTAAGGGGTAATTTTTGCCCTTTTTTTAACTTCCCAACAAAAGTATTCTAAAACGGCACTTTAGAGGGTTAAAATGTTCCACGAATATTTTTTGCATCAAATTTTAAGACAAAAAGTTCATGCACTTTATGTAAAATGGGTTTTCAAGAAATTCAAAAATTTCAAGGCCAGGAATTTCGAAAACCCGTTTTGCATACACTGCACGATGTTTTGTTCTTAGAAGACCCCTAGTAAAATTTGATGCAGAAAATATTCGTGGAACTTTTTAAACCTCTAAAGTGTCGTTTTAGTATACTTTTGTTGGGAAGTTAAAAAAGGACAGAAATTACTCCTTAAAATTAGTGTTAGAGGGATAATATATTCTAAGAAAAGAAGACATCTGAAATTATTTTTTAGCTTAAGTACATTCTAGTTTCATTTAGCGTTGCAAGTGTTGAGGCTGGCGGCAATGTCCCAAATTTTTTTGCACTGTGATAAAAGCGTCTTTCGCTGTGTTGTAGAAGTATCTCGCAGAGGAATCAGCTTGTGTAAAAGTTTCTCCCGTGCGAGGAATATTTTTCGATTAAAAATTGCGCTCGTCGACGATGAATGCTCTTCATGAGATTCCCATTTGATTCTTTTGATTGAAAATGCTAGGTGGGTACATATATGTGTGTATTTGTAAGAAATATAATACATACACACATATGTACGTGCAAATGTACATAATTATAAAAATACGTAAATAACTTACCCCTATTTATTAAGTTTTTGCACATTTTCAATTTTAACACAAACTTATTTATTTTAATATAAAATTAAAATTATTTTATTATATTTAATGTTTTGACAGAAAATTTAGTAAACAATTGGGACATATAACTTTTTTTTTGGTTGTGAATACCAAATAATTATATTTTCAGTTGTTGTAATCGAATTGAAACTATACTAGCAATCGATAATTAGTTGCAATAAATGAATTAACATTTTATTTTACAAAATTTATTGACGAAAACAAATTATTAATTGCAAAGACCAATATTCAGTATTGCCCTGTATTAAATTCGGTTGTGATTATAACCATTTGTACTAATTTTTAAAACTAAATTAAATTAGTTATCATAACTAATAAAAGAATTGAAGGAATCATATTTCAGTTAGCATAACGTTTTAATGATCAAGAGAATTAAAAATCAGTTAGAACTATACATTTTTAATAGTTGCAATAGTAAATTGTATTTCTTGATCAATATTTTTTTACTGCAACCGTTTTCCAACCAATTTGTTTTCTGTGTGTAGATAAATCGTCTGCTTTAATTAATTTAAAGTTAGGATAAACCGATTTTAATAGGTTTGAGCTAAGTATAAGTAAAGGGAGTTCCAACCATAATGCATGATGTTAATTATGATTCACACCTTAACGTTATAATGTATACATTACAACGTAAGTTAAACTTGATATAATTAAAGCGATGATACTTAAACAATGATACTTAAAAACTAGTTATAAATATTTAAACAAATAACTTGCCAAAAATATCATAATTTATTTTTTTTCCTTTTTAAACTTGTTTAAGTTGGGGTTAAGTTAAACCAGGATTATAAATTTTAAAGATTTTGAGATGACCTAAGTCAAACTTTTAAAATATGAATGAAATAATATGAAATAAGAAAGATAAAAGAAAAAACTAATTTTGTTAACTGGACGATAAGCTAAGCTCGGTTTAACTTACACTGACGTAGGTTTAATCTTAGATTTATACTTATAAAATATTTTTAATCAAAAAATAGAAACTGGGAATTATAATTATTTCTTTTCATAAATTACCTTATAATAGGACTATTACAAAAAAGCTTTATAAAATATATAACTAATATTTAGCTTAGCTCATAGAATATATTCGAATAATAGAAAATGTTGAATATTTTTAATTACCTTAATTTTTAATAAAAAATATAATTATTTGTATTCACTAATCGGTAAACTTAAAGCTTAGTTAGACCAGGTTTACAGTATTTTAACGAATTATAGTTCAACTAAATTTAAAATTTAATTTTTTTAATTTTCAAATAAATATTTAAATTAAACTGGGTTTATTTGTATTTAAACTAGATTAATCAAAGCTTTAAGTCTCTTTTTGGGTTTAAATGTGCTTAAACGCATAAAATTGGTTGTTTAAACTACCAATACAGATCATATGAATTTGACAACATTTATCGTTGTGGGGCCACATGTTATTTTTTATACTACAATTAAATACATGGACCACTGACTTACAGCTATTGGCTACATAAAAGCTCAGTGTAACTAAACCAGCGTTTAAAAATCCACTGACTTATTAGCCATTAACTTCTTAAACTACGGTTTTCTTAAATTGAAAATTGAATAATTAAACTTTAAGGACGGATTTTTGAGATTTGGATTAAGTTAAAACTTAGTTTAACGTAGTTTGGATTTCGGATTTTTCCGGTGAAATGTGATCTTTTTTTTTACTATTTTATTAAGCAAAACGAACTAAGCTGTTCCGTCAAAATTTTGTATACAGAAGTTGTAATGGCGGCATAATTCTGTTTTCAGATTAACTAAACTTAGTTTAACGGAGATCTCAAAAGCCCAGCCTGAATGAATTAACTGTGGTTTAAGTAAAAAGCTTTATTGAACTCTACATCAAATTAGAGAAGCTTTTACTAAATAAAAAACATAAGCAAACTTCATTTTTGTTTAAGTTGTTAAAAACAAAGACTTAAACTTGGTTTAACTGCAGCTTTAAGGGTTTTAAAAGGTTCGGTTTCAAAGAAGTTCAGTTATTTTTAATAAAAAAATCCGGATTGAAAGACAATTTTTATTTTATTTCTTAAAGTTTTCTTCATTCAATTATTAGAAAGAACTGGAATTTTGCTCGTTCTTATTCCATAGTGCCTTTAACCGAACCGAACCAAACCAAAAAAATAAATTGCATCAATATTTGAAACCAACAAATAAACAAGGCCTTAAACACAACCAGGTTCAAATTCAAATTGATAAACACAAAAAAAAGAAGTTCTACAGACAGACATGAGTATTGAAATCAACACTGAACATGAATCTGAAGAAATTATAACAGAAATAAATTTTAAATAAACTTAAAAGTGTTCTGTCTGCCAATGTTTTGCCTTAATGTTAGATGACAATCTTTTTTAACCCAATGTATCTTCAAATACTACAAGAAATCGAGGGAAAAAAATTAAATTCAATATAAAGTTTCCAAACATCTAAAAGGCCTTCGAAAGCATAAATTTCATTTGAATTTCACAACTTTGTTTTAAGGGGCGCAAAGCAGAGAACATGATAAAAAAAATATATCAATTTTCAATTCAACACTTCGACAATTAAACGCCTTTTTCAAACACAAACAAACCAATTTAGTGCAAGAATGAAGAGTTTTGAAATAAAAATTCCTCTTATTTATTGAAAATTTGAGGTCCGCCAACATCTCTTAAGCAGGTGTGGGCAAAAGATCTAGTTGCAATGCTATTGACGGTTGTATGTGTAAAGTAGCAGAAGGTTTGCTTTTCCTGGGTTCACACTTTGAAAGTTTTCTTTCAGAAAGTCTGAGTTTATTGGAGAGAGAGAAGGAGAATGTGCTTTTCTTTTCTCTCCTCTCACTAAAACACTCAGACTTTCTGAAAGAAAACTTTCATAGTGTGAACCCGGACTTAATAAGCAGAAATAACAAAAAAGTAAAAGCAGAGCCTAAGAATGTTTAGATTCCAACTTTCAAGGCAAGAAATAGTGCTTGCGCTAAATCGCTATATCGACTTGAGCCTTAAATGCACGGTTCAGACATAATTTTGACTTCATTGCAAAGCCACAATGGCCATTGTGTGTGGTGTATGACGTCAAAATTACGTCAGAACCACATACGTATGTGGCTTTTCACGTTTCGTGTACTCTAGACTTTACGTTCTCCATACAATTCCTTGCTCGTTTTCTCTCAGTAATTTTCTAACCCAAATTACAAATCATTACAATTCAGTGAACTTTTGCTCTGCTGTTGCTTTGTAACAGTGTTGCCAGATAAATTTTGGCTTATATTCCCAGTTTAAAGTCACAAAAAGTCTTCATGTTAAACTTAAAATACCCAATTTATTGCATAAACTAAGGGCCAATTTTACCAACTGTATTTAAATATTAATTGATAAATTTTCATATAATTTTGTTTTTGTTTTGACATGAAAAACAAAAATTGCTATTTAAATAGCCACTAAAACATCAATTAAGAGTTTTTTAACTCATAATTTCCAAAAAAAAAATTTTTAAAAGAAAAAGAACTATTAAAGGGAGAGTCTTCAAACGTGGTTAAAGCTACTATTATGGTAAACTATAAATTTCAATATAGAAATGGGCGGGATAAGCAGAGGAGGAGCAGTACCCCTCATATTGTTAAACTTTTGGTTGTAGGATCTTCTGAGCCCCAAAATTGAAATAAAATAGCATCGGGGGAAGTGTTACCCCCCATAGGTCGCCAATGTTTAATATCGCATATCTTAAGAACTGTTATAGTAAGAATGTTCAAACTTTGTAGAAGTCACTCTTATTGTATATGCTACACTTTTGAAAATAAAAATAAAGCGGGAAGGCGCAGGGGGAAAATACCTCCAATAGGATGCATACATTAAATATCTCTCAACTGAAGAAGTGGTTAAAGCAGTGTAGCTAAGCTAACCGGGTTAAGCGAGTACAAAATATAACCAAACCCAATATTAAACACTTTACAATTTTTCCAATAAAAAATTGCTGGAATTTTCCAAGAGTAGAACCATTACAAAATTTTATTTTAAAAATAGTTTAAAGAAAACGCAACTTTGCAAAAATTCCTTACTACGAAAATATTTTGACAAATAGATCTTAAAGATCTTAAATTTTAGCAACAAATCTCCTTATCTGGCAACACTGCTTTTTTTCTTTCATTGCAGCAAATATTTTGCTGCCTTAAAAATCGTAGCAGGTGTTTTGCCCACCACTGACCTAAAGTATTATTAATGATTGTTTACTTATTAAACAACAATTAGCTTTTTTTAATATTAAACAAAATTATTTTGTTTATACAGTTTAAAGAGTTTTTTATTGTAAGTCTACTTAAAAGTTGTTTAAATTTTTAAAAATTTATTTTTTCTTTTCAAATTTATTATGCAAGTTCACTACAACTAATTAGTAAAGCCCTTCAAATAAGAACTAAGTAAATTATTTTAATTGTTTGTTTTATTAAAAACAACTTAATTAGCTAATATCTGAGAAAAGACTATAGTTATAAGCAGTTGTGAAAATATGTTGTTGAAATCTTTTGTGAATTTTTGAACTTGAGTGTAAAAGTGTGGAAGTTTTTATTTAAACAAATTGTTCTAAACAATTTAAAAGTGTAGCAATAATTTCTAAAGTAAACTTTGTCCCTCTTTTGCAGTAATTTTGTATAGTGTTGAATGACGGTATGCTTAGTTTGTCATTCCGTGTAAAACTTTTTTAATATTCATTTAAGATCCCATTAAGTAGATATATTCAAAGTCCTTGAGTAATTCTAAGTCGATTTAGCCATTTCCGTTTATTGAAAACACGCTTTTACTTTCGAACAACTCAAAAGAAAAGAATAATATTGGGGTCAATTTCTATTTAATTCATTTTAAGCTGTTCAGGGTTAAAATCCAGCAAAATCGGCTTAGTAGGGTAAGAGTTATGAATCCAAATGCAGAATAACCACCTTATTTTGTTACAAAAACTTACATCAATTGTGGTGGATTGATAAAAAAATGTTTCACAAGTTCGTTTCTTGTGACTGGGAATCTAAACTTCGTTAAGATCGGTTCATAATTTACCATATGCCCCACATAAAGCATTTTCTTCGAAATGAGTAGTAATAAAAATGGCTTTGTTATAGTTTTTTCACACTAGAAAACACACTGTCAAATTTCGTGAAGATCGGTCGACAATATACCATACGCTCCATATAAAGCCTACTTTCGGAAATAATTTAAATACGCCTAAAACCGTAGCAAATAAAGATATTGTGGTAAAATGAAGTTTTATATATGAAATTTCACAGGGGTCTAAACCGCAACCAATTTTAAAACTGACGTCAGTTTTTATAGTTTTATATGGTTAATAATAATACAGATCCAATAAAGAGCCCACTCCGAAAATACTCTAACTGTCGGTGTAGGCTATTAAAGATAAGGCACAGCTGAATGTAGCAGTGCTACTTGTTATTTTTTAGCTCGCAATTTTAAAAATTCCAAGTGTTTGCTTGATTAAACCGAAATAAAATTTAAGTTTATTTGATTAAGACTAGAACTAAACAGAGCGCTAATTTAAAAACAAAATATTTACTTAGCTACAAAAGGTTCTGCTGTGATCTTAAAATCTAAAAAAAAGTCTAAAATACACAAATAAATACTTCATTTTATATTCTTAGCTGGCTTTTTAATGGTACTTTAAACCTGGTTTATTTCAAGGGCAGAAGCTAAAATTTAAATAAGTTTTAAAATTATAATACAAGTATTCGTTATATTTTTATTACAATTTTATATATATCATATTATAAAATTATTAAACCAGGTTTGATTGTGGTTTTGTTGTTCTTTGAATTAATAAATTTGTTGCCCCAATCTCCGATTTGTAGCTTTAATCTAATTTAAATACGTTAACATATTTTAGCAGCATAAGTGAGAATATAGATCAATGTAAGCAGTGTTGTCAAAATACGTTTATTGTAAGTCGTAGTTGGTAGAAAAATCTTCAGAAATGTGTTAGAAAGAAAACAAAGTTGTTTAAACAACACAGAAAAAATTATTGGCAGTTTTTTTTTTCAATTAATAGTGATTTTTGAATTTTAACATAAATTTGATTACGTTCTTAATTGATTGAATTAAAAAAAAATATTATTTTTTCAATTAAAATTTTACTTGATTTTAAGCTTAATTTTAATTATAAGTTTAATTGAATCAATCAACTCGGTTGTTTGAATTGAACACTTTGTTGCTTTCTCCTTGTTGCTTTCCTCCCTCATCAACAGTTTGCGAAAAATGTTACAAGTGCAACCAACATCTTTATAAATTTATTGTCTTTGCCCTTACATGTACCTACATACACACATGTTTTTGTCATCAAAAAGAACAGTAAGCGTCGCACAGTGCTTTGGCCCATAGACATAAATCAAAAAAAAAACAAGTCTTATATTGTGCTTAAAAATGTACAGATCGATAGATAACAAAATAATTAAAATGAATTTTGAAGAAATTTTAAGATTTAACTCTTTTTGGCGGCGCTAGAGGGCGCCAAAGTTTGAGAATTTATAGTAAAAATGGCCAAACAACTACTTGAGTTTTACATGCTTTAGGAAAACTGTTGTAAAACTGTTGTTTTTTAAAGCACGAGATTGAAATTTTTTTCTGTAGTAGTTTACTATATTTAGAACTAACTGTAAAACATTTTTATTGATTTATTTTCTCATAAGTGTTTTTTTATTGGTTTGAAAAATGCTTATTATTTACTTAAGCTCTAAAAATTTTCTAACTTTGATGGAATATTAAAAAAAAAAGAAAAATACGGTCTATGGGTTTTTTTCTGATTTCGAATATTTAGACTGTTTTCTAATAACTACAAAAAAAAAATTGAAAAAATTTTACCACAACTTGAAAAAAAAAATTTTTTTTAAATGGCTATTTTCATGATTTTTGATCAAATTTTGATAGTTTTCAGGAGTTTAAAAGACAATTAACTACAAATACTGTGAAATATTAATTCAAACTTATACCATTCAATAAAAAACAACAAAAATCAAAATATGTATAAAAAATTGTTTGTGTTTGTCTGCATTTTACGGCATAAGAGGGCGCTGAAATCACAAATGTCCTTGGTATTTTATTGTTTCAAGAAAATAATTGTAAAAAATTAATTTTTTGGATTACGAGATTCAAATTTTTTTCTGTAACAGCTAACTATATTCTAAACCATCTATAAACAAATTTTACTGGAATTATGCTCCTATACATATTTTTTAATGGTTTGAAAAATGCTTATTATTTAGTTAAGCTCTAAAAATTTCTTAACTTTGATGGAATATTAAAAAAAAAAGAAAAATATGGTCTATGGGTTTTTTTCTGATTTCGAATATTTAGACTGTTTTCTAAAACTATAAAAAAAAAAAATTTAAAAAATTTTACCACAACTTAAAAAAAAATTTATTTAAAAAAAATGCTATTTTCGTGATTTTTGCTCAAACTTTCATAGATTGAATTAGTTAAAAAAAAAATAAACTAGGAACATAATAAGAAAAAAATCCAAATATATATACTATTGAATTAGAAAAATTGACAAGATAAATTAAAAAAAATTAGTATAACAGTTGTGTCTGTTTCTTTTTGTCGACACAAGGTGGCGCTAAATTCCCAGATGACGTTGGTTTTTCATCGTATAAAGAATATTTTCAAAATGTGACTTAGTGCCGTTATTTTTTATTTAAATTGAAGATGGTTACGTGACAGAAAGTTTTTTTTTGGTAACAGCCTTTGTTTGTAGTAAGAGCAATTCTATTGTGGAGTGTTCGAAAATATTGCATACAGGGTTTTCAATTTAAAAGAAAATAAAAATTTTCTATTAAAATGTTAAATAAATTTATATATTTAATAAATACTTACTTTTACAAACGAGTAAAAGTGAGGGCGCGTGGTTCAAAAAATGAACGTGCACATCTCTAATCAATTTTATTGCAATCAAAATCAGCTTATCAAATTTTATTGGAATCTTTCTATTTTTGAACATAGCTCCCATACAAATCATTCTCCCGAAAATAGCTTTTAATGCCAGCTTCCTTAAAAATATATGTAGTAACATAACAATATAAACCATAGGTTACATATAAACCCTCATCCAAAAACCCATATATGACGATGAAGATATCTAAATAATATTCGGCAGAAAGAACTTTGAAACGAATCTTAACCTCATAACATAATTTTGTTCTGGTGGGTCCATGATTGCCCATGGGTCCCAAATAGATTACAATCTAGGAACTTTGTTTTTAAATACTAGGCTATAGGATATCACATGGTCGGGCTTGACCGATTATACTTTCTTACTTGTTATTTTTGCACGAGCATTTTAAGCGTTTTTCACTCATTTTTCATTAAATGATGTTTTTGTATTTTTCACATTTATAATCCGATTCTACCAAAATTTGGCACACATATATATCTAACAAATATCAATTTTCATACCAAATTTTATTACGATCGGATAATTTTTGGAAGTGTTATAACATTTTTAAGAAAAAGGATATATGGCAGGACCTTGAGTCCTTGTTCAGATTTAAGTGAAAATTTGCACATACGTTGCTAGTTGTGTGTGTATTAGTATGACCATTTTTTGTAGTTTTGTGGGCATTATTGAAGCTAAAATTACATTTTTCCATTTCAGGACACATGGGAGGTAGGCGTGTCCTTGGACCGATTTGTCCAAAAATTCACATTTTTCTTAACTAAGCTATTCTATGCTTGTGTACCAAATTTCTGACAACTCCTTCTATTTATGTCCCTTCGTTATATGGGGACAAAGCACTGTGCGTCGCGTGCAAAAAAAAACTATCAACAAGTAAAAAATGAACTGAAATTTGTTATAGACGAATTACAATTATGACTACCAGCAATTTCAATAATGATCCTACATACATATGTATATTATGCGTAAAATAAAAAATCGCCTTGTGGCTGACCACAGTGTTGACGGCAATCGAAATTTGGTGTTTATTTTCTTTGTTTGTTAATTCTTGAATTATTTTTGGCGTCATTTCATGTTGTGCGTTTAAAGTGAATAGGTGAAAAAAGTACAGCCAAATTACACAACAAAAACTGTTTTTTGTTTTCAATCTTGAATACCCTGAAGAATCAGAGTTATTCTACAATTTTATACAAAGTTGTATATATGAAATTCCTTTGTCAAAAAAATATTTCAAAATTTGTACAATTAAGCATGAGGTATTACAATTAAACAAATAAAACAAGTTATTTTTAAACCATATTAAAATAAAACATATATTTTAAATATTTATTATTTTGCTTCATTTAACCATCAACTAATTGATTTAACAAACTTATTCAATTAACAATTTGTTTAATTGAATAATTTGCGTAATTGAATTTAGAGTGAATTTCAAATACACTGTTTAATTTATTCAATTAAAAATTTAATCGATTTAATGCAAAAATTCAATCACTATTTTAATCAATACAATTATTAAAATAATTAATTTTCTGTATTGTAATCAATTACGTTAGTAATTCATTCAATTAAAATATTGATTTTTTTAAATTAATTTGTTAATTCATTCAATTAAAATATTGTTTAATATTAATAATTTTTTCAATTATTTTTGTAATTAAAATGTAAAAACTTTTTAGTTGGAAAAAAAATCCTTGTTTTGCAATTTTTGCAAATTTGAGTAATTGGTATAATCATTTCGGTGATAGGTGCAAAATTAAACAATTTTTTGCTTGTTCCAATTATTTTGGTGATCAAACCCGTTTTTTACTTTTTTCTGTGAAACGGTTCCCAAAAAATGAGTTTCAGACCCCTTGGCGTCCGTGACAAATTTCGTCTTTTTATAAAAAATATATAATTACATCACAAAATGGCAACACTGAATGCAAGCAACAAGCGATAACACAACAACTCTGTGAAAAAGTTTCAGCGATCAGTGTTGCAAGATAAGTGAGTTAGTTCATTCCCCGTATTTGACATTAATTTCGGGACAAAATTTTCAAAAGCGGGATTTGGGGATTTTCGTAAAATGTAGGCATTTGTATAACATTTTATTGCGATAAATTATTTTTAAAAATAACATAAAGAAAAATATGAGAAATTATATAAAAATTTTCATTTCATAAACAATTTTTGTAAGAGGATTTTGTGCAATTGTAATATGCTATTCGCCACATTATTTCCATTTTGCGCTATATTTTGCAATAATTGGCACAATGGTTTCAATTAAAATATGGCTCAACTTTCAGTCAAAAAAAATGTAAACATAATCTAAAGGAAAAACATAAACAACATTGTACAATCTTGCCAACACATTTCACTTTCAGTGTGCATTAAAAATTAAAAGTTTTTTGATTGTTGCCAATATATTGGGCCACCTTTAAATATCACATACATATTGGTGATATAATTGTACAATACGATAAATTGAACAATTATATGGCAAGTGTATGGGCCGCTTTAGATGTCAAATTTGAATTTCCGTTTTTTTTTAACTTTTTATTACTTTTTTTTTACTTTTAAAACTGTAACTTGCCATTCGGTTAATTGTTCACACTTGCCTTTTTAATTATTTTTATTTTATTCATCAAAGCTCACATTACATTTAACATGATTAAGATATCAGTTGATTGAATTATAAAACACAACAAACAAATTTATATTTCTTTAAAATATTAAAAATTGATCAAAACCAGTGTTCTAAAATAAACAGTACATTATTTAACGTTCGGCTCACACACACAGGAACGATATATACTTTTGTAGTGATTGTGTTAACATACACAACCCTTAATACCGTTCGAAACTATTTTCAAGAAAGAACCGAACATTATATAATGTTCGGTTCTTCGTTAAAAAACAGAACAATTATATTGATACTGTAGACAAACATTATATTTTAATGTTCTATAATATTTTTTTCGTGTGTGTATTTTGTTTTTGTAAAAAATGTTTGGTTTTTTTTTACCAGCCAAAAGGGACGAACATTAATGAGCCGAACCGAACACATCGAAGTTTGTGGATTTTCAAAAAAAAAGACCGAACGGAATTAAATGTTCACATCTTTTGTTGAGTTTGATAAAAACAGTAATATTTTTGTGTTCGAAAGATGACAAACAGGGAAACGTTATTTTTTTAATAATTTTCTACACAAACACTATTAGCGTTTGTGTTTTCAACATATCTGCCGAACCGAACATTAAGAACCGATATTTAGTGTTTATTTTCGAACACTGATCAAAACTCTTTAATAAAGTTATAAGAAGATTATTTTAAACATATTCATGGTGAAATTCTGAAAATTTATGGATTATTTAAGAACGAAAAAAAAAACATTTAGAAGACATCATGGCCGGTTGTACACGTGAGACGTTGGTTTATTGCGGCTGACACTACATCATACTCAGCTTGAGGTATATTCCGAGGATTCTAAGTGATAAATGAAATGATTTAGTTTTGATCAAGGCAATTCAAAGTGCTTAACAAATCACTTTAATGTATGGATAATCATCGCGATTTTGATGTGACTAGGGCTTAATCACGTTTTAGATGCTTAAACGCTTTTAAATACCCAAGTCAATTGTTCTAAAAACTTTTTGACACGAAATGTAACTTATCTTAAAAATGAATTTTCTGTTTCCAAATATAAAATCGGATTTGTATTGTCAAATAGAAATTTTAGAAATTAAAGGATAGAAACTTGGGATCACTTTTTGTTTACACTAAGAATTGTTTTTATTTTTAAAAACATGATTTTCTTTGAGAAATCAAAATATAAGAACGTACAGAACAACAATATATCGCTCATTTGCTGCAAGACCGGCATAACTCAAAAAATGAAATTTTGGAGTTAGAGATGCAGAATTGTTCGCTTTGTTTTTCTTTATATTGTGTATTAAATTCATCTTTATATCTTTTATACTTTCCCAGTTTGAAGAGAATGTGTCTTCTTTTTTTCTAAGTAGTTAGAACAAATCAAAAACTTTAAATGCATTTAGCTCGAAATGGATTTTTTTGAGTTATGCCGGTCTTGCGCGATATGATTACTTATTATTATAGTAAAGAATCGACCCCCGATTTCGACCGCTATCGTCCGCTTGTATTTTCAACGACAAACAGTTAATTTGCGACCCACTAACAATTTTCCGCCCGACAAGTCGATCGACAATGCAAGCGACCGATAACGTAACAGTTTTCATACAAATTTGCGGTCCACTAAGAAATATTATGCGACCACAAATGTCATAATCAGCCACTTGTGTTGCTGATGTCCACAGAGGCATTTTGTTTGAATATTATTGTTTATTTTTATAAAATTTTATAGATTTATAAAATATTTTTCATAAAGTTCTATTCAAGGCGATTTCATGCAAGGTGGTCTTATTTTGAAAACGTTTACAACACTGTAAAATATTTAAACGTTGTGTCAAAAATAATACAACACTGTAGTACACACAATTCAAACAATTTTTCATTTTGATTTTAATTTTAAATTGTGTGTTTTGAAATTTAATAATTTAAAAAATTTTAAATTTCATAATTTTAAGCGAAAATTATAGAATTTAGTTAAGATTCCCCAGAATCACCAGGACGGTATACAACTCTGACATATGGTAAGTTACACTCAATTCACATGAGGGCTTTTACGACGTCGTTTTATCTTCATTCCCTTTTAAAGCAACTTCCAAAATCTATTTGCGTTCATGCGATGATTTTTGGTTGCATGTTTCTTTTTTTATTTACAGTATGGCCTTGATTACCCAAGGCTTACCGCTATTATCCGGCATTACCTCCGTTATCCGAAATTATAAACAAATTATCTTTTTTTCGTTAACTTTTGAACCATCAAAACAAATTTAAATAAACGAAGAAAGAGAATTACCCAACGTACTGGAAGCATGTTCTGCCAAATTTACTTTTTTTCTCATGTTTACATAATAATACTTTATTATTTACATAAAATAAGAAACATACCAAAAAAATAAATAATCAAGAATTCTGCCGGTTCCGTCTATTATCGATAATCGAGGTCTCACTGTATTTTCAACCACACACTTCAAAGTAAGAAAAAGAATAGTACGAAAAAGGAAAAAGTTAAAAGAGAAATATAAAAAACGACATGCAAAACACAAAATGAGTCGTTTTGTTTACCCCTCTTTCTTTTCTACACCGCTCACCTACAAAGCAAAAGAGATGTCGACAAAGCGACGTCGTACAAGCCTCCATGTGAATTGACTGTTATAAGCTGTTGCTTACGTAGCAAGATAATTTCACCTGGTGTAAATTCGCCTTGGTTCTATTTTATGTTTTTTGTTTACTGCTTTGTTTCTTTTTTGTTTACTCCTTCGTTTTCTATTCTGCTTTGTGTGTAGTTCTATTCTTATAGCTTAATTTATATGTTTTGACGATTTTTTTTCCAAACTAGCGTTTTATTTGTGGAATTGCTGATGTGGCAATAAAGTCATTGGATAATAAATAAATGAATTACGTTAGAAACGTAAAACCTGTCGACCGACAACTTGATAGTTAGTGGGCCACTTAAGAAAACGTTAATGAGTTACTTGTTGTCGCTCGCTTAAGTTGTCGATCGACATTGGTGGCCTGACTGAAAGTTTAGAATTGTTGTCGAAATTTTTTTAAAGAAAAATTGGTGACTTTAAAATTTGAATTGAGGGCATTATCCAAAAGTTTTCTTGCAACACTGCTTAAGGTTGTTGGGAAAAAATGCGTTTAAGGGAGATGTATCTTAAGGAAAAATTCAATAAGCCCATATTAAATGTAGAAGTACATAACACGCGTTAGTGCGCGCGCGCTCTGTCGTCTTCTGTCAAATAAGGTTAAACTAGCGTATGTTCATAAAACAAGCTACATACATGCAAAATATTATGACGCTTTTGCGCTAGAAAGTTGGTAAACTTTGAACTTTTTAACGCGTTGTGTATTTTTGACAAGTTATCAGCTGACAATAAACAGAATAATTTAACAAATTTGTGAATCATGAAAGAAAAACTTATTGAAGAGCTTAAAAAACATACAATATTTATATAAAAAGAATAAATTCAATAAAATAACAAAATCTTGATAAACTTTCGAACCGGTTTTTAATGCACAAATAAGTAAACAAAAAAAAAAAAAAAAAAAACAGCTGACAGGAATGGCTTTCGTAACGCGTTTTGTGTAACTTGCAATTTTTTACGCGCTCAAGTTTTAAAACGCACGATACTCGTCGACGAACTAACGCGTGTTATGTACTTCCACCTTAACTGAGGTTTAGTTAAACATAACAGTTAATTAAATTTCAGTTCAGGGAATTTAGCACATTTAAAACCTTGTCAAGCTTCAATATTTTCAATATATTTGAACTTTCGTTAAATCTGAATCGTCAATACTGGTATTTTAAAAACTTAATTTAGTGTCCGGTAGGAAAGTTTGTAAATAGTAAGCTTGTCTATCAGTCTTGGGGTTGCGTTTTTCCCCGCAAGAGACTTTAGTCTGCTGCACTATTTACAACTAGCTGAAGGTTTACAATCCCAATAAAAAATATTTTCATTTTGCGAAGCACTAGTGGTACATTAAAAAAAAAATTAGCATACAATTATGCGCTAAGCTACAATAATGTAAATGAAAGGGCTCTAAGCAACTTTTATAAAAAAAATTACATTTCAAGTGCCACAGCACTCCCTTACACGCAAAGAAAAAACATTGTTGTGGTAAACATATTCTAAGAGCAACATATTATGATAAGAATTATGATTGTAGTCACCATATTAAGATTATTATTGAATCATATTATGACTAAATATACTCGTACTATTACATCATAATATTTTTCCCTTAATCATAATCTTATTCTGTTAATCATACTAAGTTAAGTAGTAATCAAATTATTGTCATGTTAATCATAATAAGCTAAGAAGTAATCATATTATCATCATGTTAATTATAATAAATTTAGAAGCAATCATATTATGATACAGCACCTTTCATAGCTGTCATAAAAATACAAAATAAATTAAAATATTTTTGCATCGATTTTTTATTTTGTGGCTTTTTACAATTTTTCTTAATGTTAATCAAAGAGCGGAGTTCAATATGTGGCTTGCAAAAGAGCAAATGAAAAATCTGTGGTTTTCATGGGCAACCGCGTGTGTCCATTTTTTTGATTTTAAGATGTTGATGAAATAGCGTAGCACTTTTATAAAATATAACGAAATCTCTGTGTGTTTTGTTGTTGGATTTTACAAAAAAAACTATGATATTTTGCATTTGCACTATTAAATCACTAATACTTGTATGAACTCCGCTAATATTTTAATTTTTTAATTCCTTTAAACTTATTTTTTTATGGAATTTTATCTTTTAATTAAGTAACCGCTCACAAATAAAAAAACGACACAACTGCTTCAAAATTATTTTACAAATGGCGCTAACATAATATGATTAGAGGAAAAATAGTTTGATTGCATATTTAACATAATATGATAAATGTATAGAAAGTTATCATGTTATGGCTACTAAATATCAAGATATGGTTGTGAGAAATATAATATATTTAGAAAGTTATCATAATTAAGTTGTTAGAAAAATAATTATTTTTCGGTCAACAATACTCAAATTCATAATTGCGATAAACATTGATATGTTTACAGTAACTTTAATATTGTTGATATTAAATAAAAAATAACAATTATTTGTGTACGACAACAATATATTGTTACATTTAAAAAAGTGTTGTTGCCGTAACCATGCCCAACCATATTTTTTCTCTGCGTGTACTATGAAGCAGGTTTGTAAGGGAAAGTACTTAAAAATAACTGTAACAAAACATTCAGTGTGTAAAGCTGATCGTTACATCCTACAATTTTTATATGCGCTAAATAAAGCGCTTTATGTATACAAAATGTATTACTTCAAAGTGGGAACTCGCCATATAAAATGCATGTCTTTAGTAAGCGATATGGTAAGCTAAACTTTTACGTTTCTTCCTTACAAACCTGCTTTGTTGGACGCTCTATTTTTTATTGGGATATTAATGCTTGATAAATTAAATTGAAATGTAGTTTGCAACCATATTTGTAATATATAAAACCATAACATTATGTTAATTAAAACTTAATCTTCAGTTATATGAAGTTTAGTAAAACCTAATTTAAATTGCTTAAAGATGTCTGATGATATGTGTGAATTGATAATAATTAAAAGAAAATCATCATAAGTTTGTAATAACTGTAAATTGTCAATGTTAAACATAGTTTGGTCGAAGTTTAGTTAAACTTGAGAATGAAAAAATGTGGTAATTTTGTTTCAAAACAACTAAAGGCCCAACCATAATGTGCTTAAGTTGGCTTAAGCAAATGTGCGAATACATGTAAATCATATGAGGCAAACCATATAAAACTTAAGAAAACATTCCGTACGGAATCAAATGTTTTTTTATTTTGTTTTTGTTTTTTTAAATACATTTGAGAGACCTTTTGTTAATTTTTGACAGTAGTTTAAGCAAGGCTATGCATATTATGGTTAGGCCTTTACATTCGATTTATAGTATTTTTAAACTAGAAACTATTTTTTATTATTTTTTAACCCCTTTTTACCTTTTATTGCTCTTAAGTACTCATTTTTAAGAAAAAAAAACTTCCTCATTACTTTTCATTTTTAAACGTTTTTCCACACCTGTTAAAACAATTTTTTTATCTTTTTTTATTTTTATTTTTTTTTTTCTTTATAAAAAGAAAATGAGTGAATAAATTTAATAATGATTTTCGCAAAAAAAAAAAAAATTATCTATTCATTTCACATAAATGTCTTACAAGATCCTCAACAAACCACAAAATATCGCTAAAACAAACAATCAGACAGACAGACATGCAGACATACAAACAGACACATTTTGTTAAAGCTTTGACGGCGAAAATGACATTTGTCAAACAACGAAATGTCAACAGACGTGACTTTTAGAGGGAAAAACAACTTACAACAAAAACAATGCAGAAATCCATAAAATCAACAAAAACTTTCTTTGTGGTCTTCTTTTACATGGATTTAAGGAATTTTTTCGCTAAACGAATGAACGAACGAATATGAATGAATATTAAGCGTGTTATCAGACGAATGAATGAGCGTTAGAGAGTGCGACTTGTTTTTATTTCTGGGATTTTCTTAAACATTTATTTATTTTTTGAAATATATTTATTTAATTTTTTTTTTTTCTTTTGTAAATAAATTAATATGCAAATAATAAAAATGAGGCATCTAATAATGATGATGAAAAAACAACAACAACAACAACAACAATTTTTGCATTTTAAAGCGTGGGAAAGAAGTCTGCCTTTTAACTTTGAATTTTGTTTGTATTCAACAGACACTTAATAGAAATATTTCACAGTCAGTTAGAGACTTGTCATATTTAGTATGAGTATTTTGTTTTCTATTTTTACTAACAACAAATTAACAATAATTATATTTTATTTTAAACTCACTTGTGTCCATTTATTTACCTTGTTTGTTTATGGAAATTAAATTTTTCTTAACATATTTGGCGTTAAATTCATCAGATTTTTTTACATTTTTATTTGGTTTTTGCTTAAAAAAAACGTACCTGTAAATAGACAAAAAGGAAAATAATTTAATGATAAATAATATTTAAAATAACAAAACAAAAAATAAACTAAACGGAAAGGCGAGTGTACATATTTTTGTGTTTAACTGTTGTCGTATTTAAATTTTTTAATTGACACGAGTTTTTTGTTTGACATTTATGGTCATACAAATATTTAGAAAAAATGCAAATATTTTTAAGATTAAATAGTAACAAAACAAGTTGAAATATATGACAGTTAATTAAAATTTTATATAGATAAATTACATATCAAAAATATTTTTTAATTTGAGTTTTGTTGAATAGAATTCTTACCAAATATAAGACTTATTTAAATCTAAAGGCCAATTTCACCAAGTTCAGTTAAAACTAACTATTACTTTAACTTTGAGTTAATAATATGTATTTTATGATAGTTATAACTGATAGTTAATTATAACTGAACTTGTGAAGTGGCCGTAAGTGGAAAAATTGTTGTCTGAGTATAAAACTTTAGGATAAGTCGAGTATAAGAGAGTTTTCTAAGTATACTACAATAGTTTGTGTCTTAGATAAATGTCTGGATATAAAAAGAAAGTCTTTGTATAAAACAAAAGTTTATTTATTAGCAAAAAACTTCATAAAAAAATGAAAACTGACTAGTTGTCAAAAGTCTTCTAATAAGGCAAAATTCTTACAACAAATATATTCATATAAGACGAAAGAATGAACAAAATTCTAAATTAAAACTGAAAGTTTTCTTTCAGAAAGTCTAAGTTTAAAAGCGTACCGGGGAAAATGTTATACAAAGTCAATACTCTGATTTAACCTGTCGTGTCTTGCACTAACTTGGCGCTGTAGTGAGTGTGAAGAAAGGTGTCAGACAAGGTTGCGTGCTATTGCCGCTGTTCTTCAACATCGTTCTCGACAATATCTGGCAAGGGCAACGCACTCGAACAGAGTTATTAGATGGGGTCTTCAGAGTCAACTGCTAGATTAAATTAAATTTCGCAGATGATATTCGCCTACACTTCCACACATTTAACGAAACTCAAGGCAAAATACGCATGGTCTAGACGACGACCGCTAGGGTAGGACTTAAAACGAACGTCCCAAGGACAATGCTTAACTTTTTTTTTGTTGATAGGATCAGCACTCAGGGGATGACCATTACTGATGCATTACATTGTGTTGGAACTAGGAAAATAGGTTATGGGAAGGAGGAAAGAGGAAGTAGTGTTTGTGAATATTCGATCTGAACTTATTCATGTTGTAATTGAGAGGGAAAACTTCAGCAGAACGGTTATTCCACACACGAGCAGTCCGGCCAAAAAACGAATTTTCCCTGTAACTCGTTGTTAGATTTACCTGCCACACGACCACAAAACGATGGGCTACTGAGGAAAAACGTGTATGGCGAACAAAAGTACGTGTTTCGGGAACCAGATCCCTAATTTCGTCAAAACACATCCCATTGTAGTAACGATCAAACAGGCGACGGTGCTCAAGTGAATCAATAGAATTGGATACCCTTCTGTCACCAATAAGAACCTTCGCCCTCTCCTGCTCTCGGTCGAGAAGCTCCAAAATAGACTTTGAAGCACCGGCCCACACATGATAGTTGCATTCCATACGCCCTCTTGAGGACGTAAGGTCCTTTACATAATTGGGAAGGGCAAAGCATGCTCAGCTCGGTATGGAACTCCATGCAAGTCTCCACTGGAACAATAATTTTTAACAATCAAACAAGGTAAAGTCTGTACTCCTTTATGAATGCGAATCGTGGAACACTCCACACAAAGACGTCAGTAGTATATAGATATTCGTCAACCGTTGCCTACGTAGCATACGCATTACCAACAAGAAGCTGTGGAAACTAAACGCCTATATAAACTGGAATCCACAAACTTAAACTATGTTGGATAGAACATCACAACTGCCTTCCAACAGACTTGCACGTACTGTCTTTTCCATCCATCAGCTCAAAAAGGAAACTGGAGAAGTAGTTGGACTGAAATAAGACGATTTGCTTGGAATGACTTTGAAATGGCAATACGTTCATTGTAGGAATTTCAGGAATAAATTTATACATATTGAGTATAAGAATATAGTTCGCGTATAAGAAGAAAGTCTTCCTAAAAAATAAAAATTGGGCTTAGTAAATAAATATGAAATAAAGAACTTAAAATAACACAAAAGTTTTGGTATAAGAGAAAAGTTTTGCCCTACGACAAAAGTCTAAGAAAAAGACAATAGCCAAAGGATTAGAAATAATTTCGAGCATAAGACAAAAGTCAGTTTATTTGGTAAAAGTTTGAGTATAAGACAAAATGACTATAAGAATGCATTTTGACACAACGGAAAATAATTTCTGGACCCAAGAGATCGGTGCTTATTGGCAGCTGCCAATGGAACCTAACCTAAGACATAAGATTAATTATAAATTAATTGTTTGTATACGACTGCTGCCTGAGTATAAGACACAAGTTATGGCATCATATAAACAATTTAATGAACAACAGAAAGCGAATGTTAGACTAAATTCTTAGGAGACCAAAGTCCGAATTTAAGACAGAATCTCCGAGTTTAAGATAAAAAAAGTATCAAATAAAAATATCTGAATCATGTCAATTGATAATTTGGGTGAATCTCTTAGTATAAGAAAAAAATATTAAGTAGAATACAAAAATATAAGAGAATTGTGTTATGCTTAGACAAGTCTTATTATACTATAACAATAGTCTTATATCTTATTATAAGACAATAGTTTGAGTATAGTTCAAGAGTCTTTTTATTACAAAAAAAGTTGAGTTTTAAACAAAAACTCGAATATAATACAAAAACAAAAATTCATTTAAAACAATCAATAAAAAAGTACCTCTATTGACAATATTTCCCAATTTTTATTATACATAATAAGACATTTAACAATTGAGAAGACCCTTCAATAATAAACCAATAAAAAACAAAACAGAATTACTCAAGAAAGTTAGTACTTGTAATAAGAAGTACTTGAAGGGAAGGCATAGAGTTTTACGTGAACCAAAGTCAACAAAAAACCCAAAAAAACCTAAAAAAAATAATCTCTTAAATTCCCCAAATCATTTAACACATAATTACATGCTATAAATAGAAACTATTCAAAAAAAAAATTTGTAATATTTTATCGAAAAATCTTTTGAGGAGATCGTTAAAACTCATTATTGATTTTATGTAAAATTTTACAAAAATATACCAAATAAATTTCAAGTGTTGAACTCAAGTATCACGACATTCAAATTCTTCTTTTTCAATATTTTCTTTTTTAAAAAATTTTAAGAGCATTTTATGCAATTGAAATTGTTATTTTTATGATTAAATAATGGGAAGCAATAAAATTTTTTATTATCAAATATAATTTAAAAGTAAATTATTGAGAGGTTATCTAAGTAAGGGCTAATAAATCAGTGCCAGTTAAACTCTCTTTTTGGTTTAAAATGTGTTTAAACCAGTGAATCTATAATTCAGTAAATTTAAACCCGCTCTAAACGCATAAAATTGGGTGTTTAAACTACCAATACAGACCATATGAATTTGACAATATTTATCTTAGTGCTGCCACATTATTATTTTTTGCACTACATACAATATATATGGGGCAATGATTTACAGCTGTTAAGTTTAAACTACATACAAATTTAAGTTTACTTCAACTAAACCAACGTTTTAACATTCATTGATTTATTAGCCATAAGTCAGTCAAATATTAATTATCAATAAAAAAAAATACTTTGAATTGGATCAAAACAACATATAAATTTAAAGATATTTAATAAGAAAAAATTAATACCTCATAAAGATTCCCAGTAAAAAAAATTTGGGTTTTTTGAAGCACTACAGAGAAAAAGCGCATACTCAAGCGCTTCAATTAGAGAGCTCTTATAAAGCAGTAAATGATAACGAGTAAAACATACAGCTGCTATTTAAGTGCTGACAACGAAGAGGGTTTTTAAGCGAAAAAAAATGTATTATGGTTTACGAAAATGATTGAAAAAAGGCATTTAAACAACCCAGTAAAAAACGTGCTCCAAAAGGAGCAGGTTTTTTGTATGAATTCATACCTCAAATCGCTTCAAACCTGCTGATGGGATGGCTGATTTTTGTATGGGGTGTTCCCGGTTTGGAGGACTATTTTCTGCTGACAATAAGCGCTTCTTTTAACATGCAAACAAAGCGCTCCTAAAGTGCTTTTTTAAGGGCTAACTATATTTACATATTCATAAATTTTTTTATTTTACTTGTTTAAATGCCTTTTTTCAATCATTTTCGTAAACCATAATATATTTTTTTTTTTCGCTTAAAAACCCTCTTCGTTGTCAGCACTTAAATAGCAGCTTTTTTGTATGTTTTATTCGTTATCATTTACTGCTTTATAAGAGCTCTCTAATTGAAGCGCTTGAGTATGCGCTTTTTCTCTGTAGTGCTTCAAAAACCCAAAATTTTTTTTACTGGGAAGTAAAAGCAAAACAATAATGAATATGTTAATATAGTTAGCCCTTAAAAAAGCACTCTAGGAGCGCTTTGTTTGCATGTTAAAAGAAGCGCTTATTGTCAGCAGAAAATAGTCCTCCAAACCGGGAACACCCCATACAAAAATCAGGCATCCCATCAGCAGGTTTGAAGCGATTTGAGGTATGAATTCATACAAAAAGCCTGCTCCTTTTGGAGCACGTTTTTTACTGGGTTCTTAGTATAAGAGAATAGGCAGTTATAAGGCGAAAGATTTTGTCTGCTGACTACTAAAAAAAGATAACGTATAAGAGCAAACACTTAAACGTGGAAGTATAACATAAAATGCTCGATATGAGACAAAAATCCAGTATAAGACAAGACTTAAGGTAGAAGACTAACTGCCTGTTTGTAGAACGCGACCGCAAAAGTGACTCGTTCAACTTACATTTAAAACAAAAACAAAATTTCAAAATTTGTTTTTGTTTTACATGTAATTTACGCGAGTCACTTTTGTGCTCGCGTTCTACAAACAGGCAGTAAATAATGAGTATTTAATAAAATTAAAACTGTTAGGTAAGAGGATAAAGAGGCTGTTCATAAAATATATTTCAGATTTATAACAGCTGTTTAAAATAGGAATTTTCTATGAAAACTCTTTTGTAAGGGTAAATAGTGAATATAAGACAATAAATTAAGTATGCAAAATATCTGAGACTTAGGACAAAGGCAAAGTAGAATTTGAAAGTCTGAGGCCCGTTTTCACAACTTACCAATAGCTAAAGGTAGGATTTTATCGGCCATATAAAAAGTGGTCCACTATTACGACATTACTTTAACCTACCAGGTAGGATGAACCTTAATCTACTTCATCGCTCACTTTAGGTTAAAGTAAAGTTTTAATAATGGAACACTTTTTATAAGGCCGGTTAAAGTCTACTTTTAGCTACCGGTAAGTTGTGAAAACGGGCCTGAGTATTATATTAAATATGTAATATATTCAAAAGGTCTTATGAAAAGACAATAGATTTTAAGCTTTTTTTCTTAAATAAGCACTTAAGTTTTATATAAAATTTATAAAAATGAATATACTGTGAAAGTCTTATACATTAGGCTGAGTATTTACCAAAACACCGTAATATAAGAAAACTCAGAGTATAAGGCTTAATATATGCTATAGGACATATATAAAAATAGGGGGATACATTTTTATAGTAAGAGAAATTAAGGATTGAAATGCAAAAAATGTGTACAATTCGAAATACAAGCAAAATTCTAAAATTCGATAGCTGCGAGTGTAAGACGGCAAAACTATCTGAGGAGATCGAGTGGTTCCGATCGAAACATGTCATAGTAACCTGCCGGTTCAACCCCTAGTCACGTCAAGAATGAAAGATTATCAATAACAATTTTAATTAATTTTCATGTTGTAAAATTCCTTTCTTCATAAAAATAATTTAATGAAAATTAAATTTGATGAACTTAAGCCTAATTAAAAAATATTGAAAAATTTGGATTAAAAACCATAAATAGTTCAACAAAATAACCACAATACTAATTATTGTTAAAGCTAAGGCACGAGCTCTATGTTTACATTTGTCCTTCAAGTTGTGCTGAAAAAGGTCAACAGAAAAGAGAAAGATAGAATGAAAAAATAAAACAAACAAAAAAATGTACTTGGACTTCAAGAAAAATTCTTGACAAAGTACGAAAAAACAGAAGTAAGGAAAAAACATGTAAAGTCAATTAAAATGGATAATCATTCAGTAAAAAAAAAAAAAAAGCAAATTTCGATCTACCAAAAGAAAGTGTTAAAAATACAAATTTGGTTTAAGGATTGATATTTGACTACTGACGTCAGCAGCCTTCGATAGCTGCGAGTGTAAGACGGCAAAACTATCTGAGGAGATCGAGTGGTTCCGATCGAAACATGTCATAGTAACCTGCCGGTTCAACCCCTAGTCACGTCAAGAATGAAAGATTATCAATAACAATTTTAATTAATTTTCATGTTGTAAAATTCCTTTCTTCATAAAAATAATTTAATGAAAATTAAATTTGATGAACTTAAGCCTAATTAAAAAATATTGAAAAATTTGGATTAAAAACCATAAATAGTTCAACAAAATAACCACAATACTAATTATTGTTAAAGCTAAGGCACGAGCTCTATGTTTACATTTGTCCTTCAAGTTGTGCTGAAAAAGGTCAACAGAAAAGAGAAAGATAGAATGAAAAAATAAAACAAACAAAAAAATGTACTTGGACTTCAAGAAAAATTCTTGACAAAGTACGAAAAAACAGAAGTAAGGAAAAAACATGTAAAGTCAATTAAAATGGATAATCATTCAGTAAAAAAAAAAAAAAAGCAAATTTCGATCTACCAAAAGAAAGTGTTAAAAATACAAATTTGGTTTAAGGATTGATATTTGACTACTGACGTCAGCAGCCTTCGATAGCTGCGAGTGTAAGACGGCAAAACTATCTGAGGAGATCGAGTGGTTCCGATCGAAACATGTCATAGTAACCTGCCGGTTCAACCCCTAGTCACGTCAAGAATGAAAGATTATCAATAACAATTTTAATTAATTTTCATGTTGTAAAATTCCTTTCTTCATAAAAATAATTTAATGAAAATTAAATTTGATGAACTTAAGCCTAATTAAAAAATATTGAAAAATTTGGATTAAAAACCATAAATAGTTCAACAAAATAACCACAATACTAATTATTGTAATTTGAAATATATAATTTTAAGCAATACTCTTAGAATAAATAAGACAAGAAAATTGTCGAAAGTTCCTTTTGCGAAAATAGTTAATGCTAAAAAAATAACGTTTCCCAGTTTGTCATCTTTCGAACGCAAAAATAATACAAAAAGATTAAAACATTTCATTTCATTCCGTTCGTTTTCTTTTTTTTTTTAAGCCACAAACTTCATTGTGTTCGGTTCAGCTTATTAATATTTGTTCGTTTCTGATGTTGGTAGCGCCCTTTTGGCTGGTAAAAAAACGAAATTTTTTTACAAAAACCAGATTCACATAACGCTCATTTGCTGCAAGACCGGCATAACTCAAAAAATCCATTTCGAGATAAACGCATTTAAAGTTTTTGATTTGCACTAACTACTTAGAAAAAAAAGAGGACACATTCTCTTCAAACTGGGAAAGTATAAAAGATATAAAGATGAATTTAATACACAACATAAAGAAAAACAAGCGAACAATTCTGCATCTCTAACTCCAAAATTTCATTTTTTGAGTTATGCCGGTCTTGCAGCAAATGAGCTATAAGAAAAAAAAAAACAAAAAGCCAGCAAAATAATTTAAAACAAACAAAACGTTTACACAAAACACACACAAGCTATTCGTGCTGCGATCGTTGCTGAAATTTTTTGTTTGATCATTCCTTTATCATAAATATATAAAAAAAGAAACATTATAGAGCATTTGTCTACAGTATCACTACAACTTTTCTGTTTTTTTTTTTTTAACGAAGAACAGAAAACTATATAATGTTCTGCTCTTTCTTGAAAATTACGAACCGTAATAAGGGGTTGTGTTCGTCTACACAGACACTAAAAAAATAGATATCGTTCCTAAGTGTGTGAGCCGAACGCTAAATAATGTTATGTTTATTTCGGAACACTGATTTTAATACCCCCTATATATAGGGTGTATATAAGTTTATCATTCCGTTTGAAATTTCTACAATATTGATTTACGACCTACAAAAACTATTTGTATTCTGGGTCCTTATGAGCATTATTGAGACTAGGTAGTTATATATTTATGACACATAGATTTCGGAATAGTTTGCTAATGAAATTCAGCCTGATTGGTGAACAAACGGCTTGGATATGAGCAAAAAACTACGACTGCCTCTAATTTTATCCTTAAAAGATTTGTTGTTGGTTTTTTATTTATATATGGAGAACGGCAATAGCCACGGTTTCAAAATTAGGAACCAGCATCTAAGTTATCAATACAAAGCATCGGGTAAAATGTGGGTTGGAAACGACTCTATAGATTTCTGTATATTTGGAGAATGGCAATAGCCAAAGTTTCCAAATAAGTTACAAGCGTCTTGGTTTTCAATATACAACATTCGATTAAATGTAGGCGGTGTGGCCAATAATAGATTTATTTTTATCTAAAGAACGATATGAGAAAAGATTTGTCCAAATTTGTTATAAATAGCTTGGTTAATAATACACAACCTCTCTAAAAATATGAGTGGGATTGGAGAAGTGGGCGTGGCACTTTCCAAAAAAAGACATAAAAGATTTTTGTATATCTGGAGAACGGCAAGAGCCAAAGTTTCCAAATTAGGTAGAAGCATCTTGCTTATCAATATACAACATAAGAGAAAATGTGTGCGGAAGTGGAGAAATTGGCGTGCGCAAATGAGATTTCTTTATATCTAAAGAACGGTATTAATAATTCTGTTCTTACCGCACTATGGTGTAGGGTATATAAGATTCGGCGTAGCCTTTACTTGTTTAATTTACCCTTAAAATTCCAGCATTTTAATGATATATTATTTTAGGCTTTAAATCCCTCCAACAATCTTCCTGCAATTATTTGCTTGAGATTTTTTCCCAATAAATTAAGATATCAAAAAGTTATAAAATTTAATGTTGATGTTGAAAGATTTTTATTTGTTTTAATGAAAGCAGAACATTTAATAACTGGAGGCGATTGTCTGTCTATCAAAATGTTACGTTAAATAAATAAATTGTTATTTGTCTTTAGATATCAGTTTGAATTAAGATGTAAATTTTGGAAGCAAAACAACAGGCAGCTCAAGGAAAATTTTATAAGAAAACAAAAAAATTATTAAATAAAAAGCTTTTCCGATATTTTTGTTTGAAACTCTGAAATACTTTCCACTTTTGCGAATGATTATAATTGTCATCTTAATGTTTTTTTTTTTTTTTTTGTTCTTTTATTAAACTTGTACTCAAGCGTAATTCCTTTAACCTCCATAAGGAATCTTTAACTCGCACGATCTTTAACTCACACGATGTTTATTTAAAATTTAAACATTTGTGGTTAATTTTTACATCGGTACAGAAAAAAAAATATAAATAATCTCTATTGAAATGTAAATCTTTTGAATATGATGATGAGCATGGCGATGATCTTATTGGCGTTGACAATGAACACAAAATTTTACATCACTTACTTTAAAGGGGGATGAGGCAGAGTACTGCGACAACGACACGACAACTTTGTTTATAATATTTTTGTATGCGAGATGCTGTTGACATTTGTTGCATTTTTCTGTTATATTTTTTTTTTTTTTTTGTAGTTTTTGTATTACAGATATTTTCTGTCTGTCGTGGTGTGTTTTTTTTTTTTTTGAAAATCTTTCCCTAGAAAGTGTCAATGAACTTGAAAATTTTGTTTTCATTTTAGAAATGTTTTCAAAACGATTTTAAAAATAGAAATATGTTTTCAAAGGCGACACGCATAAATAAAATTTAATAAAAACATTTTATTTTTTTTTTTTTTTTTGGTTTGGGTTTTCTTCTTAAGCTGCAAGTAGTAAATAAATGGGAAATGGTTATAATTGGACATGCAACAGAGAATGAACATGTGTTTTTTGTTTCAGAATGTATAAGATAATTTTTCATATTTTTAAGTATTTTTTTAGAAAAGAATTTTAAGGGGTAGAGGGAACTTAATGTAGGTATTACAAAAATAAAGAAAAAGATGCTATAATCGCATTATTAGACGGATGGGTGTATTATAAAGCGAGTATAAAAGAGTAGAACGAGTATCAAGAGGAAGTCTCAGTATAAGACAGTATTCTAAATATAAGATATAGTCTAATGGCCATTTTCTCAATGTATCGACAAACTGTCTGTTACTTAATGTCAACATAAATTTATTCGAACGATAAACTGTCCGTTAAAGATTTTGGGTTTCTCAATATACCGACAAAAAACATTGTTTTCAGCTGGCAACGCCACTCAAAATACATGTAAAAGTTGGGAGTCAGCTGATTGAATTTATCTGTACGGCAAATAAAAGAAAATAAATAATTGGCAGATGAGTGCCGGTTAGCTTTGCGATAAAATCGAAGCAAATGAGACATTGAGAAAACCAAATTTCTTTAATGTGCAGTTTTTCGTTGGGAAAAAAGATAATTGCCTAATGAGAAAATGACCATAAGTAAAATATGGTAGACGAGAATAAGGTGATAGTCTGAGAAGTAGATATAAGTAAAATAATTTTATAAGAGGGTACTATAAAAAGTCTCAGTATAATACGGTAGTTTGAAAGTAAGACAGTAATCTAAATATAAGACATTATTCTAGATATAAATCGATAGTCTAAATGTAATATAATTGAACAAGGAAGTTTAATGTGATTTTATGTTTAAAAAAATGGACAATATTGATAAAATAAGGAAATCTAAATTTAGAATTGTAGTTGTTGTATAAAATAGGGTATAAAGGTAATATCGCAGTGGGCCAATCTCGTTGCTTATCATTTTTCGATAATGTGAACGCTTCTCATTTTGGAATATACGACAATCTGCGCCAAAATCGTGCTAACTTTAGACAATTAAATTTAACCCTGATGTAACGATAATTTGAACACTCTTTGTCATAATGTTAAGCAATCAAAATGTTACAAATGCGACGATTGTTATCGGCCAATTGTGCGCCGATCTAAGCGAACGTGTAATCGCTCAACAAATATAAAATTTAATGTAAAAATGTTTATACTAATTTTTGACAACATTTTTTTAAAATTTACCATTTAAAGGAAATATTTATAAAATGTTAAAAAAATTTTGTTAAAATTTACTTTTAATAAGAAATTTTGTTAAAATTTACTTTCATAGGAAATTTTGTTAAAATATACTATTTATAGGAAATTTTGTTAAAATTTACTTTTAATAGGAAATTTTGTTAAAATTTTGTTTTAATAGCAGGTTTTGCTGAAATTCACTTTTTATAGGAAATATAGTTAAATTTACTATTTTTTCCAAAATTTACTTTTTATAGGAAATTTTTATAAAATTTACTTTTTATAGGAAATTTTTATAAAATTTACTTTTTATAGGAAATTTTTATAGAATTTACTTTTTATAGGAAATTTACTTTTTATAGGAAATTTTTTTAATTTATTTTTAATAAGATGTTTTGTTAAAATTTACTTTTTATATGAAATTTTGTTAGAGTTTACTTTTTATAGCAAGTTTTGCTGAAATTCACTGTTAATAGGAAATATTGTTAAATTAACTTATTTTCTAAAATTAACTTTTAATAGGAAATTTTGTTAAAATTTAGTTTTAAAAGCAGGTTTTGCTGAAATTCACTTTTTATAGGAAATATAGTTACATTTACTATTTTTTCTAAAATTTTCTTTCAATAGGAAATTTTTATAAAATATACTTTTTATAGGAAATTTTTATAAAATTTACTTTTTATAGGAAATTTTTATAAAATTTACTTTTTATAGGACATTTTTATAAAATTTACTTTTTATAGGAAATTTTTATAAAATTTACTTTTTATAGGAAATTTTTATAAAATTTACTTTTTTTAGGAAATTTATTTTTAATAAGAAGTTTTGTTAAAATTTACTTTTTATATGAAATTTTGTTAGAGTTTACTTTTTATAGCAAGTTTTGCTGAAATTCACTTTTAATAGGAAATATTGTTAAATTAACTTATTTTCTAAAATTAACTTTTAATAGGAAATTTTGTTAAAATTTCCTTTTTATAGAAAATTTTTATAAAATTAATTTTTTACAGGAATTGTTTTAAAATATACTTTTTATAGGAAAGTTTGTAAGAATTTTCTTTTTATAGAAAATTTTGTTAAAATTTACTTCTTTTAGAAAATTTTGTTATAATTTACTTTTTATAGGAAACTTTGTTAAAGCTTACTTTTTTAGGAAATAATGTTAAAGTTTACTTTTTATAGGACATTTTGTAAAAATTTCCTTTTTCTAGGAAAAGTTTGTGAGAATTTTCTTTTTATGGAAAATTTTGTTAAGATTTACTTTTTATAGCAAGTTTTGCTGAAACTAAATTTTTATAGAAAATATTGTTAAAATTAATATTATTCTAAAATGCACTCTTAATTGGAAAATTTGTTAACATTTACTAGTTAGAAAAATATGGCTCAAATTAATTTTTGCCAGGAATTGTTTTAAAATTTTAAACATACTTTTAATAATTTCCTTTTATAGGAAATTTTTCAAAAATTTTCTTTTAACAGGAAATTTTGTTAAAATTTACTTTTTATAGAAATTTTTTTTAAAATTTACTGTTTATAGCAAGTTTTGCTGAAAATCACTTTTTATACGAAATTTTGTTAAAATTAACTTTTTATAGGAATTTTTTTGAGAATTTTCTTTTAATAAACATTTTTGTTAAAATGTACTTTTTATGGGATATTTTGTTAAATTTTACTTTTAATAGGATATTTTGTTAAAGTTTTCTTTTTATAGGAAATTTTGTTAAAATTTACTTTTTATAGGAAATTTTGTTTAAATTAATTTTATACTACATTTTGGTACAATTTACTAGTTATAGAAAATTTTGCTTAAATTAACGTTTAATAGGAAATATTTTTAAAAGTTACTAAAATCTTAAATTTACTTATGTAGGAAATTTTGTTAAAATTTACTTTTTATACAAAATTTATTTAAAATGAAATCCATTTTAAAAATATTAAAATTTATGTACCGATTATTGTCTCGTTTTTGGTTTAGCCAATATGTGTCAAAAAAAATCCTCACAAAGTGCGACGTTAATGTGACCGCGTGAATTGTGCAATTTGTAGAAATCTATGCCGATTAAGCACGATTAAAATCTTTGTAGATTGTGCCATGTACGCCGATAATGTGATCTTAGCTTAAGACTGCAGTCTAAGTATAAGCGTTTTTTTTAATACTTTCCACAAGTTTTATTTTTCTGCAATATGGTTGTTTATTTAAGCAGCAAAGCAAATGATTTATCTTTAATAGTTTTATTTCCAATAATAAGCCATAATTTATTTATAGTTTTCAATAGTAATTGCACAGCTTTTAAATTAAATTCTGTCATAATATTACTTTAAACTAATAAATCTTTATTTAGTTTTTTTTTTTCTCTAGTCTAATTCCCCATTTTTATTAATAAACGCTTGGTATAAAATCTTAAATTGTTGCTGTCTTTTTTTTTTTGCCTGCTTAAAACCCAGATTAACTGTCATTAACGTGACAAGTATGGCGGCCATAATTGCTGAACTTGACACTCAAGTGATTCATCAGCACTTTGATTGTCAATTTGATGTCTTTAATTGGCAACGTGTATTCATTCTAATAATAAACTCAACTTAAATAATAGAAATTCATAAAGAAAAAAAAAAATAATAATAAAAATGACTGACTAAAATATGCAGTTAATAATTGAATACAACAACAACTACAAAAAAAATAACTATTAAGAAAATCTCTATATAATTTAGTTTCCATTTTTAGTTTAAACGCTTTTTACGTAGTAGTGGTTGTTTTTTTCACGCAAAATACAAAAACAACTGACTGTTTTTTTTCGCTTCGATTCAGATTGTCTATGAAGTGGAAACTGCAAAAGATCAAATGAAGCGATTAAACTTTAACGATTTGCTGTTCATGTTGTTGTTGTTGTTGTTGTTGTTAATGTTTTTGCTGTTTGTTGTATCTTGAAGTTCATGTGTCATGTGGAGTTTTGATTAGTGGCGGTGGCGTTGGTGCCGTCAGACAAGTTTTCAAAAATCCTCTAAATGGCTCTGCATAAATGGAGAGTTTGTGTTTAAATCGAGCGAGCGAATGAATGAATGGATGAATGAGTATCTCATAAATCGATTATTATTAACTAATAGTCATCACAATTGCAAATCGCTTAAATTAATAACATTATCATGCGTTTGAAGTGGTTTTTTTTTTGCTGTAGTTTTCGTTTTTGATTATTTATGATTTATTGCTAGTTCCTATTAATATATTTTGCAATTTCTATTTTTTTAATAAATATTAATTTTTGTTTTGTTTTAAAGTTTTACCATAATTGGTTTGTTATAAAGTAAAATAAGAGAAAAAAAACTCAGTTTTAAGGTTATGAGAACGTTTTGTTTGCATTTTAAAACAATCATGTTTTAATTAATTTAATTAAACACTTTTATTACACATGATTTGGCAAATAAATTAGAAAATAATTAATACATTTAAAGTATAGAATATTTTTTTTATTAAAATAAACAGTGTATTTTAAAGTGAGTCAAACATCTTTCAATGTACTTGTGATTGTTCCGTATCAGAAATGGAAAATTTGGATTTTAAAATAGGACTGCGGCCAAATTACCGCATTCGACATCGATTGAAATAACATTCAATCTAAATATATGCCGTGCCTTGCCCCCTGAACTCCTACCAGTCGAATTTTTGGGTGGGCTTATAACAGAATTCAGAATTTATAAGACTGTAGTCTGCTTAGTTTTTATAACATGGTCCATTATACGGTACATTGGACCATGTTGAAAGTAGTCAATTTAAGCCACAACGGACCACGTAGTCCAATATTATCTGCAGGGCAAAATAATCTACATAATCTATATAACTAAAAATGTAATGCTGTTCGTTGCTAAGCGCATAACTTGAGAACGGCTTGACAGATTTGGACGATTTTTTCTCTTTTTAATTATACAGTATTTATCGGATATAAGAAACTTAAAAAATCCAGGAAAAAAGTTTCTTATAAGCGTTTCTTTCTTATATACAACTATTTTATATCTTATAAGCGTTTCTTTCTTATATACAACTATTTTATATAAGAAACTTATTTCTTATATAAGTAGCTTTGGCCATAAGACTTTCATATTTTGGTTTTCTGTCTCTTTTTTTGTTACATAGTGTCATCACCTGACAATTTTTTGTTATAATAAACGTCAAACTTCATATAAAAAAAAAACGCTGACTAAAATTTTAAAGTTTTTTTATATGGACTTTGACGTTTGGTATGACAAAAAATTGTCAGGTGAAGACCCCATGTTAACGTTTCTAACTTTTAAATAATTATTGTCTATGTCTTTTGAGTTTTTTACTATTTTAGATAACGTTGCAAGTCCAATATTATATTTGTTTGAAATTTCGCTTCTTTTTATACCGTTTTGTATTTCTTTTAAAATTTTAACTTTTGTTTTTATTGACAAAAAACACAAAGCTTCATGTGAGTACCAGCTCGCTCATCTAAAACTAAAGCTCGAGGTCCATAACACGCGTTTTCGCCTCCATGCAGCGCATGCTTTTATAACCTTACTTGCGTTCTACGTTTCAAGTTACATACAACGCTTTTTATGCAGCAGCAGCACAAGTAAAAATGAAATTTAATTTGTCAAAATCAGCTGATTTGTTCGAACGCTGCTTGTGACGCTTACAAAAGTAGAAAGTAAACCTACTTTTCGCCTCAAGGCATCTACGCTTTTGTGCATGTAATTTACTACGTAAAACTACACAGATTCTACTTTTTTGACAGCTGCGTACGCTGCGAAAAAGCGAGTAACGCGTGGTGTGGACCTCCAGCTTCAAAGTAAAAAAAAAACTTTGTTCTTGTTGTAAAACTGTCAGAAAACAGAGTTGTCCATGCAAACAACATAAATTTTGTGTTGCCGTTGGAAGTTTCTTATATAAATTCTTTTTCTATATATTTTGTGATTTTAGTGTTTAAGAAAAATGTTCTTTTATCAGTTTTTTTCTTATAAGCGTTTTTCTTATATGAAACCGTTTTTGTTAGAAAAATCGCAAAAAAGACATGGTGTTTTTGAAAATGTTTCTTATAAGCGTTTTGTTCTTATATGAGATGTTCTTATATCCGAATAATACTGTAATCATTAGTAAATAACTTCCGAGCGAAGCCGGGGGGCCGATCAGCTGGTACATAATAAACTACGATTTTTTTTAAATATCTAAAAAAATTTATGTCCCTTAAATTCATGTTACTCTTGCTGAAAAAATCTTCTTAATTAATTTAATTTAATAATTGCAATCATGTCTATTATCCAACAAAACTTGAAAGAATTTCCTGATAAACTTATGATTCATAACCAAAAATTTTAATTTTGATAAATTGCTTTGATTGGAGTTTTTCTTTTTTTTTTAATAACAAACTCATCTGCTGACAAAAAGTGTGGTGTGAAAAAATCTTCTTAAAGAGATATGTTTCTTCAAAAATCATGCATAAAATAATGATGATCTCACTTGAGATTCAACGTAAAACCACTTCATTAATAATACGAATGTGTTTTATTAAGCGGGCTGGATGGCAGACAGTTGTTTATGTTTTTGGACAGACGGTACTAAAATAAAAATTGCTGTCATAATTAATTGACTGATTTTTTGTTTTGTGTAATTTTTTTTTTACAATTAAATTGTAGAAAACATTTTTGTCTTACTTCGTTTAGTTTAGTTTTTGTAAGTTTTTTGTTGATTTTTTTCTTCAGCAAAAAGTGTCAATTAATAACAAAAGCAACACTAGTCGTTACAAAATTATTTTATAGAGATATTTTAACTAAATTGGGGGAAGAAAAAAATGATTAAGTTGAATGATGGGGTCAATAATATATTAAAGGCACCCTACCCTACTTTATGGTTTAAAAGATGTAAAGCTTTAAATATTTTATGGTTTTGGTTTGGGAAAATGTTGCTAAACATTTACTTTAGATGTTAAAAATGTTTCAATTTAAGAAACTGGGTATGTAATTTTAGTCAAACATGTTGCAGCAACAGTATATGACAAAAATGTTGCTTGAAATTTTGACTTGAAGGCCCTTTTAGAAGACCAATAATTTTTTATGAAGGTTTTCAGATAATTCCAGGTACCCTGTTTAATATTTCGTGCGAGATGTTGCCAAACTCAATATAAAAAAAAATTTCTGTGAAATGCGTATAGAAAAATTTTAATAGAGTTGCAGTCTGTTTATATTGCGATAAACATACAACTTGCCATAAACATTATCTTGCAAAACCAAGAGATATATATACTGATACATGGCAACATGTTTGTGGGAAATAATTACACTGCTCAACATTTTTAGAAAGTACTGGGCTGAAGGCATATTTTTCGTTTTTAATTTTAAACAACATGTTGCTAAGAACTTTTAACAGTTTTCTTAAAAACAAGATATACCACTTATTTCTTAAGTATTTTTCCAAGCAACATGTTGCTGAACCTTTCGTTTCTTTAATGTGCTTTAAGTTTTTTTACACTTTTCTTAAATTTTTTTCAAAGCAGCATATCGCTAAACAAATTATGGAATTAGTGTCGCCACATAAGAAGGAAACATTTTTTTAATTCCGACTAATTAGAAATATGAAGAAGAACATAACATTTTTTATTTAAATTTCTCTGCAACATTTTTATATAAACATTTTTACAAACCCTTTAAGAAGTGCTGTTTGCTTTAAAAAATTTGTTGTAGGTGTTTTAAAACAGCATGCGACCGTCTTTAGCAACAGCAGGCAGGTTAACCAAAAGGCGGACTCACCAATTAACATCATCATTATCATTATAAAGTGGCAAAAGATGCTGGTGTTTTTGCCATTATTATAATAATATTTACAACGATTATTGCCAGCAACAAATGGTGTTGAAAATAATGTTATATTTTGTAAACAAACATTTTCAGTATAAAGGAAAAAAAAATTATAAAAATTGTTTGTCTATTTAACAACAATGACTTCAATTTAAACCAAAGCCAACAAAACATTGGCTGCAACATACACCTTTTTGTAACCAGCCAGGCATGCAGCCAACACAAGAAAATCAAAATGGTTGTTTTTTTTTTTTTTTTTTTTGTTAAATTTTAACTGTTTAAAAAAATCCATGTTGCATTTACCAGCAAGAAGACCCAATAACCAATATATTTTTTTTTGTTTAACAATTCGTTTTTTTAGCCAACAAACAGCTACAAAAAATAATCATGTTTTAGTTAATTTTATATAGTTGAAAATTGTTGGTGTTGCAAGAAATTTTAAGTTGCACTTGCTCTTTGTTATTGTTTGTTGTTATTGTGTTGGTACTTAGTAGCCTTGTATTTCTGTTGTTGGTTGCAGCTCCTCCGCAATTGTTGTTTAGTACAACAACAGCAGCAATAACAACAACGTACAGCGTCAATAACAAATATTGTAACATGTTGCGGGGTTAATGTTGTTGTTGTTATTGTTAATGTTGTTATTGCAACAGTTTGTTAATAGTAAATGGTTGATTGGTTGGACGACAAGTTATGCTAATTTGTAACTTGACACAATAATTACAAATCTCTTTTATTAACAAACTATTTTTTGTTGCTGATTTGTTTTTTTTTTTAACAAAAATTGCTTCATAATATTTGTTGGCTGCAATTGTTGCCGTGCTGTTTTTTTTTAACAATTGTCATCATAATTAAGTAACAGGTGTGGATAACAACTATTTAAACATGATTTTTTTTTTGGAAAAAAACTAAAAAAGGATAAATCGTGTTAGAGTTGGAGTAAAAACAGTTTATAGTTAATTTAATATCGAGTTAATTTTTTTCATTTTTTTTATAAAAACGAATTAATTTAGCTGTTTTTATAAATATTAAGGTATTTAAAAAATATTTTACTAAAGAAAAATAACTTGAACAAAAATTGTAGTAACATGTTTACATCATGTTAAGCAAAGAAATTTTACAAATGCAATGATTATTGTGGCATTCACGAGGTGCGCTATCAAGTCATATTGTCATAATATCCGAAAATTGTACAATAGTTTAAAAAAATTTTGAATGTATTTTAAACAAAAAAAGTCCCTTAATAATAAGACTTTTTGTGCTGTATTTGCTATTTTGTCATAACTGCACACTAGAAATCTAAATTATGAGGGGTTGCTCACAGCAGTCATATTTTTCTTGTCTTGACATATCGACCCCTTTGCGCGAAATTATCTTATGTTACAAAAACCAAATTTTACAGGAGAGCCATTTTTCTACTTTTCTCTGCTATCACTTGCAATATAAAAATGAAAATATACATTCAATTTTTGGAGCAACGAAGTGGAATTCGCCTACAATATTTTGTCAGGCGACGTCTCTTTGAATGTAGAACAAGATTGCATAAAAAACTAAATTTCAAAAAAATTGGCATATACGATAATTTCGCGCAAATGGGTCGATATGACTTTATAAAAACCTTGTGAATTCCCCATACTACATACATTTTTTTTAAGCAACTTGCTGCCTCGTAAAATTTTGTAAGCAACATGTTGTACTATTTGTTTTAACCCTACGTTCAATAACCAATAAAATATACGTTAGTCAATAACCGGGTACCCCGGTACCCCTTTGTAGATTTTTGCACTTTTACATTAGAAAATATTGTTTTTCGTCCAATCACATATTGATAGTGTTGCAAAATAAGCCAATAATTATTTTCCGTATATAAAAATAAATCAAATTGTGAAGATTTTTGTTTTATATCGCTACGCTTCACTTTGTCTTCTGTCGCAAAGCCATTTGTAGCTATCAAAAGAAGTCGCTAAAGTAAACACATAGCAATTTTTTTGTTCTTCTTTGATTACGGTGCTTTGTTAAAATTTTTATAGCTTTTAAATACTTAAAGCATTTGCTTGTTGCTCATACATATGCATGTAGGTCGGTTTATAGAAGTATTCAGCAGAACATTTTATAGTGCTTGTGGAGTTTTAATTTAAAATAAGGTAAGAATGTCGCGTAAAGTGAAGATTCTATCATAAAGACAAACATTTAGCAGATGAAAAAAGCTTAATATAACTGATCTATTTTTAACGACATCGCGGATGATAAACAGTTGTCTGATAGAGTAGACGGTGAAACACCATATACTGGAAATATAATCTGTCTAATGCTGATATTTATGATGAGTCTTCAGTTGAAAGTTATGTCGAACTCAATATTTTGCCGTGGGGGCAAAATCACAATTTGTTATCACATCAAAACTAGAATTCTTTATATTAAAGGCTCAAACTTGAGAGTAAATATGGTGGACATAATAGTGCGTCAGACAAACAAAAAAGCAGATGCCACATATGCAGTCTATATTGGCACTAACCCAACAAAACCACGACTTAGTTGGAAATATGTAACAGTAAGTGAAATATATGCCTTTACTGACATTTTTATAATGAAAGGTGCAAAGCATTCATGTAATGATAATACGAAAGATTTATGTGCCATCACATCTTATTCTCTATGTCGAGTTACAATGGCCATTACCAGATTCTGGTCACTGCGACGTTTCCTACGATTTGACGATGTAAACATCCAGTGAATGCGAATGCGAATCAGCCAAATTAGGGATTAAAGTTTTGTGGATTTGTGATGCAAAAAACTCCTAACCGGTCGATGGCCAACTATTTACCGGGAAATCACCAATGGGTCCTGAGATACGACAAGAAAAAAGAGTGGTTAAGGATCTAACAGGTCCGTTCCATGATAGCTGGCGCACCATCACAATAGATAATTTTTTACCACTCTTTATTTAGCGGAACATTCCAATTAGTCGCCACTATTCATCACGATCTGCTATTAAATGCTGTCAACCCAAGCCGATACCCACAACCCAATAAAAAATTTTATCATTTTGCGAAGCACTAAAGGTACATTTAAAAAAATAAGCGCACAAATATGCGCTACGCATTAAGACATACAGAAATGCAGTAAAGTAAGTGAAAGAACTCTCAACAACTTTTATTAAAAAAAATTAACATTTCAAGTGCTACGGCATTCCCTTACCACGAAGCAGGTTTGTAAGGGAGAATACCAAAAAATAACGGTATCAAAACATTCAGTGTGTAACGCTGATCGTTACATCCAACAACTTTTATGTGCGCTGAATAATGCGCTTTATGTGTCAAAAATGTATTGCTTCAAAGTGGGAACTCGCCATATAAAATTCATGTCTTCCGTAAGCGCAATGGTAAGCGAAAATTTTATGTTTCTCCCTTACAAACCTGCTTCGTTGGAAGCTCCATTTTTTATTGGGAAATATAACATTTGAACAATAAAAAAGTTATTAAAAAAACAAATTTATATGTTTTATCGATCAAATTCAAAATAACCGTGGTAATTTGTAAGGAAAACAAAAAAAAAAAAACTTGTAGGGTTACCGCGGTACCCGGTCATTGCCTCGCGTAGGTGTCGAATGTTAAACGGTTTTAAAAAAAGATCTGGCTATATATACATACATATATATGTGTTTCTATAAGCCCCGGTCGGCTAGCTAATAGTGAGCGAGTCTACCAGCGCCGGGGTTGCGGGTTCAATTCCCGCCAGAGGCTCTGGCTTCTTTCCTGCATACAAACGTAGAGCTTCGCGGGATTAGCTTGGGAAACTAAAAAAATAAAAAAAAGTTTTCTTTATAAAACGCATGCGATATATTTTTAATATATTTTTTATCGCATGCGATATTTTTAAAAATGAATTTAACTTTTCATATTTATCTTCACACACGTTGGAATAGTTCATTAATATCAATATGGTAAACATACTTGAAACAGTTTTTCGACATTTAATTTTATATGCTTTTTTTTTTTTTGTTTTAAAATTTCAATATAAATGTTATTTTCGGTCCCTGATTTTTATACATTAAAGATTTTTTGGCGGCTTTTGTTTTCCTAAACGACTTGTTTGTTCGACTTTATTTTTGTTAAACGACCTTTTGTGCCTTTTTTACAAAAATACCTAATGGTAACCCTGTTTTGTTGTATTAATAAAAATGTTGCTAATGTTTTCTATACTTTGTAACAGTGTTCGAAAATAAACAGTACATTATTTAACGTTCGGCTCACACACCCAGGAACGATATTTATTTTTTTAGTGATTGTGTTAACATACACTACCCTTAATACCGTTCGTAACTATTTTCATGAAAGAATCGAACATTATATAATGTTCGGTTCTTCGTTAAAAAACATAACAATTGTAGTGATACTGTAGACAAACATTATATTTTAATGTTCTTTAATGTTTTTTTCGTGTGTGTATTTTGTTTTTGTAAAAAATGTTTGGTTTTTGAAGTTTGTGGATTTTCAAAAAAAACCGAACGGAATTAAATGTTCACATCTTTTGTTGTGTTTGATAAAAACAGTAATATTTTTGTGTTCGAAAGATGACTAACAGGGAAACGTTATTTTGTTTAATGATTTTCTACACAAACACTATTAGCGTTTGTGTTTTCCACAACCGAACATTAAGAAACGATATTTAGTGTTTATTTTCGAACACTGCTTTGTAATAACCAAAAAAAAAAAAAAAAAACTTTGCAGAAATTTTTAAAAAATTATTTAAGTTTAAGAATTTAATTTGCTTTCAAAATTCAATATTTTTTATCTTATAAATTAATAAATATTTTATTTTTAAATTGATTTACATTTTTAGGAAATTATGCTTAGCAACATGATGCTACAATAATTAATTTTTCCCAACTTCAACTACATTTTTTGTTAAATTTTTCAAGTTTTTTTTTGTATCTTTCTTTTTAAACTTTTTTTTATCTCCTGATTTATTTTTATTCAAAATTTATCTTGTGTGGCCGAAAATCAACAAAAGAAAAAAAATATTGACAAAATAAAAATTTATTAATTGCATGCAACAAGTCGTTACTATCAACTACACTGTCACTAACCAAACAAATTTTTGTGCGCACAAAGACAAAAAAGAGTGCCGAAAGACTCCTCAGGCATTTCGTGTGTGTCTGTCTGTCCTGCTGTATAAGAGACTGGTAGTTTATCAAAATTCAATTTTTCTTTAGTGCACTTAATTAATTTAAAAAAAATTGATTGATAATAAATGACAACCAGTGACCAGAGTGATAAGTTTTTGTAAACGTAGAGTAGGGAAACGGTGGTGTGCCCGTAGCGCTGGTGTAGCTTTCCGAACCAAATTGACACTTTAGCAATTTAACTAGTAAGAGAAAAAAGAGTTTGCCTTGCAATACAGTAGCAGCCACCAAAAAATATTTAGTTAAATTAAAATTAAAATAAAATGATAAATTCATTCAAAGTTGCCTACTAAGCAAACTTATAAGATAAGACTTGTTAAATAAATAAAAAAATAAATAAATTATTTAAACTGCTATGAGAAACAAAAAATAGCGCAGAAAAGATATTTTTTTGGGAAAATCAGCAAGAGTTTTTTAATTTTTTTAATTGAAATACTCAAACACCGGAAAGAGAAACTGTGCGGAAATTGTTGAAATGCATGACATTTTAGTTGTATCTATCTTTCTTTCGTTTTGCTCCTTTTCTATTAATGAATTTTTAATTTTAAATGATTATCATGATGATGACGACGACGACGATGAAAACAGCAAAGTTTTTATTTTTTCGCTCAACTGTTGCATGCAAATTGAGTTTTTTGCTTGATAAATCTGCCTGCTGCATGTTCAAATCTTACACAGCTCCTCTCTATTTTTATCATTTTGTGAAAAATCCAAAAAAAAAGAAACTGAAAAAATCTTTTAGTGATGGATTATGATTTGATGGTGATGTTGATGGCCTGCTGTTAATGTCATGTAACGAATTCCACTAAATGATGTGTTAAACAAACTACCGGTGTCCAATTTTAAACAAGTTAGAAACATGTCATTTTTAGCATTTTGTGTTGGATTTTATGCATTTCATTTGAATATTGCATTAAACAGTCATTTGGACAAAATCGTTGCAAATAATAAAAAAAATTGCAATTTTTTGTTTTTTTTTTGTTTTATTAGGAATGTGGGGAGAAATTAGTAAAAGAGTTTCGATTTAAGGTAACATTTCGCAAACGAAACAAAGTATTGGAAAAAAATGTTTAATCATCATGTTGCTCGTGACAAAGCAAAACTACAGCTAAAATTTTTTGGAATTTTTGTAAAAATTTTGAAATGAAATATTAAAAAAAATGCTTCTGCAAGTTGTTGTTTACAATTATTTCTAGAACTATTCTATTAATTAATGTATAAAAGACAAATAAATTTCTTTTCTGAGTTTCATTGTGGAAATATGCAGTCATGTTGCTAATGAAATTCAAATCATTCAACATTTTGTTAGCAGCAACATGTTGCTAAAACCAAAATAATACGTTTGAAACTAGTTTTGTAAAACTTTTTTTATAAGAAAAATAATAAAGCACAATTAAACAAATTAAAAAAATTTTTTTAATCAAAAATAAAAATTTATAAATTCAAAAATGTTTTAACTTAAACAAGAATCATACAACTGTCCTTTTTTAAAAAACAAGTTCTAAAAGGATTGGCTTAGAAGCCACATGTTGCTAGCATACTTTAATTTACAAAACAAAACAGAATGTTGATAAGCAATTTTTTTCTAGCAAACGTACACTAATTAATGAAATCCTGATAAATAAATTAAAAATTATTTATTTATCTACCGGGCAATATCTATAAATCAAACTGAAGTTGATTTAAAATCAAAAAAAAAAAAAAATTAAAACGGGCCTGTAGTTTCTCTAAATTAAAAAATACTTCTTTTTATAAATATTCTTCATCCTTTGAGTACCAATTATGTTTACAAGAACAACTCCTTAAACAGAAAAAACCAAAGTCATTTTGTAAATAATTTATAATTCTCTTTCGATTTCAATTCCACTTCATTTCGATTTCTAGAACATGCATTTTAAAAATTAATATACATTTTTCAGCAACATGTCGCTATTATCCTAAGTGATAACATTATTTAAAAAATCATGAAATTATAAAGTAAGAATTAAATTTGTTTCAAAAATATATTAAGAATTTTAAACAAAAATTTATTTAATCAACATGTTCCTAAGATAATAATACTGAATTTTACTAGCAACATGCTGATTCATTTATAATTTGCAAAAACGATTACGTTTGTTTAGATTCCTACAAAAATGTTCGAAACTTCTTATACATTTGAGAAAAAAATATTTTGCATAATATCTAGGTAGCATAAAAATATAAAAATTTCCTTAATCTTTAAGGAAATTTAAACAAAAATGATGAAGTTATTAATTTAAAAAAACATTAGCAACAAGAGGCTGCAACATACATTTTTTTAAACATATAACGCTATAAAAATTTCAGAAGTTCTTTTATGTTTTTTAATGTAAGTAAAAGCACAAATATTTTTTAGCAACATGTTGCAAAATAATTGTTAGCAACATTTTGATGTAATGAACATATGTTTGCCAAACTAATATTAAATATGCATAATAAAAATGTTAGCAACATTTTAATGTAACAAACACTTCATACATTTGCAAAGCAATTAGTGTGAAAACATTTCTAAGCTAAATGAAACTAAAGTTTTTAGTTTACTAAATATTTAGTTATGTATATCGAAAAAATTTTTATATCTTGAAGTAAAACTTTACCGCCTTGTTGCCATAACAAAATGATAACGCGAAGAAAAAAATATTTTTGTATAAATTTCACATGATCTAAATCGAATGTAAAAAGTAATAAATAACTAGATATTAAAAAAAATATGGCTAAATGTTGCCGGAACATTTTTTTAAATAACAATTTTAAGCGCGAGATCCGAATCGAATGTAAAAAATAATAAATAACTATTAAATAATAAGAACATTAAAAAAAAAAAATTTTAAGAAACGCTTTTCTTAAAAAAGAACATTTAAAAAAATTTTGCCCCCCCTAGATTTTATCGTGGCTACGCCCATGTATTCGTTTATTGTCATCGGGAATATGTATGCCTGCAAAGTTTCATCCATTTGCATTGAGTAAAAGACGGTCAAAAAAGCATTTTACCAATAAAAAAATACCACCCACCCTCCCCCCTACATTTTATCCTGGCTACGCCCATGTTTTCGTGTATTGTCATCGGGAATATGTATGCCTGCAAAGTTTCATCCATTTGCATTGAGTATAAGGCGGTTAAATTAACGTTACAAGATTTGATTTTCCGAAGTGAAGCTAAAGAAAAGGTTTTAAAAAAAAATATGGCAAAATGTTGCTGGAACATTTTTTTTAAATAAAAATTTTAAGCGCGAGATCCGAATCGAATGTAAAAAATAATAAATAACTATTAAAAAAAAAATATGGCAAAATGTTGCTGCAACATTTTTTTAAAATAAAAATGTTTACATGTTCTGGGAATTAAAAACAAAATTACAACTGATGTTTCTGAGCAAAAAAATTGCTAGCAACATGTAGCTTTAACACTTTATCACATAGAAAACATGTAAAATACTTTGCTTTTTTTAAATATTAAAATTATCAGTTAGAATAATGCTTTTAGGACTGAATTAATGTCTAGCGACATGTTGCAATAACATTATGAACACAAAAAAAAAAACAAAATTGCTGAAAAATATGGGCAATTTTGCAGAATATTGCAAAATTATATTAATATGTATATCAACAATTTCTATCACGTTTCTTAGACTACATACATAAATGTTTAAATTTATTATTAGTTTTGTAATTCTCCAAATAAACATTGTTTTGCTTTTGTTTTTTAAAACCATTTTAATATTGTCCTGACATGACCAACTTTGTATAATTGAATTTTATTCTTCTAGTTAAATTTACAAATTCCAAAGAAACTATAAAACAAACTCCTTACAACATGTTGCAACATGTTAAATTGCTATTAAATTCACTTTTAAAGGAAATAAAATTCTAAAACAAAGAACATTTGCTTATTTTTAAATTCATCATGTCTGTCTGGCTGTCTGTCTGTATATTTTACTACTTTTTAGTTTAGTCATTTTAATTAACATTTTACGCTCTGTGAGCTAAAATGCATCACAAGTTTTTCTTCTTCTTACCATCAAAACAGCCTCCAAATGTTAGAAAACACATCATCAGGGAGCACAAAAAACAAAACTTATAGTTTTCATAACAAGACATTTGTTTGATTTTAAAATGGGCATTCCATTTGCACTACATGATTGCGTTCCTTGAAATGTGTAAAAGCAAATGTGTATGTAAGTGTGCTTGTATTCTGTGAGCTGGCCCATTGGCGCCATTTGCGTCACAGTTATGCTTGCTGGAGGCCAATGGCAAGACCACAATAACAGAAAATAAAAAGAAAACAAATCATTAACAATTTGTTTTTTGTTTCCTTTTCTTTGTTTTAAATGGAAATTTGTTTTTAAGTTAAAAAATATTTAATGTTTTTTTTTATTTGTAAACCAATTATTTATTTACATAATCATTAATTTGTTGTCAATTTTAACAGATTAATTTTAACTTTTTTCCTTTTAATAACATTTTCAATATTTCAAGTGTGACTGTTGCTGTCAACATCTAAAGATTTCCTTAGAATTTCCGCTTGTGTTCATAATTCCCAGATAATTGTTGTCATTTTTTCAGGCAGGCCCTTAAAAATAAAATCTCCAGCTGAGCTGAGTTTTGTATGAGTAAAGTTAAGTATAATGAGAAAAAGTCTTGTTAACTACTTGAATCTTGTTGATCTTGTTAAGAGATCTAGTACCTTAGGGAGTAAAAAAAAAATCTTGCTTAATCATAATAAGTTTCAAGGTTAGTTTCCTCTTTACTTGTGTGCGCGTGTGTGTGTGTTAAGTATGTTAATAGACCTCACATTGAGTTGCGGTTAATGTTGCCTGTTTTTAAGAGCCCTTTCAATAGCGAGTAGAAATTTGTTGTTTAAGGATTGGTTTAAGAGGATTAATGTTATAAATAAGCACCTTCTAGGAATCATTGTTTCAAACCGAGTCTGTCGGTTTTTTATCACAGGGAATTTTTATGATATTATTGTTTTGATTTTATGTGTTTTTGAGTATAAACAATATGTTAAGGCAATAGCTAGGGAATTTTTATTTTCTAGTATAACACTTTCAATTTTCTTTAAAAGTAAAGCCCAGTAATCTGTTTGAATTTGTGGAAAGTCTTGAGCAACATTAAATACTTCATAAGATAAATTTGCTATTTTTACAGTTGGGTCGAGGATGACGGGCACGCTTGCAGGAGTCTATATTAAGGATCTTGATATTGGAAGGTCATGTTTGCTTCCTGACGACTGCATTGTATTTCAGGAGGAGGATTAACAACATTTAGCTGCATTGCTTTATCTATAGAACATTTTCCTGATTTAAAATGTTTGCCTAATTTTGAGTATAATTTTTTTTATTCAGCTGAATTGCATATTTTCGGTATAAATGAAGAAAAATTTTATTTTATTTCTTTTAGAATTAACTTTAAGATAACTCTTCTTTTAAAAGTCTTAGCTGAATAGGTTAACACTTGGCTGAATATAGAAAATGTTGAATTTGTTTTAATTTTCTCAAATTATTTAGTAAAAATTCAAAAGAAATTTTCAGCTGAATTTAATAATTCTAAGCATAAAGAAAATAATCTTTAGTAAACTATAATTTTACTAAATATTGAACTAGTTTTTCTAGAAAAGCTTAAGCATATTAAAATTTTTCCTAGCTGAATAGAAGAACGTGTTAGAATATTTTATGTTTTGTTCAATTTTCTGTAAAATTTTAATAGAAATCCTTAGCTGCACAGGAAAAAATTTTGCACCAGTAAACGCATTAATCAAAAATAAAATCAGTTTTAATTGAAAATTTAATCACGTGAATTTAACGTTTAATCAAGAGAATTAAACGTTTAATCGAGTGTATTAAACGTTTAATTGGCGACATTAATTTGCACCAGTATACAAATTAATAATATTAATTAAGCTTTTAATTCACGTGATTAAACGTTTAATTCACTTGATTAAACGTTTAATTCACTTGATTAAATTTTTAATTAAAACTGATTTTATTTTTGATTAATGCCTTTACTGGTGCAAAATTTTTTCTTAGCTGATAAAAGGCAAATTTAACTCTTTTTACTTAAGATTTAGCCTTGATTTTTAGAAGTGAATTTTTTATGCAATTATAATGGGGGATTATTATGTAAATCCTTTTACTTTTTGAATTTTCAAAAAAAATTAACTTGAAAGATATTAAATTCTAAACATTTCTTCAAAAACATCTCATGCATTTTGCTATATTAAAAATTTTCTTTAAAATATTTAAAATTCTTAAAATTTCTTAAAAAGACTCCAGCAATTTTTTTTATTATTATCTCTGTAAAATTCCTTTAATGCAAATTTTAAAGCCTGCAATTTCTTTACATTTGCACTCCATTAGCTATGGGCTTCTTCATATGAATTAACCACTTAAATTGTATTAAAAAAAACAATCAAACTAATATTAAATTATTTATTTAGCTCTCTGTGACAAAGTACGTTCTCCATCTTATTATTCTTCTGCTGCTTGTTCATTATAAGTAATAACGCAATTTCATTGTAAATACTAAATAATAAAATCCATTTCTGCTGTTCACAGGAAATAATTAAAATGGCAAATAAAAGCAACAATTCTTGTAGTCAGTCAGTCAGACGTACTGCGTAGTGAGTAAGTGTCTCGTTATGCAAACAAAGGAGTTGATTGCTAAACTTGCAACAACACATTGTTGCCAGACAACAAAACAATTGAAAGAGAGAAGAAAAATAAAAACATGTACATATTAAAAACAAACTGACAACGTTAATTCAACAGATGAATCAATGAACTAAAACAAATTATTTACAAGCTGCATGCAATAAACAGACCCCGCTCACACTTAAACAACTATTAAGTCTGAAAAAGGATCAAAAGAGAGGGAGGAGTCACTACTAATTGCAAAATACGACAAAGTAAATGACATGTATAGAAACCATACCATACTCAGCAGCACAACTACCACCACTGCAACACTTTTCTAACAACACTTGCAGTAACAACAAATGCAGTAGCGGTGGCAGCAGCAGAAGGCAAATGTAAACAATAAGGATTGCATGCTCATACACATACTCATGCTAATGTCTTTCCTCATATGCACTTTGTTTTCATGCTGTTACATTTAGTCGTATGTGTGTATGTTTGCATATGTCTGTCTGTTTGTCTGCCCGCCTGAGTATACAAACATCCATGTACATATTGTATAAAACTGTCAACAATTGAAAATTCTTATGGATGATGATGAATATATAATTCCACTTAAGGTCTCACACGATGTTAGGGGGCTTACGACTGCCGAAAGGGGGAAACAGGGGTGCTTGTAAGTGCAACAGGCTAAATAAAAGAGCATTCCACAGTAACGATTTTGCATCAAGAGACAATATTTATAAACACATGTAAAAATATATAATATTGAATATTTACACTGGGAGAAAGAAGCTGAATAAATTTAATTTAGGCTGAATACTAAACATTTTTTGTAGTTCGTAATTTGCTTGTATTTTTGGTTTAAAATCAAAAAAAAAAAACAATTGCAAAATGCTTAGCTGAATAAAGAAAAATATTTACTATTCTGTCTGGTTTATATATATATTTTTTTTAGTATTTGCTGAATAAAGGATTTTTTTATATTTCAGTTTTAATTTTAAATAAAATTTTACCAAAATATTAAGATGAATTGCATATTTTTCAAATGGTTTAATTTTGTTAGTTTTAAATAAATATGGAGAAATTTTTTTCAATTTTATTAATTTTGTTAGCTGAAATGTAAGATTCTATGCTGAATAAGAATAATTTTTATACATTTCTAATTTTAATAAAACTTTAAATTGACATTTTGCAAAATATCTTTGCTGAATTGATTTTCTTTAGCTGAATAACAATTGCTGGTTGGTTGGCAATAATAATAAAAGTTTTATAATTTTTTTGTTGATTTAAACGGAACATTTCTGAAGATTTATTTTGCTGAATTCGTTTATTTTTGGCTAAATAAAAAAATTTAAAAGAATAATGGTTCTTGCTTTTTTTCAAATATTAGATTTTCTATTATTACTTAGCTGAATTTTATATATTTTAGCATAAAAGCTTAAAATAAACTTTAATTTTTAAAAAAGTCTTAGTTGAATAATTTTTCATTAATATTTAAGCCCAGAACAGACGGTGAAACGCAACTGCAACGAAACCCTTTAGAAATCATTGTTTTGAAACTAGTTTCCATTGTTTTCCCAACACCCTGCAACCTTAATTGTACCAAAATGTAATGAAATTATCACCATCATTTCGATTTTCTTTGAGAACAGATGAAACGCAAGCATGAGTTTCCTGCACGCCGGTTTCAATGCAACTGATTTCCAATGCATTTCAAACCGGTCTCAAAATGGTCGCGTCATGTGTGGTCCCTCAAAGGAGCCTATGGCATAAACTCAAATGAAACTCGAGAATAACTAGAAGTTGCAGTTTCGTTGCAGTTGCGTTTCACCGTCTGTTCTGGGCCTTAAAGAGCAAATTTTTAGGTTATTTAGGTTTTTTAAGTTGATGTAAAAAAAATAAGCTGAGCAATTAAACCATTAATCAAAAATTAAGTAAGTTTTAATTAAAAATTTAATCAAGTGAATTAAAAGTTTTTTTTATATCAACAACATTACTGCAGAAAAATATTTAATTAAGACTGTTAATTTGTTTGCTGTTGCAAATTTAATTATTATCACAAATTTCAATCCATTCTTATTTTTTTTCTGTGTGTGTATTTGTATTCATAGGCAAAAAGCGAAAAATAGTATGTTTAATAGATTTTAGTTTTTTTTAATACATGCTTCATTTTTAGTAAAATTTCGAAAAAAAGCTTTGCTGAATTGCATATTTTGTTAGCTGAATTGGGATAAGTTTTAGATTTTTTTTTATTACAATTAATTAAGTCTTGATTTGTTTAAACCTTTAGCTGAATAGAATAACACTTAGCAAAATAAAAAGAATAAATAAAACAATTTTTTCTCAGTGTTCAATAAACTGCTGAAAATTTTTCTCTACCCATTCCACTTCGAGTCATTATTTCCTATCTCATTTCTTTAACCAAATAGAATTATAATGACACTGCAAATGACTGTCACTAAACAATGAGTGAATGAGGTTTGCATAAAAAATAAAGCTGCCTAGCGCCGCGGCTGTTTTTTTTTTCAAAATTTTAATTGTGTAAAAAGACAAAAATGTTACAAACTTAACTACCACCACATGTGTTGCTTATCACAGCTACTGTGGTGATGCACATACCGCCTGCCACAATTGTCTGACTGACGTTTAAACTGTCTGACTTGGCTGGCAGCTTAACTGTGATTCTTTACTGTGGCATAATGATGAATTAAATTTTCACTTTAATAACAAAAACACTGCAGGTTATTGCATTTTAGTATTTTTATAAATTTTTTTTTATGGAAGATATAATTTTTATTTCTTTTAAAAATGTGTTAAGAGAAAAAAGGCCTTGACAATATGCAAAAATTAATTTAGAAAAAGTGAAAATGCACATACAAGCATATGTAAATACTTACAAAAAACTAGGTAAATTTATAACAGTTTTAAAAATAAAATATCACTGAAATAACAAAAAGTACACTCTCACACTCATTTTGCTGTGGGGCTATTTTTTCTCTTTGAATTCAATACACCTCCCACTGGGGTTTATATTTACACTTTTTTTTGTATGCATGCACTTATCAATAAACCACATAAACATATATACATGCATACATCCATACAAACGTAAGTTTATGTTTATTTACATATGTATATGCTAAGTTAAATGTTGTTTTTAGTTGGTGTTGTTTACAAAAAAAGAGGACTTTTTCCTGCATAACATTTTCTTTGCTCTCTGCACTTGTTTTAAGACAGTTAACAGCACATGCAACTAAACTTGTATAAACAAATGCAGTGGTATTTTAAATACAGAACCAAGTGGGGTCGAGAGCGAGAATGTTTATGAGAGTGCGGCTGAGTGCACAGAGTACCTTTACTAAATCTCCCAGCAAACAATATAAGTCCTAAAAGAGTCTTTTAGGACTCCTTTTTATGAGCAAAACGCTCATAAAATAGCTCCTAAAATCCTCAAATGTGAGCGTGTTTTCGTATGAAACCGTCAAAAAATTATGTACTGAATATGAGCGTTTTAGGACTCCTAAATTTAACGATTTGTATGGAAAATTGTGAGCCTTTTTGCTCACAAATCAATCATAACAACCTCTTAATGGAGTCATAAAAGAGGGATTTCGGAGCCAAAAAAGAGTGTTATAAGAGTGTTTCTTTTTCTTGAAATTAGGGTATTCATTTTATATGTAAATTTGTGCTTTTTAGCTTTTAATGGAAAAGTTTTATTAATATATGTTTTGTGCATGGAAATCATAATCATTTTAAACAAATTTCAGCAGACAAAACCACCTAATTTTCTTTCAACAAAGGCTTTAAATTGATAGAAATAACCCTACTTTTTGCACAATTTCTCAGAGATTTTATCAAAACCACAACCGAGCAGCGCAAAATTATCACAAAATTATCGCAAAATTAGTGCAAAATTTTCAATAAGCTAAAGCGTTTTTGAGTTGCGCGAACATATGTTAATCTATCTATACAATATATAATATCTTAGTATGTCAGGATGTTTGCATGTATGTCCTATTCTTTCCGCAACTTTCTGAAGCCATCTGATGACATAGGAAGCTGATATTTGGCACACTTGAAGCGGAAGATCGTAACGAAGCCATATTTTTAATTTTCGGCTTTTCAACTAGTATAACTATAAAGATCTAATAGAAAATATGTTTTTTTTATAATATGGGGAACTTTGGGCCCCACCCGGCACGGATCGGCACCGTCGGATTGACAGACAAACGCAAAATATTGAAATTATCAAGAAAAAGAAAACAAGCTACCGTTGCCCCTCAGAAAACCCTCATAAATAAGAGTTTTCTAGGAGTGTGCTCCTATAATTGCTCTTTTTGGAGTCCTGAATTCTACAGGCTCCGAAATCAATCAGAATTGCTCATAAATTAGGAGGGTAATCATAATCATAATCATAAAACCCTCAAGAAAAGGAATCTTTTAAGAGTCATATTTAGGAGCGCTCCGAAAATTGTTTGGTGGGCTATTAGACTTTTAGCAAAAATTATAGTAACAACAACAAAAAAAACATAAAAAATTGTAATGGATATACACACAAAATAACAAGGACATGTTGTGCTTTTATGACATAACAAAACATGTTGTGGCATGTTGAAATGCAGTTTATATGATTGGGTTTTTAACGATAAACATAGAAATATTCTTAAAAGTGTGAGTGTTAACCGGGATGTGAGTGAGTTCATAATAGATTAACACCTGTAAAGAAATGTTAGACAAACAAATTAGGTAAAATTTTTTTCTTTATAATAATTAGTTTCTTTGTTATTTTCCAAGTAAATGGGCTGCATTTAAATGAGTTTGGAAACAACTTTTAACATTTCCCTTAAGAAGGAAATTTTATGTTAGTAATTTTTTTTTTTTTTAATTTGGTAAAGCAATTCTTTTTAGAGAAATTTTCCTTATTTTACAATATTTTTATATATGTATAATAAATTGCGAATAGATTTTTGCCAATATTTCTTAATATTCCCTTTTGTCAAAAATAATTCCTACCGTGCGGAAATTCTTGTTTTAGAGATTTTTTTTAAATATATTGCCATTTTATCACAAGAAAAACAAAAAAGGGAAATTCCCTTTAAAGGGTAATTATAGTTTTTTCAAGTTTCAACAAGTATGGGAAAGTTTTTTAGAATTTTTTTTCTTTTAGGGTGGTTTTAGCTTTATTTTATTTGTTTTTAAAGTTAAATAATAATAATAATAGGTTAGGTTACCTAATTTAACCTAAATAATAATAACAATAGAGAATTTTGAAAATTGTACTTGTTTTTATGAATTTTTTTTTATGAATAATTTTAGTGTTACAGACTTTTTAAATGTTCTAAAAAGGGATGTAACGATACGCCTTTTTGCCGATACCAATTCTGATACCGATACGCATATTGAATTTAAATTCAAGTTTAAATTAACAAAAACTCCAGTAAGCAATTTTGTTATTACGCAAAACAAGAGCGTAAGATAAAAATTATGTAATTATAATATAAATTGATATACAAATAGGATATTTTTATAGTTTTATTATTCTTAAATTTTATTCAATAACACTGAAAACTGTTATGATGAGAAATAAAATTGATGAAATTTTAAAAATTTCCCTTTAGGGGAAATTTTAATTTATTTTGCATTTTAAAAAATTCTGTTATTTTGAATCTTTAAAAAATAATTAAAAAATAAAAGCTAAAATTTGAAAAATTACCCTTTAATTAAAAAATTTCCTTGAAAAAGAATTTTAATAGTTTTTAATCATTTTTCTTAAACTTTATTTTTTTAACATTAAATTAGTATGTATTTGAATTTCATAAAATATTTAAAATTTCACAAAACAAAAGTAAATTTGAAATGAAATTCTCAAAATTTCCCCATTAGGGAAATTTTTTTTTTTTTTTGATTTTTAAAAATTCTGTTATTTAGGAATAAATATAAATTAATTAAAAAAAAATATGCAAAAATTTCCTTTCCCTTCCATTAAGGGAAATTTAATTTTTTTGGAATTTTTTAAAAATTCTGTTATTTTGGAATAAAAATAAATTAATTTAAAAATGAAATGCTAAACAAAATTAAAATTTATTTTGGATGGAATCCCATTAAAGGAAATATTTGAAGATTTTAGCTTTTTAAAATTAATTTTAATAAAAATTGATGAGTCTTCTAAAATTTCCCTTAGCAAATCAAAATTAAAAGCAAAATTAAAATATTTAAAAAAAAAAGTTTTATTGTTTAAACCACTGTTCGAAAATAAACACTAAATATCGTTTCTTAATGTTCGGTAGATTTGTGGAAAACACAAACGCTAATAGTGTTTGTGTAGAAAATCATTAAAAAAATAACGTTTCCCTGTTAGTCATCTTTCGAACACAAAAATGTTACTGTTTTTATCAAACTCAACAAAAGATGTGAACATTTAATTCCGTTCGGTTTTTTATGAAAATCCACAAGCTTCAATGTGTTCGGTTCGGCTCGTTAATGTTCGTCCCTTTTGGCAGGTAAAAAAACCAAAATACACACACGAAGAACATTAAAATATAATGTTTGTCTACAGTATCACTACAATTGTTCTGCTTTTTTAACGAAGAACCGAACATTATAAGAACCGAACATTATAAAATGTTCGGTTCTTTCTTGAAAATAGTTACGAACGGTATTAAGGGTTGTGTATGTCTTAACAATCACTAAAAAAAATTAGATTTCGTTCCTGGGTGTGTGAGCCGAATGTTAAATAATGTACATACTGTTTATTTTCGAACACTGGTTTAAACACTAAAACGTGTGTATATCGCGCACTAAAACAACATTTTAAAATTTTTCCATTAAAAAAACTTTTTACGTAAAAAAAGTTGTTACATTCAAAAATCCCTATTGTACAAAAATTCACACTTTTCTTTTACTAATATTTCATCTCTGGCTGTAAATCGTGCAATATTTGCCTTAAAGGACATGTATGCTGAGGTGAAGGCTCTTTATAGTTTTAGACCATGATGTTTATTAGGGCATGTTCTTCTCAACAACATCACAAACCCTAAAATAAAAAGTATTAAAAAAAAAATCTAAAAAAAAATGAACAAGGAAGAAACTTTTTAAGTTTTTCTATTTTTAAAAAAGCCTAACAAAAATTCTGCTCCAAACAAAAATAGATACAAATGCTTGTCTTTGTGCACAAAACGGTAACACATTAAAAATTCCTTTACCTCAAGTTTATTGTTCCTGTTCCTTGTTCTTAACATTTATTTTTAGTTTAAGTCAGAGTTTTTTTTTTGTGTGTGTTTGCACATTCCTTCCTTCCCTCTTATTTGTAAAAAAAAATAAAGAAAAGGCAGGAAACTTATAGCAACTGGCACGTATTTGGGCTTTTTCTTTTCATTTTAATGGACTTTGAGGAAATTATAGAAAAATAACTAAAAGAAAACTTGGCTTGAAGCCAAGTAAGTAAAGACAACTATTTAGTTAACAATAAATAAAAAAATATGTCAAAACAAATAAGTAAAACATAACAAAAAAAGAATAAAGAAACCATTTAAAGCCAGCCGTATTTGCAATTATATTTAATGGCAAATTTTCTTTCAAAAAATAGATCCTTGAACAAGTTGTAATAAAAATCTAAATGCAATAAAGAGCTCTCGGTAGTCTTTGCAAAGAGCAATACAGTTAGAAGAGAAAGCCCTAGTCAAGGCGAATTCACTTTTCAGGTGACGTTGAACATACAGATGAGCTACTTTTTGTTCTTACTTAAGCCTCGTACTCTGTTCAACATTTCACGTGAAATGCTGTCAAAACGCATATGAAAAAAAATTGTGCGGAATATCTATGAAATAATGTTGATGGAGTTCTACTCTGTTCATTTTGTGAAAAAGCTGCACTCATTTCACGTGGAATTTTAAGCAAAAGCAAAAAAGTATGAATTGATTATTAAATACGAAATAAAAAATTAAAATAACACAACCGGTAACAGTTTCATATCCATAAATACTTTCCTTTTTATTAAATTTATTATTAAAACAAAATTATTTTTAGTAAAATACATGTGGTGTTTGTTTACATTCGCAAAACAATGTCGCATACTTTGTAGGAATAAAATCGTAAAATTATACAAACTCGCATGATAGGTAAAATTTATACATGTCAAAATTTTCGTGTGAAATAATTAATGTTGCTCAACATTTTTCACAAACTTGAACAAAGTACTGGGTTTTAGGGAAAGAAAAGTCAAAAGTGGCTTGTGTTTTTGACGTATCAACCAACTAAAGGAATTACGTTCAGCTCATATGCACAATGTGCGAGCTTTTACAAAAGAGCTTTTTTGGTTTCACTCCGACGAGAGCACAACAGCCAATCAAATCAGGTGTCAATAACGCTTACTGCAAACTTTGCAAAGAAAGAACACCAAATTGTAAGAGCTATCAAAGCTATTTACCGCAAACACAAATGTCAAAGTATGTGTTACACGTAAGTGAACTAAAGCAATAAATACGTCTGGAATCACACTATGAAAGTTTTCTTTCAGAAAGTCTGACTTTATTTTTTTTCTTTTCTCCTCTCTCACACATAAACTCAGACTTTCTAAAAGAAAACTTTCATAGTGAGAACCCGGACTTAAGTTGTAGTATTGCCACCACAGGATACATGAATTCGCCTTGGCCTGTGACAAAAGAACAAGCAAAGAAGCCTTGAATTAAAGTGATTGAAAACAAAATTTCTAAAGGCACTTTTACACGACATGTATTTCGGCAGTGTACTTGTCAAACTTCCTGTAAAAGCTAAAAAAAAATTCCTTATGTTAGCAGTGTAAAATACTTCAATTAGATCGTCTTCTATTTTGAGCTGACCAACCATCTGCCATCAGCTGCTTTGCAAAACATTTCTTTGTGGCGGGAAATTTGTGTCAAATGTTCTTAAAGCACTTATTCCAGAATATTATAATAAAATGGACCGAATTGTGGTAAGTGAAAACAAGTCATAGCACTGAACTGGTGATAAAGTATAGTTACTCTAGAGGAAATGTAATTGACACAAGACTAGTAATGCGACTGGATTTTATGTGGGACAATGCTATCTGCTTATATTACTTTATATGAAGGAGATCTATCATATTAATAAGTTCACTCGGGACAAAATCTGCGACAGGCCTTTTTTTAGCCGAAATTGAATGTGTCCATTTATGTTATTTCCGTGACCTGTAACAACATGGCGATGTCCCCTCCTAGGACATCGCCATGTTAAAGTGACAAGTCCCCTTCATATAAAGGGTAAGAACTAGAACCGGTCCCTGCCACTTTAGAACTGTTACGTGACAAGTTTGCTGCTAGTTTCCTTTCTCCAAGGGATACATTAATATCTATTTGTTTAATCGAATTAATCGAAATACAACTTAAAGTAAATGGAAATATAAATATTTAAGTATATAGTTTGCTATTGTAAATGTTTGTTGGTTATTTCAGATGAAACCAAAAACGAACGTGTGAAAGCAAAAATTATAAACCCTCTGTATTTGTCAATTTTGATAGACATGTGCAATTACATATGGATTTTACATCTGACAAAGCAACTACAAAGTACATGTCGTGTAAAAGTACCTTAGGCAGAATGCAGTTTTTGCTAGGCAGCTGAGCTGGTATTTTCAAACTCGAACCTCTTTTCAGTTTTTCTCTATGGTTTTCTTTGTTATTGTTTTCTTAATAAACTGCTTTTGATAAGGAGGCCATCTTACCAGCATCTCTGTTTTCAATTGCTTATTTGTTTGTTGGTTATTTTTTGACTTAAATATTTTGGCATGTCAACTATTGTTTACCCATTTGTGTTATTTATTTTTTGTTATTTTAAGGACATTTGCTAAAAATATCTGATTTGTTTTGAAGGATGTTTTTGTATTGTATCATCATAAACTATCAAATTGTAAGTCTCTATTTAGTTTTGGGAATTTGTCTGTTATTTATTGACGAATTGGGAAATTCTTTTAACATTTTTATTTGCTTAGTTAGCAATTTTCTTCGACTAATAAGATTTAAATATTTACTAGATTGTGATAAAAGTAAAAATTTATTCGTTAGTACTGCTGTTTGAAAAGGCTCTAAATTTCAGAAAAAAGGACTTAAACATTCTAACTATCTGCAGTTTTATCTAAATTTAACGCACTGGTTTTAAATAACGTATACACATGTGTTTTCCAAACAGACTATTGCATAAGCAAAATGTAATAATTCAATATATACAGCCATGTAACAGAGTAGTTTGGAATCGAAGAAAACATATTCGTTTATTGGTATAAAGTGTAGTTTGATAGTTTTTTGGCCTTTCAGATACAGAAAACTGCCATTCCGTTTATGAAAACAAAAATGGTTTCATTCCGAAAATGTTCTTCGTCATTTTCTGAAACAACAAAATACGTAATGAATTCCGTTTCCAACCGGAATTGTACTCTGTGTCATGGCTGATAATAAGTTTATTTTAAGAGTTTTTTTCCAGCTTTTTATATCATAAGCTTATTTAAGTGAAAAAAGTAACCAGTTTTTAAATTCTTCACATGACAATACGTTTTAAAATGATATTTGCTATACACTTAGTTTAGGTAACAAATTAACAAGTATGATTTCAACTGGCTTATGCTCGCTTTAGTTTCGTAAGTATTCTTGAAAATAATGTCCAGTTATTGGATTCGTGCGTGAATTTCGTATTATTTTTTTAAACCCTTTCATTCGAAACCGATAAACAGGTCGTAAATAGCTCTATGTTGCCAGGAGGTAACACCATCCGATTTTGTGATAATCAGTTTATAATTTACCAACGGTCCCATATGAAGCGTCCTTCTGAAAAGCACATTAAAACGTAATTTCACTACTGTATTGAAATTTGATCTAGCGAAGGGCTTTTTTAATACCAAAAATTCCCCATCTGAAAATCATTTTAGTATATCTAAAGCAGTTACGAATCATGATATTTTATTCAAAATAGTGTTTGTGGCGAAATTCGACCATTATTAGTTATGCAAATATGAAAAAACATACATATTAATATAAATGAATTTACATGTTTCGAGCATTTGTTTGATTTTCGTCTAAGTGTTTCGATTTGGTGAAGCACCATCCTCTGGTCCATATGGTATCACCCACTCAAGTCTGTGAATGTTTAATTTAATTTTGTAGGTTTCATAATATAAAAAAAATCAGAAAGTGCTAATTGAAAAACAAAAAAAGTACCAACAAGTAAGAGTGCTATATTCGGCTGTGCCGAATCTTAAATACCCTTCACCATTGTGCGAGCAGAATACAGAGCAACTAGACAAAAACTAAATAAATTTTACATACCTATACATACATATTAACAATACTTAAAACTTCATTATAAATAAAATTTAAAAAGCGAAAACTGGTAAATATTTTTTTTAAATCGTCATCACATCACATTGTTAAATCAAGTTCTCTCCTCATAAGGACCCAGAATATATATACTTTATAGGGTCTAAGATCAATATTGTAGAAATTGCAAACGGAATGACAAACTTATATATACCCTTTTCCACCTGTGGTGAAGGGTATAAAAAGTGTCTTCCTATTGTGTCTCAATCATTCTGGACTCTGCATGTCAATTTAATGTTTCTAGGTTCAGTATTAATAAAAATTCAAAAAATAACAGTTAAACAACGAAAAAGTACCAAGAAAATCCCTCTTACGGATTCTCATTCACTCAGGACCTTGCTGGTATTATTTATATGTATCTAGGGCCAATACTAACTGGAATTCAAAAAGTACTTAAAAGTTAATTTTATGTATAGTTGTATAATTTTATGTTTCTAGGTCCAATTAAACGAAAATACAAAAATACAGTATTAATAAAAATTCAAAAAATAACAATTAAACAACGAAAAAGTACCAAGAAGATCCCTCTTACGGATTCTCATTCACTCAGGACCTTGCTGGTATTATTTATATGTTTTTAGGGCCAATACTAACTGGAATTCAAAAAGTACCGACTGAAGAAAAAAAGTTCCAAAAAATTACCTTTTTCCTTTCCATTGCATGTCTATTTTTATGTTTCTAGGTCCAATTAAACGAAAATTCAAAAAGTACCAGCTGGAGAACAAAAAAGTACCAACATTTTTCAACTTATAAGTTCTCATGTTGCTTAGTTCAATATTATAGAAAATTCAGAAATTGCTACAGCAGCACGGAAAATTAAAAAAATTTTATTTCCAAATTTCCCATTTTGATACTTTCTTCTTTGAACTATCAAAAATTTCAATATTGGATGATTACTACGAATTATACATGCTAACATCATTTTCTTTTCATTTGTATTTATTTACATGTAGGACGTGGAATATATTATGGATCTTATTTATTTACTCCTGTAGTGGGAGCCCATAATTTCATAATTTAATATGAATATGTCAATGAATGGAGAAAAATGTTTTGTAAAAAAGTACCAAAAATAGGTACGATTTTAAACCTTTAGGCGTTCGAATATCGAAAAAGTAGCAAATCTTAATTGTATTTTTTAGATAAGTCAGGAATTTGGTATAATCATTATTTATATGATTATTGGCTTAAAAAATATATGGGGTGACGAAGTAGGTCAAAAATACAGGTTACATATCGTCGGTCACAGGTTGACAACTCTTAACTCGCAAAAAAATCGAATCGGGTTTTTGATGCAAAATGACTGTTTCTGTCCTTCTGCATGTTAGTACGTTTCATTTATATTTTTACACCATATTACAATAAATATCTCCTACTAATTTTGGTTTTTTTATTTACTTCCAACACGGTTTAGTAACGGAGTAATAACGTTTTTTTTTGTCTCCTGAAAAGTACAAAAAAACATGTTAAGAGTTGTCAACCTGTGACCGACGATATATTTGTTTACTCCCAAAAAGGAGCCGAATTTCAAGAAAGTACCAGACACTTATCCGCCTTGTTTTCTAATAAATAACGATAAGTATTAATTTGATTGTATCTCATTTAGCTTTGGAGATATGAATTTACCGAATTTACCCGTTTCCCACTTAGATTTTAAAGAAATATATATTGTGCACTTCTGTAAGTAAATACTGAGGAGAAAAGCGTTCTTAACTATTATGCCTTTGCCGTTTATGATGGTCGGCCCATAATTTTACATAAGTCCAAGCGCAACCAATACTGACATCAGTTTTTTTTTTTATTTTGAAAGACTTGTTATTAAATTATGGGTCACATAGATCCCACTTCTGAAATATTCCAACTGTCGGTGAGGAGTATCAAAGTTGTTTGTGTATGAATCAATTTTAACATTTTTCTGCTAGAATTAATTTTAATTTAGTTTTTTCTTATCCCACTTACAACTTTAATTAATGTTGGAAATATCCAACTAATAATGGGTGATTTTTTAAGAGCTATACGAAAGTTAAAAAAAAACACATAAAATTTAGAAAAATTCATGAAATCTTTATTTGAATCGATAGTACGGTCCATATAATTTAATGTTTGAAGATTATTTCATGCAAATGTTGTCGGTGACTGCGCCTCAAATGGTCCATCCGCTAAGTCCAATTTTGGCATACTCTATCCAACATTTCGGCCGGTATCTCATGAATAAATGCTTCAATGTTGTCTTACAATGCGTCAATTGAAGCGGGCATGTGTGTATATACATGAGCTTTAACATAGCCCCACAAAAAACAGTCTAAAGGCGTTAAATCGCATGATCTAGGCGGCCAATTGAGCGGTCCCGAACGTGAAATAAAATGTTCACCGAACTCGCCTCTCAATAAGACTATTGTTAAGCGTGCTGTGTGGCATGTGGCACCGTCTTGTTGAAACCACATGCCATGCAAGTCAAGCTCTTGCATTTTGGGCAAAAAAAAGTTGGATATCATCTCACGGTAGCGCTCACCATTCACAGTTACGTTACGATTCGCGTCATCTTTGAAGAAGTACGGTTCAATGATGCCACCAGCTTATAAACCGCACCAAACTGTCACTTTTTCTGGATGCTTTGGTAGCTCTTGCAATGCTTCTGGCTGATCTTCACTCAAAAATCGACAATTCTGCTTATTAACGTACCCATTGAGCCAAAAATGAGCTTCGTCGCTGAACGCAAAAAGCGCGCGATGAACTTTCTTAACAAAGCACGCATTGTGATAATAAAATTCCATAATTTGCAAGCGTTGTTCGTTTGTAAGACGATTCATGGTTAAATTATAGACCAAACTGAAGATGTTTGACAGTGAAACAAAACACGAAACGTGCGTCAGCTGTTTAAACCAGTGTTGCCAAAAATATATTAGCTAAAAAATCACCCGATAGTTGTACAGAATGTGAGGAAAGATAAATTCACTCACTGTTTATTGTTGGCATTTTGTTTAAGCTTTGATATCGTTGCAAATAAGACCTGAGTGTTTGTAATTCTCATTAGCTTTGAAGTTGTATTTATATAATATCTGTAGCTTTTCTTGAGTCTTTGGGAAAAGGTTTCCTGATGATCTGGCCTAAGCAACTAGTGAAATGTGCATGGGAACTAGCTTATCCTCTAACAATAAATTTCAGTTTATTTATCAAGAATAAAAATTGGGAATTTACCGAAAGTAACTTTGATAACTATCAAATAATTTCATTAGCAGAAGCTTAATGATTTCTTGCGAAGTTTTATTTTCTAACATTAGGGTCGTATATTTGCTTGGTACTCTATAACGTACATTACTTTCAAGTAAAATTAAAGCTAATAGAGATGTTTTTAGTAAACCTTGAAATTGTTTGACTAAATTTTATAAAACGAAACATTAAATGTGGAAATATATGTGCATATAAGTGGATTTCTATAACTGCATTCTTGTGCGTGCAGATTATGAATTGCCTTTAAGCGATATAAGTATGTATGTATACTGAAATAGACATTTCTTTTAGTAAAAAATATGTATATTTAACTTAAAAAAAACAACTTTAACTTAAAGATTTTCCAAAATTCTATTTCCTTTTCCGCCTGGATTCGATTTAATTGTAAAAACCATTAATTTATTAATTTAAAATGCCTTCAGTTCTTAATTTTATTATTTCTTTTTACATTTTATAGGTAACCAATTTCTTTGATCTAAAGTTTTTTTTTACCTTAACTTTGCTTTGTCTTTTTTCTAATTATTAAAGCTTTTTATAGTTTTTGTTTTTATTTATTTACCATAAATAATGAAATTTACATGATCATAAAAGAAAATAACTTAAAACTTTTTACGCCTTTTTATTGTTCAAATAAAACACTACAAATGCTGACGAGAAAACAGGAGAAAAAACAACAAATTACAAAAATTTTCCAGCAAAAAAAAAAGCAAATAAAAAAACTTGTAAAAAATAGAATGATGATTTCCATAAAGACACATGGAACAGAACATAAACATGTGTTTGAAATGCAAATAACCCAGAAGTTCTGGGGATTTATTACGGATGGCCTAGAAGTTCATACAGTTTCTTGGAACTTAGAAATTCTCTCGTCCTTTTTATAAAGTAAAAGGGATAGCAAAGGAGATTCAGTTGGTGTTAACACATCTTCGAACTTCTGCTACAAAGAACCCAATATGATGTTTACAGTTCATGGAATTTAATTAATTCTACGTACACTGAAAAAATTTTCTTCACAGATCCAATGAAATTTACATTAAAATTCAACCTTTGTAACCTTTCATTGGATTAATGAAGGATTAATAAAATCAATGACAAAATTTTCATTGATTTAATAAATCCTCATTGAAAAAATGGATAAAATAAACGTTTGTCATTAAACTAATGCAAAATTTTCATTGATTTTATGAAACATTTCATTAATCCAATGAAAGGTTACATAGGTTGAATTTTAATGTAAATTTCATTAGATCTGTGAAGAAATTTTTTCCAGTGTATTGAGTAAGTTGATCTAAGAAAATCTCAAATGGATAATCATAAAGATGAGTACATGCACAATTGACTCACATGTTTGCTAAAAACTGCGCAATATTAAGTCAATGGATGTTAAAAGCTTTTAAATAATTACTTTGTAAATAATCTTAATATACTCGAAATATATTACATTTTTGGAAATGAATAATGCTGTCAAATAAATTTGCTAAATAGTCCAGTTAGTTGTCTATCGCCACTGACTAACCCCCTTAGATAAATTAAAGACAATAATATGGTAACTTATTCCACAATAGATTACTTTAAATATATAAAGTATACACAAAATTTTGTTTTGCTTGCTTAGGATTATTTATTAAAAATCCTTCGGTATTAAATTAAAGTAAATAGATAATAAAAAAGGGCGGTGTTATTATCAAAACTGCTGGGCATTATTATGATAATTGTGTCTTGTACATCCAAAATGTTAAAGAAATGCCACAGCTAAAACAACAATAACATTAGCAAATAATGAAAATCAATGTTTACACAGATCATGCCAATGCATCCAGCCATCCATCCATCTATACCAACATAACAAATTCACATGTTAAACATTTTCAAGAATTTGTATGAACATAAAAAAAAAAAAAAAACATGCAACAGCAGCATCATTCATGATCATCATCATCATCATTTAGCAAAACATCAAATAAACTTGTAGATTGTTTGCAGTTGTATGTAATTTATGTGTTGTAGTATTTATTTGTTTGCTACTGTAAATAAATTTTAAACAAGAAAAATAATAAAACCTTTAAATAACAACCCGACGAACTACTGGAATTGTGATGATAAAACACATTCCCGCACTCAAGAAAACATTTCATCCAACAAATGATTGCCAAAATAAAGAAACGAACTAACAAAAAAAAAAAAAAAAAGAGTTGTAAATATGGGAACGAACTTCTGTCTAACAGATGTTTGACGACTGTTTTTTTAGTACGTACGTTTAGGTACAAATGTGCAACAACTCATACTTTCATACTCAAGGATGCAACAACATCATCAGAAGCATCAAGAGCATTGCAAAGATTTAAACATTTATTGACTTAATAAATAAATTTGTGTTGCTTCGTTTTACTTTTTTTTCATATTTATTTTAGTATTCACACTCAACAAATGATCTTTTCCGACTGTCTATGGGGCAAACGCGAATAAACAGTTGGACTTACATATTGAAACATCCATCATAATGCGCAACTTGCCTGAACAAATGTCGGACCACAAGAACGAACAATTGTTATGGGAAATAAATTTTAAAATAAAGTAAATAGTAGTGGGCTAAAAAAAAAAATAGCTGGGAAATTTACGAGAATAATAAAATAACAATGGAGACTTTGGTTTTGTTGGACTTGCCAAGAAATTAAAGCACTTGATTTATTTAGTTTGTAGAAAATTATAATTGTTTTGATTTGTTTTTTAAAAAATTTAAACGAAATACAAAACCAATCATTAAGGATTACCTATAAAAATTTCTAAAAAAAAATACTCTTCAGGGTATTTAACTTTTTTTCAGTAATGTTTTTTCGACTCATCAGTGTTTGGGGCAAATGGTCTTGCGAAAAAGCAAATGCACAAATATCGTAGCCCTTTTGTTAAATCCAAGAACAAAATACACGAGTTTTCGTTAGATTTAAAGAAAAAGCTACGATATTTTGCATTTGCTATTTCACAAGATCATTTGCAACAAATACTGAATACCGCTAATATTTATTTTATTTTCGTCATTTTAATTTATTACTTATTATTTGTTTCTGAATCTCTCCAAAATCGGGGTATTGAAATATTGTACAGGTATGGCCAAAAGCTTAAAAATTTAATAAATTTTTTGTTTACATATGTTTTTATTTTGGGAAATAAATACATACAACTAAACAAAGAACCAGATTAATAGAATTTTATTATTTAATAAAGTTTAACAATGCTCTTAAACGAGCCCATAAATGCAAAGCTGAAGTCATTTAAGTGACATTATTTTCCATACTTAGAGTAAAAAAGTTACCATTTTGTATAATTTATAACCAGGGAAACCAGACATATGCAGTTGCATGTTTTTCCTTGTGCGACTAATGAAGGCAGAAACAATATACTTATCCGTTTAAGAGCTTTTTATGAATTTTGGCATCGATTTGTTAGTGCATATTTTTGCATATTTTACCGTTTGCAGCATTTTTTTGCATATTTTAGTTAAAAGAGCTTTTTTGCAGAATATTTTAGGCTTATAGCGCATATTTTGCCTTTTTAAGGCATATTTTGATAAATATAAAATTTTTTTAGATGCCTAAGAAGCTTTCGCAGCAAATAAAATTTTTTTTATTTTCGAAAATCTGTTACTTCAATTTCGACATCTACATTTAATTTTTACTCTAAAATTGGAAGGCAAAGCAGGCTGTCATTAAGGATAAATATTATGCGATTTGTATCTAGACCAATCTTTTAGTATTCCGATCGACTCGGAATCACTTTTTAAAGTGATCTGACGATGTCCATCCATCTGCCTGGCTGGTTGTCTGTCCATGTTAGCCTTTTGCGCAGAGTACAAGTTCCAATTTTGTAGATAATTTGTCTATGCAAATGGTGAGAATCGGTTTATAATTTCACATCCAAATTAGACTTGGTTTCCGCAAGCTATCTAATTATGATGGTATTTAAATTAAATTCGTAGCAAAAATATTTTACTTCAAATTAAATTATTTTCGAATCAGTTCACATTTGCTCAAAGCTCCCTTAACTAGCTTTAAATTCCTTTTAAATGTTAACATTTGTTAGCAATTTAGCGACCGTACCTTAAATCCCTTCAAGACAAAAACCCATATGGATGGTAATATCTAGATAACATTCGGCGCAAACATCTCTTATATGAATTTTAACCTTTTTTAGGTTTTTTTTTAATTTTGTTATTAAATTGTTGAATATTGTGTCTTCAAATGAGCAATTTTTAATTTTCAGGGCGTATTTTTAACATTTTTCAGGGCATATTTTCCAGTTTTTACTGCATATATAATGCGCATAGAACGTGTTTTTAAAGCACATTTCTGGTTTCCCTGTTTATAACCATCCTGTAGACATGTATAAATATTCTGAAATGTTTTATTAATAAACACAATTGGCATACATTTTTAAATTCCCAATCAATACTTATTTCAATCAGACAGTTTGAAGAATAAAGTAGATTTTACATTTGTCTTCGAGTCCTTTGGTGTTTTATGTTTAACCTAGTGACTTTAAACGTTTGTATCTGCGAAACCAATAGTAATTGCGTGAAACTTCTGATCTTGATTTGTCGTTTTATTGATATCACTTAACCAGGGTACCCGTGCGTCCAAAAGTTTTTTTATTAGGAAAAGATTAGCGAATAAGAGACTAATCAAATATTATTTAAATTAAATATTTTAAATGGTTTCATTAAATTTTTTATAGTTTTATTTAACGAGCCTGTGCCAAAAAGCTTTATGGAGTATCCTTTGAAAATCCGCTAAAATTTCGCACTCTTACATTCAAACTCATAAATATATACTCGACAAAATACATTTTTTTTCAATAGCCACGGAATCGAAATATTCACCCCTATTATGAAAGTCAACGTCGACACAAGTCGACGGCACCTGAACAGTAATGGTATTTTCTGAGTCGCTATTGACAATAATCGATTACTATTGACAGTCAATTGACATTTTCTGAGGCGCTTTTAAGTCGACTTCGAGTAGAATAGTCGCTGTTTTAGTCGACAAGAAATTTTGCGAAGACACAAATGAAATTTAAAATCATATGTTAACATTTTAATTGAATACGTGAATAATATATTTTTATATTGATTCCTATGGTTCCAAGTTGGAATAAAGGGCCGTAACGAAATCCTTCTATCCGGATCTATCCTGTGTCATTAGTCTGATTTCAGACCAGGTTTTTCCTGTTTTGCTTATCTCGGATTCTAGTATCCTTTTTCAGGTGTTAGCGGGTCTACCTCTTCTCCTGCTGCCTTGGGGATTCCACTCAATTGCCATCTTCGATATATCATCATGAGGTCTTCTTAGGATATGGCCAATCCAGCTCCATCTCCTTTTTGCAATTTCTAAACGGAATGGTGTTTCGTCTGTTACGTTTATAATAAAATATGCAAATTTTAGAGAAGTTATGGGCACAAATTTTATTAGTAAATTTAGCGCGAAAATTCGGAAAATTTTGCTAAAATAGCGAAAATTTTTAATTTAAGTCGAACGCCTCAAAGAGCCAAAATTGCGAAAATTCGGAAAAAGTTGCAAAAATAGCGAAAATTGGTAAAAAAAAATATATCATAAAAGCCATAAAATTAATTAAAAAAAAGTCCCTAAAACTTAAGGAATGGCAAAAATTCGGTAAAAATTGCTAAATTAGCGGAAAATCACAATAATTTGCTAACAGCGACATGATTGCAAAGTCTAATATTTATTAAAAATCGTTAAAACTGTAGAATCAGGAAAATCGCATCTATCGCGAACATGGCTAAAATTCGCAAAAATTTAACACTTGGAAACAAACTCCAAAACTGATTTGAAATCGGTTAAAAACAACAAAATGTCATTTCATTCAAATTTCATTCAAACAAGCCATAAAATTGATTAAGAGTCCCTCAGACTATAAGAAATGGCAAAAATTCGGTGAAAATTGCAAAATTTTCCGTTAATTCGCAAAAATTTGCTAACATCGGCAGCAGACTATTTTTTATAAATCGTTAAAGCTGTAACGAATCAGAAAACTTACAGTAAAAATATCTGTTATCGAAAATATGGCAAAAATCCGCGAAAAAAATCAAAACTGGAAACAAACTCTACACTTTATTTGAAAAAGCTAAATCGATTAAAAAATATGTCGGAAAGTAGTACAAATCGCGTTAAAAAATGAGAAAAGTGATGAAGAACAAAAATAATAGAAAAATAATTGGAGATGGGACTATTTTTTGTCAAATTTTCGATAACTAGTCGTCGTCGACACAACATTCTTATCAAATACCAAATTAACGTCGAAGTGATGTAGTCGTCGACTTGATGTGACAACAATTTAAAATTAATGTCGACGTCGACTTCGACGACGACTTACATAATAGGGGTGATATTTATACCTCGACATCATGTACAAGTATCTGAACGGTACAATCTTCAACAAAGTCAACAACTAAACAACAATGCAGACGCAGTCTTGTTGTACAGGAAATGGAATCAATAAATAAATAAAATTCTTAGGAAGTTAAAAATTTTTTCAGTAAGCTGAAAATTGTATAAAATTTCAATGGGGTACACGGGTGCCCTGGTTTTGTGTTTGGGTGATATTTTTTGGTTATGTATTAATAAATAAAAATTCTTAATAAAGTAGAACTGTACAGACCTGTCCATTACTGTTTTAAATCGGGTGATTTTTTATCTTTTGGCAACACTGGTTTAAACAGCTGACGCACGTTTCGTGTTTTGTTTCACTGTCAAACATCTTCAGTTTGGTCTATAATTTAACCATGAATCGCCTTACAAACGAACAACGGTTGCAAATTATTGAATTTTATTATCGAAATGCGTGCTCAGTTAAAAAAGTTCATCGGGCGTTTCTTGTGTTCAGCGACGAAGCTCATTTTTGGCTCAATGGGTACGTTAATAAACAGAATTGTCGATTTTGGAGTGAAGATCAGAAGCCAGAAGCATTGCAAGAGCTACCAATGCATCCAGAAAAAGCCGCAGTTTGGTGCGGTTTATGGGCTGTTGGCATCATCGGACCGTACTTCTGCAAAGATAATGCGAATCGTTACGTAACTGTGAATGCTGAGCGGTACCGTGAGATGATATCCAACTTTTTTTTGCCCAAAATGCAAGAGCTTGACTTGCATGACATGTGGTTTCAGCAAGACGGTGCCACATGCCATACAGCACGCTTAACAATAGTCTTATTGAGAGGCGAGTTCGGTGAACATTTTATTTCACGTTCGGGACCGCTCAATTGGCCGCCTAGATCGTGCGATTTAACGCCTTTAGACTGTTATGTGGGGCTATGTTAAAGCTTATGTCTATACACACATGCCCGCTTCAATTGACGCATTGGAAGACAACAGTGAAGCATTTATTCATGAGATACCGGCCGAAATGTTGGATAGAGTATGCCAAAATTGGACTTAGCGGATGGACCATTTGAGGCGCAGTCACTGTCAACATTTGCATGAAATAATCTTCAAACATTAAATTATATGGACCGTACTATCGATTCAAATAAAGATTTCATGCATTTTTCTGAATTTTATGTGTTTTTTTTTAAACTTTCCTATAGCTCTTAAAAAATCACCCGATATATAGGACGCTTTATTTAAAACTTATGCTAAGCTCGATATTGCTAAATTGGTTGAAAAAGTTGTTAACTTTTACTCCACATAATCAAATTTATATTTTAATACATATAAATTTTTTTTTTTTCTTTACAGGTAAGAATTTTAAGTCAATAAAATATCAGAGGAACAAAGTATTTGAGGTATGTTTTTATTTACATATATTAGATTGGAATTAAAAAACAACTGTGAAATTTAGAACATAAATATGAAATTGACATGAAAATCTTTTAAGAACATTTTTGTTCCAAAAAAAAAAAAAACTTTTATCACCTTTAGAAATTTCAATGTTTTAACATTGATTGGTTTGAAAGCATTTCTGATCCAAATAAGTCGAGCCAGTTCCCCCTAGGATACCACTTTTTTGTACACAGCGTTGCCATATATGAAAAACAAAAAGTGCTACATTTTTGGGGATGGCAAAGAATCTTTTTTCAGTTCTACAGACTTAATTGAATGACATTTTTATGTTGATCCACTTGGTGCAATGAAATGTGCATGTGCAGAGAAAAATGGGGCGTGGTAAAAAAGTGAGTATCTTAAAAGCTAGATGTATAAAGTTTTAGAAGGGTAAGATAAGCCATCAATAACGATATGCAATATGCATTGATCGGCTTGCAAATTGCGAAAGAGTGTCCAAAAAACTAAAAGGGCGGTACACAAAGGCGTGGCAAAAAATTAAAACAAATTATTTCAGGAATTGTTTTCAACTAAACTGTAATCTTAGGTGGTGAATGTTTTAACTTTTTTTCGAATAACCTTAATGGACACTTCTGTAAGGCCCATTTTGAGTGATTAAAATCCCCCTTTGATTATGTACCCAAAATGGAGGAGATACACTTTTAGCCGCATACAACCATTTTATCAATAACATAATAAAAACAAATATTTTCCCCTAAAAATGAAATTATTAAAATGTTCTTTTTTCATAAAACTTTGTTTTTTATAAAAAAAAATTTATATTTTTTGCTAAAAAAAAAAAACATTAAAAACAATTTTTTCAATAGTAATAAAAAAGTAATATGGGCTTTTCCGTCAAAATGTCCACCGTGGCCGAAAATTTAAAAGTTATTAAAAGCTGATTATTTTACGATATTATTATAGAGAAATATTTAGATTTTACTAATTTTATAAATTAACTCATAAATTTGTTCACTTAGATGAACAATTAGAATGCAATGTTTTATTGTATGTTTTCTTTAATATTTACCTTTCCAAAAAAATATTCTTACATGGTCTGTAATCTCAGGAAGAGTTCAAGAGAAATATGTTATTCGGATTAACGGTAAATTTTTATTTTATTTTAATCACTATTCAGTTTAATTATTATGAAAAAAATTTCAAGTTCGAAATGTCACGTATCGACCCAGATTTTGGCTTACAAAAAAGAAAATACAGAAGATTTTGGAATCAAACCAAGACATTTTAATGTTTCATTGCTACATAAAATTCTGAAAGTAATTTAACTAAAAAATTGTGACAGGTTTCGCTGAATTACGCCTTTTTATACATGGCCACAAAAACTACTTCTGTTTTTTCACGTTCGAACCGCTACTTCTTTTGCCATTATCTTTGACCTAGAATCGCGTTCTCCATAAACTTTAGCATAGATAACAGTGCTTTCTTAATGCTAAAATAAAAGGGTTAAGAACACGTAAAAATATTTTTTTCCTTAAAATGTGTTCGACTGTCACGTTCAACACTTTGGAATTACCCATATGTAAGTTTTTATTTAAAAAAGATTCTTTAAGTAAGATTTATTATATTCGTCGCTGTCTTCCAAAAGGGAATTTCTTCCCAAAAGTACTTTTTTTTAAAAAAATACCTCAAAAAATTTTCATATTAGAAGTTAAAATTTATGTTTAAAAAAATAAAACTTTTCGTTATGCGAAAGTTGTTCTTTCCCTGCGGGAAATTTGTATCAATTGTTCCAACTGACTGGTTTAGGGCCTTCTTGTAAAAATATAACAAGTACAAAAAGAAAGAACTCATGACCAGCGAAAGGAGAACCAAGCATTTAACTGGTATATGAATAACAAAATGGTAGAAAAAGTAATGAATTACAATACCACCGGTGGTGTGGCACATTTTTTGGGACTTTCTAATATTTGGTTCTTATTGAAATAAAACTTCATTGTAGGAGCCAACACTAAACACGTTCATAGATGTGTGACTTGTGGAATGGTGGCTGTTAGGTGTCAATTGACCCCCCTCCAACAACAACTCCATGTCTCTACCACCAAAGACCTATCACTATTTTGAAGTCAATTCGTTTTCCTTAAGGGTTTTTACAAGAAAATATCAAATTTTGTTAAAAAGGGCACTTGTATAAAATTTTTAGCATAATGTTTAAAGGCTACATTTTTTTTTATAAAAATCCCCATTTTATTTGAAAAGTTAATTTTTGCTTAGCAAGCAATTTTTCTTAATATGGTACTTTTTGCTAAAAAAGTACTGTTGCTCTAAAGGGTACTTTTTGTTAAAACAAATTTTTTTCTTAAAAGTGTACTTTTCGCTTTAAAATCGCTTTTTCTTTGATTAAAAAGTACTTTTGCTATAAAGGGTACTTTTTGCTTCAAAAGTAATATTGCTGTAACGGGTACTTTTGTTGAAGAAGTATTTTTTCTTGACGAAAACTGTTAGTTGGTCACATTAGGTTTTAAATTATGTTTTGAAGTTAAAATTTATGGAATGAATATATGAAAGCAGTAGTCAATGTTTATTTAAACAAGGAATTTTCAAAATTTATCTCTAAATGAAGATGAAAAATTAATCAAAAAAATCCAAAATCTCTCAAAGAACTTGTAAACTTTCCCATCATAAAAACACATTGAACAATATAATTCTTTTGATAAGAAAATTAACACAACAAATGGAAATATTTTACAACTTCTATTTTTATGTTTAAAGCAAACATTTATTCAGCTACACCATATCCAAAGGTATTTCGAACTTTCCTAATTTTAATTTTTTTTAATCTCCAATTAAAATACCGAAAATTTCAAAATATATTTTAGAGTTAAATCTTCAGTTGAAGTTCAAAATTGTTTCTTTATATTTCAGAAAAGTATATTTTTCTTCAAAATACAAATATTATTTTTTGAAACAAATTGAATTTTTTATAACTCCAAAAGATATTTTTACTGAAATAAAAAAAAAAATAAAACAAAATTTATAGCTTTTTAAATGTTAATGAATCCTCTGTAGATCTTCTCCAGGTTATACGAGGTCGGCCGACTCCACGATTCACGTTATTGAAGGGGTTCCATTGTAAGGCATGCTTCGCTATGTTGCTATCATCCCTTCTCAACGTATGGCTAATCCAGTTCCACTTTCTACGTCTTATATCAATTATTACTACGAAGAACTAATCAAGTTGAAATTGCCATTGGAAAAAAAAACTTCGAAATGGTGTTGCATTATTAAAAATTAAAAATATGGTAGAAAGTGTAAGTTTTTCTTTTTAGGGTTAAATGTATAAAGTGTAAAATCTTGTGATTGTAGACTAAAAGTTTGGCAGCCTCTTTTGACTTCCTAAAATGGGAACTGTTAAGTCAATAAGCAAAGCACATAAAACACCTTGCGGTAGTAAATACAATTTTTTGCTTAGAATCTGTGGGTATTTTTAAAGAAAAGTTGAATAAACAAAACTCAAAAGAAATTTCTTTCTTTACACAAATATAAACAGATATTTCCGTGTTTTTTATATATTTGTATTCAAAATTTACTTTTCTTAAAGCAATAAAATGTCAAAATTAAAAATAGTCTCTCTTATATTTAGACACCCCCTAACTATAAGAAAGATTTTTATGTAACTGCATAAAGGAAATTGTGCATTTTAATATCCTACTTTTAGGTATTTTCTATTTTTAATAAAACATTGTATGACAATAATTACACAGGGCAACTACACTGATAGAAAAATGCATCTTCATATTGATGACGCTCTAATATCAGAATTGTGACATCAATGTTACTACAAATGTCATCAATGATGCAAAACATAACATCAATCCAATGACTAACGTCTTCGTACAATTTTGTCATTTTTTACGTGTCATCTATTCTATGACTATAGTGACATCAATTCGATGCCACCTTTTGTTTACTATTAACATTATTTTCATGATTACAATGTATTATAAGAAGCAAAACTTCTTAAAAAACTTTTAAAGTAGAATGATTACGAAAACCATATGGGGCATGGTGCTGGTGAAACAAACATATGTAACGGTGTGTGATCCCATTGATGACATTATTTCACTTTGACCCTGATGACACTTTGGCCAAGTGGTGTTAAGGTTGACATCACCATGATTAAAAGTGTCATGGGGTCAAAAACGAAGACACTTGTCATAGTGCTGATGTCAAAATACGTCAGCGTTATGACGCCTTTTCTATCAATGTAGTTTCGAAGATATGGTGCCATATAAAATATTCATAATTCACAGCATTTTTTGTTTTATTTCCCTAATATTTCACGAACGACCCTTTTAACCTTCAAATATTTTCTGAATTATTAAAAGATCCTTACGTATTTTCATCTGCTGATGACGATGGCGTCATTTGTTGACTCTGCTAAACTGTGACTCTTCTCATCGGAATAAGATTTTTGTGTAGATTAATAATCTACAAAATATTTTTAAAATTAGAGCTGATAGGGAAAAATTTAATAACGCCATAGTGATCAGCAGATGAAAATACATGGGGATCAGCAATTTTTATATTAGAAAATTTCAAAAAGCGTCATTTGCTGCACACGAATTTCTGCACACGATGTCAGCGATGCAACAACAATACAATAACAACAGACTTTTTTGCATATCATTATAAGTGTTTACGGTTCGAAATTTCAATAATTTTTTTTAACAAAACAGTTCACCTGTAGTGAATTCGCCTTGATAAGGACCTTAAAGAAATTAGAAAAAAAAGTTTGAGGTCTGTTGGGGTCTTCTGTTCCAATATGATTTACAATGCTTTCGAATGAAAGAGAAAGCCTTGTTTTCCTATTCGCATTGATGTTACAAGCAGTGATGCCAGTAGAAATTAAAAATAATCCCTACGTGTCTTAAAAAAATCCCTTTTCCCCTACAATCAAAAAAACAATGTCCCTACACTTTTCCCTACGTTAAAAATGTATTGCTTTTTGCAACAGGCAAATGCAAACGCGAATATTCGCTTCCCCCCCAAGTACATGGTTTTGGAACTAATTGAAGATTGCCAGACTGTTAGAACTCATAGTATAAGGTTTCTGTTAAAAAATACTACATTTGTACTTAAATGCTATTGTATAAGAACAATTTTAATTTTAAAATATAAATAATAAGAATATATTGATAATGAGATAATATTTTAAAAATTCCCAACATTTGCCTTAAAATAAAAAATCTGTCCTTTTTCCCCTGCGATTGAGAAAATCGTTACATAAAGGGAAAATTCCCTACTGTTTCCAAGATATTTTTGTATTTGACAAAGACGAGATTCGTTTTTTTTATTCTCTCCTAAACTTTTTATTGGCACATTTTTAGATTTACTTCGAATTTTTGGAAGCATATTTTCCAATAATAATTGCATACAAATTCGCTCCCTATTTATGACTACATATTTCAAATTGGCTTGTCCTTAATGTTTAACTGCAGTTTTTTTTTTTTTGACATAACATTACAATATGAAATCAGAACATAATAAAATTTCTCATCAAACTCCATATCTGTTACAATTTTAAATTAAAAGACATTTAAACACACATACACACACTAACACAACATGCAGTGCCCTGTCGTCAGTCGGTCATTGTCCCTTAAAACAGGGTTTAATGAACTTCTTGCAGTTGGTAGCCTAAAAATGAAAACTATTTTGGTTTATTTCTTAAGTTTTTTTTTTTGCCGCATTATTACTGCAGTGTTTTAATAGACGCCGCAACAAAATATAATTTCAGTATTCAAGGATATTACTACAGTAATATTGTAATAATTGTGTACAATATTCAAACCGTTTTTTCCAAAAACAAAAAATAAAATTGAATTTTTTACTTACCTTGCACAATGCCACACCCGTATCCAAACGATCCATAAAATTGTCTGCATTTATTGTTAATTCCGGATAAAGTGTGTTCATCCATTCGGCTAAATCTTCTTTCATTGCTTCCAAATATTCTTCACTTGATTTGAAGGGTCGATATGGCCGTGCCTCGAGCAACGCCATTTTGTTAAATTTATATTGTTTTTATTTAAGTATTAAAAAGTTAAAAATCTTTAAAATTTTTTAAGGCAAGTTTTATTGTAATTTTTTTAAGTTTTTTTTTAAGTTAAAAAGTTCTTTATATTTATATTTTTTAAGGAAAAATTTTCATTTAATTTTGTTTTAACTTATTCAAACATTTTTATGATTTAAGTAAAATAACACACATTTTTGTTTAGAAAACGTACACTATGGCTAAAGTTTAAAGCCATAATTGTTAAATGGGGATTAAATTTAATCCGAAGTGAAAAATTAAACCAGGACTTGTTTGGGGGAAAGGGAAAAAGTTTGGTAAACTGTAAAGATAAGAAAAAAGAAAATATGTTAAAAAAGAAGTTCTTTAAAAAAAGCAACAAATAAGAACGTTTAGTAAAGATAAAGCCTTTCTAATGATACTTTAAAAAACAAAATAAATTATGTAAATATATAAAAACTAGTACAAAAAAAAAGTACCAAATTAAGAAAATTAACCCGTTCTCAATCAATTTGTAAAATGTTAAATATAAGAATAGGACTAAATACGTGTCGGCTGGTTTTTGGATAACAGCAGAATAGAATTATAATTATATTTATACAGGGTGTTTTTTACACGTATAAAACTTCCGATAGGGTTAACTGTAAAACTAACTGTCATACTATTGAAGTGTGTTTGACTTTTTTTTGATATACTTTGGAAAATCACCAAATTTACTTTTAAAATTCTCGCTGTGTTCGTTTAACTTATAGAGCATTTCGTCAATTTTACGGTGCACATAATCGTACATCTGAGCAGCTATAACGCAATATTTTGGATCGATTAACGACTATATTTACTCTTTTAGATAATATTCATCAAAATCGAGCCCGTGCCTTCCCTGCAAATAATATAAAACCACCTGATCCATTTTGATAAAATGGACTACTCCATGGACTGGTCCGATGTAATGCAAGCATGGACCATGCCATTGCTTAAAAGTCTTTGTAGTGAGACGACATGTCTTCGTTTTTTAACGACGTGCTTTCGTGTTTAAACGACTAATCCTCTTGAAACTAATCCTCTTGAATATACCATGGAGAAGTTTTAAAACTGCTCCTTTGTGGTCCAAAGCTGGGTTATATGGTCCTGCCCTAGGACATCGTAATGTTAAATAGACCATGTTTTGTTCATACGTTTGGGTTACTTTTTGACTATTTATAGTTTCTTGTGGGCTACTTTTTACACGCGTGTTTGGACTGGTCCTATTATTTGAAGGGTTGCTACAGGAAAAAACCATTGCCGTTGCAGTCGTGAGCAGTGATGCCAACAGTAAGGAATTTTCCATTTATGTAACGATTTTTCGAAAAATTTCAATCGTAGGGGAAAAAGGACAGATTTTTTATTTTAAGGTAGGGAATTTTTTAAATATTATCTCATAATCAATATCTATATATATAAAAAAAAGTCCGTATATGTACGTCGCCGAACTACTCATAAACGCGTCGTGCAATTTCAACCAAGCTTATACACTACGTAGGCAGTAGGCCCATATATGGTTTATATGAAGTTTTGTTGAAATCCGATAACGCATGTGTTTGCTGTGCGTATGGGAAGTGAGTGTGTTTTTGCCGCAGGAAAACCACGGGCCCGCTAGTATTGTCTAAAAAATACGTAAATATTCGTATTATTTCAAGTTTAAAATTAAAATTGTTCTTATACAATAGCATTTAGTTACAAATGTAGTATTTTTTAACAGAAATCCTATACTTTGAGTTCTAACAGCCTGGCAATCTTCAACTAGTTTCAAAACCATGTACTTGGGGTGGAGGCAGCGAATTTTCGCGTTTCCATTTGCCTGTTGCTAAAAGAAATACATTTTTAACGTAGGGAAAAATGTAGGGAATTTGTTTGTTTGGTTGTAGGGAAAAAGGGATTTTTTTAAGACACGTAGGGATTATTTTAACTTTCTACTGGCATCACTGGTCGTAAGTGTGACAAAGGACTCGAATATATCTATCCAAATCCGTTGTGAGGAATACGGTATATGCCCGTCCGCTATTTGAAAAATTTTTTGAGGAAAGATCTTGGCCTACATCCATATAAGATCCAGCTGGTGCAAGAGTTAAAGCCAGCGGATTATTGCTTACGTCGTGTATTCGGTGTGTGGGCTAGGAGTCAACTGGAAGTTGAATCAGATTTTTATAGTCAAATCATCTTAAGCCTTGGGGCTCATTTCTGCTTTAAAGGATATGCAAAAAAAACAGAATTGTCATTTTTGGAGAAAGCACAATCAAGGCTTGGTGCATTTTACATACCTCAGGCGTGATCGGCATATGTGGCTTTAAATCAATAACCTGTGCCAACATTAACCAAAATGGCGAACGCTTTTAGCAAATTTGTTTTTGTTTTTTTTTTTATTCCTCATTTCATGTCGGTACATAAAATCTCCAATTAATTATGATAATACAGTAACGATTTATCATTTAGAGGCCAATAAGAACTCCGTTGTCATGCTCCTGTAACGAATGCCTCTCACAGAACGATGCCGAATTGATGTCTTGGGGATTTTGGCCAAACTCCCGTTTACAGCAGCAATGTTTTCAAGAGACCGACCGGAGCGTTGACGCACTGGAGTCTAACTGTCCATAACCGACCTAGTTTATTAAAATTGTTTGACCGCTCTTCGAATGGTTGACACATTATTTGCACTTTCTTGACTGAAATATCTTCGAAGTTTGCGGTCTCAGCATAACTTTCCAAATTTTTGTAATAACGCATTGTTCTTTCGTAAAGCGCTCCATTTTTAATAATCGGAATAAACATACATGACAGCTGCCAAATGTCAGAGTTGCCACTTGCCTTAAAAAATTATACTGACTTTATAAAAAGTGCACTCTTACTGAGGCAGCCATTTTATTAAATGTGTTAGAAGCTATAAGCACAGAAAACATTATCAGTAGTTTATTATTAATTGTTAATGGGTGCGAAATCAACAAATTGTTTGTTTAATTCTATGAAGTTGGCATAAATTTGGTGATTAGAGACAACTTTTTATTTTTTCTGTGAAGGCACACAAAAATGTGCCAAAATGCCGAATTTACACCTTCATTAGATCATAAATGGACGAAATTAAAAAAGATACCAATCAACGGTTTTTCCCGTTAGATAAATGGTAGTTGTTTGTTCTCTTTAAGCTCTCTTTGACTGCTCTTGCTGTTTAAGAGTATTTGCTTTCGCAGAGGAGGGCATCGCGGGCTAGGAGCAACCTTATAATTTTTAATTAATTTGTGAAAATTATAGCTCCCTGTGATACAGCGAAAACAGATACCTCAGGGTTCTGTACTTCTGCCTTCGTCGAAACGTTGTGGTAAAATTGCGGCTTAAAAGATTTTAGAAATGCAGATCATTGTTGGGCCTGCTTGGGGATTATAACGGATGTTTAACAGCTTCACCTCCTCAACAAAAAGTTGGTCTATGTGCAACTGCCTGAATCATTAGGTGCTGCAATTGTCATCTGTGTGTTCAGATGTTGCACATATTTATCCGATTTTAAGACCCCCGTGGAATAAGTTTTAAATATCAAATACCCACTTTTATTACCAAAATGGGTAACTTTTTTTATTTTCATAGCTAAAGAAGATAAAAGATGGCTAAATTTTGCCACTAATTTGCTAAATTGAAAACACTGGCATGCAGTAAGAAATTTCGTGCTAAATTAACTGAATGCAATTGCACTAATTAGTATTAAGAAAAAGTTTTAAAAAATTTCAAGAATTAGAAAATATTAGGACCTTCACTGTAAGCTAAAACCCACCCATTTAAAACTCATTAATAACCCCCAAAACAAAAGGAGGAAAGTAACTTCCTTCAAGTGTTTAATTGATCCCTTTTATTCAAACTTCTTTGTCAATGTAAATGAAATTTTGTTTGAAAACAATCTGTTTTCTCCGTCACTTCTCCTTAGCAAAGCATATTTTTTTTACCAGGAAACCCGTCTGCCAAGAAAAAAAACGAGCTCCTGCAAATAAAAAGTGAAATACAAAAAAGGAAACTACTATATTGTTAGACAGCTGTCATTTATTATAAGGAAAAATGTATGCGTCACAATTTCCAAGAACAAATGCTAAGTGAAAAGAACAGTAAAAGCCCGACAAACAAATTTATTCAGTCTTAAAGGTCGTCCTTTAGCATATTTCTTTCGCTAAAGGATTTACTGTTTAAGAAACTAAAAAGGGCCAAGTTAATGGCGTCTAACACCAACTGAAAACAAAAACAAAGACAACACAAGACAACAAGTTAACGAGTAAAACTACTCATTCTTAAAGTAACTTTTTTTAAATTGATTTTCTCACATCCTTGTAAAAGGACCCAGACATGGCGTCTATTAAACTTCTTTAAACTTGTCTAATAATAACTGTCTGTTCTGTTCTTTTGTTTTTTTTTTTTTAATTTTCTTTATTTCCAGTAATTTTTTTTGAATCTATTTAAATTTTCTTTCAACTCAAGGATTTCTGTTGGAAATTTTCATTATTGATTTAAATCCAATTGAAGGACAAAGTGGGAGTTAAACTGATGGGTGGTGTGTGTCAATTTATGTAAATGTCAATGTGAATGGCGGGGATTAGGGATTTTTTTCCATTGCTCTTATGATATGTACTATAAGTTTTGAATTCACTTGAATAAAATCTTTAAGTAGAAAATCCTTTTTATAGAGTTTAGAGAAGAAGAAAAAGCTTAGCTATTGTTTTATTGCTTGGAAGTAAAAAGATTAAATGGCTGTTCAATTATTGCATCAAATGTCATTGACAGTTGAGTAAAGTTGAGCAGCTTAAAGGACTTAAAGAACAAAAGGACATAGAAAATAAAATGCATCACAGGAAATTAATAATTTTTTTAAATCAAAAGTTATTTTTGGGTATACCAAATTTTTAATTAATTAGAGTTTGTTTGTCCTAATTAATTCCCAATTTTTATTCTTGATAAAAACACTAAAATTTATTGTTTGGGGATAAGCTAGTTTTGCATTTCACTGGTTGCTTAGGCGAGATCATCAGGAACATTGTCCCAAAAAATTTTAAAAAAGCCAACGATATTAGCAAACAAAACTGCAGAGTGAATGAGAATTGCAAACATTTAAAAAAGTCTTATTTGCAACGATATAAAAGCTTAAACAAGAAACCAACAGAAAACAGTGTGTTCATCTCAGTGTTCGAAAATAAACAGAACATTATTTAGTGTTCGGCTCATGCAACCAGGAACGATATCTAACTTTTGAGTGTTTGTGTAGATGAACACAACCCTTAATACCGTTCGTAACTATTTTCAAGACAGAGCCGAACATTATATAGTGTTCTGTTCTTCGTTGAAAAACAGAACAATTCTAGTAAAACTATACACAAACATTATATTTTATTGTTCTGTAATGTTTCTTTTTTAACATCGATAAAGAAATGAACAAGCAATAAACTTTAGTAACGACCGCGGCACAAACAGCTTGTGTGTATATGTTTTTGTTGGTGTAAAATTATTTTGCTGGCTTTTTGTATGTGTATTTTGTTTTTGTAAAAAATTTTTGGTTTTTTTTTACTTACATATGTATGAAACATTATTTGTGCAAACGGTAGATCTGCAAAGAATTCTGATGATGAGAATGTGGTTGTTCTCGAAACTAATAAATTCGAACCGAGTTCGATCCCTTGTTCAGTCAAGAATAAAATTATCAAAAATTTTTTATTAATTTCATGTTGTAAATTCCATGCTTCTCTAAAAATAATTTAATGAAAATTAAATTTAATGAACTTAAGCCTAATTAAATTATAAAAAACTTCAAATTATAAAAATTTAAGAATCGAAATCATCTCAATCATGAATGAATAAAAGCAAAATGTATTTGTTCCCCATATTCATGAATGAAAAAGAAAAAGCAAATTTTTAATTTCTCATTCTTGAAAAATATCAAAAAATTAGTTTTTCTTAAAATTTCATACAAAGAAATCTAATTTCTGATTTTATGTTAAATAAAGAAATATTTGCAGTACTGCCCTCTGCATAAGACGCTAGCGACTTTTTAATGCACGACGATATTGCCAAAAGACCATGTTCCTAATTCGTCTACTGGTTTTGGATTAGTAGTGCGTCGCTTTTTCAAAAAAAGACATACTAAAATAAATAACCAAATCTAATGAAAAATACCAAATGTACATTTTAATTAATTTTTATTTTTTGTTGCAATTTATCTATTTGCAAAAGACGTTCCTACAAACGAGCGCCTATAAAAACTCTAGTAATTAATTTTTTTTGTCATGTTGACGTACGAATCTTGAAGACAAATAAGAATTTTGTTAAACATGAATTTAAACCAGTGACTGACTACATTTTTTTTATTTATTATTTTTTTTTTTTTTTCTTTTTATTAATTTAGTTAATTATTACAACAAAATACTAGATGATTTCGATTTCGATTTGGATTTGAAGTTTTGGTAAATTCACTTTCGCAAATGTGTGTAAAAATAAATGTGATTATTTACGGTTTGTCTTGTTAAGTCTTTTCTTCATGAGAGAGAGAGGGAGAGTGGCTTATGAAATGTAATTATTTGTGTAAATTTGCAAGACTTTTGGGCTTAATTAAGATCACGTTTGTTCCACCGATCGTTGTGGTGGTTTGTAAGATGTGGTGGTGGTGTTGCTAAAGTTTAAAAGTGTTTTTGCGGTTATATAAATAATTACGTATTTGTTTTTTTTTTTTAATATTTAACGCCAAAATTTTACATTTTTATTTAAACGGATTCATTTGTGGTTTTGCAAAATGTTGTCGAATAAAACGTCTTTTTGTTGTGAGTTTTGTATTAAATCTTCCAAAATGGTAACAATTTGGTTTAAGTTAAAAAAAAGAAAAAAAATTGTAAATTTTGGATTTTTTTTTGGTTTTAAAATCGAGTAAATGGAACACAAATGTAAATGTTTACTTTTGTTCATTTTTTATGGCCATTTTTTTCTGTTTTGTTGAAAATGTGAGAAAAATTACTGTAAATTGTTTGTTTCATCTTTTTGAAAAAAAAAAATTAAATTTGTTAATTTAGTTGTTTATTTACGTGTGTGTTGAGTTAATTGAACGTACGCGTACGAGTTTATCTGAGATGTTTTGTTTTCATTCAAAATCTTAAATATGGGTTAACAACTGGGATTTTTTTATGGGAGTGTTAAAATTAGTTTCATTGTGGTTGGTTGTTATAGATTTTGGAAATAAACAACAAAACGTTTTCGGATATTAAAATTTAATTGTAGTTTTTTATGTTCAATAAGTTTATAATAAAAGATATATTGTTTCATATACTTGTACATATATTCTCCTTCACTTTCAAATCTAATCTAGGCGAACATAAAACTCATTAAAATTCACTTGATTTGCATTGGTCTTAAGGTAACCATCGCACGTTAATTCCAAATAGTTTTTTTTTTTTGTTTGGAAAAATTTAAAACAAAATTAAATTGTTAAAAGTGAATTTATTTTCCTAATGGCAACACTCCAAGCAATCAATAAAATATATTTATAAAAAAACAATTGGCAGCACTGTTGTTCTTCTAGGCTTTCAAAGTTGAAAATTAAAAACGTGTTTTTCGATTTGCAGCCATAGTGCAACAGCAAAAGGAAGATGATGCGTATTAACGCTACAAAAAACGCGTGTCCATAAATCAGGGACTATAACCTGAAAGATTATGTTACCTCGGCAGTGCCCTTGGAGTTTTGTAGGGATCATCTTAGGGATATTAAAATTTTTGGTGTTACATCCTCCGGGGAAAATCCGGTTTGGGGTCGTTCCTGGAACCGAAAGTGGCCAATTGACCTATTATTGCTTAGCTATGTATTTAACCTCGAAGTGATAGGTGTACTGGCATTCTTCGGAATCTCATACACTGTAATTAAACGAATGCTACTTGGCAGCGCCAATAAAACTATCGAAAGACAGAGTTTCTTAGGGTTCTTGTACTTAATACCTCAGAAGTTTAAATTTACGTTGCTACAAGAGTCAGTGGCCCGCGGCGCAAGCCAGTCTGAATACTGGTGAGGTCTCAATTAAGTATGCTTCTTGCGAGAAATGCTTCCTTCCTGCCTTTCGGGTTAATTGTCTTTGCGGAAGCCTTGCCTTTTTTATGGAAGGGATACTCTTCAGGAGAGCACGTAGCGGCTGTAGTTTGAACCCAAAATTGCGGGTAGGGAGACGTTCTGGTAAGGACTGATCTTTGTGGATTTAGGGAGCGATCCCTAGGTGCTATTGCTATTCGACAGATGCTGCCAGAATTCATGTGTAAAAGGCAGCGGAGGTAAGATAGCTCCGGCCCTTAACCAAATTGTGAGTGTATATTTTTTGGCGGGTCTATATACTCAAAATTGCTAACTGTGTGTACAATCGAATTTAACTCACACAGGGAGATTTGGTAAGTGCTAACATATGCTAATATATCACCAATGGTTAAGATCCATCATGAAATAAGGCCATATTGACATGTGTTCATGATAATCAAGACCATATTACTACACTCGGGAACATGCTGACTGCGGATTCAGTACTGACATCCGAAACAGAATCAACACCAGCAACCAATCTTTTGGCCGTCTGAATCCCACTTGGCACTCTTCGCACAAATCTTCCAATACCAACATTTTGCGGTAATTGATTATCTTTATTCAATTTATTCACAAATTTCTTCCTTAATTCTCTTTTTAAATAAATTGAAAATAACCCAAATTTTGATATTTTAATTAGGCTATAAAGCTCATCAAATTAAATTCTTTTATTAAATTATTTTTATGAAGAAAGGAATTTTACAACATGAAATTAATTAAAATTTATTGATAATATTTCATTCTTGACAGAGCTGGGCACCGAACCCAGGAATCCATAAATAGTTCAACAAAATAACCACAATACTAATTAAATTGAAAATAGATAATCCAGCAAATTTTACACCATTGGTTAAAAGATTAATGTTTGAATGTAGACAGTCAGCCGTCGCAAAGGCGGAAAAGGTAAAACTGCAACGAAATTTGATGATGAGAATGTGGTTGTTCTCGAAACATGTAAATTCGACCCGAGTTCAATTCTCCGTGCAGTCAAGAATAAAAATATAAAAAAAAAAATTTTAATGTGAATATTTTATGTTGTAAAATTCCGTTCTTCATTAAAATAATTAAATGAAAATTCCATTTGAAGAACTTAAGCCGGTTTTAAAAATATCAAAACTAATAATAACACCATGCAAGTTTAAAAAACAGACAAGCCGGGCACATTTCGATTTAACATAATTCGGGTACCCTGAATCCAGTGGTGCTCTCGGTTTTTTTAGATTGGCTCTGGTTTTCGAGATATACCGTTATTTTGAAAATGCAGGAGGTTGCACAGCATAAATTCGCGTAACTCAAAAACGGTTTCGTTTAGTTTTTTTTTTCAAAAAAAAATTATGTTTAAAAAACGACTGCTCATATTAATAAAAAAAATTACTTTTCTTAAAGAAAATTTTATGGCGGAATTTCGGTTTTTTCGAATTTATGTTGTGCAACCTCCTCCATTTTCGAAATAACGGTATATCTCGAAAACCAGAGCCAATCTAAACAAAACCGAGAGCACCACTGGATTCAGCGTACCCGAATTATGTTAAATCGCCATGTGCCCGGCTTGTCTCAAAAAAATGTGTCAATTTCTTGCACAGTGTAATTTATTGATAATATTGTTTGGGGCGGAGTTGGCAGACATTTCTTTCTATTAAAATTAACGCCTTTTGCTTACATTGTGAATATTCGATGAAAATGTGGCTTCCACTGTGAATCGGGCTTAATGTCGAAATTTTTCGACGATTTTCAAATATAAAAAAAAAAAACATTTTAAGCACTTTAAGTGGTTATTATATGTTTATAATGTTTGCTTTAAATGAAATACTCGTAATTATCTAATTGATGTAGACTTTACGTTCAATAATAAAATAAAAAAAAATAAATAAAGTTAAAAGGTTAATCTTGGCAAATAAAGCCAAGATTACACGAACTCTGTGTGTTATTAGCACAATTTTGTTGCAGTTAAATATTTTCAAAATCGCGGTTTGGTCGTTTAATAAAATTTTAATAAACAAAACTGTGACCCAATCAATCCAATAAAAGAGCGAAATATCAAATTGCTTTTTTTTTTTTTCTTTAAGAAAAATAATTATCGTACTGTTTTTTAATTCCATATTTTCGTAATAAATTATCTTAAGTGTTTAAAATTAATTGCAAATGTTTGTAAAATGTAAGACACTATTTTTTGTTGAAATTTATGAACAAGATAAAGTTAGTTTGCCTTCATTTTGTAAGTTTGAAGAAAAAAATAATTCTGAAAGTTAAATGCGAGATTAAAAAAAATAATTTTTTTTGGGAAATTTTTGGGAAAGAAATCTGGCAATCCCACTTTTAGTTAAAACACAAATGTACCGTTATTTCGCAAATGTGACGTGCTATGAATCATACCAATATTGTTGCCCGTTACTTCTAAGACAACAACCAAACAAAACCATAGTTTGAGCAAAAACCATAAGTTCGTAGGAGGCCTGTGTTATTCTTTATATCTGCTATAAAAAGAGCGAACTTGGCAGTAATTCGGGCATGTTCTGACAATCGCAAAACGCTTAACATTTGTGATTCTGAATTGAAATCGCCTAAAATGTGTTCTTTAAATCGCAATCGCAAGAAGTTTGGCGACTTAAAATTGCGACAGTATTCCTAAGGGAACTAGACTATTTTTAAGAAACAATGGCGCACGCAAGCAAACGCGTGAGTTCCAGAACACCATAAAACAAATCTGACGTTATGAGATTTCAAATCGTGCGATTGTTAAAACATGGCCGATTATAGTTTGTAACTTTAAAATTGGTTGCTCATGGGCATTTTAGATAGGTAATAAACCATAGAATATATTTAGTTATATTCAATATCTTTCATTTAAATTATGTGTGGTATTAATTCAAAAATTAACTAAATTTGCACCAGTAAACAAAAATAATAGTATAAGTTAAATATCTTTTTATATAAACAACATCTGCTGCAGTAAAATGTTGTTGATATACATAAGTAAGCGTTTAATTCACTTGATTAAATTTTTAATTAAAACTAATTTCAATTTCGATTAATTGTTTAATTGAAAACAAATTGACGAGAATTTTTTCTGTGAAACGAAAACCACTATAAGTCTGGGTTCACACTATGAAAGTTTTCTTTCAGAAAATCTGAGTTTATTGGTGAGAGGGGAGAGAATAAAAGCATGTTCTCTTCCCCTCTCACCAATAAACTCGGACTTTCTGAAAGAAAACTTTCATAGTGTGATCCCAGACTAATGGACAGTGTAGTATACGTTTGTTGTGATATTTGTAACAACTAAAGATAGTGTACCAATCGACTTAGAATCACTTCTTGAATCTATTTAATGAAGTCTTCAGGCAAGGTTCTTTCCGGAATTGAGTCTACTACTTCCGAAAAAAGATTTGAATGCCTTATAAATATTGGTATTGACTTAAAATTTGGCGATCCTTTACGATAGCCAAAATGTTGTTCTGCACCCGTATTCCGTAATTCGCTTAGCTAAAGCTAAATCTCTATCGCTAAAATGCCTTAGAGAATACAAAATTGAAAAATTTTAGTGGTGACAATAAAAGCTAAAACTGCGGTGAATTAATTTGTTGTGGCATTACCAAATTAAGCAATGCACGTCACAGTACTGCATTCGTAGCCAAAAATCGCTAAATCAACTTTAAAGATTTTTAGCGATAAAGATTCAGCTTTAGCGAATTACAGAATACGGCCACTGGTGAGTCCAAAACTATCCATTAGTTCAAACGAACCGCTTTCCCTAAACCATTAAAATGTAAAAAAAATCTCATAATGATGAAGATATTTAAATAATATTCGCCACAAAGAACTTTTACATGAATCTTAATCTTATAAAGTAATTTTGTTTTGGCGGGTCCATGTTTGCCCATGGGTCCCAAATAGGAAACACTCTTGAATATTTTTCTTTATATACATTCATAGAAAAATGAATCTTCATATTGTTGATGTTCTAACATCAGAGACAAAAAGTGGCATCAATCCAATGACGAACGTCATCAAAAAATTTTGTCATATTTTATGTGTCATCTATGCTAAGACTACAGTGACATTACTCCGATGCTACATTTTCTTTGTTATTAACATTATTTTCATGTTTAAAAAGTGAAATAACAAACGAAAATTCCCATATTCTATTTGTTAAAATTATTTAGTTAAATACATTAAATTTTCAAAGTAGAATGATTATGAAAACCATATCGGGCAAGCTGCTGGTCTCTTATAATTGAGAGTTTTTGTGTAAACGAAGGGCGGAATAGAACACAAAAGTGAAATAAACATGTGTAACAACGTGTTAGTAAATAATAATATTCTCTCATTTTTATTATTATTAATTTCCCGTAGTTCCTAGGTGGAACATAGGGCCTCTCTCTCATTTTGACTTAAGCTAAACCCAATAACTCAATTAAATGACAAATTGTCATCCAATTTGTCCTATACTGAGTCTTCGCGTCATCGCGCTAATGACATTTTTTATTAAACTGTTTCCGATTCTTCATTTCTGCCGATGTGTCATCTCATTGATGACAAAATATCACCTGATGACAATTTGGCCAAGTGATGTTAAGGCTGGCATCACAATAATGAAAAGTGTCATGGGGTTACAAAAGAAGACACTTGTCATAGAACTGATGTCAAAATACATCAAGGTTATTACGCCTTTTTTAGGTTATTGGGTTATTCCATGTCAAATCGACCAAGAGTGGGACACGACCCCTTTCGATTTAAATGAAATTTGGTGAGAAGGTTCCTTTTATCTTATAAGGAAAGCTATGTCATATTCAAAATGTCATAATTTTTACGCATTAGCCGAATGTGTTAAGTTTATTTCTTCAATATCTCGAAAACTACTTGACATACGAAGATGATTTTAATGCCGTTTTAAAAATAATACTCGGGGCTACAAACCATATATTGAAAAAAAAAAAAATTTTTTTTTTTTGAAAAATGTAATATCTGCAAAATATTAAATTTTAAGAACGGACTAAGTCAAAAACTAATTTTTTTATTTGGCTGATTTTTTTTCGTTCATATATGTTCTTTCTCACCAAATTTCATTTAAATCGAAAGGGGTCGTGTAATACTCTTGGTCGAGTTGACATGGAATTACCCTATTAAATTGTCGGGCTTAAACGACTATACTTTCTTACTTGTTTTTAATGGAAATTGGGACTACTGAAGAGTTTAACTAAGACGAAGACTTAAATTTTGAACTATGGGTGTTTAATGGCCTACGAATTTTCAAAAGGTATTATTTATATAACATATATTTTTAAAAAAGAAAAACTTGATTTATTAAAAATCCCGATAAATCCCGGGATTAAAAAAATAAATCCCGGGATTCGGGATTTCCCATTTGGCATCCCTAGTCACAACTCAAAATTTTTCAAAAATGACTTTTTTCATAAATTAATTCTCATTTCACATCTCTAGCTACTTACAAAATTGAAAAATGCATAGCAAAACTTTCTTCAGATTGGACTTTTTTCATTAGGGAACTAATATTTTTTTTTTTTAATATTAGCACCATTTTAACATAAACTGTTTTTTGGCTCTACTGAAAATTTAAGAATTTTGAGTTGTTACAGTTTAGTATATAGGATGCGATATGTAAAAACCATCCAGTTTTTATTTTTAAATCCAACAATATAGAAAAAATTGACGTGTACTTCATGTACATAAAAACGATGAAAAATAATAAAAAGTTGAGCTTAAAATTTTCTAAACTAAAATTATTTTCAGAAGATTGCTCTTTTTCTAGAACTTCATTTCGGTCTTTGATATAGTTATAAAACAGGTAGCATGTCATATTAAAATCAAACTTACATTGAATAATACTCTCCAGTGTTTCAGTCTTAAACAAGTTTCTTTCCTTTGTCCATTGAGCAGACTAAGTAACCAACTTGAAAAGAATCAAACTCTTTTGATTTTTCTTCAACCAACTGGACAACTGTCATACTAATCAATTGAAAAAGCCATACACCGACTCAGTTGACAATTGAATTGAAACGTGTATGGGCTGCCTTACCTTGCGGCCACACGTTCAAGTTGTTCTTGATAGTCTTTTACATATACTGCCTGTCAAAATTACATAAATTGAAAACTGAGAGTGTTTTGCAAATTGAAAGGAATTGAAAGGCAAAACTTGATCGTGTGGCCACCAAGTTAGAGAAAGCAATTTGTTATCGGTTTTCGATTACTTATACAAGTTGTTTGCACGGTATAACTTTTTACAGTAACTAGTTGAAACAAAATTTTAAAGAGGATTGACTATCATCTAATATTATTGAAAGCTTTTACCAGCTTTACACCAGATTACAGTTGAATTTAATTAAAGTTATTTGTACAATTACCTTATGTTAGCAGTGTTATAACAGAAATCTTAACCTTTGTTAACAACTAAAGCAAAAAACTAATTTGTTTGTCTTGACCTGCACAAAAAACCAGGACAATTTAATAGTGGACCAGGACACCAGGACAAGTAGTCTAAAACCAGGACAATCCTGGAAAACCAGGACGTATGGCAGGCCTAAACTAGGATCATATGAACCCCCACGATTTGAACTGGAAATTTATTAATACCAAGGGCTGGGTCTATATGTGGACCTACTTTTACAAGAGGCGCTGTATAGAGACCAACGGTTAAAGATACGGCTATAAGTTTGGTTGTTTAAGTAGTTCATGGTAAAATTTCATGTATTTAGCTTTTCACTGTTTCATAATTGTTAATTTACCCCAGATTATTTGACAAATTTAACACTTTAATAGACCTTTCAGTTGTAAAAGAACGCAATAAAAAGTTATTATATTAGACTACCCTGGTTGATAATATTTACCAATTTTCCCTTTATTTTACAACTACTTGAGCTTATCAAAAAAAAAAAAAAATTTTTTTTCTATGATATCTTATCATTTCATTATGACACAATAGTTTTTTTAAGTTTTTTTTTTCAAAGTCGCAGTACATATTTTTCGTTTTAAAACGTCATTTACAAAATTAATAGTTTGTGATTATTATTTAAACATTAACATATTTAATGATACAAATAAATAATTACATAAACAAAATGTTTAATTTTAAACCTGAGACACGCCCATTGCAAAACAAAACGTATGAGCAACAAAAATTTTAATAGTTTTGAATGAATATTTAAGAGAGAGACGTAATAAATATTTAAATCATCCAGATCCTTGATAACTGTGATTAACAAAGTTAGTTAAGGGTGTGAAAAATTTTTTAAGTAAACAAAATGTTTGTGAAAAAAATTATGTTTTTGTTTTTGCTTTAAAACTATAAATTACCTTATCAAAAAATTAAAACGAGAACTTAAGCCCAAATTTGTAATGCCTCTCTTTAGTCCGTAATTTTAATTTTTCATAAAATAAAACAAATATTTTTCTTTTAATTTAACAACTTTTTAATTAAATTATTGATTTTTAATACGCAACGTGATTGGTTCCATTAATCAATTAGTTACGTTAACTTAAACATTTTTTTATTAAATTCATTCATCCATTTGGATCCGGTTTTCATATTTATTTAAAATAATTTTTATTTTGTTTCATAAACAGAGTTTTGGAAAAAAAAAAGATTTTTAATCCCTGGTTTAAGTATTTTGTAGAGAAAAATACAAATCATAAATACTTTTTGATATTTTTAAGACTTTGGGCGATTTCCTAACTCATTTTTTTTTTTTTTTTTTTTTTGACACAAAAAATGTTTATTTCTTACTAAAAACTACCATTAACTGTCAAATAAAGAAGCTTGTCGGTGAGTTTAAGCTGACATGTTGTTATTTTAAGTTGGAGTTTATTTCAGTTTTTAAGAAAATGAAATATTTCGCAATATTTCTAAGTAAAAAATATATTTATTGTTTCTCAAGTTGAGCAATAATTAATCAAATGAAATATTTTATCCATTTTTTTTTTTTTTAGAACAACAATGAAAACTACAACGAATTTTATTGTTTTTTTCAATCAAGATTTTTTTTAAACTTTTAAAGACTTTAGGAATAGTTTCATAAATGTTTTTTATTTAGAAAATTATGTTTTTGGCAAAAAGCTACTTTTTGCACAGAAAAGAAGTTTATGTAAAAAAAAAAAAACAACACAAAAAAGTACTTTTTACACTTTATGTTCAAAGCTTTTTTCTTATTAAAAAAAAACGTACTTTATGTTTTATAAAAAGTACTATTCCTTTTTAGCTCTTTTTGTTTTTGTTAAAAAAGTTTTATTTTTTTTTTTAATTTAGTTTTGCCTCTTTAATAAAGTTTTCAAAAAAAAAAATAGATATTCAACCCAATTATGAATAAAAAAAATCTGTGGGAATTTTTTCACTTTTCATATTTTAACAATTTAATTTTAATAGGAACAAGTAAAGTGCTTTAAATATATATGTAGAAGAAAGCGTGTCTAACGCAGCACCTTAGACCACCCAGCCACTAACGCACATTGCCAAGAAAGTATGTAAATAAAGTTTATTGAAAACGGTTGTTGGTTTAATATACATTTCTATATTTAAGCGGCAAATCATGTATGTGTTCAAAAATTCAGCACATTAAAATAAAGAAAAGGTATAATGGAGTCTGGTTGGTGTTTTGTGGATTGGTCACTCTTCTCATCCAACAATTTTGTTTATTAACAAGTTGGACGACATTTGTGCTATTTAAATCACGAAGTCGTCTTTAATGGCGTTTTCATTTCTGAGTAAAATCCTGCATTTATTCTGCCATTTACATTTTTTTATGTTCTGTTCTGAAAAACATGTGTTATTTTAAAAGTGTAAAATGTTCTTTTCTGAAGATGTTCCCTTTAAAATTAAAAAAAAAAAATGCTACATGTTTAACACTCATTTTAAATAAAGGGGCATGAGTGCAGCACTAGATCAAGGCGAATTCAGTACAAGGTGGTGGCAAGTTTCGAGCCGTAAACACTAACTATGCAATACAAAAAACATCTGTTGTTTCTGTTGGCTTTGGATTGTGGTAGTCTTGCCACCACCTGTACAATGTACATTGCTCATATCTACCCACTGTAAAAATCTAACATCGTTTTCTCTGCTCTTTCGCCAAAAAATGCAGTTGTATCCCTCTTTTTGATATTAAAGTAGCTTCTCCAGAGTCAACTAAAGAAAAATTTTTAGAGTTGTCTCCAAATGTAAAACTTTAAAGTTGTGCTAGTGTTTATGTCACAACGGTTTACTTTGATGATGTTCTATTTTGTAATGTCTCTTTTTTGGTGTTAAAGGCAAGTTTATTGTGCTGTTATATTTCGTTTTGTTTCTATATTAATGAAAAATGTTTAAAATATGGTTATAAGTCCTTCATAAAGATACCACAACTATATTATGGTTGCCTTCGAAAATGTTATTGTAAACAATAAAAACAAGTTAGAGTGCTATATTCGGCTGTGCCGAATCTTTGATACCCTCCAGCGACACTTCGAATGTTTTAGGAGTAATATCTGTATAATGTCTATTTATTATTATAATCTTTGTAAAAACAGAAATCTGCATTAAAATTTGTTGCGGTTAAGACCTATATAAAATTATTGAGCGACAATCAGAATCAATTTTTAAAAGCTTGAGTAGAATATCAGGAGAACAAATTACATATATAAAAGCCATGTTTAGCTATGAACCAATCATCCCAAATTCGGCAGAACGATTTCTGGTATTAAAAAACATAAATTTCAATACAGCGGTGCAATTAGTTTAAGCGTTTGCAATGAAGCTAAACTGAAAGAAAGTTTACCGCGTATTTAATTATTTTACCAGATTGGGCTTTAAATGGGGCCTATGGTAAGTTATGCACCGATCTTCACCAAATTCCACTGTGTCATTTCTAGTTCTATAAAACAGTGATGTATCAAATTTTGTTATGATAGCCTTATTTTTTACGTTTTTAGGCGTACTAAGCTGTTTTCCGGAAGTAGGGTTTATATGGGGCCTGGGGTAAATTATGGACCGATCTTCACGAAATTACATAGTTTTACTTCTTGTCCTATAAAACTTTGATGTACCAAATTTTGTTTTGATAGTGTTATTTTTTACGGTTTTTTACTAAACTGTTTACTAAACTGTTTTCCGGAAGTAGGGTTTATATGGCGCCTAGGGTAAATTATGGATCGATCTTCATAAAATTTTACAGCGTGAATTCCAGTTGAATCAGACGAATTCTTGCAAAATCTTATGTCATTCTGTGCATTATTCCAACATTTATGTTAGTTTTTGTAACAAAATTATCAATTTTTTTTAGGTGGTGGTTCCACATTTTGATTCATGGCGCCGATCCTACTAAACCGATTTTGCTGAATTTCAATCCCAAACTGCTTAGGATAACTACAAGCAATTTGACACCCAGTTTGTTTAGTTCTTTTGAGTTTTTCGAAAGAGAGCGTGTTTTCAACAGACGGACAGACAGACGGACATGGCTAAATGGGGTCTGAGATGTATAATAAAAAAGTTTCACACGGAATGACAAACTTAATATACCCTCTTCACAACTTATTGTGGTGGAGGGTATAAAAATATGTTTAACACTTTTAATAATATGGATGCTTTTTAATTAATTTAATTATTCATTTCCTTTTCGTAAAATTTCAGTTTCTTTGAGGGAACAAAATGTTGTACAAGTAGAACGGCCAGAACTGGGAGTAGTTTTATTTATGTCTAAAATTCGACAATGCCAATATTTTATTTAAAAACACTGAGATTTAAAAAAAAATAATATTTATACCCACACCACAATAGTGGAGAGGGTATTATGCATTTGTGCTGATGTGTGTAACGCCTTAAAATATTGGTCCTAGACCCACCTTAAAGTATAACGATCGACTCAGAATCACTTTCTGAGTCGAACTAACGATGTTCGTCCGGCTGGCTGGCTAGCTGGCTGGATGTCCATGTAACCCTGTGCGCAAAGTACAGGTCGCAATTTTGGAGATAATTTTATAAAATTTGGGATATAGGTTATTATTGATACAAGGACCAAGCCTATTGAAAATGGGCGAAATCGTAGGACCACGAGGGAAGATAGGGGGAAATTTTTTCCTCTCAGAAACTATCAAACCGATTTTAATGAAATTTAAAACTTACATAGAACCATATCTTCATGGACAAAAAAAGGATGTATTTTTTAAAAAATAGGATCACGAGGGGAGATAGGGCCAATTTCTGCCTCTCAAACCGATTTTAATGAAATTCAAAACATAGATAGATCCATATCTATATGGACACATATGCTATACAGTTTTTCAAAAATAGGACCACAAGGGGAGGTAGGGGCCCCTCACAAACTTTTAACCCGATTTTAATTAGTTTTATAAACATATTTATATGGACATATAAGCATGATGTGTTTTTTAATACTGTAGGGTATCATATGGCGGGCTTGACCGACTATACTTTCTTACTTGTTAAAATAAGAATTTGATAAATTTAATTTAAAGCTTATCTTTTTATTGGGAGCCCGCGGGATCCCAATCTTATCGAAAACTGTTCCCGTACTCAAAGTTTGGGTAAAAAGAGAGAGCTTTTAAGAGAAAGATATTCTTCTTCTTCTTGCACGAAGTAGCCCGTACATTTTCTTTGGGCTGAATGGGAAAATTGTTAAACAATCAGCTGTGTCAGAAAATCAACAATAAAAAACTACAAACAAGTACAGTGGTATCAATATATAACCAATATATATTGTCAGGCCCTTTCGTTATCGGGCCTGTTCTGAAAATCACGTGATTTCAAATCACGTGTTTTTGAAAACACACGTGCGGTTTTCTGGTGTTCTAAAAGTCATACCGTTTTTGAGTTTCTCTGTGTGCTTTCGGCAATTGAAGATCACACCAAAGCACACAAAAACGGGACACTAAAATATCACACGTCTGATTTTAGTAGGCACATGTGATTTGAAATCACGTGATTTGAGTAAAAGTAATTTGCACAACAGGCCTGTATATCGAAAAATTCGTTAAATCCCGAAGTTTTTTAGTACGTTTTTAATAATAAATGCTTATCATGTTCAATTAAATGAGTACATACTGAAGGAAAAAACTAATAATAATGAACTTAAAAAACGTAAAACATATTTAAGGCCCTTTTATTCTTTGACCCGAAATAAGTCTTTTTCCATTTCTCTCAAAAGTTTCCGTTTTGGTTTTATAATTGTGCATATTGATGACTTTGGCAGCTGATATTTTTTAGATAAAGCACTTAGTCGCAGGCCCTTTTCAATTTTTTACATTCATTCTATTTGGTTTTTTCAAATTTCTTTGTAAAAATTCGTTATATAGAGTACAACAATTTGCTGCTTGTTCGTAATATAAGGTACTCAATGGAAAAAATATGACCGTACGTTAAATCGCGAATAAGTTAAACTGAGTATACGTTAAACCGGGATACCACTGTATTACCAAAAGAAAAATCTAAGTATGTACAAATTTGGTCACGAGTAGTGTAATCACCAGGCAAAGAATGCGAAGATATGTGAAAATTTCGGTGTTATTTTTTTATTTGGTTTTTTCTGGATTAAATATTCATGTTAAAGAAAACTAATACAGATCAACATTGCTCATAAGATATAGCCCTAGAATATTTATAAATAAGGTTTTTCTCTCAAATAAATATTACGGAAGTTATCAACAATTAAAGCGACCCATAGTGAGAAAAATAGCATTTTAGCAAATTTTGTGGGCTCAAAGCTCGGCTAATAACTCTGCAAACGATCTAAAAATTTTAATCACCCCTATTATGTAAGGCGTTGTCGAGGCGACATTAATTTTTAATTGTTGTCACATCAAGGCGACGACTACATCACTTCGACGTTAATTTGGTATTTTATAAGAATGTTGTGTCGACGTCGACTAGTTATCGAAAATTTGACAAAAAAAATCCCATCTCCAATTGTTTTTTTTTTTTTTTATTTTTGTTCTTCACTCACTTTTTAACGCTATGTCTGAGTTCATACGGCTCATGTCATGTTTTGCAATTTTAACCAAATTTTTACCATTTCTTATAGTTTTAGGGAATTTTAATCAATTTTATGGCTTTTTTTTATATATTAAAAATGTTCGCGAATTTTCGCTATTTTTGCAAATGTTTGCGAATTTTCGCAATTTTGGTTCTTTGAGGCGTTCATCTTAAATTAAAAATTTTCGGGAAATTTCGCTTTTTTAGCGAACTTTCGCAATTTTCGCGTTAAATTTACTAATAAAATTTGTGCCCATAACTTCTTTTAAATTTGCATTTTTTATTTCAAACGTATTCAATAAATATGTTTACTTTTCATTTAAAATTTCTTTAACTTTCATTTGAGTCGTCGCAAAATTTCCTGTCGACTAAAACGGAGACAATACTACTCGACTTCGACTTGAAAGCGCCTTAGAAAATATCAATTGACTGTCATTAGTAATCGATTATTGTCAACAACGACTCAGAAAATATCATTACTGTTCAGGTGCCGTCGACTTGTGTCGATGTCGACCTTCATAATAGGGGTGAATATATATTTTTTTTCTAATTTGGAATCATTCTAAGGGGTTTGCCAAGCGAAAATACGAAAAAAAAATTGCCCATATAACTTGCGGTCACACTAATGTACATACTTAAATTAAATTTTACTTTTATACATGCTGATGTGCCATTAATGGATTTATTTGAAACTGTTGAAACTGTTCGTGCTTTTGTCCATTTGTGTCTACTGGTGAGAGAAATTTTTGTCTACTCTGATTTTACCCAACTTTACCCAAAAAGTACTTTTTCAATTCAATTACATGTTTCTTCCTTTTCTTCTGTTTTGCGCACTCTTTGTCTTGAATACCTGAGTACATTTGTATTACTTTAAATTATAATTTGGGTACTTAAGCCAAAAGTTTTCTAGCAACACTGAGTATAGCAGTTGTTTTATTCTTTTATTAAAGATTTTTTACAGCTTAAACAGCTCACTGAACAAATATGACATCGACTTCTTGATTTTGACCAGATTTAAAAAGTATTTTTTTAAGCAATAATTTTAAATGCAAAATAACAAGAAACTTATATAATAGATTTTATTTTTTTTTTCGTTTTGTTTTTTCTGAATTGTATTTATGTTTGCTAAAAGTTTCTAAATCCCTCTTTGAAACATATTTCAAGTGGGTGTTATTTAAGACACTTTTTTTTACTTCTTTATGTCTTATTGTCTACCACCAACCAATAAATACTGCGAGCATTATAGTTTCCGTGTTAGACTTGCAACTATTCGAAAAAAAATTAAAAAAAAAATGATTTTTGTAAAAAAGACTTTTTAGACAGACAACCACAAATAAATACAGTGAAAATATATGGAAAAAAAATAATAATAAATGAAATAAATAAAAAAAAAACATAAAGTAGTCTAATTGTAACCGGGTTCATTAACCGTTTTAACCACAAAAGCCACTCGTCATACGAAGGTAAGAAACAAATATGAACAACAAACTTAACAAAAAATCATTAATAATAAAAAAAAAAAAAATGCACTCACTATTCGCTATTACGACTACTTAAGTAAGTAACTGAAAAAAACTAAAAAAATTATATTGAAAAAATATTTACAAAAATAAAAAAAAAGATTTCTGTTGCATAAATTTTAGAGTTCATGTAGAAATAGAGACTCGTGTCTCAGAGTAAAAACTCAGAAAATGTCTTCCAAAATTTGATATGTGTGAAGTTACAGCAACAAAATAAACACATTTCTAACCAACACAATCATAGAGTTAGGTTTTCTCCTCCCTCTCCTTCCTTCTTCTATTCTAGTCGTTTTCTATGTTTATAGCATTCATTTTCATTCTGCACCTTTGAACACGTATTATGTGTTCCATAAAGTATCGAAATGTCTTGAACGACAAAAAACTGAAAAATATGTGTGCGAGAACTCAGATTATGCGATCGACCTACATGTGGGTCAAGTACTTAAAAAGGTTTGTTACTTGAATCGTACTTCTGCTTAAAACAAATGTTCGTAGTTTTAGCAAATTTATACAGATTTTAATTTTGTTGACGTATTTTTTTCCCAAGAAATTTATACAAAGTTTTTTCTTTAATTTGTACAACATTTTTAATATGCGAGTTATTAAAACAAAAAAAGCTTTAGTGTAAAAAAAAAATATTTTTTTAAAGTACTACTTAAATTTAGTACATCATGATTAGGGGCCGGAATTTTGTTGAAAAATATGCGCTTAAAACATGTTTAAAAAATTTTAAAAGATGCTCTTAAAATTAATAAAACTTGCAAAATATTGCCATATAAACAGTGTTGCCAGTGAATTTTTCGAAAAAAAACCAACACATGCTAAAAAAAAATCTGATTTTTACAAGAAAAACATTAGTTATTAAAGCTTTGACAAAAAATAAGTACAAAACTAAAAACAATAACACATATTTTTAATTAAATCTTTCAACATTGAATGATAATCTAGAAAAAACATACATATAAGTGTCGCACACTTTTGAAACCAAAAACAACTCTGGAAATATATTTTTAAGCGATTTTAGAAAAAATAAAATTTTTCAACCGTTTTGGACAGGAAAATATCACTAAAAAACGTTTTTTCTGCATTTATTTCATATATAAATCCCTACGTTTTCGAGATTATAAAAAATCTGTCCGATTTTCCCTACGCTTCTATTTTAGTATCAAAAATACCTAAATGTAGGGATTTCCCCCACTTCTGGCAACACTGCATATAAATTAATTTCTATGGAATGTGGAATCCATTTAAATCATTCTTATTTGTGTGGATTCAATCTTTTACAAATATAATTTTTATAAATGTATTCACGTCAAAAGCTGCGCTCTTGCAAAAAGGCAAAAGTGCTAAAACATAACAACAACCACATTGATAATTATTTCGCACAGACAATGCAAAATTATCAGGGTCTAAGTAAGTCATCGTCCAGACTTGCAACTTTTGTTGTGTTTTTTTTCTAGCAAAAAAAAAAAAGAAAAAAATCAAATAAATAAACAAAAACCTTAGTAGTTTTAACGTTCATGCAAAAAAAAAATAAGTTTGCATAAAGTTTTAGCCCCTCATCATAAATTTATTCAGAAAAGATGAAATTGTGTTCAACACCATGTTGATTTCAGCTTATGTTCTTGAGAATTTGGTTTTTTTTCAAGGTCGGATTTAAAAGAAATCTTAAACTATTTTTTTCAATTACAGCGAACACAGCTTAAATGCAGGCGACACGTGAACTCCATTAGGTCCTCACCAGTAGCAAGTATGGGGCCTATCCTACTCTATGTGGGCTAATGGTTTTTATTGTAGCAGATTTGAGTCTGGTATGTTGGGACTTGGGAAGATCTGTAAATTTGTAAGCCCCAGACAGTTTGGAGGATGCTCAAAAGGGGTAAATTAATCTAGAGGTTCTAAATGAATGGCCTGTTTTTAATAGATTTTTATCACAGACTAGCTGACCCCGCAAACGTTGTTCTGCCATGTAACTTATTTCTTTCAGATGTTACCCCTCTTGCTCTATTTCAGTCCCTTAATAATAAAAAGATATAAGAAGATATAGGAGGGGGGACATTTTACCCCTCTTGCCCTTTTTCACACCCTATTTCCTATTGCCTTTCAGATGTTACAGTGTCTGCATGCCAAATTTTAAGAAAATCGGTTGATTAGTTAAGAAGATTGGGGAGGACGAGCTTTTACCCCTATTGCCCTATTTCAAGCCCTAAATAATGAAAATTTTTCTTTCCAGATGTTACACTATTTGCCAGCGAAATTTCAAGAAATTCGATTAAAAAGTTAAGAAGATATAGGGAAGGAAGCTTTTACCCCTCTTGCCCTATTTCACGCCGTATTCCGTATTTCCTTTCAGATGTTACAGTGCCTGCATGCCAAATTTTAAGAAAACCGGTTGATTAGTACTGAAGATATAGGGAGAAGTAGCTTTTGTCCCTCTTGCCCTAATATGCGCTCTCTAGCGATATAAAATATACTTTATGACCTATTCTCATACCTAACAAATACAAACAAAATTTCATAAAAATCAGTCAAGCCGTTTGGGAGGAATTTAAAATGGAGGGAATTTTGTTCATGTTTGCATGGGAATGTATAGAAAAATCGAAATGCTATATCTTCGGAAACCCTAGGTAGATTTCGTGCAAACTTAACATAAACAGTCTACAGACAATCCCCAACGTACCTTGAAAAACTAAAATCGAATTGTAATGAATTTAAAAACTACACAGAAAATAAAATTGATTTCAATTCAAAAATTTGTGATATTAATAAAAAATTAATTAAATTTGCACCAGTAAACAAATTAATAGTATCAATTAAACCAGTTAATAGTATTAATTAAACGTTTAATTTACTTGATTAAACGTGTAATTCACTTGATTAAATTTTTAACTAAAACTGGTTTTATTTTTGGTGAATTTTTTCTGTGTAATTGAATTTCAGTTTTTTCAAAATATTAAGTCAAATTCGAAAAATTTCCAGTTATAGCCATTCACTTAAATGGCTATAACTCATGAACCAATTCACATTTGAAGACCGTTGATACATAAAAACCTTGGTATTGACGTCGCCTTCCACGTAAAATCGGTTCACGAATTACAGAGAACATCAATTACTAACACAATGCAACTTTTTTTTATATATATAGATTAAACCGTTCTTAATTTTAAACTTAAACGTGTACTAAGGAAAACTCATAGATAATTCAAAGTAGAATTTAATAGATTTAACTTTCTTATTTTTATTCGATTTTAAAAATCAAATTTGGGCACTTCCAAGATTGTAAACGGGACATTCGCACACGTTTATGTCTACAAAACTGTAAAAAACAACCTGATTTTCATTTTTTAAATTAATGATTCTTTTAACTCTCAATTAGCTCTTTAATTTCCGCAAATGAAATTTTTCGCTTACTGTCGTGGTTTCCGAGATAATTGCAAAAAACCAGGGATTGTGAACGGGACAAAAAACGGATGTGGGTTTTAAGGGGCAACCGTTTAAACAGTGATTTCTGCGAAACCTGACACAATATTTTATTGGGATTAATTTTAAAATGTTGCGTACTAATGTGCCCTAAAAATGGTTTCGATTTCAAAATAAAATATGAATTACATTTTTTAAAATAAATTGTTAAAGAAATTGTAAACGGGACAATTTTTCCACCATGATTTAAATTTTTTTTATGTTGCTATTTATAATTCTTTATATAAGAAACTTAATAAAAAATGTTTTTCAGATCGTAAATATGCCTTAGATTAAAGTATTGTTGTTCCAAATGCATATTTTCTAATATACACAAGTATGTGCTAAAAGTTGTAGTACTTCGTTTAGCATTTATCTTTTTTTCGAATCAATTAATTTATACGCATATATTAAAAAAATATAAGCAATTCTCTAAATAAATCTTGAAAATAAAAATTTTTTTTTCCCATTTTTTGTGGTTGACGTTTTTTTTGGAAATAGCCATCTGCAAAATTACTTTTTGTTAAAAAGGTTCTAAGCCTACCAAATAAATCCTAATTTAAAATGTTCTTTAGAAAAGCTTAGACGACACTCCCCTGCACGACTCTTAAGATAAATAAATTCCACTTAATAAATTTATTAAAAATTATTGTCACAAATAATAAACCAGCTTTTGCAAGAATCGATAAAGTGCACTGCAGTGCAATAAAATCGAATAAAATTTCCATTAATTCTAAAACAAAGTGCTTTGTGACATTTTTGTTTTTCATTTTTTTTTTAATATTTTTCTATGAAAATTTCAATAAATTATCGAAACAAAACAACATATGTTCGTTTATAAAATATAAAATCCATTAAAATTCTTGTAGTATTTAATAAAAGTATTAAAAACTGGCATTAATTTGTTATTTTTTTTATTTTTTGCTCTAAACTTTTGAATCAATTTAATATGTTAATTTTAAATTAACTGAACACTTGCAGTTATTAACATGAGTTGAGGCAGAAAAGTGGTAAAATTACTTTTTGTGTTTTGTATGAAGGGGCCGCCATTATATAAAAAAAATTCATATCTAACAATTTTCTTAAAAAAACAACCAAATATTTTCAAAAAGCACCTTCTATGTAAAAACATGCCAAATTTTTATTGTAGAATAGTTTCTATACCCTTTACTACTGGTGGCAAGTGTTTACCATTCCGTTTTTAATTTCTGTAATATATCTTAGACCCTTTAAAGCAACGATCATCACGCTATGCCCCCGGGGGCCGAGCACTTTTCGTGAATTTCACGCACACACAACACGAAGGTTAACGAAACAATTGTAAAAAGCCATAATTTCAAAAAACAGGAACAAAACATATAGTTAATATCTCAAAGGAGTAAATTTATTTTCCTCTCTTGGCACTCACCGCTGCATACACATTTTTAACTGGCTCTCTTTGTGTTCGAAAATAAACAGTACATTATTTAACGTTCGGCTCACACACCCAGGAACGATATCTATTTTTTTAGTGATTTGTATAACGTACACAACCCTTATACCGTTCGTAACTATTTTCAGGAAAAAACTGAACATTATATAATGTTCGGTACTTCGTAAAAAAACAGATCAATTGTAGTGATACTGTAGACAAACATTATATTTTAATGTTCTGTAATGTTTTTTTCGTGTTTGTATTTTGTTTTTGTAAAAATGTTTGGTTTTTTTACCAGCCAAAAGGGTTGAACATTAACGAGCCGAACATTTCAAAAAAAAAACCGAACGGAATTAAATGTTCACATCTTTTGTTGAGTTTGATAAAAACAGTAATATTTTTGTGTTCGAAAGATGACTAACAGGAAAACGTTATTTTTTTTTAATGATTTTCTACACAAACACTATTAGCGTTAGTGTTTTCCACAAATCTACCGAACCGAACAGTAATAAACGATATTTAGTGTTTATTTTCGAACACTTCTTTAAAGTATATATATCCAGGGTCCTCATGAGTAGCAAAGTTTATTTAACGTGCCCGCCTGTCCGTGTGTATGTTGAAATGGGGTTTTCGAAGACCCAAGATACGATTAGGACTAGGTTTTTATATTTGTTCATCACATATGGTCCCGAAATGTTTGCTATTGAAAATCAGCCAGATTGGTTTACAAAAAGCTGAGCTGCCTCTAGGAACGACTGCCTCTAATTTTACCCACAATTTGTTCTTGTTTTTATTCTGTATATCTGGAGAACAGCTTGAGCCAAAGTTTCCAAATAAGATACAAGCATCTTGGTTATCGACTGACAACATCCGACAAAATGTTGGCAGAATTAGAGAAGTAAGCATGGCAAAAATTGATTTTTCATCCAAAGAACGGTAGGAGAAAAATTTTTCTCAATTTGGTAAACAAAGCTGGGTTATCAATACAAAAACTCTGTAACAAAAAATGGGCGGGAATGGAGAAGTGGGCTTGGTGCATTTAAAGAACGGGTTTTTAAATTCTGCACCATAGTCAAGGGTATTCGAGATTAGGTATTACCCAATTTAGCACTCTTATTTATTTTTAATTCTTTTTGATAACATGTGTTAGTGGCTAAGCAGTCTAAGACATTGGATTAATTTAGGTAAAGGGAATTAAAGATCCGGCACAGTCGAAAATACTAGATTTATTTATATTTGAGGTCCGTTTTAAAAGATTGTAATTTTTCTAAAAAACACTTTATTCAAATTATATTTAAAATTCTAGCAACAGGTTTAATGCTGACATAAAATATCCTTTTAAACACGCCACTTAAATAGCAAAGCAAATATCATGTCCACAATTATTATAATTTTATTGAAATGGTAACAAAAAACATAAAATTAAAAGCTGGGATTAAGTTCTACACAACTTCTTGTGTTCTAGTGTTCACATTCGCATTCACGTAAATTAATCTGCAATTAAAATGGACAAACCGATTGGCTGCTTTGGCTGGTTTACACTAAATGAATGACGAATGATGGACAGATGGATGGACGGACGGACGGACGGAATAATGGACAGACGGATAGACAGAAAAAACGTAGACAGTGACATGAAAATGTATGTTGACTGAAATGTACAACTTAACACAGATAAACAGACAGATGAATGGACAGACAAACAGACAGACCGATACAGAGCCAAATGCATTCACATTAATTACGCATTAGTTGCTGCTGTTTGTTTGTCTTATTCTTTGACGTCATTAAACTTGATATTTCTTTTTATGAAAATTAATTTAGAAATAAAAAAAATAAAAAATAAATACATAAATGCAACGACAACAACATCATTGGCATCATTTACATAAATAAATCCCACATGTGTAAAAACACACACACACGCAAGCGCAATGTTGTACAAAATTATTCTAGAACTCTGATACTCCGCTTGGTTTCGTGTCTGTCTGTCAGTTTTTTTTATGAATTTTATGTTTTTGTTGTAATATTTACATTAGATTTTTTTTGTAATTTTTTTATTACACACATGCTCCATTACTAAGATTTTTATGTGAATTACATTTTTTTCCTAAAAAAAAACTTGTAAAAAATCTAGTTGTATTTAATCAGCAACAGAAGTTGGCAGAACGGAATTTACAGTCTCTTTAACTTAAAAATGCAATGAACATTTAATACATTTTACAAACAATTTTTTTTAACAACTTTTTTCTTAAAAAAAGTACTTTTCTAAAAATTTGTATCTCTCAAAATGCACTAAAAAGGCACATTTGTTAAAAATTGTTTTTATCTGAAAGAAAACGTGTTCTTGTAGAAGATAGTTTTAAAGTACATACATACATTAAAACCCGTTTTTAAGAATTTACTTTTTCCAAAAATTTCAAATAATCCCACTTTTTTAAAAATAAACTTATTCAAAACAAAACTTTTTGTACTTTTTGCTTAAAAGGTACTTTTTGTTTAAAAGGTACTTTTTGTTTAAAAGGTCCTTTTTGTTTAAAAGGTACTTTTTGTTTAAAAGGTACTTTTTGTTTAAAAGGTACTTTTTGTTTAAAAGGTACTTTTTGTTTAAAAGGTACTTTTTGTTTAAAAGGTACTTTTTGTTTAAAAAGTACTTTTTGTTTAAAAAGTACTTTTTGTTAAAAATATACTTTTTGTTTAAAAAGTACTTTTTGTTTAAAAGGTACTTTTTGTTTAAAAGGTACTTTTTGTTTAAAAGGTACTTTTTGTTTAAAAGGTACTTTTTGTTTAAAAAGTACTTTTTGTTTAAAAAGTACTTTTTGTTTAAAAAGTACTTTTTGTTTAAAAAGTACTTTTTGTTAAAAATTTACTTTTTGTTCAACATTTTTCATTTTTCGAATTTATTCTATGAGCTAAATTTCAGTTATGTATTTTATAAAGCTTTTTTGTAATAGTTCTATTCCTACAATTTTTCAGAAACGACTTTATACACTACCAGACTATTATATTGTATTTTCTTTTTACATTTTACCTTAGCCTTCCGTTGGAAAGCAATGAGGTATATTGAATGTACAGAAAAATTTACAATTATTAGACACCAGCAGAATGTAATGCATTTTCTGGCCATTTTTCTGTACATTCAATATACCTCATTGCTTTCCAACGGAAGGCTAAGGTAAAATGTAAAAAGAAAATACAATATAATAGTCTGGTAGTGTATTAAGTCGTTTCTGAAAAATTGTAGGAATAGAACTATTACAAAAAAGCTTTATAAAATACATAACTGAAATTTAGCTCATATAATAAATTCGAAAAATGAAAAATGCTGAATATAATATAAAGTTACCTTCGGAAGGAAATAATTCCCAGTTTCAATTTACTTTTTGTTTAAAAAGTACTTTTTGTTAAAAAGGTACTTTTTGTTTAAAAAGTACTTTTTGTTACAGGTACTTTTTGTTTTAAAGGTAATTTTTGTTTAAAATGTACTTATGTAATAAAAGGTACTTTTTGTTTAAAATTTACTTTATGGTACTTTTTGTATAAAAGGTACTTTTTGTGTAAAAGGTACTTTATGTATAAAAGGTACTTTTTGTGTAAAAGGTACTTTATGTATAAAAGGTACTTTTTGTGTAAAAGGTACTTTTTGTTTAAAAGATATTTTTACTTAAAAAGTACTTTTTGTTTAAAATGTACTTTTTGTTTAAAAGGTACTTTTGTAATAAAAGGAACTTTTTGTTTAAAATTTACTTTATGGTACTTTTTGTGTTAAAGGTACTTTATGTTTAAAAGGTACTTTTTGTTTAAAAGGTACTTTTTGTTTAAAAGGTATTTTTTACTTAAAAAATACTTTTTGTTTAAAATGTACTTTTTGTTTAAAATTTACATTTTGGTACATGTTTTTTTGCCATGTAGATTATATACATATATTTGTTTAAAACAGAGACCGGAAAGTACTACACCGTGCTTTTTTCTCACAATGACATTCGCTCTCACTTTGTAAAAAACAAACAAACATTCAAACAAGAAGGTTCTGTTGACGCTTGCTTTAGAATTCCACTGCGAGAAATGTTTAAAGAAGAATGGGAATTTAATTTCTTGTTTGCAGAAATTTTTTTTGCCAAGCCCGAATGTTAATGAAATTATAGTTTTTTTTTATTTTTCTTGAGGAATCGTTTAAGTTTAAGTTAAGTTTAATGAACGCAAGTAATTAATTTCTGAATTTTGTTTTTTTTTAACACGTTTAAATGATATTATAGTTTTTTTTAATTTTTCTTGAAGAATGTGATTTTTTTAATTTTAAAATTTTGTTAAAGGTACTTTTTGTTCTAAAGGTAATTTTTGTTTAAAAGGTACTTTTTGCTTAAAAATTACTTTTTGGTAGTTTTTGTGTAAAAGGTACTTTTTGTTTCAAAAGTACTTTTTGTTTAAAATGTACTTTTTGTTTAAAATTTACTTTTTGGTACTTTTTGTGTAAAAAGTACTTTTTGCTTAAAAATTAAATTTTGTTGGCGGCATTTATACAATTAATTTTAAGGCATGTCTTTAAGACACGTTTTTGTATTTGTAGACGAATTCCGTAGAATGGAACATTTTTTTTTTTTTTTTTTGCTTCTTCGTGTTTTTATCTAATTTTCTTTTACACATCAAATCGTCGGCTTTAAGTAAATTGAGATTTGAATGCCGTATAGTAGAGAAAGATATGCCTCATCGACCGTTCTCAAACTTTTTGTTAAAAGAAACTTTTTGAAATTATAAATGTTTTGGAAATTCGCCTCTTAAGTTTTTTAGTCACTCTTCTGCCACTAAATGACTGACTTAATTCATCGTCATATTATTATTGGTCAATTCGAAATAGAAATTCTCAATAAAAATGCTTTAAGTTTTTGTTAGTTCCTCTGTAAAAAAGGAGTGGCAATACTTTCATACTTAAATGCGTTCAATAACTACTGCAATATTCTTTAACATTTTGTTACCAAGCCTAAAAGTACTTTTTTTGGTCACTCGTAATCAAAAACTAAAGTGTACTCAAGTGTTAAAATGCCTTAAGGGACTACTGACGGGGTTACTAATTGCCTCATTAAAAGCTTTGTTGTCTTAAAAGAAAAAATATTTCAAATAATTGAACTTGATATTAAAATAAGTTTCTCTAAAAAAAGTGCAAAACTTTTCAAGCAGAAATCCTAAAGAACCAAATTTCAAACAGGGTCACACATACCTTAGAAAAAATTATGAATTACGAAAAAATTTCTTTTTAATTTTATAGTTCCCTTCAAACTTTCTCACAATTTTTTCAAAAAACACAAACATTTAGGAAGGCAAATGAAATTTGCGGTTTGGAAATAAATAAAGTTTCTTTTCAGTTTTATTGATCAGTAACAATCAATCAAAATAGTTTTTAGTTACATTTCATTAATCACCGAGTAAAAAGCGAGCAAAATTGCCAAAAAAAAAATCTCTGAAAATGAAAAGAAATTTAACAAAAATTTACATTAAAGCATCTGTAATTTATTAAACCTGATTAGCAAAATCTTTTAAATACTTTCTTTAAATTAAGTTTTTATAAATTTTATATAATAAACAAAATTATTTGATCGGTTTTCAACAAAACTCTCTTCTTTTTTAATATTTTTGTTTAAACAAAAAGGGGCTTTTTTACTCTCAAGACTTAAAGTTTTAATAACGACAAATTAATAATTTAGTAGAAAAAATAGTTGTTTAATTTAGATTTATGTGTGTCACACAAAAGAAAAAAAAGATTAAAAATTAAAAATAAATTTTTTATTCATGTGTGATTTAAAGTTTGTAGGTGTTTAGGAATTTTTTGTTCTGTGTTTTTATTTTTTATTTAATTTAAATTTAAAAGAAACTTGAATTTGTTTTTAAGTGCAACAATGTTGCTAAATAATTAATCGATAAATCCAATGATTTATGGTCATGGCTGCAAGACTTGTGTAGCAGGCAGCTGTTGCTGAAATAAATGGTTCCAAAAAGAATTGTAATTGCTCTCAGTATGGGAAGCCATAGGGTTTTTTCGCCAAAGACATTAGAAATAATTTTACTTAAACTAGTTGGTTTTTTTTAAAAGCGGCAGTTTTTCGATCAGAGTTTGAAGTAAAAATTAATTTATTTAAGAAAATGTACCGTTTGAAAAAAGTACCTTAATATACATATAGAAGAATAATAAAAATACTTTTATGGGCTAAAGGATCAGAGCAAGTTAAACTCTATTTTTGGTTTAAAATGTGTTTAAACCAACAAATCTATAAATCACTAAATATATAAATCACCTTTAAACGCATAAAATTGGGCGTTTAAACTACTAAAACAGGTCATATGAATTTGATAAGATTTAAACTACATATAAATTCAAGTTTAGTTCAACTAAACCAGCGTTTAAACCATCAGTGATTTATTACCCATTAGGAAGTTATTAACAAAAAATACCTTTTTCTTGATATTATACTTAACGTCTTTTAGCAAAAGTACTGCTATTAAAAAGAACTTTAAAGAAAAAGTACTTCTTAAGAAATTTTCAAAAAGACACCTCGAAAGATTTACATCTTAGTACCATTTCAAGAGAAAGTACTTTTTAACACTACATATTACGAGAATGAGTACTTTTTTCAAGAATATGGACTACTTACTTCTTTTGCAAGAATAAGTATTTTCAAGTTATTTTTAGAGAATAAGTAATTTTAGTACTTTTTCAAGTACTTTTGCAAGAACAAGTATATACCTTCAGGTACTTTTTCAAGAATAAGAACTTTTTAGTCCTTTTGTAAGTATAAGGACCTTTACGTACTTTCTTAACAATAAGTTGATATTAGTACCTTTTCAAGAACACAGACTTTTTAGTACTTTTGCAAGAATAATGTTCGTTTTCTCATTAGGCGATTATCTTTTTCCCCAAACAAAAGCTGCACCTTAAAGAAATTTGTTATATTAAATGTCTGATTTGCTTCTATTCTGGCACTCATCTGCCAATTATTTATTTGCCGTACAGATAAATTCATATCTTTGATACCCTCCACCGACAGTTGGAATGTTAAAGGAGTAATATCTGTATGGTTATTATTATCTTAAACTGTGACGATTTGTTATCAATTATGGTTTTAGGCGACTAAACTGTTTTCCGGTAGTAGGGTTTATATGGGGCCTAGGGTAAATTATGGACCGATCATCACGAAATTTCACAGCGTCATTTCTAGTCCTTTAAAACTGTGACGTACCAATTTCTGTTATGCTAGCATTATTATTTATGGTTTTAGGTGTACTAAACTGTTTTCCGGGAGTAGGGTTTCTATGGGGCCTAGGCTAAATTATGTACGGATCTTCACGAAATTTCACAGAATCCTTTATAGTCCTATAAAACTGTGACGAGCCAAAATTTGTTATGATGACATTATTTTTTACGGTTTTAGGCGTACTAAACTGTTTTTCGGGAGTATTGTTTATATGGGGCTTAGGGTAAATTATGGACGGATCTTTACGAAATTTAACAGCGTGATTTTCAGTCAAATAAAACAAATTTTTGCAAAATCTTATCTCATTCCGTGCCTTGTTCCAGCATTTATGTTATTTTTTGTAACAAAATTATCAATTTTTTTAGATGAATAATAAAAAAGTTTCACACGGAATGACAAACTTAATATACCCTCTTCACAACTAATTGTGGTGGAGGGTATAAAAAAAAATAACATTATCCGTTTTAATAAAAAAATGAACTATCCGTTTTTCATTTTTTAATAAAAAAAATGAACTTTATCCGTTACTTTTTTAAAAAAAGCAAACAACCTTTAAAAAATATTTTTGTTAAAAACCAAAGACATTTCAATCAAACAAATAGTTTGTTTAATCAAAAAAAAAAATGCATACATATTTGAATAATATTGTCTAATTAAATTCGTTTCAACTAATCTTTCCAGTTTCTTATCAAAAATCGATTTTATTAATTATGCAAATTGTATCTAAAGAAATATTCAATATTTTATTAACAAAACATGAAACAATATTTCTTTATAATTTTAATAAAATTTAAATTTTAATATCAAATATGACCTTTTCTATTCAACCAATCGTCACTTTAATTTTTTTATCCGACAGTCGGATGGATCTGTCTGCCATAATTTATGCCCCAAAACCAACAAGTTTGGTTGTTATTCTCTCGTGATTTTGTTTTATTTTTTTTTTTTTTGTGATGTTTTATTATTAAATCTTTTATTATGGCAATTAATGTAAATGTGATCATTAAATATTTCTTTGTTTTGATGTCATTTAGCTCTTTTTACAAGTTTACAAACGATTTTTTATAACAAAAAAAAAAAAAAAAAACAAACAGTAGTAGATGACTAGAAGTTAGATAAAACAATGAAATTAAAAAAAAGTTAAGTAATCATCATTAGATTCGGTTAAAAGATTTAAAGGAATTGGATAAATATCTAATCGATTTTAGGAATTTTTAATTTTTGTTCGCCAGTGTGTTGAAAAGTGATCACGGGTGAATTTTTAATGAAACGTGTTTTTGTCTTCAGCACAAACAATTTTTTTTTAATTTAAATAGATTTATCTTTTGAACTTGCTTCTTAAAGAATGAATTCTTTTAACTCTATGGCTCAATGTAAACTTATTCTCTTAATATTACTTGGTGTTAATAAATGTGTTTAAGTTGTTAAAAAATTAAGTTAGCAAATAATTACCATCATTTCAATTTAATAATGATGATTCTAATAAAATTCTCATTAATATTTTAATGGCGAAAAGCTTAAAAAAACTCGTATAAAAATTAAACAAAATATGCCTCAACATAAAACAAACTTGAAAATTGAAATCTCAATGGCTTTTTATAACCTTCACCACAGGTGGAAAGGGTATATATAAGTTAGTCATGCCGTTTGTAATTTCTACGATATAAAGGGTATATAAGGTTCGGCATAGCCGAATCTAGCCCTTGTTCGGTTTCGGTAAAGAACATTTAAACATGTTTAAAATTTAAGGACTATGTGATTAAAGAGCAAAAAAAAAATTGAAAAGTAATACCCCAACAAACAGATCTGAAGACACTAATTAAAAGGAATATTTTATTAGTCTGAGTTCATACGGCTCATGTCTTATTGGCAAGATGGCTACTTTGTAGGCGAGAGGGACGAGGGGAAAAGAAACGAGTACACAGATGCATGTACTGTCTTAATGTTTTGCTCTTTCATTCGTTGTTTAATGTTGTTTTTGTTTTTAATATCAAATAAAACAAAATAAAAAACATGTCGTCAACATGATATGATTCATTTGAACGCCAATTCATGTTCAAAGTAAAAAAAAGGAAGAATCTTGTCAATAAGACATGAGCCATATGAACTCAGATATACTTTCAATTAAAAAACAAATCAAAAATATGAAAATTACTGTGAAAGATACCTTTTTATACACTCCTTCATCGATGGTGAATGAGAGTATACTACAATTGACGTTCTCTGTGAAACCTTTTTATTACACCAATACCTCGGTTTGTGTCGCTAATTGGAACCGGAAAAACTCGACGCAAACCGAAACAAGACATACCGAAGCACGATTTTCGATACATTTGTATTGATTTTCATTTAATTGGTTGCGAGATTGATAATCTTAGCTGAAAAAGTAAATTTTGATTTGATAGACGGATAATTTTATTTTAGATCTTCAAATAAAGTTAAAGCTTTCTTCTAAATAACCGCTGAAATTGATTTTCATTCCTAATAGTAAGAAGTGGCTCCATTTTTTTCTTGTTTTTGTAACATGTTTATGTTGTAACGATGTTCTGGTTTCAACAAATTTCTTAATTTTATCAGCGTCACTGGAACAGCAAATGGATTTTATTGTAGAAGGGGCTAGTTCAAGGTTTCTTTCAATATCAACAGTCTTTTCCCCTGATTTAGAACCCGTCAAAATGCCCAGTTTTTGTTGTAAGCTTATTTGCTTTTTTTGACTCGAAATATTTAAATTTAACTTTACTTTAGCAAATGTAATTCGAAACCAGTTGCAATCAGCAGACAACCTTCACATACATATTTGTATTAGACTTCAACGGGAAATCCCCTTTTTCTGTTTAAGCAGAACGAAAAGTGAACAAAACCGACGTAACTTCGAAATCACAGCCATTTTAAAAAGAAGCAACGCAAACTGGGGTATTGGTGTATTCATCTTAGACCCCAAATGTGTTAATTTGAGTAATTTTAAGTCGATTTAGCAAAGTCTGTCTGTCCGACTGTTAAAAACACTCTTACTTTCGAACAACTCAAAAGAAAAAAACTATATTGACGGTTGAGTAGAAAAATAGTTTTGAATCTAAATGTGAAACAACCACCGAAAAAAAATATCAAATTCTGTAACAAAACTAGCATAAATTTGTGACAGAATGCACTCATTGATACTTTACTTTGCACATGATATGTCAAGAAATCACATTGCCAAATTGCATGAAGATCGGGCCAAAATTTACTTAATACGCCATTTAAACCCCACGCTGTTTATTTTCCTTTGACTTGTTCGAAATTCAGCCGGTTTTTAACAGACGGACAGACAGCCAGACATGGCTATATCGACTTAGAATTACCCAAGGAACCGATATATATGTATACTATATCTGTAGTCATATGGAAGAGTAGCTTAAGTTGATATAAATTGAGTTATCACAAGGAGAAAAGATGTAAAATCTTTTATATTTACTAAATTTGTTTTCTAAACTTTTTTACTTTTAGCTTCAATTGAAGTTTTTGCAACAAAACTGAGGGTATCTCAAAACTAAAATATTCTACATAAGTTTCTTTTCCATACTGACAGATATACCTTTTGGCGTCTCAGATGAATATTAAAAAGTTTCACATGAATTGACAAGCTAAGTGTACCAACTATCATTCATCACTAGTGGTAGAGGGCAGGGTTGTCAGATCGATTTTGACCTTTTTCGCCAAATTCAATGTCAAAAATCGCCAAAATCGCCAAAGCCTTTATTTTTACCTTTTTGACAATAAAATATAGATAATTTAAGTTATTAAAAATATTTTTTATAAATCTTATAAAATAAATTTTATTCCAAGTCGCTAAAATCCGCCAAAAATTTAAAAAAAGTCGCCATAATATATGTATATTCTGTTTAGTTTTTATTTAGAAGCAAGTAAAAATGATTAGTGAAGACAAAAAAGGAAATTGCACTATTAAATAATTAATAGTAGTCAACTAAAAGCAGCAAAGAAGGAATTTTTGTGGTTAGTTTTAAACAAATATTGGATTTATGTATGTATGAAGTTGGAGTTCTACTATATATCTACACTTCAGCGCCAAAACTCTCTTTGATCTTCTTTTTTGAAATACATTGTAAGTGAATTAAATTTTTTCAACGAAGGTACAAAAGAAGTGCATCATGTAGTATTAACATTCATATACAGTAGACGCTCGCTTATATGATTAATTTAGACAGGGCGGGCCTGTTCACTAAATGGAAAAGTTCACATAATCGAGACAATATAAAATAAGTATTTCAAATCAATTTTAATATGTGTACATACATAACCTATATTAAGTTTTTATTTTATATTAGTTTGTTAATAATAAATGCACATGAAAGTAGTCGGTTATATTTTTTTTTGCTTTAAAAGGTTTCTGTAATGCCTTGTCCCTGCATTTTCACAATGCCAAATATCATTATCAGATATATTATTTTCACTCCAAGCAATAACTTTACAAACGCCAACCATCTTATAAATTTTCCTTTGCATTCGTATAAACACATTTACTAGCTTTTTTTTTGGGAAGAACAGATCTATAATAAAGAGTGTTTTTTATAGAGTGACACAAGTTTAAATCATAATAAAAAAAGGAAATATATTTTTAATATCAATTAAACGGGCTTTATTGGAAAGAAAATTTTATGAAATTTAAATATGATTCCTGTCATGTGGCTGGCGTGTAGAAGGCGCCAATTTTCAACAACTTTTCTCATTTTGATCATCATCGTTTTTGAAGACATGTGGGCCAATGACTCCGCCAGCCCATAAAGCGCACCAAACAGTAATATTTGCGGATTTAATGGTCTTTCGACAAAAGCTTGTAGATTCTACTCACTCCAAATGCGTCAATTCTGCTTATTTACTTACCCATTCAACCAGATATTGGCTTAGTCGGAAAATACAATTTTGAGTGGAGATTCAAAATCAATATCAATTTGTACTTCAGCCCATTCGCCGAATTATTTGATTAAAAATGTCAAATATTTGCGCGTTGCTCGATAAGTCGATTCATAATGAAATTTCAAAGCAAACTAAACAAAAAGCAACTATCAGCTGTTAAATGGGTGCTCAAATATAGCAGTGATGCCAACTCAAAGTTGTGTTACTTAAAAAAAAACACCCTTTACAACAAATAGTTTCAAAAAAATCAACGGTTGCAAGTTGTTCATAAAGCAGAGATAGGTCGTGTTCACTCTTTAGAACCTCATGTGTAAAAATTTTGTTGTTCACTATTCTGGCTGTTCATATAACTGGGTATTCATATAACCGAGCGTCTACTGTAATTTATAACTCGTAACAACGCGTCAAGAACTGCATTCTACTTAGAAGGAGAGTTTTAGTGAAGTTCATTATTGAAAATACATTTTTAGAACAGTCATTACTAGTTGGATTTAGCACCATATAATGAACAGCCAAAGCAAGTTCTTTAAAATGGTACATACCTGACGTGTCCTAATAGCATAAGCTTTTGGCCAAACTGATTTAAATAAGATGAAGTATCATCCAATTACAAACGGTCATTTTGTCCATTGTGTTTTATAAACATCCAAAAGTACGTTACGATTCATTAATATCTTTAATAACAACGAATTTGGTTGTGATAATAATTTGCCACATTTTATAATGGAGAAATGTTCGTAAACTTGAAATCGCTATATTCATGCTTTATTAATTCTTTTTTAAATATGAAAAACAATTTTCTCCTGGATTTTCAATATATTCATCAGCCATTTCAACATAACATAATTTAGTTTCAAATACATACTGACCATAAAAGCCTAAAATGTCATACATAAAAATACTAGAATAAAAATAATATAATTTTTTCGTATTGAATTTAACGAGTTTTAAAACAAATGCATGGCTCACCAAAAATAGCCAACAAAATCGCCAACTATTTTAAAATATCGCCAAATCGAAAATTAGGTCGCCAATCAAGTTTGAAAATCGCCACGTTTGGCGAGAAATCGCCACATCTGACAACCCTGGTAGAGGGTATAAAAAAATTCTCAATGAAACTTTTATAAACAAACGATTTTCTAAAAATCATGAAGAGTTGCTAAAAAAATGTTCCCAAAAAAAATCGAAACGCTTTTTTTTATTTTTTAATAAATAAACTTTTCTTACTTGATATTATGTAAAATTATTTTGGAGTTAAAGTTCCAGCTTCCAAGAAATTACCTGCAAACAAAAAAAAAATATTTTATTAGATTTTTCCACAATTTTATTGATATTTATTAAAAAAATTCTTTAAATCTAAACATTTTCTAGTTATTAACTAAAACTTCTTGGCTTCGGTTAACAAACATGACTTTTATTTGTGGGCCAACAAAATTTAAAGACATGTTTTGTTCGATACACTACACAAATTTAGTGCTTAGGCTTAAGGCCAAGTTAGGCCTTAATGTGCGACACCGTACTGTAAGCACGTTAATGCACTTATAGAACATTTAAAAACGTGTCATATGTTCTTCCCATTCATAAACAAAAAGCAATAGTATACATAAAACAATACACACAGTGATGAGAATCAAAAATTTTTAAATGGTGGCCGCTGTGTAGAAAAGTACAAAGTGATTTAAATGGTATTAAAACAGTATTTTGTGTATGCACGCAGAGAAATAAAATGTTTAAATATGGTTACCTCCAACAAAACCATTTTTATAGAAAATTTTAAACATGTTATGTTTAATATAAACATATAATTATTACCGACAACTATATTATGGTCTAATCAGTCCTCCATCAAAAAGCCACAACCATATAATGGGTGCCTCCAAACATAATATGGTTAATAATAACTAAAATATGTTTAAGACTTATAAAAGCATGGTTGTTTTTCAACCATAGCATGTTGCTCTTAGAAAAGATGAAAATACTATTGTGAATTTAAAAACATATTATCGTCATATTTAACCATAACATGTTTAGAGGCAACCATAATATGGTTGTGGCTTCTTGATGCAGGACTAATTTAACCATAATATGGTTGTCGGTGACATAAATATGGTTAAATTAAACATAACATGTAAAATATTTTCTTTAAAAATAGTTTTGTTGGAGATGACCATATTTAAACATGTTTTTTCTCTGCGTGTGTAAACCCCGTTAATAATTTAATATTTATATTAAAGATTTACAACAAACAAATTTGTATTTTAGCCTATATACATATATTTTAAGCATACATATATTGTAAATATGCATACACCAAACAAGAGTTTGGCGCCCTATGCTCCAGTGGAAGTTAAAGGAAAATATATATATATAAACAAGAGTTTGATAGCATTTAAACTTTAAATTTTAAAGCCATTTATATGATTCACATTTCCATTGTATGTGTATATGCATTTGTTTATTTTGTACATCTAATCATATGTATATTTGTTTACATGGAAATATGTTGTATTGTAAGTTGTTTTGTCGCAATTCCATAGATATACTGAAAAAAGTACCAAAAACAAGAGCAAAAATACCCGCATTCAATGTAACATACAAGGCGCCCATCACTGTTCCACAAATGTCACATAACAACGCTATGAAATTCTATTTTATACAGAATGGTACGTTGCAACTAGGTTCCATGGGCAGCTATCAACAGACAGCTCACTTGGGTCCTTTATTGGTCCCTTTGTGATAACGTTGCAACTACGGTACATTACATTTCGGTAAGCTTTTGTATTGGTTTTTATATAAAAAGAAGCGAACAGCTGATTGATACAGTACATATTCGGTACAGTAACAGTAACGTTACCTTAAAAGTAAGACCAATATATTTCTTACAGATTGAGACGTACCATCTTACTGCTAACAATAATCGTTCTTATTGCTTTACATACAACAAAAACAGCTGCTGATTTGCAACGTTTCTGTTACTCCCGGCTAACTGAGCATTAAAGGCCTAACCAAAATGTGAATAACGTGACTAAAGCAACTGAGCGAAAACGTGTAAATCGTATGTGTAAAACCATGTTGAACTTAAGGGAACTTTTTGTTAAATTTTATGAAACTGTAATTTGCTTAAGCAAAGTGCAAAACTAATCGCACACTCCGTACGGAATCAAATGTTTTTTATTTTTTTAAATATATTTGAGAGGCTTTTTCCTTTATTTTTGACAGTAGCTTAAGTTTGTTTATGCACATTCTGGTTGGGCCTTAGTCTGGCACTGAGTAAATGAAACTTGTGACGACACACACTATACAAGGACACCGTGCAATATTTTTAATTTAAAAGCAAACAAAAAACAAGAAAACAGTTTTCCTCTTTTATTTTTTCATTAACAGTTTCATTAGTTTTTTCGTAGCGTACGACTTTTATGCGTCTATTGCTGCTTTTAATGCGCCATTATTTACGACTCTTTCCATAACTCTACGAACCCTGTTGAAAATATTATTTTTTTTTTTTTCTCTTAAAACCCCTTAAGAAAACTGATCGTTTTTAACATTAACTACACACGTTTACTGTTCAGTTTTATGAACTTGAGCAAATCATAAAATCGTTCCGCTTTTTGTTCAGTTCACTGCGTAAATAGCAAAAACACCGTTTTACACTACACAAACGCACTGTACAGTTCTAGACTTGAGCACAAATTTTGCCAGCATAGGCAAAAGGTCAGAAGAAAATTTAGTTAAAAAAAATTTTAACATTTTATGGGTCGATTACGAATAACAACTGAACTGAAGTTGAGTTGCCAGCACGGAAATCAGGCAAAGAAGCTCCTGTTGAAATATAAAATTAAAAATAATATGCTAACACTAGTGGCGTTGCCTGACTTCGCTGCTGGCAACTCAACTTCAGTTGTATTGTCATCCGTAATCGACCCATTAGTGGTGATATTTCAAAATATTTAAAAAAAAGTAATTTTTTTTATTTTATATTTTGTTTCAATATCAACCTGTGTTTTAGCCCCAAACTGGACCTTCTTAATGTCAAAACATACTAAGTAAAACTTTTACCAAAAATCTAACCTTAAACCGAACAGGACTCCAAAGCAAAAACAAAAGATCTTCTGCTAAAAATTCCAAAAAAAAAAACATTATAACAAAAACTTTAAATATCATTTTAGCCAGCAACAAAAACAACCACCACTACAAAAAAGCACACAAATCTGACTTCAAATGTACAAGTTCAAGGTTAATGTGTTATAAGAGCATCTCACTACTTAAGTCGTATGTATGTGTTTGTATCTGTGTCTCTTAGTTTGTGTGTTGTATGAATGAGTATGCTATAAAATATATAAAAATGGTAACGTTGGCTCATATTTGTATGCTCAGGTGTACGAGTATTATGATGTTGTTGTCTTTGTTGCCGTTTGTAACATTTTTTTTTCTACATATTTCTTTTCATTTTATTATAAGAAACATTTTGTTGCGGCTCAAAAAGAAGTTTGTTTGCTTGACTTACCCGGCCGACCGAACGACCTACCGAGCGAACACAACCAAACAAAAAAAGTGTTTTACTTTATTATTACGAGCTTAAAAGTTAAGCTTTTGGTTTTTGCTATATTCGAGAGAGACAATACAAACGAAATCGCCTTAGGTGATTATAAATGTGGCACACACAGAACAAAAGATACACAACCACACATACAAACACATTTGATATGCACATTAAAGAAACCGAATCATACCAAAATTAAAAAATAAATAAAACCAAAAACAAAAAAAACCGTGGAAAAAAGAAAGAAACCCGGATGGATGGGCAGCAAAGCCAAATCTGAACAGGCATTCAGCAACAGAAGAACGAACAAAAAAAAAACTTTTGCAACAAAAAGTAACACTTAATTCAGGTAGTAAACTGTGTCTTCTAAAGTAATTAAACATCATTAGAAAGCTGATAATGAAGATGATTATCTATTAGTTAAGAGATGATTAAATTTAAATTTTAAGAAAAGATCGTCTCAGGTCCTTTTTAACAACTTACCAATAGATAAAGGTAGGATTTTATCGGCCGTATGAAAAGTGTTCCATTATTACAACTTTACTTTAACCTACCAGGTTGGAAGAACCTTAATCTACTTTATCGCTCACTTAAGGTTTAAGTAAAGTTGTAATAATGGAACGCTTTTTATAAGGCCGGTTAAAGTCGACTTTTTTCTATCGGTAAATTGTGAAAACGGTCCTAAGTCTGGTTAAAGGGTATTCTAACACAAATTTACCAACAAAAATCAAAAACATAACCGATTAATTTCTATAACAAAAAATTGCTCTAAGACGTATTAAAGTGAGTTTTAGGAGAAGGTTTTTGTATATTGGATCTATGGGAAATGATTAACCAATCATCACAAAATTTCGTACTACTATGACAGACCAAATTTTACTACAATAGTAATTTTTTCAATTGCAAATTTTAATTTCTCTGTTCTACAAATTGCTGTAAAAATGTTTACTAACAAATAAAATGCTTGAATTGACAGCAAAGTAGTCCCGTGATAGGTCTTTGGCGGTAGAGACCGGTTCTAGTTCTAACTCTTTTTATGAATAAGGCCTATTACTTTTACATGCGGTTGTCATTGGAGGGGGTCAATTGACACCATTTGACCAGTCACACATCTATCCTCAATTAAAGTGTTAAGTGTTAGTTATTACATCGTAGTATTCACCCCTATCGTGAATAAATTTTCCCCTTTTCACATATTTGCGATCATGAACAACTCCCATGAAAAATTGTAATTCAAAGGAGAATAATAACGTGAAAATTTGTTCACGGGAAAAAATTCCCCTTATCGTGAAAATTTTTTTCCCTCGTAATTTGTTCACCTTTTCGATGTTGCAGCATTTAGATTTGCTTGTATCGGTTTTCTGTCCGCTATGAGATTCCAGGTGGAGCCTGAAATCCATTGTTACCTCTCTTGTTTTCTTGTAGCCGATGTGCTGTTTAGCTGTTTTTAAATTATAAATCAGTTGAAAAGTAATTTCCATCAAACTAATCAAAATCATTAAAATTTTTTTCTTTTTTAATTATTTTTTTTTTTTTATCTTTGAACAAGTGTCAGCAACACACCAAATAAAAGAACGAACAATCAAACGAATACCACCCATGGAGATCCTTTTGTGTGTTTGTGGTGTTTGTTGTTGCTGTGACTTTTCAAAGACTAAATCAAATGTGTATGACTTATGGAGCGGAGCGTAAATATGACTAACTGGCCAACTGTGAATAGTTTATTAGAGACGATCATTATCTCGATTTTTATGTTGACACTTCTGTTTTATGTTTCTTTTCTGTTGGCTTTAACAAAATTTTGTTGTCTTTTGCAGTTCTGAACTGAACTTTTTTTTTTGTTTACTGAAAATGTAAAATGATTGTTGTTTTTATTTCAATAAGTAATTCATTACATATTACACAGAAGACGAAAAAATAAGTAACGAACACAGTATTTTCTTAAGTCGTGCCTTTTTATTTTTATTAATTTATGGCCACCAAGTGTGTGAGTTCTGAGCCGTCAGTAGTCAGCCTGAGTCTTGGTTCGGTTTTTGGTCACAAGTCTGTAGTAAATTTAACACGTGTGATATTTGTTTGTCTTATCTGATTAAATTTGAATTTATTGAATTGACTCTTTGTGTACTGGAATACCTTGTGTTATAAGTTGTTTTGCAAAAATGAATTGAATTATAAGAATTTTTAATAAGAATTCAGATACAGCGATATTTCAAAAGCTCTGCGGAGTCATTTTCAGTAAGAAGTCAAAGTAACACTCGAATGGTAGATATTTTGGCAAATGTTCGTTCGTGATTTTTTTTCATTCGGTGGAGTTTTTCAAAGCAACTTTTTTTTTTGTTCGTAAGTTTTTAAAATTAAGAATGAAGGGTGTCATCGATAATTTTAAAATTTTAAGGAATAACTATTTAGAAACTAGTTTATTTAACCAAAATGTACTTTGTTAACCAAAAAAAAAGAAATTTTTTTTGAAAAAAATTAACTTAAAATGTTTTTCTGACCTCTTTTTTAAATTTCTTACTGATTTGAAGAAAATAAGACATAAAACCTGATGACTTAAAGACCATAAAAGAATTTCTATTAAATCAAATCAAATGAAACAATACCGCCTTGACATTTCGTTACCAGAGCAAAAACATTATTCCTTTGATCTTTTGATTAGTAATTTTACAGCACTTGTCAAAGTTACAAGAGGTAAAAACTACGCAATAAATTAAGAAAAAAAAAACGCAAACTCCTTAACAATTAAAATTAATAAATATTTAATTAATACCCCAGAGAAGACACTACTTTTTTTATGCAGTTAACGAATTTTAAGACTATAAACAAAAATCAAACAACATGGAGTTAAACAAATGACAGGAATAGTGATTACAACCTTTTTAAGAGTTTGATGATCTCGATCATGATACACTTTTCATTTTTCTTTCTTTATTTTTTTTTTTGTTCTCTTAAAGTCTTTATGGTCCGAATAAAGACGCATTACTGGTCTGACTTAAAGCCATCATTACACACGATCCATTTAAAAGTGGCCTCTAGTTAAAGATGCTGCCATTTATATTCCATGACTGAGGTTAGAAACTTTCTTTAGCATTAGATTGGCTTATGCGAAGAATGTTTGAGAGCTAGTGTGTGTGTTTGTGTGTTAGATCGTCATGCCAAGATTGTGGCGATCTCGTAAATGAAATTATGGTCAAGTATATAATTTTTGTACAAATCTAATTATGTTGGCAATGCAATAAAAATGTTGCAATACGACTAGAACACGACACCTATTTAATGTTTCAAAGAGTTTTTTTTTTTTTTTTGTTTAGCCAAAGATCGTTTGAAGCTCTTTGGAAACTTTTGTTCTTATTCATGACTGTTTTGGTCTTGTACGAGTATTTATTTAAAAAGTTTTCTAGCATTTTTCTATTCGAAAAATGGTGACAAGTACATGAGGCTGTGTATATGTAAGTGAGTGTGTGTGCGTTTTGTATCTGTGATTGGCAGAAAAGATCTTATTGCCAGATACTTGTAACATTTGTTAAGAACTTTTAACCATTTATGGTTAATTTAGATATCGCATCTCTAGCATTATGATCATTTCACTCTGCAGCATCAAATGTAAGATAATGAAAAAAATCTTAGGTTGCAAAAAAATTACAAAAAAATCTTCTTGGTTGGGTGATTTAAGTTGGGTTACTTTTTTCCATCCATGATACAATGTTTCTCAAAACAATGACAAAATTGTGTTTTGGAATTTGTCTATGCTGACCAAGATTACTCGTAGTTACTCTTTTGTGAAGGAAAAAAAACAAAAAATTTAACTGCTGCCAAGCAGAAGAATCCTTGATAACAAAATCATTTTGTTATTTGAAACTTTGTTAAAGTTTGTTGGAGTTTAAAGTTTTTTTTTGCAAACTTTTTAAAAAAAAAAAACTTTGAAACTAAAAAAAGTACCTTGTTTTAACCTTAAAAATAGTTTAGAACACAAATAAAATCAAGTACTTCAAGTAGTTAAGTTTTGTTTGCTAGTAGCTGAATGTTAAACTTCATGCATAAAGTCAAGCGGCTTGAAGTACAGACATGTGACTAGGAGTAACAGTTTGGAAAAGAATTGAAATATTCTATGAAAAAAACGTTTTTTATAAAAGAAAATGGACTTTTTTTAAAAAAGGAAATTTTAGCCTAAAAACTATAATCTATTTATACCCACACCACAATAGTGGAGAGGGTATTTTGCATTTGTGCTGAGGTGTGTTACGCCTTAAAATATTGGTCCTAGATCCACCTTAAAATATACCGATCGACTCAGAAAATGGGCCAAATCGTAGGACCACGAATATAGGGGGAAATTTCTTCCTCTCAGAAACTATCAAACCGATTTTAATGAAATTTTAAACATACATAGAACCATATCTTTATGGACACAAAGGATGCATTTTTTAAAAAATAGGACCACGAGGGGAGATAGGGCCAATTTCTGCCCCTCAAACCGATTTTAATGAAATTCAAAACATAGATAGATCCATTCCTTTTCTAAATAAAGTGGTTTAAAAAACAAAATTGTTTATTTCTTAAAAGTTACTTTTATTTATAAAAATGTACTTTTTAAAAGAAGTTATATGTTTTAAATAAAAAGGTAAAAGGCTTTCAAATACTTTTTTAACAATATTTTTTTTCTTCTTAAAAACGTTGTTTTTTTTTAAGAATAAAGAGGTACTTTAAAGAGCCCACTTTAGCAAAAATAGGTACTTGTTTATAAAGTGGTAATTTTTTAAAGAGCTCATTTTCTTATAAATAATACTCTTTCTTAAAAAGGTACTTTTTCTTAAAAACGTACTTTTTCTTTAAAAGGTACTTTTTCTTAAAAATGTACTTTTTCTTAAAAAGGTACTTTTTCTTAAAAAAGTACTTTTTCTTAAAAAGGTACTTTTTCTTAAAAAAGTACTTTTTCTTAAAAAGGTACTTTTTCTTAAAAAGGTACTTTTTCTTAAAAAGGTACTTTTTCTTATAAAGGTACCTTTTTTAAAAAGGTACTTCTACTTAAAAATGTACTTTTTCTTAACAAGGAACTTTTTCTTAAAAAGGTACTTTTTCTTAATAAGATACTCTTTCTTTAAAAGGTACTTTTTCTTCAAAGGTACTTTGTCTAAAAAATATACTTTTTCTTAAAAAGGTACTTTTTGTTAAAAATTTACTTTTTCTTAAAAGGTACTTTGTCGTAAAAATATACTTTTTCTTAAAAAGGTACTTTTTGTAAAAAATTTACTTTTTCTTATAAAGGTACTTTTTGTAAAAAATTTACTTTTTCTTATAAAGGTACTTTTTCTTAAAATGACTTTTTCTTATATATGTACATTTTCTTAACAAGGTACTTTTTCTGAGAAAGGTACATTTTCGTAAAAAGATACTTTTTCTTAAAAAGGAACTTTTTCTTAAGATTTCACTAGTTTTTACTTCTGCCTTAAACTTTTATGATCAAAAAATAACAACAAATAAGTATTTATTAGGGTGATCGGTTACATTTTACAGAAACCGGTTTTCGAATAATTCGACTATTTGAAATTTTGAAAAACAATAATTTGAAACATAAAAATTAACTTAATATTTGACATATCTGTGCCAATAAATAATAATGGCTCAAGTCGAAATGTCATGTCTTGAGATATAAAGGGTTTTGTCTAAAATAAATTGTGTGTTTTGTTGTGTAAGTTAAAATATAAATGCGTATAGTTTTATTAATAATGACATTTTATTCTTGAAACTTAGCTGAGTGATAGATCTTGAAGAAGATAATTAGAATACCTATTTAATAAAATTAAAAAGCACTTAAGTCAACTTAAGCCATTATTATTTATTGCCACAGATATATGTACATATGTTAGGCCTTCTAGCCGGTCTTGATTTTTTTTTTTTTTTTTTGACTCACAAGAATTTTCACTGTTCATCAAGAATCAAGCAAAAATATGTTTTGTCAAGATTTTTTAAAGCTAATTTTTTTAATTTGCTTACAGTTTTACTTAAACAAATCTATCAAAACTAAGTTTCCCTTGTTCAGCACTAATTATTTGACAACAATGGGTTTTTAATTTAAAAAAAGCCGGACTATTCGACATTCGAAAAATCAACAACTTCATTGCGAAAAAACCGGATGAAACCCGAGTCGGACCACCCTAATATTTGTATTTAAAAAATAAATGATTTATTTAGCATTTATATTGTATTATTTCAAGTACCAATTGAAAAAACATATTTAAGAGAAGAAAAAAACTACAATTGTCTTACAGACATTTGATATCGTGCAATTGTGTCACGCCTCTGTGACCACTTGAATCTTGAAACGAAAAGCTGCTGTTTGCAGTTGTAAAGTTGTGATATCTTTTGCTTTATTTAATTCTAAAATCTTTTTCTATATTTTCTCTTTTTCCAAAGTGTTACACACTCTCTTCCACTAGTGTCGATTTATTGTTGTTACTCTATTTGTACTTTGATGTACTTGACAGCCAACATTGTTTTTTTTTTTGTTGTGCTCCAGGGATGATAAATGAGAAAACCAATATCGTACCAACGAACTTTTAAAATCGTACTTTTTCGGTCCCAATTGTACTAAATCTTTTTTATGAATTTTATTTTTATTTTATTTTTAAAAAGAAATATAAAATACAACAAAAACAAAAGGTACTTAAAATTTATTTGTAAAGGGTGGTTAAATTTCAAGGGCCGATGTTGATTTTGAATAAAACACAAACTATTTAGGAAATTATTGTAATTTTATTTTATTATGATATATTGGTATTAATCAATTATGTATGGAACAAAATATCGGCCAAATGGGCGCCGCGACCACGGCGGCACACCTCCATCCGATGGTCCAAATTTTCGATGACCCTGAGGCATAATGGAGGTTCTATGCCGTTAATGTGACGAATTATCTCATCCTTTAGCTCTTGAATTGTTGCTGGCTTATCGACGTACACCTTTTCTTTCAAATAACCCCAAAGAAAAAGTCCAACGGTGTCAAATCACATGATCTTGGCGGCCAATTGACATCGCCATTACGTGAGATAACACGGCCATTGAATTTGTTGCGCAAAAGAGCCATTGTTTCGTTAGCTGTGTGGCAAGTGGCACCGTCCTGCTGAAACCACATATCGTCCACATCCATATCTTCCAATTCGGGCCATAAAAAGTTCGTTATCATCTCACGATAGCGAACACCATTCACAGTAACTGCCTGACCGGCCTCATTTTGGAAAAAATACGGCCCGATGATGCCGCCAGCCCATAAACCGCACCAAACAGTCACTCTTTGTGGGTGCATTGGTTTTTCGACAATCACTCTTGGATTCTCATTCGCCCAAATGCGGCAATTCTGTTTATTGACGAATCCACTGAGGTGAAAATGTGCCTCATCACTGAAGATGATTTTCTTCGAAAATTGATCATTCACTGTTGCCATTTCTTGCCACCATTCTGCCCATTCACGACGTTTGGAATGGTCAAGAGGCTTTAGTTCTTGAGCCAATTGCACCTTGTAAGCGTGTAAATGCAAGTCTTTATGCATAATGTTCATCAACGACGAGCGTGAGAGGTGCAATTGTTGGGCACGACGACGAGTTGATGTGGACGGCTCCTCAGCCACACTATCGCGAACAGCAGCAATATTTCCTGCAGTACGAGCTGTACGAGCATGCACTGGTGTTCTCACATCTTCTACAGACCCGGTTTGCTCGAATTTTTCCACGATTTTTGCGATTGTACGCACATTTGGACGATCAAATTGACAAAAAAAATCACGAAGTGCACGATATGCATTTTGATTTGAACGCCCATTTTCATAATAAGTCTGGATAACTTTAACACGTTGTGGGATTGTGTATCTCTCCATGGTTCAAATTGAGTAAGTCTGAAATAGAGAAATGTCAAATAAAATTCGGAAAAAAACTTGGCGTTTAGGTGTGGTTCACATTCAACATCGGCCCTTACAATTTAACCACCCTTTACATTAATTACACAGAAAAAAATAAAAATAGATTTAAGTTAAAAAATTTGTGATATTAATTAAAAAATTAATTAAAATTGCACCAGTCAACAAATTAATAGTATCAATTAAACCAGTTAATAGTATTAATTAAACGTTTAATTTACTTGAATAAACGTTTAATTTACTTTATTAAATTTTTAATTAAAACTGATTTAATTTTTGATTAATGCTTTAACTGGTGAAAAATTTTGGAGAATTTTTTCTGTGTGTACATAATAAAAGGGTTGGTTAAATTGTTTCGCGTCAAAGGGTTGGTTAAATTTTTTCGCGTCAAAAGCACATCGCGATTCTTGTTCTATTAGTCATTCCAAGAAACTTTGCCAAAGAAACCATAGGTCAAAAACTAAATTTCGAGCCCCGGACATTTAAAAATAGTTAGTTTTCCAAAATATTCAAGAATAGAGGCAAACAAATTGTATTTGATCTAGCAAGACTTGTATCATGCGGTTTTTAGAGTCGAGAAATCCATTAATTTTTGTTTTTGATTGTCGCCAGAGATCGTTTTCATACACTTTTTAGAATTTATCGTCTTTTTTGTAGAAAATTTACGAATATTTCTCAAAATACAATCTCGAATCTTAAACGAAACATCTTCGGATTGTGTATCCAAATTTATTGTGTTTTCAATTTTCAATATGAACTGCAGAAACAGGAGAGGAGTAGGAAGTCCAAATACCTATAATAAAATTTAATTTAGCGCTTGTAAAATCTCCTTCAAAATAATTCGGGGTAAAATAATAATGGAGTGGGCTCCCACTGTTCCAAAATTCTGTTTGATTTCTTCTTGACGTGACAACCATCTTGTTGAAGAATATTTGAAAATATTATTGAGAGGAATTCGTCTCTTCTACTTTGTAGAACATATAGAACATGTAGATGTAGAACTTTTGCAGAAGTGGTTTCCTATATCTTTTAAAAACTTGTCAATGTCATCAGAAAATGCTCTTTTATATGCTTTCGCTGATACTAAATTTAGAATGTGGCATAAGCAATCGTTCAATCAACAAGTTCAAAAATCTATTCACAGTAGCGGAGTTCAGTGTTTGGTGCAAATGGTATTGCAAGAGAGCAAATGCAAAATATCATAGCTGTTTTGTTAAATCCAACAATAAAATAATTGGACAGTAAATACGAGTTGCCATTTTATTTATATCAATTATAAATATGTAGGTTTGTATAGTTTGGAAATAGTACCAAATGATTCACGGGGGTAGTAGCGTACTTTTTAGTTTTGAATTGTACCAAAAAAAGTACAATTGTACCAACTTTATCAACCCTGTTGTGCTCATGTGCTATGGCCTCTACATTTTTAGATTCACCTACAAAATTTGAGATGATTTTTTATTTTTTCTTGTTGCATTTTTTTGTAAACAAAAAGTATTAAAGTTTCAAAAGTTGAAAAAAAAGAATTTCTTAAAGTTTTTTTTTCATAACAAAAGGATTTGTGTACATATATAAAAAATGTCACGCTTATGTGTAACAATAATAAACGCTACTAAGGTGATATTGTATTAAATGCATGAACTCAAACTTGAATAAATTGAGTTACAGCGAAACGTATTTAACTCTACTTTTTAGTTGAGGATTCTTAAGAATTTTAAACTTACACTTACATACTTTGGTAGAGCCTCGCTTAAAATTAACATCGAATAGAGCTGGCTTTCAAAATCAGGCCGCTTATCAGCTGAAGGAAAATGTTTCCTTATTTTTCAATATAATTTGCTTTAAGCTTGATACACTTTGCTCAACGGTATTTAATAGCTTTTAATATAGTAAGAACTGTCTTGCTTCTTAAAAGGGCATCAACCGCAGACTCCACCTTTTTTTGGCAAATCTCTATTTTTCTATGCGTACACAATAATTAAACTGTACATCGTTAAGGCTGATGATACACGTAGGGAATGGTAAATGGATTCCAAAATCGATTTTCGATTTTTCGATCGACTTTTTTATTTCGGTTTTTGAAATCGATTAATCGAACCTCAAAATCGATTTCAAAATCGTTTAAGATTAATTTGCAAACTAATTCCTTATATCACAAAGGGGATACACCAGCATTTTTTTGCCAAACTACTATAGAAATTGAACTAAGATTTTTACAGCTTGTAGATAGGTATGACTACTGTTTATAATTTTCCTGCAAAAAGAGGAACAAATGCGATATGTATGTACATTTCTCATTAAAATTGTGTTGTTGTGTAGTTAATCAGACCTGTCACATAAATCAATTCCGATCGAAAGTGATTTCGAATCTTGCTTCACATACAACGAAATCACTTTTGATCGGAATTTATTTCTGTGACAAGCCTGAATGCATGGATAGTATTTTAAAGGATTATGAAAATAGTTCCTGATCAGTGCCGACTGTTTTTTCGCAAAGTTACTATTAAGTTAAATTTAGAAAACAAACGTTTGCATCGCTCACGTTTGAAAAATAGCGTATTTCCACAGGAATGTCATGGTTTAATTCACCTGTTGTGTTTCTATAATATGTTGATTTTTACAAAGCTGACTTAAAATGTTTGGTTCGGTACAATATGTTTGGACTGTTTTGTTCACTGTCCATTGATTACTTTAATTTCTGAAGAACAAGAGCCCCTATATTAAAGTTGAAAGTATACCAAGGGCACTTATAGGTAAATACGTAAAACATCAACTTTAAATTCAGAAAACTGCATAAACATAACACCTACACCCGTATGTACACTAGGGTGGAGCGCAAAAGTTGCTACTCTATACCAGTAGATTGTGATTAATTTTTTTTTAAATTTTGGCTATTTTTAAAGTTGCCACAACGACCTTGATTGTTTCATATATGAGGTTAATTGATATATTGTATTAATTGTTTTAATTACTTGTCGATATCACATATAGTTTAACATGAACCACAGAAAAAAATTAGGACAGTGTCGTCGTCTTTTGAGGTGCCACAAAAGGATACAATTTTGGTAAAAATAAGGAAAATCACATTTAATTAAAATGAAGTTTATATTTCTTTTACGGAATATAAGCTCTAGCCTAACTCTTATAATTTTTATTTAGAACTATTAAACGGCTTGAGTGTGACACACAAAAAAAATCTCAAGTTTTATTGTGCATGCCCTTAATTTATTGATTTAATTAAGATTTAAATTAAAAATTGGCAAAATTTTGATAAAAAGTAAAAAATCGATTTTAAAAGCCCAATAATCGATTTCAGTATAAAATCGCATAAATAAATTCGATTGCAAAAAATCGATTTTTTTACCACACAATCGATTTTCGATTAGAATCGAAATCAATTTACCATTCCCTAGATACACGTTTAACTTTGACGGCAGAGTATTATGATCTTTTAAGCTGTATTAAGATTAATGGCAAACTGTCAAAAATTTTAATAAAGTTATCGATAAAAAAATGAAGTTATGTCAAAAAAAATGTAAAATTGTTCAACTTAAAATTTACATTTCCAGCTTGAAACATTAAAAGTGTTGCTAAATCAGTGGTTTATGGGCAAATTCAGCGATCAGTTTTCAGACTCAGTTTGCTCTTTCTAACATTTACTGTTTCTTTCTATCAATTAATGAAAAAAAAATGTAGTTTCATAAGGGCTTAAGCAGTTCGGACTTAATTTTATTGATTTAATTTTCATTAAATTTGATGAACTTCAGCCTAATTAAAAATATTAAAAATTTGGATTAAAAACCATAAATAGTTCAACAAAATAACCACAAAACTAATTATTGTTAAAGCTAAGGCACGAGCTCTATGTTTGCATGTCCTTCAAGTGGTGCTGAAAAATGTCAGCAAGAAAAAAGAAAGACAAAAAAAAATGAAAAAACCAAATATGTACTTTGAACTTCAAGAAGAATTCTTGACAAAAGTACGAAAAAACAGAAGTAAAGGAAGAACATGTAAAATAAATTAAAATAGATAATCATTCAAAGCAAATTTCGATCTACCAAAGGTTAAATACAATTTGGTTTAAGGATTGATGTTTGACTAATGACGTCAGCAGTCGTCGATGGCTGCGAGTGTTAAACGGCAAGCCTTCTGAGGAGATTGAGTGGTTGCAATCGAAACATGTCAGGGTAACCTGTCCGTAAAAACGCCTGGGTTCGAGCCCAGACTGAGTCAAGAATGAAAAATTATCCGTAAATTTTAATTAATTTTCATGTTGTAAAATTCCTTTCTTCATAAAAATAATTTAATGAAAATTAAATTTGATGAACTTAAGCCTAATTAAAAATATTATAAATTTGGAATAAAAACCATAAATAGTTCAACAAAATAACCACAATACTAATTATATTAAAAATTTTTAAAAAAAATCTCATTCAATGCAAAAACTTACTTATTGAGGAAAATGGGCTTTTAAAAAAAATACCATAGTTTTAAAAAGTACCTTTAAAAAAAAGTACCATTTTTTAAAAAAGTACAATTTTTTTAAAAGTACCTTATTTAAAAAGTTCCCCGTTTTAAAAGAAGTACCTTTTTTAAAAAATGTACCGTTTTAAAAAAGTACCTCTTCAAAAAAGTACCATGTAAACAAAGAACCTTTTTTAAAAAAGGACCTTTATAAGAAAAAGAATATGTTTATTCAGGAATGAAATGGCATCTTAATAAGAAAACTTTCAGAAAACACTTATTTTACCATTTAAGAAAACACATTTTTATGGCCGTTTTCACAACTTACCGATAGCTTAAAGAAGACTTTAATCTGCCCTATAAAAAGTGTTCCATTATAAAAACTTAACTTTAACCTAAAGTGAGCGATAAAGTAAATTAAGGTTCATCCTACCTGGTAGGTTAAAGTAAAGTTGTAATTATGGAACACTTTTTATACGTCCGATAAAATCCTACCTTTAGCTATCGGTAAGTTGTGAAAACGGCCATAAAAATGTGTTTTCTTAAATGGTAAAATAAGTGTTTTCTGAAAGTTTTCTTATTAAGATGCCATTTCATTCCTGAATAAACATATTCTTTTTCTTATAAAGGTCCTTTTTTAAAAAAGGTTCTTTCTTTACATGGTACTTTTTTAAAACGGTACATTTTTTAAAAAAGGTACTTCTTTTAAAACGGGGAACTTTTTAAATAAGGTACTTTTAAAAAAATTGTACTTTTTTAAAAAATGGTACTTTTTTTTAAAGGTACTTTTAAAAAAATAGTACTTTTTTAAAAGACTTTTTGTTTATGTGTTTCCAATATGCAATAATATTTGCAAAAAAAAACTCAAGCTTACTTCCGATCTATGACATAAGGAATATTCAGGAATAAATAACTTTAAAAAACTATAATTGCAGACAAGTGCTAATTATATTAGAATAAAAGTTAATTTTCAAAAATCACCTTTAAAATTTTAAAAAAGAGGGTTTTTTAAAATATGTTTTTTGAGATGAAATATTTTTTTATGAAAAACTACCATGTTATGAATGAAAAAGGTACTTTTTTAAGGATAAAAAAAACTACCAATTAAAAAACAGTAACTTTTTATGAAATGTTTAAGAAAATCTACATTTTTGTAGAAAAACCACTGCCTTAAGAAAATGTACTCTTTTGCAAAAAATAAATCAGTACCATTTTCAGTAAACAAATACCGAAATGTTACGTAACTAACAAAAAACTTAAAATACTTTTTAAATTTTTTGCTATCAAAACAAACAAAAAAAAAACAACAAAACACGAAGACTTACACGACAGAAACCATAAAGAAAATAAATTTTTTTAGTCGTAGTTATGTTTTTGTTTCAACATCTTGGAAAGAAAAACTCAGATGGGTACTTGAAAATGAGAAAAAATAAGGTTTTCCTTTTTTTATTTTTGTATTCTATAAAACTGTCTGTCTGCCAAATAAAAATACTATTTTTATAAATCTTTTTTTTTTTTTTTTTTTGTTAAAGAAAATAAAAATGAGCTTAAGCCGTGTAATTGACTGACTGACTCAGTGACTGACTTTACTTTACAACAACAATTAGTTACTAAGTATTCTGCCCTGTTGTTGCATCTTTCTTTTTTGCTGTAATTTTATGTGCCAATTATTTGTTTGTTTTTTTTTATAAATGGCAGCCATGTACATGTGTATGTTCAACATTCATACGTCTCGTACTCATTTTCTGAAGTGGAGTGTGATGCAGCCACAGCCACTGAGCCTGTCATCTATCTACATCTTAAATGTTTATTATACACAAACATCGGTATGTCTGTCTGTCTGCGTATACTTATTATACAGAGAGTTACATTTTTCTCTTGGCTTACTTGTTGTACCTACTGTCATCATGTTGGTATGTATGTATGTATTTGTATTGCAGTTATTTGTTAAGTTGTTGTAAGTTTTTGTAATGTGATACATATTATATAATTTTAAATAAACCGCGGGGTTTTTTTTAAATATGCACACAAAAAATTTAAAATATGCGACCAAAAACAAACAAAAAAAAATAGATATGCTTAAAAATATGCTAAAAAGCATAAATATGTCTTCCAAAACCTAAATGAAAAACTTATAATTAAAAGTTTTTTAAAACATTTATTAAGTTTTACAAATTAAAATTACACCATGCAACATTTTTACGCTATCGAGTGCAAACCCTTTCTCGTGTGAAATTTTTCGAACTACTTATCGAAACTACAAAAGCCCACCTATTTTAAGTTTGCTAGTTAAGTTGCATTTCGGATTTTATGGTCTCATTAAAATCTTGGCTTTAACATATTTATGTGTTGTATGTATAGTGTTAGCAACTATCAGATGGATAAATTACAGAAGAAGAGGTTGACGATGCGCTCAGGAGACTTAAACATGGAAAATCGGAATTGCCCCGGAAATGATGAAATATATGGAAGAGCCCGAAAAAACATTTCTTTACTTCTTCGTCAAACTTTTTTGGAGACATGCTTAGATGCTGCCAGTCGTCATCGAGTACTGTCTCGATTCGAAAGCAATTTTATTTCTAATTTCAGTAGATACTGAACAAATCGAAATTATTTTTTCAGTATTGTGAAACTCAAATTAATGCTTTTCAACACTGCAAAAATAATATTGATTTGTTCAGTATTCAGTTTCTTTCGAAAACTTGGCCGAAAATCTTCAAGCAAACCTCATAAAGAAGAAAAACCGAGACGATGGTAGTAGGAAAAAAGTTTACATAATACAAAATATCGAGAGATGAAACACCACTTAAACAAATTCGTCAATTCAAATATTGTTGTTATAAATGATGATGGCAAACCAGACAAGAATCTGAACAATCGGTTTTCGGCAACAGGAAGACTTTTTAATGCTCTAATAGAAGTTTTCGGCAACAGGAAGACTTTTTAATGCTCTAATAGAAGTTTTATCAAAAAACGAGAGGTAACTGCAACAACAAAACTTGCATAAAGGTCAACGTACATCCCCACTTGAACAAACCTTTGTCTGCGCTTACTGACAACAGGCAGAGGCGGTTTCAAACATCCAAATTGAGATTCCTTAGAGGATTGGCGAACAAAACTAAAAGTGATAGGATCCAAAACGGACAGCATATAACAAATTTTTAAGTAAAACTAAGCGAGAAAAAAGACCAGCAGAAAACAAGATGGTACGGCCATGTTGCGAAAATTCCAGCAGAAAGTCCTCCAAGACAAGTGTTTGAAGTTAGATGCGAAGGAAAAAGAGGAAGAAGAAAACGACTGACATGGATAAACTCATTGGATACATCATTTCAAAGCCGAGACATCAACCTACACATCGCTAGATCCGTAGAAGCTGAGAGACAACATTGGCGAACTCTTTGTAATATTCCCCACACTGAAAACTATATGGGCTGTAGATTAAGTGAGAAAGTAAGTATGCGAAAAAGAGGCTCTTAAGAAATATGCAAAAAAATCTTATTTTCCAAGGGAAAAAACTAGAACTTCGATTAATTACACTGTGCTAGTTGAAAAAACAGACAAGCCGGGCATATGACGTTTTAACATAATTCGGATACTCTGAATCAAATGGTGCTAACCGTTTTTTTAGGTTAGCTCTTGTTTTCGAGATAAACCGTTATTTCAAAAACGCTTTAGCTTTTTCAAAAAACTTAAAAAAACCGAAATTCGCAATCAAATTTCCTTTAAGAAAATTTAAACTATTTTCAAATAATATTAATTTATGTTTTTGTTGTAATTATTCACATAAAACGCGAAAATCGCGATATATTTTATCTTGTTTCATATATGGGCATTTCCGTCAAAAGGTCCACCGTGACCGAAAATTTGAAAGTTATTATTAAAAGCTGATTATTTTACGATATTGTTATAGAGAAATATTTAGATTTTACTAATTTTATAAATTTACTCATAAATTTGTTCACTTAGATGAACAATTAGAATGCAAAGTTGTGCAAACGCAATTTCTTATATGTGAAAATGTTTTATTGTATGTTTTCTTTAATATTTATCTTTCTTAAAAGAGGTGATATTTGATAAAAATTATTCCAAAAAAATTTTCTTACATGGTCTGTAATCTAATGAAGAGTTCAAAGAGAAATATATTATTAGGATTAACGGTAAATTTTTATTTTATTTTGAGCATTATTCAGTTAAATTATTACAGAAAAAATTACGAAATGTCACGTATCGACCCAAATTTTGGCTTAAAAAAAAGAAAATACAGAAGATTTTGGAATCAAACCAAGACATTTGAATGTTACATTGCTACGTAAAATTCTGAAAGTAGTTTGACTAAAAAATTGTGCCAGGTTTCGCTGAACTACGCCTTTTTATACATGGCCACAAAAATTACTTCTGTTTTTTCACGTTCGAACCGCTACTTCTTTTGCCATTATCTTTGACCTAGAATCGCGTTCTCCATAAACTTTAGCATAGATAACATTGCTTTCTTAGTGCTATAATTTAAGGGTTAAGAAAACGTAAAAATATTTTTTGTTTAAAATGTTATTGCATTTTTGATGCGTACGACTGTCACGTTCAACACTTTGGAATTACCCATATATGGGTATCAAATTTTTTCAATTTATCAAAGTGTAAAAAATAACAATTACATACAATACAAAAACAAAATTTATAAAAAATCTTTTCGCGATTCTATATTTGTATAAAGTGTGCACGATTCCATTTTGTTTGCAATATGACGTGATCGATTACTTCAATTTGAAAAGCAAAACATTATTTCCACATATTTTATCTATATCGTCTTGTTAAAGTACATGTAAGAAATTCGAAAAACAGAAAAAATACATTTTTTAAAAATGGTCCAGCCAGCTCTTTGATTGTCAACGCTAGAACCAAAATATTTTGGGAATCAACTTAAAACATGTCAAGCTTTATTTTTAGAGGGTAACAAAATCCCTTTTTTTTAGTCGCTTTAATATACATATATAAAATACAAATACCGGAAATGTTTCTACCCATTTCCGCTGTAGACTCTGAAACCATCCAACCGGTGTGGTCCAGATCGGTCTAATTAGAAATCAATTTTGTGAAGATGGTTTTAGGATATATATTTTTTCAAGACTAGGGCCATGAAGGGGGTTAGGGGGCAATTTCCGCCTCTCTAAAACTACCTAGAAGAATCTTATGAAATTAAGAACTTAGATAGATCCCTATTTAGACAGACACATAAGATACGCATTTTTCAAAAATGTGACGACGAAGGGAGGGAAGCACACGCAGGTATCCGCTAGTATTTTATAAAAGTCTAATGATGCTTCCCTCATTTTTGCATCAGGTCACTACTTGAAACAAAGATCTTAAAATAATGACATTATTGTAAAATCTATTTAAGACAAAACAGTTTCAGGTAATAAATCTAGTGTTCAAAAAACTGAGTTCTTTTCATATAAATTTTACTACACGATCAATCGTCTATCAAATGGAAACAGTACTTAAGCTCCTTAACCTACCCGAACCAAGACACCCACACAGAAAAAATTATTTTTCCAATTCAAACAAAAAATTTGTAGAATCAAACAATTTTTTGTCTAAAATCGGTCCTACAAACAAATTCGCATATTCAAACAATTTATTTGCATTTTGTTTATTGAAAAAAAACGCCGATTTTTTCAAACAAATAATATTACAGAATCAAACAAAACGTTTACTGAAATTCATATAAATTTCAAACAAATAATTTTGCTGAATCAAACAAAAAAGTTTTGGCACAAGCAAAGACGCGCACACAAGCAAGCACTGTTGGCGAAAATGAAGCAGAGCAGAGCGGCCGGCTGGCTTTGAGACACCTTTTTTTGTTGGAATAATTTTTGAACGAAGTCATATTTATACTCACAGTGTTTTTCTTCATCACTCACTGTTGCTTTATCCTTTCCTTTGCTAATGAAGAAGAAATGTAACCAAAAACGGCGGCAGACCGACTCGATATGTTTTCCGCCATCATTCTATTTTTGTATTGATGTATTTAAACAAACTATTTGAAAAAATTGAATACGGGATTTTGTTTTTTTTTTACCAACTTTGAAACCAACCAAAAATTTATTTTGTTTCTTATAATGTGTTTTTTCTGTTGTTTAAAAAAATGAAACGTTTTTTTTACCTGCTATTGTTTTTGTTGTTTTTTTACTACAAACCTCGTCATGCTATTCTATAATTTTTCTTATTGCTGTACTTTTTTAAAGCGTCCAAAAATAGACTGCATGTGTTTTTTGTTGTAGTTCTTATATTTCACATAAAGAAGTGTTGCTTACAATCAATAAAAAAATGCAAAAAGACGACAACATTAAAGAGCGTTAAATATTTCATACAAAAATAATGAAAACTTCAAACCAATAGCGCGTTTATTAAATTTTTGAATAGTTGTCCACATTTTTGTTGGTTAAATAAAAATCAAACAAAAATATTGATTGAATCAGTAAAAAAATTTGTAAAAATCAAAAAAATTTTCAATATAATTCGGCAATAATTTTTTCTGTGCAGATAAAAATCCTTTTTTAATATCATCACCTTCAAAATAATTATTCTTAACAAAAAACATAAAATTGTCACCGGCACCCATATTATGACTAAGTTCGTTCTCCATCAAGAAGCCACAACCATGGTCGCCACTAAACATGTTATGGTTAACAATAGCAAAAATATCTTTAAAACCTGTAACACTAATATTCCCTGCATGCAGTCTAAACGATGAAAGATAAAACTGGTGAATCCTTCATTTGTTAAACGATGAACCTTTATTTGTATTCCTAAAGCTTCGTTCACAATGGTAGCAACAATTTAATTTTTTCTTCTATTTTGTTTCTTCCCAAAGTATTTCATATAATTTCTTTTAATTTTTTGGACAAAAATGTAACTGAATTTTTTTTTTAAATAATAATAAATGACGTTTATAATATTTTTATTTAGTTTTGAATGAAAATTTTTAAAAAATGTATTAAAACAAGTACCAATAAATACGTAATATTGTTGTGGGCAAAATTTGGTAGCGAAAAAAATTGTTGCTTTATTGTGAACACCAAGTGAAAATGTTGCTAACCATTGTGAACGAATCTTAAGGATTACAAATAGATGTTCATCGTTTAATAAGCTTAATAGTTTTTTTAAGGAGCTTATTTGTTTTATCCTATAAAATTATCCAAATTTATTATAACAGGTCAGCTACATAGAAAAAATACTCCAACATTTTTCACCAATTAAAGCATTAATCAAAAATAAAATCAGTTTTAATTAAAAATTTAATCAAGTGAATTAAACGTTTAATTGATACTATTAATTTGTTTACTGGTGCAGATTTCATTAATTTTTTTAATTAATATTGCAAACTTTTTGATTGAAATCTATTTTTACTTTTTTTTTCTGTGCACTATTAACCTAAGCTTTCGACCAATAACGTATAACTTACTTGCTTCTTAAGCTTTTTAAGTTTCTTGAAACTTTTAAAAACATTTTTATTTATGCGAATATTTGTACCTGCAAGAAAAAATAGAGAAAAATTCTTTATTAAAAACGTTTATTTAAAAAATTATTATTATTTTAATATTAAAAAAAAAAAAAATTATTTTGCAAAATCCAAAGAAAAAGCTTCCTGTCTCGTTCAAAATTTAATAACAAATAATTTACTAATCAAACATCGTGCAACAACAATGAAGAAATAACCTGCCCCTGCCATTTAAATACGTGATGAATCGAGCACTTCCTTCACTAAAATGCATTTTCATAATATTTTTCTTTATATAATTTACTTAATTAATATTTAACCAGTTTGTTAATACTTAATTTAAAAGAAAAAGAAAAAAATTCCAAAAAAAAACCAAACACGTACAATAAAGTGTGTTATAAATTTGTTAACAATCGTAAATAATATTTCAATAATTCAATAAGAGAAATATTTTATAAAATTTTACTTAAAAAAAAATTTCATTATTGCAAATAAAATGTTTCCCTTTAACAAATTCATTATCAATGAAACTCGGGGAGTTGTCCACATACGACCAAGTCTAATGAATCTTGTTGGGTCTACTCTCTTGTTTTCTATATAGAATATAAAAAAAAAATAAGAAACCTCTGAATGAAACCTACTCATGCCGGAAATCATCGTTGAACGTGTTAATGCCACTAGATGTGTAGACATTGGAATAGAATTTTTTATTTTTTTGTTGGATGTGTTTATAAATTTGTGTACTACTATTTTTTCTTTTTATACCCTTCACCACAGGTGGAAAAGGGTATATTTAAGTTTGTCATTCCGTTTGTAATTTCTACAATATTGATCTTAGACCCTATAAAGTATATATATTCTGGGTCCTTATGAGGAGAGAAGTTGATTTAACGATATCCGTCCGTTTGTCCGTCTATCCGTCCGTCTGTCCGTCTTACGTTTGATATGTGTTTTCCGGAGACTCCAGACATGATAGCGGCTACGTTGTTTTACATTTATGTCACAAATAGTCCACCATTTCTTGCTATTGAAATTCAGCCAGATCGGTCCAACAATGGCTGAGATATGACCAAAAAACCACGACTGCCTCTAATTTTTCCAAAAAATCCCTTGTGGTTGTTGTATTTTTATTACTTTTTTCTGTATATCTGGAGAACGGCAAGAGCCAAAGCTTTAAAATAAGTCACAAACATTTAGGTTATAAATATACACCATCCTACAAAATGTGGGCGGGATTGGAGAAGTAGGCGTGGTACCTCTCATACAAAAAGTATTAAAAATTGTATAAAAACCTGAATTTTTTGACTGTAATATGACCTATGGTTACGCCTTATATATCAGAAGATCGGAAATAATAATAAATAATAAAAATAGAAAATATTTGCTGAAAAACTCGGGAAAATCGGTTCAAATACGAAAAAGTTATGACCAAAATATTAATTTTTTTTTTGAAAAATACCCATTTTCAGGATCCATTGATCTTCCCGAGTCCACGTTTTATAGCCAAAATAACTGGCAAATTTCTTCTTTAATACGTCGGTATATAAATCGGTTAAGAAATAGCAGAGTTATGACCAAAATACTGAAATCCTAAAAATTCCTCTTTTTATACCCTTCACCTCAGGTGGAAAAGGGTATATATAAGTTTGTCATAACGTTTGTAATTTCCACAATATTGATTTTAGACCCCATAAAGTATATATATTCTGGGACCTTATGAGGAGAGAACTTGATTTAACCATGTCCGTCTGTCCGTCTGTCCGTCTTACGCTTGATATGTGTTTTCCGGGAAAACCAGACATGATAGCGGCTAGGTTGTTTTACATTTATGTCACATATAGTCCACCATTTCGTGCTATTGAAATTCAGCAAGATCGGTCCACAAATGGCTGAGATATGATCAAAAAACCACGACTGCCTCTAATTCTTTCCAAAAATCCCTTGTTGTTGTTGTATTTTTATTGCTTTTTTCTGTATATCTGGAGAACGGTAAGAGCCAAAGTTTCCAAATTAGGTACACACATTTAGGTTGTCAATACACACCACCCTACAAAATGTGGGCGGGATTGGAGAAGTGGGCGTGGTACCTCCCGTACAAAAAAAATTAAAAATTTTATAAAAACCTAAATTTTAGGGCTGTCATATGTCCTATGGATATGACTTATATACCAAAATATCGGAAATTTAGTAGAACATATTTTATAAAGAACTCGGGAAAATCGGTTCAGATACAAAAAAGTTATGACCAAAATTAACCATGGATCTTCCCGAGTCCAAGTTTTATAACACAAATAAATGGTAAATTTCTTGCTAAACACGTCGGTATATAAATCTGTCAAATCGGTTAAAAAATGGCTGAGTTATAATCCAAATACTGAAATCCCAAAAGTTACTCTTTTTATACCCTCCACCACAATTAGTTGTGAAGAGGGTATATTCAGTTTGTCATTCCGTGTGAAACTTTTTTACTATTCATCTCAGACCCTATAAAGTATATATATTCTGGGTCCTTGAGTAATTTTAAGTCGATTTAGCCATGTCCGTCTGTCTGTCCGTCTGTCCGTCTGTTGAAAACACGCTCACTTTCGAAAAACTTAAAAGAAATCAACAAGCTTGATGTCAAATTGCTTGTAGTTATCCTAAGCAGTTTGGGATTGAAATTCAGCAAAATCGGTTCAATAGGATCTGAGCTATGAATCAAAATGTGGAACCACCACCTAAAAAAAATTGATAATTTTGTTACAAAAACTAACATAAATGGTGGAAATATGCACAGAATGATATAAGATTTCGCAACAACTCGTTTTATTCAACTGGAAATCACGCTGTGAAATTTCGTGAAGATCCGTCAATAATTTACCCTAGGCCCCATATAAGCCCTACTCCCGGAAAACAGTATATTAAGCCTAAAACCCTAACTAACAATGCTATCATTACAAATTTTGGCAAGTCAGAGTTACATAGGACTAAAAATTAAACTGTTAAGTTTCGTGAAGATCGGTCCATAATTTTCCGTAGGCCCCATATAAAACTTACTTCCGGAAAACAACTTAGTACGCCTAAAAACGTAAAAAATAATGCTATCATAACAAAATTTGGTACATCAAAGTTTTATAGAACTAAAAATAAATCTTTGAAATTTCGTGAAGATCGGTTCATAATTTACCATAGGCCCCATATAAACTTTACTCCCGGAAAACAACTTAGTACGCCTAAAAACGTAAAAAATAATGCTATCATAACAAAATTTGGTACATCAAAGTTCTATTGGACAAGAAATAAAATTGTGTTATTTCGTGAAGATCGGTCCATAACTTACCCTGGGCCCCATATAAACCCTACTCCCTGAAAACAGTTTAGTACGCCTAAATCCGTAAAAAATAATGCAATCATAACAAAATTTGGTACATCAAAGTTTTATAGAACTGGGAAAAAGACTGTGAAATTTCGTGAAGATCGGTCCATAATTTACCCTAGGCCCCATATAAACCGTTTAGTCGCCTAAATCCATAATTAATAACAAATCGTCACAGTTTAAGATAATAATAACATCATACATATATTACTCCTTAAACATTCGAACTGTCGGTGGAGGGTATCAAAGATTCGGCACAGCCGAATATAGCACTCTAACTTGTTATAATTAAGTTTGTTTTTTTTATAATTAAGTTTGCTTAAATATATGTACACATATGTAGGTATATATATATATATGCCTAAAAGCCAATTTAATGGAAATATTATTTTTAAGCACGTTGGTATATAAATCTGCCAAATCGGTTAAAAATGGTTAAGTTATGTGCAAAATACTCCAAAAAAGGACTAAAAACATTAACATTTTTATAAAAGCTAAAATTTTAGAGCTGTATTATGACCCATTCATACGTTTTAGATATCAAAATATCGGAAATCTTTAGAAAAACTCGGGAACTTAGAAAAAAAGTAATGTCAAAAATATAGTTTTTTTTTAATACCTATTTTCGTGAACCATAGAACTTCCCGACTACAAGTTTTATCACCAAAGTAAATGGTAATTTTATACTTTAAGATGTCGGTATGACCAAATACTGAAATTCGATCAAAACTTAACGTGCTATATATTAATTAAACTTTTAATATATTTAATAGCACGCAATCATGTGCAAATAATTAAATAAAACTAAACTATATATATTTTATAAATATACATATATATATATACATATGTATATTTAAATATATATATAAACTTCTGTTCTTTCCAAACCATGGTGAAGGGTATATAAGATTCGGCATAGCCGAATATAGCACTCTTACTTGTTTATAATTAAGATTGTTTTTTATACCCTTCACCGAAGGTCCTACACCCTATAAAGTATATATATTCTGGGTCCTTATGCAAAGCGAAGTTCAAATCCGGTTGTCGTCTCTTCTTCCTTTTTTTTATCAAACGGAAGTGTTGCAGAAATTATTTTTAAATATATTTTTATACTCCCCTCCACCACAGGGGAGGGTAGTAATTTAGTTTGTTATTCAGTGTGGACCACTATTATTTAATTAACTAATGAAAGTTTCTTCTCTGAGAAATATGTTGCATATATGTTACATGATCTACGTTTTTTTTATTCTTTTGTACAAAAAATTCAGCTGTTGGAAAAATTTTAATTTCTTTTGTGAATATGTTGCATGAAAAACATGTAAAAATGTTGCATATTTAACCCTCATTTTTATTTAAGGTGTATTTAAAAATTTTTAACAAAATAATTTTTTTTATCAAACGGAAATGTTGCGGAAATTATTTTTAAATATATTTTTATACTCCCCTCCACCACAGGGGAGGTTAGTAATTTTGTTTGTTATTCAGTAATTTTGTTTGTTATTATTTAATTAACTAATGAAGGTTTATTCTCTGAGAAATATGTTGCATATATGGGTAATTCTATAGTGTTGAAAGTGACAGTCGTACGCATCAAAAATGCAATAACATTTTAAACAACAAATATTTTTTCGTTTTTTTAACCCTTAAATTATAGCACTGTTATCTTTGTTGAAGTTGATGGAGGGCGCGATTCTAGGTCAAAGATAATTGCAAAATAAGTAGCGGTTCAAACGTGAAAAAATAGAAGTAGTTTTTGTGGCCATGTTTAAAAAGGCGCAATTCAGCGAAACCTGGCACAATTTTATAGTCAAACTACTTTTAGAATTTCACGTACATAACAATGTCACATTAAAATGTCTTTGGTTTGATTCCCAAATCTTCTGTATCTGTGCTGATACGTGATATTTCGAACGTGAAATTTTATCCATACTAATTTAACAGAATAATGATTAAAACTAAATAAAAATTTACCGTTAATCCGAATCACATATTTCTCTTCGAACTCCTTCTTAGATTACAGACCATGTAAGGACATTTTTAGGAATAATTGTCTTTCTAAAATTTGTTTCTTGAATTCAATTCTACGTCTTGTTTTATTGAAATAATACTACATTGTAGTAACTGTCACTAAACACGTCCATTAAGAATAGATGTGTGACTGGTCAAATGGTGTCAATTGAACCCCTCCAATGACAACCCCATGTAAAAGTGATAGGTATAATTCATAGAAAGTGTTTAAACTAGAACCGGTCTCTACCACCAAAGACCTACACTCAAAAAATTTTCTTCACAGATCCAATGAAATTTACATTAAAATTCAACCTATGTAACCTTTCATTGGATTAATGAAATGTTTAATAAAATCAATGAAAATTTTGCATTAGTTTAATGACAAACGTTTATTTTATCCATTTTTTCAGTGAGGATTCATAAAATCAATGAAAATTTTGTCATTGATTTTATTAATCCTTCATTAATCCAATGAAAGGTTACATAGGTTGAATTTTAATGTAAATTTCATTGGATCTGTGAAGAAAATTTTTTCAGTGTATCACGGCACTACTTTGGTGTCAGTTCGCTTCCCTCTAGGGATATCATCTCTTTTAAAGAAAACATACAAAAAAACTTCCAAATAAGATATTACGTTTGTGCAACTTTGCAGTCTGCTTGTTCATCTAAGTAAACGAATTTTTGGGGGAATTTTTAAAATTTGTAAAATCTTAACAAACAAAATCATAAAAAATATGCTTTTAATAAAAATACATGATCTACATTTTTTTTATTCGGTTGTACAAAAAATACAGGCGTTGGAAAATTTTTTAATTTCTTTTGTGAATATGTTGCATGAAACACATGTAAAAATGTTGCATATTTTACTTGAATTTCTATTTAAGTTGTTCATACTTCTCTTTTTTAAAAAGGTTTTATTTTGTAAGTCATGATAAATACAGCTAATAATTTCGAGAAAATACTGCTTTAACACAAAATATAAAACTTCTTACATATTAAAATGGAAATACGGGCAATATACATCGTGCGTTTTGGTTGAAGCACCCATAATATTTTTATCGTTTAAGTTTTTTGCACGTTGAGGTTGTATGTATATAATGTAACATATTTTTCTCAGAAAATCAATCGCCATAAGACCCCACGGTCTATTCAAATCGAAAGTCTGTGAGTAATTCTAAAGGGCCAAATAAGAAATACAAGCAGTTTTACAACAACAATATGTTTGTGTGAATATTAAAAACATTGCGCAAACTTTGACAAAGTATGGAATTCCTAAAGTCATCTGTTGAAACGCAAATAAATTTAATTAGCGCATCATTTTAATTGGCAATGCTTTTGCAAAGTTTAAAATGACAATGCAATTGATTTGCAGTATTGTAAAATCCAGAGTGTCCACCGGGAAGGTATACTACACCAATACCCCGGCTTGCGTCGTTAATTGGGTCCGTAAAAAATTCGACGCACAGCGAAGCACGATTTTCAATAAATTTGTATTGATTTTCATTTAATTGGTTCCGAAGTTCATAATTTTAGCTGAAAAAATTAACTTTGATTTGATAGATTTTACAACGAATGATTTTATTTTAGATCTTCAAATAAAGTTAAAGCTTTCTTTTGAATAACCATTTGTTTTAAGGGCATTCATCGCTGATTTTGATCTTCAATCCAAATAATAAGAAATGGCTGCATTTTTTTCACGAAAGATGTTCTTGTTTCATCAAATTTCTTAATTTTATCAGCGTCACAGTAACAGCAAATGGATTTTAATGTAGAGGGGGCTAGTTCAAGGTTTCTTTCAATATCAACCGCCTTTTTCCCTGATTTAGAAGGCGTCATAATGCCTAGTTTTTGTTCTTAGCTTATTTGCTTTTTTTTGACTCGTTGCTGCTTTACTTCAGCAAATTTTATTTGAAACCAGTTGCAATCAGCAGACAACCTTCACATAAATATTTGCATTAGACTTCAACGGGAAATCCCCTTTTTCTGTTTAAGCTTTGTACAAACATTTTTATATTAACGACGCAAAGTGTAACAAAATCGAAGCAACTTCGAAGCCATGCGACGCAAAGTGAAACAAAATAGACCCAACTTCGAAATCACAAAAATTTTAAAAAGACGCAACTTCGAAAACGACCCAAACCGGGGTATTGGTGTACTTTGTTTGTTTTTAATTTTTGTTTTAATGAAAGAGAATGGATCTTATGTATATTGATAAACGTTTTATTTTATGTCAGCAATTATGTATGTTTGGATTACAATATCAGGTAAATGTCAGTCTCTGTTAGCCTCACAAATGCGAGCGCTTTTGATTTCATTTTTCATTTCATTTAATATGTAAGCCTGATCGTTACATCCAACAATTTTTATATGAGCTGAATAATGCGCTTTATGTGTCAAAAATGTTTTGCTTTAAAGTGGGAACTCGCCATATAAAACTCATGCCTTCCGTAAGCGCAATGGTAAGCGAAACGTTTGTGTTTCTCCCTTACAAAACTGCTTCGTTGGAAGCTCCATTTTTTATTGGGTTGTGGTCCATGCTTTGGCCAATCACCTACTGACCATCTTTCTTAGAAATCATTCACTACACGATAAATAGTGCGTTTTTTTGGCACGTTGTTTTTCCCAAAAATTTCACGTAACTTTCTCATCGTCACTGTAATCGTTGATTGATTTTGATAAAATGTATTAACGATTAAAACACGTCGGCTTATCGAATATTTTTCCATAATAAATTTGCCTCGTGTCTACTTCACGAGTCCCAAATATGAGCTGTCAAGACTAATGTTTACCAAAATGGCGGCAAAACAAAGTAGTATACCTTCCCGGCGGACACCCTGTAAATGTAAATGCTGGATGAACACTGCATTGACGTTGCATACAGACATTGAGGAAAGCACCCACTATTCCTCGTTTCATCCATGAGTTTATTTTATGTTTATTTCTTTAATAATTGTTTAAATTAAATAATTTTTAGTTTTTATTGTTATTTAATCACTTTTACCACTTTACATAATTATGATAACTTTAATTATCATTTTGCTGTCTTTATTCTAAAAAAATTTAATTTTTCTTATCATAAATAATTTCATTGCTTTTATGACTTCCGCTTTTTTAAATAAAAAAAAATTAAATGACTAAATAATAAGAATGTCTATAGAAAAGTAGGGTATTCTTAATACACACACTCTTTTTGGACTTACACAAACACTCACTCCAAATTCATTCATAAATTGCTTTTAAAGTTTGTTTTATTTTTTTCTGAAATTTTTAATTTTTTTGAGTGGACGTAGTAGAATCATTCAATAAAACGCATGAATGAACTTTTTTTTACTGTTTAGAAATTTTTTTTTTTTAATGCATTTTAAGTTTATTTTCATTTTTTAATTTATCTTTATAACGAGTCTTTAAGCGCAGAAAATAACAAAAATATGCAGTCATGTTATTTGGCTCTCTTTGTGTTTACAGAAAATATGAAAACATCACTGTAAGACTTACACTCACTCATATAAACCAACAGTGTAAGTTTATATGATTGAGAATATTTATTAAATAATAACAGAAAAACACATTGATGTTGTTGTTGTAGCTAAAGGCAATTTTTATTGTTGTTTTTGGGTTTCAATAATAAACGACAGTGATGTATCATTCGTTTTTACTTGGTTCAATGTGCAAGTGTTGTTGTTGATCCCTCATATTGCCTTTATTGTTGTTGTTGCTTTGTTTTGTTTTTAAACGCTTCACCACAGGTGAAAAGGGTGTCAAAAAGTTTGTCATTCCGTTTGTAATTTCTACAATATTTTTGTTAGACCCTATAAAGCAGAGTTGATTAGCTGATATTTGGCTGTCCGTGTGTAAGTTAAAATACGTTTTCCGAAGACCTCAGATATGATTAGGACTAGGATATTTATGTCACATGCACAGAAAAAAATAAAAATTGATTTTAATTAAAAAATTTGTGGTATTAATTAAAAAATTAATTAAATTTGAACCAGAAAACAAATTAAAAACATCAATTAATTGTTTAATTCATTTGATTAAAAGTTTGATTCACTTGATTAAATTTTTAATTAAAACTGATTTTCAAAGTTTCGTTATAATGTGCTAAATTCCCATTTCATACTATTGACAAATTGAAGTTTATTGTTGATGGGATAAGCTATTCCTATGCGAATTTCACTGGTTGCTTAGGCCAGATCGTCAGGAAACTTCATCCAAAGATTTAAGAAAAACTAAAGGTATTATACAAATAAAACTGTTAAGCGAATAAGAATTTTAAGCCCCCGTTTTAATTGTAACAATATCAAAGCTTAAACAAAAACAACAACTGATTTTATTTTTGATTAATGCTTTAATTAGTGAAAAATTTTGGAGAATTTTTTCTGTGTATGATCCGTTAAACTTTGCTTTTGAAATTCACCCAGATCGGTGCACAAACGGCTGCCATAAGAGCAAAAAAAAAACACGATAGCCTCCTATTTTTACCCAGAAATCAGTAGTTCTACAAATAAAAGCTGCACTTTTTGAAATCTCCTTATAATTTAAGAACTTTGTTTGTTTTTACTGTTACCTTAAATAACTAAATTGAAAACTGGTAGTAAAATTAGCTTAAGCGGCTCATAAATGACCCAGTTTTAGACAAATAACTTCCTTTCTCTTTCTGAAAAATGGTTTTGGCACAGCAGCGTCTATACCATAGAATTGCCTTTTTTAGATATTTCAGATATAAAAGGAGTATTTCATATTAAAAATCCATTATTTAATCTGGCTTAAATACAAGTGCACTTCCCAGCGCAATCGTTGTTACTTAGTTTGTGCAGCTCGCAGTTCTCTTATACTCCTCTTTAGCACAGATCGGGCCATAAATGTTGCGATAGATTTTTCTCTCAAAAATACCTAACACTGCTTCATCTGTTTCGCAAGTACCAAGGTTTACCGCCATAAAGAAGCACAGGAATAATAAGTGTGTTGTATGTACATTGTTGTATTACTTTGTCGAGGAAATGCTCTGTTCTTAAAATGTCTGCTTTCCTCAAAGTAGCATATATTTGCCAGCACGATCCTTCGCCTTATTTCAATGCTGACATCATTATTTCTACTTATGGCGGAGCCGAGATAGATAAACTCTTTGACTACCCCGACTTTACAACTACCGGCTTTCCAATGTCACCCTTCTAGCAAAGCGACGTTTGTCTAACAGTTGCAGGCATAATTTAGGTTTTGTCCTCGTTCACCATCAGACCTATCGTTGTCGATTTCTTCACAATTCTGGAAAAATCACCAGTTACATCCCGCTCTATCTTTCTGAAGGTGTCAATATCGTCCGCATATGCAAGAAGGATGTGTTTAATATTAAACTTGCCTGTTTTATTAACTTCTGCTTTTTACCAATATATTTTCTCAGTCAGTATGTTGAAAAAGTAACACGATCAGCTGGCACCCTAACGGAAACTTCTTGTAGTGGTTTATAGTTCAGAAAGGTCACTTTTTATTTTTAATGAGGATTGAGCGTCACTCAGAGTCATTCTACAAAGCCGTACAAGTATTGATGTGATCTCATACGCAGACGTAGGCCATGTTCGTTATTGCATCACTGCCCTAAAATACTTTGCTAAAGCAGATGACTCACAAACAAGTTTCAAATACGGAGTAGCAAAATGGCTCCTGCTATAAAGATCATCAGCAAACTTGCATTGGCAGTGTAAATCAATGTTTGATTGAACGATTCATATCAGTGTTGGCCCATATTTTCCAAAAATGTAAAGCTATGAAAAACTGCTTTTTCAATACTACGGTGTGAAGGGTATTTAAGATTCGGCAAAGTCAAATGTGGCACATTTACTAGGCTAATTTACACACAACACCAATCTTATGTTTTGTTTTGTTTTGTTTTTCGTTAAAGCAGTCTAGTGACCGATGAGGTTGTTGAATAAACACAGTTCTGTATATGACATACAAAGAGTTATCCATTTTTCGGTTTCAAAAGTAAAGTTAAATAAAACCCACATAAAGCTATGATTTCGATTAAACTTTTATGTCATTAAAATGTTTGGACTTTGCCATTTAAATGATCGCCTTTGGGCTGGTTGCATCAGTCTATCCTTTTGAGGTAGTTGCGGGTGGTATCTTAGCGATAACGTAAGGAATGACTTTTTTCCAATGCTCCAACGTTAGGAAATTATGCGCGTAGACCCAGTATTTGACGTAGCCCTACAAAAAAAAAAACCTAACTTCGTCAAATCGCATGACCATGGTGGCCATTTACGTTGCCAAAATAAACACAATAAAGCCAAAATCGGTTGTCTTGTTAAAACCACATATCGTCCAGTTCATAATCCCTAATTGCAGACCAAAAAAGTCTTAAGATATGCCCAATTACTGAGTATGCCGTGAAATCGATAAATTCGTATTATCCACCACACTTCCAGAAACGTCATTTTCGGCAGTTCGCTCATTGCGATGACTGACAGGCCTAACGACATCTGCAACACTTCCAATCTCTTTAAATTTTAATTATAGACCCTAATTGTGTAAAACGCAACACAATCTTGCCAATTCCTTGCACAGTAGGTCGATTTGTAAAGTAAAAGTTTTACCTTTTGTACGCGTTTTTCGGCTGTTTAGCGATCCATACTCGTAAATGTCACTTCAGACGACAGATATTTAACAGCTAACAGCTTTGTTGAAGCGACGGTTTTGAAACCACTAAATGGATAACCGTGTACTATATGTATACTTATTTTCGTAAGTTGACGTTGTTGCTGTTTATGTATTTTATTATTGTTGCTTCTATGTTGTTTATGCTTTATTAGGTCTACAGGTCACGTGTTTGGCGTGAACATAAATAACAACAACAACTACTTTGTGAATGAATTATAAACAAAAACATTTGCATTTACATACGTACCTTTAAGAAATTTATTTCAACTAAAGTTCAACAATAGTTTTAATATAATAGTATGTTCACATTTGGGTTTTTAAACGCGTTTAAGCAAAATGTTGATTTAGCTAATCAAAGCCGTTCACATTACATTTGAGATGATTAATGGTGTTTTCTTTTCTACAAAAAATGTGACATTTTATTTTTTTAAAAGTGCAATTTGGTGTATGTTTCTTAAAAATTTTGCTCCCGTTAAGGGTGGCTTGCTTTATTCTAAAAAACTCACCCTTTTCGGGAGTAAAATTTTTAAGAAACAGACACCAAATTGCATTTTTTTAAATAAAATGTCACATTTTTTTGTAGAAAAGAAAACACCATAAGATGACAAATGATTAAGAAAAAACACACACACAAGCACACAAAAAAACAACAAACAAATTTCAATTTCTTTAAAGTATTAAAAATGGATAAAAACACTTTTATAAAGTTATCAGAAGATTATTTTAATCAATTTAATGATGAAATTGTGAAAATTTATGAATTATTTAAGGAAAAAAAAAAATAAAAACATTAAGCAGACATCTTGGCCGGTTGTACACAATCGAGCAATTCTACATTATTAGGGTATGTTCAGTGGATTCTATGTGGTTTATGAAGTGATTTATAGTATGTTCACATTTGGGTTTTTAAACGCGTTTAAGCAAAATGTTGATTTAGCTAATCAAAGCCGTTCACATTACATTTGAGATGATTAAGATGACAGATGATTAAGAAAAAACACACACACAAGCACACACAAAAACAACAAACAAATTTAAATTTCTTTAAAGTATTAAAAATGGATAAAAACACTTTTATAAAGTTATCAGAAGATTATTTTAATCAATTTAATGATGAAATTGTGAAAATTTATGAATTATTTAAGGAAAAAAAAAATAAAAACATTAAGCAGACATCTTGGCCGGTTGTACACAATCGAGCGATTCTACATTATTAGGGTATGTTCAGTGGATTCTATGTGGTTTATGAAGTGATTTAGCTGTAATCATGTCGATTTGAAGTGATTAACAAATCACTTCAATGTATGGGTAATCATCTCGATTTTGAAGTGATTAGAGCTTAATCACGTTCGAACTGCTTAAACGCGTTTAAGAAGCCAAATGTGAACATACTATTAGTTGTAATCATGTCGATTTGAAGTGATTAACAAATCACTTCAATGTATGGGTAATCATCTCGATTTTGAAGTGATTAGAGCTTAATCACGTTCGAACTGCTTAAACGCGTTTAAGAAGCCAAATGTGAACATACTATTAAAGACCAGACAGAAGTTTAAAATAAATAAAAATTTTAAAACATTTATGGCCAATTTTCAGGATTGATATTAAAACACATTTATTTTTAAAATTGTTTTAAATACAAAATTCTCTTCTTCACTAAAAACTTAAGTGAAACTTAATTCACCGATGTGGTACGCTTAATTTCAACTTGAGTTTCCATTGTAATATTTTAGCAAGGTCACCTCAATATCACAACAATACAACAACAACAGGCAAAGCATTAACAGTCAGCTGTTTTTTTTCAGACCACCTTGTAAATAAATACACTTTTTTATATTTATTTTTTGTATTTAGTAGTGCTACCATACTTTTATCTTAATTAAATAAGACTTTTCACATAAAACTCAAAAAACCAATCTGTTTTAAATACGATTTAAGTTTGTTATGAAAATTAACTTAATATTGATTTAAATACTATCCTGAAAATTGGGCGTTAAAGTTTTTTCAATTTTAAAATTTAAATGTTTATTATTTAATAGAAGGAAAACAACGGACAAAATAGAAACCACGATCACTCCTTCTTCTTGGCTAAACGAAAAAATTAATGTACGGAACAAATCATATTTTTTTTTTTTTTTTTTTGAGTTTGTATTTGTTTGTCTTAATTGTTTAAATTTCTTCGGTTGCCGATCTCTAAAAATAGCAACTGAATAAAGTTACCTTACTTTATATTTATAAATTTTTATTTGAGTTGCGTTGCCAGACATAATCGACTTATAAATCGACTTAGAATAACCGGATCACGTTTTGGTTCATGACTTTTTTTATACCCAACCGATTTTGCTGATTTTCTTAGGACAACTACACCGATAGAAAAGACGTCATGTATTTTGACATTAGTTCTAGGAAAAGGGTCTTCGATTTGGACCCCATGATATTTTTCATCATTGTGATGTTAGCCTTAACATCACTTGGCCAAATTGTCATCAGGTAAAATTACGTCATCAATTGGATGACACATCGACATCACAGAAATGACGTATCGGAAACAGTTCAATAAAAAATGTCATCAGTGCGATGACTCAGTAACATCGGAGAAAGGCATACTGTGAAATTTCGTGAAGATCGGTACATAATTTACCCTGGGCTCCATAGAAACCCTAGTCCCGGAAAACAGTTTAGTACACCTAAAACCATAATTAATAATGCTATCATAACAGAAATTGGTACGTCACAGTTTTAAAGGACTAGAAATGACACTGTGAAATTTCGTGATGATCGGTCCATAATTTACCCTAGGCCCCATATAAACCCTACTACCGGAAAACAGTTTAGTCGCCTAAAACCATAATTGATAACAAATCGTAACAGTTTAAGATAATAATAACATCATACAGATATTACTCCTTAAACATTCGAACTGTCGGTGGAGGGTATTAAAGATTCGGCACAGCCGAATAAAGCACTCTAACTTGTTTTGTATTTATTTTGTTATGTAGTTTGATTGTTGTCGGATAAAATATATTTTTTAAAAGTAAAAACTATTAATTTTAAACGAATATGCTGATCAATAAATAAAAAATTTAAAAACTAATGTAAAAATCATTTGTTTTAAATTTAATGTTAATGATCCGTTTTCTAAATGAATTTTGATTGGTTTAAAATAAATATTTGTTTTAATTTAACTTCATTATATTTTGAGGGTATGAAATTGCATTTAGACAATGAAAATTTTCATTTACCCAAGGAAAATTTTTTTATGAAAATGATTCATTAAATATATGAAGCATTTTTCTTTCAGTGTACTTTTACTTTTTAAACATAAAAATACTGTTAAAAATACACAAAATGTGGCATCGAATTGATGTTACTTAAGCCTAGATTACACTATCTCACAAGTCTTACGTATTCCATAATACTTTGTGAGATAGAAATCTAATGCGTTTTGTTGCGACTGTCAAAAAATCTAATGTAACATGACAGTTTGTGTTCAGACCATCACACAAAGTATAAACACTCACACATGAAATAAAATGCAACCCTGATCCAATGAAAAGTATTATTGTTTAGAAATTTTTCAAAAAACGATGAAGTCGTATGGGATGTCAAAATTTTTTCATAATACTTGTCATTTTAGTGACACATTGCATTCACACTATCACACTTTGTCATATTACTTGAGTTTTTGACATGTATTAATACAAAGTATAATAGTGTAATCTAGCCTTTAGTCATAGCATAGATGACGCTCAAAATATGACAAAATTTTATGATGACGTTCGTCATTGGATTGATGTCACATTTTGCCTTATTGTTGCCATTTTTTTATGACATTGATGTCACAATTATGAAGTTAGGGCATCATCAATATGAAGATGCATTTTTCTATGAGTGATACCCAAATGTATCTTGTTTTATTAAATCTTTTGAAAGTGAGCGTGGCACGAAAATGTACATAAGGACTCAAAATTTATATATACATAAATTGTATATACTACATATGTATGTATGTATATTTTATGGGATAAAAGATGATGAATATAATTTTTTACAGTTCTCACGAAACAATAACCAAACTATACTCTTTATCAATAAAATTCCTTAAAACTTTAAATATTCCCATGGACGGCTTTCAACAGTTTCTTTGAAGTTTTCTGATATTGTTTGTTTTTAATTTTATCGATTTATTCTTCTTAGTTTAAAAAAAAAGCCGCCTTAAAAGTTCGTTGTAAACTATTAACGTTGTTAATAATAACATTATTCAGGTTGTCGTCGTGTTTAAATACAAATTGTTAAACATTAAACAACAACAAAAGAAAAAAAATTAAATAACTGTTTAAATATCACATCAAATCGGCCAGATACCAGAAAAAAAGACACACGATTTCAAATGAAAAAAAAAATTGTTTTTAAAACAACAATAGAATAAAATTTTATGTGACAATTTCCGAAATAAGCAAAAAATTGTTATGTTTAACATGTTGAGGTTTTTTTTTTGTCATTTAAATCTTTGTTTAATTTCAATTTGAATGTTAATAAAATCACAGTTTTTTTTTTTGCTTACAATTTTTTTTTATTTAAAAGCTTCCAAAAGTAAAGAGGGCAGACAGAAAGAAAGAAAAAAACCAGTGAGTAGGCACGTTTCGTTTTTAAAAAAATTAAGTTTAACAGTATATATAAATTTATGTTGTTGCTGTAGTTTTTTCTTGTTTAAATAGGTAGTTTAATTTATTTAATTTAATTTTATTTTTTAATTTTATATTAAACTTATCAAATCACTTTGCATGTTGGAGAGTTAAAACAAAAACCTACGTGTTCTATTTGTATTCTTTGGATATTGAATTAATTTTTATTTTGCTTTCAACCCTTTTCAATACACACACACACACACATTCGTACTATCGCCAAGTCCGGTTTAGGCAGTCATTCACAACCCAAGTTTACAAGTTCATTCATGGCTTAGATTTGAAAACAGTAGGGGTATTCCAGAAAGATGGAAAATAATATACTTATCCCTAATAAAAATATACAAAATCAAAGGAAAAAAAATTAAGCGCACAGCAAAATTGTAAAGAAATAAAAATATATTCTATTAAAAAGAACGTTTAATAATTTGTGTAACTTAATTTCAACATTTTTGTTATAAAACAAGTAAGAGAGTATAGTCGGTCAAGCCCGACCATATGATACCCTACACCACATTATTTATAAACACATCATGCTTATGTGTCCATGTAAATATGGATTTATCTATTTTTATAAACTTCATGAAAATCGGTTTGAAAGTTTGTGAGAGGCAGAAATTGCCTCCCCTTGTGGTCCTAAAAACTGTATAGCTAATGTGTCCCTATAGATATGGATCTATCTATGTTTTAAATTTCATTAAAATCCGTTTGATAGTTTCTGAGAGGAAGAAATTTCTCCCTATCTTCCCTCGTGGTCCTACGATTTGGCCGATTTTCAATTGGTCCTTGTACCAATAACAACCTATGTGCCAAATTTGATCAAATTACTTCCAAAATTGCGACCTGTACTTTGCGCACAAGGTTACATGGACAGCCAGCCAGCCAGCCGGATGGACATCGTTGGTTCGACTCAGAAAGTGATTCTGAGTAGATCGGTATACTTTAAGGTGGGTCTAAAACCACTATTTTAAGGCGTTACACACATCAGCACAAATGCATAATACCCTCTCCACTATTGTGGTGTGGGTATAAAAAATCAAAATTATTTTATATTACACTGGCCTACAAATTTTGAAAAAAAAAATTGACTGCAGAAACGAAGCATGTTCTTTAACTAATCGAGGTGCGCTGAATTCGAATCTGCCATCAAAATTGGGCTATCACGTCTTCTTCATTTTTTATCGGATGCTGGCAATACTGACACTACAATTTCACAATTATTTATTTGACAGAAGCGCACATTCATTCCAAATCTTCATAATGGTAGCGTTTGAGTATGTCAGGGAGATCGTGTGTTACTGATTCAAGCTAATGTTGCTTTGTGTGTGGTGAATATTTGGTTGGAAGAAAAGGAAATGCAAAATCAGAATCATTTAATTATGCACATTTACATTATTTTGGTATTGCAGTCAAAACTTGGACAAACCGTGGACACCAACAATGTTTTGCATATTCTGCATTCGCATTTAGATTTTTTTCCAAAAAAAAAAACTAGGTGCAGTGAGCGCGAACAAGGGGAGCGTGCACACCAATATTTAATGAATATTTAAATAATTTATCAAGGATTTTGAGACAAAAGCTGGACTCTAATACGTGAAACCGAACCAACAAAATATAAACGACGTTCAAATAAACTCCGTTGATTGCTCAATCAAAATAGTTGCAGAAAATTCAAAAATATTATGATCTTTTAAATAAAACTGTTTGGGGTCACAACAATAATCACCCTTATTCCGTTTAGCGTCGTCGTCATCGTCATCAATTTAATATCAAAATCAATTTTTATCGACATCGTCATTAATTCGATACAAAACTTGTATGCCAATGTAACGATGTCGATTGTTTATCGTTTTTTAAACCACATCTCTAATAATTTAGACAGTTGGTTTGTTTTGTTTACAGTTTTTATTAAACATTTTTCTTGATATTTTTAAACAACTAAAATGTTTTTTGTTCCTATTTGTAATTCTGATCCGAATGATGAGGAAAATAAGAAAAACTTGGTGTTGCAAAGAAGATTTATAAGGCAGAAATCAAACATATTGCAATTGCCTGATGATAAGTAAGTAATAAACTAAGTGTTCTTTCTATTTGCCAGGAGGTAATTTCTTATTTGTTTGAAAGGTTCGAAAGTTGTTTTAGCTTAAATAAAGATGCATTTAAGTATGTGCTGGAGACTATTACACCACATTTAAAAGTGGGAGTCAGGTCGACACACATTTCAAATACCATAAAATTTGCGGCAACGTTAAGGTTTTTAGCGCAAGGATCCTACCAGCTTAGTGTCGCTAATGATTTTAACTTAGGATTACCGCAGCCAGTCATGTATAAGATAATTTCGGAGATTCTGAATGTTTTGGAAAGGAAAATTTGTCCACAATGGATAAAATTTGTTATGACAGACGAAGAAAAAACTGAATCAAAACTGCATTTTTTCAAAAATCTGACTTTCCTGGTGTCGTTGGATGTGTGGATGGTACCCACATAAAAATATTGACTCCAAGGGCATTTAGTATTATTGAAATTCTTTCCCACTGCTCTTTAAAATCAAAAGGAACACTGCCTTTTTGAAAACCTTGGGCAAGTGCAGGATTTTTTTCCATCTCCTGGACTAACATATCAAATTGGCGAGTATTTGTAATTTTTTTTTCTTTTTCCATTTTTTAAAATCAAGATTATTGTTAAAAACAAAATTAAAAAGGAATAAAACTGTTTCGACACCAATAAGACTGATGACAAAATCAGAGTCAATTTAAATCGATGCCGCCGTTAACGTTTCGTACGGCATACCAAAAATACATCGACGCTTATCGATAAAACTTGATATTGACAATGGGCATACCAATATCCAAGAATCGACACAAAACGTTATCGTTTCGTATTGATGACGCTAAATGGAATAAGGGTGAATATCTCTAATGCTCTAGTGTAACGTCACTTTTCTGTAATCTACATAAATATTATTTCAATTCCTGGTAGGTGCAAGGCCGAATTTCTAGTTTAACTGAATCCCCTTAACAATACTTCCTTTGTCCCTTTTAAAAACTTTTGCTCACTAAAACTAAATTTTTGTTGCACTCTAATTTTAAGATTTCCGGCCTTTTAGTACAAAACAACTTCTAGAAATTGTTTTTATTCTATATTTTTTAAGTGCTACTTAATCTAGATTAAATGTACGACAAACATGCATAATTTATTGTCATAAACAAAATTTTAAACAAATTTTCAAAAAACAAAACACAAACATTTTAAATAAACAAATCTTGAAAAAAAAACCATACACATAAATCTTAAATAATTTGTCAAAGTTATTTTTGGGAATACAAAATTTATTATTAATAAGATTTCTGTAAGACGTGCTAAGTTCCCATTTTTTCATATTTGATAGATACACTGAGATTTATTGTTGAGGGAAAGCTAGCTTCTATGCGCATTTCACTGATTGCTTAGGCCAGCTCATCAGGAAACCTTTTCCAAAGATTTTAGAAAAGCGAAAAATATTATACAAATAAAACCCTAAAAGCGAATAAGTCTTACTTGTACCAATATCAAAGCTTAAACAAAACACCAACAATAAACAGTGAGTTTATCTTTTCTTACATTCCCCTACAATTTTGACATAATTTCTTGTTTCTTAGGCGACATTTGTACGATGGCTTTTCAGACATGTCTGTTTAATTCATTCTCTTTTAAACATTCTACCAAAAACCTTTTGGATTTTCACAAACCTGTCTGTATTCATGTCTTATTGTTTAACATACAAATAAAAAAACATGAAAACTCATTTCGTGTCTGTTTGGCAAACGCTCTTTCTTGTCTTACCCACACGCCAACAATCAAAACAAACGCGTGTGTGAGACATGTCTAAAAAGACATCGTATAAACGCCGCCTTAATATTATTTTTTGCTGGGCTTAACGCATGAAATTCAGTAGCGAAGTGTGGAGAAAGGTTTGCGGGGTATAAAGGCTTCTACGCCCTTCTCTTACAATAATTGAAAGTCATGCCTTTTCCCTTAAGCAAAAAAGGTCATAATAAAAATCGAAACTCATTGGGATGTATTTGGTTAAATAAAGTTTATCAGTTTTTGGTTTTTCTGTTGAATTTTTTATAAGAATTTTAAATTTATTTTTACATTTCTTTAATTTATTATATTTTAATTTATTATATTAATTTTTTTTTTTTTTTTTTTTGTAATTTGTTATGCAACAAATCGATTTTGTTGTTTTTGAATAAGTCGTGATGAGTAATTTGACATTTTAAGCGATAACTTAAAATCAATTGTTGTTGGGTTTGTTATTTTTTTGGCTTTATAATTGTTAAAAAGGAAGTTGTTTTTTTTTAAGAAACCAAACTTGACATCTAGTTTAAAGACATTGTTGCTAGTTTTGGTTTTATGAAAAAAAAACCAAAAAATATTATTATTTCTAACAATTTGACATTGTCTCGTTGTTCATTTATATAAAAAATTGATGGGAAAACATTTTTTTTTTCTTAAGCTTTAGATTAATGGGTAACAATTTTTTTAAACCAAGAACTTTATTTTTAATTGCGTAATACAGATCTAACAAAAAATTCAGTTTTTGATTGAAATTTTTCAGCATTTCAAAAAAATTTTAATTCACCAAAAGAAAATCGAAACATTTTTTAAGCTTTCAAATGAATTCAAAATTTGTTGAACCCTTTAATATTTGTATATTTTTTGAACGTTAACGATTTTTTCTTCGATTCTGTCGTAAACCAAACCCTCTCACATCTGCCAATTATTTATTTGCCGTACAGATCAATTCAATCAGCTGACTCACAACTTTCGCATCCATTTCGAGACGTATTGCCAACTGAAAATAATGTTTTTGTCGGAATGTTGGGAAACCCAAAATCGCCAATGGACCGTTTATTTGTCTAATTAATTTATGGCGGGATTTAATAACAGGTAATTGGTCGATACATTAAGAAAACAGCCTTGAAAATTTAAAGTTAATTCAAATTTGATTAAAAGTTTTTTTGAATAGAACGATTTCATTAAATTAAACATTTTTTTTTTCATTTCCTAACCAAACTTTTCTTCTTTTCAATTAAAAAGACAAAATAATTATAATTATGCCCCTTTTTGTCTGCCGTGTTTAAATTAAACAGCAAAAACTGACTCATTTTCATTCAATCCAAAAATAGACTGCCAACATTTTTTTATAATTTTTGTAATATTCTCTTAATTTGGCTTAAACCAAATTGTATTTGTTATTATTTTGTTCACCTTTTAAGGCGTCTTTAAGCCTAAAACAAAAAAAGTTAAATTAAGTTTCTTGAAACTTTGTTTGGTTTATGGTTGAGTAACTTTTAATTGTTGTTGGTCATTTACAATAAAATAATTTATTCTTTATTATATAAACAATTATGTGTACAACAAATAGTATTGAGTTATTATTTGAATAAAAAAGTATATTGTTTTATTAAAAAAAAAAAAAAAATTAAACACATTCAGATATTTGGAGCGCTCACAGTTTGTAGACATCAATTTTTAAAGTTTAAAAATCATTTTCAACTAAAAAAGCTTTAAGAATTTAAAAGCTTAAATGTTCAAAATAAGAATCAATTTTAATCAAAAAGTTTGTGATATTAATTAAAAATTAATTAAATTTACACCAGTAAACAAAGAAATAGTGACAATTAAATATGTTTTAATATGCACAACATTTTGTTAAGATAATGTTGTTGATAAAAGTAAATGTTTAATATACTTGCTTAAATTTTTAATTAAAATAGATTTAATTCGTGATTAATGTTTTAATTGAAAAAAATTGGCGAGGACTTTTTCGGTGTAAGTGAAAAAATTTTCTTCAAAAGCTTGCAAATTTTAATGGCCGTTTTCTAATTAGACGATTATCTTTTTCCCCAACGAAAAACTGTACGTTAAAGGAATTTGGAAATGTCTCATTTTCTTATATTCTGTCGCAAAGCTAACCGTTAATTTTTTCACAAACTTATGTCGACATTAAGTAACAGGCAGTTCGTCGATACATTGAGAAAATAGCCATAATATACAAATATAATGCGGGTAATCTCAATTCGACTGGGGGTTAACGCGTATATCGATTCGAAAGAATAAATTTACGATTTCGAAGAATTTGTACTGTGTATTAGGATTTCCGCACTACTTGTTTCGAATTAACGGAAGTTTTTTTAAACTTTATCGAAATCAAAAAGTCCCTTTCTAAATAGCTACTCTCTATTACGAACAATATCTTTTCATTGAATTTCAAACTTGTTATAAAAACAACCTCTGCCATCATTTCAAACGAATACGAAGTCGTTATACACAGTAGAAAATGATTGAAATGGCAACTTATTTCTATTGAATCGAAATACGCAGTAACCCACCTGGATTTTCATTATTAAGTTTTTACTTGATTTGTGGTAAACTTTAAGCGCTTATATCGAAACATTGATTCAATATAACTTAATTTAAAGTGTTAGCCAATGGTAGCTCTGACCCATTCCCAAGGCGAATTCAACCACATGGGGTGGCTTTCTTTTTCCATTCCTCGCTCAGTCCACAGCTAATTTTTTTTTTTTAATGTCAAACACGAAACAAGGCAATTTCGAATATTCAAAGTAATTGGTAGTCGAACTGCTGAAGGTCTGAACTATTTTCGAGTTTCTGTTGCCAGTTTTGGAAACCCATAATTTTTAAATCGTCTTCTACGCAATCTCTCCCTCTGGTTTGCGCTATCGCTCATTCGTCTGTCGAGCATTGGGCTTTATATTTTGCGTATTTTATTCGAATATTCTTTGGCTCTGCTGTTCGTTAGCTGTCAGATATAGGATATGGTCAAATTATGGTTTTGTTTGCACTTTTATAACTAACTAGCAAACCCGGCGAACTCCATTTCGCCACCAGATGGCTTCGTTTTATGTAACATTTCGTTTGGTGATTAAAAGATGAAGAAAAATTTTTTTTTGTTTTATATTTGAAAAGGAAAAATTTTATTTCATTTCACAACAGTAATGAATTCATTTCGATTACAAAAATGAAGTGTTATTTAGTTGAACTTTTCTAAGTAAATGGCGTTAAAATTGAATGCCATGTCGGTTGGAATCATTGGGATCCGAGGTATCAAAACATTTTCTACCTTGTACTTTCCTTTAAGCATTGTTGCTTCGATGACGTTATTCATCAGTAATCCGGGTAATCCCAGGGAGTTCGATTGGATAGTTGACGACATCGTTCTGAGAAGTAATGGAATCTACCGATTTGTACGTCTCCAATTTGCCAGCGATTTCACTTTGAATCTTAAAATTCAGTTCGTCAACGTAGCTAATATAGCACGTTCGCTCAACAAATCATGATTTCTGTAATTTTGTGTAATGTTTGAAAACACCTTTCGGATGAGCTCGGACTTTGATTCGGTGAACTGGCAGAAATTGAAATATCCACCGGGATTTTGTCGTTTCCTATGTCCAGCAATTGTTTGGAAAATACGTCTCGAGATTGATTGTTTTGCAGCTCGACTCGCATTTTCAGAGTCAATTTGAGCTTCCTAACGTGTTTCCACAAAGCAGACGACTACAAAAATGCATTTAATTCATCGGCGAGTGTTGATCGTGGTATCACTGGAAGTGTTTGCCAAAAATCACTTGCCAACAAATCATCGTACCTCCAAATCGGCTTTGATTGTTTCGTAGTAGGCGTAAAAGTAGGCGTGGTAAATTTTTCTTTCGATGAAAACTTAAAATGGAATAATACGAACATTTGAAAGAAAAATTAGTCAAATCGATGGAGCCGTTTTCTGATTTTAGGTAAATCGAAAAAAGTGGGCGGGGAACAATTTTCTTTCCGTGTAAACCTAAGTTGGACCATGGCGATCACTTTAAAGAAGAAATCGTCCAAATCGGTCAAGCCATCCTCAAGTTATGTGCTTAATAGAAAAAATGGGCGTAAAAGTAGGCGTGGTAAATTTTTCTTTCGATGGAAACTTAGAATGCATTGATACGAACATTTGAAAGAAAAATTCGTCAAATCGATGGTGCCGTTTTCTGATTTTAGGTAAATCGAAAAAAGTGGGCGGGGAACAATTTTCTTTCCGTATAAACCTAAGTTGAACCATGGCGATCACTTTAAAGAAAAAATCGTCCAAATCGGTCAAGCTGTCCTCAAGTTATGTGCTTAATAAAAAAAGTGGGCGTAAAAGTGGGCGGGGAACAATTTTATATGCTATAAACCTCACGGAGCCCGAATGCAAAACCGTGGAAATCGGTTCGTGCGTTCTGGAGTTATAGCGTCAGGAAGGAAAACCCGACTTATTTTTATATAATAGATTTACACGTAAAGATTTTCTTCTGGGCAAAATTTGCTCTATTTGCTACAAAAATGCGGTCACTTATTCTGTCCTGCATGCTTTTGTCGTTTTCTAGCAGAGCACCCAGGTATACAAAGCTCATTCCCTCCTTTGCTGACTTGTTGATATTTGTAAACACCACTTCCATGTAAGGGATATTCCTTCCCACATTTTCGTAGGCAATAGTCAGACCAGATTTACTAAGTAAGCTTACACGTTCTTATATGATCTTTAACTCCGAAGTGTAGAACCGAATTAAAAACTACCGATGAAAGGGGGTCTCCTCATTTTACACCATTATTTATGTGGAAAGCCAATTTAAATACAACCGTTGGAGGGTAGTCTCGTTGTTTGACTCCACTATTTTTGTCGAAGGCGCCTGTTTCTTTCTGTTGGATTACGATTTAGACAATGGAATTCATTAATGTTAAGCTAAGTCTCGTGGGCTTTGAGAATATTCCCAAAACGGAGAATGCCTGCGGGTCTCCTTTCCTATCAACGCTGTCAAATGTTTGCTTGAAATCAATAATTAGTCAGTGCATGTCGATGCTATACTCGTAACATTTTGCGCAGCTCTGTTCTAAAAGCAAAAGTTGATCTACTGTTGATCGACCTGGTTGGAAGCTTCTTTGATTGCTCTAAAAAGTGAAATATTTACAAAAATTCTCCTTTTTTTTATATATTTAACAGATTTTTTTAAAAAATTTGGGCAACATTTTTTTTTAAATATTTTTAATTAAGGCAAAAAGTAATTTCAAGAAACTGTTAAAGCTCTTAAAAAAATTTCATAAATTTAAAAACTTTTTAAGACTTAAAATTTTCCATTTAAAGCTTTTAAAAGTCTTTAAATCAATTGTCAAGTATTTAAATATGAATAATTTGCTGTTTAATTTAATTTTTAATTTGCATATTATTTACTTCTTAAATCGTACGAACAATAAAGAGCAAAACTATAGTAATAAAATAACTTGGAACTTAAAGCTTTAATGGGTTAAAAAATTTCTTAAAAAACTTTAAGCTTTAGCAAACTTTCCATATTTAAGTATAATTTACTCCTAAAATTTAGATAAAAACTTTATATATTTTATTACTTTTATTTGTCCTTTACTGTTTATTTGCCTATGCTTTTTTTACACATTCCTGCCCCTTAGACATTTAGGAGCTAAATATTTTTCAATTTAAATTTAATTCCCTTAGCAATAATAAATGAAGCGCTTGACGCTGCTGTTCATGCGCAAATTTTGTGATATTTTTCTTATATTTTTAATTAAATTCTGTCACAAAGTGTTTTGTTTGTTTTTTTTTAATTTTTAAATGTAAATAAAATTAAGTTTATTTATAAACTTTTGTATAGACAATAAACGTAGCAGCAAAAGAAGCAGTAAACAAAATTTAAGATTTTTATGCCATTTTAAATAAAAATTTAATTTTAATTTTATGCAAAATATTGAAAAGATTTTGTTTGCTTTGCTTTAAATTATACAGAGATTGATTATTTAATTTATTTAAGTAACGGAAAAAAAAATATAGTTAAATGTGTAAAACTTTTATTATAAAAGTTTACTTTATAAACATAAAAATTATATAGCACCTCCCAAAAGTCGACTTTTTAAACAACCCAAATTTCGGGAGAACGTTTGTAGTGCGACAAGGGACTGATGTGGTTTGATTACACAGGCCAACAGATTCTCTGAAATATCTTAACCCGAAGTTTAAAAAACACCGGATTTTTGATATATTGTTGGCATTTTTGCAATTTTTTTTTTATTAACTCTAAATATTTTTGTGATGCATAGATGGCAATTTTAAGTGCATGATCCGGTGCATGAATTTTAAGGATCTCCTTTTCCTAGGTTTTGGGTATAAACCACAGCCACCACGTTATTCCTAAAGGCGCCTCGCAAATAACCAGAGGGATCGATGTGGATAAGATTTACATGGATAGCTGCCCTAGTAGAGCTGCAAAACTATAGATAGTAAGCCCAATCGATAGTTAGCTTAAAAACTATCGATACTATCGATAGTATCGAAAAGTTTTTATGTGCCACTTCTTAGGACACGGTAGTCAAAAAAAGGGGTAAGAAAGGAAAAAGTTTAAGCACACCATTTACAGAAAACATTTTTCAGGTATAAAAGACCAACATATTCACTTTAAATTTCGGTGTCATCTATAGTTAATTATAAATATGTATATACTTTATATAGACTTAGAGACGGACTTAGAGACAGGTTTGTCATTTTTTTTTACCTTCGACATCAAAATATTTACCTTAAATATAGAAATTTAAAAGGTTATTTCGTATCTCTTGCGTTGAAAATTTATTCATATAAAAATTTTTGAATTTTTATAAAAATTTTTCAAGAAAGTAGAATTAAGTCTTACAAAATAACACCATTAATTTTTTTTAAGATTTTTCGTTAAGGAAAAAATGACAAACAGGTAAAAAAAAATCGACTCAAGGAAATATGGAAAAAGTGCTTAAGCCTTTCCTTTAAGTTTTAAAGTTGATTTTTGAAAACTTACTCCTATTTTAATAGGTATAATCGTCACTTATCTGGGGTTATATATCAAATATCGGGGTTTTCAACAAGAACTTTATTTTTTTTATTGTGGCAACACCAACAACAGATAGTTTTGACATTTAGTTTTTTGACGTATTCGTAGTAGATGCATTCTCAACAATTGTGGTTATCCAAAACCACCACATGGCCAATTTTGCGTTAGGTTTTGGCTTTGAAGCCCTACAAGGTTTTTTGTGGGGCTATGTTAAGTACAGAGTCTATACGGAGTCAATCGAATCGATTACAGCCTTAAAACTCAAAATCCGTGATGTGATTAACAAAAAAGTCCCGTTTTGCCAAAAAGTTATTAATAACTTTGATGAAAGAATCGACATCTGTCAGCGAGCTCGTGGTGGACATTTGCCAGATATCATTTTTCATTCACAATTGTCAAGCTTTTCTCTTCGTAATACAATAAAAATTTATTCATCTTTATCTAACTTTTTTTTTTATTTTGTTTTAGAAAACAAAATTCTTGTTGAAAAACCCGATATTATTGCAAATTGAAAAATGATAGTAAAGAGTAATTTTGCTATAACTTCCTGAAAAGTAGTTGAGTTCTTGTTGAAAACCCCGATATTATTGCACGTTAAAAATGATAGCAAAGAGTAATTTTGCTATAACTTCCTGAAAAGTAGTAGAAAATAATTGAAACACTCGTGTGTACTTTTGAATGTGAAGATCTCAAAGGTGTCTTTGTTTCTAGTTGTTGTTGCCATAAACTCAAATTTAGGTAAAGTCAACTTAAGTACATTTTCCTTTTTGGCACAGAATTAAAAAGGTTATGTATTGCCATAAATTTGCGTCGAATGAGTTGTAAAAAATGTTTCGTTGACTACATCTAACCAACTTTGTATTTCCTTTTAAAATTTTCCGATAGTATCGATAGTAAAAAAAACTATCGATAGTCTGCCAAAAATACTATTGATTGTTTTGCAAACAATGTGCTTACGAACCGCCCCCGATTGTAAGAGCACCCACCACACCCAGGTAGCAATTTTAGTACATAAAGGGCGACTGTATGCCCCTTGTTTAGGAGCTGCTTTTAGAAAACAAAATACAAACGGAACCTGTTAAATAGCAACAGCACATTTATGGATGATCTTCTCTCAGGCTAAACTCTCCCATAAATGGCGAAAAGTCAGCCCTTAAGTGGAATTTTGGTTTTAAATACAAATGTGGTCATACTTTCTTACTTGTTATAACTATGAACGTCTAAAACTTTTCCGTGCTTTTATTGTCTTTCCACTCGCACGTGTTTAAATTTTAAAGGCAGTTTTTTAAATTCGAAATTGCCAGAGAAACAAAAAATGTTTCTATACCGAAGCGAAAATATTAACAGGCCAAAAGGTCTAAGCAGTAAAACGAAAATGGCTGAAATTGCGCGTTTTTTAGCTTATGGCTTAACATTTTCTCGAATTTCAATTAATCAAATAAGGGCTTAATCAAGCCCGAAAAGGGCTTAGTTGGCATCACTGAGAGGGGACTACTGCTTTAAGCATATTTGCAAACTAAAATACAATTTGAAGAGATCTTGGTAATTGAAACCAAGGCTGCCTTAACACATACAAATTTCACAAATTGTAATTAAATATCAATGGTCACCTTAAAAGGTTTTTTTTCTTTTATTTTCTTAACAAAAAATGTTTTAATTTAAAGATACAAAAAAAAAGTTCGTGTTTTTATTTGTTATTTTGCGACAATATTTAGTTTAAATAACATACGAGTATAAAATAAAGTCTTTAAAAAGCAATTGCTATTGCTATTAGAGCGCTATTGTTGTTAATATCATAATAATGAGTATTACTCATATTGTTGTTGTTAGTTATTTTAGTCGTAGTAGAAGTAGTTGTTGCTGTTAATGTTTTTGCAGTGGTAGTAGTGTGTCGGTGGCATTAGAATTGAAGTTTAAATGCGCAGGCGCGCAAGCAATTCACTTTTTTTTTTTTTTGTCTTTTAACAACTTGTAACAACTTTGAATAAGTATGAGTTGGAATAAGTTGAATGTGGTATGAACTGCGTGTTCGATTTAATGTTTTATTACAATGTGAGTTTTTTTTTATTAATTTTTTCGCTTTATTTTTGTAAAATGTGCTTTTTTTAATAAAATGTACAAAACGTATTTAGTTGTTTGTTTTTTTTTTTTTTTTTTTTTTGTTTATTTTTCTTGTCTTTAGCATTATTATGGTTTATAAAATTGCACGAAGGAAAAAAAATCTTTTTGATTTAAGCCGCTAAAAACTTAAAACTACACAACATTTTCATTTAAGTGGTTTTTTCTAAAAAAAAAAAAAAAACAAAAAATAACTTTATCTAAAAGTCTCTTTGGCAGTTGGTTTGCTGCTGCTAGTTCGTCTAAATAGTCGGTTTGTCAAAGTTTTGAAGGAAAATACACACAGCAACATATTGCTGGTGCTGTAAAAATATTGTGTTGTTTGCATAAATATTTCGTTAAAAAATATCACAAAGACAAACGAAGGGACAGACAAGTTACATTTGCTCTTGCTGGTGGAGCTTAAACAACAAAGAACTGTAAATAGCAACAATGGCAACAAAGTTAAATTTAAATAAGTTTTCTTTTATTTTTAGGAATTTTTTTTATAAATTTTAAAAACAATGTTGCTAAAACAATGATAAAGTATAAAAACAGTTAATTAGGACAGAAATATTTTGAATCACATATCCCTCCCAACAATTAAATTTTGTTCTACAGGCTTCTAAAGAAATGCGACTTTTGCGGCGGAAAAAAATAAAATTTCTAAAGTAATGTTGGATTGTTTTTTTTTTTTAACGCAACATCAAAATATGGGGCAAAATGATTTTGTCATTCCGTTTCTAAAACCTCGTTATATTCATCGCAGCTTATTCAAAGTATATTTTGGACCCTTGTCATAATCTAAGATGGTCTAGCCATGTTCATCCCTCTGTTAAAATCAGGATAAAAGTCGCAATAGAGGACTCTTAACTTTAAACTTAAGGTTTAGGCAATTAGAGTTGCCATGTTAGAATTGCCATATTAACACAAAATTGTGTTGCGTAGGAACAAATAAACAACTGTCAAAAAAAATTCGGTATTTGCTATAGTATTGCCATATTATTCACAATTTTATATTTATCTTATAGGGCCCATACACAATACCATCATGATTGTACAATCTAGTGATTGTGCCAGCTGATTGACCGTGTATGAGGTTGTGGTGTGATTGTACCAGCTGATGGTGCTTTATCAAAAATAGTTTGATATATTTTTGATTGTACCAGCATGATTGTATCGTGTGCTTTAAAGTTAGCTCATAAATGTTAAATCGTCAAAGCATAAACATCAAAAAATACAAAATTTAAAACATGAATGCCCAGGAAAAAATATTTTGGGGAGAATTTCTCGAACGGCGTAACTTTGTTTAATAGTTCCTAAAAATTACATTTATTCATTCTGAAAAAATTATTTAAATCATCTTCTGCGATGATAGTCAATTCTTTTAGAAGTTTAGTATGTTCTAGTTCTCCTTTGTTTTTTAGCCATTTCTTCATCTAAACACGTTTTTTTTTACTCCTTATTCGTTTTCGTTTTAGAATAATAGCAATAATAACAGCAGCATAAATTTTATTGTTATTCATTACAACCTTTTCCACACAATTTTTGGTAAAAAATGAATTTTGTACCAGCATGCTGGTGTGTTGTGTGCTTCAAGCTTAATTGCACAATCACTTGATTGTACAATCATGATGGTATTGTGTATGGGCCCTATTACAGGGAAGTTATAATAACGAACAATATTTAAAGTTCCCTTTATTTCATACATAAGCCAAACATAGCTCTTCCTTACATGAACTTTAAAGGCATGTGCATAGAAAAAAATTATTTTCATATTTGTATACGAAAATCGCATATTTGATTAAAAAAAATGTTTGAATTTTCTACATTGACGATTTTTGCGGTATTGATAAAAAAAGTTTGTAAGTATAGTTTTTGAATTTTTAGTCAACAACCAAGTTAATTGAGTCAATAAAAAAAGTTGTTGCCCAATATAATTATTTTCAACAAAATGTTTTTGTTAAAATAAATTGTTGGAAATGTTGAATAAATCAAACAAAGTGCTTATTGAATCTTTATTTATTTATTCATTAATTAGGATGTTCAAAATTCCCAATTTTTATTCTTTGACAGATACGCTAAAATTTGTTGATGGGGGATAAGCTAGTTCCTATGCGCATTTCGCTGGTTTCCTCGGCCAGATTATCAGGAAACCTTTTTCCAAAGACTTTAACTGTTAAGCAAATGAGAATTACAAACACTCACGTCTTACTTGAAACTAGCGCTGGGAAACTATCGGTATTATCGATAGTCTTAAAATATCGAAAATATCGATAGGAAAAATATAAATATCGATATTTTTATAATTTAAAATACAGCTATAAAGACATCTAACAGCAGCTTTACACACACAGTTTTTGCCGCAAAATTTTTACTTGCTTTTATTAATTCGCGCTGAATTACAGCAATGAATACAAACAACAAGAATGTCTAGTGGTATGGATTGCTTAGCAGTGCTTTTTACTACTAATTAAACCCTTTAAATCGAAATTTGTACATGTTTATTTAGGGACTGAAATGTCTTATATTTTTGCACTTTTGTAAAAAAAATGCAAATCCAAATGCAATGAACGACCGTTAGAGGATAAGTCCGCTAGATTGATTACCTTTTTGGGTATAGAATTTAGAAAATTTTTTAAAGTTTAAGCAAATGAGAATTACAAACACTCAAGTCTTACTTGAAACTAGTGCTGGGAAGCTATCGGTATTATCGATAGTCTTAAAATATCGAAAATATCGATAGGAAAATTTATTACCTTTTTGGGTTTAGAATTTAGAAAATTTTTTTAAGTTGCAATGGAATATCTTAAAGTCTCTGTTACTTCGGTTCCTTCAGAAAGGTACTTATCATTTTTTTTAAAAACTGCCATCTAAAATAACGTGCGTATATTCATACATACGTCGTTCAATAAAGTGATAAAAACAACGGACTGTAGCCTTATAAAAAAATAATTCAAGTTTTCCTGCACAAGTACAAACATTCAGTCGATAGTAATATCGATATATCGATAGTGAAATCTGAACTATCGATAAATATCGATAGTAGAAAATATCGGTGGTAGAAAATATCGATAGTATCCCACCACTACTTGAAACAGTATCAAACCTATTAAAAAATGGACAAGAGTTGTAAAAATATTTGGGCTATTCACAAGGTGTGCTATCAAGTCATATCGCCATAATGGTCTTAATAATATTTTACAATTGTTTAAAAAAAATATTGTTGTGTTTGAATTTCAAACTTTGAAACAAAATAAAAATTGTAATGCTGTGTTCATTATTTTGTCGTAGCTGTACATTAGAAATCTAAATTATAAGCGCTTGCCTACAGCAGTCTTGTAATTATTTTAAGACATATGAGTTTACAACTTTATGACTACCCTGTAAATAGCCCAATTGTCTTTACTTTGATTAAAATGTTTTTTATTTTTATTGAATATGAAAAAATATCTAATTATTTCCTTATTAAATATGTTTTATTGAGTGCTATTTTGCAAAGCCCAATTTTGATAAATTTTTTCATTGAATCAAATAAAAAGTTTGCTGACCTAAAATCTTATTTTTAACAAACTGTGTTGTTAAAAATTTTCTCTAGATATATAATAACGGACCTTAAACTAACTGTTTATTTATGCGTGTGCGTAAGTAATTGTCTTAGGAGAGCAATAATGTGTGAGGGCGTTTGTTTTGTTTCATTAATTTCAAAGAATTTAAAAACTACTGTTTCTATATTTTCGGCATTTTAAACCAAGTTAATATTTCCATATTTAGCAAATTCAAAAAATGTTTAAAATTTTAAAAATTTGTCTAGACGATTTCATTAAATTTTATTTCAACTTTAAACAGATCATGCTAAAATATCTTGCAAGTAAATAACCATTTTTTTTTTTTTTTTTTTTTGTTTTTTTGCCATATTTAATGTGTGGTTTATAGAACACGAGCGCAAAACTCCTCCGTTCAACTTACATATAAAACAAAAACAAATTTTGAAATTTGGTTTTTAATGTAAGTTAAACGGACGAGTTTTGCGCTCGTGTTGTATAAACCACACATAAGTTTTGAGTTACTTTAAAAGAATTTGAATTCTGGTCAAGTTTTTTAAAAAATTTAAAAGTTGGCTGGAAGATTAAACATATATAAAGCGATTTAAATTTTTCTTTAAACTTTTAATAATTCAGGTGTTAAACATATTACCATTACCATAACCATGCTCAGAGGTAACCATTATATGGTTGTGGCATCTTGATGGAGAATTATTTTAAACATAATATGGTTGTCGCTGACAATAATATGGTTAAATTAAACATAATATGTTCAAAATATTCTTTAAAAATAGTTTTGTTGGAGGCGATTATTTTTAAACATGTTTTTCTCTGGGTGTAGTTGTTGGAAAGAAAGAATTCTTTCACACATCGGAAATATGCTATTAATTAATACTTAGACTAGAAATTTTGAAAAATTTCAAATCTTTGTTTAAAATTTTTTATAATTTTGCAGACTCTCAAGGAACAATTAAACTTGGACCAGAGGTTGGTCTCTTGCCGAATCGATCCACAAAGACGGGAGTCTTGGAAATACGAATGTTTAGGAGGGAAAACGTGTAAATTCGGTTACCTCATAACTCCTTAACTAAAGGAGTTACAAAATTAAAAAAAAAAAGACAGATGTTTTATAGCTGTCAAAAATATATTGTTATTTGGAAGTTAAAGTAATAGTTAGTTTAAACTGAACTTGGTGAAAATGGTTGTTAAAAACAAAAATTATAGGTGCAGGGTCCTGCGTAAATGAGAATCTATAAGATGAAAACTGTTTGTACTTTGTTGTTAAAACCTAGAAACATAAACTTTGGCATATAAAGATGTCGACGAAATAAAAGAAGAGAAGCTAACGAAGTAGCGGGCTAAATGCTTGTACTTGATAAAAAAGTTTAAAAAAGTTAATTATGAAAATTGTTTCAAATTAAAATTGTTTCAAAAACTTTGAAAGCAGATTGTTTTTGTACAAATCAGATGGTTTGACAATAATAGACATTAAAAAAATAAAAAACTTTTAAAATTTTAACTGACTGTTTTTTTCAATCTTAATAATTTGTTACTTTTTATTTACTTTGTTAAATTTCTTTCAACTTAATAGATAGATTTTGTTAGAAAAACTGTCATTAAAAAAAACTGCAATGTTTACCAGCCTGTCTTTCCGTCTAACTATCTGTCTTTTTGTTTATTTTCTCAAACGTCTGTCTGTCTATTTAAAGCAAAATGTGACTGACTGAATGACTCCTCTACTGACTGAGTTTTATTTTTCAATTTTTTTTTTTTATTTTTTTTTTGCAGCAAAAAGTGTTGAGACGCCGTTTTATTTAAAACAACAACAGCAACAACAACGAAACACAGCCTGATACTACATAATCCGTATCTTATAGATAGTTATTTATTTATTTTATTTTTTTTCGTTACTCTCCATCATTGACGTGTTTTTGATAAATTCATGGTCATCAAGTTTGACGACTGTTGGCTAAATTAAAAAAAAAAGTACAACAAACTAAGAAAACTACTTCAAAATAAACAAATAAATAAATTTATATAAAAAAACAACACTTTTAGATACTTATTATAAAATAAAATAACAACAATTTTACAACGGTATAAGTGTCGATATCGTGACAGTTTTATTGAATAAATTTATTTGACAATTGCAAAAATAAAAATACCTATACAAACTGATTCCTAAAGAGACAGATAAATCAAGAAGAAACATACTGGGGACAATGGGAAGAGAATATTTTTTTTAAATTAATATTTAAATAAAATAAAAAGTTTACAAGTTCTTTTAAAACTATATCGAAAAAAGATAAATTATATTGAAACTGAAAATCGATGCAGTTTCTCAAAAACTTTGAAAGTTTTTTTTACAGCTGATGTTTAAAATTAGAAAAGTGCAGAGGGAATAAATAAGAGTAAAGGCTCAGTTAACCGAGAGAAACAGTAACGTTGCAAATCAGCTGCTTTATTTTGTTGTATGTAAAGCAATTAAAACGATTATAGTTGGCAGTAAGATATTACTTCTCATTCCGTAAAAAATAGATTGGTCTTACCTTTTTAACGGTAAGAGCCTTAAGAATAGAACAAATTTAGAGTTGAGTTAGAGTTAAGTTACAGTTGTAGACAAGCAAAAGTTCAGTTAGAATACTGTTAATGTACAGATAGATTAGAGCAATGGCGGGCGCTCCATAGCACAATTGTGCTGAGAGATTTTACACGTATTCTTAGCCTCTTTAATTTAGTTTTTGATGAGACACATTTTCTTATATTTTTTTTATCTTTTTTTTCAAGAGAATTTACCCAGCAAACACACGTGTTTCATTTCAAATAAATGATGTTATGCGAAAAATAATTTACTGTACTGTTTTTACTGTTACTTTTTTCTGTGAACAGTAAATCTCTATAATTTAAACTATAAAAAAATGTTTTTTATTACTTCAAATGCGTAAAATATAAAATAAGGAAATATAATGCACCATTTATTTCAAATGCTTGGCTTTGTGTTTGGTGGGTACTTCTGCCATCTCACTAATACTAATAAGCATAATTACACGCACAGTTTTAGTTGTGCCCACTTCTGGATTAGAGTAAAGCAGTGAAGGGCACACACATACTATCACATTTATGCTTGTGTCGACGAAATAACAACCCTGCAAATAAAATTGGACCACCTGACCCATTTTGATAAAATGGACTACTCCATGGACTAGTCCGATGTAATGCAAGCATGGACCATGCCATTGTTAAAAAGTGTTTGTAGTGAGACGACATGTCTTCGTTTTTTAACGACATGCTTTCGTGTTTAAACGACTTCAAAACTAATCCTCTTGAGTATACCATGGAGTAGTTTTAAAACTACTCCTTACTGGTCCAAAGGTGGGTTATATACCATGGAGTAGTTTTAAAACTACTCCTTAGTGGTCCAAAGGTGGGTTATATGGTCCTCTCCTAGGACATCGTAATGTTAAATAGACCATGTTTTTTCCATACGTTTGGGTTACTTGTGGACTAGTCCTGGTCCCTTGTGGACTACTCTTTACACGCGTGTTTGGACTGGTCCTATTATTTGCAGGGAACAAACCCTGTCGGACATTCAGTTAACTTTAAATTAACTGAAAGCTAACTATTTCTCAAGTAGTGGTGGTTGACACTTGCATTGCTTTTATATGAAATTAACTAAATATTTTAACATTGCGATGTCCTAGGAAGTAGTCAATTGTCCGACTCTGCACTACTTTCAGTTAACTTAAAAGTTAACTTTTTGTAGCTACCCAGCAAAAACTTTATAAAAATATATAGTTACACAAAGTCAATAATGTAAAAATTTTTTTATTTTTTTTTAATTATTTTTTTTAAATTATTTCTTTTTATTATTTTTTCTTATTTTATTTTATTTTTTATTTTTTTTTTTGTCTCTGGTGGGATTCGATCCCGCAACCTCGGTGCTACTAGACTAGCTCGCTACCAGCTAGTCTACCGGGGCATTGTAGTTCTTGTATTAAAAAACTATGTTTTCTGACTATAATGACTATAATGACGTTTGCTTGTTAATCGACTTGGCTCTCTCTACTTAAAATATACAGTGTTTGTATACACTTTGGTTAATGTAAATTTTCCATTGCTTAGTTGTTGGCTTTAAGTTAGTCTATACAAGCTAACTTAAAGTTGCTACATTGTCACAGACACACAAAGAAGTTTATAGTGTGCATGTGTCGACGTCGCACAAGCAGCATTTTTATTCCTATGCACGCGTACATAGGATTTGCAAATGTGCCCGTCACTGGAGTAAAGTCAGCCTAACTTCTAATTTATCTGTATTAACAGTATTCTAACTGCACTCCACACCAACAAAAGACAAAACGTTGTTTGATGCAATATGCATACCAAAAAAAACGTCTTAAAAGACAACCGGCTTTTTTACTTGTCTTAATTGGTGTGTGTTACAAAAAGCACGCAATCACAGTGGGAAAAGAAGGACTATGGATTCCACTCTAGAACGCCTCTGTACTCCTTCTTTGGGATGTAAAAGGACTGCTCGCTCTATTCGATACTCATATCTTTTTTACACACGTTGTCGTTGCCGAGTAGGCCTTCCGCTCTCGCTTCTTTAGCAGGTCCATAAGAATGGTAACGGAGTCAAAAAAAAATGATTATCTTGCTTTTGCTTGTGTAAACAAGCAATGCAAAAAATTTTACTCCTTCTCTACTCCCTTCTAATAGAAGCGAATGTGGAATGTGGAATGTGTATCTTATCTTTTATACGAAAGAGCCAAGGCCTTCTATGTGGCCTTCTTTAACAGTTAGACAAGAATACTAATTGAATTAAAAAATATTTTAAGCACGCCTGAAGTAAGAAGGTGTTCTGAATTTTTCCGCTGGGCTCGCTATAGCTTTGTATGTGTTGAACGTACTCTGAAGGATACCTGGGCGCAAGTGTCTCCAAGTCACCAGTTTTGTCGACTATTTTTGTGAAATTGTCAACGAAGTGTCTACACTACGCTACATTTGCCACTATATTTGCCTTTAATGAGAAAAAAATGTAATTAATAACAACTGAGAAGTATAATTCCTATAAAAGGTGCTGAAATAATAAAAACGATTGTAATGAATCCATATACGTATTAAAAGTATAGACTAGGTTTACTTAAATGTATTAGTGATTCATTGATTCCAATGTCTACATATGTATGTTCCCAAAAGAACTACCCAAGGCCCATCTATCAGGTCTGCTTACTTGTACAAAAACAAAAAACTTTTTCTTTTAAGCTGTCAAAAAATTACTACCACATATACAAAGCAAAAGGAAAAAACGTGTATGTAAACAACTTTTGAAAGCTCAAAAGAACGAAAACAATGATCATCAGGCTTCTTGCGCGGACCTTTTCAATAGGCCTTGGAACTACCTTGTCAATAGTGCCAACGTCAGTAGTATATTTCCAATGACACGCACATGTTAAATGTTTATAGTAGAAAACATTGTCTGGGGTATAATAAGTATTTAGTACTGGTGACTAGTGACATTTCCTGCAGGGTATTTAAACAAAGTGTTCGTAAAGAATGTAGCTATTCTTATTATATATCGACTAGAAAAGTTTTTTTTCTGTAAGCTTATTAAAGACAAGTAATATTATCACAAGGGATCAGTTTTCATTATTAAACAATTTTCAATAAGCTTTTTATAATCAAGAATAAGTAATCACAACACTTTTCTAAGCTTAAGGCTTATTTATGTTAGTAATCTTGCTAAAAGTTCTTTCTAAACCGTTTTGGTTTGTTGGGGTGTGTTTTTTCTTACTCTGTGTGGGTATGTTGTATCAGACAGACCAAATGTATTTTCAGCAAATAAATGTTTTGTCGGAGCAAGTAAACAAGAGTAGAGTAGACTAAAGTTAGATTATAATTTGATTAGAGTAGAGTAAGAGTAGAGTTATAGTAGAGTTAGAGTAGAGTTAGAGTAGAGTTAGAGTAGAGTTAGAGTAGAGTTAGAGTAGAGTTAGAGTAGAGTTAGAGTAGAGTTAGAGTAGAGTTAGAGTAGAGTTAGAGTAGAGTTAGAGTAGAGTTAGAGTAGAGTTAGAGTAGAGTTAGAGTAGAGTTAGAGTAGAGTTAGAGTAGAGTTAGAGTAGAGTTAGAGTAGAGTTAGAGTAGAGTTAAAGTAGAGTTAAAGTAGAGTTAGAGTAGAGTTAGAGTAGAGTTAGAGCAGAATTGGATTATAATAAAACTAGAGAAGAGTTGAGTTAGAGTAGAGTTGAATAAGAGTTAGAGTAAAATTAGAAAAGAGCTATCATAGAGTTAGGGTAGAGTTAAAATAGAGTTACACTCCATATATAATAATGTTAGAGAAGATCTTGTTTATAGTTAAGGTAGATTTTGAGCAGAGTTTGATTGAGGTTTAAGTGATTTGAGTGAGCAAGATAGTTGGAAAAAAGTTAGAAGAGATTTAGTCCAACTCGTATTTAACATAACTTTATATTAGTTAACAAAAAATGTTTTATTCTAATTACATTAAATTCACCGTCGCTGTGTTGTTTCGATATGATAAATAGTTATTTATAAGTATTTCCGTTTGTTATTTAAAAAATGTTGTAATAAAATTTAAATAATTAATTTATTTTATCAAATCAAACAAACAGATGTATAAATATTTTAAAAATTTCTATTTCGTTATTTTTTTGCTGAATTTCCTTTTGTTGCTAATTTTCTTTATTTTAAAAGCTTAGAATTAATTTTATTAAAAGAAAAAAAATCTAATAAAATAACATGTTTAAATTCAGAAGTGATTCATCGTTACTTCAACTTCCTACCGTTTTTTTTCTAATGTTTTTCTTAATTTTGTTTTCAATTTTTTGCCAAATACTTGTGGATTGACGAATGTGTGTATGAATTTAATTTTATACGTCTCGAGATACTTGAATTTGTGTTTTTATTTTTTTTTTTCGTCTATTTTGTATTCAAAAACAAAATCCATTAAGATTTCTTTCAAAGTGGTTTTAAATACAACCACGCAGTGTTGATATTTTATTATTTGAAAAAAGTCTCATTGATTTTTTGTAAATTTTTTTTTTAAATTATTATTATTAAAGTAGAAAACCTTAAACGGAAGTTGTTTTGTTATTTCTTTTTTTTTTTTTTTTTGTATATTTCATTTTTATCGCGCTGCTCTTTACAGTAAAGATTTGCAGTAGAATTGCAAAAAAAAATTAGCAACTAATCCAACATTAAAATATAGTTCTGGATCAGTAATAAAATTAAGAATAATAAATGCAAATTTTGTAGGAAATTTCGAAATGATATTAAAAATTTAAGAAATCTGTTTTAACCTTATCTTACACAGCTCTTAGGCTAATTTAACATTACTCGACTCTCGCTCACATCCAACAAAAATATTTTTTTTAGCCATATTATTGGTACACGCAACAATATTTTAGTTAAATTCGTTTTTCATAAAGGAGATACAATAGTATTATGGTTTTCACTAAAAATAGTTTTCTTGGAGCTGACCATATAGAACAATGTGTTTTCTCTGCGTGTACTTCAACTTGATTTCAACTCTACCCATACTTTGCACGACCTCGATTCTAACACTAATCTAACACTACTAACGAAAGGTTATAACGGAATTATTACGAAAGCTATGTACGTAAAGTTCTTTTCCCAAAGATTAAGTAGTCCAATCTAGTCCGAGTATGACAACAATTAAATGTATCTTAGTTAGTAGCAGCATTTTTAAGTTTATTCACTAGCCTCGAGTTTTTTTCCATTTTGTCATATAGAAAACTTACTGTACTTACTAGAATCTTATAGTGTCATCAATACAAAGTCAAGCGAAGAGAATTTTTCGTCAATTAGATAAAGATGGTTTAACTTACCTAAAAAGACAATAAGAATATAAAGAATTTACTTTAAAAATTATTTTAAATAAAATTTTTATACATTTTAGAGACAACTCAGATAATTTTCACTCAAATATTTTTCTTCTTTCAGGTAATTTCTGATTTATCTAAATAAACTAAAAATTACTACGAGGTAAGCAAAACTTAAAACTATTTTGAATAATTAAAGAACATTATTAATATAAAAAGTAATTGATAAATGAAATTATCAGGATCGAAATGGGAAGAAATATTTATGTAGCTGACGTATGAAAATTCAGCTACATAAATATTTCTTCTTGTTCAGGTTATTTCAGATTTATCTTTCTAATTTATCTAAAGGCAAGTGTAGAAGTCTGCATAATTTGATTTGAACACACATTCAAATTATTGAAAATTTTTCAAACTCTATACTTTTTCAGCAACCAAAAGCATTTTTAAAGAATTAGTAACAGACGCCTTAAGCTTAGAAAAGTTTTGCGATTACTATTATAAAAGTCTTAAAGGTTTATAAAAAGATTACATTCTTTATGAACACTCTGTTTAAATATTTACAAAAAGTTTTTTACTAATATAATAAGGGTAATCACGATGGTCATTGTGCAAATTTCCAATTTGTAAATTTGCAGTGCATCTTATGATTGATCGTGAGCATACCACTCTTATTTTTTTTGCAAATAAGAATAATTTATTTAATTTTAAATTATTTAAATTGAATTCTCTTTTTTTATATTAAAACCCACGAAAATGTTCAATTTTACAAGTTTTCTTAAAACCAATATGACGTTTAATATGTCAAATGTTATTAAGGGTATTCACGTCACAAGTTTCACCCTTGCAAAAAAGCAAAAGTGCAAAAATATAACAACCACCACACAGACAATTAGTTGTGCGTAAGTAATTGTCTTTGTGGTTGTTGTTATGTTTTTGCAATTTTGTTTTTTTGCAAGGGTGCAACTTGTGACGTGAATACCCTTATTGTTTACATTTGTTTGCAACTGAGCAAATATGCACTACTAATTTTGCTCATAGTTTTTTTAGTGCAAACGAAGTTAAATAGAGCAAATTGCAAATATGTACGTACATTTTGTTGTTGTGTTGTCAAATGTAAGTATTTTTGCACGCATTTGAATCGTTTGCACACTTTGCACTACCCATCGTAATTTCCCTTAAAAACTTTTTAAATTGTGCACTGCTTAAGCTCTTCACTCTTCGCACAAAACTCAAAGTGTAACTTTAACTAATAATACACAATAAGGCATGCGTCAAATTACGGGACATTCGCAAAAAACAACTGCTTGACTATAGTGGAAGTGCGGGTATAAAAATACTCTCAAATATTAACAAGGGAATTATAAATACAAGCATTAATGAGAATGGGAACATAAAATACACACATTATTTATTTCTTTAATGTGAGCTTGGGATACATATGTACATATGGTCGGAATATTTTGTTTGTTAATTCCTTTTATAATGTCGAAACAACAATTTTTAGTAAAAACAATCCTCGGTATGCTGCCGCTACATTCGACACACAAACAAAACATTACAAATTCTTTGTATGCAGCCGATGCATACAACACACAAATAAACATCACAAATTCGGGCAGACTACACTGGGTAATTTTCAAATACTAGGAGTATAGCCAAGCATTTTTTTCTGTATGGAAAGGTTTTGAAAGAAACATGTACTATGGAGTGTATTTCCTTTAAGTCTATACTACTTGGATTGTTCGACGAACAGTAACGCAATGCAAACGTTTTGTTCATACATTTGATTTTTGTTGTGTGTTTGAATTTCAAATACATTTATGCAGGCAGGCCTTTAGTTACTTAAAATCAAAACAAACAAAATTATTTTAATATGTTGACAATAGAAGCCCTTTTAGATTTAAATCAAGGAACTCTTTCAAAATTTTAATTCAGTTGAATTTTAAAATTAAATTGTTTTTAAAATGGTTTAAAAAGATTTAAGAGAAGCATATTTTAGACATGATCCGTTTCATAAAGGCATATTTTAAATTATTTTTAGTTTAAGAACATTTTTTGGAAATATTGAGAAGTTGAAATTTATGCATGTTTAATTTTTGCTGTATAAAATTCGAAATATTATCTGGATTCAAACAATACTATTTTGGTATGCATATGTTACATAGAACAAACAAAGGTTTGAAACTTTTAATTATGTATGTACAAAATAAATTTATATTTAAATAAGAACATTAAAAAAACAATTTTTTTAAGAAACGCTTTTCTTAAAAAAGAACATTTAAACCCAATTTTGCACCCCCCCCCCTAGATTTTATCCTGGCTACGTCCATGTGTTCGTGTATTGTCATCGGGAATATGTATGCCTGCAAAGTTTCATCCATTTGCGTTGAGTATAAGGCGGTTACATTAACGTTACAAGATTTGATTTTCCGAAGTGAAGCTAAAGAAAAGGTTTTAAAAAATTTTGCCCGCCCCCCTAGATTTTATCCTAGCTACGCCCATGTATTCGTGTACTGTCATTGGGTATATGTATGCCTGCAAAGTTTCATCCATTTGCATTGAGTACAAGACGGCCAAAAAAGCATTTTACCAAAAAAAAAATTATTTTAGCTTTAATAAAATTTTTGTGTATGTATTTATGAGAACACTGTTGAAATCAGGAAGAATTTAAATCTAGGAAACTCATGTCTTTAATTGCTTATCATTCAATGCAACCTGTCATTAACTGTACAAACGTTTTTTTTTTTTATTTTTAAGATTTATCTAAAACAAAACAACTTAATACCAATGAATGCCAGCAGTTAAATATCTCATCTTTTGGCCTTAATACGTTCTACATGTGCATTATAATTATCAAATATCAAAACATCAATTTTTTTGCAAAAAAAAAAAAAAAAAAAAAACATGAAAGTTAAAATGTAAAACACCATACCAAGTGGCCAAGATGATCTTGGTCAATGAAAAACATTTTGTAGACAAGAACACAAAAAGAATTAACAAAAAAAGATACGCAGCTAGATAAAATATCTGTCCTACTAAACGGCAGTATCCGGCATTCAAAATATTGTTTATTACATTCTCTATACATATTTTCATTATTATTATTATGACTTTTTTTTCTTTAATATGGCAATCAGGTTTAATTTCAACACTCCTTTAATGAAATGAATATACGACTCTTGACCAACGAGGAGTTATTTGGATTGAAATAGTCGTACACCTCATGTGGCCGTTTAACTAAATGCCCGGTTTAATTATGGTGCTTCTTTTCATTCAAATTGCTAGTAATTTACACTATGCAGCAAAATTCTACATACGATAATAGTTGGTATGTTTACTTTCGTTAATTTACACAGTACAACACAAAAAAATGCAAACTCCTTTTCGTGTGAAATTTCTCGAAGTATTTGGCTGCCGTTCGCATTTTTATGGCCCCATATATATTTTTGGTAAATCTTAACTTAATTTGACTTTTCATTGTTTCAATGTTTGACAAATTCAACCAACACAGCAGCGCGTTAAGATTGTTGAAGCCTTTTACGATAATGTGCATACAAATCAAAATGCCTTTCGTGATTTTTTGATCAGCCTATTCGACCAAACGTGTCCACAATCGGGAGAATTGTGCACAAATTTCCGCAAACCGGGTCTGTAGGAAATGTGAAAGCATCTAAGCACAATAGGGGCCGGCCAAGCAGTTTCCGTGAATGGTGTTCGCTATCGCGAGATGAAAACGGACTTCTTGTGGCCAGATATTGAGGCTATGGACCTGGATGATATATGGTTCCAACAGAAAGGGGCCACCTGCACCACAGCCACGAAACAATGGCTCTTTTGCGCGAGAAATTCAATGGCCGTGTTATCTCGCGTCGTGGCGATGTAAATTGGCTGTCACGATTATGTGATTTGACATCGTTGGACTTCTTTCTTTATGGATATTAAAAAGAAAAAGTGTACGTTAATAACCGAAGAATATTTTAAGAGCTAAAGGATGAGATAATTCGGCTCATTAACGACATTGAATCTCAATTATAACTCAGGGTCATTGACAGCATGGAGTATCGGATAGATGAATGCCACCGAAGCCGTGGCGAGCATTTGGCCAATATTATGTTTGTTTAATCGTCATAGATCCTTCTATCATAATAAAAAATATTAAGATAATTCTCTGAAAACTTTTTGTGTGTTTTGGTTGGACCACCCTTCTGAACGTGAACGAAGATGAAGGAACGAACTTAGAAGTTCATAGTATTTTAATGAAAGAGAAAATTATTGTTTTTCCTAGGGTATAAAAAACTGCAGTCGAAATCAAAAACTGTTGAACAAAAAACGAAAATTTGTGTCACAACTTTTCGCTTTTTGAGTTGGTTTGCCAGCGACTGTTTATATAATGGCTAATGATAAATGAAGAAAAGGAAGAAATGGCAGAAATTCTACTTTGACTGCAGTTTTTTAAACGCTGGTTTTTTTCTACAAAGTAGCTGTTTGTGCTGCATACGTATACCCACTGCTGTGTTTTGAGTTGTAGATATTTTATTTTGCTTATGCTTTAGCCGCTTTTTCTCATACGGCAATGAAGCGAAGCAGCAAAACGATGAAATTTATTTTATGCGAATATGTATAAGGAAACAATGTTTAATAAACTTTAAAAAAAAAAAACGTGAAACCGGTTTTGGATTCAGAAACGGAATATTCAAAATATATGTATAAACCCCATACCTAACTTCATTTTTAAAAAATTGTCGGTAGGTCAAACCAATAATAAGCTGAATTGTTTGGCGTTTTATTATTTTGTATTTCCATTTGCACATACTAAAATAGTGTAAATTTTATTTAATAATATATGTATATATAAAATTATTTATTAAGCTACAAACAAAAAAAATACCTTCGATTCGTGTCGTATGTAGATTTTTGTTGCATGGTGTATTTATGAAGTTTGCATGCTAAATTTTTAATGTTTTATTCGTATAATAAAAACAAACAAAAAACGAATCTATAAAATAACACACAGCTTAAGAACACCACAAAACTCCCCGATCTTGATCTTGGCTGTCCAAAGTAGCGCGTAACTGGAATTTGTATGGAATAGAGCAGAAAAATACAAAAAAAAAAATAACACAGAGCCATCCATTTACTCGTATTCATGTATAATTATCACATTATTATCATCAATTCTCTTTTAGTATTCTCCTTTTTTTCGTTTTGAACGTGTTTTTTATGTCAAACTTATCACTTTACGAAGTGAGTTGTGTAGAAAAGAGTGTTACTGAGAATGTGTGTTGTATGCAGATCTTTTTTATGTGTCGTAAAGTCTGTAAAAATTGCGAATTCAATTGTTTTTCTTTTTGTCGTTTCATTAAAAAAATAAAAAACGTTTTGTAGCAACAATTTAGACACATGCTTAATGCTTTTAATAAATTTTTGCTAACTGATCTTTGCTTAGCTTTATGGGATAATGATGATGAAGATGGGAATTATAGGAATAATAACGATGATGGTAATTAAGATAACGAATGCGATAATTAAAGCAAACAATATTGGTAACAGGAATTATTTGCTGTATAAATTAGAACTAGATCGATTATGTTCGATTTTAGTTTTACAAGTTGCTAACATTATGGCATTTTTTTGCTTGGAGCAACAGGCATGATTTTAAAAGTTAGTTTAAAGAAATGTTTATCAAATCGAAATGTTTTCGTAAACCTTTCGACTATAATCTTAAGAGATCTGGCGATTTTGGATTTTACCGAATCCCTGGTATTGGCTACACCTGATTACACCACCGAAATATCCTTAAGATGATCCGTACATCCCTGGTGGAAGGTTACTTTGATGCCGAGTGCAATGGCAGTTTTGCTATCGGCAAATATGCACCTCACCCAATTTGCTTCACGCTTTATAACAGAAATTTCTGCCAACGAAACACAATCATTCGGCAGCGGAACCATCATTTTAGATCAACAGACCATAGTTAAACCTTAGCAACAATTATTAATAGAAAAATCTCGTCGAACATTTTAACCCTCTTAAGTGCCGTTTTAGTATACTTTTGTGTGGAAGATAAAAAATAGGACAAAAATGACCCCTTAAAATTAGTGTTAGAGGGTTAAAATATTCTAAGCAAAGAATCGCCATACAATTCTACTGAAGACATTTGAAATAGTCTCTTTTAGCTCAGAAGTACATTTAGTATATTTGAACTTAACTAAACGCCTTTTCAAGAAATTCAAAAATTGCAATGCCCGAAATTTCGAAAATCTGTTTTACATACATTGCACGATTTTTTGGTCTAAGAAGACACCTAGTGAAATTTGGTGCAGAAAATATTCGTTGAACAAAAGTTCTAAAGTTCTGTTTTAGTTCACTTTTGTGTGAAAGTTAAAAAATGGACTAAAATTACCCCTTTAAATGAGTGATAGAGGGTTAATATATTCTAATCAAAGAATCGCAATACAATTCTACTGAAGATATCTGAAATAGTCTTTTAGCTCAAAAGTACATTTAGTATACTTTTTGACTTGTACCAAACGCCTTTTCAAAAAAATTCAAAAATTGTAGTGCCCGAAATTTCGAAAATCTGTTTTACACACATTGCATGATTTGTTGTTAGAAGACCCCTAGTAAAGTTCGATGCAGAAAATATTCGTCCAACATTTTAAACCTCTAAAGTGCCGTTTTAGTATACTTTTGTGTGGATGTTAAAAAATATGACAAAAACTACCCCTAAACATGAGTGTTAGAGGGTTAAAATATTCTAAGCAAAGAATCGCCATACAATTCTACTGAAGATATCTTAAATAGTATTTTAGCTCAGAAGTACATTAAGTATATCTTTTGACTTATACCAAACGGCTTGTCAAAAAATTCAAAAACTTTAACCCCCTTTCAAACCCCTTTGGCAGATTTGCTCTACCAATTGTCTAGTTTTATTTCGCGTTGCAAGTATTGTGGCTGGTTTTTTTTTTTTTTTGTGTTACACAGTGTAATCAGTCTCGCCTACCGAGAATAAAAAGTGAATAATTTTTTCTCTCGAAATTTTGCTTTTCCCCTTCCTTTTTTTTTAAAGAAAAGGAAACAAATTGTGGTATCATTTTAATTTGATTAAAAAAAGAGTTTTGATTTGTGATATTAAAAATGTTTTTATTTTAGTTTATTACAAAAAGGCTTCGGTTATAAATGAAAAACTATGTCGGTCAAGTGACCCCTCCTACTGTCTCGGCAGTCTTCTAAACTTTTACCAAAATTCTCGATCACGTTTTCAATAAACTGTTGTCAATGGTTGATATCTGTTTTTAAGCTCTTAAACTGTTGTGGGATTATTATTGTAGTTGGATTTCAAAAAACCACACAAAAAATAGTCCACAGGTGTCAGATCACACGATCTTGGTGGCCAATTCACTCCTTCTTCAGAATATACGTTGTTTCTCTTGCTGTGTGGCAAGTGGCGGCATCCTGTTGAAACCACATATTCTCTGTTTTCCGCCACAAAAAGCTTCGGATCATCTCCCTGTAGCGATTTCCATTGACCGATGATACCTCAAATTTGGACACCCTTTATAATGTTTTGAAACACATCCATCAAAAAAAGTACGATCTTGGTGGCCAATTCACTCCCTTCAATTCACTTTCTCACAAAAAGCTTCGGATCATCTCGTCTACGGATAAAAAATCCTGGCATGACCATTGTCACGGACCGACCAGTTATGCGCAACATTCAGTCATAGCGCAAAGCAGAGAGATACATGTTTAGCCACAAGATGCATTCGAGCCATTTCATTTATGTAAAAAGCGTAGAAGTTACGGACATAGATCCTGTTATTACCAACGCAGGCATTACATTACACGATTTTTATTCTTGTCTGTCGCACTCCACAATACTACAACTACCACTCCATAGAAAAGTACAGGGCTTTGGGCTCATTCCCAAGGTATTAAAAAAAAGGATTTTGGAAAAAGTCTTTGATTATAAAGTAACTTGTTCAAAAAGATAATTATAGCCTTTCCAAACGATCATAATTTCTTTGTGTCTCTATGTTGAACAAAATTTCGTAAATATTGCATTTATGATTTTATTTCAAAATTAAAAAAAAAAACTTTATCAATTTTTTACCCACAAAAAGGGCATTAGAAATTAAATTTCAAAAATACATTAAAAAAAATCAGTTTTTATACGACTATAAAAAGAGAAATATAATTAATGGGTCATTTACAAAAGTGGCGTGTTTTAAATGAAATGTATTTTGAAGTCAATTTTAGATTTAGATCACAACACTTATTCGAATTTCGAATTGAACATCACTCAGTTAAACGTAAAATTAAATAAGTTGCCTTAAAAAAAAGAAAATTTAATGAAATGAAATGAAATCAATTGATAAAAGTGATTTCCAAATGGATTGAAGATTGATTGTGGTGTTAATTGTATAATAAAGACGAATGCAGGTCGTACATTGATTGTTTAATCAAATATACGTAAAATTTGTTAGATTATCGTATTAATAAATTGGCTGTTTATGTTGAAGAAGAGAAGCGATAGAAGTTATTTTTTCATAACAAAAATAAAATATTTAATTGTATTGAGTTTCTTTATTTGTAGTTGACCCATTTTCGCTTTTTATTTATTAATTTTTTAAAGTTTTTGATTTTGATACACATTAAAATTGAGATAAAAACTTTTATTAACTTTTTTGTAATAAAAATTTTCTGGTTGTTAAAAGTTTATTAAAATGTTTTGATGTATTTTGTTTTGTGATGAAAAATCTGTTGTATTGTGCTGGAACATTTTTATTCAAAATTTGTTTTGATATAAGAAATTTTTGTTAAAAGTTTTTATGATAAAAATTTGTTAAATCCTCGTCCATATTTTAAAACAATTGCTGCAGAAACTTTCTTAAATTTTCTTTTGAAACTCTATTCGTGACCATTCATTGAAAAATTTGTTTTGCAGCATTTAAATCAGTTTTCGAAAATAAACAGTACGTTATTTAGCATTCGGCTCACACACCCAAGAACGATATCTATTTTTTTTAGTGATTGTGTAGACGAACACAACCCTTAATACCCTTCGTAACTATTTTCAAGAAATAGCCGAACATTATAAAGTGTTCTGTTCTTCGTTAAAAAAAAAACAGAACAATTGTAGTGATACTGTTGACAAACATTATATTTTAATGTTCTATAATGTTTCTTTTTTTACATTGTTAAGAAATGCAAACAAAAAATTTTAGCAACAACCGCACCACGAACAGCTTGAGTGTATGTTATGTATATGTTTTGTTTGTGTAGAACTATTTTGCTGGCTTTTTTCGTATGTGTATTTTGTTTTTGTAAAAAATGTTTGGTTTTTTTTACCAGCCAAAAGGGACGAACATTAATGAGCCGAACCGAACACAATGAAGTTTGTGGATTTAAAAAATAACCGAACGGAATTAAATGTTCTCCTTTTCTGTTGTGTTCGAAAGATGATTAACAGGGAAACTTTATTTTTTAATGATTTTCTACAGAAACACTATTAGCGTTTGTGTCTTCCACAAATCTACCGAACCGAACACGAAGGAGCGATATTTAGTGTTTATTTTCGAGCACTGATTAAAATAGTTTGTATGCATTCTCTCTGGTTTTTCCTCTCAATAACAAACTCACAAAAACTGCTTGTACACGAAACAAAGTACACTTTTCTTTTCGTCTTTCTCCTTTCAGGACTTAGGATATTTTTTGCAGTGATACATTTTATGTATAACAAATTTTTATGATAAAAATATCGTTTTAAAAAATTGCTGCAGTTGAAATGTTTTGTGATCAAAAATTTTGAGCGAAAAATTTGTGTGAAAATTGAATATTTCTTGTGCTACAAGGAATTTTGTTTGGCAAATTTTTAAAAGTAAAAAAGTTTCATTAAATTTTTCTTAAGGTTGAAAATTTCCTCGTAAAAAAATAGAAAAATTATTTTTTTTGCAGGTAAATGTTTTTGTGGTAAATATAAACAATTTTTGTGGTGAAAAATTTTTAGTGAAAGAACTTTATTATGAAAAAAACTTGTCTGCTGCACAAAGTTTGCTCTTTAACAAAAATTTATATTTTCCAATGAAAATTTTGGTACAATTTTTTTGTCAGCGAATAAACTTTATTTGTTTTAAACAATTTTCAATACATTTCTCTTGTGATGAAAAAATGTTTATGTTTTCTGTATAATTTTTTTTTTTTTTTTTTTGTAAATAGTTTTCATCAAAATTTTTTTCTGCTAAAAAACTTTTAAGTTAAGAAAACTTTTGATGTTTGAATAAAATTTTGTGACCAAATTCTTAAAATCTTCGACCAGATTAAGCGCATCTAAAAAGTTAAGCGAATCTTAAAATATCAATCGGAAGGATTAATTTTAATCAATTCTGAAGCTCTTAATTCTTTAATTCTCTATCACTAAAGACAGATTTGAAAATGATTTACATGAATAACTGCCTCGTAGGCCTACTCCTACTGGTGGATCCTGTCCAATAGGTCCTAAAAAATGCGTTTACTAACCGGCTCTTTACACACAGGTAGCTATTTGAGCGGCTGTAGGAAATATCGCCCAAAGAAAAATGGCCCAAAAAAAAAATGAAAAATCGCCCAAATGAAGAATCGCCCAAAAGAACATGAAAAATTACCCAAAAAGTTATATATGAAATTTTGCCCAACAAAAACGAAAAAGGGCCCAAAAAAAAAATGAAAAATGACCCAAAAAGCAAAAACGAATTTTTCCGAAAAAAAATTAAAAATTACCCAATTTGCAAAAAAGTGGTTATTATTCATATAAATTTAGTTCCATACAAGTGTAAGTTTTATGTAAAAAATTGCATTCTATCTTCAACAGCTGCTCGGCAGTAAGGACAGTAATACCGGCTGCGCAAACTTCGCTAAGCTTCTCTGCATAGCCGGCCTTCGGCCGGGCGCAAGGATTTTCTCCTCTATGGTATAGCAAACACCGGCTTCGCTAACTAAAGCTTCTTTGTATAGCCGGCCTTCGGCCGGGCGCAAGGATTTTCTCCTCTATGGTAGAACAAGTACCGGTTTCGCCAAGTTAAGTATGGGCGCTATCTGTTTTCCCTGGAGAATGTTACACCAGAAGGTGAAATGTCTTTCCTTAAGATGATCCCTACAAACTTCTATATAACTGGGGGCTATAACTGGAGATAATTTAATTTTAACTTATCCAATTTTCGGAAAGATCGGATCTGTATTTTACAAAACTCATTAAAACGCTACCAGAATAAATTGACTTTAAAAGCTTTTTTCTTTGACTCTGAAAGAAGCGGCTTTAATTTTAGGGTACATGGATTTTTTTGGGCTAAGGCTAAATTAATATTTTTTTTAACGACTTTCTAGGGTTTAAAAAACAGAAAAAAATTAAAGTTTCGAGATGGTAGAAACATAAATTGACCTTCTAGGGTTAATTTTTATGGCTACAATTTTATATGGATTTTTTTTTTTTTTTTTTTTTTTGCTAAATTGTTTTGGACTTGGGGATACGTTCGAATACATTTAAAATGTTCCAAAGCGCGCACGTGCGTAGGTTGCCTAATGCGAGTTTTATTGATCACAATGATGATTTTTAATACATTGAAGATGATGATGTTCATTATCATCATGGACATTGTATACGGAATGTTATTGTTGCATTGTTTTATTATTTTTTAGTAAATTGTATTTTTTTTTTTTTTTTTTGGTACAGAATTGTTGTTGATAATTTGTTGACTGTTAGTTAGGCTGACAGATGGGGCTGTTTTGTCCATTATTTATTTGCTACTTAGTTTGTCTAAGACCCGCTTTTGTTTCGATTTTTTTTTTTTAAATCAATGAAATTTTGTTGGTTCAATTTTGTGCTGGCATCATTTACATGACCATAAAATCATCATCATCAACTTTAGTTTTATAAACATCCCATATAATTTTTGTCAATATAAATTTCAAATAAATATTCGTTTGGCCAACAGAATCCATCCATTCGCTCATGGCTACTTTGGTGGAAGTAAATGTGTCTTTTCTTTCCTCGTTTGCTTTTGAAGATTGAAGCGGAAAGTGTGGTACGCATTTAGTTTTTTTTTTTTTGAATATTTTTGTATTGAATAGATGCGTACAAAAATATTTTGCAATCGTTGTCATTAAGAATTTAATAGTTTTTTTTTTATATTTTTGAGAGCTGCGTTGCGTTGCTTCGCAGTCGCTGTAATTGTGGTTTAGTTATGTTTATAGCTCTGTGTGTGTGTGTGTGTGTGTGTGTGTAAAATTAACCATAATCAAAAACGCCTTAACAATACAATTGAACACTTAATTTTTTTATGGTCATCTTGTATATGTTTTGGTATTAATTTAAATATTTAAGTATTTCCTCATACATATTTTAGGTGAATGTTAAAGACAGCATTTTTGTTTTGGGATTTTCTTTAATTTAATTTGTGAATTAACAATTGCGTGCGGTTTAGAGATAAAAGTGAAAGATTTTTTTTTTCTTAATTTTTACGTCATGTCATGAGTTTTTGTTAAGCTAAACCTTTATGTATTGCACCATATTTTAAAATCATATTTTTAAGTTAAATATGCATATGTTAATTAATTTTACTTATTTTTGCATATTTCACTTTTTGTATCATTTGGTTTTGAATGAAGGTTAATTTTCCCTTGTTTAATACTTAATTAAAACTCCTTAATTAAAGTACAGTAGACACTCATAAACTAGAACTCTTATCACCAATTTCATCAATTTGTTTAAATATCAATTTATGTTTGACATTCGTTTTTCATGTCAAATAATAATAAAATTGTATGAAACCCTATATTTAAATATGTATTGATATTAAATAGAATTGGTGAAATTGGCCATTAGAAAATAAAATTTCAAAAATTTGAATCAGTAGTTGCAACACATTTAACGCTCTGAAATAAGTAAAACAATAACAAACTGTTTTTAATATCCAAGCGTCTACTGTATAACCCCGTCTTAATGAAGAGTAATCTTGCCCAAATTAGGTTAAACCTCTTCTTTAATCTCTCCAGAATTACTTAAACCATGTTTAGCTAATTCTGTTTGTCTAACTTAAGTTAAACCTACTCCAATTGAAATTCAACATTGTCGAAATGCAATTAATGCTCATCTAAATGGAATTGGTGGTCCAATAAATAAAGTTAAACCTCGTTTAAGTAATGTTTATTCGTCTAACTAAACTTAAGTTGATGTTTAACCTGATCTTAATAAAGTTTAATACTTTCTAACCAAAATTAAGAGTTCTTAATCCAATGTTCGTTGTCTATTCAGGATTAGCCTTATTTTAATAATGCTGGGTACACACTATGCAACGCATTTACGCAATCTAGTGAATTAAATTCACTTTCATTCATTCTAGATTGCATCAACATCAAAACGCTTTGATATTTTGAGGTTGCATTGAAACAGATTGCATGTAGATTGCACTGTGTGTACCCAGCATAAGGATTACCGTAACTTAACCGAAGTTAACAATGTTCTTCATCCATATGAAATTTATCAAGTTAATCTTTGGTCGAAATTCAACCAAATGAAATTTATGTTCTCCTAAAGAAAGTTTAAAATATCTCCTAGCAAAAATTAATTTTTGTCAAACTTATGCTTTTTGTCTAATCAAAGGCTCAATGAAATTTAACCTTGACTGAATAAAGTTACACATCTCTTAACTAAAATTAAACCTAGTTTAACCAATGTTCTTTGTATAAAGTGTCAAATAACACAAACAAAGTGTTAAACAAACATATGAAAAAAGTAGGAAGCCCGTTTGTGTAAAAACATATTGAAAATTTCTAATGTTCACACAAATACTTTGTGGTTGTTGTCAATCTGCTGGTGCAGTTTATTTGGTACTTGAATCTTGTTTAAAGTTAGTTTAACCTCCAATAACTTAACTTTAGTGCCGTCTTAAGTTTTAACTAGAGTTTTAGCTTATCTAAAGAATTTTTGTCAATCATATAAAAAAAAACTTTAATTCGTCCAAACGATTCATAATTAAAGTTTAACTAACCTCATTTAACTTTGCCTTAATTAGGTTTAACGCATTAACTTAAATTAGACTTGGACTTAATCTTAAACTTAACATAACTAAATGCATAAAAACCTTTTTTTAATCATAGCTAACCGCAATGATGCTGTTTTAAACTGCGAATTTAAAAAAAAAAGAAATAAAAGATTTATGGAAAAATTAACCCCTTTTTTCTGTAAATTGTATAATTTTTTACTTAAAATTTAATTTATCCATTCACTAATTGGTTTCCCAAAAACAACAAAATCCTAAAATATATTGCACAAACATTTTGTATTATCTAAGAAGTGTAAATAAGAAGATATGCGAATACATAATCAATCCCCAAGACCTAAATATTCCTGGGAAAACTCAACTGATATGGCATTAATTTCGTTCAACCAAAAAAATAAAATAAAAATAATTTTTAATCCAAAAATTACAGTAGCGTATTAGTGTCAACAATAAAACAAGTAGGAATTACAAAATCCCAATAATCCAAAAGCCACTAACCACAATTTATTTTGTCTACTGTGTACGAAAGCCAACAACAACATCGCCATCATCATTTGCAGACAAATACATCTGCACACTGTTTATCATCATTAAGTTTTAGCTGGAGGCTGCTTAAAATAATAAAATTGGTGTGTTATGGATTAAAGAGCTAGAAAAAGAAGATGCACGTATCTTTGCCATGCTACTGTGCATTATTATACCCACACCACCGTAGTGGAGAGGGTATTATCAGCCCAATTACAATACAAATTCCCCGGGAGTTTTTTCAATTTTCCCGTTTTTACAATTAAATTAACATAGAAAAATTGAAGAAGGGAGAAAAACTCCCGGTGTGCTGATATTGGTCTTTAGTATACCGGTCGACTCAGACTCACTTTCTGAGACGATCTTATTATGTCCGTCCGTCCTTACGGGTGGCTACTTGACTCTTCATGTAAACTTGTGTGCAAGTACAGGTCGCAATTTTTAACATAATTTTATGAAAATTGGTGTATACGTTTCGATTGTCATTAGGACGAAGCCAATTGTAAACGGTGAGAATCGGTCCATAATTTCACATGGCCTCCAAACAAACTTCTTTTCGGAATGTAGATTTCATGCCCAAAAACATATCAAACATATCTTATTGCAACATAAATCGTGTAACCGAACCCAACCAATTGTAGGGGGATGTAAGAAAAGTTAAACTCACTGTTTATTGTTGGTGTTTTGTTTAAGCTTTGATATTGTTACAATTAAGACTTAAGAGTGTTTAAAATTCTTATTCGCTTTAGGGTTTTATTTGTTTAATATTTTTGGCTTTTCTAAAATCTTTGGAAAAGGTTTCCTGATGAGCTGGCCTTAGCAACCAGTGAAATGCGTATAGAAGCTAGCTTTCCCTCAACAATGAATTTCAGTGTATTTATCATATATGAAAAATTGGGAAAAATCGGTGCATAATTGAATATAACTCCCATACACATACTTCTTATAAATATTGGTATTACTGGCAGGTCCAAAACTGACCATAGGTCCCATATTTACCCCCTTTCTTAGCCTGGGTTCACACTGTGATAGTTTTCTTTCAGAAAGTCTTAGTTTATTGATAAGAGAAGAGAAATTAATAGCATGTTCTCTTCCCCTCTCACCCATAAGCTCAAACTTTCTGAAAGAAAACTTTCTTAGTGTGAACCCAGATTAAAATCGCTTTAAGACGAACAGTTATCATAAAGATGTTGATATTAAAATAATATTCGGCACAGAAAGATCTTATATGAATCTTAAACTCATAACAAAATTTTGTTTTGCCCAATCCACGATTGCCCATAGCTACCAGACATGGTACACTGTCGAAAAATTAGTGTATCAAATGGTCGGACTTGACTGTATACTTTTAACTTTCCTTTTTTACTACTTTTTTTACTACTTTATATAATGTTTCCCCTTTTAAGAAATATTTTTTATTTTTGTTTTATATCCAAAAACAGCGATAAAGAAATTGGGATTTTTTTTATTAGAAAGAAGAAAAAAAGAATTGAGAGAGAATTTCTAGTTTTTATTTGTCAATTATGTTCCGTAAAACGAAAAAGGATTTAAAAAGAGCAATAATTTTAATAAAAATTTGGTGTTTTTATAATTGGCAGATTGTTAATTTAATTGTATTTTTTTGTTTTTTTTTTTTGTTTCAAGAATTATGGCATACGGAAATCTTTAAGTACGTGTAATTCGTAGATAACACACAAATACATTCAGCCATTAAATGCAGTGGTTAATCTTATGGGAGAGTTTCTTTTTAAACCTAAATGAATGCTGAATGACGTCCGTTAAACTGCCAGAAATGGGGTGTCTGTTTATTATTTCAATTATCAATTATTCCCTTATTTAATTTTTTCTTCTTTTTTTATTTTTTTCAGAATTCTGTTTCTTTTCATTGTAAAAGTGAAATTTTTACTGCCTCACATACTGTTTTATAGTGGCATATTTTGATTTAATTGAGTCTTATTTATGCTCTTAATAGAGAGGAAAGTAAAAAATAATAATCTTTTCCGTATGTAAATTTTATAGCCGGTCCTAAAAAATGATAAGGGTTTGGGAAAGCCTGAAATTATTGAATTTTATATATCGCACTTAAACAACAAGAGTGTATTAACTTAAAATTATAAAGTTTTCAGTAGAAGCAAAACAATTTTGAATTTAATATTAAAGGCATATGAAAAAGAAGTTTTAAACCAACCTATTCATTACCAAAAAGGAGCGTCGAAAAAGTGAAAAAATAAAAATTTGAGTTAATACCCCATTGTTGATCAAGTGCGATATATTGTTGTTTATATAAAGACATTTTGCTACTTAATGCATGATTTCTCTTTTATTACAATAAATAGCGATTAAATTCTAAATACGACTTTCTTTGGTTAAATAAACATCATTTAAGGCAGCATTTTGCCCTGGCAAGTCATGTGTTGAGCACAATGGCCGGTTGCGTATTATTGTCGAACAGTCCGTGGAATGGATACCCCTATTACAACTAGTCGTTATAGACTTCGAAAAAGCCGTAGATACACTGCTGCACAACATTAAAAGGCAGACTAAACAAAATTATTGTTATCCACAGGACAATGTATCATAACGGCAGCTGTCGAATTTTACGTGAGGACAATTACAGAAAGCTCCTCAATGTCGAGATTGAAGTCTGACAAGGTTGCCCACTATCACCTCTTTCACTTAATATTGTGATAGAGAACGTGATAAAAGCCGCAACCACAAAGTCTAGGAGCATCACATGGTTCCTAAACCTCCGTTTAGAGGATCTTGACTGCGATATTTGCTTGCTGTCACACAAATGTTCCAATATGAGCTCTAAATAAAATGCTGTTGAAGAAGAGGTTAACAAAAGCGGACTCAAAATAAATCTCCCAATAACAAAGCGAGTGAAGATCAATACTACAACATAAATTTGAAGAGGTTGATGAACAACAAGTAGAGGTTCTAGTGACGATGTTACTGGCCGAATTACTAAAGCCGAGCAATCCTTTGAGTAGCTTAACACAATATGGAGATTATGTCAACTATAGACCTGAACTAAACTTAACCTGTTCAACTTCTTCATCAAGTCTGTATAAGATAATGCTCTCCAGTTATTCTCTAACCGTTGCCTGCACAGAATTATGCTGAGCTTCTGGACTTATACAATCAGAAATGTACGCCTTAAGTCAATTTCTTAAAACCAATCGTTCTGCGAATCAGCTGACGCAAATGGCGATCAATTGGCCACGAATTACGTCGACCAAGGGAGGATGTAACTAGACTATCTATTGACTAAATCCCCTAGAGAAGTCGACGAAGAGGTCGAATATCAAGTACGCAATCACTATCCTACACAAAAATCTGACAGAATTCTGAACGAAATAAGAAATGCCTACAAAATTTGTTGGCAATACCACACTAACACACAAAAAGGATTTAACAACATATTACTCAGTTGCTTTACATTATTATTTTTATTATTTTAATTTATGAACATTTCCATTAATATTTAAAAGTAAGACAGACTTGTCAAAAAAAGTGTGTTACAAAATGTAGTTTTGGGTCACACCGAAGGCGAATTCATCCCAGGTAATCTCGGTACTACAACAAGTACAACTTCTACAAAATCCACAAGCAATTTGTTTTTCTAAAATCATTGTACAATGTCAAAAACAGAAATAAAAAAAAACAGAAACAAAGATAATAAAAGAGAATAAACAAAATTTTGACATCCAACAGTGATTTTAGTTAAGATCAGCAGGGCTTTTAAGACCACCTGTAATAAATTCGCCTTGGTCACACCATCATACTTTATAAGCACGCACAACTTTTTTGAATCATCGTATTACAAAATACGATAGTGATCTGCCGGCTTTAGATGATACTTTGCTAAGATACGATTAAAGTTCGCTTAGACAAGGGAAAATATTTTATAATAGATTTTAAACTTCATATAGACAAGGTTGGATTAAAGTAGAGGCCTGTACCATTCCATTTGAACACGCGTTCAAATTAAAAACTGTGTGAACGTGTATAAGCAAAAAAGAAATATTACACTGTTGTGGGGCGGTGCGCAAAATGACCCCAGGAAATATGGCCCCAAAAAGAAAATGAAAAACGGCCCCAAAATTTTACATGAGACACAACAACACGCAATTTTTTTGTTTTTTTCGGGGTTATTTTTCATTTTTTCGTTAGGGTGTTTTTGCATTTTAAGTGGAATGAAAAATGACCCCAATATCAAGGAATGAAAAATGGCCCCAAATAAAATCACAATTTTTACTTTGGGGCTATTTTTCATCTACTAATAAAAAATGCAAGTTTAAAGAAATGAAAAATCACCCCAAACATTTTTACACAAATTTTATAAAATTCTATGTAAAAGTTTCTAGGGATAACATAAAAAACCAGAATTCTTATACCAAAGTAGAGAAAATCCTTGCCGGTTATGCAGAGATGCTTTTAGTTAGCGAAGCCGGTGTTTGTTATGCCATAGAGCAAAAAATCCTTGAGCCCGGCCGAAGGCCGGCTATTACGAGAGGAGTTCGTTATACCATAGAAAAGAAAATCCTTGAGGCCGGCCGAAGGCCGGCTATGTAGTGAAGCTTTAGTGAGCGAAGCCAGTGTTCGTTATACCAAAGAGAAGAAAATCATTTCACCCGGCCGAAGGCCGGCTATACAGAGAAGCTCTAGTTAGCGAAGCCAGTTTTCGTTATACCATAGAGAAAAAAAACCTTGCGCCCGGCCGAAGGCCGGCTATAACGTAGAGCTTTAGTAAGCAAAGCCAGTGTTCGTTATACCATAGAGAAAAAAATCCTTGTGCATGGCCGAAAGCCCAACCGTGCTATCAATCGTACGATTTTTAAAACCAAAACTGTATAATTATCCGGATTTTGAAATCTGGATTCTAAATTTGGGATTTTTAGTTTTGGGCATATGAACTCCACCGAAAATGTTTGATGTCACTTTCTTTGTGTTCTTTTTTGGGGTTAAAATTCATTATAAATTTTGAGGTGATTTTTCATAATGAAGAATAACCCCAAATTTAGGGTCATATTTCATTTTATTTTTAGGGTTATTTTTCATTTTTTTGGGGTAATTTTTCATTAAAAAAATGGGGCCATATTGCATTATGAAAAATAGCCCCAAATTTGGGGTCAATTTTCATTTATTTTTTGGGGCCATATTTCCTGGGGCCATATTTCGCAGCGCCCTATTGTGGAAGTCAAATGAGATGCGGGTATAAAAACTACTCTCAAAAACTAACAAGGAAATGGAAAATACACGCAGAAATGAGAGTGGGAATAAAAAATATACACATTATTTTTTTTAATGTGGGTGAAGGATATGTGTGTCTGAATTATTTTGTACGTTCATTTCTTTGATAATATTGCAATAACAATTCTTTGCAAAAACAATTCTTTGTATACGACACACAAGTAAACATCCAAAATTCTCGCAGACGAGTTAATTTTCAACAAACGTTTATTAAGTAAAATTTTCGTAGAAAAGGTTTATATTAAATAAAAAATTATTTTATGAATTCAGCGGCAAAATATTTTTACTGTACCCAGTAAAAACTTCGCCTACTTTTTCAAAATGAATAGCTTCTTAAACTCATTATTTAGTAGCTTCGTTCTTACTCTTTTTTACTTTTTACTTTTTTCTGGTTGTATGTTGGTAAAAAAAATAATGACTTACTTTTAAATGCGTTCATTTTGGGGCATCTCATATAAAATTAATTGGTTCTTTCAGTAGAATTGTAAGTAGTGCTCTTATGTTTTTCTGATTACAACACGTTATTTTGTAGGCGAAGTTTTTACTGGGTATTGAAAGGCTTTGAAATAAACAAGTATTGACTGGAGTGTATTTCTTTGAATTCCTCTACCCTCACAATACTATTTAAATTGTGCGACGAGCAGTAACAGTGGTTCTGGCGACGCCATCACATAACACACAAAGACAATGGTTTTGTAATGACGTCAAAATTACGTCAGAGCCACATGCGCGTGTAGCTTTGCACATTCCGTGTACTCCAGCTTACGTTAAAATGGACCACATTTTAGTGCTTAACATTGTTTAAACTTCATATAGATAATCGAGCATGTCTTCAGAGGAGATGAAAATTCGCTTGGATAGATTAAGCTTCATTTACACAAAAGTCAAATTTTTACTTTTTTATATATTGACTGGGCTAATTAAACGTTAGTCAAAGTTAATGTTCTTTTAAACGAGGTTGAATATTATTTATTTAAGTTAAAATTCTGCTTAGCAGTTTTTTTCAACAAAATTAAATTCTTGTTAGGCGAGATTAACATTGGTTTTAACGAGCTTAAATTGACGATATTAAACTTAATTTAAGCCAGGTTAAATTTAAACAATGTTAACCCAAAGACTTAACATATGTATTTACAGTTCTTAATTAAACTTTGATTAAAACCGGATTTAATTGCTTTAGACTTTAGGCCCAAACCATAATGATTCACATTCACAGAGCTGGCTTAAGCAACTGTGCGAATAATTGTAAATGATATGTGTCAAACCAACCTTAAGGAAACTTTTCGTTAAGTTTAATGAAATTGTCATTTGCTTAAGCAATAAGCGAAACTGATCGCACATTCCGTACGGGATCAGATGATTTTTGTTTTTTTTTAAATGCATTTTTTCATTATTTTTTCAAAGTATCGTAAGCTAGCTTACGCATTTTATGGCTGGTCCGCAAGTTATATGTACTTCGTTAAAATAAGGTGTTGTTTTCCCCTTTTTTCTGTTTTATGTTTAACCATAATCATTAGATGGGTAAAACTTATTTTTTGACGAGATTGAATTTCGAAGATGTTAAACTTTTAGATTAACTAAACGGCAAAAAAAAAAGAAAGAAGTTCGTGTTAAAGTCAAAAAACTTCGTTTAATAAAGTTAAATATCGTATGTCGTAAATGTGTTTTATAACAACGCAATACATTTTTAAATAAACTTGTTATAAATTTACTGCTCCTAATTCTAATTTGAGCTTGTTTTCCTCTCTGCTTTAGAAGTTTTATCTTCTGAGAAGTTCCTCCCTTAAATTGATTTAATTAAAATTTAATCACAGTGTAAATATTTTGTTACTTTAATGTAAGCACGCAAACAAATCTCCAGTCAAAATTTCAGGTTTTTATATTTAAAACTTTAATATTTAATAAGCAAAAGAGATTTTGAATTTTTTACGCCTTTTTAATTAGAGATTATAAATTAAAGACAGATATTTTTAAATTAAAACTTTTATTGATCATTCGTTGTCATTTCATTAAAAACTCATAAAAAAAATTTTAAAAATTTTATGGCGACGACTAAGTATTAGTTTTTTTCACTCGTTTATTTTTAATTAAAATGATTGACAGATATTTTTGAAAAAAAAAATATCTGTGGTTTTGGAAGAATGAAATGATAATTTTTTTTTTTATTTTATTATATAGAATTATATTTATATTCGTTTTTAAATGCGGTAGTGTAAAACACTTATTTTGTATTTAATAAGTACATATTTAAATACAAAAAATTATCAGATTTTATTATGCGCTCACCCTTCTCCTCTAAGAAGACAGTGTGATCATTTAAAATGATTGATTGAAAGTCGTTTTAAGAACAAATTGCAATTGTGGTCTAATGAATCGTACTAAAAATTATTCATAAACTATATTAATTGGAGATTAGTAATTTAAATAAATTATTGAAATAACATAATGACTAGTGCATTATTATTATTATTATTGCATTAACACTAGAAATAGTGAACATAAATAATGCACAATTTTTTGCACTACATTTTCTTTTATCAAAATAGTTTATTAGTGTTTAAAAGCACTAAAGTCTATGCCAACTAATGCACAACTTTTGTATTATTATTGAAACACCTAATGACTAGTGCATTAGTATTGCATTATCACTAGAAATAGTGAACCTAAATAAAGCACTATTATAGCATTATTACTTAATAGAGTTTTTCTTTTCTTGGGTTAAAGAGGAATGATTTTTCAATTTCCTGGAAAATCCCGGGAATTGCCGCCCAATACAAAAGATGCAAAATAATTTTTGAATTTAATTTAATTGAAGTAACAATTCATGATATCTATTAAACAAGTTTATTAATGTAATAAACGCGTATAGATATCGCGACCTTAGGACACATTCAACCTTGTTTGCACCTAAACTATATGTAAGATAGAACCTTGTTGTCCTAAGGTCGCGATATATATTTAATACAAATACATTGATATAAATCCAAAAAAATTAAATTATTTAAACCAAATATAACAAAATATTTCTTTGAAAATATGATTTTACTGCCGAGCAAACATTGACATAATCGTTTGACAGCTGAATTTTGATATTATTTAAACAGAGTCCTGCCAATAAGAAAATACATTCACTTTTTACTGCTGTTGCCAAAAGAGCATAATAATCGCCCAATTTCTGGAAAACGAAATAATCTTGAAAGAAATGCTTAAAACTGAGAAAAATACAAAAAAAAAAAAATCAACCAAAACATTTTAAGCTCATGGTTAAGGGATTGCTCAAATTTCATAAATAACAAGTAAGAAAGTATAGTCGGTCAAGCCCGACCATATGATACCCTACACCACAGTATTTAAAAACACATCATGTTTATGTGTCCATATAAATATGGATTTATCTATGTTTATAAACTTCATTAAAATCGGTTTGAAAGTTAGTGAGAGGCAGAAATTGCCCTCTACCTCCCCTTGGGGGCATAATTTTGAGAAACTACATAGCTAATGTGTCCATATATTTCTATCTTTGATTTAAATTTCATTAAAATCGGTTTGACAGTTTCTGAGAGGCATATAAGTTGTCCCCTGTCTTCCCTCGTGGTCCTACGATTCGGCAGAGGCTTGGTCCTTGTGCTAATAATAACCTTTTCCCAAATTTTATCAAATTATCTGCAAAATTGCATGGTTGCATGGACAGCCCGCCAGCCGGACGGACATCGTTAGTTCGACTCGGAAAGTGATTCTAAGTCGATCGGTATACTTTAACGACCAATATTTTAAGGCGGTATACACATCAGCACAAATGCATAATACCCTCGTCACTATTGTGGTGTGGGTATAAAAATACTAAAACTAGAATTGTATATTGTAGGACCACGAGGGAAGATAGGGGGAAATTTCTTGCTCTCAGAAACTATCAAACCGATTTGAATGAAATTTAAAACATAGATAGAACCTTAAATTTATGGATACAAAATGTATAAATTTAAAAAAAAACGGACCACGAGGGGAGATAGGGGCAATTTCTGCCTCTCAAACTGATTTTAATGAAATTCAAAACATAGATAGATCCATATCTATAGGGACACATAAGCTATACAGTTTTTCATAAATAGGACCACAAGGGGAGGTAGGGGCAATTTCTGTCTCTCACAAACTTTCAAACCAATTTTAATGAAGTTTATAAACATACACTCAAAATATTATGTAGTTAAATTCAAACGAAAATTCATTTTAAACAAATTAAAATTCATTTGGAAAACGGATGATTTACATTTCACTTAAAACAAATGATTTTTACATTCATTTTTTAATTTTTTATTTATTAAACAGCATATTCGTTAAAATTTCGTTAACTTTTAAAAAATATATTTTAACCGACAAAAATCAAACCACATAAAAAAATAAAAACGAAAAAACATTATTTTTTGTTAGTTTGTTTTGTTAAATGTTAAAAAATAAAATTATTTGTAAAATAACTATATTTTTAATTAATTTTAACAGTACGGAAAATGAATTTATTAACCCACAATCAGTTACTGTAATAATTTTATAAGTGTAGATAAATCCATATTAATATGGACACATAAACATGATGTGTTTTTTAATACTGTGGTGTAGGGTATCATATGGTCGGGCTTGACCGACTATACTTTCTTACTTGTTTTGTATTTACTTTAACGATTCTCGAAACAAATTCATGGCTCATCAAAAAAAAAATCGCCATAATGTATTGCCAAATTGAAAATTTCGCCGCCAAACAAGTTTTAAAATCGCCTTGTTCGGCGAGAAGTAGCCATATCTAAAAGCCCTGACTCCCAGCTTAATTTGATTAAATTTTTATATTTTTCTGGACTAACTTGAACTGAGCAAAGTTCATATACAGAAATGTTCCTATTTTTGTTTAACACAAAATCTTTGAAAATATTAATTTTTGGACCGATTTCAAAAAAATGTTGTAGCACAATTCTGTGGTTTTCATGGGCAACCGCGTATGTCTATTTTTCGATTTTGAAATGTTGATGCTATTTTGCTTAATTTTAAGCGCTCTTTACATTTTTTAAAAAATTATTAAAAACAGATAGACCCATTCCGATGTTTTAACTCAATTACAAAGTTCAAAAGGTGCAATATCTAACCCATAGTTTGATCTAGAATGGTTTTTTCGGCTCTCCTGAAAAAATTGTTTTTAAGACATACGCGGTTGCCCATGAAAACCACAGAATTAAGGTTGCAATAAAGCACTTGTGTGCTAAATTATAACTTAATAACGACATAATATTTAAATTATAATATTTTAACAAAAGAAGCTTATGCATCACACACTATCAAACTTTAGCAAAAAACGTAAATTCCGTTTAAAAACCCATTGAAAGAATCTATAATAGGCCTTAAAGGGGTTCTAATGTTGTCCGGCTTTAAGTCTTGTTAAAATAAATTTGAGCTTGCGTTAATAATTTCTAACAGATTTGGATCTTGGCAATGAAAAATTTTAAAAATCAGTTAAACAATAGAAACATTAATTTGTTTATTATAAGCTAATTAAACAATTTTCAAAACCCATTATGATCATTTGTTCTTTGTTATGACTTGTTTTTAATCTTAAAAAAAGCTTTTGGGAACCCTTAATTTGCATTCGAAATTATTAAACCAACATTTTTTTTTTTTTGCCAAAAAAATCCCTTTTGTTGGATAAAAAATGTTTTGAAAAACTCTTGTTTATTTTATGGGTGACATCACGTTCTGTAAGCAACTTAAAAGCCGTTAATTTACTGTCAATTGTTTAAAAAACAAATAAAGACTAAAATTAGTTTCTCACTTTATTTTCAACTACTGACTAACTGACTGTGTCCGTGTCGTTTATTGCCTTAATATTCTCTAAAAAAAAAAGTTAAATATGGGCTTGTCTCTTCTTTTGTTTAAATTCTTTTTTCCAAGTTTGTAATTTGGTAGAAAAAAAAGATGATGATTATTTTGTTTATTTATTTCTTTATTTATTGTTTTTTTTTTATTGTTTGAATTCCAATTGAATAGTTAAGACAAATGTGTATGTAAGAAAGAACTTTTTCAAAAGTTTTGTGGAGAAAAAAAACTAAGAAATTAAAAAAAAACATTCTATCATTCTAAAGTTTTATGGCTAACTTTTCATTTCTTAATTTGTATTGTTAAAATAATCAACTCATATATTAAAAAATTATTTGATTTGATTAAAAGTAGCATGGGATCATTAACATGTTTGCTAAATTCTTTTTACCATTAAAATGTTAACAATTGTAAAGCTGATACCATGTTCACACGGACAGCAATATTCGTGTTTCGCTCTCTTATTCCTGTTTCGCGCCCCAAACATGACTGAAACGACTTGTTTCCCCATACAAAATTTTGTGAGCGAAACAGGTCGTTTCATTTTGAAACAGGCTGCGAAACAGGAAAAATGTACTATCATCTCTAATTTTGATAACAATTATTGTTAGTTTATCTGAACTAGCTCTCAAAAAAATCAAAACAAAATAAAATACAAAATAAAAATTGATGTTTAATAAAATAAAGTGATAATTATCAAATAATAATATTAATAAAAGTATTAAATAATATATTTTTAACATTTAATTACTTTTTTATCTGCTTTAAATAAAATCACACTAACAACACAAAAAAAAATGTCAAAATGAAACCAGAATGAATCGTATGAACAGCATGTTTGACAATCTAGTTTCAGAGAGCGAAACGAGTGGTTTTTGTCGTCGTATGAACATAGCATGAAGGTCCATAACACGCGTTTTCGCCTCCACGCAGCGCATGCTTTTATAACCTTACTTGCGTTCTACGTTTCCAGTTACATGAAACGCTTTTTATGCTGCAGCAGCACAAGTAAAAATAAAATTTAATTTGTCAAAATCAGCTGATTTGTTCGAACGCTGCTTGTGACGCTTACAAAAGTAGAAAGTAGACCTACTTTTCGCCTCAAGGCATCTACGCTTTTGTGCATGTAACTTACTACGTATAACTACACATATTCTACTTTTTTGACAGCAGCGTATGCTGCGAAAAAGCGAGTAACGCGTGGTGTGGACCTCCAGCTTAATTGCTTCTTAAGCAGAGTTTTATGTAAAATTGGTTTTATGCAGTAGCCGAGATTAAAGGTTAACACAGTTGTTCGTTAAATGACCTACAACCACGGCTGCCAGATTTGACGATTTATCGTTATTTTACCGATTTTTTGGGTCCAAAAATTGTCCATTGACAATTCGACGATTTAAATCTCAAATTTGACGATTTTTCAAATGACAAATTTTGTACTAATTTACAAAGGTATTATATCGTATTTTTGAATAATTTTTTGGATAAATTTTATTATTTAGTTGAAAGTAATTGTCCCGAGTAAGCAGCTCATAACACAAATACAATAGCCTACGCTTGAAATTCTAGTTATATTTAGAAATAATTTTTAAGCAATGAAACAGAGTTTCTAATGAGTAAAATCAGTGTTCCATATCTCTTAGTTCATGTGGCACCCCATTTTCGTACTTTTTTATGAATAACTAGCATATACCTGCTACTTCGTCAGCGTCTTCTTTTTCTTCGTGGACATATTTTTATGCCAAAGTTTATTTTTCTAGGTTTTAACTTGTTTAAATTCTAGCATTTAACCCGCTTCTTTATTTCCTTTTTTGGGTACTTTATATTTCCCCATTAAAGTATTAAAAATGTCAGTATTGTAGTGGCAGCCCATAATTTAGTACGAAGATGTCAATGAATAGAGGAAAATGTTTTGTAAAAAAAATACCAAAAATAGTTACCATTTTCACCCCTTAAAAGTTTTGGTAAAAGAAAATGTAATGCCAAAAAAAAATGCATTAATTCTGTTCACTATTTCTAGTGATAATGCAATCATAATGCACTAGTCATTATGTGTTTTAAAAATAATGCATTACACTTTAGTGAACTTTAAATATTAGTGCACTATTTTGATAAGAAAATAATAAAGTGCAAAAAATTATGCATTAAAGTGTTTAAGTAAGTGTTAATGCCATAAACTTTCATAAATTGTCAGTGCATTAGGCTATTCAATGTATTTGTCCCTGGTCGTTATAGAATGTATTAAATACAAGGCCTCGATATTTTTTATTCATCTGACATCTGGTATTATTTGATCATATTCGAAAACAACAACAAATTTTTTTAACAAATAAATTAAATTAATAATTTTTTTTTACCCAAAATGATCCTTACAATGTGACTTTAAAGTTCTATAATACTTAACTAAATACCTTCAGTATTCAGTTCAAAACTTAAAACAGATATTGAGCTGCAATTAAAAAAAACCCCATAATTTCAAAAAAAAATAAACAAATTGACAGTAGTGCTAAAAAACATTAAGTAATACAAATATCAAGGCGAATTCATGTAAACGGTGGTGTCGATACTAAAACAAGTAACAACACCAAAAATACAACAATGTATTTTGTTGCTGCTTTCGGTGGCCGATATGTCAAAAACACAAGTAACTTTTGACATTCCTCTCTCTAATTTAAAAAAAAAGTAGCACAGCTGTGCTTTCAACGCCACCTGAAAAATGAATTCGCCTTGACAAATATGTTAAATAATTTTCTAAAAAATAATAAAAACTATTTAGTTTTTTTTTCATAGTCTACTTCAAAACTTGAAGTGTGACAAATCGTTCTTAAGTCAGACACTCGTAAGACAAATCAAATTTATTTTCAACTAAGATGCCTCTGAAAAACTTATATATTGTAAGAAACAGAGGTAAAAAAATTATGGCTTAAGTACTCAATTGTTAAAAAGCATTTTTATGAACAAAAAGAAATAAGTAAAATAAGAGTGAACATTATGAACATGCATTTACCGGATTCAATAAGGCAGGGAATCTTAAATATTCAAAAAGCAAATCCCTTTGAATTTCAAAACAAAACAATAAGTAATATTTAAGGGATTCACAAGGCAGTCATTATAAAAATAATAAGAAAAAATAAGAGTTCTGTGAGCAACATCTTATTATTTAAAATTCTATTGTGTAGTTATGACAAAACAATAAACACAGCCTTAAAAGTCTTATTATTTAAGGACTTTTTTTTGTTTGAAACACTACAATAATTACTTTAAACTATTACTAAATTTTGGAATATTATGACAATATTACTTGAATAATCCCAATTAATTTTTTTTAACACTAAAGTTCATTCATTTAATGTATAATTTCATTAATTTTGTATATTGTTTTATATATTTAACATATTATTTCATTACTTTTATGTATAACTTTATTTATTTGATGTATAAATTTTATCATTTGATGTAAAATTTTAATTCATTTTTTCATCAAAGAAAACTGTTTAGGAACTTCTGCCTTTGCCATTCATGGCTTTGCCATTTTTTATTGTAGTACCTTTAACAATGACAACACATGCTCCATGATGAACGTCACTAAATTGTTGACAGAAGAACACTGGAAAAAAATCCAATTGCAACTAAAAATAAGTCATTGTTGTTGTTATCAATGTAACGAACAGATACGAGTACTCGTACACTTAAACATATAATTTTTTTTTATCTTGTAAAGTTTTGTTTGTTTTTTACCCATAGTGATATCAGGAACCCATGTAAATATGTACAAAAACAACATTTAGTATAAAAATTGTAAGTGCCGTAATGCAATTTAAGTATGTGCGTGTTAACCACCAGTGTTGGTAATTTAGCCACTTACTGGTCACATTTAACCGATTTTTTTTTGGTTCGGCAAAGAAAAAATTAATTAAGCCATTTCTGTTTCGTAAAATATCCTTAAAAAATTTAAAGGAAACAAATTTGAAATGCAGCAATAAAAATTATGTTAAACCGATTTTTTTTCTGAAATCACATACGTAAAGAAAATGAATTATGCCGAAATAAATAGAAAATCATAACATTGAAGAGCACAACTAAAATCCTTCGAAAAATACGTTTCGGTATTTGTCTTATCAAGCAGATGAGTGCAAAGAAGCCAATTGTTTCCTTTGCACTGTTTGTTACTTCAAAAGTATTTGTTTTCGATTTGTTCATGTACAAAACGTTTATAACATTTTGAAAAGAATTGTACATTGTGCAAACTTTTCCGAAATGTTTCGTTTGTTTTTATATATTGTTTTATATGTTTTTTTCACTTTTAATTTATTTATTGAATCTTCAACTAAATTGAACTAACAATAAGTATGCAGCGACCGCTATGGTGGCAACTCAACCATATTAGTGGAAACGTTTGGAGTGAATACCTTTAGCAAATTGTTAAAAAATAGAGTACCTTTTTCCGCATCAGTTCTTGCCCAGTCACCAGTCGAACCTCTTAATGGAGGTATACACATTACCGGGCTTTTAAGCCCTTTGGCTGCTCGCCATAATGAATAATCAATTTGTGGTGTCGCGTCTAGATTTTGCAGAAATTTTTAGAGGTCTAGTAATTTTTTAAGCTGCTTAGTACAATCCCTTTGCCTAATTTTTAACTGAGGGCATCTGCAGCGTTGCCATTCTCTTCGAACTTTTCTTTTTTCAGATAACAGCTGTTCAACATCTTCAAAATAAATTTTATTAAATCTCACCTGTGGATAGGTATAAGTAGCATTTTGGACAGCATGCGTAATGTTAGTATTTAGCTGTCTAATAGATTTCTCTATGTCTTCAGGCGTTCGTAACGCAAAGTTTTCCGTACAGTGGGCACTTAAATATTTTTTGTATTTTAACCAATTAATACGTGTGCGCGCTAAATCGTAAGTGGGTGAGGTTGTTAAGAGTGAGTATATTGTAATAATAGTGGGTGAGTGGTCTGAGGATAAATCTAAAGAAGCTTCTACTTGGATTATTTCACTGGGAACTCCTTTTACGACTCCGAAATCAATTAGGTCAGGAATTTTTATTTCTATTGTTTTAAATGACTGGAAAAAACTAAATTTTTTAACGAAAAATACTTTAAAACGCATAAAATCGCAACGAATAAATATATTTTACCTAGCGAATTCACATGGTGTACTATTGTGTCGTATTTATCGTATGTGCTAAAACTATACCACAGTTTTAAATATGTTGTTAGTATTCTTTATTTTAATATACTAGATGACCCGTGCGAATATTTCGCACCGTAATTTTTATCAATGAAAATATAAATTTTTCAATTTCTAATTATTTTTCGTCATTAGTGTTAGAAATAAGCTTTAAAATGAGATATCATTCATTAAATTTGAAATAAAATGAGATATCATTCATTAAATTTGATGCGGTGGTATGGGAGATATTTGCAACCGACAAAAAAAAGTGCTTTAGAAATAATATATATGATTTTATTACAATACAACCTGAGCTTTTCTGATTTGCATGTGGACTATGTGGTATGTTCAGTGTCAGGCGTTTTTTTGTTTACTGTTTGTTTTTTTTTGTTATGTTTTGAAAAAAGAAATTGTGCAAATTCTACAACATTAACATTAAGGGTAATCACGATGGTCATTGTGCAAATTTGCAATGTGTAAATTTGCAGTGCATATTATGATTGATCGTGAACACACCACTTTTATTTTTTGTGCAAATGTGTTATTTTTCTAAAAATCTATTCTGCAGCACTAAAAACTTCTGGCAGCACTGTCAAAAATCTGCATTTGCTTACAATTATACACAATTAAGAAATTTTTTTCTTTATAATTAATTTAGATTTAATTCTCTATTTTATATTAAAACCCACGAAAATGTTAAATTTATAAGTTTCCGTAAATCAATATGGCGCTTAATATGTCAAATGTTATTGTTTACATTTGTTTGCAACTGAGCAAATATGCGCTTACTAATCTTGCTCATGGTTTTTTTAGTGCAAACGAAGTAAAATAGAGCAAATTGCAAATACGTAAATTTTGTTGTTGTATTGTGCAAATGTGTGTATTTTTGCATGCATTTGCATCGTTTGCACACTTTGCACTTCCCATCGTAATTTCCCTTATTAATTTAATTAATAAATAATAAAAAATAAGGATTAGATAAATTTATAAAATGGAAGTTAACGAAACTATTTCGGTATTGTGCACAAAAAACGGAAAAATAATTTGTGTTAAAAATAAAGACAAAAGCGGGTTAGAAAAATCCCACCAGGAAGTGGTTAGTGCCCAAATAAAATGCGTTTGTTGCCTTTTTAATGGAAAATCTGAATAAAAAGGTTTGTTCATGTATAAAAATGAACAAAATACATCTTAAAAGCATCAAAATTATAAAATCTTAGGAGACTAACGGCACAATCATATTATCATACAGGCGCTTCGCGGCGGAAAAACGTGTTACTATTGTCCGCTCAAAAGTACGGAAGATGCGTTTGAGTTACAACAATGCAAAAGCTTGGGAATGTTTAACAGCCGCTGGCATTATGGCTGGGAATGTCGAATGCAAACTTTTCACACAAAACCGTAAAATTTTTATCATTTTTGCTTCTTGCCGGCGTTTTTAATAATTTTTTTTTTTATTTTTTTTGCTCTGACGGTGATTTAATGTTGTTATGACTTATGATTTAGAAAATACACCATCCTTCTCACATATTAATACAAATCTGACTTTATGACTTATGTATGACCCTAAGATACCATGTCTTATTCCATTAAAGTCGCTTTATCGCTTTAATTTACCATGGGTTCCATATAACATACACTTTCGAAAAACGCGTAACATAATAATTGCAAGCAATATTGTCATGAGTCATGACCAGGGAAACCAGAAATATGCGCATTAAATATGCAGTAAAAATCCGAAAATATGCCCTGAAAAATTTTAAAAATATGCCCTAAAAATTAAAAATGTCTCATATGAAGACACAATTGAATAGCAAAATTTAAAAAAAAAACCTAAAAATATTATCGCTTAAGCCCATATAAGGTTAAAATTCATATAAGTGATGTTTGCGCCGAATATTATCTAGATATTACCATCCATATGGGTTTTAAAGGGATTTCAGGTACGGTCGCTAAATTGCTAACAAATGTTAACATTTAAAAGGAAGTTAAAGCTATTTTAACAATGGGAGCTTTGAGCAAATGTGGACCGATTCGAAATTAATTTAATTTGCAGTAAAATATTTTTGGGACGAGTTAAATTTAAATACCATCATAATTAGATAGCTTGCGGACACAAAGAGTCTAATTTGGATGTGAAATTATAGACCGATTCCCACCATTTGCATAGACTTCGTCCATATTTGATCAAGTTATCTACAAAATTGGAACTTGTACTTTGCGCACAAGGCTAACATGGCAGACAAGCAGCCAGACGGACGGATGGACATCGTTCGATCACTTTAAAAAGTGATTCTGAGTCGATCGGAATACTAAAAGATTGGTCTAGATACAAATTGCATAACATTTATCCTTAATGACAACCTGCTTTGTCTTACAATTTTAGAGTAAAAATTTAATTGAAGTAACAGAATTAAAAAAAAAAATTAATTTTTTATTTGCTGCGAGAGCTTCTGTAGGCATCTAAAAAAATTTAATATTTATCAAAATATGCCTTAAAAAGGCAAAATATGCGCTATAAACCTAAAAAAATGCTGCAAAAAGGCTATTTAAACTAAATTATGCAAAAAAAATGCTGCAAACGGTAAAATATGCAAAAATAAGCACTAACAAATCGATGCCAAAATTCATAAAAAGCTCTTAAACGGATACATAAATTGTTTCTGCTTTCATTGGTTGTACAAGGAAAAACATGCAATTGCATATTTATGGTTTCCCTGGTCATTGACATTAGTTTAATATAAATTGAATTTATAAAATCAAATAAATGTTTAAAGGATGGGACCATAATCAACCATAAGACGCATATATAAAGTCCAATATCCTCATGAAATTGAGTGAATTTTAATATTAGGTGACTTAAAATCACAATGTTTAGTTTTTAAAGGATCGCTTCAAAATTTGATGATGGGTCCCGTGTAAAGCCCATTCCCAAAAAGGGCCTAAAATCGTATTAAGGCGAAATTAAGCAAATTTATAATACAGTCTGTCAATATTTGAATAAAGATCTTATATAGAACAAATTTCCCAAACAGTTTCTTTTTACAACGATATTTTTTACATTCTTTATAAAAATGTTTGCATTTTAACGGCCGAAATAAGTTATGAAAGGTAAAACAGACTTATAAAACGGATTTAAATTTGTTTAACAAACCTTTCATAGACCTGTTTTATTTTTTATGACTAACGGGGTTAATAAATAAGCCAAACATAAAATTTCTACTTGTTTATTATATTTTTTTTAGTTTTTGATCGTCGAGAGTTGGCAACACAGATCACCAACACCAAGTCTTGGTTGTACAATTTTGTGAAGAATTTTTTTATAGAAATGTGCAATTTACTGCTGCGTACATTTTTTCATGTAAGTGTGTACGTACCATCACAGTCGACTGCACAGGGATTAGGGAGGCGCCTCGGAAAACAATAACATCAACAATTACTGTTGCAGTAATAATCACACACCAACAACATCATTATCATCATAATAATGAGGTGTGAAAAAACTTATTTATTACAGGCATCCGTTTATTATGGTTGTTGTTGTTGTGTTATTGTTGGTATGATTGTGTATGTGTGTTTAATTTAGGAAGTGTTATTGAAAGGATTAAAAAAAGTTTCGAATGTAATTGTTTGTTATGATGATAACCTTAATGTTTACAAGGGGTTAGAGCATATTTTTTCAAGAAAAATCTGCAAAAATAAAATATTTACATAGTTAAATTTTTTTTTATATAAAACTCAAACGAATTCAACTGAAGGAAAATGTTTCTAAAATTGAGTTTACATATGGAATTATAGGTGAAGTTCGGAGAATTTTTTCAGAGCACAAGAGGTGAATGTAGGATTCTCATCCGGATGCTAGATATGGTGAACAATTCAAGCACTTGACATTTTAATACCTGCTTCGCTTGGAGCACAAGCGAAGCAACAGCTTTTGTCCCAATATTTAACATAATCCACTTGAACCCCTTGTGCTTAAAGCCACTCAAATTTTAAACCATATTAATTTTTAGGTTATAGAGTAAAAGACATTTTTATGATAATGAAATCGAAAAAAATTTACTTAATATGTTTCACCATACTGACAAAAAGTTAAATAACAGATTTCTACGAATGTAAAGTACATAAAGCGATTTCTGGAAAAATGTATTTTATCAGAGATTTATTATATTTATTATACGTTTATCTCTTTTCCCAACGAAAGACTGCACATTAAAGAAATTGGGTTTTCTCAATGTCTAATTTGCTTATATTCTGTCGCAAAGCTAACCAGCACTCATCTGCCAATTAGTTATTTTACTTTAATTTGCCGTACAGATAAATTTAATCAGCTGACTCCCAGCTTTAACATGTATTTTGAGAGGTGTTGCCAGCTGAAAACAATGTTTTTTGTCGGTATATTGAGAAACCCAAAATCGTTAACGGACAGTTTATCGCTATAATAAATTGTTGTTGACATTAAGTAACAGCCAGTTTATCGATACATTGAGAAAATGGCCATTAGCCAATTATGGACTGATACTAGCAAAATTATTTGAAATTTATATTTGTTAAAAAAATAAGCAAATTTTGTTAATTTGGTACCAACATTTTCAAAAAACCTCATGAAAGTTCAAGTGATTTTCCGGAATAAATTCTGTGTGCAAAACATGGTTTGACTGTATTGGACTTTTAGCTAAAAAATAATTTTTTTTTTCCCTAAGCTCATCCCGCGAAGCTCTACGCTTGACTGCAGGAATGCAAGCAGAGTCTCCGGCGGGAATCGAATCACTATCAGTTAGCCTATCGGGGTACTCATTTTAATTTTTACATTGGGTTTAAATTTTTACATTGGGTTAGGTAGAAATGGCAGTCAGCATCCATCTAACTCACATATACCCAATGATCCATTGTGATACCATGGAGTTCCACTTAACAGAACGCCTACCGTATAACCCACCCGAACGTTTAACGAAGCTTTAAATGCGCTCCATTTCAACGCCGGAGATGTCCTACAATCCGTCGATCCGGTGGCTGATCCCAGACCACCCCCCCTCCCCCTCTTGATTCCTTGATGCTGATATCAAATTGATCAGCCATCTCGTTAAGAAATGATCGGCACTCAAAAGCTTTTATGGATCGCATGGCCATAACGGCGGTACGGTTATCGATGTAAATTAGGGTTGCCAGACGGCCTGGAATGGCCTGGATTGTCTAGTTTTTTTTTTTGGGACTTGTCCAGTTACCAGCTCAAAAACAATTTGTCCAGTTAACATAGAATTTCTTTAATATTAAAAAATATTGTTTTTATTAATTACATACTTAATATAAAGAAACAATTTAAATCTTGCCTAAAGATATTCCAATTTATATCCAAAAACGCGATAAAAGTACCGTTCAAAATCTATATACATAAATGGATCTTGTTTGTATTTTCAATACCAATTTGCAAGGCTTTTTCGAAAGCACTTTAAGTATTTGAAATAATCTATACTGACAAGAATGGAAAATGATGTCCTTTGGAAATTTTAATAGGACTAAATTTTTATGAAAGTTTGAAAATGTTCAAATAGATTTAAGAACAAAAAAGGGAATTTTTCTGGACTTTGTAAACGGTTAGTCCGATTGAAATCAAATTCCAAATTAATTAAGGACTTGTATTCCTTTAGTTTAAGTAAAGAGTTAGGGATCTATCAACATATTAGGAGTGTCACCAGAGGTTCCCCAATTAAGGCACCTTAAGTATTACAAAAATGAAAAACAGTCCAGAATTCTTAATTTCAGTCCGATTTTCCACTGGTCCATTTCTACACGAATTGGACAAAGATCTAAAATCGTGCACAAATAATTTAAGATTATCGGATAGATGTTTAGATAATTAGAAAAAATCTTTTCCAGTAAAATTCGTGTTTTCGCGCTTATGATTATTTCGCAAAAAAAGTAGATTTTGAACTTTTTTGTTACTTATGCCCTTTTTGATTTTAGGTGACGATATGTTATATGACGTAAAACTCAATTTTTATTGTTGCGTTTCCTCGTTTTATTAACGTTATAGTATACAAATTATAATTACAGTCAAACTTCGATATAACGAATCTAGAGGGGATCGAAAACTACTTCGTTATAGCTATTGATTCGTTATACATATCCCTTGTGAAACCTTGGTATAACGAAATTTAAATTAATACGAACAAAATTCGTTATAACTACAGTTTTTTTTGTCCAAATTCTATTTAACACGAAAATACTATGTACATAATAAAAATTCTCTATTTAAGAGGTAAATAAAAAATTATGTTTTTATTTTTTATTTTTTTATTTTATTACATTTAAGTAAAATATTGTGTAATTTTTGTTTGTTTACGCAAGTTAAGAATGCAACCGTCAATATTTTGTTCGACAGATGCTAAGCTGTCGAATGTATTTTGCGGTGTAGAAAAGAGTACTCGGCGGTATATTAAATTGTTTAGCAATTTCTTGCTTAGATTTGTCACCACGATCAACAGCATCAATTATAGAAATTTTTCTCGTATAGAAATTGATTTACGCTTTAATACACTCATTTTGGCAAAGAACCAAAACAGAACTGACTACTTGTGTGGCGCTTTACATAGCGTATTCACCTGACAATATTTTGTCATACCAAACGTCAAAGTCTATATAAAAAAAACTCGAAAATTTTTGTCAGCGTTTTTTAATATGAAGTTTGACGTTTGGTATGACAAAAAATTGTCAGGTGAAGACGCTATGTTACATATGCAAAGACATTTATGTACCTTTCGTTGTTTTTAAAAGGGACTTCCCCGTTTTGCTTAAAATTTAATTTTGCTTTATTCTAACTTCGTTGTATGGAGGCTTTAGTTCAAGACTTCGTTATGTAGAGGCTTTTGATAACGGGATTTTAATGACTTACACACTTAAAATGTTATACATATGTATGTATTTCTCAATTATAATTTCGTTATATAGAGGATTCTGAAAAAATACTTCGCTATATAGAGGCTTTATAGCTCAGAACTTCTTCGTTATAGCTATAGTGCATTTTTATATGAAAAACTTTGCAATAAAAGGTTTTTCCAAGGGACTCAGCTAAAAATTCGTTATATTGAGTTTTTCGTTATAACGAAGTTCGTAATATCGAAGTTTCACTGTGTATATTATATAAATTTATTTTTTTTTTTAACTTTTTAGATTGTCTAGTTATTTTTACAAATTCCAGTTGAATTTTTTTCATTGTTCAGTTATTTGAATATTGGTTTTTTGCAACTCCAGTCTAAATATTCAGAACAGTGTTTATTAAAAAATTCACAAAAACACACAATTCTATCATTTTAATAGTTTAAACCAGTGAAGGGCACACACATACTATCACATTTATGCTTGTGTTGACGAAATAACAACAAAGCATCAGCCAAACGTACATTGTCACAGACACACAAAGTAGTTTATAGTGTACATGTGTCGACGTCGCACAAGCAGCATTTTTATTCCTATGCACGCGTACATAGGATTTGCAAATGTGCCCGTCACTGGTTTAAACGGTAAAAGGGAAATTCAGAATTAGGTACTTTATGGCAGCTACGGTAACTAAGTCTGGCTTTTTCTTATTTATTTTTTAAGGGAAACAGACGTGGCCTAAACTTTTTCAAAATTGATTGGCTGAATACAACATTCTTTCATTGATTCATTGATTTCTTAGTCCTCGTGCATTCGTGTCCAAAAGTTTAATTTGTTTTACAGCATTTGGGGTATTTTGAATGCCTTTCCACTTTCTTCTTCGTCATTCTCCCAACAACCAACTCATAAACTGCGTGCACACGAAAGAAAGCACACTTTTTCATTTGTCTTTTCCCTTTCACCATCAAATCAAATGTTTTATAATATGTAGGAGGACTTAAAGAATTTGTCCACAATATTTAAAAAAAAAAGATTTCTGTCTGTTGCCAGATTTATTAAATTTTATGAATGAATCTTAAAAAAGTCTTTAAAAAAAAACCTTTTAAAAAAATTAAAAGTTCAAAAAGTAAATATTGCCAAATTACGTTTAAAAAGTACAGATTTCTCTATTTTGCATTAAACTTATGTTTGCGTTTTATAAATTTTGAGAAAATTATCTTTTAGGGATAAAAAAAATGGATTTTAAAAAAGTACCTTTATAAATTATATTTTTGAAAGAAGAACACACAAAATTTTTTAAAATTATTTTAATTTTTATAAAAAAACATATAACTTTTTTTACCTGACCTTTCGACAAAAATGTTGCCTTTTATTACCTGTAATGAGAAAAAGAACTAAAATTAATTTAAAAAGAAGAAAAAGTTATAAAATTAGACTTTCTTTCCTTAAAATTGAAATAAAAATTAATTGAGGAAAAATATTTTGCAAATTTTCTATTTAATTTTATTGGTGAAGATCAGTGGTGGGGGGCCCAGCCCGACAGGCGTACACTATTAAATATTCTCTCAAAAATTAAAAAAAGTTTATATTTTCGGCAAACTGAATGAAGTCAACAATCGCTGTTTTACACACACACAAATGAAAAATTGTATGTGTGTTGTCCGGTACTGGCATAGATCAATGCGAAGAGCAACCTTTCCGATATTATTTTACATACATTTTTACAACCACGGTAGGATTCACACGATTGTCCATGGAGAGGTGGACAGCCCACGCGCCTTCCTTCGGTGCGGGTTACGTGTCAAATACGACATTCTGCAATGATCTGGCTGTTGAAATGCCTTTCCTAGAACCAACCCTAAGGCACTATACTGGCGATTCGAAGAAGGAAAATAGAGTTGGAGGGGATTTATACATAGAGGAACTAGATATAAAGGTTCCCTTTCGTCTGTTGGATGATTGTAGTGTTCTGTAGCCGGAAAACTATTCTACAAGGGGGAGGGGGGCCGACTTGTCAAGGTATTATCGCATATCGATGAGTATATGTACATATATTTACTGACAGCAAAGGCTGTCATTGCATCCCTAACGGGTGTTTATACGACATCGAGGTTAAGTGCAGAATGTCAAAATCGCGAAGCATTTCAAGGTTGCGCTATAATGGAAATCAAGGTATGCGTACTACCGGGTAAACCAGAGATAAAATGAGCACGCCAATCGAGGTGGTCGTCTGGATGTCAGATTTATATATCAATTCGTTGGCTTACCAATGGCTCACTATAAGTCACTTATTCAGCTCAAGTCTTATAGACTTTAACATTGTGGCCTGGCTATGATGAATCGACTCTTTCTACGAGGCTCAGCAGAGAACCGATTTAGAGAATGATCTCAGTGGTAACTGGCACTGGACGGTAGAAACTCATTTAAGGAAAATGTTGTACAGTAGTAAATGACTACTGTAGAAGTAATCATGCCAAGATGAAACGGAAACTGTGATCTATTTTGTCAGTATCCTGGAAATCGGTCTATTAGGGAGAGATACCTGGGAAAACCGGTGTTTGCATATTGGAACCTCAATTATAAAACATGCCAAATTCCAAAAAAAGTGAGTTTTGCAGCTCTTAGAGTTTATGCGCGAAACAACATTCAGTTGCATGCTAAATACATTGTTGTGCATAACTTTGGGTTGAGTAAGCCGACCAACACCAAAATATGACGGAATTTAAGTTAAACAATACTAAATTCAAAAACTTAAAAAATTTTAAAAATGGTAAGTCGACTTTGGAATTGGGCTGTTTTTGGAGGATTTGTCTAAGAGAGAACTAAGGTCGCTTCTTCTCTTCATAAGAGAATATATGTATATTGTAACGGAATCACTGAAAGATCCAAGTGAAGTGTCTTCTTGGTGGCTGCCCAAGAAACCTAACCTTACCTAAAATACTTTTAGAATCAGTCCACAATCTGTCCATGTCCGGTAGACCCAACTTTAAAACACTTTATTTTATAAAAAACAAAAACAAAACAAATTTATTTTACAAAAAAAATTAACTTTTTAATAATATTTTTTAAATAACTTAAATAAACCTAAAGACTTACCTCCGTATTCATAAGCGATTATTAAATTTTACAAACGTTTATTAAGTAAAACTTTCATACAAAGTTTGTTTTGTTAACGTTTTTTAAATTAAAAATATTTTTATGAATACGGCAGTAAAACTTTAAAATTTCTAGTTATTTTATTCTTCTATTCCAAAATGTTAAACAACAACATTTCGTAAAACACATTTTTTATAGAAACCCCTAAAGTTAGATCATCAACTTTTTTTCTTTCAAAATAGATTCTCAAATAAAAAAGTATTTAAATAAAAATATTTCTTTAAAAGTAACAAATTGGCAAAGAAAAAATACTAAAAATATTTTATAATAAGAATTTTTACAAACAAATAAACAGCACATGCCTAACACAATTTTATTGTTAATTATTTTTATTTTGTTTAACAATTAAATGTAATTAATTAACATTAATTGAACTTTTTTTTTATACTCACAGCACAATAGTAAAGAGGGTATTATGGGCTTGTGCTGATCTTTGTAACACCTTACATTATTGGTCCTAGATCCACCTATAAGTATACCGATCGACTTAAAATCAGTTTCTGAGTCAATCTAACGATGTCCGTCTGCCACATGGCTGGTTGTCTGTCCATGTAAACTTTGTGCCAAAAATACAGGTTGCAATTTTGAACATAATTTTATGAAATTGGGTACATAAAGTTAAAATTATCGTTGGGACCAAGCCTATTAAAGATTTTGAAAATTGGTCTATAATTCACAAAGACCCCCTCCCTCCAAGCTCATTAACGGAATAGAGTATTTATGCATCTTTTTATATTTGTATTAAGATTAAATTGGTCTAAACTTATTTTTCACAATCTTAATCATCTATCCAAATTTTATTGGAATCGGTTCATATTTGACTATAGCACCCATGCAAAGATAACTCCCGAAAAAAGCTTTTAATGCCCAAACTTCATTACTCCCAATTTACACTATGGACATTTCTTGCCGGACAGACTAATGGCGTTTTCTTTTCTAAAAAAAAATGTTGCATAAGTGTTACATGTGACTTGGCAACATTTTAAAATGCTCCCCTAATGTTTAAGAAGTGTTTCATATTTTACGTTTACAAAAGAACACAAATTTCGGCATTAAATAAATAATTAGCGCAAGGTAAATTCAATTACAGGTGTTGGCAAGACTACAACAATCCAAAGCTAACAGAAACAGCAAATGTTTTTTGTATTGCATTGTAAGTGCTTACGGCTCAAAACTTGCCACCACCATGTAGTGATTTCGCCTTGATCTAGGGCTGCACTCATGCCCCTTTAATTAAAATGAGTGTTGAACATGTAGCATTTTTTTTAATTTTAAAAGGAACATCATCAGAAAAGAACGCTTTAAACTTTTAAAATAACACATGTTTTTCAGAAAAGAACATAAAAAAAATGTTAAAGGCAGAATAAATGCAGAATTTTACTCAGAAAAGAAAAGTATGTTGGCTAGAGAGAAAAAGAGTAAAGTGTGTCGGAAAATCCCATAGTGTAAATTGCGACTTAAAAATGTTGGAATTGACATAAAAAGTTTCGACACTAACTTTTACGATAGTTGTACTGGTAGGTCGAAACCGCATTCCTAAAATTACTTAAAGGCAAACAAATCTCATATATGTAGATGAATATATCTAAATAATATTCGGCACAAAGAACTTTTAATGGTCCTTAACCTCACAACATAGTTCGTCCCTTGTAGGTTACACTCTCAAAAATTTGTTTTTAAATACTGGGGTGTAGGGTATGATATTGTCGGGCTTAAGAGTTTATAATTTCTTATTTGTTTTTTTTTTTTTTTTTTTCGTTAAACTACAAGTGTAAATTTTTTTTTGCTAAATAGGCTTAACTAAACAACGAACAACAAGTTCGTAAATAAAAGAAGAAAAAACATTAAAAAAAAATAATTAATTAGTTTTTAACAATGTGGTGTAAAATTAAATGTTTAAACTTTTAATAGAATTGGAACTGTAACGAAATAAAATTTACAAAGCAAACTAAATTATCTCATAAATAATTTTCGTTAACTTTTGGCGTCTTTGTTTTTATTAATTTTCAAATTAAATTGATATGCCACAAAGAGACCTTAAAAGACTTTTTTAAATAAATAAATTGACTTAATAAAAAGAGGGGGGGGGGGGGGGGGTTATTACATCCAAATATCATTTGATCATTTTATTTATTGATAGATAAGAAATGTTTTCTTGTAAGGCATTAACTTAAAGTAATAATTTCTTTAAGGAGAAAAGACAACAATTAAAGAAGTAGTAGCTGTTTTTTAATTAAAAAAAATAAAAGTTAATATTTTTTTGTCTCATTTTATGTATTTTTTTCAACTTTTGTATATATTTTTTTGACATATTCGCAAAATATTCGAGAAATATTCGCTTGAATTTGGCGAACACAAATACGAATGTTAATAAATAGCCGAATACTCGGCATTTTGAATACGAATATTCGTAACATCACCAGTACCCTTACATCAGAATTGTGACATCAGTGTTATTACAAATGGCATCAATGAGGCAAAAAGTGACAACAATCCAATGACGAACGTGATCATAAAATTTTGTCATATTTTATGCGTCATGACTACAGTGAAATCAGTGCGATGCCACAAAAGAGGCAAAAATTCCCATTTTGTTTAAATTGCTTAGTGAAATAAATCAAATTTTCAAAGTAAAATGATAACGAAAATCATATCAGACATGCTGCTGGGGTCTTATAACTGAAAGTTCTTCTGTAAACAAAGAACGTGAAACAAACATGTGCAACAGTTAAGTAAATTTGATTAAATGACTCAATTGAGTGACTAATGAGTCCTTTCTCCCTTGTTACTGAGTTATCGCACTGATGACATCTTTTATTAAACTGTTTCCGATTTCCGTAATTTCTGTGAAGCCGATGTGTCATCCTGATGCCAACTTGGCCAAGGCTGGCATCAAAATGATGAAAAGTCTCATGGGGTCAAAAACGAACACACTTGTCGTAGTACTGATGTCAAAATTCATCAGCGTTATGACGCCTTTTCTATTAGTGTAGGGTATTAAAAATTGTTTTTTTTTTTTTTTTTTTATTTGACAGTTAAAACTTCAAATTAAGTTTTTGAACAGGATTTTGCTTCCATAATTGCATGATTCTTTTAAAGTCTGCTTAAAAAGAATTCAATATTTCTTATTTTGTATGTAATTTGTTTTGGTTTTTGGTTAATGCGTTATAGGGAGTAATTTTGTCACTCTTGTCTTTTTTTTTTTTTTTGTTTTTTTAGTTTTCATGTCGTTGTTGTGGCTTTTTTAAAATAAAATGACATTGACGCCAAAAAATTGAAGTTTAATTCAATTTTGTTTTTTTGTTACAAGTGGGACATAAAACAATAAAATACCAAAAACATTATTGTATTTACGCTTTAACTGACTGAGTGACTGACTACTCAAAACTATTTGGCAATCGATTAAATTAAAAAAACAACAACAATTTTATAACAAAAACCAAACATAATTATTGACAAGCTAGACATTATAAATGAAGCAAAAAACAAATTAGATAAAAAACGATCCAATGTTTCTATGAACATTGGACAATTTACAGAACATGTTTCAAGTTTCATGTAGTGGGGGGCCCAGACATTGTTTTTGCCAGACTGTTTCTTGTTGTTGTTGTCTTGTTTTAAGCAGCAGTCATGTTTAAGGGCGTCATTTGTTTTACCAACCCATCCATGTTAACTTTTTGATACAAACAAGTAATTTTATTTATTTTTAGAGTTTCAACACCATACAAAACATTTAATTTTTAGATCTTTGGAAATTTAATTTTAAATTGAATGTCAATATTGCATGAGTATTGTCCACTGTTCAACCATATAGAAAAATATTTTAATTTCTTTTAAGTTATTTTGTGTCATTTTTGTAGTCTAATGGGCATTGTGCCCAAAAAATCACAAATGAAAACGACAAATTGTTGTGATGAAATTTCATTTTCTTATAGACCAAAATACTGACCTACAACACTAAATTTTTGTAGATTCTTATTCTTTATTTTTGAGATTTTTGTTGTTCCGTTACAAATTTTTGCGGATTTGTCTAATTATTGTCTAAATTCATGTCAACATTTCAGATTTTTTTTCTTTTTTTTTTCTTTTTGTTGATGTCTCATTTTTTCTATTTCTTTACAAAAAAAAAAATTAAAAGAAATGTAGCGAAACACATTCCAACGTATTGTAGGAAATTATGATTCATTTTGAATTTGTGTGTATTTTTTTAAGAATTAAAACTGAAATCATCATTATTTTTTTAACATTTCCGACACTTGAGTGTTTGTTTATGAATGATTTGGTTAGATTTCTCGGAGATAACCTTTTACACTATTCTACAAGTCTTAGGATTTTTGAATTAAGCCTAGTATTCTGTTCAAATTTGTGAAAAATGTTAAGCAACATTGATAATTCCACACGAAAATTTTGGCATTTATCAATGTTACCAATCTTGCGAGTTTGTACAATTTGACGTTTTTATTCCTTCAAAGTATGCTACATTGTTTCGTGTATGTAAACAAACGCCACATGTATTTTACTAAAATTGTTTTTTAATAAAAAAAAAGTAAATATGGATAAAAAACTGTTACCGGTTGTGTTATTTTAATTTTTTATTTCTTTTTTAATATTAAGTTCATACTTTTTTGCTTTTGCTTAAAATTCCACGTGAAATAAAGGCAGCTTACATTATTTCGCAGTTGTAAAAAAAATGTTGCCAGAAACATTTCGGAACTTTTTCACAAAATAAACAGAGTACAACTTCATCAACATTATTTCATAGATATTCCGCACAAGTTTTTTTCATATGCATTTTGACAGCATTTCACGTGAAATGTTGAACAGAGTACCATTTGTCCTTCAAGTTGTGCTAAAAAAAAAGGTCAACAGAAAAGAGAAAGACAAAATGAAAAAACAAAAAATGTACTTGGACTTCAAGAAAAATTCTTGACAAAAGTACGAAAAAACAGAAGTAAGGAAAAAACATGGAAAATCAATTAAAATGGATAATCATTCAGGAAAGCAAATTTCGATCTACCAAATGTTAAAATACAATTTGGTTTAAGGATTGATGTTTGACTATTGACGTCAGCAGTCGTCGATGGCTGCGAGTGTAAGACGGCAAATCCATCTGAGGAGATCGAGTGGTTGCGATCGAAACATGTCATGGTAACCTGCCGGCCAGGGTTCGAGCCCGAGCCACGTCAAGAATGAAAGATTATCAATAACAATTTTAATTAATTTTCATGTTGTAAAAATTCCTTTCTTCATAGGAATAATTTAATGAAAATTAAATTTCATGAACTTAAGCCTAATAAAAAATATTAAAGAATTTGGATTAAAACCCATAAATAGTTCAACAAAATAACCACAATACTAATTATTAATTTAAAATATTTTAAAGTAGAATGGATGTTTTAGATAGGCTTTAAATACTATTTTTTGGAATTTGGTGGTCACACTACTATTTAAAAGTAATTTTTAGCGATTTTAGGGATATTCGAAAAATTCGAACTTAATTTCGAATGTTCGAAATTAGTAGAAAAATGTTAAAATATGTTAGAATTACTTAAATATAATAAAAAAATTTATATAAAAAACTTTGCTCTGCTTAAAAAATTTTGTCGAATATGAAATCCCATTTTTTTTTTTAATTTTGGAATTTTTTAAAAGTAGTACAATTTGTAATATAAGTTTGTTTTATATGCGATGCATACTCAAAACATTTTTTTATAAAAAAGACCACAACATAAAACACTTTTCTTTTAGTACAATTTCAATATTAAATTAAATTTGTTAAAACAAACGTCAATAGCAACCGTATGAAAAGAGAACAAGACGGAATAATATTATACAATTATTTAGCATTTTAAAACATACAATCAAAACTAAAAATAACAACTATAACATGTAGTTACATACTTCCACAAACACACAAGAAATATATTCAACACGTGTAAGCTAAACTAAAATAAAAGCAATAAAAACCCGAGGTTCTTGTTTTGCAGCTATAATTCTAACAGTTTTTGTGTTAAACTAAAAAAAAAAAAAGTTATAGGTATGCAGACAGGAGTTGGAAACTCCTTGCCATAGTGCTATGTTCGAAAAACTAACAAAGAGAAAACCTAAATAAATGGTGTCATAGGTTCTTTTTTATTAATAGTAAAATAAAAATGACTCATTTTCATGTACGCTCAAATTTGTTTTTATTTCGTAGTTTTCATAAATTATTCATTTCATTTTAATATTTTTGTTACTTGGAAATAAAGTATGACATGCAATATTTTCGGATTACAAGGATACGAATTACAGAAAATAGTCATGCATGTTTGAAAAAAAAAACAGCTTTATAACCATTTTTGGCAAAGAGGTTTTTTGTTTTATAAATAGAAAAAAAGTGTTAAAAAGGGTTGGAATGGATATTAAATTGGTAACGAGGACAAAAAACTCATTTTTGTATACTAACTACATATGTACATATATACATACCTATGCAAATTTGTATATTTGATATATTTGCTTCAAACATACATATGTACATATATGTACAATAAATTTTAATATTTAAGAAAATTGCATGTATATTCATGTCTGTTCCAAATTGTTTTAAAATTAAAAATAATCCAACTTTCACACAGATAAAAGCTGACGCTAGATAAGCTTAATTTTATGGTAAAGAAGCAGAAAATTGACGACACAAAGACCCCAGGTATGATGGGACTAGTTTGTTACATACATATTTATAGCACATACATATAGCCCTTAAAAGTTTTCTAGGGCAGTTCAGCCACATAGGTCCACAAAAATAACGAATTTGTTGCTGAGTCCTCTAAAAAACCTTATTAAGGCAAGGTTTTTTATACAAAAATACTCAATAGCTTTAGGAAGGAATTCTGAGCTTAAGAGCCGCTATATAGTGAAGTATTTATTCAAATGCCTAAGCTCCAATCTGCTCAAACACGTAATTTATCCAAAAAGTGTAGCTTTGCAGCTCTCTTATAAACAAATTTTTTTTGGTTAAAGTAAATATTATCGTTAAACTTAAATACTTTAGTATTTAAATCCAAAATTTAATACAGATAGGTTCAATAGTTTGCAAGTTATACTAAATAGTTTGCAACAAAACATCTCAAGTAAATATGTAGTTTAAAGTATCTCCAATTTTGAGCAGGACAAATTTTTTTTTATTTCAAAAGCTTTCGAGTTTATGTAGATATAATTTCCTTAATTTACTGTTAAATTGAATTTGATTTTTTGTACGTACTTTACTTCAAACTTCAAAAAGGGGGAATGGACTGTGACAAGTAAAGGTTGAAAGTTCTTGATTGCCACTCACGTGGGAGTGTCCAAGGATGATTCCTTTGCGTCACAGTCAAAGCAGCTCACTACCTCCCGTTTTTACCAGGTATTCCCTGAGCAATGGCTTTAGAACACCCGTTCAGAGGCTAGCTAGAGTGAGAAGGCGGCTAAGTATCCTGAATGGTTGAAAGACGTCTCAGGTCAGTAGGAAGAACTTCTAAAACTTAGTTTCTGTAAAGTATCCTGATGGCTCGTTAAGGGCGTCTCAGGAAGTAGAAGGAACGCGGATAATCTCTGCCTTTGAAAATCTTTACAAATTGCCTGCCTGGAGGTTGCTGGCAGCCCCAGCACCAGGATCGGATGCGGAAGCCTAATAAGCTACCGCATCTTAAATAAGACGTATTAATGAAACCTCAACTATATTTTGGGACCCTATGCTCCTTATAGGATCGTCGGGAACATATATATATACTTCAAATAATTTCCAGCATTAAAAATCGGCTCTAAAACTGTAATTTCAAAAAAATATTTAAATTTTGATGGTCCGTAAAATACCTTACGTTCACATTCTTTAGTTAAATTAAAATAAAAATGTTTGATTATTTTTTTTCTCCCACTTTCTAATTCTTAAACATTTCTAGTAATTTGTTTTTTCATTTATCTACAAATCCCTGTACTAAAACTTAGGAAAACATTTAAATCATACAAGTGTTTGGCAAACATTACATTTACTCGTAAGCTAATTTAAGTTAGAAAAATAGCAGAATTTTTAATTATTTAATCTTTTTATTGTTTAAACACTATTTAGTCTACTTTTAAGTGTGTGCTGGAGAATATTATACAAAAGCTTATAGGGAAAATGAACATGCAACACGAGCAAAACAAATTTATAAGAGGATTTTAAAATCAATTTTTTTGTTTTTGGTTTTTATAAAAAATAAAAAAAATAATTATGTATGTACCTACTGGCAGAGAACAAAGTCAAAAGGAAATTGTTGGCGTCGGCGGCGGCTTTAGAAAATTTGTTAATGCAAAGCTGTAATAAGATAATAATTTCAGGCCCCAAATTAATATGAATAGAAAAATAAATTATTTTAAAAATTTGACTAAAATTTTAACGAAATTGCAGCGACGCTTTAAAGCAAATGGCCGGCGGCTAATAACCGATGTCAAATCGAACTTGCTTTCTAGTTGTATATGTATGTTTTACCTTATTTTGGAAGTCATCAACTTCAAGAAAAAACCCTAAAGCCCATAATTGAAATGTCGTCAGTAACTTCAAATTCTCTCTCATTTATTTATTTTTCTTTTGTTCTTATATTATTTACTAGCATATATACATATATACCCGCTACTTCGTTAGCGTCTCCTTTTTCTTCGTGGACATATTTTTATGCCAAAGTTTATTTTTCTAGGTTTAAACTTGTTTAAATTCTAGCTAGCATTTAGAACCAAAAAGCTAAAGAAAAATATCAAATTTCCCCTATTTCCTTTTTTGGGTACAATATTTTTCCCCCATTAAAGTATCAAAAATGTCAGTATTGTAGTGGCAGCCCATAATTTAGTACGAATATGTCAATGAATGGAGGAAAATGTTTTGTAAAAAAAGTACCAAAAATAGTTACGATTTTCACCCCTTAAATGTTCGAATTTCGAATAAGTACCAAAATGTTTATTGTTTATTGGTTCAAAAGATAAATGGGATGTCAAAAAAGTTCAAAAATTCAGGTTTTACCCGTTTACTCCCTAAAAGGGCCGAATTTCAAAAAAGTACTAGACACCTGTCAGCTTATTTTTCTAAAGAACAACAATAAGTATTAAATTTTATTTTTCTCTTTTAGCTTTGAAGATATAAGGTTATCGAATTTTCCCGTTTTTACCCTTTTTTACCCCCTAAACATTCGAATTTCCAACAATCTCGTCTTAGTGGATCGATTTGGGGAGTGACCAATCTCTGGTCTAAATTTCAAGATTCTAGTGTCAGCAGTTTGGGCTGGGCGATGATGAATGAGTCAGTCAGTCACTCACGCAACTCTTTTATATATGTAATATATATAGAATCTATATTATAGATTTACAAAATGTATGAAATTTAATGAAATTATGGTAGCATTGTTAAGAGAATAAGTGTCAATCAGCCATATCACAGAGTATAATTCCGTTCGGAACCGAGGAAAACACATTTGATTATTGATAGAAAGTGTTTTTTTAATAGTTTTTTGGACGTTCAGATAGACATATACGGAGGGCCATAAGCACCACGACCCAGCAGATCTTTTGTGCAGTCAGATACAGAAAACTCCCATTCCGTACATGAAAACAAAAATGGTTTCATTCCGAAAAACTTTTTCCAAAATACGGAATTAATTCCGTTTCCGAACGGAATTGTACTCTGTGACATGGCTGTATACAATGTGAGAGCATAAGAAACAACGTTTCAAAATAAAAAGGATTTTATTTCACGAAGGCCTTCTACGAAAAATTTGTATGGGAAATGTGGTGTCGACGCTGTTCTGTTTGAACACTAATTTTAATAATACAATTTCTAGGTTTGATATACATAAGTCGCTGCCAGCGATCTTCGGCTAAAATTGCAATCCAATATTTACGTCTTTGTTTTCTTCATTTAACGAAATTTTTGCAGTAAAGAAATTTAAGTTGAAAATGTTTGTAGTTAATTAACTTTGGTTGCGGTTAAAGGATCAAAAAAAAAACTTGGAGAAGGCCGTTAGCGGATCGGTCAAAAATCAATCAAACGCCAAAATATTTAAATTTTATGAAAAAAATTACTTAAGAATAAAGAGTCACGATATTCCCTAACTGCGAAGCAGGTTTGTGAGGGAGAATATTGAAGAATAACGGTAACAAAAAATTCAGTGTGTAAAGCACACACCAATTGTTATATGCGTTGAAAAAGCGCTTTATGTATCAAAATGTATTGTTTCAAAGTGGGAACTCGCCATATAAAATTCATGTCTTCCGTAAGCGAGATGGTAAGCGAAACCATTACGTTTCTCCCTGCTTCGTTGGATGCTCCATTTTTAATTGGGATATGATTTTGCATCTTTTTTGTGTGAAAGTATGACATTGCTTACAGATTTTGCAAATATTTTTGTATGTCGGTAAGAATTCTGTCAGCTTTTCGTGTAAATAAATCGTACGATTGTGGCCTTAAATGATTCGGGGTCTGCATATACATTTTAAATTTTAATATCCGGCGGCTTTTAAACGACTTTTTGCCTTTCGACTTTGTTTTCTTTATGCAGTATTATTTAACTATTTAGCAAAAATTATTTTAAACGAATTGATTGACGTGCAATAGTTGACCAAACAAAGAAAATAATGGATAATAATGGTTCCCCCTATTTGTTCTGTTTTTTTTTTTATAATACAACCAGCTCATTTTAAGGTAAATAATTGCTTAGAAATTATTGATAAATATTATAAGTCGCTAAAATACGGTTTGAAATTATTTTTTTTATTATAACAAACAAACCTTTTCGCAATGATGTAGTTTTTTCAACAAAAAATAAAGAATTACTAATCGTTAAGTTGACACCCTAAAGTTGAACTTATCAATTTTGACAACTTTTCAATTTCCTTTTAATATTATAAATTTTTTAATTTTTATACTCCCACCACAATAGTGGAGAGGGTATTATGTGTTTGTGCTGATGTGTGTAACAAATAGAAATATTGGTCCCACCGTTTGGTATACCCATTAGGGATGCCAAACGGGGAATCCCGGGATTTTTCGGGCTTGATCCCGGGATTAATAAAAATAAATCCCGGGATTTTTAATATATCAACTTTTGTGTGCAAAAATTTTCGTTTTTATTGAATTTTTATACTCTATACAAAAAAAAAATTATTAAAAATTATATTTCAGTTGTATTTTTTGTTTTTATAATTCTTATTTTTCTTTTTTAAAAAAATATGTTATATAATATCTTTAATTAGGCTTAAGTTCATCAAATTTAATTTTCATTAAATTATTTTTATGAAGAAAGGAATTTTACAACATGAAAATTAATTAAAATTTACTGATAATTTTTCATTCTTGACTCAATCTGGGCTCGAACCCAGGTGTTTTTACGGACAGGTTACCCTGACATGTTTCGATTGCAACCACTCAATCTCCTCAGACGGCTTGCCGTTTAACACTCGCAGCCATCAACGACTGCTGACGTCATTAGTCAAACATCAATCCTTAAACCAAATTGTATTTAACCTTTGGTAGATCGAAATTTGCTTCGAATGATTATCAATTTTAATTTATTTTACATGTTCTTCCTTTACTTCTGTTTTTTTGATGAACTTAAGCCTAATTAAAGATATTAAAAAAAAAATTTGGACTTAAAACCATAAATAGTTCAACAAAATAACCACAATACTAGTTATATAATATAATGAAAATTTATAAATAAATAAAATAAAGTGTTGTCTATTTAAGAAAAATCCCGAAAAATCCCGATCCCGAAATTCCGGGATTTTCTAAAATCAATCCTGATTGGCATCCCTAATACCCATCGACTCAGAATGACTTTTTGAGCCGATCTAACGATGTCCGTCCGTACGTCCGGCTAGCTGGCTGGCTGGCTGTGTAAACTTTGTACAGGTTGCAATTTGGTAGATAATTTGACGAAATTTTGTACATAGATTGTAATCAGGGTTTTAAAAAACTGCAGTTGAATCAAAATAATGAAAATTTGTGTACAACTTTTTGCTTTTTGAGTTGGTGTGACAGTGACTGTTTACATTGAATGAATCAGAAGTAAAAGAAACAGTTTTTTTGTGCCAATGACAAATGAAGAAGTGGAAAATTTCCAGTTTTTCTGCTTTAACTGTAGTTTTGTTAACGCTGGTTGGACCAAGCCCACTGAAAATGGTGACAATCGGTTATTGTTACAAATAACCCCCATACAAGCCCCACATAACCCAAAAACCCTCTTGGTATGTTGGTGTTTAGATTAAATTTACCAAACTTTAATGGAATCTGTGCATATTTTACCATGGCGCCCCTCAAATACTACATCCGAAAATAGCGTTTAATGCTATTCCTTAAAAATGAAGGTATTGAAATAAAAATTGGCGACAATAAATTTAACGACAGCGTCTATCATCATGAAAAAAATGTTGTGCTGATGGGTCCAAAATTAACAATAGGTCGCATATAAACCGCCTTCCTTCCTAAAAAGCACCTAAGGGCAAACAAATCCCATATAGATGAAATATTTAAGACTTGTCCAATCATAATGCATGATGTTAATTGTGAGTCACACCTTGACGTCAATATGGTGCCACTTGCCACACAACCAAAAAAACCATGGCTCTTTTCTAAAAATTCAATGGCCTTGTTTTCTCACGTCGTGGCGATGTTAATTGGCCGCCACGATCATTTGATTTGACGCCGATATTTGGGGATATTTAAAAGAAAAAGTGCACGTCAATAAGCCAAGAACAATTCAAGAGCTAAAGGATGAGATAATTCGGCAAATTAACATTGAACCTCAATTATGTCTTAGAGTCTTTGAAAATATGGAACATCGGATAGAAATATGCCTCCGAAGCCGTGGCGAGCATTTGGCCGGTATTTTGTTTTACACATAATTGTCATAGATCCTAGATTAACATCGTTTTGGTTGGACCACCCTTTAAATAATATTCGGCGCAAAAAACTTTTTGATGCATCTTGACCTCATAATAAGATATTTTCTGGCGGGTTAATGATTACCCATGTGACCCTGGGTACACTGCGAAAAATTTCTTTTTAAATACTGTGTAAAAGGGTATCATATGGTATCATTGTAAAGTTTTTTTTTTTTTGCTATTTGTTTAGATTGTATACAAATTATTTAATTAGCAAGTAATTGGAGAAGTTTCGTTGTTAATTTTTTTATGATCCAATTAAAGCAAAAAATTACAAATTATTTAGTATCGTATGTATTTAGGGAAATAATTTTTAAATAATTATATGGTTTTTTTTTAAATTTACTAGGCAATTAGTATTGATTTCATTATTTTACAGCCCCCTTTTCAATGTGAAATAAGCTGTCTGTAGTACAATTTCAATTAATTTATTTTACAGCATCTTGGCTCGTCTTTAAACGATTTGTTCTAGTGACATTGTATGAGTAGAAGATAGCGCAGACATAAAATGCTATAACAAGTGTTTAGTATTGATTATGACAAATAAGTGTGAATTAACCCATTAAGGTCAATTGTAGACATATCAGGAAATTGAACGTGACTTTTATTTTATGGCAAAATTAGTTAAATTATTTGTGAAGAATAAAACCCACCTAAGGTATAAAAACATTTGTTTCAATATCTTTTGAATTCTTGAAAATGAAAGCAAAATGTTTTTTAAATTTCAAAGGTCCTTCGCGTAACCCCTGAAAGTCTATTACAGGCCCCAAGGGGATAGCGGACCCCCTTTTGAATATCGTTGTTTTGAGTCATAACTGAAAAATTTCTTATAAATTTTTTAAGTTAAACGACTTTGATTTTTATACATTTTATTGGACTAATTTTAAAGGAATGAGCAAATATATTTGATAAAACTAAACCCAGTTGTATTTAATTCTTAAAAAAATAAACATAGTTTTTATCGCTTTCAACACATTTATGAAACTGTAAATGTAAATTGTTTTTATTATTCCACTAAAAATACAGTCAGTCATACAATTTTCAACACAAATTATTATGACAATTTGTTATCGCTCGAAAAACCAAACAAAAGTAAAAAAAAAAATTTGGGGAAACGCCCTTAAAATAAAAGTCAGCCCTTTTGAAATAAATCACAAAAATAATTTAAAGTAATAACAAAAAAGCAAAGAAAATAGAGACATTAAAAAATAAATATGTATATTACAATATCCGACCACTTTACAGCTTGTTGGAATTCTATAACAAAATTCCTTACGTTTTAAAAATGAAATTATGTTTTTCGCATAGTCTTATCAAAGCATCGGTTGGCTTTTTAAGCCCAATAGAACTTACGAAACGAAATGTCATTCTGCAAATCATCATGAATAGATTCACGCTTGAACAATGTTACTAAACTATCAAACTTTTCTTTAAAAACCAGTCATCGATTTGTGTGGTTTTAGTGGCGCACATAATCGTCGATCTGAGGGTGGTTTGTAAGGAAGCAAAATTGCCACATATGGAGTGAAAGTAATCTACAACAGCTACTACAGGGTCCATTACAGCGAGAAAAATCGATTATTTCATACACGCTGGTAGCCAGGGCTGTCAGATATGGCGATTTCTCGCCAAACGTGGCGATTTTGAAACGTGTTTGGCGATGGGATTTTCCATTTGGCGATTTTTGATATAACTGGCGATTTACTTGGCTATTTTTATCATTTTTTGTTATCATTACTAATTAAAAAAAAAAAACTGCCAACTTTTTTTCACATGATTTTTGTTTTGTTATCATTTTAAGTGAATTTTATATTCAGTCACTATTTAATTCTTATAGTTTGTATGCAGGGGTCTAATCACCGCATTCGATACTATCGTTTCGAATAAACTATCGGATTTTTTTGCATACGATAGACACTGACGTATCGAATGAAAACTCGATAAATGTAATGTCGAGTTACTCGATATCGAATGCTATTATTTCAAATTAAATACTTTTCATTCGATATCGAGTTTCATGATACCAAAATAAATAATTTCGATCAATTTTGCTCGATATCGTATGCGGTGATTAGACCCCAGGACCGGTAATGAAACCGCTAATAGCCTTTTTACACTGATCAACATTTAACATCTACCATCAATTTGCCACAATTTTTGAAGATGTTGACATCTTTCCATAAGAAATACATATGGCTTAAAACCAACTTCTTTAAAAGATGTTCCTTTCTCATTTTATTCCATTCTACATCTTTTGATTATTTTAGTGTCATCACTAGAAAAGTGGCAATAAGTTCTATTATTATTGTGGCATCACTGACAAAAAGACGTTTGTTTTCAAAGCAGCGTTACCATTTGTTAAGTTTTCTTTTTTACTGCAATGTTTTTTTGTTAAGTATTTTTTATATTTTTAAACAAATTGAACCTCAAATACATTTTTGTGTTTTCTTTTTAAATTTTGGAACTTTTGTAGAAAAAAACATTTTTTATTTTAAAAACATTTTTATCCAAAAATGGTGACATTTATGTTTGATGGAAGATGTTAGATGTGAGCAATGTAAACGAGTGTTTCACACTTTCTACATCTATGATGGTAGATGTTAGATGTTGATCAGTGTAAAAAGCCTATAAGGCTGAAGTGTATAATCTTATAGACTTGTGTACATAATTTTATTTTTTTTTTAACTAATATATTTTCTCCATTTTATTTTTTAAAAAAAAAATAACAGAAACTTAACAAAATTTACTTTCGACGACTTCTTTTGTATTTCATCTCAGTTTTTGGCGATTTAATATTATACTAGTTTTTGTGTATGCAAGACTTAATTTAAAAAAAAAAAAAAAAAATACGAAAACTGAACCAAAATTGACGTTTGGCGATTTTTGGCGATTTCTGACATCCGGTTTGGCGATGGAGCTCAAAAAAATCTGACAACCCTGCTGGTAGCATCAATAAAAATGAAACAGAGTTTAACTTTCAGAATGCGATTTGCAAAGACCAGGCGCGGTATTGGGGTATAATTTGGTCATGTTTAATTCAATATGAATTGGATACAACAATATTCAATTTGTGATGATCGGTCTATATTTTCCCCAAAAAGGTCCTATATAAAGTGTGCTTCATACTTTGTGACCTATAACTACGTTGACCATCCGTTCTGAATTATACAAAAAAGGACTGTAATTTAGAACTTTGTTCAGTGTTCAATTATTTTATAGTGAAAACCCCTAAATTGTTCTTTATTTAATTAAATGTTCTGTATTTATACGCTATTAAATAAAATAACTTAAGAGGTATCTCTTTGCCTAGTTATCTGGCTTTTCTTCTTACTGGAAACCTGCACAATTTTTCTTTCTTTTTGAAAATATTTTTAGGAATAATAACTTTAAAAAATTTAAAGTATACTTTATGCATATTTTATTCTAAAGAGCACTTCAGGCTGTTTTCGACACGAACAAAATTAAATTCTTAAACAAAATAAGAATTTTATTTTTTCCAAGAAAGTTTTACGCAGAATTTCGAAATCATACCTGTATTTTGTTTTTGTAAAAAATTTTTGGTTTTTATTTACCAGTCAAAAGGTCGCTAAGTGCAACTGAAACGAATGAACACTAATGAGCTGAACCGAACGCAATGAAGTTTATGGTTAAAAGAACTGAACGGAATTATATGTTCTTATCTTCACAAATAGATGAAGGTTTTTATTTAATGATTTACTACAGAAACACTATTACCGCTTGTGTTTTCCACAAATCTTACGAACCGAACACTAAGGAGCAATATTAAGTGTCTGACGACAATATGTCATAGTCGTAAGTTCTTTTTCACATCTATATATATAAAATTGTAATGTTAATGACTCACTGACTGACTCACTGACTCACTGACTCACTGATTCATCATCGCACAGCCTAAACGCCTGAAGCTAGACACTTGAAATTTGGACCAGAGATTGGTCACTCCCCAAATCGATCCACTAAGACGGGATTTTTGGAAATTCGAATGTTTAGGGGGTAAAAAAGGGTAAAAACGGGAAAATTCGGTAACCTTATATCTCCAAAACTAAAAGAGATACAAAAAAAATTTAATACCTATCGTTGTTCTTTAGAAAAATAAGCGGACAGGTGTCTGGTACTTTTTTGAAATTCGGCCCTATTTGGGAGTAAACGGGTAATATCTGAATTTTAGTACTTTTTTGACACCCCATCTATCTTTTGAACCAATAAACATAGAAACAAAGTTAATACCACATTCGAAACCTAACAAAAATATACGAATTTAAATTTGGTACTTTTTCGAAATTCGAACATTTAAGGGGTAAAAATCGTAACTATTTTTGGTACTTTTTTTAAAAAAACATTTTTCTCCATTTATTGAAATATTCGTACTAAATTATGGGCTGCCACTATTATACTGAAATTTTTTATACTTTAATTGATGGAAAATAGTACCAAAAAGGGGAAATACGAGAAATTTGATATTTTACTTAACTTTTTGGTTCTACAACTGGTATTTTTTAAATTATCGTTTATGTTGGACCTAAAAACATAAGATTCATCATGCAATGTCCGGAATGGATAAGAATCCATAAGGGGCAGTTTTTGGTACTTTTCTGTTAATTAACTGGTTCTTTTTGAATTTCCGTTAGTATTGGACCTATAAAAATAAAATTAAACATGCAATGTCCCGAATGGATGAGAATCTATAAGAGGGAATTTTTTGGTACTTTTTTGTTCATTAACTGGTACTTTTTTAATTTACGTTAATATTGGACTTAGAAACATAAAATTCAAAATGAAATGTCCTGAGTGGTTAAGAATCCATAAGGGGAAGTTTTTGGTACTTTTCTGTTCATAAAATGGTACTTTTTGAATTTCCGTTAGTATTGGACCTATAAAAATAAAATTAAACATGCAATGTCCTGAATGGATGAAAATCTATAAGAGGGAACTTTTTGGTACTTTTTTGCTCATTAACTGGTACTTTTTGAATTTCTGTTAGTATTGGACCTAGAAACATACAATTCAATATGCAATGCCCTGGATAGATGAGAATCTATAAGAGTGAACTTATTGGTACTTTTTTAATCTTGGACTGGTACTTTTTGAATTTCCGTTGGTATTGGACATAGACAGATAAAATTAAACATGCAAGGTCCTGGGTGGATAAGAATCTAAGAGGAAAGTTTTTGGTACTTTTTTGTTCATTTACTGGTACTTTTTGAATTTCCGTCAGTATTGGACCTAGAAACATAAAATTAAACATGCACGATACTGTGTAAATGAGAATCTTTAAGTGGGATCTTTTTGGTACTTTTTTATTCGTTAGCTGGTACTTTTTGAATTTCCGTTAGTATTGGACCCAGAAACATGCAATTAAACATGGAAGGTCTTGAGTGAATGACAATCTGTTAGAGAGATCTTTTTGGTGCTTTTTCGTTTTTTAACTGGTCCTTTTTTTAAATTTTCGCTAATGTTGGTCTAATGAAAATAAAATTAAACGTGCATGGTCCTGAGTGAATGAGAATCTCTAAAAGCGCTTATAGGTACTTTTTAGTTATTAAACTGGTACTTTTTGAATATCCGTTATTATTGGACTTAGAAACATAAAATTCAAGATGCAATGCCCTAAGTGGATAAGAATATATAAGAGGGACGTTTTTGGTACTTCTTTGTTCTTTAACTGGTACTTTTTGAATTTCCGTTAGTATTGGACCTAGAAACATAAAATTAAACATGCAAGGTCCTGAGTGAATAAAAACCTGTAAGAGGGCTTTTGGTACTATTTTGTTCTTTAACTGGTACCTTTTATATATCCGTATTTATTGGATCTAGAAACATAAAATTAAACATGCAAGCTCCTGAGTGAATGAGAATCTGTAAGAGGGATTTTTTTTTAAATAAACTGGTAATTTTTTTAATTTAATATTTATTTTTGTGCATTAAATAAAAAAGGAAATTGGTGTCTGGTACTTTAACGAAATTCGGTCGTGTTAGGTAGTAAATCTAGCTTTTAAGCCAATACGTATAGAAATAAAAATTAAATAACATTTGTTACTTATCTAAAAAATACAAATGCGAATTTGGTACTTTTTCGAAATTTGAACGTTTCAGGGGTGAAAATTGTACCTATGTATATCGATCCCGCGAACCTCATACCTCCTAAACTAAAAGAGATAAAAAACATCAGCAATTCGCTAACCGTATATTTCCTAAACAAAAAGAGATACAAAAAATTTAATACTAATTATTGTTCATTAAAAAAAATAAACGGAGAGGTGTCTGGTACTTTTTTGAAGGAAGACCTTTTTGGGGTGTAAAAGGGTAAATAAATATTGTATCACATTTTTAGCTTATCTAAAAAATACAAAACAGGTTTGCCCCTTTTTTGAAATTCAAACGTTTAAGGTGTTTTCTCAACATTTTTCTCCATCTCTATATAATATAAATTTGTAAAGTAACTGACGGATTCATCATCGCACATCCTAAACTCTTGAAGCTAAAAAGCTGACTTTTGGACCGAAGGTTGTCCTCTCGCCAAATCGATTCCGCTAACCAAAAAAATCCAAAATTAAAGAGATCCAAAAAATTTAACACTTATTGTTGTTCGTTAAAAAAAATAAGGGGACAGGTGCCTGGTACTTTTTTGAAAATAAACTTTGGCATAAAAATATGTCCACGAAGAAAAAGGAGACGCTAACGAAGTAGCGGGTTAAATGCTAGTTAATTATAAAATTATAGTACTTATTGTAATTTTTTGTAGTTTTGAAAAAATAAAGAACAACTAACTAACAAACTTACTATTAACCCCCGTATTCATAAACTATTATTAAATTTGTTTTTTAAACTCTATTAAATTTAACATTTTTTTTGATTAATACAGGCATAAGTGTTTATTTTTTGTTTAAATTTTATATTTTGTTTAATTCGACCTTTAAAATGTATAAATAAAAGAACTTTTTTTCCTTGGAGCTTTGAACAATTGTGAACAATTTGACGATGTTGACATAACATTATAAAAATTAATTTTTTTCTGATTTTTGTTCGTAAATAATTTTTTCAATATTATACCTAGCCCAGAAGATGTTTTTCAATGAAAAACGAAATATTGGCAAAATAAAATATTGTTAAACTAAAATAATTAATAATAAAAACCAGGACCTCGAGCTCAAAGGAAAAAAAGTTCTTTTAATTATTTTTATTTAAAATTAATATGAAACAATGATAGTGTTAGGCCCGTTTTCCCAACTTACCGATAGCTAAAGTTAGAATCTTATCGGCCGTATAAAAAGTGTTCAATTCTAACAACTTTACTTTTACTTACCAGATAGGATAAACCTTAATTTACTTAATCGCTCACTTTAGGTTAAAGTAAAGTTTTAATAATTTAAGACTTTTTATAAGGCTGGTTAAGGTCTACTTTTACCTTTCGGCAAGTTGTGAAAACGGGCCTTGAAAAAGTCCATAATTTTGCAGAAGTTTACCATGATTTTAAACATTGGTATTTTTTCTGTGTGTAGCTTTTAGATATAAATCCCTCTTCCGACAGTCTCTTACGTCTATGACTTAAAATGATTCTCAAGATTTTCGTAAAATTCATCTCTAACTGTTGCCAACTAATTCTTTCGTCAATAGTGATCGCCGCTGCCTGTTTCCTAACAGCATAGATTTCTGACAACATATTTTTCATAATAAAAACAGCTGATGTCTGATGGTTTGTCAGAAGAAAACAAAGCAGGCTTTAATTGAAATTTTGTCAAATTTTGCGTCTGACTTACAGGAGCAAAATGTTTTGAAGGTAAAACATGGCATGTGTGTATTTTGCAGTGGAAAATTTTGCAACCTGAGGTAAAAAATGTCGTTTATGGAAGGCTTTTATAATTATTATTATAGTTTTTGGTGGAGCCGATTATACTTTTCTCAAAAATATATAATTAAAGAGAAAAATCGGTAATTTTGTTTTCAAATTGGTGCTTTATATTAAGAGGCGTGAATTTTATTTTAACTTACACAGTTTTTTAAGAAATCAAAATTTCAACTCATAGTGTCCCATATTTTCAAAAATTTCCACAAAATTTTCTTTTGAACCGTAAAAATGCATTTATTTTTTTAACATTCCAAATGAACTAAATCTGTAGTTCATAAGGTTTGCTAAAAGAATCGGTTTTATTTCTTTTTTTGTATATAAAGCCATTTAACTGTCTGCCAACTACAAAAGTGTGTATCAACATAAGATTGTATATCTGGCTTTGTAAAGTGATTTTCCCCTTCTTTCTATAGAAATTGCTTTTTACTTTTAATAACAAAAAAAAAGAAGAAAAAAATCACAATTTCTTTATTATTTAAATTCTATTTTGCTTTCAAAACTTTTATTACCCACCTTTTTTTAAAATTTGTGACTGCTGATTTTTTTTTTTAACTTTCGTTTATTTTCAAGTTAAATGGGTTTCCACCCTAAAGAAATGCAAAAAAAAATTATTATTTTCATTTTTTTTTTCTTCTTTCAATTGCAAAAATTTTTTTTTTAATCCTAACACAGTCTCGCAAAAAGAATCATTACCGCCAGGAACAAGGAGCAGCAGCCGTTAATCACCGACCGATAAACAAAAAACAAGAACAAGGAAAACCAATAACAACGACAATGTGATTCCGGAAAAAAAACTATAAACGGAAATTCCGCAACCGTAATTGAGTTAGTGTGTTTTTTGTGATTTAGTAAAAATAACGGGAACGAAAAACCCAAACAACAATAAGAGACAAACAGCGAAAGAACGCCGACCAAAAACACGTCTAAACGTTGCAAAGGATAACGGTTAACTCTAGGCCGGCGGTAAGTACACAAACGGAATAAACCAAAGAAAAAAAGTTGGAGAGAATTTCATCTAAAACAAAAAGTAGAAAAGAAAGCAAAAACACAAAAAGGATTTCGATATTTTATGAGTTGTTTCTTTCCAATTTTCCTCTACGCACACACACTTTAACTGTCAGTTGTTATGAAAAACTCTACACGGAAATTGTCCACAAAATGGAAAGGAAAAAAATTGTACTCATGAATTTGACAGCTGTCAAAGTGAAAACAAGAATATTGTGTAAAGCGCATGATCCATTTAAAATGTTGGTATTAAAAATGTTCCCCAAAAAACAGTTGATTCTTATTAGTATTTTTTGTTGTTGTTTTTCTTTTTCATAATAAAATCACATGTTTTCTTTTGTTGTTGTTAATAATGGTGCATACGTTTTAAAGGTACTTTTTTTAATCCCTGTTTACATTTATTATCGTGTGTTACAAAAACACAGGGCAAATAAAACACATGAATGCTTATTTCGTTTCATTGTAAATCCTTTAAGGTAAAAGTAGGGGGGAGGGTCATGTTAAAATGGGGAGCTAAAATAAATTTAAAAGAATAAATTGTTATGATTCTTACGGCCTTACTCAAAATAATTAATGTGAACTTGAAGTGTACGTTAAAAGCTTGAAGTTCAAGTTTATTTTTAGCATATGACCTTTAATTATAATAAATCATTTTAAAAAGTGAAATTTTAATAGCTAAAAAATTAAAAACATGAAATTGCCGCTGAACAGATTGAGAATTATAAAGTTAATTTAAGATATGCGATATTTAATATTGGCATTCTATGAGTACCAATTCTCCTGCTCCTATCGAAAAAATAAGTAGAAATTTCTGGAAAATCGGTTCAGTAGTTCAGGAGTCTATAAGCCAACATACAAACAAACAAACAGACAAACATTTTTCATTTTTATATATATAGATAGAAGAAGAAGAAGAAGATAGATAGATATAAAGAAAACATCGTATTTTGCATCACTTACTTCAAAATAAAATGTTTTGAGTTATGGCGGTGTTGCAGCAAATGAGCGTTATGTTTTAAAATGTTCATTTTAAATACTTTTGTTGGAAGTGACAATATTGAAAAAGGTTTTTTCTCTAAGTGTAGGACTTCTGTTTACACATACATATTTATAAAAAAAAAGAAGAAATTACACTTTCCAATTTCTGTTTTCATTTCGAATTGATTTTTTCATGATTACAACTCCCTCCCACCCATTTGATTGTCTAAGAGAAATGAAGGAAAAAAGTTTTTATGGCAAGTGTTCCTTCTATTTTTAACATAAAAGTATTAAAGACTTTCAAACTTAAGAAGAAAAAAACACACAGCTTTAATACCAATAAAAAAAGTCTTGAAACCAAAAGATACCACAAAAAGAAGAAATTGCTAACATTCACATACATATAAAAAATGAACCTCGTCATATTCATCGTATCTTAAATTTGATAGTTTTTTTTTTAATTTCCATGGGTTTCTTATTAAAGGTTCTGCTAGATACAAAACGTTTGTTTAGATACTTTTAAGTTTAGGTATTTTGCTCTTTTTTTTTGTTGCTTTTTCAGTTTCGAACCATAGTTATCGTCATATTTTTTTGTTTACTTTTGTTGTTATTGTTTCATACGGTTTTTGTCGTATCTTATCGATTCCTAAACACTGCAAACAACGGCAGTAGCAGCAGCACCAACAATAACAACAACAAAACATATTTCAAATACTTTATGTATCTGATTTTTTTCCAGTTCGATTCTGTTCAGTTTAACCGACAACAAAAAATCTATACCAGCTGACTAACGAATATGTATGCGAGTGCTTGTGTGAGTGTCAGTGTTGCCAATGAAGAATTCGGAAATAACACATGACTATGTACCAAATCACACATATGAAGCAAAATTACACACACAAATCGAAAAAGTACCTTTTATAGAATAAATTCGCCTTGAGGAACCTTATTGATATTCCATTTTTTCCATTTATATGGTTAGGTCTACAAAATTAGCAAAGCTTATTAATTGCTGTTGTAAGTAAGAAATGGATGAACATGATTGGATTCGTTAACAAGCAGAATTCCCGCATTTGGGCAATAGAGAATCCATGAGTGATTGTTTCAAAGCTGATGCATCCACAAATAGTGAATGTTTGGTGTGGTTTATGAGCTGGCGGCGTCATCGGGCTATACTTCTTCGCGAAAATGAGGTCGGCCAAGCGGTTACCGAGATTGGCCGATATGGGGTTCCAACAGGATGGTGCAACCAACGAAACAATGGCTCTTTTGCACGAGAAATTCAATTACCGTGTTATCACACATCGTGGCGATTTTAATTAGCCGTCACGATCATGTGATTTGACACCTTTGGACTTCTTTTTTTGGGGATATTTTAAAGAAAAAGTGTACGTTAATAAGCCAAGAGCAATTCAAGAGCTAAGGGATGAGATAATTCGGCACATTAACGACATTGAACCTCAATTATGGCTCAGAGTCATTGAAAATATGGACCATCGGCACCGATGTCGTGGTGAGCATTTGGCCTATATTTTGTTTCACAATAATTGTCAGAGATAATTTTATAATAATAAAAAAAATATTAAGATAATTCTCTGAAAAATTTTTGTTTTATTTACAATTCACATCTTGCGTTTTGGTTTGACCACCCTTCATAACGGCACGTATCCAAGCAACGTATTTATTTCCGAACAATATCGGCAGCGTCGGCGGTTAAATAGCACAAAAATTTGTTGTACAAGTCTAAGCAACATAAATTTGTAAAATTCGCTGTAAGTGGTTCTGTTTGATGCAAACAAACTTATTGACCCATCTACTACACAATAGTATTAAGTACTTTATTGTTATTTTTATTGTCGTTTTGCTCCACACTTTTTAATAAGCAATACAAATATATTGAAGAATTCTTCACTCGAATACAAATTTTAGTTAAGAAAACACTAAGAATTTACCCAGTAAAAAATGTGCTCCAAAAGGAGCAGGTTTTTTGTATGAATTCATACCTCAAATCGCTTCAAACCTGCTGATGGGATGCCTGATTTTTGTATGGGATGTTCCCGGTTTGGATGACTATTTTCTTCTGACAATAAGCGCTTCTTTTAGGAGGCAAACAAAGCGCTCCTAAAGTGATTTTTTAAGGGCTTACTATATAAACATATTCATTTATGTTTTGCTTTTACACGCAAAGAAAAAACATGCTTGTGGTAAACATATTCTAAGAGCAACATATTATGATAAGAATTATGATTGTAGTCACCATATTAAGATTATTATTGAATCATATTATGACTAAATATTCTTGTAATATGTCATCATATTATTTTTCCCTTAATCATAGTATTATTCTCTTAATCATACTAAGTTAAGAAGTAATCAAATTATTGTCATGTTAATCATAATAAGCTAAGAAATTAATCATATTATTGTCATGTTAATCATAATAAGCTAAGAAGTAATCATATTATAACCATGTTAATCATAATAAATTTAGAAGCAATCATGTTATGATACAGCACCTTTCATAGCTGTCATAAAAATACAAAATAAATTAAAATATTTTTGCATCGATTTTTTATTTTGTGGCTTTTTTTAATCAAATAGCGGAGTTCAATATAAGGCTTGCAAAAGAGCAAATGAAAAATCTGTGGTTTTCATGGGCAACCGCGTGTGTCAATTCTTTCGATTTTAAGATGTTGATGAAATATCGTAACACTTTTATAAAATATAACAAAATCGCTGTGTGTTTTGTTGTTGGATTTTACAAAACAACTATGATATTTTGCATTTGCACTATTACATCACTAATACTTGAATGAACTCCGCTAATATTTTAATTTTTTAATTTCTTTAGACTTATTTTTTTATGGAATTTTATCTTTTAATTGTTTAACCGCTCACAAATAAAAAAAACGACACAACTTCTTCAAATTTATTTTACAAATGGCGCTAACATAATATGATTAGAGTAAAAATAGTTTGATTGCATCTTTAACATAATATGATAAATGTATAGAAAGTTATCATGTTATGGCTATTAAATATCATGATATGGTTGTGAGAAATATAATATGTTTAGAAAGTTATCATAATTAAGTTGTTAGAAAAATAATTATTTTTCGGTCAACAATACTCAAATTCATAATTGCGATAAACATTGATATGTTTACAGTAACTATAATATTGTTGATATTAAATAAAAATAAGAATTATTTGTGTACGACAACAATATATTGTTACACTAAACATAGTGTTGTTTGCCGTAACCATGCCCAACCATATTTTTTCTCTGCGTGTATATACATATGTATGATTTTGCGGTCTACACATGGACATGTGACAACACTTTGAAAAATTACTTGCAAAAAGTTTTAGTTTATTGTTGAGAGGGGAAGAGAACAAGATATGGAAAGTGAAGAAATGCCAGGGCTTAGAAAGCATGTTTGACTGTGATGAAAACTGAAAAAGTGGCAAAAACTTACAGCCTGTTCATCGATTTCGAACGTTAACGTTCTCATATAAAATAACATTTAAAACAAAAACAAATTTTAGAATTTTGTTTTAAATATAAATTTCTATATGTGAACGTTGACGTTCGAGATCGTTAAACAGGCTGTTAATGTTTGAAAAGCAAATCTCGACTGTCAAAAATTAATGAAAATACAGAATACAGAAAATTACACACAGATTACACATGGGCTACACATGAAAGCAAATATTACACACTATATTTTTAATTATACATGGACTGGCAACACTGATAAGTGAGTGTATGTGTTTTGCCAACATTTTTGTACTCAATCTTAAACGACCTACCGACTTGGTGTTTTTTGCCTAACTAAAGACTGTGTATCTTGTAGATACTTGTTTTAAAAAGCATGCTTTTATTCGATTTCGATTATACATATTAGCAACTAGTTATTATTATATAATTTTTTTCTTCTTTTTATTTAATATTATTTTTTTCTGTCTTGTCGGCTTTTTGATGATGGTTTTACACACCGACGACTTTTAACAGAATGTGTGAAGGCGTTCTTTTGTAACATTTTTGTTGTGTCTAGTTCGACTAAATTTTTGTTGTTTGTTCGATTAGATTGCAACCTCTGGAAGTTTTTTTTTTTTTTTTTTTTTGAAAAATAATCTTTTAAATCGTTTGTTTGGTGTTCGATTTTATTATAACATATTTTTTTTTTCGCTTAACATTAGCAAGTGTTTCTTTTAGAGGAGTTTCGCTTTCGATAGTTTGTGTGTTGCTATTAAAAAATTCTTACATTACAAAAGAGATGGAAAGTCAGTCTATTATGAAAACCAGTACCCATGTTCTGTAACTTTAGTGTGAACTTCTTGCATCGAAAAGATGTGAAACAAAATATTCCATCGTTTCTCGAAAAGTGAGAAAAAAGTGTGTTTGTAACTCATGTCGAAAACTATCAAAAAAGATTCCGTCGTTACGTTATAAATGTCATAATATTGCACTCGAAGTCGATGTGACATTGCAGACGTTCAGAGCGCCAGTAACACATATCGTTGACGGCGACCAAAATTTACTATAATTGAACATTTTTCAACGACGGCGGCGAAAATACAACCGTCGGCTAAACCAAATTGTGTAAATAGCAACTTTAATGTTTGTTTTTTGCAAACGAGCCTTGAAGACATTCGTATATTTTATAAAAACGTTAAAAGCAAAATAATAAAACAATGAAAAATGTGCCAGGAACAAAATATTGTTATTATTATTTTTCGCATTTTGCATTTTGAATTGTTTTTTAGTGTTAAAATTTTTCCCGCCCCATTTTTATTCGTGACTTTATTTGACAGTTCAAAGCGGGAACTTTTCTCACCAAAATGTTACAGACACACTTTTCTGTAAATTGGAGAGTAATTTCCTTACGTGACAGCTTGTACTCGCCAAAAAAAGTTACAGACACAGTTAAGCGAGAAAAACAGCTGATTGTTTCAATTTATGTCATTTTTGTTTCACTTTCTCGACGCAAGAGTTACAGAACATGGGCACAGGGTCTAAAAAACTGGAATCGAAACCAAAAACTGTCGAACAAAAAACGAAAATTTGTGCACAACTTTTTGCTTTTAAAGTTGGTTTGACAGCGTATGTTTAAAATTAATGAATCCGAACTAAAAGCAACAGAGTTTTTTTTGCCAATGACAAATGAAGAAGTGAAAGAAATGGCAGTTTTTCTACTTTGACTGTAGTTTTTTAAACGCTAATAAAAACCCATTTTGGCTTTTTTATTTAGGCCAATTTTTTTACAAATATAAAAATTTCGAGTCGTAAATTTAGTCGTAAAAAAGACTTTTCCTAAAAATACGATTTATATGGGTCTTGTGGTTAATTGTGGAACCATCTTCACAAAATTTGCATTGTAATTTCTAGTCTTATTAAACTAAACTAAACTAAATTTCTCTACAAAAGCGTAATTCGTTGCGGTCTTAGGCGTAATAATCTTTTTTTTGTGAGCGGGTCTGGCATGGGCCAATGTTGAGTTATGGACTGATATTCACGAAATTTAGCAGAGTGATTTAAAATCTCTTGAGAATATCACTTGCAACTTCAGTTTTGAGATCTAACAAATCCTCAGGTTCCGAACTATTGAAAGGCAATATAATCAAGGGTGCTAAAACTGTATTTCCATTAATAGCCGACTATTGAACTAGCGAGAAACTCTCAGCAGAAGTAAAATAGGGAACGATCACCTCACTTCCTAAAAAAAGGCAACTTCTAAGAAACGACTCTCCGATGCATTGACACCAACTCTTAGGAGAGAACAGGTCGGGTTTCGGGCGCATAACTCGTGTATTGATTGATTTTGAGAGAGCCTTTAATTATGACGCGACATGGAATGCATTAGAGTGCAAAATAGTACCGAAGAAGATTGTGTGTTTATTCTTGATGGGGTCTTAGATGAATATTAAACAAGTTTCACACGAAATGACAATCTTAGTATAGCCTTATTTACTACTATTGGTGGAAGGTATTGGAGAGGTTTTGAACTGTTGACAAATTAAAGTTTTTTTTTTATAATTTAGAGAAGAATATTAAAAAACACAATTTTCGTTCGATATCGATGGGAAGGAACTCTTCTGTTTTAAAATCTAAACTTTTACTTTTTTAATACAATCTCGCTGATCTTCAGTTGATTTTGAAAATGTCGAATTGTTTATTGTCTATGGGTGTTTTTTTTTTTCAACAATTTTTAACTTCAGGTTATTGAAATTTTTAATAAACAAAATTTGGTTGTAATAAAAATAAATTTTTTTGTTTATTTAAAAAAAAAAAAAAAAGGTTAAACACAGCTTATTAAACAGTATAAACTTAATTTCAACTGTTTCCGAAATTTTAAGAGCTTTTTACCCACACACAAATGTTGATTCAGATGTTTTCCTCTGGGAAAACTTCGAACTTGTTTAACGAGTGAAACAAAGAAAAAAAAGACATAAAAATATAAAAAAACTTAATTTTGAATTTCAATATCGATTTTATTTTTTTAAATTAAAAATTAATATTTTGAACTAAAAAAAAAATTGAAAATTTAAATTTTTTAAAACTAAAGAATATCACTTTAATTAATAACAATTTTGAACAAATTCGTTCTCGCGAATAGTTCATATACATAAATTCACTAACTCTTTTATTCAAATTAATTAAATATTACACTTTTTTGTTATATTTTAAATTGTCATACTGAATAAAATCTTTATTTGTGATTAAACAATTTAGGTTAACAAAAATATCGAGAAGAATTTTTATGCATTTAAATTGCCTCGCGAAAATTGTTAAGCAAATTCGCAAACGTGTGGGTGTGTTTTTTTTTAATAAACGAAGTTCGTAGCGTTCTGTTTTAATGTTTTGAATATTGATTCACCTTAAAATGTTAATAGTTTCTTTTTTAATAATTTATGACGCATTATTTTCTTAAAGATTATCGTTTTAAATGATATCAATTTCGATCGAAATTATTTGCAAAAATCATTTTTCGTGGTTTTCTTTTTCAGTTAATCAACAAAATAATATCAAATCATTTTTCAAGGTTTTGAAATTTGTTTAATGTTTCGCGAACATTGCTTATGTTAATTCGCGAATACGTTTTCCAACTGAACGAGTAAAGCTTATGTCGTTCACTTTTGACGATTTCTGCTAAAATATGTATGTATTTATTCTACAATAGTTCAGTTCTGAAAAAAAAATTTACATTTATTCTCGGAAGCTTGAAATTGGTTCCCGAAATGTTTTTGTAAATTTGCGAATGTGCTTTTCATTTATTTTATTGTTTTTTTTTTATGTTAAAATGTTGATTTATGTTCAAATCTTTGCTATTTATTAAAGAATTAAGTTTTAATTGTTTCAAATTGTTTCTGGAAATCGTTTTATGTTTTTTTCTATATTTTTAGTTGATTCATAAATAAATGTGAAAAAATTAACAGTTAAATATCTTAAATACTAATTTTTGCAAAATTCTTATCTCATTATGATTTCTAAAACAGTTCAGTTTTAAACGAATATCGGATGTAATTGAAACTGGAATATTTTAAAATGCTGTGCAGCTGCGATTCGAGTTAAAATCTTAACGTTATAGTAGAAAGGGCTCACATACTAAAAATAGTCAGCTATTAAGGAACAAATAGTTGATTTTATTTACTAAAGTTTTAAAAAAGGCTTAATTTTCTTTTTATTTATTTTTATTTAATTTCATGACCAATAATCGGCTTGCAAAGTTCGACCTAATATTATTTAATTTCCCCCTTAAAAACTTTTTATGATTTGTTTAGATCATGACTTTAACCCTCTAATGCCTAAGAGGTGCCTCAAGGCATACTTCACAAACATTCTACTGACGTCCAATACATAATCAATTTATATTAAATTCCATTTTTTTACAATTGCTTAAAGATCTAGAAAAATATTTGTAGAAGCTTCGAAAGCTATTAAAAGATCTAAAAACATTCTAAACAATCTCGAACACAATGCTTTTGTTCAAAAGGAGGTAACATTTAATTTGAAATTAAAGTGTTAATTACAGCAAATTTCGAACCACCAGTACTACTGGTTAAAGATTGATGTTTGACTGTTGGCTTAACGGGCACCGCAGTGGTGCAGTGGGTAGAACTCAAAGATCTTCCGACGATAGAAAGTGGTGATTCTTGAAACATGTTAAGATCAACCCGGTTCGAATCCCAGCTCAGCCAAGAAAAATTATCAAAAAATTTTAATAAAAATTACAAGTTGTAAAAATTCCTTCCCTCAGTGAAAATAATTTAATGAAAATTAAATTTGATGAACTCAAGCCTAATTAAAAGAATATCAAAAATCAAAACGCAAAACGCAAACTTCATTCAAATTATCAAATAATAAAATTGTTTTTTTTTTTTTTTTTAACTATCATAAACAAAAAAAACTAAGGCCCGTTTTCACGACTGACCTTTAAAGATCGAAATAGTTAATGGTACCTTTAGCACAAGTGAGGAATAAAGTTACCTTCAACTATTTTTCGTTTTCACAACTTCTGTATAAAATAAACTTTACATTTTTAAAAATGTGGCAACACTAAAGTAAATACCGATTATTTTTGCCAAAATAAAAATACGAACTGGCAACTACGTACTTTCTTTTACTTTTCTCATTTTATATTTTTGGGTGCACAAATATTTTTTAATAATGGCAAATATTAATAAAATACCGCGTACACGTGAATTTAACATTTTGTAAATTTTATTTGTCAAAATACGAGTTTGTTATTAATTTACAAAATATACGTATACTTGGAGTTGCCATATATAAAAAATATGTGAATATAATATGGCAATCTCAAATCTAAACCTTACGACAAAAGTTAAAGGTAGAACGTTCCTCTCTTTACCTTATCCTTCACTTTTAGATTAAAGGGAACTTGTGATAATTAAAAACTCATTATCCGTTCGATAAATTCCTACATTTAGCTATCGTTAAGTCGTGAAAACGGGCCTAAATATATTTAATTTTCAATACAAACTAACAAATAGAATTCTGAAAAATTAAATGTGTTTTTATTCCTAGATTCCCAAGGGTGACTCAAGGACCTCCTTGATGATGTTTTCTCATCTGGAACGTACGGACTTAAAAATATTTTTTTTTTTTTTCAAAAAAATACCCTTAAAAATTATTTTCATAATATATTCCCATTTATTTTGAAACTTGGCATTAGAGGGTTAAATTTTTTGGTGAATGGTGTTTGAAAGCATGCAAACATACACTTCTGTATATACCGTCCCCTACAAAATTTAAAGTCATGCCTGTTCACCCAAACAAAAAAGGCATAATAAAAATTTAGTCTTAGAAATTTACTGCTGTCATTAAAGAATTTATTTAACAGACGTACTAATTTAATTGAATTGAAAAAAAAAATTTTAATTTTAAAATCAGAAATATTTTAATAAATTCCAACTAAACAACTTAATAAAAATAATAACAACAAATGCATTTTTTAATAACTCTATAATAATGTTCAATAAGAGCTGTAGAATGTGTAATAAGGCACATTAAAATATATAATTATTCTATTTAATTATAAGAACAAAACAACTTAATCGCAACTTAAAGTGTATGTATTTGTTTTTTTCTTATAAATTAGAATGAAAGTAAAGTACAATTTGAAATAAACTAAATAAAAATTATAAAAACAGTAATCGAGTTTTAAAGAGGGAAAAATACAGAACAGATTAAAAGAAATTAGAACAATAAAATGAAGAAAAAATGTTAATAATTGAAGCCCAGCCGCGAATAACGTTGTTAACGCCACATTTTGCAAAAACTGGTATTTAGCAGATAACCGTTAACCTTACTTTCTTACACAGTTTAAACATCAAAACTATGCACCTTAACGCCTTCAAAATGGCATACAAAGTGTCAGCCAGTGGAAGAACATTGCAAGTTACTAACAAAATAATGAAACCGAAATGGTTTTGCAGTGCGGAATAATGGTTTAATAATGGTTTGCATAAAATTTTTTATTGCTTTTTAATCCAAATTTTTAATATTTTTAATTAGGCTTAAGTTCATGAAATTTACATTTTCATTAAATTATTTTTATGAAGAAAGGAATTTTACAACATGAAAATTAATTAAAATTGTTATTGATAATCCTTCATTCTTGACGTGGTTGGGGCTCGAACCCCGGCCGGCAGGTTACCATGACATGTTTGGATCCCAACCACTCGATCTCCTCAGATGGATTTGCCGTCTTACACTGCCATTATTTTTATTAACAGAAATAAAAAATGTTTAAAACAAATAATGCTGCCTGTCAAAAAACGTTTTTTTTATGCTCTCCTGAAAAATTATTATTTTGTAACTTAAAACGTTATTCGCGGCTGTACTTCAATTATAGAAATTTATTCAAAATTTTTTTTTCTTTAAGGTATACATGGAATTTGCAATAAAGCCCAAAAATATAACTGTTATTTCAAAAAAAAAACCGAATAGTTTTTGTTCGAGTAACCGATTATTTTTTTAATCGAATAAATTTGATTCGATCTTTTGTGTTATAATTTATAAAACAAATATTTGTTTAAACTCGAGGTCCCTTTTTAATCTTTAAATTCTTTATTTTTTAATATTTCGACATCCTTTGGATGTCATCTTCAGGAATAACGAGTCACAAAAATTAGTTTGAAGATCTATTATTGCAAAAAATAAAAAATAAAAAAAGTTTTTTTAAGAAAAAAATAAAATTGAAAATAATTAAAACAATTCTGGTGAGCTCCAGGCCAGTTATTAAGTTTTTTATATTACAGTAGACGCTCAGAAATTCGAACTTTCAGAAATTCGAATTTCCAGAAAGGGGAATCCCATTTTAATAGATGATTTACAGATCTTGTCTTTGTTGTTAGAGTTTAAAAGTCAGTTTTTGGTGTATGTGAATTGAAGTGAATTGTTATTTTTTGTTATATTTCGTTAAGTTTTTTATAAATAAACTAAAATTAAAACAAGCATAGTATTTAGTATCTTTATGGTAAAATTTACCAAAAGTTTTGTATAAAAAACCGTCCAGAAATTCGAATAATTCGGAAATTCGAATCACCCTAAAAACAAAGTGGATCGAATTTCCAAGCGTGTACTGTACTAAATAAAGACAAATGCACTGAATTGTTATATTTCGTTAAGTTTTTTTATAGTTTTTGCGTTAAATTAACTAAAATTAAAAAAAAGCATAGTTATTTATATCTTTATGGTCAAATTTACCTAAATTTTTATATAAAAAACCCGCCCAGAAATTCGAACAATTCGGAAATTCGAATCGCCCTTTAAACAAAGTGGATCGAATTTCCAAGCGTGTACTGTATTGATACGGATATCATTCTCAAGAAAAATTAGTAACTTAAACATGAAGAGGATGCTACAATTTCCTACACTTTTTTTAATAAATAAGTCGAACAAAATTGCTTCTTTCCAAGTTATAAAAAAAAATCATTAACTTTGTTATGAAAATATATACTTTTTATTCGAATAAAGTTCGATAAATTGAATAATAATCGTATAACAACACTTTTCTCTTTTTAACTGACAAATATTTTAAAACAAAAAGTAGAAAATAATTAGTTATAATTAAATATATTCTTCTAATACATAATTAATATGTAATTATAAAACTATTTTATCTAAAATGTAAAATACAAATGAAAGGCATTTTTATGTTACCCGTTTGAAAAAAACGAATATTTTGATTTGCTTAGAAATTTTTTATTTAGATTGACAAAATTTTTGTATATTTAAAGAAATTTATAAGCTTAGAAATCATTTTAATTTTCTGTATTTTATTCGAATAAAGAAAACGAATAACTTTATTCGATTAAAAATTAATTTTTTTTAATTATTAAGTCCGATTATTTTAAGAAATTTTTAAATTTAAAAAAAAAAAAATTTTTTTAGTATGTATTTTGTTCGAATAAAAACCCGAATATTTTTCTATTTAAATTATTTTTTTTTTGAGTAACCATCTTAAAATATTTCAAATTCTTGTAAACAAATTTTTAAATAGTTTCCATTTTCTCGGAAATCTTGTAAATTCTTTATTAACAACCCCTGAAATATTTTGTTATGATTAAGGCCGAAAATCTTTACTTTTTATTATTAGAAATTTTATTTATTTACGTTTTTCTGGTTTTTATATATCGAATAACATTCGAATAAATTTGGAAAAAAAGTGTCTTTGTACAATTTTGTTTTATCGTATTCATAGAAAAAAATATACGATATTGAATAAAATTTTTTCACATGCTCTTTAAAAAAGTTTATTCGAATAACATTTTAATATATTTCTACATTATTCGAATAGTTTTTTTAAATGTATGTATTTTTTTATAATTGAATAAAAACTACAAATTATGTTTTTATATACAATTTGTTTTTGTTTTAGCAGCGAGGCCTAAAGAACAAGTGCTGCTGAGTAGAACCGTTTGTCGAGGGAACTACATAAAATTTTTAAGCATTAACTTCGAAATATAAAATGTTTACACACAACGAATATGATTTAGTAAAAATTTTATTCGATTAAAAAATCGAAAATTTTTATTCGAATAAAAAACCGAATAATTTTTTAAGCATTTTTCTTAAAAAGTTTAAATTTTAATGTTCTCTTAAATAATTTAATATTCGAGTCGATCCGCTGCGTAGAACCGATTGTCGTAAGAACGACATAAAATTTGTAAGCAATCACATCAGACTACAAAATGTTTGCATACGACGAATTTGATTAAGAAAATTTTTTATGTTTTTATTCGATTAAAAAACGAAAATAATTATTCGAAAAAACCCGATTAATTTTTTTAGAATTGTTCTAATAAAAAGTTTAAATTTTAGTATTTTCTAAAAAAATTTAATACATTTTAGATTAATATTTAATTTAAAAGTTCGTAAAGGGTTCGTAAAACTTTGTATCGATCCGCTGCTTGGAACCGATTGTCGTAGGAACGACATAAAATTTGTAATCAATAACTTTAAATTTGATTTAGGAAATTTTTAAGTTTTTATTCGATTAAAAAACAAATATTGTTATTCGAATAAAAACCAAATATTTGTTTTTTAAGCATTATTCTAAAAAAAGAATTAAGTATTACTTTTTACTTAAAAAATTTAATGAACTCCAGGTTAATATTCGATTAAAAAGTTTTTTTTTTTGAAACTCATAATTTTAACAAAAAATAAAAAAATATAAAATATTTACTTTATTTAAACTAAAACGCTTAAAATTTTAAAATACTTTTGTAATATTTTTCTCATTTGTTTGATTTTTATATAAAAATGAATACGATTTTTATTTAAAAAAGTTTATGTTTTTACCCAACTAAAAATCCGAATATTTTTATCAGAAATTTTGAGTATTATTACATTATTTTTAGCCGAAAACGTTTAAGTTCGAACACTTTATAAGGAAGAAAATAAATTCACTTTTTGAACGAAAGTTTGAAATTATCCATAAAAATGCTTTGAACGGGAAATATCTGTAGCTAATTTATTTTTTTTTTTTTTTTTATCAAGATATTTTCTTAATCTGAAGAAGTTTTAAACCTCTTTAAAGGAAAATTTTAAATATATGTTTTAACAGCAAATAAATTATTTTCAAAATAAAAGCCATTAAAAACTTTCTAAAAATTATCTCGATCTTCTAGTTCTCATATACCCTTTTAAATTTGTAAGGGACATTAACCACTTAACACCCTAAAAACACTTATCGAGCTAGTCACACAGTCTATTAGAACAAATACAAAATTTTGACCTCAAAATGAAAATTTAAAATAATTTTTTCCATACAATTTTTGTTTATTCGTAAACTCTGTATCCCATAGACTCAATTTTTATTAAAATAAATTGATAAGAATAAATAAAAATAAAAACACACACAATTTAATTGAAAACAATATGATTCAGTTTTGAAAAAACACCAACCTTTTTTTCTTTAGAAATTATTTCAAAGAGAATCCAGCAAAATAATCCATAAATTTAAGGGGAATTAAATTTTCAAAATTAATTTCAAAACCAAATTTTAAGTAAAAATTTAGAGTGTTTAAAAAGTTTTAAATTTTCACAAAAGGCACAAACACTACTTTTTTTTAATTAGCAATTTTTTCATAAAGTGATTTTTTAATTTTCAAAAAAAAAATTTTTTTTTTTCAATAATTTCTTTTAAAAATTATTTTAATATTTTTTTAAATTTTATATATTTTTTTAGAACTTTTTTATTATAATTTAATCTCGTTACTTTTCTGATAATTTCACAAAATGTTGGGGGTGTTTTAAATCATAAAACTGCTGCTCATTAAATAATAAACCGCTATTAAAACTGTTTCAATACTTCGTTAAACCGTTTGAAATTTATTTTAATTGAATATTTTTTCTTAATTCACATTTCAAATTAAAATTGATTTTTCTGGATATTTATCTTTTTACCGAGCTGTGAACACACATAACACGAACGTTGCAGAAATTGTACTGAAACTTTGTCGTTTGGAATCTGGTGTTTATAAATGAATGCTAAAAATTCGTTTTGAATTGAGTTCGTTGCTTGTTTGAGATACATGAAAGAACGTAAACACAACCTGGTAACAACATAATACAACATGTCTTCCGTTTGTTTGCAACCATTTAACAGTGATGTTAAATATTTTAACAGCTGTTTAACGACAGGGTGCTTTCGCTAAAATAAAAGTTAGACCATGTGTAATGTTAACTTAACAACATTTGAATGTTGGATTTTGTACACTGTTAACTTTAAATCAACAGAAATTTTAATTTATATTTATGTTGTATTAAATGTGGGTAAACATCAGCGTTGCCGATTTCTGTGTTAATATGCAAAAATGGGATAAACAATTTTTTCTTGTACTATTTGGATTAAAAAAATTTGTGTATATGTAATTTCACTTCAAGATTTATATTAATAGAAGTAAATTTTTCAAGCAAAGGTTTTCATTTCATTAAAAAAGTATTTCATGCTGTGGCGCAAAATGAAATTTATAAACGGTAGTCAAAACAAAACGCACGGAGTTAATTGTTAATAAAACTTAAAGTTTTTAGAGAATTATCTTAATTTATTATAAAAGAAGAATCTATAACAATTATGTGTTAAACAAAGTATCGGTAAAATGCCTGCCACGGCTTCGGTGGCATATCTCTATCCGATGGTCCATATTTTTAATGACTCTGAGACATAATTGAGGCTCAATGTTGTTAATGTGTCGAACTATATCATTCTTTAGCTCTTGAATTGCTGGCTTATTGACGTACACTTTTAATTGTAAATACACCAATACCCCGGTTTGCGTCGCTACATGGGACTGGAAAAACTCGACGCAAACCGAAACGACGCAAAGCAAAGCATGATTTTCCATACATTTGCATTGATTTTCATTTAATTGGTTCCGAGATTCATAATTTAAGCAGAACAAATAAATTTTGATTTGATAGACTTTAAAATGGATACTTTTATTTTTGATTTTCAAATAAAGTTAAAGCTTTCATTTGAATAACCATTTATTTTTAGGGCATTCATCGCAAATTTTGATCTTCAATTCAAATAGTAAGAAGTGGCTTCATTCTTTTCATTAAGAGGCTTCTCGTTATTGTAACCTGTTTATGTTGTAACGATGTCCTTGTTGACACAAATTTCTTTATTTTATCGGCATCTCTGGCACAGCAAATGGATTCTATTGTAGCCTATTCCCCTGATTTAGAACGCGTCGAAATGGCTAGGTTTTGTTCTTAGCTTTTTTGGTTTTTTTTTTACTCTGTTGCAAAATATTTAAATTTAACTTTACTTCAGCAAATGTAATTTGAAACCAGTTGCAATCAGCAGACAACCTTCACATACATAAGTGCATGAGATGTAAACGGGAAATCCCCTTTTTATGTTTAAGCTTAATACAAGCTTAATACAAAATCGAAGCACTAGCGACGCAACTTCGAAGCCATGCGATGCGAAGTGAAACAAAATCGACGCAACTTCAAAATCACAGAAATTTTAAGAAGACGCAACTTCGAAAACGACTTAATATCACAGATGCATAGAAAATTCTTATTAAGATATTGTAAATATTTTTGAAGGCTGTTTTACACTATCACACAAGTCTTACGTATTTAGAGGAAAATACAACCCTGTCACGATAAGTTGTTATTGTTTTTTGAAAATTTTCAAACAACATTTAAATTAGAGAAGCATTTTCGTTAAATATTAAAGACTTTGTGGAAGATATTGTAATATTGATATTTATCAAGATATTGTAAACTCAACTCTTGAGAGAAGAATAAAATTTTCTCTTTCCATTATGTTGTGTGTAAATAATAATTTTATGTAAAACAAATATTTTTGAGTTACGATATTCGTAAATCTATTACATTTTGGTAAAAAAATTTCGATAGGATAGATATCGTCTGCAATGAATATTATGCGATATCGAATGCGGAAAAAGACCGCAAGATTTGGGCCACAAAAAATGCAAGAGCATTTTAACAGCGACAATTACCTGCAATTATAATGTTCGGTGAAGTATATCGATCTAAAGTACAATTTGCCCATATTTTTTTAAAATGGCATTGATTTTCTATCTCTATCCATCCATTACCGGACCACCAACCAGCAAAAAAACATTCTACAACTAAAAACCAACATTCGAAATTAAATCAAGGCTATTGCAACCGGAATTTAAACCAAATTAAAAGAATTCTACACCACCTGTATATATTCGTTGATAAAAAACATTATTTATTATTAAAAATTTGTTTTGTGTAACTCATAAAATTTTAAATAATGTTGATGATTTGTCTGTGTAAAATTTAATTTGGATTCCGGCAACACTTGTTAACATTAATTGTTTTTTCTTATATAAATAAACAGTCAAAAAGAATGTAAATCAGGGTTGATAAAGTTGGTACAATTGTACTTTTTTTGGTAGAAACCAAAACTTAAAAGTACGCTGGTACCCCCGTGACTCATTTGGTTCTATTTCCAAATTTTTCAATCCTACATATTTATAATTTATATAAAATGGCATTTCGTATTTACTGTCCAACGAATATAAGCGGAGTTTAGTGTTTGGTGCAAAAAGTCTTGCGAAAATGCGAAATGTTGTAGCTTTTTATTAAATCTAAGGGAAACTCTATTTGTTGTTGGGTTTGGTTTGGACAAAACAGGTATTATATTTTGCATTTGTTCTTTTGCAAAACCATTTGCACCAAACACTGAACTCCGCCTATTGTGAATAGATTTTTGCACTTGTTCATTGAACGATTGCTTATGCCACATTCTACATTTAATATCAGCGGCAGCATATAATCGTGCCGTTTCTGATGATATTGACAGGGTTTTAAAATTCATAATATTTTCTAATAAACGTCAAGAAGATGGTCGTCACGTCAAGCATTTATCAACTGAATTTTGGAACAGTGGGAGTACACTCCATTATTATTTTACTCCGAATTATTTTGAAGGAGATTTTACAAGTGCTAAATTAAATTTTATTATATTCGGACTTTCTACTCCTTTCCTGTTTGAAAATTGTAAACAAAATAAATTTGGAAATGAAATCCGAAGATGCTCGTATGCACATATTTTTAGAGAGCTAAAAAATTTTATTTTCGTTTAAAGTTCGAGAGAAATATTCGTTAATTTTCACAAAAAAGGAGATAAATTCTAAAAAGTGTATGAAAACGCACTCTGGCGGCAATCAAAAATAAATGGATTTATCGACCCTAAAAACCGCATGATACAGGTCTGTCTAGAACAAATACAATTTGTTTGCCTCTTTTCTTGAATTTTTTGGAAAACTAACTATTTTGAAAAATCTGGGGCTCGAAATTAATTTTTGATCAATGGTTTCTTTGGTAAAGTTTCTTCGAATGACTTATAGAAGAAGAATCGCGATGCGCTTTTAACGCGATTAAAATTTTACCCACCCTATTATTATTATGTATAATTAATGTTCATGTATTTTTTGCTTTCTATACTCATCATGTATAAATGAATTTTAAGTACCTTTTGTTTTTTTGTATTAAATTTTTGTTTTCAAAAATAAAATAAAACAAAATTTATAAAAAAAAAATGATTTAGTACTATTGGGGCCGAAAAGGTACGATTTTAAAAGTTCGTTTGTACGATATTGGTTTTCTCATTTATCATCCCTGATGTAAATGTTCTGTTATTTAAAAACGAATGAAGAAGAAGCAATGTTAATTTCTAACACATACTAATGTCAAGTCAGGGAGAACCAACATTATTTGTTTTATGGCACAGTAAATAATTTTAACAAAATGTTATCTATTTGGTTTAAAATCAATAAACTTATTATTTTTAGGTTATATATCGGGTGTTCTTTTAGAGGCGTAGAACTTTCAACATTCTAACAACAAACATAGCTTCGCAAATGTGGTAGTTCATGAAAAAATTTTTGAATGTCATCTGAGTGGCATTTTCATTCAACTGCTCATGGTAAAGTAGCATGTGATGGTATTGGAGCAAGCCTCAAAAGTAATGCAGCGAGGTATAGCCTGCAGTGCTCCCATCAAGATCGCATCTTAGATGCGATTGTTTTATTCCATTGGGCAAAGAATTATTGTAAAGTAACTAAAACTGTTTTAAGTAGCAAAGAGGATCATGAGGAAACATTAAAGACACTGAAGTGCAGATTCGATGCTGCGGTAGCAATCGATAGTACAGCTCAATAACATGCTTTTGTATCGCTTGTCGATGGAAGACTCAAATTGAAAAAGTTTTCTGGCTCTACTCGATGTGATTTCAAAACAAAATTTAAAAAACTTACCTTCATACTTACTTCAATATATATTTCTTAGCGTAAATTTTTATTTTATTTTGAAAAACAGGCAGTTTAACACTTCATTAGCTACAGTAAATTAAAAGTAAAAATAGAATCTCAAAGAAATAAATACTCAATAAATACTATTTATTTCTTTGAGATTCTATTAAGAAAAGGTCGTATAAAAAACAAAAGTAAAAAAAGTTGTGATATAAATGGATCTAATGTGATTAGGATTGCATTTTATTGAATTATTTATTTTTTTATTATTATTATTGTTACATGTTAATTAGGTGTTTGATCCCGGCTCTGCGCAGGATTTTTCAAAAAAAAAATAAAAAATTAAATATTGGAGAATTTCGTTAATAACTTAACCCCAGCGCTATCTACCGGGTCAAACTATATGGCACTTTTAAATGTTTTATGGCCCTGGGGTTCTTTCTAATCTATTTTAGCCCTTTCAGGTACTACTTCTACAACTTTGAATTGATAATTACTTTTTTCAATTGCATTTTCTCACGGTTTCGCACATTAATTTTATTTACTACAAAGAATTTGTGCGGACATTAATAATTTTTATGATTTCATGGACTTCTCGGAAAGCGAGGATACCACCTGAGAAAACCTAATAACTTATCTTAACTCAAATGCTTATTCATATCAGAGAAAGTCAATGGGTATAAAAAAAATTAAAGTACTCTAGCACATATCGACAATTTTCAATACGTGTGCGTACTCGTATCTGTTTATTCTCATACTTGTGTATATCCATGCGCATTTGATTTCATTCATGTATGTTATCATACTTATTGTGTTTCATACTCGCACTTATCCATTTACACCCATAGTAATAGCCAGGGTTGTCAGATTTTTTTGAGCTCCATCGCCAAACCGGATGTCAGAAATCGCCAAAAATCGCCAAACGTCGATTTTGTTCAGTTTTTGTAAAATTTTCTTTTTTTTTAATTAAATTTTGCATACAAAAAACGCTAGTATAATTTTTCAGTCAAAAATCGCCAAAAACTGAGAAAAAATACAAAAAAGTCGCCGAAGTAAATTTTGTTTTGTTTCTGTAATATTTTTTTAAATAACATAAAATGGAGATCATATATGTATTCAGTTAAAAACTTAAATTAAGTAAACAAGTCTATAAGATCGTACACTCAAAATATTATGTAGTTAAATTCAAACGAAAATTCATTTTAAACAAATAAAAATTCATTTAAAAAACGGATCATTTACATTTCATTTAAAACAAATGATTTATTCATTAATTTTAAAAATTTTTATTTATTAAACAGCATACTCCTTAAAATTGAATAGTTTTTACATTAAAAAAATACATTTTAACCGACAAAAATCAAACTACATAACAAAATACAGTTAAACCTCGATTATCCGGCTCTCGTGGGACCGGCACCACCACGGATAATCGAAATACACGGTTAATAGAGTTTATATTAAAATATACAGAAATTTATTTATTTTTATTTAAACATTCGATTTATGTAACTACAGATTCAAATATACAACATATTTTTTTACAAAACATACAAATTGTCATAGACAATGCAAAATCAAATATGTATGTATCATCAAAAACATTAAAATTGGGATTTTTACTGATTATGCTTTGGTTGATCAAACTATGTACATGACTGCACAAATTTTGTAAATTTTACAACGTTTATTGCTTTTTTGTTTTTGCATTTCTTCTGACGATATGTTTACTTACTAAATGAATAAAAACGCATATATGTATGTTCTTATGTGTGGGCACATGAACTTAAAAAGGGGAAACACCGGATTTAGATTAACATACATAATAAAAAACATATGAATGATGCACGGATAATAGATGTAAAGCACGGTTATTAGAGGTATAAATCTAAAGCACGGAAAATAGAGTTAAAGCACGGATTATAGAGGGAAAAAATAAAAAGAACCGCATGCTGGTTAATAGATGTAACCGATTAATAGAGGGCCGGTTAATCGAGGTTTAACTGTAAATACGAAAAAACATTATTTGTTGGTAGTTTGTTTTTTGAATAACAAACATTAAAGTTAAAAAATAAAATTATTCGAAAAATAACTACATTTTTATTCAAATTTAACAGTACTGAAAACGAATTTAATAACCCACAATCAGTTACTGTAATAATTTTATAAGTGTACACTTCAGCCTAACCGATTTCATTACTGGAGTTTTGACCTACATACTATTAGAATTACATGTATACTATTATAATTAAATAGTGACTGAATATAAAATTCACTTAATATGTTTTTTATATTAGTCATAATAACAAAAAATGACAGATTGTTAAACAAAATCGCCGAAATAATATAAATGGTAAAAATAGCCAAGTTAATCGCCAGTTATATCAGAAATCGCCATAAAAGTCGCCAGTCGCCAATTGGGAAATCCCATCGCCAAACATGTTTTAAAATCGCCACGTTTGGCGAGAAATCGCCATATCTGACAGCCCTGGTAATAGCACTGACTTCAAACATGTTTTTTGTTAAATTTTTTCATAAATGTTGCCAGAATTTTTTTTCCAAATTGCTGAATCACAAATAAATACGTTTTTTCAAAATCGTTTGAGTACAATTCAACAAAATTTTATTGAAAAACGATTGTTGACTTAAAAAAATTTCTGTAATATAAAGATTTGCGTTCTTATTTAAGCAAATCTAAAAAAATTACTAAATGGATGCAAATTAAAATACGTCGTGTTATTTTAAACGTTCTTAATAAAAACAGAAACAGTTTTTATTTTTCTTTTTGTTTTTTCTTAACCTACTTACAACTACAATTAATATTGAAAGAATTTCAACGAATTGAAGTGGGGAATGTAAGAAAAGATAAACTCACTGTTTATTGTTGATGTTTTTGTTTGAACTTTGATATTATTACAAGTAGAACTGTTGCATTTAATTCTTAAACGCTTAACAGTTTTATTTGGTTTAATATCTTTAGTTTTTCTAAAATCTTTGGATGAAGTTTCCTGACGATCTGGCCTAAGTCTGGGTTCACACTATGAAAGTTTTCTTTCAGAAAATCTGAGTTTATTGGTGAGAGGGGAGAGAATAAAAGCATGTTCTCTTCCCCTCTCACCAAAAAACTCGGACTTTCTGAAAGAAAACTTTCATAGTGTGATCCCAGACTAAGCAACCAGTGAAATGCGCATAGGAATAGCTTATCCCATCAACAATAAATTTCAGTGTTTTTATCAAGAATAAAAATTAGGAATTAAGCACGAATAACAAAATCTTTTAAATTAAAATTTCGTATTCTAAAAAATTACGTTGATAGAAAAAGTTACCGTAATCCAAAAAAAAAAAAATCGAATATTCATATTCGCAGTTAAGAAATGAGATATCACAGGTAAATACATTCATACATATTATGAGTTTGAGAAGTTTATCTGTTGCCAGTTGCATTTTTAAGACGTTAAAAAATGGTTTCAAATTTAATTGCTGAAGTCAATCAGTATGCCAACGAAAATATTAGCCTTAAAGTAGACTTCGACATCATGCTATGGTGGAAAAACAACTCCACAAGGTATCTACGGTTGTCTTAATAAGAATCAAGAATTTTATTAAATTTCCTGCCTGCAGCGCATTATTTGATTAAGATTTCTCTTTAGCTGGAAACATACAAAAAGAAACAGAAAAGATCCCAAAATAGTTGATAGCCTTCTTTTTTAATTATTTTTATAAAAAACCTCTTTCGTAAAATAGATTATAATTTAAAATTTTTAGGTCGTTGCAACACTGCTTGCTTTAAAATAACCATACAAATTGTTGAAGTTACTTGTCGATACTCATCGATACATGCCTATACTCATACGCATTCAAAGGATTATCCATAAGCATGCCTGTTCGTTCATACTCATACCGGTCGATATACAAACCTATTCATGTTCACACTTATTGGTAGGGATGAAACGATATCTCTAAGGTATCGATACTTTAACTCGATGTGGTATCGCTCGTAAAGTATCGATACCTACTTAGTATCGGAAAAAAAGTATCGATACTTACATACTTGTATCGGTTTGTATCATAAAAGAATAGAAAGCAGCATTTAAAAACGTTCTTATTAGTGTTTTAGTACTATACAATACAATACAATAGGAACTACGACTCGCTAAAATGTTTGTGCAAAACAAAAATTGTAAAGATTGACACCACTTTTAGTTACTACAAGTACCAATTTCCTCTCGAAAAATCTTTTTTATCTTAGGAAACAAAATGTTTATAGAACGTTCAGGATAACAACCTTTTATTTATCTTTTATTCCAGAAATTAACAATGTCACTATGTATTTATTTTAAATGTAAATATGTATTTTATTTTTAAATTGATAAATATACAGTAGTTTTGACTTAACTGCCTTTTGTTTTAGTGCACTTTTCTCCTTACTGCACAAAATTAATATTTTTAAAACCTTTTCTTTAGCTTTACTTCGGAAAATCAAATCTTGTGCCTTATACTCAATGCAAATGGATGAAAATTTGCAGGCATACATATTCCCGATGACAATACGCGAATACATGGGCGTAGCCAGGATAAAATCTAGGGGGCAAAATTTTTTTTTTTTTGAAAAAATGCTTTTTTGACCGCCTTTTACTCATTGCAAATGGATGAAACTTTGCAGGCATACATGGGCATAGCCAGGATAAAATCTAGGGGGGGGGGGGGGGTTTAATGTTCTTTTTTTTTTAAATGTTCTTATTTGTCATTATTCTTTAAAATTCCATACAAATTTATTTTTTAAGTGCACTTTTATACCTGCACATTTGAGATAAATGCCCAAAATTTTTGACATTTTAAAATTATTTTCATACAAAAAATCAAAGTAAGCTGCACTTTGACTTAACTGTCCAAAATACATATTTTCTGTAATTATTCTTCAAAATCCTTTTTACGTGCCTTTTGTATACCTGCATATTTATCATATTTTTGGGCAGTTGTAAAATATTTTTATTTAAAACATCAAAGTTAGCTGCTTACATAAAAAATTATGGTGTCCACTTTTTCACATAAATATCCAATTTAAGCTGTTTATAAAAACAAAAATCGTAAACAAGTCAAGTTGGCATCATTATAATTCATTTATTTTGTTTGCATGTACCTACACTCATGAATTTGGTTTGCGGTTACAGCAACTTTACCACGATTATATGAAAGGAATAGTAAATCTTAGGCCTGGAACATAATAAAGTAGTTGTAGTAGTAGTATCTAAAGCTGCCGAATGCTCTGAAGCGCAATTAAGTTCAAAATTTCGAATTTGCGTTTCAACTGCAACGACTTCTACAACTATGTATTCTGTTGACACTACTTTGAAACTGCCGTTTTTAACTTTTGATAGCTTGCAGTGCTATTCTTAACGTTTTACTACAGCGAAAATTCTGTTCCCCACTTTATTGTTACCAATTTGGCTACCTCGTTCATTACAAAAATGCATAACAGATGACTACAGGTTGATTGCAGGTCATTGTTATTATCAATTCATTAATAAAAACGTTGTTACTCCTCTTTCAAACACTTAATTTTAGTTATTCAGGTAACCAAAATTGCTTACCTGCACATTAAGGCAGCTAAATAAATTTAAGATAGCTGCATTTTTGATTTATCTGCACAAATAATCGTGCAAAGGAGATTTTACAGCTAAGTCAAAATTATGTATAATAAAGGGTGGTGAAACCATAATCCACGATGTTAATTGTAAGTAACACCTTAACGTCAAGTTTTTGCGAAACTTAAATTGACCTTTCTTTGTATTTAACAACTTCTATCAGCGCGTTTAGATTGTTAAAGACTTTTACGAAAATGGGCGTTCAATCAAAATTCATTTCGTGCACATCATGATTTTTTTGGTCAGCAAACTGGGTCTGTAGAAAATGGGAAAACATATGTGCATGCTCGCCCAGTTAGTTCTGCGGCTCGCACCGTTATTGGGCCGTATTTCTTCGAAATTGAGGTCGGCCAAGCAATTACCGTGAATGGTGTTCGCTATCGTGAGATGATAATGGACTTCCTATAGCCAGAAATTGAGGAAATGGACCTAGACGGTATGTGGTTTATAGGTGTTTACTGGTCAAACGGTTTCTTGATACCGTTACAGCTGCTCCAGCTTTGGAAAAAAATCAAAAATTTAAGATTAATTTCAATACCAAAGTAAAACGATTACTTTTGACCGATACCGAGTATATTTTTACCGATACTACTTGGTACTCGGTTGCTAAGTATCGATTACAAAAATAGTTGGTACTTATATAAAAGTATCGAATATGTACTTGTATTTACTCGTATCGTTTCATTCCTACCTAGCTGTACTCGTGCTCGGTGGCGTTTGAATAGGTTATAAGTATTAAAAATACAACTTTTTGGCTTTTCTGATTCATATCTTATATATAAATACGGGAAAAATTTTTTTGTGGTTGATTTTTAAGTATCTTATCGCCCACCGATTTTAATGGAACATATATCGTTTTAAAGGAATTTGTGTGTAAATATGCACAATATATTTTTTTTCTAAATTTTTTGAATTAAAGTATTTGAAAAGCGTTTTAATTTATCTTACAGACAAACGTAAAAAGTTGGGTGAATAGTGCATTTTTGCCTTTCTCTTAAAATGGGTACGTTTTTGTTGTATAACGAACAGGTTTTCTCGAAAGTAAATGTCAAGTGGTCGAATTTCGGCCACCGGGCGATCCTAGTAACTCTTAAAAGCTCTTTTTTTTATTTTTCAGTTTTAATAATGATTTAGCTGTAAATTAAATAAATAAATAAATTTAAATAAATGAATACATTGTTCTGTTTGTTAAGAGCCAAACAAACTACACAAACGGTTTGATCAAAGATAAGAAAAACGTATGAAGTTTGTTTGTATGAAAATCAAACAAGAACAAACTCTTTACTTTTGTTTGAAAATCTGTCTTTTTATTCCAAAAAAAAATTGACCATATCAAAGGTATTTTGACCCTTTCAAGTAATCAATTTAGACCAAAATAAAAAAAAAACTTTAAGTTCATCACTGCATTGAGTAATATCCTTGTATTCTTTCTTGTTCATCGTATTATTCGTAAACTTTCGCGATTGTAAGGTTTATTCTCTTTTTTCTCTCTGTCTAGCATTTTAATATTGTCGAAGTCCATTTTTTGATTGCATTCCTTTACGTGCAGCGATAGTTCCGTCGTCATTTAAGTTTACGTCTGTTTAAGGCTCATTTATTCTCAACTCTGGCATTCTTTTTGTTGTTCCAATGTAAGCCTTTTACATATATGTATAGTAGAGCGACTCACCAAAAAGTGCTCGATGAACCCTCCTAAAATAAACTAAAAATGAATGAAATATTCAAAATGTCATCTTAAAAAAGTCCAAGGTTCATTTTTAGGAGGGTACATCGAGCACGAATTTTGCTTCCATACAACTTGAGTCGCTCTAATGTATATACATAATTATTTCTGCCAAAAATATAAATTATTTTGCAAAAAAAAAAAAAATTATAAATTCATCCTGAAAAAAAAAATAAAAAATAACTTTTAGTTATGCCACAAAAAAAATTAAAATCAATAAATATAATTGTTATTTGCCAAAAATAAATATTATTTTTGCAAAAAAAAATAAAATAAAAATCAGAAGAAAATAAAAATTATTTCTGGCAAAAAAAATTAATATCAGAAACAGAAAAACAAATTTAAAATCAATAAATAAAAATTAGTTCAGCCAAAAATAAAAAGAAATAGAAATAATTTTGCAAAAAAAAAAATAAATAACAATTATTTCTGAAAAAAATATTAAAATCAAAAATAACTTTTATTTTGCCAAAAAAAAAAAACGATTATTTCTGCCAAAAATAAAAATCAGAATTAAAATTAATTTTTGCAAAATAAAAAAATCAGAAAATAACAATTATTTCTGACAAAAAATTAAAAACAATTATATTCGCCACAAAAAAAATTAAAATCAACAAATAACAATTATTTCTGCCAAAAATAAAAATCAGAAGAAAAAAACAATTATTTCTGGCAAAAAAATTAAAATCAGAAAACATAAATTATTTCTGGAAAAAAATCAAAAATAACTTTTATTTCTGCCAAAAGAATTTAAAATCAATAAATATCAATTATTTCAGCCAAAAAATCAAAAGAAATAGAAATAATTTTTGCAAAAAAAAACAAAAAAATTAAATCAGAAAATAGCAATTATTTCTCACAAAAAAAATAAATAACAATTATTTCTGAAAAAAATATAAAAATCAAAAATAACTTTTATTTTATAACAATTATTTCTGCCAAAAATAAAAATCAGAAAATAACAATTATTTCTGACAAAAATAAAATTAAAACAATTAATAAAAGTTGGTTTTTTTGATATTCTATAAAAACAACTATTTTTGCCACAAAAAAATTAAAATCAACAAATAACAATTATTTCTGCTAAAAATAAAAATCAGAAGAAAAAAACAATTATTTCTGGCAAAAAAAATTCAAAAAAAAAAAAAATATTTCTGACAAAAAAAAAGAACTTAAAAAGCATAAGTATGGTTTTAGGAAACGTAGTTCAAAACGTTAAAAATGGTTTCATTGATATTTTCTAGTTCATGCTTTTGCATGTTTTTTGCAGGGTTTTTTCCCCTGTTATTAAGCAATTTTCTACATGAAATATCAAAAAGAATATACATAAATAATACAAAACTTAAAATTTACATTAAAAAAATAAAAAAAAAAAAATTTTATAACTCGATTGATAACAACATTAGAAACGATTTGATATAAGTATGTATTAAAGACATTGCATAAATATTGAAAATAAATATATTATGATTCTAAATAAATTTATTTATTTATATTAAAAAATGTATTTAATTAAATTAATATTTTTTTAATACATAAAACTGCCCTTCGAATGGACATTTACACTGATGTTTGTATGGAGTCATAATTCCATAAAAAGTCATAAATTTTCATATTTAACTCATAAACTGCCCTTTAAATACATTGAACTATAAGTAATTTATTCGAATTTTTATTAATACCAAAACAACAAAAAAATTATGTTTTTAACGAACAAGAGAACTTGTCAAAACTTAATAAAACAGGCAAAAGAACGTTAAAAAAATTAAATCATTCCATGTTCAAAAGAATCAATTTACAATTTTCATCATGTTTTTTTCGCTTTAAGACAACCAAAAAAGGTGTGGTGGTGTGGTCTGATATGGTCTGGTCTAATGCGACTATGACGGCGTCAAACAATTTTGCCAGTATTTAGTTTCGTTTCTTTTTTTTTTCTCCACAACTCTAACAAGCGAAATGAACGATGGATTTAAACTAGATTAGAACTCGTTAAGAACAATAAATAAATTAATAAAATATTGTAAATTATTTTGACTTGTTTCACGTTTCATTTTTTTCTTTTATGTTTTTTTTTTTTTGTTTTCATAAGGAACTTTGGGGTTTGGGTTTTCTTCAAAAAAGTTTAGCAAATTTACACTGAATATTAAAATATATGTAAAAAAAATGTTGTTAATAGTTAATTTATATTAATCAAATTGTTTATTGCGAATCCACTGAGAGAAATTATTTTGGCAGATAAGTAAGACCTTCGACATTTAATCCTACGGTTTTCGGCATTATGTGAAAAAAAAAATTATTTTAAAAGGAATTGTTAATCAAAGAAATGTTTTCAAAAAAACATGGCATTATATTTCTGGGTCTTGGTGCTAAAATGTCAAAATGGTCACTTTTGAGAAAATTTTAATTTATACCCTGCACCGAAGTTAAAAAGGTATACATATGTGACAGCGTCAGGCGCGGATCCAGCTGGAGCCTTAGGGGGGGGGGGAATTTTGTATGATACAAAAAAGTCAAAAATTTGTTTTTAGAAGTTTATTAAAATTTTTGCGAATATCAAATTCTTCATCGCATAGCCGCATAGCCGTATAGACCGTTAAAAAATATTAAGAAATGATGTATTACTTTTTCGCGATCGTGAAGAAAGTTTCCGCACCAAACGCGATAAAGTTTTGAATTTCAATTTTTTCCTTACTATCCAAAATTAACATTTAATTACAAAATTTTAAGTATTTTCTAAAACTTTCATGAATGTAACAACCATTTGTACGGAAGAAGGGCGCAAAAAAAATCGCGACTCTATTTCTCGGTTTTTTTAATAAACTAAATTTTAATGGCAAATGATATATCATCTATAGATGTTGTGATAGATGAGTTGTTTGGCGGATATATGAAACAGTGATAATTTTCAGCAGCGTAGTAATATATACGTAAATCAACTCGCACTTTAAACTTTAAACTTAAAATTTATTTCATTAAACCCAAAAAAAAAACTTTACATTTTTGTTTTACAGTTGCTTAAGGCGCCCGTACACGACATGTATTTGTCATATGACATGTCAAATTTTCAAGTCACATGTAATTGTTCATGTCTGTCAAAATTGCTGTTTTACATAAGGTTTATAATATTCGGTCACAAACGTACATGTAATTTGCTTCTGACATTGTGTCTCTTTTTTTCGCATTGTTATTGCAGAAACCAAAGTAGTTCTCGGTTTCAAAATAGCTTGCTGCCGCCACGAAAATATTTATTTGCGCCGTAAAATAATTTAGCCATCTTAAAATTTTTTCTTTTATTTTAAAGATAATAATTTAGAATTTTATAATTAAACGGTTTTTATGAATATATTTACATAAATTCTATTCAATGGTGAGATGAGCATACATATCTTGGTATTGTAAAATATTAACTTCAGCCGGCTAATGATTCCTTCAATAGTTGACGCCGCTGCCAGTTTCTTCCCGGCATAGATTTCTGATGTCAGATGGTTTGTCAGAAGAAAATAGAGCACGCTCTAATTGAAATTTTGTCAGATGACTTTGCGTCTGACTTTTACAGAAGCAAAGTTAAAAAGGTAACACACGACATGTATGTGTTTTGCAGTGGGAAATTTGACATGTCAGACGACAAAAACATGTCGTCTATATGCTCCTTTATTTTATGTATTTATGCCTGTATTCATAAAAATATTTTAAATTTAATAAAGGCTTGAAAACCAAATTTTCTAGGAAAATTTACCTTAATAAACATTTATTAAATTTTATAATCATTTATGAATAAACAATAAATGTACCATAATATATGGAGGGCTCAGAGCGGAAGCGAACCAAGTCAAAAAAGAAAATTCGAAAAAAAACTCAACAAAAAGGTTAAATAAAATATAAGATCATTTCAATATACATTAATCGTTTTAAATAAGCAATTTATGATTTCCTTGTGAAATCATGGCCTCCCGCTCCTAGCTTTACTGACGAGCATTGAAACAAAAAATTTGAAATATTTATCTTAGATTTGGGTAGATATCTTCATCACAGTTTATTAAAGCATCTACAACGTTATCTGGCTCAAGTTTAGATGTTAGTAGGTGTTTATCTCTTTAATCAAATATAATCAGCTCATCAGCTTGTTGTGGTTTTAACAGTTTTGTATCTGTATATGACTTGATTACACTTTGAGGTAGAAGTTTAGGTATGGTCAATACATTTGGGATATCTAGTGGGAAAGTGGTTATGAGATCTTCTAAAATAAATTCAATAAGATGAATGTAACCTACAACTCGGTAGAAATCTTCAACATTTTGGATGTGATTATTTCGTTCAAATCTTGTCTTTTCGATTTGAACGCAAATAACTTTAACTTTTTCAAAAATCGCTTTAAATTGTTCTTCGGCTTTATTCCTTTTTTCTTCAAGGCACATGATTAAAATTTTGATAAGGCACATGATTAAAATTTTGATAAGGCTTCATCCTTTTTGGAGATCTATATCTTGCTTTTGTAAAATGATACTAAGTGGCTGTGTTACAATAAGTAGCACACTCAATATGTATATTCCGCAAATAAATTTAAAAGTACTAAATGAGTTCCTTAATATAAAAGTAGAGATACTACCTTTCCACTCAGATATTTTTTCCAAAGCTTCTACTATATGATGTACACTTGTTGCAAAGACGCATAATGAAGAGAGTTTGGCTCCCAAATACTTTGCTAAAACTGGTTTTCGCTTAGGATGATTATATTTAAAAAATTTTGTCGTTTCTTTAACAAATGATACAACTTTTTGTATTAATGGCACTCTATTGCTTTTAGAAATTGAGTTGTTCGATTTATGGGAATAGCAAGGCGTTTGTTTCGCATTTGTCGCTTTTCCAGAAATTTTTAACAGCTCCATTTTCTGCTGACATCAGTTGTCCCACCCATCTGTTCCATCTCCTACACAAAATTTGTCAAAGCTTTAAGAACTATTGATGATAGTGCCTTCGCATCAATTGACACATCAACGTCATCAATATCTTTTGAAGCCTCTTTAAATGCGTTTGCAACAAAGCCAATAAATTCTTCCCTAAAAACTTTTTGTTGTATGTTGAAATATCTTAAAGATAAGGAAATATGGCTTTTCCCCGACAAATTCGGGCTTTCGTCAAAAATTATCAAATAGAATTTTGATTCATATAACACATAAATCTATATATATAAAATTGTAACGTTACTGACTGACTGACTGACTCACTGATTCATCATCGCACAGCCTAAACGCCTGAAGCTAAGCACTTGAAATTTGGACAAGAGATTGGTCACTCCCCAAATCGATCCACTAAAACGGGATTTTTGGAAATTCAAATGTTTAAGGGGTAAAAAAGGGTAAAAACGGGAAAATGCGGTAGCCTTATATCTCCAAAACTAAAAGAGATACAAACAAAATGTAATACTTATCGTTGTTCTTTAGAAAATTAAGCGGACAGGTGTCTGGTACTTTTATGAAATTTGGCCCTATTGGGGAGTAAAAGGGTAAAACCTGAATTTTGGTACTTTTTTGACACCCCATCTATCTTTTGAACCATTAAATATAGAAACAAAGTGTATACCACATTCGAAACTTATCAAAAAAATACGAATAATAATTTGGTACTTTTTCGAAATTTGAACATTTAAGGGGTGAAATCATGACTAATTTTGGTACTTTTTTTACAAAACATTTTTCTCCATTCATTGACATATTCGTACTTAATTATGGGCTCCCACCACAATACTGAGATTTTTGATACTTTGATGGGGGAAAAAATAGTACCAAAACAAGGATTTACGGGAAATTTGATATTTTTCTTAAGCTTTTTGGTTATACAACTGTTATTTTTTTAACTATCGTTAATAACGGACCAAGAAACATAACATTCAAGATGCAATTTCCTGAGTGGATAAGAATCCATAAGGGGAAGTTTTTGGTACTTTTCTGTTCATTAACTGGTACTTTTTGAATTTCCGTTAGTATTGGACCTAGAAACATAAAATTAATCATGTAAGGTCTTGAGTGAATGACAATCTGTTAGAGGGATCTTTTTGGTACTTTTTCGTATTTTAACTGGTACTTTTATGAAATTTTCGCTAATATTGGTCTTATGAACATAAAATTAAACCTGCAAGGTCCTGAGTGAATGAGAATCTCTGAAAGGGCTTATTGGTACTTTTTAGTTCGTCAACTGGTTCTTTTTGAATATCCGTTAATTTTGGACTTAGAAACATAAAATTCAAGATGCAATGCCCTGAGTGGATAAGAATTTATAAGAATGAAGTTGTTGGTACTTTTTTGTTCTTTAACTGGTACTTTTTGATTTTCCGTTAGTATTGGACCCAGAAATATAAAATTAAACATACAAGGTCCTGAGTGAATGAGAATCTGTAAGAGGGCTTTGGTAATATTTTGTTCTTTAACTGGTACCTTTTTAATTTCCGCATTTAATGGATCTAGAATCATAAAATAAATATGCAAGGTACTTTTTCGTTCTCTAACTGGTACTTTTTTTATAAACTGATACTTTTTTTAATTTAATATTTATTTTTGTGCAACAAATAAAAAAAAGTAAATAATTGTCAGGTACTTTTACGAAATTCGGCCGTTTTAATAAAAATTATACAACATTTGTAACTTATCTAAAAAATACAAATGCATTTTTGGTACTTTTTCGAAATTCGAACGTTTAAGGGATGAAAATTGTACCTATGTTTGTTACTTTTTCAAAAGATTTTTTCTCCATCTATTTATCTTTCATCACAGAGCCAAAGCGTTGGAAGCTAAAAAGTTGAGAGGGGCTGGCCTCTCGCCAAACGATCCTGCTAACCTCATACCTCCTAAACTAAAAAAGATGAAAAACATTAACACTTATTGTTGTTCATTAGAAAAATCCGCTAACCTCATATCTCCTTAACTAAAAGAGATCCTGAAGCTAAAAAGTTGACATTTGGACCGGAGGCTGGCCTCTCACCAACTCGATCCCGCTAACCTTATATCTCCAAAACTAAAAGAGATACAAAAAATTTAACACTTAATGTTGTTCATTAAAAAAATAAGAGGACAGGTGTCTGGTACTTTTTCGAAATTTGGTCCTTTTGGGGAGTAAACGCCTAAAACCTGTACATATTTTGGAACCTTTTTGTCACGCCACCACTGTATGCGCATTAGAGACACAACTTTTCTAGACATCATTGCTCCAAGGGACTATATCTTATGGGCAATATGGGATAATAAAATACATTTTTCAGTTCAATTTAAGCCAACAAATGTTTTTGCTCAATTGGCGAAGTCCCTCACGCCCACCAAAGATTTTTTCATCCTATGACAAAAACGTACCAAACCTTAGGCTCCAACTACAACATTGAAATTTTGAATACATAAGTGAGGAGAAAAAAGTATCAAAAAGGATAATACGGGAAATTAACTTTCTTTTTGCTTTTGCGTTCTACGAGTCGTACTTTTTGAATTTTCTATATTTAACTTAGAAGCACAAAATATAGGTGCAAAGTCCTGTGTCAATATCAACCTATGAGATGAAAAATTTGGCACTATTTTGCTAAAACCTATCTACATATACTTTGGCATATAAATACATACGTTCATGAAAGAAAAGGCCTGATTACAAAGTAGCGGGTTAAATGCTATAATTTAAACAAATTTAAACCTAGAAAAATAAGCTTTGGCATATTAATATGTCCACGAAGGAAAAGGAGACGCTAACGCAGTAGCTGGTTAAATGCAAGTATATACATAAATATTGAAAATACTAAGGCTTTTCAATAATTCAACCGCACGCATTATCAAGCCAAACGTTTAGTCTTTGGATATAGATGGCACCTGCTGGGATTGAATGTAGAATAATAAGTAATTGAATACGGTAAACTAGATGTTTCATTGGAAATATCTAATAAATAGCTATTAGGATTAAGATTTGGATACTTATTGAAAATCGTTAGAGATTCAATAAAAAAAAATAAAAAAAACTTATTGAAAATTTCGTTGGAGATTCCATAAAAAAAGACAAAAAAAACCTTGCTAGGATTTCCAAAAATTTTTTACATTAAAAAAAATATTATTATTGGGAATTCTTGCATTATCGAAATTAACAAAACATATTTTTATAATTTAAGGGGGGCAATTTTCCTTACTTCCCCCTCCCCCCGCCTGAATCCGCGCCTGGACAGCGCATAGAGAAAGGGACCAGTAAGGTAAAGGGAACAGTAAAAACCAACTACACAAAACAAGAGGTAGGGACGACCTACGCACGTTTTCAAGGTTGAGATGTGTCGTTTCCAAATGAGACCAATACCAACACGCTCAGTGATGGTACACCAAAGATACAAAGATAAAATGGCTCTCCTGAACAAAACCCTTAGGTCCCTTTCTATTTTTCGCGTCACATATATAAGTTTGTCATCCCGATCGTTATTTCTAAAACATTGATGTTAGACCCCATAAAGTATATATGTTCTGGGTCCTAATGAGGAGCTTATTTGATTTAACGATGTCCGTCTGTGCGTGTGTTCGTTGAAATGGGTTTTCCGAAGACCCCAGATATGGTAGTTATATATTTATGTCACATATAGTCTGGAAAAGTTTGCTATTGAAATTTAGCTTGATCGGTCCATAAATAGTTGAGATATGAGCATAAATGCACGACTGCCTCTAATTTTACCCAAAACTTCCTATGTTTTTGTTTTTTAATTTTATTTTTATGTATATCTGGAGAACAGCAAGAGCCAAAGTTTACAAATTAGGTACAAGCATCTTGGTTATCAATTCACAGCATCCAAAAAATGTGAGCAGGATTGATAAAGTATACAAAGACATTAGAGAATTCTGTTCATCTGGAGAACAACAAGAGCCAAAGTTTCCAAGTTAGGTACAAGCATCTTGGTTATAAATACACAAACATCCGACAAAATGTGGGCGAGTTTGGACAAGTGGGCGTGGCAGCAACTAGATTTATTTATATCTAAAGATCTGTATTTATATAAATTTCTGTTACTATCGCACCATGGTAAAGGGTATATAAGATTCGGCATAGCCGATAATAGCACTCTAAGTTGTATTTTTTTTTTATAGAAGAGGCTACAAAACACCTTATGAAATTAGACATTGGCTGTTTCAAAGAAAATACACCTAATCCAACGATTAACTCAATATTGACATAAGCTTTCAGCACAAAGCCACAGATTTATGAAATTTTGTTTAGACAATAAAATTTTTTTGGAAACAACGAAATTTTTTTATATAAAGCATTGTTTTATTAATTTGTTTTTCAGTGTAGTGTCTGTTTAAATAATAAAAAATAAAATATGTAAAAAAATTCAACAGTATTTAATTTCAAATTAGAGTTTTTCACTGTTTTTTTTTTATTAACAATAGATGTTTGACACAAAACTATTTGTTGGGTATAGAATATTAAAGCAACAAAAAAAAAAAGTTACATGTTGACATGAAATATAATGCCTAGTGGGTATTTGAAAATTGTTGTAGTTATTGTTTTTTTAATGGAATATTTAAATGAAAACAATTAATTTTTTTTAATCGATTGATATCAAAATGTTTTGTTTACTTAACTCTACAACTTTTTTATTTTTTAATATAGAACTTTTGGTACTCTAGTAATTGTCAATTTCAGGATGTCGAAAGAACGCTTTCTTTCGCACAAATACATTTGAAACAAAAACAAATTCTCAAAAATTAGTGAAACAGGCAGTTAAAGTATAATATATCGCTCCTTAATTGCAACATAGTCATTTTAAAAAAATCCAAAATCTGGAGTTACTTAAGCAAAAGTGCTCCTTCATATCTTCTCTATATGTAAAAGAAAATTAGTGGTGTATCTCAAATTGAACCGAAGTTATAGCAAAATATGTTTTATTAAATCAGTATAAAAAGGTACATTTTGAAAACTTTATTCGCATTTTGCCAGATTTTATTTTTTTTAGATATGACTATGAGGGAGTTTACACGGTGTCTACACAGAAAAAAATTTTGCCCCAGTAAACGCATTAATCAAAAATAAAATCAGTTTTAATTAAAAATTTAATCAAGTGAATTAAACGTTTAATTAAGAGAATTAAACGTTTAATCAAGTGTATAAAACGTTTAATTGACAACATTAATTGACACCAGTATACAAATTAATAATATCAATTAAACTTTTAATTCACTTGATTAAACGTTTAATTCACTTGATTAAATTTTTAATAAAAACTGATTTTATTTTTGATTAATGCGTTTACTGGTGCAAAATTTTTTCTGTGTATTCAGACATGTCTAACAAACACGTTTGTTTTGTTTGTTGGCGATCGGGGTAGAGAAGAAAGAGGGGTTGCCAAACAGACATGAAATGAGTTTTCGTGTTTGTTTATATGAATTTCCATGTTTTTAATTTGTATGTATATTAGACTATTAGAGGTAGTTTATACGGTGTCTATTCAGACATGTCTAACAAACACGTTTGTTTTGTTTGTAGGCTATCGGGGTAGAGAAGAAAGAGGGGTTGCCAAACAGACATGAAATGAGTTTTCATGTTTGTTTATATGAATTTCAATGTTTTTAATTTGTATGTATATGAATATTAGACTATCATACATGAAAACAGGTGAAAAGACAATAGGTTTTTGGAAGCATGTTCAAAAGAGAATGTCAAAAACAGACATGTCTGAAAAGACTCCGTGTAAACTCCCTCTTATACATGAAAACAGACATGTTTGGAAAGACATCGTGAAAAGACAATAGGTTTTTGGAAACATGTTCAAAAGAGAATGTCAAAAACAGACATGTCTGAAAAGACTCCGTGAAAACTCCCTCTATGTGTCAACAAAGAAGCGATATGTACTCGCATTTAACACAGGGTCTCCACCTGAGATAAGATATAAGATTTTTATATCAGCAAACGTCAAATTCAATCGCAGAGAGTAGTATCTTACGTGTGGACTCTCAAATAGTGTTAGTATTAATATTATAATATATGTTATGAGACAGTTGTTATAAGAAATCTTATAACAACTATCTTATAAGATGAGCTGTCAAAAATACACATACATACACACATATAAAACAATAAAAAGACGCATTCATTAAAACGTTTAATTTTTTTGTGCAAATCGTGAAAATCTTGTGATAAGTGTTTAAAAAAACAATATTTTTAACTAAAAAACAAGAAAAAACTAAAAAAAAGAGTAAAAACGACACAAGTTTACGGCACGAGAATCATTCGATTATGAAATCTTATAAGATACGTGTTCCCCTTGTTTAAGATTAAGATTAACATGAAGAAATTTGTTCTCTCATTCTGCCGACGTTCTCTCACATATTATATCAGATATTATCTTAGGTGAAGACCCCATGTAACCCGCTTCTTATTTAGCGTCTCCCTTTCTTTCATGGACATACTTATTCATTTGTCAAAGCGTATGTTTCTAATGGCCAATTTCACCGATTCTATTTAAATATCAATTCATATTTAAATATAGTTTTTCATATAATTTTAATTTTATTTGACATGAAAAACTACTTTTAAACATGAATTGATATTTAAATAAATTAGTGAAATTGGCCATAAGTTGAATATTATGGATAATTAAAAAAGTACAACAATTTCCCGTATTTGCATTTTTGGTACTTTTTCTCCCCATTCAAGTATTAAAAATTTCGCTATTGTAGGGTGATCCCATATTGTAATACGTATGTCAATGAGTAGAGAAAAATGTTTTGTAAAAAAGTACCAAAAATATGTACGATTTTCACCCTTACCAAGTACTAATTTTATATTTGTGTTTTTTAGATAAGTTAAGAATGTGATACATATACATTAGACCGGGTCGACCTCCATACAAAAAAAGTTGTGCCAGTCACGCCATAGAATGAAAGATATGTCAATGAAGTTTCTAAAACAGGAAAAAAATTTTTTTTTTGCCACGCCCCAAAATACAGCACTTTTGGTTTTTTATATGTAGCGCTGCCATTTAAAGTCCGATCTCATCATATCGTTGTTCATGGCTTGATAGTGGCTTCATTTTTGTCTTTGGTGACTTCTCAATCCGATCTGAAATTCTGAGCGCCACTTATGCCATCTCGGATCCTTCCCCCAAATGTCCAATTTTTTGGACGGTCCAAGAAAGTCCTTATAAGACTACGTATGTATATTTTAATATGCTCACTTTTATGACACGCCTCCAAATTAAGCCCCTTTTTCTTTTTCACATACATATTACATTAAACCAAGTAGAAGCCAATACAAACCAAAAGAATAAGAGTTATAAGTCTAAATGTAGAACCACCACCCTAAAAAAAATTGATAATTTGGTACAAAAACTAACATAAACCGCACACCTAGTTCAAAAGTGACCATTCTCAAAACTAAATTTTTCAGAAATCGAAAAAAACTGTTTTTGACCTAAGAAAAATAGTTTTAAACAAATATGTGGTTCATTTAGTTGATAATCCATACAGATTATGATCTAAAAAGATACTTTTTTTGATATTTATACACTAGATAATGAATAATTTTCTTACCGAATTATTTTGAGTTATGTCACTTTAGCTGAATTCTTTTCAAGTTTTGACACTAATATATAAACTCCGACAAAGATTTATTTTATCAATTCGAATTAAGAGTATTTAGCACTTAGCAGTAGTGCTGGGAAACTATCGATAGACTATCGATATAATCGATAGTCTTAAAATATCGAAAATATCGATAGGAGAAATATAAATATCGATATTATTATTATTTAAAATACAGCTATGAAGACATCTAACAGCAGGGCGATTCTATTCTGACGGGTGCAACACTTAGACGCTTTAAACGTCTTTTACTAATAGAAAGAAACACATTTGCAATTAAGTTATTTCTAGAAGGGGTAGGGTAACATTTTTTATATACTATTGTTATCTATTTACAAGAATTTATATGAAACGATCAAATAGCCACGAGTGAGCTTTAAAGTGCATGACGGGTGCAACCAAATCGGCCCACTTTTAAAAGATCATACCACAAAAACACAAAACTCTGTTAATTTATAAACTTTTATTGTATTATTCTTTTTTATTGTGAAAGATGAGATATCAGACGATGATTATCAAATCAAACATCGTAGAGAAATATAATCCAAGAATAAGAAATTTGCTCTTTAAGCCATGACGGGTGCAACATGCAATGCATTTTCTGTTCGCGCCAAATCTATGAATCTTAATGATTCGAAGTGCACAACAAATTTATATTTAAGCTTACGTCTAAAAAAATTATATAATTATATAATTATATATATTTATAAAATATAGATATTTTACTTTAAATTGGCATCAAAAAAGTATCAAATAGTGTGATTTGAAAATTGATGTTAAAAGTTGTCTAGAATAGAATCGCCCAGCAGCTATACACACGGTTTTTTGCCTCAAATTTTGAATTGCTATTATTAATTCGCGCTGAATTGCAGCAATGAATACGAACAACAAGAATGGCAAGTGGTATGGATTGCTTAGCTATGCTTTTTACTGTTAATTATAGGCATTTATGTGGAAATTTATATATGTTCACATAGGGACTGAAATGTCAAATATTTTTTTAATGTTGTAAAAAAATGCAAATCCAAATGCAATTGCAAGCATAGGACAAAACAATGAACGACCATTAGAGGATAAGTCCGCTAGATTGATTACCTTTTTGGGTTTAGAATTTAGAAAATTTTTAAAGTTGCAATGGAATACCTTATAGTCCCTGTTACTTCGGTTCCTTTTGAAAGGTTCTCATCAATTTTTAAAAAACTGCCATCTAAAATAACGTGCGTAAATACATACATACAATAAAGTGATAAAATTACGGCCTTATAAAAAAATAATTAAAGTTTTCCTGCACAAGTACAAACATTCAGTGGATAGTAATATCGATATATCGATAGTGAAATCTGAACTATCGATAAATATCGATAGTAGAAAATATCGATTGTATCCCAGCACTACTTAGCAGTAGGGATATACTACCATTATATTTTCACCACAACTTAAATAAGCCACTTTTATGAATTGCAATTTTATACCAATAGAAACATAAAGAAAACAAGTAAGAGTGCTATATTCCGCTGTGCCGAATCTTATATACCCTTCACCATTGTGCGAGTAGAATAGAGAGCAACTAAATAATTTTTAGACATACATATACATACATATTTACAATACTTACAACTTCATTATAAATGAAATTTAAAAAGCGAAAACTGGTAAATATTTTTTTAAAATCGTTTTTAGTTTCTATTTGTTAAAATTATTTCGTTAAATATATGAAATAATAAAGAAGGTTGATAACGAAAATCATATTGGGCATTATGCTAGTATATGCAAACAAATACCAAGGGGTGGTGAGGGGATAGGAAGAAGAGACGACAACCGGATTTGAACTTCGCTTTGCATAAGGACCCAGAATATATATACTTTATAGGGTGTAGGACCTTCGGTGAAGTGTATAAAAAACAATCTTAATTATAAAAAAAGAGTAATTTTTGGGATTTCAGTATTTTGGTCATAACTCTGCTATTTCTTAACCGATTTGACAGATTTATATACCGACGTGTTAAAGAAGAAATTTGCCAGAAATTTGCTATAAAACGTGGACTCGGGAAGATCTAGGGTTCCTGAAAATGGGTATTTTTCAAAAAAAAATTAATATTTTGGTCATAACTTTTTCGTATCTGAACCGATTTTCCCGAATTTTTCAGAAAATATTTTCTTCTGATATATAAGGCGTAACCATAGGTCATATTACAGGTAAAAAATTCAGGTTTTTATACAATTTTTAATACTTTTTGTATGAGAGGTACCACGCCTACTTCTCCAATCCCGCCCACATTTTGTAGGATGGTGTATATTTATAACCTAAATGTTTGTACCTAATTTTAAAGCTTTGGCTCTTGCCGTTCTCCAGATATACAGAAAAAAGTAATAAAAATACAACAACCACAAGGGATTTTTTGGAAAAACTAGAGGCAGTCATGGTTTTTTGGTCATATCTCAGCCATTGTTGGACCGATCTGGCTGAATTTCAATAGCAAGAAATGGTGGACTATATGTGACATAAATGTAAAACAACGTAGTCGCTATCATGTCTGGAGTCTCCGGAAAAGACATATCAAACGTAAGACGGACGGACGGATATCGTTAAATCAACTTCTCTCCTCATAAGGACCCAGAATATATATACTTTATAGGGTCTAAGATCAATATTGTAGAAATTACAAACGGAATGACAAACTTATATATACCCTTTTCCACCTGTGGTGAAGGGTATAAAAATAACCGCTTTTTATATGAATTTCAACAACTTTTTGTTTGATTTAGTAAAATTATTTGTTTGAAAAAATCATGGTTTTATTTCATAAACAAAATGCAAATAAATTGTTTAAATATGCAAATTTGTTTATAGGACCGATTTCAGACAAAAAATGTTTTGATTCTACAAATTTTTTGTTTGGATTGGAAAAATAATTTGTTTCTGTGTACAACATATTTTGCATCTCTTTTTGTTGATGTTAGGCAGTGTTCGAAAATAAACAGGTACATTATTTAACGTTCGGCTCACACACCCAGGAACGATATAAATTTTTTAGTGATTGTGTAGACATACACAACCCTTATACCGTCCGTAACTATTTTCAAGAAAGACCCGAACATTATATAATGTTCGTTTCTTCGTTAAAAAACAAAACAATTGTAGTGATACTGTAGACAAACATTATATTTTAATGTTCTATAATGTTTTTTTTCGTGTGTGTATTTTGTTTTTGTAAAAAATATTTGGTTTTTTTTACCAGCCAAAAGGGACGAACATTAATGAGCCGAACCGAACACATTGAAGTTTGTGAATTTTCAAAAAAAAAACCGATAAAATTAAATGTTTACATCTTTTGTTGAGTTTGATAAAAACAGTTATATTTTTGTGTTCGAAAGGTGACTAACAGGGAAACGTTATTTTTTTAATGATTTTCTACACAAACACTTTAGCGTTTGTGTTTTCCACAAATCTACCGAACCGAACGTTAAGAAACGATATTTAGTGTTTATTTTCGAACGCTGATGTGAGGTTAGCGAATTTCAAGTTTTTCTCCTTTTTAGCCCTTAACATATAAATTTACAAAAATTTACGTCTGAATGGATCGATTTAGCGATATACCAAGCTCCTTTTTAGCTTCGCTCGTTTAGGCTGTGAGATGGTGAATCAGTCAGTACATTGCAATTTTATAAAAATTTTATTTCAATTAAAAAATTTGGGATATTAATTAAAAAATAAATAAAGTTTTTCAGCAGTAAACAAATTAATAGTATCAATTATACGTTTTATTCGCTTGATTAAACGTTTAATTCACTTGATTAAAAGTTTAATTCACTTGATTAAATTTGTAATTAAAGCTGATATTATTTTTGATTAATGCTTTAATTGGTGAACAATTTTGAAGAATTTCTTCTTTGATGTATGTATTTTTTTTTTTTAAATATAATTTTACTTACCTGTCGAATTGTTGTTTAAGGGTTGCCAACATTGTACTGCTCTAATTGCAAAAATTTTAAATCTTGCGTTTATTTCGGGACACACATTACCTTTATAAAATGGGTTTATCTTTTAATTTTTAGCAGCTCTTGCAACTCTCCTTATTTTTCTTATTTGAAAATCTCTTAGTTTCATCTGGAAGCAATGGTCTTCTTTCTACCAACTTCATAAACGCCTTTCGTTCTTATTAATACTCCGATTTATTTTACAAATCCCTTTGGTTTCGATTCTTATGATAACGCTAATTGTTTAAGCACTTGTTTTCAAATAAATAAATAAACTGGATAAGATTATTTGCAGCACCATGAAAAGCATTAAAATAACACAAAAATATACATACTTACTTAAATTTCAATCACTCCTTAATAAACACCCAATTAATACTACAGCACTTCAAGCACACGAACCAACATGTAGCAAAAGTTAAAGGGCGGAAGGTGGCTGGGCAATGGTGTATGGTCGAATCCAATGGGTGGACGAATTTAACAAAATTAAATGATTACAATTGCAAGTATACAATTTCTATTTAGATACATTGTGATTAATTCTGAATGTTGTAAACAGCTCAGCTCAGCTCAACTCAAATAAAATCAAACAAACCAACCAACCGAAGGACCATCCCATCAACAATTCACATGTAAAATAATTTTGTACACTTTGTTGCTCTCCAAGGAAATATTTAAACAAATACCACCAAATAAGTTAATGTTTTTTCTATTGTTCTTTTTTGCGTCTTCTCTATTGTTCATTAAATCTATGTAATCAAGAGCAGCCAGCCATTAAGTGTGTCTGACAGACTGTCTGTCTGCATGTCATTCGTACGCACAATTTTGGCAAAATAAGTTTTAAATCGAATAGAAAAGTGTTGCCATCCATAAACAAAGTATGTATGTAGTAGTGGTAGCAGCGGCATCCTTTTTTCCTTTTTCAGTTTTTATTTTTTTTTTTTTGCAAATTACTTGACTTTCTCTCTGTTCTTCTTTATTGCTTTTACATCTCTCAACCCCCTCCTTAAATGTTTTTGTTCCCACCCTAAAATAGCAGTCGCATTTGAAATTGTATTGAGAAGCAACAGGGTTTTACTGTCCGTCCGGCTGTCTGTCTGTTTGTCTTTCTATCAGTGACTAGCACACACTGGCTCTCATCTAAACACACCAACACAAAGTCACTCACATAGTTTTACACACGCACACACAGTCACAGCAAGTCCGTTATTCAATATGTAGACAATATGGCTGAGTGTTAAAAATAAATATGTACACTTGTATCCATCTTAGAATATAAAAAATCAACAACAACTACAAGTCACATACATAAATCCTCACTCTACCCCTCCCCTCCCCATAACACACTCACGTAATCTTGTGTATTCAGGATAAAATATTATTGATATTGTTGTTAAGTTGATTTGTTATATTTGCTGGTTGGTAGGCCTCAATGCTAAAAAATATGGATGTGTGTGTGCTTTGAGTCAGTGGTGTGAAAAACAAATTTAAAAAATTTTATATTAACAAATTTCAAAACTATCTAAATTCATAAAAAAATTAAAATGGATTTAAATTTTATTTCGTCACCTAAGACGCAAAAGGGTATATCTAACATTTTGAAAATTTTACAGGACAAGCAAAAACTATTTAAAATGATAAATTGATAAATCGCCTTAAACTGTTTATATTTTGTTGTTCTTCTTTTTTTATTGTTAAACCAACCACTTGTTTTGACAATTGATATTGTTGCATTTTATGCAAACTGTTAGTTAGGCCTTTTAGCGTTTAAGATATACAGGCTATTTATGAATAAAAATTCCCTCAACAGTTTTTTCCCATTTTTACAATTGATTTAACAAAGGAAAAATGGGAGAAGGGAGAAAACTCCTGGGCCTTTTGTTTTTTGGTACTATAAAATTACTAATTTCGGTCAAAAGATTCTAAAATTTTTTGTGGACATTTGTGTTGTTGCAAATAATCAATCAATGAAAAAACGATTTTAATTTTCAATTAGGGCTTTTTGCATTTCAGGTTACGATTTGAAGAAATATTTTGTCTTAAAACATATTTCAAACTTATTTTATTTTTTATGAATACTGCAGTTAGAATTTAGACACAGATTGTAAATAAATCTTATAAATTTTCGATTTACAGAAATTCATACTCTAACAGTTTTGAACAGAATAAACAAATTTCCAGATTTTTTAACTTAATTAAAAAAATTAAGAAAACTTGTATTCGAATTAACTTCTCGGACCTACAAAGAAAAAAAATTTGGCACCAGTAAAAGCATCCATCAATAATAAAATCAGTTTTAATTAAAAATGTAATCAAGTGAATTAAACGTTTAATTAATCACCCTTATTGTGTTTCGCGTATTTAAAATACGCCTACGACTGTTTGGTAATAGATTAAAGGAAAAAAGTTCACGCTCTCTTTAATCTATTACCAAACAGTCGTAGGCGTATTTTAAATACGCCAAACACAATAAGGGTGAATATTATTAATTTGTTTGCTAATGCAAATTAATATTGTTCATTAAATGTTTCATACACTTGATCATAAGTTTAATTCTCTTGATTAAATTTGTAATTTAAACTGATTTTATGTTTGATTAATGCTTTTCCTGGTGCAAAATTTTTTCTGTGTAACAAGATATGGATCGGATTTAAAGTCTTAACAAATTCCGAATGGATTCACGCATTTTTAATACTTTTTAAATATTTTGAAATTTTTAATATTTTTAATTAGGCTTAAGTTCATGAAATTTAATTTTTATTAAATTATTTTTATGAAGAAAGGAATTTTACAACATGAAAATTAATTAAAATTGTTATTGATAATCTCTCATTCTTGACGTGGCTCGGGCTCGAACCCTGGCCGGCAGGTTACCATGACATGTTTCGATCGCAACCACTCGATCTCCTCAGATGGATGTGCCGTCTTACACTCGCAGCCATCGACGACTGCTGACGTCACTAGTCAAACATCAATCCTTAAACCAAATTGTATTTTAACATTTGGTAGATCGAAATTTGCTTTCCTGAATGATTATCCATTTTAATTGATTTTACATGTTTTTTCTTAAAAATTTAGATTAAAAACCATAAATAGTTCAACAAAATAACCACAATACTAATTATTGTTAAAGCTAAGGCACGAGCTCTATGTGTACATTTGTCCTTCAAGTTGTGCTGAAAAAGGTCAACAGAAAAGAGAAAGACAAAGTGAAAAAACAAAAAATGTACTTGGACTTCAAGAAAAATTCTTGACGAAAGTACGAAAAAACAGAAGTAAAGGAAAAAACATGTAAAATCAATTAAAATGGATAATCATTCAGGAAAGCAAATTTCGATCTACCAAATGTTAAAATACAATTTGGTTTAAGGATTGATGTTTGACTAGTGACGTCAGCAGTCGTCGATGGCTGCGAGTGTAAGACGGCAAATCCATCTGATGAGATCGAGTGGTTGCGATCGAAACATGTCATGGTAACCTGCCGGCCAGGGTTCGAGCCCGAGCCACGTCAAGAATGAGAGATTATCAATAACAATTTTAATTAATTTTCATGTTGTAAAATTCCTTTCTTCATAAAAATAATTTAATAAAAATTTAATTTCATGAACTTAAGCCTAATTAAAAATATTAAAAATTTGGATTAAAAACCATAAATAGTTCAACAAAATAACCACAATACTAATTATTGTTAAAGCTAAGGCACGAGCTCTATGTGTACATTTGTCCTTCAAGTTGTGCTGAAAAAGGTCAACAGAAAAGAGAAAGACAAAGTGAAAAAACAAAAAATGTACTTGGACTTCAAGAAAAATTCTTGACGAAAGTACGAAAAAACAGAAGTAAAGGAAAAAACATGTAAAATCAATTAAAATGGATAATCATTCAGGAAAGCAAATTTCGATCTACCAAATGTTAAAATACAATTTGGTTTAAGGATTGATGTTTGACTAGTGACGTCAGCAGTCGTCGATGGCTGCGAGTGTAAGACGGCAAATCCATCTGAGGAGATCGAGTGGTTGCGATCGAAACATGTCATGGTAACCTGCCGGCCAGGGTTCGAGCCCGAGCCACGTCAAGAATGAGAGATTATCAATAACAATTTTAATTAATTTTCATGTTGTAAAATTCCTTTCTTCATAAAAATAATTTAATAAAAATTAAATTTCATGAACTTAAGCCTAATTAAAAATATTAAAAATTTGGATTAAAAACCATAAATAGTTCAACAAAATAACCACAATACTAATTTTGAAATTATTGACTTAATATTTATTATTTAAAATTTTTTTATTCTTATGAAATAAAGGCCCCTATTATGAGTTACATTAGACAAACGATTTTCGCTGGCTTGCGAACATCGGCAATCGAATTTAAAATTTGTATATGAGTTGAAAGTTCTGTGTAAAATTTCGTTGTGCGTCGAGTTTTTTAACGAAAACAATTTTGCTGCAAAAAAATTAAAATTGTTTAAAATGTAAATATGTATTTTTAATATTTTTTTGTGTTAAATATAGTTGGTATTTACTTACGAAGTATGCCCCAACCTTTTTATGATCCTGATCAGTTCAAGTAAACGTTCATTTTCTTTAGACGAATCATCGGGGTCATGTTTAATTTTTAATTGAGTTCATTAAAGGTATTAATTGTATTATTTTAACTTTGGTTGGGTGAGGTGAGCAGGTCTCTTTGTATTTATCTGAACCAGTGACCTGTATTATAGCTAGATTACTTCATATGCTTAACTTCAGTCATCAACTATTTCGATTCATTGCTGAAAAAGAAACATTGATCTTAGTCCTTCCTCGGACCAAACAGGGCAGTTCTGCTCTCCAAAAATGCCTTATTCTTATATCTCTTAGACCAGGGCATTGCCAGTGAAAATGAAATGTTGTCTCTTCTTTTTCTTTATTCTGACAACTCCTACAGTAGTCATTATTTTCTAGGCTCAGGCTCAGTGTCTGAGTCCCATCCAAATACTTTTTTAAGGGATAAGTAAACCAAGTCTTGTTTTCAATTCTAATTCTAATATATGAGGGGTATAGATGCAAAGACTGCAATGTCCACTTTTTTCACAAACGTAACTAATAATACCTCTTATTTGTATTTAATGAATGCTTCCAATTAGTGAATATTACATTAGCAGAAACACTTTTATCCCATAAAAAAGTATGTTCAAAAGTTAAGAATTGATGTAAAAACGGCAATGTCCATTGGAGATTGTCGTTTTTGCAATGATCACAGTTTGTTAAGCTCTTTTTCTCTCAACTATTCGCGAAAATGCACGCTATTTTTTATTCTGCTTCTTTTTTGCAAAACAAAACTAAAATTAAATTAAAAAATCTAACAAATAATTTTTTTTTGAGAAACAGTTAGTTTTATTGTTCATTGTTATGAAGTTCCTCCAAATCAATCAAGAAAAAACTAAGCCTTAGTTTAGCTTAAGAATTTTATAACTACTAATTTTTTTAAGTACTTTCCCATGTATAAAAGCAGCAATGTCCATTTGATAAGAGCAAACACATCAATCTCCAATTTTATTATTATAATTGCCAGCAAACCGCTATATCGATTTGGTTGAAACTTGCGTCATATCTTCATTATATTCTTATTTACTGAATAGCATTATATACAATACATAAATATGAATATACTCTGAGCTAGAGGTTTTTACTATTTATTACGAAAGCTTTAAATGTGGACATTAAAGTCTTTGCATCTATACCCCTCATATAAGAATCTTGTGTCATGATGTTTGTGTTTCAACTCTTCTGAAATGGGGCAAGCGATTTTTTTAAGAATAAGTCGTAAAGTATATTTTATACCGAAATTATATTTCCTATCGCTAGGTCATTAGGGAGTTCCTATCCAGAAATTTTTTTTCAATTTTTTTTTTTGCCAAAAAACTTTTTTCGACTTTTTTAACATCAAAAAATCCATACAACCCCAAATTTTCGCTCTACTACCTTTACTCTCCCATTTTTTAATCTCGGTTTTAGTGTTTTTGTATGAGCAAAAACAGAACGAAACGGCTTAACCGATTTTTAAGAATATCTTAGAAGATTTACTGCGGAGATTATCTTAATAAATTATATGGATCTTAATGTCACTTCTATAAGCATTTGGAACGCCGATAAGGTAAAAATTGTTTGAAGCTATGTCTGCGTTTGTGTCTGAGATTCCATCAAAATGTAAACGCCTTTGTAAAATTACTCTGACACTATAAGGCCCGTTTTCACAACTTAACGATAGCTAAAGGTAGGATTTTATCGGCCCTATAAAAAGTGTTCCATTATAACGACATTACTTTTACCTATGTTCGGTTTGTGCTTTGTTGTGATACAGACGTGTATTTTTAGCCCCGCATACGATTTGAACTATTAATTAATCACATTTGATTTTGTAATACATAAATATAAGCAGCGAATGGACGCTTAAAAAAAAAAAAAATAATATATTTTGTTATTTAAATTACTTAACATAATAGTGAACAATTTAAAACGATAAAATTAAATTAAATAAAACAGTAAAAATTTATATGTATGTACTAGGCTTTTGCACTAAGTACATTTAAATTCAAAAACATTTGCTTTTTTAAAAATTCTCAGAGTAAAGCTAAAGGCCCAACCACAATGTGCTTAAGTTGGCTTAATCAAATGTGCGAATACATGTTTATTATATGAGGCAAACCATATTGAACTTAAGGAAACTTTTTGCTAAGTTTAATGAAACTGTCATTTGCTTAAGCAAGGTGCGAATCTAATCGCACATTCCGTACGGAATCAAATGTTTTTTTATTTTGTTTTTGTTTTTTTAAAAACATTTTAGAGACTTTTTGTTAATTTTTGACAGTAGGTTAAGCAAGGCTATGCATATTATGGTTAGGCCTTTAGTACAAAAGGGAATCAAAGCAAATAAATTCAAAACAAAAAAAACAAATAAAAGAAATTATTCTCTTTATACGCTCAGAGTTCTTGTATTTACTCATTCTTACTCACTATAAATAAATTACAGTAAACATTTTTTTTGCTAATGTTCTGTAAGTACTTTGCAAGATTCTTATTTTACAATGTGGGTATTTTAAGCATTAAATGCAAGCAATGGTTATTGCTTTTTAATTTGTCTTATTTGCAGATTATTACTAATTATTAAAATAAAAACTATTACTTTGTGTTACCGTTATTTATATTTTGTCTCTTTTGGTAATTTTTATAGTTTTAATACAGTATAAAATAAAAATAAAAATAAAAATTTTTCTAGTTTTGATTTAAGTCTTTGTCTTCTCCTGTAAAATTTTTCCAACGCAACTTATGGCTTTTGTAAATTTAAATGACGATATGTAGGTAAATATTTTTACCAGTGTTACCACCAGCAAAATTCAAAATTACACAGAAGATGAAGCAAAATTACCAAATTTAAATGAAATTACACCTGATATAAAATTAAAGTTTTTTAAATTAAAAGACATAAACAAAGAAGCAAAAACACAACAAACTCGTTGAAAGTAGAAGTCAAACTGTTAAGATTCTTATTGTAAATTAAAATAAATTAACAAAAATAACATTAAAAACTTAAAAACAATTAATAAAACGTAAAATAAAATTCCAAAAATAATGAGTTTAACTTCCACATTTGGTTGCATATATCTAACAAAGGTTCCAAATGATCATTGCCATTCCTTTACAACGGGTGTTTTTTAAACCCGATAGAGCTTACGAAAGGTTAGCTGTCAAATGAATCATTATGAATCGCTTATAAATCTTGTAACAAAGAAAGTCACTCTCACTTTTTGCTCAGGCACATCATCATGAATAGATTCATGATTGAGCAACGCTACCAAGTTATCCAAATTGACTTTAAAAATCAGCCTTCGATTTTCGCAACTTAAAGGCGAGTTCATGATTTAAATTATGCAACTTATTTTTTCACAAATGAAGGCGATGTGTTGATTAAGAGAAAATAAACTCTCAATTAGACTTCAAGGCCGTGCGATGTTACACCTCTTGATTGTTTTCCGTAGGGCTGTGTTGTCACTGGTTTATGCTGATAAACCAACAACAATTGACGTCTTGGAGGTCAACATTGTCCATTTTATTCGTGACATGCAGCCAGCAATACTCGAAAAAGAGGAACTAAATTGGACGTCTGCAATGCGTTTCGTCATTTACAGGCGCGGTGCTAGTTTGTTTCAAATGGTAATGCCATTTATCAATTTTTTTGTGTTGTCTACCATTTTAAGTTTGAACTTTAAGGCCTTGAAAATACTCATTATACCTTATTAAGTAAACAAAATGCCTGCATGGTTTTATACATCTGTCCTTTTCGTTATTCACTTTTACAACTGTAAAGGGCGTTAAAAATTCTTCAAACTAAAGCATTTAAAAATAGCAAGATATAAAAAAAATTTATTATATCTTCCCCCAGGCTAGTTTTTAGTTTGAATAACTTTTTTAAATAAACTTCAGGTTCTAAATCACTATGATAGGCACCTTTACCCATCTTGCGGCATTCATTACCAAACTTTTGAAAATATATAGTTAATGATTGAAGTCTTTTCTTAAAAAGAAACCGAGATTTTGGCTCTGAAGAATGTGCATTTATTATCGGCCACTGAATTCGAATCTTGATTTTATTTGGGTATCTGAAGTAAGAATTACAAAAAACACCTGAATAACACCTAAGAGAAATTACCCACGCTCTACCCACGACAGTAAAAATTATACCAAATTCGGGTAATTACCCACAAAGTGGCAACACTGATTTTTACGGAAATTCTCTTGGTTTTTATTTTTAGCATTAATTTAGCAGTTAATTTTATGGAATATACATATGTATGTACATACGTATCTAGGTATACCTATATAACTATTGCTATGTTGATAATTTGATCATAACATCAAATTAAACAAAAGCGAAATTTCATACAAACAAAATAAAACTTACAAAAATACTCAAGTATTTTAGTAAATGGTTTAAGAACTTCTTGTCTTAAGTCCAAACATGTGCATGTTCTTGTTTTTATTTTGCTTACTTCTTACCATGCTTAAGACTTGCTTTATTTATTTTTTTCAAAAACAATAAACACAATGTTTGTTTCTTATAAAAGAGAACAGCAATTGTCTCTCTAAAGAGAAGGTACAATAAAACAAATACACGAAAAAAAGGGAATGTGTTTAAGTATTTGTTTTTTGTACTTTTGCAACAGCCTAGTATGTACGTATGAATGTTCATACATGTGTATACATATTCTGAACAAAACATTTAAATTCTGGTTTTTTCTTTTGTTGTTGTAAAATACAATAAATAATAAAAATATTAAAGCAAAGCAAAACGGTGAAAAACAAAAACAACTCTTTGCATGAGTACAAACAGTGAAACAACACTAAGACAAAATGAAAGAAACGTTTACGTTTTAGTTAATGCAAATGAAAATAATGCAGAAATAAATAAAACAAAACAAAACAATATTAACTACCTAACGGCTAAGCCAATTACTCGAACACGTTCCCTCTCACCCTCGGTATTTACACAAACGGTGGATAGTAACTCATTAAAAAAACTACAACAAGATTTGGTGACAAGTGTTGCCAGGCCAGCAAGTATTGCCGTGACGTCAAAAACAAATTTAGTGGGAAATGATACCATGAACTCAAACACAAATGCAATGGAAAACCCCCCTGTAAAAAGTTGTCAAAAGCCTACAGTACAAGTTGGTATGGACAGGTACATAACAGTGCTTAAACGGGGACGCAGCCCTACCTCTGCAGCAGTTGCTTCGGCCTCAAAAGTACCATCTTTTGATAAAATAAATACTCAAAATCGTTTTGCAATTCTGGAGGATGAATCCTCTGAAGCACCAAACGTCATTAAACCATCCAAGCCTCCCCCGATATATCTAAGGGAGCAAAATTCAAATGAGCTCATAAAGAGTTTGATATCGGTGATAGGTGAAAATTCGTTTTACGTAGCGGCTATAAAGCGTGGAAGTATAAACGAGACAAAAATACAAGTCAATAATGAGAATGATTTTCGCAAAATAGTAAACAACTTCGAAACGCTTAAAAAAAACTTTTATACCTACCAACTGAAAAGCAGTAAAGGTCTACAGGTAGTGATTAAGGGTATTGACTCATGTGTGGACCCAGAAGAGGTTAAAACATTCCTAGAAGAAAAAGGCTTCAAGGTAAAACATGTAGTAAATATTAAAAATAGAGAAAAAATTCCCCAACCACTTTTTCGAGTGGAGTTTGAACCCGGCGACGTAAAACTTAAAAAAAACGAAACACATCCTATTTACAATTTAAAATATATTCTCTACAGAAGAATAACTATAGAAGAGCCGCACAAAAAAAATGGACCTGTTCAGTGCTTAAACTGCCAAGAATTTGGCCATACCAAGGCATACTGCTACTTACCCCCTGTCTGCGTAGTATGTGGTGAACTACACGGTACAGTTTCTTGCGATAAGTCTAAAACCGACCCCAACGTAAAAAAATGTAGCAACTGTGGCGGTAATCACACTGCCAATTATAGAGGATGCCCAGTATATAATATTGTCAAGCAGACGGTTGGACCGAAAACAAATACCCCTCAAATGCAGGTTGCAAATCAGGTAAACACAAATGCAATTCAAGCCCCCCAGCCTAGTAATAACAGAACCTCTTACGCTAACGTCCTAAAATCAAACCATCAGCCAATGCAAGGTGCCTCGCCAAGTAATGATGAAACTCCGGTTTCTAATTTAAGTCGTTTAGAAATAACCATGGAAACATTAGTGCAAACAGTAAATAATTTTACGAACACAATGGGTAATATGATGCAGGAAATGCTTAGAATGCAATCGATGTTATTGCAAGCTGTACTTAACAAACCATGAACTGTTTAAAAATTTGTTTTTGGAACGCAAACGGCATCCGCCAACATAAAAATGAATTAGAATACTTTCTTAAAAATAAACAAATTGATGTCATGATGATTTCTGAAACTCATTTGACCTCAAGAAATACGTTTAAAATCAATGGTTATATACTATATGATACCAAGGACCCTCGAGATAGAGCTTGTGGAGGTTCTGCCATCTTAATAAAAACTCGAGTCAAACACTACATTATGTGTGATCACCGTGAAGACTATCTGCAAGCAACGACTATTTGTGTTGAGGAGCTAAATCGAAACATAGTAATTTCTTCTTTATACTCTCCACCTAGATTTTCCATATCAGAAGGCCAATATTATAAATATTATAAATCATTAGGACCCTGTTTTCTGGCCGCTGGCGATTATAACGCTAAACATACCTTCTGGGGGTCACGACTTATAACACCAAAAGGTCGTGTTTTGTTTAACACAATCTCTAAAATGGGTTTAAATGTGATCGCGAGCGGGCAACCAACATATTGGCCTACTGATCAGCAAAAAATTCCAGATGTTATCGACTTTGGCGTGGTTAAAAACATCCCCACAGAAACGATTCATGTTGAAGCTTCCTTAGAATTATCATCCGACCACACACCTACAATTGTTACTATATCGAACCCAAATAGAATTGTATTTCCGTCAGGTTACTTAGCGACGCCAGCCACACAAATAAATTGGTTAAAATATAAAAAATTTCTCAGTGCCCATTGCACAGAAAATATTCCGCTTAGTACACCGGAGAATGTGGATCTCTCTCTTGTTAACTTTGACAGTTATCTTAAACTAGCTGTTCAACACTCCAGCGTTACCCCCAAAAAAATTAAAAATAATAAAATATGTTCTTCAGATGTCGAGCGGCTCTTGACTGAAAAAAGGAGAGTTCGAAGAGAGTGGCAACTTTACAGATCCCCGCAACTTAAGATTTTATTAAAAGAATGCACAAAAAGGCTAAGAAAGTTGCTACATAATCAGAAAACGGCTTCTCTAGAAAAGTATCTTAAGGAACTTGATGCAACTCCACAATCTGACTACTCATTATGGCGTGCAGCTAGAAATCTAAAAAGGCCAGTTATATCTAAGCCACCATTAAGAAACTTGAATGGTAGTTGGGCAAGAAATGATAATGAAAAAGGAAACCTGTTTGTAAATCATTTGAAAAACGTATTTACACCAAATATATCTCACAATATTGCGGTCGAGTTACCACCTGTTGATGCTAGATCAGCTATTCCCCTCAGATTTGAGATAAGAGAAATCGAAAAGGCTATTTGTGACTTAAACACTAAGAAGGCACCTGGTATTGATAAAATCAGTAATAAAATGCTTTTGGAGCTACCTCGCATAGCAAAGAAAATTATTCTTTTTATTTTTAATGCTATTTTACGCCTTGAATACTATCCTGCAAAATGGAAGGTTTCCTTAGTTACCATGATACCAAAGCCAGGTAAAGATCATACAAAAGTTGAGTCTTATAGACCTATTAGCTTATTATCAAATGTGTCAAAGCTGTTTGAGAAATTATTAGTTTCAAAATTCACACCAATTTTAAGTGAAAATAGATGTATTCCAAACCATCAGTTCGGATTTAGAAGAAAACACAGCACAATCGAGCAGACTCATCGAATAGTAAATGTCATAAGAAAAGCATTTGAAGAAAAGAAATATTGCTCAGCACTCTTCATCGATGTTTCGCAAGCTTTTGACAAAGTCTGGCATGAAGGCTTATTACACAAATTGAAGCAAAATTTACCAGCAAACACACACAAGCTGCTAGAAAGCTACTTAGTCGGTCGTCAATTTATTATTAAAGAAGGAAATTTCTTAAGTTCACCTCAGCCCATTGCCGCTGGAGTCCCACAAGGCAGCATCCTGGGCCCCCTATTATACTTAATTTTTACTTCGGACATGCCAACAAGCAACTACACACAAACTTCAACATTTGCAGACGATACAGCTTTTCTAAGCGTCCACGAAAATCGTTATGAAGCAACGCGTTACTTACAGCATCATATATTTCAACTAGAAATATGGTTAAGACAATGGAGGATAATGGTCAATGAGCAAAAATGTGTACATATAACATTCACTTTGCGCCGGGAATCTTGCCCCCCTATTACAATCAATAATCAAATAATTCCTCAACATTCGCATGTTAAATATCTCGGTATACATCTGGATCGGCGATTAACCTGGAAATGCCATATAGAGGCAAAATTAACTCAAATTAAACTAAAAGCCATTCAAATTCATTGGCTTATTGGAAGAAATTCTGTCCTTAGTCTCGATTGCAAGCTTCTACTTTACAACTCTATCTTAAAGCCTATCTGGTGCTACGGTATTCAACTATGGGGCACTGCCTCGGCCTCTAATATCGACAAAATTCAAAGGCGCCAAAATAAACTTCTTCGAATAATCACAGCCGCTCCCTGGTATGTTAAAAACTCAAACATTCATAAGGATCTCAATGTGCCATTAGTGAAATCTATGATTAAAAAATATGCAATAAAATATTTAAAAAGGCTTGAACAACACCCAAATCCACTAGCTCGAAATATTTTAAATCATGGCGGCCACACTCGCTTAAGAAGAAGAGACACTGCAGCACTTACCCAATTAGATGAGCGATAAACACCTATAAAAGTGAACATAACCCGTGATGAAGAAAATTTTGTCTGGCACTGGCAGGAGATAAAATAACGTATTAGGTTAAGATTTGATTAATTATTGTTAGTTCATATTTAATATATGAAGATTCAATAAAAAATAATGACAAAAAAAAAAAAAAAAAAAAAAAAAAACTTTTACCTACCAGGTAGGATGAATCTTTATTTACTTTATCGCTCACTTTAGGTTAAAGTTAAGTTTTAATAATGGAACAATTTTTATAAGGCCGTTTAAAGTCTACTTTTAGCTATCGGTAAGTTGTGAAATCAGGCCTAACAGTCACAATCACTCCATAGACTCGCGAGCAGTCAATAATTGTATTTTTCACACAGAAACGGTCGGCAATTCACATGTATACAACAACTTTGTTAGGGCCACTCCATAGTCTCGGGAGGCAGTCAATAATCGTATTTTTACACAGACACGGTCGGCAATTCATATGTATACAACAACTTTGTTTGTTGCTTGGTTATCACTGCACTATAACCTTAGTAAAAAAAAGAAGCGACCTCACCGAACTGTTCACCGCTGCAATAGGTATTTGACAGGGCCACAGCTAATCGTGCAACCTCTTCAACACACTGAGGTAGAAAATAAATAAAGGCACAGTGCACGGAACTAAATACTAAATATGGCTTGAATCAAGAAAAGTTTGCATGATTCTCGTGCAAGCCTAAAATATAGTGTCCGACCGAACGTTCGGGTTCGGTTACGGAGTTCGGCAAAAAATTATGTTCGGTGTTCGGCGAAATTTTTACCGAACACCGAACTTTTTTATGAAATTACATATTTATTATAATTTCAAATAATAATTTGGAATCATTGCTTATGAAAATATGTAGTACGAAATCAATACAACTATTTTTCTCTATGATTATTAGTTCAAAAAAATACAGCGATGACTAAATAAAATGCTTAGGTGTATAAAAAATGTCTTTATCAGGCATATTCTGTAAATCACAAGATTTCAAATCACTTGTGATTTTGAAATCACAATTGTGATTAATGGGTGTTTTGAAAACCACAAAAGTTTTAACTTAGTTAAAAATGATGGAAACAAATAAGCAAGTAATTTTAAACCGGCGGCCACTAAGCTGACGGGTTTAAAATCACAATTATGAAAAAAGCTTTTTGTCCAGAGCACCTTTTTTGTGATTTCAAATCACTTTCACAAAAAGTGATTTTCAGAACATGCCTGTATATGTGTAATTTTTAGAAGATGGTAAAAAATACAACAAAAAAAACGGTTAAGTTTTATTTGGCAAATAAATACTCTCTATTTATATTCTGCGAATGGTAAGATAATCTATAGTTTTGGGTGAACCACAAACCAAACTTTATAGTATACATATTTCCAGATAAAAATGTCATCCAATTTGGAGTTTTTTTGAAAAATATTGAGCAACCGCTCAATGCAAATGTTGCGCCAAACAAATGTCAATGCGGAGTTCATTGCCAAGCAACCGCCAATATTAAACGCCACTTAGGGAAAAAACACACCAAACGAATTCAAAAAATACATTGTAGAGGTTTGAGTACTAATATGTATACTAGGGCTATAACCAAATTATTGGCATAGTACGACGGAGTGGCCAAGAATGTTTTAGTAATGAAAACACATGTCTCTCGTCGTTTTGGGAAAAAAACCTCACGCAGGGAAGCAAATTTCTAAAACCTTCTAAGAAATTTTGAACCGCGATTAATTGTAAACCGTAGGAAAAGTTTTAAATCTAAAGCAGTGGATAAATTCCAAAATAGCATTTAAGTGATAGTTATAGGAATACAGTCAAATCCCGATAATTCGTACCCCGATAAATCGTAATTCCCGATAATTCGTAACAAACTGTCGGTCCCTTGAAAAAATCTCGTTAATTCGTAATTTCTATACATTTTGGTCCCCTCGCTAATTCGTAATTTTTTTTTAAATAAAATCTTCTTTGCCTCTTATAAATCTCAATTGTTTGCTAACTACCACTGATAATTCGTAATAAAAACAACATAAACATTGAAAGAATGATTTTTTGCTTACCGCAATTTTTTTTTTTTTTTTGCTTTTGCTTGTGTGAGTCTTTATTTTCTTAAGATCAGTTTGTTACATGAATAATTTTTATATATTTTATTTTCAACAATTGTTTTTTATGTTTTTTTTTATCGTTTTAGTTAATAAATTAAAAAACCCCGTTAATTCGTATTTATTTTATTTTAACCCCGTTTAATCGAAACCCCGCTAAATCGAAAACCCCTATAATTCGTAAGAAATGGCCGGTCCCTTGCGATTACGAATAATCGGGATTCTACTGTATATACAAATAGCAGGTGTATATTTTTTAAAATTTCCGTGTGATAAAATGGTTGTTTTCAAACTTCAAACCGATCCCTGCGTGAACTTTTTTTTAACAATCCGAAAAAAAGTTATAGCCCTAATGTATACTGTATTAAACTTGAACTTTATTTTGTATTTTTTCTCTTAAAAAAAAGCAATTACTAATTATTTTTTAACTATAAAATAGTTTTGACTACTATAAAGTGCAATTTATATTTTCATGTTGCATCCTTCCAAAAGTGTGAATGTAATAATTTCCCGAAATTTTATTTTGTTTTAAATAAATACATTAAAAATAGTACAATTGTTGAGATTTTTTAACAAAAAGTTCGGGTTCGGGTTCGGTCTCAAAAAGTGCGTTCGGTCGGACACCACTAAAATAACTTATTCTAAACATACGTGTGGCTTGGTTTAAGCAAAATGTTTCTTTAATTAAGAAAATTTTCCAAAATACAAACGAAGTAAGTTAAAATCAAGAAGTTATTCTCAAATTTTCTTGTTTTAAGAAACGAAATTGATTATGTACCTACTTTAGAAAATTAACTTCTTTCCGTGTGAACACCAAAGCCCACATCCTTCTTGCATATGCGGACGTCATTGACATTGTCGTAAAGATAGAGCGAGATGTAAATGGTGTTTTTTCCAGAATAGAGAAGAAATCGGTGAACGAAGACAAGACTAGAAAAACGTCGCGATGACGGAAGGCCGGCAATTGCAGAGTCAAGGTTTTAGAAGAGTTTATATACCTCGGCTCCGCCCGATCTGTGTTAACGAGGAGTATACTGCCCTCCTAAGAAAGAAAGTCACATCTGTATTTTAATAGTTTTGAGATATTTAGCTTTTACGTTTTTTATCTTTCGCGCCTTAAATTTTTTTATTTTTTAAAAATCTCAAAAATAATTAAAAACAAGTAAGAAAGTATAGTCGGTCAAGCCCGACCATATGATACCCTACACCACAGTATTTCAAAACACATCATGCTTATGTGTCAATGTAAATATGTATGGATTTATCTATGTTTATAAACTTCATTCAAATCGGTTTGAAAGTTTGTGAGAGGCAGAAATTGCCCCCTACCGCCCCTTGTGGTCCTATTTTTGAAAAACTGTATAGCTAATGTGTCCCTATAGATATGGATCTATCTATGTTTTAATTTTCATTAAAATCGGTTTGAATGGCAGAAATTGCCCCTATCTCCCCTCGTGGTTCGATTTTTTTTTTAAATTTATACATTTTGTGTCTATATAGATATGGTTCTATCTATGTTTTAAATTTCATTAAAATCAGTTTGATAGTTTCTGAGAGGAAGAAAGATCTTCCCTCGTGGTCCTATGATTCGGCCCATTTTCAATAGGCTTGGTCCTTATGCCAATAAGAACCTATGACCCAAATTTTATCATTGCGACCTGTACTTTGCGCACAAGGTTACATGGACAGCCAGCCTGCCAGCCAGCCGGACGGACATCGTTAGTTCGATTCAGAAAGTGATTCAGGGGGGTTACCGCGTATTTCGATTCGAAAGAAATCATTTACGGATTCGAACAATTTGTACTGTGTATTACGATTTTCGTAATATTTGTTTCAAATAAACGGACGTTTTTTATACTTTATTGAAAACAAAAAACACTTTCTTAGAAGCCACTCTCTATTACAAACAAAAATTGTTCATCAAATTTCCCATTTTTTAAAAAATACAACCTCTGTCATCGTTTCGAACGATTACGAAAATCGTAATACACAGTACAAATTTTTCGAATCCGTAAATGATTTCTTTCGAATCGCAATACGCGGTAACCCCCCTGAGTAGATCGGTATACTTTAAGGTGGGTCTAGGACAGTGACGTCCAAAATTTAAATTGTGGTTGTATTGCTTTTTATAAGTATTAGTGAATAAAGAGACAAATATTCTTCATAAAAATACAAAAAATATGTAAGCATCCGCCGCATGTGCACTCGTCGCTTGGTAATCGACGACTGAATTGTGTACTCTCGTGGACTAAATGAAAGAGCGTAAGAATGCCTTTGAAGAATGTGTGTGAATTTATTTCCACAATTGTGGTATGGGCTGGACACCAATGGTCTAGGACCACAATTTTAAGGCGTTACACACGTCAGCACAAATGCATAATACCCTCTCCACTATTGTGGTGTGGGTATAAATATATTATTTCATCCAATTTATTATCCTAATATTTTTCTTTTCCTAGGTGAGCCATTTTTTTTTGTTAATTGAACATTTGAAGTATCTGATAAAAGTGGCGAGACAGGTTATACAGCTATAATTTATATTGTTCAATATTAGGTGATGTTAACGGTATGTTTTGATCGGGGGGCTACTCTCTATTACGATGCGAAAGAAAATGATAGCAAATCAATCGATGCGTTTGCACATTTGTCTTTCGCATCTATTAATTTTTTTCTTTTCGCAAATCATCACTATTTATTTTATTTAAATTTTCCAAATTCAAATATTTATACCGACACCACAATAGTGGAGAGGGTATTATGCATTTGTGCTGATGTGTGTAACGCCTTAAAATATTGGTCCTAGACCCACCTTAAAGTAAACCGATCGTCTTGGAATCACTTTCTGAGTCGAACTAACGATGTCCGTCCGGCTGGCTGGCTGGCTGTCCATTTAACCTTGTGCGCAAAGTACAGATCGCAATTTTGGAGATAATTTGATGAAATTGGGGTCATAGGTTTTTATTGGCACAAGGACCAAACCTATTGCAAATGGGCCAAATCGTATGACCACGAGGGAAGATAGGGGGAAATTTCTTCCTCTCAGAAACTATCAAACCGATTTCAATGAAATTTAAAACATAGATAGATCAATATCTATATGGACACATTATACAGTTTTTAAAAAATAGGACCACAAGGGGGGCAATTTCTGCCTCTCACAAACTTTCAAACCGATATTCATGAAGTTGATAAACATAGATAAATCTATATTTATTTATATGGACACATAAGCATGATGTGTTTTTAAATACTGTGGTGTACTGTGGTCGGGCTTGACCGACTATACTTTCTTACTTGTTTTACATATTTTAGCATTTCATTACTGTCAATCTGTGCCATCTTTAATTTTTAATGCCAGTATTGCTTCATTTTCAAAAAATTGATAAATAAATAAAAGTAATTTTACTAAACAGAATTTTCCATTTTCTGCACCCTCTTTTACTTTAAAAATATACAAAAACACTCGGTACTAAAAAGCAGCATTATGAAAATTAAGTTTTCTGACCTGCAACTTCAAAATGGTTGTATGCATGTATGAATGAATGTATGTATATATGTGTGTACTCCGGCATGCACTAATACATGCCATATATTTTAATTTCATACGATATCAAGAAACGAGCGATCAGTCTTATTGAATTGTTCTTTTTTTTGCTTACTGTCTACTCGGTATTACTTTCAGATTATATTCACAGATCCCAGAACAAAATTCTCTGGTTTCTTAAACTTATTCGAACTATTCGGTGTTTGCAAAAACTTGGGCGTGTGTGTGCAATACACAAGGCGAAAAGTCATATTTTCAAAAAAAAAAGTCATAAGTGTCGAGCAACACGTGTGCTGTATGAGCTATATCCCGGCATGAACGTAGTTAAGCACATCAAAATTCAACAATTGCGCAAATGATCCAGTCGAAAAGGCTTTGAATAACAACTAGCACGAAAAGCGCAGACGGGAAGTCCGAAACTCCGGTTAAAACACCAAGTAAAAGAAGACCTGCAAATCCTTGGTATTACGAACTGAAGAAAGCACGAACAAGAACGAAGTTCCTGTAAATTTATTTAAGCAGGTTGTAGAGCCAACTTAAAAACGTAAGCAAGTAAAGTAAAAAATAACATAATGATCTGATTAAACGAGGTTTTTTAAAATTAACTCGCTCCAATTAGTAACAACAAGATCCATTTGCGTTATGATGTGTCTAGTATAAAAAAATAAGGATTTTAAATCCAAAAAAAAAATTAAGTGAAAAAGAATTATATATTTATACCCTTTTTAATTTATACTTAAATCCTCGGAGAACCATTATTTCATCCGTATCAAATTGTCCCTGAAAAAAATACAATTCTTACCTACTCTTCTTATCAGTGGTGACAAGGATGAATGAATAATAGGATGTCATAAGTTTTAACTTGATGCTGATTCTTTGAAGTAGTCAAGTTGTTTGTATTGACGTTAGCTTTTATTCAATACTCGTGTTGTGATAATGAAGATGGATAATGATGTGGAGAATTTTAATAATACACACACACACACACACTCGAACCTCAGGGACTCATACTGTCAGTCAATCAGTCAGTTAGTCCTTGATATCCATTTGCAATAAATAGAGAGCAAAAGATGCGGAGAGCGCGTGGATAACAAAAAATGGCAAAATATAATTGATAGGGAGACAGGAAAGAGGAAATGAATATGAACCTGAAAATGAGCTGGCAACGGAAGCATCCCTTTGGCTTCACATGTGGTTCGTCAGTTGATTGGTTTCATAAATGAAACCATTCAAATTCAATTCGAATTTCAATTGTTGGTGGAAATTTATTGTTTGTAATGATGATGCTTGTGATGGTAACAATCTAATCAGCCAATATTTAAATAAAAACACATAAGTTTTTTTTTGGTTTTTTTGTTTTTTTTTTTTTTTTATTTTATTTTGAGAATTTAATTAGAATTTATTTTAGAATTAAATTTAATTAGTTAGTTAAATTTTAAATGTTTACATGTATGTTTTTTTGGGATTTTTTTTTTGTTTTTTATTCATTTATTTATTTTTATTAAATTGTGATATAATTTATTTAAGAATTCGATCGAATTTTGTTTTTTTTTTTTGTATTTTTTTTAATTTATAATTATAAGTATATTTTTTATAAGAGTCTAAAGTAAGAAAAAAAATGGTGACGTAGACGCAAAAAATATCTGTGTAGTTATAACACTGACAAGTGCTGCTGCTGCGGCTTCTACTCCTTCTGCTTCTTCCTCGTTCTCATCTTTATCTTCTTTTTAATGTTCCAAAAAATGTAAACTAAAAAATTCATCATGTTCCTGTTCATCTGTATCTTCTTTAACATGTTTCTCTTCCACTCTAAAAAATAAAAAGTTTTTTGCACGGTTTTATATATATATAATTTTTTTTTTTTTTTTTTTTTTTTGTTTTTTGTTCAATAAAAAAAGTTTCATTTTTAAATCTCGTTCGCTTTTAATGCTGCTGTTCTTTATTATACTTTTCTTCATCTTCTTCGGTATATTTCCTTTTTTTTTTGCACACACACACATATACACGTAAATATAATCCTTGTTGTAAGTAGTTTTGTTGTTGTTGTTTATTATAGTTTTATAGTGGTAGACATATTGTCGTCGTGGCTTTCGTCGTCGTCGTCGTCATTGTTGTTGCTGTTGGTTGTGTGTTTGTTGTTGTTGCTGTGTTGTTGTTGTTTTTATCGTCGTCGTCGTAGCAAATGTCTACTTTTGGGTTACAAAATCAAAAGTCGTTGCTCCACTAGCTTTGCCCGAAGCACTGCGATGGAAATGGACATTTTGCCATTTGTTATCGCGTTTATGCCAGACACGTGTCTCCTCTGACTGATGGGTGTGGGCATGACCCTGTTTATCGATATATTGTGTTAAGCGTACATAAGCAATACAAGCGGCATCCTCGCCCAAGAGATGGACATGTGGATTTAAAATGGTAGTATTAATGGCTTTGCAATTTTTGCCCAAGACATTTTCAAAGTAAAATTTGTGAAAGTCAATTCCTTCGACCAGATTGCCAAGGGCCTCCGGCTCGAAAGCAGTCAAATGCGGATCACCGATTTTGGTGTAGGCATCAAAATCACCACTGTTGATGGCCTCAATCAGTTGTTCGGTGATTTTAATTATCTCCTGGCGTCTAGCCTTGACATCGTCGTCTTCTAATGTGGTATTGGATGAGTCAGTCGAGTCCTTGACGGGTGAGCCCTCGCCCTTTTTGGTGACCATACTCTTGCTGGAGAAATTGCGCGTGGCCAGCATTGTAGTCAAAATGGCGCCCTTTAGCTTGCGACGGGCATTAAACTTCTTGAGGCAATCAACAGTTTCTTGGCGGTGTACCACGGAGGCAACACGCTCGCGCTGGCATATCCAGGGGTGTTTGAGGGCCTCGGCCGCCGTAATGCGTTTGTGGGGATTGACGGTAAGCATTTGATTGATGAGATTTTTGGCTTCTGGTGTTACCGTATCCCATTCGGGCGATGGGTAATCGTAAGCTCCAGCCTTGATCTGGGAATACAGACGGTGCTGGTCCTCATCCCAAAACGGTGGATAACCAACGAGCAAAATGTATAAGATAACACCACAAGCCCAAATGTCCACTGGCTTGCCGTAGGGTTCCTTTTTGAGCACCTCCGGTGAGAGGTAGCCAGGAGTGCCGGCAAAACCGAACCAGGCCTGATGATCACCTTGCACCTCAATGGCCAGACCAAAGTCGGCCAGTTTTACAGCGGCACCCTTGGCCTTGCTAGCTAATAGTAAATTTTCCGGCTTCAGATCACGATGGACCACACCATTCGAGTGGCAGTGATTTACCGATTCCAATATCTGCTGAATACAATGGGATGCATCCGCCTCAGAATAAAATTCCCTTGCAACAATATCCTCAAACAATTCGCCCCCGGTCACCAGATCGAACACCAAATAGTGATAATTCTCCTCCTGTATACTGTCATGCAGTCGCACAATATTTGGATGATGCAACTTGCGGCAAATTCTCGCCTCGCGCTCTAACTTTTGAAAATCTCGTGCTGTTAACTTTTTGGTATTAATAATTTTTGCGGCAAACTCATTGCCTGTGGATTTTTGAACGCAACGTTTTACAATCGAAAAAGCGCCTCGGCCCAGCTCTTCTTTAATCTCATAATTGTCCGAGAAACGCGTACAGGCTGCTGGTGCAGCCATCGCGATGGCACACTTGAGAAAATCTATTGCGGCAACAAATTAAAGGACCCCACAGTCAATCTTAGATTGTTGTGTCGTCCTTTTCGGGTTTTTTTAATAGCTCTCTTTGTTTTTTCTTTCGGTTAAAAAAAAAACGGGTCTTGAAATTTTGTGTGAGATTTTAGTTGATGGCGGTGGTGTGGTTTTATATGATGTTGATGGTGTTGTAGATGTGTAAGTCCTTTTTTTACGTGGAAATTGAGTAACGGAAAGTTGTTGACGTCGTCGTAGTCGTGGACTTTATCGTATATTCGTAGCTTCGTAAACCAGCCGTATTTTAATTGTTGTGTGATTGTATGTGGTTTTCTGGTGTTCTTGTTGTTGCTGCCGTTGGTATTGTTGTTGGTGTTGTAGCAGTAGTTGATGTTGTAGTTTGTTGAATATGCAACTCTATATTTCGGAATAAAAAAAAAAAAAGAACGCAGAAGAAAGCAGTCGATTAAATTGATTTTTAACTTGTTTTTTTTATTTATCTATATTTTATTGGAAACTTTATTCGATTTTTTTTTTGTGGGAAATGTGGGGAATGTGTAAAGCAAGATAAAGTTTTTTCGGTTTTTTTAATTGCAATCACAAGAAAGGGCAAATTATTTTTAAAGCACTTGGTTAGTTTTTTTAGGGTTTTCCTTTTTCATTTTCTTCCTTCTGTTTTAGTTTTATTTCTTTTCATTTTTTTTTTTGTTAATATATAAATGTATGTATGTATATATGTATATTAATATTGTAAATGTATGTATATTGTATATATACTCTACTTGATGGCATAGAAGATAAAATATTTATTATTATTTTTTTAATATTGGTTTTATAGTTGATATAAAATAATGTATTTTATTTAGTTGTATTTTAGTTAATTTTTTTATATTTTAGCGAAATTTGTACATATTTTATTTCTATTTATTCTACGTTACTGTTCTTATTCGCTTGTATCTTAAACTCCAACTGACCCAGATTTAGGGCAGAATAAAAAATACAAAAAAAAAAAAAACTTGCGAAGAACGGAAGTGTATGTATATGTAAATTCTAATCAGTCCTTGTCCTGTAATGATTTTTGATATAATTTTTTTCTTCTCTTCTTTTTCTTTTATTTCATTTTATTGAACTTTTTTTTATATTTTTGTTGTAAATTCACTAAATATACACACAACATTTAGGAAAAACAAAAATGGTATTAGAGAGACAAAATTTTTTTTATAAATTCGTTGAAATTTCAATTGATGATTGAAATTTATTTTTTTTTATCTTACCGTTCAACAGTTTGTATTTTTGTTAGTTTTTTAGTAAGTAAATTTTTCACTTTTTCTATATTTTTATTTGGGTTGTTAACGAAGCACTTAACCAGCAGAGAAAAAAGTTTGTATCTACATTTTCAACGTTTTGATGCGTTTCCTATATTTTTCTTCGGCATACAGAGCACATAGACACATTAACGGAAAAAAAGAAAAGAACAAGAACGTCGTCAGTCATCTCCCCACATTGGGAATAATTTTAACTAACATTAAGTACGCAGAAGCAAGACTACGAAAAAATGTACTAAAACTACCCCACCAGAACCATTTCGAGTTCCTACAGTCACCTCTGTTAACGTATAAATGGTCTGGCTTCTTTGGGCAAAATGGTTAAATTGCCAATTGGAAGTGTTAAAAGAAAGTTGGTAACGCTCGGTTCTAATTTAGCACTAAATTATATTGTAACGGTAATAAGGGTGAATTCTCTCGCTTAACTACTCAAAACTGTATAATCTCGCTCTATTATTAAAAAAGCAAGTAGTGGTGACTTTAAATTGAAAAATACAACTCTGGGAAAATATTTTACAAATAAACAGGATATAAAATGGAAAGTGGCAATATTTTTTAATTTCTTATATTGCCATAATTCCTTAAAAAAAACACTTAACTTTACCTCTGCCACCCACTTGAAGTCAAGGACATTTGAGTATTGTCTGTGGTATGCAGCTTGTAAAAAAACGTTATTTTTTTTTTTGCCAAACATATCAAATTAATTAATTTTGATGAATTTATTATTGAAAATCAAAGCAAAAGCCAGACAAGCAACACAAATAGAAATGCTAGTTTTACACTGGGGAATATTAGATAAAAAGCGTTGTGTTTTCAATTAAAGCAAAATAGAAACAGTTATGTTTATTTGAAATAAAATAAAAGACTTTACTAAAATGCTAAACTTAAAAAAAAAAAAAATATTTTTTACATAAAAATGTTTATAATTCAGACCTATTTATAACATTTACGGTCAACTTCACCAAGTTCAGTTAATTTTAACTATCAGTTATAACTGTCAAAAACATATTGTTAACTGGTAGTTAAAGTAATACATAGTGAGTTTTAACTGAACTTGGCAGTTAAACATACACACCCCCGTATTTATAAACGACTATTAAATTTAACAAACGTTTATTAAGGAGAATTTTCATACAAAATTTGTTTTGTAAACCTTTTTTAAATTTAAAATTTTTTATAAATACAGGCGACATACTTTAAATACTGTTTATAGTTATTTTGAATTAAAAATGTAATTTTTAAAAAAATTTCCTTTTTTTAAGGAAAATTTATATTTTGTAAAAAAAAGTTCGAGGTACCTTTTATATAGTGTTTTTTTTTATAAATTATTACGTTTTGTACAAAAATCGATTTTTTGCATAAAAAATTTTTTAGTTAAAAAAGTGCTTTCTATTTAAAATGGTACTTTTTGCAGAAAAAGTTGCTTTTTATATAACTTTAAAGTATTTTTTATAATAAAAAAATTATTTTTAAGGAAAAAAGTACTTTTGCTATAAAAAGGTTATTTTTGTTGAAAAAAGTACTTTTGGAATAAAAAGGTTCTTTTTGTTGAAAAAAGTACTTTTGGTATAAAAATGTTCTTTTTGTTGAAAAAAGCACTTTTGGTATAAAAAGGTTCCTTTTGTTAAAAAAAAGTACTATTGGTGTAAAAAGATACCAATTTGGTAACTTTTTTGCTTAAGGATAGGTTAGGTTAAGAAGGGTTATACGCTCTGGGGCACATCTCCAACCAGGGGCCAATGCGGTCCATTGTAAATCCCTTCAATATGAAATACGAAGAAAAAGAAGAAGAAAAGAATAAATAAGTAGAGTTAAATAGCGTTATAAAACCTAGCAAATCGACTGCATTACATCCAGTGATACTCCCAGTGAAACCTGTCTCCTAGCCATTTCTGCCTGAGACCCTGCCGCCTAGGGCAATGGCACAATATATGCTCAAAAAAAAAGTTTTCTAAAACCATACTTTTTTAATAAAAAAAACGTAGTTTCTTTCAAAAAGTTTCTTTTACTAATGGAGTTTTCTTTTCTGAGTAAAATTCTGCATTTATTCTGCCTTTTACATTTTTTATGTTCTTTTCTGAAAAACATGTGTTATTTTAAAAGTGTAAAGAGTTCTTTTCTGATGATGTTCCCTTTAAAATTAAAAAAAATACTACATGTTCAGCACTCATTTTAAATAAAGGGGCATGAGTGCTGCACTAGATCAAGGCGAATTCAGAACAAGGTGGTGGCAAGTTTCGAACCGTAAACACTTACAATGTAATACAAAAAACATCCGTTGTTTCTGTTGGCTTTGGATTGTTGTAGTCTTGCCACCACCTGTAATTGAATTTACCTTGCGCTAATTGTACTTAAACTAAACTTTAAAAAAAAATACTTTTTTCAAAATTTATTTTTTTTATAAAATACTTTAAAAACAATGTACTTCTTGAAAAAATTTACCATATCAAAAAAAAATTATTAAAAATCGAATTTTTCACTTTAATTTACACTCAACAAAATTTTTTTATTTTTTTTTTTATTATTATTTTAAATATTGTATATTTTACATTTTTTTTTAAATACCACGTTTTGAAGCAAATTTTTCTTTTAAACAGGATTATATTTAAACAAAACACACTGTCTTTGTAAACTAGTGTTCAGATACAATTACAGCTGCATGTGTGGACAGTTTATATCTTTAATTTTTTTTTCTAAAATTTTTTTTGTTGCACGGTTGTTGGAGTTGTCAAGTTGTATATTGCATGTTGCAGCAATTGGCATACCAAAATGTCAACATAAAATCATAAATTATTAAAAACATTTCGAAAATTTAAAAAAAAAAAAAATATTTTGGTTGCAGAGAATTATAGAATACATATTTTCATTTATTTCAATTACAAGTTTCCAGTGTGTGAAACTTGTATTGAAAACTTTGTCTAAAGTAGAAATATTTAAGGTATCATAAATCATATAAACAGTAAAGCAAATAAATATTTTAAATATTTTTGTTTGTTAACAAATTATCAACATAATAAGAATAAGCAAAATACTCGTACAAGTAAATAATTTCAACTGTTTATTTCCACACTTAAAATGAATTTAAGTTGAAATAGTTAATTATTTGTCTTAAGTTTAAAGACTTTGATAAAAATGCAATAACCTTTTTTATTAGTAATTCTAAGAGAATTGTTGTATTGAGAGCGAGAAATAACTAAAATATATGTACCAAAAATGTGTACAAAACGTTAAACGTAAGAATTAAATTCTGGAGTATTGGAAGAATTCTAATATTAAACTCTGTTATCTCGAAAAATCCCAACGGAAAAAAGAAGGAGGATGCCTTCTAGAAGGCCTCTGTACTCCTTCTTTTCGATATACAAAGTCTGCTCGCTCCATTCCATTGCGGAGTAGGCCTTCCGCTCTCGAATGTTTATACGAAATTGCCGAGGCCTTCTACGAGGATTTGTTAAGCAGTTAGATAAGAATAGTAATTCATAAAAAAAAATATTAAGCAGTCCTTAAAAAAGCATGGTTTGCATTAAAGAGACTACGAACTGTGTTATGATACCCGGATTCAGCCCACAGTGACTTCTTTCACTTCCCAATTTTAATCGGACTTATGGGCAAAAAAATAGAGCAAAATCGGTCAAAAATAAAAAAAATTAATTTTCAAAGTGGAATATATTTTAGTAAATTCCATAAGTATGTACATATGTATTAAGACTTTGCCTTTCTGGTATTAAAAATTCTTCGAAATTTTCTTTGGGTTTGAATTTTTGAATTTTGCTTAGCAAAATAAAAATTAACTATTTTCTCTCGTTCCTCAATCTTATACATGGTTACTGAATCTTCCAAACGTTGTATTCAAACAATAAAAGAAAAAAAAATTGATATCAAGAATACAATGTTCAGTGACTTATGGCCCACCCTGTATAACAAGCAACCACAAAAAACCCTGTTTAGAAAGGAAGGAATTGTCATTAAAGTCATAATTCTGACGTCAGCTCATTAATTAAAAATTAAAAAATCCACTAATTGTCCCACTGTCGATCTATGTCGTAAAAATCGTTACCAATTCTAAGTTTCATATATCAATTATCATTTTTTTATAAATTAAAACAAATCCAATTTACTATTAATTCCAAAAACCATTAATTTTACTTAAAACACGGACCGATCGACGCTTACGAAATAAGTTATTTCGCAAAAATAATTAACAATTATTGTTTAAAAAACTTACACTACATAGAGATACTGGTACACATTTAAAGGTTTAAAAAAAAATCCAGGAATAAATAAATATTTTTTAACGTTTTATTTACACAATCACAAACTTATGAACTAAGTAACGAAAATTAATCATAAAATGGCAAACAATATCAAACGATTCCATTTATTTGTGTGAATAAGCACAAACACAATAAATACTTAAAGCAGTCGTAAAAATGTAATGTATTTATTTAATAAATTTGACATTGCCAATAAAAACACTAAATAAAATCTTTAAACAATTAGCAAAAACAAAACAATATGATGCTGAAGAATAAGAAATAAATATTAAAGGCAATATTAACAAGTAAAAGTACTACTTTCGGCGATGATGAATCTTATATACCCTTCCATAGTATTGAAAAGCTAACAGCCGTACCTAAACCAGAGCGGAAGGCGGGACGTTTTCTTCCGCTTAGCTTTTACGCTGATATGCCATACCTAAACAAGTGCATCAACGTTGTGCCACAAACGGAAGTGTTAACTTTCTTGTTTAATAAAGCCCACATAATGAAAATAAAAAGAATAGAAAAAACCGCTAGATTGTCGAAAAAATAGCTAAATTGACATTATTTATTAACAAAGCGGCCAACTTTACTATTAATCGCGCTGTCAAAATCGGATTTTCCAATTGTAAAGCGTTGACGCCGCGCTATTTAGGGATGCTTTATACAAATTGTATGGGCATGAGAATTTTTGACAGCTAGAAGACGCTTTCCGCTCTTGTTTAGGTATGGCTGTAGGTGTTCCCAAGCTCATATTGTATGGGCGCTATCGTGCCAAAATATTTTTTACGGGATCTTCCTTTTGAAGGCGCTAAGTGAAATCATAGGTGAATTTCGCTGATTTTAAAACCAAACAAAATATTTGAGTTTAATTGTTGTAACCTAGTTTGTTTTGCCCTTATTGGGGCCAGGTGAAATAATGGACCGGTTTGGATTATTTTTCACGCTTAATGTTCTTTAAGAAATATTTGAGCTAAATGTAGTTCATCTAGCACATATGGTATAGGAGATATTTAGTCAAAATCGCCACCGGGGATTGTAAGGATCCTCTTAGGAATATTTCACCATTTGTTGTTACATTCTCCGGGGCAAATCAGAAGCAGTCAATACCTGGGATTCGGCAAGAATTTACAAATCAATAGAGATCTTCACGATCAATTGCGATCTTAGGTGGCCAGAGATCCTATTTGATGCCGTTGAAGTCAGTAGCCCCCGGTGTCACGGCACCGGACTGACTTTTGGTTGAAGCTTCCTTAAGAATGCTTCTTGTCTTTGCAGAAGTTTCGCTTTTCCATTCAAAAGATACTTTCGGGGATCGCGTAGTCTTTGTGGTTTACAACCCAAGGTCGCGGGAAGGGATATCCTCAAAATTCCAATAAATTGCTGATTTTTCAACACTTGTGGGAGAGCTCGTCCTGAGAGAAAATCATGCCATCATGTACTATTGCTAATAACAGTTGCTGCTACAATTTTTTTTTTTTTTCAAAAGTAGGGGAGGTTAGGAGCTGCAGCTCCTAAACAAAGGGGCGAGTCTATAATCTATCCGGATTATGCACTCAAATTGCCAAACTGGGTGTGTTGGTTGCGCTCACACGAGAAGGCGGTTGGTAAATGCATTGTTTTTTAGGTGGCATGTCATAACGTCCAGTGTCATAGTGTCCATGGACGTTATGACACTTTTGAAAGTGTGCAGAGAAGCTTTAGTTAGCGAAGCCGGTGTTTGTTACACCATAGAGGAGAAAATCCTTGCGCCCGGCCAAAGGCCGGCTGTTTAGAGAAGCTTTAGTAATCGAAGCCGGTATTTGTTATACCATAGAGGAGAAAATCCTTGCGCCCAAAAGTGTTTTCGTTATATATTTAATATATACACTCAGAGAAAAAGCAGCAAAACCATTTTTAAAAAATTGTTTACCATATTATGTTTCATTTAACCAAATCATTGTCACTGACAACCATATTATGGTTAAATTAGTTTCTTTAAAAATAGCTTTGTTGGTTGGGACCATAATGAAACATGTTTTTCTCTGCGTGTATGCAGATCATTTTTTTCTATTTAACTTCTTTAGTAATTATGGACCTAATGACACTTTTTGGAGTGTCATAACTTCCATGGACACTATGACACTGGACGTTATGACATGCCACCGTTTTTTACCCGGTAGTTAAGATCAACCATGAGATAAGGCCGACAGGCCAAAAAGTTTATTTCGTGAAGAAAAAAGGAGTTATTTGTCTCACCCCTATCGTGAATAAAATTTCCCTCGAAATTAGTTCCCTTTTCCCTCAAAAATATATAGGAAAAAGCAAAATTTCGAAAAAACTGTTTAATTTTCATTAACGAAAGGCCTTTGAATTTATTTTATGAAACGATTTTTTTAATTTTCACTACCAGTATTCTAAAGAGTTTGTTTTAGTTGAAAATGACTAGAGATTTATGGGAACAAATTAGAGGCAGTTGTGGGTTTTTGCTTTTATCTCACCAATTTTGCTGAATTTAAATAGAAAACTTTTCCGGACTATCCCAGCGGTAACTAGAATGAGTAAAGAGGCCTAATAGAAGGCCTTATTTAGCAGTCACAAGAAGTCAGAAGCCCTTCTCGCCGCATTCCATACTTATTTATTTTTTTCACAGGTTGTCATTGGGCGCAAGGCCTTCCACACTTCCTTTAAAAACAACTTCGATCCCTTCCCAAAGAAGGGAGTAAGGAAGGTCACAAAAAATAAAAAGTAAATAAAACTGAATGTGTACTGAATATTTCAGAAGGTCTTTTAAAAAGAAGTTTATACCTTCTAGAAGGCATACTTCTGAAGGCAGGATATCATGCGAAGCGAATCTTTTAGAAAGGAGTATAGAGGCCTTCAAAAAGGCCAGCCACTTGCGGTCCTTTCAATATTTACCGCTGGGATATGTTATACAAATATATAATTCCCATCACATTTTCGATCTTTGGAAAACCCATTTTAACCAACACACGGACAGGCAGACATGGTTTAATCAACTTCGCTACTTGATGAGCTTACTTGCTTATGCATATGTGAGAATTTGTAGGAGATCTTTTTCAACTTGATATTAGGGTGCATGAGTGTGTGGTTGTCCGTAGGATTGGAAATTGTACCGTTTAAAAGTAGTGTAAACAAACGATTAGTATTTAAATTGCAAGAAACAAAGTGTGACAAATAGGCAACAACAATAAAAAGTCGATGCTCTGTAGCAAATATTCCTACATACATTTACACATACATACTTATGTACATGTTGTAACCCTGTAGGAAATGTCGATAGTGAAACTGTACTGATTCACTATTGACTTTGTCACCAGTATTACTGTTCAACTGAAGACCGGACAATGTGCTTGTGCTTGTCATTGAAAATCCACTACTGGCGTTGGAACCAGCAATTCACTAGTACATTTTAATAGTTCCAGACTATATTTTTTTATAATTCTACTAGATTTTTGCAATAATAATATTTGTGGATAAGGCAAATAATAAAATCAAATAACTAATTAAAAGGACTTACATATAATTATTAAAAACAAATACGAACTTTTACTTTAGACTGTTGCATACTTTTTACTAATTCTAGCTTTTAAGCCATTAAATTATTTCTCCTTTTTCTCAAAATAATCGAAAAAATGGAGATTTAAAGACTTGATCCTAAGTTTCCTGCAGGGACATGAGTACATAAAAATGTATGTATGTATGCATATACAAACAATTTTAAACAGACTAATTGCAATTGACAGCTTGAAAAATTGATTTTTTTTTTTTTTTTTTGTATTTTTTTGTAAATTTTTGAAATTCCAAACAATTAAACACAATGAACAATCATCAATTTTAAAAATGACTTAAGCTTTATTTAAAAAATCATTTAAATTATTTAATAAGGAATTAAATGGTAAAAATTGTTTGCAAAAATAAATGGAGTATAAAAAAAAATCTGCTACTAGATTTTTTAAAGTAAATCTGTAATTATTTACTTAATTTATGTAAATCTGTAACTTTTATGATTTTTTTTTCATTTAAAATTTGCATCTTTTACTATTCACTTGAATTTATTTGTAAAATATCTAATAAGGCAACGTTTGTAAGTCTTAATTATACCCTTCACCTCAGGTGGAAAAGGGTATATATAAGTTTGTCATTCCGTTTGTAATTTCTACAATATTGATCTAAGACCCTATAAAGTATATATATTCTGGGTCCTTATGAGGAGAGAACTTGATTTAAGCATGTGATGTCCCTCTGCCCCCCCCCCCTCCCACTTTCAATTGTTTACATATACTAGCATAATGCCCAATATGATTTTCGTTATCACCCTTCTTTATTATTTCATCTATTTAACGAAATAATTTTAACAAATAGAAACTAGGAATTTTTGTGTTTTTTTGCTACTTAAAAACTCGCAAAAAAAATAAAAGAAAACAAACAAACACACATACATACAAACATCAAAAGTACCATGCAAATAATAGGACCAGTCCAAACACGCGTGTAAAGAGTAGTCCACAAGGGACCAGGACTAGTCCAAAACTAACCCAAACGTATGGAAAAAACCTGGTCTATTTAACATTACGATGTCCTTTGGACCACTAAGGAGTAGTTTTAAAACTACTCCATGGTACACGCAAAAGGATTAATTTTGAAGTCGTTTAAAAACGAAAGCATGTCGTTAAAAAACGAAGACAAGTCGTCTCACTACAAACATAACGTTCCTTCATGGTTCAGTGGTTCTAGGGGGTGTGTTAAGTTAGAAACTGAGAGTTCCCTGGTTCGAATCTTGTTTTTTCAAAAAGAAAAATTTTTTTTTTATTATTTTTTTTATTTTCTTTTTATGTTTTAAAAACGATTTAAAAGAAATATTTACCCGTTTTCGCTTTTTAAATTTTATTCATAATAAAGTTTGAAGTATTGTAAATATGTATGTATATGTAAAAATTATTAAGTTGCTATGTATTCTGCTCGCACAATGGTGAAGGGTATATAAGATTCGGCACAGCCGAATATAGCACTCTTACTTGTTTTTATCATTATTTTTTTATTGGGGCAACAGTAGAGTTTTTCTTTTCCCGGCCTTCTTCATTTCCCACGAATTTCAGGACTTCGTAATGAAATATTAATTTAGTTAATTTTTATAAAAAATTAAATTATTTTTATTGTATTTTTTACTATTTAAACAATTTGATTTTTTAAGTGTTATTGAAATGTGGTTTTTATGGGCAACAGCGTCTGTCCATTTTTTCGATTTTAAGATGTTGATGCCATATTGCTTAATTTTAAACGCTGTTTACATGGTTCTAAAAATTTCTGAAAAATGTTGAACCAATTCCGATTTTTTAACGCAATAACCAAGTTCAAAAAGTTTAATACCTAGCCCATTGTTTAACCTAGAATGGTTTTTCGACATACGCGGATGCCCATGAAAACCACAGATATGTAGTCTTATTCAATTAAGATAAAAGTATCGTATCACTACTAAATAGCAAAAAAAAAATTTCTTAAGAAAGTGTAATTTTTACAAGGTGGTCTCAAAAAATAGTTGACTGTCTTTGCTTTGCCTGTGGTTGTAGTTTTGTTGTGATATTGGGACCAAACTTAAATTCATTTTAAATGAATCCGATTGGTAAATTATCGATTTTGAATAAAAACAGATAAATAATTTGAAACATAACTCTCTTCCTAGAAACTATCCTCAAAGTTGGTAACGGAATGCCGAAGAAAGCTGCAGGAGTTTGGCGCCAGGAATAGATTGGCACTCTGTTAGTTACAAGGACACAAGCGCTTTTCTGGGCTAAGTTAAGCTAATACCCAGTACCTTTTCGAGGACTCAGTGAACATAGGAATTCCGAGAATGCGTTAGGCAAAGGAACTGATCTTTCCCGGAATTACAATAGGGACGAAAGGTTTTAATATACAGGAACTATGACTGTTGGAGGCTTATCTAACAGGTCACCACACATTCAAGTACCACCTTTTTCGGATGGGCCTGTCAGAAGACCAGTAATGCAGACTTTGTCTAAATGAAGACGAGTCCACTGAGCATGTTCTGCGTGACTGTCCAGTACTGGCATGGGTCAAAAGTAAACATTAAGGGCACGGCACAATTAGTGCATCCCTAGTCAAAAGACCTTATTAAATTCCTCTGGAAAGCAGAAGGTCTTTTGGCCAACTGAAGGAGAGTAGGTACAATATACCTATTTTGGTCGCAGTGCGATCTCTGATGAGGAGATGGCACCTGCTCCCTTAATAATAATAATAATAATACATAATAAAATCAAACCTAAAACTTGGCCATAAATATAAAAAGATATTTCTTTGAAAATATAATTTTAGTACAGAATAAGCATTAACAGAGTCGTTTGACAGACTGTATCTAATTTTAATCAAGAAGAATCCTGTCAATGAGAAAACGGAAATTGTATTATGTAATTGCATTATCAAAATCGTATCCAAAAAGTCTTTTATGTTGGTGTTCTGCATATAAAATCAAAAAAAAAATTTTAGCAAGTGAGAACAACTTTTTTTTGTTTTTAAAAAATAAATCACGGGTTTTAAATAAAATTTTAAATTGTGTATAATTTTACTCCTTTTTTTTACTAGTTCGAAATTTCAGAGCATTCAACATTAAACATTGCCCACCTTATCGGATTTGAATTAACATAATTTACTTGAAATACCTAATTTGCAATCATATCACAGTAAAGTTGTCATAATTAATATGTATCATTAGACTGGCCCACGCTTGTATGGAAAAGTAAAAGTAGGGTCCAATACTTTCTCCACAAGCTTGATTTTGTTTCTTTTACTAAAATATATGTATCGGGTGATTATTTAGCTATTATATTTTTGGCAACACTGGTTTAAACAGCTGACGCACGTTTCGTGTTTTGTTTCACTGTCAAACATCTTCAGTTTGGTCTATAATTTAACCATGAATCGTCTTACAAACGAACAACGCTTGCAAATTATTGAATTTTATTATCAAAATGCGTGCTTTGTTAAGAAAGTTCATCGTGCTCTTTTTGTGTTCAGCGACGAAGCTCATTGTTGGCTCAATGGGTACGTTAATAAGCAGAATTGTCGATTTTGGAGTGAAGATCAGCCAGAAGCATTGCAAGAGCTACCAATGCATCCAGAAAAAGTCACAGTTTGGTGCGGTTTATGGGCTGGTGGCATCATTGGACCGTACTTCTTCAAAGATGATGCGAATCGTAACGTAACTGTGAATGGTGAGCGCTACCGTGAGATGATATCCAACTTTTTTTGCCCAAAATACAAGAGCTTGACTTGCATGACATGTGGTTTCAAAAAACGGTGTCACATGCCACACAGCACGCTTAACAATGGACTTATTGAGAGGAGAGTTCGGTGAACATTTTATTTCACGTTCGCCTTTAGACTATTTTTTGTGGGGCTATGTTAAAGCTCATGTCTATACACACATGCCCGCTTCAATTGACGCATTGGAAGACAACATTGAACGAACTGAAACCAAATCAAAATTTGGATTTAATACCCGCAACAGTTTTTTTTTAAACATTAAGGCAATAATTCAAAACATCTGTCACTATTTCAGTTTTATCTTTAAAAGTGTTATGACTTTTATTACATTTTAATAATACCCTAATAAAAAAACACCTGTTTGAAACACTTGAAATATAGCCGAAAAAAAATCTTACACGTCGCTATCTTTAAAAAAGCGCCATTAATATTTCTTTACCTTCCGTTATAAGATCTCAACTTTTAATTATTTCAATATTACAATATTTTAGACTTTTTTGTTCAATCTAAAATTCAATAATAAGCATCTGAACCAAAATCAATAATCTGACAAGATACCGGTTGCCAACCATAAATAACACTTTCGATTTTCATACTTTCTTATTTTAAATCAAATTTAAATAAAATGAAAGAAATAAAGAAAAAATAACAAAATTGAAATTTCAAATAAAGAAAAAAAAAATATAAAACACACAAATATATTTAACAAAATAATGAGTGGGGTGGTTAACTATATTATTAAAATTTATTGTCTAGGTCTTTAGGTAACCACGAAAACTCTTCAAATCTACTTCATCAATAAAATTCATTGTGGTCAATAAAACGATCAATCGATCGATTGGACGGTCGGTCGGTCACTGTCGATCGCATATTAATTATTTGTGTTAAGCATAATGAAAATGTTTAAAACGCCAATTGATTCACTATTTCTTTAAATGTCTTTTATTTGTGGGATTGTGGGTCTGTCCAGTTATTGTGGTTTCAATCCATTTAAGAAAACATCTTTTTGGTGGGCGTAAGTTTATTTAATTACAAATATTTTTCTTTTTTTTTATTTTGTTTGTTTCAAATTTCTTCCCTGATTAATATTTCTAACATTTTCATCAATTTGTTAAATTCATTTAATATTCATAATTATGTGTAGTTCATATTTCGATTTCTGGATTTCGTTTCAATTACTGGTTTTTTATTTATGGACCAACACTTGAAACGTGCTTCTTTCTTCGATTGAAAGATTATGGCCGATTTAATTATGATGTGTGAAATCAAGTCGAATTGATGAAGCGACAAAAAATAATCATGCAATTATCGAATTTTATTTCAAACTTTTACTTTTGAACAAATTTTAAGCAGTATAATTAACAAATAAAATAAAATAAAATAGGAAAGAAAAGCAATTCATTTAATTTAAAAGGTTTCTTTTAAAAACAAATATTTATTTATTAAACGTGAATGGCAATTTCTTTGCAAAAATGGAAATAAAAAAAATTGCTAGTTCCACACTTTAAAATTGTTGCAACTTAAAAGCCTTTGAGGTGCCTTTAAAAACTTAAGCGCATGCAAAATGGCAAGTTATATTGAGTTTTTATAAATAATACTTAAATAGCCCACGTTGGTTATTTTAAGTCTGTTTTAAGGCCGAACCATAACGTGCTTAATACATGTAAATCATATGAAGCAAACCATATTGAACTTACGGAAACTTTTTGTTAAGTTGTATGAAACTGTCATTTGCTTAAGTACGAAACTGATCGCACATTCCGTACGGAATCAAGTGTTTTTTAATTTTGTTATTGTTTTGTTTAATACATTTAAGATGCTTGCACCAAATATGGAAACTTTGGCTACTGTTTTCCGGTAGTAGGGTTTATATGGGGCCTAGGGTAAATTATGGACCGATCATCACGAAAATTAACAGCGTCATTTCTAGTCCTTTAAAACTGTGACGTACCAATTTCTGTTATGATTGAGTTATTATGTTTTTAGGTGTACTAAACTGTTTTCCGGGAGTAGGGTTTCTATGGGGCCTAGGCTAAATTATGTACCGATCTTCACGAAATTTCACTGTATCATTTATAGTCCTATAAAACTGTGACCAGTCAAAATCTGTTATGTTTGCATTATTTTTTACGGTTTAGGCGTACTAAACTGTTTTCCAGTAGTAGGGTTTATATGGGGCCTACGGTAAATTATGGACCGATCGTCACGAAATTTCAGTGTTATTTCTAGTCCTAAAAAACTGTGACGTTCCAAATTTTGTTACGCTAGCGTTATTTTTTACGGTTTTAGGCGTAATAAACTGTTTTCCGGGAGTATTGTTTATATGGGGCTTAGGGTAAATTATGGACGGACCTTCACGAAATTTAACAGCGTGATTTCCAGTCAAATAAAACAAATTTTTGCAAAATCTTATCTCATTTCGCGCCTTGTTCCAGCATTTATGTTATTTTTTGTAACAAAATTATCAATTTTTTTAGGTGGTGGTTCCACATTTTGATTCATAGCTCTGGTCCTACTGAACCGATTTAGCTGGATTTCAATCCCAAACTGCTTAGGATAACTACAAGGAATTTGAAAGTTTGTTCATTTCTTTTGAGCTGTTCGAAAGTGAGCGTGTTTTCAACAGAAGGACAGACGGACAGACAGACGGGCATGGCTAAATCGACTTAGAATTACTCAAGGACCCAGAATATATATACTTTATGGGGTCTGAGATGAATAATAAAAAAGTTTCACACGGAATGACAAACTTAATATACCCTCTTCACAACTAATTGTGGTGGAGGGTATAATAAAATTAAAAAACAACAACAACAAAGGATTTTTTTTGCTCATATCTCAGCACAGAAAAAATTCTACAACATTTTTCACCAATTAAAGCATTAATCAAAAATAAAATCAGTTTTAATTAAAAATTTAATCAAGTGAATTAAACGTTTAATCAAGTAAATTAAACGTTTAATTAATAATATTAACTGGTTTAATTGATACTATTAATTTGTTTACTGGTGCAAATTTAATTAATTTTTTAATTAATATCACAAATTTTTTAATTGAAATCAATTTTTATTTTTTTCTGTGAGCCATTTGTGGACTGATCAAGCTAAATTTCAATAGCAAACATTTCCGGACTATATGTGACATAAATATATAACTACGAAGAAATTATGCGGACTAGGTTGTTATATATTAAGTGCCATATACTCGGTTTAAGTTTGCTATTGAAATTTAGTCAGATAGGTCCATAGATGATTAAGAAACGAGCAAAAAACCACAACTGACTCTTATTTTACGCATACATCCCTTGTAGTTTTTAGCTCATTTCTCAATCACCTATGGACCCATCTGACTGAATTTGTATAGCAAACTTTAACCCAGTATATGGGACTAAATATATAACAACCTAGTCCGCATTAATTCTGGGGTCTTTGGAATGACAAACTTTTATATATGTACCTATCTGTGGTGAAGTGTACTAAATACGTATATAAATAATACGACGTCATAAACTGGCAATTAAATTTTAAAGTACTTAATAAAAGAGAAAGTGTTATATATTTTTGGTTGGTTAGTTGTGCCTAGAAGTTATTGATACTATAAAGAAAAAAGTTGATTTATTGTAAAACTCTGAATAACTTATTCGATTTTGATTTATGCTGCTTTTTTTAAATAATTTAATGCAGCAAATAAAAAAACGTATGAACTAAGAAAAGTGTTTAGATTTGTTAGTGTTGCCATTTATAAAATCGCTGTTGTTTTAAGAAAAACATTTCAAAATGTTAACCGTGAAATATTATTAATTTTGTATCTTGTGCCTAATTTTTTTGTAAAAGACTCCAATTTTATAATAACTGCAAAGCCGTTACCCATTTATGGCTAATAAATCAATAAAGGTTCAAACGCTGGTTTAGTTGAACTTAACTTAAATTTATATGTAGTTTAAAGTCAACAACTATAAATTAGTGTCCTTTGTATTAATGTGGTTAAAAAAATGGTGGCAGCACTACGATAAATGTTGTCAAATTCTTATTATGTAGTTTAAACGAACAATTTAATGAGTTTGGAAAGTGTTTATATGTTTACTGAGTTATAGAGCTGTTGGTTTAAACACATTTAAGACCAAAAAGAGATTTTAACGTGCCTGATTAATAAGCCCTTAATATATCGAGCCCTTACCGTAAAAAAAGCTTAAGCGAGAAAAAGACAATTTTACAGGAAAAGGTCTTTTTGTTATAATTATTTCATAAAAATTTTGTATTAAGGTTGTCGCTTAAGCTAAAATTGTTTTTGCTATAAAATCGTAACGGTACCTTATGTGACCATGACTTTAAGGAGCTGATGCAAGTGTTGCTAATAAATGCAGTTATTAAAAAAAACAAATTTAAAAATTATGTCGCTTAAGCTATATGAACAAGGCCCGGATTTTTATGCAAATGCATATTTGTTCTCGTCAGTCGGAGATTACCATATACAAAATATCTTTGCGAATCAAGAAATTTGCAGTAAAATGGCATCGATTTGTTTGTGCATATTTTTGCATATTTTGCTTTGAATGCATATTTTTGCATATATTGCTGATATTGCGTGTTTCCGCATATAAAAAGAATTATCCGGATTAATGTCTTCCTCTACGGTCTATAACAACCAGATTGGGGACGTGGTTGAAAGCAATTATGTATTATGCTCAAAACTTTTTTCAATTCCAAGATGTGGTAACAAGATTCAACAGTGGGTAATTTAAGTTAATTGATATTGCCATAAATAAGATGTATTTTGTGGACCGTAACTTAAGTGAACAAACAAAAATTAAGGATTTAAATTTATTGTCTTAAATCCTTAACTGCTTGCATATTTAATTTAAATTGTTTTCGAAAACAGCGCAGTGAAAATGAATGTACCACAGAGAAACTATCAGCATTTAATCATGCACCTATCACTTCCGTTTTATTTTGTTTTGAAAACAGGCAGTAAACTTTTATTTTGAAAAAATGTGGGGTAAAATATATCTCTAAAGGCTTTTAAAAAAACAAAATCAATAAACATTTGATTCGTATGTAATTGAAATTAGTTTCGCACTTTGCTTAAGCAAGTGACACTTTCAAAAAATTTAACAAAAAGTTTTCTTTAGTTCAATATGTTTTGACACTTATGAGTAACATGTATTCGCACAGTTGCTCAAGCCAGCTTATGCATATTTTAGTTAGGCCTTTACAAGTGACTAAATTTACATGATTGTCTTACTGATTCTTTATATATTTGTGTTTTTTTGTCACTAATAAAAAAATATAAGATAATTTTAACTGCAAATTTTTTAAATTTTTAGCGCATATATTCCTATTTTTAGTGCATTTTTTATGCGCATAAAACGCGATTTTAACTGCATAAAATTCGGGGCCCTGATAATGACAATATAAATATATACATGTATATATATATATATATATATATATATTTTAATACCTTTTTTATCTATGGTAGCACATAACTAAATCTTCTCTGCATAGACGGCTTTCGGCATGGCTCAAGGCCGGATTTGGTAACCACAGAAAAGAAAATCCTTGCGGCTGGCAAGGAATATGGTTAGTTATTTAAAATTACGGTTAGTTATTAATTAAAATTAGCTAACTAAAGCTTAACCTTAAATTAACAGGAAAAAATATATTTTCCTTATTTATAGTTTTAAGAATATGTATTTAAATACACTTCCTTTCATTTTCCTGTACACGTTTGCTTTTATACCCTGAAAGAAATGTCGATAGTAAAATTGTACTTATTCCCTATTGACTTTGTCACCAGTACTACTGACAACTTATACCCCAGGCAATGCTTTCTACTGTAGACATTTACATGTGCTTGTCATTGAGAATCCACTAGTGCCATTAGTACTATTGACTAGTTGGTTGTTATGGAACCACCAAAAATATGTATGTTTGTATAAACTTATGTTGGATATTAAGGATTTATATCAGCCATTTCTGCTGCTGGGCTTAATGAATAACAATTTTCCGTAATTTTAACTAAATATAATAAAATTCAATAAATTTTGCCTTAATCTCAACGAATAACTGATTAATCTATATGATCTTAAACTTACACTATAATCTATAAATATAATTAAATGTGAATAAATCTAATGAAAATTTATAGTCATATGGCTATTGTCATGTAATTTGTATGTGGATAATTGGTTTGTAACGAATTTTAGTTGCACTTCCCCCTATTTTCATTTTTCTGTTTATAATTTTTGTTTACAAAACCCCGAATATTCGTTTCGAAAAGTCCGTCATTCGTATGAATTGTGTTTCTACCAACACTTAGTACGAACGTTGTTTTTAAATTGGTGGTTAGTGTTTTACCAATAGCAAATTAACTTAACAATTTAACTATTTGACTATTTTCAGTAGCTCATACTTATTTTTATGTATTGCATATTAGAGCGTTAAATTGTTTATATTAAAATGTAAATTAAAGTAGACTGGCAGCCAAGTATGGAGTTAAGGTGGTGGTGGCCAGTGTTAATGTTTAGTGGTTTGTGGTGGTGCTTTGGTAATACAATGTTATTAACTTTATTTACACTTAATAAATCATAATGGTTTATGGCTGTTTTGAATAGTGTTTTAATGTTGCTACAATTTTTTTTTTATAATCTTAAATTCTTTGGTAGATTTTAAGTTGTATAGCACAGGGCTAGTAAGTACAGTTGAATGTAGGTATAACGAAAATCCGGGCTAAAACTACAACGTTTTTTCTTGCCACAATTGATCTTTTATGTTTTCTTGCATTAACAACCACCCCCAGCGAATTTATATGCGAAATTTTTTGGTGGTTGCAAATTGTATGGCCTATTTCACCAATTCTATTTTAATATCAATTCACACATACATATTTCAATTAGTTTTTCATGCAGGCGAATTCATTACAGGTAATACATATCGGTACTACGACATGAACAACTCGTACAAAAACCACAAGCTGTTTTTGTAAAATCATTGTACAATGTTAAAACCATAAACAAAACAGAAACAAAGATAACAGACAAAATGTTGACAGTCAACATTTATAAAGTTAAACAAATTAAGTTATTAGCAGGGCTTTTAAGATCACCTGTTATCAATTCGCCTTGGTTCAAACTTTAAACTTAAATTGATATTTTAATAGAATTGGTGAAATAGACCCTTACCCTTTTATAAGGGTGTCCCCAGATACGTCAATAACTTGAAATTAACACAATTTTTTTTTTTTAAGTGGATACAAATTTAATCAACGTTCATCAATAAATCTTCGATTAAAAATCGGACTTAACCTCTAACGGCCATTTTCAACAAGTTCGGTTAAAGCTAACTTTCAATTAAAGTTCCGGTTACCAATATGTTTTGACAGCTATAACCGATAGTTAATTATAACCGAACTTGCTGAAAATGGCCGTAAATAGCAAATATTATTTATATAGTAAAATCTAACGTAGTATGTATTTGTTATACTGCTCATCGACTGTAATAAATTAAAGAGATTTTTATTGAAATTGAATGTTCTTTAAAGGAAACCAAAGTGGTTTGCTTGGCAATGACTCATATTTAAGTGAAGTATAAAAAATATGTTTTCATATTGATTAAATAGCGGCACTTGCTTTAAAAAAAAACTTGAAAAAGTTCACTAGAAAAAATTATATACTTTTTCTAAACAAGAATAATATTTCCATATTAATGCCGAAATGGCCTGTACTGGTCGTAAGTATAATTTTCTTGTTTTTTTAAAATAAATTTTATTTGGCTGGGCATAAAAAATCTTAAAGAAACAAGATAACAAACAACTGTCCATTCTATATTGTAAAGATAATAATAAATATAATAATTTCAATAATTTTGTTAAATTTTTATTATTTTTTTTTTAGGTTAATAGCAGTTAAGTTTATAAGGCGGGTGCTAAAATTTACAAAAAGATATTGCCAATAAATGTATTCTGAATAGGCCAAAACATAAACATACTTGTATATAAGTTTATCTTTCTTTAATTTCGAAATTTGCTGAAGACAATTGCACCGTCCGAACATAAAAACGTATGCCGTATGTACGTTGCCAAATTAGAATATAATATTTTTTAGAAGCGCACGTAACGCTGGCACAATCGTGAAAGCTTGTTAACGTCATACTTTGACATAGATTAAAGCCCCAGTTAGCTGACAGTAACGTTGCAAATCAGCTGCTTAATTTTGTTGTATGTAAAGCAATAAGTAGGATTATAGTTAGCAGTTAGATGTAACGGGGTTATCCCCGTATTCATAAACGATTATTGAATTTAACAAACGTTTTTAAGGACAATTTTCATAGTAAATATGTTCTTTTAACCTTTAGGCAGAATCAGTCTTTACTTTCTGTTTCTGTTCTGTTCCGTGCCGTTCTGTTACGAAACTGTAATAGTTGCTTTTTCTGTAGTAACTCATCAGCCATTTATGACAAATTTATTAGTTTTGCACCGTCCATTGTTTTATTTTTTTTTTTTTTTTTTTGGCTGTCACTAACAATAACTTAACAAGTTTTTGATTTTAACAAACTGAACCGCAAAGGAACAGAAAAACTAATAAATTTCAAAGATTTTTTTAATAACAAAAACAAATCAGCTGATTCGTAACAGAACAGAAAGTAAAGACTAACTGAGCTTTAAAGCTATAGCAAATAGATTTTTCTTACTTTTTTACTGTATGGTTACATTACTGTTCCTGTCAGCTTACTGGGGCTTAATTCTACTTTTTATGTTACTTACGATAATATTGTTATACAGGCAGGCGCATAATGAACGATATGATTTAATAAGTAAATACATTGTTTTTTTTTGGTTTTTTTTAGAATTAACTTTAAAAAAAAATGATGATAGAAAGACTCAGCACAAAAAAAGAACCAAAGTTGCTGAGTTTTATTTTTAAGATCAGCATTCGATTATTTAGAACATTAAATGCACCCATTAAAGCGTACTATACACTACAATACAAGTCTTACGTATTGCATAATACTTTGTAATATAGAAATCTAATGATTTTTGTTGCGAATGTCAAAATTTCTAATTTATCATTACAGTTTGTGTTCTCACTGTCACACATAAATAAGCTTTTGTTAAAATGCAACCCTGATCAAATGAAAAGTATTATTGTTTAGAAAAATTTAAAAAAAAAAACATTAAGCATAGGATGTCAATTTTTTTTTTTTTTTTTTTTTTTTTTTGTAATACCTGTAATTTTCATTACACATTGCATTTACACTTTTACATATTACTTGAGCTTTTGACATGTATTAAAACAAAGTAAATATAATAGCGTAAGTTGCCTTGATTTTTCTTGATATTCAAGAATTTTCATTAATCATCAAGAAGCAAATAAACATATCGCACTTGTTCAATAATAGTGCATTAACTCAAAATTTTATTTTTTTCCACTTTTTGGAAAAAAAATCATTACGTACACAGAAAAAAAAATAAAAATTGATTGATGACTTGATTAAACGTTTAATTCACTTGATTCAATTTTTATTAAAACTGATTTTATTTTTTATTAGTGATTAATCACCTTTATTGTGAATAGCGTATTAAAAATACGCCTACGACTGTTTGGTAATAGATTAAAGGAAAAAGTTCACGTTCTCTTTAATCTATTACAAAACAGTCGAAGGCGTATTTTAAATTCGCCAAACACAATAAGGGTGAATGTTCTGTTTCCAGGTGACAAACAATTGATTGTGTAGAAAAATGTATATGAAAATCACTCAGGTTTTATAAGTGCTTTTCATATAAATTTTTAACACAATCAATTTCTTGTCACCTGGAAACAACGCATAAATTGGTGAACAATTTTGGAGAATTTTTTCTGTGTAATATTCATACGCATAGTATGGTGTGGAATAACTTAAAAAAAGATCACTGGAACATATTTTTTAGAAAATGACAAACAGGTTTCGGTTTATGTTAAGGGCATTCAATAACGGGCAATGCTTGAAAATTATTTTAAAGACAGAGGTAGAGAAGTTCTCAAAATTGAGTGACCACAGCTCACACAGCTCGTCCAACTATGGCTGTCTTTTTTTTTTTTTTTTTTTTGGCGATCAAAACATTGCTTATACGCCACCTTATATATAAAATAATACAAAATTATTTGCGTGTTATGAAATTTAAAGACAAAATAACAAAATGTGATAAATATCTATAATTTGGTTTTACTATTTTCTAAGCAAAATGAAAAACGTTTGGACGGAATTATTTGCAAAGGAAGCGTGTTTCACTCGCTTAACTTGAACGTTCTTACGACATACGATTAAATTGTGTTTTCAGCATACGATTAAGTGTGTTTTTTTCTGCAAAACAAAAATTTTGTTTATAAAACACATACATACATATCCACTAATACCTTTTGAATTCAAAACAGCTTTGGCTTAGGAGTAAATACCTTCCCCCCTTAATATGCGCTAAATATTTTTTCGTTTTCATGTACTTTATGCGTACTAACCCACCTAAACCATAAAAATAAATAAGAACAAAAGGAGAAAAAACAATATAAAAGAATAGTATGCATTCCCAAAGTGTTCTAAGGTGACGTTCATAAAGTTATTGCGCATACAACCAAGGTCACAATAAAACACTTTGTGAATTTTTTTAAGAGTGAGCCTTAATAACCCACCACTTAAATTTTGGCCGACAAACTTTGTTTTAAAACGGTCATCTTTGGCAGGAATGCACTTTTATATATGTACATAAAGGGTCTTTCATTAAGCGCTTAATTAAAGAGAAAACCGTAACAACACTTGTTTTTCCCCATATGATCAACACTAATAACACTGTGCTTGAAGCGGAAACCTAATTCGAGTTCGCTGAACCCATAGTGCAAACCTTTTTTAAAAATATTTTAAAAAAGAAAAATGAAATTTATTTTAGAAGAGTTTCTTGTGAAATTGGCTCGCAAACCCCTTATGAAGCGATTAACTCAAACCAGCAAAACTGGCATTGGCTCCTTTAGCACCAAGCCACTAAAATATAATTAGAAATCAAAAACGTCAAACTAAAAAAAGAATAATAAAATAAAGTCTAACTGCCTGTTTGTAGAACGCGAGCGCAAAATTGACTTGTTCAACTTACATTAAAAACAAAAACAAAATTTCAAAATTTGTTTTTGTTTTAAATGTAAGTTAAGCGAGTCACTTTTGTGCTCGCGTTCTACAAACAGGCAGTAAATTTAAAATTTAAATTTAAAAACATACCTAAATTTGGCGACAAGGCGATTCGAAAATAGTTGGCTATTTTTGATGAACCGTGAATTTGTTTTGAGAATCGAAAAAATAATGCTCTAGCACGCCAAAAAACATAACAATCAGCTTGAATGGTTACAAAAAAAAACTTTTTCAATGTCGACCTGTACAATAAGATCTGCTGGTAGTTGGAATTATTTTCCTCTGGAACTTTTTCACTCTCTTATAATGTATTTCGCCTAAAACTTAATAGAAAACTTTTGTATAAGCCGTAAGGCTATTTCTTTGAAACAGTAACTGCACATGCATTTGCAAAGCGCTGGCTATATTTTACAAGGTTGTATGTGCCAAAACAAAGATATGGAGAAAATCATATTTTTTATTTCTTATTTTTTGTTCATATTTAATATAAATTTTATAATTTTTGTTATAAAATTCTGTTTAATAGAGAAATATTTGTTATAAAAATCTTTTATTACAGAAATCTTATAAAAAATCGACTTTTAAAATGTTTGCGTTTTACTTTTCCGATTTCCAGCACACCCCTAAAAACTAAATTATGGTCCATTATTCCTTTTTTAACCCAAATATAGACACATTTAATTTAACACACAACATTAATGCTCCGACTTAATATGTAGTAGTTTTCACTATCGATACTATCGACTTAATGTTTGCAACACACAAGCTGTGTTATTTTATCTATTACAAAAAACGACTTAGGCGTTAACGACAACGCCTTACACAATAGGGTCAACTATTTAATGCAACGTAGAACTTTGTTATTTTTAATAATTTGAAAAGAATTTAAATTGAAATTATAAATGAGTATGTTATTTCTTACATAAATTTATTTTAGTAATGGCAGTTAAAACTATTTTCGAAAGTATGCAGTAGTTTTATGGGAGCTATCGTCAAATATGGACCGATACCATTAAATTTAAAAACATTATTTGCGTTGTCAATCTAAAAACCAACATATAATAAGTAAGAAATTATATAAAATGAGTTTGGGAGTTTCATGAAATTATCTTCAAAACTGTAGTACATACAACTTTGCTGCTGAACTTTTGGTCACATGTAACATACAACTTTGAAACACTGTTGTTCAAGGCGGACAAGGACGTGCTGGCGTCTCTGGATTAACAATAAAAGTTGTAAATTGTCCCTTGCAAACAAAAAAAGTACTAACTGAAAATCAAATAAAAAAATTGACATACAACCTTGTAATATTGAGCCAGCGAAATGTATATTAAAACTGATTTATTGTCGACAATTTTTACACAGCTGGGATTCTTTGTTTTCTTTTTTATTGGTTGGGGAACCAATAGACGAAACTGTTTTAAGGGTTAATTTTAATTCTTTTTATATGTATATTTTTAAGAAAAATTCTTTCCCAGCTATACCAAGAATTAGTAGAGGCCTAGTACAAGGCCTTATTTAGTCGACACAAGTCCTCCTCGCCGCATTCCATACTTGTTAATTTTTTCCACAGGATGTCACTGGCAGCAAGCCCTTCCACACTTCCTTTAATAACATCTTTGTTCCCTTCCAAAAGAAGGGAGTAAGGAAGGTCACTAAAGAAATTAAACTGAACGAATTCATTTCTACCTTCTTTCAAAAATAAAATTATCCCTCCTAGAAGGCAGGAAATCATACGAAGCGAATCTTTTAGAAAGGAGTATAGAGCCCTTCAAAAAGATCTGGCACTTGCGGTCCCTTCAATATTTACCGCTGGGTAATTATTAAAATATTTTGTAAGATGAGATAAACCACTGTTTATTGTTGATGTGTTTTGTTTAAACTTTGATATTATTACAAGTAGAACTGTTGCTATAAGTCTTATACGTTTAACAGTTTTATTTGGTTTAATATTTTTAGTTTTTCTAAAATCTTTATGGATGAAGTATCCTGATGATCTGGCCTAAGCAACCAGTGAAATGCGCAATAAATTTCAAGTGTTTTTATCAATAATAAAAACTGGGAATTAAGCACGAATAACAAAATCTTTTGAAATTAATATTTTAAACCTATATGTGACGCGCAAAATAGAAAGGGACCTAAGGGTTTTGCCATTTTAAAGATTTAAATACGTGTATCTTTGGTGTACCATCAATGAGCGTGTTGGTATTGGTCTCATTTGAAAGCGACACATCTCAACCTATTTGGTCAACCTTGAAAACGCGCGTAGGTCGTCCCTACCTCTTGTTTTGTGTAGTTGGTTTTTACTGTTCCCTTTACCTTACTGGTCCCTTTCTCTATGCGCTGTCACATATTCAGGCAAACTTATTTGTAATATCTATATATATAAAATTGGATGTGTGTGGGTATGTATGTAACGTATGGACTCCAAAACGGCTGGGCCGATTTTGATGAAATTTTTAGGGAATCTTCAGAATATTCAGGCGGGTGACATAGGGAAGTCTGATTTTTGATTTTCGGTCTGGGGGCGGAGGGGCGTGGCAAAAACCATAACTTGAGAACGGCTGGACCGATTTGAACGATTTTTTCTTTAAAATGATCGCCATGGTCTAACTTAGATTTACATGGAAAGAAAATTTTGCCCCGCACACTTTTACGCCCACTTTTTTCGATTTACCTAAAATCAGAAAACGGCTCCATCGACTTGGCTAATTTTTCTTTCAAATGTTCGTATTAATCAACTTTAAGTTTTAATCGAAAGAAAAATTTACCACGCCTACTTTTACGCCCACTTTTTCTATTAAGCGCATAAGTTGAGAACGGCTTGACCGATTCAAACGATTTTTTCTTTAAAATGATTGCCATGGTCCAACTTAGGTTTTTACGGAAAGAAAATTTTGCCACGCCCACTTTTTTCGATTTACCTAAAAAAAAAAGGGCTTCATCGATTTGACTAATTTTTCTTTTAAATGTTCGTATTAATCCATTTTACGTTTTCATCGAAAGAAAAATGTATCACGCTTACTTTTACGCCCACTTTTTCTATTAAGCGCATAACTTGAGAACGGCTGGGCCGATTTGGACGATTTTTTCTTTAAAATCATCGCCATGGTCCAACTTAGGTTTTTACAGAAGGAACATTTTAAAGGCCGTAAATTTCGTTTAAAGCTCAATTTAAATCGTCTGGTAATACAACAATATTTGCTTAGGGCCAGCAACGCGGACCGGGTCAGCTAGTATATTTATATTAGCCAAGATTGTTTTTTTTTTAATATGTAAATTAAATAAATAAATTAACAACAAACCATTTTTAATTTGTTAACTTGTATTTTTCTTACAGTGAATCGCACATCCCTGGTTTTAACCCAATAATTTAATAAGTATTTGAGCTACAAAAAAATTTAATTACATTTGTACACCAATTAATCGATTAGCCCCTAGTAATTAATTAAAATATTTATGAACTTTTTTTGTAGGTGCTAATGGTATACAACAAGTATTTAATTTATTGATTTAATACAAAAGTTAATTTGCATGTATTACAAATGCTCAGCTGGCGTACTACATTAAAAGTACAATAAAATTAGTAAAAATTAGTATTAGCTTTAGTGTAAATTTATTATCAAATTGGAAGAAGAAAAAACAAAGTTATGTAAAAAGGTAGATGTAAACAAATGGTTTTATTTTACACACAAAAACACATAATAAACTACATACATATGTTATTAAAATTGTTACCAATTGATAGCTGAAAACAATAATTAATAAGAACATTCACCCATTTATGACTGACGCACTTAATTATGTGTTTTGTCGCCGTCAGTTGCTTAAATGTGAACTAATTTTCATATAAATTTAGTATGCTTTTTTTGTAGGATAAATAAATCATTTTTAATTCTTATAGAGTATATATATATACTCACAAATCCATAATATGAAGTCTAAATGGTTTGTAACCATGTTCGGTAAAAAAGAAGCCCCCTTATATTTTTCAAATATGAGAAACGCAAAAAGAAGCAATTTTAATAGTTACTTTAAACGAAATCTATTTTGTAAGTATGTTTGTTTCAAAGTTATATTTACATAAATTTGTGTTTCGTTTGCTAAGACATTTTAACATTTACTACATGTTTTATAAACTCACAGGCGAAATGTTAATTTAAAAATTCCACGGAAAACTCGTCCTTTATTAGTCTGTTCTTCGGGTGTAATTTATATCTGCATGTTCATATGTATGTGCGCTTTATGATTTTACAGGTTCTTCAAGTAGGGTGAGAATTAATTTAATATGTTTCTTGCAGGCTTTTATGTCATTCCTGAAATTAAAAGAAAAGACAAATTAGTAAAATTCCAATTATTTATTTTTAAAATACGTAATAAAATATAAATAAGAACTTTTAAAAAAAAAAATTTTTAAGAAACGCTTTTCTTAAAAAAAAAATTTTGCCCCCACCCCTAGATTTTATACTGCCTACGCCCATGTATTCGTGTATTGTCATCGGGAATATGCATGCCTGCAAAGTTTCATCCATTGAGTAAAAGGCGGTCAAAAAAGCATTTTACCAAAAAAAAAATGTTTGCACCCACCCCCCACCCCCTAGATTTTATCCCGGCTACGCCCATGTATTCGTGTATTGTCAGGGTATATGTATGCCTGCAAAGTTTCATCCATTTGCATTTAGTATAAGGCGGTTAAATTAACGTTACAAGATTTGATTTTCCGAAGTGAAGCTAAAGAAAAGGTTTTAAAAAAATGTTGCCCCCTAGATTTTATCCTGGCTACGCTTATGTATTCGTGTATTGTCATCGGGAATATGCATGCCTGGAAACTTTCGTCCATTTGCATTGAGTAAAAGGCGGTCAAAAAAGCATTTTACCAAAAAAAAAATTTTTGCACCCACCCCCCACCCCCTAGATCTTATCCTGGCTACGCCCATGTATTCGTGTATTGTCATCGGGAATATGTATGCCTGCAAAGTTTCACCCATTATAAGGCGGTTAAATTAACGTTACAAGATTTGATTTTCCGAAGTGAAGCTAAAGAAAAGGTTATAAAAAGGAAAATAAGTACAACAAAAACGGTTTTAAACAGGTAAAGCCTAATTAAACAAAATTCTAGCTCCTATATCCCTGTTTTTGAATTCACTAGTTGTTAAACATTCCATTTATTCCTAAACCCCATTCCATTAATTCCTAAACAGCCGACTAACTTTTAATAAAACAATTACGTTGCGTAAATAGCTACATACCCGTAATTATAATTTAGTCAGATTATAACTTATTTAACGAAATAATAAAAGTAAAAAGTTTTATAGCAAATTAAATTAAATTGTAAATAACGTGATTTAAAGCAATTTTTTATTTTATTTTAAACACGTAAATAACATGTTAGCAACAACATGATTGATAAAAAAAAATCATATTTTATTTACCAATGGTATACATATACATTTATATGTACATACATACAGAAGAAAGTTGAGACATGGAATACGGAGTGATTCGCATGTTTTATTGTAAAAAGACTACCACCATTCCGTAAACTTTATTTTTAAATACATACAAAATACCTAACCTTCTAAGGAAATGACAATAGTTGCCTGTCATTTCCAGTAATAACGGGAGACTACTCCATAAGCTTTTTTTAATTCTACTACATATTAACTAACCTATAACCTTAAAACTTGTCTGCTAAATTCTGCATACATACTTTAACCTTGTGATTTCGAAATAGTGTAAATACTAGGAATGTGCAGAATAAAAAGAAACTTGTAAAAGAAAATAAATTTTCAAACGTTTTCATTTACTTATCATGATTTTGATTAATCGAAATCAAGAATTTTATTTATCAAACAGACAACCAGCCAGCAGGACGGATGGACACATTAAGATCGACTCAGAATGTGATTCTGGGTCGATTGGTATGCCAATATTTTTATGACACATCAGCACAAACTTATAATACCCTTTCCACTATGTTGGTGTGGATACAAAAAGTCAAACCTGGGGTTTGCACATGCAAGTGCGAGTTCGTACAACTCGATAATAAAATGCTATTAACTTCTAAGTTCCGTCTTGAACGTTCACAAAATCCCTGAACAAACTGAATTATTAATGAAATCCATTACCGAAAGTTTTCGTTGGTTAAAATAACTGCCTGTTTAACGATTTCGAACGTCAACGTTCGCATAGAAAATTACATTTAAAACAAAAACAAATTTTCGAATTTCGTTTTTGTTTTAAATATAATTTTATATGCGAACGTTGACGTTCGAAATCATTAAACAGGCAGTTATTTTATTTATTTATTTATTTATAGTTAATCTGTGTAACTATAAATAAATAAATAAATAGTTATTTTAACCAACGTTAACAGGCTATACATTTCTTAGTTAAGTTTATATGCATATATGTATTAAAAATAACCATCTTACTTAAACCTTTACCGAAATATAATTTTACTCTTATAAATTTAGAAGAATAATTAATGTAAATTGAAACAGGTGTGATTGCAGACCCATGTGTCTCAGTTAATGAATGAAAGGAAATGGAGTTATTAAAATTATAAAAAGAGTGTGAAAATAATAATTAATGTAACTTTTATGCCGCAATAATAGCATTCATATTTATATATTTAACTACTTTACTTTAACACCAAATTTTGAAGAACGTTTGAAGTTCCTCTTTCTAATAGTGAAGGGCATCATATGGTTGGTCTTGCCTAAGAGTAATTTCATAATCGTTTTAGAAAAACGTTATGATGTTTTCCAAAACATATATCTAATTTATTTTAAATAAAATTTTAAGGCTCAACTACATGACTGGATGGTGTCGAATGCTTTCTTGATAAATATCTCCAAGACTAAAGCCATCATGTTCCGTAATATGAACCGTAATGTTGTTCATCCTAGGAAATTGGTAATGTAATCATAACATACACTAACTCTATTAAGTGTCTTGTTGTACTTGACCAATATCTTAATTTTGACGAACATATTGATACCATAGCATCTCGATTGACTTTTGGACTCAGGAGACTTTATCATTGTGGTCTATATCATCCAGTTATAGTTAAGTATATTCTTACACATTAACTATTAATGTCTTTTTGCTATAATCTTCGTAAAATTAAGCAAATTGTAAAAAGGAATTGTAAGATTTGTTTATGGTATCGCGTATAGTACATCACATGCTGTAATTTTTTTTTCTTCGCAGCTCCTTCATACAATATTTACGTCTACGTAATTTGTTGTTCATTTACAAAGTAATGAACCAAATGAACTACATATATACAAAATTTATATTTTCCAGATCTACAAGAAATCCTCAACTGATTATTCCTCTTGTATCATGCTCACTTTTTGAACGCTCATTTATTGTTAGGATAGCTAGATATGGTCTACGTACTTTCTCTATATGATATGAACTTTTTAAAAAACGGCTTTTACTACACCGACAGGAGTCTGGCAATTATTATTTATTTTTTTATTTTTTCTTTTTTCGTTCATTATTTAACTAGGGTTCATGATGAATTGTAAGTTTAATTTTTACCTTTTGTTTTACTGAATAAGGAGAACATATAACTTCCTATATTTTTATGTAAAGAAATGTAAAAAAAAAAAACTGTGTTTAAGGATGCTGGGACGTTATTGTCGGTATGGATAGTTTTGATTTTTAAATCGCTTTCCTTCACATAACTGATTCTTGTTTTTTTGCCTTCACTGATAAGCTCTTTGGGTATTAGGTTAATAAACTGAAATTTTAAAGGATTGCATCGTATACCCATAACCGTAATTTTACTTTTATAAAGAAATCGTTTTTCCCTTATTCATTAGGGGTGTCTCCGTTTTGTTAAGAGATTACTATACGCATACTAGTATTAATATCCCACTGGTGCCCCTTTACAAGCCTGAAATATCTCATGAATAATTTTTCTTTGAATTTTTTTCTTTTGATTCTTTTATTGTAGAATGATACAACTTAGTTTATAAACGTTGTTATACTATTTTTAAGACAAAAAGTATGAAAAATTCCAGTAATGCGCTTTGGCCTTGAAGGCTTTTTGTATTACAAGCAATAAATAAATAAAAAATATATGATATGCATAAGCTGGCTTAAGCAACTGTGCAAATACATGCTAATCATATGTGTCAAACCTTATTGAACTTTCGGAAACTTTTTGTTAAGTTTTATGAAATTGTCATTTGCTTAAGCAAAGTGAAAACTGATCGCACATTCCGTACGAAATCAAATGTTTTTGATTTTGTTTTTGTTGTTTCAGGGATTGTAAATAACGATTATTGTTAAAATTATAACTTAAAAAATCAAACTAAAAGAGAAGTTATAATCCTTATTGTTATATGGACTTTCTTTAGATGCATTAATTTTTATTATTTTAAGTTTTATTCAAAAACTCAAATTTGCCGATTATTTTCTGAGTTTTATTTATTGTTAAGGAAACAAAAATTATTTTTGAGTTTTATTTTCTCAGAAATAAAAAATAATGTGAAAACAGCACATACATTTTACTGCCTTCCTTATTTTCTAAGCAAAAAATAAAGCTCAAAATGTATAAGTAAAACTCAAAAATAATTAAATAAAGCTTAAGAAATAGATTTTATTTCTGAGGAATAAATAAAACTCAGAAAATAACATTTATTTTCTAAGCGAACAAAATTCACGAAATAAGGATTAAAAAGTAATTTTCAAAATAATACTTATAACCTTGACGGTCCCTGGTTTTTACACCACAATATTGGAGAGGGTATTATGCATTTGTGCTGATGTTTGTAATAGGGATGTAAAGATACGAATTTTTGTCGATACGATACCGATAATCAAAAAGAAATATCAGCGATACAGATACCGATACGAATATTAAATTTAAATTCAAGGTTATATTAACAAAACTCAAGTAGAGTAATTTTTTATTATACAAAATTACAGTGTAATAGATAATTAATATTTAAAATTAATATTAATAAGATTTAAAAAAAAAAAACAATTTATTTTAAACTTTTGCAGACATAGACGATTTCACAAATCCGTTTGAAGCAAACCTGCAGTGGAAAATTGTCTCTCAGATGCGACAGAATTAATTTGAAAATTTAGGTATTTCTAAGCCATGTTTGTAAATTTGGCTATAACATTTCATTACGCCAGTAAACAAGCGTATATGCCTTTCTAATAAAATTAGAAGTTCTAAGGTATCTCTAAACTACTTCTAAAGCTGTACCAAAGCGTAGGATAGTCAGAGGACAGTCCTTCCCGAAATTTTCTTATAAGACTTTCACAAACGCTCCAAAGTCGCTCGGAAAGCGTTTATGTAAGACGCCAATTTTTGGTACTCTGATCTATTCTGCATCTCAGTTTATTCATTCAATTTTTTTCTAATAATTTTCGAATACTGTTAACTAGCGGAATAGCGTTAGGCATTGTAGCAGTGTCTATGATAATGGATGTTGTGGTATATTCGAAGTAACTCAAAATTTGATTTTTATTCTCCCAAAATTATTAAAAATAAGCAGAAAAATCTTAAAACGTACAAATAAATACAAGATTTATATATAAGAGAACACTATGATGCAAAGCAAAACGACTTAAGCTGCAGGTCCACAAGAAGCGTTGAATGCGTTTATGCATCTGTCCAAAAAGTATTAGTGTAAAATTGTATTGACAATTTACACAGCAAACGCGTGGAATGCCTATACGTATCGAAAGCATGAAGTATGATTACATTCTACTTAACATGTGCTTGAAAAAACGTCAAATAAGTAACATAGAACGCGTGGTGAGAAGCTCCAGCTTAAGAATTAAAAGAAACTTTTTAGTATTCTGTTTGAATTTATGCTCTGCTTTTGAAAATGTGTTATAGCTCTTAGTCGTAATGCACAAAATTAACATTAAAAATTAAATTGTTTGTTCAAAAAAAACTATAAAAAAAGAATCGTCGTATCGCCAGTAAATATCGCCGATACCGTTTTCGGTATTCGTTACATCCCAAGTTTGCAAACTCTTAAAATATTGGTCCTAGACCCACCTTTAAGCATACCGATCGGCTAAGAATTTCTTTCTGAGTAGTATTAACGATATCCATCCGGCTGGCTGACTGTCCATGTAAACCTTGTGCGCAAAGTAAAGGTCGAATTTTTTGGGAAAATTTTATGAAATTTGGTACACTGGTTCTAATTCGCACAAGGATTTGGTCCAAACTTATTTTATTGGATTCAAAATCATCAAATTTTTTTGGAATCGGACAATATTTGACCATAGCTCCCATACAAATACTGCACCCAAAAATAATTTTAATGCCACAACTTCCTTTTAAAATTAGTACTAGCAACTATGTCATAAACAAATTTTGTCCGGGTAGATCCAAAACTAACGATAGGTCACAAAAAAAACCCCTTATAAAATCCCATATAGATGAAGTTATCTAAATAATATTCGGCACAAAGAACTTTTACATGAATCTTGACATAATAACATAATTTTGTTTAGGCGGGACCATGATTGCCCATTTGGTCTCAAATAGGTTACAGTAGCAAAAATTGTTTTCTATACTGTGCTGTTGTAGGGTATCATATGGTCGGGCTTGCCCAACTCATGCATATTATAGTTGGGCCTTTAGTTTGAATATCAATTCTATTTACCCCCAAATTCACCAAGTTCAGTTATAATTAAATATCAGTTATAGCTGTCAAAACATATTGTTAACTGGAAGTTAAAGCAATACATAGTTAGTTTTAACTGAACTTGGGGGTTAATAATGAATTGTATTTTGGGACAAATGTAATTAGAACTATCACTATGATAAATATTTTCCATTTAAGTAAATAAATTTCATTAAAAACTTACCCACTTCTTTCCATAAATATGTACATATGTGAATTTCATGAGTATTATTTGTATTAATTCCTTAAAATATTGTGGCACCGTGAAGTAATTAGGTGGTATCTTCTTCTTTATTGTTATAAGAGCAAAATTGTTTTCTTATGTACTTTTGTTTAATTGCCATTACGTTAAATAAAATATTTTATTTTGTAACATTTTGTTTTTCCTGTTTCTTTAATATTGCTGTTCTTTAATGTCTATCCAATTACATTGTATATCTGTAATCATTTCTCTAACCCAATTCAGTTGGGAAATTATACCTTTATATTAAATGAAAAGAAAAGTTAAGCATTAACGTATCTGTTTAATTGGTATTTTATACGACTTACTTGCTTAAGTATTATAGCAATGTATACAAGTGAGTTGTGGTGTATGAGTTTATTCTGGAGAAATTAGGCTGATGCTATATCACAGTAGTAGACACATACATAGATGAGATTTCTTCTTTTTTCTTTGTTTTCTTACGGTTGTTGGAATTATTTTTTCATTTGGTGTTTGTGTTTTAGTGTTTTTGAGTGTTAAGAAAAGCATTCATTCAATTTAACAGTTCTAGTGTGGATTATGAACACAATTGTCACTTCTTAATATGGATTATTTTACACAAAAATTCTTCACTTTAATTAATGCACAAACGACACTTACAAAACAAAACATAAGACAGTTAGTCGACATTATTGTGGTAATATATACACATCCATACATACATTTATATATCTTATATACATACATACATATTTTTTATGTGGTTTTCATTTTGCAACATTTTTCCTTTTGCTTCTTAAATATGAACAAATTAAAAGCTTTAATGCTTTTCGAGTAAAGTCTTATACAAGTGGGTTTAACTACATTAACGTACTCTTAGATATAATAAAGTTATTTATAGATAAAGGAAAAGTATCCTTGATAATTATCATTTAAATAAAAGTTTATTCAAAACATTTAAGGTTAGAAACTAAAAGTATAAGATAAATTAAATATATTTAGTTAGCCGCAAAGCTTTGGTTATAATTTTGATAAGTAGATATTGCAAAATATTCAAAAGCCGTTTCAAATGTGCTAAAAGTTTACATACATATGTACATAGTAAGCTGCAAAGTCTTTGCTTTAATTTGGAAAAATATTAAAAAATCGTTTCCAAAATTTTAAAAGTTTCTAAACAGCATAATTGCTAGATTTTTTTTTTTTAATTTTTAGTTTATTTTAAAGATTTTTTTTAATTTAAAATCGTTTAGAAATAATTGTTTTAAAAATTTGTTAGGAATTTTTTAATGCTTTACAATTAAGTTTTAAACTCAAAACAGACTTCAATACTTGCCTAGGGCTATTAACAGCTTGTTAGTTGAAGCCAAATTAGTTGCTCGTTTATTGCCAATAGTCGGTCAAGCTCGCTTCCGACCATTTTCTGCGTATAAGCTTAAATTTGTTAACATTTTAGCTCTTTTCAATTTCAGCCTCAATGTAAGCTTTAATCTGTGCATGCAACATTATGTCCTGAAAGTTGTATTTGTTATTAGTGCTGTAATTGTAGAATTCATTAAAAATTAAACCAATTTCTCTAAAATACCAGACAACAAAACAAAATATTCAAAAAACGATGATAGATAAGTGAAACCTGCTTAAAATTGTTTTGTGCGCGTACTTGAAAATAAAAAAAAATTAAAATAAAAGGAAATTAACGTGCCGCCAGGCCTGTCAATGAATTACATACTACATTTTTGTTGAACATCATGTAATTAATTTGCTGCTTAGCGACCCATAATTTTTGCTTGCATTTCTTTTCTTTTTGAGTTTTGGTTTTTACGAAAACACACAGTTAAGTTATTTCAAAGTTACTTGTTACGAAATATAGGAAATAATTTCACTTTTGTCCAATTTTGTCTACTTTCTTTACACTGCATTTTCAACCTTATCACTTACTGTTAAGAAAATAATAATACTTGCATAATAACTGGAGTTTTGTTTCTAGTTTCTGTTTAATTTCTTGCGGTTTGAGTATGTTGTGAAATTAAATTATCCGTATTATAAATTGTGTAGAATGTGAGCGATTAATGCAAAATATTTTAATTACATATTATGTACTTATATTTAATTAAAAAGGGTTATTATTTGTAAATTTCATTTTTAAAACCAACAGAATTTTCACTCAACTATTACACAACATCTATATACATTAGAGCGACTCACCAAAAAAAGTGCTCGATGTACCCTCCTAAAAATAAACCTTGGACTTTTTTAAGATGACATTTTAAATATTTCGGGTCCATCTTGACCTCTCGTGAGCTGGACCAGTTTTAAAAAGGGTTTATTTTTGTATGTTTTGTTAATTTGTGAATCTGTTCCCTTACCAACATATACAAATTGGGTATCGTAAGAATCGTAAGAAACTGTATATACAATTTTTCCATGGACGATCATCCATGTCCTTTTTTTAAGGATTTTCTGTAAAAATAACGGTTTTTTAATTTTTTTGTTCGGGTTTGTTTGTAATAAAAGTGCCAAATTAACATATTTTATTCTTTAGTCGATTTAGTTAAATACGTGTCTCAGCTTTTTTTGAAATTCGTGCTAGTTCGCGTTTTGACAAAAATGCAATGGGGTGGTAACCCTTCGTTTTATATAGGGCAATATGGGTATCAATTTTTTTCTTTTGCCAAGTACATCATCTTTGTATGTAAATAATTTAGATTTTTGCAAATTAGATGCATTTTACAAGGTGCTCTGGAATATATATATAAATGCAATTTTGTAGTAACTCTAATATGATAGCGAATATAGTTTCTAGATCATGTATGGATGAAAATAGGACTAAAGAAAGAAAAAACGACTTGAATTTTTTTTATTTGCAAAAAAAAATATGCCGCCAAAAAGTCGTGGATCATTTCTTTTTTTCTTTCTTTAGTACCATTTTCATTCATACATGGTCTAGAAACTAAATTTGCTATCATATAAGCGTTACTACAAAATTACAATTATATATATTCCAGAGCACCGTGTAAAATGCATCTAATTTGCAAAAATCTAAAATATTTACATACAAAGATGATATACTTGCCAAAAGATAAAATTTGATACCCATATTGCCCTATATAAAACGAAGGGTTACCACCCCATTGCATTTTTGTCAAAACGCGAACTAGCACGAATTTCAAAAAAAGACACGTATTTAATTAAATCGACTAAAGAATAAAATATGTTAATTTGGCACTTTTATTACAAACAACCCCGAACAAAAAATTCAAAAATCGTTATTTTTACAGAAAATCCTTAAAAAAAAGGACATGGATGATCGTCCTTGGACAAATTTTATATACAGTTGGGCGCGCCTTAAAAAAACCTTCATTTTTAGGAGGGTACATCGAGCACGAATTTTGCTTCCATACAACTTGAGTCGCTCTAATATACATACATATAAATCGACAAAGGCAAAATAGTTTGTCAACGGATTTGAACAAAAAAAATACACCATTTGAAAGGTATTTACTTACGGAAGTGCACAATATATTTTTGTACTTAACATCTGAGGAGGTACAAAAGGATAAATTCGGTAACCTCATATCTCCAAAACTACAAAAAAAATATAATACTTATCGTTGATAATTTTTTACCCTAAGCTAATCCCGCGAGTCAAACCCGCAACCGCCGCATTGATAGACTAGATCACTACTAGCTAGCCTACAGGGGCACCTAATTAGAAAAATAAGTGTAGAGGAGTCTGGTACTTTTTTGAAATTCGGCTTTTTTGTCACCCCTTCATATTTTTTAAACCATTAATCATAAAAATAAAGATTATACAAAATTCGTGACAAATATGAAATTGGTACTTTTTCGAAATTCGAACGTTTAAGAGGTGAAATTGGTACTTTTTTTCAAAACATTGTGTTCCATGTGTTCACATATTGGTATTAAATTATGGGCTGCAACTACAACATTGAAATTATTGATACTTCAATAGAGAGAAAGAAGGGGAAATACGGGAAATTAAATTTATTTCTTTTACTTCTGTGGTACTCTGCATGATACAGTTTTAGAATTTTCTACAAAATTAAATTTAGATACATAAAATTATTATAGTCCTGACTGAATGAGAACCTATCAGATGAAAACTGTTGGTACTTTTTTGTCCTACAACTGGTACTTTTGAAATTTTCGTTAATATCTAAACTAGAAACATAAAGGGAAATCACGATGGGTAGTGCAAAGTGTGCAAACGATGCAAATGCGTGCAAAAATACATACACAACAACAAAATGTACTTATTTGCAAATTGTTCTATTTTACTTTGTTTGCACACCATGAGCAAGATTAGTAAAGTAAGTAGTGCATATTTGCTCCGTTGCAAACAATGACATATTAAGCGCCATATTGTTTTTAAGGAAACTTATAAATTGCACATTTTCGTGGGTTTTAGTATAAAATAGAAAATTTAATTTAAATTATTTAAAAAAAAAGTTATTTTAATTTGCTTTAAAATGCAGATTTTTTACATTGTACCAGAAGTTTTTAGTGGTGCCAGAATAAATTTTTAGAAAAATAGCACATTTGCAAAAAAAATAAAACTGGTATGCTCACGATCAATCATAATATGCACCGCAAGTTTACACATTGCAAATTTGCACAATGACCATCTTGATTTCCCTTATAAAATTAAACATGCACGGCTCATAGTGAATGGAAATCTGTAAGGGGGATACTTTCTTTGTTTTTCGTTAATATTGGACCTAGAAACATTAAATTAAACATGTAATGTCCTGAGTGGGCGAAAATCTATAAAAGGAATCGTTTTGATTTTTCAATTGGTACTTTTAAAATTTCCGTTAGTATTAGACGTAGAAACATAGAATTAAACATGCAAGTTCCTGCGTAAATGAGTACCTGTAGGAGGGATCATTCTGGTACTTTTTCGTCCTTTTGGAATTTTTATTTATACTAAACCTAGATATATAAAATTCAACATGCAGAGCCTAAAGAGATTGAGAAACTATAAGAAGAGGCATTGGTACTTTTTTTTAATTTTCAATTGGTACCGGAGGTTGGTCCCTCGAAAAATCAATCCACCAAGACGAAAAAACCAATGCTCGAAACATGTAAATTGGAATATTTCATATTTGCATTAATAATTATGGTCTAATTATTTATCAAATTTTCATATTTCAGAATTATAGTTTCCATATAGTTATCAGAAATTTTAAAATCATACTATAAAAATATTTGATTTTTATCAAAGCCACATAGAAAATTTGCAACAATTTTCTCAAGTAAGAGTTCAAATAATCGAAGCCATAAATGTAAAGAAGGATATTTAATAAAATAAATAAATTTTCGACGTAAAAATGCTTCAAAATTTAAGTGATCACCACCTTTATTAAAAATTTGTGCTAGTAAAATATTTACTTATAAGTTTTACCCAAACAGTGTTTTTTGTTTTTGTTTACAAAACTAATTTTTAGAAATTACTAAAAATAGAAAATTTCGCAGTTATAAGAAAATCAAAATATTACTTACCAACACATACAGTTTGCTGTGTGGTCACAGCGTTTTTAGCTTCATTTAGAATGGAAGCAACAATTTTGTTTTTCTTCTGCCTAATTTTCCCCCAAAGTATGTTACACACACATTCATACAATTTATCTTTTATTTTTCAAATAAAAATGTGACTAAAAATTAAATAAAAAAATAGAAAACGACTAGAACAGAAAGGGCAAGAAAAATACATATGTATCTAACTCAGCTGTCTATTAAGAACACACGTTAGTCATTTTCAGAGTAGGGGCATGTTTTAGAAATGAAGTGAGGAAATCAATAAAAGAAACCGTTTTTGAGTTACGCGAATATATTTTGTGCAAACGGTTAATCTCGAGAACAAGAGCTAACCTTAAAAAAAGCGGTTAGTATCACTAAATTCAGTTTACTTGAATTAGGTTAACCCCGTTTGCCCCGTTTGACAGTTAGTTACATTAGTTTTTTATGGTTTTAAGAGTTGTTCTTGTAAAGTTAATTGGTACTCAATAAATGAAATACATACATAGATAAAATGGAATATTTTTATGAACTTTCAAAACAGGATCGTTTATAAAATTATCGGTTTTAAATCCACTTTATTGCGATTTCCAAAATGTGACCGATAATTTTGTTTGTTTTTCAATTTAAATTTGTTTTATTTAATAATCTTTAAGCCATAAAAATGCCAAACTAATTACAGTATAATTGTTTATGGCACTAAGCTTATAAACAAATCTTATTATTCGGTTGAAATATTTCCGTAATTTATTCAAATTTTCCGGGCAGGCGTACACAGCCAAGATGGTGGACAGACGAGTTGAAAACTCAAAGGTCCACCGTCAGAAGGCTGTTCAATAGAGCGAAGTATACGCGCAGGGATGAAGATTGGAGTAACTTCAGGTTGAGTTAAGGGAGGTATAAGGGAGATATTAGAAGGGCGAAAAGGAATTCGTGGATTAAGTTTAGCGAGTCAGTTGAATCCGTGAATGCGATGTCTAGGTTCAGGAGAATTTTATCTAAGGACCCTGTAGTCCCTGGATTTATTCAGAGATCGGACGGCTCATGGGCGGAATCTGGCTCTGAATCTCTCTGTCTGCTTATGGAGACTCACTTTCCGGGGTGTGTGGATCCTGGGTCGGGGGAACAGGCTGTATGTGGTGACCCCTTTTCTGGTTCGGGCTCAGGCGGTGAGGAAAGGGAGACGGTGGGGGATATGATTACCTTGGATAAGGTAACATGGGCGGTAAATACCTTTGGGTCCTACAAATCGGCGGGGCCGGATGGTATATTTCCGGCGATGTTACAGAATATCGGGAAATCATCACTCCTGTTGTTGGTGGAACTGTTTAGGGTATGTGTGCTGAACTGGTACATTCCTAGGAGGTGGAGGGTAGTTTTTATTCCCAAGGCGGGTAGAACCGGTCACTCTAAACCCAAGGATTTTAGACCAATCAGCTTGTCGTCTTTTTTCTTGAAGACGTTGGTAAGAATGATTGATCTACATCTGAGGACGAAGATTGACGCCGGCATCGTCAGCGGCGCACAACACGCCTACCTTAAAGGTAGATCTGTTGAGAGCGCGTTGCATGATGTGGTTGGTTATGTGGAGCGGGGTTTGCGGACCAGGGAATACACTCTGGCGGTATTCCGGAGAAGACGGAGTTGGTTCTTTTCACTAGGAGGTACAAGGTGGAGGAGTTTAGACTGCCGGTACTGGGAGGAGTGGAGCTTGGACTATCTGATAGTGCTAAGTATCTGGGGGTTTTTCTGGACAGCAAGCTGTCATGGGGTAGGAATACTCAGGAGAGACTCAAAAGGGGTCTCAATGCCTACTATGCTTGCAGATCATCGATAGGTAGGAGCTGGGGACCGTCAGTGGTGGGATGGCTGTACACTTCGGTTTTTAGACCCATTCTTACGTATGGATGTTGTGTTTGGTGGGAGTCATTGAGATTGGCAAGTCGTAGGAACCTTCTTTCTTAGACTCAGAGGTGTGCTTCAATTGGCATGACAGGTGCCATGAGAAGTACTCCTCAGGCTGCCCTGGATGTCATTCTACATCTTCTGCCTATTTAGCAGTATGTGATGGGAATGGCGGCCAGGAGCATTCTTAGACTGAGGGAGTTAGGACTGACGAGGAATGACACTCAGGGTCACTCACGGATCCTGGGTGAGATTGAGGCTTGTGGCTATTGCCTGGGACCGCCGGGCTCCACTGATTATGTGAGCACCAGAGTGGATTTTGGTCGGTTGCCAGAGGTAATAACGCCCTCTAGGGAGAGCTGGTCGGGCAGGAGCAGATTATTTGGTGGATTTGCTATTTTCACTGATGGCTCGAAGATGGGTCTTCATTGAGGATCTGAACATAAGAAGGTCATATAGGCTTCCTGACGACTGCAGTGTTTTTCAGGCGGAGGTTCTGGGGGTCTGGAGGGCCGTGGAACAGATGAGGGACAACATTGATAGGGGCTTGTAGGTCACTATATATGTGGACAGCCAGGCGGCTCTTATGGCCGTAAGGGGCTGTTATGTGAACTCCAGGCTGGTTGATGAGTGTAGGAGGGCTCTGAAGGGAGCCTTAGGGGAGTATTTGCTAAGGTTGTGCTGGGTGCCGGGTCATTGCGACATAGGCGGCAATGAGGTTGCTGATGAGTTGGCAAGACAGGGCTCAGAGATGGGGGATCCTGACTGTGTGGAGGCGGTTAGGCCTCCATTGGGCTTCTATTTTGGTAGAATTAGGGAGTGGATACTGGGCGTGACCCTGAGGAGTTGGAGACAGTTGAGCACTTTCTGTGCCACTGTCCCAGGTTGCAGGGTAGCAGGCTGAGGTGACTGGGCAGTAGATTCCTGGTCGAATTAGGGGATGTCTCAAGTTGCGGACTCGAGAATCTGCTAGGATTTGTAATGGGGATGGCCTGGCTGCGCGAGAGGAGACTGGGTGCTAACCGCACGTAGCGCGAATTTGAGTGGGATCTCTCTTGGGGTTGGTCCTTTACCTTCTTTTCTTTCCTTTCTTTTATACATATCTTTCGGATCTGTCTTGTGCTTTCGCTGTTTATTTCACCTACTTTCTACCTTCGTAGCTATCTCTATTTAAGGCGTCACAATGGAACATATTGGTCTCTGGGTGAAGGTGTGAAGGAGACTTCACACAGGCCTTTCTACCTACCTACCTACCTACCTATTCAAATTGAAATCCGTTGTGCCAGAATAAATTTCAATTCCATAGATTATTATTGGCATAAGTGTATGAGCCAATTGTCTTCGAATATATAACGGCAGTGAACAATTAATGCAATAAAGTTTACGCAATCCAAATGATAATCTTGAAAATATATAGTTTAAATGAAAATCAAAGGTCAGGTTTGGATCAATAACAATGCCAAGTGTTTTAAGGAAACAATGGTATTCTATTTCTTCATTATTAACAAGAATCCGTTGCATATTAATTCCACACGTATTGAACGTGATAGCTTTAGACTTTTTTATATAGTTTTCATTGCACCATTTTTGTATGATATTTAAATTATGCCATAAAATCGACATCGGTGGCCCTTTGTTCCCTATAGGAATCACAGGACATAATAATAATAATATTCGACATCAAGGAGCTAATATTATTATGTTGACAAGAGAAAAGTAACTGTATATTAAAAAACAAGGGGCGTAAAATTTACCCTCAACAAATTGTCTCCTTTTAAGTAAAAAAGATTTAACTAATGAGCAAGCACTACGAGAAAATGAAAACAAAGAAGTAGGTTTATTTAGCAACATATCATGGCATATTGACTCAAAAGCTCTGCTCAAGTCTAAGCTGATTAAAACTGAAACCTTTTTCCATTCTATGGTGTTTTCTAAAGCCTGGGGGCAAATTATGGCAGTCGTGATCGAATACTTTTTTGATTCGAAAGCAATTTTAGTTCTAATTCTTTCTGTTCATACTGAACGGATCGAAATTATTTATTTAGTGTTGTAAAACATTTGTTTAAGTGTTCATAATACTGAAAAAATAATTACGATACGTTCAGTATCGACTAAAATAAAATTGCTTTCGAATCGAAAAAGTATTCGATCACGACTGCCATAATTTGCCCCCTGATTGATAATCTGAAATACACGATTGAAAACCCGTGGATTCAAGTATTTGGTCACTCATTATAATTTCCAATACCTTTGAAAAAACTGACAAGATACTAATACGTCTGAAATCAGATGAACATTGTGGATTTTTTATTTTTGGAATAGGAATTACTCTTTCTACTTTCCAGCAGTCTGGATAGCTTGAAGATGTTAAAATATTATTGTTAATATAAAGTAAGTGTCTTGATATTAAGGGAAAAATTATTTTTAGAAATTTAAGAGAGATGCCGTCTGACCCTACCGCATAAGATTTTATTCTCCGTATGGCATTCCATAAACCACCCACGTCAACACAATTAATTTCCATATTATCCAGATTAATATTTTCCTGATATAGCCCTGGTACAACATTTCCGATAGCGGGCATTATAAAGAAATCGTTGCAACTCTCAACATCAATATTACCATTGTTTTCTTCATTATACTCTATAATTCCCATATTCCTCATTTCTCTCCACAATTGTTTCTGTGAGCTTTGTGAAAATACGTTTTCAACAGGGTTGATAAAGTTGGTACAATTGTACTTTTTTTGGTACAATTCAAAACTAAAAAGTACGCTGGTACCCCCGTGACTCATTTGGTACTATTTCCAAATTTTTCAAGCCTACATATTTATAATACATATAAAATGGCAACTAGTATTTACTGTCCAATATATTTAAGCGGAGTTTATTGTTTGGTGCAAATAGTCTTGCGAAAATGCAAAATTTCGTAGCTTTTTTATGAAATCTAAGGGAAACTCTATTTTTTGTTGTTGGATTTAACAAAACAGCTATGATGGAGCATTTGCACCAAACACTGAACTCGGCTATTGTGAATAGATTTTTGCATTTGTTCATTGAACGATTGCTTACGCCACATTCTAAATTTAGTATGATGGTATTGAAAAGTTCTACATAGTAGAATGGACGAAGAAGATTAATTTGGAACGAACTCATTATATTTTCAAATATTCGTCAACAAGATGGTTGTCACGTAAAGAAATAATGAACAGAATTTTGGAACAGTGGTAACCCACTCCATTATTATTTTCTCCGAATTATTTTGAAGGAGATTTTACAAGTGCTTAATTAAATTTTATTATATTCGGAATTCCTACTCCTTTCCTGTTTCTGTAGTACATATTAAAAATTGTAAACACAATAAATTTGGAAACGCAATCCGTAGATGTTCGTATGTACATAATTTTTAAACGCTAAAAAATTTTATTTTCGCTTAAAAATCGAGATTACATTTTGAGAAAAAGACGATAAATTCTAAAAAGTGTATGAAAACGCTCTCTGGCGGCAATCAAAAATAAAAATTAATGGAAATCCCTACCCTAAAAACCGCATGATACAGGGCTGGCCAAATCAAATACATGTTGTTTACCTCTATTCTTGAATATTTTGGAAAACTAACTATTTTGAAAAATCCGGGGATCGAATCGCGATTTGCTTTTGACGTGAACAAATTTTACCCACCCTATTATTATGTATAATTAATGCACAAATGAATTTTAAGTACCTTTTGTTTTTGTTGTATTACATTTATGTTTTAAAAATAAATTAAAAACATTTTCTAAAAAAGATTTAGTACTATTGGGGCTAAAAAAGTACGATTTTAAAAGTTCATTGGTACGATATTGGTTTTCTCATTTATCATCCCTGGTTTTCAAAATAAAGTTTTCTTATTTTTCTAATGACTGTCTTTGTTTTGTTTCTACATTTGCAATAAATTTTCCATCTTCAATAGATCTAGATTCCAAATACGCTTTATATGCCAGGTCTCTTTTTTGTCCTGCACTAATTATACCTTTTCATCCAATCAACATTTTTATGGGTTTTTAATTTTACTAACGGAACATGTTTGTTGTATAGTTGCAATATGGTTTCGCTCAAGAACTCGGCTTGGCAATTAACATTCGCATTACTATATATATTACTCAAATCAGTGCAATCTAAATCTAATTGAAATGCCTCTATATTAAATTGACCATAAGCTTTTATCATTTTTAAATCATTAGCTATTGCAGGTCTTATTTTTGTTGATAAAAATATAATAGCATGATGAGAGTTTAGCGCTGGGAAATCAAATTGACCACTTTCTATGGTCTACTTTACACAGCGTTTACATTTGCCAGTACTGGCAAGACAGTAAGCATATACATATTAGTTGGCAAAACAATGCAAAAACAAAATAGCTGTAAAAGTGTTTATGTATTAGTGAAAAAGTTTGAATGAATTGCTACTGTCTTGCCAGTACTGGCAAATGTAAACGCTATGTTAGTACCATAATACACGATGTTAATTGTGAGTCATACCTTAACGTCAAGTTTTTTGCCCAACTTAATTTGACATTTCTTTGTTTCAGAGTTTGACAAATTCAACCATGGAGGGGTACACAATTGAGCAGCGCGTTAAGACTGTTGAAGCCTTTTACGACTATGGGCGTTCAAATCAAAATGCATTTCGTGCACTTCGTGATTTTTTGGTCAACATACTCGAGCAAATGTGTCTACAACCGGGAGAATTGCGCGCAAATTTCAGCAAACCGGGGGGTCGATTTTGGTTCTGTGAAACTGTGAAATGAAAACTTATTTCACATTTTCATAGAGTTTCTGATTCTCGTTGAGTGAAAAAATGATAAATAAAATTCAATGTTTGCATATGAAAAGAACAAGTGGAATGAAACAAATTGTTTTCACAATTTCACAGTAATACGATTCTTGTTCTGTGTAAAAATGCAAAGAAGTGTCAAAAACTTTTCATTTAAGACATATTTTTACACATTCATTTTAACGGTGAAAACTCAATATATTCGAATAAAATGCCAAATTTTAATGATATACATAACATTACTGACGTAAAGCTATAATAAAGTTTATCTACCCTTGCTTATCGTGAATTTATTGCGAAAAATCAATTAATTTTTTAGTATTTTTCGATTAATGTACATACATACATATATGTAATTAAACGCAATATTATCGTGTTTTTAAATTCTTAATATCTCTAATTTTGCGTTAAGAATGTCATTATGTATTAGTTATTATTAGGGATTTATATCCATAAATTTAATAAAATAAATAATTAATCCTGACATTTTTAAAATTTATTAATTTTTAGTTGTGTATTTGCATAGTTTGACACTTGATGAGAAGACAAAGTAGATATGTAATTACCATCGGCGGTGAAGAATATAAGTTTAGCGGCGTCTTAAAGTAAACTTACAGCCGCCTACAATATTGTTGTTTTATAATTTAACAATATTTTAATAAATTAATCTTTATTTGGCCTTTTATTTGTTCATGATTTTACTTTTATTTATGTCAGTATTTCAGTAGCAATTTGTTAGCATCGTAAGGATAGATTCTTGTTCTTAATATTTTGAAAAAAAAATTGTTTTAAAAACGACCAGAAAAACGAATAGTGAAATCAATTACAACATTCTTATCACAGATGGCATGTTTATTCTAAAATTATTGTGTTATCCAATGTTAACTGCCATTAATTTATTTGGTAAATGGGCGCGCGCAGACGATCGCGCAAAAAAATTATTATCGAATAACATCGTCACTTGCGCTAGTTTAAGCGAAAATTACTTGCAAAAGTTTCTGCTCAAGTACAAACTGGCAGGAATAACTCATTTTCTGATCGCTTTTAACAATTTTGCTTCAATTTAAAAATGGATTGGTACAGCTTGCTGCCAAAAAAATTATAAATTAAAGAACATTTATACATATTTATACGAAATTAAATTTATTTAACAAAATTTATAAAAAAAAAAAATTCAAAGGTTTGCTTGATTTGAAAAATCAAATTACATTACTCATTTTATGAATATTTTCTACAATTAAAAAAATTGATTAAAAATATTTTTTATAAACAAAGTACATATATTATGTACAGTGGATATAAAATGTATTTACAATAATATGCCTAAGTATAGTATATGGGCACTTCCAAGATTGTAAACGGGACATTCGCACACGCTTATATTGACAAAACTGTAAAAAACAACCTGATTTTAATTTTTTAAATTAATGATTCTTTTAACTCTCAATTAGCTCTTTAATTTCCGCAAATTAAATTTTTCGCTTACTGTCGTGGTTTCCGAGATAATTGCAAAAAACCAGTGAACGGGACAAAAAACGGAAGTGGGTTTTAAGGGGTAACCGTTTAAACAGTGATTTCTGCGAAACCTGACACAATATTTTATTGGGATTAATTTTAAAATGTTGCGTACTAATGTGCCCTAAAAATGGTTTCGATTTCAAAATAAAATATGAATTAAATTTTTTTAAATAAATTGTTAAAGAAATTGTAAACGGGACTTTGTAAACGGGACAATTTTTCCACCATGATTTAAAATTTTTTTATGTTGCTATTTATAATCCTTTATATAAGAAACTTAATAAAAAATGTTTTTCAGATCATAAATATGCCTTAGATTAGAGTATTTTTGTGGTTGACGTTTTTTTGGAAATAGCCATATGCATTCTTATTGTAAGTAATACTTAATATTTTTAATTAAAAAATCGAATAAAAATGGCTAAAACATGGTAAGAAAGCATTCAGCAAAAATAAATACATGCGGCTTAATCAGTTAAAAAAAACTCATTTGCGGCTTACCGCCTGTTCAAAACTGCTAAGCTTCGATATCTGCATTTGACTTTTAAATTTTATTAACATAGATACAAAAGTTTCACGGCTTCAATGGAATGAAACACTTTTTCATTAAAAGAACGGGAATCGCAATTTCTGTAATTGTGAAATGATAATATGAAAAGTTCTTATGAAAACGAAAATGAAAAGTTTTTTTTCATTTCACAGTTTCACAAAACCAGAATCGACCCCCGGGTCTGTATGAAATGTGAAAACACCTGTTTGGTGCGGTTTATGGGCTGGCGGCGTCATTATTTTTCGAAAATGGGGTCGGCCAAGTAATCACCGTGAATGGTGTTCGCTTTCGCGAATTAATAACGGACTTCTTGTGGCCAGAAATCAAGCATATGAACCAGAGATCAGCAATGAGTAGTGAAAAAGTGAGTAGAGCTAAATCATGACTCATAAATTCTTGTACTTATACGCACTCATACTTATTCCAATGTTATTCAAACTCATATTCACTCAAAAGTTTCATTTTATTCATCGTACTCATACTTTTTTTTTTTTTTTTTTTTTTTTTTACGTTTATTTTAACAAACAACATATAATTAACTATAAATAAACAAATAGTAGAAATATAACTTAGTTATTATACACAGTCCCATAAACGGGCTCTCAAGTATTTTCTATATGTTATAATTTCATAATTTTTTGGATAATATATATTAATTCCTAATGATACGATTTATGTATTTCTATATAATTAAATGCAAAGCAAAAATTTGAAAAAAAACCTTACTTATATATTTTAGAGAATAAAACTAAAGTCAAAAGATAAAAACAAAAATACTGGCAATTATCCATTGAGCCACCAATATTTTTTCATATTTATATTTGTGTTTATATTTTTATTTAGGGATAAAAACCGTCGCGTATGCGGATGACGTGGCGGTGGCGGTCGCGGGTAAACACCTGGACACACTGTCCCATTGTATGGAATCTGCATTGCAGATTCTAAGCTCTTGGAGCATTTCCTGTGGACTTGGTGTCAATCCACAGAAAACTGAGTTGGTACTCTTTACCAGGAAGTACAAGGTTGGCAACTTTAGGCTTCCTAGGCTAAACGGCACGGAGCTGAGGCTCTCGAACAGTGCCAAATATTTGGGCGTAATTCTCGATAGCAAACTATCATGGGAACTCAACGTTCGGACGAGGGTTGATAGGGCTATTGTGGCCTTATACACCTGCAAGAGATCCTTGGGCAGGAGCTGGGGCCTGGGCCCCAGGGGTGTCGAATGGATCTTTGAAGCGGTGGTAAAACCGATTCTCTTCTATGGGGTCATAGTGTGGTGGCCTGCCGTGGAAAGGGGACGGTACTGCAGGATGCTTGAGAAAGTATATAGGTTGGCTGCGCTGATGATCACGGGATCACTCCGCTCGACACCGACGAAGGCACTGTTTACTATGCTAGACTGGTTGCCGATTGATATCATGGCCGAACAACAGGCCTTGACTTCCGCTATGAGACTGGGGGCGGTGGGCCTGTGGTCTACGCGGAACTATGGTCATGCCAGGGTCACGCTTCACGCGTCATACGACCTGGCGGGGCTGGACTATTGCACTCCGGAACCCTTTTTCGGTGCTTTGTTCACGGTTCATCATGGTAGCTATGATGAGCTGCTCGATAATACGCGATCTCTGGAGCCGACCCTGCGGGTCTACACCGATGGTTCCAGGATGGGCGACAGAGTGGGTGGAGGTTTCTTCATCGAAGAATTGGACATCAGGGTCTCTTTTAGGCTGCCAGATGGCAGTAGTGTGCTGCAGGCGGAAATCTCTGCCATAAAGCGGGCGGCAAACTGGCTGAAGTACTATCGTATATCGAGGGATATATGTATATTTACGGACAGCAAGGCTGCCATTGCAGCTCTGGCTGGTGTCTTTACGACATCTATGTTGACAGTGGAATGCCGGATGTCTCTAAATGAGATCGCGAAACATTCCAGTGTAACGCTGACATGGGTACCAGGACACAGTGGGCTCCTGGGCAACCATACTGCGGACAGTCTGGCCAAACAAGGCTGTCTCTTGGACGACATGTTCGTCGACGGCCTAATTGGCACTTCAATGGCCCGCTGCAGGACTCTCATCAGACGGGAGTCGTACAGAAGGGCTCAGGGGAGATGGCAGGGCGAGCATACCTGTTTGATGGCCAGGACTCTATGGCCTGGCTATGACGCGGCGAAAACGCGCGTACTACTCGGTCTCGGCAGGGACCGGATAAGGACAGTGATATCGGTTATCACGGGTCACTGGGTGATAGGGACTCATGCTAGGAGGATGGGTCTTGAGTATAATGACTACTGCAGGAGTTGTCATGATGAGGAGGAGGAGGAGACGGTGTTTCACTTCCTCTGTCAATGCCCCGGTCTGGCGGGCGTTAGGTTGAGGCATTTTGGGAGACCGGAATTGCCATGTCTGGACGATTTGTCCAATGCGGGACTGAAATCCATCTCCCTGTTCTGCAGGGAATCGGGGTGGTTCGAGACTGCGGTGACCTCTGGGGAATAGTCTGGTGGATACTGGCTGGCCCTTGTCACTGGCTAGGGGTATCACAAAGGGACCGCTATAAGGACCCAAGTGAGTCGTCTTCGTGACGGCTACCCATTTAACCTAACCTAACCTAACCTAACCTTATATTTTTATCCTTTGCATAAACGCTAGTATCAAATCTGCTATTTTGTGTTGTAAGTTCTTTGCTCAAAAGTTTCATTTTATTCATCGTACTCATACTTAGCAACATTTGAAGTGTTTGATTTAGAATCTACTCAACTCAATGTGTATAGGCGAAGCAAAATGCGAGGCTGCCAGATTTGTCCCCGAAATAGCAAAGTGACGATTTGGCAATTACAGTTTACTAAAGTTACATGTATGAAGTGGACGATTTATCGGCAAATTTATCTGGCACCACTGATTATTAACTTGTGTGTTTTATCTGTTGTGTTAAAACGGTAAATGGATGAGCTAAGTGATTTGAATCATTGTGAGTATTGTAAGTATTTTCTTGAAATTATAAATCAAGCTGACGTCATTTATGAGTATGCGTATAATGTCGACGTCGCACTCATAAATATTTCTCTTGTGAGTATAAGTGAATCAGAGTAGTTAAGTTTTAATGATTTCTACGCACTTATACTTACAATTGCATGAGTCAGTATGAGTAGCGAAAAAACGATTCATTGCTGATCTCTGATATGGACCTGCACGATAATTGGTTTCAACAGTATGGTGTCACTTGACACACAGCCAACGAAACAGTGGTTCTTTTGCGCGAGAAATTCAATGGCCGTGTTATCTACGTCGTTGCATTGTTAATTGGCCGTCACGATCCATGTGATTTGACATTGTTGGACTTCTTTCTGGATCAGATAATTCGGCAGAGTAACGGCCAAGGTATATTTATAGCAGGTAGCCGCGAGATTACAACAATTGTACAATAAAACAAACAACAGGGCTTTTTATTGTTGTTTTGCGATACGAACTGTCAAAGAGCAAAGGGGTTGAAAAGAGACAAAAGATACAGCAAAAAACTTGTTTACTTGTTTACTATACATCATTTGACAGTTTGTATCGCAAAACAAGCAAATAAAAAATAACTAGCTGGCTTTCCGAGACTACCTGCTATAAATATACCTTGGTAACGGCTTTGAACCTTAATTATGTCTCAGAGTCATTGAAAATATGGACCATTGAGAAAACCGTACAAATAAATGAAAAAGAAGGAACATCAGCATCATATTAGGAAGATCCAGAAGAGCATTAAAATATTGTTGATAAAGAAATAAGAAATAATAAGGAAGAAGCCAAAAAGTGCAAAGTTTTTAGTGCTGCAGAACAACTTAAATCCGACCGAAAAACCAATTTCTGACATTACCAGTATAAAATTGTTCATTGCTACATGCATATGCCGAAAAGTCGGGGTGGAGAAAAATGACAAAGAAGGTTTAGATTAGGATTTGTAAAAATTACATTAATGTATACAATAGAATTTTTTAATATTTAATATAGTATGTTTTAAAGGAAAATATAAATTTTTGTCAACTTTCATGAATGAAGTTAGATAGTATTTTATTGAAAGAGAAAAATATAATTTTGTGCCGCATACACCACTTTTCTAAAAATATTTTTAAGAAGTAGCTTTTTGTGCTGCATACGTGTACTTATTGATATGCATTGAGTAACTTCCTGAAATGAGAGTTTCTATATTAACAATCTTATAAAAAGTCAACATTGTTGATTTTTTCTTTTATTTGGTTTAATTTTACAAAAACAGTTCCATTTTTATATTTTTAATAAATTTTAGAAATTTTTTAATTTTTTTTTAGAAATTTTTACTTATTATTAACACGAGTTTATTATTTGGAAAAAAATTTTTTTTTCTTGTTGTCATTTTATTTAGCTTTTCCTCATGGTCCAATTATTAGGTCTATGCAGAAATATAACAATTAAAAAAACAACACGCACTTTGTTTATGTATAACATGATGAAGATCTCAAAAACATTTGCTAAAAAAACAATTGCATGAAAAAAAACCAACTCAAAACTAAATTAGCAGTCGTTTTACATAGACCTACTGATTCGACGATCAGTAGGCAATGAAGCAAAGTAGGAGTGAAATTTATTTTGTACGTTTTTATATGAAGAATTTGGTGCAATCGCAAAATGAAACAATGAAATCGCGAAACAGGTTTTTGATTTAAAAAGAGGGTATTAAAAAAATATATTCCTCAACCTAACTCATTTCTTTTTAAAATGGTCGGTAGGTCATACCAATAATGAGCTGACGATTTATCGTTTAACTTTTACACTTTTTAAAAGTACCCCGTTTTAAAGTTCCAAATACTTTTTAATACTATGTTAATTTTCGTTTTATATAATAAATAAACCCTAAAAGTTACAATTGTTTCTATTCGGTTTTAATAAATTTCTTCTTAAATTGTGAACACATACTTACAACTTACAGAAAATGGCATTGAGGTCTAAAATTCTCAACCTATGTTTTTCAATTAGAAAATTTTGAAACTCAATTTATAACGCTTTTAATTCAAACCTGCGTCAAGTGTTGATTTCTTTGTGGTGCTAACCAATTTATCAACGCCAATTGATTGATGTTCGTTCATGTGATTGAAAACATGCTCATATTTTGTATGTATTGCTTTTTTTGTAATACGAGCTTAACACCAAAAGAGTTTTAAAAAAAATATGAGAAAAATTTTTGAAAAAATGTTTCAACCCAATGTGTATTTTTCTATTATTTAACATTTAAAGTAATACTTTTGACAAAACGTAAGTGTAGAACAACGCTTTTCGCTTAAATTGCATTAACAACATTGAGGCGCAGTTATTTTGTGAAACCATACATGATAATTATAATCCTTTTTCTTCGACCTTTTTTATTAAATTTTATACTTTATTAAATTATTTAAGCTTCAGGTCACTTTTTTAAAAAATTAATTAAAAAGTTTTTATTCAATATTTCGATTTCCGTTGGAAATCTGCAGGAATTTTTTTTTTTTTTTTTTTTTTTATCTTTGGTGTACCTTCACTGAGCGTGTTGGTATTGGTCTCATTTGAAAACGACACATCTCAACCTTGAAAACGTGCGTAGGTCGTCCCTACCTCTGGTACCTTACTGGTCCCTTTATCTATGCGTTGTCACATATGATAAATAAATATAACGGGTGGTTAAATTTTAAGGGCCGATGTTGAATGTGAACCACACCTAAACGTCAAGTTTTTTTCTGCATTTCATTTGACATTTCTGAATTTCAGACTAACTCCATTTGAACAATGGAAAAGTACACAATCGAGCAACGCGTTAAAGTTATTCAGGCATATTATGAAAATGGGCGTTCAGATCAAAATGCATATCGTGCACTTCGTGATTTTTTCGGTCAATTTAATCGTCCAAATGTGTGCAAAATCGGAAAAATCGTGCAAAAATTTTAGCAAACCGGGTCTTTAGGAGATGTGAAAACACCAGTGCATGCTCGTACATCTCGTACTGCAGAAAATATTGCTGCTGTTCGCGATAGTGAGGCTGAATAGCAGTCCACCTCAACTCGTCGTGCCCAATAATTGAACCTCTCACGCTCGTCGTTGATGAACATTATGCTTACAAGGCAATTTACTCTAAATTGAACCAAAGCCTCTTGATAATTCCAAACGTCGTCAATGGTCCGAGTGGTGAAAAGAAATGGCAACAGTGGATGATCAATTTTCGAAGAAAATCATCTTCAGTGATGAGGCACATTTTCACCTCAGTGGATTCGTCAATAAGCAGAATTGCCGCATTTGGGCGAATAATAATCCAAGAGTCATTGTCGAAAAACCAATGCACCCACAAAGAGTGACTGTTTGGTGCGGTTTATAGGCTGGCGGCATCATCGGGCCGTATTTTTTCCAAAATGAGGACGGTCAGGCAGTTACTGTCAATGGTGTTCGCTATCGTGGGATGATAACGAACTTTTTATGGCCCGAATTGAAAGATATGGATGTGGACGATATGTGGTTTCAACAGGACGATGCCACTTGCCACACAGCTAACGAAACAATGGCTCTTTTGCGCGACAAATTCAATGGCCGTGTTATCTCAAGTGCTGGCGATGTCAATTGGCCGCCAAGATCATGTGATTTGACACCGTTGGACTTCTTTCTTTGGGGTTATTTGAAAGAAAAGGTGTACGTCGATAAGCCAGCAACAGTTCAAGAGCTAAAGAATGAGATAATTCGGCACATTAAGGGCATAGAACCTCAATTATGCCTCAGCGTCATCGAAAATGTGGACCGTTGGATGGAGGTGTGCCGCCGAAGTCGCGGCGGCCATTTTGCCGATATTTTGTTCCATACATAATTGAACCATATCAATCATATCTGGGGCCTTCGGAAACCCCATTTCAACGGACATCGTTCAATCAACTTCGATCCTCATACGGACCCAGAATATATGTATATTAGGGCGATCCGATTTGTTAGGACAAAATTTTACTTTTAATAACAAAAAAGAGTACAAAATCGAAAAAAGAAAATTTTTTCGAAAAAAACTCGTCTAAAAACCCAAAAAAAAACTTTTTTTTTCGAAAAAAATGATAACGCCATCGTTTTTAGCGTACAATTTTTTAGCTCAAGAAAAAAACATATTTTCACCTTGAAAAAACCTTAAAAATAAAAGTTGAGAAAAAGTCAAAAAATTTTAATTTGGACGCCTCAAAAATTATTTTTTTTGATATGTCGTAGTGGATTTTTTTTCCTCATGCCAAAAGCTATCGAAAAATCAATGGCGCAATAACGATTGCGTAATCGACCCACCCTTATGTATATACTAGTAGGGATGTAACGATACGCCTTTTTGCCGATACGATACTCAAAATGAAATATCGGCATACCGATACATGTTTTAATTTTAAATTCAAGGAAAAATTATAAAACTCAAGTAGAGTAATTTCTTTATTATACAAAATTACAGTGTAGGAGATTATTAATGTGTTGTTTTTACAACACAAGTGATTGAACGTGTAGTAAAAGACGTAATAAGACGTTTTTTGAAAGCATCACATAATATTTAAAATATATTAAATACAACGAATTGAATTTGAATTCATGATAAAAACACAAAAACAGTGTAAGAAATTATTAATATTAAAAATTAATATTAATAAGATTTTTGTTTAAAAACAAAATATTCCCAACTTTAGCGGAGATTTTGCATCTCCGCTTGAAGCAGAACTGCAGTAGAAAATGGTTTCTCAGTTGTGACTGAACTCATTTGAAAACTGAAGTATTTCAGAAATGAGTCCCTAGTAAAATTAGAAGCGTAGCATGGGCAGAGGATCATCCAAATTTTCTTTTAAGATTTTTACAAACGCTACAAAGCTCAGTTCTTGTAGACCTGTCAGAACTTTATCTAGTTTTAGGGGTGGACGTGTCTTTAACTATTTTGGAATGCAGAGTTTAGTAGCTGTAATAGACGTTTTATCGATCTGTTGTCTTTGATATTTTCAAGATTTGTATCAAAGGTCAAGAATATAATAGATTTCATTATTGTCTAAAACTTCAACTACATAAGTCGTCAGTTTTTGGGACTCTGTGCTATTCTGCATCTCAGTAACTGCATTTATTCTTTTTTCTAAAAATGTTCGAAAACTGTTAACTAGCGGAATAGCATCAGATATTTTAGCAGTTTCTTTGCTTACGGATTTTGTAATTCCTTTCGAAGTTACGCAAAACTATTCTGTTTGATTTTATGATCCACTTTGATTGTGTAATTGCTCCTAGGTTTTATGCAAAAAATAAGCATGCAAATTAAATTGTTTGTTCGAAAAAACTATATAAAAAGTATCGTCGTATCGCCAGCAAAATATCGCCGATATCGATATATCGGCAAACCCGAAGTATCGCCGATATATCGGTATCGGTATCCGTTACATCCCAACTTTATAGGGTCTAAGATCAGAGTACAAATAACAAAGACTTTTTATTCTGCTCTCGTATATGTTATGTATACATATACATATGTGACATGATGTACTACACACAAGTTATTAAGATTCTTTAAATAGTTTCAATTGAAACTTGTTTCTGTTTCTGCTAACATTCGCTTCAAATAATACCGGCTCCATTGGAATAATATTTTTTTTATTTCCAAACCTTAAAAAGGAAATCTCTTAAACACAATGAACAGCGAAAGCGGCCTAAAATTTGATGCGTATTTCTAAAATAACGACAAATATTTTCATTTTTAGGTGATAAATGAGAATACCAAAAACAAAATTTTATAGCACAAATTTATTTTAAAAATTTATATGTATGAATGTATGTATAAATTTAACCACGAAAAAAAACTTTTTTTGATTATAGGGAATAACAATGTTAAGAAAATATATATTTATGTTTAAAATTCAAATTGTGGAAAATACCTAAAAAAAAACGTTTTGTAAATTTTTGTAACTCCAATATTTTGGAATTGTTGGTATAAATTGATAAAATTTCATTGTAAGGCAAATACAATTTAGCAAAATTCTTAGGAATTATTAAAAAAGCAACATGTTCTCTTTGATAGTTAATCATGGAATCTTTATAGCATTTAATAATTTAAAATAAGAAACTTGAAAATATTAAAATATTGTATTAATGATTTCATTAAATCATAGAATTTAAACACTACCTATTTTAATTGTTTAAAATTACATTGTAATAATATTATAAAAATTGGCTAAAAAGAAATGTCTTAAAAAAAAAATCTGAGAAAAGCAAAAATAAAAAAACCCAAAAGCTAAATAATAAAATAAAAACAAAAGAAATAAATTATTTTGGTCATAAACAATCCCAGACAAGGAAAATATGTATGTATTGTGTACGATTTTCACAATGCGCATTTAAAAGAAAAGATTTGTTAAAATAAAAATTATAAAATTGAATTTAATATTAATAAAAAATAAGACTTGAATTGAGCACATTAATGTTTAAGGCTATATTTTTAGAATTTTAACATGAAATTTCAAATTTGTTAAAATCTATTTTTTCTGTGGTTAAGCTTAAGAGGTTATTAAAGTTTCAAAATATTGGAAATTTTTTAGGCAAAGAACTTAAATTTGTCTTCTGTGACAGGTTCTTGACAGTTTTGGGTTGTTTTGAGGTGTTTTTGGTTTGGCAATTTATTATGAAGGGGTTCTCGCTAGAGCAACGTTAAAAATTGGTTAAATTTATTTTAAAGTCATGGGTAAATTTTATTTAATAATTTTGTTCTGTGATAAAGCACACTTTTGGTTAATTCGCTATATCAATAAGCAGAATTGCAGAATTTAGAGCGATGATAATACCCAAGCCATTGTCGAAACACCATATCATCCCCAAAATCTTAACGTTGGTAAGTTGTATGGGCCGGTGTTAACGGCAGCACCTTGCTCATCTCGAAAGAGCATGTAAACTTTGTCAAACATTAAATTTTAAAGGATCTAATCAGGATTACCGTTGGAAATTTTCGAAAAGGGTCACAAAAAGAGGATTTTTCAGAAAAAGGTGTGAAAAAAGGACATTTCAATTAAAAAAGGGTCAAGTTTTTTATAAGCAGTATTTTCGATTTTAAAGAAAATAATAAGACGAAGTTTTTTATAAACAAACAAGAAAGTGCTCAAAAAACTTAACTTTTTTTATGGAATGCCCTTTTCTGTTCATAACACCTGATAAAAACTTTGTTCTAGAAGCGATGTTTTCCTGAAAGTTTTCTTATGCTTTGAAGTTTTTAAACTTTTTAATAATTTGGCAATTTTTACCAAATTTTTGCCATTTCTTTTAGTTTTTGGGAGTTTTAATCAATTGAATTGGAAAGCAAAACATTTTTAAGAAACAAACACCAAATTGCATTTTTTAATAAAAATTTTTTGTAGACAAGAAACCCCATAAGTATTACATAAATATGTATATGAATTATGTTTGCTATTAAGAAAATTGTACTTAAATTTGTACTTTTCTATCGAAAAACTAATTTAGAATTCGTAAAAATTTTTCAAATTCGAAAACACTTGTTTAGCTGTAGCACTACTGTTCAGCAGTGTTGACAAAAACAAAATGTGAGTGCTATTTCCAAAAAGGGTAAAAAAGTGGCAAAAATAATTAAAGTGATACAAAAGGGTAAAAAAAAGGGTCATAAGAGTAGCAAGACCATCGAAAAAGTGTAAAGTTAATACTTTAGTATCGCAATGGTAGCACTGGCTATAATGGTGATTCGTTAACGGCTTAAAGATTTTCTTCGCTCCAAATACCGCATTTTTGCTTATTGACGTAGCCATTTAACCAGAAAAGAGCTTTATCCCTAAACACGAAGTGTTCTATGATTATTGTTATTGTTTTTTGTTTGTCATGTAAAAATTATAAATAAAAAATTTCGAAAAAAAAAAGCTTGCTAAGCAGTGAGGACGTACCAACTTTTTTGTAGTTACAGTAGACGCTCACAAATTAGAGCTTTCAGTAATTCGAACGTCCAGAAATTAGAATCAGTGTTTGCAATACATTAAACGCTCTAAAATTCGAATTTAAAATTCTAATTTCAGAGCGTGTTTTATTTTTTTTTTTTTGTTATTTGAACACAAGAAATCCGCAGTTTATTTTTATTCTATTTGAACATAGTAAAACTAAAATTACCAAATCATATATGTTTTTTCCTTATTGAATTGTTATGTTTTGTTGCCATTAGTTTTTTTATATTCATATTTTTAATTTAAAAAAATACATTTAATGTATTGGACTGAATTGTTACGTTTTGTTTTCTTGTTTTTATCAAACAAAATTGAATTGAAAATTGAAAGAAAAGCGTTTCTTAAAAAAATAAAAGTTAAAATTTGATTTGAAAAACAGTTATTTTTGGACCAAAAAAATAATGGTAAAAAAATTATAGTTTTTTATTTAAAGTCATAACATTTACGGTCCCTGGAACTTTGAATGAACGAATAATTTCACGTAATTAAACTCCATTGGATGGGAATTTTGTGAAGTGTCAGTCGTTACGCTGATAAACTAGACATAATTGAACACCTGGAAATCAACATTCAACGAATAATTGGCAAAATACGGTCGCAAATGCCGCAAAAAGTGCGTGAAAATTGAATTTTCAGATTGTGCAATGTATGCTGCAGACGTGGCGGCCTGTCCAATACCGGTTTCGTTTACTAAGTTTTTTCGGCCGGGCGGAAGGATTTTTAACTCTATGGTATGTCGAGCACCAGCCCAGCGGGAAAATGGAATTAATAGGAATCGAGAAAGTAATACATACCTTGTATGATATTTGATTCCAGAATTCATTATTCTTAACACAGACCATGTCCTAGGATTGTAATAAATTATTTTAATGTATCCTGCGAATGAATTAAATAATTCATTCTTTGGAATAAATTATATTATTCAAAAGTCTTATAATAAAAGTCTTCTCCAATGCCGTTTGGAATACATTTTTTAATGCCTGTTTACTTTAAATAACTTTGACCCACAGACATATAATTTGTGCTTTAACCGTACGCTTTCAAACACAAACTGCGACTAAAATAAAAATTATAAGTAGGCGACATAAAGGCAGCAAAAAAATAACGGATTTTTATTAAGGAAATATGTATGTAAAGCAAAAACACGAATAATTGTTACTAACAGAAACAATACATTCCTTGTTCTGCAAATGTGGGAATATACGTGGTAATCAGTGCTTAAATTTTGTGTCTGATGAAATTACCTTCTCTATTCCAATGAATGCATTATTATTCTTTCGAAAATAATGCATTATTTTTTTAATTATTTATGTAATCAATTCCTCATTTTCCCGCTGGGAGCTTCGTTGAATAAAGTTTCTCTTAGTTTCAAAGTGAATATGAGAAAATTTTTAAAACGAAAATGTCAGAATATATTTATTAGTATTTTAAATAACTTCAATTTAATTACGCCCGATATCGGGCTGAATCTTGACGTAGAAATTATAGTGCTGGAATCTACTTGCCAAAATTTATAAATCTTGACGTAAAAATTATAGTGCTCTCGAATCTACAAACCAAAATTATATATCTCCGATATCGGGCTGAATCTTGACGTAGAAATTATAGTGCTGGAATCTACTTGCCCTAGGCTACTTCCAGTCTTCCGCTACCCCGATTCATGTCTTCTCGAAATACCCATTGGACCAGCTTATATTTGACCCTATTATAATAACAATTTCTATGAAAATACTCTTTTAAAGAAAAAAATTATTTTTTTAATAAAAACTTTATTTGGTTTTTTATAGAAAAACTGTTCTTGTTTTTAATTTTAATAATTATTTTGTGTTTTTGTTAACAAAATAAAATTTGTTTGTTTAAGCAACGTTTAACAGCGTGTGGAACGTATTTAAAATAACTGTGGGACGTATTTAACTGGCGTATTTAACTTCACAACCTTAATTATAGACCAATCTTCACGAAATTTCACAGTGTCATAACTAGTCTTATAAAACTGTGACGAACCAAATTCTATTATGATAGCACTATTTTTTACAATTTTAGGCGTACTAATCTGTTTTCCGGGAGTAGTGCTTGCGGGGCCTAGGGTAAATTATGGACCGATCTTCACAAAATTTCACAGTCATTTCTAGTCCTATGAAACTATGACGTGCCTAATGTTGTTATGGTAGCATTATTAATTATGATTTAAGGCGTACTAAACTGTTTTCCGGGAGTAGGGTTTATATGGAGCCTAGGGTAAATTATGAACCGATCTTCACGAAATTTTGGAGTATCATTTCTAATCCTATTAATTATGGTTTAATGCGGGGCTTAGGGTAAATTATGGACCGATCTTTACGAAATTATACAGTGTAATTTCTAGTCGTATAAAACGAACTTTTGCAAAAGCTTATATCATTCCGTGCATTGTTCCACCATTAATGTAAGTTTTTGTAAAAAAAATAGATAAACTTTCAGTTCATTATTTAAAACGGCTGTTTTTTTAATGGTAGTTTTTGACGTTTATTTTCGGCCAAAAGATCTATTTTTTACGTTTCAGCAATTTTTGCAAAATTTATAACTTTATACGAGAAATATTTTATTACTCTCATTTAAGCTGACTATAACCAGGAAGAAAGTATAGTCAGTCAATGCCGACCATATGATACCCTACACCATAGTATTTAGAGACAAATTTTAAAGAGAGCACCCTATTTGAGACCCACGGGTAATCATGGAGAAAATAAATTTTTCACAATTGAATTTACATCTGCAATTTCATACTAAAATCACTTATTGGGGTATTAAAATCGATTTTTTTTTATTTTTTTTCAAACTTTTGGCTATTATAAATTTTAGTCTTTATTAAATTTTTAGTTGAGTATAAATATGTACGTGTGTAGGCATTATATGCGTTATGAAATGTTTAAAGTAAAATACAGTTGCAGATTAACGTATTCGCCTTTTAATACTCTGTGTAGCAGTGTTGCCAGTGAAATTTCGAGAAAGATACATTTTAGTTTCCAAAAAGGTACAATTTTTCCCAAAGAGAAACATTTTGAAAAAATTTTTAAAATCCATTTTTAACGTTCAACATTCATTAGCATAACATTTTTATTTCATATTTAATGAATATTTGTAAAGAATTGATTAATTTTGATATTTATTTAAGTCATAAATATTAGGTAGGTATGTAATTTTTTAAAATACAGTAAAACTTTAAAATTACTTATATGTAACTATCAAAACAAATTCATTTCTGTAAAAATTAATATGCGAGTTAAGGCGTTTATACTAAATCGTCTTAGTATATCAAAAAGTTCATATAAATTTCCTAAAAATAAAAAATATGTTCATATTTCCTCAGAACAACTTTGCACTTCTAGTAATCCTCGATTTTGGTAGATCGTATGTTGAAACATCCTTAATGTTTTCTTTCACCATTATTAAAGCTGCTATTGTATTCGTATTGATTCGGTTACGATGATCAGTTTTATACTATGTTCACACTTGGGTTCTTAAACGCGTTTTAATTTTTACCCCTAAATAATTCATAAATTTTCAAAATTTCATCAATTATTTGTTTAAAATAATCTTCTTATAACTTTGTAAAAGTATTTGTATCCATTTTTTAATACTAAAAAGAAATATAAATGTGTTTGTTGTGTTTTTTCTTAATCATCCGTCATCTTAATCATCTCAAATGTAATGTTAACGGCTTTGATTAGCTAAATTAACATTTTTCTTAAAAGCGTTTAAAAACCCAAGTGTAAACATAGTACATATTAATAAGTTTTAGTACATTTTGCGTACAGATTCAAAAGATACCAAAAATGTCAGGATTATACATGGTACCTGAAGCCATCAAAAGAAACGAAAAATGTATCTTTCGTATCCTAATGGCAACACTGCTGTGTAGATATACTTCGTAACTTTGTGATAGGTGCTCTTGTTCTACAGAAATAAAAGTCATAAAGAGTCTGTAAACAAAACAGTCTAAAAGGTATTCGTACTGAACCAAATGTTAAAAGTGTGCTTAAAAACTTCACGATAATATTTACACACAAAAGTTTAAATCAGACCATGATTTGATTTGGTATTCTAATTTGTGTTCAAAGTTAATATCTACTAGAAGAATAATAAAAGCACTTTATCCCAACATATATGAAAGTGCAAGGGTATATTTATGCATCCTTGCCCTGTAAACGTTTGTTTTCTATAACTAATTTTGCAGTTAAGGGGAGTTAAGACGTTAGGTTAGGTTAGGTTCCATTGGCAGCAGTGATCAAGCACAGCTCACGTGGTTCCATTAATTAGTTCCCGTTGTGTTACCATGTCACACCGTCTCCCATGGGTCCTATGTTACCTGGCTGCTAGTGTTCCCACGCAGCTATCCGGTCGATTCAGTAAAGGAGTGAATCCTGTTTACATCAACATCAGAGAGACAAGTTTTGTCCCCAAGGGCTCTTCGACCAAACATTGTGAGTCTTAGATCTCCGAATACCGGGCAATTACAGAGAAGAGTTAAGACGTTAGTACAAGTCAACGTATTATGACGAAAATTATTCTCTGATCTAATTGTAGTTTGAACATTTTCAAAAAACAATGACAACTTAAAACTTAAAAATTAATTCCAAAAAAAACTTCATTAAATAATTTGTAATACGTATTTTAAAGTTTATTTAATTTTTAGTTTGTGTACTTTCATTTAATATTTGTGTTTTTTTCTTGAATTTGAATTTGTTTTGTTCGGATTTGTAAGTTTGTTCGGATTTGTAAGTTTGTTTTGTTCAAAATTTTGCAATTTTATCTTAAACAATTTTCAAACTGATCTCTACCTTTTTTTTTTTTAAATTCCCTATGCTAATCCCGCAAAGCTTAACGCTTGTCTGCAGGAAAGAAACCAGAGCTTTGGCGGGAATCGAACCCGAAACCCCTGCGCTGATAGACAAGTTCACTATCAGCTAGCCTACCGGGGCACACAACGTGCGTTTAAACGATTTAAAAAATCGAAAAAAATCGAAAAAATTCGATTTTTGAATCTATTTACCATTTCCTATCAGCTATCGTCAAAGTTACTTTCGCCAAATTATCTGTCAGTATTATCGGAAGTAATATTTGTATGGGAGCTATGGCCTAAATGATTAAGATTGCAAAAAATAAGTGGAACAAAAAAGAAACTTGTTTGGGGGCTATGTGCAATATTAAAACGATTTTCACCATTTTCAATTCTAAAAGTGATCCTGTGTCGGTCGGTATACTAAACGGTTGGTCTAGCTAGGACCAATATACATACATATATAAATTGCCTTGTTATGACAACTTCAGTATGTTTAGTAACGAAACATTCATACATACATATAAAACAAGAAAGGTACATACATACATACAATACACAAATATTCAGTTTATTTACGTTTAATTTGGGCAAATTAGATATACATTTTATTAACAAAATTTATTTGTTATTTTTGTGTATATTTAGTGCTTTTCTTTTTTGTTTTTGTTGTATTTAAAGATTTGTATATAACATACATACATACATTCATATTTATTTAAATAGCATTCCCCACATCTTGTATTTCTTAGTTGTTGTTTGTAATTTATGACAATAGTATATATATTCGTATATTTGTATATAAATAGATTATTTTGTATACCTTTTAAAAGTAAATGGATGTTTATTTACGTTCTACATACAATCCACACGGTTCACAGAAGCAACAAAATATAATTAAAAGCACAAATTATAATTAAGTGGAGTAGAAAAAATTTAACTGTTTATGGATTCAATTTTTTTATGTCTAACTTCACATACACAAACATACACGTGTTTAGGTTTATCTTGTTTGGTTTTTTTTTCTTGCTTTTTTTACCGTATTCCACTGTTATTTTCTAACTATTTTGGTTGTTTTGTTAAATTTATTTTTGGTTTTAAGCATTTTTTTAACAATAATAACTACACTATAATACTCATATGTAACTTATTTTCCGCTACACTAGTATTTTCGTTTATTTTGCAATTTTTTTGCTGTATTATTGTGTTTTGATTTTATTTCTAACGACTGAATGGTGCAAAGTAGTAGAGAGTCGGTCGCATGCAAGCAATTTACTAGAAATTGTTTTAATCAAAAAATTTATAAATAAAATGTAGCACAAAACAAGAAGGAAAGAAAAGACACAATCAAATTACGTAATAATTGACTGTGTGGTGTTTATTGGAGGCGCAGCAGCAGCAGGCATGTGTAAAGTAGTACTTACTTTTCGTTTGCAAAAAAAAATAAGGTAACATTTGTTTTAATTTCATTTGCCATTATTGCAGAAAAGATCAGAAATGAAAATTGCTTTGGTTATTAAACAAATAAAAACAAACATGCAAAATTTTTTAGCATTGAATAATTATTTTTTTTAATTTTCTTTTACCTCCGTCAAGATAGCAACGTTGCTGCGACTTTTAAATGATTCTTTCTTGAACAGGGTGCTTCGTTTAAATTCCATTACTTTTTTATTCTATTCATAACGAACAATTTGCTAACCATATTTAATTTAAACAAAATATTAGTTTAAAAATAATCAAAAGTTCAAAGTATTTTGTTTGTAATACATTGTGTTAAAATTTTTATAACCACACCACAACAGCGAAAAGGGTATTTTGCGTTTATTATATTTTTAAATATTGGGCTTAAGCGGCTCATACACATGCAATAAAATTGTTCAATTTTATGTATTTTACAATTATATCACCAATGTGTATGTGATATGCGATATTGGCACAAACATTATGAGTCTATACTTAACACTAACATCGTTTTAGTGTTAATCAAAAAGCATACAGAGATGAAAAAAACGACGTATGAAAAATGCCCAAATCATTTGTGAGGGCAGCCTTCGAAAAAAGAGAAAGATTTTAAACGTTGATTTGTTTACATGCGTAAAAGTGTGAGGGTATTAAAACTTGGACGTGAAACCAAAACGTATTAATCATGCGTGTAAAGTGCAAAATAAAGAACAAAAAATGTTTGGCAATCACACACTTTCAGGGGTGTTCTGGAAATCGAAAACGCAAGAATTTGGAGGTGGTTTTAAATACACTTTTTATAAAATTTTTATAATTTTTGTTATAAAATTCTATTTGATAGAGAAATATTTGTCATAAAATTCATTTTCTACAGAAATCTTATTAAAAACGACATTTTAAATTCTAGCGTTTTGCGTTTTTGATATCCAGTTTCCGTTTTGTGTTTGCCAATAAACAACACAAATATACAACAAGACACAAATTCAGTACTATGGTACTATTTTCAGTACTTTTTCCTTACAAAAATACCACGGTACCCCACCTCCGTTTTAGTACTCGTTTTTTGTTACCCCGGGTCTCCACGTAGCAATATTTATTGCAGCAAACGTCAAATTTGATTGCTCCATTAAATTTGCGACGTATACTGCACGTCTATGCCAGAGATAATTATTGCGACATATATTGCCGTAAATGTCAAAATTATGTTATCTTTAATGTAGACAGCAATTTTTTGCACATATTTATTGCCGACAATTTATGTTGCAATAATTGAAAGTCCATTTTCGTTGACAATTATTGCTTAAGCCAGGTACTCTGTTTAACATTTCACGTGAAATGCTGTCAAAACGCATATGAAAAAAACTTTGCGGAATATCTATGAAATAATGTTGATAGTAAAATGTGTTCATTCTGTGAAAAAGTTCCTAAATGTTTCTGGCAACTTTTTTTACAACTGCGAAATAATGAAAATGATTCACGTAGAATCTTACTTGAGGGTTACACGATCAAGTTTTGCCTATCAATTTTTAATACACTTTTTTACCAATACACTCATACTTTTAAAAATTGATACGAACTTGCCTTTAAAATTCTCTTGCCAGTGAGTGTTTCAATTTACGTTCAAGAAAACAGCTGATTTCAAGGTTAGTGAGCAAATTTTTCGTTTCTCTTTATAAATTTTTTTTTTTAATGACATCTTGAAGGTAAATTGCTTTCAACTTGCGTGCAGCCTACGTCACAGCTGCCAATTTTTGCATATTTTGACAAACAGTATATGTAAAAGACTATCAAGAAAAGCTTGATCGTGTGGCTGCAATGTTAAGAAAAAGCAAAAAGTATGAACTGATTAGATTTTGGCAAAATCGTTCCTTTTGTGGAATCATTCCGACCGATCCGGAAGATCAAAGGAACTAGGTTGTTCCTTTCGTTCATCGTTCCGGTTTTTTACTTTGAACAATTTATGAACGAGGTACGAGAAAACTTCTCTGTCGTTCGCTAAAACGTCAACAATCAAATCAATTCGAATTCAACAAGGTAAACTCAACTCGTCAGCCATTCATCAGCTGTCTCCACGGCGAATTAAAAAAAATAAGGAAACGTCAATATATAATTTTGTTTATGTTTTGCGCCAAAAGAACCGAAAAAATTTTTGTTTTGTTTTTCAATAAATGTTTGCCTTGTCAGAATTGTTGACAGCCGCCTATTAAATGGCATGAAAATACATGGGGCTTTTTGTAGTTGTAGAGTTGCACTTACCTTGTTAAATTCGCCTTGAATCAAATATTTGTTATTGATTGTTTTTTTTTTTATTGTGGCGCAACAACTACATACATAAAAATTATGTATGTGTTTTTTAAATGTTTGCAAAAAAAAATAATAAGTGGTATATTGCTAAAATATATGGCTTTGGGTCACATAAGATACAAACTGTCAAATGTTGTATAGTAATCAAGTAAACAAGGTTTTTTGTCTTTATCTTTTGTCTCTTTTCAACCCCTTTGCTGTTTGACAGTTCGTATCACAAAACAACAATAAAAAGCCCTGTTGTTTGTTTTATTGTACAATTGTTGTAATCTCGCGGCAACCTGCTAAAAATATACCTTGCGATCATCCAACTGATTGCAATTGCGGAACGAGGAACGACAAAAAAGGAACTATTTATTAAAAAAGTCTGCACTGTTTCTTTTAGAGAATCGTTCAATGGAACTAGGTCGTTCCGGAACGACACAACTCTAGAACTGATTATTAAATAAGAAATAAAAAAATGAAAAAAACACAACCGGTAACAGCTTTTATCCACATTTACTTTCGTTTTTATTAAAACAAAATAATTTTTAGTAAAATACATGTGGCGTTTGTTTACATACGCAAAACAATGTCGCATACTTTGCAGGAATAAAAACGACAAATGGTTCAAACTCGCATGATAGGTAACATTGATACATGTCAAAATTTTCATGTGAAATAAGTCCCAATTTACACTAGGGACATTTCTTGCCGGACAGACGAAGTTTGATGGCGAGGGGTCGAAAAGGTAGAGTGTGTAGCATAGACTATCTGTACTGGACATTTTTTCATTTACCTTTCTTACTTTTCGTAGTTTACATACAAGTATTAATTTCTGTCTGACTTCTAATGTTTCATATGTAAACGCTTCAGGTAAGATTATAATAGTGCATTTACTCTTGTAATTTTCAAACTAGTTTACGATCGTAAACTACTTTCATAAACTATACCGTTTACATCAGCATTTTTGACAGTTAAGTTGTTTATCTTTGACAAGTTCTTAGCCCCAATAATAAAAAAAAAAACGTTGATGCACATTCATACGAACATATGGTTGGTTGGTTGGTTATCGTGGTAGCACGCCCAGGCGTGCAGCAAGTAGAGCCGTATACATATAAACAAACCTTTTATTTCCGTTGTCCATCTAAAAGAAAATATGTAAAAAAACTAACATTTCTTATAAATTTGGAATTTTTTTAAACATTTTCTTTGTTTATTTTATTTTTCTTACTATTGTCTTGGCTTTTTTTTTTACAGATAAAAGTAAATTCTTTTTACTTTATTTTTTTTTTATTTTTTAAGGAAATGTCAAATATCACTAGCATTGCCAGAACAAAATTTGAAAAACAGAGTTGCATTAACAAAAACTGGTTGTTTGTAACTAGTTTATCTCAAAAGCTAGTTACAAACGTGTTTATAATTTGTATGGATAAACAAGTTTCTCAAACTAGTTTATCATCATAAACAACTTAAGCTTCGTACAGACGATGGTCAGATCTTACAATATTGTAAGCAGGCGTTGCCAACAGCAAAGTTTTTCTGACAATGGTCCATTGTCAGATGCATTAATTTTGCACATCTGCAAATACAAATGAGCTTACAATGTTCACACAGTTGTAAGACATTTTAGCCAATTTTAATGCAATTTAAGCAACGCTGCTTACCAATATTGTAAGATCTGACCATCGTCTGTACGAAGCTTTATAACCTGTTTATGGCGTAGGTGTAAATGCACTATAATAACATAATTCAAAAAATGTCCGGCAAGAAATGTACCTAGTGTAAATTAGGACTAATTAATGTTGCTCAACATTTTTCACAAATTTGAACAGAGTACTAGGCTTTACATGAAACGTCAAATTTGGTTGTCAATTGAGAAAAAAGAAGCAAAAAAGAAATATATAAAAGCAAATTGTGTGAGAAAGAAATTAAATATGTGAAATGGTAGCAAATTATAATTTTATTATAAGAATTAAATTTTTTTTAGTTTTATTAATATAATTTTTTTCTTATTCGACCTTTATTATTTAATTTATATAAATTTGTTTAAGTTTAAGTTCTTTTTTATATAAAAATATTAATTTTATTCATTCAACATTTTTTATTTTTCGAATTTATTCTATGAGCTAAATTTCTGTTATGTATATTATAAAGCTTTTTTGTAATAGTCCTATTCCTTCAATTTTTCAGAAATGACTTTATACACTACCAGACTATTATATTGTATCTTCTTGTTAAATTTCACCTTAGCTTTCCTTTGGACAACAATGAAGTAAATTGTATATACAGAAAAATTTACAATTATTAGAAACAATTAACTTCGTTATCAATAAAATTTACATTCATATTTTAGCATGAAAATTTAATTATTTTGAATTATTTCATATTTTTAAAAAGTATTAACATTTATTCAATAATTTGTAAAAATATAAAAATCTAATAAAGAAAACATACATAACAATTTTAATCAAAATAATTATAATTTGGTAAAAAAAAACCTCAAAATTACCGCCCAATAGCAATGTGGTCTGCACTTTCCAAAGTTATGGAGAGTATGGTAAATTACCAGTCAAACTACCTAATAAGCGACCGCCAGTATGGCTTTCGTAGAGGTCGCTCTACTGGAGACATACTAGCTCTGTTATCGGAAAAATTCTGCAGTTCCATTCACCATTTTGGTGAAAGTAAGGTAATTGCTTTAGAAATTTCCAAGGCGTTTGACAGAGTCTGGCATGGTGCACTCTTGTCAAAACTTGCTGCATTTGGTGTCGGTGATAATTTCTCTCGATTTATATCGAGTTTTCTCAGAGATCGCACTATACGAGTTGTTATAGATGGGGTTTCATCAAACGAGTTCAATATTCATTTTTCTAAATGACCTCCTTTGTCAAACTTCCAACCCTATCTACTGTTTTGCAAATGACAGAAACCTTTGCCATTCGTACTCATTCGATTGCAGACTAAGCGTATCCGATGTCGGTGCTATGAGGCAGAATATGAATGAAACGCTTGGCCGAGACCTTGACATAGTCTCGGAATGAGGTCGTGCGAATAGGGTCGATTTTAATGCCCGAATGTTGCGTGCAAAGGCATAAACGCGGGGTGCTTCATCTGTATATATGGGTGGTATAATAACTGAGGAATCAGAACCTCTTGATGTTCTGGGCATGAGGATACAATTTGATGTCCGATGGACAGAACATATATTCAAGGTGTCGAAAGAAGCATTCAAGTGGCTCGGTTTTCTAAGACGATGTTAGATATACTTCACTCCTTCTGATCTCCTTACTATTTATACCACCTATATCCGACCGCGTATAGAATACAACTCTCATATGTGGGCCTTTGCTTCAAAGTCTATTTTGGAGCTTCTCGACCGAGTGTAGGAGAGGGCGAAGGTTCTCATTGGTGACAATCGGGTATCCAATTATATTGACTCCCTTGAGCACCATCGCAATGTGGGTTGTATTTTCCTGTTTTATCGTTACTACAATGGGATGTGTTCTGACGCAATTAGGGATCTGGTTCCCGAATCCAGTACGTTTGTTCGTAATACACGTTTTTCCTCAAGAGCCCATCCTTATGTGGTCGATTGGCAGGTGAATCGTACAACGCATTACAGAGAGAATTCGTTTTTTCCCGGACTGTTCGTATGTGGAATAACCTTCCTGCAGAAGTCTTCCCTCTCACTTACAACATGATTAAGTTCAAATCGAATGTTCACAAACACTACTCCCTCTATCCTCCTTCCCACAACCTATTTTCCTAGTTGCAACACAATGCAATGCATTAGTAGGGGTCATCCCCTGAGTGCTGGTCCTAACAGAAAAAATACACAATATCTGACAAGAAGTGGGCCGGAATGGAAAAGTGCGCGTGAAACCTTAAATAAAATGACAATGTAGTTTCCTGTAACAATTTCCAAATTTAGTACCAATAAGATGATAATCAATATGCAACATCTCGTCAGCTCAGAATTGGTTTGGCGCATATGCCAAAAAGTCGGAGTGGAGAAAAACGACAAAGAAGATTTCTCAAAATGTACCCGATAGAATTTTTTTATATTTTTACCACTGCTTCCGGTATACATATGTTTTGAAGAAAAATGTAAATTTTCGCGCACTTTCATGAATAAAGTTGGAATTTAATAGTTTTTTTTTAAAATGAAAAATATTTTTTTGTGCCGCATACGCCACTTTTCTAAAAAAAATTAAAAAAGTGGCTTTTTGTGCTGCATACGTATACTAATTGCGTGAGTGACTAACTCATTCATCATCGTACAGCCTAAACGCCTGAAGCTAAAGACTTGAAATTTGGACCGGAGGTGGATCTGTCCCCAAATCGATCCACTAAGACGGGATTTTTAAAAATTCGAATGTTTAGAGGGTAAAAAAGGGTAAATTCGGAAATCTTTTATCTCCAAAACTAAAAGATTTGCAAAAAAACTGTAATACATATCGTTGTTCTTTTGAAAAATAAGTGGACAGGTGTGTGGTACTTTTTTGAAATACGGCTCTTTTAGGATGAAAGCGGGTAAAACCTGAATTTTGGTACGTTTTTGTCAGCCCATCTATCTTTTGATCCAATAAACCTAGAAATAAAGTTTATACCACATTCGAAACTTGTCAGAAAAATACGAATACAAGTTTGATACTTTTTCGAAATTCGAACGTTTAAGGGGTGAAAATCGTAACTATTTTTGGTACTTTTTTACAAAACATTTTGCAATTTTTGATACTAAAAATATGTCATTGGAGTACTTCCGTAATTTTGCAATGCAAATAGTACTGAAAAAAGTACAATTGTACTAACTTTATCATCCCAGCTTTAAGTTGTACAAATAAAATGTCCACGAAAGTGGACAACAAAACAAACAAATGTATTCAGGTTTTCAAGACAAAGTCTTGACCAGTGTTCAAAAATAAACAGTACATTATTTAACGTTCGGCTTACACACACAGGAACGATATCTATTTTTTTAGTGATTGTGTAGACATACACAACCCTTAAACCGTTCGTGACTATTTTCAAGAAAAAACCGAAGATTATATAATGTTCGGTTCTTCGTTAAAAAACAGAACCATTGTATTGGTACTGTAGACAAACATTATATTTTAATGTTCTATAATGTTTTTTTCGTGTGTGTATTTTGTTTTTGTAAAAAATGTTTGGTTTTTTTTTACCAGCCAAAAGGGACGAACATTAACGAGCCGAACCGAGCACATAGAAGTTTGTGGATTTTCAAAAAAAACCGAACGGAATTAAATGTTCACATCTTTTGTTGAGTTTGATAAAAACAGTAATATTTTTGTGTTCGAAAGATGACTAACAGGGAAACGTTGTTTTTTTTAATGGGTTTCTACACAAACACTATTAGCGTTTGTGTTTTCCACAAATCTACCGAACCGAACATTAAGAAACGATATTTAGTGTTTATTTTCGAACACTGGTCTTGACAGAAAGAATACGAAAAAACAGAGGAAAAGGAGGCAACATGTAAATTGAAAAATTATAATATAGCAAATTTCGAACCACCAGAACCACTGGTAAAATAATGATGTTTGACTGTTGGCTGGCAGGCTCCGCAGTGGTGCAGAGGTTAGAACTCAAAGAATTCTTATAAAAGAATGTGGTGATTATTGAAACATGTAATTTCAACTCAGGTTCGATCCCCAGCTCAGCCAGGAAAATTATCAATAAATTTTAATAAAAATATCATTTTGATGAACTCTAGTAAAAACCATAAAACTAAAAACTTATCATTATATATTTATACTGTAACCGTAAAGGTCTGACAATTTTTGAAGAAAATAGCGATAAAACTCCACCAAAGCTTATCATTTCATATCATATTTTTACTTTTGTCAATACTTATGTACGAAAAAAAACACAAATAAGGTTGTCTAATTGACTGGTTAAATTAATCACATAAATCAGTGCTAATTGCCCCAGTGTGGAACGGTAACAGTAAAAGTATTCAAACTACAAGCGATGCAAGATCTACGTAACATTCAGAACCATTTTAATGGTGCAGTAGTTCTGTTGGCAGGAAATTTTCGCCAAATGCTCCAGTTATTCAACGATTATCGCTAAATTATTTATGAACATGCGCGTCTAGTTGGGGGGGGAGGGGTGCTTTAATACCATGGTATTATCTCATTCAATAGGGAGATAAAGCCTTTTTTGTTTTTTTTTTCATTTGAATGGGAGATAAAGCCATCATGGCCTTAGCTCACATTAGCAATATGAGAAAATGGCTTTATCTCTCATTTCAGTTCCGGAGACACTAAAGTTAAGTATTGAAATCTGGCTTCGCATACTAAAGTTTTTCTGCGTGACGGCCTGCGGCCGTGCTTAGGGGTTTTTTCAACCAGGACGCGGCAGGTGGCTTCGCTGAATGAAGTTTTCCTGCGTGCGTCACAAAAATAAAAAAATGTTTTTCAATGAAACTAAGGATTTTCCTTTTTACAAAATGTTTACACTATGCATAACAATTTTCTGAAAAAAATTGATACTTAATAATATAATCCACCGATATGTACATCTTTTTATTAACATACATATGTAGATTATCACAAAAAAATAATTGAAAAATATCAAACATTTCTAAGCAATATGAGGTCGCTGTACTCGAATATGAAGTTCATTTACTTTTCTCAATGCGAATTATAGCGATGTTCGCAAAAAATAAGCTTGCAGTTTTATTTAGAGTTTTTATTTATTGGCGATAATTTCATGTTTTACATTGTTGAATAAATATCTCTCTATTCTTTCAGCCTATACTATAATTGTGTGGATCGGATAAAAATGTATTAAAAACAACCCTTAAAATTTAATAAAAGTACTTTTGACGTGTGGGACACAATCGTGTGTAATTTGCGAATTCTCCATTGGCAACACTCTGTACTACTAAATGCAACTCTGTCACTAGAACTATTAAATACAACTATGGTAGCAATTGTAATAACATTACGGGATGCAATTTGCAGGAAAAGCATTGAGGATTTGCGTGAATAGTGTGGAATCGTAATTGAATTTATTGATCAAAGTCACAATACAAATTTGTAACAAAAATGAGTGTCGAAGAGGTAATGGAAAATATTAAATTCGTATCAACAGTTAAATATATGAAATTTGTTCTAATCCCTTGCAGTTGCGAAAAGATTCTGAGGAGTTCACTAAACTTGTAGCAGAAGCCACAAGGCAACGTGTGAAAAATGCTTTAATTCAAGGAAAAGCCGAAGTAGATCGTGAGATCGTCACATTAGAATTGAAAGCTAAACAAGCTGAGGAGCGAAAAGAACAAGGACCCAGAAGGTATGAAACGTGCCATAGTAAAAAATGTATTTTCTAGAAAATTCTATTATATGTACATATGTGTGTGTTTTCTCTACTAATTTGCTGTTTGCTTGTATTTCTTTGTTTACAGACATTTCAGTGAATTGACTGAATACGGTTGGGATCAAAGTGACAAATTCGTTAAGATTTTCATTACTTTGGGTGGCGTCCAAAATGTAGATGAATCATCGGTTGTTACTAAATTTACCGACAATTCAATGAATGTTCAAGTTTCCAATTTGCATGGCAAAGACTATGGTTTGGTTATAAACAATCTGCTTGAACCAATTGATGTTATTAAAAGTTATCGTAAAATAAAAACCGGCATGATTGCTATTTACCTTAAGAAAGTCAACGAGGGTAGACATTGGGCTTGTTTGACTTCCATACATAAGCGCCTAAAGGACCATCAAGACAGTGAAATGAAATCATCGGATTCCGATAATCCCTCCGATGCTTTGGTTAATATAATGAAAAAAATGTATCAGACAGGAGATACTAAAACTAAGCAGATGATTGCTAAAGCTTGGACCGAAAGTCAAGAAAAGATTCAAAAGGGCGATGCCAGTTGTTTGGATATGCCTTCAATGTAAATCACATAAGAATGGATATTTTCACCATATATTTACATATATTAGTAGATATAATTTGAAATGGAATTTGATGTATAAATTATTAATTTTCAATGTTACTTGAATGGTTTTCTTCAATTCCATAGTTCTTTATTTCCGTACTTGTACAAATATTTTTTCTAATTGCTGTAATTTTTCCATTTCTCTTCTGTCATACTTATTCCGAAATACATATGTATTAATAATTTATAACTAAAACATTTCATAATCATTTAGTATAAAAATAATGAATTTATAAAAAAAGTATAAAATAAACTGTTTAAAATAATAAAAAAATGCATTAAAAGCGCTTATTTTAGTAAAGTGTTAACTACGGGCCTGTTCGTAAATTCATCACTGCAGTGCATCACACAACCAAACATTGCTTTGCACGGCCAATTTAAGTTTGCTGTTTATCTTTTTTGGCAGAAGCCATTTCTCCACTCCGTATTTAAAACTTGGTTGTGCGTCATCTGCTTAAGCAAAGTTTTTTAGGGCATTTAAATTTTCATTTGCAGCGCAGTGATGCATTTACGAACAGGCCCTACATTGCTGGTTTTCGTTAAAACTATAACGCTTAAAAAACAAAGAATAAAAATATTTATCCCGAAAAATACATGTGATCTTCAACATTTGGTTTTTTGTATTTCGGAGGTTTTAAAATAAACTTTCATAAAAAGGAGAATTTTTTTACCAAATAAAATGATCTATTAGGAAAATTGTTAACTTTGTTAAAAAAACGCTCTTGTCAAGCGTTGTCAAAAAAAAGAAAAAAATTATAAGCATTTTGTTGGCTATGTTTTCTTTCACAACTGTGCTTTATTTCATCTACGTAGTCCAAAAAACGTATGAAATATAACAATATTTCTAAAATAGTTATTTTGCGTGCAAAAAATGGATTTTGTAAAATACAAATTTTTTTTGTGAAACACCAGGCGAACATAATTAAAGAGTAGGTGGTTTTCGCCTGAGAAACTTTTTTAAAACGCTATTGCTCCTGAACTATACAAGATAATTAACTTTTGTTTTCGCTTTTTTATAGATTTGATGTTGGCTCAAATTTTTTTGCCCATTGCCACGCCTACTTTGAGATATTTGGGTATTTTATATTAAAACGCTTGTAGTTTTTCCTGTAATATCTATTTTGAAGGTGTTAAAGAACTGCTTATACCCAATATATGTATGTAGATTTCTGCAAACGTGGCAAATTTCAAAATAATATCTTAAAAACTGACTGAGCTTTAAGTTAAAGAAGCAATTACACTTTTTTGTTAATGAAGTGTTAACTGCAATGCGACAAAACTATTCTAAGCTCTATAACTCAATAACTAGAGCATATTTCTTTACAATTTCTTCTGTTTAATATAGATTGTGTTCGTTAAAACTTGTATCCCCAAAGCTTTGCCTACTAATAAATATTCAATATAAATTAGACTATAACGCTTCAAAAACAAACAATAAATATATTTATCTCGCAAAATACATGAGATCTTCAATATTTTTTTTTTTTTTTTTGTATTTGAGAGGTTGTAAAATAAACTTTCATAAAAAGGAGAATTTTTTTTTAACAAATAGAATGATCTATTAAGAAAAATTTGTAACTTTGTTATAAAAACGCTCTTGTCAAGCGTTTTCAAAAAATTGTATAAGCTTTTGTTGGCTATGTTTTCTTCTACAACTGTGCTTTATTTCATCTACGTAGTCCAAAAAACGTATGAAATATAACAATATTTCTAAAATAGTTATTTTGCGTGCAAAAAATGGATTTTGTAAAATACAAATTTTTTTTGTGAAACACCAGGCGAACATAATTAAAGAGTAGGTGGTTTTCGCCTGAGAAACTTTTTTAAAACGCTATTGCTCCTGAACTATACAAGATAATTAACTTTTGTTTTCGCTTTTTTATAGATTTGACGTTGGCTCAAATTTTTTTTGCCCATTGCCACGCCTACTTTGAGATATTTGGGTATTTTATATTAAAACGCTTGTAGTTTTTCCTGTAATATCTATTTTGAAGGTGTTAAAGAACTGCTTATACCCAATATATGTATGTAGATTTCTGCAAACGTGGCAAATTTCAAAATACATAATATCTTAAAAACTGACTGAGCTTTAAGTTAAAGAAGCAATTACACTTTTTTGTTAATGAAGTGTTAACTGCAATGCGACAAAACTATTCTAAGCTCTATAACTAAATAACTAGAGCATATTTCTTTACAATTTCTTCTGTTTAATATAGATTGTGTTTGTTAAAACTTGTATCCCCAAAGCTTTGCCTACTAATAAATATTTAATATAAATTAGCCTATAACGCTTCAAAAACAAACAATAAATATATTTATCTCGCAAAATACATGAGATCTTCAATATTTTTTTTTTTTTTTTTTTTGTATTTGAGAGGTTGTAAAATAAACTTTCATAAAAAGGAGAATTTTTTTTTAACAAATAGAATGATCTATTAAGAAAAATTTGTAACTTTGTTATAAAAACGCTCTTGTCAAGCGTTTTCAAAAAATTGTATAAGCTTTTGTTGGCTATGTTTTCTTCTACAACTGTGCTTTATTTCATCTACGTAGTCCAAAAAACGTATGAAATATAACAATATTTCTAAAATAGTTATTTTGCGTGCAAAAAATGGATTTTGTAAAATACAAATTTTTTTTGTGAAACACCAGGCGAACATAATTAAAGAGTAGGTGGTTTTCGCCTGAGAAACTTTTTTAAAACGCTATTGCTCCTGAACTATACAAGATAATTAACTTTTGTTTTCGCTTTTTTATAGATTTGATGTTGGCTCAAATTATTTTTCCCATTGCCACGCCTACTTTGAGATATTTGGGTATTTTATATTAAAACGCTTGTAGTTTTTCCTGTAATATCTATTTTGAAGGTGTTAAAGAACTGCTTATACCCAATATATGTATGTAGATTTCTGCAAACGTGGCAAATTTCAAAATAATATCTTAAAAACTGACTGAGCTTTAAGTTAAAGAAGCAATTACACTTTTTTGTTAATGAAGTGTTAACTGCAATGCGACAAAACTATTCTAAGCTCTATAACTCAATAACTAGAGCATATTTCTTTACAATTTCTTCTGTTTAATATAGATTGTGTTTGTTAAAACTTGTATCCCCAAAGCTTTGCCTACTAATAAATATTTAATATAAATTAGCCTATAACGCTTCAAAAACAAACAATAAATATATTTATCTCGCAAAATACATGAGATCTTCAATATTTTTTTTTTTTTTTTTTTGTATTTGAGAGGTTGTAAAATAAACTTTCATAAAAAGGAGAATTTTTTTTTAACAAATAGAATGATCTATTAAGAAAAATTTGTAACTTTGTTATAAAAACGCTCTTGTCAAGCGTTTTCAAAAAATTGTATAAGCTTTTGTTGGCTATGTTTTCTTCTACAACTGTGCTTTATTTCATCTACGTAGTCCAAAAAACGTATGAAATATAACAATATTTCTAAAATAGTTATTTTGCGTGCAAAAAATGGATTTTGTAAAATACAAATTTTTTTTGTGAAACACCAGGCGAACATAATTAAAAAGTAGGTGGTTTTCGCCTGAGAAACTTTTTTAAAACGCTATTGCTCCTGAACTATACAAGATAATTAACTTTTGTTTTCGCTTTTTTATAGATTTGACGTTGGCTCAAATTTTTTTGCCCATTGCCACGCCTACTTTGAGATATTTGGGTATTTTATATTAAAACGCTTGTAGTTTTTCCTGTAATATCTATTTTGAAGGTGTTAAAGAACTGCTTATACCCAATATATGTATGTAGATTTCTGCAAACGTGGCAAATTTCAAAATAATATCTTAAAAACTGACTGAGCTTTAAGTTAAAGAAGCAATTACACTTTTTTGTTAATGAAGTGTTAACTGCAATGCGACAAAACTATTCTAAGCTCTATAACTAAATAACTAGAGCATATTTCTTTACAATTTCTTCTGTTTAATATAGATTGTGTTTGTTAAAACTTGTATCCCCAAAGCTTTGCCCACTAATAAATATTTAATATAAATTAGCCTATAACGCTTCAAAAACAAACAATAAATATATTTATCTCGCAAAATACATGAGATCTTCAATATTTTTTTTTTTTTTTTTTTGTATTTGAGAGGTTGTAAAATAAACTTTCATAAAAAGGAGAATTTTTTTTTAACAAATAGAATGATCTATTAAGAAAAATTTGTAACTTTGTTATAAAAACGCTCTTGTCAAGCGTTTTCAAAAAATTGTATAAGCTTTTGTTGGCTATGTTTTCTTCTACAACTGTGCTTTATTTCATCTACGTAGTCCAAAAAACGTATGAAATATAACAATATTTCTAAAATAGTTATTTTGCGTGCAAAAAATGGATTTTGTAAAATACAAATTTTTTTTGTGAAACACCAGGCGAACATAATTAAAAAGTAGGTGGTTTTCGCCTGAGAAACTTTTTTAAAACGCTATTGCTCCTGAACTATACAAGATAATTAACTTTTGTTTTCGCTTTTTTATAGATTTGACGTTGGCTCAAATTTTTTTGCCCATTGCCACGCCTACTTTGAGATATTTGGGTATTTTATATTAAAACGCTTGTAGTTTTTCCTGTAATATCTATTTTGAAGGTGTTAAAGAACTGCTTATACCCAATATATGTATGTAGATTTCTGCAAACGTGGCAAATTTCAAAATAATATCTTAAAAACTGACTGAGCTTTAAGTTAAAGAAGCAATTACACTTTTTTGTTAATGAAGTGTTAACTGCAATGCGACAAAACTATTCTAAGCTCTATAACTCAATAACTAGAGCATATTTCTTTACAATTTCTTCTGTTTAATATAGATTGTGTTTGTTAAAACTTGTATCCCCAAAGCTTTGCCTACTAATAAATATTTAATATAAATTAGCCTATAACGCTTCAAAAACAAACAATAAATATATTTATCTCGCAAAATACATGAGATCTTCAATATTTTTTTTTTTTTTTTTTTGTATTTGAGAGGTTGTAAAATAAACTTTCATAAAAAGGAGAATTTTTTTTTAACAAATAGAATGATCTATTAAGAAAAATTTGTAACTTTGTTATAAAAACGCTCTTGTCAAGCGTTTTCAAAAAATTGTATAAGCTTTTGTTGGCTATGTTTTCTTCTACAACTGTGCTTTATTTCATCTACGTAGTCCAAAAAACGTATGAAATATAACAATATTTCTAAAATAGTTATTTTGCGTGCAAAAAATGGATTTTGTAAAATACAAATTTTTTTTGTGAAACACCAGGCGAACATAATTAAAAAGTAGGTGGTTTTCGCCTGAGAAACTTTTTTAAAACGCTATTGCTCCTGAACTATACAAGATAATTAACTTTTGTTTTCGCTTTTTTATAGATTTGACGTTGGCTCAAATTTTTTTGCCCATTGCCACGCCTACTTTGAGATATTTGGGTATTTTATATTAAAACGCTTGTAGTTTTTCCTGTAATATCTATTTTGAAGGTGTTAAAGAACTGCTTATACCCAATATATGTATGTAGATTTCTGCAAACGTGGCAAATTTCAAAATAATATCTTAAAAACTGACTGAGCTTTAAGTTAAAGAAGCAATTACACTTTTTTGTTAATGAAGTGTTAACTGCAATGCGACAAAACTATTCTAAGCTCTATAACTCAATAACTAGAGCATATTTCTTTACAATTTCTTCTGTTTAATATAGATTGTGTTCGTTAAAACTTGTATCCCCAAAGCTTTGCCTACTAATAAATATTTAATATAAATTAGCCTATAACGCTTCAAAAACAAACAATAAATATATTTATCTCGCAAAATACATGAGATCTTCAATATTTTTTTTTTTTTTTTGTATTTGAGAGGTTGTAAAATAAACTTTCATAAAAAGGAGAATTTTTTTTTAACAAATAGAATGATCTATTAAGAAAAATTTGTAACTTTGTTATAAAAACGCTTTACAAAACGCTCTTGTCAAAAAATTGTATAAGCATTTTGTTGGCTATGTTTTCTTCTACAACTGTGCTTTATTTCATCTACGTAGTCCAAAAAACGTATGAAATATAACAATATTTCTAAAATAGTTATTTTGCGTGCAAAAAATGGATTTTGAAAAATACAAATTTTTTTTGTGAAACACCAGGCGAACATAATTAAAGAGTAGGTGGTTTTCGCCTGAGAAACTTTTTTAAAACGCTATTGCTCCTGAACTATACAAGATAATTAACTTTTGTTTTCGCTTTTTTATAGATTTGATGTTGGCTCAAATTATTTTGCCCATTGCCACGCCTACTTTGAGATATTTGGGTATTTTATATTAAAACGCTTGTAGTTTTTCCTGTAATATCTATTTTGAAGGTGTTAAAGAACTGCTTATACCCAATATATGTATGTAGATTTCTGCAAACGTGGCAAATTTCAAAATACATAATATCTTAAAAACTGACTGAGCTTTAAGTTAAAGAAGCAATTACACTTTTTTGTTAATGAAGTGTTAACTGCAATGCGACAAAACTATTCTAAGCTCTATAACTAAATAACTAGAGCATATTTCTTTACAATTTCTTCTGTTTAATATAGATTGTGTTCGTTAAAACTTGTATCCCCAAAGCTTTGCCTACTAATAAATATTTAATATAAATTAGCCTATAACGCTTCAAAAACAAACAATAAATATATTTATTTCGCAAAATACATGAGATCTTCAATATTGTAAAGAATGATCTATTAAGAAAAATTTGTAACTTTGTTATAAAAACGCTTTACAAAACGCTCTTGTCAAGCGTTTTCAAAAAATTGTATAAGCATTTTGTTGGCTATGTTTTCTTCTACAACTGTGCTTTATTTCATCTACGTAGTCCAAAAAACGTATGAAATATAACAATATTTCTAAAATAGTGATTTTGCGTGCAAAAAATGGATTTTGTAAAATACAAATTTTGTTTGTGAAACACCAGGCGAACATAATTAAAGAGTAGGTGGTTTTCGCCTGAGAAACTTTTTTAAAACGCTATTGCTCCTGTACTATACAAGATAATTAACTTTTGTTTTCGCTTTTTTATAGATTTGATGTTGGCTCAAATTAACATCAATTTAAATTGAGGTACTTTTTTAAAAGTCTCCTTATAAATATTTGAAATATTTTGACGTTTGCACTTATGTATTATATGATAATACAACAGGCTCTTCATAACAGTACTTTTTAGCCTAAAAAAGACTTTAGCATTTAGCACTTTAGACTATTTTGTGAATTGGCTAACTGTATTTCGCAAACTGGTTATAGTTTTAAATGATAAGTTGCGACTTTAAGGTTTATATTTTAAACTATTGAATAAAACTCTTTTTTTATATGTTGTTATTATATTTTTCTTTTTTATTATACTTTTAGTGTAAATTATATATGTAGATGTTTGTATGTATATTTTGTTTACGTAAAATTAAATTTAATTTTATAAATTTATGGAATGAGTTAGATTACACTCGTTTAGTTGTTATAATAATACAATTTAAATATTATCATCGTATATGATTCATTGTTCAAATTTGTTTTAATGCTTTGTTCGGTCAAACAAGTTTTTAACAAACTACAATGATTAATTAAGGTTTATATATTTGTCTTAATTCGATTTTACTTTTAAATGAGTGCAATTAATAATATAAATGTATTTTTGTTTTGTTTTGAAAGGCTGCCAGTCTAGTAAATACAAACGATTTTTATGTTTAGAAAATCGTTTTCTTTTGAAATTTTTTTAATTATAACTTTAAAACTAATTAAAGAGGCACAACTATTTTTAAAATTTAAATATTCTTTGTTTTTTATGATACAGTATTTTATTTGATAAAATATTTAAATTAGTAATAAATTAAAGAAAAAAAAAAAAACATTAAAAATATCTAAAACGTTTTTTTTTTGTCTACACTTCTATTAAAATAAAAATATGTTTTAGTTGAAATAATTACATTATTTAATCTTAAAATTTGTTTAAATCATTGTTCTTATTTAAAAGTTGCTTAAACTTAATTGTCTTTTTTAAAATTTAACAAATTTTTGTTCTATATTTTCTTCTTCTTTTTTTCATTTATAAAAATACTTTTTATTATTTCTGTTTATTGCTTAAGACATTTTTCCTGATTAACCTGAAAAATGTGTATTCGTTTTGTTTTCTTTTTTAATTGCACTTTTTTAATTTTAAGTTTGTATCTTATATTTGAGTTCAGTTTATTAGAGTTTTTATAATTAATTCTAAATTTGTTTAAATAATCTTATTTTTAATGAAGAGTTATATATTTTCTATAACGAAAAACCTTAAAAAATCTTAATTAATCTTTTAGTTTTATATAAATAATATATGGGATATTTGTTGTACACAATAAAAACTAATCATGTCTTTTAAAAAGAAGTCATTTTTTTGTAAGAAATATAAAATACTACATTTGAAGCAAAAAAATACTACGAAATACTTTTAGAAGAAATTAAAAAAAAATTAAAAGTAAAAAATTTTAAATAGACTCACTAGGGACGCAGAAAAATAAAATTGTAAAAATTACTTTTTTAATAGGAATGTTTTTAAAATAATTAACATAAATTAGTTTTGTTTTTAACGGCCAATTCAGTCAAAACTAACTATTAGTTTTACTTTCAGTTAACAATATGTTTTAAACAGTTATAAGTAGGGAAGCGATTTCCATGCAAATGCATGTTTTTTGTCGGTAGTCTAAGATCGATGTCGACCAATTGTCTTTCCGAATCATTCAATTTGCGTTAAAATGCCATCGATTTGTTTTTGCATATTGTTGCATATTTTTGTGAAAATGCATATTTTTGCATATTTTGGTTTTAAATGCATATTTTTGCATATTTTAACATTTTTGAGTGATATATTTTTTAAATTTCCATATTATAAAATAAATTTCTACAAAAAATTTTCAAATACACAAACAAGTCTTCCGAAAATAATTTTAAGATCTTACATATTTAAGGCTGCCAACGAGCTTAAAATATTTTATCCAAAACGGTTCACATGTTACTTGCTTGTCATATTGGTGGCACTGAGGTATAGAGGAATTAGAAGCCAATTTGATAGTATTGATTTATTGGTTTCATACGGGAAAAATATATTTTTAAAGGCTCCTTTACGAGTTGCAATTCTTAATGAAATGTATCCCTTGGTACCCTTACCACCGCAGTCGGTATTAACCAGTCTAGAATACTATTCAAAAAATATTGAGCGATTTAAAATTTTTATTACAACTCAAGTCAAATTAACTGATATGTAGAAAGTAAAATTAATAATGTGGAAGGAACAATAGCACGACCAATTAAAAAAAAAAAAAATCCAAATGCCTTGAAAAAAATTAAGGATTTCAAAAAATAAAACAAATTTCAATCAACTATTTTTGATCTCGAATCAAATGTCGGAATTGAATAAGAAAATTAATATTCTCCAAATGAATTTGAATCCTTCAAGAATGATCCTATAACTTCGGTTGATGTTGGGAGACCATTTTCAATGTACAAAAGTTTTTTGCGGCTGAACAGACAAAGGCTTACTTTTGATAATATAAAAAAGTATTTATTTGCTTATGCAAACAAAAATAAAAATTAGTTATTAAATCTAAGTTTTAAAAAATATTAGACTGAACTTTTTATTTTGTTTGTTTAAAAAAAATTAAAAAAAGCCTTTTTAATGAAAATGTTTAAAATTTTAAGGGCGATTCTATTCTGACGGGTGCAACATTTAGACGCTTTAAAACTCTTTTACCAATAGAAAGAAACACATTTGTAATTAAGTTATTTCTAGAAGGGGTAACATTTTTTTATAAACTATTGTTATCTCTTTACAAGAATTTATGTGAAACGATCAAATAGCCACGAGAGAGCTTTAAAGTGCATGACGGGTGCAACCAAATCGGCCCACATTCATAAGATCATACCACAAAAACACAACACTCTGTTAATTTTTAAACTTTTATTGTATTATCCTTTTTTAATGTGAAAGATGAGATATCAGACGATGATTATCAAATCAAACATCGCAGAGAAATATAATCCAATAATAAGAAATTTGCTCTTTAAGCCATGACGGGTGCAACATGCAATGCATTTTCTGTTCGCGCCAAACCTATGAATCTTAATGATTCGAAGTGCACAGCAAATTTATATTTAAGCTTACGTCTAATAAAATTATATTATTATAAAATATAGATATTTTACTTTAAATTGGCATCAAAAAAGTGTCAAATAATGTGATTTGAAAATTGATGTTAAAAGTTGTCTAGAATAGAATCGCCCTTAATGCATATTTTTATTTTTTTAAGGCATATTTTTAAGTTTTTATAGCATAATTTATGCGCATATTTTCGATTTGTTAGTGCATGAAAATCTCATCCCTAGTTATAAGTGATAGCTAATTAAGACTGAACTTGGCCGTAAATATATCGCTCATTTCTGCAAAACCGGCATAACTCAAAAAAAAATTCCCTTTCGAGATAAACGCATTTAAAGTTTTTGATTGGCTCTAACTACTTAGAAAAAAACAGAAGACACATTTTCTTCAAACTGGTAAAGTATAAAAGATATAAAGATGTATTTAATACACAATATAAAGAAGAACAAAGCGAACAACTCTGCATCTCTAACTCCAAAATTTAATTTTTTGAGTTATGCCGGTCTTGCAGCAAATGAGCGATATATTTATTTTTAATTAAAAAATTCGAAATTTTGTTTCGTTACGAATTTGGGTACTTAAAAATGATGACTTAATTTGTACTTATTTTCTGTAATGTTCTGAGCTCGATTAAGCATTACTTGCAGTTACAACAATCTCTTATAGGTATATATAATTACACATTAAGCCATCATTTGATAATAAAACCTTCCTAATAATAATTTACGTCCAAATTCATAGATTCAACAAAGTTTAACTAAAAAAACAATTAACACAAAAAATGTAAATGCCTGTTATCAAAGCACTCAAAAATAAAATTATAAAATTTGGACACTTGAAATTTTCCAATTTCATTTAACAACAAGTGTATGTATGTATATATATATGCCTACATTTTTTTACCACAACTTTAACTAATACTTGGTAAGAAATTCATTCCATACACTGTCATTGCCATTATAATCAGGTTGACTTTATAACCAGATTTATTCTACGTTAACGGGTAAAGCCACTTAAGAAATGTGCGCCACCCATATCAAACTGTTGTTCATAACCCTCATCGGCCGATAAAGCATTTTGTGCATTAGCTGCCGCAGTTGCTAAAGCTGCCATATTATCAGCACTGCCTTTAAGTTGCTCCATATCAATAAGTGGGGGTTTATCACCCGGCTTCCAGCGCCTGTGTATACCCATTGATTTTAACTTTTGACATACAGAAGAGGGTGATATAGCGTAACCCTTTTCTGCTAGGCGGGCTGATACTTTCCAGTATTGAATGTTGTTGTCTTCCTTTATCAGTTCTAATATTTCTCTAGTGATTTCTTTGTCACGAACTTCGCGTTCAGCTGCCTTAAGACGACGTCTAGGATTTGCATGTTTTTGTTCTGGTGGCTGGATTTGCTGTGTTACTTTTTTCTGCTGCTGTTGTTTTTTCTGTTGTTGTAGTAACTGTTGCTGTTGTTCACGTTCTTTTTCCTGTTGTCTTTGTTGTTTTTGCTGTTCTAATTGCTGTTGCTGTTGCTGCAATTGTTGCTGCCTTTGTAGCAGCTGTTGTATTTGCTGCTGCTGTTGTAAATGTTGTTGTTGCAATTTTTGTTGGTGATCCAATTGTTGTTGCACTAGTAAAGCCTGTTGTTGTCTTTCTGTTTCAGTTTCACGTCTTGTATCACTACCTTCACTCAAAACACTACCTGTATCTTCATCGTGCCTTATCATTGTCATACGAATATCACGTCTATTACGATACGATAGAGGTATTCCCTTAATTATGGCATCTCTTAATTTCCAAGCAGTCATTTGGGAAACATTCAATGCCTTGGCAATTTCCATTGTAGAGGCATTTTGTGCCACTAACATTTTTGCCATGGCATATTTTTCATCGTCTATAAAGACGTTTGGTTTACGTGGTTTCTTTTTAGACCCACTTAGGTTGTTGTTCGATAATCTGTAATTGGAAAAGATAGAAATGAAATGAATATTAAGCTTAATGATAGAAACACAACTGGGACGAACGTCGAATTATTCGCAACGAATATTCGCCGTCAGAAATAGAACACATTGGTATGTATAAAAATACACACAATCATTGCGTAGACCAAAATTCGTCGTGCGAAACGAAAAATATAATCGCTGCTGGATATGGATGTTTTTACTGAGCCCGTCTGGAGGCGGGCTTGGGCATTAGCATAGAAAATGCCGGGAAGTGCATTAATATTGTGCCGAAAAAATCACTGGTGGGTATCGAAACGTTTAATTGAAATAAATATTAAGTTTTTACTATAAAAAAAAATAATAGCTGCTGAGTATGGATGTTTCTCTCTGAACCCGTCTGGAGGCGGACTGGGGAATTACATAGAAAATGCCGGGATGTTAATGAAAAACGCATATTAAAATTTTACAATAATGCCCAACTCCGCCTCAAGGCGGACTTTACAGTTTGACCCCTTACAGGTCAGCGAGTACTCAAAGGAAAAAACTGAAGTCAGATTTATGTTTCTCTAAAATTATCTAAGTATGATTTTTTTAAGGCAAACAAAAAATGTGGCATTAGAGGGTTAAAACAAATTTTAAGTCACGTTGACACCTGGGGGGCTACTCTCTATTGCGATGCAAAAGAAAATTGTAGCAAATATAGCGATTGGAACTCTTTAATATGTTTGCGCATGTGTCTTTCGCATCTTTTAATTTTTTTTTCTTTTCAATAACTGTTTTGAAAATCATCACTTTATTTTATTTAAATTTTCCAATTTCAAATACTTTGGCGTTTCATTACTGTAAATCCTCGCCATCTTTAATTTTTATTGCCACTATCGCTTTATTTTCAGAAAATATTGCGGAAGTTATAGAGAGTACCAAGTTGGCATTTAACTTTCGCATCGAAATTGTTTTCGCATCGCAATAGAGAGTAGACCCCCTGGAACTCACGCACTTATTGTAACTCATTTGACGAATTTACGCAACGAATTCTTGCCGACGAAGTCGTCGTACTATCCGAAGTTCGTCGAACGTCCCAGTTGTGTTTATACCACAGTTTTTTAAAATGTTACGAACATTTAAAGTTTCTACGAAATTGCCTTTTTAAATATTTGCACAAACATATCGCTCATTTGCTGCAAGACCGGCATAACTCAAAAAATGAAATTTCGGAGTAAGAGATGCAGAATTGTTCGCTTTGTTTTTTGTATTTTTGTGTATTAAATTCATCTTTATATCGAAATGAATTTTTTTGAGTTATGCCGGTCTTGCAGCAAATGAGCAATATGTACAATAGTTTTCATTACTTTGTCATCGATATAATCAGCTAAAGTTGAATTTCTAATTGAGGTTTGAATTTAATAATCTAAAAAACTGCATTTTTATTATTTATATAAAAATTTTCAAAATAATAAAGGCGAATTCATCCCAGGTAATCTCGGTACTACAACAAGTACAACTCCTACAAAAACCACAAGCAATTTGTTTTTGTAAAATCATTGTACAATGTCAAAAACAGAAATAAAACAAAACAGAAACAAAGATAATAAAAGAGAATAAACAAAATTTTGACATCTAACAGTGATTTTAGCCTAATATCAGCAGGGCTTTTAAGACCACCTGTAATAAATTCGCCTTGAAAATAATACAACATTTCTCTTTTACAAATTTATATTAAAAACAAAAACAAATTTAATTTTTTTATTGTTGTTTCAATATAAATTCCCAACCTAAAATTTTTATTTAATTTTGAAAAAAAGGCACAAGTACAACTCGTGCAAAAACCACAAGCAATTTGCTTTTGTAAAATCGTTGTACAATGTCAAAAACAAAAACAAAGATAATGAAAGAGAATAAACAAAATTTTGGCATCCAACAGTGATTTTAGCTAATATCAGCAGGGCTTTTAAGACCACCTGAAATAAATTCGACTTGGCACTTAATGTAACTTTTTTTTTTTTTAATGAGTGACGAAAGATTTTGTTATTCGTGCTTAATTCCCAGTTTTTATTATTGATAAAAACACTTGGAATTTATTGTTGATGGGATAAGCTATTCCTATGCATTTCACTGGTTGCTTAGGCCAGATCATCAGGAAACTTCATCCATAAAGGTTTTAGACAAACTAAAGATATTAAACCAAATAAAACGGTTAAACGTATAAGAATTATAGCAACAGTTCTACTTGTAACAATATCAAAGTTTAAACAAAACACATCAACAATAAACAACAGTGGGTTCATCTCATCTTACATTTCCCCACTACAATTAGTTGAAATTCTCTCAACATTAATTGTAGTTGTAAGTAGGTTAAGAAAAACAAAATGAAAAAAACAACAACTTACAAAAGATGTTGTCAATTAAGTGTTTTTTAGGCCGTGCACTGCCTGTTTATTATCAAAAAGTGATTTCAATTTTTGGGAATACAAAATTTTAATTTCAAAAGATTTTGTTATTCGTGCTTAATTCCCAGTTTTTATCTTCTATCTTCTATCTTCTATATATATAAAAATGAAAAATGTTTGTGTGTTTGTGTGTTTGTTTGTTTGTTGGCTTATAGACTCCGAAACTACTGAACCGATTTTCTTGAAATTTTTACAGTAACATCACGTGAGCCCTAAAAATAAAATAGGCTACTTATTTTTTCGATAGGGGCAGGGGAATTGGTACCCCCCATAGGATGCCAATATTTATTATCGCATATCTTAAGAGCCGCTGGACGCATTTTGCTGAACTTTTTGTAGTAGGATCTTCTGAGCCCCGAAATTGAAATAAAATAACAGCGGAGGTATTTGAATCCCCCATAGGACGCCAATGTTTAACATCGCATATCTTAAGAACTGTTATAGTGAGAATGTTCAAACTTTCTAGAAGTCACTCTTATGGTATACTACACTTTTGAAAATAAAAATAAAGCGGGTAGGCGCAGGGGGGGGAAATACCTCCCATAGGATGCATATATTAAATATCGCTCAACTGAAGAACTATTAAAGGGAGAGTCTTCAAACGTGGGTTAAGCTACTATTATAGTAAACTATAAATTTTCAATATAAAAATGGGCGGGAGAGACAGGGGAGGAGCAGTACCCCTCATAGATAGAAATATTAATAAGAGCCACTGCACGCATTTTGTTGAAATTTTGGTAGTAGGATCTTCTGAGTCCCAAAATTGAAATAAAGTAGCAGCGGGGGAAGTGGTTTTCCCCATAGGACGCCAATGTTTAATATCGCATATCTTAAGAACTGTTATAGTGAGAATGTTCAAACTTTGTAGAAGTCACTCATATGGTATACTACACTATTGAAAATAAAAATAAAGCGGATAGGCGCAGGGGGGGAAATACCTCCCATAGGATCCATACATTAAATATCGCTCAACTGAAGAACTATTAAAGGGAGGGTCTTCAAACGTAGTTAAAACTACTATTATGGCAAACTTTAAATTTCAATATAGTAATGGGCGGGGTAGACAGAGGAGGAGCAGTTCCCCTCATAGATAGAAATGTAATGAAGAGCCGCTGCAAGCAATTTGTTGAACTTTTGGTAGTAGGATCTTCTGAGCCCCAAAATTGAAGCAAAATAGCAGCGGGGGAAGTGTTACCCCCCATAGGATGCCAATGTTTAATATCGGATATCTCAAAAACTGTTATAGTAAGAATGTTCAAACTTTGTAGAAGTCACAGTTATGGTATACTACACTTTTGAAAACAGAAATAAAGCGGGTATGCGCAGGGGGAAATATCTTCCATAGGATGCATATATTCAATATCGCTCAACTTAAGAACTATTGAAGGCAGAGTCTTCAAACGTGGTTAAAGCTTCTATTATGGTAAACTATAAATGTCAATATAGAAATGGGCGGGGTAGCCAGAGGAGGAGCAGTACCACTCATAGATAGCATTATTAATAAGAGCCGCTGCAAGCAATTTGTTGAACTTTTGGTAGTAGGATCATCTGAGCCCCAAAATCGAAACCCCCATAGGACGTCAATGTTAAATATCGCATATCTTAAGAACTGTTAAAGTAAGAATGTTCAAACTTAGTGGAAGTCACTCCTATGGTATACTACACTTTTGAAAATAAAAATAAAGCGGGAATGCGCAGGGGAAAAAACATTCCATAGGACGCATATATTAAATATCTCTCAACTGAAGAAGTGGTTAAAGCAGTGTAGCGAAGCGCACCGGGTTAAGCTAGTTATTGATAAAAACACTTGAAATTTATTGTTGATGGGATAAGCTATTCCTATGCATTTCACTGGTTGCTTAGGCCAGATCATCAGGAAACTTCATCCATAAAGGTTTTAGACAAACTAAAGATATTAAACCAAATAAAACTGTTAAACGTATAAGAATTATAGCAACAGTTCTACTTGTAACAATATCAAAGTTTAAACAAAACACATCAACAATAAACAACAGTGGGTTCATCTCATCTTACATTTCCCCACTACAATTAGTTGAAATTCTCTCAACATTAATTGTAGTTGTAAGTAGGTTAAGAAAAACAAAATGAAAAAAACAACAACTTACAAAAGATGTTGTCAATTAAGTGTTTTTTAGGCCGTGCACTGCCTGTTTATTATCAAAAAGTAATTTCAATTTTTGGGAATACAAAATTTTAATTTCAAAAGATTTTGTTATTCGTGCTTAATTCCCAGTTTTTATTATTGATAAAATTCTATAATTCTTATACGTTTAACAGTTTTATTTGGTTTAATATCTTTTGTTTGTCTTAAACCTTTATGGATGAAGTTTCCTGATGATCTGGCCTAAGCAACCAGTGAAATGCATAGGAATAGCTTATCCCATCAACAATAAATTTCAAGTGTTTTTATCAATAATAAAAACTGGGAATTAAGCACGAATAACAAAATCTTTTGAAATTAAAATTTTGTATTCCCAAAAATTGAAATTACTTTTTGATAATGAGTGACGAATTTTTAATTTTCCAATATCCTACAAAATATTTATTTTCTATAATCCTAAGCAGTGTTCGAAAATAAACAGAATAGTATTTAGCGTTCGGCTCACACACGCAGGAACGATATCTATTTTTTAGTGTTTGTGCAGACGAACTTAACTCTTAATACCGTTCGTAACTATTTTCACGAAAGAGCCGAATATTATATAGTGTTCTATTCTTCGTTAAAAAACAGAACAATTGTAGTGATACTGTAGACAAACATTATATTTTAATGTTATATAATGTTTCTTTTTTAACATTGATAAAGAAATGAACAAACAAACAATTTTAGCGACGACCCCAGCACGAACAGCTTTTGTGTGTATTGTGTTTCTTTTTTGCTTTTGTAAAAAATGTTGGTCTTTTTTACTAGCCAAAAGGGGCGCTACGCACAACAGGAACGAACATAATGAGCTGAACCAAACACAATGAAGTTTGTGTTAAAAAAAATGAACGGAATTAAATGTTCTCATCTTTTGTGGAGGTGGATAAAAACAGTGTTATTTTTGAGTTCGAAAGATGACAAACAGGGAAACGTTATTTTTTAATGATTTGCTAACAAAAACACAATTAGCGTTTGTGTTTTCCACAAATCTACCGAACCGAACACTAAGGCGCGATATTTAGTGTTTATTTTCGAACACTGATCCTAAGGGCTTACCGCGTATTTCGATTCGAAAGAAATAATTTACTGTTTCGAATCACTTGTACATTGTATTGCAATTTTCGTACTCGTTCGATCCCAGGGCAGAGTTATATTTATAAACAAATTGCAAATTTGATGAAAAACTATTGTTCGTAATGGAGAGTTGCTGTTTTGAAAAGTACTTTTTGTTTTCGATAAAGTATAGGTAAAGTATAAACAAGTTCATTCGAAACCAGCGTTTAAAAAACTGCAGTCCAAACCAAAAACTTTCGAACAAAAAAAGAAAATTTGTGTACAATTTTTTGCTTTTTGTTTTGTGTAATTTGGCACAACTTTTCGCTTTTTGAGTTGGTTAGACAGCGACTGTTTATATTTAATGAATCAGAAGTAAAAGCGATAGATTTTATTTGGCTAATGGGAAGTGAAGAAGTAGAAGAAATGGCAGTTTTCTTCTTTGACTGGAGTTTTTAAAACGCTGTTCGAAACAACTGTTACAAGAATCGTAATACACAGTACAAATTGTTCGAACTCGTAAGTTATTTCTTTCGAATCGAAATACGCGTTAACACCTCTCCCTGGTGTATTTCTATTTCACTTACGTTTCATTATTTTGCATTGAAGCAATAGGACGTATTGAAAGATTTACAGGTAATTGGTGGCTAAAATAAAGAAAAATAAGTAAATAGATTAGAATTTTTTTCTCAATTTTTAAAAGTGATCATTAAAACCTACATTGCAGCTGCTACAGCTGGTGCTAACTGGGTCATAAGGGGTGTTTTTTTACCATTTCCCATGGCAATTGTTTGAGCCTCTTCTGAATCTTTAAGCTGAGTTGTTGATTTTTGTTGTAAAAATAAAGATTGTTTTATTTGTTGTTGTTGTTGACTATTTACATGTTCAGTCTCTTGATGTGTTTGTTGTTCGTGTGGATGTTGCATATGATGATGTTGATATTGAGAATGAAGATTTGAATCAGTATCTTCATTCTCGCTTTCCGTATCGGAAGCAGTTGCATGGTTGTTATCTAAATGAGGATTTTTATTAATTTCCATAAGTCTTTGTTGTTGTACTACAGATATTGTATTGTGTAATTTATGTTGTTTTTCTAATATGGCGTTTGTTGTTGTAGATAATTGTTGTTGCGCATTATTTAATTTTAGTTCATTTGTTCGTTGTATTACTGAAGTTGCGACACCAGCCTTTTTATTTTGTCTTATTAGTTGCTGCTGGGCGTGATGTTGTTCTAGTTGTAGTTGCTGCTGTTGGCGTTGTTCCTCTTCATCGAATTTTTGATTATTTACATTATCTTCCTCCTCCTCATCTTCGGTAGTTGCTCGTTCACGTTTAATGTGCTCGGCAAAAGGTTGGTGATTGAATTGATTTTCGGGTTTTTCTATATTCAAGGATTCAGCTGCATCAATTGCCAATTGGGATTCATTATTGTCATTATCTTCTTCTTCATCTTCAGGCGGATCAATAACACGTTCGTGTAAGCTGACACCGTTAACAAGACTTTTGCGTAGACGCCAAGCAAATGTTCGAGATATATTCAATTCATTTGCAATGACTGTCGTTGTTGCCTCCCGTAAAATTAATTGTTTGGCCAGGGCAATTTTCTTCGCATCCAATTTTATACGAGTTCGACCTTTGCGTTTATTATTGGCCATGATAATTCTGTAAGTAAAATTTATTTTTGTTTTCTGTTAGTAAATACTTTAAGCTTTTTTATTTAAATGTTAAGACTTACATCCAGTTCATCGATTTCGAACGTTAACGTTCGCATAGAAAATTATATGTAAAACAAAAACAATATTCGAAAATTTGTTTTTGTTTCAAATGTAGTTTTCTATGCGAACGTTGACGTTCGACATCGTTAAACAGGCAGTTAGTTCGTAATAATCACGGAAACCAGAAATATGCTCTAAAAAACACGTTTTATGCGCATTAAATATGCAGTAAAAACTGGAAAATATGCCCTAAAAATTTTTAAAATATGCCCTTAAAATTAAAAACTGCTCATTTGATCACACTATATTCAACAATTTAATAACAAAATTTTTAAAAAAAAAAACTAAACAAGGTTAAAATTCATATAAGAGATGTTTGCGCCAAATATTATCTAGATATTAACATCCATATGGGTTTTTGTCTTAAAGGGATTTTAGGTACGGTCTTTAAATTGTTTAAAATGTTAACATTTAAAACGAATTTAAAGCTAGTTCAGGATGGAAGCTTTGAGCTAATGTGAACCGATTCGAAAATAATTTAATTTGAAGTAAAATATTTTTGGCACGAATTTAATTTAAATACCATCGTAATTAGCTTGCGTATACAAAGAGTCTAAGTTGGATGTGAAATTATAGACCGACTCTCACCATTTCCATAGACTTCGTCCATATTTGATCAAATTATCTACAAAATTGGAACTTGTACTCTGCGCACAAGGCTAACATGGACAGACAACCAGCCAGGCGGATGGATGAACATCGTTAGATCCCTTTAAAAAGTGATTCTGAGTCGATCGGAATACTAAAAGATTGGTCTAGATACAAATCGCATAACATTTATCCTTAATGACAACCTGCTTTGTCTTACAACTTAAGAGTAAAAATTAAATGTAGATGTCGAAATTGAAGTAACAGATTTTTGAAAAAAAAACAAATTTTTATTTGCTGCGATAGCTATTGTAGGCATCAAAATATGCATTAAAAAGGTAAAATATGACTCTTTTAGCTAAAATATGCCAAAAATGCTGCAAACGGTAAAATATGCAAAAATATGCACTAACAAATCGATGCCAAAATTCATAAAAAGCTCTAAAACGGATAAATATATTGTTTCTGTCTTCATTAGTCGCACAAGGAAGAACATGCAATTGCATATTTCTGGTTTCCCTGGTAATAATCATTCGCTGAGAATGAATTTTCAATATGCGCAACTATTTTTCTTTGGGTAAATAGGCAGCACTTAAAACATTTGAACGCGAAGAGTGTTAACATTTTTGCGGGTATACTATAAGACTTTCCACACCCTTTGCCTACAAATTTAAGCTCATGCCTGTTACTCTAAACAACAAAATTCATAAGTAAAATGCAGTCTAAGTGATTTTGCCATTTTTTTTTTTTTTTTTTTATCAAATTTTTGTTTTTTAAGTGTTGGACTTTTATTGCCTGTTTTAAGATGTCGAGCGCAAAGTTCGCTCATTTAACTTTTGAAATGTCTTTTTGTTCTTTTTAATTTATTTTTCTTAAACTAAATCTTTTTTAAGAACAATTTAATTTAGTAGTATGTACTTACTTTCGATTATGAAGATAAATAGCATTTTCCGGCTTTCGAATGCCAATACGCCTGGGAAAATTGTTATATTGCACAATATTTTGTTTAAAAAGTTGTTGCAGAGGCCTATAATAAAAAAAAAGTTAGTAAACCATTCTTTAAAAAATTCTTTTAAAAAGCTGACATTTTTGCTGTTTTCGAAGGACAGCCAGTGCGTTTATGCCAACCCAAGTGATGACCAGTAGGGAATAAAACATTGCAGTCTGTACATTGCATAGGTCGTCTAAAGAATAAAACATTTAAATTAAATAAATAACATTTTTAATTTCGGAAATAATTACACCGAAACACTTACGTCTGGTTACGCCTTTTTTTAACGCATCTACCGCGGCGTACATGTTTCTCCAGGAAACGTTTGTAAAAATAGGTCTTTTTGCAGTTCGTACACTCATAGACAGGACCCGAAGTGCCATGCACACTTTGCATGTGAGCTTTTAGAACTTGTTTCATTTCAAAAATGTGAAAACAATGCGGACATTGGTAACCACGCATTTGAGTCAGCCCAGTAGCGGCATCAACCGCTGAAGGTGTAGCATTCGTTACATTAGCGCCTGCGCCTCCATCTTCAGATGGTGTTATTAATTCAATTTCTGGTATTAAAGGCAATGGACCATCTTCATCATCATCTTGTTCGGTATCACTACCTGAAGCTTCCGCAGCCTCATCATCACTAGCCCTTTTACCCTGAATACCATTTAATTTGCTTAAATGTTGCTGCATGTATTCATGCATTAAGCGTATGGAGTTAAAATCGAATGCAGGCTTTTGACCATTGGCACTTTTTATTTCACCATCATCCTCAACGACTAAATGACCGTTGTCAGCTTCATGGTTTTCATTGTCGCCATCCTCGAAATTGTGGGCTTCACCATTCAATTGTCGTTGTAAATGGTGTTTATAAGATTGTTCTTCTTCATCATCTTCTTCATGTTCCTCGTCACTTTTGTGCGAAGAGCCTCTGTGATTTTGACCATTTGTTATATTGTTCTCATGGTCATTATCTTCCTCCGATTCTGCTACTTCGTTTTGATTGGTTTTACTTTCAATTTTACGTATTAGGAGTTGTTGTCTAAAGAAATTATCGGCATCTTCGCATTTCTTTTTGAACAGGCATGCCGATATGGTGTTTTTGGCACAGGTTATGCAGACTTGTTGGGGCAAGGTATCATTACGTTCGATCTGAAATGGAAAAAAGAAATAGAAAATCAAAATTTTTTGTTTAAATTTGTTCAATGTCGTATTTGTAAGAAATACATACGAAATTGTTCGTAATAATAAGATACTAGTATGGAAAGCGGTCGACCTAATCGACCGCAATAAAGATACATATTAATTATTCGATAAGTGTTTACCAGCCAGCTAAACGGGCGGACATCGTCAGATCGATTCTGAGGGTGATTCTGAGTATGCAAAAAGCTGGATCCAGAATCATTTTTTTTTTATCATACACATCAGGGATGTTCACCAACCGTTAATGCAAATTATTAAAAATGGAAGCCAAAGCAAGAGACAGGTGGACCCAAGCCAAAAATTCTTACAAGTTACTCACGCGTATTAAATGCATTATGAATTCTAACCCTTTTATGACATATACAAAGATAAAGCAGGACGAAGAGCTTGAAGATCACACGTCAACTATTCGTCGACATCTCATTTAAAAAAACGAAGAAAAGTTCCATTGCTTAATTCAAGACCTTTCTCTGGACAGATGAGCCTTAAGTAGGGGAATCAACATCTCGACTTTTTTAAAAAAGCGGTTTGCGAATATTGCGAATAGTTGCAATTTAAAAAAAAATGTTTTCGGTTAAGCATTTAAAAAATAACCAGTTAACCGGTTTTATTCGAAAAAAAAAATAAAAACACAAAAACAACTTGGTTTTTGAAATAAAAAGCTTATTTGAATAAAAACGAAACAGTTCACAATGGTATGGAACCAACAAATTACATATCGGGTGATTTTTTAGCTATTATCTTTTTGGCAACACTGGTTTAAACAGCTGACGCACGTTTCGTGTTTTGTTTCACTGTCAAACATCTTCAGTTTGGTCTATAATTTAACCATGAATCGTCTTACAAACGAACAACGCTTGCAAATTATTGAATTTTATTATCAAAATGCGTGCTCTGTTAAGAAACTTCATCGCGCGCTTCTTCCATTGAAGATACGGGTACGTTAATAAGCAGAATTGTCGATTTTGGAGTGAAGATCAGCCAGAAGCATTGCAAGAGCTAACAATGCATCCAGAAAAAGTCACAGTTTGGTGCGGTTTATGGGCTAGTGGCATCATTGGACCGTACTTCTTCAAAGATGATGCGAATCGTAACGCAACTGTGAATGGTGAGCGCTACCGTTAGATGATATCCAACTTTTTTTTGCCCAAAATGCAAGAGCTTGACTTGCATGACATGTGGTTTCAACAAGACGGTGCCACATGCCACACAGCACGCTTAACAATGGACTTATTGAGAAGCGAGTTCAGTGAACTTTTTATTTTACGTTCGGGACCGGTCAATTGGCCGCCTAGATCGTGCGATTTAACGCCTTTAGACTATTTTTGTGGGGCTTTGTTAAAGCTCATGTCTATACACACATGCCCGCATTGGAAGACAAAATTGAAGCATTTATTTATGAGATAACGGCCGAAATGTTGGAAAGAGTATGCTCAAATTGGACTAAGCGGATGGACAATTTGAGGTGCAGTCACGGTCAACATTTGCATGAAATAATCTTCAAACATTAAATTATATGGACCGTACTATCGATTCAAATAAAGATTTTAAGCACTTTTCTGAATTTTATGTGCTTTTTTGTTTAAGCATTCCTATAGCTCTTAAAAAATCACCCGATAGTTACGACTAACTACGGTCAACGGCAAACATTTCCCAAAAAAAAGTAAAATATTTGTTTGCCCTAATTTGACCACAAAATATTTTTGAGGAGCAAACAGAAAAACAAAATTATTTGCCAGCAAACAAAAATTTTCCAAATGTGACCAGTAAACTTAAAATATTTTTCTCGTTTTTGGGCAAACAAATATTTCTACTTACAAACATTTTGTAGGCTCAAACAGCGTCAAACAAAAAATTTTATAATAAAAAAATTGATAAAAACAAGAAAATTAATCCATTTTTTAATGTCGAAAAATTACCAATTTACTGACATCGACATCTTTCTGAGATTTTTTTTGGTCTTAAAGTGATTGTTTATGTGGGACATGGAATCAATTTTGGATCTACCAAGACAACATTTTGACATGACATACAAAAAGGCGACCAGATTTTAAAAATAAAAATAGAGGATATATAGAAAAAAAGGAAAAAAATTTATTTGACTTCCAGATTTTTTACATATTTTACAAAAAAAATTTACATTCCCATATTTATATATGTAAAGTTAATTAAAAAAAACAATTAAGAGTGCTATATATACCATGATGACATAAGAACAAAAAGTTATATACATAAATAACGTTCTTTAGATAGGTATAAATAAATATTAATTGAGCCACGCCAACTTTTTTACTAAAGAAGCGTTAAATAAAAATATATTGAGTCTATGAGTTTGCTTCTTTATTTGAGCGGCATAAAATTAGTTTGTATAGTATGATTATGTCGTTTTAGTAATAGTACAGTGTTGGTATGGTAATGTCACGTCTAATTGGACCTTTAAAGGAAAAAATTTGAGGCAGTCGTGGTTTTTTCCTCATATCTCAGCCATTTGTGGACCGATCTTGCTGATTTTCAATAGCAAACAATTATGGACCATATGTGACATGAATGTATAATAACCTGGCCCCCATCATATATAAGGTCTTCGGAAAACCCTTTTCAACGGACAGACGCACATCGTTAAATCAACTTCGCTCCTCATAAGGACTCAGAATATATATACTTTATAGGGTCTAACATCGATATTATAGAAATTTCAAACGGAATAACAAACTTATATTTACCCTATTCACCGCCTGTGGTGAAGGGTATAATAAGATATCGTCGACTAAATATGCAAACCTGCTTCCACTTTTTAAGTAAATTAAGATTTTGATGCCGTGTGGTAGAGAAATATATGCCTCGTCGACCATCTTGTAGTTTTTCTTCAATTTGAGTATTGAAGTGTGTCAAATCAACTATATATTTCGTTGTCCTCTCAAGCAGCAAATAGGAAAAATAAAAAGTTTTTCCTGTAAAATTTGTTGGAAGGGAGTTAGCAGGTTTGCATATTAAGCCGGCGACATATAAAAATTTACATTTTCTTAAGAAAAATTAGATAAAAAAAATAACGAAACTTTTAAATTAATTGCACTAACTTATTCAAAATTTCATACTGCAAGTGTATGAGAGTTCAGTAGGAGTATGAACAGAACACGCATGGCACGACATTTTCCATTCGATTTGACAGAAAAAACCAGTGATCGCCGTGAAATGAAATTTATTGAATTTTATGCTTTTAAAAATAAAGCAAGCTACTACAATAGATATCGCCATTATATACATATATATATATATATATATATATATATATATATATATGTCAAGGCGATGTGTTGGGGACCGTAAAATTATTAACTTTTTTTTATCGATTTTTGTGCATTTCGACAATTTGGAAACCCAAATACAATATTTTTCTCCAAAACTTTCTACAATTAAAAAAAAAACAGTTTTTAGTATGCACCGCATTCATACGGGTCCTGTAATTACGTTACGTTTTCTCTGGGAACCGGGGCTCATAAAAAACTCTGTGTATATCAAAATTCATGTTGCCATACTTACACTTTATTTTGGTATTGGTAATGCAGTTTTCTTTCAATTTTTTAAATGTTATCAACATCATCGCACAGCCTAAACGCCTGAAGCTAAACACTTGAAATTTGGACGAGAGATTGGTCACTCACCAAATCGGTCCACTAAGACGGGATTTTTGGAAATTCAAAAGTTTAGGGGGTAAAAAAGGGTAAAAACGGGAAAATTCGAAAATTTCAAAACTAAAAGATATACAAAAAAATGTAATACATATCGCTGTTCTTTACAAAAATTAGCGGACAGGTGTCTGGTACTTTTTTGAAATTCGGCCCTTTTAGGGAGTAAACAGGTAAAATCTCAATTTTGGTACTTATTTGAACCACATCTATCTTTAGAACCAATAAACATAGAAACAAAATTTATACCACATTCGAAAGTGATCAAAAAATACGAATATAGATTTGGTACTTTTTCGAAATTCGAACATTTTAGGGGTGAAAATCGTGATTTTTTTGGTACTTTTTTTACAAAACCATTTTTCTCCATTCATTGACATATTCGTACCAAATTATAGGCTCCCACTACAGTACTGAAATTTTTGACACTTTAATGGGAGGAACAAATAGTACCAAAAAAAGGAAATACGTGAAATTTTATACTTTTCTTTAGCTTTTTGGACCAACAACTGGTACTTTTTGAATTTCCGTTAGTATTGGACCTAAAAACATAAAATTAAACATGGAAGGACTTGAGTAAATGACAATCTGTATGAGAGATCTTTTTGGTACTTTTTGGTTTTTTAACTGGTACTTTTTTAAAATTTTCGCTAATATTGGTCTTATGAACATAAAATTAAACGTGCATAGTCCTGAGTGAATGAGAATCTCAAAAAGCGCTTATTGGTACTTTTTAGTTCTTAAACTGGTACTTTTTGAATAGCCGTTAGTATTGGACCTAGAAACATAAAATTTAAGATGCAATGTCCTGGGTGGATGAAAATATATAAGAGTGAACTTTTTGTTCTTTTTTATTTTTTGACTGGTACTTTATGAATTTCCATTGGAATTGAACCTAGAAAGATAAAATTAAACATGCAAGCTCCTGAATGAATGAGAATCTGTAAGAGGGCTTTTTGGTACTTTTTTGTTCTTTAACTGGTAGTTTTTGAATTTCCGTTATTATTGGACCTAGAAACATAAAATTCAACATGTTATGTCCTGAGTGGATGAGAATCTATGAGAGAACATTTTGGTACTTTTTTGTCTTTAAATGGTCCTTTTTGAATCTCCGTTAGTATTGGACCTAGAAACATAAAATTAAACATGCAAGGTCTTGAGTGAATGAGAATCTGTAAAAGCGCATTTTGGTACTTTTTTTTCTTTAGCTGGTACTTTTTTAATTTCCGTAAGTAATGGACCTAGAAATATAAAATTAAACATGCAAGGTCCTGAGTGAATAAGAATCTCAAAAAGCGCTTATTGGTACTTTTAAGTTCTTAAACTGGTACTTTTTTAATTTCCGTAAGTATTGGACCTAGAAACATAAAATTTAAGATGCACTGTCCTGGGTGGATGAAAATATATAAGAGGGAACTTTTTGTTCTTTTTTATTCTTTGACTGGTACTTTTTGAATTTCCATTGGTATTGGACCTAGAAAGATAAAATTAAACATGCAAGCTCCTGAGTGAATGAGAATCTGTAAGAGGTCTTTTTGGTACTTTTTTGTTCTTTAACTGGTACTCTTTGAATTTCCGTTGTTATTGGACCTAGAAACATAAAATTCATCATGCAATGTCCTGAGTGAATGAGAATCTGTAAAAGCGCATTTTGGAACTTTTTTGTTGTTTGTAAGTAATGGATCTAGAAACAAAATTAAACATGCAAGGTCCTGAGTAAATGACAATCTAAGAGGGCTTTTTGGAATTTTTTTTGTTCATTTACTATTACTTTTTGAATTCCCGTTAGTATTGGACCTAGAAACATTAAATTAAACATGCAAGGTCCTGAGTGAATGAGAATCTGTAGAGGGCCGTTTGGTACTTTTGTTGTTTTTTAACTGGTACTTTTTGAAAATTTGAAAATTCAGCATGCAATGTTATGATTGGATGAGGATCTATAAGATGGAACTTTTTGTTACATTTTTATTTATTAACTTGAATTTCCGTTAGTATTTGACGTAAGAAAGATAAAATTAAACATGCAAGGTCCTGAGTGAATGAGATTCTGTTAGAGGTTTTTGGTACTATTTTGTTCTTTAACTGTCACCTTATTAATATCCGTATTTATTAGATCTAGAAACATAAAATTAAACATGCAAGTTCTTTTTTGAAAATTGGTCCTTTTGGGGAGTAAACGCGTTAAGCCTGTTCATATTTTGGAACCTTTTTGTCACGCCATCTATCTTTTAAAGCAAAACATTTTCTGCATTCTATGACAAAAACGTACAAAATTATGGGCTCCTCCTACAACATTGAAATTTTTAATACATAAATGGGGAGAAAATAGTATCAAAAATGATAATACGGGAAATTAACATTCTTTTATTTGCTTTTATGTTCTATGAGTGGTACTTTTTGAATTTTCTATAATATTGACCTTAGAAACACAAAATTATAGGTGTAAAGCCCTGTGTGAATATCAACCTATGAGATGAAAAATGTTGGAACTTTTTGCTAAAACCTAGATACATGTACTTTAGCATATCATGTTCATGAAAGAAAAGACCCGATTACAAAGTAGCGGGTTAAATGCAAGAATTAAAACACGATTGGTTCTAGAAAAAGAAAGTTTGGCATAAAAATATGTCCACGAAGTAATAGGAGACGCTAACGAAGTAGCGGGTTAAATGCTAGTATTTCAATAATTTTATTTAAAAAGGGTGGTTTTTGGCGATTTATAGCTAAACTCAATTATTATTTAAAAAATTTTGCGATTTTTTATTGTTTGTTTCATTATATTTCAATAATTTTATTTAAAAAGGGTGGTTTTTGGCAATTTATAGCTAAACTCAATTATTATTTAAAAAATTTAGCGATTTTTTATTGTTTTTTTCATTATATTTCAATAATCTTATTTAAAAAAGGGTGGTTTTTAGTGATTTATAGCTAAATTCAATTATAATTGAAAAAATTTTGCGATTTTTTATTGTTTTTTATTATATTTCAATAATTTTATTTAAAAAATTTAGCGATTTTTTATTGTTTTTTCGTTATATTTCAATAATTTTATTTAAAAAAGGGTGGTTTTTGGCGATTTATAGCTAAATTCAATTATTATTTGAAAAAAGTAGCGATTTTTTATTGTTTTTTCATTATATTTCAATAATTTTATCTAAAAAATTTAGCGATTTTTTTTATTGTTTTTTCATTATATTTCAATAATTTTATTTAAAAAATTTAGCGATTTTTTATTGTTTTTTCATTATATTTCAATAATTTTATTTAAAAAAGGGTGGTTTTTGGCGATTTATAGCTAAATTCAATTATTATTTGAAAAATGTAGCGATTTTTTATTGTTTTTGCATTATATTTCAATAATTTTATTTAAAAAATTTAGCGATTTTTTATTGTTTTTTCATTATATTTCAATAATTTTATTTAAAAAAGGGTGGTTTTTGGCGATTTATAGCTAAATTCAATTATTATTTGAAAAAAGTAGCGATTTTTTATTGTTTTTTCATTATATTTCAATAATTTTATCTAAAAAATTTAGCGATTTTTTTTATTGTTTTTTCATTATATTTCAATAATTTTATTTAAAAAAGGGTGGTTTTTGGCGATTTTAGCTAAATTCAATTATTGTTTGAAAAATGTAGCGATTTTGTATTGTTTTTTCATTATATTTCAATAATTTTATTTAAAAAAGGGTGGTTTTTGGCGATTTATAGCTAAATTCAATTATTGTTTGAAAAATGTAGCGATTTTGTATTGTTTTTTCATTATATTTCAATAATTTTATTTAAAAAATTTAGCGATTTTTTATTGTTTTTTCATTATATTTCAATAATTTTATTTAAAAAAGGGTGGTTTTTGGCGATTTATAGCTAAATTCAATTATTATTTGAAAAATTTAGCGATTTTTTATTGTTTTTTCATTATATTTCAATATATACATATATATATATATATTTTGGCGATTTATAGCAAAATTCAATTATTATTTAAAAAATGTAGCGATTTTTTATTGATTTTTCATTATATTTCAATAATTGAAGCACAGCCGCGAATAACGTTTTAAGTTACAAAATAATAATTTTTCAGGAGAGCAAAAAAACGTTTTTTGACAAGCAGCATTATTTGTTTTAAAAATTTTTTTCTTTCTATTATTTAAAATAGTGATAATAAAAACTTTAATGCAAAAGGCTTTTAAAACATTATTCCGCACTGCAAAACCATTTCGGTTTCATCATTATGTTAGTAACTTGCAATGTTCTTCCACTGGCTGACACTTTGTACGCCATTTTGAAGGCGTTAAGGTGCATAGTTTTGGTTGATTTGATGTTTAAACTGTGTAAGAGAGTAAAGTCAACGTTTATCTGCAAAAAAACAGTTTTTGCAAAATGTGGCGTTTACAACGTTTTTCGCGGCTTTGCTTCAATTTTATTTAAAAAATTTAGCGATTTTTTATTGTTTTTTCATTATATGTATTTCAATAATTTTATTTAAAAAAGGGTGGTTTTTGGCGATTTATAGCTAAATTCAATTATTATTTGAAAAATGTATCGATTTTTTATTGTTTTTTCATTATATTTCAATAATTTTATTTAAAAAATTTAGCGATTTTTTATTGTTTTTTCATTATATTTCAATAATTTTATTTAAAAAAGGGTGTTTTTTTGGCGATTTATAGCTAAATTCAATTACTAGTTAAACAATTTAGAAATTTTTTATTGTTTTTTCATTATATTTCAATAATTTTATTTAATAACGGGTGGTTTTTAGCGATTTATAGCTAAATTCAATTATTAGTTAAGCAATTTAGCGATTTTTTATTGTTTTTTCATTTTATTTAAATAATTTTATTTAATAACGGGTGGTTTTTAGCGATTTATAGCTAAATTTAATTATTAGTTAAGCAATTTAGCGATTTTTTATTGTTTTTTCATTATATTTCAATAATTTTATTTAAAAAAGGGTGGTTTTAGGCGATTTATAGCTAAATTCAATTATTATTTAAAAAATGTAGCGATTTTGTATTGTTTTTTCATTATATTTCAATAATTTTATTTAAAAAATTTAGCGATTTTTTATTGTTTTTTCATTATATTTCAATAATTTTATTTAAAAAAGGGTGTTTTTTGGCGATTTATAGCTAAATTCAATTACTAGTTAAACAATTTAGAAATTTTTTATTGTTTTTTCATTATATTTCAATAATTTTATTTAATAACGGGTGGTTTTTAGCGATTTATAGCTAAATTCAATTATTAGTTAAGCAATTTAGCGATTTTTTATTGTTTTTTCATTTTATTTAAATAATTTTATTTAATAACGGGTGGTTTTTAGCGATTTATAGCTAAATTTAATTATTAGTTAAGCAATTTAGCGATTTTTTATTGTTTTTTCATTATATTTCAATAATTTTATTTAAAAAAGGGTGGTTTTAGGCGATTTATAGCTAAATTCAATTATTGTTTGAAAAATGTAGCGATTTTGTATTGTTTTTTCATTATATTTCAATAATTTTATTTAATAACGGGTGGTTTTTAGCGATTTATAGCTAAATTCAATTATTAGTTAAGCAATTTAGCGATTTTTTATTGTTTTTTCATTTTATTTAAATAATTTTATTTAATAACGGGTGGTTTTTAGCGATTTATAGCTAAATTTAATTATTAGTTAAGCAATTTAGCGATTTTTTATTGTTTTTTCATTATATTTCAATAATTTTATTTAAAAAAGGGTGGTTTTTGGCGATTTATAGCTAAATTCAATTACTAGTTAAACAATTTAGCGATTTTTTATTGTTTTTTTATTATATTTCAATAATTTTATTTAATAACGGGTGGTTTTTAGCGATTTATAGCTAAATTCAATTATTAGTTAAGCAATTTAGCGATTTTTTATTGTTTTTTCATTATATTTCAATAATTTTATTTAAAAAAGGGTGGTTTTTGGCGATTTATAGCTAAATTCAATTATTATTTAAAAAATGTAGCAATTTTTTATTGTTTTTTCATTATATTTCAATAATTTTATTTAAAAAATTTAGTGATTTTTTATTGTTTTTCATTATATTTCAATAATTTTATTAAAAAAAGGGTGGTTTTTAGCGATTTATAGCTAAATTCAATTATTTAGCGATTTTTTTTTATTATATTTCAATAATTTTATTTAAAAAAGGGGGGTTTTTAGCGATTTATAGCTAAATTCAATTATTATTTAAAAAATTTTGCGATTTTTATTGTTTTTTCATTATATTTCAATAATTTTATTTAAAAATTAGTGGTTTTAGGCGATTTATAGCTAAATTCAATTATTATTTGAAAAATGTAGCGATTTTTTATTGTTTTTTCATTATATTTCAATAATTTTATTAAAAAACTGGTGGTTTTTAGCGATTTATAGCTAAATTCAATTATTAGTTTAACAATTTAGCGATTTTTTATTGTTTTTTCATTATATTTCAATAATTTTATTTAAAAAATGTTGGTTTTTGACGATTTATAGCTAAATTCAATTATTATTTAAACAATGTAGCGATTTTTTATTGTTTTTTCAATATATTTCAATAATTTTATTTAAAAATGAGTGGTTTTAGGCGATTTATAGCTAAATTCAATTATTATTTGAAAAATGTAGCGATTTTTTATTGTTTTTTCATTATATTTCAATAATTTTATTTAAAAAATTTAGCGATTTTTATTGTTTTTTCATTATATTTCAATAATTTTATTTAAAAAAGGGTGGTTTTTGGCGATTTATAGCTAAATTCAATTACTAGTTAAACAATTTAGCGATTTTTTATTGTTTTTTCATTATATTTCAATAATTTTATTTAATAACGGGTGGTTTTTAGCGATTTATACCTAAATTCAATTATTAGTTAAGCAATTTAGAGATTTTTTATTGTTTTTTCATTATATTTCAATAATTTTATTTAAAAAAGGGTGGTTTTAGGCGATTTATAGCTAAATTCAATTATTATTTGAAAAATGTAGCGATTTTTTATTGTTTTTTCATTATATTTCAATAATTTTATTTAAAAAAGGGTGGTTTTTGGCGATTTATAGCTAAATTCAATTACTAGTTAAACAGTTTAGCGATTTTTTATTGTTTTTTCATTATATTTCAATAATTTTATTTAAAAAAGGGTGGTTTTTGGCGATTTATAGCTAAATTCAATTATTATTTGAAAAATGTAGCGATTTTTTATTGTTTTTTCATTATATTTCAATAATTTTATTTAAAAAATTTAGCGATTTTTTATTGTTTTTTCATTATATTTCAATAATTTTATTTAAAAAAGGGTGGTTTTTGGCGATTTATAGCTAAATTCAATTATTATTTGAAAAATGTAGCGATTTTTTATTGTTTTTTCATTATATTTCAATAATTTTATTTAAAAAATTTAGCGATTTTTTATTGTTTTTTCATTATATTTCAATAATTTTATTTAAAAAAGGGTGGTTTTTGGCGATTTATAGCTAAATTCAATTACTAGTTAAACAATTTAGCGATTTTTCATTATATTTCAATAATTTTATTTAATAACGGGTGGTTTTTAGCGATTTATACCTAAATTCAATTATTAGTTAAGCAATTTAGCGATTTTTTATTGTTTTTTCATAATATTTCAATAATTTTATTTAAAAAAGGGTGGTTTTAGGCGATTTATAGCTAAATTCAATTATTATTAAAAAAATGTAGCGATTTTTTATTGTTTTTTCATTATATTTCAATAATTTTATTTAAAAAAGGGTGGTTTTTGGCGATTTATAGCTATATTCAATTACTAGTTAAACAATTTAGCGATTTTTTATTGTTTTTTCATTATATTTCAATAATTTTATTTAATAACGGGTGGTTTTTAGCGATTTATAGCTAAATTCAATTATTAGTTAAGCAATTTAGACATTTTTTATTGTTTTTTCATTATATTTCAATAATTTTATTTAAAAAAGGGTGGTTTTTGGCGATTTATAGCTAAATTCAATTATTATTTAAAAAATGTAGCGATTTTTTATTGTTTTTTCATTATATTTGAATAATTTTATTTAAAAAATTTAGTGATTTTTTAATGTTTTTCATTATATTTCAATAATTTTATTTAAACAAGGGTGGTTTTTAGCGATTTATAGCTAAATTCAATTATTTAGCGATTTTTTTTTATTGTTTTTTTATTATATTTCAATAATTTTATTTAAAAAATGTTGGTTTTTGGCGATTTATAGCTAAATTCAATTATTATTTAAAAAATTTAGCGATTTTTATTGTTTTTTCAATATATTTCAATAATTTTATTTAAAAATGAGTGGTTTTAGGCGATTTATAGCTAAATTCAATTATTTTTTAAAAAGTTTGCGATTATTTATTGTTTTTTCATTATATTTCAATAACTTTATTTAAAAAAGGGTGGTTTTTGGCGATTTATAGCTAAATTCAATTATTATTTGAAAAATGTAGCGATTTTTTATTGTTTTTTCATTATATTTCAATAATTTTATTTAAAAAAGTGTGGTTTTAGGCGATTTATAGCTAAATTCAATTATTGTTTGAAAAATGTAGCGATTTTGTATTGTTTTTTCATTATATTTCAATAATTTTATTTAATAACGGGTGGTTTTTAGCGATTTATAGCTAAATTCAATTATTAGTTAAGCAATTTAGCGATTTTTTATTGTTTTTTCATTTTAGTTAAATAATTTTATTTAATAACGGGTGGTTTTTAGCGATTTATAGCTAAATTTAATTATTAGTTAAGCAATTTAGCGATTTTTTATTGTTTTTTCATTATATTTCAATAATTTTATTTAAAAAAGGGTGGTTTTTGGCGATTTATAGCTAAATTCAATTACTAGTTAAACAATTTAGCGATTTTTTATTGTTTTTTCATTATATTTCAATAATTTTATTTAATAACGGGTGGTTTTTAGCGATTTATAGCTAAATTCAATTATTAGTTAAGCAATTTAGCGATTTTTTATTGTTTTTTCATTATATTTCAATAATTTTATTTAAAAAAGGGTGGTTTTTGGCGATTTATAGCTAAATTCAATTATTATTTAAAAAATGTAGCAATTTTTTATTGTTTTTTCATTATATTTCAATAATTTTATTTAAAAAATTTAGTGATTTTTTATTGTTTTTCATTATATTTCAATAATTTTATTAAAAAAAGGGTGGTTTTTAGCGATTTATAGCTAAATTCAATTATTTAGCGATTTTTTTTTATTATATTTCAATAATTTTATTTAAAAAAGGGGGGTTTTTAGCGATTTATAGCTAAATTCAATTATTATTTAAAAAATTTTGCGATTTTTATTGTTTTTTCATTATATTTCAATAATTTTATTTAAAAATGAGTGGTTTTAGGCGATTTATAGCTAAATTCAATTATTATTTGAAAAATGTAGCGATTTTTTATTGTTTTTTCATTATATTTCAATAATTTTATTAAAAAACTGGTGGTTTTTAGCGATTTATAGCTAAATTCAATTATTAGTTAAACAATTTAGCGATTTTTTATTGTTTTTTCATTATATTTCAATAATTTTATTTAAAAAATGTTGGTTTTTGACGATTTATAGCTAAATTCAATTATTATTTAAACAATGTAGCGATTTTTTATTGTTTTTTCAATATATTTCAATAATTTTATTTAAAAATGAGTGGTTTTAGGCGATTTATAGCTAAATTCAATTATTATTTGAAAAATGTAGCGATTTTTTATTGTTTTTTCATTATATTTCAATAATTTTATTTAAAAAATTTAGCGATTTTTATTGTTTTTTCATTATATTTCAATAATTTTATTTAAAAAAGGGTGGTTTTTGGCGATTTATAGCTAAATTCAATTACTAGTTAAACAATTTAGCGATTTTTTATTGTTTTTTCATTATATTTCAATAATTTTATTTAATAACGGGTGGTTTTTAGCGATTTATACCTAAATTCAATTATTAGTTAAGCAATTTAGCGATTTTTTATTGTTTTTTCATTATATTTCAATAATTTTATTTAAAAAAGGGTGGTTTTAGGCGATTTATAGCTAAATTCAATTATTATTTGAAAAATGTAGCGATTTTTTATTGTTTTTTCATTATATTTCAATAATTTTATTTAAAAAATTTAGCGATTTTTTATTGTTTTTTCATTATATTTCAATAATTTTATTTAAAAAAGGGTGGTTTTTGGCGATTTATAGCTAAATTCAATTACTAGTTAAACAGTTTAGCGATTTTTTATTGTTTTTTCATTATATTTCAATAATTTTATTTAATAACGGGTGGTTTTTAGCGATTTATACCTAAATTCAATTATTAGTTAAGCAATTTAGCGATTTTTTATTGTTTTTTCATTATATTTCAATAATTTTATTTAAAAAAGGGTGGTTTTAGGCGATTTATAGCTAAATTCAATTATTCTTAAAAAAATGTAGCGATTTTTTATTGTTTTTTCATTATATTTCAATAATTTTATTTAAAAAATTTAGCGATTTTTTATTGTTTTTTCATTATATTTCAATAATTTTATTTAAAAAAGGGTGGTTTTTGGCGATTTATAGCTAAATTCAATTATTATTTGAAAAATGTAGCGATTTTTTATTGTTTTTTCATTATATTTCAATAATTTTATTTAAAAAATTTAGCGATTTTTTATTGTTTTTTCATTATATTTCAATAATTTTATTTAAAAAAGGGTGGTTTTTGGCGATTTATAGCTAAATTCAATTATTTAGCGATTTTTTTTTATTATATTTCAATAATTTTATTTAAAAAAGGGGGGTTTTTAGCGATTTATAGCTAAATTCAATTATTATTTAAAAAATTTTGCGATTTTTATTGTTTTTTCATTATATTTCAATAATTTTATTTAAAAATTAGTGGTTTTAGGCGATTTATAGCTAAATTCAATTATTATTTGAAAAATGTAGCGATTTTTTATTGTTTTTTCATTATATTTCAATAATTTTATTAAAAAACTGGTGGTTTTTAGCGATTTATAGCTAAATTCAATTATTAGTTTAACAATTTAGCGATTTTTTATTGTTTTTTCATTATATTTCAATAATTTTATTTAAAAAATGTTGGTTTTTGACGATTTATAGCTAAATTCAATTATTATTTAAACAATGTAGCGATTTTTTATTGTTTTTTCAATATATTTCAATAATTTTATTTAAAAATGAGTGGTTTTAGGCGATTTATAGCTAAATTCAATTATTATTTGAAAAATGTAGCGATTTTTTATTGTTTTTTCATTATATTTCAATAATTTTATTTAAAAAATTTAGCGGTTTTTATTGTTTTTTCATTATATTTCAATAATTTTATTTAAAAAAGGGTGGTTTTTGGCGATTTATAGCTAAATTCAATTACTAGTTAAACAATTTAGCGATTTTTTATTGTTTTTTCATTATATTTCAATAATTTTATTTAATAACGGGTGGTTTTTAGCGATTTATACCTAAATTCAATTATTAGTTAAGCAATTTAGAGATTTTTTATTGTTTTTTCATTATATTTCAATAATTTTATTTAAAAAAGGGTGGTTTTAGGCGATTTATAGCTAAATTCAATTATTATTTGAAAAATGTAGCGATTTTTTATTGTTTTTTCATTATATTTCAATAATTTTATTTAAAAAAGGGTGGTTTTTGGCGATTTATAGCTAAATTCAATTACTAGTTAAACAGTTTAGCGATTTTTTATTGTTTTTTCATTATATTTCAATAATTTTATTTAAAAAAGGGTGGTTTTTGGCGATTTATAGCTAAATTCAATTATTATTTGAAAAATGTAGCGATTTTTTATTGTTTTTTCATTATATTTCAATAATTTTATTTAAAAAATTTAGCGATTTTTTATTGTTTTTTCATTATATTTCAATAATTTTATTTAAAAAAGGGTGGTTTTTGGCGATTTATAGCTAAATTCAATTATTATTTGAAAAATGTAGCGATTTTTTATTGTTTTTTCATTATATTTCAATAATTTTATTTAAAAAATTTAGCGATTTTTTTTTGTTTTTTCATTATATTTCAATAATTTTATTTAAAAAAGGGTGGTTTTTGGCGATTTATAGCTAAATTCAATTACTAGTTAAACAATTTAGCGATTTTTCATTATATTTCAATAATTTTATTTAATAACGGGTGGTTTTTAGCGATTTATACCTAAATTCAATTATTAGTTAAGCAATTTAGCGATTTTTTATTGCTTTTTCATAATATTTCAATAATTTTATTTAAAAAAGGGTGGTTTTAGGCGATTTATAGCTAAATTCAATTATTATTAAAAAAATGTAGCGATTTTTTATTGTTTTTTCATTATATTTCAATAATTTTATTTAAAAAAGGGTGGTTTTTGGCGATTTATAGCTATATTCAATTACTAGTTAAACAATTTAGCGATTTTTTATTGTTTTTTCATTATATTTCAATAATTTTATTTAATAACGGGTGGTTTTTAGCGATTTATAGCTAAATTCAATTATTAGTTAAGCAATTTAGACATTTTTTATTGTTTTTTCATTATATTTCAATAATTTTATTTAAAAAAGGGTGGTTTTTGGCGATTTATAGCTAAATTCAATTATTATTTAAAAAATGTAGCGATTTTTTATTGTTTTTTCATTATATTTGAATAATTTTATTTAAAAAATTTAGTGATTTTTTAATGTTTTTCATTATATTTCAATAATTTTATTTAAACAAGGGTGGTTTTTAGCGATTTATAGCTAAATTCAATTATTTAGCGATTTTTTTTTATTGTTTTTTTATTATATTTCAATAATTTTATTTAAAAAATGTTGGTTTTTGGCGATTTATAGCTAAATTCAATTATTATTTAAAAAATTTAGCGATTTTTATTGTTTTTTCAATATATTTCAATAATTTTATTTAAAAATGAGTGGTTTTAGGCGATTTATAGCTAAATTCAATTATTTTTTAAAAAGTTTGCGATTATTTATTGTTTTTTCATTATATTTCAATAACTTTATTTAAAAAAGGGTGGTTTTTGGCGATTTATAGCTAAATTCAATTATTATTTGAAAAATGTAGCGATTTTTTATTGTTTTTTCATAATATTTCAATAATTTTATTTAAAAAAGTGTGGTTTTAGGCGATTTATAGCTAAATTCAATTATTGTTTGAAAAATGTAGCGATTTTGTATTGTTTTTTCATTATATTTCAATAATTTTATTTAATAACGGGTGGTTTTTAGCGATTTATAGCTAAATTCAATTATTAGTTAAGCAATTTAGCGATTTTTTATTGTTTTTTCATTTTAGTTAAATAATTTTATTTAATAACGGGTGGTTTTTAGCGATTTATAGCTAAATTTAATTATTAGTTAAGCAATTTAGCGATTTTTTATTGTTTTTTCATTATATTTCAATAATTTTATTTAAAAAAGGGTGGTTTTTGGCGATTTATAGCTAAATTCAATTACTAGTTAAACAATTTAGCGATTTTTTATTGTTTTTTCATTATATTTCAATAATTTTATTTAATAACGGGTGGTTTTTAGCGATTTATAGCTAAATTCAATTATTAGTTAAGCAATTTAGCGATTTTTTATTGTTTTTTCATTATATTTCAATAATTTTATTTAAAAAAGGGTGGTTTTTGGCGATTTATAGCTAAATTCAATTATTATTTAAAAAATGTAGCAATTTTTTATTGTTTTTTCATTATATTTCAATAATTTTATTTAAAAAATTTAGTGATTTTTTATTGTTTTTCATTATATTTCAATAATTTTATTAAAAAAAGGGTGGTTTTTAGCGATTTATAGCTAAATTCAATTATTTAGCGATTTTTTTTTATTATATTTCAATAATTTTATTTAAAAAAGGGGGGTTTTTAGCGATTTATAGCTAAATTCAATTATTATTTAAAAAATTTTGCGATTTTTATTGTTTTTTCATTATATTTCAATAATTTTATTTAAAAATGAGTGGTTTTAGGCGATTTATAGCTAAATTCAATTATTATTTGAAAAATGTAGCGATTTTTTATTGTTTTTTCATTATATTTCAATAATTTTATTAAAAAACTGGTGGTTTTTAGCGATTTATAGCTAAATTCAATTATTAGTTAAACAATTTAGCGATTTTTTATTGTTTTTTCATTATATTTCAATAATTTTATTTAAAAAATGTTGGTTTTTGACGATTTATAGCTAAATTCAATTATTATTTAAACAATGTAGCGATTTTTTATTGTTTTTTCAATATATTTCAATAATTTTATTTAAAAATGAGTGGTTTTAGGCGATTTATAGCTAAATTCAATTATTATTTGAAAAATGTAGCGATTTTTTATTGTTTTTTCATTATATTTCAATAATTTTATTTAAAAAATTTAGCGATTTTTATTGTTTTTTCATTATATTTCAATAATTTTATTTAAAAAAGGGTGGTTTTTGGCGATTTATAGCTAAATTCAATTACTAGTTAAACAATTTAGCGATTTTTTATTGTTTTTTCATTATATTTCAATAATTTTATTTAATAACGGGTGGTTTTTAGCGATTTATACCTAAATTCAATTATTAGTTAAGCAATTTAGCGATTTTTTATTGTTTTTTCATTATATTTCAATAATTTTATTTAAAAAAGGGTGGTTTTAGGCGATTTATAGCTAAATTCAATTATTATTTGAAAAATGTAGCGATTTTTTATTGTTTTTTCATTATATTTCAATAATTTTATTTAAAAAATTTAGCGATTTTTTATTGTTTTTTCATTATATTTCAATAATTTTATTTAAAAAAGGGTGGTTTTTGGCGATTTATAGCTAAATTCAATTACTAGTTAAACAGTTTAGCGATTTTTTATTGTTTTTTCATTATATTTCAATAATTTTATTTAATAACGGGTGGTTTTTAGCGATTTATACCTAAATTCAATTATTAGTTAAGCAATTTAGCGATTTTTTATTGTTTTTTCATTATATTTCAATAATTTTATTTAAAAAAGGGTGGTTTTAGGCGATTTATAGCTAAATTCAATTATTCTTAAAAAAATGTAGCGATTTTTTATTGTTTTTTCATTATATTTCAATAATTTTATTTAAAAAAGGGTGGTTTTTGGCGATTTATAGCTATATTCAATTACTAGTTAAACAATTTAGCGATTTTTTATTGTTTTTTCATTATATTTCAATAATTTTATTTAATAACGGGTGGTTTTTGGTGCTTTATAGCTAAATTCAATTATTAGTTTAACAATTTAGCGATTTTTATTGTTTTTTCATTATATTTCAATAATTTTATTTAAAAAGGGTGGTTTTTGGCGATTTATAGCTAAATTCAATTATTATTTGAAAAATGTAGCGATTTTTTATTGTTTTTTCATTATATTTCAATAATTTTATTTAAAAAATTTAGCGATTTTTTATTGTTTTTTCAGTATATTTCAATAATTTTATTTAAAAAAGGGCGGTTTTTGGCGTTTTATAGCTAAATTCAAATATTATTTGAAAAATGTAGCGAGTTTTATTGTTTTTTCATTATATTTCAATAATTTTATTTAAAAAAGGGTGGTTTTTGGCGATTTATAGCTAAATTCAATTATTTTTTTAAAAATTTTGCGATTTTTATTGTTTTTTCATTATATTTCAATAATTTTATTTAAAACTGGTGGTTTTTAGCGATTTATAGCTAAATTCAATTATTAGTTAAACAATTTAGCGATTTTTTATTGTTTTTTCATTATATTTCAATAACTTTATTTAAAAAAGGGTGGTTTTTAGCGATTTGTTGCTAAATTCAATTATTATTTAAAAAATTTAGCGATTTTTATTGTTTTTTCATTACATTTCAATAATTTTATTTAAAAAAGCGTGGTTTTGGGCGATTTATAGCTAAATTCAATTACTAGTTAAACAACTTAGCGATTTTTTATTGTTTTTTCATTGTATATCAATAATTTTATTTAAAACTGGTGGTTTTTAGCGATTTATAGCTAAATTCAATTATTAGTTAAACAATTTAGCGATTTTTTATTGTTTTATAGCTAAATTCAATTACTAATCAAACAATTTAGCGATTTTTTATTGTTTTTTCATTATATTTCAATAATTTTATTTAATAACGGGTGGTTTTTAGCGATTTATAGCTAAATTCAATTATTATTTAAAAAAAATTTAGCGATTTTTATTGTTTTTTCATTATATTTCAATAATTTTATTTAAAAAAGGGTGGTTTTTGGCGATTCATAGCTAAATTCAATTTTTATTTAAAAAATGTAGCGGTTTTTTATTGTTTTTTCATTATATTTCAATAATTTTATTTAATAACGGGTGGTTTTTAGCGATTTATAGCTAAATTCAATTATTATTAAAAAAAAATTAGCGATTTTTTATTGTGTGTTTCATTATATTTCAATAATTTTATTTAAAAAAGCGTGTTTTTGGGCGATTTATAGCTAAATTAAATTACTAGTTAAACAATTTAGCGATTTTTTATTGTTTTTTCATTATATTTCAATAATTTTATTTAAAACGGGTGGTTTTTGGCGATTTATAGCTAAATTCAATTATTATTTAAAAAAATTTTGCGATTTTTATTGTTTTTTCATTATATTTCAATAATTTTATTTAATAACGGGTGGTTTTTAGCGATTTATAGCTAAATTCAATTATTATTTAAAAAAAATTAGCGATTTTTTTATTGTGTGTTTCATTATATTTCAATAATTTTATTTAAAAAAGCGTGGATTTGGGCGATTTATAGCTAAATTCAATTACTAGTTAAACAATTTAGCGATTTTTTATTGTTTTTTCATTATATTTCAATAATTTTATTTAATAACGGGTGGTTTTTAGCGATTTATAGCTAAATTCAATTATGAGTTAAACAATTTAGCGATTTTTTATTGTTTTTTCATTATTTTTCAATAATTTTATTTAAAAAAGGGTGGTTTTTGGCGATTTATATTATTATTTAAAAAATTGAAGCGATTTTTTATTGTTTGTTTTGTTATATTTCAATAATTTTAATTAAAAAAGGGTGGTTTTAGCGATTTATAGCTAAATTGAATTATTATTTAAAAAATGTAGCGATTTTTTATTGTTTTTTCATTATATTTCAATAATTTTATTTAAAAAAGGGTGGTTTTTAGCGATTTATAGCTAAATTCAATTATTAGTTAAACAATTTAGCGATTTTTTAGATTTTTTATTGTTTTTTCATTAAATTTCAATAATTTTATTTAATACGGGTGGTTTTTGGCGATTTATATCTAAATTAAATTATTATTTAAAAAATTTAGCGATTTTTTCATTATATTTCAATAATTTTTTTTAAAAAGGGTAGTTTTGGCGATTTATAGCTAATTTCAATTCTTATTTAAAACATTTAGCGATTTTTTATTGTTTGTTTCATTATATTTCAATAACTTATAGCTAAATTCAATTATTATTTAAATAATTTAGCGATTTTGTATTCTTTTTAATTTTTTTTTTCATTCATTATTTTTTAAATAAAATTATTGAAATATAATGAAAAAACAATAAAAATCGCAAAATTTTTTAAATAATAATTGAATTTAGCAACAAATCGCTAAAAACCACCCTTTTTTAAATAAAGTTATTGAAATATAATGAAAAAACAATAAAAAATCGCTAAATTGTTTAACTAATAATTGCATTAGGTATAAATCGCTAAAAACCACCAGTTTTAAATAAAATTATTGAAATATAATGAAAAAACAATAAAAAATCGCTGAATTTTTTAAATAATAATATAAATCGACAAAAACCACCCTTTTATAAATAAAATTATTGAAATATATTGAAAAAACAATAAAAAATCGCAAAATTTTTTAAATAATAATTGAATTTAGCTATAACTCGCCAAAAACCACACTTTTTTAAATAAAATTATTGAAATATAATGAAAAAACTATAAAAATCGCTAAATTTTTTAAATAATAATTGAATTTAGCTATAAATCGCTAAAAACCACCCTTTTTTAAATAAAGTTATTGAAATATAATGAAAAAACAATAAAAATCGCAAAATTTTTTAAATAATAATTGAATTTAGCTATAAATCGCCAAAAACCACACTTTTTTAAATAAAATTATTGAAATATAATGAAAAAACAATAGAAAATCGCTAAATTTTTTTTAAAAAATAATTCAATTTAGCTATAAATCGCTAAAAACCACCCTTTTTTAAATATATTTATAAAATAATAATTGAATTTAGCTATAAATCGCCTAAAACCAACCATTTTTAAATAAAATTATTGTTATATAATAAAAAACAATAAAAAATCGCTAGATTTTTTAAATAATAATTGAATTTAGCTATAAATCGCTAAAAACCACCCTTTTTTAAATAAAATTATTGAAATATAATGAAAAAACAATAAAAAATCGCTACATTTTTTAAATAATAATTCAATTTAGCTATAAATCGCTAAAAACCACCCTTTTTTAAATAAAATTATTGAAAAATAATGAAAAAACAATAAAAAAATCGCTAAATTGTTTAACTAATAATTGAATTTAGCTATAAATCGCTAAAAACCACTCGTTATTAGATAAAATTATTGAAATAAAATGAAACAAACAATAAAAAATCGCTAAATTTTTTAAATAATAATTGAATTTTGCTATAAATCGCCAAAAACCACAATTTTTTAAATAAAATTATTGAAATATAATGAAACACACATTAAAAATCGCTAAATTTTTTAAAAAATTATTGAATTTAGCTATAAATCACCAAAACCCACCCTTTTTTTAATAAAATTATTGAAATATAATGAAAAAACAATAAAAATATAAGGAAAAAACAATAAACAATCGCTAAATTTTTTAAATAATAATTGAATTTTGCTATAAATCACCAAAAACCACCCTTGTTTAAATAAAATTATTGAAATATAATGAAAAAACAATAAAAATATAAGGAAAAAACAATAAACAATCGCTAAATTTTTTAAATAATAATTGAATTTTGCTATAAATCGCCAAAAACCACAATTTTTTAAATAAAATTATTGAAATATAATGAAACACCCAATAAAAAATCGCAAATTTTTTTAAATAATAATTGAATTTTGCTATAAATCACCAAAAACCACCCTTTTTTAAATAAAATTATTGAAATATAATGAAAAAACAATAAAAAATCCCTAAATTTTTTAAATAATAATTGAATTTAGCTATAAATCGCCTAAAACCACTCATTTTTAAATAAAATTATTGAAATATATTGAAAAAACAATAAAAATCGCTAAATTGCTTAACTAATAATTGAATTTAGCTATAAATCGGTAAAAACCACCCGTTATTAAATAAAATTATTGAAATATAATGAAAAAACAATAAAAAATCGCTACATTTTTCAAATAATAATTGAATTTAGCTATAAATCGCCAAAAACCACCCTTTTTTAAATAAAATGATTGAAATATAATGAAAAAACAATAAAAAATCGCTAAATTTTTTAAATAAAATTATTGAAATATAATGAAAAAACAATAAAAATATAAGGAAAAAACAATAAACAATCGCTAAATTTTTTAAATAATAATTGAATTTTGCTATAAATCGCCAAAAACCACAATTTTTTAAATAAAATTATTGAAATATAATGAAACACACAATTAAAAATCGCAAATTTTTTTAAATAATAATTGAATTTTGCTATAAATCAACAAAAACCACCCTTTTTTAAATAAAATTATTGAAATATAATGAAAAAACAATAAAAAATCCCTAAATTTTTTAAATAATAATTGAATTTAGCTTTAAAGCACCAAAAACCACCCTTTTTTAAATAAAATTATTGAAATATAATGAAAAAACAAAAAAAATATAATGAAAAAACAATAAACAATCGCTAAATTGTTTAACTAATAATTGAATTTAGCTATAAATCGCTAAAAACCACCAGTTTTAAATAAAATTATTGAAATATAACGAAAAAACAATAAAAATCGCAAAATTGTTTAAATAATAATTGAATTTAGCTATAAATCGCCAAAAACCACACTTTTTTAAATAAAATTATTGAAATATAACGAAAAAACAATAAACAATCGCTAAATTTTTTAAATAATAATTGAATTTAGCTATAAGTCGCCAAAAACCACACTTTTTTAAATAAAATTATTGAAATATAATGAAACACACAATAAAAAATCGCAAATTTTTTTAAATAATAATTGAATTTTGCTATAAATCAACAAAAACCACCCTTTTTTAAATAAAATTATTGAAATATAATGAAAAAACAATAAAAAATCCCTAAATTTTTTAAATAATAATTGAATTTAGCTATAAAGCACCAAAAACCACCCTTTTTTAAATAAAATTATTGAAATATAATGAAAAAACAAAAAAAATATAATGAAAAAACAATAAACAATCGCTAAATTGTTTAACTAATAATTGAATTTAGCTATAAATCGCTAAAAACCACCAGTTTTAAATAAAATTATTGAAATATAACGAAAAAACAATAAAAATCGCAAAATTTTTTAAATAATAATTGAATTTAGCTATAAATCGCCAAAAACCACACTTTTTTAAATAAAATTATTGAAATATAACGAAAAAACAATAAACAATCGCTAAATTTTTTAAATAATAATTGAATTTTGCTATAAATCGCCAAAAACCACAATTTTTTAAATAAAATTATTAAAATATAATGAAACACACAATAAAAAATCGCAAATTTTTTTAAATAATAATTGAATTTTGCTATAAATCAACAAAAACCACCCTTTTTTAAATAAAATTATTGAAATATAATGAAAAAACAATAAAAAATCCCTAAATTTTTTAAATAATAATTGAATTTAGCTATAAAGCACCAAAAACCACCCTTTTTTAAATAAAATTATTGAAATATAATGAAAAAACAAAAAAAATATAATGAAAAAACAATAAACAATCGCTAAATTATTTAAATAATAATTGAATTTTGCTATAAATCGCCAAAAACCACAATTTTTTAAATATAATTATTGAAATATAATGAAACACACAATAAAAAATCGCAATTTTTTTTAAATAATAATTGAATTTTGCTATAAATCAACAAAAACCACCCTTTTTTAAATAAAATTATTGAAATATAATGAAAAAACAATAAAAAATCCCTAAATTTTGTAAATAATAATTGAATTTAGCTATAAAGCACCAAAAACCACCCTTTTTTAAATAAAATGAAATATAATGAAAAAACAAAAAAAAATATAATGAAAAAACAATAAACAATCGCTAAATTTTTTAAATAATAATTGAATTTTGCTATAAATCGCCAAAAACCACAATTTTTTAAATAAAATTATTGAAATATAATGAAACACACAATAAAAAATCGCTAAATTGTTTAACTAATAATTGAATTTAGCTATAAATCGCTAAAAACCACCAGTTTTAAATAAAATTATTGAAATATAACGAAAAAACAATAAAAATCGCAAAATTTTTTAAATAATAATTGAATTTAGCTATAAATCGCCAAAAACCACACTTTTTTAAATAAAATTATTGAAATATAATGAAAAAACAATAAAAATCGCAAATTTTTTTAAATAATAATTGAATTTAGCTATAAATCGCTAAAAACCACCCTTTTTTAAATAAAGTTATTGAAAAATAATGAAAAAACAATAAAAATCGCAAAATTTTTTAAATAATAATTGAATTTAGCTATAAATCGCCAAAAACCACACTTTTTTAAATAAAATTATTGAAATATAATGAAAAAACAATAAAAAATCGCTAAATTTTTTTTAAAAAATAATTCAATCTAGCTATAAATCGCTAAAAACCACCCTTTTTTAAATATATTTATAAAATAATAATTGAATTTAGCTATAAATCGCTAAAACCACCCTTTTTTAATTAAAATTATTGAAATATAATAAAACAAACAATAAAAAATTGCTAAATTTTGTTAAATAATAGATGAATTTAGCTATAAATCGCCTAAAACCAACCATTTTTAAATAAAATTATTGTTATATAATGAAAAAACAATAAAAAATCGCAAAATTTTTTAAATAATAATTGAATTTAGCTATAAATCGCTAAAAACCACCCTTTTTTAGATAAAATTATTGAAATATAATGAAAAAAACAATAAAAAATCGCTACATTTTTTAAATAATGATTCAATTTAGCTATAAATCGCTAAAAACCACCCTTTTTTAAATAAAATTATTGAAAAATAATGAAAAAACAATAAAAAATCGCTAAATTGTTTAACTAATAATTGAATTTAGCTATAAATCGCTAAAAACCACCCGTTATTAGATAAAATTATTGAAATAAAATGAAAAAAACAATAAAAAATCGCTAAATTTTTAAATGATAATTGAATTTAGCTATAAATCGCCAAAAACCACCCTTTTTTAAATAAAATTATTGAAAAATAATGAAAAAACAATAAAAAATCGCTAAATTGTTTAACTAATAATTGAATTTAGCTAAAAACCACCCGTTATTAGATAAAATTATTAAAATAATATGAAACAAACAATAAAAAATCGTTAAATTTTTAAATAATAATTGAATTTTGCTATAAATCACCAAAAACCACCCTTTTTTTAAATAAAATTATTGAAATATAATGAAAAAACAATAAAAATCGCTAAATTGTTAAACTAATAATTGAATTTAGCTATAAAGCACCAAAAACTACCCTTTTTTAAATAAAATTATTGAAATATAATGAAAAAACAATAAAAAATCGCTAAATTGTTTAACTAATAATTGAATTTAGCCATAAATCGCTAAAAACCACCCGTTATTAGATAAAATTATTGAAATAATATGAAACAAACAATAAAAAATCGCTAAATTTTTAAATAATAATTGAATTTTGCTATAAATCACCAAAAACCACCCTTTTTTTAAATAAAATTATTGAAATATAATGAAAAAACAATAAAAATCGCTAAATTGTTTAACTAATAATTGAATTTAGCTATAAATCGCTAAAAACCACCCGTTATTAGATAAAATTATTGAAATAATATGAAACAAACAATAAAAAATCGCTAAATTTTTAAATAATAATTGAATTTTGCTATAAATCACCAAAACCCACCCTTTTTTTAAATAAAATTATTGAAATATAATGAAAAAACAATAAAAATCGCTAAATTGTTAAACTAATAATTGAATTTAGCTATAAAGCACCAAAAACTACCCTTTTTTAAATAAAATTATTGAAATATAATGAAAAAACAATAAAAATCGCTAAATTGTTAAACTAATAATTGAATTTTGCTATAAATCGCCAAAAACCACAATTTTTTAAATAAAATTATTGAAATATAATGAAAAAACAATAAAAATATAAGGAAAAAACAATAAACAATCGCTAAATTTTTTAAATAATAATTGAATTTTGCTATAAATCACCAAAAACCACCCTTGTTTAAATAAAATTATTGAAATATAATGAAAAAACAATAAAAATATAAGGAAAAAACAATAAACAATCGCTAAATTTTTTAAATAATAATTGAATTTTGCTATAAATCGCCAAAAACCACAATTTTTTAAATAAAATTATTGAAATATAATGAAACACTCAATAAAAAATCGCAAATTTTTTTAAATAATAATTGAATTTTGCTATAAATCACCAAAAACCACCCTTTTTTAAATAAAATTATTGAAATATAATGAAAAAACAATAAAAAATACCTAAATTTTTTAAATAATAATTGAATTTAGCTATAAGTCGCCTAAAACCACTCATTTTTAAATAAAATTATTGAAATATATTGAAAAAACAATAAAAATCGCTAAATTGCTTAACTAATAATTGAATTTAGCTATAAATCGCTAAAAACCACCCATTATTAAATAAAATTATTGAAATATAATGAAAAAACAATAAAAATCGCTAAATTTTTTTAAATAATAATGGAATTTAGCTATAAATCGCTAAAAACCACCCTTTTTTAAATAAAATGATTGAAATATAATGAAAAAACAATAAAAAATCGCTAAATTTTTTAAATAAAATTATTGAAATATAATGAAAAAACAATAAAAATATAAGGAAAAAACAATAAACAATCGCTAAATTTTTTAAATAATAATTGAATTTTGCTATAAATCGCCAAAAACCACAATTTTTTAAATAAAATTATTGAAATATAATGAAACACACAATAAAAAATCGCAAATTTTTTTAAATAATAATTGAATTTTGCTATAAATCAACAAAAACCACCCTTTTTTAAATAAAATTATTGAAATATAATGAAAAAACAATAAAAAATCCCTAAATTTTTTAAATAATAATTGAATTTAGCTATAAAGCACCAAAAACCACAATTTTTTAAATAAAATTATTGAAATATAATGAAAAAACAAAAAAAAATATAATGAAAAAACAATAAACAATCGCTAAATTTTTTAAATAATAATTGAATTTTGCTATAAATCGCCAAAAACCACAATTTTTTAAATAAAATTATTGAAATATAATGAAACACACAATAAAAAATCGCTAAATTTTTTAAATAATAATTGAATTTAGCTATAAATCACCAAAAGCCACCCTTTTTTTAATAAAATTATTGAAATATAATGAAAAAACAATAAAAAATCGCTAAATTTTTTAAATAATAATTGAATTTAGCTATAAAGCACCAAAAACTACCCTTTTTTAAATAAAATTATTAAAATATAATGAAAAAACAATAAACAATCGCTAAATTTTTTAAATTATAATTGAATTTAGCTATAAATCGCCAAAAACCACAATCTTTTAAATAAAATTATTGAAATATAATGAAACACACAATAAAAAATCGCTAAATTTTTTAAAAAAATATTGAATTTAGCTATAAATCACCAAAAGCCACCCTTTTTTTAATAAAATTATTGAAATATAATTAAAAAACAATAAAAATATAAGGAAAAAACAATAAACAATCGCAAAGTTTTTTAAATAATAATTGAATTTTGCTATAAATCGCCAAAAACCACAATTTTTTAAATCAAATTATTAAAATATAATGAAACAAACAATAAACAATCGCTAAATTTTTTAAAAAATAATTGAATTTAGCTATAAATCACCAAAAACCACCCTTTTTTAAATAAAATTATTAAAATATAATGAAACAAACAATAAAAAATCGCTAAATTTTTAAAATAATAATTGAATTTAGCTATAAATCACCAAAAACCACCCTTTTTTAAATAAAATTATTAAAATATAATGAAACAAACAATAAAAAATCGCTAAATTTTTAAAATAATAATTGAATTTAGCTATAAATCACCAAAAACCACCCTTGTTTAAATAAAATTATTGAAATATAATGAAAAAACAAAAAAAATATAATGAAAAAACAATAAACAATCGCTAAATTTTTTTAATAATAATTGAATTTTGCTATAAATCGACAAAAACCAAAATTTTTTAAATAAAATTATTGAAATATAATTAAACACACAATAAAAAATCGCAAATTTTTTTAAATAATAATTGAATTTAGCTATAAATCACCAAAAACCACCCTTTTTTAAATAAAATTATTGAAATATAATGAAAAAACAATAAAAAATCGCTAAATTTTTTAAATAATAATTGAATTTAGCTATAAAGCACCAAAAACTACCCTTTTTTAAATAAAATTATTGAAATATAAAGAAAAAACAATAAAAATATAAGGAAAAAACAATAAACAATCGCTAAATTTTTTAAATAATAATTGAATTTTGCTATAAATCGCCAAAAACCACAATTTTTTAAATAAAATTATTGAAATATAATGAAACACACAATAAAAAATCGCTAATTTTTTTAAAAAATTATTGAATTTAGCTATAAATCACCAAAAACCACCCTTTTTTAAATAAAATTATTAAAATATAATGAAACAAACAATAAAAAATCGCTAAATTTTTAAAATAAGAATTGAATTTAGCTATAAATCACCAAAAACCACCCTTGTTTAAATAAAATTATTGAAATATAATGAAAAAACAAAAAAAAATATAATGAAAAAACAATAAACAATCGCTAAATTTTTTTAATAATAATTGAATTTTGCTATAAATCGACAAAAACCACAATTTTTTAAATAAAATTATTGAAATATAATTAAACACACAATAAAAAATCGCAAATTTTTTTAAATAATAATTGAATTTTGCTATAAATCACCAAAAACCACCCTTTTTTAAATAAAATTATTGAAATATAATGAAAAAACAATAAAAAATCGCTAAATTTTTTAAATAATAATTGAATTTAGCTATAAAGAACCAAAAACTACCCTTTTTTAAATAAAATTATTGAAATATAAAGAAAAAACAATAAAAATATAATGAAAAAACAATAAACAATCGCAAAATTTTTTAAATAATAATTGAATTTAGCTATAAATCGCCAAAGACCACAATTTTTTAAATAAAATTATTGAAATATAATGAAACACACAATAAAAAATCGCTAATTTTTTTAAAAAATTATTGAATTTAGCTATAAATCACCAAAAACCACCCTTTTTTAAATAAAATTATTAAAATATAATGAAACAAACAATAAAAAATCGCTAAATTTTTAAAATAATAATTGAATTTAGCTATAAATCACCAAAAACCACCCTTGTTTAAATAAAATTATTGAAATATAATGAAAAAACAATAAAACTATAAGGAAAAAACAATAAAAAATCGCTAAATTTTTTAAATAATAATTGAATTTTGCTATAAATCGCCAAAAACCACAATTTTTTGAATAAAATTATTGAAATATAATGAAACACACAATAAAAAATCGCTAAATTTTTTAAATAATAATTGAATTTAGCTATTAATCACCAAAAACCATCCTTTTTTAAATAAAATTATTGAAATATAATGAAACAAACAATAAAAAATCGCTAATTTTTAAAATAATAATTGAATTTAGCTATAAATCACCAAAAACCACCCTTTTTTAAATAAAATTATTGAAATATAATGAAAAAACAATAAAAAATCGCTAAATTTTTTAAATAATAATTGAATTTAGCTATAAATCACCAAAAACCACAATTTTTTAAATAAAATTATTAAAATATAATGATACAAACAATAAAAAATCGCTAAATTTTTAAAATAATAATTGAATTTAGCTATAAATCACCAAAAACCACCTTTGTTTAAATAAAATTATTGAAATATAATGAAAAAACAATAAAAATATAAGGAAAAAACAATAAACAATCGCTAAATTTTTTAAATAATAATTGAATTTTGCTATAAATCGCCAAAAACCACAATTTTTTAAATAGGATTATTGAAATATAATGAAAAAACAATAAAAAATAGCTAAATTTTTTAAATAATAATTGAATTTAGCTATAAATCACCAAAAACCACCCTTTTTTAAATAAAATTATTGAAATATAATGAAACAAACAAAAAAAATCGTTAATTTTTAAAATAATAATTGAATTTTGCTATAAATCGCCAAAAACCACAATTTTTTAAATAAAATTATTGAAATATAATGAAACACACAATAAAAAATCGCAAATTTTTTTAAATAATAATTGAATTTAGCTATAAAGCACCAAAAACCACCCTTTTTTAAATAAAATTATTGAAATATAATGAAAAAACAAAAAAAATATAATGAAAAAACAATAAACAATCGCAAAATTTTTTAAATAATAATTGAATTTTGCTATAAATCGCCAAAAACCACAATTTTTTAAATAAAATTATTGAAATATAATGAAACACACAATAAAAAATCGCTAAATTTTTTGAATAATAATTGAATTTAGCTATAAATCACCAAAAGCCACCCTTTTTTTAATAAAATTATTGAAATATAATGAAAAAACAATAAAAAATCGCTAAATTTTTTAAATAATAATTGAATTTAGCTATAAAGCACCAAAAACTACCCTTTTTTAAATAAAATTATTGAAATATAATGAAAAAACAATAAAAATATAAGGAAAAAACAATAAACAATCGCTTAATTTTTTAAATAATAATTGAATTTTGCTATAAATCGCCAAAAACCACAATTTTTTGAATAAAATTATTGAAATATAATGAAACACACAATAAAAAATCGCTACATTTTTTAAATAATAATTGAATTTAGCTATAAATCACCAAAAACCACCCTTTTTTAAATAAAATTATTGAAATATAATGAAACAAACAATAAAAAATCGCTAATTTTTAAAATAATAATTGAATTTAGCTATAAATCACCAAAAACCACCCTTTTTTAAATAAAATTATTGAAATATAATGAAAAAACAATAAAAAATCGCTAAATTTTTTAAATAATAATTGAATTTAGCTATAAATCACCAAAAACCACCCTTTTTTAAATAAAATTATTAAAATATAATGAAACAAACAATAAAAAATCGCTAAATTTTTAAAATAATAATTGAATTTAGCTATAAATTACCAAAAACCACCCTTGTTTAAATAAAATTATTGAAATATAATGAAAAAACAATAAAAATATAAGGAAAAAACAATAAACAATCGCTAAATTTTTTAAATAATAATTGAATTTTGCTATAAAACGCCAAAAACCACAATTTTTTGAATAAAATTATTGAAATATAATGAAACACACAATAAAAAATCGCAAAATTTTTTAAATAATAATTGAATTTAGCTATAAATCACCAAAAACCACCCTTGTTTAAATAAAATTATTGTAATATAATGAAAAAACAATAAAAATATAAGGAAAAAACAATAAACAATCGCTAAATTTTTTAAATAATAATTGAATTTTGCCATAAAACGCCAAAAACCACAATTTTTTGAATAAAATTATTGAAATATAATGAAAAAACAATAAAAAATCGCTAAATTTTTTAAATAATAATTGAATTTAGCTATAAATCACCAAAAACCACCCTTTTTTAAATAAAATTATTAAAATATAATGAAACAAACAATAAAAAATCGCTAAATTTTTAAAATAATAATTGAATTTAGCTATAAATCACCAAAAACCACCCTTGTTTAAATAAAATTATTGAAATATAATGAAAAAACAATAAAAATATAAGGAAAAAACAATAAACAATCGCTAAATTTTTTAAATAATAATTGAATTTTGCTATAAATCGCCAAAAACCACAATTTTTTGAATAAAATTATTGAAATATAATGAAACACACAATAAAAAATCGCTACATTTTTTAAATAATAATTGAATTTAGCTATAAATCACCAAAAACCACCCTTTTTTAAATAAAATTATTGAAATATAATGAAAAAACAATAAAAAATCGCTAAATTTTTTAAATAATAATTGAATTTAGCTATAAATCACCAAAAACCACCCTTTTTTAAATAAAATTATTGAAATATAATGAAACAAACAATAAAAAATCGCTAATTTTTAAAATAATAATTGAATTTAGCTATAAATCACCAAAAACCACCCTTTTTTAAATAAAATTATTGAAATATAATGAAAAAACAATAAAAAATCGCTAAATTTTTTAAATAATAATTGAATTTAGCTATAAATCACCAAAATCCACCCTTTTTTAAATAAAATTATTGAAATATAATGAAACAAACAATAAAAAATCGCTAATTTTTAAAATAATAATTGAATTTAGCTATAAATCACCAAAAACCACCCTTTTTTAAATAAAATTATTAAAATATAATGAAACAAACAATAAACAATCGCTAAATTTTTTAAAAAATAATTGAATTTAGCTATAAATCACCAAAAACCACCCTTTTTTAAATAAAATTATTAAAATATAATGAAACAAACAATAAAAAATCGCTAAATTTTTAAAATAATAATTGAATTTAGCTATAAATCACCAAAAACCACCCTTTTTTAAATAAAATTATTAAAATATAATGAAACAAACAATAAAAAATCGCTAAATTTTTAAAATAATAATTGAATTTAGCTATAAATCACCAAAAACCACCCTTGTTTAAATAAAATTATTGAAATATAATGAAAAAACAAAAAAAATATAATGAAAAAACAATAAACAATCGCTAAATTTTTTTAATAATAATTGAATTTTGCTATAAATCGACAAAAACCAAAATTTTTTAAATAAAATTATTGAAATATAATGAAAAAACAATAAAAAATCGCTAAATTTTTTAAATAATAATTGAATTTAGCTATAAAGCACCAAAAACTACCCTTTTTTAAATAAAATTATTGAAATATAAAGAAAAAACAATAAAAATATAAGGAAAAAACAATAAACAATCGCTAAATTTTTTAAATAATAATTGAATTTTGCTATAAATCGCCAAAAACCACAATTTTTTAAATAAAATTATTGAAATATAATGAAACACACAATAAAAAATCGCTAATTTTTTTAAAAAATTATTGAATTTAGCTATAAATCACCAAAAACCACCCTTTTTTAAATAAAATTATTAAAATATAATGAAACAAACAATAAAAAATCGCTAAATTTTTAAAATAATAATTGAATTTAGCTATAAATCACCAAAAACCACCCTTGTTTAAATAAAATTATTGAAATATAATGAAAAAACAAAAAAAATATAATGAAAAAACAATAAACAATCGCTAAATTTTTTTAATAATAATTGAATTTTGCTATAAATCGACAAAAACCACAATTTTTTAAATAAAATTATTGAAATATAATTAAACACACAATAAAAAATCGCAAATTTTTTTAAATAATAATTGAATTTTGCTATAAATCACCAAAAACCACCCTTTTTTAAATAAAATTATTGAAATATAATGAAAAAACAATAAAAAATCGCTAAATTTTTTAAATAATAATTGAATTTAGCTATAAAGCACCAAAAACTACCCTTTTTTAAATAAAATTATTGAAATATAAAGAAAAAACAAAAAAAATATAATGAAAAAACAATAAACAATCGCTAAATTTTTTAAATAATAATTGAATTTAGCTATAAATCGCCAAAGACCACAATTTTTTAAATAAAATTATTGAAATATAATGAAACACACAATAAAAAATTGCTAATTTTTTTAAAAAATTATTGAATTTAGCTATAAATCACCAAAAACCACCCTTTTTTAAATAAAATTATTAAAATATAATGAAACAAACAATAAAAAATCGCTAAATTTTTAAAATAATAATTGAATTTAGCTATAAATCACCAAAAACCACCCTTGTTTAAATAAAATTATTGAAATATAATGAAAAAACAATAAAACTATAACGAAAAAACAATAAACAATCGCTAAATTTTTTAAATAATAATTGAATTTTGCTATAAATCGCCAAAAACCACAATTTTTTGAATAAAATTATTGAAATATAATGAAACACACAATAAAAAATCGCTAAATTTTTTAAATAATAATTGAATTTAGCTATTAATCACCAAAAACCATCCTTTTTTAAATAAAATTATTGAAATATAATGAAACAAACAATAAAAAATCGCTAATTTTTAAAATAATAATTGAATTTAGCTATAAATCACCAAAAACCACCCTTTTTTAAATAAAATTATTGAAATATAATGAAAAAACAATAAAAAATCGCTAAATTTTTTAAATAATAATTGAATTTAGCTATAAATCACCAAAAACCACCATTTTTTAAATAAAATTATTAAAATATAATGATACAAACAATAAAAAATCGCTAAATTTTTAAAATAATAATTGAATTTAGCTATAAATCACCAAAAACCCCCTTTGTTTAAATAAAATTATTGAAATATAATGAAAAAACAATAAAAATATAAGGAAAAAACAATAAACAATCGCTAAATTTTTTAAATAATAATTGAATTTTGCTATAAATCGCCAAAAACCACAATTTTTTAAATAGGATTATTGAAATATAATGAAAAAACAATAAAAAATCGCTAAATTTTTTAAATAATAATTGAATTTAGCTAAAAATCACCAAAAACCACCCTTTTTTAAATAAAATTATTGAAATATAATGAAACAAACAAAAAAAATCGTTAATTTTTAAAATAATAATTGAATTTTGCTATAAATCGCCAAAAACCACAATTTTTTAAATAAAATTATTGAAATATAATGAAACACACAATAAAAAATCGCAAATTTTTTTAAATAATAATTGAATTTAGCTATAAAGCACCAAAAACCACCCTTTTTTAAATAAAATTATTGAAATATAATGAAAAAACAAAAAAAATATAATGAAAAAACAATAAACAATCGCAAAATTTTTTAAATAATAATTGAATTTTGCTATAAATCGCCAAAAACCACAATTTTTTAAATAAAATTATTGAAATATAATGAAACACACAATAAAAAATCGCTAAATTTTTTAAATAATAATTGAATTTAGCTATAAATCACCAAAAGCCACCCTTTTTTTAATAAAATTATTGAAATATAATGAAAAAACAATAAAAAATCGCTAAATTTTTTAAATAATAATTGAATTTAGCTATAAAGCACCAAAAACTACCCTTTTTTAAATAAAATTATTGAAATATAATGAAAAAACAATAAAAATATAAGGAAAAAACAATAAACAATCGCTTAATTTTTTAAATAATAATTGAATTTTGCTATAAATCGCCAAAAACCACAATTTTTTGAATAAAATTATTGAAATATAATGAAACACACAATAAAAAATCGCTACATTTTTTAAATAATAATTGAATTTAGCTATAAATCACCAAAAACCACCCTTTTTTAAATAAAATTATTGAAATATAATGAAACAAACAATAAAAAATCGCTAATTTTTAAAATAATAATTGAATTTAGCTATAAATTACCAAAAACCACCCTTGTTTAAATAAAATTATTGAAATATAATGAAAAAACAATAAAAATATAAGGAAAAAACAATAAACAATCGCTAAATTTTTTAAATAATAATTGAATTTTGCTATAAAACGCCAAAAACCACCATTTTTTGAATAAAATTATTGAAATATAATGAAACACACAATAAAAAATCGCAAAATTTTTTAAATAATAATTGAATTTAGCTATAAATCACCAAAAACCACCCTTGTTTAAATAAAATTATTGTAATATAATGAAAAAACAATAAAAATATAAGGAAAAAACAATAAACAATCGCTAAATTTTTTAAATAATAATTGAATTTTGCTATAAATCGCCAAAAACCACAATTTTTTGAATAAAATTATTGAAATATAATGAAACACACAATAAAAAATCGCTACATTTTTTAAATAATAATTGAATTTAGCTATAAATCACCAAAAACCACCCTTTTTTAAATAAAATTATTGAAATATAATGAAACAAACAATAAAAAATCGCTAATTTTTAAAATAATAATTGAATTTAGCTATAAATCACCAAAAACCACCCTTTTTTAAATAAAATTATTGAAATATAATGAAAAAACAATAAAAAATCGCTAAATTTTTTAAATAATAATTGAATTTAGCTATAAATCACCAAAAACCACCCTTTTTTAAATAAAATTATTAAAATATAATGAAACAAACAATAAAAAATCGCTAAATTTTTAAAATAATAATTGAATTTAGCTATAAATCACCAAAAACCACCCTTGTTTAAATAAAATTATTGAAATATAATGAAACAAACAATAAAAAATCGCTAATTTTTAAAATAATAATTGAATTTAGCTATAAATCACCAAAAACCACCCTTTTTTAAATAAAATTATTGAAATATAATGAAAAAACAATAAAAATATAAGGTAAAAACAATCGCTAGATTTTTTAAATAATAATTGAATTTTGCTATAAATCGCCAAAAACCACAATTTTTTAAATAGGATTATTGAAATATAATGAAAAAACAATAAAAAATCGCTAAATTTTTTAAATAATAATTGAATTTTGCTATAAAACGCCAAAAACCACCCTTTTTTAAATAAAATTTTTGAAATATAATGAAACACACAGTAAAAAAATCGCTAAATTTTTTACATAATAATTGAATTTAGCTATAAATCACCAAAAACCACCCTTTTTTAAATAAAATTATTGAAATATAATCAAACAAACAATAAAAAATCACTAAATTTTTTAAATAATAATTGAATTTAGCTATAAATCGCCAAAAACCACCCTTTTTTAAATAAAATTATTGAAATATAATGAAAACAACAATAAAAAATCGCTAAATTTTTTTAATAATAATTGAATTTAGCAATAAATCGCTAAAAACCACTCTTTTTTTAAATAAAATTGTTGTTTTTTCATTATATTTCAATAATTTCATTTAAAAAAATTTTGCGATGTTTTGTTGTTTTTTTCATTATATTTCAAAAATTTTATTTAAAAAAGGGATTTTAGCGATTTATAGCTAAATTCAATTATTATTTAAAAAATTTTGAGATTTTTTATTGTTTGTTTCATTATATTTCAATAATTTTATTTAAAGAATGGTGGCTTTAGCGATTTATAGCTAAATTTAATTTATATTTAAAAAATTTAGCGAATTTTTACTGTTTTTTTCATTATATTTTAATAATTTTATTTAAAAGAGGGTGGTTTTAGCGATTTATAGCTAAATTCACTTATTTTTTAAAAAAAAATTTTATTTTTTATTGTTTGTTTTATCATATTTCAATAATTTTATATAAAAAATGTGCTTTTAGCCGTTTATAGCTAAATTCAATTATTATTTAAAAAATTTTGCGATTTTTTATTGTTTGTTTCATTATATTTCGATAATTTTATTTTAAAAGGGTGGTTTTAACGATCTATAGCTAAATTCAATTATTATTTAAATTATTCATTATTATTCACTCAGCACCGTGCATATTAATTTTATCTTTCTAGGTCCAATACTAACGGAAATTCAAAAAGTACCAGTTAATGAATTACTAAGTACCAAAACGTTCCCTATTATAGATTCTCATTCACTCAGGACATTGCATGTTTAATTTTATCTTTCTAGGTCCAATACTAACGGATATTCAAAAAGTACCAGTTTATGAATTAAAAAGTAACAAAAACTTCCCTCTTATAGATTCTCATCAACTCAGGACATTGCATGATGAATTTTATGATTCTAGGCTCAATATTAATGGAAATTCAAAAAGTACCAGTTAAAGAACAAAAAAAAAGTACCAAAAAGCCCTCTTACAGATTCTCATTCACTCAGGACCTTGCATGTTTAATTTTATGTTTCTAAGCCAAATACTAACGGAAATTCAAAAAGTACCAGCTAAAGAACAAAAAAGTACCAAAAACTTCCCGCTTATAGATCCTTATCCACTCCGGGCATTGCATCTTGAATTTAATGTTTCTAAGTCCAATATTAACGGATATTTAAAAAGTACTTGTTTAAGAACTAAAAAGTACCAATAAGCGCTTTTAGAGATTCTCATTCTCTCAGGACCATGCAGGTTTAATTTTATGTTCATAAGACCAATCTTAGCGAAAATTTAAAAAAAGTACCAGTTAAAAAACGAAAAAGTACCAAAAATATCCCTCCAACAGATTGTTATTTACTCAAGACCTTGCATGTTGAACTTTATGATTCTAGGTTCAATATTAATGAAAATTCAAAAAGTACCAGTTAAAGAAAAAAAGTACCAAAAAGCCCTCATACAGATTCCCATTCACTCAAGCCCTTGCATGTTTAATTTTATGTTTCTAGGTCCAATACAAACGAAAATTCAAAAAGTACCAGCTAAAGAATAAAAAAGTACCGAAAAGATACCTCTAACAGATTCTCATTTACACAGGATCTTGCATGTTTAATTTTATGTTTCTAGGTACAATACTGACGGAAATTCAAAAAGTAACAGTTAATGAACAAAAAGTACCTAAAAGCCCTCTTACAGATTCTCACTCAGGACCTTGCATGTTTAATTTAATGTTTCTAGGTACAATGCTTACGGATATTCAAAAAGTACCAGTTAACACATAAAATAGTTCCAAAAAGTACACTCTTACTGACTCTCATCCACTAGGTCCAATACTAACGGAAATTCAAAAAGTACCAGTTAAAGAACAAAAAAGTACCAAAAAGTTCCGTCATAGATTCTTATCGACTCAGGATATTGCATGTTGAATCTTATGTTTTAAGGTCCAACATTAACGATAATTAAAAAAATACCAGCTGCAGAACCAAACATTTTAGTAAAATTAGAAATTTCCCGTAATTCCCCTTTTTGGTACTATTTTTTCCCCCAATTAATGTATAAAAAATTTGAGTACTTTTGTTATGTAAATTTATAATACAAGTTTGACAGTTCAACTACCCTAAAGTTATACAAAATTATGTCGGTTTGCTAATACAGTGGTTATGGTAATACAGTGTTGATATGGACCTCAAAATATAAAATTTTTTTCGAAAATGTGGCAATATCAATTTTAATGTTTTAACTAAAAATGTGAAAATTATACATTTCTTGAGTGTCTATTAATAAAAGGATATGTAATCGTAGTAAATAAGCAATAGTCAATTCATAATCAATAAAAATTAAAAAAAAAAATTTTTTTTGAAAAAAATCTCCTGAAATTATGTCGGTCCCCAAAGCAAGCTTTAGACCTATGATTTATTTGGGACCGGTACCCAAAGTATACAAATGACCTTAAAAAAAGCCGTATATCGAAAAACAGACCCCAACACATCGCCATGACATATATATATATATATATATATATATATATACTAGCTTAACCCGGTGCGCTTCGCTACACTGCTTTAACCACTTCTTCAGTTGAGAGATATTTAATATATGCATCCTATGGAAGGTTTTTCCCCCATGCGCTTTCCCGCTTTATTTTTATTTTCAAAAGTGTAGTATACCATAGGAGTGACTTCTACTAACATTCTTACTATAACAGTTCTTAAGATATGCGATATTAAACATTGGCGTCCTATGGGGGGTAGCATTTCCCCGCTGCTCAGAATTTCCTACTACCAAAAGTTCAACAAATTGCTTGCAGCGGCTCTTATTAATATTTTTATCTATGAGGGGAACTGCTCCTCCTCTGTCCACCCCGCCCATTACTATATTGAAATTTAAAGTTTGCTATAATAGTAGCTTTAACCACATTTGAAGACTATCCCTTTAATAGTTCTTTAGTTGAGCGATATTTAATATATGCATCCTATGAGAGGTATTTCCCCCCCTGCACCTACCCGCTTTATTTTTATTTTCAATAGTGTAGTATACCAAAAGAGTGACTTCTAAAAAGTGAAGTGAACATTCTCACTATAACAGTTCTTAAGATATGCGATATTAAACATTGGCGTCCTATGGGGGAAACCACTTCCCCCGCTGCTACTTTATTTCAATTTTGGGGCTCAGAAGATTTTACTATCAAAAGTTCAACAAAATGCGTGAAGCGGCTCTTAAGATTTGCGATATTTAATATTGGCATCCAATAGGGGGTACCAATTCCCCTGCCCCTATCGAAAAAATAAGTAGCCTATTTTATTTTTAGGGCTCACGTGATGCTACTGTAAAAATTTCAGGAAAATCGGTTCAGTAGTTTAGGAGTCTATAAGCCAACATACAAACAAACAAACACACAAACATTTTTCATTTTTATATATATAGATATGTATATATGAGCTATGGAAAAATATAAGAGCTGTGGTAAAATATAGACAGATTATAATAATATTTGGTAAGGCGAATAGGGTTGCAAATTTTATCTAAGTACCAACCAAATAAGATATTTTATGAGCACCAATTCTTTCCGCACTTAAAAGAAAAATCAATCCGTCCATACTTAAATTAATCCGAAGTGGTATTAATAGTTAGGTGAGTACGGATTTTCTTGAATCAAGTACAGAAAGATTGATTTAAGTACGGATTTTCAATCGCAAAATACGTTAATTATCCATATTCAATCCCGATTTCGTACTTGAAATAATCTGAAAATGAGATTGATTTTAGTAAAACCAAGATTGAATCAATCTCAAAATGCACTTGATTAAAGTAGTATAAAGTTAATTTATCCCGAATTAGGAAGAAAAAATTATTGAGATTGATTTACTTACTCGTATTACACCTTACAGAATGATAAAACACCAACATCATGCCCGATATGGTTTTTACTTTAGAAATCTTGTGTACATATTTAACCAAAAATACAAACTAAATGAGAAGTAAGAGTTTTTTTTACTTGATTTAAGAATTTTATACTTATTTCAAGAAATTCCGGGTTTGATTGTCGAAAGTAGTCCCATTTAGGATTGTTTTGAGTACGTTTTAGTGTTATTCGTACTTGAATTTTTGAGTACGACTCGTACTTAAAGTAATCATAAAAAACTTGATTTGCCACGAGTGCTTTTCTTATCTCCAAAATTGCTACCAGCGTCTAAATTACAGCATTCGATATTCCCATTCAAATTGTTTTGTCATTTCGATCGATATCGAATGCCGTAATTTGGTGCCTGTGCCTTGCGAATACGATTAAAATGGCGGGCGGACATTGTTAAATCACAATCGGTGCATTAGAAAAAGATGGATCCAAATGTGAAACAACCTTCTGAAAAAAAATGGAATGCACCGATTGTCTCTAAATATTTCACGAACTTGACCTTCATGTCTACCCAGCCAGCAAAATACTCCGACTTTGTCTGAATCAGACATTTCTTGCAAATGTCTGATTTTATTCTTAGAGTCTTCGTTCAGATTTATATCAGAGATTGCAAATACGTACAGTCTGACCGCTTTCTGATCGATTTCACAGGGATATATCGGGGGGAATTTATGTACCGATATGTCTAATAGATATCTGACGGAATTCATATAGATGTGTCTAACGGTACTTAGTTTTTTTTTTTTTTTTTTTTTTTTTTTGTAAAAAAACTGACAATTGTCATTAAGTTGAAAATAATTTTAATATTATTTTATTGTTAAAAAAAAACGTTTAAAAAATGGTACGTACATGTTAAGTTTGCAATTATGTACTTTTTTTGCAGTAGAATTATAGCCTTCAATTTTTTTGTAGGAAGAGATCTCTTTGATTGTCTTAGACTCAAAAAAAAGCTAGAATCCATTTTTGAAATAACGTGGAACAGCAAGGTAAGTTGAAATACCGGTGTACTCAAAGTTACTTTTTATACCCTTCACCGAAGGTAAGAGGGTATATATAACTTTGACGGCATTTACATCTATGCAATTAACGCCGAGTTTTTTTTCTATTTTCTTTTAAAGTAGTTGCTACGAAACTTTTTTCACATTTTTTTGTTTGTATGTTCCGTTTGTATGTTCCACAATATTGATCCTACACCCTATAATGTATATATATTCTGGGTCCTTATGAAAAGCGAAGTTCAAATCCGGTTGTCCGTCTGTCCGTCTGTCCGTGTGTATGTTGATATGGGTTTTCCAAAAACCCCAGAAATGATGTGGACTAGGTTGATGTATGTTTATATCACATATACTCCGTTTACGGACCACGACTGCCTCTGATTTTGCCCAAAAATCCCTTGTTGTTGTTGTATTTTATTTATTTCTGTATATCTTGAGAACGGCAAGAGCCAAAGTTTCCAGATTGGGTACAAACATTTAGATTATCAATATACAGTATCCAACAAAATATGGGCGGGATTGGAAAAGTGGGCGTGGTACCTCCCATACAAAAAAAATCAAAAATTGTATATAAACCTGAATTTTTGGACTGTCATATGACCTATGGCTACGCCTTATATATCAAAAGATCGAAAATCTTTAGTAGAAAATATTTTCTGAAAATTTTGGAAAAATCGGTTCAGATACAAAAAAGTTATGACCAAAATATAATTTTTTTTAAAAAATACCCATTTACGGGAGCCATAGGTCTTTCTGAGTCCACGTTTTATCACAAAGTAAATGGTAAATTTATTCCTAAAGACTTCGGTATATAAATCTTTCAAATCGGTTAATAAAAGACTGAGTTATGTCCAAAGTACTGAAATCCAAAAAAATATGTCTTTTTATACCCTTCACCGAAGGTAAGAGGGTATATATAACTTTGTCATTCCGTTTGTATGTTCCACAATATTGATCCTACACCCTATAATGTATATATATTCTGGGTCCTTATGAAAAGCGAAGTTCAAATCCGGTTGTCCGTCTGTCCGTCTGTCCGTCTGTATGTGTGTATGTTGAAATGGGTTTTCCAAAAACCCCAGAAATGATGTGGACTAGGTTGATGTATGTTTATATCACATATACTCCGTTTAAGTTTGCTATTGAATTTCAGCCAGATCGGTCCAAAAATGACGGAGATATGAGCAAAAAACCACGACTGCCTCTGATTTTGCCCAAAAATCCCTTGTTGTTGTTGTATTTTATTTATTTCTGTATATCTTGAGAACGGCAAGAGCCAAAGTTTCCAGATTGGGTACAAACATTTAGATTATCAATATACAGTATCCAACAAAATATGGGCGGGATTGGAAAAGTGGGCGTGGTACCTCCCATACAAAAAAAATCAAAAATTGTATATAAACCTGAATTTTTGGACTGTCATATGACCTATGGCTACGCCTTATATATCAAAAGATCGAAAATCTTTAGTAGAAAATATTTTCTGAAAATTTTGGAAAAATCGGTTCAGATACAAAAAAGTTATGACCAAAATATAATTTTTTTTAAAAAATACCCATTTACGGGAGCCATAGGTCTTTCTGAGTCCACGTTTTATCACAAAGTAAATGGTAAATTTATTCCTAAAGACATCGGTATATAAATCTTTCAAATCGGTTAATAAAAGACTGAGTTATGTCCAAAGTACTGAAATCCAAAAAAATATGTCTTTTTTATACCCTTCACCGAAGGTAAGAGAGTATATATAACTTTGTCATTCCGTTTGTATGTTCCACAATATTGATCCTACACCCTATAATGTATATATATTCTGGGTCCTTATGAAAAGCGAAGTTCAAATCCGGTTGTCCGTCTGTCCGTCTGTCCGTCTGTCCGTCTGTCCGTCTGTCCGTCTGTCCGTCTGTCCGTGTGTATGTTGAAATGGGTTTTCCAAAAACCCCAGAAATGATGTGGACTAGGTTGATGTATGTTTATATAATATATACTCCGTTTAAGTTTGCTATTGAATTTCAGCCAGATCGGTCCAAAAATGACGGAGATATGAGCAAAAAACCACGACTGCCTCTGATTTTGCCCAAAAATCCCTTGTTGTTGTTGTATTTTATTTATTTCTGTATATCTTGAGAACGGCAAGAGCCAAAGTTTCCAGATTGGGTACAAACATTTAGATTATCAATATACAGTATCCAACAAAATATGGGCGGGATTGGAAAAGTGGGCGTGGTACCTCCCATACAAAAAAAAATCAAAAATTGTATATAAACCTGAATTTTTGGACTGTCATATGACCTATGGCTACGCCTTATATATCAAAAGATCGAAAATCTTTAGTAGAAAATATTTTCTGAAAATGTTGGAAAAATCGGTTCAGATACAAAAAAGTTATGACCAAAATATAATTTTTTTTAAAAAATACCCATTTACGGGAGCCATAGGTCTTTCTGAGTCCACGTTTTATCACAAAGTAAATGGTAAATTTATTCCTAAAGACATCGGTATATAAATCTTTCAAATCGGTTAATAAAAGACTGAGTTATGTCCAAAGTACTGAAATCCAAAAAAATATGTCTTTTTTATACCCTTCACCGAAGGTAAGAGAGTATATATAACTTTGTCATTCCGTTTGTATGTTCCACAATATTGATCCTACACCCTATAAAGTATATATATTCTGGGTCCTTATGAAAAGCGAAGTTCAAATCCGGTTGTCCGTCTGTCCGTCTGTCCGTCTGACCGTCTGTCCGTGTGTATGTTGAAATGGGTGTTCCGAAAACCCCAGAAATGATGTGGACTAGGTTGATGTATATTTATGTCAAATATACTCCGTTTAAGTTTGCTATTGGAATTCAGCCAGATCGGTCCAAAAATGACGGAGATATTAGCAAAAAACCACGACTACCTCTAAATTTTTCAAAAATCCCTTGTTGTTGTATTTTTTTTATTTCTGTATATCTTGAGAACGGCAAGAGCCAAAGTTTCCAAATTAGGTACACACATTAAGGTTGCCAATACACACCATCCTACAAAATGTGGGCGGGATTGGAGAAGTGGGCGTGGTACCTACCTTATAAAAACCTAAATTTTAGGGCTGCCATATGTCCTATGGATATGACTTATGTATCAAAATATCGGTTTAGTAGAACATATTTTATAAAAAGGTCGGAAAAATCGGTTCAGATACAAAAAAGTTATGACAAAAATTTAATTTTTTTTTAAATACCCACTTTCGGGAACCATAGACCTCCCCGAGTCCAAGCTTTATAACTAAAGTAAATGGTAAATTTCTTCTTCAACACGTCAGTATATAAATCTGCCAAATCGGTTAAAAAATGGCTGAGTTATAACCGAAATACTGAATCCCCAAAAATTACTCTTTTTATACCCTCCACCACAATTAGTTGTGAAGAGGGTATATTCAGTTTGTCATTCCGTGTGAAACTTTTTTACTATTCATCTCAGACCCTATAAAGTATATATATTCTGGGTCCTTGAGTAATTTTAAGTCGATTTAGCCATGTCCGTCTGTCTGTCCGTCTGTTGAAAACACGCTCACTTTCGAAAAACTGAAAAGAAACCAACAAACTTGGTGTTAAATTGCTTGTAGTTATCCTAAGCAGTTTGGGATTGAAATTCACCAAAATCGGTTCAATAGGATCTGAGCTATGAATCAAAATGTGGAACCACCACCTAAAAAAAATTGATAATTTTGTTACAAAAACTAACATAAATCGTGGAAAAATGCACAGAATGATATAAGATTTCGCAACAATTCGTTTGATTCAACTGGAAATCACGCTGTGAAATTTCGTGAAGATCCGTCAATAATTTACCCTAGGCCCCATATAAGCCCTACTCCCGGAAAACAGTATATTAAGCCTAAAACCCTAACTAACAATGCTATCATTACAAATTTTGGCAAGTCACAGTTACATAGGACTAGAAATTAAACTGTTAAGTTTCGTGAAGATCGGTCCATAATTTACCCTAGGCCCCATATAAACCCTACTACCGGAAAAGAGTTTAGTCGCCTAAATCCATAATTAATAACAAATCGTCACAGTTTAAGATAATAATAACATCATACAGATATTACTCCTTAAACATTCGAACTGTCGGTGGAGGGTATCAAAGATTCGGCACAGCCGAATATAGCACTCTAACTAACTCTAACAAGTTTATATAAATGTTTATATATAAATATATCTTAAGTAAATGGTAAAATTCTTCCTTAACACGTCGGTATATAAAACTATCAAATCGGTTAGACAATGGGTAATTTATGAGCAAAATACTCAAAAAATGGGCTAAAAAACATCAAAATTTGTATAAATACCTAAATTTTAGGGCTGCCATATGTCCTATGGATATGACTTATATACCAAAATGTCGGAAATTTGTATGAGTTATAACCGAAATACTGGGGTCTATTTACCGCATACGATATCGAGCAAAATTCATCGAAATTATTTATTTTGGTATCTTGAAACTCGATATCGAATGAAATGTATTGAATTTGAAATAATATCTTTCGACATCGAGTAACTCGACATTACATTTATCGAGTTTTCATTCGATACGCCAGTGTCTATCGTATGCAAAAAAATTCAATAGTTTATTCGATACGATAGTATCGAGTGCAGTGATTAGACCCCTGAATTCCCGAAAATTACTCTTTTTATACCCTTCACCGAAGGTAAAAAGGTATATACAATATTGATCCTACATCCTATAAAGTATATATATTCTGGGCCCTTATGAAAAGCGATGTTCAAAACCGGTTGTCTCTTATTTAAAAAAAAAAAATATTTACCAGTTTTATTTAGTTTTTGTCTAGTTGCTCTGTATTCTGCTCGCACATTGGTGAAGGGTATATAAGATTCGGCACAGCCGAATATAGCACTCTTACTTGTTTAAGCTACTTTCACAATCAAAAAAACATTTTCATTTGGTGTTCATAATAGAGCAACAATTTCTTTTGCAACCACACACATTTTGCATCAAGAAACCGTTCGCAAATTTTAGCCACAACAATATTATGCATTTATTTTTATTTTTGTAAACATATTATTAAATAAATAAAAAACATGTAAAATCAATTAAAATGGAAAATCATTCAGGAAAGCAAATTTCGATCTACCAAATGTTTAAATACAATTTGGTTTAAGGATTGATGTTTGACTATTGACGTCAGCAGTCGTCGATGGCTGCGAGTGTAAGACGGCAAATCCATCTGAGGAGATCGAGTGGTTGCGATCGAAACATGTCATGGTAACCTGCCGGCCAGGGTTCGAGCCCGAGCCACGTCAAGAATGAAAGATTATCAATAACAATTTTAATAAATTTTCATGTTGTAAAATTCCTTTCTTCATAAAAATAATTTAATGAAAATTAAATTTCATGAACTTAAGCCTAATTAAAAATATTAAAAATTTGGATTGATTAAATTTTCATTCAAAACTTAATAAAACTATTTTAAACGTCAGAAACAATTTCATACAAATTGTTGCTGAAGTTCTAGTTGACACAACTTTACTGAGCAACCTAAATAAGAGCGGAAGCGTTTTTTGTATGTCAAAACTTCTCATTTGCATACAATTTATACGAAACAAACCATTAGAATGCGAATTAGAAACCACCCGGCTGATAAATCTTATTTGACAGATCGCTATGTCGGTTTGTTTCATTAAAATTGAATTTAAATAAAATTTTCGTGTTTAAAAAAACGCTTGCCGCTTTTGTTTAGGTTGTTCAGTTAGTAACATTTTTAAAAAAATTTTAGTTACATTTTTGTTCTAAAAATTAAAGGAAAATATATGAAATACTTTGGGAAGAAAAAAGATAGAAGAAAAACCGAAATTGTTTTTTTGATTGTGACAGTAACTGTCGGAAGCACTTCATTAGGTCTAAAACCGTAACGAATAATTCTTAAGTGATGACCAAGGCCCGGATTTTTATGCAAATGCATATTTGTTCTCGTCAGTCGGAGATAACCATATACACAATATATTTGCGAATCAAGAGATTTGCGATGGCATCGATTTGTTAGTGCATATTTTTGAATATTTTGCTTTAAATGCATATTGTTGTTTAATGGCGATTTCTTTTCTGAAAACAATATGCTACAGTATATACATGTAACATTTTCTAATGTTACCTATAATCACTGGAAGTGTTACATGTTGTGCAATTTTAATAGAACACAATTAGCTGCTTTTATTTACAACTATTACACTTTCATAATTAATGTACTTCATGAGCGATTTTTAATGCTATTTGAGCGGTTTCTGAACGCAATTATGGCTTGAAAACAAATATTGACATCACTAATGGCTTAGAAAAATTTAAACGATTATAATATAAATAGACTTTTTTTTTATTTTAATGTGTAAAAATATTTATATTTTCTTTTAAAATAATTTTTTTTACAAAATTATGAGCTGTATGAGTTATGACAAGCAAAATAAAACATTGGTTGTACAAACAAAGTAGTAAGTACCAAAGTTGTAAGACAGGGCAGTATGAACACCTTAAGTAAAAGTAAGGGTAAAACATGCAACATGTTTTGCATGTTTTTTATCAACATATTCACAAAAGAACTTGAAAATTTTTCCCACAGTTGTATTTTATGTACAAACGAACACAAAAATGTAGAACATGTAACATTAATGCAACATTTTTCTCAGAAAAGAAATCGCCATAAGTTACTTTATTTTGCCATGCACCCTTCCGCAGAAGAGATAAAAGACAACTTCGATGATATTTATTTATTGATTTCTAATGGGAAAAATATTTTGTAAAGCACCTTCACGTGTTGCCGCATATAAAAGAATTATCCGGAATAATGTGCAAGCAACAACGTATTATGCTGAAAACTTTTGCAATTTAAAGATGTGGTAAATGTATTCAAAAATTGTGAATTTAAGTTAGTTGATATTAAGGATTTAAATTTAATGTTTTAAATCCTTAGCTGCTTGCATATTTAATTTAAATTGTTTTCGAAAACAGCGTAGTGAAAATGAATATACCACAGAGGGACTATCAGCATTTACTCATGCACCTATCACTTCCGTTTTATTTTGTTTTGAAAACAGGCAGTAAACTTTTTTTTTGAAAAATGTAGGGTCAGATGTATCGTTGAAAGCATTATAAAAAACAAAATCAATAAATATTTGATTCGCATGTAATTGCGATTAGTTTCGCAGTTTCAAAAAATTTAACAAAAAGTTTACTTAAGTTCAATATGGTTTGACACTTATGATTAAGGGTACGTTCGTAAATGCAGTTGCTGCGCATCAGTTGCGCATTAGTAAAGTTGAATGTTCGTAAATGCATCACTTGTAAGAAACTTGGCATTACTTTCATATGTCAAAAGTTTTTTTATGCAGTGATGCCGCAGCTCTGCAGCAAATATTGGCAATTATTGCATCAGTTAATTTTCTGATGCAATCAATAACTTTGTGTCCTCTTTTATCATCTTTTTTTCATAATCTGTCATCTTTGTCCTCTTTATTTTTAAAAGCATGACCAATATCTGCTTTTATTTTTATAAATTAAAATAAAAATTTTATTTCACGGTGATCAACGGTTTTTTCTGTGCAATCGTATGGAAAATGTTGTGCCATGCTTGTTCTGTTCATACTCCTACTGGACTCTCATACACTTGCAGTATAAAATTTTGAATAATTTTTTGCAATGATTTTTAAAGTTTAGTTGTTTTTTTTTTGTAACTAATTTTACTTAAGTAAATGTAAATTTTTATACATCGTCGGCTTAATATGCAAACCTGCTAACTCCCTTTCAACAAATTTTACAGGAAAAACTTTTTATTTTTCCTATTTACTGCTTGAGAGGAGAACCAAAAATATGCATAGTTGATTTGACACACTTCAAGACTCAAATTGAAGAATAACTACATGCTGGTCGACGACGCATATATTTCTCTACCACACGGCATCAAATCTCAATTTACTTAACAAGTAAATGCCGCAATTCTGCATATTATGCGGACGATGTGTAATTATTTTTAAATCTTCTTTACATTTATTAACATGGGAATGTTAATTTGTCTGTAAAATATGTAAAAAAATCTTGAAGTCAAAAATTATTTTTTCTTTATGTCCTTTTTTTTTCAAAATCTGGTCGCCTTAGGTTATTGTGCCTTTCTTACGTTTATGAGACTGAATTTTAACGTTCTTCATGCTATTTTTGTTTTTTTCTTGTTACTTTTTTTTATCCCTTATAAAAAACTTCAAGATAATTTTAACTGCATATTTTTTAAATTTTTAGCGCATATATTTCTATTTTTAGTGCAATTTTTATGCGCATAAAACGCGATTTTAACTGCATAAAAGTCCGGGCCCTGGGGATGACATATGGTCTTATTTAGTTTAATAAGATCGGAAACTACTTCGTCAAATTTTGTGATGATTGGTCCATACTTTTTCATAGGTCGAATATAAAATCCACTCCTTAAGCTGGAGGTCCACACCACGCGATACACGCATTATATTGTAAAAGTGGAATTGTTCCGTTTTGTTATGAAGCTTCTCAATTGGGCAGCATGTTTTTTGACTTTTGTGACATTTTGTTTTGACTTTCTTCATAAAAAGTTTTAGGTTGTCCAATATTACATTTAGAAAAATACTTACCGAGCTACCTAAATAAGAGCGGCAAGCGTCTGTTTTATGTCAAAGCTTTTAAGTTTTTCGCAGTTTATACGAAATAAACCTTTAGAACGCGAATTTAACACCACCCGGCTGGGAAATCTTATTTGATAGATCGCTTGGCCGTTTTATTTTATTGAAAATGTATTGGCAATAGAATTTTCATGTTTAAAAAAACGCTTGCCGCTCTTGTTTAGGTAGCTCAGTTAAATTACGTGTATATTTACAAAAAGAGTAAGAAAAACATAGCTCACATTTTTAAATAACCGGTTTATTTGAACAAAATAGCCGGTTTATTCGAAAAATTAACATTTAAAAATAACCGGCTTGAGCAACACTAAAATAACCTTTTAAAACCGATCGAATAATAACCGTTCGATCTCCTTAATCTAAAGTGTTTCTTTTGGTACACCCGGTTCAAGAACATTTGTTAGAAGGCGCAAGGACCAAAATTTGTTTTGAAGACTGTGAAAAATCCACGTTACATTTGCACACGTAGTGCTTCTATATGATATCGTTTTGATATCGTTACAATATCGCTTGGTTTACTAGGTAATTGCAGTAAAAAAGCTATAAATCTGAACATATTTTATGTCAAAACGCAACATTTCTATTGAGTTAAAATCAAAACGAATTTATTAAATAAAATTTGTTTTTAGGGAATTTTTTCTGTCTTTTCTTTTGCAACAGAACAAATCTACAAAACTTTATTCGCCACTCTGAATAAAGAAAAGAACAGCCACAAGACAATCAATCGTTAAAACAAATAGAAGAACAAAGTTACGAAATTCAATAAATAACTTAAAACGATAGACAATCATAAAATATTCGTACAAAAGAAAACAACAACAAAATATTACTTAAAATATTTACAACAAAGTATAAAATTTCAAACTAAAAATGTAAATTATTTAGTTTTATTTATTTTTTTTTCAAGCAGGGAGTGGTTCAACAACAAATGAAAACAACAACAATAACATCAGCTAAATAAAATACATAAATATAAAAACGCTGAAAAAAATTGAAATAATATGAAACTTACTGAATATTTATTCGAAATTGAATAAGTACAATAACAACAACAACAACAAAAATTAAACAAATATCTTTTATTGTTTGTAGTAAGTTTGTTCAAAAACTTATTTGCGTTACTTAAAAATTTCAAATAATAACAATAATAAAATATTCAAAGTCTTTGTATTGAGGAAATAAAAAAAATTAAAGAAAGAAACAGAACAAATAAAAAATTTATTTGAAAAATAAATAAAAAATAAAAATAATTTAATCAACCCAAAAAAAAGAAAAACACAGACACACACTCACCACATGCCCAAAAAGAGAACAAAATATAAATAAACAATTTATTAAACAAATTTAACTGTGCTGTTTGTGTGCGTGTGTGTGTGTGTGTATGTTACGTAAATTCAAAGTATGATTTTTGAAAAATAAAAATTTAATTAAAAAATTTTTAATTTTTAGTTATTCTTTTATTATTTTTCTTGTAGATGGTGGTGGGGTAGACAACATGTGGAACGGGAATGCGGTTGTTAAATGAATATTTAATTCACCCGAAGAGACTTCAGAACTTCAACAGACTTTTTTAAATTGAAATTAACGGACAATAACTTGTGCGTAAAGTAAAATTAAAAAAAAATTATAATTTATTTTTTTTCGAAGTAACAAACAAATCGAAACCAATTCACATAGAATGGAACAAAAAAAAGAACCGGTTAAGATCGATTTAAATTAATTATGAGCCAATGTGTTGTTACCTTTCACCGAAGATAAAAGGGTATATGTATATAACTTTGTTATTCCGTTTATAACTTTTAAAATAAATATTGTGGATCCTTATGAGAAGTGAAGCTCAAATCCGCCTCTCCGTCCGTCTGTTAAAATGGGTTTTCCGAAGACCGCAAATATTATGGGAACTTAGTTGGTATATATTTATGTCAGATTTGCTCATTTCTATTTTGCTATAAGTGGCTGTGATATGAGCAACAAACCACGACTGCCTCTAATTTTACACATTAATCCCTTGCTGTTGTTTTTTATTTCTTTTTTCTGTATATCTAGAGTACGGTAAGAGCCAAAGTTTCCAAATTAGGTACAATCATCTTGGTAAGTAATACATATCCTCTACATAAAAATGAGCGGGATTATAGAAGTGGGCGTGGTACTTCCTGTAAAAACGTATTATAAATTTCTTTTTATCTGGAGAACGGTAAGAGAAATATTGTCCAAATTTGGTACACATAGCTGGGTTATTAATACACATCTTCTTTAAAAATATAAGCGGGATTAGAGAAGTAGGCGTGGCACCACCCGTAAAAAGACATTATAGATTTCTGTATATCTGGAGAGCGACAGGAGCCAAAGCTTTGAAAATAGGTACAATCATCCTGGTTATCAAAACACAACATCCAACAATATGTGGACAAGATTAGAAAGTGGGCGTGGCACAAAAAAAATTATTTATATCTTAAGAACGGTATTTATATATCTTTCTGCTCTTATCGCACCATGGTGAAGGGTATATAAGATTCGGCATAGCCGAATATAGGACTCTTACTTGCTATATTTAGAATCGAATGAAATGCAAACTGTGGTTGATATAGAATCGAAAAAAAAATTAACAACATCACAAACAATAGAATTAAAATTGAATGAAATGCGAACCGGTTCATAATTATAATGAAGTTAGTATTGAATAAAGTGTCGCATTTCATTAAACTTTATGTGAACCTTTACAAATAGAGCCATATTAAATGGGGAATTACATAAAAAGTGAACTGATTTATACATAAAGACTTGTGGGTGTTACGGATGGCAACATAACAGAAGTTGAGTTGCCAGCAGCGAAATCTGCCAGCGCAGCTCATGTTAAAAAATACAAAATTTTGTTTTCATTTCATATTTTAACATGAGCGACTTCAGTTCAGTTGCCATCCGTAATCGACAGATTAAATAAAATATAAATCTGTTTATTTTTTTTAAATCGCTTGAAATGTGAACCGTTTTATATGGAAACAAAAAGAATAGTTAAATAAAAATTATTTTATTTTTTCTCACTATTAAGTAAATTAAAATGTCTCTTAGAAACTGAACTGAAAAAATTATTGAAACTCTTGCACATTGAAGGACGAGTGGATGAATTTTTGAGGTCTTCTAAGCAAAAACGTTTGACGGAGATGACGTGTTTACTGATGGTGGTGTTGGAGGTCTTAAAAGTGGCGGAGTAGACAAACCTGTTGTTGTTCGAATTGAAGTATACATAAATGGCGGTACAGTTGAAGAGTAACCAAACGATGGTGGTGTAGATCGAGGTGTTTCGGAAATAATTGGTGGGGTAGGTGGTGTGGGTTTAAAGTATTGAATGGTTGACTTTGACAAGCCTGATGAGTTAGTAGTTGGTGGTGTGGGCCGAGCAGTTGAAGGATTAGGAATGTAACTTTTAGTGGTTCGTAAAGGGTAGCGTGGTGTACCTTCTGTTGGATTACAAACAACTAAATGAAGTTGAAGAACCAGTGTTAACCACAAACAAAAAATGATACCTTCTGTATATATTATTGAAAAAGAAAATTTGTTTTGTATTAAAACAATATTTAAAAAATATATATAACTATTTTTACCTTTCCTCATAGCTGGCGGATCAATATTTCTGAATTTTTTGCTTCTATTTGAATGAAAATTTTTAAGAAATAATTTAATATTTTTGGCAAATGATAACTATTTATACAAAATTCTTTTCAAATATCTATTTAGAAAACCATTTATTTGGGAAATGTTTTTCTGAACAACTTCTAATTACACAAAGATAATTTTTCATATAAAAAACAAACCTAACAGATAAATAAATCGTTATTAACTAACATTTTGTACTGGATACAAGAGTTTTGGAAAAATGATACATATTAAGATCATTAATTTAGCAGTAAAACATGCAGTGCTATTTTCAAAGATAAGATACGAATTAATTTGAATTTTATCAAAGTTATTTTCGGGAATACAATTTGAATTTTGAATTTTGTTTTTTTAAAAGTTCTTTGAAAAGGTTCTTTCTTTTTTTTTATTAAAACGCTTTAAATACAGTCTATGACAGATATATGTTTTTTTAACTACACAATAAAGATAAAATTAGTAACTTCAAAAAGAAGCCCAATATTTTTACTGTTGAAAAAAATTTCAAATAAAACTTGGTGTTCTGCCAGATATCTATAGATGGGAGGAAGGCAAGACGAAATTTGTTAAGCACTTCATATTCCGAAAGGATTTACGCACATTTGTATTAAGAAAGTTATGGTATCACCTGAATTTTACGGTTATTTAAAAATTTGCAAATATTTTTTAATAATTTATAATCGTAGAAATGTAATAATTATCCTAAATAACAACGACAAGATGATAATTAAAATTTTAAGCGACACAAGAGCGTTTTATTTAATTAAAAATTCAAAATAAAACTTATAAACTATTGCTTGTGGGTAAAGTTATATTTTAACATTTATAACCCTAGACACATTCTGTTATGCTAACAGAATAATGTTAATCACTTAACAGAACTTTTGTTAACGCTGTTGTGATGGATGAGTCCAGATTTCTGGAAAAGGAGTCAACGTAGGCGAACAAAAATGATTAGGATTTGTGGACACTCTCCATCGTTTGCCATCACCAGAATTTTTAACAGAGCGAGTTGAGGCGACTTATGGCCAATTTACTCGTTAGAATTCTCTGGGAGATGAGTCAGGATTTCTGGAAAAGGAGTCAACGTTGGCGAACAAAAATGATTTTATACGTGGGACCAAACAGTGAGTCTAAGGGGTCCAAGTTCCATTGACACTTCTTCTTCCTTGTCGTCGTAGCTTCTACACAGGTAACTGTAAGAGAGCCCTAGCCTGTGGACGTGTTTCTTAATAGGCATATGACCACTTATAGCCATAAATCCATTTCTGAGGTGAAGTCTGGAAAACTTTAAAGCTAACTGAGTATTTTTTCACATTTAAAGGTGCATACGCCAACGAGTCAGCCATATAGTTTAAATTAGGGATGCCAATCCCGATCCCGAAAATACCGGGATTTTCGGGATTCAGCAAATCCCGCATCCCGGGATTTAAATTTTCCAATCCCGGGATTTTCGGGATTTAGTTAATCCCGAAATTGTTAAAAAAATTTTCTTGCTTTAAATTTTTTTTATTAAAAAAAAATTCATCATGACATTCCCCCTTGAGAGCATAGGGAACAAAATACTGATCTTTAATATTTACTTGAAACAAAAAAGTTAAACTTTGTATGTTTTAAGCGTGTCCAACAATTATAAAGACATTTTTACGAGAAGTGAAGAAAATAATTAAAGAAGAAAATTAATAAAGGAAAAAAATGTCTTTTGAAATGCACAAAGCATTCCACTGGTGCACCAAATTCGACATTAAAACTTTACTCTTCACAGGGTTAGAAATATAAAAGTGTTGTACGAGAGCAGGCATGGGAACTACAGCAATTTGTGGAGCGATTTTGCAAAATTAAGAAGTGTATTTTAAACACTACACAATTCCTACCACTTTGTGGTGGGAATAAAAATGTTTTTTTGTTAAAATAAGATTTTTATGGCTAACTAAATAAATTGATTTAAATAATTAATTTCGAATTCAAATTTGAATTATTGGGCCATGTCACAGAGTTCAATTCCTTTCGGAATGATTCCGTTCGGAATTGAAGAAAACATATTTGTTTGTTGATGGAAAGTGTATTTTGATAATTTTATGGCCTTTCAGATACAGACAACTCGCATACCGTTCATGAAAACAAAAATGGTTTCATTCCGAAACATTTTTTCGTCATTTTCTTAAGCACCAAAATACGGAATGAATTCCGTTTCCGAACGGAATTGTACTCTGTGACATGGCTGATTGATTCTAATTTACTTAATAAAAATTTGAATAGAATCTTACAAATAAACATACAAGTTTGCTCTATTCAATTACAATATTCAATTTTTTTTATTTAGTTTGAATCAACTGAGGTAATTGAATAAAATATAGATTTTATGGTACTTATTTTTTAGTTGAACCAATTAACATATTGTTAGAAATCGTACGTTGTTTTTTTTATCATATTTTTATTTAAATCAATTATTAATTACGAAAAAAATCGCAATTTTCAATATTTTTAAATGTTAGTAATAAATATAACATTATCTTTAACTTTAAAATAACAAATTAATATAAAACTTTTGCTTGTAAACCGCTTTTAATGACGTTTTTTTTTAATAAATATCTATAAAAAGCATTTATCCTCTAATTTTCAAATACCCCGAGTCCCGAAAAATCCCGATATCCCGAAAAATCCCGGGATTTGATTTTTTGAAATCCCGAATCCCGGGATTTGCGAAAACCAGTCCCGATTGGCATCCCTAGTTTAAATATATGCCCCTTTGTCCAGGGTTCCTTTAAGGGTAACTTTTGAATGTCCCGCTATCTCCTCCAACGACATCCGACATTCTTTGTTTTAAACACATTCTCTAGGAAATTTATGGCCACTTTACTTTCGTTAATAATGCGAATATCGTTGCGATATATCTCACCATACTGAATGTGCAGCGCGGATTTGTTTATACACTCAATCCATCGTGTCTCAAATCAATCCGAAGCGGTATAAATAGTACGGTGAGTACAGATTTTTTTCTTGAATCAAGTACAGATAGATTTATGCAAGTACAATCGCGAAATACTTAACTTATCCATATTTAATGCCAAATTCGTACTTAAAATAATCCGAAAATGAGATTGATTTAAGTAAAACTTAGATTGAACCAATCTCAAAATGCGCTTAATTTAAGCATTATAAAGTTGATTTAATCCAAAAGTGAAATTAGAAGGATAATTTTTTTGATTGTTTTTTACCCGTTTTACACCTTACAGAAAGTCAATTATAAAACACCAGCATCATGCCCGATATGGTGTTTACTTTAAAAACTTAATGTACATATATAAATGAAAATATAAACTAAATGAGAAGCAAGAGTTTTCTATTTTACTTTTTAAACATAAAAATAATGTGTTTTCGTCTTGTTCTGTTGTTTCTAAACACAACAATCAAATCGTTTTTCAACTACTTGCAGCGTTCTCAGTTTTGGGATAATATATTAAATATTATAAAATCCATTTTTGCAATGGCAAGACCGATTTGGTCAAGATGTGGGAACAAATTTAAGTCCTTTTTGCGGTTTAAAACCCTTTCAAGAGGTTGTTAAAATAGTTTTAAATATGTTTTTTGTAACAACAAGCGTTACTTCTGTTGAACGAGTCTTTTTCTATTACGAATACAACCAAAATTAATATTTGCAACAAAATGCAATATGAGTTATTAGAAGCTCTTTTTAGAATAAATACACACTTTAAAATAATGCAGCTTGCTGTGACCAATTTATTCAATCATTTCAATTGCACTTTTTAAAAAAAACAACATGTAAAACAAAATTGCATTGGCTGAAGAATCAGAAGATTTTGATTCCCTAGTTTTTGAAATGATAAATATTGACGTATAATTATTTTTCTTTTGCGTTTTTACGTTACCCTTGTTACATACTATACATATATGTATGTATGTATATGTAGAACTCAAAGAAAAAATAACGTTAGTTCTAATAACATTACACAAATGGATTTATTTAAATAAATCAATGTATGCATATTTTTCCGTTGACATAATATTATGTAAATATTTTATTTTTAAGGAAATGTGAGGATTTTAAGGGATGAGAGATGATATCCAACTTTGTTTGCCCAAAATGCAAGAGCTTGACTTGCATGACATGTGGTTTCAACAAGCCAGTGCCACATGCCACACAGCACTCTTAACAATGGACTTATTGAGAGGCGAGTTCGGTGAACATTTTATTTCATGTTCGGGACCGGTCAATTGGCCGCCTAGATCGTGCGATTTAACGCCTTTAGACTATTTTTTGTTGGGCTATGTTAAAGCTCATGTCTATACACACATGCCCGCTTCAATTGACGCATTGGAAGACAACATTGATTCATGAGATACCGGCCATTTGAGGCGCAGTCACGGTCAACATTTGCATGAAATAATCTTCAAACATTAAATTATATGGACCGTACTATCGATTCAAATAAAGATTTCATGCATTTTTCTGAATTTTATGTGTTTTTTTAAACTTTCCTATAGCTTTAAAAAATCACCCGATATAAATATTTTTTTTTTTTAAATGTAGCTTATGCTGATTTTAAGAGTACTTCTGGTAAATATAAGTGGTCCTCGAGGTATAAAAAATTAATATTTTTTTTTTTTAACTTTCAACACAGAAAATTTTTCATAATTTGTTTGATTTTAGTTTCACTCGAATGCGATTTTCAGAACATGACTGATAATTTTTTTTATATTTTTACATTTAAAATATCTATCCAAATTTAATTGCTCAGGCTGAGTAAGGACTAATCACATCTTTGTAATTTTAAAGAACAAATTGAAAGTTACCTGCTTGACATGTTATTTAAACCAGTGTTCGAAAATAAACACTTAATATCGCACTTTAGTGTTTGTGTAGAAAATCATTAAAAAATAATAGTTTGTCATCTTTTGAGCACAAACATAATACTGTTCTTATCCAACTTTTTTTTTTAACCACAAACTTAATTGTTCGATTCAGCTCATTAATGTTCGTCCCTTTTGGCTGGTAAAAAAAAAACCAAACATTTTTTATAAAAACAAAATACACATACGAAAACAAAAACAAAAAGCCAGCAACATAATTTTACACAAACAAAACATAAATACACACAAGCTGTTCGTGCTGCGGTCGTTGCTTAGATTTTTTGTTTGTTCATTTCTTTATCTATGTAAAATAAAAAATGAAACATTATAGAACATTAAAATATAATGTTTTTCTACAGTATCACTGCAATTGTTCTATTTTACAACGAAGAACAGAACACTATATTAGGTTAGGCTCTTTCTTAAAAATAGTTACGAACGGTATTAAGAGTTGTGTTCGTCTACACAATCACTAAAAAAAATAGATATCTTTCTTGGGTGTGTGACCCGAACGCGTAATAATTCTCTGTTTATTTTCGAACACTGATTTAAACTTTTAAAAAGTCTTATTCAAATATTGCAAGATATATATAAATAAGTCCATTTTTACGAAATTCCGGGATTAATTTTCGAAAGTAATCCCATTTAGGATTGTTTTAAGTACGTTTTAGTGTTAAACGTACTTAAATTTTTAAGCACGACTCGTACTTAAAATAAGTATCAAAAACTTAATTCATCCCATGTGTTTTTCTTTATGTGTAGCCATTATTCCGGACTGAATGACATTGCAATAATCCGAAAGCCTTAGAGGAAAGATTCTGTCCAACTGCTCGGAGTTAATGCCAGAATTGACACCAAACTGTATTTTAGACCCGTTATTGTATATCTCTATAGCATCCGCAGAAATCCGTAGGTCTTCATGGTGAACTATGTTATTCAAAAGGGATCAAGGATTGGCGCAGGTGTGATCTTACCAACGTCTTTGTGCCTATTTATCTCATACAGGATCCTAGCATGTAATCCCTTAATGCCCAAGTGACCCTTAGTCTTACCACTGTGTTTGAAGTTTTTTTTTTGCCAAAATATCCGATGGTTACCAGTTGAAGATTGTAAATAATGCCTTAGAAGGATTCGTTTTAGTGGAACCAGTAACCGTTATGGCCATCATTCTCATTATACGTTTAAACTTCCTCCCCTTGAGTGCCAACCACCAAACAGCTGCACCGTAGAATATATTGGGTTCAATGACAGATTCGTATAACACATTCCTTGGGTTGATTTGCCAGTTAAGGCCAAAAGCTTTTTTGCAGCAATATAGTGCAGTTGCCGTCTTAGTAGTTCTGGACATGGTGTTCATATATAAAATAAGTTTATTTTAAGGCATGGTTAAGTTCAGGTTATTGGCCTTTTTAATTAGTTATTTATTCACGTTTTTTCTTTTTTTGTAATTTATTTTCGATATTTACATTAATTTGTCATATGATAATACAACAGGCTCTTCACAATAAAATAGTACTTCATAACTTGACACTTTTAAACACTTAAAAAATATTTATGTATGATTTAGGGGGGTGCTTTAAAACCATGTGAGATAAGGCCATGATGGCTTTATTGCTCAATTGAATGGGAGATAAAGCCATAATGGCCTTATTGCCCAATCATTGAGAGGTAAGGTCATATTTAAAATTTTGCGAAATGAGAGATATGGCCATATTTTTTTCTTTCGCAAATGAGAGATAAAGCCATATTTTTTCAGAATATTGTTATGCATGGTGTAAACACTCTGTAAAAGGGAAAATCCTTAGTTATCATTGAAAAACATTTTTTTTTGTGACGTACGCAGGAAAACTTTATTCAGCGAAGCCACCTGCCGCGTCCTACGGGAGGAAAAAAACCCGCCACGCAGAAAAACTTTAGTATGCGAAGCCAGATTTCAATACTTAAGTTTAGTGTCTCCGGAACTGAAATAAGAGATAAAGCCATTTTTAAATATTGCTAATGTGAGCTAAGGCCATGATGGCTTTATCTCCCATTCAAATGAAAAAACGGCTTTCTCTCCCTATCAAATGAGAGATAAAGCCATCATGGCCTTATCTCACATGGTATTAAAGCCCCCCCCCCCCCCGCCCCCTATGATTTACATATTTCTTCAGTTCAAACAAAATCTAAAAAACTGAAAGAATTTAATAAAATTTTTATAAGAATAATTTAAAATTAAAGTTTCTTTAAATTTATATTTTTTTTTAGGAAAAATTAAACTTTGCAAAAATATATATTGAGATCTTATTCAATTAAATAAAAACAAGAGGAATGATTTTAAACAATTCATTATAAAAATGCTATTTAAAAAAAAAAAATTCGTTTCGGTCTTTTTAAAATACGATATAATGTCAGGCCGATTCGTTAAATCAAAAATTCATTAAATGCGGCACTCTATTTTTACTCTATTTAACAGAATCTGTGGTTTATACCAGGGTACCGTAAGCAAGTACATATAGGCATTTTCACAGCTGCTTCTTTTTTTTATATACATATGAACTTAGTTATTTTGACTGAAGTATCTTAAGATAATTCTCTTTGTTTATATATATCTTATATCTAGGGATGAGATTTTCATGCACTAAAAAATCCAAAATATGCGCATAAAAAATGCACTAAAAACTTCAAAATATGCATTAAAAAAATAAAAAATATGCACTAAAAACTGGAACATTTTCAATAAAAAAGCGTTTGCTTTTTTAATTTTATTTAAAACAAAAAAATAATAAAAAGTTCTACTGTTGTTTTTGTTCTATTGTTATTTATAGGTTAAAAATTTTTTAAAACTACATAATTTAAATGTTTGGTTGCATAATCCAAAAAATACTTTTTTATATCTCAGCTTGAAGGATGCCAATTCATTTGGAGAATATTAATTTTCTAATTCAGATCCCACATTTGATTACAGATCAAAAAGAGTTAAAATTTGTTTTATTTTTGCAAAACATTTTGGATTTTTTTTTTTTATTTGGCGGGCTATTCTTCCTTTCACAGTGTTAATTTTATCAATTAATTTGAGTTGAATATCAAGTGAACTAAATCTTTCATAATTAGTTATTGTTTCTCCAATTTATTCAAAGTTGGAAAAGCAATTGCTAATTGACTTTTGATGTTATTTAAATTTGATATTTATTTTACTTTTTTAATTGCATAAGCATCGGTAGCAACAAGTTCTTCAATAACATTCTTAAATTGCTTAAAGTTTTTCGAATAGTATTCTGAAGTATCTAGCCAGGTTCCCCGTCTTGTTAAAACTTACTGCTGTGGTAACTGTACCAAGGGATACATTTCATTAAAAATTTGAAACTCGTGAAGGAGTCGTTAAAAATATTTTTTCCCGTATGAAATCAATATTATCGAATTGGCTTCTTATTTCCTCTTCAACTCGGTGTAACCCATGTGCCAAGCAAGTTATATGTAACAGTTTTGGATAAATTGTTTTAGGCAAATTGGCAGTCTTAACCATGTTAGTTGCTGCGTCGATTAAAAACTAAAGGAAATCTTGCATTTTTAGCAGAGCTCCAAAAAATTAATTTATTGATTTTAAAAATTTTTGAAATTTTTTGAAGAACTTTTTTTTTATTATAGAAATTTAAAAAATATATCACTCAAAAATTTAAAAAAATGCAAAAATATGCATTTAAAACCAAAATATGCAAAAATATGCATTTTCACCAAAATATGCAACAATATGCAAAAACAAATCGATGCCATTTTAACGCAAATTTAATGATTCGGAAAAATAATTGGTCGACATCGAACTTAGGCAAACGACAAAAAACATGCATTTGCATGGAAATCGCATCCCTACTTATATCTATCTAATCTATGTATATAAAAATTAATGTATGTTTATTTGGTTGTTTTTACGGTTTCGGTAATCAGGTTTTTTTTAAGATGAATGACTGATTGGGCCAAAGCATCCGATCCTGGTGTTGGGGCTGCCAACATCACATTCAGGCATGCTAGGGTTATACCGCCCATGGTCGGTTATGTTATTGGTTTTGCGGCCCTATGCTTCTTGCAGGAGTAAAAGGAATAAATATATATATATATATATATATTTGGTTGTTTGCACCTTCTAGCCACCTAAGCCGCTGAACCTATCTTTATGAAACTTTTACAGTATATTTCTGATGGCCTATAGCTCCTAGGCTATGTATTTTTTTGAAGTTTAAGTGGCCATGGCAACTCCTTTACAAAGCCAATATATACTTTAGTATATACTCGGCAAGAGCTAGAGTTTTAGGTACAAGCACCTTGGTTGTTAATACACAACATCTAACAGAATTTGAGCGGGATTGGATAAGTATGCGTGACACAAAATACATTTATTTATATCTAAACAACGGTCGGAGCAAAATTTTCCAAATTTAGTACACATAGTTGAGTTATCAATAAGCAACCTTTCTAAAAAAAATGGGCAGGATTGAAATAGTGGGAGTGCCATCTCCCATGCAAAGACATAATAGATTTATGTTTCTAAACAAGGTACAAGAAACTTGGTTGTCAATATACAACATCTAACAAAAAGGTAGCAGGATTCATGGAGTGGCACCTCCCATACAAATACAAAATAAATTCTAAATTTTTGGAGAATCGTAGCAGTAAAAGTTTTTAAATTTGGTTCAAATTGCTTCGATGTCAATGCATGACATCTGCCAAAACGTGGTGGGGATTAGAGAAGTGGGCGTGGCACAAAATAGACTCATGCATATCTGGAGAACGGCAAAAGCTGCCGTTTCCAAATTTGGTACAAATCAGTAAAAAAGTGGGCGGAATGAGATAAGTGGGCGTGGTAAAAATTGAATTCTGTAAATCTAAAGAACAGAAAGTGTAAAATTTTCCAAATTTGGTAGAAATAGATTGCAAGTAGTGCGTTTGGTTAGTTAAATGAGGTTAATAAACACAGAAAAGACTGAATACATCGTATGCAGTTATACAATTAACTGAATATTCTTAACAATTTGGTTTCAAAAATTAAAAAAACTTTTTCTCTCTGATTTTATTTAACGATGGTATTTTTTAAAATTTAGATTTTTGAAATGTGTTCACATTTTGCTTTGAAGATAATATTTTTCAAATGGTGCATATTGTTTGCTTGGACCTGAGGTGCTCTTTCCAGAGCATTTTCCGTAACTTTTTTTTTCAATTTGTTGTCCTTACGCCCTCACTTCTTCTCGGATATTCGTCTTAATCTGTTGCCAATAAGCCAAGAACCATCTTTAAAAAAAATCTTCATTTTTGTCCTTTTTAAAACCATTTCTATATGAAAAATGTCGAACTTAAGCCTCATTCATAATGAAAGCACCAATCCCTTTTTTATTTTATCTTATTCTTTCACAAGATATTTCATATAAATTCTTCTCATTTTTGGTAAAAAACATGGTAACTAAAGTTTTGTTAGAAAATGGAGGCTACTTCTACTACAGCAACAATTTAAAGAAAATTGTATTTGACATTTATTTAAATTTTCATAAGTTTTAAATGAACATTTTAACAAATTAATTGAAAATAAAACCTACATAGGTAGGTACAATAAGTAATATTGTTCGGGGTGAAGTTTGCAGATACTCCTTTCTTCAAAAACTAACGCGTCTACAAATTCAATTGCTACTTACATTGCGATAAAAATGCTGCTTCCATTGTGAATTTATATTTTTTTGCAAGCGCTATTTTAAGATTAATTTAAAAGCAATAAAGCTAAGTCAAACATTTTAGAATATGTAATCCAAAGTGCACACCAACTATGTATTTAAGTTTTAGGAAAAATAAAACAATACAATCTCATATTTGCACAAGTCCTCATACTCTCTCACACATACAGGCAAATATATCTACCTACACAATAACATTTAATTTAAGTTCCTAAAAATAAAATACCTCGATGCTTTCAAAAAATACCACTCAGCCTTTTAAACCGAATAAATTTCAGCTCAAACAAACTTGTAAACAACCAACCAACAACAAATCACAAGAAAAATACTAGTAAAACAATCAGCCAAACTAACAAAACCAAACCATGGAACAACTTACCGGCAGTCAGTCAGTCTGACGTTTGTTGTACTCAGGAATCAGGTCTGTCTGTTTTTAGAAAACAAAAACCATAAAAAACAAACAAACTATAACAAAAATAACAACAACTTACGAAAATTATTCTAAGTTTGTAAATTGATTGGGAAGTAAGAACTAAATAACAAGAAGAAAATGTTAAGAAAAACAAAATGTAAAATTTTACACAAACTCAACTCGTCTCACTCAACACGACCAACAAACATACATGTAGAACTGAAAACTCACACAAAAACTAGGAATTCGAACGAACATTCAACTTTTTAAACAAATAAAAAAAGAAACAGCAAACAAAAATATAGAAAGACAAATTGTATCGTACATTAAACTACGTGTAGTCAAAGTCGTTGCTCGTATCGTCGCATGCACGTTTACAAGTCGAATTTATGAAAACCATCATAAAATAAATACAGCCAGAACACACACACACAATTCCACTCATAAAATTACTTTAACTAATATAATCTTAAGGCAACGACAAAAAACAAACGAAAATTAAAACAAAATATTTTAACAAAAAATAAATTTTATACAACTACAATTTAATACACCATTTCCAATTGATTTTACCGAAAATTTATAAACAATCGATCGATTTTTAAAAAAAAAAAAAAATACGTCAGTCGATTTAAATTTTTTTTTGGTAATTTGTTAAATTTGTAAAGGAATTTTAATTGATAAGCTACAGTGGAATAGTTCATTGCTGGACACCGAAGGGACCATCTAAATATGTCCGCACAAGAGCGGTGTCCTCTTCAGTAAACTTAATGCTTTTTTTACGAGGTTATTTAATGAAACGCTACCGAAAGGTTATTCGACTCATAAATTTTCTATAAAACTTCTTCATCATTTCCACAAAAAATACTCGTTTCTTAAAATTTCTGTATTAAACTTATTCAATTTATAAATTTTTTTTAGAGAACTTATTTGATAAAATAACAGTCTGTTCAACAATCCCGAACACCAACGTTCGCATAGAATTTCATATGGAAAATATTTTTAAAACTGAGTGTTTTTCATACAAATTTTCTAAGCGAACGTTAACGTTCAAAATCGTTGTACATGTTGTAAAATTCCACAAACAAATATTAGTTTTATTAATTTTGCACAGAAAACATATTCGATTTATAAATTGCCTATAGAAAACATATTCAATACATAAATATTTTATAAAAAAAAAAACTTTTTCTACTTCATTATTTTCACAAAAAAACAATAATGATTCAAAAATGATTAAAATAAGTTCGATTAATTACATTTTCTATATAAAACTTATTTGTTTGCTAGATTGAAAAATTTTGCGATTAATAAATTTTTTTAAGAAATTTTGTCTAACTTATAAAGTTTCTTTAAAAACTTATTTGATTGAAAAATGTTTATCAACATTTTATTCGATTAATAAATTTCTATAGAAATTTAATTTGATTGGTAAATTATCTATAAAAGTCTTATTCGATTATCAAATTTTCTTAAGACAACTTATTAAAATAAAAAAATTTGGTTTAAGGATTGACGTTTGACTATTGACGTCAGCAGCAAATCCATCTGAAGAGATCGAGTGTTTGCGATCGAAACATGTCATGGTAACCTGCCGGCCAGGGTTCGAGCCCCAGCCACGGTCAAGAATGAAAGATTATCAATAACAATTTTAATTAATTTTCATGTTGTAAAATTCCTTTCTTCATAAAAGTAATTTAATGAAAATTTAATTTGATGAACTTAAGCCTAATTAAAAATGTTAAAAATTTGGATTTAAAACCATAAATAGTTCAACAAAATAACCACAATACTAATTATTGTTAAAGCTGAGGCACGAGCTCTATGTGTACATTTGTCCTTCAAGTTGTGCTGGAAAAGGTTAACAGATAAAAGAAGACAAAAATGAAAAACAAAAAATGTACTTTGGACTTCAAGAGGAATTCTTGACAAAAAGTAATAGAAAACAGAAGTAAGGAAAAAACATGTAAAATCAATTAAAATGGATAATCATTCACAAAAGCAAATTTCGATCTACCAAAGGTTAAAATACAATTTGGTTTAAGGATTGATGTTTGACTATTGACGTCAGCAGTCGTCGATGGCTGCAAGTGTAAGACGGCAAATCCATCTGAAGAGATCGAGATGTCATGGTAACCTGCCGGCCAGGGTTCGAGCCCCGGCCACGGTCAAGAATGAAAGATTATCAATAACAATTTTAATTAATTTTCATGTTGAAAAATTCCTTTCTTCATGAAAATAATTTAATGAAAATTAAATTTGATGAACTTAAGCCTAATTAAAAATATTAAAAATTTGGATTTAAAACCATAAATAGTTCAACAAAATAACCACAATACTAATTATTGTTAAAGCTGAGGCACGAGCTCTATGTGTACATTTGTCCTTCAAGTTGTGCTGGAAAAGGTTAACAGATAAAAGAAGACAAAAATGAAAAACAAAAAATGTACTTTGGACTTCAAGAGGAATTCTTGACAAAAAGTAATAGAAAACAGAAGTAAGGAAAAAACATGTAAAATCAATTAAAATGGATAATCATTCACAAAAGCAAATTTCGATCTACCAAAGGTTAAAATACAATTTGGTTTAAGGATTGATGTTTGACTATTGACGTCAGCAGTCGTCGATGGCTGCAAGTGTAAGACGGCAAATCCATCTGAAGAGATCGAGATGTCATGGTAACCTGCCGGCCAGGGTTCGAGGCCCCGGCCACGGTCAAGAATGAAAGATTATCAATAACAATTTTAATTAATTTTCATGTTGAAAAATTCCTTTCTTCATGAAAATAATTTAATGAAAATTAAATTTGATGAACTTAAGCCTAATTAAAAATATTAAAAATTTGGATTTAAAACCATAAATAGTTCAACAAAATAACCACAATACTAATTATTGTTAAAGCTGAGGCACGAGCTCTATGTGTACATTTGTCCTTCAAGTTGTGCTGGAAAAGGTTAACAGATAAAAGAAGACAAAAATGAAAAACAAAAAATGTACTTTGGACTTCAAGAGGAATTCTTGACAAAAAGTAATAGAAAACAGAAGTAAGGAAAAAACATGTAAAATCAATTAAAATGGATAATCATTCACAAAAGCAAATTTCGATCTACCAAAGGTTAAAATACAATTTGGTTTAAGGATTGATGTTTGACTATTGACGTCAGCAGTCGTCGATGGCTGCAAGTGTAAGACGGCAAATCCATCTGAAGAGATCGAGATGTCATGGTAACCTGCCGGCCAGGGTTCGAGCCCCGGCCACGGTCAAGAATGAAAGATTATCAATAACAATTTTAATTAATTTTCATGTTGAAAAATTCCTTTCTTCATGAAAATAATTTAATGAAAATTAAATTTGATGAACTTAAGCCTAATTAAAAATATTAAAAATTTGGATTTAAAACCATAAATAGTTCAACAAAATAACCACAATACTAATTATTGTTAAAGCTGAGGCACGAGCTCTATGTGTACATTTGTCCTTCAAGTTGTGCTGGAAAAGGTTAACAGATAAAAGAAGACAAAAATGAAAAACAAAAAATGTACTTTGGACTTCAAGAGGAATTCTTGACAAAAAGTAATAGAAAACAGAAGTAAGGAAAAAACATGTAAAATCAATTAAAATGGATAATCATTCACAAAAGCAAATTTCGATCTACCAAAGGTTAAAATACAATTTGGTTTAAGGATTGATGTTTGACTATTGACGTCAGCAGTCGTCGATGGCTGCAAGTGTAAGACGTCAAATCCATCTGAAGAGATCGAGATGTCATGGTAACCTGCCGGCCAGTGTTCGAGCCCCGGCCACGGTCAAGAATGAAAGATTATCAATAACAATTTTAATTAATTTTCATGTTGAAAAATTCCTTTCTTCATGAAAATAATTTAATGAAAATTAAATTTGATGAACTTAAGCCTAATTAAAAATATTAAAAATTTGGATTTAAAACCATAAATAGTTCAACAAAATAACCACATTACTCATTAAAATAAAAAAATTTCACTAAAAAACTTATCTGTGCCCACACAGAAAAAAAATAATTTTCATATTTGAATACGAAAATCGCATATTTGATAAAAAAAAAATTTTTTAATTTTCTGCTATGACGATTTTTGCGGTATTGATACAAAAGTTTGTAGGTATATATATATTCCTCTAACTCCCACTGGAGCATAGGGCATAGGTATAGTTTATGAATTTTTAGTCAACAACCAAGTTTATTGAGTCAATAAAAAAAGTTGTTGCCCAAAATAATTTTTTTCAACAAAATGTTTACGTGATTTGTTAAAATAAATTGTTGGAAATGTTGAATAAATTAAACAAAATGTTTATCAAATCTTTAGTTATTTATTTATTAATGATGATGTGCTTAATAATTCCCAATTTTTTTTTTCTTTTTAAATAAATACACTAAAATTTATTATGGGGGATAAGCTAATTCATATGTGCATTTCGCTGGTAGCTTATGGCAGATCATCAGGAAACCTTTTTCCAAAGACGTTGGCAAAACCAAATATGTTATACAAAACTGTAAAGCGAATGAGAATTTACAAACGGAAAAAGTTGTAAAAATACTGTATTTACTTTGATTCAATTATTTTTTTATTCATTATGTAGAAATATTTAATTATTTCATTATTGAATATGTTTTATTGAGTGCTATTTTGCAAAGTGTAAATTTGATAAATTTTTTCATTGAATCAAACAAAAAGTTTGTTGACCTAAACTAACTTTGTTGTTAAAACTTTTCTTGAGATATTTTTTTCTGTGCATGTTATGTAACTCTCGCGTCAAGAAAGTTTTCGATTGAAGTGTGTGAAATGAAACAAAAATGCCATACTGTTTTTGTAACTTTTTTTGGCGAGTACTAGCTGTCACGTAAGGAAATTACTTGTCAATTTACAAAAAAAGTGTGTCTGTAACATTTTGGTGAGAAAAGTTCCCGCTTTGAACTGCCAAATAAACTCACGAACAAAAATGGTGCGAGAAAAATTTTAACACTAGAAAACAATTAAAAATTCAAAATACAAAGAATAATAATATTTTGTTCCAAATTTTCAATATTTTAATCAGGCTTAAGTTCATCAAATTTAATTTTCATTAAATTATTACAACATGAAAATTAATTAAAATTGTTATTGATAAGCATGCATTCTTGACTGACCTGAGATTCGAACCCAGGCGGCTGGTTACCCTTACATGTTTCGATCGCTACCACTCGATCTCCTCAGAGGGATTTGCCGTCTTACACTCGCAGCCATCGACGACTGCTGACGTCATTAGTCAAACATCAATACTTAAACCAAATTTTATTTTAACCTTTGGTAGATCGAAATTTGCTTTTGTTCTTGGAACATTTTTTCATTAACGTATTTTAACATTTTATAAAATATACGAATGTTTTTAAAGCTCGTTGACAAACAACAAACATTTAAGTCGCACATTATTTGGTATAGCCGACGTTTGTATTTTCGCCGCCGCCATTGAAAAATTTTCCATTTTAGTAAATTTTGGTCGCCGTCAACGATACGTGTTACTGGCGTTCTTGACGTCTGCAATGTCGCATCGGCTTCGAGTAGAATGTTATTGCATTTATAACGTAACGACGTAATCTCTTTGGATTGTTTTCGACATGAGTTACAGACACAGGGTTTTTCACTTTTCGAGAAACAATGGAATATTTTGTTTCACATCTTTTCGATGCGAGAATTTCTCACTGAAGTTACAGAACATGGGTACTGATTAATAAAACAGACAGACAAATTTCTAATAGAAAAAGTTTTCGATTGATACATTTCTATAAATATCACACCCACACAGAAAAAAAATATTTTCATATTTGAATACGAAAATCGCATATTTGATAAAAAAAAAAATTTTTAAATTTTCTGCGAGGACAATTTTTGCGGTATTGATAAAAAAGTTTGTAGGTATAGTTATTGAATTTTTAGTCAACAACCAAGTTTATTGAGTCAATAAAAAAAGTTGTTGCCCAAAATAATTTTTTTCAACAAAATGTTTACGTGAATTGTTAAAATAAATTGTTGAAAATGTTGAATAAATCAAATAAAATGTTTATCTAATCTTTATTTATTTATTTATTAATGATAATGTGCTTAATTCCCAATTTTTTTTTTTCTTTTTAAAAAAATACGATAAAATTTATTATGGGGGGATAAGCTAGTTCCTATGTGCATTTATCTGGTTGCTTAGACCAGATCATCCGGAAACCTTTTTCCAAAGACATTGGCAAAACTAAATATATTATACAATTAAAACTATAAAGCGAATGAGACTTTACAAATGAAAAAGAGTTGTAAAAATACTGTATTTACTTTGATTCAAATATTTTTTTATTGAATATGTAGAAATATTTAATTATTTCATTATTAAATATGTTTTATTGAATGCTATTTTGCAAAGTGTAAATTTGATAAATTTTTTCATTGAATAAATCAAAAAGTTTATTGACCTAAAATTTAATATTAAACAAACTGTGTTGTTAAAAATTTTCTTGAGATATTTTATTCTGTGCAATGCGACTAATAATTTTTTAATAGAAATATTATTCGAAGAAAAATGTGTATCAACATTTGATTCGATTTATAATTGTTTAATAGAAATTCTATTCCATCAACACATTTTTTAAATTTATTTTATAAATTTTCAATAAAAACTTATTCGATTGACAAATATTCTTTACAAAACTGTCTCGATTAATAAATTTTTAATTGGAAAATTTTGCGATTGACAAATTTCTACAAAAATCATACTTAAATAATAAATTTTGAATAGAAAATCTAATCAATTAATAAAGTTTTATAGACATTTAATTTTATTGAACAATTTTCTATAGAAATATATTTTGATTCATTAATTTTTCTATTGAAAACTTATTCGAATAATAAATGTTATACAGAAAACACTTTCCAGATTTGTAAATTTACAATGGAAAACTTTTGCGATTGGAAAATTTCTATAAAAATCGATTCGCAAATTTTTAATAAAAATTCTATTCGAGTTATAAATTGCTTACAGCAATTGCATTTAAATTATTAACTTTCTTTAGAAATTATCAAAGTAATTTTTGGGAATACAAAATTTTTAATTAATAAGATTTTGTTTGTCGTAATTTCCAATTTTAATTTTTGTTAAATACAATGAAATTAATTGTTGGAGGATAAGTTTGTTTCTATGCGCATTTCACTGGGTGCTTAGACCAGATAATCAGAAAACATTCTCCTAAAAAATATTGGAAAAGTCAAAAATATAAGGAAACAAAACTGCAGAGCGACTGAGAATTGCAAACACTCAAAAACAGTGATGCCAACTTTTTGAAAGCAAAAAGCACTTTAAAATTTAAAAAAAGCTCTAAAAAGCACTATTTCGAGCAAAAAAAAGCATAAAAAAGCACCAAGCCATTTTTACAATTTAATTGAACACAAAACAAGTTGCATTCGGCTATGTCGAATATTATATACCTTTTTCGTTTAGGAATTAATTATAAACATATTTACATTTGTATAAAAAAATTTTTAAATGTATTATTATTATCTTCAATAAAATAATATCACCCGAATCATTTGGAGTTTAACATGGCCATAAAACAGTTTTAAAGAAATACAGTGCGAGCTCGATTTTCGTATCTCGAAAAAATCTGGCCTGTTGCAATTACCGAAAATTTGCAATGACCGACCATTGTTTATAAAACTTAATGACAGCATATATTTAAATAAACATTCTTTTTATTTTATCGTTTAAATAAATCTAAATTAAAATCGTGCAAAGTTTAATAAAACAATTGGCTTATGATATTATCCAAGTATTTTAACATATGTAAGCTTCTGAATAAAGAACACACACAAGGTGTAAAATAGAAAAAACATGTCTGTTTGCATTCTGATACTTAGTCAAACCTTTTTTCAATAGCACTAGAGGTAAAAGTGCAAAACACGTGGAAAACTAAAGCGCGTGAAAAATGGCAGGTTACACAACGCTCGTTATAAAAGTATTTTCTGTCAGCTGTTTTTAATTTATTTAACACTTTGCATATACCAAGCTACGGCTCTTTTTTTGCTTTTAAAGTCTTTGCGTTTTTTTGCACGGTTTCCAACTGCATGTTTTTTAACAATTCCTAATATTTTCCAATCCATATTCTATTTTTGAAACAGTGTCTAAATCTTTAAAAAAAATTTTTAACGAATTATATCGTTTTTATGTACGCTTAAAAGTGCAACGTTTCGTAAGCTCTAACCTCGTAAATAAAGTTTAAGGTAAAACGAATGTAACTTTCTTTTATCACTTCTTTATCATTTGAAATCTTAAAATCTTTACAAGCCTTCTCAAAATTGTACCCCAAATAGCAAAGTTGAACTAAATCATCCTCTAAATAATCGTAGTTTTAAAAAATGGTAGAAAACAATAAAAATTGTAAAAAGCCCTAAAGGCACTAACGAAAAACTGAAAAAGCACCAAGTTAGTGCTTTTTTTTTAGTTTGGCACTATGGATAAAATTTTGGCGTTTTGAGGCATCAAAAAGCACCACAAATAGTGCCAAAAGCACTAAGTTGGCATCACTGTTCTAAAAGTATTAATTGCAACGATATCAAAGCTTAAACAAAATACCAACAATAAACAGTGAGTTTATCCTTTTCTTACATTACGAAAAGATAAACTCACTGGTTGTTGTTGGCCTCGAGCTCGAAAAAAACTTTTTATTTTTAAACTCACGAACTAATGCCGAACAAAATCAACAAACAACGAAACTAAAGGTCAACTATTTACAATTTTAAACTTTTTATTTTTATTAAAAAAAGTTCGAAGGAATTAAATTGGATTCTTTAGAAATTTTATTTGATTCCTACATTTTTTCTACAAATTTTATTCGATTGGTAAATGTAAATGTATCTATAAAAAACTAATTCGATTCGATTCGAAAAAATTCATCCGTTTCATTCATTTTTTATATAAAATTTATCCGTTTTAATAATTTTCTATAAAAAATTTATCAACTTTAATCATTTTTAATATAAATTTTATCCGTTTCATAAATTTTTTATAGAAAAATTTATCCGTTTTATTTGTTTTATAATGAAAAATGATTTGATTCATTAATTAAAAAAAAAATTTATTTAATTCATTAACTAGGAACTAGAAAAAAAATTTATCCTTTTTAATAATTTTCAATACAAAGTTTTCCGTTTTTGTTAATCTTCTAGAGAAAACTTAACTTTTTCGTTGATTTTATATAAAAAAATCTATCCGTGTTAATTTCCTAAAGAAAAATGATGTGTTTTATTTATTTTCTTAAGAAAAATTATTCAATTCATTATTTAACTAGAAAAAAATTTATCCGTTTTAATAATTTTTTATAAAAAATTTGTGCGTTTTTGTTAAACTTCTATTGAAAACTTATCCTTTTCATTTATTTTTTAGAAAAAAAAGTATCCGTTTAATGTATTTTCTAACAAATTTTTATCGATTTTATACATTTACTTAAGAAAAATTATCCAATTCATTAATTAACTACACAAAAATTTATCCGTTTTAATAATTTTCTATAGAAAATTTGTCAGTTTTGTTAATCTTCTAAAAAAAAAATTATGCTTTTTTTATTTTGTAGAAAAAATGTTCCCGTTTCAGTTATTTTATTTAGAAAATTTATCCGTAATTAATTGTTTCTGCTAAATTTATCGATTTATGGAATTTTTTGTTTGTAAAGTAAATCGATTTTTATAATTAGAATTTTATTTAAAAATTTTGTTTTGGAAATAGTGTTTGTCTAAGCAGAATGAATCGAATAAATTAATTTTTTTTTATTAAAAATAAATCAACATTATGTTTAAAAATTTAAAAAAAAAACCCAATTCATACATATAAAAAAAAATTTTTAAAACAAATCGAAACCGTAATTTGAACGGTAAAATATATTAAATGTTTAAAAACAAAAAAAAAAAAAACAACAAAAATCCAACAAAAGTCCAAATCGTTAAAGAATTAAAATTAATAAAAAAGTGTCGCTACAACCAAAAAATTTATGAATAAATTTTAACTATTATTGTTGTATTTGTTTAAAATAATGACATACGATTTTGGATTTTTTTTTTTTTATATGAATTCTGTTTTCGGCCACAAACGAAACAACTAAATAATTATCTCTTTTTTTATTACTTAAATATTATTTGAGTATATGCTGCTTTTTTTATTTTGTGACACAAACAGAGGAAGAAGTTGAATGCATGGCTTTTTTACAAATTTCAATTAAAATATGTACATAATAAGAATGAATATATTTTTTTTTATTTTGTGTGTGTCTAAGACTGTGGTTTAATACTTTAGTGTTTCACGGAAAGTAAAAAAAAACATCATTGAAAAACTGATATGTATATCTACGCTCAGCTCAAACTTAATTGAATTGAAAAAAAAAAACAATAATAAACCAACAAAAACAACACAACAACAAAATATAATAAATAGGTAATAATAAAATATACAAGTTTAATTTAAGTTTTGCTTTTTTATTGTTCACTTTTTGAAATTCGAATGTATGAATTGTATCTGTTTTCTACAAATTGTATTTAAATTTCAAATATAAGTTCATGTATTCAAATAAAATTTACACACACTCACTCGCACACAGTTTTTAAGAAGAGCAAATTGTTTTCTCGTGTTAAAATGAAAAATGTATTTGCGTTTGTATGTGTGAGCAATTGTGTACAAGCAGAAAATTAATTTAATAAAATTTTTTGTGATTTATATTTTTTTTTTTTTTTAATTTTTTGTTGTTTCATTTTGGTTTAAATTAATATTTCTTTTTAAATTTGTTGTGATTTAAATTTTGTTTCTTTTTTGCTTTTGTTATTGTTTTTTTAATTGAAAATCTCAGTAAATTAACGCAAATTGGTAAATTAAATATGAAATTTAACAAAACGAATGAATATACATAGTTATTAGGTCATTGAAATTGATTTTATTTTTTAAAAAAACTTTTCTTTAAAAAATAAAAAAAAAAAACGAATGCCATTAATGTTCTATTCGATTCATTATTTTTTATAGAAAATAATTTAATCGAATAAATTAATTCGATTCATTATTTTTTTATTGAGCATTTAATCTATTGATTAATTTTTTATAGCCAATTTATTCGATTCATTATTTTTTATAGAAAATTTATCCGATTTATTAATTTGCTACAGAAAGTTTATTCGATTTATTAATTTTCTATAGAAAATTTATTCGATTCATTATTTTTTTTATTAAAAATTTATTCGATTGATTAATTTACTATAGAAAATTTATTCGATTCATTATTTTTTTTATTAAAAATTTATTAGGTTGATTAATTTTTTATAGCAAATTCATTCGATTTTTTTATAGAAAATTTATTCGGTTCATTAATTTGCTACAGAAAATATATTCGATTTATTAATTTTCTATAGAAAATTTATTCGATTCATTATTTTTTTATAAAAAATTTATTCGATTTATTAATTTTCTATAGAACATTTATGCAATTCATTAATTTTTTATAGAAAATTCTTTCGATTTATTAATTTTCTATAGAAAATTTATTCGAATCATTATTTTTTTTATTAAAAATTTATTCAATTGATTAATTTTTTATAGCAAATTTATTCGATTTTTTTATAGAAAATTTATTCGGTTCATTAATTTGCTACAGAAAATTTATTCGATTTATCAATTTTCTATAGAAAATTTATTCGATTCATTATTTTTTTATAAAAAATTTATTCGATTTATTAATTTTCTATAGAAAATTTATGCAATTCATTAATTTTTTATAGAAAATTTTTTCCATTTATTAATTTTCTATAGAAAATTTATTCGATTCATTATTTTTTTTATTAAAAATTTATTCGATTGATTAATTTTTTATAGCAAATTTATTCGATTTTTTATAGAAAATTTCTGCGGTTCATTAATTTGCTACAGAAAATTTATTCGATTTATTAATTTTCTATAGAAAATTTATTCGATTCATTATTTTTTTAAAGAAAATTTATTCGTTTTATTAATTTTCTATTGAAAATTTATTCAATTCATTAATTTTTTATAGAAAGTTCATTCGATTAATTAATTCTCTATAGAAAATTTTTTCGATTCATTATTTTTTTTATTAAAAATTTATTCGATTGATTAATTTTTTATAGCAAATTTATTCGATTCATTATTTTTTTATAGAAAATTTATTCGATTCATTAATTTTCTATAGAAAATTCATTTGATTCCTTAAATTTTATAAAAAAATTTTTCGATTGATTAATCATAGTAAATTTTATCGAATCACTAATTTTTTATAGAAAATTTATTCGATTCATTATTTTTTTTATTTAAAATTTTTCGACTCATTTTTGTATAGAATTTTTATTCGATTCATTATTTTTTTATAGAAAATTTTTTCGATTCATTATTTTTTATAGAAAATTTCTTAAGTTCATTAATTTTTCTTAAAAAATTTATTCGATTCGTTATTTTTGTATAGAAAATTTATTCGATTCATTATTTTCTTATGAGAATTTATTCGATTCATTCATTTTTTATAGAAAATTTTTTCGATTTATTTTTGTTTTTATCGAAAATTTATTTGATTCATTATTTTATTGAGAAAATTTGTTTGATTCATTAATTTTTTTTTTTGAAAATTTATTCGATTCATTATTTTTTATAGACAACTTTTTGGATTCATAATTTTTTTTTTTTTTTTAAATTTATCAATTGCCTACGGAAAATGGAAATTTTTATAAAAAAAATAATGTATTTGATACAAAAAAATTATATACAAAACTTTAAGTTTTGGATAGAAAATTATTCGAACCAAAATATTTTTATAGATAAATTACTCCATTAAAAATTTTGTTATAGAACAAATAGAGTTCTCTTCATTTTTAAAAGAAAGATTATTCGATTCAAAAATTTTCTATGGAAAAATAATTCAATTAAAAAAAAATTACGTATTCATTAATTATGATGTGCTAAATTACCAATATTTATTAATAGATACACTAAAATTTATTATTGGGGGAAAAGCTAGTTCCTATGGGCATTTCACAGGTTGCTAAGGCCAGATCATTAGGAAACATTTTTCCGAATACTTTTGAAAAGCTAAAGATAAAATAAAAATAAAACAAATAAAACTGTAAAGCGAATGAGAATTACAAACACTCAAGTCTTGTTTACCACTATTAAATTACTCTATTAAAAAATTTTCTATTGAAAAATGATTCCATTCGAAAAAAATCGATTTTATGTAATAAAAAAAATTTTTGTGACGCCATTGTCATCAGCAGTTGAAAAACTTAAGGGACGCCTATTTTCGTTTCCGAAAATTTAAAAAAACTGTTGTGCTGTGTTATTTGATTTAAAAATTGTCTACAAAAAATTAATTTAATTGATAGATTTTCGATATACATACTTATGTACATATATAAGTAATATATCTTGGTCTTTTTTGATGCCACAGTTTGATGTTATTAAAAACTTTACAACTTATATAATTTTATTTAAAGGAAAGTAGACTAAAGTAATTCAAATATACAAAATTATAGAAATAATTACATTTTTTGCATACAAAGAAATTCAAATGATAAACTCGTCTTGAATAATAAAATAAACTGAATAAACAAATATTCATATTCAATTTTATAAAGAAAATTACAATAAATAAAATAAAACAATAACAATTCATTGTTACTAAAATTATACAATGTTAAATAAACAGGGAAAATATTTTTGAGTTGCCAAATCAAAAAAAGTTTAGCTGTGATAACCAAACTAGTAACAAAATGTGAGTAAAACTGAACATTTTGATGAACTCAACAATATCATTTAAAGTATTATAAAAAATTCGATTGTACAAAAAATTACTTTAGTTCGAACAAGAGTTTGCGCCGGTGCCTGTAAAATTGACAATGGCTAATCAGTTAATCTTTGGATAAGACTGAAGAAGCATATTAAAGGGATACAAACCATCGAACTATAGTGATAGTCGAAAATTTTATCAGTCAATAATATCAAGCAAGCGAAAATTTGAGCAAAACTGTTACTAATGATAGAAAGCAAAGTTCATTATAGGTGGCAGCGAAAAACATGTTGACTTTGACAGCTCGAACCAATTTGTTTTGTTTTTACAATAATTTGTTAAGGCAATGCCAAGGTATATTTATAGCAGGTAGTCTCGGAAAGCCAGCTTGTTTTGTGATACGAACTGTCAAATGTTGTTTAGTAAACAAGTAAACAAGTTTTTTGTCTTTTATGTCTCTTATCAACCCCTTTGCTCTTTGACAGTTCGTATCACATAACAACAATAAAAAGCCCTGTTGTTTGTTTTATTGTACAATTGTTGTAATCTCGCGGCTACCCGCTATAAATAAACCGTGGGCAATGCAAAAAACCTGTGCTCCCACCGTGTTCATAAATTCGCTTTGATCGATAGTGTGTACCCCACTTTGAGAAAAGGAAATACAATATTTAATTGTATTTAAGAATCGGAAAAATAAGTGTTTAAATTTATTTCTAATTTAACTTTTAAAAAATGTAAAAAACCTGTCCTCTTATTTTATTGACCAATTTAGATTTTCTAAGGCTAATTTTAAAAACAATTTTTAACTAACTTTATTTTTTTCGAAGCTTTTTATACATATCTTTGAATTTTTTAACTAAGACAAGACTAACGATTAAAATTTGTATAAAAATTCAAGAGGTTTTCAGATTTAATATCTGTAATATGTTTCCTATCCGATCAGTTTGTTAATTTTTGCAAATTCTTTTGCCTGTGTTTTCAATTGATATTTCTCATTTTATTGCGTTTAATTCGAATTCCTGTTTGAAAGATTTTTTTCGGAATAAAAATTATAAACAATTGAAGCACAGCCGCGAATAACGTTTTAAGTTACAAAATAATAATTTTTCAGGAGAGCAAAAAAACGTTTTTTGACATGCAGCATTATTTGTTTTAAACATTTTTTTTTCTATTATTAAAAATAATGGTAATAAAAACTTTAATGCAAAAGGCTTTTAAAACATTATTCCGCACTGCAAAACCATTTCGGTTTCATAATTTTCTTAGTAACTTGCAATGTTCTTCCACTGGCTGACACTTTGTACGCCATTTTGAAGGCGTTAAGGTGCATAGTGTTGGTTGATTTGATGTTTAAACTGTGTAAGAGAGTAATGTCAACCAACGGTTATCTGCAAAAAAAACAGTTTTTGCAAAATATGGCGTTTACAACGTTATTCGCGGCTGCGCTTCAATTTTTAATATTTAAGAAATTAAAAATTGTGTTCCATTACATGTTTCTTAGAATGCGACATAACCCTGCAACAATATTAGCTTTTTCTCGTACACGTTTTTTGTTGTAAGACCCCTTTCAGACTTGGCAAGTTAGTTGCCCGAGTTACTTGCCGAGTACAACAAAGTCTGTACAATTTTTTTTCCTTACCCCGACCTTACCGCTGACGTCTACAAACCAAGAGTTGCGCAAAAGGCTTGCACAAGTAACTTGCCGCGTGTGAAAGGGTTCTAAGAAAGCGATTTAATGTTTAACTTTTAAATTTAAATATTATTTTTTTAATTTATACAAAACATTAAATTGTTGCTTGATTTAAGTTTCGTGCAACATTGTTCACCCTGCAAGTGTCTACCCATCTTCTGTTTCATTTAATAATTCTGTGCCACATGTCGCATAGTATGAAACAGTTCTGTGAGTATTAAAATTGATGTTTTAGAGAGAAGAATATTGGACATTTAATTTAAAAAGTTAAACATGGATTTAAAACCCAACATAGGCTGATTCAGAACTCAAAAATTAATGCACCACAGACTAATAGACCTTTATAAAAATCTAAATCTTATGAAAATTTATTTTCGGGAAATTTAAAAGACAGGCATGATTTTGAGTTTCTGTTGGCGAAGGCTTTTTAAACCCCGCATATTTAAACTTCAACGTCATGCCTGTTCACATAAGCACAGAAAATCAAATTTTAAATTTCAATAAATTTCAAAACTTACCTTAACATCAGCCAGCGTTGTAATCTTTTTCCACAAAGAATCTTCACCAAAAATCGAAATCATTTGTGTTGAACAATTTGTACTGCTGTCATTTGTGTTCGCCGATAATGATGATGAGATGCAAATGCGACATAATTGTAAATTATTTGATAAGGCCGAGCATGATGAAGATATAGATGAGGTTGCATCCATGTTGCAAACACTAAAATGATGTTTCTACAAATTTTAACCACTTTTTTTACCAACGAATAAACGATTTTCACACACAACAAGTGGTTCAAAACTCACGTAATAACACGATTTTTTTTTATCAGATGTTCTTTACACTTAAATATATTTTTTCACACTCTCTCACGTTTATAAATTATAAGAAGAGAAGAATACCACTATTCTGTTTTGTTTTGTTTATTTAATCGTTTTTGTTATTGTTTGGACGGATGTTTTTTTTTTAGAGCTCGTTGTTAGAGATTTGATACATGTATGATGATGACATGTGGTACGAACCAACGAACAGCAACTTGTTAGTGTAAACAAATCATATAATAACAATACACTAACAACAAGTGGTGAGTATATCTACGAAATATATATCCAAGAGATACATGTGCACAATAAGATACTGAGAGAGAGAGAGAAAAATAAATTGTAAAACTTTAAAAACATACGATTTTTTTTTTGTATTTAGCAAAAGAAAAACAAATAAATTAGATGACAACAGCAAAAGGAAGCATAAAATAAAAATTATCATACATTTTGACTACAAAAGAAACTGAGCACGTTGAATATACATATGAGTAAAACCAAAAGGGGAGAAACTAAGAGAGCACAATTTTTTTTGTAAGTGAATAAAGTATCTTTTACTTAATTCTGAACTACTGATACTCGCGCAACATTTTAAAATAATTTTAATCTTTTATTTTGTTGTTAAATTTTTCTTTAATTTTTAACAAACATTTGTATTAATTTATTATATTTATTTACTTCATGTTTTCTTTTTTGTTTTGTAAAGCCAGGAAAAGGAAATATTTCTTATAACACTTATTTATTTATTAATCACATTTTTTTAGATGAAAATGAATAATTTAATTAGTTTTTTTTTTTTTTTTTAATTCACCACTATTAAAAACACAAATAACTTCCAATCCCGTAAGAGTTAGCGGCGGCAAACGACAACGCGCCATACAACTCTGATCCAAAATCTAAAACAGACTGCGACGACGACTACGATTGTGTCTTGTGTGACTCTGCTCTGCTGAATTGTGTGTTGACTCTGACTCTAAGTGAATCTAAAAAAGAAATAAAAAAAAAAAAAATTGAAATGAAAATAATATAATGAAAATAAAAAACATACGACAACAACAATATAAGAAAATTTTGTTGTATATTATTAATAATAATAAAACTAAAAAACACAATGTGCACACTTACACAAACACACACACACACACACACAAAATAAAATTTTTTCTTTTTTTTAAGAAATTACAATTATTTACAAATATGTAGAAACGAAACGAGTATTTCATACCAACTAATTCAAAAATATTTTTCAGATACTTTTACACTGAAACATACACGGATACTTATGCACTAACACTTACAAAACAGCCAGAATTCTTTATTGTACTACACCAAACAACAACAACAACAACAACAACAACAACAACAACGAGAACAAACACTAAAAACTAGAAATACTCTAGAAATGTAAAATTTAGTTAAGCTTTATTTTTTTATTTTTCTTTAGTTTTTTTTATGTTTATTTTTCAGTAATTTATGGAAAAATGTATTAAAAAGAAGAAAAAATTTAACAAGATAAGATAGGATATAAATTAATATGCACACATACATATACATATGTATATACACACACATACCAACGCATTTCCATACAGACAAAGTCTATTAAACACAATTCGAAAAAATTGTACCGAATGATGCTTAATTATGATTTAGGAATATAAAATAATTAAATTACAGTAGTAATTATGCTGCTGTCGTAGTGGTCAATCTGCTGACACATAAGGCAAATATTTGGCTTTAATAACCTCTTCTTCCGAAAATATATTTTGGGCATTACAAAGAAAGCAACTAATTTTCGAGTATTCTTGCCGTATCAGCCATTGATTTTCGAGAATCAGGTTATCTTTAATTTGGTTTCTTATTTTTCGGAATTTTTGAGTTTATGGTTAAGCTGAAGGTCCACACCACGCGTGAATGCGTTTGGTAATTTCTGTACATTTAATACGTTGCTCCAAATTTTTTGTTTTGATCAGCTGTTGTGTTAATATTTTTATCAAACAGAAACTATTTTGTCAAAAAGGGATGAACATAAAATATAATTTGTCATCCATTGCTATTAAAAACAACTGACCCTTTTTCAATACGGATGCGAACACATACGAGAGTAGAAAGTATGCCTACTTCATGCGTTCGATACGTATATTCATTCTATGTGTTTTGCAGGTAAGTTTTCACATACAAAATCTAACTGATTCTATTTTTTTGAAAGATGCATAAAACGGAACAGAAGTGCAGATTTATCTGCATTTTGCAGATTTTATTCCAAAAATTATCAAAATTTAAAAATTTTTGGTTTAAAATTGCAGACTTTTTAGATCAGTGAACACTTCTTTATATTCAGGTTCTGTTCTGCAAATCACATGTTCTTTTAAAATCACACGTGTGATTTTGTGGTGTTCTGTAAAACATACCGTTTTTGTGTTTTTCGGTGTGATTTTCAATTGTCGAAAGCACAAGCAAACACAAAAAGTTTGTTCTACAAAATTATAGCAAATTTTTTAAAGCTTTTTATATTATTTTCCGACAATTTGTTTTTGTTTTACCGATTTAGAGATCCAAAATTTGTTTTAGAATTTATTTATAGTTTTGCGAATTTTAGCCATGTTCGCGATAAAAGCGATTTGTTCCTGTAATCACAACAGCAGTTACAAAAGCGAATATAATTTTTGCAGTGTCGTCGAATTTTCTTAATTTAAAAAGATTTGTTGTAAATAAAATAGCTTATTGCATAAAAGATTAATAAACAACACATTGAATATTTTATTTAAGAAATTTATTTAAAAATAAAAAAGTGAATTCAAAAAGTTGTTTACGTAGTTGAACGTTTTGAAATCATGCCCAGAACAGGTATCTTGTAACTTCAAATCACTTTCATAAAATGTGATTTTTAGAACAGGCCTGATAAGTAGGAATTTTATTCAGAAAAGATTACTTAAAAATTAAAATTCACATTGTCTTGACACATTAATATCGCCGGATTTATGTTATCTGATTTTATACGAAATAAAATGCATATTTACGTATGTATATATTCATATGTACTTATGCATAAATATCTTTAATAGTTGTTGCAATGATCTCTTGTACTTTTTTAATAAGACCCTTGATAGTTTTAATATCATGTCAAGCAATTAACTTTTAATTTGTTGTTTAAAATAACAAAGGTGTGATAAACCCCAACTCAGCCTGAGAAGTTAAAATTGAAAAGATATTTTTAATGTACAAATATCCAAAAATGATCAGTCATGTTGTGAAAATTGCATTCGAGTGAAATTAAAATAGAACAAATTTTTAAAATTTTCTGTGTTGAAAGTTTAATCAAATATTTCCTTTTTTATACCTTATACTTCGAGGACCACTTTTAGATATTTACCATCGATTTAAAATTCCAGAACATGGCCGTATATTTTGAAATGAATTGTTATATTGTGTCTTAATAAACTACATAAAAAATGTAATAAATGTGTTTTGAAGATTTTTAAAATCTTGACGCAGGTTTTGCAGATTTTTTTATTGAAAATTATGGTTTTTTGCTGATTTTCCCTCTAAAAATTCTGGCAACACTGCTCCAGTTTCAAGCGCAAGTATTTTATAAAAACGTCTTAATATGTATTAGTATGCTCTGTGTGTATTAGATCCAATGATATTTTAGTTTTTATTTTTCCTTTATTTAGGGAGTTTGTCTTTATTGCAGAAAACAAAACAGTAAACCAAAACGCACGATGTTAATTGTACATAAAACAAAAAGTTTTCTCAGAATTATCCTTATATTTGTTTATTAGTTATAAGAGAAGGATCCATGACAATTATGCACGAAGAAAAAAAACATGGTTGCAGTATGGTTAGAAAAAACATATTATGGTCCCAGCAATGGCAACAAACAAACTATTTTTGTTTTTAACATTACTTTTTTCACGATTGATAATATTTTGTTTCTATTTCATAATAAAGTATTAACCTCAATTGAAACTTCTAATATGGTTGAATTTAACAAAATAATGTTTAAATAAAATAAAGCTACAACAATATAATTAAACATATTATTGTTACTTTATCCATATTATTGTCACCGGCAGTCTTAAATGGTTAAATTCCTCCATCCAGAAGCCATAACCATATTATGGTTGTCTCCAAACATGTTATGGATATAAAGCAATAACAATAATATGATTGAAATAATAATAATTAACAACATTGTATGTTTAATTTTAAACTTAAAATAATATGTTTAAAATAACAACTACAATAGTTGAATGCTTTTTATTTACATACTTACTTGGTCTGATGAAATTTCTAATTGACACATATAAAATAATATTATAACTTGACACTTAGTAAGCAAATTGCAAAAATGGATGACATCAATAACCATATTATGATTAACATTGACCATATTATTGTTAATTCTGACCATACTATGATTACTTTTGTCTAAATTCTGGAAAATTTTGGAAATATTATGGTTAATTTTGAACATAATATGATTAATTTTGATCATTATTATGTTAAAATTGACCAAAATATGGTTAATTTCGGGAAAGTTTTTGTTGATTTTAACCATATAATGGTCATATTTAACCATAAAATGGTAACCTGCAAACATAAAGCTTGCTAAAATCCAACCTCCAACCATACTTTTATCTGCGTGTGTGAAACAAAATATCGGCAATATGCTCGCCACTTCCGTGGCAAAAATCTTTCCGATTGGCCATATTTTCAATGACTCTGAGACATAATTGAGGTTCAATGTTGTTAATGTGCCGAATTATCTCATCCTTTAGCTCTTGTTTTGTTCTTGGCTTATTGACGTACACTTTTTCTTTTCAATATCCCCAAAGCAAGAAGTTCAACGATGTCAAATCACATGATCTTGACGGAAATTATTCTCATTATAATTTACCTTAAATTTAAATTTTTTTTTTTTTTTTTAAAAAAATTTTTTCTAAAAAAAACACAATTTAACACAAAAACAAAACAATTTACCATAGAAAAAAAGGCACAAAAAATCGACTTCTGCTTTCAAAAAAAGCAAATATGCTTAGAACGAACACGTTCTAAAACAGGGGAAAAGGCTGTTGATATTGAAAGAAATCTTGAACAAGCCCCTTCTTCTTAATTTACGCTGATAAAATTAAGATATTTGTTGAAACAACAACATCGTTGCAACATAAACAGGTTACAAAAACTAGAAAAAAATGCAGCCACTTCTTACAATTTGCATAGAAGATAAAAATTAGCGATGACTGCCCTTAAAACAAAAAATTATTCAAAAGAAAGCTTTAACTTTATTTAAAGATCTAAAATAAAATTATCCGTTAACCCATTTACGCTTGCTGTGCCAATTCGGGAACACTTCATTATTTGCGGCTTATGACAAAGTTTTTGACACTTTTCAATATGTGTTTGCATAATCGATAAATTAAAAGTTCAGACATTTCTATAACATCAAAAATTTTTTTTTTTAAAGTGACCACTGTGCCAATTTTGGTACTCTATAATTTCCATTTCCAATTTCCAATTTTTTGTTTATATGTAATGAATTTAATAATAAAATAACAAATATTTTATTTTTCGTCCGGTAGTTTTTGTTTGGGCTTAAATGGGTTAAAAAGTCTATCAAATCAAAATTTATTTTTTAAGCTAAAATTATGAATCTCGGCACCAATTAAACGAAAATCTATACAAGTGTATGGAAAATCCTGTTTCGGTTTGCGTCGTTTTGGCTTGCGTCGAGTTTTTCCGGTCCCAATTAGCGACGCAAACAGTGGTATTGGTGTACAGTGGTCATATCTACGCACTGTAAAAACCTTAGATCAGTATCTTTAGTATTTTGCAAAAAAAAAAAAAAAAAATACAATTTTATCCCCCTGTAGTATAAGAGTACAAAAAAAAAAAAGTTTTTTGTCTGAAATATATAAATTTTGAGTAAATCCCCTTTAAAGGAAGCAGTGCGATTATATTGACTCCCTGGAACAACGTTACAAGGTGCGTTGTATTTGCCTGTTTTATTGAACGGGATGTGTTCTGATAAAATTAGGGATCTGGTTTCCGAAACCCGCCCTTTGTTCGTTATACACGTTTTTTATGAAGAGTTCATCATTTTGTTTTCGATTGGCCGGTGCATCGGACCTCATCTGTGTTTACGCAATATCTGAAACCAAACGCATTACAGGGAAATTTGGTTTTTTGGTCTTCCCTCTCACTTTCAACGTGAATAAGTTCAAGTCGAATGTTTACAAACACCACTCCCTCTATTCTCCTTCACATAACTAATTTTCCTAGTTCCAACACAATGCAAAGCATTAGTAGAGGTCATCCCTTGAGTGCAGGCTCTAACAAATAAAAATGTTTGTTAGTCTTCACTTGCAGATGATTTTTATTGTGGAGATATAAATAAAAACAACAAACACTGAATAAACCAGGTTTGTTTAAGTGCTTACCACAGATGGGATCCTCTCACGTGATAACGCAAAATGTTTAGTTTTGTTTAGGGTTATCGTTAACGCGCATGCACGTGTCCCCATAAAGTAAAAAATACTTTCCAAGAAGTGGCGTATGCAACGAAATTTATAAATTTTTTCGGAGGTAAAAATGCCTATAACTTAAAAAAGTTTCTCCATGACTTTGGATATTTTTACAGAATCGAACGTCAAACACAATATCTGATAAAAAAAAAAAATGAAACCACTTTTTTCACGTACATTTTAATGTATAAAATGTTGAACCTTAAGATTCGATTTCCCCAAAAAAAAATTTGTGATAACCGTCAAGATTACATAGGCACGACGATATGCCTGGCATTCACACTACCAAATTTCGTGAAGATCGGCCCATAATTTACCTTAGGCCCCATATAAAGAAAACTTTCGGAAATGACGTTAGTATGGCTAAAACTCTTGTGATGAAATTTGGTTCATAAGAATCAAAATTACACCACCAATTCGTGAACATCAAGTCATAATTTATCAAAGGCCCTATAAAAAATCCAATCTCGAAAAACACTTTAGTAAGCCTTAAACCAAGGCGAATTGACTAGAAGGTGGGGTCAAGTCAACATATGGTGTTTTTTTTCGGTGGTCGACTTGTCAAAGTTTGTATACAAACTAGTTTTTTATGTAAACAAACCTGTTTTTTTACTAGCAATATTTTTGACAACCCGACCACAGAAGCATTGTAGTTGTAAATTCGCCTTGCCTTAAACCGTAAAAAAGTATAATATTGTTGTAAAGTTTAGCCCATTAAAATTTGATTATACTAGAAAGAAATTTCGTGAAGATCGGTCTATAATTTACCTATATAAAAGCCATTCTCGAAAATTTGCTTAATTAGTATAAAACAACTCAAGACACGAGTCCCAGCCGCATAGATTTACAAAATTTAAAACAAAATTTTCGTTCCCGGGAATCCCGCCAGTAATTACTTCCCGGAAAAGTGGGATTTGGAAACAATGGAATTACCGGGATGGACAATTCCTGGAAAAATCTTATTATTTGAAATAAATTTTATTTATTTAAAAAAAATTAAATTAACACAAATATTTTGCGGGAATTTCCGATAAGTTTTTTCGTTTTTTTTTTTAACTCAATTTAAACCTGATTTAATTGATTTAATAAAATTTAATATGAAATTCTAGAACTATTCAAATACCTATAATGTCAATTGTTTAAGCAAATAAGCAAAATATCATGCACAACGTAATCCACTGTATTATTTTTTTAATATCCACTTAATTTAAACAAAAACATTCTAAGAAATAAATGTATAATTTAATTTAAAAAAGTAGTACAGTTTAATAAAAAAATAAGACTTTTTTTGTTTGAATTATAACTTTCAAACTACAACTTATTTTATTATTATTTTCTTTATTGTTTGTGCTTTCTAAAAGAAAAAAAATACGAAAAATAAAATTAAACTAAACGAAATATGTGTAGTTACGAGTGTATAATTTCAATACAATACACAATTTCAATTATTCAAACATAAATTCAAAAATTCCATATTTGTGAAAAATACAAACAAACACACACATACATATGCATACATGAACGCGTTCAGAAATATAAAGAAAAAAGTGCCACAATAAACAAATACAAACGAACAAGTATGAATGGAATCGAATGGATCTTATAAAATGTTTGTATGGATATGAATTGTATGAATTTATAAAAATAGGTAGGTATAAAAAAAGAAATAAAATGATACTACCACCTCATCGGTAGTTTATTATTATAAAAATACAACAACAACAACAACTTAACACAAGTTTCATTAGCTACTTTTGTTGTTGTTATTATTATTTCACTATAAACTAAATTCACAAACACAATTTACAACAAGTACAAAAAACCAACGACGAGAAACTCGATACGAATTTAACGAAAATTCAAAAAATAGTGAACAAATACACACACACACACTCACACACAGTGTAGATTTCGATTCGGGAAAAAAGTAGTTGCTAAAGAAGGCATGGCTGGCATTTTTTATTTATTTATTGCTAGTCAAATACTTAATAAAATAAAAAAGAGTCAAGAAACTGAAACATATAAAACTTCTTTTTTGCAAAAAAGAACAAGAAATAAAAATTTCAACAAAAGCAAAAATATTAATATGAAAATTTTACTACTATTGCACAGTGGTAACAAATTATGATAAATTTCTTCTCGATTTCTAAAATTATTGGCAATAATTATTTGCTGAAAATAAAAAAAATAAAAGTTTTACCAGCATATTTTGAGGGGCATTAAATCGCAAAAAGACAATGCGATTTCATGGTTTTTAAATGTCAACATTTTTTATTGAGAAAAAAGTTTTTTTGAAAATTGTAATCGATCAACTAAAACTTGACTAAAGGCGGTTCCAACTAAACATTTTACCGGTTGTACAAACTCTTTGCAGTGTTAATTGCGGTGTTTGTTTGTTTGTAGAAACATGTTGAATAGCCCGGTCAAAAAGGCGTTGTTGTTCTATATCCACAAAATTCGCCATAATGGTCTCAGAAGTACCATAACGTTGACCGAAAATATCAGGAATTCTAAACATTGTAACTTTGTAGATCAATAGAACACTTGATATAATAAAAAGGGAAACGTCTGACTTTATTTAAAATCAAATTAATATCCTTAATTTTATTTTTTTAACAAAAAAATAGTTAAGGCTGTTTTGTCCAAGAGGTATGAGGAGAGTATTGTTCTCTGAAAGCTGCTCTCATTTTTAAAATTTTCGAAATTTTACAAATTTCGGAATAACATATGGGTAAAATTTTTTTAAAAATTGTTTTGTAGCTTTTCCTCTGGGTGTATATATTAAATATATATCGAAAATAAGGATTTTCTCTTCGCTAACTAAAGCTTCTCTGTATAGCCGGCCTTCGGCCGGTCGCAAGGATTTTCTCCTCTATGGTATAACAAACACCGGCTTCGCTAACTAAAGCTTCTCTGTATAGCTAACTAAAGCTTCTCGGTGTAGCCGGCCTTCGGCCGGGCGCAAGGATTTTCTCCTCTTTGGTATAACAAACACCGGATTCGCTAACTATAGCTTCTCTATATAGCCGGCCTTCGGCCGGGCGCAATGATTTTGTCGTCTATGGTAAAACAAACACCGGCTTCGCTAACGAAAGCTTCACTGTATAGCCGACCTTCGGCCGGGCGCAAGGATTTTCTCCTCTATGGTATAACAAACACCGGCTTCGCTAACTAAAGCTACTCTTCATAGTCGGCTTTTGTTCGGAAACAAGGCAGATTTTAGAAGCTTTACTTAGCGAAGCCGGTGTTTGTTATACCATAGAGGAGGAAGTCCTTGCTCCCGGCCGAAGGCCGGCTGTGCAGAGAAGCTTTAGTTAGCGAAGCCGGTGTTTGTTATACCATAGAGGAGAAAGTCCTTACGCCCGGCCGAAGGCCGGCTGTGCAGAGAAGCTTTAGTTAGCGAAGCCGGTATTTTTATACCATAGAGAAGAAAATCCTTGCGCCCGGCCAAAGGTCGGCTATGATCCCAAAGTTGTTTACATTTTAATATTTGTCATTATATGTTAAGTTATGGACATTATGACACTTTGCAAAGTGTTATAACATCCGCGGACGCTATGACATTTCTTTGATGGACGTTATGACACTTTTGACACTATGGACACTGGACGTTATGACATGCCACCGTTTATTTGACAGTTCAAAGCGGGAACTTTTCTCACCAAAATGTTACAGACACACTTTTTCTGTTAATTGGCTAGTAATTTCCTTACGTGACAGCTTGTACTCGCCAAAAAAAGTGACAGACACAGTTTGGTGAGAAAAACAGCTGTTTGTTTCAATTTATGGCATTTTTGTTTCATTTCACGCATTTCAATCGAAAACTTTCTCGACGCGAGAGTTACAGAACATGGGCAAAGGTTTCGCCAATTTTGGGTTAGAGATTAGCGATTAAATTAACTTTAATCTCTGTATTTAACTTTTTTTTTTGCTAGTTTAAGCGGCCAACGTTGGTGGTTTAAACCTAAACTTAAACTGTCAACATACACATGTTTAACATAAAGAACTTTTGCTAAAATATAAACAAAAAATACATTTTAAAACATTGTTTTTATATAATTTTTCCATTCAATATTTTTTCTTTAAACACAAAAAATTTCTGCATTGTAAACAATATTAAATTCGCGAATTTTCTTCTTCTTTTTTGAAAACATCCATATTGCTTGATAAAAAGTTGACATTTGCAAAAAAATGCTCCCATTTATTTGTGATCGGTATAGTAGCGCTACATGGCCTCCACCCAAAAATATCAACTTCAATTGATACTAGATTAACTTTAATCTCAAACCCAAAAAGTGGCTCTAAATGTGCTAAATTCCCACTTCAAACAATTGATAAACTGAAATTTATTGTTGATGGAATAAGCGTATTTCATTGGTTGCTTAGGCCAGATTTTTTCTTACAGTCCCGACTAAAATTGGTTCATTTTTTGTCAACTCTAAATGTAGTCGTAAGTGGGTAAAGAAAAAACATTTATAAAAACAAATTACTTTATTTTATTTTGCCAGTTCAGTTTTATTTACACCTCCACATGCATATTAGTTATCAAAGTTTTTCTTGGGATTCGAAAAATTTATATTTGTTACTTTAGCCGAGGTTACACTACCTATGTATGTAGGTATGTATATTTATATGGAAATTTTTTAATAATAAAAAAAAACAGGAAAATACATCTTAGGGCCATTATTACAACTTGAAGTTAGCTAAAGTTAAGATTAAATTGACAGATAATAATGTGTTATCTGTCAAAAAGTGTATGTTAACTGTCGGATAACAGCTAACGCCAAGTTATAATAATGGCACTTAATGTCTAATCATCGAGTTCATTATTCGGAAACTTATTCAAATTTAAAATAAAGTCATTTCAATAACACGCATTTCTCCCTCCTTTTCCACTGTCACAAAAACTTGCGAAACAATTATAATAAAAAATCGGCTCAATTTATGAAAAGAAAATAGAATAAAAACTACGTACTTCTTTTTCTACTTGGGTACAAAAACAAGAAGAAATACTAAATTCATACACTTACACGGAGAAAACACGCACACATTCATCCACAAGAAGAGTTCAAAGTTACCCACCAACATCCAGCCAACCAGCCAGTCATCCATCCCATGCCATAAAACTTTTTATGCCATACCAAACTGAAGCGAACAAAACCAAAAGTCGTTGTTGTCGTCGACAATCCAACCAGCAACATATTTACAGCAACAGAACCAGCAACAAACAATTCAACAGTCAACAAAACTATTTATGTTTTTGTTGTTGTTGTATGTAGAATAAAAAAAAAACAAACAAAAAATTAAATTTTATATTTTCAAACTTTAAAACTCATACAATATTTTAAAAAGAAACAAACACACACTATCACATTCACTTAGGCAACGTTAAAAGCCATAAAATACTAAGAAAAACAACAACAAAAACGACAACGAATAAAAAAATAAATTAAATTTTTTTTTTTATTTATTATTTGTGAAATATGTATTTATTCGTAGATTTGTAAAGTCAAGAAAACTTATAAGCGCTTCATCCGTCCGTCCGTCCATCGTTGTTCCAAAAACAAACTAAAAAAATTAAAATAATGAAATAAAATCAAATTAAAGAGTCAAATTGTTTTTCTCGCTCTTTATCTTTCTCTCTTTGATAAAGTCTGCCTACAAAAGGAAGACAATTGCACTCACACTCATTTAAAACTTAAAAATAATTGAAACTATGAATTTTATGAATTCTACCAGTTTATCTAGCAGCAGGGAATAACAAATAATACAAAAACAACAACGAAAAAATAAACAAAAACATTCAACCCAAAACGAAGGTACGAACCGCCAAACGGCCGACAGACACACCATCCAAATGAACGACAAGACGAGTCGAATGAGACTACGAGTACGAGTTTAATAATGTAATGAGCGCAAATTCTTTTCAAAAAGATTTTATAAAGAAAAAAAAAAATAAATAAACAAAATAAAAAATGGAAATAAAAAATAAAAACTGCTAAAGTTAAATTTATAATACGACCAACCATTTTTTATATCGTTATTTTACTTAAGACTTGTAAAATAAAGTTTCTTGTACAAGTTCGAATGGCTGTTTTGTATCTGCTAGATACACTACTAGTTTTAAAATTTGAATTGAATGAAGTAAGTACCCAACAAACACGGTTTAAGGTTTGATTTCAAATTGAAAATGATTTGAAATTAAACCCTTTCTCAAACGTTTGGTAACGATTCGAAAATCATCTTTAAAAAATCATAGCATTATCACAAAAAAAAGGAAATTATTTTCTAATTGACAAATGCATTTATTATCTTTCCTGTTTTTTTTCTTATCATTGCAAATAATTTTTTACTCACAAATAATTCCCAAAGGCGAATTCACTTCACTTAATATGTATTTTATCTTTAATTCAAAAACACATTTAAATTGATATCAAATTGATAAAAAATTTAATGTCAACTGTTTATATTATTCAAATCATTATCAATTTTATGGCCTGTTCGTCGATAGCGAATGAAGACTTCGTTTGCTTAACTTACATGTAAAACAAAAACAATATTTTAAAATTTGTTTTTGTTTTAAATGTAATTTAAGCGAACGAAGTCTTCATTCGCTATCGACGAACAGGCCTTTAATTCAAATGTTAAAATCAAGCAATTAAAAATTTTCCGACAATTGTGATTGATATCAAATGACTTTATAATTTGATATCAAGCACAATTGTCAAACCGTTTTTAATAGCTTGATTTTTACATTTGAATAAAAATTCATAGGTATCAAATGACTTTATCATTTGATATCAAAGGTTTGAGTTATTGTTTGCTGGGTAAGTCATAAGTGTATGCGTTTGCCTTTAAGTGTGTATGTATGAGAATGCATGTGTGTGTGTGTGTGTGTGCGAAAATATAGCATAGATTGGAAATTTACTTTAGATGTTTTATTCTCATTATTTTTATTGTTATCGTTGTTACATTGTTACAATTTTTAATTTTTGTACTAACACACTCGAGAAAAAGATCAGGTAGATACAAATTATTTCCTCATTATGTATCTACCCTTATAGATTGAGAAGTTAATTTACTGACATACACAGCGATTTTTTTAGGATAGAACCAACAAAAAATTCGACAGTTGTGATTTAAAGCGGACCTTTAAAAAAAAACCAATTTAATTAGAGCTCGTGACTGTAATTTATTTAATTAAAATGGTAAGAAAAAGTACTTTGAGTTCATCAGAAATTTTAAATATTAATGTTTTTCAGACTGAAAAATATTTTTATCGCAAAATCTTAAGAAATAGGGTAGCGAATTACATACATAAATTAAGCATTCATAAAGCTATACTATAATTGCAGAACAACCTAGAATAAGCAAATATGTAATTCTTTAAACTTCTTTAGATTAAAGATAATAATACAAATACAGTAGAATCTCACTAATTAGAACCACTTTGTGCACCGGGCAGTTCGAATTTCTGAGAAGTTCGAATTTCTGAAGATATTTTTTGCAGAAAATGATAAAATTATAATGAAATACTGATAGATAATGAATAGTTGTATAAGCTTTATTTAAACTCAAAACAGTTTTTATTTAATAACATTTAATTAATTGAACATATTAAATTCATAGAAAAACTTTTAAAATTTTGTTTTAATTATTTTTTTAATTGACCTTCAGTTATCAACTGACCCAAATTTGTACAAGCGTATTAAATTTCATACGCATATGACCCACATGGGTGGCATGTCATAACGTCCAGTGTCATAGTGTGCATGGACGTTATGACACTTTCAACAGTGTCATTCGGTCCATAATTACTAAAGAAGTTAAATACAAAAAATGATCTGCATACACGCAGAGAAAAACATGTTTCATTATGGTCCCAACCAACAAAACTATTATCAAATTTGGGATCATAGCCGGCCTTTGGCCGGGCGCAAGGATTTTCTTCTCTATGGTATAACAAATACCGGCTTCTCTAACTAAAGCTTCTCTGCACAGCCGGCCGTCGGCCGGGCGCAAGGATTTTCTCCTCTATGATATAACGAACACCGGCTTCGCTAACTCAAGCTTCTCTGCACAGACGGCCTTCGGCCGGGCGCAAGGATTTTCTCCTCTATGGTATAACACCCACCGGCTTCGCTAACTCAAGCTTCTCTGCAAAGCCGGCCTGCGGTCGGGCGCAAGAATTTTCTCCTCTATGGTATAACTGAATAGTCGGCTTTCGCTCGGAAACAAGGCAGATTTTAGAAGCTTTACTTAGCGAAGCCGGTGTTTGTTATACCATAGAGGAGAAAATCCTTGAGCCCGGCCGACGGCCGGCTGTGCAGAGAAGCTTGAGTTAGCGAAGCCGGTGTTTGGACACTATGACACTTTCAAAAGTGTCATAACGTCCATGGACACTATGACACTGGACGTTATGACATGCCACCGACCGACATGTACACACCACCAATATCGGTGATTCCCCGTTTTATTTTTACTTTAATGAGCGAAAAAAAATATTTGTAGTGAAAATACACAAAAAAATTTTTTAAAAATTCCAGAAATTAGAACACCCTGCTCTAATTTTGTAGCGTTAAATTCGCCTATTAACTTCAAAATCATAAAAAAAAATTCCTTGTTGAAATAAAAACAAAAAAAAATAAAAACACTTCCAGAAATTAGAACCACAGGTTCTAATTTTAGAGCGTCCAATACATTGAAGTGGCCGGTTCTAATTTCTGGACGGTTCGAATTTGTGAGACTCTACTGTTATACGTTTCATAGAAGATGACATCGTGAATCCTAAAATTGGAAAGCTGGTGACCAGAAAGAAACGAAAGTCTAATATTTTTTAAGTTAATTAAGCTCTTCATTAATGGGAGAACAATTTAGTCAAGCTTTTTCCAAGTAAGGAGCTCTCGTTCAAAATTCTTCTAGAGTATTATTTTTTTGTTGAGATTTGCTCCGTGGCTTATTTATGTACACACGTGCTTTCAAATACCATCAAAGAAAAAATTCGAGAGCGGCGTTCTTCGAAGATGTCCCGTAACAACTCCACTGTTTGCCATGCTCTGAGAATCCATCTAGTTGGTAATCTTCAAAAAAAAAAATTATGAAATAAAGATCTTTTTGCCTAGAATTTTCCGTAATTCCAAATTTAAATCAATAAACGAAGCCTTTTAATTTATAATAAGCCTCGGCAATATGCTTTAAAACCAATTGATCAGTTTTAAAATAAAATGTATTAAGATAATGAAGTTTTAGACCATTTGTTTCTTTTAGGCCACCCTCTCGTTTAAAAGCAGGTTTTAATAAACAGTTCTACTCAATTTAATGAAAAACTTAAATTACTCTTAAAGTGTTGTACCTATGCATTTTATTAAAAACTTTTTTTTTTTTGAGTGTAAAACATTTTAAATATTTTATTACTTTAACTTAATTTTATGTAAACACATTTACTTCCAGCAACACAAGTCAACCTAAAAGATAGAAAACGACGAACAATCTCACGAAAAATTATAACAGCAACAAAAAAGCGGCAGAAAATCTTTTTTTATGCATAAAAAAGAAAATGAGTAAAGGAAATTAAAATGTGAAATAACAAAAACAACTGAAATATTTCGCACAACAACGACAACAGCGAAAAAACAACAATAACAAACAAGTAAACTTGCAATCTCTAACCAATATTTAACAAAAACAACAACAACAGCAGCAATAAACCTGCATTTAAATTTTTCATTTCAAAAAGAAATATTATTCATTCGCTCGCTCGCTCGAATTCGTAAATACAACAAACAAATGAAAATAAAATAATAAATGAATTGTAAATGTAGGAAAAACAAAAAAAAAAATAAGCCAGCAAAGACACACAGGAACAAGAGTGCACAACCAACGAGCCAGGCAGTCAGTCAGTCAGCCAGTAAAGCTCAACCCACAACCAGCTTAACATGCACATTTTTACAAATTTTACAATAAAATTAAAATCAGAAAATAAAAAATTTTAAAAACACACTTTATTGCAGCACTTGCTGCTTCCGTCCGTCTGTCTTTCCATCCAACAAAGCTCTGTTGTACCAAAAATTGTATGTGTGAGTTGTTTGTTTGATCTCTTAGATTCAAATGAGGTTGAGAAAATATCTGAGTGTTGTTGTTGTTGCTGTTGTTATTTGGCGGCATAAGTTTATGTTGCTGCTGCATCAGATTTTTTTTCCTTGCGCTGAGGAACATTTGTTTTTTCCGCACTTTGTTTTTTTTTTTTTATAAAAAATAAACGAAATGTAAAATAAAGAAATAGACACATAAAAATTAAAATACTAATACATACTATAAGATAGATCCAATAGGCTCTAGAAGATAAATATAATTTTTGCGTTCTTGTCGTTTTTTTAAAGGTATGCAACAGAGTTACCAGGTTGATATACAAGCAACCAATTTTATTCTAAACTATTTTGTTGATTTACAGCTCTGGTTACTAACAGTTTCAGATTAAGATGGTCGAATTTCGACAGTTATTAGCACACATAAATGTCGACAAATGTTCGGGCATGCAATACTCTATTATCGTCGAAAAATTGCAAAAGCAAATAAGTTTTTATTTAAAATACGGTTTTTGGTGATTTTTTAAAGTCCCTTAATTTATTAATAAGATTTCTGTATGACGTGCGAAGTTCCCAATTTTTCATATTTAATAAATACACTGAGATTTATTGTTGAGGGAAAGCTAGCTTCTTTGCGCATTTCACTGGTTGCTTAGGCCAGCTCATCAGGAAACCTTTTCCAAAGATTTTGGAAAAGACAAAAATATTATACAAATAAAACCTTAAAAGCGAATAAGTCTTACTTGTACAAATATCAAAGCTTAAACAAAACGCCAACAATAAACAGTGAGTTTATCTTTTCTTACATTCCCCTACAATTGGTTGGCTTTTTTAAAACTCGAATTTTAGTTGTAAATGGGTAAAAAGAAAAGCAAAATTAAACATTTAATTTAGTAGAATTGGGAATTACCAATTACTTATAACAATATCAGTAATTGGTATTTGTTAAATACAAATGACTCTAATTTTTTTTATCTATTATATCATCTTGTTTCTTCCTCGTGGGAGCATATCTTTAATTTGCTGCCATGTTTTATTTCGGCCTTCCCTTCTTTGATTTTATGTCCTTATCTGTACTACCACCTTAGCTATTTTAAAAGCCAAGTAATTTAAATTTACTACATCTTCAGTGGCGGATTTAGGCATGCTTCCGCCCTAGGCACTCTTAAATATGCCGCCCTTTTTGATTATATAGGAGTGATTATCAAAAAAAAAAAAAATAATAATTTAAATACTAAAATTATATATAGCGTATGAACATATGTTCCAAATTAAAGCGAAATCGAATGACGTTTTAAGATCCCTAAAAATTGCAATTTTACGAATTTTTTGCATGGAAATGTACATACAAATTAAAAAAAAGTTTAACAGCCTGTTCATAGATTTCGAACGTTATCGGCAGTAACTTATATATATAAAGACTTATAATTACGTCCTTTAGGACTTCTCCATGAATTGTGAAACAAAATTTTATTGCCTCTAAGATTGTAGAACAAACAAAAAATTGTTATAATTTTTTATTTTTATAGCCAGTGTGCACAAACAAATACATTCAATATGTTATTTTGATCCTCTTAATTAAAGCTTAAAATAAAAATGAATGGCATTCTTCATTAAATATGAGTTATTTTACCTTCTTCTTAACAAATTTTAAGATAATGGACTGATTAACACGTTTTCGGAAATAAACTTCATATAGATAACGTTTTTTGGGAGAGTTGAAATTCTACGGAGTAAAAGTTTTAAAATACAAAACGCCAAGCTGCTAAACTTTACAAAAAAACCAAGTTTTGAATCCGCATTATCACACAATCCGCTATTTTATTTAAAAATTTGACCTCATAATTGTAATTATCGCCAAAATATTTCACAGATTTTGTTTATCGTGTTCTATGGTATTTAATTTAATATTAATCATTTAAAAAAATTTTTTTTAACCTATAGTCGAAACTTAAGAGTAAAAAGGGGAAAATTCGATAACTTTATATCTCCAAAACTAAAAGGGATACAAAGAAATGTAATACTCATCGTTGTTCTTTAGAAAATAAGCGTACAGGTGTCTGCTACTTTTTAAAATTCGGCACTTTTGGGGAGTAAAAGGGTAAAACCTGAATTTTTGAATCCCAAGAAAAACTTTGATAACTAATATGCATGTGGCAGTGTAAATAAAACTGAACTGACAAAATAATAAAGAAACTTGTTTTATTTTTGTTTTTTCTTTACCACACTGTAGTTGTACATTTAGAGTTGACAAAAAATCAACCAATTGTGGTCGGGATTGTAAGAAAAGATAACTCACTGTTTATTGTTGTTGTTTTTGTTTAAGCTTTGATATTGTTACAAGTAAAACTGGGGCTTATAATTCTTATTCGCTTAACAGTTTTATTTGTATAATATCTGTAGTTTTTCTGAAATCTTTGGATGAAGTTTCCTGACGATCTGGCCTAAGCAACCAGTGAAATGCGCATTGGAATAGCTTATCCCATCAACAATAAACTTCAGTTCGTCAAAAGTATGAAATGGGAGTTTAGCACATTATAACGTAACCTTGTTACTGAATTTTGGTACTTTTTTGGCACCTCATCTATTTTTTTTTACCAATACACATAGAAACAAAGCTTATACCACATTCGAAACTTATCACAAAAATACGAATATGGATTTGGTACTTTTTCGAAATTCGTAAATTTAAGGGGTAAAAATCGTAATTAATTTTGGGACTTTTTTTTCAAACATTAAAAAAAATTTGGCATAAAAAAATGTCCACGAAGGAAAAGGAGACGCTAACGAAATGCTAGTTTAATATAAATTTCGTATTCGTTTAAAGTAAAACTTGGCCAAATCAATTTTCGAATTTGAATTTCCCTTACATTATTTTACCTTTAAATTTTGGCGCCCTTTAAATTATGCCGCCCGGGCCTCACGGGCCTAGGCGTAAATCCACCACTGTACATCTTCAATTAGTACATTGTTTATACGTAATCGTGATTCGGTTCTTCTATTTATTCGTTTACTTTACGTCTTTCTAATATTTATTTTGAGACCTACTGTAGCGAATGCTTTAACAAGATCGTTAAGTTTTGCCTGCATATCACTTATGGTGTTTTCTTTTCTGACAATAATGTTTCATGTATGCTACCATTCGCGCGGGTTTTTGTTCTATTTAAAAAAAAAAACATGCAAAAATGTGAGAAGTTTTCGTTTTCCTTTCTAAATATGTTGCAAACATAAATAGTAAATTTGTTCCATTTCTTAGCCCCAGTCATAATTGAGTGTGAGATAATACCCTTTTTTGCATCTGTGCTAGGTACTTTTTTATGCAAGCAAGTATTTTTCTTATAAACTTTTCTTTATGTTTGCTTACAATTTGAGTTATATTGTGATTTATGGTTAGTCCCCTTTTAGACAGGCAAAGTTTACTTTGCAAAGTCTTGAGTTTAGGGAAGGGAGGGGAAAAGAGAATAGCGGGGGAGTACGAACTTTGCTGTACTCGCAAATTCCTTTTGTTTTTCGTTCGTAGTTTATTTCTGAGCAGGGATGATAAAGTTGGTAGTACAATTGTATTTTTTTTACTACTATTAGCAGTGCAAAAGTAATAAAGTACTCCAGTGCAAATTTAGTACAATTTAAAAATTGCAAACGCTTTTTCCTACCAAAATATGATAAAAACAAAGCAAAGAAATCTCCTTTATGTAAATACTATATCGAATTTAATTCAAACAAATTATTGCTACAGTCTTATGAATCTTGTTGCTATAGTTTAAAATAAAAAAAAATTAAATATGTATAGAAATATGTTAGAAAACTAATTTCATACACCAACCGAACTTTCATCTTCTTTAAAAATAATAATTTTATGTTCCTTACTATACCTGATTGTTGTAATTTTTTAATTAAATATTTTATATATGGGCATTTCCTGGGGTCACTAACGTACGTTCGTACGCTTTTGATTTACTAATAATATAGAAAACAAAACTTTTCCTATAATTTTTTTTTTTTTTTTTTGGCGATTCGATAGCATTTGGGTAGCTCTAAGTTTAGTGCAAAAGATGGATGTCATCGAGTTTAAATTTTTTATAATGATACATAGTTATAAACATGTGGTCACGAACGTACGCAAAATAGAAGTCAACTTTGGCTGACAGTACTGAAATGTAAAAATCTGCGTAATGGAACGGAATATTCAAAAGTGATTAATTTATTTTAAGAGTGCATTAATGTACGTCTCCATCCAGTATTTACAAAATAAAATATCTCTCTTGGTTTTTGTTTAATTGGCTTATGTACCGGACGCGAACGTATGATTTTTCCATATGTTTTTTTATTATTATCACCATGCATTTTCCCATAAATATCTTCAAATTTCCTTATTAAAAATCTTAATACTCCTTTTGCAATTGATTGTAATGGAGAGATTATGAAGAAAGAGTGTAAAGATAACATATTTTTTGCATGTAAAATAAGTATATAAAAATGTCTTTAGAAGTAGCTTAAATACTTAAAAAATATAAAATGTTCCAGTTTTCAGCGTAATTTCCTCAAGTAAAACAGCTGAGATATGCTATGAAACCATTCTTTTATAAAAATATAGACTTTTTTTTATAATAATAAACAATAAAAGACGATGATAATCAACATTTTATTTTTTCATCCTGGTAGACTATTCTGAGGAAATGCCCATATAAGTTTTTTCCTTTAAGTTTTCTTTTAAATATGACAACATTTGTATTTTTATCGATGGTGAAACATATAATACACTTTAACCAGTAAGCAAATCATACGTGTTAAAATTATGAAAAATTCCTTGCACCATAGATATCTATACACAGCTAGATATTTTTAGTAGAAATTACGGGCATTACTACCCAGTAAAAACTTCGCCTACTTTTTTTAAAACAAATAGCTTCTTTCACTAATTATTTAGTAGCTTTATTCTATATAACTACTATAATTACTTCTATAACTACTTATTTTTCAGATGTATGTAGGAAAAAAATAATGACATACATAAAAATGCGTTCATTTTGGGACATCCCTTGTAAAATTCATTAGTTCTTTCAGTAGAATTGGAAGTATGTATGCCATTTATCAACCATGCATCTGAAGTTGGCTGCAACAACGAACAAACAAAAATTTGTCAAATTAAACTTTGTGTGTCTAAACACCAAACAAAGTTTAAAAGAGAACTACACAAGACTTTGCAAAGTAAACTTTGCCTGTCTAAAAGGGGACTTATATTGTGATAGATAAAAAAGCTTTTTGTTTTTCGTTTGTTTTCCTTTTATTATTTTTATTTGGCGCAAAATTAAAAATCAGTGCTGTTAACGCTTATTGGAATTCCAAGAAAATTTAATGTTGAAAATCGCTATAATAGTGGTGAATATCGCTTTAGTACAAACTTTGGATGCAATATTTAACAAGCTTAATACACATTAGTGATTGGTGTACAAAGTAGCTATTACTTGTAAGGGTGCGTGTAACCTGATAAATATATTACACAAATATAATGTACTTTTATTTTTTAGAAAAGAAAACACCATTAGTGAATGGCTTAGAATGATATCATGATCAAATTCTTAATCTTCTCTTCTCGTATTTAGTCTCCAAGTTATTCCTCTAGGTGCTTCTGACAACTTTTTTAGTATATAGTTTAAGACCAGTATAAACCGATTGGGGAAAAAATTCAGCCTTGTCTAACACTACTATCCTAATATTTGTGCTATATACATACATATGTATATTGTCGTGATAATTAGTATTTGACAAATGCAAATAACCAATTACACGTAATTGGTAAAGTAACTATGTATAATTACTTGATAAAATGAGCAATTCTCATTAAATAAATGGTTATAACCAGGGGGAAAAAAATATGCGCTTAAGAGATTAAAATTCATATAAGAGTTATTTCTGCCGATTATTATCTAGACATTAACATCCATATCAGATTTTTTGTCTTGAAGGAATTTTAGAGACAGTCGCTAAATTGTTTGTTAATGTTAACATTTAAAAGGAAATTAAGGTTATATAAGGATGGAAGCTTTGGGCAAATGTGAACTGATTGGAAAAAATTTGCAGTAAAATATTTTTGGGGCGAATTTAATCTAAATACCAACATAATTAGATAGTTTATGGACACCAAGAGTCTAATTTAGAAATTATAGACCGCTTCTCACAATTTACAAAGAATTCTTCCTTAGAACAATTTAAATGTATTTACCAAGTTTGATTAAATTATCTGCAAGGCTGCAACGCACAAATTTAACAAGGACAGGCAACCAGCCAGACGGACGGATGGTTATCGTTAAATAACTTTAAAAAATGATTCAAAGTCAATGGGTATACTAAAAGATTGGTCCAGATTTCTATGTATTACACACATCGCCAAAAACGTATGTATGTAATTACCCAGCGGTAACTAGAATGAGTAAAGAGGCCTAATAGAAGGCCTTATTTAGCAGTCACAAGCAGTCAGAAGCCCTTCTCGCCGTATTCCATACTTATTTATTTTTTACACAGGTTGTCATTGGGCGCAAGGCCTTCCACATTTCCTTTTAAAACAACTTCGATCCCTTCCCAAAGAAGGGAGTAAGATAGGTCACTAAAAATAAAAAGTAAATAAAACTGAACACCTTCCTTTCTCCCTTCTCTAAGAAGGGAGTAGCGAATATGTACTGAATATTTGTACTGAAAAGTCAAAAAAAAATGCCTGGACAGGTTAATAAACGTACCTGACTTCAAAGAAATAAAAAAATTCTATGTCAAAACGACCAAGAGTGGGACACGACCACTTCCGATTATAATGAAATTTGGTGAGAAGGTTCCTTTTATCTTATAAGGAACATATATGAACGAAAAAAAATTTTAAAATTTGTTTTTCGAAAGTTATGTCATATTCAAAATGTCATAATTTCGCCGAATTAGCCGAATGTGTTGAGCTTATTCTTCAATATCTCGAAACTACTTGACTTGCGAAGATGATTTAAATGTAATTTTAATGGGACTTGGGACTACAAACCACATATTGAAAAAAAAAATATATTTTAAAATGTAAATCTGCAAAATATTAAATTTTAAAAACGGACTAAGTCAAAAACTTATTTTTTTATTTGGCTGATTTTTTTTTATATAATAATAATATATAACTGTTCTTTAAAAATCCTGAAACTTTGAAGGAGGTGTTGGTTTTCTTTTTCAAGATACGATTTTTTTTCTTTCGCAACCTTGAAAAAAATAATATTAAAATAGAATTTTAATATTGTAATTTTGAGCAATAAGTACACCTTCCTTTCTCCCTTCTCTAAGAAGGGAGTAGCGAATAAATATTTCAGAAGGTCTTTTAAAAAGAAGTGTATACCTTCTAGAAGGCGTACTTCTGAAGGCAGGACATAATGCGAAGCGAATCTTTTAGAAAGGAGTATAGAGGCCTTCAAAAAGGCCTGCAACTTGCGGTCCTTTCAATATTTACCGCTGGGTAATTTTTCCTTAACTTTTGCTTATTCATACATACATACATATATAAAATTTTAAAGTTTAAAATAAAATTTATCTTTAATGACAGCGTGCTTTGTCCTACAATTTTCGAGTAAAAATTTTATGTAGATGGTCGGTATACAGATATATATTTAAAAAAGAAAAGCCAAAATTTCGTAAAAACAAATTTTACTTGATGCGAAAGCATCTAAAAAATTTAGTAGGCATCAAAATATGCGTCAGAAAGGCAAAAATGCTTCAAAAAGGCTCTTTTAACTAAATAAGTCAAAAAAATGTGACATTTTTTAAACTGATCAAACATTTCTGGATAATGGAATGATTTGGTAAATTTTGAATACTGCTCAAACCTTTTATATAATTGGCGAGCTTCTTGTAGCCTGTAATTAATTAGAAATTGCGTATTTTTAAAAATTCTTATATTGCACTTTGACTCTTAAAGGTCATTGTATTCAAACAACAGTTCGATGAAAAATCGATTTAAATAAAGTTAAATATAAAAAACAATATTGATAGTAAGTGCTAAAGCCTAGATTTCACTATCTCACAAGTCTTACGTATTCCATAATACTTTGTGAGATAGAAATCTAATGAGTTTTGTTGCGACTGTCAAAAAATCTAATGTAACATGACAGTTTGTGTGCACACCATCACACAAAGTATAAACACTCACACATGAAATAAAATGCAACCCTGATCCAATGAAAAGTATTATTGTTTAGAAATTTTTCAAAAAACGATGAAGTCATATGGGATGTCAAACTTTTTTCTTAATACTTGTCATTTTCGTGACACATTGCATTCACACTATCACACTTTCTCATATTACTTGAGTTTTTGACATGTATTAATACAAAGTATAATAGTGTAATCTAGCCTTAAATAAATAATCATTACAACAGCAAAACTTAAACATACATATTCATATTTTTGTATTTTGTTTAGGGATTGTTGTCGGGCCATTCTGCTGATGCTTCTGTTAATAAAGGTGAATACAAAATAAGTGAAACATGTGTTTACAGGGGTAAGCGTTTTAAATTATTCTTAAATAAATGCATATGTTGTCTTTGAAGCTTCTTCTAACTGTTATTTCATACTCAAACCAATTTGATTCAACATGAAATTCACGTTGTTTCAACTATAACTTTTTTGCTCTAACTTTACTGCAATGTTAAATTAACATGAATAGGTTTTTTAAATGAAAAAAATGTTATTCGCAAGTTACTGTAAAATCATGTTGAATTAACAAAATCGCTACCGAAAACGTTAAAATCATCCTTGTTTTCGACGATTTTACATTGATTTTTTTCTGTGTGAAGAAGTACAAATGTTACCTTTTTAACTCTTAAGAAGACAATAATTTGTGTGGCACAAACTACCACCTGGGTCTAGCTGGGATCACTAGTATTTTGTATGGAGCTTTTGTGGCTATAGAAAAAACTCACACTTACGAACCCCTGGGCAAGGCTGGGACTACTTTTACATCTATTGAGTTTTATGGCTATAGCAGGAACATTTTGTTTTGAAATAGAATAATTCTTCGAAAAAAAGTAAAGAAAGAGTTATTATGTGTTGCGTATGCTTTTTGATACGTTTCATTTTGATTTTATTTACTGCAGTACATATATAATATGGCAGGGCCTGGCCAGGCCCAGATGGATACAATATGCACAAAATTTTCATTTGGCCAATTGCGACGCTCATTTTCTTGTAAAAAAACCACTTTGATTGAGGAATACATAAAGTTTTGTTCTAAAATACTTATAATTATATAAAAAAATAGAAAAAAGTCAAAAAAAATGCCTGGACAGGTTAATAAATGTACCTGACTTCAAAGAAATAAAAAAATTGTATGTCAAAACGACCAAGAGTGGGACACGACCACTTCCGATTATAATGAAATTTGGTGAGAAGGTTCCTTTTATCTTATAAGGAACATATAAGAACGAAAAAAAATTTTAAAATTTGTTTTTCGAAAGTTATGTCATATTCAAAATGTCATAATTTCGCCGAATTAGCCGAATGTGTTGAGCTTATTCTTCAATATCTCGAAAACTACTTGACTTGCGAAGATGATTTAAATGTAATTTTAATGGGACTTGGGACTACAAACCACATATTGAAAAAAAAAAATATTTTTTAAAATGTAAATCTGCAAAATATTAAATTTTAAAAACGGACTAAGTCAAAAACTTATTTTTTTATTTGGCTGATTTTTTTTATATAATAATAATATATAACTGTTCTTTAAAAATCCTGAAACTTTGAAGGAGGTGTTGGTTTTCTTTTTCAAGATACGATTTTTTTTCTTTCGCAACCTTGAAAAAAATAATATTAAAATAGAATTTTAATATTGTAATTTTGAGCAATAAATACACTGTGCAAGTTGCAAAAAACAGACCAGCCGCGCACCTGGTGTTTTACTCTAATTGGGGACGCTGAAATCAGTTGTGCTAACCGTTTTTTTTTTTGATATTGAAATAACTAAAAAAAACCGAAATTCGGCAATAAATAATAAAGTGGGGTTGGTCATACATTTGACCCATCAGGAGCATCCTACGCGCTGTACCATACAAATATTGCGGTTTAATAAAATTCTTTGATTTGGCCCCTGCATCAGTTAGAATTATTATTTTTATTTATATTTTGCCCTTAGCACTTAGCAAATAGCACTTTTGTCGATAGTGCACCGGAGGTGCGATATGTAATTATGATTTTTAATTGTTTACTTCCCCATATAATTGTAATGAAACTGCTTCAAAATAAATACAATTATTTGAGTGACCCCAATTATGACCCTCAACTACTGGAAGGATATTTATTTTTATATTTATTACCAAACAACAAGAACACAATAAAAACCAAAACAGTAAAGAGAGAATCACCAAACAAAACCAACCTGTATTCACACAAACAACAATAAAAATAAAACGGCAACCCTGACCTAGGTAAATAATCAAACTCGTTCGAGTTCTTCTTTTCTCGTGCAAGAAATAAAAAATCATAATGAAACAATAATAAATTTTAACGAACTGAAACGAAACGAAAGAACTAATCCGAACAAAAAGAACTTAAAAAGCAGCAGCAATAACAACGTCAAGTGAACAAACCACTTTGTTGTTTTTTTTCTTTATTTTAATTTTTTGACAGGCTCCAAGAAAGTATTTTTCCTAAATAAAGCACCAAGGCAAGGTAAAAAGACTTGGTAGTAAGGAGTTAGGAGGCAGGTATGGAGGGATGAAGCTGTGCTCTTGCTGATGGCTGGCCGAGATTGTTGGTGTTTTCTTTCCTAAAAATGAATTGAAAATATATTATGTATATGTACATACATATGTATGTATGTATGTATGTGTAAAACATATACTATTCATTTAGATTGTTGTTGCTGTTGTAAGGAATTTATTTTTAAGCACAAATAATAGTTTAAGAAGTATGGAATTGGTTGGATGGACGGACGTTTGTTGGTTGGTTCGATGATCGGTTGGTTGGTCGTTCGCTTAGTTTGAATTTATTTTTGAATGCCTAGTTAAAGTTAAGTTTTGTTAGTTAGTTTAAGTAGATGATGCTGGTTTTCGATTCTATGTTTGACTATTTTTGCCTCCCTTATCACTGCTCCTCTCCTAATTTGTTCTTTTGGTGTTTAAGTGTGTGCACTAATATTTGCCCATACATCTTGTGAAGATGTAAAGCAACTTACACATTTTGTTTGCGAATCGTATTGATTAAAATACATACTCAAAGTGTGTGTGTGTGTAATTTTAATGTTGTTTTTTGTTCAAGGAATTAAAAAACTTTATTTTTATTATTATTTCTCAGCGTTATTATTCATTCGCAGATTGTCGTTCATTTAAGTCTGTATTTTTGTGAGTCTTACAAAAAAAAAATAACAAATTAAAAGAAAAAAATCTATAACGAAAATACTCGTAATTTATACAATCACAAATTATTTACTAAAGAAGTAAATGTTGTAAGGAACCAAGTTGCCACATTTTTTTCACCTAAAGAAATGAATTTTTTATAAGAATCAGTTTTGAAAGTACCTATACGCAAAAAAGTTGCTTAAAAAAATAAAAAGAGAAGAGGCAATTAATATGTTGCATTAACGAATTGTATTCATTCCAAAAAGTCGCTTTTTTAATTAAAAAAAAACATTCATATTTACTTATTTACAAAAGAAAAACTTATCTTATCTTTAAGTAAAATAGTTGGGATAATTACAAAAGAACATTAAATAAATAGCCTTTAGCCCTAGTTAGCTGATAGTAACGTTGGAAATCAGCTGCTTTGTTTTGTTTTAGCCGTACGTTACTGTACGGTTACATTACTGTTACTGTCAGCTAAATGGGGCTTTATACTGAATAAAGTTCCACTCGAAATATTTTCCCTTTTCTCTTAATTTTGTATAAAGAAAAGGAACAATCCGAGTTAGAAATGGGATGAAAGTAATTAAAATTTTTGCTTCATTTTCTAATATGACTTATGGCCAATTTCACCAAATTCAGTTAAATTTAACTATTACTTAAACTGTCAATAAACATATTGCAAAATGCCCCATCCATTTACAATATTATTGATTATCTTATTAGCCTTATTATTTCTATATTGCCCTATATTATTCAATAAGTGGCACAATTTCACAGTATCGGGCCTGTTCTGAAAATCACGTGATTTCAAATCACGTGTTTTTGAGAACACACGTGCGGTTTTCTGGTGTTCTGAAAGTCATACCGTTTTTGTGTTTCTCTGTGTCAGGGCTGTCAGATATGGCGATTTCTCGCCAAACGTGGCGATTTTGAAACGTGTTTGGCGATGGGAATTCCTGTTTGGCGACTGGCGACTTTTATGGCGATTTCTGATATAACTGGCGATTAACTTGGCTATTTTTACCATTTATATTACAGACGAATCGCAAAAAAGTTAATCTCGCGGATAAGTTAACCGAATTTAAGCGTCAATGCGTCGCTCTAAAAATTTAACTTTTAGGAGTTTATCTTTTCTTACAATCCCGACCACAATTGGTTGATTTCTTGTCAACTCTAAATGTAGTTGTAAATAGGTAAAGAAAAAACAAAAATAAAACAAATTCTTTACTTTATTTCGCCTGTTCAGTTTTATTTACACTGCCACATGCATATTAGTTATCAAAGTTTTTCTTTGGATTCAATAATTAATTAACAAGGTTACGTTATAATGTGCTAAATTCCGATTTCATACTATTGACAAACTGAAGTTTATTGTTGATGGATAAGTTATTCCTATGCGCATTTCACTGGTTGCTTAGGCCAGATCGTCAGGAAACTTTATCCAAAGATTTTAGAAAAACTAAATTTATTATACAAATAAAACAGTTAAGCGAATTAGAATTATAAGCCCCAGTTTTACTTATAACAATATCAAAGCTTAAACAAAAACAACAATAATAAACAGTGAGTTTATCTTTTCTTACAATCCCGACAACAATTGGTTGATTTTTTGTCAACTCTAAATGTAGTTGTAAGTGGGTAAATTAAGTTTTGGCGACCTTTTTGTATTTTTTCTCAGTTTTTGGCGATTTTTGGCTGAAATTTTATACTAGCGTTTTTTGTATGCAAAATTTAATTTAAAAAAATTTACAAAAACTGAACAAAATTGAAGTTTGGCGATTTTTGGCGATTTCTGACATCTGGTTTGGCGATGGAGCTCAAAAAAATCTGACAACCCTGCTCTGTGTGTCGGCAATTGAAGATCGCACCAAAGCACACAAAAACGGGACACTAAAATATCACACGTATGATTTTAGTAGGCACATGTGATTTGAAATCACGTGATTTGAGTAAAAGTGATATGCAGAACAGGCCTGTATATTACACTTCTTTTCGTTGTGCAATAAAACTCAAAAGGGGTTAAGTTCTTGCCAGTATATTGTGCCACCTATGAATATCACATACACATAAGCGATATAATTGTACAATACGAAAAATGATATTGCAAGTATATGAGCCGCTTAAGCGTTAAGTCCCCCGTACACCAAAATTATTTACATCTGATTTTCTCACTGCAAAATATGTACATACATGTCGTGTGTTACCTTTATAATATTGCTTTTGTAAAAAGCAGACGTAAAGTCCTCTGACAAAATTCAAATTAGGGCGGGCTCAGACAAACCATCTGATACCAGCGGTTTTTATTATTAAACAAATAAGAGTGATATATTCGGAAATTAAGATATAATATGAAAAATAATTTGATGTTCTAAATTCAAGTTGTGAACTCTTAACGAGTTGTGACAATTTTACCAGTGAGACTCACTTTCTCAGTACCCATGATTGGGCAACAGGCACTCGATTCGCAGAAAAATTACAAAACCATCAACTTGTTTTAATTCTGCCGTTAATATCGTGGTATGTGAGTTGCCCACCATTGCACAAGATCATCATTTTAAAACCTTTCGAATTTAAAGCAAAGAATCAATGGAATCGGGAAGTGTACCGAAAGCAGCAAAATGAGATTCCAAGAAATTCAAAATAATATTCCTACAATTGCAAATGGACAGCTATTGAATCTGGCCGGTAGAAGATTTACAATATGTTTTAAACCCATAAAAGTAGTAGCGTGAGAATAATTTTAACTGTTGCAAATTCTTTAACCCTGGATGGTTACTGTTCGTCGATATAACTTTTTTATGTGTATTCAAACTACGCTCTTTTTTTTAACAACGTTAGCTGATGACGATAGCTTAAAAAAAAAAATTAATTTGAAAACATAAAAAAGGCCAAAATTCGTATCAAATTTTTTAGTTTTTTTTAATAAAATGCTTTATCAAAAAGTTTTTGTTTATTTTTTTTACTTTAAAAATAGTTCCGCTGCAATTTTATTTTTAAAGTTCGTCGATTCGACGAAGAGTAATCTTAATGGACCAAAATGAAGAGTTACCTTTCAGGGTTAAAGGAAAGGGTCTTTATTGGCACTTAATAATACATATCTTCACCTCGTTGTTGACTTCTGTCGTGTTTTTTTTTTTTTTTGCAAAAGATTGGCCAAAAATCTGTTCACATCCGTGAACGACAGTATATCACCCCCATCCCCGGCGATGTAATCAACGTCGCTACTAACATCTGCTTTGTTTAACTCCTGTTGAAAAACTTTACAAAACTAACTCGCAGAACAAAACCCGAGAAGCAAATATCGTGCAAACTACTAAAAAAGTGAAAACTTTTTGAATTACCCAACGAAAAGTAAATAATTGCTATCCCTCTCTAACTCGTCAAAACAGGGGCTTTAGTCGTTTGTTTTAATACGGGGAATTAGGCCATTGGTTTTGGACAAGAGACAGCGATCAAAAATTTTAGCACTGTGAATTCAGTCGTGTGGTTCGTAAAAGGAACTTTGTCTACTTTGCCCCGTCAGTTTTAGCAGACTCCTCTTCTTTTCTTGTCTAGTCGTTTGTTGATTTGTCTGTCGACTGTGGGTGCAATTACCTCAAATAATTTTTAGTTATAAAATTAAAACACAGTGGGTTTTACTAATTAAAAAAGGAAAATATCTGTAGTTTCTAAAGTAATGGTCCTTCCAAATAAAGGGGCTGCTAGCAAAATCACGCAAAGCGGTGTGCAATTGCCCAAACGAAAAATTACCAAAAAAAGGAAATTATGTCCAAAATGGTGAACAAATAATAAAAAATCACCCAATGATTATTTTCAAATTTTTGTTTAACAATTCTTACAAAGTAGTATATATACAACTTCTACTTTTCCATCAGCGTGGAAACACGCAAAGATTATTCCTATACAAAAAGCTGATAACACATATCGACCGATAGCTATATTACCCTTTTTATCTAAAGTCTTCGAACGTTTATTCCATACTCAAATGAACCACTTTTTACATGAAAATTCTCTGCTTACCGACAAGCAATCTAGTTTCAGACCTAAACACAGTTGCATTTCTGCCTTAATCGAAGTCGCAGAGGAGCTTAGAGCAAACGTAGATAACAATATGGTATCATTTTTAATTTTGCTTGATCATTCTAAAGCATTTGATACAGTGGACCATTTAATTCTTTGTCAAAAACTTAGGCACATGTTCTTTTTTTCAGCAACCGCAGTAAATATGATTTATTCATATCTGTGTGACAGAAGCCAATCTGTGTTCCATGGGACTGATGAGTCTTATAGTTGCTCAACTCCGAGAGGTATACTACAGGGTTCCATACTTGGTCCGCTATTATATGTATTATATTCTAACGACATACCTTCTCGACTCAGTTTTTGTGGAATACATATGTATGCAGATGATGTACAACTTTTTATAAGTTGTGAACCATCTAATATTAATAATTGCATTAACCAGATCAATAATGACCTAGATAATGTTAAAGAATGGGTTTCAGCCAATGAACTCTCCATAAATGCAAAAAAAAAAAGAAAAGCTATGATGATTGGAAAAACCGTATCGTTGCAAACTATTTTACCACCAATTCTGATCGGAGAATCTATAATCACAATAGATGAAACTGCCAAAAATTTAGGTGTAATATTCAACAAGAAATTAGACTGGTCTAATCACATAAATGTTATATGTGGTAAAACATACGCGATGTTAAGAAACCTTTGGATGTCGCAACATTACACACCTTTTGATATTCTAATGTTACTTGCTAAAACATATTTATAAAATACCTTTCGCATTAGAAAAGATATATCGAAAAGACATTTCTTCTTCACTGCTATCAATCTTTGGTGCCAACTTCCCCCTAATATTCAAACCATTAGCAATGCAAAGCATTTTAAAACTGCAATACTTAATCGTTTAGGATAACAAAAATTGCTTAACCACAAACTATATATAGCTTTTACATACATATGGGGGATTCACAAGGTGTCATAAAGTCAAAAGTTTTAAAATAATAACATGAAAAAATACGACTCTTGTGAACAACACCTCATAATTTAGTGTGCTATTTTGAATTTAAATAAATTTAAAAATACGACTGTTGTGAACAACCCCTCGTAATACAGTCTGGTATTTTGAATTTTAACCAGCTGATTTAAAACAAATATAAAAAATAAATATTTACGTAACATCATAATATTTTTTAATTCTAATCCATGAGAAAATAAATTAAATTAGATCTTACCTGACTAGTTTCCATTTTTTAGACGCAAATCTCAAATTAATTTTATTTTGTTTGTTTACCAAACATCAGAGTCCTAAGCGGATATAATTTGACGCCGCAAGTGTTTTGTTGCAAAAGTTGCTAGCCGCATGTCAAACTCGGATATTAGCCGGATAAAACTATACCATCAATGGCGACGGCTACAAAAACTAAAGCGGTTCGGCTCAGCCACTCAGCGCAGGTCTCTTCTGATTAATAACGACAGCACAATAAACATAGCAAGCTAAGTTCTATTAATTTAAGACACTTTTTGTTTACAAAGCAACAACAATATTTTTAAACCATTGTAAAATGTTAGAACATTATGACAGTAAAACATGATAGCACACCTTGTGAATACCCCAATAATAACTTATATTAATTTGATGTTTGTAATATTATTTGCTATCTTCTTATTAAATTTAAACATCATAATTTTTAATATCGTTTAATGTTCTTCAATTCTATCTAATTTAAATTTCTTTTATTCCTTAAAATTAGCATTAAATGATTTTACTTTATTTTCTTTTTTTTATCAACAAAACCATATTGTGCCACTATCTCCCTAGTACTATTAGATAAGACTAGTTTTTGTTGCGCTGTATTGATTAAATAAATAAAATAATTAATTATAGTTTAAAACCTACATACTTATGTGGACAAATGCCTGAAACTAAAAAATCTCATATTTCGAAATCCGGACTCGACAATTCAAGATTTTCTGCATAGCGGGCTTCAGCCTGGCGCAAAAGTTATCTCCTCTATGGTATAACAAACACCAGCTTGGCTTACTGAAGCTTTTCTGCATAGCCAACCGTCGGTCGGGCGCAAGACCGAACTTAGTTAGCCTTAATTAGCGAAACAGGTATTTGTTTTACTTTAGAGGGAAAAATCCTTTAGTTAGCGAAGCAAGTGTTTGTTATACCAAAGAGGAGAAAAAGCGTGAGCCGGCTGTAGAATGAAGCTTTAGTTAGCAATTCGGGACAAATGAATAATAAAAACAAAATTTGTTTTACTAGATCTTACAGCTATTATTTTTTTTTATCTCGTTATAGAATTGAAGAATGTTAAAAATAATGTTTACCAAAAAATTACGAAAAATCACCCAAAAAAAAAATGGGTGATATTTCCTTCGCGAAATCACCCAAGTTTGTATGGAAAATATTTGGGTAATTTTTCATATATTGCTTTGCACGATTTTGCTTTTGGGTGATTTTGATGCACTCAAAATATTATGTAGTTAAATTCAAACGAATTCATTTTAAACAAATTAAAATTCATTTAAAAAACGGATCATTTACATTTCATTTAAAACAAATGATTTTTACATTCATTTTTAAATTTTTTATTTATTGAACAGCATATTCGTTAAAAATGAATAGTTTTTACTTTTAAAAAATATATTTTAACCGACAAAAATCAAACTACATATATAAATAAAAACGAAAAATCATTATTTTTTGGTAGTTTGTTTTTTGAATAACAAACATAAATGTTAAAAAATAAAATTATTTGTAAAATAACTATATTTTTATTAAATTTTAACTGTACGGAAAACGAATTTTTTAACCCACAATCAGTTACTGTAATAATTTTATAAGTGTGGCAACCAAATAAAGGATCGTCGGATCGCTTGGAATTGTTCGCTCACTCGCAGTGCCCTACTTCAAAGCTTAATAAGTAAGGTTTGGTTACATATGGATTTCATGTCTTTGAATTTGTGAAATTTTATTCAAATTGGATAATTCATTAAAGCCAGTGATTCACTATTCTTTTCAGTCGTACGATTTGTCAAAAAAAAAAAAAAATCATGTGTGCTCTTCAAGTATGATAGTGTGACCTAAAAATTAAATTAAGTGACAATTTTTTTTTTAATGTTTATAAAAATTGTTCACAAAATGATAGATTCTAGGCAATCAGAGTTGCATTTTCTTATAAATTAGCTAAGTCATATAACTAAGCATCTTTTTTGTTTGATGGTGTAGCATTGACAACAGATTTTGCATAAATTTTTTTATGTCTGATGGAATTATATCAGATTTTCGTGTGAATGAATCGTACGATTGCGAACCATAGTGAATCCTGGCTTTTAGAAATTACAGACTTTTTTCTGGCATTTTGTATGTTTTATCCCCAATGTGCAGCAGAAGATTCAATGTCATCCGGTTTTCCGAAAAGAAAACAATAGGAGTGTTCACAAAAAAAAATTAGTTCCAATTTTTTTTTTCAATTAAACCATTAATCAAAAAGAAAATTAGTGTTAATTAAAAATTTAATCTACGGATGTTACGAATACCGATATATCGGCGATACATCAGCTTTTCCGATATATCGGTATCGGCGATATTTCACTGTCGATACTTCGATACTTTCATTAGAGTTTAAAAACACAAACAATTTAATTTTCAATGCTTATTTTCGCATAAAAACTAAGAGACATAACACATTTAAAAGGAGAACATAAAATCAAAACAGAACAATAAATTGTTTCTATTAATTCTGTAGCTAGAGGTCTACACGTTTGATACTTCTTGGCTTTTTTTAAGACTCATGCAAATGTGGAAAGTAATCCCAAATAATGCGTTTTATACGTATACGCTTGTGAATACAATTTTACACTGATTCTACTTTTTTGATAGATGCTTCAATTAACGAATTGAACACGTAGTAGGGACCTCCAGCTTTAACCTTTCCCTCACTGCTTAATCAAGTTTTGTACATATTTAGATTTTTATGCCTATTTGAATGAGATGCTTGTGAGAATAAAAATCGGTTTGCTGAAACTTTTGGGTTACTTCGAAGAGGCTAAAAAATCCATAAGCAAGGCCACTGCCATATTGTCTGGCGTCATTGGGCACGGCTACACGTTCAATAAATATCGTGATATTTCTAGTATCTAGGATCGCGGATCCATATCGCAGAAAAGCCTCATTTTATGTGATCCATCAATATAGATCGCGATCCAAATATCACGACATTTATTGAACGTGTAGCAGTGCCCATGCGACTTGTAAAAAGTCTTCGAACATTATTAGAAAATATTATAAATGAATAAACAGAGATATAGAATTGTTCAGAGGCCCAAAGCATTAGTTGAATGAAATCTATTGTTTATCTTATATTCTTCGAATATTTTAAAGTCAATTGATTTCAATCGTATCGAAAAAACGTCTTCTGGAGCTTCTATGACTTTGCATTCTGAAATTTTAGACGACACAATCACCCCTACACTTAGTAAAAGTTGTGATAAGTTACAAGCCTTTGCAGTGTTTGTAACCAAATTATAAGAAAATCCAAGGAGGATGACCTTCTGTCCATCCTGCTAAGGAAGAAGGACGAATCGCTTGGTTTAGAAATACCTAAGTTTTCAAATGAGTTCTATCGCACCTGAGAGTCTATTTTCGTCTCCAATTAATTTCAATTTTAACTATTTATAGCTTATATATTTACCCCCATATTCATAAAAAATATTTTTATTTTATTGGAGGTTTATTGAACACATTTTCATAGGAAATTCGTTCAATAAACCTCCAATAACATAAAAATATTTTTTATGAATATGGGGGTTATTTTTTAACATTACCATAAAATCAAATTCGTTGTTTTTTAAATTATATTAATATCGGGTGATTTTCGGGTGGTTTAAACAGCTGACGCACGTTTTGTGCTTTGTTTCACTGCCAAACATCCTCAGTTTGGTATATAATTTACCCATGAATCGTCTTACAAACGAACAACGCCTGTTAATTATTGAATTTTATTATCAAAATGCGTGCTCTGTAAGGAAAGTTCATCGCGCGCTTCTTGTGTTCAGCGACGAAGCTCATTTTTGGCTCAATGGGTACGTTAATAAGCAGAATTGTCGTTTTGGAGTGAAGATCAGCCAGAAGCATTACAAGAGCTACCAATGCATCCAGAAAAAGTCACAGTTCGGTGCGGTTTATGGGCTGGTGGCATCATTGGACCGTACTTCTTCAAAGATGATGCGAATCGTAACTTAACTGTGAATGGTGAGCGCTACCGTGAGATGATATCCAACTTTTTTTTGCCCAAAATACAAGAGCTTGACTTGCATGACATGTGGTTTCAACAAGACGGTGGCACATGCCACACTGCACGCTTAACAATGGCGTTATTGAGAGGCGAGTTCGGTGACCATTTTATTTCACGTTCGGGACCGGTCAATTAGCCGCCTTTAGACTATTTTTTGTGGGGCTATGTTAAAGCTCATGTCTATACTCACATGCCCGCTTCAATTGACGCATTGGAAGACAACATTAAAGCATTTATTCATGAGATACCAGCCGAAATGTTGGAAAGAGTATGCCAAAATTGGACTAAGGGGATGGACCATTTGAGGCGCAGTCACGGTCAACATTTGCATGAAATAATCTTCAAACATTAAATTATATGCCCCGTACTATCGATTCAAATAAAGATTTCATGCATTTTTCTGAATTTGATGTGTTTTTTTTAACTTTCCTATAGCTCTTAAAAAATCAGTGGTTAGAACTGAAAGATTTTCTGAGGATAGAATGTGGTGATTCTTGAAACAAGTAAAAATGAATGCGGGTTCTAATCCCAGCTCAGCCAAAGAAAAATTATCAATAAAAAATAAAAAAAAAAAATTTTATAAAAATTCTAAGTTGTAAAATTCCTACCTCAGTGAAAAATAGTTTAATGAAAATTAAACTTGATGAACTCAAGCCTAATTAAAAAATATCAAAAATTAACAGTTAAACTAAAAATCAAAATTGTTCTTAATATAATTTTGTATAGTAAAAAGTTTATTCTACTTAAGTTTTGTCAGGTTACCTTGAATTTAAATTTAATATTCGTATCGGTATCGCCGATATTTCTCTGTGAGTATCGGTATCGTACCGGCAAATAGGCGTATCGTTACATTTCTAATTTAATCAACTGAATTAAATGTTTACGTACACAGAAAAAATTATTGCCGAATTATTTTCAAACAAACGCTTGTTTGAAAATTTTTCTGATTTCTACAAATTTTTTTTGATTCAATTTATATTTTTGTTTGATTTTTATTTAACCAACAAAAATTTTGACAACTATTCAAAAATATAATATACGCGTTATTGGATTCAAGTTTTCATAATTTTGTATGAACTATTTAACGCTTTTTAATGTTGTCGTCTTTTTGCATTTTTTTTATTTGGTCGTAAGGAACACTTCTTTATGTGAAATATAAGAACTACAACAAAAAACACATATGGGGGATTCACAAGGTGTGCTATCAAGTCATATCGTCATAATATATTACAATTTTACAATTGCTCAAAAAAAATATTGCTGTATTTAAAATAAAATGAACATTTTAATGCTGTGTTCATTGATTCGTATTAACTGTACAGTAGAAATCTAAATTATAAGCGGTTGCCCACAGCAGTCATAAATATTTCTTGTAATTATTTTAAGACATATGACTTTACAACTTAATGACTACCTTGTGAATACCCCAATAGTCTATTTTTGGACACTTTAAAAAAGTACAACAATAAGAAAGATGATAAAATAGTATGACGAGGTTTGTAGTAAAAAAAAAAACTAAAAAATAGCAGGTAAAAAACGTTTCACTCTTTTTAAACAACAGCAACAACAACCACATTATAAGAAACAAAATATATTTTTGGTTGGTTTCAAAGTTGGTACAAAAAAAAAACAAAATCCCGTATTCAATTTTTTCAAACTGTTTAGTTAAATACATCAAATACAAAAATAGAATGATGACGAAAAAGATATCGAGTCGGTCTGCCACCTTTTTTGCTTAGATTTCTTCTTCTTTAGCAAAGGAAAGGATACAGCAACAGTAAGTGATGAAGAAAAACATTGTGTGTGTATAAATAAGACCTCGTTTAAAAATTATTCAAACAAAAAAATGTGTCTCAAAGCCAGCCGGCCGCTATGCTCTGCCTTCATCTTCTCCTACAGTGCTTGCTTGTGTGCGCGTCATTGTTTGTGCTAAAACTTTTTTGTTTGATTCAGCAAAATTATTTGTTTGAAATTTATATGAATTTCAGTAAACTTTTTGTTTGACTGAGTTAAATAATTTGTTTGAAAAAATCAGTGTTTTTTCAATAAACAAAATTCAAATAAATTGTTTGAATATGCGAATTTGTTTATAGGACCGATTACAGACAAAAAATTGTTTGATTCTACAAATTTTTTGTTTGAATTGGAAAAATAATTTTTTCTGTGTAGGTATTAGTGCTGGGAAACTATCGATAGACTATCGATATTATCGAAAGTCTTAAAATATCGATAGGGAAAATATAAATATCGATATTTTTATTATTTAAAATACAGCTATGAAGACATCAAAAAGCAGCTATACACACACAGTTTTTTGCCGCAAATTTTAACTTGCTATTATTAATTCGCGCTGAATTACAGCAATGAATACAAACAACAAGAATGGCAAGTGGTATGGATTGCTTAAGGCCAGTTTACACAGTAATACAATGTATTACGACAAAATAATATGAAATTTTCTCCGTGTTTAAAAGAAAAAAATAAAAGTCTGTTGAGAGTATACTTTATGTTTACACGGATGGTATAATTAAAATCAAAAATAATAACAAAAAAGCAGATGGTTGCAGTTTTACAATTTTTACAAAAACAACATGAAAATTTCCTGAGTTGATTTTAGTTGTTTTTGTAATTGTATACAAATGCTACCACCTTCAATATACTCAGTTAAAATGCACCTCTGGTGTGATGAAAATACATAAGTTTCTAAAATGGTCCAGAAAAAAACCATTTACCGACCGCTTGTCAGATTTTGTATTCGTATTCTCTCTTACTCAATGCATTTTGCTTTTACATGATATGATTTCTCTCATTCTACATTATGTCCAAATGCAATTGCAGGCATAAGACAAAACAATGAACGACCATTAAAGGATAAGTCCGCTAGATTGATTACCTTTTTGGGTTTAGAATTTAGAAAATTTTTAAAGTTGCAATGGAATATCTTATAGTCCCTGTTACTTCGGTTCCTTCAGAAAGGTACTTATCAATTTTTAAAAAACTGCCATCTAAAATAACGTGCGTATATACATACGTCTCATACATTCAATAAAGTGATAAAAACAACGAACTGTAAAAATGAAAAAATAATTAAAGTTTTCCTGCACAAGTACAAACATTCAGTCGATAGTAATATCGATATATCGATAGTGAAATCTGAACTATCGATAGTATCCCAGCACTAGTAGGTATATCAACATTATTACTGCTGAATATGTTGTAAATATCAAAAAATATTTAATTGGTACTATTAATTTTTTAATTAATATCACAAATTTTTTTTTCTTGAAATCAATTTTCATTTGTTTCTGTGTATGAAGGGGTTTTGTCAAAGCCTATAGTCAAAAATATTAATGTTTTTGTAGATTTTCAAGGACTTTAAAATGTTAATAAAATCAATATAAATTATCCTTTTAAAAATCTAGGAAAACCTTAATGTTGGGGTAAACAAAATGTTTCTGGCAATATTTAACAAGCACACATAAACCGACATAAGCTTGTAATTGAAGTTTTTTATCTTCATTTTAAATATGAACATTAAATTAAAATAAAATTATACAAATAATATTAAAAAAAAACACACACAAATAGTTTCATTTCGTTCGTTTGCAGTCTGCTCTTTATAGTTTCAAGGTATTTGTAATGGTATCTGCGTATCTGTGTGTTCCAGTATCAAATGTATTTGTGTATTCAAATTGTACAAGAACGAGTATTTAAAGTGTATTCATTATTTAAAATAAAAATACGAAAATTATATACAACAACATTCGTACAAATACGAAATATGTGGATTGAAAAATATATTTATTATTATTAATTTTTCCTCATAAAGTCATTTTTTTATTAATGCCTTTTTCTTACACAAGTGTATGTTTGTGTGTATGTATGTACGTATGTACGTATGTATGTATGTGTAACTGTGTAAGTGTATGGGAATGAGTTTGGGGTTTATTGTATGGATGCGGGTTTTTATATTTTGGTGGTGCCGTTTTCGTTGTCGTCGTCGCCGTCGTTGCTTGTAATGCAGCAAGTATGCGTTTATTTAAAAAAGAAAAATATTGTATAAATTGAAATACTAGTAAATAAGTAAAGTAAGCAAAGTAAGCAAAAAAAAATTGAAATAAAAATAAATATTGTATTAAAAGAAATATGTATCTGCATTTATGGATTTTCTTTTGAGCCTGTTTTTTTACTTTGGATTCAATGCGTTTTTGTAGATTTTATTTTTTTTTTGTTTTTTTTTATTTAGAGGTTATTGCAATCTGAAATATCTGTCGTTTGTATCTTTTGTCTGAATATCAGTTTAAGGTTTTAAAGTTTGCTTTTTGCTGCATATTTCTGTTTGTATCTGTTTGAGTTTATGACCGGCCCCGTTCATCTTAGATACGTTTGTCTATTTTCGGTTTGTAAGAGATTTTTGTGATTTAGATAAATGAATGTAAAAATTAATTTTTCTTTTTTTTTTGCAATTGTTGTATATTTCTGATTCTGATTTTATTTTCTACTTTCAATTTAAATTTTTTCTGTAGTCGTTTTTCTTTCTGTTTGTAGAACTAGAAAATTACATAAATTGTTGCTGTTGTTGTACACTTACACGTTACTGAAGTAAAATTTATTTTAAGTGATTTTTTTTATGTAAAGCAATCTTTGAAATCGTGTTAAAAAAAAAATAATTTGAATTGATGATAATCTGTTTCATCTTCTTTCTTAATTTCATTTTGAAATTTAATTTTCTTTTACTTGTGATACACAAACAAAGGCGTTGACAAAGAGCTTATAAATGAATTTCTGTTCCATTTACATTTCAAATAAGATTTTTATCAAAATTATTTTAATTGTTTTATATGTATGTAATTCTTAAAAAAAAAACATTCATATCGCAATTGATTATGAAGAGGGTTTTAACCCAAAATTCAGTCACAATCAAAAAATTTAAAATTTTATTTTTTAAACCAACCGTTTTTTTACGAAAGCGTAGACAAAATAGATATTTTTTACAGTAGGCAGATATAAATTATATACAGCCATGTCACAGAGTACAATTCCGTTCGGAAACGGAATTCATTCCGTATTTTGGTGCTTCAGAAAATGACGAAAAAATGTTTCGGAATGAAACCATTTTTGTTTTCATGAACGGTATGGGAGTTGTCTGTATCTGAAAAGCCATAAAACTATCAAAATGCACTTTCCATCAACAAACAAATATGTTTTCTTCAATTCCGAACGGAATCATTCCGAACAGAATTGTACTCTGTGACATGGCCCATAATTTATATTTTGGGAAAAATAAAAATTTTGATTTAATACGCTATTTAAGATCAATTGCGATATGTAGATAGAAATCTGTCATTATTTTAAAAAGGCTTCGAACATTTTTTTGTTTTTACACTTTTTTTCAATTTGGCAAATTTTGTATTTAACTGCTTCTTTGTAGAGCACGACCGCAAGACTCATTCGTTTAACTTACAAATTTTGCTTTTGTTTTAAATGTTAGTTCAGCAGTATTGCGGTCTTGATCTCTCAGGTGAAAAAGTTGTTCATAACCCTTTAATTGTTATTTAAAAGAAAAGGAGTCTAATAAATATCAGCAGATAAGCAGTTAGTCTGTTTGACTTAACGACAATTTGTTTGAACTTTGGTTTATTTTTAACATTTTTAATGCGAATGTATGCGGATGTATTAGTTATTTTAACTTTTCGGACATTTCAGCTTTCCAAGAATCAAATATTAAAACAAAAATGTTTGATTTTCCCATTTGGCAAATTTTTAAGATTTTTAATAAGCTTTCTGTATGACGTGCTAAATTCCCAATTTTTCATATTTGGTAAATACACTGAAATTTATTGTTGAGGGAAAGCTAGCTTTTATGCTCATTTCACTGGTTGCTTAGGCCAGATCATCAGGAAAGCTTTTCCAAAGATTTTAGAATAACGAAAAATATTATACAAATAAAACCTTAAAGCGAATAAAAACTATAAACGCTCAAAGTCTAACATGTGACAATATCAAAGCTTAAACAAAACACCAACAATAAACAGTGAGTTTATCTCTTCTTTTTTATTAATTTTTATGGTTTGGGGTAAAAGTTTGGAAAACATCGAAGAATTTTAAAAAATGCTAATATTATTAGAAACCCATTTTTAGAACAAATTCATGAATAAAAAAATAAAAATGGAAAATATTACTTAATTTGCAAAACTTGTCAAAAAATTAAATAAACAGCTAGATTTCTTATAAAAGCCGATATTTTTTAAAACAAATAAATAAATTCTAAAAAAAATCTTAATAATCAAAATTTTTATAAAATTGCATTTTTCAGAGGTTGGATTAGTTCTTCAAGGGGGAACCTTTTCCTCCTTGGTCCGATTTTATTTATTTTTGAGGTTTACCTGCCTATGACAATATCACATATTTCTGCCAAGTTTCATCGATCTAGGAGCACTCAAAAACTTTTAAGAAGCAATATGAGCTAAATCAAAAAGTAATGTCCGGCTAGATTGGCAAAAAACCCCTATGTGAGTCGTTGGGATGCTTGCAGTAAATGGAGGATCAGATAAAATGTTTTCTGCTGCTTCCCACACAAGCATAAATGTGATAGTATGTGTGTTGCCCTTCACTGATCTAAGACGACTAAATCCATATAATTTGTGCAAATGAAATTAACGGGATGCTTTTTATAAACCCTGAATTTAGTTGAGACATACAATTGTTCACGATAATACAAAATGTTGTTAATGACCACATAATAAAACATAATATCGATGCAAGACCAATGGGCCATATTTCTTGAGCAATACTTAGCGGGAACATAATAATTTATTTGTAATCAAATAAGCTTTATGAAAAATGTGATAAATTGGTCCAAAAAGAGCAACTATATTTGAGTTTTGTAGTTAAATACCAGAAGTTGCTAGTTTTTTATTTTTCAGAATCAAACCTCTCGGCGGGAACTAGGTTTTCATTTTAGACCCATTCTTTCTGTGGGTAATTTTCTTAGAATTTGATGTAGATTTCGATTTTGCTATACGCCTGTCACGTTTTTTCTCACCTGAACAAATTGATCCAGCCTAATATGTATATATGTATATCATTTAAATAATATTTTTTTATAAATCCTAAAAACTAGCAACTATTCAGAATAACCGAAACCCGGTTTTTGAATAGAGTCGAACAAACGATCTCTCTAGTAAATATAATCAAATATTAAAAAATAAAGTTTTTTCCTAGTATTTTTTTAAGTGCCCTTTTAATACCCTTCACCACAGGTGGAAAAGGGTATATATAAGTTTGTCATTCCGTTTGTAATTTCTACAATATTGATCTTAGACCCTATAAAGTATATATATTCTGGGTCCTTATGAGGAGAGAAGTTGATTTAACGATATCCGTCCGTCTGTCCGTCTTACGTTTGATATGTGTTTTCCGGAGACTCCAGACATGATAGCGGCTACGTTGTTTTACATTTATGTCACATATAGTCCACCATTTTTTGCTATTGAAATTCAGCCAGATCGGTCCAACAATGGCTGAGATATGACCAAAAAAACACGACTGCCTCTAATTTTTCCAAAAAATCCCTTCTGGTTGTTGTATTTGTATTACTTTTTTCTGTATATCTGGAGAACGGCCAGAGCCAAAGCTTTAAAATTAGGTACAAACATTTAGGTTATAAATATACACCATCCTACAAAATGTGGGCGGGATTGGAGAAGTAGGCGTGGTACCTCTCATACAAAAAGTATTAAAAATTGTATAAAAACCTGAATTTGTTGACTGTAATGTGACCTATGGTTACGCCTTATATATCAGAAGATCGGAAAGTTTTAATAGAAAATATTTTCTGAAAAACTCGGGAAAATCGGTTCAGAAACGAAAAAGTTATGACCAAAATATTAATAGAACCATAGATCTTCCCGAGTCCTCGTTTTATAGCCAAAATAACTGGCAAATTTCTTCTTTAACACGTCGGTATATAAATCTGTCAAATCGGTTAAGAAATAGCAGAGTTATGACCAAAATACTGAAATCCCCAAAATTACTCTTTTTTATAATTAAGATTGTTTTTTATACCCTTCACCGAAGGTCCTACACCCTATAAAGTATATATATTCTGGGTCCTTATGCAAAGCGAAGTTCAAATCCGGTTGTCGTCTCTTCTTCTTATCCCCTCACGCCCCTTTCCTATTTGTTTACATATACTAGCATAATGCCCAATATGATTTTCGTTATCACCCTTCTGTATTATTTCATAATAAAAAATATTTACCAGTTATCGCTTTTTAAATTTCATTTATAATGAAGTTGTAAGTATTGTAAATATGTATGTATATGTATATGTATATGTAAAAATTATTTAGTTGCTCTCTATTCTACTCGCACAATGGTGAAGGGTATATAAGATTCGGCACAGCGGAATATAGTATTCTTACTTGTTTATTTTACATTTCTTTTTATCGCTTTCAAAACAAGAACAATCTCAGGGATTCATGTTGAAAACGCATATATTAATATAATCTTAAAGGAGTGCCCCGGTAGGCTAGCTGGTAGTAAGCTAGTCTATCAGCGCCGGGGTTGTGGGTTTGATTCCCGCCAGTGACTTTGGTTTCCTGCAGACAAGCGAAAAGCTTCGCGGGAGTAGCAAGGGAATAAAAAAAAAATTAGTCTTTATATTTATCTTTCATGTTTTATTAAAATCTTATATGTAAAAATTCTATATTTATTTAAATTAATTTAAGAACCGCCCTATTACCACTCTATAGCAATTGTTAAAATTTCACAATTACTATTTATAATTTAAAATTAATAAATTTTCCACTTTAACTTATTATTAAAGTTTATTTGCCCCCAAACTGGACTTTTTGCAATGCTTTAGTCTTTCTCTAACTTAAGTACTTAATAAAATACTACATAAATACATACATAATTAATTAAAATAAAATATTTGTTAAATTCCAATTCTCTTCTTTGCGTTTTTTTTTTTTTTTTTTATTTTGGGCTTGGTTTTCCACGATTTTACCAAGAGCTTTTTATTTATGCAAATTATAATTTTTAAACTATTTTATTATACAGTAAAAACAAACAAAAAATAAAAATTCAAACTACAAACTTCGAATGAATAAACAAGTTTGCAAATATTGTAAACTGCGATAAATTTCTATAAAACTTTTGCAAAAGAAAATGTGAACAAAAAAAAAAAAAATACCAGAAGAGTCGATCGATAGTTAAAAGAAAATTCAAAATGAAAAAATATTTTTAAATGTGAATTTATTTGTATAAGTGTGTTTGTGTGAGGGGGTAATTAATTATTAAAACGAGCAGATGTTGTAAATTTTTAGTTGAAACATACTTGACGAAACATAAGACTTATTATGTGTAAAAATTAAGTTAAAATGCTACATTTAGTTATATGAAATTCATAATAGTGCATTTACGGGAAAATAAAATTTGAAAATATATAAAAAAAGGTAATGAACAATTTTAAATGCTGACCCGGCAAACGTTGTTTTGCCATAAAGTACTTTCCAGCTATTTGCCTGCGAAACTTCAAGAAACTCGGTCAATTAGCTAAAAAGATATTGGGAGGGGGATCTTTTACCCTTCTTACCGTATTTCACATCCTATTCCCTATTTCCTTTCAGATGTTACAGTGTATGCTTGCCAAATTTTAAGAAAATCCGTTTATTAGTTTAAAAGATATAGGGAAGGGGAGCCTTAACCACTATTGCACTAGTTCACGCCTTATTTCCTTTCAGATGTTACAGTGTCTGCATGCCAAATTTTAAGAAACCCGGTTGATTAGCTTAAAAGATTGGGGAGGGGGAGTTTTACCCCTTTTGTCCTATTTCACGCCCTAAATAATAACAATTTAAAGCAATAAATCTTTCCAGAAGTAACACTATTTTTCTGCAAAATTTCAAGAAAATCAATCGATTTGTTAAGCAGATATAGGGCTATAGTACTTTCTAGCTGTAACACTATTTGCCTGCGAAATTTCAAGAAATTCGGTCAATTAGCTAAGAAGATATTGGGAGGAGGAGCTTTTACCCTTCTGACCCTATTTAACATTCTACTCCCTATTTCCTTTCAGATGTTACAGTGTCTGCATGCCAAATTTTAAGAAAATCCGTTCATTAGTTTAAAAGACATAGATAGAGCCTTTAACGCTATTGCCCTATCTTACGCCCTATTTTCTTTCAATTGTTACAGCGCCTACATGCCAAATTTTAAGATAACAGGTTGATTAGCTAAGAAGATATAGGGAGGGTTAGCTAATGTCCTAGTTTGCGCCCTCTAGCGATATAAAATATACTCTAAGACCTATTCTCATACCTAACAAATACACTTACAAAATTTCATAAAAATCAGTCAAGCCGTTTCGGAGGAGTTGAAAACGGAGGGCGTTTTGTTGATATATGTAGAGGAATATATAGGAAAATCTAAATGCCATATCTGCGGAACACCTAATTTCGTGCAAACTTAACTTAAACCATCTACAGACTATCCATAACGTACCCTGAAATTTTGGTTGAAGTCGGTCGAACCGTTTCCGCAGTTAGTGGTGCCATCAAAGTGTACACTTCTTTTTATATACATATAATAATAATAATAATAATATAGATAGATGTCAGATGTTTTTTATGGACGTAGTGATAGCGTGCATTCATCTAGTGACCCTACGATTTCTTTTCCAATCCATTCCGGTACTACTGCCGCATTTCATCAGGGTGGATGGTCTTCTGCAATTACTCGTACTCATAATCCAGGTTTCGAAAACCTATATCATCAATCCTTCAAGAGATTAGGGGTTAGGAATTCCGCGACTTTTCTCTCTTATTATGTGACTTATAAAGTCCTCGCACCTTCTACGTTTTCGTCGATCTTAACGCATTTTCCGGCGGAATGAAATAAGTAAAAAAAAAAAAATAAGTCTAAAATTTTTTGGGCCTTACTTATTTCATATGAAATAAATCCCCAATTTAAAAAATGAAATAAACCCCCAACGGAATGAAATAACGCCCCAATTTTTAAGGAACTATTTCTTTCGAAATAAAACCAATATAATACATTGTTCAGTTTTAAAAATTGGGCCATAGATAATGTGGTTGTGCGTTCCGCCGGGGTCTAGGATTTTCTCCTCTATGGTATAACAAACACCGACTTCGCAAACAAAAGCTGTACTGCAGCGCCGGCCTTAGATCGTGCGCAAGGGTTTTCACTACTATGGTACAAAACCACCAGCTTCGCTAACTAAAAATTCTGTGCGTTCCCGGGCTTCACTCGGGCACAAGGCCAAATTTAGGAGCTTAAGTTATGCCATCGTTCCTGCTAAGCATCTAATTATATTTGCGTCTTTGTTTATATTAACATCATTAAGTCCAGTGTTTCATTCCATTCCATTCTTGACATCTTAAACATTTGTTCTCGTTCCCTTGCCATAAGATCTAACTCCAGCCAATACCAAAGGAGCGCTTGTAGAAACTGTGCGATATGCAGATATCACACGGAAATCACTTATTCTTTGTGGTTTCTGCAGTTGGTCTACAACGTTATCATCTGGGAGTGTGTTTGTTTTTGCCGACTTAAAGACCTTGTCTCTCACCTTCTCTGCGTGTTCATGAAAGTTTAATATATTGTCCAGTTGTACACCTAAATACATAAGACTTTGCCCAAAAAATACATCCTACTGTATTACGGAAAGGCCTGGCGTTTCAAAAGCCCTGCGATCGGTTATAAGTTAAGCCATCTATCGCAACGGGCAATGATATCTTTTGATATAATTCTCAGCAATTCTGAGCATTTCTGAGTGACGACTAGCGCAACATCGTTAGCATATCCTGTAAGCTTTGCCCCATCTTGTAATTTCAGGTCCAGTAATCCATCGTACATGACGTTGCACAGGAATTGACCCAGTACAGTTCTACACCCGCGGTAATGTATTCCTTTTGCCTATATCCGTTTCTTATTACAGAATACCGGCACTTAGGTAGTCTACAACCATATTATACATACAGTCCCCAATTCCCTTCTTCCGAACGGATTCTTAGAAAACACTACATTTAACACAGAACGTAGCCTTTTGCGCTAACCAAAGCACCTCCTGTATCGCGTCTACCGTGCTCCTTCCCTTCCGAACGCCATATTTATTTAAAAATGATTTATTTAATTAAAAGGTTTTTTTTAGAATTAGTAGCGCAATAATTAAAGTGTACAAAACTTTCACAATTGTTTTCGCTTTTAATTTTGAAACCTGCTCTATAATACCTACAACAAAAATATAAAAACATATACATACATATAACCAGGGCTGGGCAGTATTTGAAATACTTGTATTTAACATACCCCTGCAGGAAACCTGGGAGCAAGTGTCGCTACTATTGTCGATTGTTATGGTGACACTGTCTACAAAGAGAAAAAGAGAAATTTTTTGTCAGCTGTAAAGCTAGAATTAGTGAAAAAAATTCAACATTTTATAGTGAAAGTTCTGATTTTTTTATAAAATAATGACAAGTTCTTTTTATTAATCAAATTATATAATCAAAAAATATGCACGTATGTATTTGGGTTTAATGAATTGCCTTATCTGCAAATATTATTATTGCAAAAATTTAGCAAAAATATTCAAAAATGTACTAGTGAATCGTGACAAGCACATGTCTCCAACTGTCTCAAACATTAAGTTCTTTGGTCACTATGGACATAAATAATTTCATAAAAAATTCAGGCAATAATAAGATTCACTATTTAGCATTTTCTAAGTGTTCTTTTTATGGAATATGTTCAGATGGCCATTTGGACACAAGATAAAACTCTCTTGATGATACTTTACTAGACCTTTTACAAATCAAATGAATTATTTGATTAGTTCAGAAAGAACAACACTTTTTCGGCTATGGAACTGCACCCAATGAAAATCAAGGTTGTGGTTAACATATTCTAAGAGCAACATATAACGATAATATTATGTTTAAATATACTCGTAATATTACATTATAGTATTTTTCCCTTAATCATATTTTTATCATGTTAATCATATTATTATCATGCTAATCATAATAAGCTAAGAAGTAAACAAATTATTATAATGTTAATCATAATAAGCTAAGAAGTAATCATATTATTGTCATGTTAATCATAATAAGTTAAGAAGTAATCATATTATGATACAGCACCTTTCATAATTTTTATAACAATAAAAAAAAAATTAAAATTTTTTTTGCATCGATTTTTTATTTTGTGGCACTTTACAATTTTTCTTAATGTAAATACAATAGCCGAGTTCAATATTAGGCTTGTAAATAGGTGCGTTTGAGTACTTTTACAGTAAATGAGTAAACTGAAAAATTTTCTCTCACAAAAAGCTGTTGTCCAAAAAATTACGCGAACGCAAAATTTGTAAAAATTCGTAAAATAAAGGCAACAGCTGATGGCAAATAATTGAAGTGTTGAAAAATATTGACACTTTTGTCTATTTAACAAAAAAAAATTTTAAAAGTTTGTATTTAGCCAAATAAATGCTTCACAAACAAGTTTAATTAATTAATATTTATTCACTTTTTGTTTTGGTTTAATTTTTATTTCAACTTTTCTTTTATTTAACAATTTTTCACAATTTGTATGCTTTTTATTTGTTACTTTTGTTTGTTTACCTTTTGAAACATATGTTTTTTTGATTTACTAAATTTTACTGCAAAAATTTCTGCAGTAAAAATTTGTAAATACTCAAACAAGAACTGCCACTTTTCGCTCTCAATTGATGTTCTCATTTACTGCATTTTGTGTACTCGAACGCAGTTTCGTAAAATGCAGTAAAGTTTAGTAAAAAATAGTAAAAACTTTTGTGTTCTCGAACGCAACTAATGGAAAATATCGTAACACTTTTATTCAACATTTTTCATTTTTCGAATTTATTCTATGAGCTGAATTTCAGTTATGTATTTTATAAAGCTTTTTTGTAATAGTCCTATTCCTTTCAATTTTTCAGAAATTACTTTATACACTACCAGACTATTATATTGTATTTTCTATTTACATTTTACCTTAGCCTTCCGTTGGAAAGCAATGAGGTATATTGAATGTACAGAAAAATTTACAATTATTAGACACCAGCAGAATGTAATGCATTTTCTTGCCCGCTACGGCCTTCGTCAGCATTCTTTGTGTTTCTTTATAAATTGAATGTATTTAACTCAACAAAAATGAAAAATGTTGAATATAATATAAAGTAACCTTCGGAAGGAAATAATTCCCAGTTTCTATTTGTAACACTTGTATGTGTGTTTTGTTGTTGGATTTTACAAAATAGCTATGATATTTTGCATTTGCACTATTGCACTACTGCAAGACTGATACTGAACTCCGCTAATATCCTTATTTTTTTAATATCTTTAAACTTATTTTTTTTTTGGGAATTTTTCTTTAAATTGTATAATCGCTCACTAACAAACAATTCGCATATTTAAAACAAAAGCTGATTCAAAATTATTTTACAAATGGCGCTAACATAATATTATTAGAGTAAAGATATTTAGTTTGCTTCTTACGCATACTATGACTAAGAATTTGAATATGTTTTCAAAGTTATCATTATTAAGTTGTTAGAAAAAATTATTTTTCAGTCAACTATACTCAAATTTATAATTGCGATAAATATTGAAATGTTTACAGTAACTATAATATTGTTGTAATTAAATAAAAATAAAAATTTTTTGTGTTCCACAACAATATATTGTAACAATAAACACAGTGTAGTTGCCGTAACCATCCGCAACCATATTTTTTTATCTGCGTATGGAATATTTAGAGGAATTCATAGTAGAATTGAAATCAATTGTAATTCAGGCAGGGCAATAATTTGTATAATGAAAAACAGATAAGATTGGCTTTGGGGTAATAAAGCCATTTAGTTTTTGTTATACCACAATTTTAAGAGAATTATAATATATTTAACACCCAAATTTCACCCAGTTCAGTTAAAACTAACTATTACTTTAACTTCCAGTTAACAATATGTTTTGACAGCTATAACTGATAGTTAATTATAACTAAACTAGGTGAAGAAGATAACAGCGTTTAAAAAACTGCAGTCAAAGTAGAAAAACTGCCATTTCTTCCACTTCGTCTTTTTCATTTGCCAAAAAAAAAAATTGTTGCTTTTACTTCTGATTCATTAAATGTAAACAGTCGCTGTCAAACCAAAGTTGTACACAAATTTTCGTTTTTTGTTCGACGGTTTTTGGTTTCGACTTCAGTTTTTTAAATCCTGGAAAATAATGATTTCACTGTTTTTGTTAAAAGGGAAACTGATCAACCTACTAAATGAAATTTCTAGTCAGAGATTTTCAGGTATCTAAATGACAGAGAATGTCATCACAGACAGTTATACAAATATAAAAACCGTGTTTATTATATTGAACACCAGTTTGTACTAAACCGAATCTGTAGAATGCATTTTTTTAGCCGGCTTCATAAATTCTCCAAGAAGATGCTGCTTGTCTAATGCTAAATTGTGTTCTTTTAAGCTCGAAAGACATAGAAATTGTTAACAAACTTCAAAAATATCAGCAACGCGGCTGTTGTCTTCAAAGCGCATTCTGGGCGTCCAACTATGGTTTTTTTTTTTTGATAAAATAAGGTTCGATAATTCAACTAGCGTGTAAACCGCACCAAACGGTGCATTTTAATGGAAGTAATTGAGGGTCTGTAGGATCTGTTGTGGATCGGTCGGAAAAACCCCGTTAAGCCAAACATGAGCCGTGAGCAAAGTAGCGTGAATCGATGACTGATTTTCAAAGTAAATTTTGCACAATTTGGTAGTTTTGTTCAAACGTTAATCTAATGATTATGATTTACCAGAGTATTCTGATCATAAATGTTTAAAAGTGAACGCACTATTACAGTAAGTTTGACAGCTAACTCTATCGTAAGTTCTATCGTGCTAACAAAAACACCATTTACATACATACATGAAAGGAAATACTACTTTGCGCTGGGGGTGTTACTAATTTAAATATAAGGCAAATGCATAAATATGTTGTACATTGTTAAAAAAAAAATTAAATGTCACATTCATAAAATTTTAGCACATACAACCAATAAGACACAATAAAACAACACTTTGTGAATTGCATAAATATTAATGTATTTTGTATTTCAAATACATTAATGCATTTATTTTGCCTAACCGTGCATATAACTTAGTATATTGTCATTTATTCTTTACACTTTTTATCCAAAATAGTATTTGAAACTACCTTAAAGCAAAAAGTTAAGTACAATAACCACGCTGTCGACAGCTCTGTAATGTTTACTTACACACATTGATATATGTATATTTACACACATACATTTGAACACATTCGATCTCATTTCAGGTGAAGAATAAACACCTTAAAATGTACTTGTTTTAATAATACTTTAGAATAATATTCGTACACGAAGAGAAAAAATATGGTTGGGCATGGTAACGGCAACTATACTATGTTTATTGTAACAATATGTTGTTTTTTTTAATATCAGCAATATTATAGTGTCTGTAAACATATCAATGTTTATCGCAATTATAAATTTGGGTATTGTTGACTGAAAAATAATAATTTTTCTAACAAAGAAATAATGATAACTTTGAAAACATATTATATTATTCACAACCATTTCATGATATTTAATAGTCATAACATGATAACTTTCTATACAGTTATCATAATATGTTTAGGATGCAATCAAAATATCTTTACTCTAATAATATTTTGTTATCTCCATTTGTAAAATAATTTCCAATCAGTTGTGTCGTTTGTTTTAAATATGCCTATCGAATTATTTGTAAGTGATTGATTCAACAATTAAAAAAAAACAATTTTAAAAAAATATTAAAAAAATAAAGAAATTGTATTAACATTAAAAAAATTGTAAAGTACCACAAAATATAAAATCTATAAAAAAAATTAAATTTTTTTTTATTGTTGTGACAGCACCACTGTATCATAATATGATTACTTCTTAATTTATTATGATTCACATGATAATACTATGATTACTTCTTAGCTTATTATGATAAACATGACAATAATATGATTATTTCTAAATTTTTTATGATTAGCCTGATAAGAATATGATTACGGAAAAATATAATATTGAGTCATAATATGACCAAATATATTCGTAATACTAATAAGACCAATATAATTTATGATGTTAAAAACATTAGCCCAAACACACAATACCCTCTGCATTATTGTGTTGTATGTATGTATATTAGGGGTAGATTAGTGTTATATGGATATCCATAGCAGCAAGATTTCGATACGCTAGAACCCCCAATTCTGTGAAGTTTTAAAAAAAAGCACGAGCCAAAACATTGGGGGGTAGGATGGGGGTAAATGGCTCCTCATCGGGGTCAAAGTTAGGGGAAAACCATACAAAAGCCAAAAAAAAAGCTTCACAACTGTCCCTGAGTCGCTCCTAGAGGGGTACAATTTAAGACTGACTCCCACTAATATTTCGCCCCCCCCCCCCCTACATTTTTTTATTAACAAACTAACCTCCTATTTTTGCTCCTTAAGGGGGCTCCCATACTAAATATTGTTTTTTATAAAATAACCCGCCACCGCCCTAGCTAGCCCCATACCTACCCGAGCATTTTTCAGAACATACCTAGTCTCCATCTTTAATCATAAGGGTGGTCCCCATACAAAAATTTCGAAAATGGCGGAGTTGCACAACATATGTTCGCAAAACTCAAAAACGCTTTAGCTTATTGAACAAACTAAAAAAACCGAAATTCCGCAATAAAATTTCCTTTAAGAAAAGGAATTTTTTTCAAATATGCACAGTCGTTTTTGAAACAATATTTTTTTTTGGAAAAAAATTTTTTTTTTTATTAAAATTTCGAAATTTTTGGTTTTTTAAAAATTCATAAAAAATTTTTTCCAAACGTATAAAAAACGAAATTACAAACAAAACAAGCCATAAATGATTAAAATCTGTTAGACCACGTCCAAATCGTTTTAATTTATTTCAACAAGTTTTATAAGTTGTTGTTGTTCTGTTTTAGTTTTATTTATTAAGGAACATAGTTTAATAGGTGGGGTGTCACAAAGCCATAGGACATAAAGCCATATGGCGTCAAGTCCCATTCAATTGACACATAAGGGCATATGCCATTAAGTCTCAATATAATGGGACTTAACGCCATAAATTTTTTCCGTAAAATGAGACATAAAGCCATATTTTTGATAATGATTGTATTTCACCCTATTTCATGTAGAAAATGCTTTGTTGTTTCATGTCGCCCTGTTTTATGTCAAAAATGGCGGTATGAACTAAGTCCCCAATGAATTAACTCCCCAAACCCAAAATGAACTAAGCCCCTAAATTTGGGGACGTCGTTCATATATGGAACAAACCCGAAAAAGCTACGCTAACAAGTGCTTCTCTGCATAGCAGGCCTTCGGCCGGACGCAATGATTTTCTCCACTAAAATTGATATGAGACTTAAGGCCATATTAAAATTATGGCTTTATGTCCGTTTGGATTGAGACATAAGCCATTATGGCTTTATGTCCTATGCCTTTGTGACACCCCACCAGTTTAATATAATATTTTTATAAACACTACAACAATTTTCGTCTTTTCTTCATCTTTTTCACGAGCAATAATTTGATGACAATTTGTCTATTCTAGACAACTTTTAACATCAATTTTCAAATCACACTATTTGACACTTTTTTGATGCCCATTTATAGTAAAATATCTATATTTTATAATAATGTAATTTTTATAGACGTAAGCTTAAATATAAATTTGTTGTGCACTTCGAATCATTAATGGTGTTTTCTTTTCTACAAAAAATGTGACATTTTATTTAAAAAAAATGCAAACTGGAGTCTGTTTCTTAAAAATTTGGCTCCCGAAAAGGGTGGCTTGTTTTATTCAAAAAAAAAACTCAACCTTTTTTGGAAGCAACATTTTTATGAAACAGACAACAAATTGCATTTTTTTTAAATAAAATGTCACACTTTTTTGTAGAAAAGAAAACACCATAAGATTCATAGATTTGGCGCGAACAGAAAATTCATTGAGTGTTGCACCCGTCACGGCTTGAAGAGCAAATTTCTTATTATTGGATTATATTTCTCTACGATGTTTGATTTGATAATCATCGTCTGATATCTCATCTTTCACAATAAAAAAGAATAATACAACAAAAATTTAAAAATTAACAGAGTTTTGTGTTTTTGTGGTATGATCTTATGAAAGTGGGCCAATTTGGTTGCACCCGTCATGCACTTTAAAGCTCTCTCGTGGCTATTTGATCGTTTCCTATAAATTCTTGTAAATAGATAACCATATTATATAAAAAATGTTATCCCTTCTAGAAATAACTTAATTGCAAATGTGTTTCTTTCTATTAGTAAAAGACGTTTAAAGCGTCCAAATGTTGCACCCGTCAGAATAGAATCGCCCACATGTTTTAAACTGCCATACTTATACTTAAAAAAAAATTGTGAATTCATATGGCAATACTGAAAGCTTAAATTCTGTACTTTGCATGAAAGAGGATTGAAGTTAGATTAATTTTTGTACAAGTAAACTAATCTAATTTTCAATCCTGGTTTAATCTTAAAGGCTCCACGCAATAAGTCCACAAGAACAAAATGAAATAAGTCCCCGATTTTTTAGGTATTATTTTACATGAAATAAATCTCTAGTTTTTAAAAGGGAACAAACTGAAATAACGCCGCAAACAGAAATGGAATAAGACCCTAATCTATGTATGTAGTACACGTATTTGTACAGTGTTGGTTTTACAAAATCGTGCGATAGATTGCATGGTTGAGCCTTAGGCCAGAATCAAGGATATTCAGGCTTCACTAAATAAAGCTTCTTTGCATTGACGGCCTTCGGCCGGGTGCCAGGATTTTCTCCTCTAAGGTATAACAGACACCGGCTTCGCTAATAAAGCTTTTTAATACGGGATTATTTTGTGGGAACTTATTTCATGGAGCCAATCTTAAAGTCAAAACCTCACTCTAAGTAGATTCTCAATATAAATATTAGCATCGTTGCACACTTCTTCCCCAGCAGTGTTACATACGACATCGATAAGAATTCGATAGCAATTGCTTTTAAGTGATTATTTTTCGATCGATATTGTTTGCAGGGGTATTTTGCTTATGCAAGTGTATTAGTGAGAAAACAATTTTTAGTAAACGGTTTTGTGAGAATTATAGTTACATGTGTGTATGTTGTGTTGTTTTCATTATTTTTATTAAATTGTGATGACGATGATGAAGTTGATAATAAAGTTGTTTTTTTATTTGGTAGGTATTTGTTATTGTTCTGTTAAAGAAAACCAAAACACGAAAATAACAAAACTTAACTAACGACTGCTTTTTTATACCTACAACATATTCATAACTTCTGTACGCCTGGTCATTTGATTGAACGAAACATGAAGCAGAAATGACAACAAAAATATTTTTTTTCTATTCATTCATATTTTTTTTGGTTTGTTTTCATTCAAATAATTTATAAAGTACATAATTATAAATTTTAATGGATACATATGTATGTATGTAATATGTATGTAGGTACATACATAGTACATATTTATAAGAAATAGTGCTGAGAGTAGTAAATTATTTTCTTCCCATTTTTTTCTATTTGAACTCCAACTAAAAGTTCATTTCGACATAACTTTGTTGGAGTTTTTCCTGTTGCTGTTTTTGTTTATAATTTTTTAACTGCAACAAAAGCAAAGCGGAGCTCAGCTCAGCTTAAAATTTTGTATGATGGTGTTTTAAACGAACAAACCACACATGTTCGTAGTGATTTTATTAATGCTTATTGTTTAGTTGTTTATTTTTTCTCTTGATTTAATATTAATAATTGGTATTTATTTGCGTTATTTTCTTTAAACATGTGTGTGTCAATTTTTTTCTAAAAATTTTAAGAAAATTAAAATTTTTTTTATTTCGTTTGTTGCATTGTTGCTCTGATTGAGGTAGGGAAATGAAATATTACACATATCGTCGGTTGATTATTTAATTGTCGTATGTCGTATGTAATTTGTATCCACATACGACTATTAAATAATCAACCGACGATATGTTTGTCAGGGTTGTTAGATATGACGATTTTTCGTCATTTTGACGATTTATTTGTGAAAATACAGTAAAATGACGATTTTTAAACTAAAACTAATAGTGTTATGAGATTTTCTGACAACAATAAAACACAAGAAATAGGTATTTACAATTATATTGGGAACAGTCCAAAACGTAACAATCAATTTTTCGAAATACAAAAATTATTGGAAATTAAACTAAAAAAAAAAAAATCTTCCGCCATCACAAACCAGGGGCCTGGTTCTGGCAGTTGTGATTAGGCTTGCCAACCGTACTTTATAATAAAGTATTGTACGTTATTTCGAGTAATTGTACTCTATACTTTATGAGAATAATAAAGTACGCGAGAATACTTTATTGCGCATGATTAGATTTATCTAGAATTCAAAATAGATTCAGGTTATATTAGTGAGTTTTTTATTAGTTATTAAATTATAATACTTATTGTACAAGTTTTTTTTTTTAGAAAAACTAAAGAACAACTTATTAATATTAGTCAGGGCCATTTGTTGATGTTTTTAATATTGGCAGGACGATTTTTCGAAAAAAATAATCTGACAGTACTATTTCACTTGTTTGTTTTGTTTGAGTACAATAACTGCCTGTTTTTAAAAAACGAGTGCAAAACTCTTTCAAATTACTGCCTGCTTCTAGATCGCGAGCACAAAAGTGACTCGTTTAACTAACATTTAAAACAAAATTTTAAAATTTCCATTCCTTAAGGGCGTTCCCATACAAAATGTTTAATACAGACTAGAAATATCTTGAAGAAAACGTATCATAACAGTCAAGGAGTCGCCTTAACTATTTCTCGAGACATACTTGCCCCTTATCACCACTTATTAAGGGGGCTCCCATACAAATATTGCGTTTTATGAAATTTTTAAATTAATTAAAACTTTTCGACTTTTGTGAATAAAATCAAAAGTTGTTAACAGATTTTAATCACTTATAGCTTGTTTTGTTTGAAGCTTTGTTTTTTATATGTCTGTAAAAATTAGAAGCATAGCTGTAATTTTTTATAGATTTTTAACAAACAAAAATTTCGAAATGTTGCTAAAAAATTATTTTTGATGCTAAAATATGTTTTAAAACGACTGCGCATGTTAGATTTAACGTTTAAAGAAAATTTAATTGCGGATTTTCGTTTTTTTTTGTTATTTCAATAAACTGAAACGTTTTTGAACGGGTATTGGATTCAGCGTACCCGAATTAGGTTAAAGCGCCAAAAAAGTGTCAAATTCTAGCACAGTGCAATTGTTTGATAAAACAATAAAAAAACGTTTTTAAATATAGCGATAAAAAGAAATATGTTATTGTACTTTATATTTATACTCTGTACTTTTTTTTCTTAACCTTTAATAACCAATGTACTTTAATTTCAACAAAAAAAGTTGGGAACCCTAGTTGTGATCGAATACTTTCTCGATTCGAAAGCAATTTAATATCTTATTATTTAAGTCAATACTGAACGAATCGGAATTATTTTTTCAGTGTTGTTAAAGCATTAATTTGAGTTTCACAATACTGAAAAAATAATTTCGATTCGTTTAGTATCGACTGAAAGAAATAGAAATAAAATTGCTTTCGAATCGAGAAAGAAAGAGAAAGCCATCCCTCTACAAACGGGCAGGCTGAAAACACGGTTAAAATTATAAAAAATGCTCTCAAACGAAATTTATATAATGTTGCCATTGGCAGCTTTCAACGTCGTTTTGAATAGGCATTTATTAGATTATAGAAATACAAAACATGCGTGTACTGGGGTATCGCTAGCATTTTTAATGTTCAATAGACGAAAATTAAGGACTCGATTAGATCTGTTAAATCCAAAACGGACCATTGAAGTTAAAAATAAGAAAGAAATTTAAAAAATTGTATAAAAAAATCAAACTAACCAAAAAGCTTATTATAAAGGCACAAGAAAAAATTGTTTTAATGAAAATGTTACTGTAATGGTGAAAGATTATTCTGTTGCAGGAAAAGCATCTTGGTTAAAAGCTAAAACTTTGAAAAAAAATAGGGAGGCAGACCTACACGGTGCTCACTTTTAATAACAAAATTTGGAAACGACATGCGAACCAAATTACTCAATGTAAAAGCCTTTCAGATCAAACTCTGCCAAGTGTTCTTTTAGATCCATTACAAAAGCTCTCTCTTTGTCCTTCTTTATTTCTCAATGGAGCATAGGGTTTCAACATGTTGATTTCTCCAACGTAATCTGTCTCAAGCTTCAACTATGGCATCTTCCCACGTGAAACCATATCGTTCAAGTTCGTTTTTCACTGATCGTCTCCATGTGTTGTTTGGACGGCCACGTTTTCTAGAACCTTTCCATTTTAGTGCCATTCTTGTTATATTTGTGGCATCTTTTCTCAGAGTGTGGCCTATCCACCTGCATTTTCTTCTTTTTATTTGTTTGCCAATTTCTTCTTCGTTCGTTACTTGCCAAAGATCTTGGTTGCGTATAGTGGCTGGCCAAAATATTTTATGAATAATACGAAGACATTTATTTAAACACACTTGAAGTTTTCTGGTCGTGCCTATGGATACCAACCAGGTTTCACAACTATAAAGTAAAATGAATTTAACACACGCTTTGAATATCCTCAGTTTGGTGTTCTTAGATATTTGTGTTGAGCGCCAGACCGCGTTTAGTCTACCGAATGCGGCTCTTGCTCGGTTGATTCGATTGGCTACGTCGTTTTTTGTTCCGCCTGAAGTTGTTATTATGCTACCTAGGTAACAGAATTTGTTGACGTATTCGATGCGTTGGTTGTTCAATAAAATATGATGTGAGCTATTGTTATTTATTCTCATAGCCTTTGTTTTCGCGACGTTGATTTCTAGGCCAACTTTCTTTGCTAGTTCTTGGAGGTGGTCTAACTTTGTTTGCATATCACTGATCTTATGTGATAGCAAAGTCAAGATCTTCCAGATGACTGCTAAATTTCCAAGCTATCCCTCTCTTGATGGAACACTTCTCTCATTTTCGTCCAGTACTAAAGTAAAGAGTAGTGGCGAAAGAGGGCAACCTTGTTTTACCCCAGCATTTGTTCTGAAAGTGTTGCTACAGGTGCCGTTGTGGAGGACTTATACTTCATAACCATCATATAACGCTCTAATGATGTTGATGAGTTTGTCGGGAACACCTTTCTTTTTAAGACACGCCCATATGAAGATCTGTTCATCATGTCAAAAGCTTTTTTGAAATCTACAAAAACCATATATATAGGAGTTTGCCATTCAATACATTGTTCGACGATTATTCGAAGAGTGTCGGACTGTTCGATATGCAGCTTCTGTCAGGACGAAACCCAGCTTGTTCTTCTCTTAGGCTTCCCTCTAGTTTTTCCTGTATTCGCTTCTATACTATGTTGGCAGTTATCTTATAAATCATATTTAGAAGAGTTATGCCTCTCCAATTGCGCCTTTTTTCCACGTAAAAGGAAAATGTTCTTCTTGCCAGGCTTGTTGTAGGTGGGGATAAAGAAGAGTAGCTGCCATTTGAGGGTCAGCTAGTAGCAGTTCTGCGTACATACCATCTTCACCAGCAGCTTTATTGGTTTTTTGGTTGCTTATTGCTTCTTCAATTTCTCGGACTGTTGGTGCGCTGCAGGATATTGCAAGAGTGTTGTTGTTGTTGTTTGGCAAAAGAAAGTTTGGTGTATGATAACTCTGTGGTACGGAATTACTCGTTTCTTCGAAATGCAGTCTTCATCTTTCCAACTGATGTTCATTGGTGGTAAGTAGAGTGCCATTTCTATCCCTAATTGGTTGTTGACATTTCGCCTTGTAATTGGTGAGTTCGCCTATTATTTGGTGCAGCTTCCGCATGTTGTTAGTCGCAGATGCCTCTTCAGCTTGTTCGGCAAGGCTATTAAGATAGTTACGTTTATCTCTGCGGACGGCTCGTTTGACCATTTTGGCCCCATTTCTATATTCCTGTCTTAGGGAGTTATCGCTGTTCTCGTTGTTCTTGATTCTCTGTTTTATTTTGTTTCGTTTTTTAACTTTATTCAATGTATCATCTGTTAACCACAATTTCCTCTTCGGCTCTTGCTGTCCTAGAGTTTGTATGGCTGTGCTGTAATAGATTGCAGCTGTTCCGTCCCATGAGCGGTTTGTTGATGTTGCAGATGAGATATTACCATTAAAGGTTTCTTTTATATTATTATTCTTTAACTTCGCGAGGTTTGGCTTCTTTCTTCTAAGATGTTTCTGTTGTTTTTGGCCTTTAATATTCATCTTAATGATGGCAGTGACGAGTTCGTGATCTGTATCCATATCCGCTCCTCTTTTAGTTTTTACATCGATTAGTGCGCTTCTCCATTTTCTGCTTATACATATATGATCTATTTGATTCTGCGTGCGACCATCTGGTGATGTCCACGTGTATTTATGGATACGTTTGTGTGGGAATATAGTTCCCCCTATGACAATTTGGGATTTTTGACAGAGGTCAATTAAACGAACACCATTATTGTTTTTGTCGCCTATTCCGTGTTTACCCATGACTTTTTCTGTGTTGTTGTTGTCACATCCCACTTTAGCGTTTTAGTCTCCCATGAGTACGATGACATCTCTCTTGCTTGTGGAGTTTATTGTCTTAATAAGATGTTCATAGAAATTATCTTTGTCATCGTCCCCAGCATCATCAGTGGGTGCATTACATTGAATTATGGTCAAATGTCTAACTTTTCCTCTAAATCTTGCTAGTATAATTCTATCTGATATTGCCTTCCAGTTGATCAGAGCATCAATATTTCTCTTGCCTATAACAAGTCCAACGCCATTTTCAGCTCTTGATGGTTTACCACTAAACAGTACTATATTGCCATTTGCTGTTGTGATTTCACCACTATCAATCCATCGCATCTCACAAATACCTATTATATCAATTCTATTGGTTGTCAGTTGTTTTTATAGTTGTGCTAATCTGGACGTTTCTCTTAAGCTACGGTCACACTTGTCAAATATTTGACGAAAAAAACGGGACCAACAAGCCAACTAAATAATCATTTCCTTTAATTCCAATATTTATTTTGATTATAATACCACATCTGACAATAAACAATTTTTGCTATGACTAGTAGTATTATTACTTTTATTTTGTGATATTAAGACCATGTTAAATCGCACTTACTATTAACAAAACTAGTGGCTACGCTTATTTGGTCAAATATTTAATAAGTGTGACCGTAGCTTTAGTGTTCTGACGTTCCATTGTCCTATCGTAATCCGTGCTCTTATGCCAAGTTCCGTCATAAATGTTGGGGGTTTGTTGTTTTTAGATTTTGTTCAAGTTTCTGTAATCGTTGTTGTTTTTCTTCTGGATTGGTGATTGGCCATTCGCAGAATATCCTAGATGATGGGGCTACCACCTAATGTCCTCTAGGAATGACATCGAGTTACTGATAGCTAACTTAGCATAATATAATTACCATACATACTCCCCGAGACGCATTTAAGCCATTCGGACCAACTATCAAATATTTTACTGAGGATCAGTTTTACGCTTTACCTCAAACACTCGCCGTTTTATCCGGGCTTGTGACCGGCATAGCTGGTATAAGGCATAATAACACAAGTATATAATACAACCGCAAAATTATGGCTTAGAGACAAAAATTTGGGATTATAATATTTCTCTAGTATCAAGCAAATAATAGCAATGGCAAAAGCTAATCATTAACAATGAAACTTGTAAAACCGAAAACGAACTGAATAATAGTTCATCATTAAATAATTTTCCAATACCAACGTATAACTTAAGACCCAGAAAAAATAAATAAAAAAATAAATAGTAATAGTATGCATATTTACATCCCTGGCATTAACGTAGTCGTAAGATCATATGTACATGATTTAAGCATTTACTGAACATACCGTTTACGAGGCATAAACTGAATATGGGTAAATCCAAAGTGTTGAACGTGACAGTCGTACGCATCAAAAATGCAATAACATTTTTTAAGTTTATGGAGGGCGCGGTTCTAGGCCAAAGGTAATAACAAAAGAAGTAGCGGTTCGAACGTGAAAAAAATTGAAGTAGTTTTTGTGGCCATGTATGAAAAGGAGTAATTAAGCGAAACCTGGCACAATTTTTTAGTCAAACTACTTTGAGAATTTTACGTAGCAATGTAACATTAAAATGTCTTTGATTTGATTACAAAATCTTCTGTATTTTCTTTTTTTTAAGGCAAAATCTGGGTCGATACGTGACATTTCGAACGTGAAATTTTTTCCATAATAATTGAACTGAATAATGATTAAAACAACATATAAAATTTACCGTTAATCCGAATAACATATTGCTCTTTGAACTCTTCTTTAGATTACAGACCATGTAAGAACATTTTTATGGAATAATTTTCATCAAATATCACCTCTTTTCAGGAAGATAAAGAAAACATACAATAAAACATTCTCACAAATAAGAAACTAAGTTTGCACAACTTTGCAGTTTGATTGTTCATCTAAGTCAAGGCGAATTCAACTACAGGTGGTGTCGGAACTACAACAATCCAAAAACAACAGAAACAACATACGGTTTTTTGCATTGCATTGTTAGTGTCATTAGCTCGAAATGTCAACCATTATAAGCAAAACACTAACAAATCAAAACAAATAAGCCCGAACTGTCAGAATCAGATGCCGTTTCGACACCACCTGTAGTTGAATTCGCCTTGATCTAAGTGAACAAATTTATGGGTAAATTTATAAAATTAGTAAAATCTAAATATTTCTCTATAACAATATCGTAAAATGGAAATGCCCATATGTAAAAAAACTGATTTGTCATTCATTTAATAAAAGTCAACTTGAATATACCACAAATACTTTCCAATTTTTTAAGAAAAAAGCATAACAACCCTGGAAATTCGAAATGCTGAATATTCTGTTATTTTATGATATTCGTATTGGCCAAATTCAAGCAAATAAATGGCGAATATTTTGCGAATACGTTAAAAAAATACATAAAATAAAATAAACAATAATAATAATTTTTAATAAAAAATAATAATAAAAAAGATCAACAATAAGTACATATTACATTTCTTTTGTATCTATTTTAGTATTGGAGATACAAAATTACCGAATTTACCCATTTTACGCTTTTGTAACCTCTAAACACTCGAATTTCTTAAAATCCCGTCTTAGTGGATCGATTTAGGGAAAGACCAACCTCCTGTCCAAATTTGAAGGTGATGAATCAGTTAGTCAGTTAATCAATCAGTCGGTTACGTTACTATTGTATGCATACATATATCTGTGGTCACAAGCTATAAGTCGAAATAGTTTTTGAGAAAAGATACTTTATATTTATGCTTGTGTTTCCGAAAAGAAAGAAATGCCTATAAACTCAATTGTTTCTTAAGTCGACTTAGGCGGTTATCGCTTGTGATCACAGATATATAGATTGGGTTTAAAGTTATTTATCAATTTATATACAAATATCCAAATTCAATAAAAATATTTTAAGTTAAAGCCATTTTCACCTGCAAAAAAAATTTTACATTTTGTTTATACGCCACTTTTTGGCAACTATTTTTTAATTTATGGCACATACGTCAAAATAAACTGATAAGGCCGCACTTGTTTTTTATCTTCAAAGTTATCTTCACGTAGTATATCCACTAGTGATGTTACGAATATTCGTATTCCGCTATTTTATGACATTCGCATTCACCAAATTCAAGCGAATATTTAAAGAAAAACACAAAATGAGATAAAAATTTCAACTTTCATTAATTAATTAATTAAAAAAAAATGCTTTTGTCTTTAACGAAAAATAAAAACTTCTTTTATTAAGGTAAAAAAACAAAAAAACATTGTGCCACCCCAAAAAAGGTTATAAAAATGACTCAAATTAATGTTAAGCATTCCTAGATTTAGGTACCTACTATCATTTTAAGCAATTGTCTAATTATTGTAAGAAAATTATCGACAGTTATAATGGGTTAATTAAATACCAAGATAGTTCCAATCACATTACAGAATAAGGATATGTGCGGTGGATTGAGCAAAGTATCGGGTGATTTTTAGCTATTATCTTTTTGGCAACTGGTTTAAACAGCTGACGCACGTTTCGTGTTTTGTTTCACTGTCAAACATCTTCAGTTTGGTCTATAATTTAACCATGAATCATCTTACAAACGTACAACGCTTGCAAATTATTGAATTTTATTACCAAATGCGTGCTCTGTTAAGAAAGTTCATCGCGCGCTTCTCGTGTTCAGCGACGAACCTCATTTTTGGCTCAATGGGTACGTTAATAAGCAGAATTGTCGATTTTGGAGTAGAGATCAGTCAGAAGCATTGCAGGAGCTACCAATGCATCCAGAAAAAGTCACAGTTTGGTGCGGTTTATGGGCTGGTGGCAACATTGGACCGTACTTCTTCAAAGATGATGCGAATCGTAACGTAACTGTGAATGGTGAGCGCTACCGTGAGATGATATCCAACTTTTTTTTGCCCAAAAAACAAGAGCTTGACTTGCATGACATGTGGTTTCAACAAGACGGTGCCACATGCCACACAGCACGCTTAACAATGGCGTTATTGAGAGGCGAGTTCGGTGAACATTTTATTTCACGTTCGGGACCGGTCAATTGGCCCCCTAGGTCGTGCGGTTTAACGCCTTTAGACTATTTTTTGTGGGGCTATGTTAAAGCTCATGTCTATACACAAATGCCCGCTTCAATTGACGCATTGGAAGAAAACATTGAAGAATTTATTCATGAGATACCTTCCGAAATGTTGGAAAGAGTATGCCAAAATTGGACTAAGCGAATGGACCATTTGGACGCTGTCACGGTCAACATTTGCATTAAATAATCTTCAAACATTAAATTATATGGACCATACTATCGATTCAAAAAAAGATTTCATGCATTTTTCTGAATTTTATGTGATTTTTTTTAAACTTTTCTATAGCTCTTAAAAAATCACCCATTATATCATCTAGGAAATATGTATAACTGAAATGCAGACATTTAAAGAAATTCGGAGAGACGTTTTCGTTTTGTTTACACAATGCAACACATAAAATGTATACTGCTCCTCTTGTGGAATTGCTCGAAGTACTTATCTAAAACAAAATGCCATTTGGGGTTTGCTATTTTAGCTGCGGTTCAAATTTTTTGTTCTCATATATATTTTACATAGATGTATTTGAAATAGTGCCCAACGCTGCATATAGTTAAGAATGTTTCAATACACTACCAGAATATCTTTTATCTTTTGTTGATATTCCAATTTGTCATTCCTCTTTTAGTTTCTACAATATACCCTATAAAGTATATGGTACCTATTACATGTAAACTAAACTCTGTTTCTGACTTTAAAAAAAAGAAATATGGTTTACAAATTCAAAAAATAAAAGAAAAATTAAACATGACGATGCAGTAATTGTTTTTGAATGATTCGCCTGATGGAAATGAACGCTTACTGGAACTGATCAGAGGAAACTTCTTCGTAAGTTAATCCCAAAAGGATTCAAATTGACAACTGCGAAATTTCATTCCACTGTTTTACAGTCTACGAGCTTTACCAATACCTAGCTGCTTTTCAAATTTATTTACAGTATCGAAATCAAAATTGTTTTCGTTGAAAAAACTCAAGGAACAACGAAATTTTCGACAGTCAACTCTGTCAACTCATAATACAAATTTTACATTCGTTTGCAATTGCAACTCATAATAGGGGCCTATAAATTCTGGGTTCTTATGAGTAGCGAAATTTTTTTCTAATTTTTGTTTTTTTTTAACTTTTTTTTTGCGTTTTTTTACACATTACAAATACGTACATGTACAGCACAGTTAGTTAAACCATGTTTGTTTGTCCGTCTGCTTTTCTGTATATCCGGTTTATTTTATTATTTTTTTATACCCACATCACAATAGTGGAGAGGGTATTATGCATTTGTGCTGATGTGTGTAAAGCCTAGTACTCTGTTCAAATTTGTGAAAAATGTTGAGCAACATTGATTATTCCACACGAAAATTTTGGCATTTATCAATGTTACCAATCGTGCGAGTTTGTATAATTTGACGTTTTTATTCCTTCAAAGTATGCTACATTGTTTCGTGTATGTAAACAAACGCCACATGTATTTTACTAAAATTATTTTTTTTTAATAAAAAATTTAATAAAAAAAAAGTAAATACGGCTAAAAAACTGTTACCGATTACCGATTGTGTTATTTTAATTTTTTATTACTTTTTTAAATATTAAGTTCATACTTTTTTGCTTTTGCTTAAAATTCCACGTGAAATAAAGGCAGCTTACATTATTTCGCAGTTGTAAAAAAAATGTTGCCAGAAACATTTCGGTACTTTTTCACAAAATAAACAGAGTACAACTCCATCAACATTATTTCATGATTATTCCGCACAAGTTTTTTTCATATGCATTTTGACAGCATTTCACGTGAAATGTTGAACAGAGTACCAGGCTTTACGCCTTAAAAGGGTGCAATTTCTGCCTCTCACAAACTTTCAAACCGATTTTCGTGAAGTTTATAAACATAGATAAATCCATATTTACATGGACACATAAGCATGATGTGTTTTTAAATACTGTGGTGTAGGTTATCATATGGTCGGGCTTTTTTATATGTTTTTTATATTTTAACACATAACATATACGTACATACATGTACGTCTGTCCGTCTATTTTTTTGTACATCTGGAGAACGGAAAGACCTAGTTTTAAAATCATCCGACAAAATGTGGGCGGTATTGGAGAAGTGGGCGTTTTTATCTTATTTGTAATGATATTTAATAGTTTTCTGTTCTTATTTCACCATGGTGAAGGGAAGCCGAATTCAACAAGTAAGAACTTGTAGTTAATTTTTATACCCACACCACAATAGTGGAGAGGGTATTATGCATTTGTGCTGATGTGTGTAACGCCTTAAAATATTGGTCCTAGACCCACCTTAAAGTATACCGATCGTCTTAGAATCACTTTCTGAGTCGAACTAACGATGTCCGTCCGGCTGGCTGGCAGGCTGGCAGGCAGGCTGGCTGGCTGGCTGTCCATGTAACCTTGTGCGCAAAGTACAGGTCGCAATTTTGGAGATAATTTGATGAAATTTGGGTCATAGGTTCTTATTGACACAAGGACCAAGCCTATTGAAAATGGGCCGAATCGTAGGACCACGAGGGAAGATAGGCGGAAATTTCTTCCTCTCAGAAACTATCAAACCGATTTTAATGAAATTTAAAACAAAGATAGAACCATATCTATATGGACACAAAATGTATGCATTTTTTAAAAAAAAAAACCATGAGGGGAGATAGGGGCAATTTCTGCATCTCAAACAGATTTTAATGAAATTTAAAACATAGATAGATCCATATCTATATGGACACATTAGCTATGCAGTTTTTCAAAAATAGGACCACAAGGGGAGGTAGGGGGCAATTTCTGCCTCTTACAAACTTTCAAACCGATTTTCATGAAGTTTATAAGCAGAGATAAATCTATATTTATATGGACACATAAGCATGATGTGTTTTTAAATACTGTGGTGCAGGGTATCATATGGTCGGGCTTGACCGACTATACTTTCTGACTTGTTTTTTATTTTAATGTGTTGAATTTTGATGGAGTCATAGGCAATATTTTTTTTTTTAATTTTAAGTGGGCTTGGGGCACCCCCATACAAAGACAATATAGATTTCTTTATATATGGAGAACAGCAAGACCTAGTTTTCCAATTTGGTACAAATATCTTGGTTAACAATACACAACACCTGACAAAATCTGGGAGATTTATTTAAAATAGATTTATTATACCCACACCACAACAATGGAGATGGTATTACGCATTTGTGCTGATGTGTGTAACGCCTTAATATATTGGTCCTAGACCCACCTTTAAGTATGCCGATCGATTCAGAATCATTTTCCGAGTCGAACTAACGATGTCCGTCCGGCTGGCTGGCTGTCCATGTTACCTTGTGCGCAAAGCACAGGTCGCAGTTTTGGAGATAATTTGATAAAATTTGGTACATAGATTCTTATTGGCACAAGGACCAAGCCTTTTGAAAATGAGCCCAATCGTAGGACCACGAGTGAGATAAGGGGAAATTTCTTCATTTCAAAAACTATCAAACCGATTTTAATGAAATTTTAAACATAGATAGAACCATATCTATATGGACACAAAGGGTATGCATTTGTTAAAAAAATAGGACCACGAGGGAAAATCGGGGCAATTTCTGCCTCTCAAACCGATATTAATGAAATTTAAAACATAGATGGATCCATATCTATATGGACACATAAGCTATACAGTTTTTCAAAAATAGGATCACAAGAGGAGGTAAGGGACAATTTCTGACTCTCACTAACTTTCAAACCGATTTTAATGAAGTTTATAAACATAGATAAATCCATATTTACATGGACACATGAGCATAATGTGTTTTTTAATACAGTGGTGCTGGGTATCATATGGTCGGGCTTGACCGACTATATTTTCTTACTTGTTTTTTTATTAAGAAGTGTATGAAAAAAATTGTTCAAATTAGGTACACATAGCAAGGTTTTTACAAAACAACCTCTCTTAAAAATGGGCGGAAGTAGGCGTGTCACTTCTTATACAAAGACCTTATAGATGTCTGTATATCTGGAGAACGGCCAGCGCCAAAGTTTCCATATTATGTACAAGCATTTTGGTTATCAATCTACAACATCCGACGTAATATATAAGATTCCGCATAGCGGAATATAGCTTTCTTACTTATTAAATCACTTATTGTTGTTCTCTGCTTTAAAAGAAAAGAAGAATACTTATACATATTACATATTTTACTGCTATGCTTTCAAATGTTGGTATTTTGCCGTTAATTTTAAAGTTAACAATAAACACTAAAACATCAAACTTATGTGTAATCTGTAAAAACCAACTAAAATGAAATTAGTCATTTTTAAATAAGTATTTAATTTTATTGTTAAAACTACAAACTACATCGTCGTAATTAATTAATCATCAACTAACTATAATGTCTTACCATTCCAACAAATATTGAAAAATCTTTCTTTACATTCAATTCCATCCAATTCATTTATAATCATTATTATCATCGTCTTTAAATTTCTATTGTATGCGTATTAATTTCATTTGCTCGTAAAACATAAATAAATAAAAAATAAAAATACATAATAAGGAAATAAAAGAAAAACTCAAAAAGACAACAATTGTTATTAAAAACAAAAACTGAAAAATTTTAAAATTATAATATTAAACTGTAAATGGTACGAATAAAAAACTACAATAGAATATTAAATACAAAAAAATAATCATACAAATGAAACCATATAAATTATTATTTTCTTCTGTTGTTCATTTTTATAGTTTTATGTATGTAAGTTTATTATTAATATTTATTATTTGTATAAAAATGTGAATTATCCATAGGTAAACAGACATACAGACAGACATTTTACAAATCATACGTATGTACCTTTGCAGTACATAGGTACATTCGCATTGTTTTAGGTACCTATATGCAGCGTTGCCGTTGAGTCAAAAAAGAGGGTAAAAAGGATATTTCAAAGTAAAAAAGGGTCAGGTATTTTATAGGTTTTAATACCAAGTTTTTTATATAGAAACAAAAAATATTTATCTCAGGCAGGCAGTGCTCAATAAACTTTATTTATTTATTAATACATATTTTTAATTATTAAATATATATCTATATAATAAAAATGAAATGTTGTGTGTTGCTGATCGCATAACTTGAGAACGGCTTGACCGATTTGGACGATTATTTCTTTAAAATGATCGCCATGGTCCAACTTTGGTTTTTACGGAAAGAAAATATTGGCCCGCCTACTTTTACGCCCACTTTTTCGATTTACCTAAAATCAGAAAACGGCTCCATCGATCATTAGTAATCAGCTACCGAGCGAAGCCAAGGTGGCCAGCTAGTATAATAAAAAACATTTGCATTATTTATATGATTAGGGAAATTGTACGTACTTTAAATGTTAATTTGTACTTTACCATTAAAAAATTAATTAAGAAGTCGTAAAAAATGTGTTTACAAAAACTTTTAACTCATACTTATTACTATTTTTTAGGAATGTTCATTCTATATTTTGTTATTTATTCTTCACTTAAAGTCATTGGCGAAGATTGGCGTGGGCTGGGGTGGGTTAAACCCACCCAGATTAGTTATGTTTGTCAGACCATCTGTTAAAATCACGCTTTTTTTTTTTTTTTTTTTTTTTTTTTTATTCAGTTTATTTTCAAAAAAAAGAAGAAATATTTTACAAAAGATAGAAAGTGCCTCAGCGCCACTTGGACATTATTGAGGCGAGTTGGCAAAAAATATTACATAAGTTGTATATAATAATAGCAATAATAAAAAAAAAAAAAGAAATAGAAAAAGAAAAAAAGAATATTTTACATATTAAATAAATTTTCACAATTAATTTTTACAATAGAAGCATTTCTAAATTTTGGAGAAGAAACTCTTTTAAACTTTTTTTTAAAAATTGCTTACTTACTTACTTTCGAAAAACTCAAAAGAAAAGAACAATATTAGTGCCAAACTGTTTCTAGTTCTCCTAAGCAGTTTGGCATTGAAAACCAAAAATAACACCACAAAATTTCGTTAAGATCAGGCCCACTCTCGAAAAACTTTAGTACGCCTAATAACATCGTAACAAATAATGTTATTACAATAAATATTGGTCTGTAACATTTTTATATGACTAGAAATGACACCATAAAATTTCGTGAAGATCAGTCCATAATTTACCCTAGGCCCCATATTAACCCCACTACCGGAAAACAGTTTAGTACGCCTAAAATCATAATTAATAATGCTATCATAACAAAATTTTGTGCATTACAGTTTTAAACGACTAGAAATAAGACTGTAAAATTACGTGAAGATCGGTCTATAATTTACCCTAGGCCCCATTTAAACCCACTACTGGAAAACAGTTTAGTATGCCTAAAATCATATTTAATAATGCTATCATAACAAAATTTAGTACATAACAGTTTTATACGACTATAAATAAGACTGTAAATTTTCGTGAAGATCGGTCCATAATTTACCCTAGCCCCATATAAACCCTACTACAGCAAAGTTTTATAGGACTAGAAACCAGACTGTAAAATTTCGTGAAAACCAGTTCATAATTTACCCTAGGCCCCATATAAACCCTACTACCGGAAAACAGTTTAGTACGCCTAAAATCATAATTAATAAAGCTATCACAACAAAATTTGGAACATTAAAGTTTTATAGGACTAGAAATAAGACTATTAAATTTTGTGAAGACCGCTCCATTATTTACCATAGGCCCAATATAAACCCTACTCCCGGAAAACAGTTCAGTACCAGAGAACTGCAAAATCCACTATTTTTGTTGATTTACTCATACGCTATAATTTACATTAACTCTATGCCTGCAAAACAAAGTTCAACGTTGGTAATTTTGATATCGTTTTGTACACATTTGATTTGTGCATGTGTGAGTTTTTTATTGAAAGTGCTTTGTTTTCATTTATTGTTGCGCACGCAATAACACAATTTCTTAAAGTCAAACGGCATTTATTCTTTTGCTGACACAACGACGAATGTAAATTGGTATGAGTACGAGTCGCTTTGTTGGTATGATTGTTGTAGGCAAAAGTTCAAATAAACTAGTTGTATTGTCCAATTTGTTTTTGATCAAATGGACTACTCATTGGACTAGTCCGATGTAATGTAAGCATGGACCATCTCATTGTTAAAAAGTGTTTGTAGTGAGACGACATGTCTTCGTTTTTTAACGAAATGTGTTCGTTTTTAAACGACTTCAAAACTAATCCTCTTGCGTATACCATGAAGTAGTTTTAATACTACTCCTTTGTTATCCAAAGCTGGGTTATATGGTCCTGCCCTAGGACATCGTAATGTTAAATAGACCATGTTTTTTCCATACGTTTGGGTTACTTTTGGACAAGTCCTAGTCCCTTGTGGGCTACATTTTACACGCGTGCTTGGACTAGTCCTATTATTTGCAGCATATTTCTTTAAAAGCGTAACAAGCAACATTAACAACAAACCATTGTACATTGTGCATACAGAGCTACTGTACTTTTTAAGAAATGATAAAAAATAAAAACGTCTTCTGTTTCTATGGAAATTGTTTCAGCTGCTGAATAGTCATTTGACTCTAATAATTAGAGCAATGATTTTTGTGTATTTTTCTTTGTATATGTTTTTTACCAAAGCAATAATTGGCGAATGAAGCTAAACATGGTATGAATGGCAAAGCCAATACGCTGTGCATGACTTGAATTAATTTTAAAACAACACCGATGTGTGAGGCTGAAAAAGTTTGATTGCATGAACACAAATGAGTGTATTTGATGTTGTTGATTTAATGCGAATTTTTTGCAATCGCACAAAGCCGTTCTCTGTTCAGTACGCCTAAAACCTTGCAAAATAATGCTTACAGAATAAAATTTAATACTTCACAGTGTTATATTACTAAAAATCACACTAATAAATTTCGTGATGATCGGTCCATAATTTACTATAGTCCTTATATAAAGCCCACTCTGGTAAAATAATTAAATACGTCTTAAACCGTAGCAGATATACATAGATATTGCGGTAAACAAATGTTATGCCATTTTGTGAAATACAGTCCATAATAACCCTTAGATTCATTTAAAGCAGCCTTCTGAAATTCACTGCAAACGCTAAAACTAATTTCTCCACTGTATTGAAATGTATGTCTTTTAATATTAGAAATCACTCTGCAGAGTTTTGGGATGATTGTTTCATAGCTTACCATGGCTCCAATATAAATTATTCTCCTGAAAATCATTTAAATTCGGCTTAAACTGTTACGAGTCATTACATTTTACTCAAGCTAGTAAAAATTGCTAAAAAAAAAAAAAAAATGTCATAAAACTTTCTGATTGTTAGTCAATTATTTAATATATTTCTAAAACGCAACCAATTTTAATGCAGATGTCTGTTTTTATAAAGATAAGTTAATAATAAATAGACATCATATAGATATTACTCTTAAAACATTCGAACTGTCGTTGGAGGGTATCAAAGATTCGGCCCATCCGAATATAGCACTCTAACTTGTTTATTAATAACATACTTAATATAAAGGAACAATTTATATCATGCCCAAAGATATTCCAATTTACATACATATGTTTATCCAAAAATGCGATAAAAGTAACGTTCAAAATCTATGTACATAAATGGATCTCGTTCCATACCAATTTCCAAGGCATTTTTAAAAGTACTTTAAGTATTTAACAGAAAAAAACTTACAAGAAAGGAAAAGGATGTTCTTTTTAAAATTTTCAAATATATTTGCTTACAACTAAAACAATTTTTATATGATGATATTTATATCAAAGTACACTGAAAGAAAAATGCTTCATATATTTAATGAATCATTTTCATAAAAAAAACTTTCCTTGGGTAAATGAAAACGTTCATTGTCTAAATGGAATTTCATAGTTATAATGAAGTATTTTCGTTAAAATCGCTTCATTGGATTTCGTAATTACGTTAAAAATTTTCATTGGATATATGAAAACTTAAGTTTGTCCAAGTTAAAAAAAAATTTTTAATTGGGAACATAAAAAAACAATAAACAAACATAACTATATTCATAAATTAATACAAAATTATAGTTTCCTTAAAAAAATGTTTAATTGTTAATTAAAAAATGTAAGATTTAATAATTTCATACATCGAATGTTACATGTATGCCACTAAATTTATGAAATCAAAAAATTTTTTTATAAAAGCAACATATTTCAATAATTGCTTTCATAAATTTAAATTTTCATTATGACAATAAAAATGTCGTTATAGTAATGAAACTAAAACATTCAATCCACTTTCAATCAACGTTGTTATTGTTATTATGGACAATTTAATCTCATATTTACGCTCTTAATTGAGTAAAACACATAGTTTTTTTAATACAAAAACTACACTGCCCCGGTAGACTAGCTGGTAGCGAGCTGGTCTATCAGCACCGAGGTTGAGGGATCGATCGAATCCCGCCAGAGACAGAAAAAAAATTAAAAATAAAATAAAGTAAAATAAAAAAAAGAAAAGATAAAAAAAATAATTAAAAAAAATAAAAAAATTAAATAATTAAAAAAAAAAAAAAAAAATTTTACTTTATTTAAAGTATTCATCCAATGAATAATATTCATAGATCTAATGTAATGTTTCATTAAATCCTTTTAATGAAACAGGTTTCATCGATCCATCGAAGCGCTGCATAGGTTCCTTTTTTATGCAATTTTTCATGGGATTAATGTCAAAATTCATTGGTATTGCGAAGAAAATTCTTTCAGTGTAGCAAATTCTGTAAATCGTAAGCGACACAAAGTAATAGATTAAAGAACAAAAAAGAGAATTTTTCTGGATTTTGTAAACGGTTAGTCCGATTAAAATAAAATGCCAGATGCTTATTAATTACCAGTTTAAATAAAGGTTTAGTGACATATCAGGAGGGCCACCAGAGGTTGCGCAATTAGGGCACCTTAAGTATTTCAAAATAAAAACAATCCAGAATTCTTAATTATAGACCAGAAATATTATCAGTAGAATGCACTGGTCCATTTATACACGTATTGGACACTATAATTTTTGATTTTCGGATAGATATAAAGATAATTAAAAAAAATGTTCGCCAGTAAAATTCGTGTTTTTGGGCTTACGATTATTTCGCAAAAACAGTAGAGTTTGAACTTTTTTGTTACTTATGGCATTTTTGACTTTAGGTGACGATAGTTCGACAGTTTTTGGTTTCGACTGCAGCTTTTTAAACCCTAAAAAAATACATAGTTAATATAAGTCTACTTAAAGCAGCAGCAAAAAAAAAAAGAAGAGTTTTTGTGGTTAATACCTATTGAGAAAATATTGAATAAACATCCCAAATAAAAATTGAGCTTCAAACGAAGCAGGTTTGTAAGGGAGAAATGTAAAGGTAGAACTACATAACACGCGTTAGTGCGCGCGCGCTCTGTCGCCTTCTGTCAAAAAAAGTTAAACTAGTGTATTTTCATAGAAAAAGCTACATGCAAAATATTTTGACGCCAGAAAGTTGGTTAACTTTGAACTTTTTGACGCGTTGTGTATTTTTGACAAGTAATCAGCTGACAATAAAAAGAATAATTTAACAAATTTGTGAATCATGGAAGAAAAACTTATTGAAGAGCTTAAAAAACATTCAATATTTATATAAAAAGAATAAATTCAATAAAATAACAAAATCTTGATATACTTTCGAACACGTTTTTAATGCACAAATAAAAAACAGCTGACAGGAATGGCTTTTGTAACGCGTGTTGTGTAACTTGCAACGCACGATACTCGTCGACGAACTAACACGTGTTATGTACTTCCACCTTAAGAGTTTAGCTCTCCAGGCATGAATTTTATATGGTGAGTTCCCACTTTGAAGCAATATATTCTTGACACCCTATACACTTCATCGTCAAGACATTCCTCATTCCTTTTTTGGAACGAAATAAAAGTTTAAAAACCACAAACAAAAATTAAAATTAAAAAATATTAGAAAACATTCAAGAGTCTCAAAATTCTAAATAAAAAACAATGATAAATTTTAAGTAAAACTCGTTTTGAAAAATCACCAAGTTTATAAATATTTAATATGCAGGGAAACCAGAAATATGCAATTGCATGGTTTTCCTTGTGCGACTAATGAAGGCAGAAACAATATATTTATCCGTTTAAGAGCTTTTTATGAATTTTGGCATCGATTTGTTAGTGCATATTTTTGCATATTTTACCGTTTGCAGCATTTTTTGGCATATTTTAGTTAAAAGAGCCTTTTTGCAGCATTTTTTAGGTTTATAGCGCATATTTTGCCTTTTTAATGCATATTTTGATACATATTAAATTTTTTTAGATGCCTACAATAGCTTTCTCAGCAAATAAAAAATTTTTTTCGAAAATCTGTTACTTCAATTTCGACATCTACATTTAATTTTTACTCTAAAATTGTAAGACAAAGCAGGTTGTCATTAAGGATAAACGTTATGCGATTTGTATTTAAGCCAATCTTTTAGTATTCCGATCGACTCAGAATCACTTTTTAAAGTGATCTAACTATGTCAATCCATCCGCCTGGCTAGTTGTCTGTCCATGTTAGCCTTGTGCGCAGAGTACAAGTTCAAATTTTGTAGATAATTTGATCAAATATGGACGAAGTCTATGCAAATGGTGAGAATCGGTCTATAATTTCACATCCAAATTAGACTCTTTGTGTCCGCAAGCTATCTAATTACGATGGTATTTAAATGAAATTCGTGCCAAAAATTTGCTCAAAGCTCCCATCCTTAACTAGCTTTAAATTCCTTTTAAATATCAAAATTTGTTAACAATTTAGCGACCGTACCTAAAATCCCTTTAAGACAAAAACCCACATGGATGTTAATATCTAGATAATATTCGGCGCAAACTTCTCTTTTATGAATTTTAACCTTTTTTAGGTTTTTTTTTTAATTTAATTATTAAATTGTTGAATATTGTGTCTTCAAATGAGCAATTTTTAATTTTTGGGGCATATTTTTAAAATTTTTCAGGGCATATTTTCCAGTTTTACTGCATATTTAATGCGCATAAAACGTGTTTTTTAGAGCATATTTCTGGTTTTCCTGCAATTATAGTAATAATTGACCAAACTGTAGGGTATCATATATTTGACCTGGCCCGGCCCTTTTATAAAGTTACCAAAAAAAAAACTCAAATCCAAGATTATTTATTTCAAATGATTTTGTTTAGGCATTTTAGAAACGTTACCTTTCTTTGTCTGTGTTCATACGGCTCTTGTCTTATTGACAAGATTGCTACGTTATAGGCGAGTGGGACGAGGGGAAAAGAAACGAGTACACAGATGCATGTACTGTCTTTACGTTTTCCTTTTTCATTCGTTGTTTAACTTTGTTATTGTTTTCAATACCAAACAAGTTAGAGTGCTATATTCGGCTGTGCCGAATCTTTGATACCCTCCACCGACAGTTCGAATGTTTAAGGAATAATATCTGTATGATGTTATTATTATCTTAAAATGTGACGATTTGTTTTTAGTTATGGTTTTGGGCGACTAAAGTATTTTCCGGTAGTAGGGTTTATATGGGGCCTAGGATAAATTATGGGCTGATCATCACGAAATTTCACAACGTCATTTCTAGTCCTTTTAAACTGTGACGTACCAATTTCTGTTATGATATCATTATTAATTATGGTTTTAGGTGTACTAAACTGTTTTCCGGGAGTAGGGTTTCTATGGGGCCTGGGGTAAATTATGTTTTGATCTTCACGAAATTTCACGGTATCATTTATAGTCCTATAAAACTGTGACGAGCCAAAATTTGTTATAATTGCATTATTTTTTACGGTTTTAGGCGTACTAAACTGTTTTCCGGGAGTAGTGTTTATATGGGGCTTAGGGTAAATTATGGACGGATTTTCACGAAATTTAACAGCGTGATTTCCAGTCAAATAAAACAAATTTTTGCAAAATCTAATCTCATTCCGTGCCTTGTTCCAGCATTTATGTTATTTTTTGTAACAAAATTATCAACTTTTTTAAGGTGGTGGTTCCACATTTTGATTCATAGCTGGTCCTACTGAACCGATTTTGCTGGATTTCAATCCCAAACTGCTTAGGATAACTACAAGCAATTTGGCACCAAGTTTGTTCATTTCTTTTGAGTTGTTCGAAAGTGAGCGTGTTTTCAACAGACGGACAGACGGACATGGCTAAATCGGCTTAGAATTACTGAAGGACCCAGAATATATATACTTTATGGGGTCTGAGATGAATAATAAAAACGTTTCACACGAAATGACAAACTTAATATACCCTCTTCACAACTAATTGTGGTGGAAGGTATAAAAAGCACATGTATATAAACAATTTTTGGTAGCCAACGATAAATACAAGGCAATTTATTTCTTTAAAAATAAGTTGTAACATCAATTTTTTTTTTGGAAGTAGTGTAAAAATTAATAAGCTAAGACAAAAAAATTTTAAAAAAATTTTAATAAAATTTCTAGTTCAGTTCAATAAAAATAATTTAATGAAGATTAAATTTGATGAACTCAAACCTAACTAAAAATATCAAAAATTATAAATTAACAGTCAAGCTAAAAATCACAATAGTTATTAACAAAATCTTTTTTATTAAATTTTTCTAACTTTAAGAACATGTAAAAGTGCTATTTATATTCGGCTCAGCTGAATCGAATATACCCTTTAGCATAGTATTGAAAAGTCAATTGTTTCCTAACGGGGATTTGGATTTAATATTTATGAAATATTAGCACCAAATGCAGTCTCCATGCGCTCATACGATATGCCAAAACCATTATTGTGGAAAAAAAGTAGTTATTCGTCTATAACTCAGTCATTTATAAACCGATTTCGTTAATTTTCGCTACTCGTATTTTACTTAATTAATTAAGGGTTAAAGTGAAAAAAATAAAGTCAAGTTTTTTTTACTCCTTTCTAAGCTATTTGTGGACTGATCTAACTAAATTTCAATAGCAATATACATATGCCGCACTTGGAGTGATATAAATATGTAACAATCTAGTCCCTTCATATCTGGGGCCTTCGGAAAACACATTTCAACATACTCACAGACGGACATCTCGACGGATATATGTAAATCCATTATATCAATATCACTACTTTATTCTATCAATATTGAATTACAAACGGAATGACAAACTTGTAATTCTCTTTCCACATGTGGTGAACAGCGTTGCCGTTTTGGTTACTTTTTCTTCCAATGTGTACTTGTGTACTTTTTTCCATTTTGGTTACTTTTTTGCAAATATAACATTTAAATCAATTCTTTTTTTATCTACTTAATTTCTACAATTGATAGTCTGTTAACCATATAAGGTACTTATATACTTTGAGATGGCCATTATCTGCTACTCGTAATGCTTCATAGGTCTAACTGAAACACTTTTCTAGATAAACGATAAGGTCAAAGCCCTATCCGATCCCATTCCGTTTGAAATGATTATATTTCCACCGGACAAAAAGATCAATTTTGCACTTTGAATTTTACTTGTAAGAGCTCCTTATAAAAAAGGTTGAAAACTCTAGCTCAAAAAGTTTTTTAAGTCGACGAAAATAAGTGTTACCTTTGTATAAGAGGTGCCACTTCCACTTAAAATTGAGAAAAATTATATAGTATATTCTTCTTTCCAGACCATTGGTAATATGCTGTCAAAACTTTAAAAAAAAAATGGTCCAACGGTTTATGAGCCTACAAGATTCAAACAAACACAATTTCTTGTTTAGACTCACAATTTTTGAAACTGAAGCTGTATTTTTAAACTTAAGTGCGAATAAAATACATATGTAGTACTTTTGATACAAAATAATTTTGGTTACTTTTTTACGCTTTTGGTTACTTTATTTTTACATTTTGGTTACAAATTTTTTTTGGTCGTGGTAACGCTGGTGGTGAAGGGTATAAAATAGCCGTTCTTGATGTTGTCACTTAACACTTCTCTTAATTGCACACAATCATACAAACACAAAATATATTTTGTTCCTTACTCACTCACACTCATTTTTATATCTCACGCTCACGAGCACGCACTGGCAACAAAATCAAATACATAGTTTTAATTAAATTTAATGCTTATACCTATCTCACATTTTATCAAAATGAAAATTATTTAAGCAATCTATTTTATCACTTGTTCTTTATTTATTATTATGTATTATAGGTACCTATTTAATAATAGTTTTGTTTGTTGTTATTTATTGTTATAATATTGAGATAACTTACATTTTTTAACTGGTTTATGTAAGAAAATGTTTTATTATCAAAAATTCTTCATTAATTCACAAAAATTCTTTAAAACGTTTAAGTAAACAAAACTTTTAATACTTTTTTTTAAATTTGCTGTTTGTTATTTGTTTTGTTAATTCCTGTTATTTAATAAATTAAATGTTATTCTTTTAATGTAATAAATTAAATTTTATTCTTTTAATGTAATAAATTGAATTCAATTGTTCTTATTCTAATTAATAAATTGTTTTTAAGACAATAACAACAAAAGCAAACACTCCAATTAAACAAACTTCTTCTTAGACATTTACTGTAATACTAAATCACTATATTACTTTCGACTTTATTTACTGTCTGCTTAATACACAACAAATACAGCCGCCATTCGAACAAGTGATACCAGGGATGGAAATTTCAGTACTATGATATTTATTAAGTTATTAAAAGGGTCTTACAACATTAAACTACTTTTAGAGCAGATGCGACAAACTCTCCACATTGAAAAATAACCTATATTTAGAAAATTAATTTAAAAAAAAATCGATCAAAAAGTTGATTTTGAATTTTTTGCAACTGAAGCCTTTTTTGAAATGATACAACGAAAGCAAACCTTTTTTAATTTAAGGTATGTTTCGTAATTTTTTTTTTTTTTTGTTAAATTATAAATTTAAAAAATTTATTCCCGTAAATAACTTTGATAAAAAAGTAAGATTTTTATTCTAAAAAAACCACTAAAGAACGACTTACAAACATACATATATTTGGCATTATTATGAGTGTCGGCATAGTAGAAAACCAGGCGTTTATAACTGATATTATCAGGCCTGTCGCAGAAATCAATTCCGATCGAAAGTGATTTCGTTTTATGTGAAGCAAAATACGAAACCACATTCACTTTCGATCGGAATTGATTTCTGTGACAGGCCTGTAAAATTGTTAAAAGCGACATAAATACGACAAATTTCCTATGTTTTTAGAAATAACGGTTGTCGTAAACAAAAAATAACAAGTCAAACGTCCATTTTTACCAAGTTCAGTTATAATTTTCTATCAGTTATAACTGTCAAAATATATTGTTAACTGGAAGTTAGAGTAATAGTTGGTTTTAACTGAGCTTGGTGAAATCGACAGTTATTACGTTTGAAGCCGTTTGAAATTTTTTCGATATCATTTAATTCCCCTATTACGGTTTGCAATTCAACTCTTTGATTAAAATTTTGCGCTTTTTGTATTATGTTTTACAATTCTGTTATATTGCGGTTAACAAAAACATCAAAAAATTACAACTCTTCGCTAGCTGTTGTTGTTGTTGGTTTTTATTATTTTTTTTTTTTTTTTTGTGATAATCTCATAACATAGGTTTAAAAATTTTTTTAAAGGTACGTTTGTCAAATTTTAGGTGTATATAAAAAGACAGTAGAAGTTCATGAACCTGTTTAATTTTATGTAATTAATGCATAGGCGATAAAAAAAAAATACCAATTTTGTGCCTTAATTTAATTCAGTATACAATTTAACTTAAAATTTACGAAATATCTTTTTTTTTGCAAGAAAATATATATACAGTGGTTAAATCTACCCACTGTAAAAATCTTATATCCTTTTCTCTCCTCTTACGCCAAAAACAAACTACAGTTGTGATACAAGAGTAGATTCTTTAGAACTGACTAAAGAGAAATATTTGATCTATCCCCAACCAAACATCATTTAACATTTCAGTTATTACAGTATTCTTTAATTTTTTTAGTAATTAAGTTTAGTAGGTCAACAAAAAGTATTCAAACAAAAGATAAAAGTAGATCAATCAAATATTTGTTAAATGTAAACATACCTTAAAGGGAAATATTTTGGGCTGTGTCTGTGTTTATGTCATAACGGTTTACTCTAATGATGTTTATTTGCAACTTAAAAAAACTTGTTAGGGCCCAACTATTACACAGCGTTTACATTTGACAGTACTGGCAAGACAGTAAGAAAATACATATTAGTTGCCAAAAACACTAATAACTATCACTTTTTAAAATATGTCAAACTTGAATGTTGCAGCGCAAGTCCAGCTAAAAGTATTTTGTATAAACTGAACAAATTTAAAAAAAGCTTAAAATAACCATATTGTGTGAACAAATATAAAACTTAACTAAAATATAAAAAATCAAAGCAAAATATGTTTAATTTTTTGTTTTAAATTTTGATTTTTTCCCTTTTGCTAACAAAACTTTAGATTACTGTTAGCAAATGTCAAATCACTGTCCAATTTTACTGTCTGCAAAATTTGCTAGACAGTAGACAAGACAGTTGGAAAAGTGTGCATGTATAAGTGTAAAGGTTTGCATGTATTGCTACTGTCTTGCCAGTACTGGCAAATGTAAACGCCAGGTTATATGCATGAGCTTGCCTAAGCTACTGTTAAAAATTAACAAAAATTCATTAAAAAAAACAAAATCATCAAATCAAATCAATGTGCGATTAGTTTCGTACTTTGCTTAAGTAAATGACAGTTGCATAAAACTAAAAAAAAAGTTTTCTTAAGTTCAATACGGTTTCACACATAAGTTGGGCCTTTAGTTTTCGGTAATCATTGAAAAAATATGCAAAACCACTACTGTTGTCTTATCGCTCGCATTTCTTGACGAACGAGGAGTTTTAAAATTCTCAAGATCACGCTCGCTTAAGGGTACTTTTCACAAGTCTTACGAATTTTGAGGACAGTAATCTACATTTTTAGCAAAAATTTAAAAATTTTTGTTTTCTTTTTTTTAACAAAAACAAAAAATGGAAAATTTGAACTTTTTTTAATGTATTTTACTTGTAGATTTGCAATTTGGGGTTTTGAGAAACAGGGCCCAGGAAGCATTTTCTTCAAAGTACGTAAGACATGTAAGCCTTTACTAATAAAATTTTTGTTATCACAAACGATCTCTCACAAATCATTTCTAAAAAAATTATTTTTGAATGAAAATTTTAAGTTTTAACGAAAGATTTTGTAAATGTGTGAAAAATCGTGCGTGATTTTAAAATTTTCATGCTTTATGAAATATTATTACAATCACACTCACTCTCTCACAATCACTGACAATAAAATTTCAGGTCACGTGCACACCTGTAGTCTTAACTAAACACGTTTTCAAATATCTTGATTAAAGTAAGCGAAACAAAATAGAAAATAAGTGCATTTATAGTTTACATCTCTGATATACAACCTAACAAAATATCACAATGCAACAAGTTTGATAATGTTAGCAGTTTGATGCAACAAATTACAAAAAGTAATGGAAAGCAAATTAATTACAATTTATTAAATACCTACATATCGTTACCTAAAACGCAAAAGGCCCTATCTAACATTTTGGAAATTTTACAAGAAAAAAAAACTATTTAAAATGATAAATTGCCTTAAGCTGTTTATAATTTATTTTTCTTGCTTTGACACTGTGGCATATTATACAAACTGTTTGTGAGGTCTTAATGTGCTCATCATATAACCTTTTGGAGATAGGGCCGTTGGTTTTTTTGTTAATAAAATTGGACATTTGTGTTGATGCAAGAATAAAAAAGTGAATTTTTTGTTCTTGGTATATTGGGACCCTTTGCATATTAATGAATCTTTGGAATAGAAATTCATACGTAATAACTTTCGTAAAGCCGGAATGTCATAATGTCCATAGACATTATGTACCTAATAGTTTTTAAATTTTATATTAATTTTGCAATAACATTGAAAAAGCAATTGTTGCCTTTCCAATATGGTCCGATTTGGATTATTTTCAATATTTACTGTACCAAAACCATGATTTCTAAAAGAGGAAGATAATTGTTCTTGTATATAACTAGGTCATTTATTGGCCGTTTTAGTTATTTTCACTACCAGTATTTTACTAAGTTTATATTTTGTGAAAGTTAAAAAACCGGTCAAATAATAACACTGTGCAAGAAATGGACACTTTTTTGTGAGACAAGCCGGGCACATGGCAATTAAACATAATTCGGGTACGCTGAATCCAGTGGTGCTCTCGGTTTTTTAGATTGGCTCTGGTTTTCGAGATATACCGTTATTTCGAAAATGGAAGAGGTTGCACAACATATATTCGCGTAACTCAAAAAAGGTTTAGTTTATTGAAACTACTAAAAAATTACTGGATTCAGCGTACCCGAATTATATTAAATCGCCATGTGCCTGGCTTGTCTGTTTTTTCAACTGTTTGTTTTTTTTTCAAATGTGTGAAAAATCGTGCGTGATTTTAAAATTTTCATGCTTTATGAAATATTATTACAATAACACTCGCTCTCTCACAATCACGATAAAATCGCGCGTGAAAATAAAATTTCAGTTCACGTACACACCTGTAGTCTTAACTATACTTTGTTTAACATGTATTAAATTGATTAAAGACTGAAACACGTTTCCAAATATTTTAATTAAAATAAGCGAAACAAAACAGGAAATAAGTGCATTTATAGTTTACATCTCTGATATACAACCTAACAAAATATCACAATGCAACAAGTTTGAAAATGTTAGCAGTTTGATGCAACAAATTACTAAAAGTAATGGAAAGTAGTGCTGCGATACTATCGATATTTTCTACTATCAATATTTATCGAGTTCAGATTTCACTATCGATATATCGATATTACTATCGTATGAATTTTTATACTTGTGCAGGAAAACTTTAATTATTTTTTTATAAGGTCCGTTGTTTTTATCACTTTATTAAATGTATGAGACGTTTGTATATACGCACGTTATTTTAACCCTGCCGTCAAATGAGTAGTTAACTACAAAAAAAAGCCAAATTTTAGTTAGCTTGTATAGACTAACTTAAAGCCAACTACTAAGCAATGGAAAATTTACATTAACCAAAGTGTATACAAACACTGTGTATTTTAATTAGAGAGAGCCAAGTCGATTGGCAAACAAACGGCTCCAAGAACCACAAAAGATTTAATTATTTTGGGCCATTATTACAATATACGAAGTAGAAATTGGTAATCGGTAATGGCCAGGTTATAGTATAATTAAAAAATTAAATAAAATAACTAAATGCAATTTTAATAAAATAGTTAATTTAAAAAAACCAACTTAAAGCTAACTTAAAGTAGTAAGTTTATAGCTAGCTACAAAAAGTTAACTTTAAGTTAAGTTAAAGTTAACTGAAAGTAATGCAGAGTCGAACAATTGAATACTTCCTAGGACATCGCAATGTTAAAATAGTTAGTTAATTCCATATAAAAGTAATGCAAGTGTCAACCACCACTACTTGAGAAATAGTTAGCTTTCAGTTAATTTAAAGTTAACTGAATGTCCAACAGGGAAGTAACAGGCAGGGTTACCGTTGGAAATTTTCGAAAAGAGTCACAAAAAGGGGATTTTCCAGAAAAAGAGGTCAAAAAAAGGGTATTTCAATTAACAAAGGCTCAAGTTTTTTATAAGTAGTGTTTCCCATTTTAAAGAAAATAATAAGACCAAGTTTTTTATATACGAACAAAAAATATTTGTTTCAGGTAGGAAATGCTGACAAAAAGTTTGTTCTTCATAATTATAGCTAATTTTTTAATGCTTTTTATGTTATATTCCGACGTTTTCTTTTTTTTTACCGATTTCAAATAAATTTTATGGTTTGTTTCCAATTTTGCAATTCTTCCCGAATTTAAGCCATATTCGCGATATAAGCGATTTTTTTCCTGTAAGTTTTCTAATTCCTTAAAGCTTTTACGATTCTTAATAAAAATAAGGCTTTGCTATCATACCGCTGCTACCAAATTTTTAGGAATGATCGCTAATTTGGCAATTTTTACCGAACTTTTTCCATTCCTTTTAGGTTAAGGGACTTATAACCAATTTTATCGCTTGTTTAAAATATAAAAAATTTTCGCTAAAAGTTGTAAACTTTGAATCGTCGCCGTTTTAAAAATGGGCTCATATATAAACCGAAGTTACTTAATTTACAGGGCACTTTCAACACTGTCGATTTATACGCGGCAATAGTTCAATGCCCAATGCGATAAGAAAGGGTGAATTTTTAAGAAACGAACACTAAATCGCATTTTTAAATAAAATTTCACATTTTTTTGTTGACACCCAGTAAAAACTTCGCTTACTTTTTCAAAACTCATTATCTAGTAGCTTTCTTCTATAACTACATGTATAACAAACTTCTATAACTACTTTTTTCTGGATGTATTTAAGTAAAAAAATGATGACTTACTTTTAAATGCGTTCATTTTGGGACATGCCTTGTAAAATTCATTGGTTCTTTCGGTAGAGTTGTAAGTAGTGCCTTCATAATTTTCTGATTACTAAACACATTATTTTGTAGGCGAAGTTTTTACTGGGCAAGAAAATAATTGATTCAATTAATAAAAAAAATATATATAAAATAACAACCCAGTAAAAACTTCGCCTACAAAATAATGTGTTGAGTAATCAGAAAAACGTGAAGGCACTACTTACAATTATACTGAAACAACCAATGAATTTTACAAGGGATGTCCCAAAATGAAAGCATTTTAAAGTAAGTCATTATTTTTTTTTTTACTTAAATACATCCAGAAAAAAGTAGTTATAGAAGTTGTTATAGACAGAGTTATATCTATTCAGTTTGAAACAGGCGAAGTTTTTACTGGGAAATACGTATGTATGAATATCAGTTACTTTTGCTATTAGATAAATTGTACTTTAATTTGTACTTTTCTATAGAAAATCTAATTTAGAAGTCGTTAAAATGCTTTAACACAAACTTTTTACGAATACTAACTACTTTTTAGGAATGTGCGTGCTATATTTTGTTATAAAAACTTCACTTGAGTTACATTCATCCATCTCCGCTTTAAACAAATTGTGAGAAGAAAGCATAGAATTGTAAGTTTCTACTTTGAGTATGTTACAAAGTTTAGTTTTAAACAAAATGTGAGGGTCAAAAAGTGGCACAAAATAGTTAAAAATGATACAAAAGGGTAAATCAAAACAAGGATCAGAAAGGGTGTTAAGACCATCGAAAAAGGGTCAAATTGATACTTTAGTATCACAACGGTAAAGCTGGTAACAGGGACTATGAGATATTCCATTGCAACTTTAAATAGTTTTCTAAATTCTAAACCCAAAAAGTTTATCAATCTAGTGGACTTATCCTCTAATGGTCGTTCATTGTTTTGTCCTATGCTTGCAATTGCATTTGGATTTGCAATTTTTTTTGCAACATTACAAAAATATTTGACATTTCAGTCCCTATATAAACATGTACAAATTTTGACTTAAAGGCCTTTAATTAGCAGTAAAAAGCACTGCTGAGCAATCCATATCACTTGCCATTCTTGTTGTTTGTATTCATTGCTGTAATTCAGCGCGAATTAATAATAGCAATTCAAAATTTGCGGCAAAAAACTGTGTGTGTGTATAGCTGCTATTAGATGTCTTAATAGCTGTATGTTAAAAAATAAAAATATCGATATTTATATTTTTCCTATCGATATTTTCGATATTTTAAGACTGTCGATAATATCGATAGTCTATCGATAGTTTCCCAGCACTAATGGAAAGCATAATAATTACAATTTATTAAAATACTCATACCGTTACCTAAAACGCAAAAGGACCTATCCAATATTTTGGAGAAGAAAAAAACTATTTTAAATTATAAGTTGATAAGTTGCGTTAACTGTTTATAATTTATTTTTCTTGCTTTGACACTGTGGCATATTATGCAAACTGTTAGTTAGGGGTTTATATATCATATAATCTTTTGGAGATAGCGCCGTTGGTTTTTGTTAATAAAAATTGGACATTTGTGTTGATACAGGACTGAAAAAATCGATTTTTAATTCTTGGTATCTTTGCAAATAAATGATTCTTTGGAATAGATATGCATACGTTATAACTTTCGTAAAGCCGGAATGTCATAATGTCCATAGACATTTTGTACCTAATAGTTTTTAAATTTTATATTAATTTTGCAATAATATTGAAAAGCCAATTGTTGCCTATCTAATATGGTCCAATTTGGATTATTTTCAATATTTACTGTACCAAAACCATGATTTCTGAAAGAGAAAGGTAATTTTTCTTGTATTGACCGTTTTTGTTATTTTTACTACCAGAATTTTACTAAGTTTTTATTTTGTGAAAGTTAAAAAACCGGGTAGAACCGGTCAAATACTAACCGTTCCCTATCATTCACTCACGGCCCTGCGCCTATAATATTATGTTTCTAAGTTCAATATTATAGATATTTAAATAAAACTCCCGTATTTTCCCCTTTTTGTTATTTTTTCCCCTGTCAATGAGAAAACCTAAAAACATTATAGATATGGTATCACGGTTGATAAAGTTGGTACAATTGTACTTTTTTTAGTAATATTCAAGACTTAAAAGTGCACCGGTACCCCTGTTGCCCAATTTTTTAAACCTATTGCACTATCCAATGAATAAAAGCGGAGTTTAGTGTTTGGTGCAAATGATCTTGTGAATATGCAAAATTTCACAGACTTGTCCATAATCTAACGGAAACTCGGTTTTTTGTTGTTGGATTTAAAAAAAGAGCTATGATATTTTGAATTTGCTCTTTTGCAAGTTTATTGCACTTGTTCATTGGGCGATTGCATACTCTACATTCTAAATTTAGTATCAGCGGCAGCATATAAGCGTGCATTTTCTGATGGTATTGACAAGTTTTCAAAAGATATAGGAAACCACTTCTGCAAAAGTTCTGGTAGAAAAGAACGAACCTATATATTTTGAAATATTCGTCAACAAGATGGTTGTCACGTCAAGAAGTAATTAACAGAATTTTAAAACAGTGGGAGCCACCCCGAATGATATTGAAATAGATTTTACAAGCACTAAATTAAATTTAATTATATCTGGACTTTCTACTCCAGCTTATAAAATGTCTTTACTCTTTCTTCAGTAAATATTAAAAATTGTAAATACAATAAGTTTGGAAATCCGAAGATTCTCATATGCACATGTTTTTAGAACGCTAAAAAATTTTATCTTTTTAAAATTTGAGATTGCGTTTTGAGAAATATTCGTCCATTTTCACAACAATTTCGTCAATTTTCCACAAAAAAAGACGATAAATTCTAAAAAAAATTAAAGGATTTCTCGAACCTTAACACCTCATTATACAGGTTTGGCTAGAGCATTCTAAATAATTTGGAAAACTACCCATTTTGAAAAATCTGGGAGCTCGAAATTCATTTTTGCCCTATGGTTTCTTTGGCAAAGTTTCTTGGAATGACTTATAGAACAAGAATTGCGATGTGCTTTTGACCCACCCTATTATTATATATAATTAATGAACATGTATGTGCTTATGGGATTGCTATCTATACTTTGCATGTACAAATGAATTTTGAGTACTTTTTATTTCTTTTTTTAATTTTTTTTTTTATGAAAATACAATAAAAAATATTATAAAAAAATTTAGTACTTTGGGGTCAAATAAGTACGATTTTAAAAATCCCTGGTGTATAATTTCTGGGCACTTTAAGGTTTCTTACCACTTCCTTCAGAAACTTTATTTTTTAAAAAGAAAGTTATTTTCTTTTAGTCGAATTAGCGTTTTCTTTACTAATTGCTGCATCCAAACTTTTCTGATATGTTAATTTTATGATATTTTTTTTTTTAAATCGGTACAAAGCCTTTATTAACATTTAATCAACTTTCTTGATTTTTTTCTTTTTTTAATTTAATTACCATTTAACGCCTGTTGTTGTGCCAACACTGTCAGTATTTTAATTTATAATTTGTAAATATATAAAAGCATATTTATTTAAAAATTTGTTTAAATACCTGTTAAAACGCAGGTCGTAACTTTCGGCGTTTCAGGTGTTAAATATTTTTATTTATTTGTACAGTTATATCATAAATTCATAATTTATCACTTTAATTAAGATCTGGCAGCACTATGTTTTTAGTAAACAAACAAAAAATGACAATTAATTCTATGTAGTTTGTGTTACAGTCAAAAAAACTGGGACTAGTAGTGTGTATTTATTAATTATTACTTATAACCTCTAATATTTTTCAGATTTCTTTATTATCATATTAATATTGTAACAAACAATTTGTTAACTTTAGGTAAGTAGACTGTGTTTTTATTTGCAATTATTTTTCATGCTAAAATCTTTACGAGAAATTGTAAACAAGAATGTGTTTGACATTTGGAAAAACGTGTGTGTGTTTAGTAAATTTTATAAAGGTAAGTGCTGATTCCCACGCTTCAGGTTTTAGTTGTTGAGTCTATATTTTTTTACGCTGCGTTTACACATGCAAGTATTGACAGGCAACTGTTGTATACATATTTATTTATTGAAGAGTTCATTTTGTAATAAAAAGCCCAGAGGCCAAAAATATATTACATAACAATAAAGTCTAACTAGTGCTAAAAATACATACATAATATTCAAAACTTATCAACTAAATAACCTAGCATTTTATTCCCAACCATAAAAAAGTGTAAGTTAAAAAACAGTACAAAATAGTAATCTTAGCCAGTAAAAAAGGCAGCAACCGCAATACAATACAGCGAAGAATCAAATTTAGATATATACAATGTACATATTATCAACGAAAAACATTTTGAAACAGTCGAATCTCATGTCATTTGCTTTTTTGTTTACACATGCCACTGTTAGTTTATTTTCAAAATGTTGTGAAGCGTTAACTTTAGAACATTTGCTTCTCAAATTAAAAAAAGAACTAGAAAACAAAATAGAGAGTATGTTCGTAAATTCATCACTGCGCTTCATCAGTGATTTCAAATATATATATATATATATATATATATATATCAGTAAAGTAGATGTGGACCAACAAATTGTCAAATACTTTACAAAAACAATAGTCAATAATTTTAACAAAAATCAAGCGTGCCGCTGAACGCGATGAAATAAAAAATTGTTTAGCCAATTTTTATTTAATTATGGTCAATATCTTACTTATTTTAATTTAAAATTATTAAAAACTTCAACAAAATACAAAACGTGGACTTTTTGTAAACATTAACAAAACTTTCACATAAACCTAGACAAACAATGCAAGAGCAAAAAATCGTCATCTGGCGTACTGCTGCCACCTGTTCATTTCACCATGGTTGAAGCGTCAACTTGAGCAAACTTGTTTAGTTCTAAAATTAAAAAAAAGTACCAGAAAACAAAAAAGAGTTACCAAGTTTATCATATGGCACATTTTTGGGGAAATTTTTTCATTTATTTATATTAGCATTATTTTAACGATATTAATGCTCTATAATTAACAAACTTGCTTTTATTAATGCGCGTTTCAAAAAATTAATTATAATAATACTTTATTAAGTTAAAACTTTAATTACAAATTTGACAACAATCCAGTAAATGTGAGTTACAGTATGTAAATATACAGTATGTAAATGATCTTTATTAGATTATTAAAAATAGAAAAACGAGTTTAATACCATTATGGAAAAGTTATTCTAAAGAAAATTTTTAAATGGAATAGGTATACATATGTAAGTGCTGGTGCTAGGTATGGTATATTAGCGTAAAAGCTAAGCGGAAAAAAACCTTCAGCCTTCCGCTTTTGTCAAGGTACATCTGGTAGTCCAGATTCTTACGACGCTAGTCTTAATGTTAGGTTTGCTGCTTTATAAGCGAGAGAGATGAGGGGAAAAGAGCGAGTGCTCAGATTGATGTACTCTTCAAATACGTTTTGTTTTTTCATTCTTAATGTTAAAAACACACGTGTGCGGACTTCATACAAAAAAAAATAACATTTCAGCAACAAGACTTTTATTGTGTGAGCGCTGAAGATAGTTCAAAGAAAAAGAATTAAGGAAATTTCAAAAAGCTATACCTGTAGTGCGATTCACTAACTTTTAACGATCCGACAATCGTAATATTTGTCGACATTTATATTCGCTTGCAGTAACGATAGTGTGATTCTGTAATTTTTTTTAACGATAGTACACAGCTGTTTTTTTTGTAACATCTCTGTCTACAAAATGTTAAAAAAAAAAGAAAAGCACAAAAGAGAATAAAATAAAAACATATGAAATTGTTCTTAACCCCCCTTGTTACACATATTTTTTCATTTAAAATGCACTGAAAAAGGTCTGGCCAGACTCATAAGTAAGACGAAGGGTAAATTTGTGGTTTTATATTTTTTTTTTGTGAATTTTACATTTAGAATTTTATTTTTGTTCTTAATTTGCTTTCTTTTTGCAAATTTTAAATTTATTATTTTGTTTTTGTTCATACATATACATATGAATATATCTTTATATGTATGTAAGCTATTTTAAACATAAAAAACATTTTATCGATAAAATAAACACAAACTAAATTATTGTCGCTAAGATAACGACAAAAAAATTGCTTAAAGTAACAGCTGACTTTAAACGACAGCGAATATCGTTAAAAATTTTACAGAATAGCATATTCGATAAATTTTCGTTATACTTATTTTAACGATTCGATTATCGTTATAAAAGTTAGTGAATCGCACTACTGACGTGTTGAACCAGCACTAACTTGAACCATACAATAAAGAATTGAATACCCATAATTAAAAACATAAATCACAATATCCTTTGTACACTTGCATTCATTTCGGAGGAACGCATGGAAGATGTTGAAAATTTGAAATACGCGTTCACACTTGAAACATCTAACATCTACTATCAATAAAAAATGTCACCATTTCTGAAAAAAAAACTTTTATATTTTTTAAATACTTTTTTTTCTACAAAAGTGCCAACATTTCAAAAGATAACACCAAAATTTATTTCTAATTCATTTCGTTTAATAATTTTTAGCAAAACTAAGCAAAATCTGTGGTTTTCATGGGCAACCGCGTATGTCTATTTTTTCGATTTTGAAATGTTTATGCTATATTGCTTAATTTTAAGCGCTCTTTACATTTTTTAAAAAACTTTTAAAAACAGATAAGCCCATTCCGATGTTTTAACTCAATTACAAAGTTCAAAAGGTGCAATATCTTACCCATAGTTTGATCTAGAATGGTTTTTTCGGCTCTCCTGAAAAATAATTTTTTAAGACATACGCGGTTGCCCATGAAAACCACAGAAATAAGGCTTGCAAAAAAGGAAAATTTGAGAAAAGGTAACGCTGCTTTCAAAGCAACTTCCATTTTGTCAGTGATGCCACAATAATAACAGAATTTATTGCCACTTTTCTAGTGATGACAGCCTTTCAATCAGGGCTGCCAGGTACTTTTTTTCCTTGTCCCCAAAAAATTAAAAAAATATCCCCAAAAATCCCCAAATTAAGAAAAAAACCTTAATAAGTAAATATTTTTCTGTTTGTTTTTTTTCTGACCAAATTTAAAATTTTTTTTTTTTTTTTTAAGTAAAAATAGTAAGAAACATTTTAATTAGAAATCCCCAAAAATCCGCAAATAAAAATTTTTTGTAAAAAAAATTATTTTATTTGTACCCTGAAGGAAAAATAACATAAATTTATAAAGTACCTTTAACACTACCTTTTAACTAAAATGATAATCTTAATAAGGACCTTTTACACCGTATAAGTTGTTGATAAGAGTAAGATAAAAGTTTTGCTACTTTTTTCATATTTTTAATACGAGATAAAGAAAAATAAGCATAAATAATAAAAGGGAAAATATATTAAAAGAGTGTAAAATCCCCAAAAATCCTCGAATTTTTTTTTAAATCCCCAAAAAAATCCCCAATCCCCAAATGACTTTCTTTGTCCTTTTTGCTCGCATAAAATCCCCAACTTTGGGGATAAATCCCCAAGTCTGACGGCCCTGCTTTCAATTTCAACGTTGTAAATTGGGACTAACTTGGTGGGCACACGATCAAGTTTTGCCTTTCAATTCCATTCAATTTGCAATACACTCTCACTTTTTTACTACCACACTCACACTTTTTAAATTGAGCACGAGATGGCTTTCAATTTCACCTTTCCATTCGTTTGGCAATTTTACTTTCAATTTAACAGCTGATTACATGTTCGTCTTTATAAATTATTTTCTTGATGACAACTTGAAAGTAAATTGCTTACAAATTGATTGCAGCCTACGTCACAGCTTTCAATTTATGTAAATTTTGACAAGCAGTATATGTAAAAGACTATCAAGAACAACTTGATCGTGTGGCCGCAGGGTAAAAGAATCGAAAAATTGTAAAAGGGAACAAAATGAGATAGTAACATTCTGTAAAAATTTTGAAAAATTATGATTTTTAGCCCTATGTATTACTTATGGAAAAATTCCAACATCTTCGCAAATTGATGGTAAATGTTAACAAGTGTGAAACGGCTATAAGGCGAATTTATGAATCATAAAACACTTGACCGAAGTTGCCACTCTACTACATTTTTCTAATAAAATTCATGCGGTGTAAAAACGACATATTTTTCTACGTCATTTTTCTTTTTGACATTTTCTTAATTCTTTTGTTTTAAATAAATTAAAATTTGAGACAATTTTAATCTTATAAGCATGATAATAAAATAAGATGGTTATATTTTTTAATTAAAAAGATGAGTCCGCTAAGAAAAACTACAAAAACAAATACGAATAATGGAAAAAGAAAAACATGAATAAATGAAAACAAAGTGAAACACATACACACACAGTTGTATTAAGTAGTACTGGCTTTAAAACAAATTGAGCAAAAAAAAATAGTTTTTAGACAAATTATATAGTGACTTCTTTTGACATTTAGTTAATAATTTAGTAAATATATTAAAATATTTTTTATTGAAGGCTGGGCCCAACAATTTTTGTTTAAATTTAATATTTTTCTTGTTTGTTTATTAACATTTTTGTTATGACAACTCTGTTTTTCTCACTTGGAAGTATTCATATTTCATTGGAAATTACGTTTGCGCACTTTTTCCCTTTTCCAACAAGATTTTGGAAATATTTTTTCCATATTGATTAGTTATGTCGCTTTTATTGTTTACTCAAAGTTTTTTTTGTTAAATTTTGTGTAAAATTTTTTTGGTAAAATCCTCTTTACTATTTAAAAAAACTTTAAAAACAAAGTGTTTTTGGATTTTCTTAAGTGTAAATGTAAAAGTTTTTGTGAAACGAAGAAAAAGCGCGAATAATAAAGTCTGAAAAACTTGTAGTAGTGGAGGGTACAAAAAAAAATTGGCGAAAAAACAACAAGAAAAAAGTGAAAAAACTGCGATTGATACAACATCGCAAATCCACCACTACAGATGTCCACTGGAGTGGGAGGTGGAGGGAGCATAACGACAGATCATCATAGCCGCTTGTATTTCCTCAACTCACCCACGGCCCCACTGTCCGCACGCGACCCCTTCCTAATTAAACCGGAATACCTCAATTATGATAATCCCATGCATCATCTCTACCCAAGTAATCGGGGACTCATAGACTATAATAATTATACGGTAACAGCAGCGGCCGCAGCAGTAACAGCAGCAGCCGCTTCCTCCGCTTCAGCAGTTGTAGCCGCTAACAATACTTCTGCCTCTTCAGCTGCCTCTTCCACAAATAACGCAAATACTAACCCTACCAACGTTGCCGTCGTTGCCGCCAATTCGTCGGTAGTTGCCGCCGTTGCTTTAAATTTGGAAAACAACTTCCATCAGCAGCATCAACAACAACAACAACAACAGTCCGCCGCCAACACCCTTAACACTACAACAAACTCCCATCCTTTACATCAGTCGCTGAGCAACACCTCCTCGCAGTCTACACGCGCCCAAAAAGCCGCCCGACGCCGTAGTAACGAATCACCCGAGGCCCGCCAACGGAGACTGGAACGAAACGCTGCAAGGATGCGCGAAAAACGCGCTAAAGAATCTGAAGCTGAGTATCGTTTACGGCTGGCAAAAAATGCCGAAGCGAATCGTATACGACGTCAGAATGAAAACGAAGTACAAAGAACCCTAAGACTGATGAAAAATGCGGCACGCCAGCGATTGCGGCGTGCCAGTGAAACTTCAGATGAACGTAAAAAACGTTTGGCCAAGGCAGCTGAGCGTATGCGTGTAGCGCGTGCCAAACAACCGAAAATACCTAAGCCGCCGTTAGAGGATCGTCTTAAGGGCTACTAAAAAGACACTGTTATCAGTCGGACGGTCTGTCAGTCACAGGTCACAGACCTTATAGTCGTCTGTGTTTCTAACATCTAACTTTATGACTTTTTGTATGTGAACCCTTGTGTCTGCTTACAAAGGTGGCTTAAGGTGCGTAAGCTTTCAAATTTTCTACATATTTTTTAAACAACAAAAAAGATTATAAAAGTATGATTAAGGTAGTCCAGTCGAAGGCAGCATTAAAAATACAATAAATACAACACAAACACTCTTACACCCCCTCTCAAACAAAAAATACCGAATTACAAATAATTATATGAAAAATAACACCAACAGCACATTAGTAATTTAACAAAGAATATATAAGGAACTAAGCACCACTTTGAAAAAAGCAAGAGAGGATCTATTTCTTTACAACTTTAATCAATTTTATATGGATCTTTATATTTAGAAAGATGATTATTATGTCGAGTTAAAATCAAACAAAATAATGTATTTTGGAAGATAGTTTTTGCATCACACAAATGGTATTACTAGGGAAATATGATCTGAAATTTAATCCATAATGGGAATTTGTGAAATATCTTACAAATATTTTATTTTGTTAGTTTTGGCTTATTTGTAATAGTCGAAATATCCTTTATTTTAATTAACTTTTATTATAATTTTCTAACTCGGATAAATATTTTATTTTGTTAGTTTTGGCTTATTTGTATTAATCAAAATATAATTTTTTTAAATTTACTTTAATTATACTTTTCTTACTCGGATCTAATCCCAAATATATTATTTTACCTCTTTAAATTTTTTTTTAGTTTGTTGATAAAAATATTTACTATTTTTTAACAATTTTTTATAAATCTAATAATAAATTTACAAATAGCAAGTTTTTTTTCAAGTTTTGTATTTATAGAATAAAAGAAAATGAGATGTTTAATAGATTCTACTTCCTTTTCTCGCTGTTTTCTGTGAACACTAAACTTGCTTAAGAAAAATTGTTTAATGGAAATTGATTCTAGTTTTTTTTTTTAAATAGTATAAACATAATAATTAACTGCCTGGCCCACAATGTGGATGAGAAAATGTCTTTCGTATATTTACATTGAAAACAAAACGAAATTTTAGTTTTTATTATTGTTTTCAATGTAAATATACGAGCCAGATGTTGGTTTTATATACTATTATTAAAATTAAAAACAATTTGGTTTATTTTAAAAACTTCTTTTTTATTTGTATACTCTATACTAGTTTTGTGATTTATTTAAAAAATTTAATATATTTTTATTTTGTTTAACAAAAATTAAGTAAAAACAATACACACAAACAATTTAAATTGATCCTTTACCTTAAACCATTAAAAAAATAACACACAAAAAGTAACACATGTCTAATATTTATATATATAATACATACATATATACAACAACAAAAACACATTTCTAAATAAGATCATTGTAATGATATCATATATAATTCTTTTTTTTATTATTATAATTAACATTTTATTTAATAAAAAAACAAACACAATTAAAGTATTTTAACAAAGAGGTAAAGCTTTACAAATACATACATAGTAATTTTAAAACACAACAATTACATTCAATAAAGTTTTGAATTATATCAAACAAAAATCATTTATTAACAAAAAAGCATACTCGTGGATTTTTTTAAGATTTCATTGAAATCGGATGAAATTGAGGTTTTCAGGGGATTTTATAGTAAATAAAATGTTAAGGAAATTATTTAAAACAAAATTGGTTTTATTTTTTTTAAGTTTTTAAAGTGTTTGCAACATTTTTTTTTAAAGTTTTGAATCTAAATTCGATATTATCGCAATGCTATAAATAAATAATTAAAAAAAAGTTTTAAATTGAATTGTTAGGTAATCTGCAAGAATTTTGTAAAAAAAAAATTGTTTTAACCAGAGGCATAAAGAATTTGTTGCAGCTTGTAACGGTAAAATTTTCGAACAATGCAAAAAAAAAAGTTTGTAATCTCAATAAGGTAATTCAGGTCACAAGCTGCACCCTTACAAACCAACCACATGGACGAATTAATTCGCACAATTTTGCATTTTCGCAAGGTTGTAACTTGCGACGTGAATTGCCCTGATATGCACACACAGAAGCCAAAAATATGAAAATAATACATAAACAACATATCGCACTAGTTCCTCTAAAGGGGGTTAACCCAGAATTTATAAATTTTCAGTAGAGGCAAAAACTAATTTTTTTTTTGCACTATTTCCTTTTGCATACCTTTGTAATTGAATTGAATTAAATAAATAAAAAAAATGGAAAGATTTTTACGGTGCGTAGATATGACCACTGCACATCGATTTCTTGCAAATGAAAATTGAAAAACTTTGAGTTGACTCTTTAGAAAACCAGTGCGATAAAATTTTAGGAGAATTTTTGAAATTCATAATGCAAACATCAAAATTACAAATTATGAGTTTTTGTTAAAATTGTTGAAGATCGAATTTTAATTTTAAGAAAAAAATACAGATTTTTTTTAACATTTCGAACGTCAACGTTTCTTGTTTTTTCCAAAAAATGATTAGTCTTTTTTATGGACAGATTTTAAATCTCTTATCACTTTTTTAAAAGTTTTTTTTTCTATAAATTTAAAATTACATAAAAATTATTATTTATGTAACAAAAATTATTTTAATATATTTAATAAAACTTTTTGATTACTAGAAAAGCAACAAGACAAAAAGAAACTTAAGATTTTAAAAACATTTCGAAATTGAAAATGTATATTTAAATTGTGCTTTTACAGCCAGGCCCACGATGTCACACGTTAACGTTCGCATAGAAAATTACATTTAAAACAAAAACAATTTCTAAAATTTGTTTTTGTTTTAAATGTACTTTTCTATGCGAACGTTAACGTGTGACATCGTGGGCCTGGCTGTTAATATCGGAAATTTTATTTGCCCCCAATTTCACCAAGTTCAGCTATAATTAACTATCAGTTATAGCTGTCAAAACATATTGTTAACTGTTATTAAAGTAATAGTTTTAACTGAACTTGGTGAAAATGGGGGTTATTGTTTAAGGTTTCGGAATTTTACCAAACTTTTCGAAGTTATACATACAATTATACTAGTTTAATTTTCAATTATATTAAAAATTTTTTGTAATTTTATAAATTGTTTATAAATGCCCCATCGACACTCACCAAGTATTCTTTACACAAATCTTGAATTAAAAAAAAAAAAAAAAAAGAAAAACAGGAATATGGAAATTAATTCCTGGAAAAGAAAACTTTTATGTGTAAAACTTAAAATCACTTTAGAATACTTAAAACAGTATAACGCACAGTATATAAAACTTTTTTTATTCTTATTTTTAATTTCAAAGCTTTATCTCTTTAAACAAAATATTTAATTTATTTAAAATTATGTTTATATTTATTATAAAAAAAGAATATTAACAAAAAATTAGTATACATATATAAATATAAAACAGTAGTTGTAGCTGTAGTTAAAAAAAGCATAAATAAAAATTTAAAAAAAAAAACAACTCGAGGATAAACAAATCTTAAAAAATGAACATATTCATAAAATTAGAAGTGGGAGGAGGAAGAGCAGGACGAAGCCAGAGAAAGTATGTATTTGTAGATGTAGTAAAACAAATAAAATATTATATATACATACATATTAAGTAAAAAAGAAAAATAATAGATGAAAATATAATAAAAAAAAAACAGCAAAGTTAAAACTTAAAGTAATAAACTTTGCCTCATCAAAAATATAATAAAACTATTATAGTTATATTAAAAAACGACAACAACAACATACATTTTAAGTAAAAAAAAAAAAAAAAATTAAAAAAATATGAAAAAAATAAAATTAAAATAAAGTATTTTTATAACACATGCATTATACATGTATGCTTACAATTATTATATATACATACATATATAACAAAATAAATAAACACAAAATATCACAATAAACAAAATGTAACAAAAAACAACAATATGTAAGTAAAACATAACACTTACATATGTAAATTTTTACAAAATACAAAAAAAAAAAACAACACCTACAGACAACATACACTCAAAACAAAAAAAAAACAACATCGTGTAACACACTAAAAAAACAACAAATAAAAGAAATTAACAAACAATCCTTTGCAACTAAAGAACAGATACAAATAATATTCAATACAAGATAATAACAAAACAAAAGATTTTTTGTTTAGATGCATACAACAATTTATGTATTTGATTTAACTATAGTGGCTTCCTAGAAATTGTTTTTTTTTTGTATTTTCTAAAAGTATGATTAATAGAATTTAATAGCAAAATTATTATGGAGAAGCTAAACAACTCTGTGATGCTCTGGATGGAACAGCGGATTACGGCTCGAACAAGGCTTATTATTATATGTAGTGGCTTCCTAGAATTTTTTTTTTTTTTTTTTATTTTTTTTTTTTTTTTTGTAAAAGTATCTATGATTAATAGAATTTTTATAAAAATTTTCTTTTTGATTAAATAGTTTTTTTTTTTTTTTTTAATTTTAAAATTATACATACAGATTTTTGAAATAAACTGTCTATATCCGATGTGCGTAGAATTGTTTCTTTCGTACAAATACATTTAAAACAAAAACAACATTTTTGGAATTTGTTTTTGTTTTAAATGTAATTGTTCGAAAGAAAGAATTCTTTCGCACATCGGAAATATGCTAGAAGTTCAAACTTTCTAATATAGCAGAGTTTTTTATTGTTAAGTCAAAATAAAAAAACCAAAAATTCTGCTTTTACTAGAGAAAACAATTTCGGGTGTAATCGAAAAAAGTATTTTTGTAATTTCTAGGATTTAAATTTTGGGAAATAACAGAACTTTTGTTATAGAATTCTAAGTGAGATTTAAACTTTTTAAAAAATATTCAACATTTTTTATTTTTCGAATATACCCAGCAAAAACTTTGCTTACAAAATAAGCAGAAAAATAATGAGAATTTGACGAGCCAACTACTTACTTTTCTACTAGAAAAAGTACTTATTTTTGTTCGAGATGTCCCAAAAGTAATCCTTTATAATTTAGCCTATTATAATCTAAAAAATAATGTTTTTTTATACTTAAAATTTTTATAAAAATATATAGTTACACAAAGTCAATAAAGTAAAAAAAATTTTTTTTTTTTTTTTTTTCTTATTTTATTTTACTTTATTTTATTTTTTTTTTTTGTCTCTGGCGGGATTCGATCGCGCAACCTCGGTGCTGATAGACTAGCTCGCTACCAGCTAGTCTACCGGGGCAGTGTAGTTTTTGTATTAAAAAACTATGTTTTTTGACTATAATGACTATAATGACATTTTTATTGTCATAATGAAAATTTAAATTTTTCTGTATATTTAAGATATAATAATAAAGTTATTATTTAATATATAACTAATAATCCAAAAAGTGGCGAATAAAGCTACAAAGTAATGAATTCTTGAAGTAATTAAAAGTAGGATTGTAAGTAAAGTTTTTGCTGGGTAATAGTCTGGTTGTGTATAAAGTCATTTCTGAAATATTGAAGGAATAGGACTATTACAAAAAAGCTTTGTAAAATACATAACTGAAATTTAGCTCATAGAATAAATTCGAAAAATAAAAAATGTCGAATATAATATAAAGTAACCTTCGAAAGGAAATAATTCCCAGTTTATTTTTTAAAAATATTAAGGTGGTTCACAAACTGCTCTTTTGTGTCATAAAATCACAAGTATAACCAATATGCCACAATAGAACACTTTGTGAATTGCCTAATAATTTGTAGATTTAAATTTGATTTTTTTTTATAAATTTTATTCATTCAGTTAAAACAAATTTAAGATTTTTTAAAAATATTTAGCCATGGTTTTAAGATGACGTGTGCAAAACTCACTCACTCATTTAACTAACATTTAAAACAAAAACTAATTTTTAAATTTTGTTTTTTTATTAAATGTAAGTTAAATGAGTGAGTTTTGCATTAACCATCAAAAAACAGGCAGTTAAGTAAAGCCACATATTAATTTAATTCTTACATTACCCATAACCAAGCCTTTAACGGGCATAATCGGTTACAACAAAAGAGGTTAAAAATAATTTGCTTTGAGACGCTAAATTTATAATGATTTTGAAACGACATTATCATGAAAAGAAAACTAACTGCATAATTTAATCGCGCATTTCTTACCCAGCTAACATTTTGTATCATAATCTAATCATTTAGGAATCAGCTTCAAGAGCAAAATACCTACACGTTATATGAGCTTATTTTTCAATCATAAATGATACTCTCGTTGTGAGAAAATGGTACCCTAACGATGAATCATCTAAAAGAATCATTTGTGATACAATTTTCTGATTCCTTTTTGATCAATTTAATGGTAGTTTTTATAATCATTATTAAGCCGTTTTCGTCTCATTTTTCAATCGTAAACTATATAGTTTTTTTGTTTTTGATTATATTTCATATAATTTTTTAATTGTCAATTATGGCTTTTGATTATTCGAACCAGCTTTGTTTTAAACCAAACAAAAGTTATCGGTTTCCCGCAAAGAAGAGAAGAAACAATTTGCACTAACATTTATGTTCATAAATTGTCAATAATTTTGTGGGCTTCTTTTTTAGTTAAGAATCATTTGGGTGATTTTAACAAAAAATAATCAGCCAAATGCTAGCTGGGTATAAAGAAATAAATAAAACAAAAAAATATACATATGTATATGTATGTGTTATTATCTACCATCAAAAACCAGAATCACAAAAATGCAATTCAACACTTTAAATATTCTAAGAAAAAACTTTGAAGTGTGAATGTTGAAAACAATTTACATATAATTATGCATATACCTACATACGCGTACATATATGGGCAGCTCCAGCGAAAAGTCTACTTTTAGTAACGTAACGCCGGAAGTAATTTAAATTGTTTCTCCAAAAATTTTATATGTATAGTTTACTTTTTTATATTTTAGTGTAAAGCGCAACTAGCTCTACATCAAGTAACAAAAGGGATAACGGTTGAACAACATGGTCCTTAAATACAACCTTATTTGCATTCTGGCGTTACTATAAAAAAATGAGACTTTTCGCCAGAAATGCCCATATGTACCTTAAAACGAGCAAAGATTTTTAAATTTTATAGCTTGGAAAATAAATCTATATAAGTCCAAAGCTTACTAAAAAAGGTTTTATACAAAACGTTTTGCTCAATTCGCATTCTTATGCCGTCAAATTCCACTTCTGTTTTGTAACGTCACGCCAGCGCATATTTTTGCTTATATCTTCGAATCCTTAGCGTCGAATGTTTTTATTGTTTTCGGAATAGAGTGCTACTTCACTACATCGCATATTAGTAAATCCAAAGTGTTGAACGTGACATTCGTACGCATCAAAAATGCAATAACAATTGAAACAACAAATATTTTTACGTTCTCTTAACCATTAAATTATTGCACTAAGAAAACACTGTTATCTGTGCTTAAGTTTATGGAGGGCGCGATTCTAGGTCAAAGCTAATGGCAGAAGAAGTAGCAGTTCGAACGTAAAAAAAATAGAAGTAGTTTTTGTGGTCATGTATAAAAACGCGTAATTCAGCGAAACCTGGCACAATTTTTTAGTCAAACTACTTTCAGAATTTTACGTAGCAATGTAACATTAAAATGTCTTTGGTTTGATTCCAAAATCTTCTGTATTTTTTTTTCTTTTTTTTTAAGACAAAATCTGGGTCGATACGTGACATTTCGAACGTGAAATTTTTTCCATAATAACTTAACTAAATGATGATTAAAACAAACTAAAAATGTACCGATAATCGGAATAACATATTTTACTTTGAACTCATCCTTAGATTACAGACCATGTAAGAACATTTTTTTTGAATAATTTTTATCAAAAATCACCTCTTTTAAGGAAGATAATATTAAAGAAAACAGACAATAAAACATTCTCACAAATAAGAAATTACGTTTGCACAACTTTGCAGTCTGTTTGTTCATCTAAGTGAACAAATTTATGGGTAAATTTATAAAATTAGTAAAATCTAAATATTTTTGTATAACAATATCGTAAAATAATAACCTTTAAATAACTTTTAAATATACAAAAACCCTTTTTACAAATTTGACTTCTTCATTTAATTTTTTTACATTTTGTCGTACAAATGTCACGTCACGTCAAAATGGAAATGCCCATATAGACAAGTATGGAATCCTCCGCCATTTTTATTTGCATAAAATTCTTATGAAAGAAAAATTATACGTTCGCGGAAATAGAAAAAATCCGAAAATTTAGAAACTTTACTTTTAACCTTGAAAATTTAAGCCCGAATTTAAAAAAAGACAAAAATAGCTTTTTTTCTTAATTGTTGAATAACACGATTTTGAATTTATGTTTGATGCTTAATTGCATTGTGTAATTTAAATGCTCATTTTTGTGTTTAAAGGTCGTCAATTTAAAACTATAGTTTTATAACCTTTTGATGGATTTCTTTTTGTCGAAAAAGTTTTCATTTGGTAAGCATTAAAGGTCGGACTAACTTTAACAAACTTTTATCTTGGATTTTTTTCTAACGATCTTACAATTAAAGCACAGCTGCGAATAACGTTGTAAGTGACAAAATAATTATTTTAAAATTGTTGTTTTTTTTTTTAGATTATCAAAATTAATGGTAATAAAAACTTTAATCAAAATATCAAGAAATTTGAATTTAAAATAACATGCAAATTTAAAGTTTATAACTTTTTTTTGTGGAAAAAGTTTCATATCCACAATCGCAATGTCATATATATAACTCATTAGCGCCCAGTGATCCCTTTTGGAAACATGCACAAAAAATTTTATAAATAATAATTGAATAAATAAAATTATATTTTTCGAAAATAGCAAACAATCCTTAAAATAAAAATTGGTCCACTATGCAAACAGCTTTTTAAACGTTATTCCAATTTGCAAAACCATTAGATTGTATAATTTTTTAGTAACTTACAAAGTTCTTTCACTGGCTGACTCTTTGTATTGCAATTTGAAGAGGTTAAAGTCCACAATTTTGGATGATATAATGTTTAAACAATGTAAGAGAGTAATGTTAACGATAATTTGTAAAAAAAAACTGATGTTGCATAAAGTGGCTTTTACAACGATATTCATTTTAAATTTTGATAAACCTTCAATAAACTTCAGTTTGTCAATAGTATGAAATGGGAATTTAGCACATTATAACGAAACCTTGGATATTAAGGTTAGTTCTGAATAACAAGCTTTTATTTTCTATACTTTTTTTTTTATTCATTTATTTCTATCTGATTTTGTTAATTTAAATTCATTATTGCATTATAGTCTATAAATTGTTTACTCTATCAGCCCAATTATAAATACAAATTCCCCGGGAGTTTTTTTCCCTTTTCCAATTTTTACAATTGAATTTACATAATTGGGCTGTATGTGATTTCATAGGGCTTATGATAGGAATTTAAGGCCTCGTTATATAAAATACAACAGTTTCATAAAAAGAATTGTAATTAAAAATATAATAAAACCTTTTTCCACTGACATGTTTAGAGAGCTAAAGTTATCTAGAATTTCCAGCACTTAAAAATTAAACGTTTGAAAAAACGTATATTTGCATTGATATAAATTCTGATGACAAACAAAACTTTCCTCTAATATTACAAATATATACAGCCCAATTATAAATAGAAATTCCTCGGGATTTTACTCCCTTCTCCCATTTTTTACTATGTTAATTCAGTTGCAAAAATGGGAAAAAGGAAAAAACTCCCGGGGAATTTTTATTCATAGTTGGGCTGATAAAGTATTAGTATTGTGGTTATTTTGTTGAACTATTTATGGTTTTTAATCCAAATTTTTAATATTTTTAATTAGGCTTAAGTTCATGAAATTTAAGTTTTATTAAATTATTTTTATGAAGAAAGGAATTTTACAACATGAAAATCAATCAAAATTGTTATTGATAATCTTTCATTCTTGACGTGGCTCGGGCTCGAACCCTATTTGTATATGTATATAAATTCCTGTTTTCTTATAAGGAGCATAGGCCTTAACGATTGCATTCCATTCTTGTTTATCTCCTGCTATGGTCTTCAGCTCGTTCCACGTTTTGTTGCTCCTTTGATGTCGTAGTTGTTGACGCCAGGTGTGGCTCGGCCGACCATTCCTGTGGCTGCCTTGGGGATTGCAGTATATTGCGTTTCTGGATGTCGACTTGATGTGTTTAGAAAAACATTTTTCTTTAACCCAGTGGAGGCAGTCAGGCTACCCTAGGTTACAGAACAGCAGGCTGAGATTGGTGGATAGTAGATTCATGGGCGAATTGGATGATGTTTCGGGTTGTGTCCTCGAAATTCTGATGGGATTCGTTATGTGCATAAACTGTCTGTATAGCAGGCAGCTGGGAGCTGAGATTTTGTGATGAGCAGGGTTGTTGCTTTTCTTTTTTGTCTGATAGTATTTTCAACTATTTCTTTCTCTTAATTCTCAAGACTTCACAATACCGTCTACGGGTTTCTGAGTGAGGATGTAAACCATTCGTAACCATTTTCTAGCGTTTGGCGGTTAAGAATAGATTTGATTGAAAAATCCTTTTTTCCCTGAGGGAAGGCATTTTTACAACTTGGATTAAAGAATTAAAGAATATCAAAAATTAAAAATTAACAGTTCAACTAAAATCAAAATTATTCTTAAAATTTTAATCAATGCTTATTAACTTCCAAAGGTTGCCATTATAGCATTACATACATAAATAAATGTTTAACCCCAAACTTTCCTATAGAGGTAAAATTTATAAAATTCTAAAACTTTTATTTATCAATCGATTGGCTTTTTTCAATTATAAATCCTACTATTATTATTTTTCAACATTTTATGTCTGTATATTTGCTTAGAGTGTATGTTTGAATGTATTCATACTTTTATAGTTTTTTTTAACGTTTCCTTAATAACATAAATAATATTTAATAAATGAAACATCTAATCATTAAACAATTTAATAAAATTTCATTTAAAACACAATCAAATAAAATCAAAATTCCAAAAAAAAAAACAAAACAATTTTTTCGAAATGAAAACACGATCGCTAACTATCCTCCACCACAAAAATATGTAATTAAAAATAATTTAACAATAATTAAATTAAAAAAGAATAATAACTTAAGTTATTCTTTTCTTTTTTCATATTTCACCTGTATTAATCGATTTTGTTTTGTTTTTAATTTAGTTCTAGTCAAAATTAATAAGAAAAAAAAAAAATTATACATCTAACAAAAAGTAAGTAATATTAAAAAAAGAAATAAAACAACAAGAAACATTAACTTTTAAATAAATGCAAAAAAAAAACAAAAAAATTGTTTTAATTAATTATAATGTAATCATTAATTTCAAAACAAAAATATAAAAATCAAATATAATTGTATTGATTAAACAACATCAACAACAACAGAATAATATTGTAATTGTACACTTTCTAAAACAAACAAAGATTATGAATAAAGTTGCATTCACATTTTTAAAAAAACAAATATTCAACATTTTGTATTTTTTTTTAAAAGGAGGATTTACAATAAAGGCCTGCAAACATATCGAGCCCTAATAGCAAAAATGATGTAACCAACAACATTTTAGATTTTTGTTTTTTGATGAAAATCGATAATTTTTGATCATTTGCTTCATCTCTAAAAATCTCATATCTCTGAGAAGTACCGTTACGAAATAAGAGCAAAAGCAATTTCAAAAGAAACCCTGAAGCAAAAATATTAAAAAAAAACCTTCTGTAAAATTTTATTTTTGTTGGTTACATCATTTTTGCTATAAGGGCTCGATATGTTGCATATGTATAAGATCTCAACTCAAGCATTTCGTTTTCTTTTTGTACAAATTGAGTGCATTCCTCGATAAACAACACGAATTTATTGAAATTTACAAAACGAATTGATAACTTTCAAGACTACTTGGTAACTTTCATAGTTGTATAAGTAATTTTCTCTAAACAACTCGTGTTGTGTACCTAAAAATTTTTGATGCAGAAAACATAATTATGTTTTAAGTATTTTCCAAAACCAGCAAAACAAATATAGCACTGATTAAATATGAATTTTGTTAATTTATGTAAAAGATATATTACAACTTAAATATTTTGTATAAACAAAAAATTTTTGAAGTCGGTGATATATGGGTGAACATATGTATGTGAATATTTGCGAGTATGAAACACAATAAGTATGATAACATACATACATGAATGAAATGAACTTCGCAGGGATATACACAAGTATGAAAATTAAAAGATACGGGTACGCACAGGTATTGAAAATTTTCGATATGTGCTAGAGTACTTTAATTTTTATATAGGTACTAGAGGTCTGCTTTGAATAATTCACTTGTTTGCCTTTATTCAAAGTGCACAACATTTACTCAAATATTAAACATTTAAAAATGTAAGAAAAGAGTAAACCATATACAAAAATAAGAGAAAATAAATTGAATAAAATATTTGTTTACTGTAAATGAATTTGAGAGTCATTCATAAATAACAAAACAGTGGAATGACCCGTTAGACAGAGCAAGTTTACAAAAAATATTCGAATAATTTTTGAATTATTGAATGTCCATACATTTATTTGAATACATTGACTTAATATGTGTGTAAGCTTGTGGCTTCTTTTATTTGTAAGAGTTAAGCTTACACATACATACGTAATGTGTAGGTACAGAACTTTTACATTCAAATTATATATGAATATTTCACTAATTTGACTTGAATTGACTGAAATGAATGAGTTTTTATTCGTTTTGTCTTTGGTTATTCTTTCATTTGTTTCTTTATTATTGGGTGCTCGACACATTGTAGTTAAAAAACAAATGAGTGTGTTGAAGTTGGTTTTTATTTATTCTTGCAGACCTCTAATAGGTACCTACCCATTGTCTTTCTCTGATACAGACTAGCAAACTTGAGTGACAGTTAAAAATTTTATCATTCAACATTTAACCATTAAAATTATAAACGAGTATTTTTCATATACATAGGTATGCCATATATATATTTAAAAAAAAAAGTAATTTTCTTGAAGGTGCCCCATATCGGGGTAGGTTCGGCATTTGACGGGGCACAATCGTCGACAGAGATGGATACAGTTAATTGAAAATAAACACATTTCTTAGACTTGGTAACTTGAACTTTATTTCTTCTCTTAGAACTAGCGAACTACATATTTTCATTTTCAGGCTTAACAAATAGCGATAAAAAACAGATATCAAGTTTCCGCAGGAAGTTTATTGTGAAGATGCAGTCGCCAAGAGTTTTAGTTTAGATTATATCGGCCAAGTTTAACTAGGCCAAATGTGCCCCAGTTTTTACACTTTCTTTTTTCCCCTTTTAATCTTTTTTTGTCTAATTTATTTTTTTTTTGGAAAATAGCACAAATCTATTGGCGTTTTCTTTTCTAAAAAAAGGTGTTGCATAAGTGTTACATGTGACTTGGCAACATTTTTAAATGCTCCCCTAATTTTTAAGAAGTGTTTCATATTTTACGTTTACAAAAGAACACAAATTTCGGCATATAACAATAAAGTACAATTAGCGCAAGGTAAATTCAATTACAGGTTTTGGCAAGACTACAGTAATCCAAAGCCAACAGAAACAACAGATGTTTAAGAGTAGTTCCGGTTAAGATAATTGGTACACAAAGTATGAGGTACATACATGCATAAATAAAAAGAAATGTTTTTATGAACTTAGTTTTAAAAATTTTTTCGATTTTTATTTCAATCGTAATTGATTTCCATAACATGGCTGGATATTTCAAATCGGTACAAAATTGGTAATCTTTTAACAAATTCAATATTCCATAGATAAAAGAGCATACATAAAATTTAATCCGAGTAGGTACATACTATAGAAGGCGAATGAGTTTTGCTAAATTGTTCGCTTCAGTCAGCAGTCAACCGAAAATTATTTAATTAAATACAACCTCCTACCAAAAAAAAAAGTTTGATGTGATTTAACCTTACACAATTTTTTTTTAAATTTATTAAATTTTTACATATGTACATTAGCGTGGCCGTTAGTTGTATGGAGAACTTTTTTTTTTTGATTTCTTATATTCTCCCCCCCCAAATCGGTTCAGTTTTATGTAAAAAAAAATACAAAAAAATTTCGTAGCGATAAGTTGTGTTTTAGGGGGGGCGTCGGCCCCTCAAAGTTTGCCATCAAGCCATTTATTCAAATGTAATTTGTTTGCATATGACTATCTCTTAAAAACAACATTTTACAAGAACATGGTATATGGCAATATTTTAGCTCTTCTAGTCAACAACATTAGCCTCGAAGAAAGTTTTTTGCTAAAATTAATATTTAAGAAAATAATTAAGAAAATAACAACAAAATTCCAAACATTTTATATACGTTTTATATATATAAAAGAGGGATTTAATGTCAAGTGAACTAATTTTGAAATCGAAATCTTTCGATTTGGATGAAATTTGCACCACCGTTAGTCCCATTGAATAGTAGTTCAGACACAAATTTTCAACAAGATCGGTCAAAAAGTTTCTGAGTTTGGGAGGGTCAAAGTTTGAAATTTTGGCCATACAGGTGTTCTTTCACATCCATGTAACTTATTACCAATTGGGGTTAGCAAAATTTGTCTCAAGCAGCTTAGATAGCTATTTAATCAATCTTTTTAAAAAAAAAATTTTTGGTTTTTTTAAAAATTTTTTTAACATATTTTTTTTATATTTAAAACTTTTTTTTTTTTTTTTTTTGCCAAGTTGTATATTTAAAAAAAAAATTTTAAAAAATTCAAAAAAAAACAAAAAAATTTTTTTTTTAAAGATTGATCAAATAGCTATCTAAGCTGCTTGGGACAAATTTTGCTAACCCCAATTGGTAATAAGTTACATGGATGTGAAAGAACACCTATATGGCCACAATTTCAAACTTTGACCCCCCCAAACTCAGAAACTTTTTGACCGATCTTGTTGAAAATTTGTGTCTAAACTACTATTCAATAGGACTAACGTTGGTGCAAATTTCATCCAAATCGAAAGACATCGATTTCAAAATTAGTTTACTTGACATTAAATCCCTCTTTTATATATATAAAACGTATATAAAATGTTTGGAATTTTGTTGTTATTTTCTTAATTATTTTCTTAAATATTAATTTTAGCAAAAAACTTTCTTCGAGGCTAATGTTGTTGACTAGAAGAGCTAAAATATTGCCATATATCATGTTCTTGTAAAATGTTGTTTTTAAGAGATAGTCATATGCAAACAAATTACATTTGAATAAGTGGCTTGATGGCAAACTTTGAGGGGCGGACGCCCCCCCTAAAACACAACTTATCGCTACGAAATTTTTTTGTATTTTTTTTTACATAAAACTGAACCGATTTGGGGGGGGAGAATATAAGAAATCAAAAAAAAGAAAATAACGGCCACCCTAATGTACATATGTACATTTTTGTAAAATAATATTGATTTTTCTTTTCTCCCACCCACCTCGACACATTTACTCAAAAAACCCATTACTGCTAGTTAATACGTCAAATATTCCTATTGGGATTAAATTTCTTCTCGTATGAGAGAATAAAAGTGTGTTGTATATACCTATATGTTGGAACGAGTATGTCTGGCTGTGTATTGGAAGTTAATCCTTTTTTCAAATACGAACATACGTACAAACACACAAACCCCTTTTCTGTATTGTAACTGCCTTTATTGATGATGATAAACAAGTTTTTTTTTAGTAAATACACTGGCAAAAACAAGTTGTAATTTACTGTAAAATTAAATTCAAACGGGCTATAAAAGCTTAAAAAATAAGGGAACAGCTACTAATAATAGCTAAATTAATAGGATAGATTTCATAAGAAATGTAATATGTACTTTATGCAGAAGAAGTCTGCGTAAAAAACCAATTCACTTCAAAGTGAACGTGGAAATGGCATATAGAAGCAAAATGAACTCTAATAAAACTAAAAGTAATTCAAATTAATTGGCTTATTGGATGAAATTCTGTTCTTAGTCTCGATTGCAAACTTCTACTATACAACTCTATCTTAAAGCCAATCTGGTGCTTCGGTATTCAGTTATGGGACAAGGTGCCAAAACAAACTTCTTCGAATAATCGAAGCTGCCTCCTGGTATGTTAAAAACTCAAATATTCACAAGGATCTCAATATACCATTAGTTAAAACTATGATTACGAAATATGCAGTTAAATATTTAAAAAAGCTCGATTTGCACGAGAATCCATTAACTCGAAATGTTTTATGTAAGTGTTGGCGGCGCTGGCAAGACATAAAATAACGTATTATGATTAATTACACTGTGCTAGTTTAGAAACATGCAAACGGGGCACGCGGCGTTTTAACCTAATTAAAAAAAATAAATTATGGAGATGGAAAATAAAGTGGGATTGGTCATACATTTGACCCATCAAGGAGCATCCTATGCGCTGCATGTGCAAATTTAAGAATTTTAACTATACAAATATGGCGATTTAATGAAATTCTAAAATTTTTGATCAACCCAACTTTATTTTTCATCTTCATCATTTATTTCTAACAGTCCTACCCGCAATCTCCATTCCTTTAACGAGCTCCCATACAAAATTTTGAATTAAGGCTATATATGGGCAGTTCCAGCGAAAAGTCTACTTTTTGTCACGTAACGCCAGAAGTAATTTTAATTGTTTCTCAAACAATTTTATATGTATAGTTTACTTTTTTATATTTTGGTGTAAAGCGCAACTAGCTCTACATTTTGTAACAAAAGGGATAACATTTGAAAAACATGTTACATTAAAAAAAAGTAGACTTTTCGCTGAAAATGCCCATATGTAACTTTAAACGAGCAAAGATTTTAAAATTTGGTAGCTTGAAAAATAAATCTATATAAGTCCAAATCTTACTAAAAAAGGTTTTATACAAATTTATACAATTCGCAGTCTTATTCAGTTTTGTAATGCAAGTCAAAATACACTTCCGTTTTTTTAACGTCACGCCAACGCATATTTTTGCTTATACATATCTGCAAATCCTTAGCGTCGATTGCTGTATTTTTTTTCTGAATATAGTGCTACTTCATTACTGCCCGTCTACAACTGACATGATTTGCTGTTATAACTTGAAGTTATAAATGCGTTGTTATAACATTTGCATTAACAACCGTGTTATAACATGAGAAAACTTCTAACATGATGAGTCTATACCTAACACTAACATCATATTAGCGTTAAAGTTAAGCATTTCATGTCAGTTGTAGACTGGATGTTACGTTTTACAAATTTGACTTCTTCATTTAATTTTTTTAAATTTTGTGGTACAAATATCACGACACGTCAAAATGGAAATGCCCATATATATTTAAGAAAAGTTCCCATAACCTAGGAAACGCCCCTAAAGCGGCCCATACACTTGCATTAATATTGTATATGATATTCGTAATATTATCTCCATTTTGTCCTATATTATGCAATAAATCGCACAATGGTTTCATTCATTCAATTAAAAGGTGAACATATTGGAATAACATAAACAGCATTGTACAATGTTGCCAACACACTTTCTTTTCGTTGTGCAATTAAAATCAAAAGTCTTTGATTTTTGCCAATATATTTGCCACCTTCGAATATCACATACACATTGGCGATATCATTGTACAATAATAATATATGCAAGTGTATGAGCCGCTTAAGGGGATAAAATGTAAGACCGACCTCCATTTTTTTTCCGTCCTAAACATATTTTAAAAACATACTTGCCCTTTATCTCCACCCCTTAGGGGGGCTTCCATACAAATATGGCATTCTATGAAATTCTTAAGTTTAATTAATAGTTTTTATCTTTTGTGAATAAAATAAAAAGTTGTAGACATATTTTAATAATTTACGGCTTGTCTACTTTCAGCAGAATTAATTTTAGGCTCTTTATAATTAAAATTAAAATTTTTTTCAAAATTAAATAAATTTCCATGCAGCGATCAAACATAGTTAATAATGTCACGTAATTGACAGAAGCGTATTTAAAAACACGATTATAAGATTAATATTTTTCTTTTGAACGCAAACTTTTTCTAAATGAATTAACCCACTTTTTTCATGTTTTAAATTTCATGCAATATCTTGGATATTTTAACTCCAAAGAACCAAAACAGACGGTGAAACGAAACTGCAACTTCTTGTTAGTTTTTACCGTATGTTCTGGACCTAAATCAATGTCGTGGGAAATTCTGTTTTTTTTCGGCATTTTTGATAGATATTTGACAGAAATCTAATGAAAGAGGCATGGCAAATTCTGATGTGTTGGTCGACATTTTAATTGTTTTCTGACAGATACATAGCTGAAATAATATGGAATAAAATTCTAATCCAACAATCGCACAGATTGCTGTAAGAAGCAGTGTTCGAAAATAAACAGTACATTATTTAACGTTCGGCTCACACACCCAGGAACGATATCTATTTTTTTAGTGATTGTGTAGAAATTCACAACCCTTAATACCGTTCGTAACTATTTTCAAGAAACAGAACAATTGTAGTGATACTGTAGACAAACATTATATTTTAATGTTCTATAATGTTTTTTTCGTGTGTGTATTTTGTTTTTGTAAAAAATGTTTGGTTTTTTTACCAGCCAAAAGGGACGAACATTAACAAGCCGAACCGAACACATTGAAGTTTGTGGATTTTCAAAACAAAACCGAACGGAATTAAATGTTCACATCTTTTGTTGAGTTTGATAAAAACAGTAATATTTTTGTGTTCGAAAGATGACTAACAGGGAAACGTTATTTTTTTAATGATTTTCTACACACATACTATTAGCGTTTGTGTTTTCCACAAATCTACCGAACCGAACATTAAGAAACGTTATTTAGTGTTTATTTTCGAACACTGATAAGAAGTACTTTATTTTATTGCAAAATAACAGTTTATAAATTACAAACTTTACAGGAAAATATACTATTTTTTTTAAACAATAAACATATTAAAAATAGTCCATCGAAAAATCGATTTTAAAGCTACTATTTATTCATTTAGAATATACATATAAACTTAAAGCTTCGTTCACAATGACAGCAACATTTCTATAAAGCAACAATTTTTTTTTAACCACACGCGTTTTTAATTAAGAAAGCATTTTGCCAACAACAATATTTCGTATTTATTATTATTTTTTTTAATCATTTTGTTGAAATTTGAACATTCAAAACTAAATAAAATTAGTAAGGTATACCTACGTCATTTATAATTTAATACAAATTGTTGCTGAAGTATTTCCTGAACATTTTACTATGATTTAATGTGCGATATGTATTTTTTTAAATAAAAGTGCAATAAAAATTTACTTAATTAACAAGCACCGGCTTCACAAACTAAAACATTTGAAGCTGCGTCCGTAAACTAGATTTAAGCCAAACTTTTATACCTACATATTTCCATAAAAAAACCATACAAAAAAATTTTTTTTTATTGCATTTCTAAAATTTTACTAATAGTTTTTAACCGGTGTATTGCTCTTTCCAATTCACGTTAATACACCGCTTTCCAATAAGAATTTATTTACATTTTTTGTGTGGAGACAGAGTGTTGGTGTTCGTATATTTGTGCAAAAATAATATTTTTTTAATTAAAAGAAACAAAATAAAATTTACTGTTTGTAATATCTTTTTTATAAAACACGTGATAATTAATTGACACCTATAAAAAGGAAAACAATTTACATAAGTATATTTAATAAAAAAACCAATTACAGAAAAGGAAAAAAAATTACAAAAACACTAAGGCACACCGAACAAGAAACGCTACTTAAACAACACGTTGTTTGCTAAATAGCGTATCACCTGCAAACATAATTATAGAAGGAAATTTATGCAAAAAAATGTTAATATATCTTAAACAAAAATTTATTTCTCTTTTATATTAAAGAAAATAAAGCAAAAAAATCATGTGAAAAATCGATTGGAAGTTCGGCATACATATATTAAAAGCGTACAAAAAGTCTGTTTGTGGTCATTTCCAATGCCATGTAGATGACATTGGAATTTTCAAACATACATACATACACATTCGCTTACAGAAAACGTACAGCAAAAAACAACTAAAAGTATATTAACGCAAATAAAAAGAAGCAGAAGCAAAACTGACAATTCAACTGGAAATGTCAGAAACTGACGTGAAAGCGCAATTTTATTTTTCTGATGGTTTGTGTGTTTTTTGTTATTGTAACCCCTGTAAAGTGACATCAGTTTGGTTGTAACACCAAAAAGAAAAAGAAAAACGCACAAAGAAAAAAGGAACAAAATAAAAATAGACAAATTAAAATTACAAAAAAAAATTTGTATACTTATATAGTTTTTAGTTGAATAATTTTTGTATGAAATACAAATGAATTTAAAAGACTTGTGAAGAGCAAAACAAAATAAAGTGTTGAACACTTTTGTCGATTTCAATGTGGAATAAAAAGAAGAAAACTTTATTACTTGCACCACTTTCATCATTATCGTTGTCGTCGACTTCGTCTTCTTCGCTGTCTTCATCATTGTTTTTACTTTGCACGAATTTTACGCTTGACTACTTGCAAATAGCAATACCAGCAGCAACAGCAGGTAAACCAAGATTTAGCTGCAACAACATTTGTTCCTGATTGCATTCGTGTTTAGTGTGGCGAGGTGTTTAAAATAATGGAATCTGGTCCCAATGGGATAAAAGTAGAGCCATCATTAGAACAGCAACATTTACAGCATCAGCAGCAACATCATCATCAGCAATATGCCACAAATTTGCTAGCTCTTAATGGCTCCAACGCCCGCCTACTCATCGATCATCCGTCAACGTTGCTGGTCCCGTTGTCGCATCATCAGCAACAACTGCAACAATTGCAGTTGCAACAACAGCACCAGCAGCAGCAACAACAGCTGCAGCAACATCATTTGCAGCAGCAGTTGCAGCAACAGCATTTAGCTTCCCAACAACAGCAGCAACAACAACAGCAACAGCAAGAACAATTGCAGTTGCAACAGCAGCAGCAACAATTGCAGTTGGCAGCAGTGGCAACTTACCCTCAGCCATTGTCTCTCAAGCAGCCACCTCTACCTACGCCCATTAGCAATAATACCGGCGGCACTGCAAGTGGTAACGGAGCAACTGGAAATAATACAACCTCGTTGGGGCCGGCATCAGTGACCTCGTCCACCTCATCGGCCGTGCGTCATCGATGGAACGAAAGTCCCGAAGCACGAGCCCGTCGTTTGGCTCGCAATGCCGAAAGAATGCGAGAGCGACGCAATCGCGAAACCGAAGATGAATATCGCAAGCGTCTGGCCCGAAACGCCGAAGCTAATCGAATGCGTCGCCAGAACGAGAATGACATGGAACGAGCCATGCGATTAGTACGTAACGCCGCCAGACAGCGTCTGCGTCGCGCCATGGAATCGCCAGATCAACGGGCGAAACGACTGCAAAAACTTGCCGAACGGATGCGTATGTATCGAGCCAATGAAACTCCGGATCAAAGGAAAATTCGACTTGCCGAAATGGCAGCCAGAGCCCGGCAACGTATTGCCAGTGAAACTCCCGAGCAGCGTAAGGAGCGACTGAAAAAACTCAATGAGTATGCGAGAAAGGTCAGAGAAAAGAAAAAAATTATAAAACAGGGCGCGGCGCAGACTCCGAATTCGAATCAGAATTCGAATACGACGCAAAGCGCTTCAATAAATTGTAATAATAACGACTCTTTAAATCTAAATCATCAGGCACCACCACCCTCATCGACAGGCGGAACAGCAGCAGGAACACCTGGAAATAATACGAACGAGGCAACTGGTAACGGTGAAATATCCCGACAAACAGCGGGCGTTGCCCAAGACGACCAGCAACAACAGCTAACAGCATCATATCAACAAGCTGCCGCTTTGGCAGCCAACCCCATTGAATATTATCAAAACATGTTTATCAATCCAGCCACTTTACGCACAGGCAGTGCTGCAATTCTCAAACAGGAACCCCAAACACAGCAGCCCCAAACTCAGCAAACCACCAATCAACAGAATCGTTTTAGCACTCCTCAACAACAGTCCACAGCTGCAAATCTCCTCGAAACTGAATCAACAAATATTTTCCAGCAACAGCTGTACGATGAGACTTCCCAAAAGGTATCGTCCTCTAAACTGCCAAATGCAGCAACCAATGTTCCTCATTTCAGCACAATCGCCAGCTCGCTTGAATTATATCAGAATAAGTATGCTAAGAAGCCGGAGCTTCAACAGGTTGGTATAGTGTCGAACTAACAAAGTTTTCTGCTTTTGTGCACTGAATACTCAATGTAGTCGATAACTTTTGATTTGTGTTGTAATGATGAATAATGGGAATAATAAAATAGCAAATGATTTCTCTAAAAATTGGAAAGGAATCTTAATAACCCCAAAATGCCTCAGCTACATCAAAAATGGTTGAGGCTTGTAGTTTAATTATTTTTGACATTGAATTCTATATTTTGCCTATGTACTTGGAGTTTGCGCCTTGGTTTTCACTTTTTATTTTCTCGTCGACCTTTTTCGTCTAAATATTGTGTTTTGTTCTGTCGATATATGAAAAATCTGCGCCCCTCGATTTGCTGACAATCCAAAGATGGGCTCTAGCTGTTATTCCGGCGTTTAACCTCTAATATGTGAGTGCTAAAATTTATTAATTTTTTCTTTTTGTGTTTTTATTATCGAAATCTAATTTATTTTATCTAAAACGTTTTTGTATTATAAGAACATATAATTATTTTTGCAATGAAGGCTTTGCAAGGAAAAGCTCAATAGAAGTGGAACATTGTAACAGGACTACTTGTTGAAGTGTGGAAAGATTTTTGTAGATTTTGTTAACTAATAAAAAGAAAAAGAATTATTTCAATTATATAATACAATAAATAAGAATTAATTTGTCTTAAACATATTCAAAGTAATGTAAAGCCATTTCGATTCTTCATTTGAAATCATTTGCTATTTGTTGTATGTGTGTAATTAAGATTTTTCTTAATAACAAAAAAACAGCTATAACGACATAGTCTAAGATTAAGACCATGTTTTTTTAGACAAATAATACAGCGAGCAACAACAGCAGCAACAATAACAACAACAGCGGGTCTGTTGGAGTCTCTACTGGAGGCGGAGGAGGACAAAATGAAAAAAGCGAATCGAAAGTAAAAACAGCACATCCACAAATACAAAATCCCCCAACACCTCTCTACAATCAATTTCCCTATTTGGCAACATTTCCGGCAGCTGCAGCCAACTCAACGGTCGCTGTAACAACTCCGCCAAATACACCAACTCAAACAGCCGCTTATTATCCTATGTATCATAATGGCTTTCAACTAGGCATAGCGCCGAATACAGTGCCGCCACCATTTACGCCAGTACACTTTTCAACAACCTCAAATGCCGTTGGAGCCTCGCCACCAAATGCTGCTGGTAGGAGAAAATAAGTTTTAATTAAATAAAATTAATAATAAAAACTTAAATGGATCCTTATTAAAAAATTGCGATTAATTTTGTTCTTTATTGTTTGTTTTTCTTTAACATCCTGTTTTTCTTAATCCCTACCTAAAATGTCACTACAGCAACCCAACAACAACATGTAATACAGGATTTTCCAAAAGCGGTCCGCGGTCGTCCTAGAAAGCTGTTCAACTCTAATAAAGATGCAAGCATAATGTCGCAGGACGATATACTACAGCAACAAGAGCATCAGCAAAAAATGAGCGCTTTGCTAGAACAGGAGATTAATCAAATGCTAGCATCTCCACAATATGCTCAGCGCCGCGGACGTGGTCAACAATATCAACAACTGAACACACAATTACAACAGCAACAGCAACAACAACAGCAACAGCCACAACAACAGCCACAACAACAATTGCAACAGAATCTACAACAACAAGAACATTCCTCCCCCAACATTATACGCAGCAATGGTAAAATAAAATACGAAACTGATGATGAAAAACGCAGACGTCTCGATAAAATGGCTGCCCATCAAAGAGCTCTAAGAGCCAATGAGACTCCAGAACAACGGATAGTGCGTCTACACAAGTTGAGCGAACGCGCCCGTTTAAAACGTGCCGAAATTCGTGCTACCGAATCACCAGAAGAGAAAAAAATACGACTTTCACGTCAAGCCGAATATGCGCGAATGCGTCGTTTAAGAACCCATACTCCTCATTTTCGTACTAAAATCGAAGATGGTGGCTCCACCACACCATCAGGCATCTATGAACAGTCTCTGGGTGCTTCTACAAATGGTGGCTATGAAACCAAACCTAATGCTAGTGGCGATGGTGTTGGTGTTGGTGGTGGTAGTGTTAGCAGTAGTATTAGCAGTGCTTCAAATAGTGAGGAACAACAGCAACAAATGTTACAAATGCAACAGCAGCAGCAGCAAACACAACAACGTATGTTACTTCCAGGTCAGCCAACAAATTTACTTCAAATGAACAACAACCAAAATAATAATTTCATAAAAGGCAAAGAATACAATAATGGACAACCGGAAAATAATGACATGTTAAAAATTCTTGAACCTATAATTGTCATGAAAACCAAGTAGTTAATTTACAAAAACGGTATAATTAATGACAACAGTGATTTAAAGGCATGTTATTTAAAAGGGAAGTTTTAGGTTTTAGGTAAAAAAATTTTCTTTTTTTAAAAACCAATTTACTAACAGCAAACATTCTTGAGCATACACAATTTTATGTATCAAAGAGAAAATTAAAAATAATAATAACTTTTCTCATATTTTCCTTGCTTAATATACTTAAAATCAGGGCTAAAAATTAAGCTAAAACTAAATTTTATTATGCTGAGATATCAGGTAGTCGTGATACAATACTTCTTCGATTCGAAAGCAATTTTATTTTTAAATTACTTCGGACGGTGTCCGAATTTCGACCAGTTGACATTAACTGTAAACATAAATCTTTAAGGCTACAAAAATTATTAAAAATAAATGAATATATTACCTGCAATAAATTGAAATTGAATACAAGCACTGCAGTGAAGCAATACAATACATTTTGAAAGAATCACCCAACAAACATGGAGGTTTTTTTAAAAATGATTTGAAATCAAAAGTTTTCTCAAACGACAAACTTTTGATAATGATGTGCTAATCATACAGCCTTATCGTGGATGGCGAAATTGAAATACCTGCGACTGTTTGGTAATATATTAAAGGAAATAAGTTCACGTTCTCTTTAATCTATTACCAAACAGTCGTAGGCGTATTTTAAATTCGTCAACCACGATAAGGGTGATAGATAGCATTCTCAACAAAAAGGGGAAATTATTATCAAATTCAAAAATGCCATATTTTTAACTTGCTTTCAAACGTAATTTTAAATTGTTTATCTAATGTGGATTATAGTACAATGTGGAACATAAATAAAAAAAAATTTTTTTTTTCAATTCATTATTTATTTCAATAAACTGTGAGATAAACATTCCGCAACATAGCTTAAAGTAAAATATTGTTCTTTCCGTCCTCTAATTCTTGCAAAGACGAAATAATTGGCTCCGTTCCTTTTATTTTATGGGTTGTAAACACAGCTATCATACAACAAGCTTTTAATTTTTTTCATTTCCCGTTTAATTTTTTTAAATTTGTATTCTTAATCATTGTAATTACTCACAAATAATTTTTATTTTTCACAAGAAATAAATCGTTCACTTGTAAAACTCATTTAACCACGAAGTATACGTCAACTTTAATCTCAATTTTCAATTTTTACATTTATTTTTTGCTGTCCCAACAAACACGAAGTCAAACCTTTGATATGAAATGACTATCATTTGACATCAAACACAATTCTCTAACCTATTTCAATTGTTTGATTTTAACATTTAAATTCAAATTGATAATAATTAACAAATAAACATTTGGCATCAAATTTTATCAATTTGATGTCAAATTGGTATTAAATGTTCAATTCCAATCAAAACTAAACTTGGCAATACTAAAGCGAAAAATAAATGTAAACAAAACAAATGGCGATTAAAGTTAAATGTTTAAATGTGTTTTACAAGTAAACGATTTATTTCTATATACATAATTACTTGTATGTACATAACTACAATGATTAAAAATACAAATTAAAAAAAATAAAACGGAAAAGTGAAGGGTGCCAATTTTTTCGCCTTTGCAAGAATTAGAGGACGGAAAGAACATTATTTCATATTTTAGCTATGGTGCCGAATGTTTATCTCACAGTTTATTTTAAAAATTAAATTAAAAAATAAAATATTTTCATTTATGTATGTAAGTTCCACATTGTATTAAAATCCACATTTGGGAATTACGTTTGAAAGCAAGTTGAAAATAAAGGCAATTTTCAATTTTGATTTTGAGTTTGATTTCAAATCATTTTCAATTTGAAATCAAACCTCCGTGTTTGTTGGGACTAAACGAATATAAATTATATTTTCAGTGTTGTGAAAAGTCAAATAAATACTATACAACATTGGAAAAATAATTCCGATTCGTTCAGTTTCGACTCAATAAATGAGAAATAAATATGCTTTAGAATCGAAAAAGGATTCATTCGAGTACGATTGCCAGAATTAGCCCCCAGAACTAAAAACCATACAATTAAGGGTATGTTCACATTTAACAAATATTTGACTAAAAATTAAAAAAAAAATTGCCACTTCATTGGACAACCTTAAATTTTATTTTTTAAATTTTTGGTTAATTCGCTAATGGGTCGATTATGGATGCCATCTGAAATGAAGTTGAGTTGCTAGCAAGGCCACATGTTAAATAGAAAATAAAAAAAATTTGTATATTTTAACATGAGCGACGTTGCTTGATTTCGCTACTACAACTGGGGGGCTACTCACTATTGCGATGCGAAAGCTAAATGCCAACTTGGTACTCTCTATCACTTTCGCAAAACGTTTTGAAAATGAAGCAATACTGGCAACAAAAATGAAAGATGGCGCAGATTGACAGCAATGAAATGCTAAAATATGTAAAAATATTTGAAATTGGAAAATTTAAATAAAAGAAATAGTGATGATTTGCGAAAAGAAAAAAGTTAATAGATGCGAAAGACAAATGCGCAAACGCATTAAAGAGTACCAATCGCTAGATTTGCTACCATTTTCTTTTGCATCGCAATAGAGAGTAGCCCCCCTGAAGCTGAGTTGCCATCCGTAAACGACCCATAAACATTATTATGTTAGAATGCATTGCGCAAGTCCGTTGTATTTTTGTGTGACGAAGAAAAAGAATTTGTGTATGTGCGTTTGTGTATGACGTATATTTTTTACAACAAACACTCATTTGCATTCTATGCTGACGTAGATGCGCAGTTGAAAATTTGTTTGAACTGCTGAGTGTGTAGTCTTGTTTTATTGATTCAAGCTTAGAATGTAACTAATAAATTGTTAGACGCTGTTTGATCAAGCAATGGTTATATAAATTCAAACAATTGTTTTATAAAAATAGTGGTGGCATCAAATATTTGTTAAGTGCGACCATAGCTTAAGAAGTAAACAACATGTGGAGCTTGTTTTTGGAACAAAAATTCAGCCCTTTTGTGGCTGTCGTTGTCTTATACGACTGTGTCGTTTTTTGTAATAGATTAAAGTAACACACGACACAGTCGTGTACGAACACGACAACCGCAATAAGGCTGTTTATATGAAAAAATACTAGAATTGTATTGAAACAAACACAATTTGACGCAAAAAAAAAAGTTTTAAGAAATCACGATATTCTGAATACTATTTTTGAATTAATTTATTATTTTAAGCGTGTTTTCGAACGTGCTTCTTTCTTTTTAGTCAAACTAGCGGATGGCCCGGCGTGTGCTACTACGCCTAAAAAAGAAATAAGTTTTGTTTATGGTAGGAATCTATCTATGTTTAAAATTTCATTAAAATCTCTGAGGTAGTTCCAAAGAGGCAGAAATTTCCCCCACCTCCCCTCGTGGTCCTATTTTTTTAAAAAAATATCTTACTAATTCGTCGATATAAGTAGTCATCCAGTTATGTGAAAAATTTCCATAAAATCTGTGAGGTAGTTCCAGAGGGGCAGAAATTGCCCCCAAACTTCCCTCGTGGTCCGAGTTTTGGAAAAATGTATAGCCTAAAACCATCTTCACTTCTCCTTGTGGTCCTATTTTTATGTAGGGATCTTTTTATGTTTTAAATTTCATTAAGATCAATGAGGTAATTTCGGGCGGGCAGAAATTGCCCCCAATTTTGGAAGTGAAGTCTAAAACCATCTCTAGGAAATTCCAGAGCCTAAAGAGGACATACAAACATTTTTTGTATTTTATATATACTAATAATATGTATGTAAATTTGTAAATTATCTTGCAATAATTCTATTCCCTTAATATAATATATTTGCCAAAGCTAACCTTAGGTTAACATTTAAGCTTCAGATTTGAGCATATACATACTAAGAAATAATTCTATACACTACCAGAATATCTTGTATATTCCTGTTACATGTTTCACTTTAACTATCCTTTGGTAAGCAATGAAGAAAGTTTTGCATGTACTAAATTGTTTGAAAACATGGTTAAAATAATAAAATAAAAAAAAACTTGCGTTTACAGGCAAAAAATCAAAATCTAATTTTAGTTAGAATGTCTTATGCTAGTCTACACAAATGTAATTTATCGAAAATTAAAAATTATTCCTTAGTTAATTGTTGAGCAAGGAAAGATAAGGTCTTATTATGAGTGCCGTTGTCGTAGTAAAAAATAGTCGTTTTTAAAAAATGGTATTACGATTGTCGTAAAAGAAATATACATATACGGCATATTTTCTTCCCCCCGTATTCAAAAAACAATTGTTAAATTAAACAAATTTAAAGAAATTTTTTGCAAACCTTTATTAAATTCACAATATTTTTATGAATGTAGGAATATGTGTTTTACATTGCCGTTGTCATTAATTTGAATTGATGTAAGCGAAAATTGAAAATACTTCGAACACGACAACGAGTTTCGTAAAAAGGGTGATCGTGATTGAATATGTATATTTTGTATTACATATTAATATTGGTATACAATTTAAAAATAATTTAAAAAAAAACATCACACACATAAAAAATAAGAAAAAATTAAGAATTCATATGTGGTGTTCTCAAAAATTAACAAAAATGCCTTTAGAGAATTTTGTAACAAAAACGTAGCTTTCCTAATCATAAGCAAAAGTTCTGTTAGGAAATCTTGATCTAAGGGGGGAAAAGTTAGTCAATGTAACAACTTTTTTCTTGATCAGAATACACTCAGATTAAGCTCAGCTTATTAGTTTTTAATGTTTCTGCGCCATTTAAAAAAATTTATAAAATCTTTATTAAAAGTGCTGCTAGTTTTTTAATTTTCCCTGATCCTTCAACCAGCTTTAAGTAAAATCCTTATAGTTTTTTTTTATATAAAAAAAATGTTTTTATTTTTTTTTTTTGCTTAGAAATAGTTTTGAAATTTTTACTATGTACAGTTAAACCTCTATTATCCGGCTCTCGTGGGACCGGCACCAGCACGGATAATCGAAATACACGGTTAATAGAGGTTATATTAATATAAACAGAAATTTTTTTTTTTATTTTTTTTTATTTCAACATTAAATTTATGGAACTGCAGATTCAAATATACCACATATTTTTCTAAAAAACATACAAATTCCCATAGACAATGCAAAATCAAATATTTACTGATTATGCTTTGGTTGATCAAACTATATGAATGCACAAAATTTGTAAATTTTACAACGTTTTATGCTTTTTTGTTTTTGCATTTCTTTTGACGAAATGTTAAAATTTCACTTGCTAAATGAATACAAACGCAAATATGTTCTTATGTGTGGGCACATGAACTTAAAAAGGGGAAACACCGGAATTAGATTAACATAACAAAAAACATATGAATACTGCACGGATAATACATGTAAAGCACGGTTAATAAAGGTGTAAGTCTAAAGCACGGATAATAGAGGTGAAGCACGGATAATAGAGGGAAAAAATAAAAAGAACCGCATGCCGGTTAATAGATGTAACCGATTAATAGAGGCCCGGTTAATCGAGGTTTAACTGTATTTCCAAACGAAAACCAATTTTATAAAAAACTCAAAAGTATTTTCTTTCGAATCGTTTTAGGGATGGACATTAAAACATGCCTTTATCAATCAGTCAACTGATCTATTCAGATTATTATCTATATTGCAAAACAAATATTAATTTCAATAAAGATTATCTATAAACTCTCTCACACCCATACAAAACTATAAAATCTAGTTTACAAAATTAAAATTTTTAATAAAAATAAAAAACACTTAAAATATTCCCAAAAAAAAAAAAAAATATATAAAATAAAAATGTTAAGAGAAAAACCAAGACCTATAAAACAAACCATATACAAAATTAAACAAACATACATATATAATTGATATGAAAACAGCTAAAATAAAACACATAGACACAAAACATCGTAATCCTATTAATAAATTACAATACATTATAATAGCAATTAGACGCGGTAGTAATACAAGCATTCATAAAAATACATAAATAATATGTACGTACGTCTTTTAAAAATAATAGTTTAACAAAAACCACAAACATTTTAATAAATAATTAATATCACTAATTTTGTAGCATAAAAATATTCTAAACAGAAAAAATATTACAGGCCGGCTAGTTCATCGATTTCGAACGAAGAATTCGTTCGCTTAAGTTACATTTAAAACAAAATAAAATTTTACTGCCTGTTTATCGATTTCGAACGTCGACGTTCGCATAGAATACTATATTTAAAACAAAAACAATATTCTAAAATTTGTTTTTGCTTCAAATGTTATTTTCTATGCGAACGTTAACGTTCGAAATCGAGCAGGCTGTTAAAATATTGTTTTTGTTTTAAATGTAAGTTAAGCAAAGGAAGTTTTTGTTTAAAATAGATGCACAGGCAGTAAGAAACTTTGCAATTTGTAGTTACACAATTTTATAAAAAATGAAAAAAAAAATTAATTTACACTTCTTATTTTTTTTAACGAAAAAGAAAAATATCTTAAACATTTATTTTAATTTTAACTAATTAACACGCAGAAACTTTTCTTGAGCAAGTATTAAGTTTAAAGTTGAAAGAGAGAAGAAAGCAAAATAAAAATTTTAACCTATTTTTTTTTTTTTTTTTCTTCAAAAAACTAAACTTATACTTGCTAAAAAATATTTGATGCGCATAGTATAGAGAATTTTTAAGATCTAGAATTTATTTTGGTTTATATTTTATATAATTGATTTTATTTTATTTTTTTTTTTATTAAATTGAATTATTTGATGTTTGTAGAAAGTATACATATTTGTAGTAAGGCATAAAAACAATTTATATATACATACATATTAGTATCTACATATACTTATTTATAAATATATAAAATAAAACATCAAACAAAAAAACATATTTTAAAATTGTCCTAAGATTGTAAAACTATTATAAATTAACTAAATATTAAGCTAATATTACTGTGTAATAACAAACCATAATAAAAATAATATTAACATTAATATACATATACATAACATACTTATATTATTATACATATACATAAAACCATACACATATATATATGAATATATATATATATATATAAATATATACAAACATACATATATATTTAAAGAAATAATAACAAGATGAACAAGATTATGGTATATACAAACAATACATTAAATTTACTGTATACATTATAAAACATATATGTATATGTATAATTAAAAAAACTAAAAAAGAAACGTAATAATAAAGTCAATAATTTTTTAAAGTAGTAAAACAAATCGTACTTCGTTCTAATCTCAATATAAAGCCAATCCTTGCTACGGGAGGCCAATTATGTCCATTAAATATTTTTTTATATATACATATCGATGGTTTTATTCCGCAACCTCGTAACTCAAAAACAACTACTTTTCAGGAGAGACAAAATCAGCCTTATTCCGGTTGTCGTTGTCGTCATCGACAGTGTCGTATTCTGTAATAGACTAAAGTGACACGCAGCCTGTGTTCCTTAATCTTCTACAAAAAAACGAAACTGTCGATGACGACAGCGACAACCGGAATAAGGCTGAATACTTTTTTTTTTACCGAATATTTGAAACTTTGCTATATATTCTTTTATTATCCAAGAATTAGGAAAAATTCCGATATTCCGCCAAACAAAAAAATTGCAAAATTGTAAGGCGGTATTAACTGATTACTTTTCCGGTTAAAACCCAAAAAAAATTTAACCTTATTCTGTAAGGATATTTGTACCAGGGGAGTTGCGGAAACCAGTTAAGCGAATGCTAAAACGAACAAATATAAATATTTAATTTTTGCGAATACTTTAATTTTGATATTCAGGGGGGTTACCGCGTATTTCGATTCGAAAGAAATCATTTAAGGATTCGAACAATTTGTACTGTGTATTACGATTTTCGTAATATTTGTTTCGAATAAACGGACGTTTTTCATACTTTATTGAAAACAAAAAATCACTCTTATAAGCCACTCTCTATTACGAAGAAAAATTGTTCATCAAATTTCCCATTTACTAAAAAATACAACCTCTGTCATCGTTTCAAACGATTACGAAAATCGTAATACACAGTACAAATTGCTCTAATCCGTAAATGATTTCTTTCGAATCGAAATACGCGGTAACCGCCCAGCCTTATTACAGGAGTTGTTTTCGAAGTCGTAGACGTTTAAAATATTTGTCCATATCATTTAAATTTTACGAAAACTCATAAAGACAATAATTTTATGACTTTCATGTAAATGTTGTTTAATTTTTCATATTGAAATATGACAATTCAATTCTTTTACCTATGGATTTTCAATGTGCTTTTTTGAAGCAGGTTTTTGTTTGCAATTTCAAGTCATTATTGTTTTTTCTTTAATTATTTTTTTATTCACGTTTCTATGTGAAAATAAATCAGAGTATGGTAAAACTTCTTGTTCGATTTTTATGGACAAGAAAGTAAGCAAAAGATAAATGTCAAAACAATTGTATTTAAATTGGATATTCATTAGACTTCCCAGAAAGTATTCAATATTTCAAGTCAACACAGTTTTCTAAACAATTTCATTACATAAATTATTTTGAAAAAATTGACCAAGGCGAATTTACACAAGGTGAACTTATCTTGCTTCGTAAGCAACAGCTGATTACTAACCTTGTGTCAAAATGGCATACCGTCCTGTTGGTTCTGGGGAATCTTAACTAAATTCTTTAATTTTCGATTAAAATTGTGAAATTTAAAACTTTTTTAAGTTATAAAATTTCAAACAAACACAATTTAATATAAAAACAAAATCAAATATTTCTTTAAATTTTTGACACAACGTTAAAATGTTTAACAGTGTTGTAAAAAGTATTCAAAATAAGACCACCTTGTATGAATTCGCCTTGGACACAACGTTAAAATGTTTAACAGTGTTGTAAAACGTTTTCAAAATAAGACAACCTTGTATTAATTCGCCTTGAAATTGACTTAAACCCAGATTCGTTTAAATTCTATACAACATCAGGGTTTTCAAAAATTTCAAGTAAATATTTATTTATCCATTTATTTATATAATATTAACCATTTTAGACTTAATATGTATGTATTATAAGAATTATTAAAAAAAAATTATTTTGCTAAAAATCGAGTCAAAAACATACTAGGTTGGGTTGGAGGTTGGGTTGGGTTAGGTGCCCATGGGCACACCTCCACTCGGAGACCAATGCGGTTCATTGTGAATCCCTTCAATATAGAGGAAGAAGAAAGAGAGAAGTGAAGAAGAATGACGATGACAGATAGATTTAAGATAGTTTGTAAAAAAAAGAAAGAACAAAACTACCCCTACAGTCCCCTCATTCGAAATAACCGTCATATTTCCCCGACAAACCCCAGTAGATCGACCGGATTACATCCAGCGATGCACCCCATTTCGTCGTGAATCTATCTCCCAGCCATTTCTGCCTGAGACCCTGCATCCTAGGACAGTGGCACAGTACATGCTCCTAGCTCCTCAGAATTCTCTCATAATCTGCAAAAGTCCGGTATAGTATTGTCCCATTAACTCGTAAAAGCCCTAACGGAACAATGACCCGTCAGGAACCCTATAAGAGTCCTGAGACCACTTCTGTCCAATCCTAATAGAATTCTAGCTCCTCAGAATTCTCGCATAACCTTCAAAAGTCCGGTATAGTATTGTCCCATTTACTCGTAAAAGCTCTAACAGAACAATGGCCCGTCAAGAACCCTTTAAGAGTCCTGAGACCACTTCTATCCAATCCTAATAGAACCCTTGCTGCCCCTGCGTCCAATCCGGGCCATAATCTAGGGCAATACGTTCTATACCTCCAGGATCGGTTAACGGTATCGCGGAATAGTAGTGACATATAAGGGGGGTTTTACCCCCCGTCTCTTACCATTATGTCAAGATCGCTCTCTCGCGAGTTCGTCCGCCACCTCATTACCATCAACCTTGCGGTGTTCGGGCACCCAATAAAGCCTTACTGTGAAAACCTCCAAAAAGTAAACTAAACTGCGACTTATTTTCGCTGTGCACACAACACTTAAAAATACGATTGATACATTATAAAGAACCTGATATCCATAGGGTATATAAATACATATTTTAAGTGCATTTACTAATAAAAAACAAGTAAAGTATAGTCGGTCAAGCCCGACCATATGATACCCTACACCACAGTATTTAAAAACACATCATGCTTATGTGTCCATATAAATATAGATTTATCTATGCTTATAAACTTCATGAAAATCGGTTTGAAAGTTTGTGAGAGGCAGAAATTGCCCCCTACCTCCCCTTCTCGTCCTATTTTTTAAAAACTGTATAGCTAATGTGTCCATATAGATATGGATCTATCTATGTTTTAAATTTCATTAAAATCGGTTTGAGAGGCAGAAATTGCCCCTATCTCCCCTCGTGGTCCTATTTTTTAAAAAATGCATACATTTTGTGTCCATATAGATATGGTTCCATCTATGTTTTCAATTTCATTGAAATCGGTTTGATAGTTTCTGAGAGGAAGAAATTTCCCCCTATCTTCCCTCGTAGTCCTACGATTCGGCCCATTTTCAATAGGCTTGGTCCTTGTGTCAATAAGAACCTATGACCCAAATTTCATCAAATTATCTCCAAAATTGCGACCTGGGGGCAAATCATGGCAGTCGTGATCGAATACTTTTTCGATTCGAAAGCAATTTTATTTCAGTCAATACTGAACGAATCGTTATTATTTTTTCAGTGTTGGAAAACTCAAATAAATGCTTTACAGCACCAAAAAAATAATTTCGATCCGTTCAGTATAGACAGAAAGAATTAGAAATTGAATTGCTTTCGAATCGAAAAAATATTCGATCACGACTGCCATAATTTGCCCCCTGTACTTTTCGCACAAGGTTACATGGACAGCCAGCCTGCCAGCCAGCCGGACGGACATCGTTGGTTCGACTCAGAAAGTGATTCTAAGACGATCGGTATACTTTAAGGTGGGTTTAGGACCAATATTTTAAGGCGTTACACACATCAGCACAAATGCATAATACCCTCTCCACTATTGTGGTGTGGGTATAATTAAGAAATAACTGTTAAATAGGTAAATTTTTACGAAATTTTTAATGCATATTTATATATTTATCAGCATATTATAGCGTTTTCGAAAAAATTGCTTTCCTTAGCAACAAAAGACGTATTTTCTTTTGTGGAACTTTTTTTTATTTTCTTTTCAGTAGTGATTTTTCGCTAATTTTAAAGCATCTCTAATATCTGCTTTAAACGACTAATCGCTACCATTAAAAACTCAAAAAAAAGTTAACAAAGCCCTTGCACAACTTCGAAGTCAAATAATTAGCCGCAAAAATAAAAAACGTTTCGGACTCCTTAGTTTAATAAATTTTAGCTGCTGTATTCATAAAAAATAAAATAAGTTTGAAATGTGTTTTAAGGCAAAATTTTCATACAAATTTTTCTTAAAATGCATTTCAAATCCATTTTAATTTTTTATGAATACGGCAGTAGGTGTTTTTCTTTAATAAAACTTAAAAAAGGAACGGGTTTCCAGCTTTTATTTTTTCACAAGTGGTTGACATTTCTGTGGAAATAGCCATATGTATATATTAAAAAAATTTAACTCAATCATTAAAGTCAATTGTATATAATATTCGTCCCCTTTCAATCCTAAAAGAATACCAAATTATAGTGAAAAATTGTAATTCCTACATACGAGTTGAATGGTTGCATTGCATGTAATTTTTCATGGGTTCACTTATTTTAAATTTATTCGAATTATAATCACAACTAATTGTGGTGGAGGGTATAAAAAGCAGTAAAACACACCAAAATGTTTTAGTAACAAAACAATTTATTCATTAACAAAAAACAAAAATTAAAACTATTTGGGTAATTCCATGTCAAAACGACCAAGAGTGGGAAACGACCCCTTCCGATTTTAATGAAATTTGGTGAGGAACATATACATATGAACAAAAAAAATTAAACAATTTTTTTTTCAAAAGTTATGTCATATTCAAAATGTCATAATTTCGCCGAATTAGCCGAATGTGTTGAGCTTATTTCTTCAATATCTCGAAAACTACTTGACATACGAAGATGATTTTAATGTCATTTTAAAGAGAATACTTGGGGCTACAAGCAATATATTGGAAAAAAAAATTTTGTTTTGAAAAATGTAATATTTTTTATTTGGCTGATTTTTTTTTTGTATATACCTCAAACTGTTCTTAAAAAATTCTGAAACTTTGAAGGAGGTGTTTTTTTCTCTTTTAAGACATGATTTTTTCCTTTCGCAACCTTTAAAAAAATAATATTAAAATAGAATTTTACTATTGTAACTTTGAGAAATAAGTACACTGTGCAATAGGGTCATAACTTTTTTTTGAGTGCAAAATACCACTCCAGCACCATGTGGGGAATTTTGTTCTGATAATAAAAAACTGTTTTTTAAGCTGATTCGGTGAAAAAAGTTTCCGCACCGTAAGCGATTCCTAAAACTCCATATTATGTGTGTATTTTATTTTTGGAAATTGAAACCCATTTGATTTTGCATTAGAAATATGAAAAATGGTTTAATGTTGAAGATTATATATGAATTTAAACAAAAACGAAATTATTTAAGACAAGAGTGACTGATTTAATGATGAAAATAAATAAATAAAAACAAACTTCAACGCTTTCGGTGCGGAAACTTTTTTCACGAAAGAGGAAAAGTGACACCATATTTTTTTATATTTTTTTATGCCCCACACGGATATGACGAGGTATTTTTGATATTTGCAAAAATTGCAAAAAGTTATATCCCTACTGTGCAAGTTGCAAAAAACAGACCAGCCGCGCACTTGGCATTTTACCCTTATTGAGGACGCTGAATCCAGTGGTGCCAACCGTTTTTTTAGGTTAGCATTTGTTTTCAAGATATACCGTTATTTCGAAAATGTAAGAGGCTGCACAGCATATATTTGCGTAACTCAAAAACGGTTTAGTTTATTGAAATAACTAAAAAAACCGAAATTCGGCAATAAATAATAAAGTGGGGTTGGTCATTAGACTGGTCGCAATTTTTTTTTTTAAATTTAATTGCGCTGCTTAAAATATGAGGTTTGGTGTAAAAAATCATGATCTAATTTTTCAGGTCAATCCGACGGTGCCTAGCCGTTCGGGGTGAGGCCCAAAGTTCCCCATATTATAAAAAAAACATATTTTCTATCAGATCTTTATAGTTATACTAGTTGAAAAGCCGAAAATCAAAAATATGGCTTCGTTACGATCTTCCGCAGAGAAAGTACGTCAAGTGTGCCAAATTTCACCTTCCTATGTCATCAAATGGCTTCAGAAAGTTGCGGAAAGAATAGGACATACATGCAAACATCCTGACATACTAAGAAATTATATATTGTATAGATAGATTAACATATGTTCGCGCAATTCAAAAACGCTTTAGCTTATTGAAAAACTAAAAAAAACGAAATTCCGCAATAAAATTTACTTTAAGAAAGTTAAAACTTTTTTCTTTATGTTGGCTTTGGTTTTCGAGATATACCGTTATTTCGAAAATTAAGGAGGTTGCACAACATATGTTCGCGTAATTCAAAAACGCTTTAGTTTATTGAAAAACTAAAAAAAAACGAAATTCCGCAATAAAATTTACTTTAAGAAAGTTAAAACTTTTTTCTTTATGTTGGCTTTGGTTTTCGAGATATACCGTTATTTCGAAAATTAAGGAGGTTGCACAACATATGTTCGCGTAACTCAAAAACGCTTTAGTTTATTGAAAAACTAAAAAAAACGAAATTCCGCAAAAAAATTTACTTTAAGAAAGTTAAAACTTTTTTCTTCATGTTGGCTTTGGTTTTCGAAATATGCCGTTATTTCGAAAATTAAGGAGGTTGCACAACATATGTTCGCGTAACTCAAAAACGCTTTAGTAAAGCAATAAAATTTACTTTACATAGCGTCTTCACCTGAAAATTTTTTGTCATACCAAACGTCAAACTTCATATTAAAAAAACGCTGACAAAAATTTTCGAGTTTTTTTTTTAGACTTTGACGTTTGGTATGACAAAAAATTGTCAGGTGAAGACGCTATGTTAAGAAAGTTGAAACATTTTTCTTTATGTTGGCTTTGGTTTTCGAAATATACCGTTATTTCGAAAATTAAGGAGGTTGTACAACATATGTTCGCGTAACTCAAAAACGCTTTAGTTTATTGAAAAACTAAAAAAACCGAAATTCCGCAATAAAATTTACTTTAAGAAAGGTAAAACGTTTTTCTTATATGCGCAGTCGTTTTAGAAACATAATTTTTTTTTCTGGAAAAAAAAATAATTTTTTTATTCAAATTTCGGAATTTTTGTTTTTAAAAATTCATAAAAAATTTTAAAATGCAGCTATACTTCTAATTTTATGCAGACATATAAAAAACAACATTGCAAACAAAACAAGCTAAAAATGATTAAAATCTGTTAACAACTTTACCATAATAGTAGCTTTAACCACGTTTGCAGACTCTCCCTTTAATAGTTCCTCAGTTGAGCGATATTTAATATATGCATCCTATGGGAGGTATTTCCTCCCCCGCTGCGCTTACCCGCTTTATTTTTAATTTCAATAGTGTAGTATACCATAAGAAAGACTTTTACAAAGTTTGAACATTCTCACTATAACAGTTCTTAAGATATGCGATATTAAACATTGGCGTCCTATGGTGGGTACCACTTCCCCCGCTGCTATTTTATTTCAATTTTGGGGCTCTGAAGATCCTACTACCAAAAGTTCAACAAAATGCGTGCAGCGGCTCTTAATTATATTTCTATCTATGAGGGGTACTGCTCCTCCCCTGTCAACCCCGCCCATTTTTATATTGAAATTTATATTTTACCATAATAGTATCTTTAACCACGTTTGAAGACCGTCCCTTTAATAGTTCTTCAGTTGACCGATATTTAATATATGCATCCTATGGGAGGTATTTCCCCCCTGCGCCTACCGCTTTATTTTTATTCTCAATAGAGTAGTATACCATAAGAGTGACTTCTACAAAGTTTGAACATTCTCACTATAACAGTTTTTAAGATATCCGATATTAAACATTGGCATTCTATGGGGGGTAACACTTCCCCCGCTGCTATTTTGATTAAATTTTGGGGCTCAGAAGATCCTACTACCAAAAGTTCAACAAATTGCTTGCAGTGGCTCTTATTAATATTGCTATCTATGGGAGGTACTGCTCCTCCTCTGGCTACCCCGCCCATTTTTATTTTGAAATTTTTAGTTTACCATAATAGTAACTTTAACCACGTTTGAAGACTCTCCCTTTAATAGTTCTTTAGTTGAGCGATATTTAATATATGCGTCCTATGAGAGGTATTTCCCCCCCTGCGCCTACCCGCTTTATTTTTATTTTCAATAGTGTAGCACATATACCATAAGAGTGACTTCTACAAAGTTTGAATATCCTCACTATAACAGTTCTTAAGATATGCAATAATAACCATTGGCGTCCTATGGGGGAAACCACTTCCCCCGCTGCTACTTTATTTCAATTTTGGGGCTCAGAAGATTTTACTACCAAAAGTTCAACAAAATGCGTGAAGCGGCTCTTAAGATATGCGATATTTAATATTGGCATCCAATGGGGGTACCAATTCCCCTGCCCCTATCGAAAAAATAAGTAGCATATTTTATTTTTAGGGCTCACATGATGTTACTGTAAAAATTTCAGGAAAATCGGTTCAGTAGTTTAGGAGTCTTCAAGCCAACAAACAAACAGACAAACAAACATACAAACATTTTTCATTTTTATATACAGTCAAATCCCGATAATTCGTACCCCGATAATTCGTAATAAGTTGTCGGTCCCTTGAAAAAATCTCGTTAATTCGTAAAATTTCCATACATTTTGGTCAGTTTGTTACATGAATAATTTTTATGAATAATTTTTATATATTTTATTTTTAACGGTTGTTTTTTATGTTTTTTGTATCGTTTTTGTAAATAAATTGAAAACCCCCGTTTATTCGTATTTATTTTATTTTAACCCCGCTAAATCGAAAACCCCTATAATTCGTAAGAAATGGCCGGTCCCTTGCGATTACGAATTATCGGGATTCTACTGTATATAGATGTAGATATGTAGATAGAAGATGCAACGCTTGACGCATTTATTTATTTTTGGTTGTAAGAGAGAGTACATTTTAATATAGTATACTTTATAAAAGAGAGAACTTTTAATAATTTTTTATAACAGAAAAATAAATTTTAAATATTAGCATTTAATACTTTTAACTACACGTAGAGCAAAATGTCCAGCAGAAATAAATTTCAAGATTTTGTACTGAAATTGTACTCTATACGCCATTAAATAACGTATAGAGCAAAATGGACACGGCTTATCTCAGCAATGAGGCGAGATAGTCGAAAACGGATTGCAGATTAAAAAAATTTTGGGTCGAAAACCCAAGGTGGCGTTCCAAACTCAAAATTGTCAAAATGGCGTATGGAGCACATAAACACCCAGGCGACGATATGGTGCCAACGAACATTTATATTGTTATATTATAATCGCGTTATTCAAAATATGAATGCTTAATATGAATGCTATTATTTATCCGTGTTATTTCTAAATCGCGTAAAGCAAGCACCGTGTAAATAAAGGGATACCTGTATTTACTAAAACACCAGAAAATATGGCTGGAACCAAAAAAATTTGCATCATTTTCGGCCAAGCAAAAAATTTCTTATTGTAAACATATGTATGTATGTGTGGCTTGGTTTAAGCAAAAAGTTCCCTGCCATCAAATGAGTAGCTAACTACAAAAAAAAGCCAACTTTTAGTTAGCTTGTATAGACTAACTTAAAGCCAACTACTAAGCAATGCTAAATTTACATTAACCAAAGTGTATACAAAAACTGTGAATTTTAAGTAGAGAGAGCCAAGTCGATTGGCAAACAAACGGCTCCAAGATCCACAAGAGATTTAATTATTTAGTGCCATTATTACAATTTACGGAGTAGAAATTGGTAATCGGTAATGGCCAGGTTATAGTATAATTAGAAAATTAAATAAAATAACAAAATACAATTTTAATAAAATAGTTAATTTAAAAAAACACAACTTAAAGTAGTAAGTTTATAGCTAGCTTCAAAAAGTTAACATCAAGTTAACGGATAGGTAACTAACTTTAAAGTTAACTGAAAGTAATGCAGAGTCGGACAATTGACTACTCCTAGGACATCGCAATGTTAAAATAGTTAGTTAATTCCATATAAAAGTAATGCAAGTGTCAACCACACTACTTGAGAAATAGTTAGCTTTCAGTTAATTTAAAGTTAACTGAATGTCCGACAGGGTTATGACTCAAAGCGTGTTACTTATAGAAAACTTAATATGAAATTAGAAACTTTTGTTTGTTGCTTGATATGCCGATTCAAATAAAAATTAATCAAATCAAACCAAGTTTTCTTGAGCATTTTCTGAAAAATTTTAAGAAATCCCAAGCATTTTTTTCTTGATTTAAGAAATTTGATTCTATTTAAATATCAAGAAAACCAGACTAACTGCTAAAATTTTAAAAACTTTGGTCTTGTTTTAAATGAAGTTGTACGAAAAAAAGAATTCTTTCGTACATCGGAAATATTAAATGCAGCTTGAACTCAAAAAATTCTGTGCTCAAAAATATCTTTCTTATTTTTTAAAAAACTAACAACTTTTAAATTTCTTATTTTTTTTTTTCATATACCAAACGTGAATTATTTGCTCATGAGAAAATATTTCTTTATTTAAGAAAATTTTACTAAACACGAATGAAATAATTTGAAATCATGAAATTATTTTTAAATTTCCTTGTTTTAAAAAACGAAATTGATTATTTTAAAGAAAAAACTTCTTTGCGTGAGAGTATGACAGTTTTTTAAATTTTACTGTTATCGAAGCAAACGGGAGATTTTTTTTACCTAAATAAATAAATATTCGTATTCGACGAATATTGTCACAGACGTTCGAATTCGCGAATATTGAAGACTGATATTCGTACCATCAATATATTTATTATACTATCCACTAAAGGCCTTATTCATAAAATATATTTCAGGTTAATAACAGGTTTATTAAACTAATTTCCTATGGAAATCTGTTTAATAAACCTCTTATAAATCAATAATATTTTTTATAATTTTATGGGCAAACATGCACTTGATCAACAAGAGGTTATAACTCAAAATTGTTGTTTTTTCACTTTTAATATTTTAATATCTACCCATTGTATATATCGTGCTACTTTGTCTGTTTTTTGGCAATGAACACCAATACTTTTTCATATGCCTTTTAAACAAAATTTAAAATTTTTTGCTTCTACTGAAATTTTTTAAATTTCGAGTTAACACACTTTTGTTAATCATGCGTGATATGCATATTTGTATTAATAATTTTTTTTAACCGAATTTCTTCCTTATTTTTCTTTTATTTTAGATTTTACGAAAATGCTTAAAATTCAAACACTTCATACAATTGACACTGAATATTCTGCAGACTCAATTGAATGGTGTCCTCATCCTGATTACAATACCTATTTTGCTTGTGGCACCTATCAATTGGAAGAAAACAGTGAGGAAAATTCTACAGCGTCTACTACGCCTTGCCGTCGTAAGGGTCGAGTATATTTATATAAATTTGACCGTACTTCCAAGTCCTTAAAGGAAATTGATCGCCTTGAAACAGCTGCCATTCTCGATATGAAGTGGCTAAAGGGCAAACACAATGAATTACCCTTATTGGCTACCGCCAATGCTTTGGGGCAAATTGAAGTGTATAAATTGGAAAATGTGAAATTAGAAATGCTTCATTGTCTCGACTTAAACAAAGAAAATAAAAATTTATTGGCTTTATCATTAGATTGGGGAGAAATTTCGGATACAAATCATATTTTAGCTTCAGATTCAAATGGTGCCATCAGCTTGTTATCTTTGACAAATGAAAGAACTCTAAGCAAAATAAGAACTTGGCCAGCTCATAATTTTGAAGCTTGGATCTGTGCTTTTGATAAATGGGATGAAAATCGTGTGTACACCGGGGGCGATGACACATTTCTACATGCCTACGACCTGCGCATGGAAAGCCGAATTTTGCTTAATAAATCACATATGGCTGGCGTAACTTGTCTTTTAAGTCATTCAAAACGTGAACATATACTTTTGACTGGAAGTTATGATGAAAATGTACGTGTTTTTGATACTCGAGCCATGAAACAGCCAATGAGTGAAATAAATTTAGGTGGTGGTATTTGGCGTCTAAAATCCCATAATTTGCTTTATGACATGATATTGGCTGCTTGTATGTACCAAAATTTTAGTGTAGTTGACTTCAATGATTTGGATACACCAAAATTGATTGGAAAATATTTTGAGCACAAAAGTATTTGTTATGGAGCCGATTGGTGTTTCAATACCGATGAAAATGAAGGTGTTTTTTATATGGCAACTTGTTCATTTTATGATCATAAACTTTGTGTTTCTAGTTTAGAAAAATGTGACGAATAAATAGAATTCTTTAACAAATTCAAAAATTTTGGAAAACAAACTGTTGTTAACACTTCGCATTTTGATTTTATTTGAAGTCCATCAATACCCATCTTTGATATACGTTTCGTTTTATACTAACTTTTGTTATTCTGCTATCTCAAAGTGTATTTTTTTTAATTTCAAAATTTAAAAAAAAATATGAATATATAGTTACGAAAGTAACTTTAGTTAATAATTAGATTAATTTATTAGTTATCTAGTATTGATAAGTTATTTGGTATTTGTTAGTTATTTTATTAGTTTAAATTGTTATTGTATAAAGCTATGGTCACACTTGTCAAATATTTGACGGAAAAAACGGAACCAACAAGCAAACTCGATAATCATTTTCTTTTACTCCAATATTTATTTTGATAATAATACCAAATCTTACAAAAATATGTTTTTTGTTAAGTCTAGTGGTATAATTAGTTTATTTTGTGATATTAAGAGCATGTTAAATCGCACTAACTATTAACAAATGTAGTGGTTACGCTTATTTGGTCAAATATTTAATAAGTGTGTCCGTAGCTTAAGTTATGCACACTTCTAGTGTAAAAATCAATGTACAGATGTAATGTTAAAATTGTTGCTAAAGGGCAAACACAATGAATTACCCTTATTGGCTACCGCCAATGCTTTGGGGCAAATTGAAGTGTATAAATTGGAAAATGTGAAATTAGAAATGCTTCATTGTCTCGACTTAAACAAAGAAAATAAAAATTTATTGGCTTTATCATTAGATTGGGGAGAAATTTCGGATACAAATCATATTTTAGCTTCAGATTCAAATGGTGCCATCAGCTTGTTATCTTTGACAAATGAAAGAACTCTAAGCAAAATAAGAACTTGGCCAGCTCATAATTTTGAAGCTTGGATCTGTGCTTTTGATAAATGGGATGAAAATCGTGTGTACACCGGGGGCGATGACACATTTCTACATGCCTACGACCTGCGCATGGAAAGCCGAATTTTGCTTAATAAATCACATATGGCTGGCGTAATTTGTCTTTTAAGTCATTCAAAACGTGAACATATACTTTTGACTGGAAGTTATGATGAAAATGTACGTGTTTTTGATACTCGAGTCATGAAACAGCCAATGAGTGAAATAAATTTAGGTGGTGGTATTTGGCGTCTAAAATCCCATAATTTGCTTTATGACATGATATTGGCTGCATGTATGTACCAAAATTTTAGTGTAGTTGACTTCAATGATTTGGACACACCAAAATTGATTGGTAAATATTTTGAGCACAAAAGTATTTGTTATGGAGCCGATTGGTGTTTCAATACCGATGAAAATGAAGGTGTTTTTTATATGGCAACTTGCTCATTTTATGATCATAAACTTTGTGTTTCTAGTTTAGAAAAATGTGACGAATAAATAGAATTCTTTAACAAATTCAAAAATTTTGGAAAACAAACTGTTGTTAACACTTCGCATTTTGATTTTATTTGAAGTCCATCAATACCCATCTTTGATATACGTTTCGTTTTATACTAACTTTTGTTATTCTGCTATCTCAAAGTGTATTTTTTTTAATTTCAAAATTTAAAAAAAAAATATGAATATATAGTTACGAAAGTAACTTTAGTTAATAATTAGATTAATTTATTAGTTATCTAGTATTGATAAGTTATTTGGTATTTGTTAGTTATTTTATTAGTTTAAATTGTTATTGTATAAAGCTATGGTCACACTTGTCAAATATTTGACGGAAAAAACGGAACCAACAAGCAAACTCGATAATCATTTTCTTTTACTCCAATATTTATTTTGATAATAATACCAAATCTTACAAAAATATGTTCTTTGTTAAGTCTAGTGGTATAATTAGTTTATTTTGTGATATTAAGAGCATGTTAAATCGCACTAACTATTAACAAATGTAGTGGTTACGCTTATTTGGTCAAATATTTAATAAGTGTGACCGTAGCTTAAGTTATGCACACTTCTAGTGTAAAAATCAATGTACAGATGTAATGTTAAAATTGTTGTGCATAATTGTACTTTAACCCCACTGTAAATAAAATAATATTCGTTATTAAAAGATGGCATAATATCATTCTAAGTTTAGGCTTTATCAATAACGCCTCACGCGGAGATAATTTTAATCATTGTAGTGAGTTGTGAATAAAAGCTGTAAATTACGGTTGTTAAAGTGACTAAGTTCTTAATAAAGCTGTGTAAATAATAAATAAGTGTTATAAATTAAAGTGTTGTGTTTATTTAATTATATTAAAGTGCAATAAAGAACTCAAGAGGTTTATTATAAGGGAAATAAACCGAAACCTTTATTGAAAGGCAGTAACGTAAAAATATACTAAATTGTACTTATAATAAAGAGGTAATGTGTGTACATTTGTTTGTAGGAGGTTATCTATTAACAGCTTTACCGATCTTAACGAAACGTTGGCAGTATATAACTGAGGGTCTGGAAGGAGCTATAGGCTATATATTATTTTGAACTTTTAAGTGGGCGTGGCACCTTTCATACAATGACAATATGGATTTATGTTCATCTGAAGAACGCAGGAGCCAAAGTTTTCAAATTTGGTAAAAATATCTTAATTAATTATCAATACACATTCAAAAAGTGGGCGCGATTTGATAGGTGGGAGTGGCACAAAACAGAATCCTTATAATTGGCGAAAGTTAGGAGATAAATTATCAAAAACTTGTGCAGATAACTGGGTTATCAGTACACAAACTCTCAAAAAATCAGAGGGAGCAGAGAAGTGCAATAGCTTATATGTACATATATTGGCAGTTCCAGCGAAAAGTCTACTTTTTGTCACGTAACGCAAGAAGTAATTTTATTTGTTTCTCCAACAATTTTATATGTATAGTTTACTTTTTTATATTTTGGTGTAAAGCGCAACTAGCTCTACATTTTGTAACAAAAGGGATAACACTTGAAAAACATGGTTCTAAAATGCCCATATGTACCTTTAAACGAGCAAAGATTTTTAAATTTGGTAGATTGAAAAATAAATCTTTATCTTTAAATCTTTATTAGTCGAAATCTTGCTAAAAAAAAAGGTTTTATTCAAAACGTCTTGCTCAATTCGCAGTCTTATTCAGTTTTGTAATGCAGGTCAAAATACACTTCCGTTTTTTTAACGTCACGCCAGCGCATATATTTGCTTATATCTGCAAATCCTTAGCGTCGATTGCTGTAATTTTTTTTCTGAATATAGTGCTACTTCGTTACTTTGTATGTATATATAAAAACCCTTTTTACAAATTTGACTTCTTCATTTAATTTTTTTAAATTTTGTGGTACGTCAATATTGAAATGCCCATATATAGATTTGAACGAGATAAGCAAAGCGTACAGCGTTAAGCTAGTTAATTATAAACCAAGCTGTTTACATTTGAGACCACTTCTTTATAAAAAAAACAATAGTATAAAAAAACTATTCTCCAAGAATATTATTACTTTTATAACAACTCACTACAGCCATATCTAAACAAACTTACTTTCTTGGTCAAAAAAGCCCACAAATTTAAAATAAAAAAAATGGAGGTAAAACTACTAGAGTGACCTAAAACTATGTAAATAGCCATTATTTATTAAAAATACTGGACAACTTCACTTTTGACTGACATTTCAAAATATCTTGAGTTATGTTGACGTATCTGAAAAAAATATTTCCTTGCGCCGAAGTTATCTTCACGTACAACTTCCTGGGGAACACTATGGATCTAATTATCTGCGCAATTCCTTCTATATAAGTGATGTTATGAATATTCGTATCGCCGATCAAAAATTCAGTTGAATGCACTATTTACAAACTTAAATTAATAAATTCAGAATGAATTTCAGATCACTTTCACAAAGTATTATGGAGTACGTAAGACTTGTGTGATAGTGCCCAGCTAGCATTTTCGATCGTTATAGAGTCTTTCGCGACCGGAGCAGGCGATTAAATTAATCGTCCGCGATATCGTACTCCGATCGTGCAAGTTCAGTACAACGGGAGAAACTGTGTCCTTACGGCGACTCTTCCATATGAGTCGTCTACGATGCGCCTAAAATAATCGTGTAAGATTCTTTTATTCCTACTTTAAACGAGCCTTGAATAAATCGCACTTATGAGTCTTTTACGATGCGCCAAAAACAATCGTGTAAGATTCTTTAAGTCCTACTTTAAAAGAATCTTGAAACAATCGCCAAAAATACCTTTAATTGATTCCAAAATGTCTAACAGCGAGGTATACAATAAAAAGCAGTTTTAAAGTTTTATATTCTTTAATAATAAATTTAAAAAATCTATGTTGAGATAAAAAATATTAAATTAATTGTATTATCATATATTAAATTTCGTTACCCTTTCGTAGTCAGTCAGCAGCATAATTTGTTTTATACTAAATTGTTGAATTCTGGGTTTATTGCTTGTTCCCCCCAGCTTTACTTTGCAGCCACATCATCGCTCAGGCTTTTTTTTGCCATTCCTTATAAATGAGTTGGAGCAGTCGCCACCAACTATACCACCAGTTAAGAATACCTCACAATATTTTGGTACACCACTCAGAATTGGCCACATTTGAAGATTAGAACTTTTGCACAATGGCATACCATCAATACTAAAATCGTGGTTTATAAAATCTTTCTGATAACTATTTTTAAGAAAAAAGTCCGTTAATGCGACCTTAAGGCCAAAGTGAACATATGCTCCGTCATCCTTTGGCTTGGCGACTACCTCTTTTGGCGTACCTTTTAACGTCTTTCGGAAATTTTATTTCAGTTTCTCTAAGAATAACCAACAATTCGTTGCAGTTAACTCATGTTTTACCACCCAAAGTCTAATTTTATCTTTCACACTATTATTATTTTGCGTTTTTTCCGTCTCTTTCTTCTAAAGCTGCCCTTTTTGCATTTTTTGTTTTGATTACGCAGTTCGTGTTGATAGTAGCGGCCTGTTTTTACACATTGCCACTTCACTAACAAAAAACGTTTTCTTTCTCTTTCTTCGAAAGCTGCCCTCGCAAATGATTTAGTCATTTTTCATACGTCACTTTTTTCATCTCTGTATACTTTGTGCGTATGTCTGAGTTCATACGGCTCATGTCTTATTGACAAGATTCTTCCTTTTTCTACTTTGAACATGAATTGGCGTTCAAATGAATCATGTCATGCAAGGTATATTTACACAAGGTAAACTCGTTGGCCCATATGTTTGTCTGCTGATTACCCCTAGTTGGAACCTTCGTCAAATTTCGTGTATATGAGAAAAAATTTGTACATGTGTGCGTTAAATTGGTTTGGTTTTATATGGAGACAATTTTGACAATTCGGTTCCTTTTATAGAGCAGCATGTGTACACTCCCAAATGAGTCTACCTTGTGTAAATATACCTTGATGTCGTGTTGGTTTTATTTGATATTGAAAACAAAAACAAAATTAAACAACGAAAAGAAAGTAAAACGTAAAGACAGTACATGCATCAGTGTACTCGTTTCTTTTCCCCTCGTCGCTCTCGCTTAGTCCAAATTTACATTATACGATTTTTGTCGTTGCGATTATTGTCGTTTCTTCTTTGAAGTCGGTCTGATATTTACATTGTGTGATTTTTGTCGTTAAAACTTTTTCTGTGCAACCAGGGCTGTCAGATTTTTTTGAGCTCCATCGCCACACCGGATGTCAGAAATCGCCAAACGTCAATTTTGTTCAGTTTTTGTAAAAATTTTTTTTTTTAAATAAAATTTTGCATACATAAAACTCTAGTATAATATTTCAGGCAAAAATCGCCAAAAACTGAGAAAAATACAAAAAAGTCGGCGAAAGTAAATTTTGTGTTGTTTCTGTAATTTTTTCTAAATAACATAAAATAGAGATCATATATGTATTCAGTTGAAAAACTTTAATTAAGTACACAAGTCTATAAGATCGTACACTTCAGCCTCACCGATTTCATCACTGGAGTTTTGACCTGCATACATACTACAAAGCTCATGTGAAAAAAAGTTGCAAGTTCTTTTGTGTTAGTAATGATAAAAAAAAAATGACAAGCTGTTAAACAAAATCGCCGAAATAATATAAATGGTAAAAATAGCCAAGTTAATCGCCAGCTATATCAGAAATCGCCATACAAGTCGCCAGTCGCCAAATGGAAAATCCCATCGCCAAACACGTTTCAAAATCGCCACATTTGGCGAGAAATCGTCATATCTGACAGCCCTGTGTGCAACCGAACTTCAATACATTTTTCGTCGAATGAGAACACAATGAGAGAACGAATGAGCGAACAAAATGAATCGAAGAGTACACTCGCTTGCGTACCCCTTTTAATTCCTCTCTCCCTTTTCGCTTAAAAGGTAAGAATCGCAACGACAAGAATCGTATAATGTAAATGGGGACTTATAAAGTAGCAATCATGTCAAACATGTGCCGTATGAACACAGACTATATTCCATTGGAAAGTTATCACTGTTGGGATCTTTGAAAATTTCTTCGGGATCTATAAAATTTTCTTCCACATAGTGAACTGGGACATCATCACAATTAAATAATGTTTCACTGACTTTAATTTTTTTTTTTTGGGCGATCTTCATTCTATTTCATTGTAAGCAGATTCCATTATGTTTTTGCTTCTCATATTCTTCTTAATCGTATTGTTATTGTATAATAATATAAAATTCACTTTAGTTAGCACTTGTATTCAAAAGAAAACACTTTTTTCTCACTCTTCACGTCTGCTTTTATTGATTGATTTTAAATGAATTTATAACTTATTTTTGCCAAAATTTTAAAACCATAACGGCAAAATTCGCCTAAATAGCGTCAGAATGCGTATACGACGATTTTAAAGAAACATAAACAACAAAAAGAGTTGCAAAAAAATAATTTGCAAGAGTCACATATTGATTACGGCAAAATAAAAATCTTTCAACTGTCGTCAGAATACGGTGGGGTGTCACAAAGCCATAGGACATAAAGCCATAATGGCATAATGGTCTTGAACTAAGAAAATTGTCCACCATTCTCGCACAAAACAAAAATTTCTTATTGTAAACATATCGCTCATTTGCTGCAAGACCGGCATAACTCAAAAAATGAAATTTTGGAGTTAGAGATGCAGAATTGTTCGCTTTGTTTTTCTTTATATTGTGTATAAAATTCATCTTTATATCTTTTATACTTTCCCAGTTTGAAGAGAATGTGTCTTCTTTTTTTCTAAGTAGTTAGAGCAAATCAAAAACTTTAAATGCGTTTATCTCGAAATGGATTATTTTGGGTTATGCCGGTCTTGCAGCAAATGAGCGATATGTATGTGTGGCTTCGTTTAAGCAAAAATTTATCACTCAAAGCGAACTAAAATGTACTTAACTAAGGTTAAAAAATATTTTAATTCTATAGTTACTTAAATCAAGTTTTTGTTGCTTTTTATTTTACGAAATCAAAAGAAACGCCTGAATTTTATTTCATAAAAACGTGTAGCACTAGTTAGTTTGAGAAAACTTAATATAAAAAATAAGAAACTTTTGATTGATGTGCTTAACATGCCGATCCAAATAAAAATTAATTGAATCAAACCAAGTTTTTTGGAGCATTTTCTGAAAAATTTAAAGATATCCCAAGCATTTGTTTCTTGATGCAAGAAATTCGATTCTATTTAAAAACAAAGAAAATCAGACTTATATTAAATAAATGCTCCTTGATTTCAGTAATATCTTTTTTGTTTTTAATAAAAAATAAGCTACTTTTGTATTTCTTGTTTTAAGAAATTTTTGATCATATACCAAAAAGGTGAATTTTTGATCATGAGAAAATGTTTCTTTATTTAAGAAAATTTTACTTAAAGCGAACAAAACAAGTTAAAGTCAGGAAATTATTTTTGGCTTTTCTTCTTTAAAGAAACGAAATGTATTACTTTAGAAAGTCTGGGATCACACAATGAAAGTTTTCTTTCAGAAAGTCTGAGTTTATTGGTGAGAGGGGAAGAAACCATGCTATTATTCTCTCCCATCTCACCAATAAAACTTTCATAGTGTGAACCCAGACAAAGTTTGTGCAATTTATGGTCTCCACGTAGCAATATTTATTGCGGCAAATTTCAAAATTCGTCAAATTTGATTGCTAAATTAAATTTGCGACCTATAGACCAAATATTGCCATGAGTGGCAATCCATTGCGCAATGATTGCTCCTCTGATTGCTCTCTCGCCTACAATTCTTTACTTGCCACACTGTAAAAGGGGACTATGTTAATCTAAAAAGGGTCAAAAAAAAGAGCGAAACCCCAGCAAAATTCAGTAGTGCCAACAAGGGCCTAATTGTGCCATAAATCCCATCACTAACAAAATAGTATTTTTAGTACGGCAATATTGTAATTGCTTCTTTTTGCTTTGCAATTATAACGGTTTTAGATTTTTCTCGAGGAACACGCGTTATAAAAATTTATGTTATTGCAAAATTCAGTGAAATTTTTGTGAAAATTGGTCAATAGAGAAACTTTGGTAAATATATATATTAACTAGAAAGTGGTTGCAGTAAATAATTCAAACAATTATTGTTATAATATGTAAATTTTTTTACGGACATCTTGAAATGTGCTAAAATTTATGTGAGGTTCGAAAATTAAAAATACAATGGATTATAGTTCTGTACATGAGTTGAAACGTTTGGAAAAGCAGATCTTTCAATATAAACCTACTCTTAGATCGAATGAGCAACAATACGTTAGTAATCGCCTGCGCATTCAATTAGTGGAGTCTAAAGCTGTGGTTAAGATTCATCGTATCAATGCTGAATGTGAGAGTCTTATGAAAAGTCTCAAGCAAAGACTTCTGCTATTACAAGAGAATTATGAAGTGCAAAAACAAAAGGAGTTAAAAGTCCCTGAAGATGAAAATAGTAAATTAAATTTATCTTTCGATTCCAGTGATGAAGAAACGATTAGCACTTTTATGTCCAAAAAAAGAGAACAAAATTTTCAAAATCTAGAAATGGCTCAAACGTTTGAACAAAAAACGGTAGACTTGACAGAGGCAGCTGACACTTCAAAACCAAAAGATTCGCAATTACCTTTGGCTTTGCGTAAAAAACCCAGGGAAAGAAAATTAAGTTTTAAAAGTTTAAGCTCGACATCAACATCACATTCGAAGGCCATTCGAAAAAAATTACAGAAAAAGCAGGGACATACTGTGACTACTTCGGGGGTGACTTTTCATAGCGAAGAAATGTTAGTGGAAAAAGAGATGGATGAAACACCAACACTTCATATCAAAATTCCCTCTTTACATAGAGGGAATGTCCACTACATTATTTTGGACAGTTTAGATTTTGCAAGGAAAAATTTCGATTACCGAGCAAATGAAATAAAACAACAGCAACAAAATTCTATAACCCACACTTCTTCAAAAATAACCAACACGCGTAAAAATCAATTTAAACAATCACTGTCTTCAAGTTCATCGCAATTACTTCAACAGTTTTCACAACAACACGAACAGGATCTAGATCTTTCACAACTCATTCAGAATGTTATGGCTGATGCTTGCAACGATGAGACGTTGCAGGCAACAAATGCTTTAGAAAACATTAACAATAATTTAATTGATAACTATGAAGCTGTTGAAAACAATAATTTCATAGAGTTCTCTCAGTCATCGCAAGAATTATCATATTCTCAAAAATCAAATTTAATTGTTGATACAGCCTGCAGTACAGGTAATATTACAAAAAAGAAAAGCCGTAAAAATTCCAAACGCGCAAATGAAGATGAACCCCCCAAAAAAAGAGGACGAAAGCCAAGAAAGAAAAATGATAATGCAAAATTACAGCCACAACCAACCACTAAAAGTAATTTGGCTAAATATGTAGAATTTTTTTCAAACGACTGTGAGCCATTGCCAGGTTCTACTACACCAGCCGCTTCTTCAACACGGTCTCAGCCTTTGGTTTCATCAACTACTCAGAACCTTGAAGTTGTTGATCATTCACCACAACAAGAAGAAGAACAAACTTTACCTCAACAGAACATTACATATTATATTGATGGAGATTGGGCTAATGGTGGACCATGCCAATTGGTTTCAACAAACGGTGTGTCTATTGATGGCAGGCAATTAAATCAAGATGAGATAAATGCTCCATTTCAGGATTTTGTAAGTACATACTTATAAGTAAAAATTTTCAATATTTTTAGATACATTTTAACATAAGGGGCTTTATTTGTGGAGCGGACAACCTAATAAAAAATTTGTTGGAATTCTTTTATAGATATTTGGCATAACTATAGGGTTTTAAATGATTTTTTCAAACTAAAATCTAATAAAGAAAATCAATTGATCTTTAAATAAAAAAAAAAAATTATTTTTAAAAAAAAAATTATTTTGAAAAAAAATCTTCATCTGCAAAACCGGAAATGGATAATTTAAATCAAAATTTTTCTAACAAAGTCCTAATTTTTTTTTTTTTTTTTATAAATCCTTATTACCTATATTGTAAAATAATTATAAAGGGACCTCTACTAATTAACAGGTTATTAAAATTTCTTTACGTACATGTGGTTATTGCAATGTTGTACCGAAAAAGACAGGAAAGAACGAGTTTAAATTTAAATTTTTCTAACTTCGAACTTTCTTTAGGGTTATGTTATGTCACTTGTCTACGTCGGTAAACCACAAACAATTGAACACATGGAAATCACATTCGATGAGTTATCAGCGAAATACGGTCGCAAATGATGCGAAAAGTTGTTGAAAATTGGTGTTCCAGATTGCGCCTTCTACGCGCCAGCCGTGGCGGGCAATGCCATAAAAAGTTGCAAAATTATTATTCCAATACTCTGATAATCTTGCACTTACTAAGACCCTGCCAATTTTGCGTCGGTTTTGCGAAATAATTGTCTATGTCGTTGTTGTTCTGTTTTTGTGCTTTTTCGCAAGAGTTGGAAGTTTTTATTCACGATAGGTGTGAATGTGAATTTCTGTAGAAAGCAAAAACAAAATTAAAGAATATTTATGACTTTGTATTTGCTTTCAATGTAATTCATTGGCGTTGCGTTGCGATTTACATAGCTTATATTTTTGCTACATTTTTTCAACACAATTTAATAATTTATTTCACAAAAGAAAAAACGACAAGGTATGTTAACTCACAGAATTACAATGGGCATTTACATGTCATCGTACGTGACATTTGTACGCCTTCAGAGAGATAGAAATTTTGCAAAAATAGTATTAACTGGAAATTTTTTTTTATTATTATTTTTCGTTTACTATATATGAAAAAAAATTATTAAATTCGGAACCTTGTTGTCCAAAATATCGAGCAAAATAAGTGCATATCGTACGTGACATAAAACGGAACTGAGTTTGAGGTGAATGTAAAAAAATACGAAAATCTGCGAATGGTGGGAGGTTTTCCTTCTTTTTTTAATTTGTTACATTAAACCACATTTCAGCCATGTCACAGAGTACAATTCCGTTCGGAAACGGAATTCATTCCGTATTTTGGTGCTTCAGAAAATGACGAAAAAATGTTTCGGAATGAAACCATTTTTGTCAAAGTTATTTACGGGAATACAAAATTTATTATTAAGATTTTTGTATGACTTGCTAAATTCCCAATTTTTTATATTTGATAAATACACTGAAATTTATTGTTGAGGGAAAACTAGCCTCTATGCGCATTTCACTGGTTGCTTAGGACAGATCATCAGGAAACCTTTTCCAAAGATTTTAGAAAAGCTAAAAATATTATACAAATAAAACCCTAAAGCGAATAAGAATTTCAAACACTCAAAGTCTTACTTGTAACAATATCAAAGCTTAAACAAAACACCAACAATAAACAGTGAGTTTATCTTTTCTTACATCCCCCTACAATTGGTTGGGTTCTTTCCGTCTCGAATTGTAGTTGTAAGTGGGTAAAAAGAAAAAACACAATTAAAAAACAAATTGTTTCATTCTATTGTCTTCGCAAGAAAACAACAAAAAAACCAATTTGGCAATTCAGTTTTCTGCACGGGCACATGCAAGTATATAATCAAAGTTATTTACGGGAATACAAAATTTATTATTAAGATTTTTGTATGACGTGCTAAATTCCCAATTTTTTATATTTGATTTTTGTTTTCATGAACGGTATGGAAGTTGTCTGTATCTGAAAGGCCATAAAACTATCAAAATACACTTGCCATCAACAAACAAATATGTTTTCTTCAATTCCGAACGGAATCATTTCGAACGGAATTGTACTCTGTGACATGGCCCATTATTCCTTTATAATCCGTAATTGGAAACAAAAAAATTTTTTTTGATGGTTTTATAATGAACAAAATGTAATATCGTTCGTGACATACCGTACGTGACAGATTTTTCTCTTATTGTATTTACATGGCATGAAATATATATTTTTTTGAAAATATATCGCACCTGTTCATCAAAAGTAACACAACTCAAAATTTACAAGTTTTCAGTAGAGGCAAAAAACTAATTCCGCCAATATGATGGAATTATTGTTATAAACAAATATAATGTTATAAAGGAAACTCACTAATATTTCAATAAAATCACAAAATTTATTTCTCTTCTTCCTTTTTCCGAAATTATTACGGATTTTTGATTTAATACAGTTTTCATGAAATTTTTTGATCTACATGTCAATATTATTTCAAGTTATGCTTATCACAACCCAAAATCAACAGCTATTGATAAACAGATTTTTAACATGAAAACAATCACAACTCGAATTAATACAGTTTCGCTGATTCATTTGAGCACCATAACCCTTGAACACTTCAACGCAACTAAAATTACAACTCTTTAATTGAATCAAAACAAACAATATGAGTACGCAAAGAAAGACATAAAGGCATTTCTCTCATGAAATATTACAAATAGAATACCAAAAATTTTACAGTCGTTAGATATGGTAATCATACACTGTTTCCTTCAAAAAAGTGGAAAATAGAATTTTTTGAGTTGTGTTACTTTTGATGAACAGGTGCGATATGTATGTATATTTTTTTTTTTTTTTTTTTTTGTCATTATTTTTATTGAATCTTCATATATTAAATATGAACTAGAGTTTTTTTTTTCCCGGAGTTTTTCGATTCCCGGGAAAGCGGGAAAAATTTTTAAATTTCCCGGGATCCCGGGATCCCGCTCCATACAAATAATACAAAGTAAACTTGGTTTTATTAATGAAAAAAACTTTTATAAACAAACGTGAGGGAACTTGTTTACAAAGTAAGTAAAATAAATGCTTAAATACTACAAAAATTAATTGAAGATTGAAAGCGGAACTTGAATTATTATTACCTTTGGCTATTATAAGTAAATTCCGTATTATGATGATCTAGTTCAAGATAAAATAAACATAACAATTGAGGTACTCAAGATATGAGATCAAAAAGTAAAATCATAAAATATATAAAATATTTTAATAAATATATTAACATTTTTTAACGGCGTAGGAAATTACTTTCTGACACACTCAAAGCGTTTAGTGAGTCGCCAAAGAGTATATTTCTGATTTTGTTTACTGATTACCAAGTTTCCGAAAAATTTCGTTTACTTTTTTACCGAGGTTGGACAAATAATTAAAAGTGCACCGTTGTTGCATGCTTCTGATGTCAAGGTTGATGCAAAAAACAGCATCATCCGGACTACTTCTTACAAACTATTTCTTTTCATTAGGTCCATCTGTAATCTTTAGGACAATGTGTTTTTCAAATTGTATGTTTTAGTAACTTACACGAGTTTCATTATTTTTTTTATTTCGGTTTCCCCGCACTTCCCGGATATATTACCAAGCTCGATTTTTTTTTTGTAGATATGACTATGTTGCAATAACGGAGCGATATGTTTATGTATATCCTATTTTTAAGACTTGTCCATGGTCAATGAGAATTTACTGCCTGCATCTTATTTTGAATTTATGTTCTTTATCAATTCATCACTTCACTAAATTTATTATTTATCAACTGTTGCACTGCCCATTCTGCTTTTAATAGATTTATTGCCGCAGGAGACATTGATTTACGTTTGTACACATTTCTTATAATTGATCAAATCGACAACCCATCCACAGATGCTAATTTTTAGAGAAAAGAAAACTAAATTTCAGTGTAAAAATAGCTGTTTTCTGAAACTATGAAGAACTTTTTATTTCCCGGGATCCCGCAACAAAAATCCCGGGAAAACGGGAAATATAATAAGTGAAATTCCCGGGAATTCCCGGGACGGGAAATCCCGGGAAAAAACCCTAATATGAACTAACAATAATTAATCAAATCTTAACCTAATACGTTATTTTATGTCCTGCCAGTGCTAGACAAAATTTTCTTCATCACGGGTTCTGTTCGCTTATATATTTCGCTCATAAATAAACTTATGTTTATCGCTCATCTAATTGGGTAAGTGCTGCAGTGTCTCTTCTTCTTAAGCGAGTGTGGCCGCCATGATTTAAAATATTTCGAACTAGTGGATTTAGGTGTTGTTCAAGCCTTTTTAAATATTTTATTGCATATTTTGTTATCATAGTTTTAACTAATGGCACATTGAGATCCTTATGAATGTTTGAGTTTTTAACATACCAGGGAGCTGCTGTGATTATTCGAAGAAGTTTATTTTGGCGCCTTTGAATTTTGTCGATATTAGAGGCCGAGGCAGTGCCCCATAGTTGAATACCGTAGCACCAGATAGGCTTTAAGATAGAGATTTACGTAGAAGCTTGCAATCGAGACTAAGGACAGAATTTCTTCCAATAAGCCAATGAATTTGAATGGCTTTTAGTTTCATTTGAGTTCATTTTGCCTCTATATGGCATTTCCACGTTAATCGCCGATCCAGATGTATACCGAGATATTTTACATGCGAATGTTGAGGAATTATTTGATTATTGATTGTAATAGGGGGGGCAAGATTCCAGGCGCAAAGTGAATGTTATATGTACGCATTTTTGCTCATTGACCATTATCCTCCATTGTCTTAACCATATTTCAAGTTGAAATATATGATGCTGTAAGTAACGCGATGCTTCATAACGATTTTCTTGGACGCTTAGAAAAGCTGTATCGTCTGCAAATGTTGAAGTTTGTGTGTAGTTGCTTGTTGGCATGTCCGAAGTATAAATTAAGTATAATAGGGGGCCCAGGATGCTGCCTTGTGGGACTCCAGCGGCAATGGGCTGAGGTGAACTTAAGAAATTTCCTTCTTTAATAATAAATTGACGACCGACTAAGTAGCTTTTTAGCAGCTTGTGTGTGTTAGGTGGTAAATTTTGCTTCAATTTATGTAATAAGCCTTCATGCCAGACTTTATCAAAAGCTTGCGAAACATCGATGAAGAGTGCTGAGCAATATTTCTTTTCTTCAAATGCTTTTCTTATGACATTTACTATTCGATGAGTCTGTTCGATTGTGCTGTGTTTTCTTCTAAATCCGAACTGATGGTTTGGAATACATCTATTTTCACTTAAAATCGGTGTTAATTTTGAAACTAATAATTTCTCAAACAGCTTTGACATATTTGATAATAAGCTAATTGGCCTATAAGACTCAACTTTTGTATGATCTTTCCCTGGCTTTGGTATCATGGTAACTAGGGAAACCTTCCATTTTTGAGGATAGTATTCAAGGCGTAAAATAGCATTAAAAATAAAAAGAATAATTTTCTTTGCTATGCGAGGTAGCTCCAAAAGCATTTTATTACTGATTTTATCAATACCAGGTGACTTCTTAGTGTTTAAGTCACAAATAGCCTTTTCGATTTCTCTTATCTCAAATCTGAGGGGAATAGCTGCTCTAGCAGCAACAGGTGGTAACTCGACCGCAATATTGTGAGATATATTTGGTGTAAATACGTTTTTCAAGTGACTAACAAACAGATTTCCTTTTTCAATATCGTTTCTTGCCCAACTATCATTCAAGTTTCTTAATGGTGGCTTAGATATAACTGGTCATATAGTCAGATTGTGGAGTTGCATCAAGTTCCTTAAGATATTTTTCTAGAGAAGCCGTTTTCTGATTCTGCAGTAACTTTCTTAGCCTTTTTGTGCACTCTTTTAATAAAATCTTAAGTTGCGGGGATCTGCAAAGTTGCCACTCTCTTCGAACTCTCCTTTTTTCAGTCAAGAGCCGCTCGACATCTGAAGAATATATGTATATAAAAACTTAAAACAAACAAGTAAGAAAGTATAGTCGGTCAAGCCCGACCATATGATATCCTACACTATAGGTATTTTATATAAAAAATATTTAAAAAAAAATTTTTTTGTGAGTGTCTCTTACTGGGGCCCGTAGCCAATCAAGATCGCCAGAACAGAATTATGCTATGAGGTTAAGAATTATATAAAAATTATTTGTGCCGAATATTATTTAGTTATCACCATCAATATGAGATTTGTTTGCCCTTAGCCGATTTAAGAAAGGGGGTTTATATGGGACCTATGGTTAATTTTGGACCTACCCGCACAACATTTTGTCATTACATAGTACCTATCGTAAAAGTCATTGTCGGAAATTTTTATGCTAATACCAACATTATAATTAAGTTATTGCACTTAAAGCTATTTTCGGGAGTAGCACTTGTATGAGAGCTGTGGTCAAATATGGACCGATTCCAAAAAAGTTTTGTAAGATGATTTTGATTGTAATAAAAAGGGTTTGATCAAATTTAAACTAAATACCAACATAATAAGATGATGCATTTAGTTGCATTTTACTACTTACAATATCGTACGTGACGAGCTTAAAAAGCTTATAAAATTTTTATTATACCAATTTAAAAAAAAATTCCGATCAATATTTTTTTGCAGCAAATATCTTGCTTTGAATTTTTTTTTTGAAATACCTAAGACTGACCAATTTCAAATGACAAAGATAAATGATGTTTTCGCAAAACGTACGTGACATTAGAATAACATCCAAAACAAACACAAAAATATACCGCTTATCGAATTACAAATTTGTTCTTTCGTCATGGATCTTCTTCATTGTTATTGGAACATTAATTTTAATCATAATTCCAGGGTTGCTAGTATCTGTATTTAATCGGCAGAATATTAAAAATTGTCCATTGCTGTTACTAAAAATGAATCAATGAGAAAGTGAGTTAAAACTATTATTTTTTGCTTTTAGAAATTTTTATAAGATATAAGTACATCGGTATAGTAAAGTTTGGGTGTTTTTTTCCTTTCTACCATATTTGAAAAAATATGCTGCCCACTGGGTAACCAAGAAAAACCCACCCGGGTTTTAATGGGTATTTTGTTTTAAAACCCAAGTGGGGTTCTTCTTTATATTCATTTATACAAAGATGGTATAATTTTTAAATTTTTTTTTACAGAAAAATAAAAGAAAATGATTATAATAAAGTTAGAATTTAATAGTATTTTTTTGAAAATTAAAAATATGGTTTGTGCCGCATACGCCACTTTTCTAAAATAAAAAAAAAGTGGCTTTTTGTGCTGCATACGTATACTTATTGCTGTGTATTGAGCAACTTGTTGTTGAGATTAATTTTTTTTTTATAGTTTTTTTATTTGATTTTACTTTACAAAAACAGAAAAAACAGTTCTACTGTTATGAAAAGTTACATAAAAAGCCACAAATTAAACAACTTAAATAATGCAAAAGTAAAAAGAAAATTTAAAACTTAATCAAAGTTAATATTGAGTAAATTTTTATAATAAGCTTTATCAACACGTGGAAGAAATATAAGCAAGTCTTTTATGTCTCTATTTTTATCGCTGGAAATAAATGATGGTTTCGATATTTTCAAAACATTCGTCAACATATTCTCAGGAGTTTTCAAACAATTTTTTGATGCAGACTTAACCAAAATTGCATTTTTATATTTTTCCTCTCTGGTTGAAGTTTTATAATATATGCATAAATCATTATTTTAACTGTAAAGAAGTACTTTAATTTTAGCAAAAGGGACTTTTCGAAAGTCCATTTTATTTGCTTCCAACGAGTATGTGCGAAAAATTTCCGGAAGCATTTCCATAACTTTAAGTTTTGTTTTATTATTTGGCATTGTTTTAAGCAAATTTAGTAAATGAAGAGGACTATGAATTTCAATATTCTTTAAGTACCGGTCAATAACACCATGGGCACAGTCCACTTCTTGAATTAAAGCATGTTCTGGTTCTGAAGACTTTTGTATTACGGCATCAATATTATTTTTATTAAAGAACATTTTGATTGCGGTTGCGTTAATTTGATTTTTATTTTGAGATACGCAAGAATCGCTCCATAATGTCAAAGTTTTAATAAGTGGATAATCATTTATTAATTCATTTAAAATTTTAATTTAAGCACTAGCAATATTGTTACCACTCCGACCACTATGAGCTTCCGTCAAAAAGGCACAATAAGTAAAAGTTGGGATATATGACATAATAATGGTTGCTGTAAGATTAAACATATTTAATTTTCGTTTGTAGTAACATTTTGAAGCATTTCCCTTAGGTAGGCTTAAAACACAAATAATAGCAAACCGTACACTTGGTTGGGTCCATTATAAAACTATTTTTCACAAATTTATTTTCTTGTTGTCATTTTACTTTGCTTTTGCTTTAACTACTTTTTTTTCTTACGGCAATGCAGCAAAGCAACAGTAAAATTTATTTTGTACGTTTTTGTATGAAGAATTTGCTGCAATCGCCAAACAGTGGCTTGTAGAGCAAAACAAAACTTAAAAAATTTTGAAACAATTGATATGCAGCAAAATGAATGATAAAGCATTCTCTCAGAAACCACAAAAAATTTCGCTAAACTGGTTTTGGATTCAAAAAGGGGGTATTCAAAATATATATATCCCATACCTAACTCAATTTTTTTTTAAATGGTCGGTAGGTCAAACCAATTCTGAGCTGACGATATGTTATTTCATAATAAAGTTCGGTGTTCGGTAAAGCTCGGTAAAAATTTCGCCGAACACCGAACTTCGACCGAACATCACCCGAACGTTCGGTCGGACACTACTAATTCCTTTAAAAAATCAAAATCAGGCTTTTTAAAATGAATTTGATTTGACAAATGCGGAATAAGATTTGTAAAATACTCAATTGAATTACGAAAATTCTGAATTTGTTTTTTAAAAACCCGAATTTTATTTTGAAAAGGCTGAAATTGAAGTTAAAATCCTATACATAAAAAGTGGCTCAGATTTTAAACGTCGGTAGATTTTAACAAGAGCTAATGCTTTTTCATATCCAACACGATTTCTATGGTTATTCTATATTAAACAATAAGGGGGAAAAAATGTTTTCTATTGATGCTGAACTAGCAGGGAAATTTATTACTGAAGCGAAAAAATTGTAAAAGTTTGCTGGTAAAAATTTTAAATTTTGACCATTGTTGTTCAGTTTTGATTTTTTTGATTGCAAAAAAAGGAAAATGGAAAATTGCACTCAAGTTGGATGTCTTTATTATAATTTAAAAGTGTAATTTTGGACATATTTGTCGTGTCAAATAAAGCCTGTCATCTTATTATTACGTCTTTAATGGAAATAGTTTAAAAATATGAAAACTGCAATGTTGCAACTTTTAAACCTGATTGTTTACACTTGGTTTATGCTGTTTAAATTGCAGCTTTTAGTGTAAATACTTTTCCTTGTGTGCTTTTTCTATTTTTTCAATCAAATAAAATCTGAACTGAATACCGTAATTGTGAAAAATATTCTGCAACTTAAATTTTAAATGCCAAACAGGGTGCAAGAAATGAGAGGTGCTTTTGACTTATCCATTCTTCTGCTATCTACGTTTTCTTGACAAACTAATTTGTATACATACTTATGTACAATTTTGGGATGCATCACATTCGCCAAATAATGAGTTGGAGTAAGTACGCGTTTCAACAAAATTCCGTTTTGACAGTTGTATATCATTGTTCAACAAATTACATCAATGGCAGATGCAATTGTAGCGGAGTCACTTTGTACAGCATTTAGATCTCTTTGAACTTTGAGTAACATTTGTTGGATATTCAAACGTTATTTAAAATTCTATGAATGTCATTGTCAGATTCATTTATATGTTCTGATCTTATTTGGGCATAAAAGTTCAAAAAGTAATCACTTGGCAGTTGATGCATATACATATGTAAGGACTTATTTAAGCCTAGCTTTTCTTTTAACCATCCATGCATTTGATGATGATGCCAAAAAAAAAAATATTGAAGATTTTCTTGCTAAATTTATACCGAAAATAGCTGAGTTGGCAACATTGCTTATATTTTTATTATAGCATTACACATAAAACAACAAAACCCATGAAAAAACCCACTGGGTTGGGTTTTTTTTTTAAAAACCCGGGTTTTTGCCAGCACTGGTATGTTCTAGAAATCGAAATGAAGTGAGATTGAAATCGAACTTTAATTTAATTTCAATTATTTACGAACTGACGTAGTTTTTCGCGATTTTAAGTGTTGTTCTTGCAAGATACTTAGTCTGGGATCACACTATGAAAGTTTTCTTTCATAAAGTCAGAGTTTATGGGTGAGAGGGAAAAAGGAACAGCATCTTCGCTTCCCCTCTCACCAATAAACTCAGACTTTCTGAAATAAAACTTTCATAGTGTGAACCCAGACTTAAAGAATGAAGTAGATAAAATGAAATATTTTTAGGAACTTTCATTACAGGGTCGTTTTTAAAATTAGCTTTATTTGAAATCCACTTCATTTCGATTTCTAGAACACGCCCGTATATTTTAACAAAATAGTTCATGCGTTTCTCTAGAGGAAATTATTTGAAGAAGCATATCGGATAGAGGATGGAATGTCCGTGAAAAGTTTCAAAAAATCCAAAGTTATATGGGTAATTAAAAGTGACAGTCGTACGCATTAAAAATGCAATAATATTTTAAGCAAAAAATATTTTTACGTTTTCTCTACCCTTAAATTATAGCACTAAGAAAGCACTGTTATCTTTGCTTAAGTGTATGAAGGGCGCGATTCTAGGTCAAAGATATTGGCAAAAGAAGTAGCGATTCGAACGTGAAAAACAGAAGTAGTTTTTTTGGCCATGTTTAAAAAGGCGTAATTCAGCGAAAACTGGCACAATTTTTTAGTCAAACTACTTTCAGAATTTTACGTAGCATTGTTACATTAAAATGTCTTAGTTTGATTTCAAAATCTTCTGTATTTTCTTTTTTTTAAGCCAAAATCTGGGTCGATACGTGACATTTTGAACGTGAAATTTTTTCCGTATTAATTTAACTGAATAATGATCAAAATAAAATAAAACTCTTTTATAGATTAAAGACCATGTAAGAATTTTTTTTGGAATAATTTTTATCAAATATCATCTTTTTTAAGAAAGATAAGTCTGAGTTCATACGGCTCATGTCTTATTGACAAGATTCTTCTTTTTTCTTCTTTGAACATGAATTGGCGTTCAAATGATTCATGTCATGTTGACGACATTTTTTTTATTTTGTTTTATTTGATATTGAAAACAAATACAAAATTAAACAACGAATAAGAAAGCAAAACGTAAAGACAGTACATGCATCTGTGTACTCGTTTCTTTTCCCCTCGTCCCTCTCGCCTATAAAGTAGCAATCTTGTCAATAAGACATGAGCCGAATGAAAACAGACTAAATATTAAAGAAAACATACAATAAAACGTTCTCACATATGTATAAGAAATTACGTTTGCACAACTTTGGAGTCTGATCCCTGCAAGCATTTTATGGAAAAATTAATCATATTCGAGTCATTTATGATTCCTCTGCACGATTAAAATAAGCATTTTCTGGTCATAAATGATTGTTTTCTCGGGAGAAAATGGTACCCTACCCGGGACTCTTCTTGAGGAGTATTTTATTACCTGCTTTTCTGATCAGTTTCGACTCATATTTTTAACGATTTGCGAGTCTTTTTCGAGTCATTTTTTAGTCATATTTCTGATCGTTTGCGAGTCTTTTTCGACTCATTTTTTAGTCATATTTTTGATCGTCTAAGAGTCTTTTTCGACTAATTTTGTAGTCGTATTTATGATCGTCTAAGAGTCTTTTTCGACACTTTTTTCTGATCGTTCGCGAGTTTGTTTTACTATTTTTTCCGTCATATTTGTAACAGATAACAAAAAGAAATATTTTTCGATTTGAACTTGAGGATCTTTTGGAGTATTTATGTTTTTAAAAGGCAGTATAATTATGTTGAGGCAATTTGTCGAGTAGTAAAGCGGGTGAAATTGTTTTAGTCGTAATAGTTTTTGGAAGTAAAGAGGAGTTTGACAGTTCCTCTGAGGAACAAGATAATATACGCCTTTTGCATCGTTTTCTTTAATTAATATAATTAAAAATAATTAGTATTGTGGTTATTTTGTTGAACTATTTATGGTTTTTAATCCAAATTTTTAATATCCTTAATTAGGCTTAAGTTCATGAAATTTAATTTTTATTAAATTATTTTTATGAAGAAAGGAATTTTACAACATGAAAATCAATTTAAATTGTTATTGACAATCTTTCATTCTTGACGTGGCTCGGGCTCGAACCCTGGCCGGCAGGTTACCATGACATGTTTCGATCGCAACCACTCGATCTCCTCAGATGGATTTGCCGTCTTACACTCGCAGCCATCGACGACTGCTGACGTCACCAGTCAAACATCAATCCTTAAACCAAATTGTATTTTAACATTTAATTAAAAGCTGATGAGTTTGAGGGAGAAGAGCTGCAATCGTCATCTTTACTAGTTTTTTGCATTCGTTGGTTATTATGATTTCAATGACTTTCGTCTGCGTGTACGATTTGCAATGCACGATATGCTTTGCATATTTCCAATTTACTATCCTTTTCTTCATAACCATAATTTACTATAAAGTTATCCAAATCCGTATCAACAAAGACCTCACATACACACATAACTCGAATTCTAGTTCAGTTTCCTCGTTATTTTCGTTTAAGCTTATCAATTCTTCATCAGATTCGTGTACTTTTTCATAAACTAGGGGTAATTCAAATAAAGATTTCTTGCTATAATTTGTTTGGGCACATATTTTTATACGTCTAGTCCTTATGGCCATACACGAGATATTTAAAGGATTTTTATATTATATATTATACTTCAAGTTAACGCTTGCTTCAAAGCTAGCTAACAAAATTAAAATCAGTTTTTCATCATCTAGATGAGCAAAATATTATTCATAAATAACTTCAAAAGAGTCATATTTCAAACACCTGTATAATCCATTTTCGATTGCTGTATGTTTTGTTATTGCATTTTCAATAAATTACTTATTAAGCATAAGAACGATTCATTTTTGAGTCTTTTTTTCAAACGCGCAAGTGATTAATCAGTTTTTAATCATCAAAAGTACTCGAGGAAGACTTAGTTAGTTGATTTTTGATAAAACAATCTTCCAAATGCTAGTAGGGATTGTTCATCTTAGTGAACAAATTTATGAGTAAATTTATAAAATTAGTAAACTCGAAATATTTCTCTATAACAATATCGTAAAATAATCCGCTTTTAATAACTTTTAAATTTTCGGTCACGGTGGACCTTTTGACGGAAATGCCCATAAATTGGAGCTACATTGACAAGTTTTATTTGACCAAGAATGTTTATTTACTCAATAACTAATTTATAAAATTTCGGATTAAGAATTAATTTTAACATTTTATTCGTTTAATCGAATAAGTAAAAAATGTCAAATATCGACTAATCGTTAAATCGAACAAAAATAAAACCCTAGTATTCACGTCAATTTTGTTTTTATAGCAAAGTTACATTAGCAAAGTTACATTTATTTGACGTGAGCAACCTATTTGGTTTATTTGGCGCCCAAGTCAAACGGTTTATGTAAACAACGTGCTTGATTGTTAAGTCTGAGTTCATACGGCTCATGTCTTATTGACGAGATTCTTCCTTTTTCTTCTTTGATCATGAATTGGCGTTCAAATGATTCATGTCATGTTGACGACATGTGCTTTTTTGATATTGAAAACAATAACAAAATTAAACAACGAATAAAAAAGCAAAACGTAAAGACAGTACATGCATCTGTGTAGTCGTTTCTTTTCCCCTCGTCCCTCTCGCCTATAAAGTAGCAATCATGTCAATAAGACAATTGCCGTATGAACACAGACTAAGTTTTTTAAGATGCCGAAACAAAGTGTAAAAAAAATGTTTCTGCAAATGTTTTCGTAACACCGAAAAGTGCAAAAAAAGAAAAATGAAATTTCATACAAGAGTAATTATATATTAATTTTATATTAAACTTTTTGTTTGTTTAAAAGTCAATGTTATAAATTAAACTATAGTTTCCGGATTATTTTATGTACGGATCAGGGATAAAATGTGGCTAAAGTTAAGTGTTTGGCACTTGAATAATCCGTATTTGAATCAAGTATTCTGTTCTTGATTATTTATTTATTTTTTCCTTTCCAACGGAAGGCTAAGGTAAAATGTAAAAAGAAAATACAATATAATAGTCTGGTGGTGTATAAAGTCATTTCTGAAAAATTGTAGGAATAGAACTATTACAAAAAAGCTTATAAAATAATTTGGCGAATGGGCAGATGTACAAATTGATATTAATTTTGAATTTCCACTCAAAATTTTATTTTCCGATGAAGCCCATTTCTAATTGAATGAGTATGTAAATAAGCAGAATTGTCGCATTTGGAGTGAGACGAATCCACAAGGTTTTTTCGAATCACGATTACATCCACAAAAATGTATGGGCTGGCGGAGTCATTGGCCTCTATGTCTTCAAAAGATTATGGTCAAAATGAGAAAAGTTATTGAAAATTGGCGCCTTCTACACGCCAGCCGTGGCGGCTACATGGCAGAAATCATATTCAAAATTCATAAAATTTTCTTTCCAATAAAGCCCGTTTCATTGATATTAAAAATATATTTCCTTGTTTTATTATGATTTAAACTTATGTTACTCTATAAAAAAATACCCTTTACTAGAAATCTGTTCTTCCCCAAAATAAGCTAGTAAACGTGTATATATGTACGAATGCAAAGGAAAATATATAAGATTGTTGGTGTTTGTAAAGTTATTGCTTGGAGTGAAAATAATATATGGGCATTTCCGTCAAAAGGTCCACCGTGACCGAAAATTTTAAAGTTATTAAAAGCTGATTATTTTACGATATTGTTATAGAGAAATATTTAGATTTTACTAATTTTATAAATTTACCCATAAATTTGTTCACTTAGATGAACAATCAGACTGCAAAGTTGTGCTAACGTAATTTCTTATATGTGAGAATGTTTTATTGTATGTTTTCTTTAATATTTATCTTTCTTAAAAGAGGTGATATTTGATAAAAATTATTCCAAAAAAATGTTCTTACTTGGTCTGTTATCTAAGGAAGAGTTCGAAGATAAATATGTTATTCGGATTAACAGTAAATTTTTAATGTTACATTGCTACGTAAAATTCTGAAAGTAGTTTGACTAAAAAATTGTGCCAGGTTTCGCTGAATTACGCCTTTTTATACATGGCCAAAAAAACTACTTCTGTTTTTTTCACGTTCGAACCGCTACTTCTTTTGCCATTATATTTGGCCAAGAATCGCGCCCTCCATGAACTTTAGCATAGATAACAGTGCTTTCTTAGTGCTATAATTTAAGGGTAAAGAAAACGTAAAAATATTTTTTGCTTAAAATATTATTGCATTTTTGATGCGTACGACTGTCACGTTCTTATATATAAATAATATATCTGCTATTAATGATATTTTGGCATGGCGAAAATGCAGGGACAAGGCATTACAGAAATCCCTTAAAGCAAAAAAATATAACCGACTACTTTCATGTACATTTGTTATTAACAAACTAATTTAAAATAAAAATTAATATAGGTAATGTTTGTACACATATTAATAATGATTTGAAATACTTATTTTATATTGTCTCGATTATGTGAACTTTTCCATTTAGTGAACAGGCCCTGTCTGAATTAGTTTATATAAACGAGCGTCTACTGTATATTGCAGTATATGTCAAAATGATGTTATCTTTAATGTAGACAGCACTTTTTTGTACATATTTATTGCCGGCAGTTTATGTTGTAATAATTGTTAGTCTATTTTCGTTGACAATTATTGCTAACATAAAACGTTAAATTTGGTTGCCAATTGAAAAAAAGAAGCAAAAAGAAAAAAATGGAGGCAAATTGTGTGGGATAGAAATTAAGCTTACAAAGATAATAAATTATAATGGAAGTAAAAGAATTAAATTGGCGATCAAAAATGGATCCCTTATTACAACCAGGACCGTAAGAAATCGTATGTTAAAAGAACGGATAGCCGGTCGCATTTAAGCTGTCACTTGCCATTCTAGTTGTTTGTATTCATTGCTGTAATTCAGCGCGAATTAATAATAAAAATTTGCGGCAAAAAACTGTGTGTGTATAGCTGCTGTAACATGTCTTCATAGCTGTATTTTAAATAATAATAATATCGATATTGATATTTTTCCTATCGATATTTTAAGACTACCGATAATATCGATAGTTTCCCAGCACTAGTTAAAACTGATTTATTTAAAAAAAGACGGAATTTTATATGAGATGAAAATATTGTCGTTCCACAAAATCCTTAATTAAAACTTTATTTTTCATCCGATTTCAAATTACGCTTAAAATGTTGGTAATTAAATATACTATTTGGTTAAAAAATAAAACATTCCAGATATTTAGTATAACGTAGTAAAAAAACGAAATAAAAATGAACAATTTTGAAAAAAACGTAAAAAATAGGCAAATTTTGAACTTTGAGGTGCCATAACTCAGCCATTTCTTATCAGATAGAAATTTTCACCATATCGACGGAAAATGCAATCAAGTGCCACTTGTTTCGATCGGACTTTTCGGTTGGGCTCCACAAGGGTTTGAGTGGGACCATACACCGAAAAACACAAAAGTACCGTTATCTAAAAAACGGTACTTAGGAAAAAAAATTACAGCGTTTGTCGTTTTCAGGAGGTCCCAATTAACTTATCTAGGCATGTGGCGTTCTTAGTACTTTTCCAAATTAAAAATTTGTACAGCAGTGTTATTCAATTATTATTACATACATATTTATTAGGAATTTTTTTTTTTAACAAACTTCTACATAAGCATAAGGGGCTTGGCGTGAAACAAATTCCAACTTTGAAAAGTAACTGGCAGCCTAATGTCTGCCTTATTTGGTTTAAGGCAGATTCTCCTGTTATTTAATAATTCACCGGCAGCTGAATAGCACCGAAGAAGCAGGGACTATAAGATATTTTTTGTAACTTAAGATAACTTCTTAATTGGTTTTGATTCCCGACCCAAAAAGTAAACGGTCTAGAGGAATTTTCCTCTAATGGTCGTATATTGTATTGCCTTATGATTGCAATTGCATTTTTTTTACAACATTAAAAAAACAATTGACATTTCAGTCCCTATGTAAAAATTCACAAATTTTGACAAAAGGGCCTCTAATTAGGAGTACAAAAAAGCACAGCTGAGCTATCGATACCACCTGCTGTTCTTCTTGTTTGTTTACATTTCATTTAGCGCGAATTATTACCAAGTAAACTTGCGGCGGAAAATTGTGATTATAGCTGCTGTTACATGTTTTCATAGCTATATTTTAAATAATTATATCGATATTGACTGTTTCCTTTCGATATTTTAAGACTATCGATAGAACTATCATTAGATTCCTAGCACTAGATTAGAGTACTTCAGTACATTTGCAATGTTAATAGTACTGAAAAAAGTACAATTGTACTAAATCGATCATCCCTGATTTTAGCAAATACTTTAAATTAGGGATGGCAAATTTGGTTCAATTGTACTTTTTTTGGTACTATTTAAACTCGGAAAGTACAGTGGTACACCAATGGCCAATTTAGTACAATTTACAGTTACACGTTCAAGTTTTTTACATATACTGTTTGTGAAAATTTGCAAAAATTCAAAGCTGTGACGTAGGCTGCACAGTTTTTAAGACATTAATCATCAAAAAGAAAAACCCCCTTTTATAAAGATACAAGAAAAGTTTTTTCAACAAAATTACAATCAGCTGTTTTTTAATATGGGCATTTCCGTCAAAAGGTCTACCGTGGCCGAAAATTTAAAAGTTATTAAAAGATGACTATTTTACGATATTGTTATAGAGAAATATTTTGATTTTACTAATTTTATAAATTTACTCATAAATTTGTTCACTTAGATGAACAATCAGACTCCAAAGTTGTGCAAACGTAATTTCTTATATGTGAGAACGTTTTATTGTATGTTTTCTTTAATATTTATCTTTCTTAAAATAGGTGATATTTGATAAAAATTATTCCAAAAAAAAAATTTCTTACATGGTCTGTAATCTAAGGAAGAGTTCAAAGAAAAAATTAGGTAATCGGATTAACGGTGATTTTTATCATTATTCAGTTAAATTATTACGGAAACAATTTCACGTTTGGCTTAAAAAAAGAAAATACAGAAGATTTTCGAATCAAGCAAAGACATTTTAATGTTACATTGCTACGTAAAATTCTGAAAGTATGTTTGACTAAAAAATTGTGCCAGGTTTCGTTGAATTACGCCTTTTTATACATGGCAACACAAACTACTTCTGCTTTTTTCACGTTCGAACCGCTTCTTCTTTTGCCATTATCTTTGATCTAGAATCGCGCCCTCCATAAACTTTCTTAGTGCTATAATTTAAGGGTTAAGAAAACGTAAAAATATTTTTTGCTTAAAATGTTATTGCATTTTTGATGCGTACGACTGTCACGTTCAACACTTTGGAATTACCCATATTTGCATCAAATTTTAAATGTATGAATGTATTAGTGAAAAAGTGTACTTGAAACAAACTTAAGAAAAATTTGATTGTGTAACCAATAAAGTCTCAGTTTTAGTAATTTGGCAACTTATCATTTCAGTCATATTACTGCAAATGCATGCATACTAGGGTATTCATTCGGTTAACCGTCAATCGGTTAACCGATTAATTACTACCCGATTAACTGATCGGTTGATTTCAAATTGGCTTCTTTCGATTAACGATTAAACCGATTAATTTCAGTAGATTAACCGATTAACCGATGTAATAAAATTTTCAATATTTTGTAGTATTATAACCAGGGACATAACAGTTATAACCAATATTTGAAAAAATCCTGAAATAATAATTTATCACGAATTTTTAAAACTTGCTCTCTGAATAATTATTACAAAAAACCAATATTTTTTTGGTCTTTGATAACCGTTATAGTTTGTTTTTGTTTTTTTTTTGGGCTTTCATAACCATTACAAAGGATTTTAATTTTTTTTGGTCTTCCGTAACCATTACAAAAGACTTTTATTTTTTTTTTGGTCTTCTATAACCATTATAAAAGATTTTAATTTTTTTTGGTCTTCCGTAACCATTACAAAAGATTTTTATTTTTTTCGGTCTTCCATATCGAATTTCACACTAGTTTTATGAAAATATTATTTGGAGTTTGCGAACTGTAGCGTGGTTATAGAAGACAGAAAAAATAAAAATTTTTTTATAATGGTTAAAGAAGACCCATAAGAATAAAAATCTTTCATAATGGTTACCAAATACCAAAAAAATTAATAATCTTTCATAACGGTTATCAAAGACCAAAAAAAATAATAATCTTTCATAACGGTTATCAAAGACCAAAAAAAAATAATAATCTTTTATAATTATTAGTATTGTGGTTATTTTATTGAACTATTTATGGTTTTTAATCCAAATTTTTAATATTTTTAATTAGGCTTAAGTTCATTAAATTTAATTTTCATTAACATCCAGTTCATCGATTTCGAAAGTTAACGTTCGCATAGAAAATTATATGTAAAACAAAAACAATATTCGAAAATTTGTTTTTGTTTCAAATGTAGTTTTCTATGCGAACGTTGACGTTCGACATCGTTAAACAGGCAGTAAATTATTTTTATGAAGAAAGGAATTTTACAACATGAAAATTAATTAAAATTTATTGATAATTTTTCATTCTTGACTCAATCTGGGCTCGAACCCAGGTGTTTACGGACAGGTTACCCTGACATGTTTCGATTGCAACCACTCAATCTCCTCAGAGGGCTTGCCGTTTAACACTCGCAGCCATCGACAACTGCTGACGTCATTAGTCAAACATCAATCCTTAAACCAAATTGTATTCAACCTTTGGTAGATCGAAATTTGCTTTGAATGATTATCTATTATAATTTATTTTAACATGTTATTCCTTTACTTCTGTTTTTTCGTACTTTTTGTCAAGAATTCTTCTTGAAGTTCAAAGTACATATTTTTTGTTTTTTCATTTTTTGTCGTTTCTTATTCTTGTTGACCTTTTCAGCACAACTTGAAGGACAAATGCAAACATAGAGCTCGTGCCTTAGCTTTAACAATTATTAGTATTGTGGTTATTTTATTGAACTATTTATGGTTTTTAATCCAAATTTTTAATATTTTTAATTAGGCTTAAGTTCATTAAATTATTTTTATGAAGAAAGGAATTTTACATGAAAATTAATTAAAATTTATTGATAATTTTTCATTCTTGACTCAATCTGGGCTCGAACCCAGGTGTTTACGGACAGGTTACCCTGACATGTTTCGATTGCAACCACTCAATCTCCTCAGAGGGCTTGCCGTTTAACACTCGCAGCCATCGACGACTGCTGACGTCATTAGTCAAACATCAATCCTTAAACCAAATTGTATTCAACCTTTGGTAGATCGAAATTTGCTTTGAATGATTATCTATTTTAATTTATTTTAACATGTTATTCCTTTACTTCTGTTTTTTCTCTTTTATAATGTTAATGGCAGACCTATAATTTTCTGGGTAATTTATAATTATTATTACAAGACCAATTTTTTTCAGTTATTTTTTCCATAACCTATTGGCTATTTAAAAAATATTAACAGTTATTTCGGGTCCCTGATTATAACATATTTTTTTGTGATTGTAATTATTTTTTTCGTCTCATATGCTAAATGTATGTGTTTAGAAAATATTTTTTTCATACAAACAATGAAGGTGTTTAACCCATTTTCTGCCGACCGTTGACTAAAATTACAATGATTTTTATCTTCATCATCGATCAACACGAATGTGGCGAAAAATGGGTTAAATTTTTGATTACCAACACCTTTTTTCTGTTTCATGAATGTGTTTAGTTATTCCCTGCAAATAAAATTGGAGCACCTGATCCATTTTGATAAAATGGACTACTCCATGGCCTGGTCCGATGTAATGCAAGCATGGACCATGTCATTGTTAAAAAGTGTTTGTAGTGAGACGACATGTCTTCGTTTTTTAACGACATGCTTTCGTTTTTAAACGACTTCAAAACTAATCCTCTTGAGTCCCTGGTCCCTTGTGGACTACTCTTTACACGCGTGTTTGGACTAGTCCTATTATTTGCAGGGTTTGTTTCTTCTTATATCTTCTCATAACAGTCTTTTAACAGAATTAACTAAAACAGTAAGAAGTGTTAAAAAATTTTAAAAACTAATGGCATAATGGAGTATTTTATATGTTTGGAGAAATACTGGAAAAGGACTGAGAAATAAGATCTACGATAACTGAAAAAATTTTTTCCAAGTCAAGTTTTGGAAAAACTAAAGAAAAGAAGAGCTTTAATCCTAAACATTTAAAATAAATAACTTTTCTAAAGGATTATTTTATAAGATCGGCTTAATATGCAAACCGGCTAAATCCACTTTTTATGTAAATTAAATTTTGATGCCGTGTGGTAGAGAAAGGTACGCCTCAGAATGCACTAATAAAGTGACCTCACAAGCGCAGCTGTTTGCAGTGATTTTCTTCGTGTGTAACGTTTTTCGTAATTTTTTTTTGTTTATTTACTTTTTTTATAAGGCATTTTGACACTTGCCGGTCTCAATTCAAGCAACAAAATGCCTGTTGTTTTTTTTTATTGTTTCATTGTTGTAGTACTGGGGTCACTTTGTTAATAAATTTTGGTACGCCTCGTCGACCAGCATGTGGTTTTTTTTCTAATTAAGTCTTGAAGGTTGTAAAACTAACTGTATTTTTAATTTTCTAGCAGGTTTGCAAATTAAGCCGACGATATGACTGTACAGTTATGAAGAACCAATGTACACAGCATTAAAATTTTTATCAAAACAAAAAACAACAAAATTTATTTTAAACAGTTGTAAAATGTTATTTAGGATATTATAACAACATGACTTGATAGCACACCTTGTGTATTAATTTAAAAAAGCATATTAACGGTCTAATTCATAAAAATTTCTTGTTTCAGCTTTAATGAATACAATAGTTATCAAACACTTTTTGTTTTATAAACCATTAATAAAAAATCTAATTTATATGTAAACGCTTAATAGGAGAGGATTAACATTTAAACGTTTATATTACTTTTGTATTATGTTGGCAACATCATGATATTTTAATTGTAATTTTTGTAATAGTGATGCATACAACTAGGGATGAAACGATACGAGTAAATAAAAATATCATACAACGAACGAATTTTAAGTGAATTTCTGTTTTGTTTTCAATTTAAAATTAATTTCTGTTTGTAAAACTATTGAAATAGAAGCGAAATATGTATATCATATTTTAATATCAAATTTTTACTGCTTTAACTCTGTATGTTCCAAAAGAGATTATACAATTTTATGTTTAATGAATAATTTAACCAATTTTAACCAGATGTTTTGAAAATAAGACCTACTAGGTTTTAACAAAACATTTTTAGCCACTTAGAACTGCCAAAATATTTTAAGTTCAAATGTTTTCATTTACCTGAACATTCTGTTTATATAATATTGGGCAAAATTTGCGCCGGTTTTTTTTTTATGTATGTGCGTACTAATAACGTTTGGGAAATTTTTAAATGTCTTAAATTCTGTCATTATTATTGCTTCCTCTATAAGAGATGAAGGCATTTTAATTTTTCTACTGCCCCAGCGAGCTAAGGCAAGAGCCACTCTGGCTGAAATACTACACACTGTTGCTTGAGAGAACCCATGAAGATCGGCTGCATCATCTTAAATCTACGAATTGTTTTTTTAACATCAATTTAATTTGTTATTATCGCATTTTTGGTAATTGCTAAAATTAGTTTTTAAATTTCTGGCAGGCACATTTTTGCAAAAATTTAGTTTTAAATTAATTCTATATAATAATAATGACACTCTTTTTTAACATTTAATACTTTTTTTGATGTCTCGAATATATTTAGAGATATCTAGCACAAGCATTTCCTGATATCCTTAATTTTATAGTTCTCATTGTTTTGCTTCTTTTGTCACTTTTTGTGCTATGAATCAAATTTTCGATGCAAAAGTTAAAACATTCAAAGCATGTAGGACAAAACATTTTTGTACCGTGCGGCAAACCAGTAACCAACAGACGATATACTATGTGGTTTCTACTTTGTGTTTACTTTAACAAATACTATCTATACCTATTTGAAAGATATTTTAAAATATAAGTGTAATGAATGGTAAAAAAGAGGTTTACATTATTTGAAATAAATCTTAATAGCTTTAAGTTTTAACAGAGAACATACATAAGTATCTCGCGACCCACGTTATTTTTTACAAAAAAATCCATCAAGCTGCTTATATTTAAAATTAATTCAAACATTAGTTATCGTTTTTCTAGAAAAAAAAAAATTTTATGCGTACTCAACTTTTTTATTAAAATAAATAAAAACACAAAAATGATTAATTTTTCATGCAATTATTAAAATTTTATTTTAACAAACATTGAAATATCAGTTTATTAAACGCTTAAAGTAGGTTAAAGGCTACAATAAATATTTCAAATTTATGAAACGTTTAATAGGCTATTAAACATTTATAAATACTCTTTTTTCGACTTTTGCTTATTAAAGACTTATAAAGCTGCAATGAAGTGTTTATGAATTAGACTGTAAATATTTATGAATTGTTTTTATTTTGTTTGCTCGTTTTAGTTCAAGAATTGTTATGTTTTATATGTTATTGTTTTTTTTTTTTTACTAACAAACTCCAAATAATAAACAATTAATGCGTTTTTATACATTGAAATTACTTAATTTATAAAAAACTTGATTAATCGGTTAACCGATCAAAAACAAAACTAACCGATTAAACCAAAACCTCGGTCTACGAGTGCCCCGGTAGACTAGCTGGTAGAGGGCTTGTCTATCAGCGCCGGGGTTGCGGGTTCGATTCCCGCCAGAGACTCTGGTTTCTTTCCTGCAGACAAGCGTAGAGCTTCGCGGGATTAGCGTAGGGAATTAAAAAAAAAAAAAAAAAAATAAAAAAAAAAAAAAAAATAAAAAAAAAAATTAATCGAGCGATTAACCGATTAAAGCAAAAGGTCGATTAAATGAATACCCTAATGCATACCCATATGTGTAAATAGCAGTATGTATGTATGTATGTATGTATGTTTATTAGAGCTTCCCTTATTTTTAAAATTTTTGAAATGTTGACACGGTACCCGCTAATATTTTTTCTAGCTGACATTTGTAATTGTAATTCATATGTAATTTTTGCCCCTCCGAACACGCCTTCCCTAAGCGACAGGGCTTCAAAGAGAAGTATATGCGTTTTTCATGATCGGTTTCTTTTTGGACCCGAACATTTTTATTTTGTTAATTTTTAATGTTATTAAAAGGAATTTTAAATAAACAGGCAATATTTTAATCATATGGAACGGTTTTTTGAAGTTTACCTGCTTTCAAGTGTATCACTTTTGGTTTGAAATAGGATTCATACTTTCACCAATGTATATTACATATCGTCTGTATTACTTTTTATGGAAACAAAATGATGCATGTTTTGATGTGTACGAATCGAAGTAGAAAATAAGAACCATGAAAAAAGAATATATAATAAGAAAATACATTCCAAATAATGAGCAGTTCATTTCATCTTTTGATTGAACATATCGCTTTGTATTTTCGAATTTGGTTTCTTTTGTTGCAATAGCCACAATGTTATTTTTTGCTGACAAAATTAGTTTAAATCAGCATTTTAAAATTTTTTATTAACAATTCAGTTTGGTTTTTCGAGCTTAGAAAAATAAAAGCGGATCAAGTTGTCAATCTGCGATGAATTAAAGTGGTGGTTTGGAATGGAAATGCGATTGCTTGATGTTATTCCAGTTTTTTTTTAACTTTTTAATTTTTATTTCAAATACAGTTTTTAATACCAATTCATAAACATGATGCCTTTTCCCAAATATAATATTATTTTTAAAATATGCTTTAATATTTTCTGAAATTTTTTTCTTATCTGTGTTCTTATTCTTTGAATTATGTATTCGCTTACATACATTATGGCCAAGTGCTTCTAGAGCAGCTTCTAAAATATAAACTGAGTCGCATATACTCAATTGACATCTACGAGGGCAGCTTCAATTTTTGGAGAAAGAAGTTTCCTTCCACAAAAACCATCATCTCCTTAGTAAATAAAATATTCAATTTAATTTAATTTTTATTTTTTTTTTTATTTATTCATTTATTTACGTAATATTAAGCCATTCAGGCAAAAAAAAAATCAATATTACAAGTGATAAATGCTTAAGCTACATACATACGTGTATATAATATTCATTTATCTATAACTATAATTCATAATTAAAACTAACAAAATGAAAATTATAAATAATATACCTACTATCACTTTAGATTAAGGCTCCATAGCCACATTAGATATAGATATAATATTTATCATCCATCAGTATCATCCATTTTTACCCGGAAAACATTATTTGAATAGGAAAAAATACGTAACAAAAATGGTAAAAAGTTCCAAAGCCTAGCAATCCGAACAAAAGATTTTTCGAAACAAGATGTTGTGATTCTTGGTATACGAATTAAGGGATTCCTAGAAGAACGCATAAACTCGAAGCAGTTTTATAATTCAGGTGGTTTACCATTTTTGATTATTTTATAAAACAAAATCATGTTCCGATATTTAATAAAGTTACGAAAAGTACATCCAAGAAAACTGAAAGCAATATAAGAAATATGTTCATAACGTCTAACATTATAAACAAAACGAACTATTAGATTGAAAATACGCCTAATCATCCTTAAACGCATAGAACCAGTACCTGAGTAAACTTCAAGGCTATATAAGATATTCGAAAACATCAACGCATGTGCCAAGTTATTCTTAATTCGAAGAGGCAAGTATAAATTAGTAAAATTAATTTTACGCAATATACCATAAATTTTACCATAAACCATATTAATATGGGTATCAAAATAAATTCTACTATCCAAATACACACCTAGACACTTAAAATGCTCAACCAAAGAAATATGAGTATTGCTCAAAACTACATTAATGTCAGGATAAAAACCAGTGGTTGGTCCAAACATCATTGCTTAAGACTTACTAGGATTAATAGATAACGAATTGAAAGAAGTCCATTCACGTTCCTAATCTAAGCAACAATTTATATTATTCTGTAAAACATCACTAAAATCAACTCTGCTTTTAAAGATTAATAAGACATCATCGGCAAAAGTGAATAGCGGTTTTCACTTTTGATAGTAAAGTCCCTTGTAGACCTTGTGAATCTTATTAATTTAGTTAAAGTACTAAGATTTACAACACTGGAACAACAAAATGTATTAGACTAAAATTTACTGCGCTGTGGTTGAAAATCCAACAAAAAGCTGTAGTAAACACGTTTGTTAAGTAACCCAGAATAAAACAGTTGAAGTAACTAAATCGGTATCTTTCCCTCAATCAGCAACTTCATTAATTTACGATACGAACGAAAAAGACACTCACGCTTTGTAGTATAAAATCGTATTAAGTAAAGCAGAGTTGTACACTTAATACAAAGGGTGAAAACCGCTAATGGTTAACTAAGGTGACCATACGTACTCTTTTTTAGAGGACAATCATCTATTTTAACTGGCTGTCCTCTATAAAATTTGTGTCCTTTTTTATCATCTTTTTTCATAATCTGTCATCTTTGTACTTTTTTTTTTAAAGCATGACCAATATTTGCTTTTATTTTTATAAATTAAAATACATTTTATTTCACGGCGAAACTGGTCCTTTCTGTCAAATCGTATGGTAAATGTCGTGCCATGCTTGTTCTGTTCATATTCATACTGAACTCTCATACACTTGCAGTATAAAGTTTTGAATAAGTACGTGCAATGCATTTTAAAGTTTCGTTATTTTTTTAAACTAATTTTAATTAAGTAAATGTAAATTTTTATGTGTGTGAAGATAAATATGCCGAGTTAAATATGTTTCGACGTAACGGCTAACGCACTTCATATTTAACTCTGGATGAAATGACGTAACTAAATAATTAAATATGACATATTTAACTATCACATATTTAAATATGCCATATTTAACTATCGCATACTTAAATATGTCATAGTATCAGATATTTTTAAACTGGGATTAAGTATAATAAAAAATACTTTAAAAAATGCAGAAAAAATATCGAATTAATTTATTCATTATTTCCTAATAATTTCTATGGACATGTTAAAAAAATCAAACAAAAATAAATTGGAGTTGTCACTTCTTTCTGTGTCACATATCCGGAACATATGGAAAATGAGGATTAGGGACCACACTATCCTTCTATGGTACCCACATTTCTGAATTGTATTTGTGATTTTTTTAAAAAATTTTCAAAAATTGAACTTTGAAATTTTTTTGGTGTTCACTATGGGATTTCGGCCATATTTGGACAGATCATTCGTTGTCACTCATCCAAACCATATGGAAAATGAGGACAAGGGACCACACTATCCTTCTATGGTACCAATATGCCTGAATTGTATTTGTGATTTTTTAAAAAAATTTTAAAAAATTGAACTTTGAAATTTTTTTGGTGTTCACTATGGGATTTTGGCCATATTTGGACAGATCCTTCGTTGTCACTCATCCAAACCATATGGAAAATGAGGACTAGGGACCAAACTATCCTTCTACACAGAAAAAATTATTGCCGAATTATTTTCAAACAAACGCTTGTTTGAATTTTTTTTTGATTTCTACAAATTTTTTTACTGATTCAATCAATATTTTTGTTTGATTTTTATTTAACCAACAAAAATGTGGACAATTCTTCAAAAATATAATAAACGCGCTATTGGTTTCAAGTTTTCATAATTATGAAATATTGAACGCTCTTTAATGTTGTCGTCTTTTTGCATTTTTTTATTGCTTGTAAGCAACACTTCTTTATGATAAATATAAGAACTACAACAAAAAACACATGCAGTCTATTTTTGGACGCCTTAAAAAAGTACAGCAATAAGAAAAATGATAAAATATCGCGACGAGGTTTGTAGAAAAAAAAAAACAACAAAAACAATAACAGGTAAAAAAACGTTTCACTCTTTTTAAACAACAGACACAACAAGCATCATAAGAAACAAAATAAATTTTTGGTTGGTTTCAAAGTTGGTAAAAAAAAAAAACAAAATCCCATATTCAATTTTTTTAAACAGTTTATTTAAATACACCAAATACAAAAAAATATAATGATGACGAAAAACATATCGAGTCGGTCTGTCGCCGTTTTTGGGTTACATTTCTTCTTCATTAGAAAACAAAGAGAATTTATTCAAACAAAACAATGAGTCTCAAAGCCAGTCGGCCGCTCTGCCCTGCTTTATCTTCACCAACAGTGCTTGCTTGTGCGCGTCATTGCATGTGCTAAATCTTTTTTGTTTGATTCAGCAAAATTATTTGTTTGAAATTTAAATGAATTTCAGTAAACTTTTTGTTTGATTCTGTAAAATTATTTGTTTGAAAAAATCGGCGTTTTTTTTCAATAAACAAAATGCAAATAAATTGTTTGAATATGCGAATTTGTTTGTAGGACCGATTTCAGACAAAAAATTGTCTGATTCTACAAATTTTTTGTTTGAATTGGAAAAATAATTTTTTCTGTGTATGGTACCCATATGCCTGAATTGTATCTGTGATTTTTTTAAAAAATTTTTAAAAATTGAACTTTGAAATTTTTTTGGTGTTCACTATGGGATTTTGGCCATATTTGGACAGATCCTTCGTTGTCACTCATCCAGACCATATGGAAAATGAGTACTAGGGACCAAACTATCCTTCTATGGTACCCACATGCCTGAATTGTATTTGTGATTTTTTTTAAAAATTTTCAAAAATTTAACTTTGAAATTTTTTTGGTGTTCACTATTGGATTTTGGACAGATCCTTCGTTGTCACTCATCCAAACCATATGGAAAATGAGGACAAGGGACCAAACTATCCTTCTATGGTACCCACATGCCTGAATTGTATTTGTGATTTTTTTTAAAAATTTTCAAAAATTTAACTTTGAAATTTTTTTGGTGTTCACTATTGGATTTTGGACAGATCCTTCGTTGTCACATATCCAAACCATATGGAAAATGAGGACAAGGGACCAAACTATCCTTCTATGGTACCCACATGCCTGAATTGTATTTGTGATTTTTTTTAAAAATTTTCAAAAATTGAACTTTGAAATTTTTTTGGTGTTCACTATGGGATTTTGGACAGATCCTTCGTTGTCACTCATCCAAACCATATGGAAAATGAGGACAAGGGACCACACTATCCTTCTATGGTACCCATATGCCTGAATTGTATTTGTGATTTTTTTTAAAAAATTTTCAAAAATTGAACTTTGAAATTTTTTTGGTGTTCACTATGGGATTTTGGCCATATTTGGACAGATCCTTCGTTGTCACTCATCCAGACCATCCATATCCATATGTTCCGGATATGTGACACAGAAAGATGTGACAACTCCAATTTATTTTGTTTGATTTTTTTAATATGTCCATAGAAATTATTAGGAAATAATGAATAAATTAATTCGATATTTTTTCTGCATTTTTTAAAGTATTTTTTATTATACTTAATCCCAGTTTAAAAATATCTGATACTATGACATATTTAAATATGCGATAGTTAAATATGGCATATTTAAATATGTGATTGTTAAATATGTCATATTTAATTATTTCGTTACGTCATTTCATCCAGAGTTAAATATGTAGTGCGTTAGCCGTTACGTCGAAACATATTTAACTCGGCATATTTATCTTCACACACATACATTTTTATATATCGTCGGCTTAATATGCAAACCTGCTAACTCCCTTTCAACAAATTTTACAGGAAAAACTTTTTATTTTTCCTATTTGCTGCTTGAGAGGAAACAAAAAATATAGTTGATTTGACACACTTCAATACTCAAATTGCTGGTCCACGAGGCATATCTTTCTCTACCAAACGGCATCAAAATCTCAATTTATTTAAAAAGTATATTTGCAGGTTTACATATTAATTAAGCCGATAATATGTTATTTTTATACCCACACCACAATAGTGGAGAGCGTATTATGCATTTGTGCTGATGTGTGTAACGCATTAAAATATTGGTCCTAGACCCACCTTAAAGTATACCGATCGACTCAGAATCACTTCTGGCTGGCTGACTGGCTGTCCATGTAACCTTGTGCGCAAAGTACAGTTCGCAATTTTAAAGATAATTGGCACAAGGACCAAGCCTATTGAAAATGGGCGAAATCGTAGGACCACGAGGGAAGATAGGGGGAAATTTCTTCCTCTCAGAAACTATCAAACCGATTTTAATGAAATTTAAAACATAGATAGAACCATATTTTTATGGACACAAAAGAGATGCATTTTTTAAAAAATAGGACCACGAGGGGAGATATGGGCACTTTCTGCCTCTCAACCGGATTCTGATGAAATTTAAAACATAGATAGTTTCATATCTATTTGGACACGTAAGCTATGCAGTTTTTCAAAAATATGACCACAAGGGGAGGTAGGGAGCAATTTCTACCTCTCACAAACTTTCAAACCGATTTTAATGAAGTTTATAAGCATGGATAAATCCATATTTATATGGACATATAAGCATGATGCATACTGTGGTGTAGGGTATCATATGGTCGGGCTTAACCGACTATACTTTCTTCCTTGTTTTAATTTACTGTACGTATATAAATATGGGAATGTAAATTTGTCTGTAATATAAGTACAAAATTTTGAAGTCAAAAATATTTTTTACTTTTTTTCTTTATGTCCTCTATTTTTATTTTCAAAATCTGGTCGCCTTAGGTTAACATAACGATGTAGTAACAAAATCAGATAAGCTATTAATATATAACGTAAAAAGTAGTGGCCCTAAAACGGAATCCTGAGGTATACCCGTAGTTAAGATACGCAAAGCTGAAGTAGCACCATTATGTTGTACATATTGCGATCTGCCAACCAAATTTGAAAAAAATTAGTTTACAAGCAGATTTAGAGAAATTATATACATCTCTGAGTTTCCTCATCATCGTAGAATGACAAAAAGCACCAAAAGCATTAGCAAGATCAAGAGAATTAAGGACACTAAGATTCTCTTTAATATTGTGACGGACATGCTCATTAAGATCAAGAATCATCAGCGTAGAACTATAGCCATTGCGAAAAGCATATTGGTTGTTACTAATATTCAAAGAAGAAGAATCCAACATTTGCTGTTTCATTATATGCTCAAGAACTTTAGACAAAGCCGTAAGGATAGAAATTGGTCTAAGATCTCCGGTTTCTTTTACTACTCGTGTTTTAGGAATTGAAGTAACACGGGCAATCTTCCAAGCTTGCGGAAAAATAGAAGTAGTTAAAATGGTATTTAATAGAAACAGTATATATCTAGACAAAAAGGGAAATACCATTTTAATCATGCGAGCTGGAACATTGTCAATTCCCAACGATTGAGACCGAACTTTATCAAGTGCATCAATAACCTCTAGTTCTGAAACGTAATGAAATGAAAAACAATAAGGAGATTCAATAAAGTCGTCAAATGCAAAATTTTTAAAAATATAATTTCCACTACCACTTTTTAGGGTTCTCCATACATTACGAGCATCCATATTACGAAATATTTTAGAGAAATAATTTCTCTTAACCTTCCTAATAACAGATTTTACTCTATTAAGGCCGCTTTAGCCGACCGTAAATGTAATTAAATGCAATGCAAAGTACCGTAACGTACTGTAAGCTCGTTTGTGCACTTATAGAACATGTAAGAACGTGTCAGCTGTTTTTCACAACCAAAAACAAAAAAGCATTAGTATACATAAAACAACACACACAGTGATGAGAATTAAAAATGTTGAAATGGTGACCGCTTTGCAGAAAAAGTACCAAGTGATTTAAATAGTATTAAAACTGTATTTCTTGCATGTATAAATAAATAAATAATTTAATATTTGATATTAATATTACAGATTTACAAAAAAACAAATATGTATTATATCATATTCGTACACATGTTCTTACATTAATTTCAAAATGTGCATACACCTAAACAAGGTTTTGATACCACTAAAAACCAGACTTTGTTTGTTTGTGGATATGTATACATTTGTTAATTTTATACATCTAAACATATACATATTTGTATAAATGAAAATATGTATGGCTTGTAACTTATTTTGTCAAAAGTCCACAGATATTATAACTGAAAAAGTACCAAACAAAAAGAGTGATTTTACCCGCATTGCATTTAAAATATAAGCAGCCCATCACTATCTACAACTGTCACGTAACCTCGTAATGAAATTCTATTTTCTACGGGTTGGCACGTTACGGTTAAGTGACATTACAGTCAGTTAAGCATTTGCATTGCTTTCCATATAACAGAAACGATCAGCTGTTTACATTACATTTACATTTCTACATTTACGGTCGGCTAATGGGACCTTTATGGTATCTGCAAAAAATTCTCCAGTTTGTTTCGGAGCGATTAGCCATATAGGAACGGTAAGCCAAATAACTAATAGATTTAGCAAATACAATTTGTTACGAATTAATCCAATTAGACTTGTCTCTACAAACTTTCTTTTTGACCAAGGCAACAAATGTAAGAATAGTATTAAATACAGTTAAAGATTCGCACATTTCGTTAACATTACCTAAAGGGAAGTCCGAAAAATCATAGTTAGACAAAAAAGTAGATACTTATTCCCAATTTATAGCATCAAAATCACGATATCAATAAATTCAACCATTTTGTCAAACGTCACATCAAAAGAGGCAAACATTAATGCTTGGTGAGAAATAAAAGTACATTGGAATTGATAAGAAAACTTAGTCTGACAACCACTGCTTACCAACAAAAAATCAATTAAAGATGTAGATCCGTGAGCCACATCAAAATGGGTGGGCATAGAATTATGGACAACAGACAAATTATTTCTTAAGCACATAGTCCTCATATGTTATATGAAACAATTTCATTTTGTTAATGTGTTATTTTTCTTTGCAAAAAATAAGTAGAGAAACTTTATTTATTTGTTCAAAAAAATTAAAAAAAAAATATAGCAAAGTATCGCCGATACCGATATATCGGAAAATCTGAAGTATCGCCGATATATTGATATCGGTATTCGTTACATTCCTACTTTATATACAAATCGGAACAAATAAGATTTAAAACATAAAATTAAATTTAACTAAAACAAAAATCTTTTAGTACAATTTAGGTCCAAAAAGTACAATTTTCAAAGCTTGTTGGTACAATTTTAAAATTCTCAATGCCATCCCCGGTATGTATGCTAAAAACAAGATTTATCTTTTTAATTCTCATTTAGTTTCTACATTGATTGGTGTAAATAGTCGAATTACACAATGTGCGTTTAAAAAGGGTGCTCGTCTTTGCACATAACACAATATATTAAAAGAGTTTTTACTTAAACCTCTAAGTGCAGACGCATTGCAGCATTGCTATTTAAAAAGCATTAACAGAAATTTCGTTTATGTACGATGTTTCTTTGTTATTGTAAATAGTCAAATGTTCCAGTGGGGTACAGGGTTGTCAGATTTTTTTGAGCTCCATCGCCAAACCGGATGTCAGAAATCGCCAAAAATCGCCAAACGTCGATTTTGTTCAGTTTTTGTAAAATTTTTTTTTTTTAATTAAATTTTGCATACAAAAAACGCTAGTATAATTTTTCAGTCAAAAGTCGCCAAAAACTGAAAAAAATACAAAAAAGTCGCCGAAGTAAATTTTGTTTGTTTCTGTATTTTTTTTTTTTTAAATAACATAAAATGGATATCATATATGTATTCAGTTAAAAACTTAAATTAAGTACACAAGTCTATAAGATTGTACACTTCAGCCTCACCGATTTCATTACTGGAGTTTTGACCTACATACTATTCAGGCGCGGATCCAGCTTGAGCCTTAGGGGGGGGGGGGGGGAAATTTTTTATGATACAAAAAAAATTTGTTTTTAAAAGTTTATTAAAAGCAATTTGTGTATATTATATTAAAAAAACTCAACAATAAGGTTAAATAAAATATTCAATATAAATTAAAATAAACTAATCTTTTTAAATAAGCAATTTATTTATTTAGATAGTACAGTCTATGTTCAGTTTGTCATTGTTGATCTGAGCCATGTTTTTATTTGACGAAGGGTAGGAAATGACCTCTCGCTCGTAGCATTACTTACGAGCATTGAAACGAAAATTTGAAATATTTTTCTTAGATTTGGGTAGATATCTTCATCACAGTTTATTAAAGCATCTACAACGTTATCTGATAGATTTTAGATAATTTCCATGTTTGTTGCCAATGCTACAGTTCAGGCTCAAGTTAAGATGTTAATAGGTGTTTATCCCGAGTTGTGGTTTTAAAACTTTTATATCTATATATGACTTGATTACACTTTGAGTAGAAGTTTTGATATGTTCAATACATTAAAGATATCTTTTGGAAAGGTGTTTTGCGATCTTCTAAAATAAATTCAATAAGAGAATGAAACCTACAAATCGGTAGAAATCTTCAACATTTTGGATGTGATTATTTCGTTCAAATCTTGTTTTCTAGGTTGGAACCTCGATTTGAACGCAAATAACTTTAACTTTTTTAAAAATCACTTTAAATTGTTCTTCGGCTTTATTTCTTTTTTCTTCAAGGCACATGATCAAAGTTTTGATAAGGCTTGATCCTTTTTGAAGATCTATATCGTGCTTTTGTAAAATGATACTAAGCGGCTGTTACAATAAGTATCACACTTAATATGTTTATTCCGCAAATAAATTCAAAAGTTCTAAGTGAGTTCCTTAATATAAGGCTCTTGATGAAGTATTACCTTTCCACTCAGATATTTTTTCCAAAGCTTCTACTATATGATGTACACTTGTTGCAAAGTGTAAAGCTGAGTCGTGACGGTCCACCCATCTTGTCTCGCATAATGTAGAGAGTTTGGCTCTCAAATACTTTACTAAGAACTTGTTTTGCCTGATTTACGGGAAATAGAAAGGCGTTTGTTTCGCATTTGTCGCGGTTACCAGAATTTTTTTACAGCTCCATTTTCTGCTGACATCAAACGAAACCCATCAGTTCCAACTCCTATACAATTTTTTAGGTCAAGACTAAAATTTGTCAAAGTTTTAAGAACTGTTGATGATAGTGCCATCGCATCAATTGACACATCAGCGTCATTATCAATATCCTGTGAAGGCTCTTCAAATGCTTTTACAACAAAGCCAAAACGATTCTTGCCTAACAACTTTTTGTTGTATGGTGAAATATCTTAAATGTAAGGAAATCTGGCTTTCCCCGAGAAATCCGTGCTTTCGTCAAAAATTATCGAATAGAATTTTGATTCATATAACACATTAATATAAACATTAATATTGCAAATACCAAGGCTTTTTAATAATTCAATCGCACGCATTTTCAAGTCAAACGTTTACTCTTTGGTTATACATAGATGGCACCTGCTGGGATTGAATGTAGAATAATAAGTATTTGAATACAGTAAACTAGATGTTTCATTGAAAATATCTAATAAATAACTATTAGGATGAAGATTTGGATATTTATTGAAAATTTCGTTAGAGATTCAATAAAAAAACAAAAAAAAAACCTTGCTGGGATTTCCAAAAATTTTGTACATTAAAAAAAGATAATATTAATGGGAACTCTTGTATTATCGAAATAAACAAAACATATTTTTATAATTTACGGGGGGGAAATTTCCTTATTTCCCCCCCCCCCCCCTGAATCCGCGCCTGATACTATTAGAATTACATATGTACATACATACTATAAGAATTAACTAGTGACTGAATATAAAATTCACTTAATATGTTTTTTTATATTAGTACAGTACTTTTCGTTTATAGTCACTACCGCTTATAGTCACATTAGTGATATAGTCCATATAATCTGTTTATTTTGCCCCTATAAGTTAATTCAATAAAACGTATTAACGTTATAGTCCATCTAGCGATATATGCCATCTATCAACAGTCATCAAAGGGATAACTAAAGCAAATTAATGGCGTTATAGTCACATTAGCAATATTTACTAAGTTCTTTTTAGTTTTCGAAACCACAATCGGTTCAAAGGTAGAAAGAATTAAGTTGTTTGATTTTGGTCATCAACTCTACTCTTAAAAAATTAGTTCCTGAATTTGGTATCAGTTATGAAATATATTGTTATAATTTTAACTATTTTTTAGACAGTATGCAACTCTGTTGCAAAACAATAAGCCTGATGTCGGTGTAATTTATATGAATTTTTTATTTTCTATATTCACATAACTTGATTATATTCGAATTAGGTTATATGCCTCATTGTGGCATATATGTGAATAAGCCTTATGGTCACATTAGCGATATAGTCCACGTTTTGTCTGCAACTAAAGGATGTGACTATAAGCGAAAAGTACTGTCATGATAACAAAAAATGACGAATTGTTAAACAAAATCGCCGAAATAATATAAATGGTAAAAATAGCCAAGTTAATCGCCAGTTATATCTGAAATCGCCATAAAAGTCGCCCGTCGCCAAATGGGAAATCCCATCGCCAAACACGTTTCAAAATCGCCACGTTTGGCGAGAAATCGCCATATCTGACAGCCCTGGTGGGGTATGGCTTTGCATATCCAGTGCGTAATTTTTGCGAAAATGGGAATGGGGGCTGCTGGAAAGAAGTGAATTGCAGTTGATTAACTAGCGTGTCACCCTATAAACGCCTTTAATTCCCATATAAATATATATATTTCCATCAGGGTTGTGAACATGGGTGCCAGACAGGGCTGTCAGATATGACGATTTCTCGCCAAACGTGGCGATTTTGAAAAGTGTTTGGCGATGGGATTTCCCATTTGGCGATTGGCGACTTTTATGGCGATTTCTGATATAACTGGCGATTAACTTGGCTATTTTTACCATTTATATTATTTCGGCAATTTTGTTTAACAACTTGTCATTTTTGTTATCATTACTTATATAAAAATACATACCTGTTAAGAGAATTTTATATTCCGTCACTATTTAATTTTAATCAAAAACTCCAGTAATGAAATCGGTGAGGCTGAAGTGTACGATCTTAAAGGCTTGTGTACTTAATTTAAGTTTTTAACTGAATACATATGTATATGATCTCCATTTTATGTTATTTAAAAAAAAAATTACAGAAACAAAACAAAATTTACATCGGCGACTTTTTTGTATTTTTTCTCAGTTTTTGGCGATTTTTGACTGAAAAATTATACTAGCGTTTTTTGAATGCAAACTTTAATTTAAAAAAAAGAAAATTTTACAAAAACTGAATAAAATCGACGTTTGGCGATTTTTGGCGATTTCTGACATCCGGTTTGGCGATGGAGCTAAAAAAAATCTGACAACCCTGGTGCCAGATAATTTGGATAAAAAATCGGTATATTTAAAAAAAAAATTGGCAAAAAATCGGCTAATTAAAAATACCTATTTTAAAAACAATAAAACCTATTCTTACTTACAAATAAGCACTGTTGCCAATTTAGAGATTTCCCCGCTAAATCTAGCGTTTTTGAAATGTCAATCGCGGGAAAATACGTTTTAGCGGCAAGCGGGAAATCTAGCGATTTTCAAACAACTTTTAGCGGCTCATTTTCGCTATAAAAACCTTTCTCAAATTTAAAATTAATAGATTTTTTCAGTTAGTATTTTGTTAGGGCTGTATGTAACAATTAACAACTTTAAGCTTGCTTAAAATTTTGAAACAAACGGTAAGGTATTGATCAAAATTGTCTCGATAAAACCTAAAGGCCTAACCAGAATGTGAATAACGTGGCTTAAGCAACCGAGCGAATACATGTAAATCATATGTGTAAAACCATGTTGAACTTAAGGGAACTTTTTGTTAAATTTAATGAAACTGTAATTTGCTTAAGCAAAGTGCGAAACTAATCGCACATTCCGTACGGAATCAAAAGTTTTTTATTTTGTTTTTGTTTTTTTTAATGTATTTGAGAGGCTTTTTTGTTTATTTTTGACAGTAGCTTAAGTTTGTTTATGCACATTCTGGTTGGGCCTTAAGCAATATACATAATTCACTTACTTTCATGTAACTAACTTTATATAATTGCTTAAAACGGCAAATATTACCAAAATTAGCGTAAATGTTATACATTTTTTTTGGCGTTTTCGTACTAAGTTTGTCATTCCGGGTGAAAGTGGGTCCTTGAGTAATTGTAAATTGATTAAGCCATGTCCATCTGTCTATCCGTCTGTTGTCACTTTCAAATGACTCAAAAGGGAATATAAAAATTGGCATCAAATTGTTTAGAATTCACTTAAGCAGTTTGGAATTGAAGTCCAGCACAATCAGTTCAGTTGGAAAAGAGTTATAAATTAAAATGTGGAACAGCCACCCTAAAAAATTTATCATTTGGTACAAAAACTAGCATAACTAGTGGCGGAATGCACATATTGATATAAGATTATGCACAGATTCGTTCTATATGACTAAATATCATACTGTTAAATCGGTCCATAATTAACGATAGACCTTATATAGTATGCCTAAAAACGTAACAAATAATGCTATTGTAATACAGTATTTTTCGTTTAGCTGCATTTCACTTACCTGCATTTTTTGCATATCTGCACAAAATACAAGGCATTGTGTATGATTGCTAAATTTTGTTAGAAAAAAAAAATCGTGTACGTGCATTTTGCTTAAGTGCATATTTTGGATAACAGCATTCGATTTTTGGTCAAAAATGTTTATTTTTAATACAAAATATTATTTTTAAGTGCCTCATAAAAAAAAAAAAATAATGAATCATATCGCTATTTTATAAAAAAGAAAGACAAAAAATTTAAATTGAAAATACAGTTGATCTGCCAGCTATATTCAATATTCAAACTGTCGGTGAAGGGTGTCAATGATTCGGCACAGCTGAATATAGCACTCTAAATTGTTTTTAAATTAACTGTTTAACATACATATCGTCACGTTAAAGACGAAATAACCTATCTGCAGTTTTCAAAAGTTTACAGGAAAGGGAAAAAACGTTAAAAAATTGAAACTATTTACAATATAAAGGGTGGTTAAATTGTAAGGGCCGATGTTGAATGTGAACCACACCTAAACGCCAAGTTTTTTTCCGAATTTTATTTGACATTTCTCTATTTCAGACTTACTCAATTTGAACCATGGAGAGATACACAATCCAACAACATGTTAAAGTTATCCAGACTTATAATGAAAATGGGCGTTCAAATCAAAATGCATATCGTGCACTTCGTGATTTTTTTGGTCAATTTGATCGTCCAAATGTGCGTACAATCGCAAAAATCGTGGAAAAATTCGAGCAAACCGGGTCTGTAGAAGATGTGAGAACACCAGTGCATGCTTGTACAGCTCGTACTGCAGAAAATATTGCTGCCGTTCGCGATAGTGTGGCAGAAGAGCCGTCCACCTCAACTCGTCGTCGTGCCCAACAATTGCACCTCTCACGCTCGTCGTTGATGAACATTATGCATAAAGACTTGCATTTACACGCTTACAAGGTGCAATTGGCTCAAGAACTAAAACCTCTTGACCATTCCAAACGTCGTGAATGGGCAGAAAGGTGGCAAGAAATGGCAACAGTGGATGATCAATTTTCGAAGAAAATCATCTTCAGTGATGAGGCACATTTTCACCTCAGTGGATTCGTCAATAAACAGAATTGCCGCATTTGGGCGAATGAGAATCCAAGAGTGATTGTCGAAAAACCAATGCACCCACAAAGAGTGACTGTTTGGTGCGGTTTATGGGCTGGCGGCATCATCGGGCCGTATTTTTTCCAAAATGAGGCCGGTCAGGCAGTTACTGTGAATGGTGTTCGCTATCGTGAGATGATAACGAACTTTTTATGGCCCGAATTGGAAGATATGGATGTGGACGATATGTGGTTTCAGCAGGACGGTGCCACTTGCCACACAGCTAACGAAACAATGGCTCTTTTGCGCAACAAATTCAATGGCCGTGTTATCTCACGTAATGGCGATGTAAATTGGCCGCCAAGATCATGTGATTTGACACCGTTGGACTTTTTTCTTTGGGGTTATTTGAAAGAAAAGGTGTACGTCGATAAGCCAGCAACAATTCAAGAGCTAAAGGATGAGATAATTCGGCACATTAACGGCATAAAACCTCCATTATGCCTCAGGGTCATCGAAAATTTGGACCATCGGATGGAGGTGTGCCGCCGTGGTCGCGGCGCCCATTTGGCCGATATTTTGTTTCATACATAATTGAGTAATACCAATATATCATAATAAAATAAAATTACAATAATTTCCTAAATAGTTTGTGTTTTATTCAAAATCAACATCGGCCCTTGAAATTTAACCACCCTTTAGAAACAAAAATTACACATTTTGATTAAAATGAAACCAGAAATATATATCGGTTGAGAAAATTTTGTTTTTTTAAACTCAGCTTATGTTATTTGGTTATTTGGTTATCTGGAAATGTAAAAATCTGAAACCAAATAACCTATCTGCAGTACTAATTAGTATGAATATGGGCACATATATTCAGGTAAGTGATTTCCCTTAGCAACATTATTTATGCTGCTAAGTGAATACTGCGTAAGAGAATATTTTGCGTACGTGCACGAATTTTCGTGCAAACTTCAATGTGCAGCTAAACGAAAAATACTGTACATTTGGTCCGTCACAGTTTTATATGACTAGAAACCACACTGTAAATTTTCGTGATTATCAGTCCATATTTTACCATAGGCCCCATATAAAACCTACTCTTAAAAAACAGTACGTCTAAAGCCCTAACAAATAATGCTATTTTTATAAATTTTGGTTTCTAGTCATACAAAGCGACTAGAAATTACACTGTCAACTATCGTGCAGATCAATCCATAACTTACCATAGGCCCCATATAAAGCATACTCTCGGAAAAAGCTTTAGAACGCGTAATACCGTAAAATGTTCAATCTGGGTTCTATTATAATAGCATATGGTGAGTCAAAGTTTTATAAGACTATAAATTACTTGTTCCAATTTTGTGAAGATCGGCCCATAATTGACCATATGACTCATATAAAGACCACTTCGGAAATATTCTAATTGTAGGTGGAGGGTATCAAAGATTCGCACAGATGAATAAAATAACTAGGGAAGTTCCAAACCTTAGTATGTAACTTAATTTGATTCGCATACCTTTGAAAAAGCAGCCTATATCTGAATTTATATGAAACTTTTAAAAATGTTTAGGTTTTAGTGGTATTTTTAAAAAAATATCCCGCCAAATTAAATATTTAGCGGTTTCTAGCGGTTTTGACGTCCGATTTGGCGGGAAATGTTCAAAAAAAGTTGGCAACAGTGCAAATAAGAACAATTCAGAATTAACTAATGTTTATAACTTATGAAATTTCAAAAGAATCAATCAAAATAAACGTTTTACAAAGAAATTGTAGTTAAATATTAAGTTTTATTTAACTTTCTTATATTTAAGTACAGTACTTTTCGCTTATAGGCACATCTTTAGTTGGAACCACAACGTGGACTATATCGCTAATGTGACTATATATGATGAAACAGAACTAGGGCTGAACGATGTTTTTCATACAGTTTGACATAAAATATACTCTGTGACATGAAATTATGCCAGAGAATGCGGTCGAGAAATAAAATTAATTTTATTTTGAGGACGTTTTTTCTAATGCTCTCACATAAAGACACTTATTCTCTTAACAATGCTACCATACTTTCATTAAATTTCATACATTTTGTAAACAAAGAAAAACAAGAACAAAAGAAAACAAAAGAAATGAGAGATAATTTGAAGTTACTGCCGACGTTTTAATTAAAATGTTTGCCTGAAGTTGAAGACTCAGTTCTGTTTCACAATTTTGGTGCCTTTCGGGTATTTTTTGGTGCTTTTTTGCTCATGCAATACCCGAAATTTTGTTAAACACCCGTTTTTGAAAAGCGGGTATTTATAGTGCTTTTAACAATTTCTCACAGTGCTTTTTAGTGCCTTTTACAATATTTATTTTTTTTGTACCATTTTTTAAAACTTCGATGTATTGAGGATGATTAAGATGAGATTTGCTATTTTGGGTACAATTTTGGGAAGGCCTGTAAAGATTTTAAGGTTTCAAATGATAAAAAAAACTGATAAAAGAAAGTTGCATTCGTTTTACCAAAAACTTTATTTACGAGGTTAGAGCTAGGCTTCCTAGCAATTTGGAAATTTTACAAAACGTTTACTTTTTTGCGTTGACAACATATTTTGTTTATTTAAATTTGGGATGTCATTAAGTTTTATAAGGAATTATCGGTCACTGCAAATTTTCGGTAATTGCAACATTTTTTCTAACTACGAAAATCTAGCTCGCACTTTATTACTGTTTTACGACCAATTCAAACCCAGCTGATGATGATCCAAATGATTTGGTTGATATACTCAAATTTTCAAAAATGTATACAAATTTTCACAAATACAATTTGGATAAAGTGCTAATAGGTTATTGTAGCCCTGCCCATAGTCTTCATTTCCATTAGGTTTGATTCCCTGAGATCGAAGGGCTTGGACACAGTGGCCATATCCCTCACACAGCACTTTCATGAGAATTTCACGCTAAGTCAAATTTTCAAAAATGTATACAAATTTTCACAAATACAATTTGGATAAAGTGCTAATAGGTTATTGTAGCCCTGCCCATAGTCTTCATTTTCCATTAGGTGTGATTCCCTGAGATCGAAGAGTTTGGACACAGTGGCCATATCCCTCACACAGCACTTTCATGAGAATTTCACGCTAAGTCAAATTTTCAAAAATGTATACAAATTTTCACAAATACAATTTGGATAAAGTGCTAATAGGTTATTGTAGCCCTGCCCATAGTCTTCATTTTCCATTAGGTTTGATTCCCTGAGAGCGAAGCGTTTGGACACAGTGGCCATATCCCTCACACAGCACTTTCATGAGAATTTCACGCTAAGTCAAATTTTCAAAAATGTATAAAAATTTTCACAAATACAATTTGGATAAAGTGCTAATAGGTTATTGTAGCCCTGCCCATAGTCTTCATTTTCCATTAGGTTTGATTCCCTGAGATCGAAGGGCTTGGACACAGTGGCCATATCCCTCACACAGCACTTTCATGAGAATTTCACGCAAAGTCAAATTTTCAAAAATGTATACAAATTTTCACAAATACAATTTGGATATAGTGCTAATAGGTTATTGTAGCGCTATTCATTGTCTTCATTTTCCATTAGGTTTGATTCCCTGAGATCTAAGGGTTTGGACACAGTGGCCATATCCCTCACACAGCACTTTCATGAGAATTTAACGCTAAGTCAAATTTTCAAAAATGTGTAGAAATTTTCACAAATACAATTTGGATAAAGTGCTAATAGGTTATTGTAGCCCTGCCCATAGTCTTCATTTTCCATTAGGTGTGATTCCCTGAGATCGAAGGGTTTGGACACAGTGGCCATATCCTTCACACAGCACTTTCATGAGAATTTCACGCTAAGTCAAATTTTCAAGTTGGTGCAAATTTCATCCAAATCGAAAGACATCGATTTCAAAATTAGTTCACTTGACATTAAATCCCTCTTTTATATATATAAAACGTATATAAAATGTTTGGAATTTTGTTGTTATTTTCTTAATTATTTTCTTAAATATTAATTTTAGCAAAAAACTTTCTTAGAGGCTAATGTTGTTGACTAGAAGAGCTAAAATATTGCCATATATCATGTTCTTGTAAAATTTTGTTTTTAAGAGATAGTCATATGCAAACAAATTACATTTGAATAAATGGCTTGATGGCAAACTTTGAGGGGCGGACGCCCCCCTAAAACACAACTTATCGCTACGAAATTTTTTTGTAATTTTTTTTACATAAAACTGAACCGATTTGGGGGGGGGGAGAATATAAGAAATCAAAAAAAAGAAAATAACGGCCACCCTAATGTACATACTTATATTCTTTTTATTAAATTTAAATACAGTCGAACTTTCCTATAACGAATCTGTATGGAACCAGAAAATTTCTGCATTATATACAGGGTTGTTCTGGAACTCGAAAACGCAAAACGCAAGAATTTGGAAGTTGTTTTTAATACATACACTTTTAATTTAATTTTTATAATTTTGTTATAAAATTCTGTTAAATAGAGAAATATTTGAATAATATTTGTCATAAAATTCTGTAATTACAAAAATCTTATTGAAAAACGACGTTTAAAATTCATACGTTTTCGAGTCATCTGCAAAAATTTCAAAATTGAGTTTTTTATGGATTTTGATTCCCTATATCATAACGCATATGTGTGCAAAATTTTGAACATGTAATATTACAAACGGCAAAGTTTTTGTACCTAGAGGACCGTTACGCACAAAAAAAGAGAAAAATAAATCATCAAAAATCACGATAAAAGTTTAATTTTGTTGCATAGTGTTATTTTAACAAATATTAAGTTCTTGTTTTTGCATAAACCAGTAAAAGAAACTACTACTGTAATTATTTAATGTATATAATATTCATGTGTATAAAGAAATTTTTATATATTCATACTAATTAGTACTGCAGAAAGGTTATTTGGTTTCAGATTTTTACAATTCCAAAAAACCTAAGTGTCATAACATAAGCTGTGATTAGAAAAACAAAATTTTCTCAACCGATATACATATATTACTGGGTTCATTTTAATCAAAATGTGTAATTTTCGTTAATAGTTCCAATTTTATAACGTTTTTCCCTCTCCTGTAGCTCGTTTCTGTATTTCTCGCATCGTAAAATTTCTTACATGAAGTGTGAAACAAAAAATTCCATCGTTTCTCGATTTATGAGATAAAAGTGTTTCTGTATTTGAATGCGAAAACACACACAACAAATTCTGTTTATACTGGAATATTTCCAGTAATTAAGTGTCAAATAAAAGCGAAACGTCAACAAAAGAAATAAATATAATAAAAACAGGGCTGCCAGATTTGACGATTTTTTGTTCCAATATTAACAAAGTGACGTTTTGATGATTTTTTCTAAAAAGGTGACGAAAGCAAAAACAAAATCAAAAATATTTTATAATTTTTTTGTTACTAAGTCTTTTTCAGGTAAAAAAGAAAAAGATTATAGGAATAGGTAAATTAAAGATTTATATATCAGCCATTTGTAAACCGATATAGTTAAATTTCAATAATATACTATTTCGGACTACATACGATATAAATATAAAACAACGTTGTCACTATCAATTCCATAAAAACCCAGAATATTTATAATACTGTTATCAAAGCTGATTTTTAAATTTTCAATTTTTATCGGATTAAAGAAAATAAATAATTTTTTAAAAAATAATCCTCCAGCTTAACAAAATAAATATAAATTTAATGAAATTATTAAATACCCATGAACTTTAACTATGTTTTTGTTTGATTATTTTTTAATAAAAGTCGAAACAAATTTGTTTAAAATTGATTTAAAATTGCACGATTTTTAAAACAAAAAAGACGATCTTTTTTATTTTTTTCTCAGGAAATTGACGATTTTGACACAAATTTATCTGGCAGCACTGATTAAAACCAAAACAAGAAAAGGCTAAAAAAAATTTAAAATAACAAAATATAACAATTGTTTTTGGTTTATTTTCATCATATAAATTATACATTCATCATTTATATTCCTTTTATTTTTTTTATTTATTTTAAAAAAATAGTATATAAACATATTTTAAATTCAAAATATCTACATTTTGCTTTTCTCGCCACCAATTTCAAATGTGACTTATTTTGACAGTTCTTGAAAGAAACTTTTCGCAAAATATTGTTATAGAAACACTTTTTCTAGCATCCTTCCAATAATTGCTGGAAAATTATTTAAATGACAGATAATTCTCGCAAAAAAGAGATACAGAAACACTTGTGTGGGAAAAACCATTTTTTTGTTTCATTTCACACTATTTTTGTTGCAATTCACACGTTTCATGCGAAAAGTTTTACGATGTGAGAAATACAGAAACGGGCTACTGTAAACTTTTGAAAATATTTTTTCCACGTTTATTTAAAATATTCTGTTTTTTTTTTTTTTTTTTTTGTTAGGATTGCATTCTTCCAAGTGGCCGTTTATCAATATCCTCAAAAAGACAGTTAGTTATTCTACATATTTAGAATAATTGCCTTTTTTTAATTTTTTGTAAAGTAGTGAAATATAGACTGTCTAGCTACATAAATTTTGTGAAAATCTTTCAGCTTTATTAAATTCTAATAACTTTTTTTGGAGAAGTACAACTTTTCCCAACATTTTCGTTAAGTAAAAAGTAAAAAAAAAAATTATTTTTTTTATTTTTTTTAATTATTTTTTTTTTTTTTTTATTTTTTTAATTTTTTCTTATTTTATTTTACTGTATTTTATTTTTTTTTTCTGTCTCTGGCGGGATTCGATCGCGCAACCTCGGTGCTGATAGACTAGCTCACTACCAGCTAGTCTACCGGGGCAGTGTAGTTTTTGGATAAAAAACTATGTTTTTTACTCAATTAAGAGCGTAAATATGAGATTAAATTGTCCATAATAACAATAACAACGTTGATTGAAAGTGGATTGAAAGTTTTTGTTTCATAACTATAATGACATTTTTATTGTCATAATGAAAATTTAAATTTATGAAGGCAATTATTGAAATATGTTTCTTTTATAAAAAAAATTTTTGATTTTATAAATTTAATGGCATACATGTAACATTAGATGTATGAAATTATTAAATCTTACATTTTTTTAATTAACAATTAAACATTTTTTTAAGGAAACTATAATTTTGTATTAATTTATGAATATAGTTATGTTTGTACATATATTGTTTTTTTATGTTCCCCATTAAAATATTTTGTTTAACTTGGACAAACTTAAGTTTTCATATATCCAATGAAAATTTTTAACGTAATTACGAAATCCAATGAAGCGATTTTAACGAAAATACTTCATTTTAACTATGAAATTCCATTTAAACAATGAAAATTTTCATTTACACAAGGAAAATTTTTTTATGAAAATGATTCATTAAATATATGAAGCATTTTTCTTTCAGTGTATGCATTAGCAAAAATCGGTTGTTTGTAACTAGTTTATCTCAAAAGCTAGTTACAAACCTGTTTATGATTTGTATGGATAAAAAAGTTTCACAAACTAGTTTATCACCATAAACAACTTATAAACTGTTTATGGTGTAGGTGTAAATGCATTATTACTGATCCCAAACTTAATTGCATTTGACGCGGAACCTTTTTTAACGATATCGAAAATCTAAAGATCCAGTTCTTATTGTTTTTTATGCACTACATAGTACATAACAACAACAAAAATAATTTATAGAGCTTACTTTTTGAAAACTTTTGGTGTTTCTGCTAACACATAAAAAAGGCTTTTTCTGGAACTTTCAAGAAATCAAGATTCTATATAAATGTTTTATATTGATTTGTTGAATATGCATTAAAGGATTATATTCATGATATTTAAAAAGTTATTTCTGTGAAGTTTGTTGTGTAGTATTTTATTTATGAACATAAAATAAATAATTATTTATACTCTGGAAGTTAACAAATATCCACTTTATATTTTTCTTCTCTGTAAACTTAACATATATATTAATTCTTGATATTTTGAAGAAATTTTTATTATTTTATTACTTGTTCAACACTTTGTATTTACCCATATACAAAGTGTTGAACGTGACAGTCGTACGCATCAAAAATGCAATAACAATTTAAACAACAAATATTTTTACGTTCTCTTAACCCTAAATTATTGCACTAAGAAAGCACTGTTATCTATGCTTAAGTTTATGGAGGGCGCGATTCTAGGTCAAAGATAATGGCGGTTCGAACGTGAAAAAAATAGAAGTAGTTTTTGTGGCCATGTATAAAAAGGGGTAATTCAGCGGAACCTGGCACAATTTTTTAGTCAAACTACTTTCAGAATTTTACGTAGCAATGTAACATTAAAATGTCTTTGGTTTGATTCCAAAATCTTCTGTATTTTTTTTAAGCCAAAATCTGGGTAGATTTTTCTATAACAATACATATTGTAAAATAATCAGCTTTTAATAACTTTTAAAGTTTCGGTAACGGAAATGCCCATATGTACATGTGTGTACACACGTATTTGGGTATGCATTAGACTGGCCCACGATTGTATGAAAAAGTAAAAGTATAGTCCAATACTTTCTCCACAAGCTTGATTTTGTTTCTTTTACTAAAATATATGTATATACCAAAAATTGGATTAATAGGACAATATTCAGAGGCCGCGATGAATGGCGACTTTTATGTTTCACATCTTATACCTATTACATGAATTTACTTTTGGCTTATCATTATTGTACTTGTTTATGTATTGGAGATACTTTTTTACACTTTTCTTTGATCTTTACTAGATTAACATTTGTTAAAATTAAAATATATTCATCCCTCTACATATTTATTTAACTTATTTTGAATGCAAAATTACAAGAAACGAGTTTAGAAGGATTATGTTGAAATTTCTGACAGTGAGTCAGATTCATCACACGAAGAAGTATCCCAGCAAAAACTTACATTGCAAAGTAATGAGTTAAAAAGCTAATATAACGACTCTTCACTACTTATACAATGGCATTTTAACTCATTATTTTAACACGGTGATGTCATTGGAGGCAAGTACTTACCTCCCTCGCTTACAAATAGGGAGTTAAAAAGTTATTACTCCGATGTCACCAAAATTACAACTAACATTGAATGACTTTAAAAAAAATTTTTTTTTGTTACTTTGTTTTTATTATTTTTTTTTCGATTTTTTCTTATTTTATTTTATTTTTTTTTTTTTTTCTATTTTTTCTTATTTTATTTTACTTTGTTTTATTTTTTATTTTGTCTCTGGTGGGATTCGATCGCGCAACCTCGGTGCTGATAGACTAGCTCACTACCAGCTAGTCTACCGGGGCAGTGTAGTTTTTGTATAAAAAAACGTTGTTTTACTCAATTAAGAGCGTAAATATGAGATTAAATTATTGTAGGCAACTACTTACCACCCTCGCTTACAAATAGGGAGTTAAATAAGTCATTACCAAACTACTTCTATGTAATGAAGATGGTATGTAGTAGTCATTGAAAAGTAAGTTGTGCAGTAATGGCATGTCATTACCAAGTTTTTGCTGGGATAGTTTCTCAAAAAAACAAAATACAACTTGACCAATAATAAGAACATTTAAAAAAAAATTTGCCCTCCCCCCTTGATTTTATCCTGGCTACGCCCATGTATTCGTGTATTTTCATCGGGAATATGTATGCCTGCTAAGTTTGCATTGAGTAAAAGGCGGACAAAAAAGCATTTTACCAAACAAAAATTTTTAACCCCCCACCCTATTTTATCCTGGCTACGCCCATGTATTCGTGTATTGTCATCGGGAATACGTATGCCTGTAAAGTTTCATCCATTTGCATTGAGTATAAGGCGGTTAAATTAACGTTACAAGATTTGATTTTCCGAAATGAAGCTAAAGAAAAGGTTTTACAAAATGTTGCCCCCCCCCCCCCCTTGATTTTATCCCGGCTACGCCCATGTATTCGTGTATTGTCATCGGGAATATGTATGCCTGCAAAGTTTCATCCATTTGCATTGAGTGTAAGGCGGTTAAATTAACGTTACAAGATTTGATATTCCGAAGTGAAGCTAAAGAAAAGGTTTTAAAAATGAAAACTGTTTTTTAAAACGACTTTATTGGATCTATTGACCGTGTAAGTCTATCGAATTTCGGGGTTTCATTTAACTATCGCAACCTCTAAATATTGCCCGATTGTGCTCAAATTTGGACTGAACATTTTTATTTATTTATTATTTATTCAATGTTATACAAAAACCGAGCCCAGAGGGCCATATATGGTTTAAAAATACAACTCAAAACTATTCGAATAGGATCAGCGTTGTGAAGCGCGAATATTCGATACTTTTGTATTTTGGGCCACCCTAGTATGCATGTATATATATATACAAGTATGTATACATGCATTTACATATGATATCGAGCCCTAATAGCAAAAATTATGTAACCAACAACATTTTAAATTTTTGTTTTTTGATGAAAATCGATCATTTATGATCATTTGCATCATCTCTAAAAATCTCATATCTCTGGGAAGTACGGTTACGGAAAAAGAGCAAAAGCAATTTCAAACAAAACCCTAGACTTGTAGCAAAAATATTTAAAAAAAAAACCCTTCCCCTGTAAAATTTTATTTTTGTTGGTTACATCATTTTTGCTATAAGGGTTCAATATTTTCATACAATATTCTGAATCGTTCTTTTTGGGAGTTTTCATAGCTGGAAATCTCATTTTAATTAACCCTTTTGTAATTATATGTTAACTTTAATATACATATTTTAATTTTTATATACATACACACATACATTCATATATTAATTTATTTACACTTGTTAGTAGAAATTTTTAACCGGTTATGGCCTTTAAATGCCAGATTATAGATAGGTAATGTAAAAATAAATAAATAAAAATATTATGTCATAATATCTATAATAATCCCCTCTATTACTAAACTCGTTGTCGACGGCGTCGTTAATTTTTAGCTCACGTCGCATTTAGTCGACGCCGACGTCAACTCGACATTAAATCGGTATTAATATGCATGTATATGTTGATGTCGACATGTTATCGATATTTAAAAAAAAAAACTATTGCTCATCCCTATGTATTTTGACAGTAAATTAATTTATTTTTTAAATTTTCGTGTAAAATGTTATTTTTGTTTGACTCTGAAAGTAGTGATGATGAAAATAAAGAAATGCTAAAGCTTCAGAGGAAAGTTATAAGACAAAGATCATCCATTTTCAAATTGCCGGACAACACGTGAGTAATAAAACAATTTGGTTTGTATTTGTGAAAATTCATACGAACAATTTGTAAATTTGTTTTTTATATACATTCATTGAGTATTTTCGATTAAGCATTTAATCATGAGGAGTATAACTCGCTCATCATCAATCTCCAACACAATCAAATTGGGAACCATTGGAAATGGTCGAAATTTAAAAATTTATAATTTTAAAAAATGTTCTAGCCAAACCTTTTGCCAACCCTCGCTGTCTCTAATTGGTGGTCCCATTGAATTTAATTTTGTTGTTATTTCCTCCCATTCTTTTTTGAAATTGTTAGGAGTTGAGCTGCGTTGAAATCCTTTTGCCAAACTGGGCTTATTTTCAAGTTCAGCAATAAGGGTTTCAAATTGTTTTAAAATTGTTACTTTAATTTTTTTTTCCATTTAAATTTAAAATTTTTTTTTTTTTAAATATATTGTAAAAACTTTGTCACAATTTTACTTTGTCGACAAAATCAAAGCCAATTCGTGTCAACGTCGGCGTTAAATTGTCTTCATTAATACAAATTCTTTGTCAATAGTTATCGGTTATCGTAAATATTGACGGCGGTAATGCCATGACTGCGGTGTCGACGTCATTTAAGTCGACATTGGCTTTAGCAATAAGGGGGATTAATATATTTTTTTTAATTTTTTTTTTTAAATATATTGTAAAAACTTTGTCACAATTTTACTAGACGACGGTAAAAACTTTGTCGACAAAATCAAAGCCAATTCGTGTCAACGTCGGCGTTAAATTGTCTTCATTAATACAAATTCTTTGTCAATAGTTATCGGTTATCGTAAATATTGACGGCGGTAATGCCATGACTGCGGTGTCGACGTCATTTAAGTCGACATTGGCTTTAGCAATAAGGGGGAATATAATTTGCTCACGTTTTTAAATGCAGTGCTGCCTGCACTGCATCAGTTAAGCAAACTTGTTTCACAATGTCGATGCAAACCTAATACATATTGTTACGTTACTGCCTTTCAATAACGTTTTGGTTCATTTCCTTTATAATAAACCGTTTCGAGTTCGTTGATTGCAATTTAAATAAAACTAAACAAACACAACACTTTAATGTATAACACTTATTTAGTTTACAGCTTTTATTCAATGCTCACTATGTGATCCACACACTTGAAAGTTTAAACTAAAACTGATTTGGCAACGTCATTTCGCAAGTATTTATACTCAATAACATTTATCTAGAAAACTCCAGAATGTTTTTGGTATGTTTGAGCTTTTACTATTTGATGTGACCGACTAATACATTGGCTATGTTATGAATTTAAACTTAACAGTTACAATAACTAGCGACATCTATTGTTAAATAGTCGCATCACTTAAACTATAGCTTTTTTTAATAGACTTTTTAACATCAACTTTTTCTAGAGCATTCTGCACATTGGGGTTGAAGTATGTATAATGATAACAATTTTTAATAACAATGTAAACTAATTAAATTACTACAAGATAACTAGTAAATACAAGATAACTAATAAATGCAACTAATTCTTAACTAATAATTACAACTAATTCTTAACTAAAGTTACTTTCGTAACACTGCCCCCCACTTAAGCCTGTTCGTCCCGAATAGGCTCAAAATCACCACTTTCATAAGGGGCTAATCGTTCCAAATGAACAACTTTCATTTTGGCTCTTGGACTTTTATATTTCTGTATTCGGTATACAACATCATTTAATTTCTTTATCACCTAATATGGCCCATCCCAATGTGTCTGTAATTTGGGAGATAATCCTTTCTTTCGTTGGGGATTGAAAAGCAAAACCAACTGGCCCTCCTTAAATCCTTCCGAATTTGCCGCTCGATCGTATCTGGCTTTCATCTTGTCACTAGACAACTTAATGCGGTCTCGAACAAATTCATGAAGTTCATTTAGAGTTTCTTGTTCTTGTGAAGTGGAGCCTTCAATGTTTTCACCAGTTGGTATGGGCTTAACGCCAAACTCTAAATCCCCTGGTAGCCTCAGTTCGGTTCCAAACACAATTTTGGCGGGTGTACGAGAGGTGGAGTCGTAGACAGCCGACCTATACGCCAACAGGAATTTTGGAATGTGTTCATCCCAGTCTTTTTGTTGTGTTCTGGAGGCTTATTCTGAATTGCGATGCGAAAATCAATGCGATGCGCAAATGAAATGCGATACAAAAGAAAATTGGTATTCTGTTAGACTTTCGCAATCGCATTCGCAATTTATTTTCAAATCGTGGCCACGCTGCTCAAATATACGTCAGTGTCAATAAACGTCAAATTAAAAATAAATAAATTGTTTGTGTTTGGCTGTGAAAATTGTTTAAACAATTTATGTAGGACATTCTGTAATAAAAAAAATAATAAAAATGGATTTTGTGGCACTGTGGTTCGACGACGAAGAAAATGAAAATATTTTGTGTGTACTTTAAAATCGGCCCAAACCTATTAAAATTATAGTCAAATCTTTTTGAACTGGTTTATATATTTCATACTTTTTCCATCCTGCAGCTTCTCTAATAGGTGGTCCATTGATATTTAGTTCTTCCGTTAACGTTTGGCACAAAGTATTTGCCGACTGACGTGCATTTGGTGTTTTCAAATGGCCTCTTGCAAATTGGCTGTGCTTATTCATAAATTCTATCATTATTTCAAATTGACGCGGTTTGGTGGTATTCTTGCTTGCTTCCCTGAATTAAATAATAAATATGTGATGAATAAATAAATAAAATATTATCTTTTACTAACATGTTTGTACTTTGCAAATGCTATTTTGTTGTCGAATAAATTTTGCGAATTTGACATTTGTTTTCGCAATGTAGAATACCGACTTGTCACCTTTTCGCATTTAAAATGCGATTGAAATAAAACTTTGCGAATGTCGCAATACAGAAAAGGAATTGTTCGCATTTATGCATTTTCGCATCGCATTGATTTTCGCATCGCAATTCAGAATAAGCCTCCCGACTACTTTTCGCAAATGTTCCTCTAATGTACGGTTAAATCTTTCAACCATGCCGTCAGATTGCGGATGCAATGGGGTTGTTCTTGTTTTTCTTATTCCGTACAATTCACACATTTCTTTAAATATAGCAGATTCAAAATGTCTGCCCTGGTCAGAATGTACTTCTACTGTCTACTGTCCTAGCTTCTTGGTTTGGGATCCGGCCATTTACTAAAGTAATCGATGACTACTAGCACATATTTGTTTCCAGCATTACTTACAGGAAATTGCCCAGCTATATCCATTGCGATTCGCTCAAATGGGGCACCAGAATTATGCTGTTGTAGTGGCCCACGACTTCTCCTTACTGTGCCTTTAGCGGCAATGCATTGTGCGCAATTTGCTATCCAATCAGCTACAGCTTGTTGGCAGCCAACCCAGTAGAAGCGTTGTTTTAATTTTTCTAAGGTTTTAGTCACACCCAGATGACCACTGAAATTCACTCAGAACTTCCTTTACTTTCGCCGACGGCACTACTATAAGGTTTTTAACTGATTTTCCATCAGTACTTTCCCACGTACGGTATAAGCAGCCATTTACTACTTGAAGGCTGTTTCACAGAGCCCAGTATGCTTTCATCAGTGGACTTTCAGGCGAAATTTCGTTTCGTGCGGGTCTTCTACCTACTTCCTTAGCTATCAGAATTTTTGCTAAAATGGGATCATTTTTCTGCGCCATCGACCAGTCTGCATTGGATTCTATTTGCAATAGACGAACGTCACAGATGTTTTCCTTTCCTTCAGCCATTACGCAATGTTTGCATTCAAGCTTACAGGGTCTTCTTGGCAGAGCGTCCGCATTGCCATGTTTTCCACCTTTTCTGTGTTCAATGTTAAAATCATAGCTCTGAAGGCGTTCAATCCCACGAGCTATCTGGCCTTCCGGATTTTTAAATTGCAGCAACCACCTGAGTGCAGAATGGTATGTTCTTAAATGAAAATGTTGACCATACAAATATTTGTGAAAATGTTTTATGCACTCAAGTACTGCCAGAAGCTCTCGCCGAGTCACGCAGTAATTTCTCTCAGGCTGAAAATTTGACTTAGATTGAAATTCTCATGAAAGTGCTGTGTGAGGGATATGGCCACTGTGTCCAAACCCTTCGATCTCAGGGAGTCAAACCTAATGGAAAATGAAGACTATGGACAGGGCTACAATAACCTATAAACACTTTATCCAAATTGTATTTGTGAAAATTTTTATTTTCCATTAGGTTTGATTCCCTGAGATCGAAGGGTTTGGACACAGTGGCCATATCCCTCACATAGCACTTTCAAGAGAATTTCACTCTAAGTCAAATTTTCAAAAATGTATAAAAATATTCACAAATACAATTTGGATAAATTGCTTATAGGTTATTGTAGCCCTGTCCATAGTCTTCATTTTCCATTAGGTTTGATTCCCTGAGATCGAAGGGTTTGGACACAGTGGCCATATCCCTCACACAGCACTTTCAAGAGAATTTCAATCTAAGTAAAATTTTCAAAAATGTATAAAAATTTTCACAAATACAATTTGGATAAAGTGCTTATAGGTTATTGTAGCCCTGTCCATAGTCTTCATTTTCCATTAGGTTTGATTCCCTGAGATCGAAGGGTTTGGGCACAGTGGCCATATCCCTCACACAGCACTTTCAAGAGAATTTCAAAAATGTATAAAAATTTTCACAAATACAATTTCGATAAAGTGCTTATAGGTTATTGTAGCCCTGTCCATAGTCTTCATTTTCCATTAGGTTTGATTCCCTGAGATCGAAGGGTTTGGACACAGTGGCCATATCCCTCACACAGCACTTTCAAGAGAATTTCACTCTAAGTCAAATTTTCAAAAATGTATAAAAATTTTCACAAATACAATTTGGATAAAGTGCTTATAGGTTATTGTAGCCCTGTCCATAGTCTTCATTTTCCATTAGGTTTGATTCCCTGAGATCGGAAGGGTTTGGACTCAGTGGCCATATCCCTCACACTGCACTTTCAAGAGAATTTCAATCAAAGTCAAATTTTCAAAAATGTTTACAAGTTTTCACAAATACAATTTGGATAAAGTGCTTAAAGGTTATTGTAGCCCTGTCCATAGTCTTCATTTTCCATTAGGTTTGATTCCCTGCGATCGAAGGGTTTGGACACAGTGGCCATATCCCTCACACTGCACTTTCAAGAGAATTTCAATCAAAGTCAAATTTTCAAAAATGTTTAAAAATTTTCACAAATACAATTTGGATAAAGTGCTTATAGGTTATTGTAGCCCTGTCTTCATTTTCCATTAGGTTTGATTCCCTGAGATCGAAGGGTTTGGACACAGTGGCCATATCCCTCACACTGCACTTTCAAGAGAATTTCAATCAAAGTCAAATTTTCAAAAATGTTTAAAAATTTTCACAAATACAATTTGGATAAAGTGCTTATAGGTTATTGTAGCCCTGTCCATGGTCTTCATTTTCCATTAGTTTTGATTCCCTGAGATCGAAGGGTTTGGACACAGTGGCCATATCCCTCACACAGCACTTTCAAGAGAATTTCACTCTAAGTCAAATTTTCAAAAATGTATAAAAATTTTCACAAATACAATTTGGATAAAGTGCTTATAGTTTATTGTAGCCCTGTCCATAGTCTTCATTTTCCATTAGGTTTGATTCCCTGAGATCGAAGGGTTTGGACACAGTGGCCATATCCCTCACACTGCACTTTCAAGAGAATTTCAATCAAAGTCAAATTTTCAAAAATGTTTAAAAATTTTCACAAATACAATTTGGATAAAGTGCTTATAGGTTATTGTAGCCCTGTCCATAGTCTTCATTTTCCATTAGTTTTGATTCCCTGAGATCGAAGGGTTTGGACACAGTGGCCATATCCCTCACACTGCACTTTCAAGAGAATTTCAATCAAAGTCAAATTTTCAAAAATGTTTAAAAATTTTCACAAATACAATTTGGATAAAGTGCTTATAGGTTATTGTAGCCCTGTCCATAGTCTTCATTTTCCATTAGTTTTGATTCCCTGAGATCGAAGGGTTTGGACACAGTGGCCATATCCCTCACACAGCACTTTCAAGAGAATTTCACTCTAAGTCAAATTTTCAAAAATGTATAAAAATTTTCACAAATACAATTTGGATAAAGTGCTTATAGGTTATTGTAGCCCTGTCCATAGTCTTCATTTTCCATTAGGTTTGATTCCCTGAGATCGAAGGGTTTGGACTCAGTGGCCATATCCCTCACACTGCACTTTCAAGAGAATTTCAATCAAAGTCAAATTTTCAAAAATGTTTAAAAGTTTTCACAAATACAATTTGGATAAAGTGCTTATAGGTTATTGTAGCCCTGTCCATAGTCTTCATTTTCCATTAGGTTTGATTCCCTGAGATCGAAGGGTTTGGACACAGTGGCCATATCCCTCACACAGCACTTTCAAGAGAATTTCAATCTAATTCAAATTTTCAAAAATGTTTAAAAATGTTCACAAATACAATTTGGATAAAGTGCTTATAGGTTATTGTAGCCCTGCCCATAGTCTTCATTTTCCATTAGGTTTGATTCCCTGAGATCGAAGGGTTTGGACACAGTGGCCATATCCCTCACACTGCACTTTCAAGAGAATTTCAATCAAAGTCAAATTTTCAAAAATGTTTAAAAATTTTCACAAATACAATTTGGATAAAGTGCTTATAGGTTATTGTAGCCCTGTCCATAGTCTTCATTTTCCATTAGTTTTGATTCCCTGAGATCGAAGGGTTTGGACACAGTGGCCATATCCCTCACACAGCACTTTCAAGAGAATTTCACTCTAAGTCAAATTTTCAAAAATGTATAAAAATTTTCACAAATACAATTTGGATAAAGTGCTTATAGGTTATTGTAGCCCTGTCCATAGTCTTCATTTTCCATTAGGTTTGATTCCCTGAGATCGAAGGGTTTGGACTCAGTGGCCATATCCCTCACACTGCACTTTCAAGAGAATTTCAATCAAAGTCAAATTTTCAAAAATGTTTAAAAGTTTTCACAAATACAATTTGGATAAAGTGCTTATAGGTTATTGTAGCCCTGTCCATAGTCTTCATTTTCCATTAGGTTTGATTCCCTGAGATCGAAGGGTTTGGACACAGTGGCCATATCCCTCACACAGCACTTTCAAGAGAATTTCAATCTAATTCAAATTTTCAAAAATGTTTAAAAATGTTCACAAATACAATTTGGATAAATTGCTTATAGGTTATTGTAGCCCTGTCCATAGTCTTCATTTTCCATTAGGTTTGATTCCCTGAGATCGAAGGGTTTGGACACAGTGGCCATATCCCTCACACTGCACTTTCAAGAGAATTTCAATCAAAGTCAAATTTTCAAAAATGTTTAAAAATTTTCACAAATACAATTTGGATAAAGTGCTTATAGGTTATTGTAGCCCTGTCTTCATTTTCCATTAGGTTTGATTCCCTGAGATCGAAGGGTTTGGACACAGTGGCCATATCCCTCACACTGCACTTTCAAGAGAATTTCAATCAAAGTCAAATTTTCAAAAATGTTTAAAAATTTTCACAAATACAATTTGGATAAAGTGCTTATAGGTTATTGTAGCCCTGTCCATAGTCTTCATTTTCCATTAGTTTTGATTCCCTGAGATCGAAGGGTTTGGACACAGTGGCCATATCCCTCACACAGCACTTTCAAGAGAATTTCACTCTAAGTCAAATTTTCAAAAATGTATAAAAATTTTCACAAATACAATTTGGATAAAGTGCTTATAGGTTATTGTAGCCCTGTCCATAGTCTTCATTTTCCATTAGGTTTGATTCCCTGAGATCGAAGGGTTTGGACTCAGTGGCCATATCCCTCACACTGCACTTTCAAGAGAATTTCAATCAAAGTCAAATTTTCAAAAATGTTTAAAAGTTTTCACAAATACAATTTGGATAAAGTGCTTATAGGTTATTGTAGCCCTGTCCATAGTCTTCATTTTCCATTAGGTTTGATTCCCTGAGATCGAAGGGTTTGGACACAGTGGCCATATCCCTCACACAGCACTTTCAAGAGAATTTCAATCTAATTCAAATTTTCAAAAATGTTTAAAAATGTTCACAAATACAATTTGGATAAAGTGCTTATAGGTTATTGTAGCCCTGCCCATAGTCTTCATTTTCCATTAGGTGTGATTCCCTGAGATCGAAGGGTTTGGACACAGTGGCCATATCCCTCACACAGCACTTTCATGAGAATTTCAATCTAAGTCAAATTTTCAAAAATGTATAAAAATTTTCACAAATACAATTTGGATAAAGTGCTTATAGGTTATTGTAGCCCTGTCCATAGTCTTCATTTTCCATTAGGTTTGATTCCCTGAGATCGAAGGGTTTGGGCACAGTGGCCATATCCCTCACACAGCACTTTCAAGAGAATTTCAAAAATGTATAAAAATTTTCACAAATACAATTTGGATAAAGTGCTTATAGGTTATTGTAGCCCTGTCCATAGTCTTCATTTTCCATTAGGTTTGATTCCCTGAGATCGAAGGGTTTGGACACAGTGGCCATATCCCTCACACAGCACTTTCAAGAGAATTTCAATCTAATTCAAATTTTCAAAAATGTTTAAAAATGTTCACAAATACAATTTGGATAAAGTGCTTATAGGTTATTGTAGCCCTGCCCATAGTCTTCATTTTCCATTAGGTGTGATTCCCTGAGATCGAAGGGTTTGGACACAGTGGCCATATCCCTCACACAGCACTTTCATGAGAATTTCAATCTAAGTCAAATTTTGAAAAATGTATAAAAATTTTCACAAATACAATTTGGATAAAGTGCTTATAGGTTATTGTAGCCCTGTCCATAGTCTTCATTTTTCATTAGGTTTGATTCCCTGAGATCGAAGGGTTTGGGCACAGTGGCCATATCCCTCACACAGCACTTTCAAGAGAATTTCAAAAATGTATAAAAATTTTCACAAATACAATTTGGGTAAAGTGCTTATAGGTTATTGTAGCCCTGTCCATAGTCTTCATTTTCCATTAGGTTTGATTCCCTGAGATCGAAGGGTTTGGACACAGTGGCCATATCCCTCACACAGCACTTTCAAGAGAATTTCAATCTAATTCAAATTTTCAAAAATGTTTAAAAATGTTCACAAATACAATTTGGATAAAGTGCTTATAGGTTATTGTAGCCCTGCCCATAGTCTTCATTTTCCATTAGGTGTGATTCCCTGAGATCGAAGGGTTTGGACACAGTGGCCATATCCCTCACACAGCACTTTCATGAGAATTTCAATCTAAGTCAAATTTTCAAAAATGTATAAAAATTTTCACAAATACAATTTGGATAAAGTGCTTATAGGTTATTGTAGCCCTGTCCATAGTCTTCATTTTCCATTAGGTTTGATTCCCTGAGATCGAAGGGTTTGGGCACAGTGGCCATATCCCTCACACAGCACTTTCAAGAGAATTTCAAAAATGTATAAAAATTTTCACAAATACAATTTGGATAAAGTGCTTATAGGTTATTGTAGCCCTGTCCATAGTCTTCATTTTCCATTAGGTTTGATTCCCTGAGATCGAAGGGTTTGGACACAGTGGCCATATCCCTCACACAGCACTTTCAAGAGAATTTCACTCTAAGTCAAATTTTCAAAAATGTATAAAAATGTTCACAAATACAATTTGGATAAAGTGCTTAAAGGTTATTTTAGCCCTGTCCATAGTCTTCATTTTCCATTAGGTTTGATTCCCTGCGATCGAAGGGTTTGGGCACAGTGGCCATATCCCTCACACAGCACTTTCATGAGAATTTCACTCTAAGTCAAATTTTCAAAAATGTATAAAAATTTTCACAAATACAATTTGGATAAAGTGCTTATAGGTTATTGTAGCCCTGTCCATAGTCTTCATTTTCCATTAGGTTTGATTCCCTGAGATCGAAGGGTTTGGACACAGTGGCCATATCCCTCACACTGCACTTTCAAGAGAATTTCAATCAAAGTCAAATTTTCAAAAATGTTTAAAAATTTTCACAAATACAATTTGGATAAAGTGCTTATAGGTTATTGTAGCCCTGTCCATAGTCTTCATTTTCCATTAGTTTTGATTCCCTGAGATCGAAGGGTTTGGACACAGTGGCCATATCCCTCACACAGCACTTTCAAGAGAATTTCACTCTAAGTCAAATTTTCAAAAATGTATAAAAATTTTCACAAATACAATTTGGATAAAGTGCTTATAGGTTATTGTAGCCCTGTCCATAGTCTTCATTTTCCATTAGGTTTGATTCCCTGAGATCGAAGGGTTTGGACACAGTGGCCATATCCCTCACACTGCACTTTCAAGAGAATTTCAATCAAAGTCAAATTTTCAAAAATGTTTAAAAATTTTCACAAATACAATTTGGATAAAGTGCTTATAGGTTATTGTAGCCCTGTCCATAGTCTTCATTTTCCATTAGTTTTGATTCCCTGAGATCGAAGGGTTTGGACACAGTGGCCATATCCCTCACACAGCACTTTTAAGAGAATTTCACTCTAAGTCAAATTTTCAAAAATGTATAAAAATTTTCACAAATACAATTTGGATAAAGTGCTTATAGGTTATTGTAGCCCTGTCCATAGTCTTCATTTTCCATTAGGTTTGATTCCCTGAGATCGAAGGGTTTGGACACAGTGGCCATATCCCTCACACTGCACTTTCAAGAGAATTTCAATCAAAGTCAAATTTTCAAAAATGTTTAAAAATGTTCACAAATACAATTTGGATAAAGTGCTTATAGGTTATTGTAGCCCTGTCCATAGTCTTCATTTTCCATTAGTTTTGATTCCCTGAGATCGAAGGGTTTGGACACAGTGGCCATATCCCTCACACAGCACTTTCAAGAGAATTTCACTCTAAGTCAAATTTTCAAAAATGTATAAAAATTTTCACAAATACAATTTGGATAAAGTGCTTATAGGTTATTGTAGCCCTGTCCATAGTCTTCATTTTCCATTAGGTTTGATTCCCTGAGATCGAAGGGTTTGGACTCAGTGGCCATATCCCTCACACTGCACTTTCAAGAGAATTTCAATCAAAGTCAAATTTTCAAAAATGTTTAAAAGTTTTCACAAATACAATTTGGATAAAGTGCTTATAGGTTATTAAAGCCCTGTCCATAGTCTTCATTTTCCATTAGGTTTGATTCCCTGAGATCGAAGGGTTTGGACACAGTGGCCATATCCCTCACACAGCACTTTCAAGAGAATTTCAATCTAATTCAAATTTTCAAAAATGTTTAAAAATTTTCACAAATACAATTTGGATAAAGTGCTTATAGGTTCTTGTAGCCCTGTCCATAGTCTTCATTTTCCATTAGGTTTGATTCCCTGAGATCAAAGGGCTTGGACACAGTGGCCATATCCCTCACACAGCACTTTCAACAGAATTTCACTCTAAGTCAAATTTTCAAAAATGTATAAAAATGTTCACAAATACAATTTGGATAAAGTGCTTATAGGTTATTGTAGCCCTGTCCATAGTCTTCATTTTCCATTAGGTTTGATTCCCTGAGATCGAAGGGTTTGGGCACAGTGGCCATATCCCTCACACAGCACTTTCAAGAGAATTTCAAAAATGTATAAAAATTTTCACAAATACAATTTGGATAAAGTGCTTATAGGTTATTGTAGCCCTGTCCATAGTCTTCATTTTCCATTAGGTTTGATTCCCTGAGATCGAGGGGTCTGGACACAGTGGCCATATCCCTCACACAGCACTTTCAAGAGAATTTCACTCTAAGTCAAATTTTCAAAAATGTATAAAAATTTTCACAAATACAATTTGGATAAAGTGCTTATAGGTTATTGTAGCCCTGTCCATAGTCTTCATTTTCCATTAGGTTTGATTCCCTGAGATCGAAGGGTTTGGACACAGTGGCCATATCCCTCACACTGCACTTTCAAGAGAATTTCAATCAAAGTCAAATTTTCAAAAATGTTTAAAAATTTTCACAAATACAATTTGGATAAAGTGCTTATGGGTTATTGTAGCCCTGTCCATAGTCTTCATTTTCCATTAGTATTGATTCCCTGAGATCGAAGGGTTTGGACACAGTGGCCATATCCCTCACACAGCACTTTCAAGAGAATTTCACTCTAAGTCAAATTTTCAAAAATGTATAAAAATTTTCACAAATACAATTTGGATAAAGTGCTTATAGGTTATTGTAGCCCTGTCCATAGTCTTCATTTTCCATTAGGTTTGATTCCCTGAGATCGAAGGGTTTGGACACAGTGGCCATATCCCTCACACTGCACTTTCAAGAGAATTTCAATCAAAGTAAAATTTTCAAAAATGTTTAAAAATTTTCACAAATACAATTTGGATAAAGTGCTTATAGGTTATTGTAGCCCTGTCCATAGTCTTCATTTTCCATTAGTTTTGATTCCCTGAGATCGAAGGGTTTGGACACAGTGGCCATATCCCTCACACAGCACTTTCAAGAGAATTTCACTCTAAGTCAAATTTTCAAAAATGTATAAAAATGTTCACAAATACAATTTGGATAAAGTGCTTATAGGTTATTGTAGCCCTGCCCATAGTCTTCATTTTCCATTAGGTGTGATTCCCTGAGATCGAAGGGTTTGGACACAGTGGCCATATCCCTCACACAGCACTTTCATGAGAATTTCAATCTAAGTCAAATTTTCAAAAATGTATAAAAATTTTCACAAATACAATTTGGATAAAGTGCTTATAGGTTATTGTAGCCCTGTCCATAGTCTTCATTTTCCATTAGGTTTGATTCCCTGAGATCGAAGGGTTTGGGCACAGTGGCCATATCCCTCACACAGCACTTTCAAGAGAATTTCAAAAATGTATAAAAATTTTCACAAATACAATTTGGATAAAGTGCTTATAGGTTATTGTAGCCCTGTCCATAGTCTTCATTTTCCATTAGGTTTGATTCCCTGAGATCGAAGGGTTTGGACACAGTGGCCATATCCCTCACACTGCACTTTCAAGAGAATTTCAATCAAAGTCAAATTTTCAAAAATGTTTAAAAATTTTCACAAATACAATTTGGATAAAGTGCTTATAGGTTATTGTTGCCCTGTCCATAGTCTTCATTTTCCATTAGTTTTGATTCCCTGAGATCGAAGGGTTTGGACACAGTGGCCATATCCCTCACACAGCACTTTCAAGAGAATTTCACTCTAAGACAAATTTTCAAAAATGTATAAAAATTTTCACAAATACAATCTGGATAAAGTGCTTATAGGTTATTGTAGCCCTGCCCATAGTCTTCATTTTCCATTAGGTTTGATTCCCTGAGATCGAAGGGTTTGGACACAGTGGCCATATCCCTCACACAGCACTTTCAAGAGAATTTCAATCTAAGTCAAATTTTTAAAAATGTATAAAAATTTTCACAAATACAATTTGGATAAAGTGCTTATAGGTTATTGTAGCCCTGTCCATAGTCTTCATTTTCCATTAGGTTTGATTCCCTGAGATCGAAGGGTTTGGACTCAGTGGCCATATCCCTCACACTGCACTTTCAAGAGAATTTCAATCAAAGTCAAATTTTCAAAAATGTTTAAAAGTTTTCACAAATACAATTTGGATAAAGTGCTTATAGGTTATTGTAGCCCTGTCCATAGTCTTCATTTTCCATTAGGTTTGATTCCCTGAGATCGAAGGGTTTGGACACAGTGGCCATATCCCTCACACAGCACTTTCAAGAGAATTTCAATCTAAGTCAAATTTTCAAAAATGTTTAAAAATTTTCACAAATACAATTTGGATAAAGTGCTTATAGGTTCTTGTAGCCCTGTCCATAGTCTTCATTTTCCATTAGGTTTGATTCCCTGAGATCAAAGGGCTTGGACACAGTGGCCATATCCCTCACACAGCACTTTCAAGAGAATTTCACTCTTAGGGCCATTATTACAACTTGGCGTTAGCTGTTATCCGACAGTTAACAGGCGCTTTTTGACAGATAACACATTATTATCTGTCAATTTAATCTTAACTTTAGCTAACTTCAAGTTGTAATAATGGCCCTAAGTCAAATTTTCAAAAATGTATAAAAATGTTCACAAATACAATTTGGATAAAGTGCTTATAGGTTATTGTAGCCCTGCCCATAGTCTTCATTTTCCATTAGGTGTGATTCCCTGAGATCGAAGGGTTTGGACACAGTGGCCATATCCCTCACACAGCACTTTCATGAGAATTTCACTCTAACTGAGCTACCTAAACAAGAGCGGCAAGCGTTTTTTCAAACATGAAAATTCTATTGGCAATACATTTTCAATAAAATAAAACGACCAAGCGATCTATCAAATTAGATTTTCCGGCCGGGTGGTGTTAAATTTGCATTCTTAAGGTTTGTTTCGTATAAATTGTGTGAAAATAAAACGTTTTGACATAAAACAGACGCTTGCCGCTCTTATTTAGGTAGCTCAGTAAGTCGTATTTTTTCAAAAATCATAAATTTTAATATAAAAAGACTAACTTAATATCTAAATAGTTTTAAATATTAAATAACAATTATTAATTTTTCATAAAAACTGTAAAATTTCGTATAAATAGTGGTATTTTCTTTATAATACCAATATAATGTGAAGATAAATATGAAAAGTTAAATATGTTTTTAAAAAATATCGCATGCGATATTTTTTAAAAACATATTTAACTTTTCATATTTATCTTCACACACGTATATCCTACGACTTTCTCTACGCCGTTGACCACTTGGGACAGCACACCTCCAATTCCGAATCTGCTCGCATCAGTATCTAGCACAAATTTTTCGCCCGCGATTGGATAAGCCAAAATTGGTGCTGAGCACAAAGCTCGGTACAAAACGCCTGTAGTATGTACATAAACCTAGAAAACTGCGTGGCTCATGTAGATTTTTAGGGCGAGGCCAATCCATAACTGCTCGTATTTTTTCTTCGTCTGTGGAAATGCCATCAGATGTTACACGATGCCCTAGGTATTTTACTTCTTTCTGGAACAGTGAGCATTTCTTAACACTTAATCACTTGCACTAAAAGCAGTTTTCTCTTTATCCTTGTCTGCAATTTCTACTTGCCAATAGCCGCTCTGCAGATCTAATGTGGAAACCATTCTGTTCCGGCTAACGTGTCCAGGGTGTCATCAATCCTAGGCAGTGGAAAGCTGTCCTTTTTGGTGACGTCATTTAGTTTCCTGTAGTCTACGCAGAACCTAGTACTCCAGCGACTTGATGATGGTTTAATTATGCCGTCCTGTTCCATTTCATTAACCAGATTTCTAACTTCATTTCGTTTTGCTAGAGGAATGCTTCTTGGGGCCTGTTTTATTGGCTTAGCGTCGCCGGTGTTAATTTCGTGTTTCACTATTGACGTCCGGCCCTGGTTTTTACCTTTCGAGGCAAAGATAAAGGCATACTTCTTTAGTAATTGTTTAGCCTTATTTCTCTCGGGCGGCCTCAGTTTTTCGGTCCATTTCCGCACATGTTCCTCTAGTAATTCCTGGTCCTGGGTACTCTTTTTAGCAGCATCTGAATGTTCATCGCAACTTATTATTGCCTCTGTTGAAGCACATTGTCCAATCTTAAAGTTCTGCGTAAGGATATTTTCGCTGTTTGATAAATTTAAAACTCTTACAGGAACTAAGCTGTTGTTGGTTTTAACGAGGGCATTCGCTGTTACTATGTCACCTGTTACTGATGCTGGCTCTACCACCCATACACTATTGTTGTCCTCCAAATCTCCCTCCATTCGCGCCCATACTATGGTTTCTGACATGGGTGGCAATTTTTCACGTGCAAAGGCGAGTAACTGTCTTACATGAGCCTTGTTTTCGTATCCAATATCAAGGGGAATTTCAACATTACGCCAAGTCATAATTTGTTGTCCCATATTCAGATAAATACCTTGTCCAATCATAAAATCTGTGCCAATAATTACTTCGTCTACAATATCAGCCACAATAAATACATGGTGAGCGCTTGTATTGGCCATACTTAATTTTGCTTTCACTTTCCCATAGACGGTGGCAGGCTCACCCGTAGCTGTTCGCAGACTCACACCCCTTAGTGGTTCGATGGACTGTTGTACTAAACCACGCCTAATGATCGAATGTGATGCCCCAGTGTCCACAGTCAAAACTCGTTTTTGACCGTTGATATAACCACAAGCAGTAAGATTTCTGTTACTCTGTTGCATTACTGAGATGGAGATTGTGGGGCCCTTAGATGTGGGAGCTAGCTCATGCCCCGCAGTGCTAGGCTCTTTTCAGTTTAACGGGGACTCTTGTGAGGACTGGCGATTACCCCGCTGGTTGTTTCTGGTCGGTGAAGCAGATCTTGAACGTTTTCTTGGTGCTTTGCAGTTACGCTGTATGTGTCCAGTCTTACCGCAGTTATAGCATTTGACTTTGTTTTTAGATTGCTTCTCACCCAAAGCCTGGAAAAGTGCCTCTTTCATGCCCCTCACTTCCTTAATTAACTCACTTTCGTCCTCGCCAGCCATATCGAGTTTTCGCACCTTGTATGTCTGTGGTCTTGAAATAATTCTTGCTGTTCCTGGGCCAGGGCAAATGAAACAGTCTCTGCAAATGTTAGTTTTTGTGATGCACATACCGCAAATTTAATATCTGCATCCCGAATACCGTTTACAAATGCCTCAGTTTTAAAATGATCCAATAAGGGATGATTCTCTCCAGGATAAGTTAGCTGTACCATCCGCTCAATCTCCAGTGCGAAGTCCTGTAAGGTTTCGTTTGCCTTTTGCACTCTGCCACGCAACTCTATTTTGTAGATTTCCTTTTTGTGTTCACCTCCATACTTACGTTGCAGTGCTACCATAATTTCATCATAATTGTTTCTGCTACTTACTGGTACACTTTCAAGCACTTCAGCCGCAGTCCCCTTTAAAGCAAGAATGAGCTCGATGGCTTTTTCCTCACTGTTCCATGCGTTTCTGTTGGCAACTGTATCGAACTGGAACTTAAAAACATTTAACGGCACACTACCGTCAAAACTTGGGGCCTTAATTCTACTAGAAACTTCTGGGATAACTCGCACTGGTCCTTCTTGGCATTGAATGTTATTAACTTTTGCCTCCAAATATTGTAGTTTTTCATCAAAAACTGTGACTTGTGTTTTTACATCCGTGACTTGCGTTTTTACATCCGTGACTTGTGTTTTTACATCCGTGACTTGAGTTTTTACATCAGACAGCTTCTGGTTAAATTCTATTTCCATTTCGTTTACTCTACCGTTTATTTCACTGGAAATCTCCTGAAGTTTCTCGTTCGTTATTCTAGAATGCTCTTGAATTTCAGCCAGGATGGTGATCGAATTTTCCTTCATTTTTCTAGAATTTTCCTCTGACATTCTTTCCATTTTTTTCCGTTATAGCGCTGGAATTAACGTCCATTTTTCTAGAAGTTTCTTCTGAAATTTTTTCCATTTTTGCCATCAAAGCAAACATTGTGTTTAAATCCATACTGCTAGCAACTGCACGAGTACATACCTCTATTTCCTCTTTATCCTCAAATTCGTAACTCGCAATGTCCATATTGCGTCGCTCGAATTCATCTAATAAACTCTTCTGCAGCTCTGCTTTATTACCTGCAGTTGGCAGATCCAACTTGCCCAATTCTTTCTTGAGCTGTTCTACTTTAAGCTCTTCAAATTTCATTGCAGTCTATTTTTTTTTTTTTTTTTTTTTTATTAATTAATTAATTAATTAATTTTTTTTTTATTTTATTTATGCAATTTCACTTCTGACACCAATGACACCAATTGTTACGTTACTGCCTTTCAATAACGTTTTGGTTTATTTCCTTTATAATAAACCGTTGTATAACACTTATTTATTAACAACATAATTTACAGCTTTTATTTATGCTCACTATGTGATCCACACACTTGAAAGTTTAAACTAAAACTGATTTGGCAACGTCATTTCGCAAGTATTTCTACCAGGGTTGCCGTTTGAAAAAATTTTATCCGACCAAAATTGTCTGCAAAACATACCAAAATCCTTTGAAACCGACCAAATTTTTGAAATATTTAAAAATAATTATATCGTCATAAAAATGCAAAAGGGCCTATCATAACTTTTAAAAAATTTTCAGTAGCAATACGACTGAGATTACAAAAACAGTTTTTCAGGATAGTGTCAATCATGCGTAATTTTGATAACGATATTAACCAGAAACCCCCGTTGTTATAATCACAATAGCTGCCTTTTTATTAAGTTATCTCTCTTTTTCTTAAAATGAACATAGGCCCTTTTGCATTTTATATGACGATATGTATGTATATGTATTTTTGATAAAAAGTATAATTTTTATTGGATAAAGCTATGAATCTACATATTATTTTTCTTGTAATATGCAATTATAGTAAAAACAAAAAGTAAGCCTATGTGCACACCTATTAAATATTATTATATCCTACACGTAACCCCTAGTTTTATTAAAAGTTTATTTGGTGGCAACGTTTAACTTAACCAAAATGTATGTACATATATATACAAATTCATTTAATAACGCTTATAAACAAGAATAATTCATTGATCGTATGCAATAACACATATAGAACACTAATAAAATATGAATCAAAATTAATTAACTTTAGTTTGTACAATTTAAAAAAAGAAGAATTAAACTTTATAAGAAATAGGCTGAGCTCCAATACATCCTTATACCTTGCAGATAACGTAAAAAATGTATCAAAGAGTTTAACAATTCATAGTTGGCTTATTGTATACGCGTTGACAACTTGACCATTGCCTTAAAACTATGTTTCAAAATACAGTATCAAAGCGTCCCGCTGTTCTACGATTCTTACAACATCTTCCTTTAAGAAGTTCATCTTGTATAAGAAACACCTAATACAGAACAAAATTCCTGAAATTCTTTTATTTATGTTATTCTTTTCGAACTATGTGAAAAACTTTAAATATTACCACAAATAACCTTAATATTTTTTGCATTACTAAGTAAGATTAACTGCCTGTTCATCTATTTCTGAACGAAGACTTCGTTCTATAAACTTACATTTAAAACGAAAACAAATTACATGTAATGTAAGCGAACGAAGTCTACGTTTGACATCGATGAATAGGCTATAAGCTTACCAACAGTTCCAGTCATGGCGTGAGCGCCGTTTATTGCCAATCCGATCAAATTTTGTATGGGAATATTGTTTGTTATTAAAAAGTTTTTTATAAGAAGAAAAATTTAAACGGCATCTGACTTGGTAAGTTTGAATAAGATGATAAAGCTATCCTTTATTAAACTAACATCGTCAAAGTAACTTGCTCCTAACGTAATATCAATGCCATATCCATAGTTTCATCAACAATAAAAAAAAAAAATTTTTGTGTTTGGTAAAAAAGCTATGAGATTTGTAATTGTCTGCGATCCGTCCAATTTTCTAAAACCGACCAAAACCAAAAATATCCGACCAAATTTGGTCGGAAAAGACTATGTTCGGCAACCCTGATTTTTACTCAATAACATTTATCTAGAAAGCTCCAGAATGTTTCTGGTATGTTTGAGCTTTTACTATTTAATGTTAACGACTAAAACATTGGCTATGTTATGCATTTTAAACTTAACAGTTACAACAACTAGCGACATCTATGGTTAAATAGTCGCATCACTTAAACTATAGCTTTTTTAACAGACTTTTTAACATCAACTTTTTCTAGAGTATTCTGCACATTGGGGTTGAATTATGTATAATAATAACAATTTTTAATAACTAGTAAATACAAGATAAATAATAAATACAACTAATTCTTAACTAATAATTACAACTAATTCTTAACTAAAGTTACTTTCGTAACTATATTAATTGTGTGATTATCACTTTTTAGGTGCCACATTTAAATTCATTGTTTAAGGGTAGTATTTCATTTATTTTATCTTTATATTCTATTATACCTGGGCCCTATTCCACAAACCAACTTATCAACTTTTCGCTTTGCACTTTTCAAATTTTTCGTCAATTTGCAAAACTTTATGTTCCACAGAACTATTTAATTTGATAAGTGATAAGTTAAAATTGAAAAGTGAAATTTGCAAAGTCTTTGCTATTTTTATATTCTCTTTTCAATTTCTGTTCCACGTACGTTCTCTTGTGCAAAGTGCAAAGTTATTATTGCAAAGTGTAATTTGCAAAGACTTTGCAAATAATTATGCTGTTTCGTTCCACAAAAACTGTAAATTCTATTTCTGCAAAGCAAATTTTGATAAGTTTGTCAAAAATTTGCAAGGTAAACGATCTCTTTGCAAATTCATATTGTTATTGGTAGTGAAGCTTTCAAAATGTTAAGACGCGAGTTTTTGTTCTACAATAGTGGAGACGTGCCCAATAAGAAATTATAGGGCCCGAATTAATTTTTCGGGACTACAAAATTTTAATTGATTTAAGTTGATTTCTTTTAAAATAAAATTAAAGAAGAATTAGAGCACAATTACAAGCGCAGTTTGTAAACCGAAAATCAACTGCTACTGTGTGCTTCTGTTTGGAAATGGTTGCCAGTACCATAGAGTTGCAGCTATACATGGTGTTGCAAAATCAGCAGTTTACAGAACCATCCATAGAGTTGTTGATGTTATAGTAGACGCATATGTCCAAGTTTTTTGGACAAACGCCAGTTGCAAAGATTGGGCTTTTTTCAAAACTTCCTCACAGGAAGCCTGTTTTTATAATTTATTAACCTTTAAAAATAAATGTTAAAACTTTCTTGCAAAAGTCCTATTCCTTTAATAATTTACTTACTTTATGCTTAAGCCATCCTTTGGTAAAAATTGACGCTATAGATATATATATACATACTAGATGACCCGTGCGAATATTTCGCACCGTAAGTTGTAATTTTTGTAACATAAAATGAAAATAATTAATAGAAATTTAAGTAACTTCAATACATTTTATTAAAAGTATAATAATATTAGAAATCATAATATATATCATACATATTTACATACATACAAACATATGTTTAAATGCTTTTATAATAATTCTTTGAATACAATGTTAGAGGTAATGACATGATCATCGTTAACTTTTTGCCCGTACGAATCCTTTATCAATGAAAATATTAATTTTAGAATTCTCTTGAATTTCAGCCAGGATGGTGATCGAATTTTCCTTCATTTTTCTAGAATTTTCCTCTGACATTCTTTCCATTTTTTCCGTTATAGCGCTGGAATTAACGTCCATTTTTCTAGAAGTTTCTTCTGAAATTTTTTCCATTTTTGCCATCAAAGCAAACATTGTGTTTAAATCCATACTGCTAGCAACTGCACGAGTACATACCTCTATTTCCTCTTTATCCTCAAATTCGTAACTCGCAATGTCCATATTGCGTCGCTCGAATTCATCTAATAACCTCTTCTGCAGCTCTGCTTTATTACCTGCAGTTGGCAGATCCAACTTGCCCAATTCTTTCTTGAGCTGTTCTACTTTAAGCTCTTCAAATTTCATTGCAGTCTATTTTTTCAATTTTTTTTTTTTTTTTTATTAATTAATTAATTAATTAATTTTTTTTTTTTATTTTATTTATGCAATTTCACTTCTGACACCAATTGTTACGTTACTGCCTTTCAATAACGTTTTGGTTTATTTCCTTTATAATAAACCGTTGTATAACACTTATTTATTAACAACCATAATTTACAGCTTTTATTCAATGCTCACTATGTGATCCACACACTTGAAAGTTTAAACTAAAACTGATTTGGCAACGTCATTTCGCAAGTATTTCTAACAGGGTTGCCGTTTGAAAAAATTTTATCCGACCAAAATTGTCTGCAAAACATACCAAAATCCTTTGAAACCGACCAAATTTTTGAAATATTTAAAAATAATTATATCGTCATAAAAATGCAAAAGGGCCTATCATAACTTTTAAAAAATTTTCAGTAGCAATACGACTGAGATTACAAAAACAGTTTTTCAGGATAGTGTCAATCATGCGTAATTTTGATAACGATATTAACCAGAAAACCCCGTTGTTATAATCACAATAGCTGCCTTTTTATTAAGTTATCTCTCTTTTTCTTAAAATGAACATAGGCCCTTTTGCATTTTATATGACGATATGTATGTATATGTATTTTTGATAAAAAGTATAATTTTTATTGGATAAAGCTATGAATCTACATATTATTTTTCTTGTAATATGCAATTATAGTAAAAACAAAAAGTAAGCCTATGTGCACACCTATTAAATATTATTATATCCTACACGTAACCCCTAGTTTTATTAAAAGTTTATTTGGTGGCAACGTTTAACTTAACCAAAATGTATGTACATATATATACAAATTCATTTAATAACGCTTATAAACAAGAATAATTCATTGATCGTATGCAATAACACATATAGAACACTAATAAAATATGAATCAAAATTAATTAACTTTAGTTTGTACAATTTAAAAAAAGAAGAATTAAACTTTATAAGAAATAGGCTGAGCTCCAATACATCCTTATACCTTGCAGATAACGTAAAAAATGTATCAAAGAGTTTAACAATTCATAGTTGGCTTATTGTATACGCGTTGACAACTTGACCATTGCCTTAAAACTATGTTTCAAAATACAGTATCAAAGCGTCCCGCTGTTCTACGATTCTTACAACATCTTCCTTTAAGAAGTTCATCTTGTATAAGAAACACCTAATACAGAACAAAATTCCTGAAATTCTTTTATTTATGTTATTCTTTTCGAACTATGTGAAAAACTTTAAATATTACCACAAATAACCTTAATATTTTTTGCATTACTAAGTAAGATTAACTGCCTGTTCATCTATTTCTGAACGAAGACTTCGTTCTATAAACTTACATTTAAAACGAAAACAAATTACATGTAATGTAAGCGAACGAAGTCTACGTTTGACATCGATGAATAGGCTATAAGCTTACCAACAGTTCCAGTCATGGCGTGAGCGCCGTTTATTGCCAATCCGATCAAATTTTGTATGGGAATATTGTTTGTTATTAAAAAGTTTTTTATAAGAAGAAAAATTTAAACGGCATCTGACTTGGTAAGTTTGAATAAGATGATAAAGCTATCCTTTATTAAACTAACATCGTCAAAGTAACTTGCTCCTAACGTAATATCAATGCCATATCCATAGTTTCATCAACAATAAAAAAAAAAAATTTTTGTGTTTGGTAAAAAAGCTATGAGATTTGTAATTGTCTGCGATCCGTCCAATTTTCTAAAACCGACCAAAACCAAAAATATCCGACCAAATTTGGTCGGAAAAGACTATGTTCGGCAACCCTGATTTTTACTCAATAACATTTATCTAGAAAGCTCCAGAATGTTTCTGGTATGTTTGAGCTTTTACTATTTAATGTTAACGACTAAAACATTGGCTATGTTATGCATTTTAAACTTAACAGTTACAATAACTAGCGACATCTATGGTTAAATAGTCGCATCACTTAAACTATAGCTTTTTTAACAGACTTTTTAACATCAACTTTTTCTAGAGTATTCTGCACATTGGGGTTGAATTATGTATAATGATAACAATTTTTAATAACTAGTAAATACAAGATAAATAATAAATACAACTAATTCTTAACTAATAATTACAACTAATTCTTAACTAAAGTTACTTTCGTAACTATATTAATTGTGTGATTATCACTTTTTAGGTGCCACATTTAAATTCATTGTTTAAGGGTAGTATTTCATTTATTTTATCTTTATATTCTATTATACCTGGGCCCTATTCCACAAACCAACTTATCAACTTTTCGCTTTGCACTTTTCAAATTTTTCGTCAATTTGCAAAACTTTATGTTTCACAGAACTATTTAATTTGATAAGTGATAAGTTGAAATTTGCAAAGTCTTTGCTATTTTTATATTCTCTTTTCAATTTCTGTTCCACGTACGTTCTCTTGTGCAAAGTGCAAAGTTATTATTGCAAAGTGTAATTTGCAAAGACTTTGCAAATAATTATGCTGTTTCGTTCCACAAAAACTGTAAATTCTATTTCTGCAAAGCAAATTTTGATAAGTTTGTCAAAAATTTGCAAGGTAAACGATCTCTTTGCAAATTCATATTGTTATTGGTAGTGAAGCTTTCAAAATGTTAAGACGCGAGTTTTTGTTCTACAATAGTGGAGACGTGCCCAATAAGAAATTATAGGGCCCGAATTAATTTTTCGGGACTACAAAATTTTAATTGATTTAAGTTGATTTCTTTTAAAATAAAATTAAAGAAGAATTAGAGCACAATTACAAGCGCAGTTTGTAAACCGAAAATCAACTGCTACTGTGTGCTTCTGTTTGGAAATGGTTGCCAGTACCATAGAGTTGCAGCTATACATGGTGTTGCAAAATCAGCAGTTTACAGAACCATCCATAGAGTTGTTGATGTTATAGTAGACGCATATGTCCAAGTTTTTTGGACAAACGCCAGTTGCAAAGATTGGGCTTTTTTCAAAACTTCCTCACAGGAAGCCTGTTTTTATAATTTATTAACCTTTAAAAATAAATGTTAAAACTTTCTTGCAAAAGTCCTATTCCTTTAATAATTTACTTACTTTATGCTTAAGCCATCCTTTGGTAAAAATTGACGCTATAGATATATATATACATACTAGATGACCCGTGCGAATATTTCGCACCGTAAGTTGTAATTTTTGTAACATAAAATGAAAATAATTAATAGAAATTTAAGTAACTTCAATACATTTTATTAAAAGTATAATAATATTAGAAATCATAATATATATCATACATATTTACATACATACAAACATATGTTTAAATGCTTTTATAATAATTCTTTGAATACAATGTTAGAGGTAATGACATGATCATCGTTAACTTTTTGCCCGTACGAATCCTTTATCAATGAAAATATTAATTTTAGAATTCTCTTGAATTTCAGCCAGGATGGTGATCGAATTTTCCTTCATTTTTCTAGAATTTTCCTCTGACATTCTTTCCATTTTTTCCGTTATAGCGCTGGAATTAACGTCCATTTTTCTAGAAGTTTCTTCTGAAATTTTTTCCATTTTTGCCATCAAAGCAAACATTGTGTTTAAATCCATACTGCTAGCAACTGCACGAGTACATACCTCTATTTCCTCTTTATCCTCAAATTCGTAACTCGCAATGTCCATATTGCGTCGCTCGAATTCATCTAATAACCTCTTCTGCAGCTCTGCTTTATTACCTGCAGTTGGCAGATCCAACTTGCCCAATTCTTTCTTGAGCTGTTCTACTTTAAGCTCTTCAAATTTCATTGCAGTCTATTTTTTTTTTTTTTTTTTTTTTTTTTTTATTAATTAATTAATTAATTAATTTTTTTTTTTTATTTTATTTATGCAATTTCACTTCTGACACCAATTGTTACGTTACTGCCTTTCAATAACGTTTTGGTTTATTTCCTTTATAATAAACCGTTGTATAACACTTATTTATTAACAACCATAATTTACAGCTTTTATTCAATGCTCACTATGTGATCCACACACTTGAAAGTTTAAACTAAAACTGATTTGGCAACGTCATTTCGCAAGTATTTCTAACAGGGTTGCCGTTTGAAAAAATTTTATCCGACCAAAATTGTCTGCAAAACATACCAAAATCCTTTGAAACCGACCAAATTTTTGAAATATTTAAAAATAATTATATCGTCATAAAAATGCAAAAGGGCCTATCATAACTTTTAAAAAATTTTCAGTAGCAATACGACTGAGATTACAAAAACAGTTTTTCAGGATAGTGTCAATCATGCGTAATTTTGATAACGATATTAACCAGAAAACCCCGTTGTTATAATCACAATAGCTGCCTTTTTATTAAGTTATCTCTCTTTTTCTTAAAATGAACATAGGCCCTTTTGCATTTTATATGACGATATGTATGTATATGTATTTTTGATAAAAAGTATAATTTTTATTGGATAAAGCTATGAATCTACATATTATTTTTCTTGTAATATGCAATTATAGTAAAAACAAAAAGTAAGCCTATGTGCACACCTATTAAATATTATTATATCCCACACGTAACCCCTAGTTTTATTAAAAGTTTATTTGGTGGCAACGTTTAACTTAACCAAAATGTATGTACATATATATACAAATTCATTTAATAACGCTTATAAACAAGAATAATTCATTGATCGTATGCAATAACACATATAGAACACTAATAAAATATGAATCAAAATTAATTAACTTTAGTTTGTACAATTTAAAAAAAGAAGAATTAAACTTTATAAGAAATAGGCTGAGCTCCAATACATCCTTATACCTTGCAGATAACGTAAAAAATGTATCAAAGAGTTTAACAATTCATAGTTGGCTTATTGTATACGCGTTGACAACTTGACCATTGCCTTAAAACTATGTTTCAAAATACAGTATCAAAGCGTCCCGCTGTTCTACGATTCTTACAACATCTTCCTTTAAGAAGTTCATCTTGTATAAGAAACACCTAATACAGAACAAAATTCCTGAAATTCTTTTATTTATGTTATTCTTTTCGAACTATGTGAAAAACTTTAAATATTACCACAAATAACCTTAATATTTTTTGCATTACTAAGTAAGATTAACTGCCTGTTCATCTATTTCTGAACGAAGACTTCGTTCTATAAACTTACATTTAAAACGAAAACAAATTACATGTAATGTAAGCGAACGAAGTCTACGTTTGACATCGATGAATAGGCTATAAGCTTACCAACAGTTCCAGTCATGGCGTGAGCGCCGTTTATTGCCAATCCGATCAAATTTTGTATGGGAATATTGTTTGTTATTAAAAAGTTTTTTATAAGAAGAAAAATTTAAACGGCATCTGACTTGGTAAGTTTGAATAAGATGATAAAGCTATCCTTTATTAAACTAACATCGTCAAAGTAACTTGCTCCTAACGTAATATCAATGCCATATCCATAGTTTCATCAACAATAAAAAAAAAAAATTTTTGTGTTTGGTAAAAAAGCTATGAGATTTGTAATTGTCTGCGATCCGTCCAATTTTCTAAAACCGACCAAAACCAAAAATATCCGACCAAATTTGGTCGGAAAAGACTATGTTCGGCAACCCTGATTTTTACTCAATAACATTTATCTAGAAAGCTCCAGAATGTTTCTGGTATGTTTGAGCTTTTACTATTTAATGTTAACGACTAAAACATTGGCTATGTTATGCATTTTAAACTTAACAGTTACAATAACTAGCGACATCTATGGTTAAATAGTCGCATCACTTAAACTATAGCTTTTTTAACAGACTTTTTAACATCAACTTTTTCTAGAGTATTCTGCACATTGGGGTTGAATTATGTATAATGATAACAATTTTTAATAACTAGTAAATACAAGATAAATAATAAATACAACTAATTCTTAACTAATAATTACAACTAATTCTTAACTAAAGTTACTTTCGTAACTATATTAATTGTGTGATTATCACTTTTTAGGTGCCACATTTAAATTCATTGTTTAAGGGTAGTATTTCATTTATTTTATCTTTATATTCTATTATACCTGGGCCCTATTCCACAAACCAACTTATCAACTTTTCGCTTTGCACTTTTCAAATTTTTCGTCAATTTGCAAAACTTTATGTTTCACAGAACTATTTAATTTGATAAGTGATAAGTTGAAATTTGCAAAGTCTTTGCTATTTTTATATTCTCTTTTCAATTTCTGTTCCACGTACGTTCTCTTGTGCAAAGTGCAAAGTTATTATTGCAAAGTGTAATTTGCAAAGACTTTGCAAATAATTATGCTGTTTCGTTCCACAAAAACTGTAAATTCTATTTCTGCAAAGCAAATTTTGATAAGTTTGTCAAAAATTTGCAAGGTAAACGATCTCTTTGCAAATTCATATTGTTATTGGTAGTGAAGCTTTCAAAATGTTAAGACGCGAGTTTTTGTTCTACAATAGTGGAGACGTGCCCAATAAGAAATTATAGGGCCCGAATTAATTTTTCGGGACTACAAAATTTTAATTGATTTAAGTTGATTTCTTTTAAAATAAAATTAAAGAAGAATTAGAGCACAATTACAAGCGCAGTTTGTAAACCGAAAATCAACTGCTACTGTGTGCTTCTGCTCGGAAATGGTTGCCAGTACCATAGAGTTGCAGCTATACATGGTGTTGCAAAATCAGCAGTTTACAGAACCATCCATAGAGTTGTTGATGTTATAGTAGACGCATATGTCTCAAGTTTTTTGGACAAACGCCAGTTGCAAAGATTGGGCTTTTTTCAAAACTTCCTCACAGGAAGCCTGTTTTTATAATTTATTAACCTTTAAAAATAAATGTTAAAACTTTCTTGCAATAGTCCTATTCCTTTAATAATTTACTTACTTTATGCTTAAGCCATCCTTTGGTAAAAATTGACGCTATAGATATATACATACATACTAGATGACCCGTGCGAATATTTCGCACCGTAAGTTGTCATTTTTGTAACATAAAATGAAAATAATTAACCCTCGGTCTTACACATGTTTTTATTTTCACATTCGTAACGCATGAGTCTAGCCAGACCCAACCAACTTTTGAATAAATAAAACCAATTTTTTTAACTAAATGTTATACTATACACATTTTTAATTTAAATAAAGGCTGTAGGAAATATCGCCCAAAGAAAAATGGCCCAAAAAAAAAAATGAAAAATCGCCCAAATGAAGAATCGCCCAAGCGAACATGAAAAATTACCCAAAAAGGTAAATATGAAATTTTGCCCAAAAAAAACGAAAAAGGGCCCAAAAAGAAAATGAAAAATGACCCAAAAAGCATAAACGAATTTTTTCCCAAAAAATAAAAAAAAAAATTACTAAATTTGCAAAAAGTGTTTATTATTCATATAAATTTAGGTGACATGTCATAACGTCCAGTGTCGTAGTGTCCTTGGACACTTTTAAAGTGTCATAATGTCCATCGAAGACGAGGGCGAGGACGTTATGACACTTTGCAACGTCCGCAACTTAACTTATAATCAAAAATGTCTAATTTTTTTTTTAAAATACCGTTAAAATTTCAAGTGATTTTTTTAAAGATACTTATTTAACCATAATATGGTTGTCGGTGACAATGATTTGGTTAAATTAAACATAATATGGATAAAATATTTTTATAGCTCTTACTCCGGGTGTATATATTAAATATATATATCCAAAATAAGGATTTCATCTTCTATGGTATAACAAATACTGGCTTCGCTAACTAAAGCTTCTCTGTATAGCCGGCCTTCGGCCGGGCGCAAGGATTTTCTCCTCTATGGTACAACAAAGACCGGCTTCGCTAACTAAAGCTTCTCTGTATAGCCGGCCTTCGGCCGGGCGCAAGGATTTTCTCCTTTATGGTCTAACAAAAACCGGTTTCGCTAAGTAAAACTTCGAAAAACTGCCTTGTTTCCGAACAAGGCCGACTACGCAGAGAAGCTTTAGTTAGCGAAGCCGGTGTTTGTTATACCATAGAGGAGAAAATCCTTGCGCCCGGCCGAAGGCCGCCTATACAGAGAAGCTTTAGTTAGCGAAGCCGGTCTTTGTTATACCATAGAGGAGAAAATCCTTGCGCCCGGCCGAAGGCCGGCGATACAGAGAAGCTTTAGTTAGCGAAGCCAGTATTTGTTATACCATAGAAGAGAAAATCCTTATTTTCGATATATATGTATATATTTAATATATACACCCAGAGAAAAAAGCTACAAAACCATTTTTAAAAAAATTCTACCGATATTATGTTTAATTTAACCAAATCATTGTCGCCGACAACCATATAATGGTTAAATTAGTTTCTTGAAAAATAGTTTTGTTGTTTGCAACCATAATAAAACATGGTTTTCTCTGCTGTAAGATTATGGTAGAATTTTAAAAATAGCCCATTTTTTTTGGGCCATTTTTCATACAACATTTCTGGTGATTTTTCATAATGAAAAATCACCCAAATTTTAAAAACGAAAAATCACCCAACAATAACGATAAATAGCCCAAAAATTTTGGGCCATTTTTCATATGAAATCAGGCCCAATTTTACATGCAATTTTTTTGGGCGATTTTTCATTTTTTTTTTTGGGCGATTTTTCTTTGGGCGATATTTCCTACAGCCTTAAATAAAATATGAAATTCATCATATGAAATAATATGCGAACATTTTCATATTATTTTTATTTATGATATACAAATTAATATATTTTGAGTATTTCTAAAAAATGAAAAATAAGATCGTTTTATGTTATCAAAGGTATATAACATGTTTATAATATGCAATACGATTGTATTTGTAAAAAAAAGAGAAATAAAATAAATATATTAGCTTTATAGATTTTGTAAATTTTCAAACATCGTTCCTTTTCAAGCAAATACAATAGACAGCCAGTGCCAAAATACTGCAAAAAAGGCCAAAGTTCATCTTTTGGTGGATAGTTTTGTTGTAAAATATAATTGACTCTGCATTTATTTACGTCGTTAAACCGGATTACTTCAGGTTTAATCGCTTCGCCTTCAATCTTTACCATAGAAATAATCATGGGCAGAGTATTGTTGACAAGTTTGTACATGTGGCTCTTCTTCATTGTCCTTAGAAGCAAACGATTCATTTGGTTTTATGACCAATTTATTTTCAGTACCGGATGAATCGTTCTTATTTGGAACGCAATCCCCATCATCATTGCGTTCAGTTGTGAATGTTGAATTTCATAACTTTCCTCAGCAGCTTTATTATGCTCTAAGTTATTAGCCTGTACTCTTCACATGTAAAACTCAACTTCTGAACGCGAGTCACTAGTTGATGTGGTTATTGTCTTTTTCCAAATTAAGAACTAGATGGAGCAATAGTTTGTGTGTTTAATAAAATTAAATAAATAAAAGATAATTTAACAAAAAATAATTAAAAACAGCAAGAAAGAAAGTTAAAAATACGGCATCTTCTGTACAAAATATATATGGGTCTGGCCAGACCACATGTGTTACGAATGTGATGTATGCAGTAAAATATTCGAATAAGTTTCCTTATATATCCTTTCCAGGATATATTTTTCCAGCTTTTTATAGAAAACTAAATTCTAGAAGGGTACCTGAAATTTCAAGTCTCTACCTGAGTTTTAAATATACTAAAATTATATTTAAAATCGAAAAAGGTCTGGCCAGACTCATGAGTAAGACGAAGGGTTAATAGAAATTTAAGTAACTTCAATACATTTTATTAAAAGTATAATAATATTAGAAATCATAATATATATCATACATACAAACATATGTTTAAATGCTTTTATAATACTTCTTTGAATACAATGTTAGAGGTAATGACATGATCATCGTTAACTTTTTGCCCGTACGAATCCTTTATCAATGAAAATATTAATTTTTCAATATAGTATATCATACATATTTACATACATACATACATATGTTTAAATGCTTTTATAATACTTCTTTGAATACAATGTTAGTGGTAATGACATGATCATCGTTAACTTTTTGCCCGTACGAATCCTTTATCAATGAAAATATTATTTTTTCAATTTCAAATTATTTTTCGTCATTAGTGTTAGAAATAAGCTTTAAAATGAGATATCATTCATTAAATTTGATGCGGTGGTATGGGAGATATTTACAACCGACAAAAAAAAGTGCTTTAGAAATAATATATATGATTATTATTTGGAATTAGGAAATCTATACACTACTAGAATTTATTGTACCTTCATGTTACATATTTTTTTTAAACTACCCTTAATTTAGCAATGAAGTAAATTTTGTGTATAAATTTTTACAACTTTATGTATTATTTCTTTTTTTAAGTTATTTCTATTATATAAACCATTTTAATTTTTCGAATGTATTCAATGATTTCAATTTATAATTTATATGCATATGTATATTAGGGTTATAACTTTTTTTTGAGTGCAAAATACCACTCCAGCACCATGTGGGGAATTTTGTTCTGATAATAAAAAACTGTTTTTTAAGCCGATTCGGTGAAAAAAGTTTCCGCACCGTAAGCGATTCCTAAAACTCCATATTATGTGTGAATTTTATTTTTGAAAATGGAAACCCATTTGATTTTGTATTAGACTTATCAAAAATGGTTTAATGTTGAAGGTTATATATGAATTTAAACAAAAACGAACTTATCTAAGACAAGAGTAACTGATTTAATGATGAAAATAAATAAATAAAAACAAAACTTCAACGCTTTCGGTGCGGAAACTTTTTTGACGAAAGACGAAAAGTGACACTATATTTTTTTATATTTTTCTATGCCCCACACGGATATGAGGTGGTATTTTTGATATTTGCAAAAATTGCAAAAAGTTATATCCCTAATGTACATACATATCTATAGCTTCAATGTTAAGCAAAGGTTTGCATAAGCAAAAATATGTGAACAAATGAAGGAATAAGACTATTACAAGGAAGCTTTATAAATTGAAATTTGATTCATTGAACACATTCGAAAATAAAATTGGTTTATATATTTTTAAATTTTATAAAAAAAAAAAACTTACTAGAAAATAAAATATCTTTTTATTCTTAAATAACATGTAACACTGCAAGAATTTTTTCCATTTTTACTTTTAAGCACATTTTAATAATTTATATTAAGCAATGCAAAGTGAAAAGTGATAAAACAGAAATGCAAAGATGATAAAATCCTTAGTGGAACACTTTGCACATTCACTTTGCAAGAGAGCGCAAAAACTTTGCAAGGGACCGCAAAGACTTTGCAGAGAGAGCAAAGTTTTTGCAAAGAGAGCAAAGTCTTTGCAAAAAGTAGCTTAGTGCAAAGTGAGATTTGCAAAGAATGTTGTGGAACAGAAACACTTATTACTTTGCCAAAAAATGCAACTTGATAAGTGCAAAGTGAAAAGTTGATAAGTTGTTTTGTGGAATAGGGCCCTGATATTTAACAAAAAAATTTAACATTTTAAATATTTGAAAATTACAAATTAAAATAACGTAACACACACAACTTAAAAAAACAACAAAAATAATAGTTTTTCCCTCAAAATATAGTGATATATCGGTTATCGTATGTTTATCTAAAATAATTAAAATTACTTTTAAATCGCGAATAATTACCAGCTTAAAAAGTTTTTTGTTTCTTATGTCTGAGTTCATACGGCTCATGTCTTATTGACAAGATTGCTACTTTATAGGCGAGAGAGACGAGGGGAAAAGAAACGAGTACACAGATGCATGTACTGTCTTTACGTTTTGCTTTTTCATTCGTTGTTTAATTTTGTTATTGTTTTCAATATCGAAAAAGCACATGTCGTCGACATGACATGAATCATTTGAACGCCAATTCATGTTCAAAGAAGAAAAAGGAAGAATCTTGTCAATAAGACATGAGCCGTATGAACTCAGACTAAGTAAACTTATAAAATGTGATGTTACATTATTCTGCATTTAAGATGACGATACGTGCAGTTCTTTTAGTTTTTTTTTTCAATAATTTTTTGGATATGATTTGGTGTCGCATAACTGTACCGTGTTTTAGTTTTTCGGGGTTCGACACTTATCATTCGCCTTAACCTAACTTTTTGTACGTGCTAGTGTCTTCCTGCATGAAGGTGTACGACGTTTGATAGCTTATGTAGGAGACTCATCAGGTATATTCCGTAATTTCTGATATCTTTTTTTAAAATTTTGAAGACAAATAATTTGACTTCAGCTGCTATGCTGTTGAAGGGGCCCGGTTACCGGTAACTTAAAATCAAATTAAAACAAACAAATAAATTTTTTTTTTTCCTTGTTTTAATTTTTCGCAAAGAACTTGTAAAAAGTTTTTTTGTGAGACCAAAAAGATATTTTTACAAATAGTTTTTATTTATATCTTTTAAAAGAAAAAAAAAAACTTTAAAACTATTTTCCCATTTTAGGTAAATTATATTGATAACAGTGGAGATTCGGGTAATAATGCTATAGCAAGAGTCTTAGAGTGTCACAATAGTTTGCCAATTTCAATACCGCTTCCTATTGCAAATTTAGGACTTCAAAATTTAAATCCTCAATATCATCAAGCTATGCATCAAATACATCAGTCCACTTCACAAAACTCAATAGTACCCATTATAAATATACAGATTCCCACTTTGCCAAACAATATAATTAGCGCTTCAGCACCACTACCTGCTCATACACATAAGGAAGTTTTAGATCTAAGTGTAAAGTCCAAATCTAGCGTTAATAATATTTCTAATGAGGTCGCTAAAGTCAATCAAAAATCGAATAACAGTCTGGAAACATCTTTTTTAAGTGAAGAGGAGGAATGCGTACCTTTGGATTTATCAGCTAAAAGTTCTTATGCCATGGAAAAACAATCCGAAACTAATTGTGTAACTATCGATACTCAAGATGAGGATTTTATAAGACGCCTCATAGAACAAAGTGATTTTATATACGGAACGGACGATCTAAAAAAGGCAGATAAAAACGCAACTTCAGTGAACGAACATGATAATAAATCGTTTAAAGCGGCTTTAGATATGCCATTACTTGATTTTGATGCTACTGATTTGTCTCAATTGGTGAAGAATACCACAACGGAAAGTGATAAACAGCAGGAAAACTTAACAGGTGATTTTTAAGAAAATATAATTAAATATATTTCAAATTCTTATTAATTTAAACATATTTATTAGATATAAATAAGGAAGGTTCCAATTATGGTTTAATTACAGCAGTCAACCCATCCCTTGAAAGCAGTTTACATTTTGACGATCAGTCCCCCTCAGAAATATTCAATAAATTATTAGATATATGTCCTGATAACCAATTTTTAGATGATATTAATCATGATTTCACCGCCAATTCTGAGTTAAATGAAGGTGTTTTCGATCAGTGTAGTGTAGAAAACTCAACAATGTATGAACTTGAAAATCAAATTAATCAAAAGGTGAACAATTAAATATCTAATAGTTGTTTTGTTTCTCAAATTTTTTTTTTTTTTTTTTTGCACTTATTACAGAATCAGTTACAGGAAGCAAAACAAGATATTTGTGATACAACATCGCAAGTAATATATAATGAAGATATGGAAAATACTTCTAAAGATTCCAATCAAAATGCCAACTTATCATCTGATATGTCATTAAATCTACAATTTTCGGATAACACCTACTCATATGAAAATACTAAATTACAGCAAATATTAAATTCCAAAAACTTTGTTAATAAAAATGATGAAGTTCGTGACAATGCACAACAATCTTCAACCGTCAATGAAAAAGAAGAACAACGTATCGAAGTAAGATCTTCGAAAACAGCATTCGAAACTACTAATAAAATTGATGAAGTACGTGACAATGCACAACAATCGTCAACCGATAATGAAAAAGAAGATCAACTTATCGGAGTTAGATTTCCGAAAACGGCATTCCAAACTGTTGAAAATCAAGAAAAAGTTATGGAAGTTGAAAATTTGCATACAACATCAAAAATTTTTCAGGATTTGAATAAAGAAAAAGAAGCAAGTAAAGAAGATAAATCTTTAATAAGTGTTTCGACACGAGATAATGAAAAAAATATTAAGATTCAAATACCGAAATCATCTAATGAAACTGATAAAATCGCTACAAAAGTAAATGTTAAAACGTTATTTACTTCACAAAATACTAATTTAGAAAAAGGTAAAAAAGCACTTGAAACCGAGATAGAAAAGGGTAAAAATATGGCATATAATAAAACTTTACCAAAAACTTATAAAAATAATAATATTAAAAAACTCAAAGAAAAAGCAGGCACATCTGGATATGAAAACAAACCTAATGAGAATATTGTATTCTCGATAGCGAAGATAACTTTAAGCGAAGAGGAAAATCTCTTTACTACTGATAGTGATTCCTCTAGTGGAAAATCGTTTAATGTTTGTGAACCAAAATTTATGGGCAGTAATGAAGACTTAGAGGGACAATCATTTAATGCAAACAACTCTTGTCACGATGATGATCACAAAAAAAATTATTACTATACAAAACTTAATGAATCTACAGAACATGAAAAAAACTCTTTATCAACAGCAAACGAAATAGCGGAACAGTTTGTGAAAGAAACTGGAACTAAGGATACACAGAGTTGTACAAATGTACTTAATCTAAGTCTTTCTGTAAAAAATCACAATGAATTAGCACTTGGTGCTGAAGAAATCGAAGGAGCTAAAAAAGAAGAAAGACTGGAAGATATTGATACTTCTACAAATATAGACTGTGCTAAAGGTAATTGTTAAAAGTGTATGTATTTTATTTCTTTATTTATATATTGATATTTGTTGCAGTTGTAACAAAAAATGAGGAAATCAAAAACCAATTGGATTTTAATATAGCGGTAGATGATGAAAATTTAACTCTGTTAGAATTAGAATCTAAATTAGAGGATTCGTTAGATTTCGATGAAGACTTAGATGATGCATTATCCCTAGCAACATCTTGTTTTGAGTAAGTTTCAAAAAAAAACTTTATAGTATAGCTATTTGACATATTTATGATAAGGCAAACATAGTTGGCAAAGGTACTTTAAAAAAAAGTGCTGTATAAAAAATTTACTGAGATACCATTTGAAAGACATCTTTTAAAAAGGTTCTATTAAAAGGCATATATGGTTTTTTATGTGTGTGAAGTTAAATTTCGAAATTTATTGCATAACAGAGGTCTGTTAAAGCGCTAACATAACACTGTTAACCATATAAACTTTTGATTTGCGCGAAATTATCGTATATGCCAATTATTTTGAAATTGAGTTTTTGATGCAATCTTGTTCTACATTCAAAGAGACGTCGCCTGACAAAATATTGTAGGCGAATTTCACTTCGTTGCTCCAAAAATTGAATGTATATTTTCATATTTATATTGCAAGTGATAGCAGAGAAAAGTATAAAAATGGCTCTCCTGTAAAATTTGGTTTTTGTAACATACGATAATTTCGCGCAAAGGGGTCGATATGTATTCAAATTGCAATTATAAATACATTTTTGAATCAAATGGACTGGAAAAAATATAGAATTTAATACATATCCCGCAAATCAAAAACTTTTATTATTTTAGGTATGTAGGTATACAATAGGATTTTACAATTTCTCTGGGAGATTATCCCGAATTCCAGGAAAACGGTAGGCGATGGGCGGATGAAACTTGATGGAATTTGTGGACAAAGTGGTATTTTATGAAAATTAATTGTCAGAAGCTTAAAGGTGATGCGTCTTTATACGAATTTTTCAATTTGTCCATATTTTCAAATTTGGAAATTCTCTGTTAAATGAATTCCAGGAAAACTGTAGTAGGTGGGCCGATGAAACTTGATGGAATTTGTGGACAAAGTGGTCTTTTATGAAAATTAATTGTCAGAAGCTTAAAGGTGTTGCGCCTTTATAAGAATTTTTAAATTTGTTCATATTTTCAAATTTGAATTTGAATAAATAGTTTTTGAAAAAGACCACTTCGTCCACAAATTTCATATGTTTTAAACCCTATATTTCCCCAGTCCATTTGATCCAAAAATGTAGGTATTATTCCAATTTTAATATCACATGTTTATATCACAATTTTATATGGTTAACAGTGTTATGTTAGCGCTTTAACTGAACACTGTTATGCAATAACGTTCGTAATTTAACTTCGCACACTCATTTTAACACAATTTTATATGGTTAACAGTGTTATGTTTGCGCTTTAACAGAACTCGGTTATGCAATAACTTTCGAAATTTAACTTCGCACACATTTGTTTTTTAAATTGCATTTTAAACTGACTATTTTTTATGATTCCTTTTTTCATTTTATTCAAAATTTACCAATTTTAACAATATTTATTTATTTATTTATATATTTTTAAGGTAGTTTTTTAAGAAAGCACTTTTTTAAATAAAATTATTTACTTAAGTTACTTTCAAAATAGGTTCAGAAAATCACATTTGCAACCCCCCTCACTTTTTAAAAGAAATATTTTTAAATGATACTTTACTAACTTTTTAAAATATTTAAACATGGAAATCGGGGAGTAATTTTTGAAAAATATTTTTTTTATTAAAAAAATTATTCCTACAGTTCTCCTAACGATGACCGTTTTGAGGATTCCATTTTACACATTGAAATAACTAAAACAGCAGATACCCTGGAAGAAATAAAACAAAGTGATAGTAATCCAAATCCTTCGTCAAGCAAAGACATTACGCATTTTAAAATACCAAAACTTAATAACTTTACAGCTACAAATACAACAGATATTGTCAAAAAACCAAAAGAAATAAAATTTGTTAATACTATAGCAATGAGCGATTCGTCAAAATCGACGCTTCCAAAAAATATGGAAAAGATAACAAGATCAGTGAAAAATGATCTCGTTCAATTTAACGAGGAGGCCGAAACTTCGTTAAGAGAAAAAGGTGTTCAAAGTGAAACAACTGTTTTGCAAAATATTTTCCAAAATGTCTTTGGTATTACCTGCTTACCATATTTAGTTGATAAATGTTATGCCATGACCCACTGTGAAAAATCCCATCAACTCAATGAAAGCGAAATGGTTGAAGACAGTTTGAACTCTCTAAGTAAAATCCAAATGAATATGGCCTATCAAATATTTTATAATCATGCAAAATTATTCAAAATGTATTTTCAAGTTTTTTCTTCCTATTACGCCAATAAAAACGATCGTACAAAACTGCTTAACATGGTAAATGATTGTGAAAGATATCCAGAACATGCAGAATTTCTAATTGTCATCTATGAGGCCCTTGTGAAATGTGGTTTAAGTCGTGTTAATGCCTGTCGCCTGCTTTTAAAACGCATTCGCGAAACAAGCACTGCCACTTCGATTGTAGAAGCGCTGGTCGCTATAATTATGAAATCGGGTTGGACAATGTTTACGGACTTCATTGAGAAATACACAGAAGAAGAGTATAAATTTAATTATCGTATTGTTATGCTGGAACAAATGGTACCAGCAGTATTAAATAGCAAAGGGCCTCACTTAAAACAGGTCTTTGGGAAGTGTGTTCAAACATTACATCGCGACGATACTGGCCTTTTGCTTAACTCCCCCAATCTAATACAATGTGTAGCTCTGTTGACCACCAATACATAATAAAGTTAAACCGAATTTTTATTCTTTAAAATTTTTAATTATTTTATGCCATTAAGACGACCAGAGATGAAAATAAAAATAACAAAGAAACGACGACGGTATGTTTAAACAAATTTATTTCAACTTTATCTCGAAACATATGTATTAAGAATTCTTTTTTTCTATTTCAGAATTACCTTATGGAAAGGTATTTATTTATATTTTTTTTTTTTAATTTATTTAACATTAAATATTGTTTTTATTGATTTATTCTAAATCCAATTTATTACTAATTATAAAACAAGTTTGTCCAATTAAAATTATTTTCCTTTTGTGATGAGTAAGTTTTGATTCTTCATATTAATTTTGCATATCCTAAGCATAGAAGTAATGATTTGAATAAAATGCTGGCCATTTGATTAATTAAAATTGTTTGGCTCAAAAAAACAATATTTCACAAAAAAAAAAAAATATTATAAATAAAAACAAGTAAGAGTGCTATACATATTCGGTATTCCGAATCGTATATGCCCTTTGCCATACTAAAATAAAGACATATTTTGTTTTAATGGACCTATTGGGCACATTGTAATTACCAGCGTAACCATAAATTTGCAATTTCATGTTTTTCCTTGTGCGACCCATGAAAAATTTTTACTCTAAAATTGTAAGAGAAAGCAGGTTGTCATTAAATATAATACATTGAAATCTAGACCAAACTTTTAGTATACCGATCGATTCAGTATCACTGGCTGGTTGTCTGTCCATGTTAACAACCTTGTGCGCAAACTACAAGTTCCAATTTTGTAGATAATTTTATCAAATATGGACAAAGGCTATGTAAATGGTCTATAATTTCACATATTCCCCATGAAAACTTTTTTCCAAATTATACTCTTTGTGTCTGTAAACCATATTATTATGTTGGTATTTTGCTGCAAATTAAATTATTTTCGAATCGGTTTACATTTTCCCAACAAATAGCTTAAACTTCCTTTTAAATATTAACATTAATTAACAATATATGTAGATGTTAATATCTAGATAATATTCGGCGCAAACATTTCTTTTATGAGTTTTAACTTAATATGGGCTTAAGCGATAATATTTTTAGGTTTTAGAACAATTTTGATTTTTAGTTGAACTGTTAATTTTTAAATTCTGTTATAAAATTGTTAAATATTTTGTCTTCAAATGAGCAATTTTTTATTTTTTTAGGGCATATTTTCAAGTTTTTACTGCATATTTCTGGTTTCCCTGGTAATTACCATCAAACAAAATTTACATACAAATTATATATAAAGCGAATTTCATCATCCTAAGTTGCTTCCTAAGAGCGCTATCGTGCAAAAACTATAATTTCAGGGGAAAATTTGCGCGGGGTCACGGTGACTTGCTTCAGTTTTAGTATTATTAATGCCCAGTGCACAACTGTTACGGTAGCACTACCGCATCGCTGCAAAGTATTAGTATATATAGCAACCTAGGTCCCGTCATAAATGGGGTCTTCGAAAAGTTGATTTCAACATACACGGACATCGTTAAATAAACTCGCGCTGGCGTGACGTTAAAAAAAAACGGAAGTGGATTGTGACTTGCATTACAAAACTGAATAAGACTGCGAACTTAGCAAGACGTTTTGTATAAAACCTTTTTTAAGTAAACTTTGGACTTATAAAGATTTATTTTTAAAGCTATAAAATTTACAAATCTTTGCTCGTTTTAAGGTAAATTTGGACATTTTCAGCGAAAAGTCTACTTTTTTTTAATGTAACGCCAGAATTCAAATCAAATAAGATTGTATTTTAGGACCATGTTGTTCAACCGTTATCCCCTTTGTTACATAATGTAGAGCTAGTTGGGCTTTACACCAAAATATAAAGAAGTAAACTATACATATAAAATCTTTTGAGAAACAATTTAAATAACTTCTGGCGATACGTTACTAAAAGTAGACTTTTCGCTGGAAATGCCCATTTATTAAAGAGCTGCACAAGCACGCAAAAAATGACATACAAGCATTGATTTATTTTAGTGAGAGTCATGTTTTGTTTTGTAATTTATGTTAACACTAAAATACAGTGATTCAAAGTAGTGTGAAACAGAACAAATAGCTTTCAAATATTTTGCACAACTTTCTACTATATAAATATATTATAGGGTGGGTAAATTTTTTTCGTGAAAAACGCGAAATTCTAAGAAAAATTTCCCAAGTAACCACAGGTCTGTGATCAAAAACTATTCTGCGCAAATGGACCTAAAAATTATCTGGTCCCATTATTATAATATTACATCATTCAAAAAATACAAAATGGTCATCAAATATTGTACTTTTCTTTAGAATTTAATTTTTTATGTAATGAGTATAGATGAGAAAAAGGTAAATATCCATTTGGTAAATACTCGGTTAATAGGGAAAATTGGGTAAGAATTGGTAAATACCCTGGTATTTACCCAATTAGTTTAGCTTTACTAATAAACACATATGTACTTTCTTCACAATTTTAAATCAATTCACACGACCCAATGTCTTTAAATAAATTCGTAGCCAAACACGAAGCAACCCTGTCAAAAATTCCGAATCTATCGCACACCATAGCAACATTTATAGCACCGTACCTTTTACTGTAATGTCCTCTTTGCAGAAAAATTGCTCTTGTAATTGCCCAGGCAGAAAAAGACAATCGCCACGACGCTGTGTCGACGTTGCAGGGGATACTAACAACATCAATACAACGTACTGTTTACCAAACTTACAATGTTGTCGCAATATTAAAATGATAACGCCAAATGTGCGTCTTCCGACTCTTCTTTTTAGTGTTGTCACAGTACTGTAAATTTAAATTTACAATGTTGAATTCACGAATTTACAACGTAGTCACAACCGTCTTCCGACTCTTATTTTCAATATTGTTACAAATTTAAATTCGCTAAATAAACAAGCAAAAATTTTTATATTTTCTAACCTAAAATAGTTTTTGTGTTTTCATTTTAATATGACACTATTAAATGAATAAGACTAAATTTTTGTATATACAGCGTTGTAGCGGTATAGAATTATTATAAACACGGTATTAGGAAATAAAGGTTTAATTCTTGTATATACAGTGTTGTAGCGGTATAGTTTTATGGTAAATACGACTTAAAAAAAACTAAAGTCGTATATTTGTATTTAGAGTGTTGTACCGGTGTTGAATCTTATTTAAAAACGGTATTAAAAAACTAAGGTTGTAATTTTGTATCTACAGTGTTGTGATGGTACCATATTTTTGGTAGAGTCACAATTTTGTATTTACAGGGTTGTGGCGGTACATAATATTTAGAAGAGTTGTATTTTCTGCTTGGGTGGTTTTGCAACCCAACTTCAGATTAAACTTCTATATGCGATGAACCAGAAAATATAAAGGGTCTAAGCTGTCTGGCGGTTGAGTTGATTGTTGTTGTAGAAATATTAATTTTAATATATGCATTTCAGAACCAGAAGTTTTAATTAATTTTCTAAACATTTCATTCGATTAACAGCAAACTTTGCAAGTGGACTCAACTCAATATGTATACCCTTTCGAACTGTGGTCAAAACAAATATATTTATTACTTGGTTTTAAAAGAACAGCTGACTTTTGTTTTAAAAATAACTTGAAAATTTTTTTAATTAAAAATGTTTGTACTGTAAAACTCCACATAATTTTTTTTAGTAAATTTTGGGGACAAAATAAATAAGTCCAGCAAAACTTTCAACGACCTTACCACTTTTTTTTAAACTTTAGTTTTTTTAACCGTTCATAAAACTAGAGCTTATCACAGCTGAGCTCCTTTTTTTCTTAATTAGAGAGAAAAATGTCAAAAGTTGCTTGGGTTTTTGACATATCGACCAACGAAAGCAACAAATAAAATACAATACTATGTTGTTTTTGGTGTTGTAGTATCGCCACCACCGTTTACATGAATTCGACTTGATATTTGCTATAATTTTTTGATTGTCATAAAAATTTAATGAAAATTAGGAAAAAAATAAAACAAGCGTCAAAAATCAAATTAAATAATTTGACATTACATGAGTAAATAACAGTGTTTAATAAACTGCAATAACTTTAATTTCTTTTGATTTGACTTTTGCTTGTGCTTCTGAAATCAACAACAGCTTCAGTCAAAGCAAAATCACAAAACGAAAAACAAACAGTTGTACGAAACTTTTGCCAGCAATTGTTTTAAAAATTGTGATTTTTTTTTCCTTTTGAACAGTTTCGCAAGTAAAAGTACAATCAGTCTCTGCTTTTGAAAGTTGCAAACAGTCGCAGTTCTGTATTTGCAAGTTATAACTTGTAAGTAGGGATGAAATTTTCATGTACTAAAAAATCAAACAAATGCACTAAAAACTCTAAAATATGCACTAAAAAATTTTAAATATGTATTAAAAACTTGAAAATTTTAATAAAACAGCGTTTGTTTTTTTTTTAATTTCATAAAAACAAAAAAAAATAAAAAATTCTATTGTTGCTTTTATTCCATTTTTATTATTATAATTAATTTCCCGTAGTTCCTAGGTGGAAGATAGAGCCTCAAGAATTGTTATACATAGGTATAATATTTTTTAATTTAAATAACTATATAATATAAATTTTTGTGTGCTTAATCAAATAATTTCTTTTTTATATCATCAAAAGTAAGCCTTTGTCTGTTAAAAAGCTTTTGTACATGGAAAATGATCTCTCAAAGTCAACCGAAGTTGAAGAATACTTGAAGGATGCCAATTCATTTTGGAAAATATTAATTTTCCAATTTGAAATTTGTTTTATTGTTTGAAATCCCAAATTTTTTTGCAAAACGTTTTCGATTTTTTTTTTAATTTGTCGGGCTATTCTTCCTTTCACAATGTTTCTCGTATTAAATCAATACATTAATATTATTTAACTGGCTTCTAATTTCCTCAGCAACTCGAGGTAAACCATGTGCCTAGCAAGTAACATTACCAATTTTGGATAAATTATGTTAGACCAATTGGCAGCCTTTACCATGTAAGGTGCTGCATCGGTTTAAAGTTTAAGGATCTTTTGTCGAAATCTTGTATTTTAAGCAGAGCTCTAAAATAAGGATTTAAAAAAAATTTTTAACGTTTTTTTTATATAAAATTTTGAAATTTTTTGAAGACCTTTTTTATAATATGGAAATTTAAAAAAATATGCATTTAAAATCAAAATATGCATTTTCACCAAAATATGCAAAAACAAATCGATGCCATTTTAACGCAAATTTAATGATTCAGAAAGATAATTGTTCGACATCGATCTTTGTGTTTCCTATATACAGGGTGGACCAAAAGTCGCGCCTGCGTGTAAAAATTTAATAACTTTTTTGTTTATTATTATTTTTTATTGATTTTTTTTTTAAATATAATATTCAGGTATGTGATGGAAAACGATTTTGAAAACAAAACGATTTGAAAACGATAATATCGTTTTTGGTATCTTTAAAAATTGATTTCTAATACATTTTCCTCTGTTTTCATTTATATATTCTGTTAAATTCTTTATTAAATATATTTATTGAAATGTATTTTGAACAAAAAATTAAGACTTTACTTCAGAAATGGATTTTAAAATCGGTCGAAATTCATCACACCTGCTCAAAACTATCTTTTTGAAAACGATCGTTTTTCATCACATACCTGATTATCTTTGTATGACCTAAATTTTAATTATGAAAAATAATGTCAGAGAGATGACCACCATTTTCATCGATGCACAATTGGGCTCTTAAACAGGCGTTTTGCATAACTGCACGCAAGGTTTCAGGCTCTATTGCCCTGATCTCAGCTTCAATGTTGTTCTTTAGCTGCTCTATAGTTTGAGGCTTGTTTACATACACTCGTTCTTTGAGATAACCTCATAGAAAATAATCAGGGGCAGTTAAATCCGGTGAACGTGCTGGCCAATTAATATGCTCGTTGCGTCAGTAAAATTGAGCGCCCATTGGAAAAGTAAAATTCTACCACTTTCGTTCGTTGCTCAGTCGTTAAATTTTGCATGGTGGTGTAACACGAATCGATGAATAAAATCTGAAAAAAAAATAAAAAATATTAATAAACAAAAAAGTTATTCAATTTTTACACGCAGGCGTGACTTTTGGTCCACCCTGTATATGTATATATCTGTGGTATTTTGGCAAAACATTGCATTAAAATTGGTTGCGGTTTAAACCTATATTAAATTATTGCCCGACAATCAGAAAGTTTAATGCTTTTTTAGCAATTTTAAATAGCTTGAGTAAAATATCATGATTCGTAACAGTTTAAATCTAACCTAAATGATTTTTAGGAGGGCAATTTATGTTGAAGCCATGGTAAGCTATGAACCAATCATCCAAAAATTCTGCAGGGTGATTTCTGGTATTAAAAAAACAAAAAATGAATACAGCGCACAGTGGGGTGAAACATATGCAAAACGAGGATTAATTCAGGGAAGCCTGTTATTTATGGCAACAATTTTTTTTTTGGATCCTGTGTATATTGATTAATAAAAAAATCTTTTGTTGTAAAATTTTAGTGGAATTTTAATTGTTTTATTAAACAAATTAAAAACTTGAAAAAATCAATGTAATTTTTTCGAACTATATATTTTTTTTTTAAACAAGGACATTCATTGCGAAAATATGGAATTAAAAATCATCTTCATAATTGTCTTCACCTTCATCAAAATCATAATCTCCATGTTATGATCATCAACATCGGAAATATTTAGCAGAATAAGCAAATCAAGTGCTGTTTGTAGTAAATTTAAATTATGTAGTTTTTTATCATAATTTACTAAGCTTTTTCATTTTTGTACCAATCTATGTATTGTTGGGCGCAAAATGTTCGTATTAAAATAATCTAATGTCGCATTCAATAAAACATAAACATTTTTTAATCATTGGTTTAAAAAATAACTTGAAAAGAGCAAAACTAAACAAAATCATAAAATTTTCAATGAAGCTTGAACTTTTGTCCCCTGTAACTCTACTCTGTCATTTCTTGACAATCTTCACTAGCAATCCATGGTTATTTTAGAAATTGTATAACCTTTCACTAAAAACAAAGAAATACATAATCCGTTTAAAATTTCGAAGATATCTGCATTTCAGTCACATCATCTTTTATAAAAACACAAATAACGGTTATTTTGGAATATCTTAAAAACTGTTCTACTTTTGACAATTCTGACTTCAGATTCAGGGGATTTTACATAAAGATTAGCTGTCATATTTATTTGGTCACGACTTTGTTCAAATATTGTGACGTAGTGTAATCATTTAAACGAAACAAAACAGAAAAAACAAGTTAATGTGTTTTACAAAATCTCAAATATTTTCAAATGGGGCAAAAACGGGCAAGATTTTTTTTTTGGTTATGCAAGTTGAAATACCATGTTTTAAGAATACATACATAAAAAGTTTTGTCCAAGTATTCCCACAAACATTTTGAAAATCAACATTTCCTTAAAATAACATTTTTTTTTACCAATTTAAAAAAAAAATTTTCTTTTCAAAAATGTATTAATAAAATAGTTAAATACCTGAAGTTGATAGATCCATTTAAAAAAAAAGTGTTTTCGAAGAAACAATTCTCTCAAATCGCAATTAAAATATATTGATTTTCACTTTTTAACAAATATTGCCAAATTATAAAATATTATTCAACTTTGGAATCGTATAACAAAAAAAGTAAACAACATAGATCCAAAATTTTTACAGTTTTTCGTGTTGAATTTTATCTACTTTTATATGGTGCTAAATACTTTACGAAAAACTAACTTTATTTGTGAATTAATCCTCGTTTTTGGTACTGTTCACCCCTCTGTGCAGCGGAGAAATTAGTTTTAGCGTTTGCAGTGAATTTCAGAGGGCTGCTAAAATGGGATCTAAGGTAAATTATGGACTTAGAAATTGGGAATTATTTCCTTGTGAAGGTTACTTTATATTATTATAAACATTTTTTTCATTTTTCGAATTTATTCTATGAGTTAAATTTCAGTTATGTATTTTGTAAAGCTTTTTTGTAATAGTTCTATTCCTTTAATTTTTCAGAAATGACTTTATACACTACCAGACTATTATATTCAGCCCAATTATGAATAACAATTCCCCGGGAGTTTTTTCCCTTTTCCCATTTTTACAATTGAATTAACATATGAAAAATGGGAAAAGGGAGAAAACTCCCGGGGAATTTTTATTCATAATTGGGCTGATTGTATTTTCTTTTTACATTTTACCTTAGCCTTACTTTGGAAAACAATGAGGTATATTGAATGTTCAGAAAAATTTACAATCATTAGACACCAGCAGAATGTAATGCATTTTCTGGCCCGCTACGGCCTTCGTCAGCATTCTTTGTGTCTCACTGGACAGTGTTACTCTACAAATTGAATGTATTTAACTCAACTATTTTAACAATTAGAAATTGGGAATTATTTCCTTGTGAAGGTTACTTTGTATTATTATAAACATTTTTTTCATTTTTCGAATTTATTCTATGAGTTAAATTTCAGTTATGTATTTTGTAAAGCTTTTTTGTAATAGTTCTATTCCTTTAATACCTTTCATATAAATTTGAAAAGTAATAAACCGTTATTTACAGAATTTGTTAAAAAATTACGAAAAATTGTAATTAAGGGTATCTAAATGAGTACACTCATCACCAAAACTTATAATTTTTTCACACAGGAATAAAGCTTGGATACTTTTCTTTAAAACTGTTTCCTCAAAAGTGAAGAAACTCGTGTTATTAACCAAGTTATGAGTAAAGTTAAATAAATGGCCGAAAACTCAGTTTTTTTATGAAAACTCCATTTGCGCGACCTCTAAACCTATTCCGAAAATTCTAAAAAAAAAATCAAAAATACTTCACCCTATAAGCTTTTAAATTTTAGTTGAGCACTTATGAAAATCACAAAAAAAAACATTTTGGGACACCCTAATGTACATATATAAAACCAAATGTGACAGTAGTTAAAATTTTTGGGTAAGAAGATGTGTTTTATTGATGTATTAATAAAACTTATTTGTTTCGCACTAATTTTATTGCTTACGTTATTTATTTATGTAAACCTTTCTATGTTTGTAAAATAATTAAAGAAATCATATTTTTTAACAAATAAAAATTTAAGGCACTTTAGGAATCGGTTTTGGTGCGGAAACTTTTTTCACTGAATCAACTTAAAAAACTTTTTTTTATTATCACAACAACATTCCCCACATGGTACTAGAGTGGTATTTTGCACTCAAAAAATGGTAACCCTAATATACATATGTACATATTTAGGCTATCTTGATATATTTGTACAATGTGTTAAGACAGTAGCAATTAGGGTTTTTTCCCGTGATTTCCCGTCCCGGGAATTTCACTTATTATATTTCCCGTTTTCCCGGGATTTTTGTTGCGGGATCCCGGGAAATAAAAAGTTCTTCATAGTTTCAGAAAACAGCTATTTTTACTCTGAAATTTAGTTTTCTTTTCCCTAAAAATTAGCATCTGTGGATGGGTTGTCGATTAGATCAATTATAAGAAATGTGTACAAACGTAAATCAATGTCTCCTGCGGCAATAAATCTATTAAAAGCAGAATGGGCAGTGCAACAGTTGATAATTAATAAATTTAGTGAAGTGATGAATTGATAAAGAACATTTTTAAAGCAACGCTATGCCTGAATAGTCGCGTGTATAATCTCAGCTATCATTAAATTTAAGAAAAAAAGCACTTTATTTGTATAAATAAATATTATTTTGTCGACTTGTCGTTAATTGGTTTATATTCGACAGTGAAATATTAAATTACTTTAAATTTGTAATCAATTGAGGTATTAAGCTGTTTGGAATAATTATTGGTCTGTTTGCTGCTGTAACTTGGGGTTGTTGCTGTTGTTGTTTCTTGCTGTTGTTTTTACTTGCTGAATTTATTTCGACATTTTGTAAAATTCAATATGCCGGCTAAAAATAATAAATGTGGCGTATGTTCTGAAACTATATGCAGGACGCAGGGCAGCATTCAATGTACGTCTTGTGAGTTGTGGATTCATTTGAAATGTGCCAATGTGGCGGATAAGCACCTCTCATTACTGAAGGAGAAACCAGTCTCTTTCTTTTTTAAATGTGTGAACTGTTCGAGTAAGTCAGATGGTGACCGTTCATTTCGTGAGGAAATGCTATCTATGAAGAGTACGTTTGAGAGTTTTATTAAAACAAGCCAGCAGGATCATGATGCATTTAAGAATACTATTGCTCAGATTTTGTCGGAATTTAAGGAGGAAACGTCAACTGCCATTAAGGAGTTAAAATCAGACATGCTTAGTTGTAATGAGATAATTAAACATATTGATTCATCTACCAACTTAAAAATTTCCGCTTTGGAGACGGAGAATAACATTCTCCATCGTAGACTCTACCGTGGTGATCTTGTGATAAATGGGCTTCCAACTGGCATTAATGATTTGAACTCTGCAATTGTTTCTTTATGTTCATTTTATAATATAAGTGTATGTAGCTATGATATTAATCATATTTGCTACATGAGTAACAGAAGGAATGTACTGGTTAAATTTAACAATGTTGCAATAAGGGATACAATAATGAAGGAGTATTTTAAAATGCGATCGCTTACCATTAAAGATATTATTGGAGGAGAAATTGACAGCCGTGTATATTTGAATGATCACTTTTCACCTGCTGCTTCAAATTTGTATGGCCTTTGTCGAAAAATGCTTCGTCAAAAATTAATTTTGAAATTTAGAATTATTAATGCAGATCGTTTGAAAGCAAAACTAACACTGTGTGATGGTAAGGAGGTTGAATACACTGTGAATCAATGTGCTGATCTGTTAAGTGAGAATGCTGGAAGCTGATTTTTTGCTGTATTTTATATAACATTCCTTGGTATATTTGATTTAAAACTTTTAATTGGATTTTTTTCTCTATTTTAGGTGCTTTTACTCTAGCTTGTTTTTTTTTTTAATTATAATGTATAAATCTTATTGTGTACTGTATAGACTAAAGGCATCTAGGTAGTTTTGTCAATTTTGTTTTTCATTTACTACCTATAAGTTTTTAAATCAAATTGCTTACCTTTTTTATTGATCTCTCTGTTGTTACCTTAATGATTCCATTTTTAATATAAAGCTTTAATTCTGCATTTACTTTTTGGAAATTATTAGGTAAATTAACTGTTCTTATGATATTTATTTTATACACTTTTAAGTGTTTTTATAATTACTCTATTTTCATGTTATGATAGCTGAGGTTTTTGAATATTGGTATAATTTCTGTATATATTTGATAATTGAATTAATGAATTTAAGTTTAATAATTCCATTCACTTGGTTCCCCGCCATTTTCTTTTTGATAATATTTAATGTCTGTGAATAGTGATAATATTGGTCCAATAACTAGTGGTAGCTCTTATCTTAAGACAAATTTGCGAAATTTCTCTAATTTTTTAAAAATATCCCATATTAATTGTCAGAGCATTCGCCCTTCTTCAAACTCTTGTAAATTTGATGAGTTTCGGAATGTTATGGATAAAAACTTCAATTTGATTGCGGTTTCTGAGACATGGTTGAAACCGTATGTATCTACTAAGTCTATTAGAATTTCTGGGTATAACATAATAAGAAATGATCGATTGTTCGCCAGGGGTGGTGGTGTTGCTATTTTTGTTTCAGATCAAATTACGTTTACTGTTCTTTCTAAGGTCTCTCTTCCTGGTTGTGAGTCAATTTTTGTTGAACTTAAATCTGGTGTTTTTAGAATCTTGTTTGGTGTTGTATATTTGCCGTATGGTGATTTAGAGTTATTTGAGACTTCACATTATGAATTGCTTTCTAGGCATAAGGATATTATTATTGTTGGAGACTTTAATTGTAATATGTTTGATGTTGGGAAGGCAGTCAGGTTGCGTTCTATGTGTGTAAGATGTAATTTGCATGTTTCACATAATAGCAGACCTACCTACCTTGATATTGCCCATGATACGACGTCTTTGTTGGATATTTGGCTGGTGAGCAATACCTCATATATGAAATTCTCAGACCAGGTTCAGTGTCCAATGATATCTTATCATGCTTTGATTTTTGCAGCATTTGAGTTTGAAGTGAGACAATCTTACAGATATTTAACATATAGGGACTTTAATAGTATTGATTGGGATGGATTGATTGCTTCATTAGGAACATTTGATTTTGCATTATTTTATGGTTTGAGAAATATTGAACTTCAAAACTCATTTATCAACTCATTAATTGACACTTTATTTAGATTTGTTCCGGTAAGTAGAAGGATATGCATTGATAACAGTTCTTGGATGAAATCTAGTGAAATCTTACTTGCTACTTCTCTAAGGGACTTAGCCTATTCAGCTTTTCGATCTGCTAGATCTGTTGAAAGTTGGCAAATTTACTGTAGGTATAGAAATAGGGCGAAGAATGTTATTCGAAGAGTTAGAAGGGCATTTTATTCTAAGTTATTTTCTGGGTTAGATAATTCTGGTATGTGGAAACTTTTAAAGGGATGTGGTGTTACTGGTGATGATAAATATAGCTCCAATTTAAATGTGGATGATGTAAATAATTTTTTTGTAAATACTTCTGTCTCTGATAATCATGAATTGGTTGACTTTGGTTCTTTCATTGATATGAATGAATCATTTTCTTTTCATTGCGTAAGTGAACTTGAAGTATTAGAAGCTTTGTATCGGATTCGTTCTAAATCGGTCGGCACTGATGGAATTCCTATACGATTTCTTAAGGTTATTTTTCCGTATATTTCAAGTGTTCTTACTTGGCATATAAACCAAATTCTTACTACATCTAGTTTTCCTTCTGCGTGGAAGACTGCACGCGTTGTGCCGATTCCTAAGTCTAAAGTTGTCAATAGTGTTGAAGATCTTAGACCTATATCTATACTTCCTTCCATATCGAAGATTCTTGAGCATATAATGAAGGATCAAATTCTTTTTTATGTGAGGGATCAGATTTCTCCATCCCAATATGCTTTCCGTCGTGGTCATAGTACTACTTCTTTATTACTTAACCTAACTGATGATATTCGTTGTGGTTTGAATGAGGGCAATTTGACATCTATGTTATCTCTTGATTTGTCTAAGGCGTTTAACTCATTAAATTTTTGTGTTCTAATTAGTAAGTTGAAAAACTTGTTTAAATTTTCGAGTTCAGCCTGTAGGCTTATTTTGTCTTACTTATGTGATAGATATCAGTTTGTAGATATTGGTGGAGCTTACTCAGGCTTACTACCTCTTTCGTCTGGTGTTCCTCAGGGTTCTGTTTTGGGTCCGCTTCTTTTTATATTATATGTAAATGATCTTCCTATTTGTATTGATACGCCCATTTGTAAATCGTTTTTATTTGCAGATGATATCGTTCTTTTGTTTCGAACTGGTGCAGATAATAGTGATATTTTGCAATCTAATATTGACTATGCTCTTCGTCGTTTCCTGCAATGGTCTACGGCTAATAATTTGATAGTTAACTCTTCTAAAACTAAGGCGATATTATTTGGAAATTTTAATTTACCAGAGTTGACTGTTTCTATTGGTGATTCTATTATTGATTTTGTTGATAGTTTGCGATGCTTAGGAGTTTATATTGATAGACGCCTTAACTTTGAATATCATATTGATCGTGTAAGTTTTAAAGTAATTGGTATTTTACGTAGGCTTTATTCAATTGGAGTTTTTTTACCAGTTCACGTAAGGAACACTATTGCACATACGATTTTGATGCCTCATGTAATGTATGGGCTTGAGGTTGTTTCTGGTACAGTAGCTTATTGTGTTTCTAGATTAAAACGTATTATGAACATGATAGTGCGTTATGTGTACAATGTTCGAAATAGAATGCATATATCTGATTATGTTCGATGCTTCTTGGATTGTTCTTTCAGAAGTTTTATTTTATATCGTAGTCTATTGAATTTCTACAAGGTTATTAGAAGTGGTTTGCCTGTGCAACTTCGGTCTGAATTTATATTTTCTCATTCTAGTAGAAATCCACAAATAATTATTCCTAGAATTAGATACTCTGTATTTGAACGTTCATTTGTTATAAGGATTGCGCGCTTTTGGAATACCTTACCTCTTGAACTTCGTTTGTTTTCACATACGAACAATGTTTTTCGTTTAAAACTTCTTAGATACTTGTCATTTTTATAGACTACATATGTATGTATTTGTTTTTTTTTTTTTATACATATACATATTTCAAACTTATTTACGCTTCCTTTTTTGTGTGATATATTAAATAAAACTATTTGACGTACTACTTTTTATTGGACTACATTTACATTTCCATATGATCTTTTTTTTATAACTTTTTTGTTTTTTTGGCTGGGGAGCCATTGAATGGGTTTTTTTTCTTATTAATAGTTATAAGTGAAAGTATGTTTATAACTATGTATTAAAATTAAATTGTATTTTTATTCAGGAATATATCTTTGTAATATATGTTAATTGGCCTGGAAGGCTTTTATATATTACTGTGAATGAAATAAATAAATAAATAAATTCAAAATAAGATGCAGGCAGTAAATTCTCATTGACCATGGACAAGTCTTAAAAATAGGATATACATAAACATATGGCTCCGTTATTGCAACATAGTCGTATCTACAAAAAAAAATCGAGCTTGGTAATATATCCGGGAAGTGCGGGGAAACCGAAATAAAAAAATAATGAAACTCGTGTAAGTTACTAAAACATACAATTTGAAAAACACATTGTCCTAAAGATTACAGATGGACCTAATGAAAAGAAATAGTTTGTAAGAAGTAGTCCGGATGATGCTATTTTTTGCATCAACCTTGACATCAGAAGCATGCAACAACGGTGCACTTTTAATTATTTGTCCAACCTCGGTAAAAAAGTAAACGAAATTTTTCGGAAACATGGTAATCAGTAAACAAAATCAGAAATATACTCTTTGGCGACTCACTAAACGCTTTGAGTGTGTCAGAAAGTAATTTCCTACGCCGTTAAAAAATGTTAATATATTTATTAAAATATTTTATATATTTTATGATATTACTTTTTGATCTCATATCTTGAGTACCTCAATTGTTATGTTTATTTTATCTTGAACTAGATCATCATAATACGGAATTTACTTATAATAGCCAAAGGTAATAATAATTCAAGTTCCGCTTTCAATCTTCAATTAATTTTTGTAGCATTTAAGCATTTATTTTACTTACTTTGTAAACAAGTTCCCTCACGTTTGTTTATAAAAGTTTTTTTCATTAATAAAACCAAGTTTACTTTGTATTATTTGTATGGAGCGGGATCCCGGGATCCCGGGAAATTTAAAAATTTTTCCCGCTTTCCCGGGAATCGAAAAACTCCGGGAAAAAAAAACTAGTAGCAATACATGCAAATTTTGCAGACAGTAAAATTGAACAGTGATTTGACATTTGCTAACCGTAATCTGAAGAAACATGATTATATTGTTACGAAAGTAACTTTAGTTAAGAATTAGTTGTAATTTTTATTTAAGAATAAGTTGTATTTATTATTTATCTTGTATTTATTGGTTGTCTTGTATTCATAAGGAATTTTATTAGTTTACATTGTTATTAAAAATTGTTATACAAATTATACATACTTCAAGCACAATGCGTGGAATGCTCTAGTAGAAAATTTGATGTTAAAAAATTCGTTAAAAAAGCTATAATTTTAGTAATGCGACTATTTAACCATAGATGTAATTAATATTAACATACATAGTAGACGTTATGTTAAAAAATGTGTTAGTCGTTAACATTAAATAGCAAAAGCTCGAACATACAGGAAAGATTCTGGAGCTTTCTGTATAAATGTTATTGAGTATAAATACTTGCGAAATGACGTTGGCAAATGAATTTTACTTTAAACGTTTAAGTATGCAGATCATTAATAGAGGTCGCAATAATTACAATTTGTTGAAGTGACTAAAGCAGTGTTCGAAAATAAACACTAAATATCGTTTTTTAATGTTCGGTTCGGTAGATTTGTGGAAAACACAAACGCTAATAGTGGTTGTGTAGAAAATCATTAAAAAAATAAAGTTTCCCTGTTAGTCATCTTTTATCAAACTCAACAAAAGATGTGAACATTTAATTCCGTTCGGTTTTTTTTTAAATCCACAAACTTCAATGAGTTCGGTTCGGCTCGTTAATGTTCGTCCCTTTTGGCTGGTAAAAAAAAACATTTTTACAAAAACAAAATACACACTCGAAAAAAACATTATAAAACATTAAAATATATTGTTTTTCTACAGTAAACTGTTACCTACTGTCACATTTGGTTTTATGTATGTATATAGGTTATTTAGGGGACTATCGTTATGGCTTATTTAGTTTCCTAAAAACCCACTTTCTACTTTTGAAAATAATTCCATAGATCTTGGAGGGATTGCGACAATAAAAAAACGCGTGTCACTGTGTCCGCAAATCCTCTTTCTTTCAATCATGAAGCGAGTATTCACGATGTAAATACTTAAACGCGCTTTGACTCAAAGTTTAATATTCGTATCACCTATAGAATTAAAACTCAGATTTAAATCTTCTTTATTATCTGATGTTACTTTTTAAGCTGAAGGGTTTCGCTTTGGGAATGGAGATAAATTGATTTATATCCGGATAAATAACATAGCCATGACAGAAAAATAAAATTTGAAGAAATTACGTTCACACCAGAGCTGTAAATGAATCATTCATTTTTGAACTAATTCGTGAATTATTCATGCACTGAATTAGCAAATTTTGAATTAATTCTTTTCAAACAAAAAAATGAATTAAATCAAATTTGAGTAAATTCAAACGAATTAGGCAGAAATGAATTTCAATATTTTTTCGAATTCAAATGCATTTGTAAAATTAATTGCAATTCGTTTCCAATTCAAATGAATTTGTTTAAGTGAACTGCAATTAATTTTAAAGATTCATTTGAATTGAATTGATTTTTAATTAATTCAAAATGAATTACAGCCCATTTATAAATAAAAATTCCCCGGGAGTTTTCTCCCTTCTCCCATTTTTCCTATGTAGATTCAATTGTAAAAATGAGAAAAGGGAAAAAACTCCCGGGGATTTTTATTCATAATTGGGCTGTTAGAAAAAAGAATTAGCAATTAATTTCTAACTCATTTGAATTGAATTGATTGTAAATTGAATTGATTTGGAATTGTCAGGTAGCGGCAGAATAGGAATTAAATTATAAGTATAGGCGAATATCCTATCAAAATGGAAAAATGTTGTTTATTTGCTAAAAGAAACTTAAATTTTTATTAAATAGTGTAAAATATTATTAAAAGTGTGTTAAACAGTAATTTTTTGTTTAAATAATCTCATATTTGTGTATTGTGGAAAATTTCTTTTTTTTAACATTTTTCAATCGAATTTTAAAGATTTTAGCAATTTTGAATCTAAACAACATTTTTTGCTTCAGAGCTATGACGTAGGCTGCACAGTGTTTAAGACATTTATCATCAAAAAGAAAAACCCCCTTTTATAAAGATACAAGAATAGTTTTCTCAACAAAATTACAATCAGCTGTTTAATATGGGCATTTCCGTCAAAAGGTCCACCGTGACCGAAAATTTAAAAGTTATTAAAAGCTGATTATTTTACGATATTGTTATAGAGAAATGTTCAGATTTTACTAATTTTATAAATTCACCCATTAATTTGTTCAATCAGACTGCAAAGTTGTGCAAACGTAATTTCTTATTTGTGAGAATGTTTTATTGTATGTTTTCTTTAATATTTATCTTTCTTAAAAGAGGTGATATTTGATAAAAATTATTCCAAAAAATTTTCTTACATGGTCTGTAATCTAAGGAAGAGTTCAAAGAGAAATATGTTAGTCGGATTAACGGTAAATTTTTATTTTATTTGGATCATTATTCAGTTTTATTATTATGGAAAAAATTTCACGTTCGAAATGTCACGTATCGACCCAGATTTTGGCTTAAAAAAAAGAAAATACAGAAGATTTTTGAATCAAACAAAGACATTTTAATGTTACATTGCTACGTAAAATTCTCAAAGTTGTTTTACTAAAAAATTGTGCCAGGTTTCGCTGAATTATGCCTTTTTGTACATGACCACAAAAACTACTTCTGTTTTTTCACGTTCGAACCGCTACTTCTTTTGCCATTATCTTTGACCTAGAATCGCGCCCTCCATAAGCTTTAGCATAGATAACAGTGCTTCCTTAGTGCTATAATTTACGGGTTAATAGAAGGTAAAAATATTTTTTGCTTAAAATGTTATTGCATTCTTTGATGCGTACGACTGTCACGTTCAACACTTTGGAATAACCCATATATAAACTTCAAATTTTAGTATGTAGTTCCCCTAGATCATTTTGATTTTTGATTTTCATTCATTTGAATTGCAATTCATTTTTCTAATTCATTTGAAGAAATTCAAAATCTATTCAATTCAAATGAATCTGTAAAATGAATTGCAGTTTTTGGTGTTTTCTATTTGGCCAATTTTTAAATTCATTTGTATTTCCTTATCAAGCTAATACAGCCTAAAATCTTGAATGTAATTAAAACGCAATTCTTATACATTTTTTTTATTGCAATTTACTTCAACAAATTCATTTGAATTGGAAACGAATTTAAATTCATTTTACAAATTCATTAGAATTCGAAAACGAATTGAAATTCATTTCTGCCTAATTCATTTGAATTGACTCAAATTTCATTCAATTAATTTTTTGTGTGAAAATAATTAATTTAAAATTAAGCTAATTCGTAATGAATTAAAATCAAAAATGAATGATTCATTTACAGCTCTGGTGCACACACATAATACTGGCGCCAAACTTTTATGAAAATCAATTTAATTTTGATTTTCGTCGTATCAAACCAGCCGTGTGAGTTTTTATTTTATTACTAACACAACTACAAAATAGTGAGTTTGATTAGCCAGTGATGAGTGATGAGCCGCTTTAATAAACATAAAATATTTTTTATGAAGAAGTCAGTTAATGTTAGACTGCCTTATTTAAAAAAAAAAATAAAACATGAATGAAAATTTATTTAACAAACCTTTTATAAACCTGTTTTAGTTTTTATAAATAGGACAGTTTATTTTCATATTCCTATAATTCTTTAAATTTAGATAATAACATCATTTGAATTTCGGTGCGATTCGATACAGTAAGCAACAAAAACTTGTAAATAAATGGATGTGTCAGAAGCTAAAAGGGGTAAGTCCACTTTTCGAAAATTTCTCATATTTGTTACATTCACCCCTATCGTGAATAAAAATTACTTGGGAGGTTTTTCCATTTTTCCTATGTTAATTCAATTGAAAAAATGGGAAAAGGGAAAAACTCCCTAGGAATTTTTATTCACGATAGGGGTGATTACAATCTTAGTAGTTGTGAACTCTTTGAAAATTCTTGTGTTCTTTTATACCTACCTTATTTAAATATTTTCAATTAAAAAAAATTTGAAAAATCGGTACATATAGGGCTTGTATCTTATTTATTTTTTGCAGAAGCTACCAGCCAGATAAAAGGAAAATATACATAAAATTAGGCCATTATATAATGCCTTAAAATAAATTGCTAAGCTTCGCGTGTTTGTAAACTTGTTTTTATAGCATCTTAAATTTTGCAAACAAAACTACAGTGCACTCGGGAAAACGTCAACTAATTAAAACCGCGGTTGTTGACGTTTAACAAATTGTTGACGTTTACGAATGTAAAATTTTTAGATAAAAAACATATCGCTAATGTGCTTTTAAACATTTTTATTGATTATAAACTAAAACCAAACATAAACAAATTCAAAAAGGTAACAAAAAAGTAATTCAACCTGACTAGAACCATAGAAGACAACTATGTAGAAACAAAAGAATACATACATTTTAAATGAGATCTTATTTTTAATTTTACATGCACACATATTCATTTAAAAAAATCTGTTATTTTTTCTTTCCAACACGTGAAAGAGAGTCTTCTCTCTTAAACGTCTTAATACATTTAAGTAATTTGGCCCAACATTCTCGCATCGAGCCCATTCCAAAGCCCTGTTTAATATTTCGACGGGCCTCACCGGCCTAGGCGTAAATCCACCGCTGCGCACTTGTACCCTTTTCTAATAAGTTTGATAATGTAATACTTATGAGAATAAAAAAGCAACTGAACATAAATAAAAAGACAATACATACATACATACAGTTGTAACTTCTTATCGATAAGGGGAATCCCAATTTCTGAAATTATTTCATAAAATAAATGTGTGTGTGTATTTTAACTGCTGCTAAATTCAAAATGTTCTTTAATTCAGAGATGACGTTTTAGAGCTTTGTGGTTGGGTTGACGCTTTAGAGTAGGCAATGTAAAAATAAAGGGGTTGACGTTTTGGGATGTTGACGTAAACGAGCGTTGACGTTTTCCCGAGTGCACTGTAATTTACTCTGCTTTATATTATGCAGTTAGGCCTTTTAGCTTCTGACACATTCAAATATTCTAATTAAAAAAATAAATAAAAAAATCCTGTTTTTGTGAAAGACAACACACAGTTTCTGTTAATTTTTTTTATATTTTTCATCACTTTGTTTTTGTTTCTTACAGCTAAAACATTATTGTTCACGCATTTTTTGAATTTTTTTTATCAAATATTTGTTAAATCAGAAAGTTTTTGTGTGTTTTGTAAATAATGAATAATTTCTTTTAATAAACAAATTACTATTTTCTAATGTTATATACAAAAAAATATTTGAGTTCAACAATATTTAATAACAAATTAAGATAAAAAGCTTTACATTAAGTACCTATCGGGATTTATTAAACGAAAAAACATTTTTCTTTTTTGGTTAACGTTCAGCCGACGGACTAGATTAAATCACCATTTTCATCCACCTTGATAACTTTAACACTACCACTGTTTTCGGCCAAAACTTCATCAAAAGTTTTTCCTTTAGTGTTTGCAAACCATCCAAGATTGTCAATAATTAAATGATTAACCGAACAGCCATCACACTGTAATATAACCACACCACTGGTATAGGCTGCCTCAGAGACTTGTTTAGTGTTGCGGGTGTTACAAATTTTACAACGATAAACAATATGTACTTTACGTATCATGCGACGATAATTTTTTAGAGTAGTTGGCGATATAGATCCCCTGGATGTATTGCTGGGAAATTTATTGCCCGTAAAAATGGTGGCATCTAGGATGGCTTTTGGTATAATTAGGGGATCCTTGGATCTGTTCTCTGACTTGTTGTTTGTACTATTTTGGCAGAGAGGTGCTGCATTGGTGGCATTGTCCACTGGCTGTGTTATATTGATGAGCGCATTTTGTCCATTCTGCCGGAGGTAGTTGATAGTACGAGAAGTAAAAATGTTACGCAACGTATTCATATTTAATTTTCACTATTTACAAAACACATTGCTATTTCTCTTGGTTTTTTTTTTTTTTTTTTTTGTTAATTATTTACAAAGAATATATTAAAATGTCTTATGTGATAAAAAAAAAACTTTTGTTTTTTTTTCTTTTGACCACCTTTATTCTCGCCTATCAATTACCATCCAAAGCAGGATTGCCAGATTTGACGATTTTTTGTTCCGAAATTGGCAAAGTGCCGGTTTGCTGATTTTTTTAAAAGTGACGATTTTTTTCAGTCTGTAGTCTGAATAAAACATTAAATTTTCCGACAATTTCGTTTTTTAATCTTTAGTAAAACTAAATTTTTAAACTTTTTAAAAGCTTATTAAATTATATTTATGTTACAATATGATTTTTAACTTTGTATTGCATAACGGCTAAAATTTTAAATATTTTATACAGGAAGTATTTTTCAGTATAACAGTTGAACATTTTTAAACGCTTTGTAAACTAAACTTAAGTAATTGTATGATACAGAATTTAGTTTATTGAATTTTTTGAGCAGTTCAAACGTGTTTTTGTTATCCCATAAAGTGTATTGTATTGGGTACCAGGGTATTAAAGGAGCAAAAAAATAAATCTAGAATCTTAATTCGCTTTCATTTAAGTTAAATAACATGTGCGTTCGTTTACTTTTCCAGTAAAATCTATTAGGTGAGTAATATGAAAATTTTAAAAATGTATGTGTACGCGAACGCATTTCAGTAAAATCCAGTACAAATTTGCACAAATTTTGGGGTAAAAGAACGCAGCTAATGAGGATCCAGAAGCTTGTTTAAAAATTGTAATTCTTAATACATTTTTTTCATCTTAAAATTCGTAGGTGGGTACCATGGTATTAATACAAGGGTTAAACGAGCTGTCAAAATCGGTTTTTCCAATTGCAAAGCGTTCAGTCCGCTTTATTCAAAAACTAGAAAACGCTTGCCGCTTTTGTTTAGGTACGGCTGTAATATGCAAGTCTTAAGAATATCTTTAATTTTTTCAGAATACAAAAACAACAATGTAACACTTTGTTTATCTTTCATCAAACCATCATCGAATGAACCTTTTACGGCTCTGTTACTACGTTTATACGCACCACTTATTCGCAAATAAATATATTGCAAGTAGAGAATATTGCCGCATAAACAGTGAATTAAATTTTTATTTGCGAATAGCTAACTCATGAAAACAATTCCTGATTAACGGCACTATTTGCAAATAAGATTTTAAGCATTGCCACACTTTTAACCGTTTTACGTTTTTATTTCGATGTGGTACATTCATATGACAACAAAAGTAAAAACAAATCAAAAATGTGCAAATAAATTTAAAAATACACAATAATTTTTTATCTTTTTCATTTAAAAAATAAAAAGTTTATAAACATACAGTAGGTAGGTAGGTAGAAAGGCCGGTGTGAAGTTTCCTTCACACCTTCACCCAGAGACCAATATGGTCCATTGTGACGCCTTAATTAGAGATAGCCAAGAAGGCATAAGTAGGTGAAATAAGCAACAGAAGCATAAGACAGATCCGAAAGATGGGTAGAAAAGAAAGGAAGGAAAAGAAGGTAAAGGACCAACCCCGAGAGAAATCCCTTAAACCAAATCCGCCCTACGAGCGGTTAGCACCCAGTCTCCCCTCGCGCAGCCAGGCCATCCCCATTACGAATCCTATCAGATTCTCGAGTCCGCAACCCGAGACATCCCCTAATTCGCCCAGGAATCTACTGCCCAGCCACCTCAACCTGCTACCCTGCAGCCTGGGACAGTGGCACAGAAGGTGCTCAACTGACTCCAACTCCTCAGGGTCCTCGCACAACCTGCATATAACCGACAAGTCGGATCCCATCCTCACCGCCATCCTGCCTATCATACAGTGGCCCGTGATAATTCCTATCATGGTCCTAACGCAGACCCTGCTCCTGCCCAACAGCGACACCGAATCGGACTTCCTAAGCACCGGCCACAGTGTCCGCGATACCCGACAGTCCGTTCGGCTCCCCCAGGCCCGATTGGTCACGCTCATTATCCATTCCCTAATTCTACTAAAATAGAAGCCCAATGGAGGCCTAACCGCCTCCACACAGTCAGGATCCTCCAACTCTGAGCCCTGTCTTGCCAACTCATCAGCAATCTCGTTGCCGCCTATATCGCAATGACCCGGCACCCAGCATAACCTTAGCAGATACTCCCCTAAGGCTCCCCTCAGAGCCCTCCTACACTCATCAACCAGCTTGGAGTTCACATAACAGCCCCTTACGGCCATAAGAGCCGCCTGGCTGTCCACGTATATAGTGACCTCCGAGCCCCTATCAATGTTGTCCCTCATCAGTTCCACGGCCCTCCAGACCCCCAGAACCTCCGCCTGAAAAACACTGCAGTCGCCAGGAAGCCTATATGACCTTCTTATGTTCAGATCCTCAGTGTAGACCCCTGCACCCGTGCCCCTCATCTTTGAGCCATCAGTGAAAATAGCAAATCCACCAAATAATCTGCTCCTGCCCGACCAGCTCTCCCTAGAGGGCATTATTACCTCTGGCAACCGACCAAAATCCAAACTGGTGCCAACATAATCAGTGGATCCCGGCGGTCCCAGGCAATAGCCACCAGCCTCAATCTCACCCAGGATCCGTGAGTGACCCTGAGTGTCATTCCTCGTAAGTCCTAACTCCCTCAGTCTAAGGATGCTCCTGGCCGCCATTCCCATCACATACTGCTCAATAGGCAGAAGATGTAGAATGACATCCAGGGCAGCCTGAGGAGTACTTCTCATGGCACCTGTCATGCCAATTGAAGCACACCTCTGAGTCTAAGAAAGAAGTTTCCTACGACTTGCCAATCTCAATGATTCCCACCAAACACAGCATCCATACGTAAGAATGTGTCTAACCACCGAAGTGTACAGCCATCCCACCACTGACGGCCGGAGTCCCTAGCTCCTACCTATCGATGATCTGCAAGCATAGTAAGCATTGAGACCCCTTTTGAGTCTCTCTTGAGTATTCCTACCCCATGACAGCTTGCTGTCCAGAAAAACCCCCAGATACTTAGCACTATCAGATAGTCCAAGCTCCACTCCTCCCAGTACCGGCAGTCTAAACTCCTCCACCTTGTACCTCCTAGTGAAAAGAACCAACTCCGTCTTCTCCGGGTTTACTCCCAGTCCCTTGTCACTTGCCCATGCCGCCAGTTCGCCCAGCGCCCCTTGCATGATGTCGCTAATTGTCGGCAGAAACTTGCCCGACACCAATATCACCACATCATCCGCGTAGGCTACGACCTTCTGACCCATTCTGTCAAAACGTCTCAGAACGACATTGACGGCCAAGAGCCAATATAAGGGAGAGAGAACTCCCCCCTGTGGGGTCCCTCTAGTCACCGATTTCCTTAAGCGTTCGTTTCCCCAGTCCGAGTGAATAACTCTGCTGCTAAGCATCATAGTTATCCATTCGACCAAGAACAACGGAACCCTTAGGTCAATCAGTGCCTGTCTTATGGCCTCTATCCTCAAATTGTTAAAGGCGCCCTCTATGTCAAGGAATGCCGCCAGGGTGTATTCCCTGGTTCGCAAACCCCGCTCCACATAACCAACCACATCATGCAACGCACTCTCAACAGATCTACCTTTAAGGTAGGCGTGTTGAGCGCCGCTGACGATGCCGGCGTCAATCTTCGTCCTCAGATGTAGATCAATCAGTCTTTCCAACGTCTTCAAGAGAAAAGACGACAAGCTGATTGGTCTAAAATCCTTGGGTTTAGAGTGACCGGTTCTACCCGCTTTGGGAATAAAAACTACCCTAACCTCCCTCCACCTCCTAGGAATGTACCCGTTCAGCACACATACCCTAAACAGTTCCACCAACAACAGGAGTGACGATTTCCCGATATTCTGTAACATCGCCGGAAATATACCATCTGGCCCCGCCGATTTGTAGGACCCAAAGGTATTTACCGCCCATGTTACCTTATCCAAGGTAATCATATCCCCCACCGTCTCCCTTTCCTCACCGCCTGAGCCCGAACCAGAGAAGGGGTCACCACATACAGCCTGTTCCCCCGACCCAGGATCCACACACCCCGGAAAGTGAGTCTCCATAAGCAGACAGAGAGATTCAGAGCCAGATTCCGTCCATGAGTCGTCCGATCTCTGAATAAATCCAGGGACTACAGGGTCCTTAGATAAAATTCTCCTGAACCTAGACATCTCATTCACGGATTCAACTGACTCGCTAAACTTAATCCACGAGTCCCTTTTCGCCCTTCTAATATCTCCCTTATACCTCCCGTAACTCAACCTGAAGTTACTCCAATCCTCATCCCTGCGCGTATACTTCGCCCTATTGAACAGCCTTCTGACGGTGGACCTTTGAGTTTTCAACTCGTCTGTCCACCATCTTGGCTGTGTACGCCTGCCCGGAAAATTTAACGGACAAGATCGCTCATAGCTACTGGTCAATACCCCCGTGAAGGTGTTTACCAGTTGCTCCACACCGGCCGGAGTCGACCCCCAGTTCCGTGTAACCCTAAGGTTCCGTTGCACTAGTCCCGAAAACGAATCCCAATCCGTCCTTCTCGGATTCCTATATGGACACCTTTTCGACCTCTCAAACATTAGACTAAAGGACAGGCGACTATGATCAGAGAAGGAAAAATCCAAAGCCACCCTCCAGTCCTCCACTAATTCCCTACAGTTCGTCAATGTCATATCTATCACTGCCTCTCTATCCCTAGTTCTGAACGTTGGCGTATTCCCCCTATTACAGATAAAAAGATTGCTGGCAACAATAAAATCAAACATAGACTCACCTCTTTTGTTGATGTCGGCACTACCCCATTGGGAATGGTGTGCATTGGCGTCACATCCTAGTACCAGCCTCGAGCCGCTTCTGCCCGAGTGCTCCACCAACTCTCGCACTCCCTCACCAGGTGGATCGGCAGCTTCATATGGTAAGTATGCCGATGCCAGTGCCAGGACCGTTTTGTCCTTGGCTTCTCCTGTCACAACCGTGAGGTCTCCATTACTGAAAGAATTAGAAATCATGAATTTATGTTCAGTCTTCGCCAGTATACAAGTCCGTACCTTCTCATCAGAGCGGGATACGAACAAGGTATACCCCGTGATCTTTAATCCAAATACCCGGTTTTTGTTAATCCAGGGCTCTTGGATTAAAGCCACGTCCACATTGTTGTCAATGAGGTGGGTTACTAATTCGGTTGAGGCCGCTTCACAGTGGTGCAAGTTTATCTGCACCACTCTCAGCCTCTTAGGGTTTATCATTTTTAGGAAACCTAAATCTGATAGACCCTAACCCGAATATAGCAACCCCTCCCATTGACTTCAGTTTTTTCAGAGATTCCCGGTCTACTGCGAACCTGAAATCTCTTCCTTGGTTATCCTTGCAACCCAGTGAAGCTATCATCTTCCACTGGCCTGTAAAGAGTCCATTGTTCTGATTGGCCAGTAACCCCAGTATGACCTCCACCGGTTTTATAGGTGGAGGAATCCATACAGTGACCACCGGCCTCAATGGCAACTCAGACGCGAGTATGACGTCCAATCTGGCTTCAGGATAAGCGCTGCCACACCTGCCGATTGCAGCCTTTAAAAACTCAAAGGTTTTTTGATTGCCGCAACTGACAGTTTTGACACCTCTTATCCAGTCAGCCCCTTTGAACGATACTTCGTCCGGCCTTCCTTTGACGCTAAAGATTTCGTCGAGTAGTTTGTTTTCTAGCACCTGCCATTTCTCGACACTGATCCTTCCATCGGGATCCATACGATCAATGACAGCTGCTAGAATACCGTCCTTACTTAACGACTCCCTTAGCTTCTTTGACGTAGAGGGTTGTTCCTCTCTGGAACCAGCCCTCTTAGTGATCTCCTTTCGGGGATCCTTCCTTTTGGCCGCTGGGGATTTCTGGTCATCACCAGACCTAACTCTCTTAAAACCCCCTTTTTGGGGGCCTTAGTAGAGCTCTGTCGGTGATCACCCGATTTCCCTGCAGATGTTGGCTGGCCTTTCTCAGTAATCCCCTTTGTGACCTCCCTTAGGGGGGGGGGGGGGTCGGAGATTATCAAGACTTTACCAGTCCTCATCGCGCAGCTAGTAGAGGGTGGTACTTCATCAGGCTGGGTTCCCTTATCCGTGACCGTACTGTCTCGGTTTAGAGAACCAGGTGTTGATTCTGCACCCCCCTTCTTACTTCCCGTTCCATTATTGGAGGACTCATCAGCAGGGGTTACTGAGGGTTTCTTGTCCATACTGACATTTGAGCCCTCAGCAGCCCTTGCTGTGTATCCCGCAGGATAGGGAATGCCTAGGATATCACCGACAGATCCGTGGATTCGTTCGAATCTGGCAACGTTCTTCCGGTGCTTCCTCAGCAAGTGCCTATCCCGCCCATCGTGTAGTGAGGAGTCTTTCTTAGCTATCTTTTCTAGAAAGGCTAAGGAGGCCCTTACACCACTCTTGGCTTTTTCAAGACTCGTTCGGCCTTCTGATGCGACCTGTTCTGTCGCATCCTGCCGAACAATGGGTTTTGATCCACCCACTACTCCGCTCCCTATCTCGAGTGTGACCTCAGGAGCCGATGGCCCGGCCCTATGGTCCTGATCATGAGCCGAAATCATTGTTATTTCATGCTCATCATCAGATCCCAGAGCTAGACCATCGAGTCTTTCCGAGACCCCTGTTCGAGACGGGGAACCGACTGGGGGGTCGCTCGTCCCGCTTGTCTCTGTCAGTTCTGTCAATAACTGACCTTCTTGCTCAAGAATATCTCTGTAGATACTCAGCCAATCGGCGTCTGGATCTGACACCGAAACTGCCGAGTTGTCAGAGATATTCCCTGCATCGACTCTTAGAGTCGCGTCCTTGTTTTTTACAGTAAAGTTGTCCAGTTTTTTGGTCCCACGAGTACGCCGTAAAGAAAAGGACCGTCTCGCGCAGTGACGGCTTGCACGGACTAGGCTAAGTTACAACTGACCCTTGCCATCGGCGCCAGAGGGAAGCTGTTCGCGACCAGTTTCTTTAACCACTAACCAGCCATTCAAGTCCTCGGCACTGCTATCAACCACCTTGACCTTAAAAGTGGGGGAAATGGGAAATAAAGGGGGATTGATAGCATCATAGGTAATGGGATAGGGGATGGGAGGATGGATAACCCTTAGTCGTGCTGGCCTTAAAGCAAATACCCTCCAACTTGTCCCGGCTAGAATTTGCCGACTCAAGTTACAAGACATTCACTACAGCCAGCATTTAAGCCACCACATCGCGGCAAGATAGTTATCCATGGTGGTGGCAAACATACAGTGCTACTAAATGAATAAATTTTCCATCTGGCATCACTTAAAAACGAGAATTTTCATTAAGAAATAGACATATAAACAGTAAGTTAGTTAATCGCAAATAATTTTTATTCGCGAATAGGCTACGTATAAACGTAGTATGTATAAATCATATTTTTAACAATTATAAGGCGAGCATTTTTCGAGTTGTAAGAGAATATCTACATGAGTCTCATACGATTCTTGACATGACAGTCTCGTTAGGTTATCTTTACTCACGTCTTAAACGATTCCCGCAACGATTGAAGAAGCGTCTTTCTATGAAAGTATCTAACTCGTGTTACAGTTATTCTCATGGGAGGAATCTTCTACGATTGAAAAATGCGGTCATCGACTGTCAAAGACGCTCTTCATGAGTATGAAGTTATTTGGTTTTTGTTTGAATGTTTTTTTTTTATACAAATCGAAATAATATTGTTTTAAAAAAACTAAATTTAAAGTTGTCCGATTTTTTGACGATTTTTCGAAACGATAAAGGCGATTATTTATTTTTTCTCAGGGAACTGACGATTTTTTCACAAATTCCTCTGGTAGCCCTGATCCAGAGAAGCAATCAGAAGGCAGACAGACGAAGTTTATTGGTAACCCTGCCTTTACACATGCAAGCATGGTGAAATAAACAGGTGGCAGCACTACGCCAGATGACGATTTTTTGCTCTTGCATTGTTTGTCTAGGTTTATGTCAAAGTTTTGTTTATGTTTACAAAAAGTCCACGTTTTGTGCTGTGATTATTGTATATTATTAAAGTTTTTGATAATTTTAATTTAAAATAAATAAGATATTGGTTAAATTAAAATTGGCTAAAAATGTATTTATTTCAACACGTTCAGCGACACGCTTTGATTTTTGTTGAAAGTACTTTTTGACGTAAACGGGGATATAATTTCCAGTTTTGTTGTATTTGTTGCCGTAACGATGCCACCTGCTTATTCCACCATGCATGCAAGTAGTTTTATTTAAATTTTCTTTTGAACTTGCGTTCACGTTCATGCACAAAATTAATTTTTGTTTTCTTTTCCTTCAACTTTGTAGCTTTGTATTATATTACGGATGAAAAAAGAAAAGCAAAATAAAAACTGACTGGTCAAGTATGTACCCCTTTCCATTCTCTTTACCCCTCTCTCCTAAAAGCTCAGGACTTGAAGAGTCAAACTTGACCTGTGTGAACCAGCACTAATTCAGTTTTCAAATTTTATACACTGGCAATTTATAGATTTTATTCATATAACATTTTGCAAAATTTTTCAATTTTTTTTTTTTTTTTTTTTTTTCTTTAATATGGAAAACCCCTAAACTTTTAATTCGTCGAAAATGATATCTGTGGGCCTTAATAGTTGTGCGCTATCGAATTTAGTTATCAGGTTTTTTAAACTGTCAAATTATTTATATAACAAAATTTTTGCATAATTTTTAAAACATTTTTAACAGTTAAATTTAAAGATTTTTTCATATTTACATTAATTTTTTGGCTTTTTTATGAATAATTTATCACTCGTAATATTTTCTTATGTACATATTAGTTGCGTTCGAGAACACAAAAGTTTTTACTATTTTTTAATAAACTTGACTGCATTTTACGAAATTGCGTTCGAGTACACAAAATGCAGTAAATGAGATCATAAATTGAGAGCGAAAAGTGCCAGTTCTTGTGTAAGTATTTACAAATTTTTACTGCAGATATTTTTGCAGTAAAATTTAGTAAATCAAAAAAAACATATGTTTCAAAAGGTAAACAAATAAAAAGCATATAAATTGTGAAAAAATTGTTAAATAAAAGAAAAGTTGAAAAAAAATTTAACCAAAACAAAAAGTGAATAAATATTAATTAATTAAACTTGTTTGTAAAGCATTTATTTGGCTAAATACAAACTTTTCAAATTTTTTTTGTTATGTTAATTTTTTAGAGTTGTAAATGTGTGAAGTATTTGGGTACTTAAGTAATCAATAGCAAAAAATTATTCATGTTCTTTTAAATAATTTAACCCGCTACAAATTAGTAAAATGAAATAAAATAAAATTAAATAAAAAACAAACAAATATGAACGATTACATAAAATAGTTTGTTTGTATTTTCCAAAAATGTTCAGGCTCAACCATAATATGCATAGTCTTGCTTAACCTACTGTCAAAAATTAACAAAAAGTCTCTTAAATGTATTAAAGAAAACAAAAACAAAATAAAAAAACATTTGATTCCGTACGGAATGTGCGATTAGATTCGCACCTTGCTTAAGGAAATGACAGTTTCATTAAACTAAGCAAAAAGTTTCCTTAAGTTCAAAATGGTTTGCTTCATATAATTTACATGTATTCGCTCATTCGCTTAAGCCAACTTAATCACATTGTGGTTGGGCCTTTCGTGTTATAAAAAGTATTTAATCGAGTACCGATAAGAAAACGAGTTAAGTAGTCAAAAGTGTCAATATTTTTCAACACTTCAATTATTTGCCATCAGCTGTTGCCTTTATTTTAAGAATTTTTACAAATTTTGCGTTCGAGTACTTTTTGGACAACAGCTTTTTGTGAGAGCAAATTTTTCAGTTTACTCATTTACTGCATTTTACTGTAAAAGTACTCAAACGCACCTATTGTACTTATGTATATATTTTTACATGTATAATGACACGTTAAAATTTTTTTTTATTGTTGCGGTTGATAGTAAAATTTTGATTTGTTCACATGCGTAATTATATATGTAAGTACATGTACATATAAGCAAAATGTAAACAACTTTGACATCGTTTAAGGAATAAACCAAATAGATAGACCTTGGACTAGCCCATGGTTTTAATTTTTGTATTTAATTATTACCAAACATGCACTTGGCCAAGTATTACCGGTTTCTTAATACAAAAGGATTACAAAACTGTGTACAACAAACTTTTATTGCCACAAAGCAGGCCAGTAATTTTAAAAGACCACAGCTACGCACAAGAAGTGATCAGTTGGCTGAAATAAAAAGCATATATTTTTGTAATCGTACAGAATTGACAAGTGATGATTGGCAAACTGTAGCTAAAATATTAATTAAAAATTATAAACATATTAACAAAAACAATATAGACGCTGTAATAGTGGGAGTATGCAACGATTCGAAACATTTATTATTGGCGAAGAGTTATATAAAGCATTTACAGGCAAATGGTAAGCAACCCAATGATGCTACCTGGGGAAAATTGTTAAGAGTATATAATGCTGCTTACCATGCCAGAGGAGGAACAAATGATGCTTTAACCAATGAGGAACAAGAAGAAATTTTAGAGATTTATAATAAAATAAGAACCAAACATGATATTTTAGATTCTTTGTCTTGTGAAAATCTTATTTATGGTTTGGTAGCAACAACAAGATGGAAAGATGGTTTGGAGTTATTAGAAATGATGAAAATATCTAGTAATACTCCAAGTTTACCAGCCTACACCGAATTTATTGTTAAAGCTTTTGCTTCAAATGATCTGCAGTTAGGCTGGCAATTAATGCACCAAATGCTTGAACAAAGAAAACAACCAAAATGTGAAATATTTTTGACAATGCTTAATACAATTTTAAACAAACACTTTGAACATTTCTGCGACGAAATAGAAAAGTTACTTAAGTTTCTTGAAACTCATGACATTGTTATAACAGAGAAAGTGGTTAGTGCTTTTCAAGAAATGGCATTAAAACATCCTAATTTGATGTCGGTTTCATCTAGCAACTTAAAGCGTTTTGGCAAATGTTCTTCATGTGGTCTTTACATGGAAAATATTTCACTAAGTGATGAGAAATTTAAAATGTTGCAAGAATCGTTTCTAAATAAAGTACTAATAGGGAATGATGTCTTTCAAAAATCAAATCCACAGGAGGTTAAGCAATTTAGTGAATACGTTGAACGTACAGGTCCTTATGATTGTGTTATAGACGGTCTTAATGTAGCCTACTCCATGGGAAGTAAAAAACCTACACAAGCATTAGCTAATTTGGTGAGTAATCAATCGTATTATACATGATTGAAGATATTGTTTAAATTTTTAAAATAGGAAACGGAAAGCCTAAGTAAAAAATGTGTGCAGAAAAATCTCTTAACCACAAAGTAAAATTGTACAAAAATCCTAAACCCGTTCTTTTTTAAAAGTTTTAAGAAAAATTCTATGTAATCATTTCTTTTTTTCATATTTTAGTTGGCATCTGTTGTTAAATATTTCCAAAATAAGAATAAATATGTTTTAGTTTTAGGACGTAAACATATGAATAAGTGGCCCAAGAAAACTATGCAATATATCAAAGATAACGCTGCAGTTTTTCTTGCCAATGATATGTACGTATTTTAATAAATTGTAACTATACATTGCTTACCTTCAAAACTTGATTTTTATATTCATTTTTAGCTCTCAGGATGATCCATTTCTATTGTATGCCACTTTAAAAAGTGGCCAATTAACCGATTTCTTTTCGAGAGATTTTATGCGTCAACATGCATTTTTACTGGGACCTGAACTTAAAGTAATTTTTCGCAGATGGCAACAGGAACATCAATACTCGTTAATGACACAAACAGATTGTGGTAAAATTATTGTTAAGGAACCGATACGTCATTTAATATGTGCCCATAAAGTTCAAGATATATGGCATGTTCCATATAAAAAAGAATTTACTACTCATATTGCTGATAGTTTTGAAATACCTGAACATTGGATATGTTTGAAAATTAAAAAATAAATTGATTTATTATTCTTGTATGTTTTTAAAATGATTTTTCAAATTGTAAAATAAAAAAATGGGCTGTTTTAAAAGCACTTTTCAAGTTAAGGGATTAGTACTACTCAAGGCCCATCTATCAGGTCTGCTTACTTGTACAAAAACAAAAAACTTTAAGAAAGCTTTATAAGTGAAATTTGAGTCATAGAAACAAATTCGAAAAATGTTGTGTATCATAAAAATTAGGGATGTAACGACTACCGATACGGATACCGATATATCGGCGATACTTCGAATTTGCCGATATATAGGTTTTGGCAATATTTTACTGGCGATACCCTTTTTTTATTTTTTTTTACTTATTTGTTTGAGAAATAAACAGTACAACAAGACTTAATCTTATTTAATAGTAATGGGTAGATAAAGGCACATTAAATATGTACATGTATCGTCGCCTAAAACGCAATGGATCTACTATAATTTTGAAAATGTTGTTTTTTAAACTAATGTTGATGTGGACATTTGTGTTCATGCATTACATTAGACTTATTGAAAAAGTCGATTTTTTGTTAGTAACGATATACAGTTAGGGACAAAATTATTCACGAAATTACAAAAAATTAATGTACCTATACATATCATGAAAACTATTAAAGTTTCAATAAACTTTCTAAACTATTGTATACTGTAACTTATTTTCAAAAGTACCGTTAGTTTTTATATTTATACTAAGTTAACATCCAAACCATATGTGTGAACAATACTGACCCTGTGTGAATCTTTCATTTTAAAGTGAGTAAATTAATTTATTAATATTAAATTTTTTTTAGAATTTGAAAAAAAATTGAGCAATTAAATTTTGGCTAGTTTCTTCAAGAACGGTAACAGAAAATACAACATTTCAATGAGATTAAATAAAAAAAAGTGCAGTTTGGATCCCAAAAGCAACAAAGCTGGTCGCCAAAAAAGTACTTTCGCCAAAAGATTTTCGCGAATCAAAGCGACTTATTGTTACTGGTGTAGTCAATATAGCTGTTAAGGTCCGGCAAATACTGAGCATAGAGAAAAATTTAGATGTAAGCACTAAAATCGTACGCTGGCGCAAAAGTGTTAGCGAAAACGAGCGGAATAATTCCAAATATTAAAATTTCGATGATCTCACAAATCACTTGAGATTGTTTTCGCGGGAACCAGCTTCGAGTACTCCGATAATACCGAAGATAAATGTGTGCCAAGTACTACATAACATCCTTAAAGGCCCGTAGATTCCAGATTCGGCTAAGAACCACCCCTCCTTATATCTTCTTTTATCTTCATGGTCATATTACCTTCACATTGAATTTTGACCCACCTGGGGTTGCTCCATTTAGGTACCCGAGGGGGACAAAATGGGACTCCTTTAAGGAAAGAGTCCGAATTGGGTTGGCGCAAAGGGCCTTGGGCGACTTGCCGACTGATCTGGAGGGTGTTGTGAACAAGTTCACTCATCTTCTAAGGAAAAGCTATGAGCAGTCCTGCCCGGTTACATTTCCGGTGGACCAGGGAACTTCACGTCAAAGGTCTACGGTTAGGAGACTGTTTAATAGGGCCAAGCTTACCAGAGCACCAGAGGATTGGAAAAATCACAGGGTGCAGTTCAACAGGTACATATAAGGCGGATCTGAAAAGGGCTATCATGGAGGCAATTTTATGCATCCATTAATAATGTCAACGAGTTGTCAAGATTCCGACGGATCATGGACTGAGTCTAGCCCTGAGACCCTAACCTTACTTATGGAGACGCACTTTCCCGGGTGCAGGGAAACCGGAGGTATGGACGACGGTCAATGGGACGTGATGTCCATGACATCGGATTATACTTCCGCCTGCGTTGAAGAAATGGTCACAAGGAAGAAGCTGGCGTGGGCGGTCAATACTTTCGACCCATATAAATCTCCGGGTCCGGATGGCATTTTTCCGGCCATGCTCTGCAACATTCCGGACTATGCATCATTTCTGCTGGTGAATATATTCAAGAAGTGCCTCAGTAGGAGGTATCTGCCTAGGGGGTGGAGAGAGGTTAGGGTGATTTTTATACAAAGCAGGCCACTCGAAACCGAGGGATTTTAGACCTATTAGTTTGTCTCCATTTTTGTTGAAGACTCTTGAGAGGCTAATAGATTTCTATCTCAGGATTAATATTGAGACCCGCCTTATTAGCAACGCCCAACATGCTTACCTGAAGGGTAAATCTGTTGAGAGCGCATTACATGAGGTGGTGGGTTATATTGAGCACGGTCTGAGGCATAAGGAATATACTCTCGCCGGGTTTCTGGATATAGAGGGAGCCTTTAATAACCATAGGATTGAGGCGATTAGAGATTCGTTGCTGGAGTTGGGAGTTGAAAACTCTCTGGTAGAGTGGATTGTCTGCATGCTTGGCAGCAGGATTATAAACTCGAGCCTGGGGGATCATGTGATAAGGAGGAGGGTTACCAGGGGGACACCACAAGGGGGGGGTTCTATCACCTCTACTGTGGTTGCTTGCGGTCAACGGGATTCTTGGGTCATTTGATTCCATGGGCAGGAAAGTTGTTGCCTATGCGGAAGACATAGTTCTGCTGGTCAGGGGAACATTTCTGTCCACGATCGGGGAAATAATGCAGGTGATGCTAGGCGAACTCTCGGCATGGGCAAAGGATAGGGGACTGGGTGTTAACCCTGTGAAGACTGAGCTGGTGCAATTTACCAGAAGGTATAGGATAGAGGGATTTAGGGGGCCAGTGCTGGATGGCGTCGAGTTACCTCTATCGGACGGAGCAAAGTATTTGGGTAACTTTCTGGACTGCAAACTGTCTTGGAAGAGAAATACTCAGGAGAGGATGAGAAGGGGACTCAATGCATACTACACATGCAGGAACTCCATTGGTAAGAACTGGGGTCTGAGGCCGGATATGGTAAACTGGATTTCTACATCGGTTGTTAGGCCTATACTTCCCTATGGGCGTTGGGAGTGGATAGCTATAGGAAGATGCTCAGCAAGGTTCAAAGAAGTGCATCTCTTGGCATCACAGGCGCAAGGAGAAGCACTCCGCAGGCAGCGCGGAGTATTATGTGAGGAGTGTGGCAGCTAGGACTTTACGAGTCTTCTTTAGGTAGACCTAGGCGGGATGATCACATGAGAATTTTGTACGAGATAGGTCTGCTTGATCGGGTATTATTCTCGAGGGAATTTCGGATCATAAGACTATGACCCTGGACTTTGGTGCAACACCAGCAGTGGAGTTCCCGGATAGGAAAATCCAATGGACTGTTTGAGGGGTGAGCAGTATTTACGGATGGATCCAAGATGGAAACCGGCACTGGTGCCGGTGTATATATTGCGGACACCGAGGTGAAAAGGTCATTCAGACTCCCCGATGAGTGCAGTGTCTTCCAGGCTGAGATCCTAGCGATCTGGAGGGCGACGGAGGTGATACTGGAACACATCGTGGGTGGATCTGTGGTGACAATTTACGTCGATAGTCAGGCGGCGCTAAGGGCATTGACAAATTATACGGTGCGATCGTGCCTGGTCACTCGGTGTAGGAATGCTCTTGGTGGACTCATGGAGGCATTCGATGTGAGGCTGTGTTGGGTAACTGGACACTGCATGGTTGATGGAAATGAGGTGGCTGACGAACTTGCGATAGGGGGTTCGAATCTGGACTTAGCGGTAAGGGACGGAGGGGTTAAGCCCCCCTATGTTACTACTATGGAGTGATACGGGAGAAATTCCGTGATGAAGTTAACCGGTCCTGGAGGGACAACCTTCTTCCGGACTTCTGCAGATTATGCGATGATTCAGAGGAGCTGGAGACGATCGAGCATGTACTGTGCCATTGTCCCAGGATGCAGGGTCTCAGGCAGAAGTGGCTAGGAGATAGGTTTCACGACGAACTGGGGTGCATCGCTGGATGTAGTCCGGCTGATCTACTGGGGTTTGTCAGGGAAATAGTGAGGTTGTTTCTGTTGAGGGGACTGTAGAGGGGGCAAAAGTTCTACGCGAAATCTTATAACTTTCTAACTTTCTATCTTTCTTGATTCTTCTCATACTTCTTTTCTTTACCGTCTTTTCTTTTTTCTCTTTATTGAAGGGATTCACAATGGACCATATTGGTCTCCGAGTGGAAGTGTGCCATTGGGCGCATAACCCTTCTTAACCTGACCTAACCTAACCTATATCTTCTTAACTAATCAACCGATTTTGTTGAAATTTGGCAGCAAGTAGTGTGACATCTGGAACTACAAGCCCATAACTTATATTATTAAGGGCGTGAAATAGGGCAAGAGGGGTAAAAGCTCCCCCTTCCTATGTATTCTTAACTCATCAATCTGTTTTCGTAAAATTTGGCATTCAGACACTGTAACACCTGAAATGAAATTGTTTGACTTTTTTTTTAAGACACATGCTAAAGAAGATAGTAATCCTACTTCATGCTTACGATACGTATGGGCATTCTACGCGTTTGCTGTGTAACATGTCAACACAATTTTACACTACTACTTTTTGGACCGGCAGCTTAAGCCGTTTTTCTTTGCACTATAGAAGTTGAATTTTTTCTCATTGATAAGTCTTGCATGTATTTGTTATTTTCGATTTTCTAAAATCGTAGACCAGTTTTGTGTTAGGTTAGGGTAAAAAAATATTTGGTATAAATATAAGCTCGATCGGTTGAAAATTGCCTTGCCACACGCGCATTGAACTCTGTGAGATTGAAATTCGGGCTAAATGGAGAGAAAAACGGCGACTGAGGAGTCACCCCTAGAGCTGTAAAATGTATGAGCAACCCCAATATTTCTCTAGAACAAACTTATTTCCCCAATATTTCTCTAGAACAAACTTATCCTCCATCTCCAACCCTTCATATGGTTCCCATACAAAAAATTGAGTTTTCACGAAAATTTACCAAAATGTATAAAAAATAGGCAATTATTATAAAAATTTAAATTGCTTTATTGATGTTATTGATTGCTTATTACACTGGTTCATAAATTTTTAACTTTTTGCCATAACCTCAAAATTGAGATGTTTTCTAAGATAATTTGGGGCTGCTGATTACGAATATTATTATTTGTTGCTTTTACGCCATATCGTGGGACTGAAGGATTTGAGGGACATTACATGGTTAAATCAAGTTCACTCCTCATAAGGACCCAAAATATATATACTTTAAAGGGTCTTAGATAAATATTGTAGAAATTACAAACGGAATGAGGTGAAGGGTATAAAAAAATTTTTCCGGACGAAAATATTGTACGGAACGCATTGGTGAATCGAGCTTTAGGCATTTACAGTCCGATCTTAAAGTATGAGATATCATTGTTTTTTCCTTTGTTTAAATTTTGTCACGTAGTGTTATTTTTGTTAAATAAAATTTAAAAATGTTTTTGCTGGAATTATGAAATTTCTTCCTAAGCAAAAGTTTAATAGTTTCTTGCGAGCTTCAATTATCTGACATTAGAATGGTATGAACAGAGATCTGGTAGATAAATACTAGAACCAAATGAAAAAAACAACAACTTACAAAAGATGTTGTCAATTAAGTGTTTTTTAGGCCGTGCACCGCCTGTTTATTATCAAAAAGTAATTTCAATTTTTGGGAATACAAAATTTTAATTTCAAAAGATTTTGTTATTCGTGCTTAATTCCCAGTTTTTATTATTGATAAAAACACTTGAAATTTATTGTTGATGGGATAAGCTATTCCTATGCATTTCACTGGTTGCTTAGGCCAGATCATCAGGAAACTTCATCCATAAAGGTTTTAGACAAACTAAAGATATTAAACCAAATAAAACTGTTAAACGTATAAGAATTATAGCAACAGTTCTACTTGTAACAATATCAAAGTTTAAACAAAACACATCAACAATAAACAACAGTGGGTTCATCTCATCTTACATTTCCCCACTACAATTAGTTGAAATTCTCTCAACATTAATTGTAGTTGTAAGTAGGTTAAGAAAAACAAAATGAAAAAAACAACAACTTACAAAAGATGTTGTCAATTAAGTGTTTTTTAGGCCGTGCACCGCCTGTTTATTATCAAAAAGTAATTTCAATTTTTGGGAATACAAAATTTTAATTTCAAAAGATTTTGTTATTCGTGCTTAATTCCCAGTTTTTATTATTGATAAAAACACTTGAAATTTATTGTTGATGGGATAAGCTATTCCTATGCATTTCACTGGTTGCTTAGGCCAGATCATCAGGAAACTTCATCCATAAAGGTTTTAGACAAACTAAAGATATTAAACCAAATAAAACTGTTAAACGTATAAGAATTATAGCAACAGTTCTACTTGTAACAATATCAAAGTTTAAACAAAACACATCAACAATAAACAACAGTGGGTTCATCTCATCTTACATTTCCCCACTACAATTAGTTGAAATTCTCTCAACATTAATTGTAGTTGTAAGTAGGTTAAGAAAAACAAAATGAAAAAAACAACAACTTACAAAAGATGTTGTCAATTAAGTGTTTTTTAGGCCGTGCACCGCCTGTTTATTATCAAAAAGTAATTTCAATTTTTGGGAATACAAAATTTTAATTTCAAAAGATTTTGTTATTCGTGCTTAATTCCCAGTTTTTATTATTGATAAAAACACTTGAAATTTATTGTTGATGGGATAAGCTATTCCTATGCATTTCACTGGTTGCTTAGGCCAGATCATCAGGAAACTTCATCCATAAAGGTTTTAGACAAACTAAAGATATTAAACCAAATAAAACTGTTAAACGTATAAGAATTATAGCAACAGTTCTACTTGTAACAATATCAAAGTTTAAACAAAACACATCAACAATAAACAACAGTGGGTTCATCTCATCTTACATTTCCCCACTACAATTAGTTGAAATTCTCTCAACATTAATTGTAGTTGTAAGTAGGTTAAGAAAAACAAAATGAAAAAAAACAACAACTTACAAAAGATGTTGTCAATTAAGTGTTTTTTAGGCCGTGCACCGCCTGTTTATTATCAAAAAGTAATTTCAATTTTTGGGAATACAAAATTTTAATTTCAAAAGATTTTGTTATTCGTGCTTAATTCCCAGTTTTTATTATTGATAAAAACACTTGAAATTTATTGTTGATGGGATAAGCTATTCCTATGCATTTCACTGGTTGCTTAGGCCAGATCATCAGGAAACTTCATCCATAAAGGTTTTAGACAAACTAAAGATATTAAACCAAATAAAACTGTTAAACGTATAAGAATTATAGCAACAGTTCTACTTGTAACAATATCAAAGTTTAAACAAAACACATCAACAATAAACAACAGTGGGTTCATCTCATCTTACATTTCCCCACTACAATTAGTTGAAATTCTCTCAACATTAATTGTAGTTGTAAGTAGGTTAAGAAAAACAAAATGAAAAAAACAACAACTTACAAAAGATGTTGTCAATTAAGTGTTTTTTAGGCCGTGCACCGCCTGTTTATTATCAAAAAGTAATTTCAATTTTTGGGAATACAAAATTTTAATTTCAAAAGATTTTGTTATTCGTGCTTAATTCCCAGTTTTTATTATTGATAAAAACACTTGAAATTTATTGTTGATGGGATAAGCTATTCCTATGCATTTCACTGGTTGCTTAGGCCAGATCATCAGGAAACTTCATCCATAAAGGTTTTAGACAAACTAAAGATATTAAACCAAATAAAACTGTTAAACGTATAAGAATTATAGCAACAGTTCTACTTGTAACAATATCAAAGTTTAAACAAAACACATCAACAATAAACAACAGTGGGTTCATCTCATCTTACATTTCCCCACTACAATTAGTTGAAATTCTCTCAACATTAATTGTAGTTGTAAGTAGGTTAAGAAAAACAAAATGAAAAAAACAACAACTTACAAAAGATGTTGTCAATTAAGTGTTTTTTAGGCCGTGCACCGCCTGTTTATTATCAAAAAGTAATTTCAATTTTTGGGAATACAAAATTTTAATTTCAAAAGATTTTGTTATTCGTGCTTAATTCCCAGTTTTTATTATTGATAAAAACACTTGAAATTTATTGTTGATGGGATAAGCTATTCCTATGCATTTCACTGGTTGCTTAGGCCAGATCATCAGGAAACTTCATCCATAAAGGTTTTAGACAAACTAAAGATATTAAACCAAATAAAACTGTTAAACGTATAAGAATTATAGCAACAGTTCTACTTGTAACAATATCAAAGTTTAAACAAAACACATCAACAATAAACAACAGTGGGTTCATCTCATCTTACATTTCCCCACTACAATTAGTTGAAATTCTCTCAACATTAATTGTAGTTGTAAGTAGGTTAAGAAAAACAAAATGAAAAAAACAACAACTTACAAAAGATGTTGTCAATTAAGTGTTTTTTAGGCCGTGCACCGCCTGTTTATTATCAAAAAGTAATTTCAATTTTTGGGAATACAAAATTTTAATTTCAAAAGATTTTGTTATTCGTGCTTAATTCCCAGTTTTTATTATTGATAAAAACACTTGAAATTTATTGTTGATGGGATAAGCTATTCCTATGCATTTCACTGGTTGCTTAGGCCAGATCATCAGGAAACTTCATCCATAAAGGTTTTAGACAAACTAAAGATATTAAACCAAATAAAACTGTTAAACGTATAAGAATTATAGCAACAGTTCTACTTGTAACAATATCAAAGTTTAAACAAAACACATCAACAATAAACAACAGTGGGTTCATCTCATCTTACATTTCCCCACTACAATTAGTTGAAATTCTCTCAACATTAATTGTAGTTGTAAGTAGGTTAAGAAAAACAAAATGAAAAAAACAACAACTTACAAAAGATGTTGTCAATTAAGTGTTTTTTAGGCCGTGCACCGCCTGTTTATTATCAAAAAGTAATTTCAATTTTTGGGAATACAAAATTTTAATTTCAAAAGATTTTGTTATTCGTGCTTAATTCCCAGTTTTTATTATTGATAAAAACACTTGAAATTTATTGTTGATGGGATAAGCTATTCCTATGCATTTCACTGGTTGCTTAGGCCAGATCATCAGGAAACTTCATCCATAAAGGTTTTAGACAAACTAAAGATATTAAACCAAATAAAACTGTTAAACGTATAAGAATTATAGCAACAGTTCTACTTGTAACAATATCAAAGTTTAAACAAAACACATCAACAATAAACAACAGTGGGTTCATCTCATCTTACATTTCCCCACTACAATTAGTTGAAATTCTCTCAACATTAATTGTAGTTGTAAGTAGGTTAAGAAAAACAAAATGAAAAAAACAACAACTTACAAAAGATGTTGTCAATTAAGTGTTTTTTAGGCCGTGCACCGCCTGTTTATTATCAAAAAGTAATTTCAATTTTTGGGAATACAAAATTTTAATTTCAAAAGATTTTGTTATTCGTGCTTAATTCCCAGTTTTTATTATTGATAAAAACACTTGAAATTTATTGTTGATGGGATAAGCTATTCCTATGCATTTCACTGGTTGCTTAGGCCAGATCATCAGGAAACTTCATCCATAAAGGTTTTAGACAAACTAAAGATATTAAACCAAATAAAACTGTTAAACGTATAAGAATTATAGCAACAGTTCTACTTGTAACAATATCAAAGTTTAAACAAAACACATCAACAATAAACAACAGTGGGTTCATCTCATCTTACATTTCCCCACTACAATTAGTTGAAATTCTCTCAACATTAATTGTAGTTGTAAGTAGGTTAAGAAAAACAAAATGAAAAAAAACAACAACTTACAAAAGATGTTGTCAATTAAGTGTTTTTTAGGCCGTGCACCGCCTGTTTATTATCAAAAAGTAATTTCAATTTTTGGGAATACAAAATTTTAATTTCAAAAGATTTTGTTATTCGTGCTTAATTCCCAGTTTTTATTATTGATAAAAACACTTGAAATTTATTGTTGATGGGATAAGCTATTCCTATGCATTTCACTGGTTGCTTAGGCCAGATCATCAGGAAACTTCATCCATAAAGGTTTTAGACAAACTAAAGATATTAAACCAAATAAAACTGTTAAACGTATAAGAATTATAGCAACAGTTCTACTTGTAACAATATCAAAGTTTAAACAAAACACATCAACAATAAACAACAGTGGGTTCATCTCATCTTACATTTCCCCACTACAATTAGTTGAAATTCTCTCAACATTAATTGTAGTTGTAAGTAGGTTAAGAAAAACAAAATGAAAAAAACAACAACTTACAAAAGATGTTGTCAATTAAGTGTTTTTTAGGCCGTGCACCGCCTGTTTATTATCAAAAAGTAATTTCCATTTTTGGGAATACAAAATTTTAATTTCAAAAGATTTTGTTATTCGTGCTTAATTCCCAGTTTTTATTATTGATAAAAACACTTGAAATTTATTGTTGATGGGATAAGCTATTCCTATGCATTTCACTGGTTGCTTAGGCCAGATCATCAGGAAACTTCATCCATAAAGGTTTTAGACAAACTAAAGATATTAAACCAAATAAAACTGTTAAACGTATAAGAATTATAGCAACAGTTCTACTTGTAACAATATCAAAGTTTAAACAAAACACATCAACAATAAACAACAGTGGGTTCATCTCATCTTACATTTCCCCACTACAATTAGTTGAAATTCTCTCAACATTAATTGTAGTTGTAAGTAGGTTAAGAAAAACAAAATGAAAAAAACAACAACTTACAAAAGATGTTGTCAATTAAGTGTTTTTTAGGCCGTGCACCGCCTGTTTATTATCAAAAAGTAATTTCAATTTTTGGGAATACAAAATTTTAATTTCAAAAGATTTTGTTATTCGTGCTTAATTCCCAGTTTTTATTATTGATAAAAACACTTGAAATTTATTGTTGATGGGATAAGCTATTCCTATGCATTTCACTGGTTGCTTAGGCCAGATCATCAGGAAACTTCATCCATAAAGGTTTTAGACAAACTAAAGATATTAAACCAAATAAAACTGTTAAACGTATAAGAATTATAGCAACAGTTCTACTTGTAACAATATCAAAGTTTAAACAAAACACATCAACAATAAACAACAGTGGGTTCATCTCATCTTACATTTCCCCACTACAATTAGTTGAAATTCTCTCAACATTAATTGTAGTTGTAAGTAGGTTAAGAAAAACAAAATGAAAAAAACAACAACTTACAAAAGATGTTGTCAATTAAGTGTTTTTTAGGCCGTGCACCGCCTGTTTATTATCAAAAAGTAATTTCAATTTTTGGGAATACAAAATTTTAATTTCAAAAGATTTTGTTATTCGTGCTTAATTCCCAGTTTTTATTATTGATAAAAACACTTGAAATTTATTGTTGATGGGATAAGCTATTCCTATGCATTTCACTGGTTGCTTAGGCCAGATCATCAGGAAACTTCATCCATAAAGGTTTTAGACAAACTAAAGATATTAAACCAAATAAAACTGTTAAACGTATAAGAATTATAGCAACAGTTCTACTTGTAACAATATCAAAGTTTAAACAAAACACATCAACAATAAACAACAGTGGGTTCATCTCATCTTACATTTCCCATTTATAAATTTCAAGTGTTTTTATCAATAATAAAAACTGGGAATTAAGCACGAATAACAAAATCTTTTGAAATTAAAATTTTGTATTCCCAAAAATTGAAATTACTTTTTGATAATAAACAGGCGGTGCACGGCCTAAAAAACACTTAATTGACAACATCTTTTGTAAGTTGTTGTTTTTTTCATTTTGTTTTTCTTAACCTACTTACAACTACAATTAATGTTGAGAGAATTTCAACTAATTGTAGTGGGGAAATGTAAGATGAGATGAACCCACTGTTGTTTATTGTTGATGTGTTTTGTTTAAACTTTGATATTGTTACAAGTAGAACTGTTGCTATAATTCTTATACGTTTAACAGTTTTATTTGGTTTAATATCTTTAGTTTGTCTAAAACCTTTATGGATGAAGTTTCCTGATGATCTGGCCTAAGCAACCAGTGAAATGCATAGGAATAGCTTATCCCATCAACAATAAATTTCAAGTGTTTTTATCAATAATAAAAACTGGGAATTAAGCACGAATAACAAAATCTTTTGAAATTAAAATTTTGTATTCCCAAAAATTGAAATTACTTTTTGATAATAAACAGGCGGTGCACGGCCTAAAAAACACTTAATTGACAACATCTTTTGTAAGTTGTTGTTTTTTTCATTTTGTTTTTCTTAACCTACTTACAACTACAATTAATGTTGAGAGAATTTCAACTAATTGTAGTGGGGAAATGTAAGATGAGATGAACCCACTGTTGTTTATTGTTGATGTGTTTTGTTTAAACTTTGATATTGTTACAAGTAGAACTGTTGCTATAATTCTTATACGTTTAACAGTTTTATTTGGTTTAATATCTTTAGTTTGTCTAAAACCTTTATGGATGAAGTTTCCTGATGATCTGGCCTAAGCAACCAGTGAAATGCATAGGAATAGCTTATCCCATCAACAATAAATTTCAAGTGTTTTTATCAATAATAAAAACTGGGAATTAAGCACGAATAACAAAATCTTTTGAAATTAAAATTTTGTATTCCCAAAAATTGAAATTACTTTTTGATAATAAACAGGCGGTGCACGGCCTAAAAAACACTTAATTGACAACATCTTTTGTAAGTTGTTGTTTTTTTCATTTTGTTTTTCTTAACCTACTTACAACTACAATTAATGTTGAGAGAATTTCAACTAATTGTAGTGGGGAAATGTAAGATGAGATGAACCCACTGTTGTTTATTGTTGATGTGTTTTGTTTAAACTTTGATATTGTTACAAGTAGAACTGTTGCTATAATTCTTATACGTTTAACAGTTTTATTTGGTTTAATATCTTTAGTTTGTCTAAAACCTTTATGGATGAAGTTTCCTGATGATCTGGCCTAAGCAACCAGTGAAATGCATAGGAATAGCTTATCCCATCAACAATAAATTTCAAGTGTTTTTATCAATAATAAAAACTGGGAATTAAGCACGAATAACAAAATCTTTTGAAATTAAAATTTTGTATTCCCAAAAATTGAAATTACTTTTTGATAATAAACAGGCGGTGCACGGCCTAAAAAACACTTAATTGACAACATCTTTTGTAAGTTGTTGTTTTTTTCATTTTGTTTTTCTTAACCTACTTACAACTACAATTAATGTTGAGAGAATTTCAACTAATTGTAGTGGGGAAATGTAAGATGAGATGAACCCACTGTTGTTTATTGTTGATGTGTTTTGTTTAAACTTTGATATTGTTACAAGTAGAACTGTTGCTATAATTCTTATACGTTTAACAGTTTTATTTGGTTTAATATCTTTAGTTTGTCTAAAACCTTTATGGATGAAGTTTCCTGATGATCTGGCCTAAGCAACCAGTGAAATGCATAGGAATAGCTTATCCCATCAACAATAAATTTCAAGTGTTTTTATCAATAATAAAAACTGGGAATTAAGCACGAATAACAAAATCTTTTGAAATTAAAATTTTGTATTCCCAAAAATTGAAATTACTTTTTGATAATAAACAGGCGGTGCACGGCCTAAAAAACACTTAATTGACAACATCTTTTGTAAGTTGTTGTTTTTTTCATTTTGTTTTTCTTAACCTACTTACAACTACAATTAATGTTGAGAGAATTTCAACTAATTGTAGTGGGGAAATGTAAGATGAGATGAACCCACTGTTGTTTATTGTTGATGTGTTTTGTTTAAACTTTGATATTGTTACAAGTAGAACTGTTGCTATAATTCTTATACGTTTAACAGTTTTATTTGGTTTAATATCTTTAGTTTGTCTAAAACCTTTATGGATGAAGTTTCCTGATGATCTGGCCTAAGCAACCAGTGAAATGCATAGGAATAGCTTATCCCATCAACAATAAATTTCAAGTGTTTTTATCAATAATAAAAACTGGGAATTAAGCACGAATAACAAAATCTTTTGAAATTAAAATTTTGTATTCCCAAAAATTGAAATTACTTTTTGATAATAAACAGGCGGTGCACGGCCTAAAAAACACTTAATTGACAACATCTTTTGTAAGTTGTTGTTTTTTTCATTTTGTTTTTCTTAACCTACTTACAACTACAATTAATGTTGAGAGAATTTCAACTAATTGTAGTGGGGAAATGTAAGATGAGATGAACCCACTGTTGTTTATTGTTGATGTGTTTTGTTTAAACTTTGATATTGTTACAAGTAGAACTGTTGCTATAATTCTTATACGTTTAACAGTTTTATTTGGTTTAATATCTTTAGTTTGTCTAAAACCTTTATGGATGAAGTTTCCTGATGATCTGGCCTAAGCAACCAGTGAAATGCATAGGAATAGCTTATCCCATCAACAATAAATTTCAAGTGTTTTTATCAATAATAAAAACTGGGAATTAAGCACGAATAACAAAATCTTTTGAAATTAAAATTTTGTATTCCCAAAAATTGAAATTACTTTTTGATAATAAACAGGCGGTGCACGGGCTAAAAAACACTTAATTGACAACATCTTTTGTAAGTTGTTGTTTTTTTCATTTTGTTTTTCTTAACCTACTTACAACTACAATTAATGTTGAGAGAATTTCAACTAATTGTAGTGGGGAAATGTAAGATGAGATGAACCCACTGTTGTTTATTGTTGATGTGTTTTGTTTAAACTTTGATATTGTTACAAGTAGAACTGTTGCTATAATTCTTATACGTTTAACAGTTTTATTTGGTTTAATATCTTTAGTTTGTCTAAAACCTTTATGGATGAAGTTTCCTGATGATCTGGCCTAAGCAACCAGTGAAATGCATAGGAATAGCTTATCCCATCAACAATAAATTTCAAGTGTTTTTATCAATAATAAAAACTGGGAATTAAGCACGAATAACAAAATCTTTTGAAATTAAAATTTTGTATTCCCAAAAATTGAAATTACTTTTTGATAATAAACAGGCGGTGCACGGCCTAAAAAACACTTAATTGACAACATCTTTTGTAAGTTGTTGTTTTTTTTCATTTTGTTTTTCTTAACCTACTTACAACTACAATTAATGTTGAGAGAATTTCAACTAATTGTAGTGGGGAAATGTAAGATGAGATGAACCCACTGTTGTTTATTGTTGATGTGTTTTGTTTAAACTTTGATATTGTTACAAGTAGAACTGTTGCTATAATTCTTATACGTTTAACAGTTTTATTTGGTTTAATATCTTTAGTTTGTCTAAAACCTTTATGGATGAAGTTTCCTGATGATCTGGCCTAAGCAACCAGTGAAATGCATAGGAATAGCTTATCCCATCAACAATAAATTTCAAGTGTTTTTATCAATAATAAAAACTGGGAATTAAGCACGAATAACAAAATCTTTTGAAATTAAAATTTTGTATTCCCAAAAATTGAAATTACTTTTTGATAATAAACAGGCGGTGCACGGCCTAAAAAACACTTAATTGACAACATCTTTTGTAAGTTGTTGTTTTTTTCATTTTGTTTTTCTTAACCTACTTACAACTACAATTAATGTTGAGAGAATTTCAACTAATTGTAGTGGGGAAATGTAAGATGAGATGAACCCACTGTTGTTTATTGTTGATGTGTTTTGTTTAAACTTTGATATTGTTACAAGTAGAACTGTTGCTATAATTCTTATACGTTTAACAGTTTTATTTGGTTTAATATCTTTAGTTTGTCTAAAACCTTTATGGATGAAGTTTCCTGATGATCTGGCCTAAGCAACCAGTGAAATGCATAGGAATAGCTTATCCCATCAACAATAAATTTCAAGTGTTTTTATCAATAATAAAAACTGGGAATTAAGCACGAATAACAAAATCTTTTGAAATTAAAATTTTGTATTCCCAAAAATTGAAATTACTTTTTGATAATAAACAGGCGGTGCACGGCCTAAAAAACACTTAATTGACAACATCTTTTGTAAGTTGTTGTTTTTTTCATTTTGTTTTTCTTAACCTACTTACAACTACAATTAATGTTGAGAGAATTTCAACTAATTGTAGTGGGGAAATGTAAGATGAGATGAACCCACTGTTGTTTATTGTTGATGTGTTTTGTTTAAACTTTGATATTGTTACAAGTAGAACTGTTGCTATAATTCTTATACGTTTAACAGTTTTATTTGGTTTAATATCTTTAGTTTGTCTAAAACCTTTATGGATGAAGTTTCCTGATGATCTGGCCTAAGCAACCAGTGAAATGCATAGGAATAGCTTATCCCATCAACAATAAATTTCAAGTGTTTTTATCAATAATAAAAACTGGGAATTAAGCACGAATAACAAAATCTTTTGAAATTAAAATTTTGTATTCCCAAAAATTGAAATTACTTTTTGATAATAAACAGGCGGTGCACGGCCTAAAAAACACTTAATTGACAACATCTTTTGTAAGTTGTTGTTTTTTTCATTTTGTTTTTCTTAACCTACTTACAACTACAATTAATGTTGAGAGAATTTCAACTAATTGTAGTGGGGAAATGTAAGATGAGATGAACCCACTGTTGTTTATTGTTGATGTGTTTTGTTTAAACTTTGATATTGTTACAAGTAGAACTGTTGCTATAATTCTTATACGTTTAACAGTTTTATTTGGTTTAATATCTTTAGTTTGTCTAAAACCTTTATGGATGAAGTTTCCTGATGATCTGGCCTAAGCAACCAGTGAAATGCATAGGAATAGCTTATCCCATCAACAATAAATTTCAAGTGTTTTTATCAATAATAAAAACTGGGAATTAAGCACGAATAACAAAATCTTTTGAAATTAAAATTTTGTATTCCCAAAAATTGAAATTACTTTTTGATAATAAACAGGCGGTGCACGGCCTAAAAAACACTTAATTGACAACATCTTTTGTAAGTTGTTGTTTTTTTCATTTTGTTTTTCTTAACCTACTTACAACTACAATTAATGTTGAGAGAATTTCAACTAATTGTAGTGGGGAAATGTAAGATGAGATGAACCCACTGTTGTTTATTGTTGATGTGTTTTGTTTAAACTTTGATATTGTTACAAGTAGAACTGTTGCTATAATTCTTATACGTTTAACAGTTTTATTTGGTTTAATATCTTTAGTTTGTCTAAAACCTTTATGGATGAAGTTTCCTGATGATCTGGCCTAAGCAACCAGTGAAATGCATAGGAATAGCTTATCCCATCAACAATAAATTTCAAGTGTTTTTATCAATAATAAAAACTGGGAATTAAGCACGAATAACAAAATCTTTTGAAATTAAAATTTTGTATTCCCAAAAATTGAAATTACTTTTTGATAATAAACAGGCGGTGCACGGCCTAAAAAACACTTAATTGACAACATCTTTTGTAAGTTGTTGTTTTTTTCATTTTGTTTTTCTTAACCTACTAACAACTACAATTAATGTTGAGAGAATTTCAACTAATTGTAGTGGGGAAATGTAAGATGAGATGAACCCACTGTTGTTTATTGTTGATGTGTTTTGTTTAAACTTTGATATTGTTACAAGTAGAACTGTTGCTATAATTCTTATACGTTTAACAGTTTTATTTGGTTTAATATCTTTAGTTTGTCTAAAACCTTTATGGATGAAGTTTCCTGATGATCTGGCCTAAGCAACCAGTGAAATGCATAGGAATAGCTTATCCCATCAACAATAAATTTCAAGTGTTTTTATCAATAATAAAAACTGGGAATTAAGCACGAATAACAAAATCTTTTGAAATTAAATACTAGAACGATATACTTGAGGTCAATGACAATAAAAAACCAAAAAATTTGAAAAAAGTACTTTTTTAAGTACTTTTTTTTGCTTAAACCAGTAAAAGAAACTTTAACTTTTATTATTTCGTCCCCTCAATATAACAATAGCGTATAACTTTTTTTGGGTCTTGGGAAAATCGTGTTTAAAGTTTTTGTCAAATCGGATGTTGCGAACTAGCTCTTGACGAGTACGGACGTGTATCAGTGAGTAACAAAAATACAAAAAAAAAAAAAAATAATATAATAAAAAAAAAAAAAAAAAAGTGAAAAAATATTTACCGTAGGTGAAAAAAAAAATATTTGTAATAGGTGAAAAAAAAAGAACAATAACTAGTGTGCCCGAAGAGATTTGTGAATGAGCCTCACAAATACTCCCAATAAGGAGAGTAGGCCCAGCACAAATAGCAGAAATGCGTATATTGTGGTAAGCTCCCCGAGCGTGAGCAATGAAAACATTCGATACCCTGAATTAAACAAACATCTTTTAAGTGCAAAAATTGCCAGCGCAACTGGTTTTCCATACAGAAATTTAAGTTCAAGTGTGCCCAACCTGAGCAAGTGTGTTGATCCGACCGTAAATGTGGTTCAAAGTGTGAAGCCGTCTGACCAGAGGAATAATAACGAAAAACCTGGAACATCACGATTTGCATTAACAAATACAGGAGCTGTACCAAAAAGTACTAAAGTGCAAACAGGCATGGACAGATATATAACAATAACTAAGAGAAAGGCTAGCCCTAGGTCCACCCAACAGGAACGCGTGGCCAAACAATACAAAGGCTCTAACGTAGTCTCTTTGCCAACAAATGGTAACAGATTCTCTGTACTATCCATACCTGACGATGAAGAAGCAGAATTAGCTAATGGGACAGCCACTAAAGAAGTTAAACCGCCACCTATCTATCTGCGGGAGCAAACATCAAATAGCATAGTCAACATGTTGACTCAACTTGTAGGTAAGAACAATTTCTACGTCGTTTCTATACGACGCGGACAAATTCAAGAGACCAAAATTCAAGCCAGTACAGAAACGAACTTTCGTATTATATCAAGACACCTGGACGCAGAAAATAAAAGCTACTATACATACCAATTAAAAAGTGCTAAGGGATTGATTATTGTCATAAAAGGCATAGATAGTTCCGTTCCTACAGATGAAATAAAATCTGCCGTAGAGCAAGAGGGGTACGAGGTAAAATCGGTTCATAACATTTTGAACAGGAACAAAGTTCCCCAACCACTGCACCGCATTGAGATATCGTTTGATTCATCGGTTCTCAAAACCAAAAATTCAGTTCATCCCATATACAACTTGCGCTACCTACTCAACAGAAGAATAACTGTTGAGGAGCCAATAAAACGAAAGGGTCCCTCCCAATGCACAAACTGTCAGGAATATGGGCATACAAAATCATATTGTAAATTGCCTCACGTATGTGTGGTTTGTGGCGACGCTCATAAAACCGCCGAATGTAATCGTTCTAAAGTTGACCCAAATGTCAAGAAATGCAGCAACTGTGGCGAAAATCACACGGCAAACTATAGGGGTTGTAAAGTCTTCTTGCATTTAAAAAAACCAGCTTTAGTTCAAAAATATACTCACTCCCAATATGGTCCATCACATGCGCCCAGCCAAGCCGCTGGCTCTATTGCTAGTACTACACAAACAAACAAACAAAACCAATCATATGCCCAAGTCCTAAAAGGAAACCCTAATGCGAAAAATCCCCCGAGTACTTCCAACGCAAAGCAACCTCCATACGCTAATGTTCCTAGGGAAGGTCTACAAATGCCTACCTCAATTGAAAATTTAATTCAAACTATGAATAACTTCATGGCCACTATGCAGAGCATGTTTCAGGAAATGATGCGAAACCAGAACATGCTCCTGCAAGTTCTACTCAACAAAAAATGAACCAGTTAAAAATATGTTTCTGGAATGCAAACGGGTTATCCCAACATAAACACGAAGTTGCAAACTTTCTTCATAGGCATGAAATCGACGTACTTCTTGTCTCTGAAACACACTTTACTCATAAAAACTGCTTTAGGGTAAATGGTTACCTTACGTATGACACAAAACATCCCAGCGGACGAGCTTGTGGTGGCACAGCCATAATTGTGCACAAACACATCAGACACTTACCATTGCCAGAGTTCGAAGAAGATTGTATCCAGGCCACATCTATAAATCTGACTGATTTCAAACTAACGTTAACATCCGTTTATTGTCCCCCGAGGCACAAAATTCTACACGATAAATTTCTCAACTTCTTCTCCACATTGGGCCAGAAATTCATTGCTGCTGGCGACTACAACGCTAAACATACATATTGGGGCTCCAGACTTATTAGTCCTAGAGGTAATCAGCTATATAATACCGTAACTGCAAATAACTTTGATGTGGTATCGAGTGGTGAGCCTACCTATTGGCCAACCGACTTCAACAAGCTACCAGACCTTATTGACTTTGCTGTAATCAAAAACATCAAGCGCGATCAGGTACTAGTTAGTTCCTCCTATGATCTTTCGTCTGATCATTCACCTTCAATCCTCATTTTAAAATGTAACTCTGACGCCGCAGCTGCAAACTGGTTTTCCTATCCAAACAGAAACACAAATTGGTTAAAGTATAAAATGTATGTGAGCTCTCACCTATCACAGTGCATTCCCCTAAAAAATTCATCTGACATCCAAATAGCTGTCGACCGATTTACAGAAGTCTTGGATGCTGCAGCAAGAAATGCAACCCCAATCAAGCGGACAATTAAACGTGCTCCTTACAATACATCGACGGATATAGAGACCCTTATCAGAGAAAAAAGGAAGTTAAGAAGACAATGGCAAAACAGTCGTTCCCCAACCACTAAGGCCCAACTACAATTATGCCTGACAACTCTTCGCAACAAATTGAGACAGAACCACGAGTCTGCAATAGAAGGCTATCTAAACAGCCTAGATGCCACAAAAAACTCCAATTATAGCTTATGGAAGGCTGTACGGCATATGAAATGCCCTATAACCCAAGAATCTCCATTAAGACTGGAAAACCGCACTTGGGCGAAAAACACAGATGAAAAATTAAACGCTTTCGCGGGCCATCTTGAGAAAGTTTTCACGCCACATGATACACATACTTGTTCCTGTCGTCCAACCATTCCTGATAAGGTAAACCATCCATTAAAATTTAACATTACTCAAGTAAAATCTGCAATAGAAAAAGTGAATATTAGAAAATCTCCCGGACTTGACCGTATCACAGGGTCAATGATAAGAAACTTACCTTCGTCTGCTTCCAGAATCTTGCTGTTCATTTTTAACGCTATATTAAGAGTCGGATACTTCCCATCCTCATGGAAGAAGTCTATAATTGTTATGATTCCCAAGCCAGGAAAAGATGCTAGCCAGGTTGCGTCGTACAGACCGATAAGCTTATTATCAATCCTATCAAAGCTTTTCGAAAAAATATTCATTTTAAGTATAACTCCTCATCTAAATGAACACGACATCATCCCGGATCACCAGTTCGGATTCAGAGCGAAACATGGTACAATAGAGCAAGTGCATAGAATTGTCACCCTTATTAGATCGGCGTTTGAGAAAAAGCAATACTGCTCAGCCCTGTTTATAGACATTTCCCAAGCATTTGACAAAGTTTGGCATGATGGGCTACTCATCAAAATAACACGAATGCTTCCTCAAAACACTCACAAGCTTCTGGAGAGCTATCTAACAGGCAGAACATTCATAGTAAGGTCGCAAGATAAATACTCCCCCCTCAAGAAAATTACTGCTGGTGTTCCCCAAGGCAGCATATTAGGACCGCTTCTATATATAATATACACAGCGGATATGCCAACAAACCTGAGCACGCATACCTCTACATTTGCAGACGACACAGCATTTATTAGCGTTAACCATGACCCAAAAGTCGCATCGCAAAATCTGCAGTCCCACATCAATGAACTAGAGGCATGGCTAGAAAAATGGAGAATAAAGGTTAACCCGGCTAAATGTGCTCACTTAACTTTCACGCTCAGAAGACAAACGTGCCCAGCAGTAAAAATAAATAACATCACTGTTCCGGTAGAAAACCATGTAAAGTACTTGGGAGTTCATATAGATAGACGTTTGACCTGGTCTCGTCATATCGAAGCGAAAATAACGGCTATGAAACTTAAAGCAGCTCAACTACATTGGCTTCTCGGTAGAAACTCAAACTTGTCTTTAGACAACAAAGTTCTTCTATACAAGTCCATCATAAAACCAATATGGACATATGGCATCCAATTATGGGGTACTGCATGCGCATCTAACATCCAAAAGCTTCAAAGAAGACAGTCTAGAATATTACGACAAATTGTCTGCGCCCCATGGTATATACGTAATGATATTATCCACAGAGATCTCAACGTCCCCACTATCCAGGAGGAAATTAAAAAATATTCAATAAGCTACATCGATAAACTAATGGTTCACCCTAACTACCTCGCTCGGGGTTTGCTTCAGTTCGAAGGTCACCAGAGGCTAAAAAGAACCGATACTTTGAGCCTTACTAGAAGACAGTCTTAAAAATTTGAATACAGCAGTTAGTGGTTACACAGGTAACAACTAATAAACAACAAGTAGAATTAAGATTTGAATACATATTGTAAATTTCGATAAGAAAGATTCAATAATAAAAATAAATTATTAAAAAAAAAAAAAAAAAAAAAAAAAAAAAAAAAATCGGATGTCTATTAAAACATCAATATCGCGGTAAATAAAAATTCTTCATATTGGATTTTTCGACGAATACATAATACCGTTTCTTGTCTTTAAATTGACCAATTTTTTTTATTCTACGCATCCTTTAAGACCATAATTATGTCATTCAAAGTGCAAGTTCTCCATATAGGCTATTTTATTTTTTAAGGAATTCGTATGATGTGTCTGATACACTATTTTATTTTGTATGGTGTACGCTGTTTTTTTTTTTCAATAATTTTACGGTATGTTTATTAAAATATTTGATCACAGAAATATCAATTTGTTACATTAAAAAACAGTAGTGGTATTCACACCAAACTTGTTAATTTGTTACTCGGTAGTTTGTTAATTTGGTTAAGCTACCAACTGTGAACGACCCCCTTTTATAACTTTGTTAGTCTGGTAACTAAATAAATTAAAAATCATTTAATTAACATACTTAAGGTGCTATCAGACGGGATGTATTTTACATATGTACTGTCACTTTTCTTTCCCATACGTAATTCCGTATGTATGTCAAAATTCCCATTTTACATACGATTCATAATTTTTGCTATCACACCTGCTTATGTTTTTCCTTATGACATAACCTATAAATGTAAACAAAAGCTGACTTTTGCTTACGTTTCAAAACAAACCAGCTGTTTTGTTTATGTTTGCCACAGGAAAATAGAGCGTGTTCTAATCGAAAAATTTACATATGTATTTCCACATGTATTTTACACATGCAAAGTTTCATATGTATCACACGATGTGTACAACTTTTACAGATGGAAAATTTGACAGTACATATGTAAAATACATCCCGTCTGATAGCACCTTTACACTTAATGTACACGAAAATTGCCAAAACACAAATATTTTTTTTTAGAAATGTATCACAAATCCCTTTTTTTTATTATATTTATTTAGAAACTGCAACAGCTGATTATGAGTTACCAACTAACAACTATTTTATCAGGGGTACCATGTCGTTAATTTGTTAAATGTTTATCCGGTAGCGCGTTAAATATACAAAAACAAAATGCGTTAAAAAAAGTAACGATTAACGACTAACAAACTAATAAGCTCGGTGTGAATACCACTAGTGATTAATTCATAATTTTGTTAATTCAGTGGCACATATTCAATACTTTCCAATTTGGGTTATTATAAACAAAAAACAAGTAAGAAAGTATAGTCGGTCAAGCCCGACCATATGATACCCTACACCACAGTATTTAAAAACACTTCAGCTTATGTGTCGATGTAAATATGGATTTATCAATGTTTAAAAGCTTCATGAAAATCGGTTTGAAAGTTTGTGAGAGGCAGAAATTGCCCCCTGCCTCCCCTTGTGATCCTATTTTTTAAAAACTGTACACTGAAAGAATTTTCTTCGCAATACCAATGAATTTCGACATTAATCCCATGAAAAATTGCATTAAAAAGGGACCTATGCAGCGCTTCGTTGGATCAATGAAACCTGTATCATTAAAAGGATTTAATGAAACATTACATTAGATCTATGAATATTATTCATTGGATGAATACTTTCAATAAAGTAAAACAATTTTTTTTTTTATTTTTTTTAATTTTTTTTATTTTATTTTATTTTTTCTGTCTCTGGCGGGAATCGATCGCGCAACCTCGGTGCTGATAGACTAGCTCACTACCAGCTAGTCTACCGGGGCGGTGTTGTTTTTGGATAAAAAAAACTATGGGGGTATTCACGTCACAAGTTGCACCCTTGCAAAAAAGCAACAGTGCAAAAATGTAACAACAACCACAAAGACAATTATTTACGCACAACTAATTGTCTGTGTGGTTGTTGTTATATCTTTGCACTTTTGCTTTTTTGCAAGGGTGCAACCTGTGACGTGAATACCCTTTATGTTTTTTACTCAATTAAGAGCGTAAATATGAGATTAAATTGTCCATAATAACAATAACAACGTTGATTGAAAGTGGTTTGAAAGTTTTTGTGTCATTACTATAATGATATTTTTATTGTCATAATGAAAATTTAAATTTATGAAGGCAATTATTGAAATCAAGGCCCATTGAAAAGGTCTGCGCAAGAAGCCTGATGATCATTGTTTTCGTTCTTTTGAGCTTTCAAAAGTTGTTTACATACACGTTTTTTCCTTTTGCTTTGTATATGTGGTAGTAAGTTTTTGACAGCTTAAAAGAAAAAGTATTTTGTTTTTGTACAAGTAAGCAGACCTGATAGATAGGCCTTGATTGAAATATTTATTTTATTTATTTATTTTATTCATGGTAATACAAATAGCCAATTGGCCAATAAAATATATTACAAGTAATTTCATAACTATGAGGTAAGAAATAATTCAATATACATATAAAATAAGTACAACTATGAGATTTCATTATCTAAAATAAATATGTAGCTTTTATAAAAATTTTTTTTTATTTCATAAATTTAATGGCATACATATAACATTAGATGTATGAAATTATTAAATCTTACATTTTTTAATTAACAATTAAACATTTTTTTAAGGAAACTATAATTGTGTATTAATTTATGAATATAGTTATGTTTGTATATTGTTTTTTTATGTTCCCAATTAAAATTTTTTGTTTAACTTGGGCAAACTTAAGTTTTCATACATCCAATGAAAATTTTTAACGTAATTACGAAATCCAATGAAGCGATTTTAACGAAAATACTTCATTATAACTATGAAATTCCATTTAGACAATGAAAATTTTCATTTACCCAAGGAATTTTTTTTTATTAAAATGATTCATTAAATATACGGAGCATTTTTCTTTCAGTGTATAGCTAATGTGTCCCTATAGATATGGATCTATGTTTTAAATTTCATTAAAATCGGTTTGAGAGGCAGAAATTACCCCTATCTCCCCTCGTGGTCCGATTTTTTTTTAAAAATGTATACATTTTGTGTCCATATAGATATGGTTCTATCTATATTTTAAATTTCATTAAAGTCGGTTTGATAGTTTCTGAGAGGAAGAAACTTCCCCCTATCTTCCCTCGTGTTTTTTTTCAATAGGCTTGGTCCTTGTGCCAATAAGAACCTATGACCCAAATTTTATCAAATTATCTCCAAAATTGCGACCTGTACTTTGGGCACAAAGTTACATGGACAACCAGCCAGCCAGCCGGACGGACATCTTTAGTTCGACTCAGAAAATGATTCTGAGTAGATCGGTATACTTTAAGGTGGCGTTACAGTAGAATTTGACGAAATTTTGGAGATTCTAAATATGCAATAAAAAAATAATAGCGTATGAGTACATACATACGCTATTGTTATATTGTTAATGTATATTATATTCATATGTATAAAGAAATTGTTATTTATTCATTCATGGTTTCAGAGTTTTACAATGCCAAATAATCTAGTGACATAACATAAGCTATGTTTAGAAAAAGAAATTTTCTTAACCGATATACATATGTAAGTATGTTTCATTTTATTCAAAATATGTATTATCAGCAGGGCTTTTAAGACCACCTGTAATAAATTCGCCATGATAAAAAAGTGCAAACAAGTATTACCAAAAGAATTAAAACAAAAACAATTAATAAAATAAAAATAGAAAATTTAAATATGTATGTAAATATGTACATACATACAGCGTGCTTGAATTTTACTTTCAAACTTCTTAACCCTCTTACGGTCAGAGAAGCTTTTTGAAATTAATTTCCGAACTTTATTACCAAAAATTAATTTAAACACAAAAGCTTTGGGAAACAAAGTACATATCTTATATATTGTAAATACGGAAAAAATTTTAATGACGCATATATCGTTTTAAAGGTATTTTTGTGTAGATATGCACAATATATTTTTTTGGAATTGAAGTGTTTAAAAAGCGTTTTAATTTATCTTACAGACGTACATACGTACAAATATAGCTGAATAGTGCATATTGCCGTTCTCATAAAATGTGTATGTATAACGCACAGGTTTTCTCGAAAGTAAATGTCAAGTGGTCGAATTTCGGCCACCGGGCAATCCTAGTGTATTAATACATTTTTTATATAACTTACATTTAAATAAACTATTTAAAAAAATTAAGAATAACTTCCGATAACTTCTATTTTTGAAGGATTTTGTTATTTACAACTCAGCTGGTTGTACCAAATATTGAGAATTTTTCTCTTACCGTTTTCCATATATAAAGAAATCGTTTTTTACCACGTTCACTTCTGCAACCCCGCCTACTCTTAAACAGATTTCATGCATTGACATCGAAGCTATTTGTACAAAATTTTAAAACTTTTACTGATGTCATTCTCCAGATATACAGAAATCTATTTGTATTAGTAACAAAAAGCAAAACAATTTTAAAATCGCTTTATTTTACCACAAAATTGATTTTCGATTGGAATCGAAATCGATTTACCATTCCTTAATTCTAACCTGAACACTTACCACACAGAACCAGAGAGGATATTATAATTTAACTTACCCGTTACACATGTTTACTTCACTTTGGTTGTGTTTCGCCCTTTGTTAACAGAAGATTTCTCAATTATGAGACATCAGCATCAATATAGTATTCGTTATCGCTCTACATTGAAAATTTTATGTGTTTAACTAGATAATTTTAAAAAATAGAATACGGGAATTATTGCTTACTGTTTCACTTTTTAAACATGAAAATAGTCTATATATTTCATCTTGTAGTGTTGTTGGTGTTGCTACAACAAACTTTTCCAAACACACGCTCATATAAAAAATACTTTTAAGGGTTATTCGTACTAAATTTTTGAGTACGACTCGTAAAAAAAACTTAAACTTAAACTTAGTACGAGTTTTTTCTTTCTGTTTTGATTTAATTTTGAGTTAATACACTATTGTTGAACAAGTGCGTTATTTAATTTAGATTTTTTTTATTTTTCTTAACTTTTGCTTGCAAAATATTCGCTTAAATTTGGCGAACATGAATGAATTAGGCGAATATTCGGTAGTACGAATCATCACTACTTAGGATGATTCTATGCACTACCAGGATATCTTATATGTTCTTTTTACATGTTTCACTTTAGCTATAAGCTCTCCTTTGTTTAATATAATAAACAATTTATGAAAAAGAAATAATTCCCACATTCTATCTTTTCATTTTATTTTATTATAAAAGTGCTATTCTGTTGCACAGTGTAACTATTCATAGATTTAATAATTTTAAAATTTACATCAAAATTTTTACGTCTTTGTTGGTTTTAAATATTTTTTTAAATTGCAACATTTCAAAATTCTCATAATGGCAAGTGAAAATATCGATGATTGGGATTTGCCTTTGCCTACATCCGAGGAAAAAAGTGAAGAGTCTGATGATGGACTAGCTTTTGAAGAACGTCGACATAACGAAAATCTTAAAAAGCTTAAAAGCTATGTAGAATTTATGGCATATAGGCCAGTTAAACCAATTAAAGCTAGTCCCCATATTGAATCTTTAGCGAAACCTAGGAAAACTATTTTGTTGGATAATGCAAAGCAATTTGCGGATGAAATGGTACCAGCAGAAAGAGGTGAACGTTTAAAACGTTTAGCTATAAAACATGAAACAATTACCATGGAGTAAGTATGTAGAACAGAAGTACATCAACTTCTAATTTATCGAAAATCATATTTAAATATACAATTATACAGAAAACTTGAAGAAGAAATGCATTCCAAAAAGGCTAAAAGCCGTCAAAAGAAAAATATTTTAAAACGTAAACAAGAACTATATTGCGAAATGCTTACAAAACTGGAGCTGCAATGTCGCACTCAATATTTAAGTGCTGTTTTCAAAAAATTTGCTAATTTTATAGCAAAATTATCAACAACTATGCGGATACCACCAATATTTTCTGAACCGTATGCTCGCATGCAAAGAGGTATATTATGCAATATCTATCAGTCAATTGGTGTCCAACCCATTTGTTATAACAGCAAAGAGTGTGAATACCAAGTGTGTTACAAATTATCGCATGCCCTTCTTAGTCTTATTATAAAAGCTTTAGATTTAGCTGCAACACGTAATACAAATGATGAACAGCCTTTAGAAAACGATTTTAAAATGGATAATTATATTAAGGAACGTTTGATGTACGCTGCTGAAAGAAAAATAATGAGCAAGAAACGTGACAAAATTAAAACATTATTTGATGAAACTTTGGACAAAAAATTAGAAAAATGTATTAATAAATTTTAAAATTATTTTTGTGGTGTTTAAAATTAAAATTTAAAATTTTTAATAAAAATCGTGTTTTCATATTACCCTACGTTTTCACATGCAAGTAATTACTTGCAAGTAGTGTATACGTATTATCAACGAAAAATCGAGGAAACAGCCGATTGGCTAAAAGTACAAAAATTGTGCAAATGTTAGTGAAAAAGTGTGAGTGTATTGAGTTTTTCGAACTTTAATAGCATCAAAGTCAGATCAACAAATCGAAGACGTCGTATTTATACTGAAATCTAATTTTGAAATTACTGAATTAGGAGATTTGAAACTTTATTTGGGAATTGCAGTAATATTAATTGATGGTACATATATTTTATCTCTCCCAGGAGCAATATATTGACAGAAAACTAAAAGAATTTAATCTTCATGATGCGAAGATTTCATCCATACCCATGGATCCCGGTTATTTAAAGGTAAAGTGTACAAATTTGTTGCCAGATAACATTTTATACCGAAAGGCAATCGGATCGCTTTTATACGTCTCGAATAACACTCGACCCGATGTTGCTGTAGCTGTCTCAATACTATCTCGCAAAATAAACAACCCCAATGAAAACGATCGGACTGAAGTTAAACGAATCTTCAAATCCCTTAAGGGTACTAAGAGTTTGAAGTTATGTGTGGGATCGAAAACCGGATTGGAACTCAACGGCTTTGCTGATGCTGGCTGGGCCGGTGATACAAATGACCGCAAATCTACAAGCGGTTACATCTTCAAGCTAAGTAATGTTACACTATCGCCCACTGAAGCCGAGTTTGTGGCGCTAGCAGAAGCTTCTCAAGAGCTTTTGCGGATAATTCAACTAATGAACGATTTTGGTGTCAATGTGCAAAATCCTTCAATTTTTGAAGACAACCAGAGCTACCTGAAGATGCTTCAAGATGAAAAAGTTTCCCCTAGAAGCAAGCACATATATGTGAAATTTTACTTTATTCGTGACTTATATAAATCAAATAAAATTGTGTATTCTTACTGTCCTACGGACTCAATGTTAGCTGACATCTTAACTAAGCCTTTACAGAGAATCAAAATATCAAAATTTATAAGTCTAATTGGTTTACATTGATAATTTAAATTAATTCTTTATTTGATTCAAATGTCATTTTAAATTCATATAAATTATTTAAGTACAATATTTATAATATTGAGAAGGGGTGTTAGTTGTATATTTGTATAATGAATTTACTCTTTTAGCTGATGTAATAATTAAGTAACATACTATTTTATATTGTATTAACACGTATAATTGCACCTATGTAAATACCGCCTTTTCGTAAATACATATGTACTTTATCTCTTTACTTGTTAAATAAACGTTCATCTCAACACAATCATCTATTTTAACTGGCTGTCCTCTATAAAATTTGTGTCCTCTTTTATCATCTTTTTTCATAATCAGCCCAATCATAAATATTCCCAAGGAATTAATTTCCCGCGGAAAATTTTTTTCTCGAGAAATAATTCCTCCAATCATAAATTCCGCGAGAATAAAAAAAAAAGGGAAAATCGAAATTTCGAAGTCAGCTGTTTTGTTATGTGGCATTTATTTATTTACTATAAATTTTCAAGTAACATTAAATTAATCTTTTTTTTTTTAAAATTAACAAAAAAGTGAATTAAAATGCATAGCATTGCTTTTCGAATGCTTGTTGAAAACATTATTGTTGCCGAAAAGCAACAATTAAAAAGTGAAAGGGTCAGTAGGAGGCAGTTGCGCGATGCTTCGAATCCACTTGAGTTGCCACAATCGTTGTAAGTATTAAACATATTATATTTATTACTTCTAAAGCACTTTTTTTTGTCGGTTGCAAATATCTCCCATACCACCGCATCAAATTTAATGAATGATATCTCATTTTAAAGCTTATGTATTTCTAACACTATTGACGAAAAATAATTAGAAATTGAAAAATTAATATTTTCATTGATAAAAATTATATTTTAAAATGTATTGAAGTCACTAAAATTTCTATTAATTATTTTCATTTTATGTTACAAAAATTACAACTAACGGTGCGAAATATTCGCACGGGTCATCTAGTTAAACATATTACTACTGGATTTAAATTCAAAATAATTTAGTTATTTACAGATTCCAAAAATATTACAGAGTTAATAAACCGTCTTTTTGTTATTTGCTAGAAGTACTTACTACGCACACTCAGCCGCCTAAAAAGCAATTTGCTGTCCAACTGTTGTCAAACTAAGTGGGTGCTTGAGATTTTTTGCTGAAGGAGGATATCAAACCGATCTAGGAAGAGATTACGACGTATCGTTAGCTCAGTCTACTTTTAGTATGGTACTCACAGAAGTTGTAAACTTTTTCGAAAACCACCTTTGTCCTATGTGGATAAACGTACCGAAATCGGCGGATGAAAAAAGAAAATTGCACTAGCATTCTATGCGAAGCATAAAATTCCTGGTGTAATCGGTTACATCGACGGAACTCATGTGCAAATCATAGCTCCTGCTGATAACAAGCAACTTTTTTTCAACCGAAAAGGAAAATGTAGTTTGAATGTTACGCTGGTAAGTTTTCTAAGTCAGAATTTACTCGACAGCTTTAACCTTATTTGTAAGGTAACGAAGTAAAAGTAAATGTTTAAGTCCTGAAAAAATTAACTTGTAATAGCAGTTCTGAATTATGAAAATTTGCAGGTTTGTGACGACGAATTAAAAACTAGATTAAAATATTGATAATTGTGGCTGTGGCATGCTGCTGGAAACAAATATTTTATGTTGTTTTAGAAAAAAATTAATTTTTGTAAATTTGATCAGAACTAAATTATGATTTCTCGCAAACCGTTATCAATAATGGGTCGAAATTTTTTTTTTTTTTATATTAGTGGGATAGTAGTCTTTAAAAACTGGTTCATTACATCACTATATCATTTATACCTGATGTGCTATTAAATGTTTCCCCAGGTTCTATATTTTAGTTAAATCCGAATTTTAGAGGAGTAGAAATTGTTAGGGTCAAAATGGGTTAAAGAGATTTTAGTACCATCAGAAAGCTCTTTAACCCCATATATACTTGTTCAACTGTTTGGAACTGTCTGTTGAACACTTTTTTCATTTTAATGAAATTACTCGCAACATTTTTTTTTTGCTATTTTTATTTAAGCTGCTCATATGACTGAAATTTTATTTTGCTTCTTATGAACGGCTGAACATATTTGAATGAAATTTTAAACTGTCATAGCCGGATAGCTTTTGAGTTGAATTGAAAGAATGGAGGGTCGGGAGTGTGACTTGCGGACCTCTTAAATTGGTAACCTCGGAAATTCAAACTTTTAAAAAATTCACCAAAAATATTTTATAGATTTCAAATAAAATTAAATTTAAGGTGTGCTACAAAAAATATGCTTAAATTTTTAGGTTATCTCCTTTGCCTTTGGAGATATTCGGATAAAACGGATTTTTTGGCTTGATTTTATAACGGTTTTTCTAGTTTTTTAATCGGATGGATTATGTTTTATGTCAAACTCTTATCAATAGTGGGTTCAACATTTTTTATATTGGTAGTAAAGCAGTCTTCAAACAATGTTATGTTGTATTACTGTACCGATTATACCTGCTGTGTTATTAAATATTTTTTCAGGTTCTATATTGTAGTCAAATTGAAATTCAGAAGTATACACACAAAAAAATTCATAGGTAAAATTACCTAAAAATATGGTATAAAATTAACTAAGCGCAAGGGTAGCATGGCAGTATCTAAGTTTCTTAGGTAATAAAACGTTTAACTTAGGTAATTTCTATGTTCGAAAAAGTATCTAAATATTTTTTTTCAAATAACTTAGAAACTTTGAAAATGAAAGCAAAGTTGGTTTATATTTTTATATTATGAAAGTTGTCTAAATTAAATTTTGTACAAGAACATAGGTTTTGGAAGAAAATAAGAAGGTGTAATACATACAGTAAACATATGAACTAAATGCCATCGTTGTATTACATACTTATGTATTTATTTATTTATTAACATACATACTTGCATTGCATTTGTTGTTTACATTTGTGTAATTTTATTGTTTTGTAAAAATATGTAGGTATATAGGTATAAAGCGAATTATTAAAAATATAAACAAATTTGTTGTTTAACGTTATACATAAGTAAAATGACCTCTGCTGTTGTTGCATATTTGCTGTTTGCAGAAAAAGTGAGAAGAAGACTTGCGAATTTGCAGCAGCCGCTGCTGGAGAATACCGGAAACATGCAAAAAAGTACTATTTTACCAAATTATCAATTTTATTTACTTCTATTTTCGGAAAAAACCTAACTTTTGAAAAAAAATAAAATAAAAAATTATGCTTTTAACAACTTTATTTATTTCCAATAAAAAAACAAGAGCTGTAAGCTGCTTGGTTTATTTTCAATAAAAAACCGATAACATTGGTTTCTGTGACACCTAAAACCGACACAAATTTTAGTTCGAACAAAAAACCGACAACATTGGATTTTATGACACCAACGTATTTTTTTGTCGGTTTCAAATCCAATACCGATAAGATCGGTTTCTATGACACCCCTGATAATTAATGTTTTTGTTTTTTGTTTATATATTCTGTCTTATTTGTGTTTATCCTATGTTAATAATACTCACATACGTTATATCTTTATCCTTTATCGAATATCTGTTAACTTAACTTATTTTAATTTCATATTTAAAAATTTTAAATTCAAATTTATATTTGAAAAATGTTTTTTTCACAAAAAAATTTCAAATTGAAAAAAATAAAATAGACATACATACAAACATACATATGTATAATAAAAAAAAGCCCTGGTTGAGGGCTTTCGAATTCACTTATCAGATTTTATAAACACACAAATTTACAGATTTTATTCAACTAACAACTTTTTGGAAAATTTTTGAATTTTTTGACTTTAATACAGAATGCCCCCTAAACCGCTAATTTTCCGAAAGTGACAGCTGGTGGCTTTTATAGCCCTGGTTGAGGGCTTTCGAATTCACTTATCAGATTTTATAAACACACAAATTTACAGATTTTATTCAACTAACAACTTTTTGGAAATTTTTTGAATTTTTTGACTTTAATACAGAATGCCCTCTAAACCGCTAATTTTCCGAAAGTGACAGCTGGTGGCTTTTATAGCCCTAGTTGAGGGCTTTCGAAATCTTTTATCAGATTTTATAAACACAAAAATTTACAGATTTTATTCATATAATAACTTTTTGGAAAATGTTTATTACATTGTATATATGGAGTAACTCTCTAAATAATAAAATATATTTCGAATGTTGTAAAATAAACCGTTTTTGATTTTAAATTCGGTACAATATCTTACACTATCATAATTTTTCTGTTTGTTTTTATTTCTAATAGTTTTTTTTTTCTTTACACGTGCTCAGCAATATTGTTATTGTTGCGGCTGATTTACTTAAACAAAAAAAAATTATTAATTGCGGTTGAAAAAAGTTGTTTTGTTCACAGCGATGGTAACTAGAAGGTGGGGTCAAGTCAACATATGGTGTTTTTTTCGGTGGTCGACTTGTCAAAGTTTGTATACAAACTAGTTTTTTATGTAAACAAACCTGTTTTTTTACTAGCAATATTTTTGACAACCCGACCACAGAAGCATTGTAGTTGTAGAGTTGACCTCACCTTCTAGTCAATTCGCCTTGGGAATAACATAAACAGCACTATACAATGTTGCCAACACATTACACTTTCTATTCGCTATGCAATAAAAATCAAAAGTCTTTTGATTGTTGCCAATATTTTGTGCCAGCTTCGAATATTACATACACATGGCAATATAATTGTAAAATACGAAAAATTGAACAATTTTATTGCAAGTGTATGAGCCGCTTAAGAAATTTGCACGGAAGTTGGGCAAAAATTGATGTTGAAAAATGAAAACCTGTGTGTTAATCGTTTGAATAACGTATTTACCCAACATATATCTCAAGATATAACAGTCGAGTTACCACCTGTTAACGTAAGAGCAGCTATTCCCCTAAGGTTTGAGTTAAGAGAAATCGAAAAGGCTATTTGTAGTTTAAACGCCAAGAAGGCACCCGGTATTGATTAGAAATAATCCTTTCTTTCGTACAAATACATTTAAAACAAAATTTGTAGTATTTGTTTTAAATTTAATTGTTCGAAAGAAAGAATTCTTTCGCACATCGGAAATAAGCTATTAAACTAATAACTCATAATACATTATGTTGCGAATTTTGGTTTTGATTTTATTTATTATAAAAACAAGCGTTACATGTTGGTACAGAAGGTATGTATATTTAAAACTATTTTAGCAATTTAATAAAACTTAATTAACATTTTCGTTTTCATGTGCATACATATTTATTTCTTTGGTTTTTTAGGCTTGTATCTTAAAAACTCTCTGAATTTTAATAACATCTATTTAATTTCACTAGCAAAATAATTTTTGGCCATGAACAACAGGTTATTTGGCCATGAGCAACAGGTTATTTTTTCCAATTAAAATCGAAATTACAGCACAATCTTATGGCTTTTGCTGAAGGTTTTTAAACCCTGGTTAAAATTAATTACGGATTCAAACTACTGTTGTTTTTATTGTACATGTGTGCTTTGCACTTACCTTGAAGATTATTGTACCATGTGATTATGATATTGACAACACAAAATGTTATCGTTTTAAAGCGAATGACGCCATTTTATTATAAGAAGAAGTTTTACACATCTGAAGAAATTTTTTTTCGTTTTAATGAATTTTCATACAATTATTAAGAAAAAAAAATAAAATATCAACAAAATGATTTGCCGTTTATGTTTAAAAGACATTCCAAAAGAATCAAGTATTAAATTGTATGAAAATTTAGATCTAACATCCGAATCCATAGAAATGGTAAAACTTATAGACAAGTATCTTGAAATTGAAGTAAGACTCATTTACGACGAAAAAATGGAGACTATTTTTTATTTGTTTTTAATTGATGTGATTTATTTTTCTAGATTAAACATAACGACATTGTATCCACTATAATATGTCAAGATTGCTATGATCACTTGGAAGAGTTTCATCAATTTTCGCAACAAGTGGCCGAGAAGCAATTAACGCTGCGTAATGAGTTTTTAGATGTGAATTTAAAGAAAGAATATAATTTTGATGATAATGACCATGATTGGGACAATGATGATCATGAGGATAAATTTTCAATGGAAGCAAAAGAAACAACAGAAGAGCTGACCGTAAATTGTCCCATTAGTATGTTCAAAGATGAAACGGATAATGATGAAAAGGATGAGCAGGAAGTGCCTACAGAGGATTTGTTAGATGTTGGTATGAGTAATGATGAGAAGGACATTATAGCACCAGATAGTGTTGCACCAAATACAGATTTGGACTACATACCAGATCAAATATCTTTAGATGGTATTATGCTCTTGTAAATCATTTGCAAATAACTTAATTTATTGCCTACTTTTTAGGGGATGACGACGAGGATGATGATGATGATGATGATGTACCATTAATTAAGTTAAAATCCCTTAAGAAAGCTGCTCCCAAAAAGAAACGTAAAAAAACTACAGCGAAACCGCGCGAACCTAAAGAAAAAAAACCGGCTAAAAAGAAATTGTCGGCGGAAAAAGAATTGGCCTTAATGATGGAACTCACGTGTGACATTTGTCAAACCCGTGTCGAAACATGGAAAGCTTTGAGAGAACATTTCCTACTAGCGCACACTAAAACACCATACATTAAGTGTTGTGATATTATCTATCGTAAACCACGAGCTCTTATGGAACATCTTGATTGGCATAAAAACCCTGATATGTTTAAGTGAGTGCAAAATTGTTATTGCTTGTTATATTGATTTTATCTTATCATTTTATTTCTAAGGTGCCAAATTTGTGATAAAAATATGTCCAGTGCCCGTAATTTAACCATACACATTACATCAGAACATCCCGATGATACTGACATGATCGAATTTTACGAATGTGAACATTGTTCTAAACGTATACGAAACTATAACTTATTTAAAAAGCATTTACGTTCCCACAACAAAGACAAGGAAGTTGAATGTCATATCTGTAACAAAAGGTAAGAAAATTTACGTATATGTATTAAATTATTATGCCCTGTGGCCGTATTCTGTAATTCGCTAAAGCTAAATCTCTATCGCTTAAAATCTATAAAGTTAATTTTGCGATTTTTGGTTACGAATGCAATACTGTAACGTGCATTGCTAAATTTTGCTATTTAATTCGCAGCAATTTTAGCTTTAAATGTCATCGCAAAAATATTTAAATCAAGGCCCATTGAAAAGGTCTGCGCAAGAAGCCTGATGATCATTGTTTATGTTCTTTTTAGTTGTCAAAAGTTGTTTAGATTTTGCTTACATGTGCATGTATACGTTTGTTTACGTTTATGGTATGCCACACATACAAGTTTTTTCCTTTTGCTTTGTATATGTGGTAGTTAATTTTTGACAACTAAAAAGAATCGTTTTTTGTTTTTGTACAAGTAAGCAGACCTGATAGATGGGCCTTGATTTAAATTTTGTATTAAGGCACTTTAGCGATCGAGATTTAGTTAAGCGAATTACGGAATGCAGGTGCTGGTCAGTGACGGTTGTTTTTTAAAAAAAACATTGACTATAATGCGTTAAAATATTTTGTATATGCTAATTAAAAAATGCCAATAAGTTCGTGGAATTTGTAAGGATAATTTAGATCATATTTACAAAAAAATTGATTATATCTAACATGTTCTAGAAATTGAAATGAAGTGAAATGGAAATCGAACGAAATTTTAAGTTCAATTATTTACAAAATGACCGTAGTTTTTCCTGGTTGCAAGAGTTGTTCTTGTAAAGCTAATTGGTACTCACGAAATAAAATTGATAAAATGGAATAGTTTTATGAACTTTCAGCACATGATTAAAAATTTGCTCGATTTCAAATCCACTTCATTTCAATTTCTAGAACATGCCCGTATTTTATAAATTATTTTATAAACATTTTTCGAATGTTCTTTTAGTCAAATTTCAATTTATAAAGCTCAAGGCGAATTCATGTATACGGTGGTGGCGATACTACAACAAGTAACAACACCAAAAACACAACATTGTATTTTATTTGTTGTTTTCGTTGGTCGATATGTCAAAAACACAAGTAACTTTTGACATTCCTCTCTCTAATTTAGAAAAAAAAGAAGCCCAGCTGTGCTTTCAACGCCACCTGAAAAATGAATTCGCCTTGATAAAGCTTTTAAATTGAAATTTGACTCAAACATGCACATTCTAAAAAAAATTTTAAATAAAAAAAGACAAATTTAAGGCAGAATCAGTGTTACCACCAGCAAAATTCAAAATTACACTTGAGATTAAGCAAAATTACCCGATTCAAATGAAATTACACCTGATATAAAATTGAATAAATATTTAATAAAAAGACATTTACAAAGAAGCAAAAATACAACAAACTCATTGAAAGAAGATCAAACCAGTGTTCGAAAATAAACAGTACATTATTTAACGTTCGGTTCACACACACAGGAACGATATCTATTTTTTTAGTGATTGTGTAGACATACATAACCCTTAATAACGTTCGTAACTATTTTCAAGAAAGAACCGAACATTATATAATGTTCGGTTCTTAGTTAAAAAACAGAACAATTGTAGTGATACTGTAGACAAACATTATGTTTTAATGTTCTATAATGTTTTTATCGTGGGTGTATTTTGTTTTTGTAAAAAATGTTTCGTTTTTTTTATCAGTCAAAAGCGACAAACATTAACGAGCCGAACAGAACACATTGAAGTTTGTGGTTTAAAAAAAAACGAACAGAATTAAATGTTCATTTCTTTTGTTGAGTTTGATAAAAACAGTTATTTTTTGGGTTCGAAAGATGACTAACAGGGAAACGTTATTTTTTTAATGATTTTCTACACAAACACTATTACCGTTTGTGTTTTCCACAAATCTACCGAACCGAACATTAAGAAACGATATTTAGTGTTTATTTTCGAACACTGGATCAAACTGTTAAGATTCTTATTGTTGTTTAAAATAAATTAACAAAAATAAAATAACAAAAAAAAAAAAAAAACAACAATTAAAAACACATAAAATAAAACTCCTAAAATGATGAGTTTAACTCCCACATTGGGTTGGGGAAGGTTAAAAATTCGCATTGCCATTCCTTTAAAATGGGTGTTTTTTAAGCCCGATAGAGCTTACGAAGGATAGCAGTCAAACGAACTGTCAGCTGCTCTCACTTTTTGCTAAGGCACATCATCATAAATATATTCATGCCTGAACAACGCCACCAAATTATTCACATTGACTTTGAAAATCAGCCATCGATTTTCGCAACGTATAGGCGACTTCATGATTTAAATGACGCAACTTATTTTTTCACAAATTAAGGCGATGTTTTGATTTAGAGAAAATAAACTGTCATTTAGACTTCAAGGCCGCGCGATGTGACACCTCTTGATTGTTTTCCGTAGGGCTGTGAAGTCACTGGTTTGTGCTGTTAAACCAGCAAAAATTGACGTCCTGGATGTTAACATTGTTCATTTTATCCGTGACATGCAGCCAGCAATGCTCGAAAAAGAAGAACAAAATTGGACGTCTGCAATGCATTTCGTCAAGGACAGGCGCGGTGCCTGTTTGTTTGAAATCAGTTTCAATTGGTAATGCCTTGTATTAATTTGCGATTAAAATTAATTTTTTGTATTGTCTACCATTTTAAGTTTCATGGTTTTAAAATAATACTGTTTATAACTGTAATTCAGTTTAACAATAGTTAAGGGCGTTTAATATTTTTTAAACTAAACGTTGCCAGATAAAAATAAAATTAGTTATATGTTTGAATATTGGAAACATTTCTTCCCCCAGGCTAGTTTTTAATTTGAATAACTTTTTTTCAATAGACTTTAGGTTCTAAATCATTATGTAAGTCATCTTTATCCAAATCTAAGAGTCCATCTTGCGACATTCATTATCGAACTTTGGAAAATATATATATTTAATGATGGAAGAGTTTTCTTAAAAAGCCACCGATACTTTGGTTCCGAAGACTGTGCATTTTTTATCAACAATATTTAAAAAGAAATAAATGTTATCACTGATATCGAATCTTGATTTTATTTGGGTATCTGAAGTAAGAATTTCAAATTACACTTGAATTACACCTAATAGAAATTACCCACGCTCTACCCACGACAGTAAAAATTATACCAAATTCGGGTTATTACCCACAAAGTGGCAACACTGGGCAGAATTAGTCTTTAATTTCTGTTTCTGTTCTGTTCCTTGCCGCTCTGTTACAAAATTGTAATAGTTACTTTTTCTGTAGCAACTTATCAGCCATTTATGACAAATTTATTAGTTTTGCACCGTCCAATGTTTTATTCCAATCACTTTAATGCAAAAAAATTTAAAGAAATATAATTTTATGAATTCTTAAAATCAAAAAATAGTTTATTACAACATAAATACGTATTTTTTATTATTTATTTTGCTGTCACTTACAATAACTTAACAAGTTTTTGATTTTAACAAACTGAACCGCATCAGAACAGAAAAACTAATCAATTTCACAGGTTTCTTAATAACAAAAACAAATTAGCTGATTCGTAACAGAACAGAAAGTAAAGACTAATTCTGCCTTTAATAGAATTTATTTTGCTAATTTTTTATAAAGACTTTTTTTTTTGAATTTTAACAATTACTGAACTGTAATCGTTAACTAAAAACAAACATACACTCAAAAAATTCATGACTTATATGAAAGAAAACTGTCATACATCGTACGGAATTGTTTGTAGTTTACTCCTTAATTACTTTTTTACTGCCTTTTACTGTAAAAGTACTCGAACGCACCTTATGTTTTGCCAACCATTATTGCATTTGATGCTCAGTGCCCATGTTCTGTAACTCTCGGGTCAAGAAATTTTCAATTGAAATGTGTGAAATGAAACAGAAATGTCATAAATTAAAACAAACAGCTGTTTTTTTTTTTGTTACTAACTCGTTACTTTAATATAGAAAAGGAGAAGGAAAAAACGTAATAAAAATTGTTGCGATTTTTTTAAACGAAGTTTTTTATTAAATTGTTTAGAGAATTTAATAAAAAATTGCGACTACAAGACTATAATTTTTATTAAGGAACACGTTAGTTTTATACCATGTTCACACGGACAGCAATATTCGTGTTTCGCACTCTTATTCCTGTTTCGCGCACCAAACATGATTGAAACGACTTGTTTCTTCATACAAAATTTTGAGAGCGAAACAGGTCGTTTCATTTTGAATCAGGCTGCGAAACAGGAAAAATGTACTATCATCTCCAATTTCGATAACATTTATCGTTATTTTATCTGAAATATTCCCAAGCTTTAGCTTTATTGTAACTTACACGCATGTTCCTAGGGTTCCCAACTTTTTTTGTTTCAATTAAAGTACAGTGCTGTCTGGGTAGAGTGAACTAATTTTTGCAGAGCGATTTCACTATACCCAGGTTGTTCACTAAATCAAGGTTGGTTTTTTTTTTTTATTTAAAAAACTTATTTACTTATTTTAAATGCATTAATAGGTTATAAATTGTACAAAGCTTTTTCCATGCATGGAAACTCTCCTTTTTAAAGCGTCTTTCTTCTTTGGGTTCCAAATGTATAGTTACCAATAAGCTTTATTACTCCGATTTTCTTTTTATTTATGCCAGAAATTTTTTTTGCAACGCCATAACGCTGTGCTAAAGAAGTAACACGAGCACCTTCTTCAATTTCTTTTATAATGTCGCTTTTTCGAATCCATTTGTATATAACAATTTTATAACACCAATTTTTGAGACACGACCTTAATTGAACATGCGCGCAGGCTAAAATAAATTAACACTTCATAGAATGCGTATTTGTGAGAGTAACTTGTTAACTTACTCTAAAAGAATCGTTACTTTACCGTTATTTAGTGTTCTCTTTTTCTCCTAAGCCAAACCTAAAAACTCACTATAAAGTATGTTCACTCTATAGAGGTTCATGAGTGTTCACTCTACAGAGCAGTCAATGTTATCATTCTGGTGTTCACTCTAACGAGGTATTCATAGCATCGGGGGTTCACTCTACCCAGACAGCACTGTACATTGATTATTAAAGGTCAAGAAAAAAAGTACACAGTATAAATATAAAGTACTATTAATTTATTTTTATTGGTTTATTTAAAAACGTTTTTACTGCTTTTCGCGAGTTTTATCAAACAATTACACTGTGCTAGAATTTGACACTTTTCTTGAGACAAGCCGGGCAACTGGCGCTTTAATACAATTCGGGTACGCTGAATCCAATACCGGTTCAAAAACGGTTCAGTTTAATGAAATAACTAAAGAAAAAACGAAAATCCGCAATAAATTTCTTAAAACGTTAAATTTTTTTCTAACTTCCGCAGCTGCTTTATAAACATAATTTTTTTTGGCAACAAAAATAATTTTTTGCAACATTTCGAAATTTTTGTTTGTTGAAAATGTATAAAAATTCCAGACATAAATGATTAAAATCTGTTAACAACTTTTGATTTTATACACAAAAATCGAAAAATTTTAATTAATTTACAAATTTCATAAAACGCAATCTTTGTATGGGAGCCTCCTTAAGAAGTGCTGATAAGTGGCAATTATGTCTCCAGAAATTGTTAAGGCTACTCCTTGGCTGTTATGGTACGTTTTCTTCAATATATAGTTCTAGTCTGTATTAAACATTTTGTATGCGAGATCCCTTAAGGAATGGCAGGCAGTAATTTGAAAGAGTTTTGCACTCGTGTTTTAAAAATAGGCAGCTTTTGTACTCAAACAAAACAAATAAGTGAAATAGTGCTGTCAGATTATTTTTTGTTTTTTCGAAAAATCGTCCTGCCAATATAAAAAAACATCAACAAATGGCCCTGACTAATATTAATTAGTTGTTCTTTAGTTTTTCTTAAAAAAAAACTTGTACAATAAGTATTATACTTTTATGACTAATAAAACCCTGACTAATATAACTTAAAACTATTTTGAATTCTAGATAAATCTAATCATGCGAAATAAAGTATTTTCGCGTACTTTATTATTCTCATAAAGTATAGAGTACAATTACTCGAAATAACGTACAATACTTTATTATAAAGTACGGTTGGCAAGCCTACATGTTCCGTACTTTTGAGCGCACAAGAGTCCACTCAATAGCAACACCTTTTTCCGCCGCGAAGCGCCTATAATATGATTGGTCTCTAAAGATTTTATAATTTTAATGCTTTTAAGGTGTTTTTTGCTAAATTCTTACACATGAACAAACCTTTACATCAAGATTGTCCATTAAAAAGTCAACAAGCGCATTTTCTTCGGCCATAGACCACTTCCTTGTGGGATTTTTTTCTAACCCGCTTTGGCTTTATCTGTAACAGCAGTTAATTAATTTTATAAATATTTTTAACTTCCCTGCTTTTTTTTAGTATTTTCTAATTTAATATTAATGTTTTAGAAGTTTGCGAAATTATTTCAAAACAGAGGAATAAAAAAATACAAAACGGTAAACAAATAACAGTTGACACTAAGTATACTACATAGTACACATGAAAAACAGACAACCTCAGTTTGTATTGTGGTAAAATATATAAACATGAAAAATACCAACAACATATTAACAACTGTGGTAAAGTTTTAGTACATACGATAAATACAACACAATAGTACACCATGTGAATTCCCTAATTATTTCCATTTTGTCCTATATTATGGAATAAGTCGCACAATAGTTTTATTCATTCAATAGAAAGGTGAACATAACCTATAGGAATAACATAAACAATGTTGCTTACACATTTCACTTTCTATTTGTTGTGCAATAAAAATCAAAATTCTTTTGATTGCTGCCAATACGTAAAATACAAAACGTTCAATGTTGCTTACACATTTCACTTTCTATTTGTTGTGCAATAAAAATCAAGTCTTTTGATTGCTGCCAATACGTAAAATACAAAACGTAAAATTGAACAATTTTATTGCAAGTGTATGAGCCGCTTAAATTATTTTTTGGCGTAAACGGTGATATAATTTCCATTTTGTTGTAATGTTGTATTTGTTGCCGTAAAGATGCTACCTGTTATTCCACCATGATATCAGCTGTTCAAAGCTCGTTTGCAAACAAAAAACATTAAAGACGCACTTTACATTACATATTTGGTATATACCAAGGTATATTTACACAAGGTAAGCTCGTTGGCCCATATGTTTGTCAGCTGGTTACCCCTAGTTGGAACCCAAACGTCAAATTTCGTGTATATGAGCCAAAATTTGTACGTGTGCGTTAAATTGTTTTTGTTTTATATGAAGACAATTTTGACAACTCGGTTCCTTTTATAGAGCAGCATGTCTACACTCCCAAATGAGTCTTCCTTGTGTAAATATACCTTGGTATATACGACGGATATTATTTCGCCGCCGCACAGTGGCTGAAAATCGTTTTTCATCGGCCAAAAATCTGTAACTTTTGAACCGATAGAGATAATTTTGAATTTTTTTTTTGCAGGAGAGAAGACTTCTTGAACTTTTTTACAGTTTTAATTTTGTTAAAATCCGATCAATAGTTGTTGAGAAATTTAAGGTCAAAGTTGAACTTTTGATGTTTTTTTAGCATTTAGTATGAAAATGCTAATGATTGAGATTGAGAGTTATGGTATTTTTTATTCAAAAAGTGGGATGTTTTTCAGCCCACTGTTTTAAGAACTTTTTAATCTACATAACTGCCAAATTTCATTAATATATCTTTGTTCATGTCAGATTTATAGAATGTCAAACCTTAAAATTATTATTTTTTACTCATATTCATTTATTCATTTACACTATATAAATAATAATTTTATTGTTTGACATTCTATAAATCTAACATGAATAAAGGTATCATAATGAATTTTGGCAGTTATGTAGATTAAAAAGTTCTTAAAACAGTGGACTGAAAAACAACCCCATTTTTGATTAAGAAATACCCAAATTCCCAATCCCGGAAAACGGCTTAAATTTTTTTTTTTTGTTCAAAAAGGCAATACAATTTACCACTTGATATTGATCAGAATTTTCTAGAAAATAATGGACATATTAGAAATCATTACTGTTCTAATTGTATAAAAATCGGTGTGTGGAATTATTAGAATTTTTTACTCAAATTAATTTTTTAAATTTGATTTTGAATAGGGCATATGGGAGTATAAATGTCAAACTGACTAAAAATTGCTTCTACAAGCATACAAGCATACTCATAATGTTTTCTTTTGAAAAATATAAACATTTTTATATATTTCTGGAGAAATTCGTATTCATATTACCTTTATATGCATATACATTCGCCTCGTATATGCCACTATACCTTTAAAATAATGTATAGGCATGTAATAATACCTATGATCATTTTGTGAATAGGTTTCTACATTATCAACTCTACAACAGGTTCAACTGGAACCAGTTCTACTAGAATACTTTTAAATTAAAAAAATAAATAGGTGTAAATTTTTAAATGTTTATTTTCGTTTTTACTTAAATAACAATAACGACAAAAAAAATATTTTTTGCTTAAATAACAATAAAAGTTAATTATATCTACTATTCATTCGAATTGCCTCCAAATATTCCATACTTGGTTTTGTATTACCTCTGTCCTGTAGCAGCCCTTTTGCTTCTTCATCTAAGTCCCGATGTTCTACATTCCATTGACTTCGAATGCTAGAGATGAGCGGATCTGTCGTTGCCAACAGTATATTAAACAGATCTTCATTTGTAAAATCTCGTGACATTTTTCTGGTATTGTGCTCCCTATAAAATCTATAATCTTTATTCCTTTTTTCCTGGGCTTCCTCCGACAGATCTCCTAGTGGTACTAAGGATCCCTAATGACATCTTCTCCATGATAAAGGATTTTATGAATTGTTGCAGACATATTTCTCCATGAATAATTGGTAGTATATATTCGTGCTGTTTCTTTGGCATATTCCTCAAATTTTCTATAATCAATTTGTTCATTGCATGCAAGTACATCAATGATTGTTTTAAATCTTATATTAGACTTATATAAACACCTATTATTTCAGATGCTTTTTTGGGATCAGAAAAGAGCCTTCTTGCTGTATTCCCATCAATCCTTGTTTTGGTTGGTCTATAATCAACCCACATTTGCAAAATTCATCCTGAACATGCTTCTTTTTTATGCTTCTTAAATCCTTGTTGGTGTCATTGTTTGTTATTGATCCTGTAGGTACAAAACCCAAATCGTAACTGATTTTTAGTATGTGCTCCATAATTAGTATTCTTGTATGTAGCGGCGATAATCCAAATGCATATGCATTAGTATTATCTAATGATTTTTCCGGGACTTGGTTAAATTTGCTTAATTTTGCAGTTCCGATCATATTTCAGTGCTGCAGGAACATAAATTGAGTTTTCCTTCAATGTAACTTAAAACATCTTCCTCCTTTTTATTTTTAGAATACTCTTCGGATAATTCTTTATAGCTGAAGCTCTCCATTTTTATAGATATTTACAAATTAGATTGTTATTGCTTAGATGTATTTTAACAACTAAGATTTTATCCGAATACCACTGGCTTTTATACATAGCTTGCGTTATACTGTGTTCCTAGGTAGCATAATAAGGTAGAATAAAAAACTAAATTGGGCTAAAGTAGGATACGCTTAAAATCCCACAGGTATTAGTAATTATATAATATAAAATACCTAGCACAACTTGGCTTGGTACACTTATATTCCAGTCATATGAATAGGTAAAATAAAAAGAGCAAAAGAAATGTTGCGAATAATTTTACACAAACTAAAAAAGTGTTATATAGGCTGGTCCAAACAGGTACAAAAGTGCATTTGGGTTTAAAGTGGATACTCTTACCTTCCTACAGCTAGTAAAATCTCTTTAAACCCCTTTTGACCCTCATAAATTCTATTCTTCTGAACTTCAATTTGACTAAAATATAGAAACTGAAAAAATATTTAATAACACAGCAGGTATAATCGGTACAGTAATACAACATAACATTGTTTAAAGACTGCTTTACTACCAATATAAAAAGTGTTGAACCCACTATTGATAATTTAAAAACTAGAAAAAACGTTATAAAATCAAGCCAAAAAATCCGTTTTATTCGAATATCTTCAAAGGCAAAGGAGATAATCTAAACATTTAAGCATATTTTTTGTAATTCAGCTTAAGCTTAATTTTTTTTTGCAATCCATAAATATATTTTTGGTGAATTTTTTTAAAGTTTGAATTTCCGAGGTTACCAATTTTAGAGGTCCACAAGTCACTCTCCCGACCCTCCATGGACCCGTGTTCTTTCAATTCAACTCAAAAGCTACCCGGCCATGACAGTTTAAATTTCATTCAAATATGTTCAGCCGTTCATAAGAAGCAAAATAATTTTTCAAAACAAAACTTTCGTAAACCATTGTGTTATATTTCAGTCATATGAGCAGCTTAAATAAAAAGAGCAAACAAAAATGTTGCGAGTAATTTCATTAAAATAAAAAAAGTGTTCAACAGACAGTTCCAAACAGTTGCACAAGTATATATGGGGTTAAAGAGGACACTTTCAGCTTTCTGATGGTACTAAAATCTCTTTAACCCATTTTGACCCTAACAAGTTCTACTCCTCTTAAATTCGGATTTAACTAAAATATAGAACCTGGGGAAACATTTGATAACACATCAGGTATAAATGATAGAGTGATGCAATGAACCACTTTTTAAAGACTACTACCCCACTAATATAACAAAAAAAATTTCGACCAATTATTGATAACGGTTTGCGAGAAATCATAATTTAGTTCTGATCTAATTTACAAAAATTAATTTTTTTCTTAAACAACATAAAATATTTGTTTTCAGCAGCATGCCACAGCCACAACTATCAATATTTTAATCTAGTTTTTTGGATACCTTAGTTCTAATATGTTTGCTATCGAATGGCATTAAAATTTTTGAAATCGGCGATGTCAAAAAATTGGACTTTTGGACGATGAAATTCAATTTTCAGCCACAGTACGCCGTCGTTGAAAAATTTTAATTTTAGTAAATTTTGGTCGCCGTCAACGATATGTGTTACTGGCGTTCACATCGGCTTCGAGTGCAATGCTACGACATTTATAACGTAACGGCGTAATCTCTTTTGATAGCTTTCGACATGAGTTACAGACACATTTTTTTCTTACTTTTCGAGAGACGATGGAATATTTTGTGTCAAGGTATATGTACAAGGTATATGTATGTAAATACATATACAGAACATGGGTACCAGGCGCGAATACAGCGGGGGGAGGAAATAAGGAAATTCCCCCCCCCCCCCCCCGTAAATTATAAAAATATGTTTTGTTAACTTCGACAGTACAGGAATTCCCAATAATAATTTTTTTTTTTAATGTACAAAATTTTTGGAAATCCCAGCAAGGTTTTTTTTTTGTTTTTTTTTTTAAATCTCTAACGATTTTCAATAAGTATCCATATCTTAATCCTAATAGTTATTTATTAGATATTTCCAATGAAACATCTAGTTCACCGTATTCAAATACTTATTATTCTACATTCAATCCCAGCAGGTGCCATATATATATTTACAGACTAAACGTTTGACTTGATAATGCGTGCGGTTGAATTATTAAAAAGCCTAAGCATTTGCAATATTTGTGTATATATTTATGTGTTATATAAATCAAAATTCTATTCGATAATTTTTGACGAAAGCACGGATTTGTCGGGGAAAAGCCAGATTTCCTTATCTTTAAGATATTTAAACATACAACAAAAAGGTTTTAGGGAAGAATTTATTGGCTTTGTTGTAAACGCATTTGAAGAGGCTTCAAAAGATATTGATGACTTTGATGTGTCAATTGATGCGAAGGCACTATCATCAATAGTTCTTAAAGCTTTAACAAATTTTGGTCTTGACCTTAAAAATTGTGTAGGCATGGAACAGATGGGTATCCTCTGATGTCAGCAGAAAATGGAACTGTTAAAAAACTTTGGAAACTGCGACAAATGCGAAACAAACGCCTTGCTGTTCCCATAAATCAAGCAACTCAATTTTTAAAAGCAATAAAGTGCCATTAATACAAAAAGTTGTATCATTTGTTAAAGAAACGACAAAATGTTTTAAATATAATCATCCCATGCGAAAAACAGTTTAAGCAAAGTATTTGGGAGCCAAACTCTCTTCATTATGCGTCTTTGCAACAAGTGTACATCATATAGTAGAAGCTTTGGAAAAAATATCTGAGTGGAAAGGTGGTATCTCTACCTTTATATTAAGGAACTCACTAAGTAGTTTTAATATTATTTACGGAATAATCATATTAAGTGCGATACTTATTGTAACACAGCCATTTAGTATCATTTTACAAAAGCAAGATATAGATCTTCAAAAAGGATCAAGCCTTTTCAAAATTTTAATGATGTGCCTTGAAGAAAAAAGAAATAAAGCCGAAGAACAATTTAAAGCGATTTTTGAAAAAGTTAAAGTTATTTGCGTTCAAATCGAGGTTCCAATCAAAAAGACAAGATTTTAAAGAAGTAATCACATCCAAACTGTTGAAGATTACCGAGTTGTAGGTTACATTCCTCTTAGAGCCACTTTTTGGGTTTGAGATTAAAGTTAATTTTATTCTATAATTAGCTAATCTGAGAATTAAGTTAATCTAGTATCAATTGAATTTGATATTTTTGGGTGGTGGCTTAAACCATGTAGCGCTACCATACTGAGCACAAATAAATGGCAACATTTTTTTGCAAATATCAACTTTTTATCAAGCAATATGGATGTTTTCAAAGAAGAAGAAGAAAATGCGCGAATTTAATATTGTTTACAAGCTAGACATTCTTTGCGTTTAAAGAAAAAATATATTAAAGAACAAATATAGAATGGAAATATTAAATAAAAGTGCTAAGCAATGTTTTAAAATGTATTTTTTCTTTATATTTTTGCAAGTTCTTTATGTTAAACATGTGTATGTTGACAGTTTAAGTTTAGGTTTAAACCACCACCGTTGGCCGCTTAAACTAGCAAAAAAAAGTTAAAAAAATACAACTCAAAAAGTAAATACGGAGATTAAAGTTAATTTAATCGCTAATCTCTAACCCAAAAAGTGGCTCTTATTGAATTTGTTTTAGAAGATCTCATAACAACTTTCCCAATAGATATCCCAAATGTATTGAACATTCCTAAACTTCTACCTCAAAGTGGTATCAAGTCATATACAGATACAACACTGTTAAAACCACAACTAGCTGATAAGCTGATTATATTTGATAAAAGAGATAACACCTACTAAGATCTATACTTGAGCCTGATTTATCAGATAACGTTGTAGATGCTTTAATAAACTGTGATGAAGATATCTACCCAAATCTAAGAAAAATATTTCAAATTTTCGTTTCAATGCTCATCAGTAAGGCTACGAGCGGGAGGTCGTCGAACAAAAACATGGCTCAGATCAACAATGACAGAAGATAGACTGTACTGTCTAAATTTGCCTCACAAGGAAATCATAAATTGCTTATTTAAAAAGATTAATGTATATTGAACTGGGGGGTTACCGCGTATTTCGATTCGAAAGAAATAATTTACGGATTCGAACAATTTGTACTGTGTTTTACGATTTTCGTAATATTTGTTTCGAATAAACGGACGTTTTTCATACTTTATTGAAAACAAAAAATCACTTTCTTAAAAGCCACTCTCTATTACGAACAAAAATTGTTCATCAAATTTCCCATTTTTTTTAAAATACAACCTCTGTCATCGTTTCGAACGATTACGAAAATCGTAATACACAGTACAAATTATTCGAATCCGTAAATGATTTCTTTCGAATCGAAATACGCGGTAACCCCCCAGATCTTATATTTTATTTAACCTTTTTGTTGAGTTTTTTTAATTAGGTATTGATTTTTTTATTTAGTATTGATAATGAAAATAATTTTTTTAGGCCATTTTGATCAAAAAAGTGTCCGCACCAAATGCAATTTCTAAAGCTCCTCAAAAAAATTTATTTTTCTTTAATTTCCATACACATTATATATGGTACATTTATTGTTTAAAATGCTTTATATTTTAGCCCCCATATTCATAAATGATTAAAAAATTTAATAAACGTTTATTAAGGAAAATTTTCATAGAAAATTTGGTTTTCAAGACGTTATTGAATTTAAAATATTTTTATGAATACATGCATAAATACATAAAAGCAGCAAAATGTAAAGCTATTTTTTTGGGTTTAATGAAATAAATTTTAAGTTTAAAGTGCGAATTAATTTACATAATGGAAAAATATCTTGTGCAACTTTAATAGCACGTTTCGCGCATATATTACTACGCTGCTGAAAATTATCACTGTTTTATTAATCCGCCAAACAACTCATCTATCACAACATCTAGCATTTGCCATTAAAATTAAGTTTATAAAAAAAACAGCGAAATAGAGTCGCGATTTTTTTTGCGTCCTTCTTCCGTACAAATGGTAAGATCTTGTTATATTCATGAAATTATTAGAAAATACTTAAAATGTTGTAATTAAATGTTAATTTTGTATAGTAAGGAGAAAAATTGAAATTCAAAACTTTATCGCGTTTGGTCCGGAAACTTCGCAAAAAAGTTATAGATAATTTCTTAATATTTTTTCACGGTCTATACGGCTATGCGATGAAGAATTTGATATTCGAAAAAATTGCAAAAAGTACTTACCCTAATACACATATTGTTTTTAATAAACTTTGAAAAACAAATTTTTATTTTTTTGTATCATACAATGGGTACAGAATGACAATAGTAAAAGGGATTTGTTTGTTTATAAGTCATTAAAATGTCTTTATTTTCACAATAGATCTTGTGTTGGATATCAATAAAATCTTTCTTTGCTAAATGATCTTTGCCTTGTAGCTTAAAAGATAAAAATTATACTTACATACATACATATTTTCCTTTTGATGATCGATTTTTTACTAATCGTTGACGTCTAATGTGTTGAACCAAGCAAATGGGAAGAACCATTTTTTGTAAGAGACCGCATATTTGGGTTGGTTAATTTTTTTTTATTCTAAAAAATACTGTGCACTGGCGATAATATGAACACCCCAAAATATATACACTTATTTTCTTCCATTGACCACTCTAAAATTTGAACTAGTGCAAAACCTTTACTGCCGTATTCATATAAAATTAAAATAGATTTGAAATGTATTTAAAAAAAAGATTTGTATGAAAATTTTGCCTTAAAACACATTTCAAACATGTTTTATTTTTTATGAACACGGCAGTTAAAATAGAACAACTTATAATAATTGTATTTTTAACGGTTGTTATCTGCCTACACAGTGTTAAAATCAAAATCAATTTTGATTCAGCTGCATATTAACTTAGGGATTTCCCTAGCTATCTGCTTTAAAATTGTCTTCAGTTGTTAATCAAAATGTTTTATTTAGTGCTCATGAGCACATGTGCACATTAACATTGAATTCTATATACATACTATTGTGCTTGTAGCAATAAAAGTTAAACACAACTATGTAATTTAATTAAATATTATTTTATTTAATTGATAAATGATATTACTAAATAATTATTTATACGAAATTCAAAAAGGCGCTCGTCTCGAATGTGATTTGAGTAAAAGTGATTTGGAGAACAGGCCTGATAATTTTAAACTGAAAAGATCTTAAATATGAATTAAAAAAAGGATATGTAAGTTTTGAACATTAAAAAGAAAAATCAGAAAATTTAGGAAAAAGTGCAAGTGTTACTAATTTAGCGAATAAATTTGTTTTATTTTTAAATGTGTTAACAATGCGTTTATTTGACCTGGAAATAAGCGGTCTTCCAAGTACCCAAAAAAGGAAAAATGCATGCACCGATGGTTTTTGAAAATGAGAGACAAAAATATAATGCTGGGTACACACTATGCAACGCATTTACGCAATCTAGTGAATTAAATTCATTTTCATTCATTCCAGATTGCACATCAAAACGCTTTGATATTTTGAGGTTGCATTGAAACAGATTGCATGTAGATTGCACTGTGTGTACTCAGCATTACTGTTAGCGGCCATGGCACATAGCTGGATATTGTAAAGAGAGCGGGCGTTCTTAAGGTGATTGAAACGGAAGAAAATCACAGACTTTTTCGCGTAACAACTTTAAGTTTGTATTTCCTTTTTAAAAATCAATAGTTTTTTAAATTCAATAAATAATAAATAAAAAAAAACTTTAACATAAGCTTTTGTTATGGGACTTGTTCTTCAATATATTTCTAGTCTGTATTGAACATTTTGTATGGGAGCCCCCTTAAGGAATGGAGATAGCGGATAGGTATGTTTGAAATAAATGATGGAGATGGAAAATAAGGGGTTGGTAATGCTATTGACCCATCTAGGAGCATCCTACGCGCTGTAGGGCTAAATTTAAGAATTTCTACAAACATGGCGGTTTAATAAAATCATTTAATTTGGCCCAATGCAGCGCATAGGATGCTAATTGATGGGTCGAATGTATGACCAACCCCACTCTATTATGTATTGCGGAATTTCGACTTTTTTAGTAATTTCAATAGACTAAACCGTTTTTGAGTAACGCGAATATATGTTGTGCAAACTTCTACATTTATCTTGAAACAAAGACCTTCCCTTAAGATTATTTTTTAAAGGTTGCGAAAAAAAAAACACTTTCAAAGTTTCAGGATTTTTAAAGAACAGTTTGAAGTATGTATGTAGTATATACGAAACTTTTGTAAATAGTGCAAAAAAGTAGCTACGAAAGTTTTTTTCGTAAGATGTAGCATGAATTTGTTTGAGTGTATGTTTGTATGTACTTACAAAAATTTTTAAAAATGTAGTGCCTGCCCAATAAGCATTTTGGCTGGAATTCAAGTGGAATTACATTTGAAATCCAGTCACAATTTCCAATTTCCAGTGTTGAATTACAGTTGAAACACAGTTGAATTCAATAGCGAACCCAGCAAAATTAACCATTGAATTACAGTCGAACAAAACAGTACCTTAACAGTGTAATTCCAGCCTTGAATAACAGTGTGATTCAAGTTGAACCGAACCTGTTTTTACACTTGAATTCAAGCATGGAATTGCAGTGGAATTCAAGTTGATTCGAACCTGTTTTTACCGTTGAATTCAAGCATGGAATTTCAGTAATATTCAAGCAATTTTACAACAGTATTTAAATAGTGTTACAACCAGGGTAAGAAAACATTCGACTCGCGAGCACAATTCGAGTCAACTCGCTCGTTTTCGACTCGTAAGATTTTTGTGCTCGACTCGTAAGCATAAATTTAATTATAAAATCATCATCATCATCGCCGCCAATGATTTTGCAACAACTCTGTACCATATATAATATATGCTTCAAACAAATTTGTTGTTGTTTTTTAACAACCTTCAAACAGACTGGAAAGAGGATGCATTTCAAATGTTATTCAAGCTTAGATTCACACTGGAATTCCAACATTGGAATCACAAAAAAATTGTGCTTATTGGGTGTATTCATAAAAATTTTTTTAAATTTAATAAAGGTTTAAAGAACAAATGTTTTATGAAAATTGTCCTTATTAAACGTGTGTTAAATTTAATAATCGTTTGTGAATACAGGGGTAGATCTTTACTTAAAAAGTTAATGAAAATTTTTCAAACCAGTTGCTTTTTTTAAACCTTATAAAACCGATTTTCTTAACGGCTTTGCTGTAATTTTATTGAAACGAGAAATCGAGAAAAATTGGCATAAAACACTGGCGCCAATTTTAAAATTAAATTTGTTTTGTAAGTCTATAACGAAATCCAGTATGAATCCTGGGGGCTAATTTTGGCAGTCGTGATCGAATACTTTTATAAATAGCTATTTTATTTCTAATTCTTTCAGTCGGTACTGAACGAATCGAAACTATTTTTTCAGTGCTGTGAAAACTCAAATAAATGCTTTACAGCAATAAAAAAATACGTTAGATTTTTTCAGTATCGACTGAAAAAATTAGAAATAAAATTGCTTTCGAAACGAGAAAGTATTCCATCAATACTGCCAGAATTATCCCCCTGATTTTAAAAGTCAAAGAACAGGAAGAAGTTTATTCAATCCCTACACAGATTGTCCTTAAACCAACCGATTCTCATAACAAACGTAATAAAATCCTTCAGCTTAGTTCTAGCGATTTCCTCGTAATTCATTGGTGAATTGTCTCCCCAGCCATTTTAACCTTCGTAACCTTAGACAGTGACATATTTTATGATTCACTGTTTCAAGTTCCCCTACATCCTCACAAATCCTTCAAAAATGCAATGTGTCTAACACACTTACATACGTATGTATTTTTGAGATCTTTACTCGTTGAGCCTTTTAATCAGTGTTTAAATTGCTTGCTTTAAAACAGCCCAGCGGGAAAACTCAGAAGACCTTCTTACTTCAGGCCTTTTTAAAGGCCTTCTTAAAATTTTTTTTGATTTAATTCATATTCTTACGTAACAGCTAAAGAATGCCTCATAGAAGGCCTCGGCTCTTTGGTATGAGAAGCGAGAAAAGAAGGAGTAACATTTTTTGTTTTGTTTTTTTTTGCACAAGCAAAAGCAAAAGAATTCAGATCCCTTTACAAAAACAAAGTAAAATATGCTGTAAATCATTTTAGTTGAAGTGGAACAGAGAAAGAGTAAAATTTTTTGTTTTGTTTTTTTTTCAGATCCCGTTATAAAAACAAAGTAACAAAGTAGGTGCATATTAAAATACAAAATAAAAACAATAATGTAAATCATTTTAGTTGAGTTTTGTCCATTAAGGAAGATAGGTACTTGTGCTTAAAAGTTTTTTTTTTTATTATAGGTATACTTTTATTTACAATGTTTAGCAAATTTGATTATTTCAATAAAAAAATAGGTATCACATGTGTTATTAAACCACAATAAGTTTAATAAAATATATAAACATACGTTACATGAAGCCTATTCAGTCTTCTAATTTCATTTGTAAGGAAATATTCCTTAATGTTTTAGACTGATAGCCCTTCAATATGACCTTTAATGCATTTGTAGAAGGATGGTCTGAAAGGCCTTTTAAGAGCCATTAATTGAAAGGCCTTTTAACATACCTTTCTTAAAAGCCCTTTAAGATAACCTTTTTGCTAAGGCCTTTTGAAAGTCATTCTCTGGAAAGCCTTCTAAGAGCCATTTATTTGAAGGCCTTTAAGAAGCTCTGGGGAAGAATGGAAAGCGGAAGGCCTTCTCCGCAATGACAACGCGTGTAAAAAAGATATGAGTATGGAATGGAGCGAGAAGGCCTTGTTTATCCAAAAGAAGGGGTACAGAGGCCTTCTGGAAGGCCTCCGTACTCCTTCTTTTTCCCGCTGGGAGAGTCCGCCAAACACATACATTTACATTTCTTGTTTATTTTTGAGCGTAATTGTTTTTGTTTGTTCAGTGTTTTCGAGTAAAAATACAAATTATTTTCTCATGCTCTCTTTATTTGTGTGAGAGCATTCGCACATGTGCGCAGGGTTGTCAGATCGATTTTGACCTTTTCCGCCAAATTCAATGTCAAAAATCGCCAAAGCCTTTGTTTACAAGTTTTTGACAATAAAATACATATTTTTTAAATTATTAAAAATATTTTTTATAAATCCTAAAAAATAAATTAGTTCCGTACCGCTAAAATACGCCAAAACTTCAAAAAAAAGTCGCAATAATATATATTTTGTTTAATTTTTATATAGAGAAAAATAAAAATAGTTAGTAAACACAAAAAAGGTACGATGTTTACTATAAAATAATTTATAGTAGTCTACTTAAAGCAACAAATAAAGAATTTTTGCGGTTAGTACTAAACAAATATTAGAAATACAAAAGTTGCACTTTTATTATATATCTAAACGCTTCACCGGCAAGACTCGCTATTTGTCTTCTTATTTGGAATACTTTGTGAGGGTACTACATTTATTCAACGAAAGTTCAAAAGAAGTGCAAAATGTACTATTCCCATTCATATAACTTATAACTCCTAATAACGCGTCTAGAAGTTCGTATTGCATTCTAATTCGAAGGCGAGTTTTAGTGGAGTTCATAGTTTCAACACAGGCATTACAAGTTGTAATTACCGCATATAAAGGACAGCCAAAGTAAAGTCCTAGAAATTATACGTACCTGCCGTATCCTTCTAGCTTTAAAATGTTGGCCTAAACTTTTTTCGTTATCTTTCCAATTAACCAACGCTAATTTTTTTCATTGTGTTTCATAAACGTCCAAAGGTATGATAGGATTCATACAAATCTTTAAAATATCACTAACAACAACGTATTTTATCTGTGATAATTGCCACATACGTAATGTGAAAATGTTTATAGACTTAAAACCTAGTAATATTTTAAGGAATTCTATTTATTGATTTTTTCAAGTGCAATTTTAAATATAAAAAACACTTTTCTAGAAGATTTTCATTAACTTCATCAGCCATTTGAACATACCTTCAAATACCTATCATACATATGATTGCCTGAAATTTCATTCATAAAAATACGAGAATTAAAATAATATTATTTCTAAGTATTGAATTTAACGAATTTCGAAACAAATTCATAGGTCATCAAAAATAGCCAGTCGGCGATTTTAACTATTTAATAAATCGCCAAAAAATCGCCATGTCGCCAAATCAAAAATTAGGTCGCCAAGCATGTTTGAAAGTCGCCACGTTTGGCGGGAAATCGCCACATCTGACAACCCTGCATGTGCGGTGTTTTGCAGATCTCTGCCAAGCAGCGTTGCCATTTTGGTGCCTTTCGGGTATTTTTTGGTGCTTTTTTGCTTATGCAATACCCCAAATTTTGTTAAACACCCGTTTTTGAAAAGCGGGTATTTATAGTGCTTTTCACAATTTCTCACAGTGCTTTTAAGTGCCTTTTACAATATTTATTTTTTTTTGTACCATTTTTTAAAACCTCGATTATATTCAGGATGATTAAGATGAGATTTGCTATTTGGAGTACAATTTTGGGAAGGCATATAAAGATTTTAAGGTTTCAAATGATAAAAAAAAGTGATAAAAGAAAGTTGCATTCGTTTTACCAAAAACTTTATTTACGAGGTTAGAGCTAGGCTTCCTAGCAATTTGGAAATTTTACAAAACGTTTACTTTTTAGCGTTGACAACATATTTTTTTTATTAAAATTTGGGCTGTCATTAAGTTTTATAAAGAATGGTAGGTCACTGCAAATTTTCGGTAATTGCAACAGGCCAGATTCAGAAATAGATTTTAAAATCGTTCGAAATTCATCACACCTTTTAAAAACGGTCGTTTTGAAATCGATTGATTTTCATCACATACCTGTATATTTAATTTTAAATGAAAATGGTCACCCATCAACGCCATCGCCTTTTTTAAATTTTGGAGGTATATAATATTCGGCACAACCGAATGCAACTTGTTTTGTGTTTAATTAAATTTAAAAAATGGCTTAGTGCTTTTTTACGCTTTTTTTTGTTCAAAATAGTGCTTTTTTTAAATTTTAAAGTGCTTTTTGCTCACAAAAAATTGGCATCACTGCTGCCAAGGTATATTTATAGCAGGTAGTCTCGGAAAGCCAGCTGTTTATTTTTTATTTGCTTGTTCTGTGATACGAACTGTCAAATGTTGTATAGTAAACAAGTAAACAAGTTTTTTGTCTTTATCTTTTGTCTCTTTTCAACCCCTTTGCTGTTTGACAGTTCGTATCACATAACAACAATAAAAAGCCCTGTTGTTTGTTTTATTGTACAATTGTTGTAATCTCGCGGCTACCTGCTATAAATATACCTTGATCTCTGCTTTAAAATAGCAACACAGTGATGCAAAACGTGGCACAATTGGGCCATTTTTGGCACTTTTGAATGTTTCACGGCCTTGTGGAAATCTATTTTGGCCCTTTCAGGTCAAAATAAAACTAGCTGGTAGTGAGCTAGTGTATCAGTGCCGGGGTCGCGGATTCGATTCCCGCCAGAGACTCTGGTCTCCCGCAGACAAGCGTAGAGCTTCGCGGAATTAGTAAAGGATAAAACATTGTTCAATAAATTTTCCAATGTTATTTTCTAACTTTTTAAATTTTTAAGAAATTGTTTTGTGTGTACAGAACCAAATAAACCACATAAGCGGTTGTTTGTACGTTGTTGCCAAACCAACTGTGTAGTATACTTGGCCTTTTAAAGTAAGAACTGTCACTTTTATGTTCAAATCAGTCTTTCTTTAAATTAAAATTATTTTTAGTAGGTAAATATCAAATAACTAAAATTACCTGTCTTATGATAAAAATGCTTCATACATACATAAATTAAATTTTCTATTGAAAAATAAAATTTTGAGTTGCTTTTGAGCAATGGTATTTGTGAAACATAAAGTCTGTAATATTAAAGTGAAACAAATATGGACAAAATACTTTTAAACAACTTGAATTTTTCAAAGTTATTTTCGGGAATACAAAGTTTATTATTAATACGATCTTCGTATGACGTGCAAAATTCCCAGTTTTTCATATTTGATAAATACACTGAAATTTATTGTTGAGGGAAAGCAAGCCTCTATGCGCATTTCGCCGGTTGCTTACACCAGCTCATCAGGAAACATTTTCCAAAGATTTTAGAAAAGCCAAAAATATTAAGCAAATAAAACCTTAAGCGAATAAGAGTTATAAACACTCTAAGTCTTACCTGTAACAATATCAAAGCTTAAACAAAACACCAACAATAAACAGTGAGTTTATCTTTTCTTACATCCCCCTACAATTGGTTGGGTTCTTTCCGACTCGAATTGTAGTTGTAAGTGGGTTAAAAGAAAAAACAAAATTAAAAAACAAACCGCTTCATTCTATGTCTTCGTAAGAAAACAACGAACTAAACCAATTTGCCAATTCAGTTTTATGCACGGGCACATGCAATTATATTATCAAAGTTATTTCGGGAATACAAAGTTTATTATTAATACGATCTTCGTATGACGTGCTAAATTCCCAGTTTTTCATATTTGATAAATACACTGAAATTTATTGTTGAGAGAAAGCAAGCCTCTATCCGCATTTCGCCGGTTGCTTACACCAGCTCATCAGGAAACATTTTCCAAAGATTTTAGAAAAGCCAAAAATATTAAACAAATAAAACCTTAAGCGAATAAGAGTTATAAACACTCTAAGTCTTGCCTGTAACAATATCAAAGCTTAAACAAAACACTAACAATAAACAGTGAGTTTATCTTTTCTTACATCCCCCTACAATTGGTTGGGTTCTTTCCGACTCGAATTGTAGTTGTAAGTGGGTTAAAAGAAAAAACAAAATTAAAAAACAAACCGCTTCATTCTATTGTCTTCGTAAGAAAACAACGAACTAAACCAATTTGCCAATTCAGTTTTATGCACGGGCACATGCAATTATATTATCAAAGTTATTTTTGGGGAATACAAAGTTTATTATTAATACGATCTTCGTATGACGTGCTAAATTCCCAGTTTTTCATATTTGATAAATACACTGAAATTTATTGTTGAGGGAAAGCAAGCCTCTATGCGCATTTCGCCGGTTGCTTACACCAGCTCATCAGGAAACCTTTTCCAAAGATTTTAGAAAAGCCAAAAATATTAATCAAATAAAACCTTAAGCGAATAAGAGTTATAAACACTCTAAGTCTTACCTGTAACAATATCAAAGCTTAAACAAAACACCAACAATAAACAGTGAGTTTATCTTTTCTTACATCCCCCTACAATTGGTTGGGTTCTTTCCGACTCGAATTGTAATTGTAATTGAATTTTTGTTCTTAATAAAATAAAACACATGTTGTATATTACATACTATGTTTTGTTATCGGTTTTATTTATATATAAACATAATAATCACATATTTAAAAAAAACTTGTTTGGCCCTTTTAAATCGCCAATTTGGCCCAAAACAAAAAAACGTAAAATGCATCACTGTAGCAACAGCACCGACATTTTTGCTTTGTTTACATTTTTTGCTGCAAATTAAAAAAAACTGTATTTTTCAATGCCTTTTATTCAGCGTTACCGTTGTGATACTAAAGTATCAATTTACACTTTTTCGACGGTGTTGATACCTTTTTCAAATTATACTTTTGTATCATTATCACAAAATAGGTTGTGACACTTTTTGACTCTTTTATGGAAATAGCTCTCACATTTTGTTTTTTGTCAACACTGCGGAACAGAAGTGCTAAACAAATGTTTTCGAAATGTTTCGAATAATGGAACAGACTCAAAGTATAAACTTACAATTCCATGCTTTCTTCTCCTTGATTTTTGATAGTAAAGTACAATTTCCCTAAAAGCAAACATAACTCATATAAATATTTGATATTTTTTACGGTGGTTTCTTTTCAAAACAAAAATTTTACACTTTATTAAAAAAAATGCAATTTGGTGTTTTGCTCTCTTAAAGAGTAGCATGTTTTATTCAAAAAAATTCGCCCTCAAAAATGGCAAAAGGTATTGAACTTTTCCTCTTCTTTTGAATCGACAGTGTTGAGAGTGCCCTAACAGGAATGAAAACAAGAGGTAAAAATTGCTAAATTTGCGGAAATTCCCATATATTTGGTAACAGCGGTATGATAGCAAAGTCTTATATTTATTAAAAATCGTAAAAGCTTTAAAAAATCTGACACTTACAGGAAAAAATCGCTTTAATCGAGAAAATGGTTACAATTTGCGAACGATTGCAAAATTTAAAACAAACACTAAAATTTTTTGACATCACTAAATCGGAAAATTACATAAAAATATTAAAAAATTAGCTATGTATAATGATAAAGAATAAACATTTTGTCAGGTGCTTAAAATAGGACAGAGCATTCCATAAAAAAATTATGTTTTTTGAGCTGTTCCTACCTGAAATATTATTTGTTTGTTTGCTTATAAAAAAACTTGATCTTATTATGTTCATTAAAATGGGAAATACTGCTAATAAAAAACTTACCCTTTTTTTTATTGAAATCCCCTTTTTTGACCCCTTTTTCTGGAAAATACCCTTTTTGTGACCCTTTTCGAAAATTTCCAACGGTAACCCTGCTTTTATTACTTTGATAGAGACAGGGTTGTTAGATGTGACGATTTTTCGTCATTTTGACGATTTATTTGTGAAAATACAGTAAAATGACGATTGACGATTTTTAAACTAAAAGTAATAGTGTTATGAAGATTTTCTGGCATCAATAAAACACTTACAAGAAATATAAACAATTATATTGGGAAACGTTCAAAACGTAAAAATCATTTTTCGAAATTCAAAAATTATTAGAAATTAAACAAAAAAAGTTCTTCCCCCATCACAAACCAGGTGGTTTTGATTAGAAGCACTTGTTATTCGAATTCTACAATTAAATTAATGCCATCGATACGGCAAAAAATATACACAAGAGCGCCGATTTGCATCGGTCCTATTTGGTACGCTTTTTAAAAAATGGTTAAATCCGTTTTGCGTTTTAATAATTCGATTTGCGTAGGTACATACGATCTCATTTTTTCGCCGAAGTCATAATCATATTAAAGAATTTTTCTATTTGCGTGTAAAAAGCCGAATTCCCATTAATTTCTGTTAGGTAAGATATTCTAAGTATAGTTGAGTGTTAGGAAGTAAGAAGTTAGTTCTTAATAAGAAGTTGTGTAGAAAAATGAGTGCAAACTGAAGAAAATGCACTAGCTTGGAACTAAAATTGGACGTCATAACACGTTTCAAGTGGGGTAAAAAGACTGTTGATATAGACAGAACCCTTGGTTTATCACCTTAAACAGTAAAAACTATTTGCATTAATGATAGCGCTAAAAATTAATCATTTTAAGATAGCTCGAGTTAATAGCAAATGAGATTTTATTTAATAAGGGTAATCACGATGGTCATTGTGCAAATTTGCAATGTGTAAATTTGCAGTGCATATTATGATTGATCGTGAGCATACCACTTTTATTTTTGTGCAAATATGCTATTTTTCTAAAAATGTATTCTGGCAACACTAAAAACTTCTGGCAGCACTGTAAAAAATCTGCATTTGTTTACAATTATACACAAGCAAATTTTTTTTTTTTTTTTTTTTTTTTTTTTTTCTTCATTATTTATTTATTGAATCTTCATATATTAAATATGAACTAACAATAATTAATCAAATCTTAACCTAATATTATTTTTTTGTCCTGCCATTGCCAGACAAAAATTTTGTTCATCGCGGGTTCTGTTCACTTTTATAGGTGTTTATCGCTCATCTAATTGGACAAGTGCCGCAGTGTCTCTTCTTCTTAAGCGAGTGTGGCCGCTATCATTTAAAATATTTCGTGCTAGTGGGTTCGGGTGCAATTCGAGCCTTTTTAAGTATTTTACTGCATATTTCGTAATCATAGTTTTAACTAATGGAACATTGAGATCCTTGTGAATATTTGAGTTTTTAACATACCAAGGGGCAGCTGTGATTATTCGAAGTAGTTTATTTTGGCGCCTTTGAATTTTTTCGATATTAGAGGCCGAGGCAGTGCCCCATAACTGAATACCATAGCACCAGATTGGCTTTAAGATGGAGTTGTAAAGAAGAAGTTTGCAGTCGAGACTAAGGACAGAGTTTCTTCCAATAAGCCAATGAATTTGGATGGCTTTTAGTTTCATTTGAGTTAATTTTGCCTCTATATGGCTTTTCCACGTTAAACGGCGATCTAGATGAATACCGAGGTATTTTACATGCGAATTTTGAGGTATTATTTGATTATTGATTTTAATAGGGGGGCATGATTCCCGACGCAAGGTGAATGTTATATGTACGCATTTTTGCTCATTGACCTCTATCCTCCATTGCTTTAACCATAGTTCGAGTTGAAATATATGATCCTGTAGGTATCGAGATGCTTCTTGACGGTTTTCGTGCACGCTCAAAAAAGCTGTATCATCAGCAAATGTTGAAGTTTGTGTGTAGTTGTTTGTTGGCATATCCGAGGTATATATTAAGTATAAAAGTGGGCCCAGGATGCTTCCCTGAGGGACTCCAGCGTCAATTTGCTGAGGAGAGCTTAAATAATCACCTTCTTTAATAATAAACTTTCGACCGACTAAGTAGCTTTCTAACAGCTTGTGTATGTTTACTGGTAAGTTTAGCTTCAATTTATGTAATAAGCCTTCATGCCAGACTTTATCGAAAGCTTGAGAAACATCGATGAAGAGAGCGGAACAATATTTTTTTTCTTCAAAGGCTTTTCTTATTGCGTTTACTATACGATGGGTTTGCTCAATTGTGCTGTGTTCTCTTCTAAAGCCGAATTGGTGGTTAGGAATACATCTATTATCATTTAAAATTGGGGTTAATTTTGACGCTAACAGCTTCTCAAACAGCTTTGATATATTAGAAAGTAAGCTTATAGGCCTATATGACTCAACTTTTGTGTGATCCTTTCCAGGTTTAGGTATCATGGTGACTAAGGAGACCTTCCACTTTTGAGGATAGTATTCAAGGCGTCAAATAGCATTAAAAATTAAAAGAATAATTTTCTTTGCTATGCTGGGTAGCTCCAAAAGCATTTTGTTGCTGATCTTGTCAAACCCAGGAGCCTTCTTGGGGTTTAAATCACAAATAACCTTTTCGATTTCTCTTATCTCAAATCTTAGCGGAACAGCTGCTCTAGCAGCAACAGGTGGTAACTCGACCGCAATATCGTGAGATATATTTGGGGTAAATACGTTTTTTAAATGATTGACAAACAGATTTCCTTTTTCAACATCATTTCTTGCCCAACTTCCATTCAAGTTTCTTAATGGTGGTTTAGAGACAACTGGCCTTTTGAGATTTCTAGCTGCACGCCATAATGAGTAGTCTGATTGTGGGGTTGCATCAAGTTCCTTAAGATATTTTTCCAGAGAAGCCGTTTTCTTAGTCTGCAGTAACTTTCTTAGTCTTTTTGTACACTCTTTAAGTAAGTTCTTAAGTTGAGGGGATCTGTGCAATTGCCACTCTCTTCGAGCCCTCCTTTTTTCAGACAAAAGATGCTCGACATCTGTGGAATATATTTTAATAGTTTTTGTTTTTTTGGGGGCAATATTGGAATGTTGAACAGCTAGTTTCAGAAAACTGTCAAAATTGTCAATAGAGCGATCTACATAATCCGGTGTACTGAGCGGAATATTTTCTGTGCAATGGGTACTGAGATATTTTTTATATTTCAACCAATTAATTTGCGTAGCTGTCGTCGGAGGAACAATTCTATTGGGGTTCATTATAGTAACAATTGTAGGTGTGTGGTCGGAAGATAAATCTAGGGAGGCTTCAACTTGAATCGTTTCTATGGGAATGTTTTTAACCACGCCGAAATCTATGACATCTGGAATTTTTTGAAGATCAGTGGGCCAATATGTTGGTTGTCCGCTCGCTACCACATTTAAATCCATTTTAGAAATTATGTTAAATAAAACACGACCCTTTGGTGTTATAAGTCGCGACCCCCAGAGGGTATGTTTAGCGTTATAATCGCCAGCGGCTAGGAAACACGGTCCTAATGATTTAAAATATTTACAATATTGGTCCTCCGATATTGAAAATCTAGGCGGGGAGTATAACGATGAAATTATTAGGTTTCTATTTAATTCCTCAACGCAAATGTTCGTTGCCTGGAGATAATCTTCACGATGATCACACATTAGGTAGTGTTTGACTCGGGCCTTTATTAAAATGGCGGAACCTCCACAAGCTCTATCTCGAGGGTCCTTGGTATCATATAGTATATAACCATTTATTTTAAACGTACTTCTTGAGGTCAAATGAGTTTCAGAAATCATCATGACATCAATTTGTTTATTTTTAAGAAAGTATTCTAATTCATTTTTATGTTGGCGGATGCCGTTTGCGTTCCAAAAACAAATTTTTAAACAGTTCATGGTTTGTTAAGTACAGCTTGCAATAACATCGATTGCATTCTAAGCATTTCCTGCATCATATTACCCATTGTGTTCGTAAAATTATTTACTGTTTGCACTAATGTTTCCATGGTTTTTTCTAAACGACTTAAATTAGAAAATTGAGTTTCATCATTACTTGGCGAGGCACCTTGCATTGGCTCATGGTTTGATTTTAGGACGTTAGCGTAAGAGGTTCTGTTATTACTAGGCTGGGGGGCTTGAATTGCATTTGTGTTAACCTGATTTGTTACCTGCATTTGAGGGGGATTAGTTTTCGGTCCGACCGACTGCTTGACGATAGTATATACAGGGCATCCTCTATAATTGGCAGTGTGATTACCGCCACAGTTGCTACATTTTTTTAAGTTGGGGTCGGTTTTAGACTTGTCGCAAAGAACTGTTCCATGTAATTCACCACATACTACGCAAACAGGGGGTAAGTAGCAGTATGCCTTAGTATGGCCAAATTCCTGGCAGTTTAGACATTGAACAGGACCGTTTCTTTTGTGCGGCTCCTCAATAGTTACCCTTCTGTACAGAATATATTTCAAATTATAAATTGGATGCGTTTCATTTTTTTTGAGCTTAATGTCGCCGGGTTCAAGCTCCACTCGAAATAGTGGTTGGGGATTTTTTTCCCTATTTTTGATATTTGTTACGTTTTTGATTTTAAAGCCCTTCTCTTCCAAAAAAGCTTTAATTTCCCCTGGGTCTACGCATGAGTCTATGCCCTTGATTACTACCTGAAGACCTTTACTGCTCTTCAGTTGATACGTATAAAAGTTTTTATTTAGAGTCTCAAATCTTGTAATTACCTTTCGAAAATCATCCTCGTGATTAACCTGTATTTTAGTCTCGTTAATGATACCGCGCTTTATTGCAGCTACATAAAAGGAATTTTCACCAATCACCGAAATTAAACTTTTTATTAACTCATTAGAGTTTTGCTCTCTAAGGTATATCGGGGGTGGCTAAGACGATTTAATGACGTTTGGTGCTTCAGAGGATTCATCCTCCAGAATCGCGAAACGATTTTGTGTATTTATTTTATCAAAAGATGGTACTTTTGAGGCCGAAGCAACTGCTGCAGAGGTAGGGCTGCGTCCCCGTTTAAGCACTGTTATGTACCTGTCCATACCAACTTGTACTGTAGGCTTTTGACAACTTTTTACAGGGGGGTTTTCCATTGCATTTGTGTTTAAGTTCATGGTATCATTGCCCACTAAATTTGTTTTTGACGTCACGGCAATACTTGCTGGCCTGGCAACACTTGTCACCAAATCTTGTTGTAGTTTTTTTAATGAGTCACTATCCACCGTTTGTGTAAATACCGAGGGTGAGAGGGAACGTGTTCGAGTAATTGGCTTAGCCGTTAGGTAGTTAATATTGTTTTGTTTTGTTTTATTTATTTCTGCATTATTTTCATTTGCATTAACTAAAACGTAAACGTTTCTTTCATTTTGTCTTAGTGTTGTTTCACTATTTGTACTCATGCAAAGAGTTGTTTTTGTTTTTCACCGTTTTGCTTTGCTTTAATATTTTTATTATTTATTGTATTTTACAACAACAAAAGAAAAACCAGAATTTAAATGTTTTTTTTTTTCAGAATATGTATACACATGTATGAACATTCATACGTACATATATATTTTTACTGATTTATTTTATTTAATTTGATCGTTTTAAATTGTTCACTATTATGTTAAATAATTTAATTAACAAAATATATTATTTTGTTTTTTTTTTAAGCGTCCATTCGCTGCTTAGATTACAAAATCAAATGTGATTAATTAATAGTTTAAATTGTATGCGGGGCTAAAATACACGTCTGTATCACAACAAAGCACAAACCGATATGACAAGCAAATTAAAATAAATGTTTTCTTCTTAATTAATTTAAATTTAATCCTCTATTTTATTTTACATTCTGCGAAAATGTTCAAGTTATAAGTTTTCTTAAAATCAACATGGCATTAAATATGTCAAATGTTATTGCTTACATTTGTTTGCAACTAAGCAAATATGCACTACTAACTTTGCTCATGGGTTTTTAGTGCAAACGAAGTAAACAAGAGCAAATTGCAAATACGTACATTTTGTTGTTGTGTTGTGCAAATGTGTGTATTTTTGCACGGATTTGCATCGTTTGCACACTGCACTACCCATCGTGATTTCCCTTAATGTTTTTGTGAATATGGATAAATGAAATAAATAAATCTTTGTTATGTTTTTATGAAAATATATTTTTGCTTATGTATTTCTTTTAAAATGATAAATATATTTCACCCCACTTGCTAAAATAAATAGAATAAAACTTAACCATACCACTTTCTTTATCATAAATATAATTTACTAAACCACTAAATGTAATAAATTGTCTCCAATTTGTAAAATTTTAATATTTGACGATTTGTTGACGATGTTGTTAACTGTTCATGACGATTTTGACGAATTTTGTTATAACTTTTGACGATTTTTGAAGAAAAAAGCCTAACAACCCCGGATAGAGAGTAAGCAAAAAAGAAAAGCAGAAAAAGAGAGAGTAAATAATTTTTTTAGTCTCGCTATGCACTGTTGCCAACTTTTTTTGAGCATTTCCCGCCAAATCGGACGTCAAAACCGCTAGAAACCGCTAAATATTTAATTTAGCGGGAATTTTTTTAAAAATACCGCTAAAGCCTAAACATTTTTAAAGTTTTATATAAATCAAGATATAGGCTGCTTTTTTAAAGGTATATGACTCTCAATTACGTTACATACTATGGTTTCCAACTTCCCTAGTCATTTTATTCTTAAAAGAAAATAAGTTAGAGTTATATATTCATCTATGCGAATCTTTGATACCCTCCACCTACAGTTAGAATATTTCCGAAGTGGGTTTATATGGGACATATGGTAAATTATGGGCTGATCTTTACAAAATTTTAATAAGTAATTTATAGTCTTATAAAACTTTGACTGACCAAATGTTATTATAATAGAACATAGATTGAAAGCTTTACGGTTCTACGCGTTCTATAGCTTTTTTCGAGAGTATGCTTTATATGGGGCCTATGGTAAGTTAAGGATTGATCTGCACGATAGTTGACAGTGTAAGTTCCAGTCATATAAAACTGTGACAAACCAAAATTTAAAAAATAGCATTATTTTTTAGGGCTTTAGACGTTCTGTTTTCCAAGAGAAGGTTTTTTATAGGGCCTATGGTAAAATATGGACTGATAATCACGAAAATTGACAGCGTGATTTCTAGCCATATTAAACTGTGGCGGACCAAATTTATTACAATAGCATTATTTGTTACGTTTTTAGGCACACTAGAGCTTTTTTCCTATTGATAATTATGGACCGATTTAACAGTATGATTTTTAGTCATATGGACCGAATTTGTGCATAATCTTATATCAATATGTGCATTCCGCCACTAGTTATGTTAGTTTTTAGGGTGGTTGTTCCACATTTTAATTTATAGCACTTTTCCTACAGAACCGATTGTGCTGGACTGCAATCCCAAACTGCTTAGGTGAATTCTAAACAATTTGATGCCAATATTTATATTCCCTTTTGAGTCGTTTGAAAGTGACAACAGACGCATAGACAGACGGAGATGCCTTAATGCGTGCTTAAAGTTGTGAATTGATACATACAGGATTAACAAAATACTAACTAAAAATCGAAAAAAAATGTCATATACAATCTTCAGTTCACTAAAACTATCAGGAGTGTTCTGGAAATCGAAAACGCAAAATGCAAGAATTTGGTAGTTATTTTTAATACACTTTTAATCAAATTTTTATAATTTTTGTTATGAAATTCTGTTTAATAGAGAAATATTTGTCATAAAATTCATTTATCACAGAAATCTTATTAAAAAACTACGTTTTAAATTCATGCGTTTTCGATTTCAAGAACACCCTGTATAAAAGTAATTAAAATCGTTAACATAAACCAGAAGTTTTTAGCCAGAAAAACAAAAAGAAAAAGTAAAAAATCTGAAAATTTTTTATTTGAGAAAGGTTTTTGTAGCGAAAATGAGCCGCTGAGAGTTCTTTGAAAATCGCTAGATTTCCCGCTTACCGCTAAAACGTATTTTTTCCCGCGATTGACATTTCAAAAACGCTAGATTTAGCGGGAAAATCTCTAAATTGGCAACAGTGTCGCTATGTGTATGTTCTTTGCTTAATCCAGTGATGTTAACCGTACGGTTTTTACCCTTTTTTAGGGTAATTTTGGGCCGCAAAAGGTAGAAAGGTATTTTTTTTTAAATACGGTAATTTAAAGAAACTTGGATTTTTGGTATACATATACTAACATAAGTAGGTTTTATAATTTTAACTTTTGCGAGGTGATTTTCAGTTTAAAAATAGATAAATTTTATAACAAAACAGAACTTTAATTATGTTTCTGCAAATTTTTTCGTAAAACCGATAAGTGCAAAATAAGAAAAATGAAATTACTCTTGTTTATTATTAATTTTACATTAAAAATTAACAATTCTTAAACATATAAAATAGATGAAAAAGTATTTTATTTTTTGATATCAGATTTTTACAGTGCGTAGATATGACCAATGTTCATCGATTTCTTGCAAAAAGTAAAAATTGGAAAATTTGAGCTGACTCTCTTTAGAGCAACAAGTGCAATATGTACGCTAAGCGTATTAAATAAAAATATTTTGAGTTGAATGAATATATAAGGTGTAAAATAGAAAAAACATGTAGGTATGTTTGTATTCTGATACTTATTCCAACCTTTTTGCAGTAGCACTAGAGGTAGAAGTGCATAACACGCGGTTATTTGGAGACGAGTGTCATGCGTTTGAAAACTAAAGCGCATTAAAATGGCAGGTTACACAACACTCGTTATAAAAGCATTTTCTGTCAGCTGTTTTTAATTTACTTACACTTTGTGTATACCAAGTTACGGCTCTTTTTTTGTTTTTAAAGTTTTTGCGATCTTTTGTACGGTTTCCGACTGCATGATTTTTAACTCTTCAATACGTTTTTTCTTCATGACTCAAAATCGTTGTTTATTTTTCCATTCACAATTGCTAATATTTTCCAAGCCATTTTCTATTTTTGAAACAGTGTCAACATCTTTAAAAAAATGGTTACCGAAAACAAATACATCGTTTTTAATACGATTACTATGTTGTCAACACTAAAAAGTGCAACGTTTTGTAAAATTTCCAAATACGAAATAGCTCTTACCTCGTAAAGTTTTTAGTAAAACGAATGCAACTTTCCTTTATCACTTTTTAATCATTTGACATCTTAAAATCTTTACAAGCCTTCTCAAAATTTAACCCCAAATATCAAATCTCGTCTAAATCATCCTCTATGTAATCGAAGTTTTAAAAAATGGTAGAAAAAAAATACAAATTGTAAAAAGCACTAAAGGCACTAATGAAAAATTGAAAAAGCACCAAGTTAGTGATTTTCCTTAGTTTGGCACTATGGATAAAATTATGGCGTTGTGAGGCATCAAAAAGCACCATAAATAGTGCCAAAAGCACTAAGTTGGCATCACTGACAGTGAAAGTAAATAAATTATTTACTCTCACTTTTTCTGCTTTTGCTTTTACTGTGTTCTTTTTCTTAAGTTAAGCAATTACAAAAGCATTAAAAATAGTCAAGCATTTTTAAACACTGCTTTTAATTGCATACATCGAAAGTGTCCTATTTTTATACAAGTAGATTTTAAAATTTTGATTCGATACTGAAAAAGTTAACGCAACCCGGTCTGCTAAGACTTGAGAACCTTTATTTAAAAACAATAAATATGCTTAGAATCTTGGAGGGTTACTGTTAGGGTTCCCAAATTTTTTTGTTGCAATTAAAGTACATACATTGATTATTAAAGGTTAAGAAAAAAAAGTACAAAGTATAAAAATAAAGTACAATTATGTAATTTCTTTTTATTGCTATATTTAAAAACGTTTTTTTATTGCTTTTCGCAAGTTTTATCAAACAATTACACTGTACTAGAATTTGACACTTTTTTTTAAACAAGCCGGACAACTGGCGCTTTAACCTAATTCGGGTACGCTGAATCCAATATCGGTTCAAAAACGGTTCAGTTTATTGAATTTACTAAAAAAAGACAAAAATCCGCAACAAAATTTCCTTTAAACGTTAAATTTTATTCTAACATGCGCAGTCGTTTTTGAAACATAACTTTTTTTTTGGTAAAATAATTTTTTTAGCAACATTTCGAAATTTTTGTTTGCTAAAAATTTATAAAAAAAATTACAGCTATGCTTCTAATTTTTTCCAGACATATAAAAAACAAATCTATAAATGATTAAAATCTGTTAACAACTTTTGATTTTATTCACAAATGTCGAAAAATTTTAATTAATTTCTAAATTTCAAAAAAAGCAATATTTGCATGAGAACCGCCTTAAGAAGTAGTGATAAGGGACAAGTATGTCTCAAGAAATTGTTAAGGCGACTCCTTGGCTGTTATGGTACGTTTTCTTCAATATATTTCTAGTCTGTATTAATCATTTTGTATGGGAGCCCCCTTAAGGAATGGAAATCTTGAAGTTTTGTTTTAAATGTAAGTTAAACGAGTCACTTTTGTGCTCCCGATCTGACATAGGGGGTTCACCTGACAATTTTGTGTCATACCAAACGTCAAACTTCATATAAAAAAAACGCTGACAAAAATTTTAAAGTTTTTTTTATATGGACTTTGACGTTTGGTATGACAAAAAATTGTCAGGTGAAGACCCCATGTAAAAGCAGGCAGTAATTTAAAAGAGTTTTGCACTTGTGTTTAAAAAACAAGCAGTTATTGTACTCAAAAAAAAAAAAACAAACAAGTGAATAGTGCTGTCTGATTTTTTTTTTTTGAAAAATCGTCCTGCCAATATAAAAAAACATCAAAAAATGGCCTGACTAATATCAATTAGTTGTTCTTTAGTTTTTCTAAAAAAATTTTTTTACAATAAGTATTATAATTTTATGACTAATATAACGTGAATCTATTTTGAATTCTAGATAAATCTAATCATGCGAAATAAAGTATTTCCGCGTACTTTATTTTTCTCATAAAGTATAGAGTACAATTACTCGAAATAACGTACAATACTTTATTATAAAGTACGGTTGGCAAGCCTAGTTACTGTACCTTTATATTTACATATCGACGGCTTATATTCAATACCCGCCATTCGCCAAAATACAATTTTTCAGGAGAGAGAAAAAACTGTTTCTTTCGAAAGTTCTTAAGGTATGAATTAATCTTTCTTCTATAATATTTGTTAAATATGACTACTAAGTCACCCTTATAAAAAAAAGTTGAACTTTTAACTCTATTCGCAGCGATATGGTTGATGTCGGGTATTGCAACTGAAATCTTCAAATATTTTTATGGCGTATAGCGGTAATTGCACAGTAATAAAAATATGTTTTTTTGCTCTAATATGTAATTTTATTAAATTAAGCATTTGTTTAACGTTTTTCTAACATAAAAGAATTCAATAACAAAAAATTAAACATAATTAAAAAAAGGAATTCAAATTGGACATTGTCACATTGCTCCTTATTACTTTGACTCCATCTGAACAAAATTATCATAAAAGTAATGATATTCTAGATGTTTCCATTTACTAGGCTGGATTGGTAACTGAGCAGTATGCAAATGCATATAATTTAACTGTTCTGCAACCCGATAATGATGTTAAAAAATTATTAAAAGACTATGCTTGAATTACGTATTCATGTTTTTTCTATTTGTTTTTTCTATGGGAGGTGGGCGTGATCAGGTATATATTTTCAGGAGCCCATTTTACAATTATAATATTTATTTTGTGTGAAAATTGAGTTGATGTATTAGAAATCAAGGCAGAAATCAAATTTCACACAAATGATAACGAGTGCTTAAAAATGCTATGTGCCAAAAAACAATGCCGTAGGTTAAAATTTAATTTTCACTTTGTATGGGAGGTGGGCGTAAAAGTGGGCGATTCATTTTGATTTTTCCATTTTTTTCTTGATTCAAACAAATGCCTATGTGCCAAGTTTCATTATCCTTCAACAACTTCTTCTATTTTTTGCCGCTCGTTCTATGAACTTCAACCAATGTGTGGCGTATGGCGGGTATTGCATTAAAAAAAAATCGTGCGGTTGATAGCGGTATCACAAATATTTAAAAAAAAAGAACTTATATCAATTTTTTTTTCTCTGAAATTTTTGTCAGAGATAAAGCTGGCATCAGTGAACAATTTGCCATCAAAAAGTCATTTTTCAATAATTGGTGTATGGCGGGTATTGAATATAAGCCATCGATATAAAGAAAACAGTTAGATTGTATATGCTTTATACTAAAGGGTGGTTTAACCAAAACGCACGATGGTAATTGTAAATAAAACAAAAAATTTTATATTATAGTTAGGGATGCCATTCACATGCATATGCATGTTTTTTTGTCGATAGTCTAGAACGATGTCGACTAGAGGTCTGCAAGAATAAATAAAAACGAATTTCAACACACTCATTTGTTTTTTAACTGCAGTGTGTCGAGCACCCAATAATAAAGAATCAAATGAAAGAATAACCAAAGACAAAACGAATAAAAACTCATTCAATTCAGTCAACGCAAGTCAAATGAGTGAAATATTCAAATATAATTTGAATGTAAAATTTCTGTACCTACACATTACGTATGTATGTGTAAGCTTAACTCTTACAAATAAAAGAAGCCACAAGCTTACACACATATTATGTCAATGTATTCAAATAAATGTATGGACATTCAATAATTCAAAAATTATTCGAATATTTTTTGCAAACTTGCTCTCTCTAACGGGTCATTCCACTGTTTTGTTATTTATGAATGACTCTCAAATTCATTTACAGTAAACAAGTATTTTATTCAATTCATTCTCTCTTATTTTTGTATATGGTTTACTATTTTCTTACATTTTTGAATGTTTAATATTTGAGTAAATGTTGTGCACTTTGAATAAAGGCAAACAAGTGAATTATTCAAAGCAGACCTCTAATGTCGACCAATTATCTTTCCGAATAATTAAATTTGCGTTAAAATGGCATCGATTTGTTTTTGCACATTGTTGCATATACATATTGGTGAAATTGCGTATCTATGTATGTATGTTTAAAATGCATATTTTGACATTTTCATATTATAAAACAAAAAGGGTATTCACGTTGAGTGCCCCGGTAGGCTGGCTAGTAGTGAGCTAGTCTATCAACCCCGGGGTTGCGGGTTCGATTCCCGCCAGAGACTCTGGTTTCTTTCCTGCAGACAATTTTTTATATTTTTACCACTGCTTCCGGTATATGTTTTGAAGAAAAATGCAAATTTTTGCGCACTTTCATGAATAAAGTTAGAATTTAATAGTATTTTTTTGAAAATGAAAAATATTGTTTTGTGCCGCATACGCCACTTTTCTAAAAAAAATTAAAAAAAGGCTTTTTGTGCTGCATACGTATATTTTTGCTGTATATTGAGTAACTTGTTGTTGAGATGAATTTTTTTTAATAGTTTTTTTATTTGATTTTACTTTACAAAAACAGAAAAAACAGTTCTATTGTTATGAAAAGTTACATAAAAAGCCACAAATTAAACAACTTAAATTATGCAAAAGTAAAAAGAAAATTTAAAACTTAATATTGAGTAAATTTTTATAATAAGCTTTATCAACACGTGGAAGAAATATAAGCAAGTCTTTTATGTCTCTATTTTTATCGCTGAAAATAAATGATGGTTTCGATATTTTCAAAACATTCGTCAACAAATTCTCAGGAGTTTTTAAACAATTTTTTGATGCAGACTTAGCCAAAATTGCTTTTTTATCTTTTTCCCCTCTGGTAGAAGTTTTATAATATAAACATAAATCGTTATTTTAACTGTATAGAAGTTCTTTAATTTTAGCAAAGGGACTTTTCGAAAGTCCATTTTATTTGCTTCCAACGAGTATGTGCGAAAATTTTCCGGAAGCATTTCCATAACTTTAAGTTTTGTTTTATTATTTGGCATTGTTTTAAGCAAATTTAGTAAATGAAGAGGACTATGAATTTCAATATTCTTCAAGTACCGGTCAATAACACCATGGACACAGTCCACTTCTTGAATTAAAGAATGTTCTGGCTCTGAAGACTTTTGTATTACGGCATCAATATTATTTTGTTTAAAGAACATTTTGATTGCGGTTGCGTTAATTTGATTTTTATTTAGAGGTACGCAAGAATCGCTCCATAATGTCAAAGTTTTAATAAGTGGACAATCTTTTATTAATTCATTTAAAAGTTTAATTCAAGCACTAGCAATATTATTACCACTCCGACCACTATGAGCTTCCGTCAAAAAGGCACAATAAGTAAAAGTTGGTATATATGACATAATAATGGTTGCTGTAAGATTAAACATATTTAATTTTCGTTTGTAGTAAAATTTTGAAGCATTTCCCTTAGGTAGGCTAAAAACACAAATAATAGCAAACCGTACACTTGGTTGGGTCCATTATAAAACTATTTTTCACAAATTTATTTTCTTGTTGTCATTTTACTTTGCTTTTGCTTTAACTACTTTTTTTTTTCTTACGGCAATGCAGCAAAGCAACAGTAAAATTTATTTTGTACGTTTTTGTATGAAGAATTTGCTGCAATCGCCAAACAATGGCTTGTAGAGCAAAACAGTACTTAAAAAATTTTGAAACAGTTGATATGCAGCAAAATTAATGCTTTATATCTCAGAAACCATAAAAATTTTCGCGAAACAGGTTTTTGATTTAGAAAGAGGGTATTAAAAAAATATATTCCTCATACCTAACTCATTTTTTTTTTAAATGGTCGGTAGGTCAAACCAGTAATGAGCTGACGAAATAACGGTTATTTTGGAATATCTCAAAAACTGTTCTACTTTTGACAATTCTGACTTCAGATTCAGCGGAAAATTTTACATAAAGATTAGGTGTCAAATTCATTTGGTCAAAAAATTGTCACGTAGTGTAATAGACTGAATTTTTTATATATTTGTTTTTAGTAAAATTAAAAAACGATTTTTTTATGAAAAATTTTTCAAGTTTTTAGTGCATTATTTTGGATTTTTTTTTGTGCATATTTTGGATTTTTTTTAGTGCATATTTTAAGCGCATGAAAATCTCATCCCTTATTATACCCTTCACCGAAGGTAAAAAGGATTTATATAAGTTTGTCATTCCGTTTGTAATTTCTTTAATATTGATCTAAGATCCTATAAAGTATATATATTCTGGGTCCTTATGAGGAGCGAAGTTGATTTAACCATGTCCGTCTGACCGTTGAAATGGATTTTCCGAAGACCCCATATATGATGGGGGCCAGGTTATTATACATTTATGTCACATATGGTCCGGAATTGTTTGCTATTGAAATTCAGCAAGATCGGTCCACAAATGGCTGAGATATGAGCAAAAAACCACGACTACCTCTAATTTTTTCCAAAAATCCCTAAATTTTAGGGCTGCCATGCGTCCTATATACCAAAATATCGGAAATTTTTATGAGCAATAACCGAAATACTGGGGTCTAATCGCCCCATACGATATCGAGCAAAATTGATCGAAATTATTTATTTTGGTATCTTGAAACTCGATATCAAATGAAATGTATTGAATTTGAAATAATAGCAATCGACATCGAGTAACTCGACATTACATTTATCGAGTTTTCATTCGATACGCCAGTGTCTATCATATGCAAAAAAATTCAATAGTTTATTCGATACGATAGTATCGAATGCGGTGATTAGACCCCTGAATTCCCAAAAATTACTCTTTTTATACCCTTCACCGAAGGTAAAAAAATGTATATATAACTGTAATTTCTACAATATTGATCCTACACCCTATAAAGTTCTGGGCCCTTATGAAAAGCGAAGTTCAAAACCGGTTGTCTCTTAGTTTAAAAAAATATTTACCAGTTTTAGTTAGTTTTTGTCTAGTTGCTCTGTATTCTGCTCGCACAATGGTGAGGGTATATAAGATTCGGCACAGCCGAATATAGCACTCTTGTTATAATTAATAAGATTTTGTTTGTCGTACTTAATTCCCAATTTTTATTCTTGATAAAAACACTTAAGCGCCCCATCCATTATACAATACTATTATATATATTATGCAATGCACAATGGTTTCAATTAAAATATGGCTCAAAATTCATTTAATAAAAAGGTTAACATAACTTATAGGAAATACATAAACATTATTGTACAATGTTGCCAACACATATCACTTGATTTTCGTTGTTTAATAAAAATCAAAAGTCTTTTGATTGTTGCCAATATATATTTCCACCTTCAAACAGAACATACACATTGGCGATATAATTGTACAATACGATAAATTGAACAGTTATATGGAAAGTGTATGGGCCGCTTAAAATTAATTGTCTTGAGAAATTTATGTCACATATCGAGCCCTACCGCAAAATAACGTCGTAAGTGACATAATTTTCAATTTTCGCTATTTTATAAAATAAAAAACTCTCTCCTGTAGAATTTAATTTTTGGTGCTTACGTTATTTTCGCGGTCAGGGCTCGATATACACCGTTAAAGTTTGCTATTGAAATTCAGCCAGATCGGTCCATAAATGATTGAGATATGAGCAAAAATCATTACCGTAGCTGAGTTCCTAAACATCATAATACTTTGCAGTCAAAGTCAAAAAAGTATCATAGAGTTTAACTATATCTAGTTTGATTATTGTGTTCGCATCGATATTGTTTTTAGTGAACTTTGGAACAGATAACATTGTAAAATTTTTCACGGTTGCTTGGTAGAAAGCACTTAAAAAAGCGAGTTGCTTTGCAACTGATGTTTTGGAACTTACCCCGTCTTTAATGTTACCAATAAATCCTTTGTTGTTTTTTTTTTTATTACTTTTTTCTGTATATCTGGAGGACGACAAAAGCCAAATTTTCCAAATTAGCAACAAGCATCTGGGTTTCAATACACAAAATTTGGGCGGGATGGGTGAAGTGGGTGTTGCACTTCGCATACAAAGACATTATTGATTTCTGTATATCTGGGGAACGTCAAGAGCTAAAGTTTCCAAATTAGGTACAAGCATCTTGGTTATCAATAGAATATGTACAAAGCATATGTTTTTTTTTTAAATTAGAAGTGCGGATATACATAGTTATTTGGTTTAACAATCGATGAAGTTATTTGGTTTTACAATCGAAGAAACATTATTTTAAGTTTTAACAAAAATCATTTAAATTAAGTAATGTAAGTAACGATTGAGCAGGTAATAAGAAAATATTAAATAATTACATTCAGAGTATAAGTTATAAAATAAAAAAAATCATTAAAAACTAAATATAAAATAAGTGCATGCAGTTTTTAGTTAGAATAGAACTTTAAATTTCTTTTGTTAAGAACTGGAGCGTGGCTGGTTTTCCTAATTATTAGCGACAAAAAATGGGCGGGAGTGGAGAAGTGGGCGAGCACAAAATAGATTAATTTATGTAAGATAAAAATTGTCCAAATTTAGTTCGCAAAGCCGGTTCATCAATACTCAACCTCTCTAAAAAAATTGGCGGGATCAGAGAGGTAGTCGTGCTACCATTGCCGATTTTTTTAAAGTCGCTTTTTTTGTGTCGTAAGAACTTTTTGTTTATACATACATATATTTTGACAACTAACTACCTTAATATTTGAAACTACGAATAAATGAACAAAATGAATCTAAGAGTACACTCACTTGTGTACCCCTTTTAATTAATCTCTCCCTTGTCGCTTATGATAGTAGAGCTGGCAAACAATCGATAGTATCGATAGTTCTCTTTCAATTGGACTATCGATAGTTTATTTTCGATAGCGATACTATCGTTGAAATCTTTTTTAACAAAATTATCAATAATTTTTGTTTCTATCTGGCAACAACAAGCCAGCCGTCGTTGCCGCCCAGCTTAGCCAACTACGGCAGCTATTTAGTCGGCTAAAGGATCAACCATATGTATTTGCATAACCCTGCTTATCCTTCATGCCAAAAGTGTACACATGTAAGAACCAGGGCTCTCAGATTATTTGCACCTGAATCGCCAAACAGTATATCGAAAATCACCAACATTTCATATTTTCAGATTTTAGGTTAAAAAGATTCGCCAATAATCCCAAATATGAGTAAAATAAAAATTTTCGTTTAGAAATTTATATTGAAAGCAAAAACAAAGTTTAGTTGTTTTATTGTTTTTTAATCAAATTTGGGACATAGGTTCTAATTGGCAGAAGGACCAAGCCTATTGAAAATGGGCCAAATCGTAGGACCACGATGGAAGATAGGAGGAAATTTCTTCCTCTCAGAAACTATCAAACCGATTTTAATGAAATTTAAAACATAAATAGAACCATATCTTTATGGACCCAAAAGAGATGCATTTTTTAAAATATAGGACCACGAGATAGGGCCGATTTTTGCTTCTCAAACCGATTTTATTGAAATTTAAAACATAGAACCTGTTCTGAAAATCACATTTTGTGAAAGTGATTTGAAATCGCAAGAATGGTGTTCTGGGCATATTATTTTGTGATTTCAAACGTTCAGCTACGTAAACAACTTTTTGAAATCACTTTGCTAATTTTGCGACTATTGTTAGATGACCGTCATAATAAATTACTTAAATAAAATATTCAATGTGTTATTTATTATTTGTTTTATGCAATAAGCTATTTTATTTACAAGAAATCATTTAAAATTAAGAAAATTCGAACACACTACAAAAATGATATTTGCTTTTGTGACTGCCGTTGTGATTTCAGGTTTGATTTTTAGTTGAATTAAAGATCGCTTGTTTGCTAACAGCGACATGAAAGCAAAGTAATATTTATTTAAAATCGTAAAAGCTGCAAAGAATTACAGGAAAAAATGGCTTAAATCGCTTAAATGGCTAAATTCGCGAAAAATTGCAAGCTTGTAAGAAACCCTAAAATTTATTTGAATTCGCTAAATGGGTTAAAAAAACAGAAAAAAATTTTGCAAAATAGCGAAAATTCGCGAAAATTTTTAATTTTTCAAAAAGCCATAAAATTGATTAAAAGTCCCTAAAACTATAAGAAATGCAAAAGTTCGCTAAAAATTGCTAAAAAAAGCGGAAATTCGCAAAACTTTGCTAACAGCGGCATGATAGCAGGGTCTACTATTTATTATAAATCGTTAAAGCTGTAAAGAATCAGAAAACTTACAGGAACAAATCGCTTCTATCGTGTCGTGGCTAAAATTCGCAAAAATTGCAAAATTTTAAACACACCCTGAAGCTAATTTGAGATCGCTTAGTCGCACATAGGGGTTTTTTGCCAATCTAGCCGGACATTAAGAAAAAAATTAAATTTAAAAAATGGAAAAATTTAAGTAGGCAGCTCGACAGACAACAAAGTTCTGCATCGTATAGTGAATTTTCAAGTCTTTTGCTTGAGATTTGTGGTTTTGGGACACTGTTAAAACCAGGAAAGTTGATTAAATTGCATGCGTGTTCATTGACTTTTTACGGTTTTGGGAGGTTTACAATATATTTTTTTGTAGATAAACGAATAAAGATTTTACATTGATTTTTTTTCTGTGAAAGACTATATAAACAGCTTATTATGAAAATTTTTAGAAAAATTTTATTAGAAGTTTTTATGATAAAAAAATTTGTTCGAAATTAAAAAAAAAACGATTTTTTTGTTCACTTTTTTGTAAAAAGAAAAATTAAAAGGTTCTTGAAGGTGAAGCCCGCTGAGTTATTAAAAATGTTATACATCACGATAAAATTTGAAATCTCTACTTTAAAATTAAAAAAAACGTTGCGCGTTGTTGCGCCATTTTTTTTTTATGATTTTTTGAAAATTTGACATTTTTTCTGTTTTTGCTCATCTTGCATAGGTACATATGATAGAAACCCTTTCGTCAGTCATAAAATGTTTTGGTTGTACGTAGATGTTTTTTATTTAAATTATTACATCTAAGACTAATATTACCTGTGTAAAAAAGGGATGTGCGAAACAGTCACCCCTATCGCAAACAACTACTCCCATGAAAATATTCCCATATTTTTTTATTTCGTATTGTGAATTATTCCCATAACAAATTTTTTGGGAATGAATTCCCAAACTTAAAAAATTTGGCATCGCCAATGTAAATAAATAAAAAATAAATAAATTCCCAACAAGTGTTGATGTGAACGAGAGGGGAACATATGTATAAATTTTAATTTGTATTCTAAAGTAGGACTAAATGAAACTACTTCTTCCTTTTATTGAAGGAGTGTACATAAAGAAAATGAAGATAAACACTATTCATTATTTGTTTTATTATATTTTTATTAGTATTTTATTTTGTATCTTTTTCTTTCACAATACAAGCAGTGACAAGTTACTCACAAAAGAGACTTTTGTTTACAAACCACTGACAAATAATTCACAATAGAAATTTTTACTCCCAAAATATTTGCGATACCGATTTTTTGGGGATGGGAATTTAGGTTTGATCCCATATATCATATTCCCATAACATTCGTGATAGGGGTGAGTAAGTAACGGGGTTTAACCATCTGTGCGGCCGCTAAATGACGTTATTTTATGGAGCAAAATAAATGAACCAGTTTTGCATAAATTTTAAAATCATTAACAACAAAAATAAAATATAATAAAAAATCAAATCTGGGCTCTAGGTACTTAGTTTTTTTTAATATATATTGTGGTTATAGCATAAAATTGTTATCAGAACCATTTTGAAGCTTTGAGAGTAAAATGGAAAAAGTGTATAATACATGGCGCAACTGTAATGAGTGAGGCATTGTTGCATATCGGGCTATTATCAGAAGAAGCGTCTGAGGCACGAAATAAACATTTTCGGCTTTACAGGCAGAATTTTGCTAGATATTATAAATAGGCTTTTGCTCAGTTCTGACCCACTGATTACTAGTATAAGACCAACTCCAAAAAAAAAGTCATTACCCTTTACGAAAGAATCAATTTCTTTTATGCTTCCAACTGTACTTGGCTCTGAAGAGAATTCAGATTCAGAAGAGGATTTTGAAGAAGGAGACGAAGAAGAACCATGGCACTCATCATCATCTTAGTGCAAAAGAGAAGCCATTTTAAATAAAATTTGCTGTTACTATTATAAATACGAATATATTACTTATTTTCAGATAAATTAAATACTATAAAATACATAAAAGTCACATAAAATCTTAAAAATTAATATGTTTGGGAAATTAGCAAAAAAAAAAAAAATTTTTTTACAGAGTCGTTCCGGGGGAGGGGGGGGGGGGGGTTTGTAGGGATACATCCCCCTACCCATAAAAGTTCAAAAATTAAATTTTTATAGTATTAAGGCGTTAGTAATCTATTTCTTTTAATATTTTCAATTTTTTTTTAAATATTATTTTATGTAACCGCCCTCAAAAGGGGGCGGGGGCGAAAAGTGTAATTTTACGATCTCATGGGTCTAATTTTAGGTTTTTTAACTTTCGCCGACGTTAAAAGTTGCATTTGCCAAACAAAAGTATGGGAAAACTTTAAAAAAATTGCATTTTTCAGAGGTTGGATTAATTCTTCTAGGGGGAACCTTTTCCTCCTTGGTCCGTTTTTATTTATTTTTGAGGTTTACCTGCCTATGATAATATCACATATTTCTGCCAAGTTTCAGCGATCTAGGGGCACTCAATAACTTTTAAGAAGCAATATAAGCTAAAATAAAAAGTAATGTCCGGCTAGATTGGCAAAAAACCCCTATGTGAGTCGGTTAAAACAAAACAAATGGTTGGAAAATAACATAAAAAGCGTTAAAAAATGAGCTATAATTTTGTAAAACAAACTTTTTGTATTTTGTTGTGCTTTCGACAATTGAAAATCACACCGAAAAACACAAAAACGGTGTGATTTACAGAACACTACAAAATCACACGTGTGATTTTAAAAGCACATGTGCTTTGAAATCACGTGATTTTCAGAACAGACCTGTAGTGCGATTCACTATGCTTTTTAAACCACAATTGTTTCGTTTAAAAATGTTAACCACAAAATTAACCATTTTGCTATTCACTAACCCTTTTAACGACATCTGCTGGTGTTTAAAGCCAGCTGTTTTAGTCAGCTGTTATTTTTAACAAAACAAATTGTGGTTTATTAACACCAACATTTTTGGTGTGGTTAAATCCGCTAAGAAGTGTTTATTTATAATCCATAAATAACATGGATTTTAGGTATTTAGCCTACAATTTATCCACTTCTTGCCACACACCAATTTTCCGTGGAGCTTCTTATTTATTTATCCTAAATCCAACCATTTGATGTTTAGTAATACATACAACGATATGGAAATATGATGAAAAGTTTAACGCATCAAAAAAAGATGAAGTCAAAGCGGATTTGAGAAAAAAATAAAGACGAAAATGGAAGATTTTCCATAATTGAAAATATATCAATTTAAAATACGTAGCTTTTTTGTAAAAATAATTTTTTTTATTCGTTATTCTCATCGATTAATCGAATAATTTTTAAGGTTTAATCGTTTGATCGAACGAACAAAAACAATTATTTGAATTATTCGAACAAAGTTGAAAGGCGAACAATTGACAACTCTAATGTAGTATATGCAAAAAAAATTAATAAATAAAATTTAAAAAAGTTAAAACTATAATTACACTACGTGACAATTTTTTGACCAAATGAATTTGACACCTAATCTTTATGTAAAATTGTCCGCTGAATCCGAATATGAAGTCAAAATTGTCAAAAGTAGAACAGTTTTCGAGATATTCCAAAATAACCGTTATTTGCGTTTTTAAAAAAGATGCTGTGACTGAAATGCAAATATCCAAAAAATAAAATTTTAGCCTATTTGAATACGAACATTTTGTGCCCAATAGGAACCAGATCGGTGCAAAAATGACAAAGTTACAGAAGATTAATTGCATTAACCCACAACAAATAAATATACAAAGCTAAATTTTTAGTAACAATAAATATTAAAAATTGCTTGAAACTATTGAATTTCTATGTGGGTTAACTTACTAAATCTTCTGTAGCTTTGTCATTTTTGTACCAATCTATGTCTTGTTGGGCTCAAAATGTTCATATTAAAATAATCTAATGTCGTATGCAATAAAACATTAGGATTTTAAAATCATTGGTTTAAAAAAAATAACTTGTAAAGAACAAAATTGAACAAAATCATAAAATTTTCAATGAAGCTTGAACTTTTGTCCCCTGTAACTCTGTCTTTTCTTGACCAATCTTCACAAGCAATCCATGGTTATTTTAGAAATTTTATAACCTTTTACTAAAAAGAAAGAATTACATAATCCGTTTACAATTTTTGAAGATATTTCCATTTTAGTCACATCATCTTTTTTAAAAACACAAATAATGGTTATTTTGGAATATCTCGAAAACTGTTCTACTTTTGACAATTCTGACTTCATATTCGGATTCAGCGGACAATTTTACATAAATTAGCTGCCAGATTCATTTGGTCACGACTTTGTTGAAATTTTGTCACGTAGTGTTATTTTTTACGCAATCAAGGAATACCCAGACCTTTTTGTTTGATTTCCAAATTATTTGTTAGTCTTCTATTGTGGTTTAACTAAATGCTCGACGCGCTTTTCCAATTACTAAAGGCGTTTCCTTCGAACATTTCCTTAGCCAGTTTGCTGCTGTACATTTTATGTTTTTAGAAGCGCTAGAGTTTTATTGGATGTGATCTATAGAATAGACAGCTTTCGTCAGCATTGTACACATTTTCTGACTTAAACTCGCGAAGCAAAGTTTGAGGATTCAAATTATCCCAATAAACCAATAAATTTAATTGACAACAAAATATTGATTTCGTGAATCCCTACACACAGCAGAAAATCCTACATTCATATGTAGTTTCTTCAGAGTTGCCAAATTTGTAATATTTAAACAAACACAAAATATCTAAAAGCTATGCCAAATTTACCAAATTTTATCACTACATATAGACGGTTCATTTACAGAAATATTGTTATTTGGTACATATAACATTTCAGAGTTTTTGTCCATTAAAAGGAGGTGTTAACTATAGAGGTTTTTACTGTCGAAAATGGTCACCTTAATTAAGTTCGTAACAATTTTCCTGAATGTGATTTTATTAATAAGTTAATTAAAAGGCAAAGAAAAAATATTTTAAAATCTGCAAAAATTTCTCACATAAAACAAACGATTTCTTAAATGTATATTTTTAAATTGAATTTTATATAGATTTACAACCGACTTCCATTTAGAGCGTCATATCACTAACATTCACAAGAAAGTCGCTCCTCACGTCTGCGATATTTGTGGTCGTACTTATAAAAATAAAAATGCTTTTCAACATCATTATAATGCACATCAAGGTATTGTTTCTCAAGCCGTACAATGTTCGATATGCCATACATGGCTTAAGAATGAAAATGTCTTAAGTTTACATCGATTAACGCATGAGGAACATCCCACGCCTTGCGATGTTTGTGGAAAAATGTTCAAAACACAACGTAGATTATATAGGCACAAAGTTTACTGGCATACATTGGATAAAAATTTACAATGTAGTTTTTGCGATAAAGTCTTTCGAGAAAAGCGAAATCTTGAGGAACACATGGCCATACATACCGGCGTGCAACTTTATACGTGTCCCCATTGCGGCAAAGACTCACGATCGAAATCAAATATGTATGTACATATCAAAAGGATACATCCAAATGAATGGTGGAAATCAAAAATGGAACGTTTAAACTTAAAACCTAAGGATATAATTCAGGAGGATAAACGTCAACAGATATAAAATGCAATCCGATATTTGCTATAAGTGTATTTAAATTTTTGTTAAAATCATTTAAACTCCATTTATTCCAATAAATACCTTTAATTTAAATGAAAAATATTTCGTAAATGTTTTAACTTGCTTTATTATAGTTTAAAAGTAAAATTTAACTAGATGACCCGTGCGAATATTTCGCACCGTTAGTTGTAATTTTTGTAACATAAAATGAAAATAATTAATAGAAATTTTAGTCACTTCAATACATTTTAAAATGTAATTTTTATCAATGAAAATATTAATTTTTCAATTTCTAATTATTTTTCGTCATTAGTGTTAGAAATAAGCTTTAAAATGAGATATCATTCATTAAATTTGATGCAGTGGTATGGGAGATATTTGCAACCGACAAAAAAAAGTGCTTTAGAAATAATATATATGATTTACGCAAACGACAAAAACTTTTGCTTTCAAATTTAAATTAGTTTTTTATATGCACAGTTTTGTCGGTCGTGCTCCTTGATAACAGACGCGTTTCCTTAATTCTGCATACGATTTTTCTTTAACATAAACTATGGTTTATAACCTCAACTTACATACAAGCGAATGGACCCACTAATTGAATAAATTTTATTTTAAATTATTTAATATAAACGTGAATGCTACATTTGGCATCTTCACCATAGTGCATAAATAACAGAAAGTTATATAAATGCCGTTCTTTCAATATAAATAATTCAACTTTGTGCCACGACCAATTGTCCAGTACCGCCCATATTTTGTCGGAAACTTTGGTTCTTGCCGTTCGCCAGATGTACAGAAATCTATAATGTATTTGTATTTCCTTATTTGGAAACTTTGGCTACTGCGACCAATGAAGGCAGAAACAATATATTTATCCGTTTTAGAGATTTTTATGAATTTTAGCATCGATTTGTTAGTGCATATTTTAGCGTTTGCATTATTTAAATAAAACAGCATTTTTATTTTTTTAGATATCTATCTGTGTTCCCAACTACATTTAATTTTTACTCAAAAATTGTAAGACAAACCAGTACCCATGTTCTGTAACTTTAGTGAGAAATTCTTGCATCGAAAAGATGTGAAACAAAATATTTCATCGTTTCTCGAAAAGTCAGAAAAATGTGTGTCTGTAACTCATGTCGAAAACTAACAAAAGAGATTACGTCGTTACGTTATAAATGTCAAAATATTGCACTCGAAGCCGATGTGACATTGCTGATGTTCAGAACGCCAGTAACACATAGCGTTGACGGCGACCAAAATTTACTAAAATTGAAAATTTTTCAGCGACGGCGGCGAAAATACAACCGTCAGCTATACCAAATTGTGTAAAGAGCGATTTTAATGTTTGTTGTTTGCAAACGAGCTTTGAAGACATTCGTATATTTTATAAAAATGTTAAAACCAAAATAGTAAAACAATGAAAAATGTACCAAGAACAAAATATTATTATTATTATTCTTTGCATTTTGCATTTTTAATTGTTTTTTAGTGTTCAAATTTTTTCTCGCCCCATTTTTATTCGTGAGTTTATTTGACAGTTCAAAGCAGTGATGCCAACTTAGTGTTTTTGGCACCATTTATGGTGCTTTTTGATGCCTCAAAACGCCAAAATTTTATCCATAGTGTCAAAACAAGAAAAAGCACTAACTTGGTGCTTTTTAAATTTTTCATTAATGCTTTTAGTGCTTTTTACAATTTTTATTTTTTTTCTACCATTTTTTAAAACTACGATTATATAGAGGATGATTTAATTGAACTTTGCTATTTGGGGTAAAATTTTGAGAAGGCTTGTAAAGATTTTAATATTTCAAATGGTAAAAAAAGTGATAAAAGAAAGTTACATTCGTTTTACCAAAAACTTTATATACGAGGTTAGAGCTAGGCTTTTGGAAATTTTACGAAACGTTGCAATTTTTAGCGTTGACAACATATTTAGTAATCGTAATAAAAACGATGTATTTCGGTAAACATTTTTTTAAAAATGTTAGTACTGTTTCAAAAATAGAATATGGATTGGAAAATATAAGGAATTGTTAAAAAACATGCAGTCGAAAACCGTACAAAAAACGCAAAGAATTTAAAAAACGAAAAAAGAGCCGTAGCTTGGTATACGCAAAGTGTTAAACAAATTAAAAATGGCTGACAGAAAATACTTTTATAATGAGCCATTTTTCATGCGCTTTAGTTTTCCACGTGTTGTGCACTTCTACCTCAAGTGCTATTGAAAAACGGTTTGACTAAGTATCAGAATGCAAACATACATGTTTTTTCTATATTACACCTTGTGTGTTCTTTATTCAGAAGCGTACATTTGTTAAAATAATTGGATAATATCATAAGCCAATTGTTTGATTAAACTTTGCACGATTTTAATTTAGATTTTAGATTTTCGTTTAGATTTTAACGATAAAATACAAGGATGTTTATTAAAATATATGCTGTCATTAAGTTTTATAAACAATGATCGGTCATTGCAAATATTCGGTGATTGCAACAGGCCAGATTTTTTTGAGTTACCAAAATCGAGCTCGCACTGTATTACTTTAAAACGGTTTTATGGCCAATTTAAAATCCAAATGATTTGGATGATATTTTTTTTATTGAAGATAATAATACATTAAAAAATGTTTATATACAAATATAAATTTATTTATGTATTATTTAATCTTAAATGAAAATGGTCCCCATCAACGCCGTCACCTTTTATTAATTTTTCTCACCAAAATGTTACAGACACACTTTTTCTGTAAATTGGCGAGTAATTTCCTTACGTGACAGCTTGTCATCGCCAAAAAAAGTTACAGACACAGTTTAGTGAGAAAATCAGCTGTTTATTTCAATTTTTCTTTAAATTGGCGAGTAATTTCCTTACGTGACAGCTTGTCATCGCCAAAAAAAGTTACAGACACAGTTAAGTGAGAAAAACAGCTGTTTATTTAAATTTATGGCATTTTTGTTTCATTTCACACATTTCAATCGAAAACTTTCTCGTCGCGAGAGTTACAGAACATGGGCACAGGTTGTTATTAGAGATATTATTTTAAACTTCAAAATATTATACATACCTATATAAGGAAAAATTAAGGAAGAATCAATTATATACGTTTTTGGCGATGTGTGTAATACAAAGAAATCTGGATCAATCTTTTAGTACACCGATCGATTTGGAATCACTTTTTAAAGTGAACTAACGATAACCATCCGTCTGTCTGGCTGGTTACCTGTCCATGTTAATTTTGTGCGCGAAGTACAAGTTGCAATCTTGTAGATAATTTCATAAAATTTGGTATATACATTTGACTTGTACTAAGGTCGAAGTCTATGTAAGTGGTGAGAATCTGTCTATAATTTTACATATTCCCCATAAAAACTTCTTTCTAAATTAGATTTTTTTTGTCTGTAATTATGTTGGTATTTAGATTAAATCGGCCAACAAAAATATTTTACTGCAAATTAAATTCTTTTCGAATCGGTTTACATTTGCCCAAAGGTCCCATATATAAATAGCTTTAACTTCTTTTTAATTGTTTACTTTAGTAAACAATTTAGCGATCGCCCCTAAAATCCCTTTAAGACAAAAAATCTCATATGGATGTTAATATCTAGAGAATATTCGGCACAAATAACTCTTATATGAATTTTAACCTCTAAACATTTTGTTTTTGTAATCCCATGACTGCCCATCGTTTCCCAATAGGATAAAATCTAGAAAATTCGTCTGTAAATACTGAAGCGTATGGGCTTTACCGATTATAATTTAAGGATTGTTTTTTTATACCCTCCACCACAATTAGTTGTGAAAATGGTATATTAAGTTTGTCATTCCGTGTGAAACTTTTTTATTATTCATCTCAGACCCCAAAAAGTATATACATATATATATTCTGGATCCTTGAGTAATTCTAAGTCGATTTGTCTGTCCGTCTGTTGAAAACACGCTCACTTTCGAACAACTCAAAAGAAATGAACAAACTTTGTGCCAAATTGCTTGTAGTTATCCTAAGCAGTATATAAAATAACATAATGCTGGAAGAAGTCACGGAATGAGATAAGATTTTGCAAAAATTTGTTTTATTTGACTGGAAATCACGCTGTTAAATTTCGAGAAGATCCGTCCATAATTTACCCTAAGCCCCATATAAACACTACTCCCGGAAAACAGTTTAGTACGCCTAAAACCGTCAAAAATAAAGCTAGCGTAACAAAATTTGGTACGTCACGTTTTTAGGACTAGAGAAATTATACTGTGAAATTTCGTGAAGATCGGTACATAATTTACCCTAGGTCCCATAGAAACCCTACTCCCGGAAAACAGTTTAGTACACCTTAAACCGTAATTAATAATGCTATCATAACAGAAATTGGTACGTCACAGTTTTAAAGGACTAGAAATGACGCTGTGAAATTTCGTGATGATCGGTCCATAATTTACCCTAGGCCCCATATAAGCCCTACTACCGGAAAACAGTTTAGTCGCCTAAAACCATAATTAATAACAAATCGTCACAGTTTAAGATAATAATAACATCATACAGATATTACTCCTTAAACATTCGAACTGTCGGTGGAGGGTATCAAAGATTCGGCACAGCCGAATATAGCACTCTAACTTGTTTTTAAATGGAACTGTTATTAAATTGTTGAATATTTTGTTTTCAAATTAGAAATTTTTAGGGGCATATTTTTAAAAATTTTCAGGGTATATTTTCAAGTTTTACTGCATATTTAATGGGCGAAAAGGGATTTTTGGATAAAATTAAAGGCAGTCGTTGTTATTTCCTCATATCTCAGCCATTTGTGGACCGAACAGGCTGAATTTCAATAGCAAACAATTCCGGACTATATGTGACATAAATATATTACTACCAAGTCCCCATCACATCTGGGGTCTTCGGAAACCCCATTTCAACGGACTTGCAGACAGACGGTCAGATGGACATCGTTAAACCAACTTCGCTACTTATAAGGACCCAGAATATATATAAATACTTTAAAGAAATTCCAAACAGAATGACAAACTTACATATATGTATGTATATACATACCCTTTTACCTTCGGTGAAGGTTATTAAAAATTATGTACATACATACATATTATTTAATATTTTATTTTCGGTGTTGTAAAACAATAAATAATAAGAACAGCACAGTTAAACAGTTAAAAACTTTATGACTTTAAATAATTAAAAGACAATAAGACAGAATGACAGAAATGCATTTGTGACAGTATGTAAATGAAAATGAAAGAATTGCAGAAATAAATAAGAGAATAGATAATAGTAAATACCTAACTGCTTAACCAATTATTTGTACGTGTTCCCTTACACCTGTTTTTACAAATACGGTCGACTGCAAAAATATTTAAGCTGCTATTTGCACCTGCAAGTGTTGCCGCAACGGCAAAAACAATCTTAATAAGTGATGAAACGATTAACCCAAATCAGACACAATGAAAAACTCAGTATCATAAGTAAAGAGTTGTGAAAAGCCTCAAGTACAAGTTGGTATTGAATGATACATGATAGTGCTTAAACAGGGTCGGAGACCTACCTCTTCAGCAGTTGCTTCGGACCAAAAATATTAAATGATGGAGAAACTGATAGAACGATATATTTAACAGAGAAAAACTCAAATGAGTTAATAAAGAGCTTGATATCGGTGATAGGTGAACATTTTTTTATGTAGCTGCAATAAAGCGTGGTGGTGTAAATGAGACAAAAATACTGGTTAATCGTAAAGATTTTTTCGTAAAGTAATTACTAAATTTGTAGCACTTAATAAAAATTTTTATACATTCCAACTATAGAGCAGTAAAGGTCTTCAGGTAGTGATTAAGTACAAAGCAATTACGAGGAGCCGCACAAAAGGAATGGTCCCGTTCAATGTGAAAACTGCCAAGAATTTGGTCATACTAATATTTACCCAACGTTTGCGTCGTATGTGGTGAACTAAATGGTATAGTTCTTTGCGATAAGTCAAAAAACGTGGCGGTAATCACACTATCAACTATAGAAGATGCTCTGTATACACTATCGTCAAGCCGATAGGACCGAAAACTAATCCCCCTCAAATGCAGGTAACAAATCAAGTAAACACTAATGCCATTCAGGCTCCGCAGCCTAGTAATAACAGAACCTCTTACGCTAACATCCTAAAATCAAACCATGTGCCAATGCAAGGTGCTTCGCCCAGTAATGATGAAACTCCAGTTTCTAATTTAAGTCGTCTAGAAAAAACCATGGAAACATTAGTGCAAACAGTAAATAATTTTACTGACGAATTTAAAATGCGCCTGCGACTATTTAATAATAGATTAAAGGAAATAAGTTTAGGTCCTCTTTAATCTATTACCAAACAGTCGCAGGCGTATTTTAAATTCACCAACCACGATAAGCGGGAATGAGTAATGTGATGCAGGAAATGTAAAGAATGGAATCGATGTTATCGCAAGCTGTACTTAACAAGCCATGATCTGTTTAAAGAACGCAAACGGCATCCGCCAACATAAAAATGAACTAGAATTCTTTCTTTAAAGTAAACAAACATATGTTATGATGGCTTCTGAAACTCATTTGACCTCAATAAATACATTTAAAATCAATGGTTATATACTATATAATACCAAGGACCCTCGAGATAGAGCTTGTGGAGGTTTTGCCATTGTGATAAAAACCCGAGTCAAACACTACCTAATGCGAGATCATTGTGAAGATTATCTCCAAGCAACGAACATTTGCGTTGAGGAATTAAATAGAAACCTAGTAATTTCATCGTTATACTCCCCACCTAGATTTTCAATATCGGAAAGCCCATATTATAAATTTTTTTAAATCATTAGGACCCTGTTTACCTTCTGGGAGTCACGACTTATAACACCAAAGAGTCGTGTTTTATTTAATACAAATTCTAAGATGGATTTAAATGTGGTAGCTAACGGTCAACCAACATATTGGCCTACTGATCAGTGAAAATTCCAGATGTCGTCGATTTCAGCGTTGTTAAAAACATCCCCATAGAAATGTTTTATTTGAAGCTTTCTTAGAATTATCTTCCGAACCTACAACTGTTACTTTAAGCGACGTCAGCCACACAAATTGATTGGTTAAATTATAAAAAATATCTCAGTACCCACTGCACAGAAAATATTCCGATTAGTACACCGGAGAATGTAAATCTCTCTATTGCTAATTTTGACAGTTATCTTAAACAAGCTGTTCAACGTTTCAGCATTACCCTCAAAATAATAAAATATATTCTACTGATGTCGAGCTCTTGACTAGAAAAAAGGAGAGTTGGAAGAGAGTGGCAGTTGTACAGAACCCTTCAACTTAAGAACTCATAAAAAGTGTGCACAGAAAGGCTAAGAAGGTTACTGCAAAAAGGGGTGATTTCATAAACGCAGTATTTCAAAGCATCACAAAATATAAATGCGTTAAAATGGCATTACAAATAAAAACAATGAACAAATTTCGCTACCGTTGTGCAGTGAATACAGTTACCATGCTATTATGAACTCAATGCATTGTCTACAGAAAAGTGGAGTTTTTGAAGCAATTCCATTTAGTGTTGCATTGCAATACTTCGTTTATGAAGTCAACCAAACTGTTAGTGTCAAAATTAACCCCAATTTTAAAAGATAATAATAATGTATTCCTAACCACCCATTCGGCTTTAGAAGAGAACACAGCACAATCGAACAAACCCATCGAATAGTAAACGCTATAAGAAAAGCCTTTGAAGAAAGAAAATGTTTTCCGCTCTCTTCATCGATGTTTCTCAAGCTTATAACATAAATTGAAGCTTAACTTACCAGTAAACACACACAACCTGTTAGAAAGCTACTTAGTTTATATTTAAAGAAAGTGATTATTTAAGTTTAAAACAACAAACAACTACACCCAAACTTCAACATTTGCTGATGAAACAGCTTTTTTAAACGTGCGCGAAAACAGTTAAGAAGCATCTCGATACTTTCAGGATCATATCGAGCCCTAACCGCGAAAATAACGTAAGCGACATGATTTTCAATTTTCGTTTTTTTTTAATAAATGACTTTATTGGCAACACTTGCATCATCTCCTAAAATGCCATGGTCACAAAAGGTACCGTTACGATTTTATAGTAAAAACAATTTTATTGTAAGAGACAAATTTCATACAAAATTTATATGAAATAAAATAAAAAAGCTATCTCCTGTAAAATTTTATTTTTGGCGCTTACGTTATTTTCGCGGTTATGGGTCGATATATTTCAACTAGAACTGTGGTTAAAACAATGGAGAATAAAGGTCAATGAGCAAAAATGTGTGCATATCACATTCACCTTGCGTTGGGAATCATGCCCTCCCCTCTTTTAAAATCAATAATCAAATAACACCTCAAAATTAGTTTTTTACATAAAAAATCATTAGTTTATTTAAAAATCAATTTTAAAAAGTGAAAATGGAGTTATTTGAACTTTGTTTATATTTTGTTCACGTATTAGAGTCTAAATTCTCATTAAATCTTGGTGAGCACGCTCCCCTTGTTCGCCGCTCACTGCACCTAGTTTTTTTTTTTTTTTTTTTTTTTTTTTTTTTTTTTGAAAAAAATATAAATACAAATTAAGAATATGCAAAACATTGTCGGTTTCCACAGTTTCTGACTGCAAAACCAAACTAATGTAAATATGCATATGGGCAAATCCTGCGTGTCGAACGCTACATTCGGACGCGTTTTCTGATTGATATATAAACAGTTTTTGGTCTTCCAGAAGAGATAGCTTCAACTTATATATAGTTTTTAGTGACATTAATATGTACTTACGCATGGCATATATCATAATTTCTTAGCAAGTATATGTTGCGAAATAATTGATCACAAAGTATTGTGATGCACGCCACAAAAAGTAGAAGTAACTTCAAAGGCTGAAGTGTGTTTTCCTAATTTTTAGCGAATTTTGCATACAAAATCTAATTCCTTAAGAATGATGACTGTAAGAGAATTCTAAAATCACTTATTCGCAGCCAAACAATGTTGTGATTTTTTGACAAAACCCGTGAACCCTTTGTGACGCACGCCTCACAACGCTCGCTACAGTTTTTCCATTAGTATATTATCATTATATTTTATTTAATTTAACAAAACAATTTATGTTTTTATGAAATGCATTTCTTAAACTAATTTCTTCACTAATAAATATCAACCTTTTTTTAAACGAAATTTATATTTTGATGAGTCTGCTGTAAATGCTATTTTAAGCACAAAAATCACCTAAAGTAAAAGTAATACTAAATTCACGTATAACATTAAGAGATCAGAGTTGGGGTAGGATTTGGTAAACATTATTGTATTAATGATCATCGAAATACATATTTTTTAGTATAAAAATGAAATTATACATCTAGTCTTATATTCCATTAAAAAAACCCATTTGAAAAATTTTTGATTGGTGGACTGTTTTTGGGGTTTGTCCATATTTTAATGATTATGATTTTGCATATCCTTTTTTCCTACCAAATATTCAAAACACACAAAGCAAAAATAGCTTGAATCAGTAACACACGATCTCCCTGACATGCTTAAACGCTACTATTATGTATGAAGATTTAGAATGAATGTGGGCTTCTGTCAAATTGCTAATTGTGAAATTGTAGTGTTAGTCAGGGCTGCCAGATTTGACGATTTATCGTCATTTTGACGATTTTTTGTTCAGAAATAAGCAAAGTGCCGATTTGCTGAATTTTTTCTAAAAAGTGACGATTTTTTCAGTCTTCAAAGTCTGAATAAAACATTACATTTTCTGAAAATTTCTTATTTTAATCTTGGAATGTTTAACAGCCGTAACTTAACAAAAACGGAAGGCGGAACGTTTTCTTTCGCTTAGCTTTTACGCTGATATGCCATACAAAAGTAAGAGCGTCAACGTTGTGTCACGAACAGTAGTGATAACTTACTTGTTTAGTATAACCCACAAGCTATAAATAAAAATAGAGATAAAAACGCTAGATTGACCAAAAAATAGCTAAATTGCCATTATTATTTAACAATAGCGGCAAACTTTACTATTAAACGAACTGAAAAAATTTGTTTTTCCAATTGCAAAACGTTGTGGCCGCTCTATTTTAAACCTAGAAAACTCGTGCCGTTTTTGTTTAGGTACGGCTGTAATATGCAAGCCTTTAGAAAATGTTTGATTATTTTCAGAGTACAAAAACAACAATGTTACACGTTGTTTATCTTTTGTCAACAAGCATTTCCCCAACAACAAAGCATTATTGCACCAGCCGCTCAATGTTCTATATTTCTCAGGTGGCTAAAAACTAAAACAGTTTACGATTGCATCGGTTTGCTAATGAGAAAACCCCAACGCTTTGTGATGTGTGCGGAAAGGTAATTGAGACCAACCATAGGCTTCGCAAACAGAAGTCGTACTGGCATAAGTCTAACTTGGGTTGGCGTGTAATTTTTGTGGAAAAGTTTTTGTGTGTGAAAGTTTTTTAATTCTTATGGGTAAAATTTAGAGGCAGTCGTGTTTTTTTTGTTCATATCTAGGGATGAAACGATACGAGTAAATACAAGTACATATTCGATACTTTTATATAAGTACCACGTATTTTTGTAATCGATACTTAGCAATGGAGTACCAAGTAGTATCGGTAAAAAAATACTCGGTATCGGTCAAAAGTAATCGTTTAACTTTGGTATTTAAATTAATCTTAAATTTTTGATTATTTTCCAAAGCTGGAGCAGCAGTAACGGTATCAAGAAACCGTTTGACCAGTAAACACTAGGGATGCCAATCCCGAATACCGAAAACCTGGGATTATTCTAAAAATTTAAGTCCCGAAGTCCGGGGTTTGATATAAAAATCCCGAGATTTTGGGCTTAGTAAAAATTCAATATTAATGTTCGCAATAGCGAACACAATTCACGATAATTGCTTGGCCGACCTCATTTTCGAAGACGCCGCCAGCCGCAGAACTAACTGGGGAGCATGCACATATATTTTCTCATTTCCTACAGACCCGGTTCGCTGAAATTAACGCGCAATTCTCCCGATTGTGGATGCGCATTAAATGCATTTTGAATGAACGCCCATTTTCGTAAAAGGCTTTATTAATCTTACCGCGCTGCTCAATTGTGTACCTCTCAATGGTCGAAGTTGTCAAATACTGAACCAAAAATAGGTCAACTTAAGTTGCGCAAAAACCTTGACGTTGAGGGATTATGGTTTTACCACCCTTTATTTTATATTTATCAATTTAAAAATAAAATACATAAATTATTTAGCTTTATTTCCTCGACCTTCTTAATATTAATTCCTTTTATTTAAATTTGTTTGAAATATAAAAAAACCAAAAAATCCCTGAAGAAGCTATCCATTGAGAAATATTGAATAAATTTTAAATAAATATTCTTTATATAAAACGGACTTTGAGCTTGAGAAATTATTGAAAGGAAATAAAATACATATTTACATTTAAGATAAATTCATAGTGACATTGTTGATTTCTGGAATAAAAGGTGAATGAAGGTTGTTATCCTGAACGTTCTATAAAATTTTGTTTCCTAAGATAAAAAGATTTTTCGAAAGGAAATTGGTACTAGGTGGTAACTAAAAGTGGTCTTAATCTTTACACTTATCGTTTTGCACAAAAATTCTAATAGGTCGAAGTTCTTATTTTATTGTATAGTAATAAAACACTAAGGACGGGTTTTTAAGATGGGGATTAGGTTTAAACTTAGTTTAACGTTCTCTGCAACTCGGATTTTACGGTGAAATTTGATTTTTTGTTCTATTATTTCAATAAAGACCCACATTTTAAGCAAGACTGCGCTGTTCCGGCAACATTTTGTTTTAAAACTTGCTATTGGCGGCACAAATCAATTTTCAGATTAACTAAACCTAGTTTAACTGAGATCTCAAAAACCCAGCCTAATAAGAACGTTTTTAAATGCTGCTTTCTATTCTTTTATCATGCAAACCGATACAAGTACCCATAAAAGTAACTAAGTATCGATACTTTTTTTTCGATTCTAAGTAGGTATCGATACTTTACGAGCGACACCACATCGAGTAAAAGTATCGATACCTTAGAGGTATCGTTTCATCCCTATTCATATCTCTTCGAAAATCACATTTCAAAAGGCACGCTTACAGACCGTCATTGTTAAATTAAGGCCCCTTTTACGGTTCACTAAAAAACTCTGGAATCTTTCGACGCTGAAAGACATAACTAAAGGTTTGCATAATATGCAACATTGTCAATTTATCAGTTTATCACTTTAAATGTTTTTTTTAGTTCTCTTGTAATATTTTTAAAAATGTTAGATAATGCTTTTTGCGTTTTAGGCAACGATATACCCTTATACCTACCTCTTATGAAAATAAAATAGTTAAATAGTGTTAATTGATTTTTTTATTTATTTCAGTCTTAAGCTACGGCCACGCTTTTTAAATATTTGACAAAATAAGCATAACCACATGCTCTTAAAATCACAAAATTAAACTAATTATACTGCTAGACATAGTAAAAAGCTGTTTTATGTAAAATGTTGTATTAAAATCAAAGTAAATATTGGATTTAAAGGAATTTATATTTTAGTTTGCCTGCTGGTTCCGTTTTTTCGTCAAATATTTGCCAAATGTGACCGTAGCTTAAGTATTTACTATAAAAAGCCTTTAAGACCAACAACTATGTATTTCTTATGTAAATTTCTGAATAGTCATTCTACGAAAAATCAAGTTCTTAGAATTAATGCGCGACCTTAGGACAACAAGGTTATATCGTACATGTAGTTAAGGTGCAAATAGAACCTAGTTGTCCTAAGGTCGCAAGTTGTACCGAATTTTTTTTTTTGGGAATAGCAATTTTACTGATAAAGGTATTGTTTAATATACCATCGAAAACGGTCTTCTTAAGTTCTAAGCAATTTTCCTGAATGTGATTTTATTTATAAGTTAATTTAAAGACAAAGAAAAAATATTTTAAAATCTGCAAAAATTTCTCACATAAAACAAACGATTTCTTAAATGTATATTTTTAAATTAAATTTTATATAGATTTACAACCGACTTCCATTTAGAGCGTCATATCACTAACATTCACAAGAAAGTCGCTCCTCACGTCTGCGATATTTGTGGTCGTACTTATAAAAATAAAAATGCTTTTCAACATCATTATAATGCACATCAAGGTATTGTTTCTCAAGCCGTACAATGTTCGATATGTCACACATGGCTTAAAAATGAAAATGTCTTACGTTTACATCGATTCACTCATGAGGAACATCCCACGCCTTGCGATGTTTGTGGAAAAATGTTCAAAACAAAACGTAGACTTTATAGACACAAAGTTTACTGGCATACATTGGATACAAATTTACAATGTAGTTTTTGCGATAAAGTCTTTCGAGAAAAGCGAAATCTTGAGGAACACATGGCCATACATACCGGCGTGCAACTTTATACGTGTCCCCATTGCGGCAAAGACTCACGATCGAAATCAAATATGTATGTACATATCAAAAGGATACATCCAAATGAATGGTGGAAATCAAAAATGGAACGTTTAAACTTAAAACCTAAGGATATAATTCAGGAGGACAAACGCCAACAGATATAAAATACAATCCGATCGTTATTTGCCCATAATAAGTGTTTTAAAATGTTTGTTAAAATCATTTAAACTTCATTTATTCATATAAATAATTATAATTTAAATGAAAAATATTGCGCATAATGTTTTAAATTGCTTTATTATAGTTTAAAAGTAAAATTTAACTTACGTAAATGACAAAAACTTGTGTTTTAAAATTTTATTCAGTTTTTTATATGCAAGGAAACTATTATTTTGAACCGTAACACATCATATTTCTATTTTTTAGTTCGTTAACATGCGCTTATAAGATTTGAAAATGTTTTAAGCTTGAATTTCCAATATGTTCTCTTTCTAATGTAAGTCCTTAAGTGTCTATACAAAAATTATTATAAATGAACTATTGAAATTTCCTAAATAGCAAGAAACAAGTTACCGATAATAGATTTTTACTCAGAGCGCTAAAAAGTTAGGAGAAAAATCTATTAATATTTTCCTTTGAAAATCACATTACCAAATAAAAATACATCTACATAGGAGACATTCAAATTATTGAACTAACTGAATTTAAGAATTAAAAAAATAATGACTTTTTCGTTTTGTTTTAAATTAAATTTCATATAGATTTTGCTCGGAAGATAATTTAACTCGCCATATCCAAAATATACACAAATATGAAAAATATCATATTTGCGACGTTTGTGGTCAAAAGTTCAAGAATAAAGATTCATTTAAAACGCATTACGCCCAACATCAAGGCATTATTGAACCAGCAGCTCAATGTTCTATATGTCTCAGGTGGCTTAAAAACAAACACAGTTTAAGATTGCATCGTTTTATTCATGAGAAAAACCCAACGCCTTGCGATGTGTGCGGAAAGGTATTTGAGACCAAGCATAGGCTTCGTAAACACAAGTCGTACTGGCATAAGTCTGACTTGGATTGGCAGTGCAATTTTTGTGAAAAAGTTTTTCGTCAAGAACGTAATCTACAAGAACATATGGCTACACATACCGGAGTACAACTTTATAAATGTCCGCATTGTCAAAAAGAGTCACGTTCAAAATCAAATATGTACGTTCATATAAAGAGGCAACATCCAACCGAATGGTGGAAATCTAAAATGGAACGTCTTAATCTGGATCCCCATGTCGAAATTTCCGAATTATCTCAGCAAAATTAAAAATTTTTTGTAAATTGTTTTTGTACATTTTTAACACATTTATGGAAATTAATTTTATATGAATGTACATAACTTTGGTATGTACATTATTTGTTGTATGATTTATTTAGAGAAATAATTTGTTTGAACTTAATATTACTTTGTATTAATAAAAGTTTGATTAACTAAATGTTTAGAAATTAAAATAAAATTTTTCGTTTAGAAATTTATATTGAAAACAAAAAACAAATTTGAGTTTTTTATCGTTCTTTTACTGTAGGAGCACAATTGCGCTGTATGAACTTAGTAGCGTATGACGCAGATACGGTTTTAAGTGAAAACATGTTATATTTAATACAAAAAGCACACAAAACTTGGCGCAAACGTAGAAGCGTATCAACGTCGTAAGTCGACATAGATCTTATTGTATTTCATACGCCGGCTACGGCCGTATTGTCATAGGATCAGAAAAATTAAATACTTACATACATATCGTCACCTAAAACGCAAAAGGCCCTATCTAACATTTCGAAAATTTTACAGAAGAAGCAAAAACTGTATAATATGATAAATTAATAAATTGCATTTAACTGTTTTTAATGTTGCATATTATACAAACTGTTTGTTAGTTCTTTAAGCGTTTATCATATAACCTTTTTTAGATAGGGCCGTTTGTTTTTTGTCAACTGAGTTGAGTTGTAAACCGTAATAGGGACCTTAATGAAAAAGTGGATTTTTATATTATTTTTTTAGTAAGGGCCTTTTGCGTTTCAGGTAAGATATGTATGTATATGTTTACAAAAACGAAAAAACTTTTGTGTTTTCAAATTTCAAAGAAGTCAAAAACAAACGAAAATTTCAATAAATTTGGAAACAAACTAAATAAGTCTACGATGAAACTGTGGGTAAATAGTAGGGAGATCGATATATACATTTTCCTTCCTTTTATTATAAATGTACCCGTAATTTAAATATTTTTCTAATTGAATATTGGACAAACTTTAAGTTTTTATGAAGAAAGGCAAAACAAATTGTAACAAGAGTCAAAAAACATTATGTATAAGCGTGTTTTCTTGTAACAAAAACCCAAAACAATTCAAAATACTACACGAAAATTTTCAGCTTAAAAAGTAATTAGCAATTGGGCAGTATTCTAAATATTATATATATTTTATTAAACATTTTTTCATTTTTCGAATTTATTCTATGCGTTAAATTTCAGGTCTGTATTTTATAAAGCTTTTTTTTTGTAATAGTTCTATTCTTTTTAATTTTTCAGAAATGACTTTATACACTATCAGACTATTATATTGTATTTTCTTTTTACATTTTACCTTAGCCTTCCTTTGGAAAGCAATGAAGTATATTGAATGTACAGAAAAATTTACAATTATTAGACACCAGCAGAATGTAATGCATTTTCTGGCCCGCTACGGCCTTCGTCAGCATTCTTTGTGTCTCACTGGATAGTGTTACTTTATAAATTGAATGTATTTAACTCAACTATTTTAACAATTAGAAACTGGGAATTATTTCCTTGTGAAGGTTACTTTATATTTTATTAAACATTTTTTCATTTTTCGAATTTATTCTATGAGTTAAATTTCAGGTCTGTATTTTATAAAGCTTTTTTTGTAATAGTTCTATTCTTTTTAATTTTTCAGAAATGACTTTATACACTATCAGACTATTATATTGTATTTTCTTTTTACATTTTACCTTAGCCTTCCTTTGGAAAGCAATGAAGTATATTGAATGTACAGAAAAATTTACAATTATTAGACACCAGCAGAAATAATTCCCAGTTTCTTATTATATATATTTTTATAAAGACGTTATCTCTGGTGATATTTCGAACTGATTTTAAAGACAATGGTGATGAAAGGGCACTAAAATGATAAGTTGCAAAGGTTCTTCAACGTGCCGACTTATTAACCACAAGCTTGACATAAATATACGCCAGGTAAAACTTGACTCTGTTTCAAGTAGATCTTAGGAGACTGCAAATAATACTTTATTAAAATATGCTGCCAAAAATGAATGAAAAACTCGTAAGTACCCAGCAAAAAAAGACATGCAAAATAAGTAGTAAATTCATGGGTTCCGCGGATAATGCACTGGTTCTTTTTAGGTGAAACATGCATGATTTTAACATTAGCGTGTCGTTGGCGAGCATGGGTTCACATTTAGGTAAACGGCTCGTCATTAAAAATATTGCTTAGCACCAATGAAAGTTCAGTGATTAGATCGGGGTTTTCATTGATCTGGAATATTAACTGAATTGAGTGTGAATGAAAAGCAATGAATCTTTAATGATTTTAATGCGTATTTTCATTGGTGCTCGATATTAATTTGTTTATGCATTATGGGAATGTATTATAAATTAAATTTTTCCTTTTGTTTTCCCTATGTAGTAGTAAGATTTTGACACCGGCGGGTAAATTTTACATAAACAAAATGCCTGTTGTTTATTGTATTGTTGTAGAGGTAAGCAGACCTATTGGAAAGGCCTTGATATACGCAATATAACAAATTTAAATACCTATTAAAATTAAATGTATTTACATATGTATGTATGTATTAAAAAAATTACACTCAATCATTAAAGTCAATTGTATATAATATTCGTCCCCTTACAATCCTAAAAGAATACCTAATTATAGTGAAAAGTTGTAATTTCTACATAAGAGTTGAATGGGTGCATTGCGTGTAATTTTTCATGGGTTCACTTATTTAAAATTAATTCGAATTTTGGAAGGCATATTTAATTCATTCAAGTAGTTAAGTGCTAAAGAAGTCATGAAAATATCCCTTCTACTTGAACAACTTCCAAAGTTTATTGCTGGGAGTTCTAGCATATCTTCATGCTTAAAAATACAACATACCGGCGGAATCAACGATATGGAAACTCATCAGTTATATTTATTTAAACACCAAGAACTTAAAACAAAATTGAAGGAATCAAACAATAGCTCTGTTTCTTTACTTTTTTGGGTAAAGTTCGTGAAACTGAGAGCAAGCATACATTTCTCTCATAAAGTACACATGAGTACGGGAACAGAAAAAAACTAATTTTAACTACAAAATAAAAAATAAAATATTTTTATGTATTCAAATTAAAACGGGTTAACCGGTTATTTTTAAAATGCTTAACCGAATCCCGGTTTCTTTGAAATAGCAGCTATTCGGAATATTCGAAAACCAGGGTTTGAAAAAGTCGAATAATCGATCTCCCTAGTAAATAGAGCGAATTTTTAGAAATTTACGTCCTATGTTCTTACGACGTACGACCCAAGGGTCTAATCATCGCATACGATATCGAGAAAAATTGATTGAAATTTTTTATTTTGGTATCATGACACTCGGTATTGAATAAAATGTATTATAATTTGAGATGATAGCTTTAGATATCGAGTATCTAAAGACATAACATATCTCGAGTTTTCATTCGATAAGTCAGTGTCCATCGTATGCAGAAAAACACGATTGTTTTCTCGCGACGATAACTTACTCGATATCAAATGCGGTGATTAGACCCCAGTTGTGTTCCTAGCAATAATGTAAATTAACAAATACATGTATGTACATATATATGTACATATTAATATTTATGTGTATATAAAAATGATAACACAGTCGTAAGATTGTTACAATTAAATTAAATATATTTTTCATTTTACATTAGAAAAATTACAGTTATATCCAAGTTATCTTTTTCATTTATAAATTCAATATAAATCAGCATTGCCACGTCCCTCCTATCTTTTGCAGCTTTAATTTTTTTAAGAACCATCTTGTTGCTATATGCCTACTGCTGAATCGCACAAATCACTTGGTGGAAAAGTATTTGCTCTAGTCGGTGGTGCTACATGTGACAAGCTCATATCATGTGAAGTCCCATTTGCAGCAATCAAATCCGATGGTATTTTTTTAACATTGATGATGCATTTTCTGAAAATTTTACCGTTACACTTCATTTCCTTTCCTGCCTACTACCAAATATTCTGCCACATACAACGTTTTTAAGCAGACCTTATCACCAACTGCTACATCTGAATCTTTTGCCGTTCATTTCCTGCATCCTTTTATCTTTCTTTTTTGTTTATTAAATCAGTCTAAATTCCGAATCAGTCATATTCTCTTTTATGTCTTGAATACTTGGTATTTTATCTCTTATATCTCGACTAAACATTAACTTAGATGGAAGTGATCCTCGCATGCCATGCGGTGTTGCACATTGCCAAGGCCCATTGGGAAATGAATGTCTCTGCATAGGTTCAGGATTAGATATTTGAGAAACAAGCAAACAGTCACGACAGATTTTAACAAAACGTTCTACTTTTTTATCTATTTTCACAGCCGATTCACCAGGATGTCCCTCATAAGCTAATTTTAGCACCTTATCACGAAGAGACTTAGGCATCACAATGCGAGTGCCTCTCAGAAGTATACTGCCAACGGCCGAAAACTCAAAACGTAATGAATAGTATAAACTTGACTCATCTGAATCCTATGTCACATTCTTAATATGATTAACATTTTTGGAGATTTCTTCATCTTCCGCACTTTTCTTGGCTATGAGAATGATTGTAAGGGGTGAACATAGCATAATTCGAATCGAATGAACTCGTATTTTATATATTACAAAGTATTGAAACGCAATCAGCTATGTTTTTGTTTTCCTTTCCGGCACGATAAATAACCTAACATTTAAATGATTGCAAGCGCAACAACCATCATTTCTAATTTTTAATTCTGGCTGGGGGCTTATATGTCGTTTTAAAAATTGACTGCAGTTCACTCTCTTCTTTTCCGTCTGGGAGTATCTCTTTCCAACGTCTGACAAACTCCTGCTAGCGAAAGAAATTATTTTTGGATGTTCATTAGTCTAAAAAACAAAAAATAAATATCAGTACACTGAAAAAAAATTAATGAAAGAATGGTGTGAAAACGGAAAAATCCCAACTTTATATTTTAAGTGGCACTGGTTCTGGTTTGGAACTTCAATATCTAAAATTCCTCCGTGCCGATTGACGATAGAATGTTTTGTTTGGACACAAATTGAGAAAATCTAAAAAAAAACCGAACAAAAGCAAAATTCTTAGTTTTTTGACATTTTGCAAGTACAGCTCAGATACTAAGCATTCAATCGGCACAGAGGAATTTTAGATATTGAAGTTCATGGCCAGTGTGCAAAGTTCGAGTTTCAGTTTTTGTGCCATTTAAAAAACAAACGAGCAAACTTTAGCCATTTTTTGCTTTTCAAAAGAAATTTATGAAATCATGACACAATGGAATGATTTTAATATTGTAATTACGCATTATCGACATTGAAAAAGTATTTTACATAAATTCATATTAAATATGTAGATGTTGGTCTAAATCATACAAATGTACCACATCACATTTATCAGATAATGGTGCATTTGTGTTTTTCGCTGCATACTTCTCTTCTTCAACCGTCATCCAGAGTTAAAGGCCTATTTGATCAAAATCAGTTGTATCTTGTTTGAAAGGCTACTAAATTACGCGTCAAATAGTGGTCGGTTAAAAAATGCGTGAGTTATAGTGGACCAAAGCTAATATCTTATGAAAATATTAACGTTTTTCACCAATTATTGTCATTTCGGAAGATGTTTTGTGCCACAATTTATTACAAAATTCAAAGTTTTTTAATTTTATTGCATAGTCAATTTGGTTACAAAAATGTTAAGCTATAATACACCCAAATCAGTAAAAACTAAGAATCTTATAATAAAAAAAAAAACGATAATATCACTTTTTATTTTATCATGAATACAGAGGTGTGCTTGAAATCGAAAACGCAAGAATTTGAAAGTTGTTTTAAATACACTTTTAATGTAATTTTTGTTATAAAATTCTGTTTAATAGATGAATATTTGTCATAAAATTCTTTTATTACAGAAATTTTATTAAAAAACGACTTTTAAAATTCTTGCGTTTTACGTTTTCGATTTCCAACACACCTCTGATTCATACTTTCATGCTAGTTAATTTGAATTCTAGTGTTTTTATTATGGGATATTTAGGTTTTATTTATACACTTTTGCCTCTAGTTTCTTATTTTTTCTGGATTTTCATAAGTAAAACCTTTCTGGTGGGCTTGTAAAATTAACTGCTCTATCAGTTGTATTTGCCAATTTGCCATTATTTGAACATTTTTGAGGTTAGTATGTTTGCAAAGAATTGAGAAACGACCGTTCTAAACAAAATTGTAGAACATTAATTAGTATTGTGGTTATTTTGTTTTACTATTTATGGTTTTTAATCCAAATTTTTAATATTTTTAATTAGGCTTAAGTTCATGAAATTTAATTTTCATTAAATTATTTTTATGAAGAAAGGAATTTTACAACATGAAAATTTATTAAAATTGTTATTGATTATCTTTCATTCTTGACGTGGCTCGGGCTCGAACCCTGGCCGGCAGATTACCATGACATGTTTCGATCGCAACCACTCGATCTCCTCAGATGGAACATTTTTAAATCATATTTTAAGGATCTCATTGGCGATTTTCTTCAACAACAGAAAAATAACGTTAAATTTTCGGATAGGCCAAAAATAAAAAAGTCGTAGGACAACTGTTGTTTTCGAGGCCCCTAGGAACCATTTTCAAAAATAAGCAAGTTCTTTTTCGCGAAAAGTCGATTTTGATATATTGCTACTCATATTACACTGCAGTGTATCAAATTTTCAACAAAATCGTGACCAAATGAATCTGACACCTAATCTTTATGTAAAATGTATTGAACATGCGGTCAGAATCGTTAAAAACTTTTTTAATGCTTTTTTTGTTTTTTAAAAAAGTTATTTTTTATTTTTAGCGCATTTCAATAACAGCTTTTTTTTAAAGGTTTTTTACTTTTAATTTATTTAAAACTTGATACCCATATTGTCGAAAAGCATTAAAAACTTAGTCCGCCATATTGTATTTCGAGTGACGTTACCTTATTTTTCGAAATATTCTCAGCAAGCGCTTTTATTTGGTACCCATATTGTAAGAATGCAATAACAATAATAAGCCCACCATTTTAGGTGTTCCACCATTTTGAATTTAGAGTAACATCACACAGCTTACCATGTATTGTCACCTAAACTTCATGAGTATCCAAATTTCCAGCTCCATCGGTTGAAGATTTCTGCTTCAAAATTGAGTTCCAAGGCTTAGAAGTCCGCCATATTGGTGGTTGTCGTTGTCGTATACTGTATCGTTTTACATAAAAAAAAACAAAAGATCTATAATATGTACACAGAAAAAAATAAAAATTGATTTCAATTAAAAAATTTGTGATATTAATTAAAAAATTAATTAAATTTGCACCAGTAAACAAATTAAAAGTATCAATTAAACCAGTTAATAGTATTGATTAAACGTTTAATTCACTTGATAAAATTTTTAATTAAAACTGATTTTATTTTTGATTAATGCTTTAATTGGTGAAAAATTTTGGAGAATTTTTTCTGTGTATAGATTATAATGTAAGAAGTCTATTGTACTTACGCAGTTTGAAGAATAGTATAATACATATTAGGAGCCACAGACAAAAGCCTTTCCTTTTTTTCGAAAACGATTTTTTGATGTCTTTGCATTAATTTGTTTAAGTTCTATTGAAAATTTGGATTAAAAACCATGAATAGTTCAATAAAATAACCACAATACTAATAAAAATTGATTAGAACAAAATGTCCTTTTCGGGCCTAGGACCAATTTTTTAAGGTCCACAAACATCAGCACAAATGCATAATTCTCTCTCCACTATTGTGGTATACATACCAAAACGTTATATGCGTATCAAAACGTTCTTTTTACAATTTTTTAACAAAACGTACTTTTTATACCCACACCACAATAGTGGAGAGGGTATTATGCAAGGACCAAGCCTATTGAAAATGGGCCAAATCGTAGGACCATGAGGGAAGATAGGGGGAAATTTCTTCCTCTTAGAAACTATGAAACCGATTTTAAAGAAATTTAAAACATAGTTAGAACCATATCTTTATGGACGCAAAAGGGATGCATTTTTAAAAAAAAAAACTTCAAGGGGAGATAGGGGCAATTACCGCCTCTCAACCCGATTTCAATGAAATTTAAAACATAGATAGATCCATATCTATATGGACACATAAGCTAAAAAGTTTTTCAAAAATAGGATCCCAAGGGGAGGTAGGGGCAATTTCTGCCTCTCACAAACTTTCAAACCGATTTTAATGAAGTTTATAGACATAGATAAATCCATATTTATATGGACACATAAGTTTGATGTGTTTTTTATTACTGTGGTGTAGGGTTTTACTTGCATTTCAACAAAACATGCTTTTTCAAATTAAGGCCCCTATTACGGTTGAGTTGTAATTTCTTAATTTTTGTATTATGGTTTACATGGGGTCTTCACCTGACAATTTTTTGTCATACCAAACGTCGAAGTCCATATAAAAAAAACTTTAATATTTTTGTCAGCGTTTTTTTTTTTTATATGAAGTTTGACGTTTGTTATGACAAAAAATTGTCAGGTGAAGACCTGACTTTACAACTTTGCTTTATTGCGGTGAACGAAAACATAACAAAAATTACAACTGCTCACAACAACTCAACTGAGTTGAGTTGTAAATCGTAATAGGGGCCCAAAAGTCCTTTAATTTTATACATACTTGACGTTTATTGTTGCGACTGTTTGTGGTCTGATGCATATTATGCAGTGTTCCCATTTTAGCGGATTGAGTTGGGAAATTGCATATTTTTTTTGGAAAGATTTAGCAGATTTGTTTTGAAGTTTTGGCATATTCTCATCAATCAGTTATGGCAACACTTGTCATTCTTGTTGCTTGTATTCATTGCTGTAATTCAGCGCGCATTAATAATAGCAAGTAAAAATTTGCGGCAAAAAACTGTGTGTGTATAGCTGCTGTTAGATGTCTTCATATATGTATTTTAAATACTAAAAATATCGATATTTATATTTTTCCTATCGATATTTTCAGACTATCGATAATATCGATAGTCTATCGATAGTTTCCCAGCACTAGTAACCAATGGATACGGCTCGTATGTCTAAAGATTGGAAATCTTTAGTAGAACATATTTTTGAAAAACTCGAAAAATCGGTTCGGATACAAAAAAGTTATGACCAAAATCAATTTTCAGTAAATGGTACATTTCGTTTTAAAAACGTCGGTATACAAATCTGTCAAATCGGTTAAAAAATACTGAAATCCTAAAAAATACTCATTTCTTATAATTAAGTTTGTCTTTTAATATATTTAATAGCACGCAAACATGTGCAAATAATTAAATGCAATTAAGCGATTAACACTAGATACATAAATATACACACATTTAGATATACATACATATATATAAACTTCTGTTATTTCCCAACCATGGTGAAGGGTATATAAGATCCGGAATAGCCGAATAAAGCCGTCTTACTTGTTTCTAAATAAGGCCGTAAAAAATACCGTTACTGAGTGTGTGAGCCGTACGCTAAATAGTGTTCTGTTAATTTTTAGACACTTATTTTAAACAAAAAATTTTGGCCTAATTCATCACATACATGTATATGTTTGAAAATTGTTAATAAAATTTGTATCGAAATTTTTTCTATTCTACGAATTTTGCGAATTGCTATAAGATTATGCATTAAGCTGTATTTGTTTTAAGCTTTATTAAAATTTTAGTTCTAATACACAATTAATTTGCAAACCTAAACCTCCTTAAATCTTATCTTAGATGTGCAACTATCTATCGTCTGCGTAATCATATTGCATCCGTACACAATAATATTTACCATCATATTTGTGATATTTGTGGAAAAAAATTCAAATCAAAGACATCCTTTCAAAAGCACTACGACGAACACCAAGGAATCGTGGAACCTCCGGCTCAATGTACAATTTGTGGTGCCTGGTTAAAAAATCAACACAGCCTGCGAGTACATCATCAAACACATGAAGACACACAATTTGCCTGTGATATTTGTGGTAAATTTTTTAAGACGAAAAAGAATTTAAGTAGGCACAAGGGCTATTGGCATCGACGTGAACGCAATCTATCGTGTAGCTATTGTGATAAAGTTTTTCGTGAGAAGCGAAATCTTGACGAACACATGGCTATGCATACAGATACGAATCTGTATACCTGTCCGCATTGTGGAAAAGAATCAAGATCAAAGTCTAATATGTATGTTCATATCAAAAGGCAGCATCCAGATGAATGGTGGAAATCAAAACAGGAACGCTATAAACTAAAACCAGAAGAAGAGGCGACGGCTGGACGAGGTGCAGGTGAAGATGAGGGAAAAGACAAGCCACGACAGTTAGACACCACACCATCATCTCTTGCACAAGAATGAACAAATGCGAAATAATTATAATTTAGTTTTAGTGGACAAAAAAAAATTATATCAACCACATTTAACAAATGTTAATGAAGTTGTTTCTTAATATATTCTTCATATTCACATATGTATGAGGCATTATTCATGAACCGGACAACAACAAAAAAAAATATATTATGCAGAAATTTGTGCCAAATATTCTGTCGAGTTATGGGGTGCTAAAGTGCTGCCATTTTTGAAAATTTATTGTTTCGAACTTAAAACTTAATAAAGATAAGTGATTCTTACACTTAATTTACATGATGAATTTTATGACTTTGGGGCTATTTTTTTTACTAATATAAAATGCAAATTTTATGAAATGAAAAATTAGCCCAAAAATGTTTAAACAAATTTTATGTAAGAATTTTTAGGGATAGTATCAAAACCACGAATTCTTATAACAAAGTGGATAAAATCCTTGCCGAATATGCAGAGGTGCTTTAATTAGCGAAGCCGGTTTTTGTTAATCCATAGAAAAGAAAATCATTGCGCACGGCCGAAGGCCAACCATGACGTCAAGCTTTAGTGAGCGAAGCCAGTGTTCGGTATACCACAAAGAAGAAAATCCTTGCGTTATACCAAAGAGGAAAAAATCCTTGCGCATGGCCGAAGTCCCAGCCATGCTGTCAATCGTGCGATTTTTAAAACCAAAACTGTATAATTATTCGGATTTTGAAATCGGGCATATGAACCCAACCTAAAATTTTTAATATAACTTTCATTTTTTTGGGTTAAAATTCATTATTAATTCAGAGGTAATTTCTCATAATGAAGAATTACCCCAAATTTAGGGTCATATTTCATTTTATTTTTAGGGCTATTTTTAATTTTTTTTTTTGGGGGTAATTTTTAATTAAAAAAAAAATGGGGTCATATTGCGTTATGAAAAAAGCCCCAAATTTGGAGTAAATTTTCTTTTATTTTTTGGGGCCATATTTTGCAGCGCCCAAATAAACATTAAACAAAAAATATTTGGTACACACATTCATGTCCGCCAAATTTCCCAAAATATATTTTTTGGGTTATTCGCATCACGAATAATGACTCATCTCTATTATTTTATTTACCTACAAATTGTGTTATATATAATAAATATCTATGAATATAAATTTACTTTATTTTAGACCATTTGTTTTGAAGATGTACATTTAATTTTGGTCAATTTAATGATTGTGTTCCATTCTGACAAACTATTTAAAATAACATCAAATATATTATAATCGAATTCACACGAAAGCATCCTTTTCTGTTATTGATATTATTTCATTTTCTTCACAATACTACTACTAACATTGGCCATCACTTGTCTTCTTTAAAACAAAGTCTAAAATCGCACAAGTTTTGAGTTTTATTTGAGTTTGATTTCCAGAACCTAGAAAATAAACGTGTATTCTTTTTTTCGAATCGATAACATGCAATGGCAAAATATGCCAACATATGTATGTATGTAAAGATAAGTATAAAATCTGGGATTATTTAAATTTCCTAAAGAATAGTAAATAAGTTATCAAAGATAAATATTCTTTCAAAGAATCATTATAACATAAGAATATACATATGTATGTAAATGCGTACAGGCATGCATATTTTTATGCTTAATTTACTCAACTCAATTTACGCATAATGTAATTTTTTTTTAAAAATAACTCCTTTTTTGTTTTGTTTCAAATTGAATTCCATACAGATTTTGCTCGAAAGATAATTTAACTCGACACATTCAAAACATACACAAATATGAAAAATATCAAGTTTGCGACGTTTGTGGTCAAAAGTTTAAAAATAAAAATTCATTTAAAAATCATTACGCTCAACATGAAGGCATTATTGAACCAGCCGCACAATGTTCTATATGCCAAAGGTGGCTTAAAAACAAAAACAGTTTACGATTACATCGTTTTGTGCATGAGAAAAAACCAACGGCTTGTGATGTATGCGGGAAAGTATTTGAGACCAAATTAAGTCTACGCATACACCACACGTATTGGCACAAGTCCGATTTGACTTGGAAGTGTAACATTTGTGAAAAAGTTTTTCGTCAAGAACGCAATCTACAAGAACATTTGGCTATACATACTGGAGTGAAACTTTATAAATGTCCGCATTGCCAAAAAGAGTCACGTTCTAAATCGAATATGTACGTTCATATAAAAAGGCAACATCAAAATGAGTGGTGGAAATCTAAAATGAAACGACTTAATCTTGATTCAAATGTTGGAAATCCTGGATTTTAGCAAAAAAAAAAAAAAAAAAAAATTAATCATTTTCGTATTTGTTTTTTGTATTTTTTTTTTTTTTTTTTAATATGTGTAATAAATTTAATATGCATGAACATTATTTATTGTTTGATTTATGAATAATGTTTTCGTATTAGTAGAAAGTTGGTATGGAAAATGGTTATCAGCATTATAAAAGTTTGTTGTCGATATAATTTTGGTTAATCGGAAAAATGTACTTTTCAGTATTGTTTTTAGTTTAAAAAAATTTTAAATAATAAAAATTTTATTTTTTTAATTTTAAGTCTAAATTTACACGTCTGTGGTTGGGCATTAAAAGAAGAAACTTGTGAAAGCAGACTAACACAGATTTATCATTCATATGTATGTAGGTTAGGGTGGCCGTTATTTTCTTTTTTTTTTTTGATTTCAGTTCAGTTTTATGTAAAAAAAAAAATACAAAAAAATTTCGTAGCGATAAGTTGTGTTTTAGGGGAGGCGTCCGCGCATCAAAGTTTGCCTTCAAGCCGTTTGTTAAAATGTAATTTGTTTGCATATGACTATCTCTTAAAAACAAAATTTTACAAGAATATAATATATGGGCATTTCCATGTCATCGTACGTGACATTTGTACGCCTTCACAGCGATAGATATTTGGCAAAAATAGTAGTAACTGGAAATTTTTTTTTATCAATATGTTTCATTTAGAGGGAACTTTATATGAAAAAAAAATTTTTCTAATTCGGAACCTTGTTGTCCAAAATATCGGGCAAAATAAGTGCATATCGTACGTGACATAAAACGGAAGTGTTATTTGTGTGAATGTAAAATAATACGAAAATCTTCGAATTGTGGGAGGTTTTTCTCCTTTTTTTAATTTCATACATTAAACCACATATTTTTTCTTTATAATTCGTAATTGGAAAAAAAAAATTTTTTTGATGGTTTTATAATGAACCAAATGTAATATCGTACGTGACATACAGTACGTGACAGATTTTTCTCTTATAGTATTTACAAGGTATGAAATATATTTTTTGTAAATATATGTATATTAAAACTTAAAACAAACAAGTAAGAAAGTATAGTCGGGCAAGCCCGACCATATGATACCCTACACCATTATATTGAAAAAACAATTTTTTGAGAGGGTACCCTATTTGGGACCCATGGCCAATCAAGGTCGCCAAAACAGAATTATGCTATGAGGTTAGGAATTATATAAAAGTTATTTGTGCCGAATATTATTTAGTTGTCTTCATTTATATGAGATTTGTTTGCCCCTTACCGATTTAAAGAAGGGGGTTTATTTGGGACCTATGGTTAATTTTGGATCTAACAGCACAACATTTTGTCATGACATAGTACCTATTGTAAAAGTCATTGTCGCCAATTTTTATGTAAATACCAACATTTTTAAGGAAATGACATTAAAAGCTATTTTCGGGAGTAGTACTTGTATGGGAGCTATGGTCAAATATGGACGGATTCCAATAAAATTTGGTAAGATGATATTGATTGTAATAAAATAAGGTTTGACCAAATTTTAACTAAATACCAACATAAGATGACGCATTTAGTTGCATTTTAGTACTTACAATATCGTACGTGACGAACTTTAAAAGCTTATAAAAATTTTTTTATACCAATTTAAAAAAAAATTCGATCAATATTTTTTTGCAACAAATATCTTGCTTTGAACTTTTATTTTAAAACTCCTAAGACTGATCAATTTCAAATGATAAAGACAAATGATGTTTAGAATAGCATCCAAAACAAACACAAAAATATACCGCTAATCGAACTATATATTTGGTCTTTCCTTGTGGATCTTGTTCATTGTTGTTGTAACATTAATTTCAAAGCATAATTCCAGGGTTGCCAGTATCTGTATTAATTCGGCAGAATATTGAAAATTGTCAATTGCAGTTACTAAAAATGAATTAATAAGAAAGTGAGTTAAAACTTTTATTTTTTGCTTTTTAAAAATTGTAATAAGCTATAAATACCTCGGCATAGTAAAGTTTGGGTGTTTTTTCCTTTCTCCCATATTTGAAAAAAAGGTTCAAGCATTTTAATATTTTGAGTCGTGGTTGACATTCTCATGGAAATGCCCATATGGCAACTTTTTGACCGATCTTGTTGAAAATTTGTGTCTAAACTACTATTCAATAGGACTAACGTTGGTGCAAATTTCATCCAAATCGGAAGACATCGATTTCAAAATTAGGTCACTTGACATTAAATCCCCCTTTTATATATATAAAACATATATAAAATGTTTGTTATTTTCTTAATTATGTTCTTAAATATTAATTTTAGCAAAAAACTTCCTTCGAGGCTAATGTTGTTGACTAGAAGAGCATATATCATATTCTTGTAAAATTTTGTGTTTAAGAGATAGTCATATGCAAATAAATCACATTTGAATAAATGGCTTGATGGCAAAGTTTGAGGGGCGGATGCCCCCTAAAACAGAACTTATCGCTACGAAATTTTTTTGTATTTTTTTTACATAAAACTGAACCGATTTGGGGGTGGGGGGGAGAATATAAGAAATCAAAAAAAAAAAGTTCTCCACACAACAAACGACCACGCTAATGTAGGTTTTTCCACATATATATACATACATACATATGTATGTATGAAAAAAGCTTTTTTTAAGTATGATATCCGTCGTCTTTTTTCTAAGACCACGTAAGCACCTTTTTTTTAACTGACCTTTTTAGTTTTAATGGTAGAAAATAACAATTGCACACGATTGCATTCGCATCTTGACAATTTTGTATAAAAAAAAATTTAAGCCATTTTGAAAACCTCGTAAGAGTCATAAAAAACGACATTTACGTGCAAATGAAAATGGTTTTAATATTTAAAGTTGGAAACGTTAAAGTCTAATCCAACAAATATTTTATTTTAGAGATAAAAAAAATCTGGAAAGTTTCATGACAATCGGTCCATTTTTTGTGCGACTGGCTGAAAATGTAATTTCATCGGGCAAAAGTCCAATTTTTTGTTATCGCCGAATTCAATTGCCATTCGATAGCAAACATATAAGAACTAAGGTATCAAAAAAACTGGATGATAATATTGGTAATTTTTTGTGTGACATGCTACTGAAAACAAACATTTTATGTTATTTAAGAAAAAATTAATTTTTGCTCTTTTTATTTTACCTATTCATATGACTGAAAGAAATATAACGCAATGGCTTATGACCGTTTTGTTTTGAAACAAAATTCTACAACTTTTGAACGGCTGGTGCTTGAGTTTGTTTTCATTTTCTCATCTCAACATTTTTCAAGAATACTAACCTTAAATAATTTTTATTACTATAAGTATCTGAATATTTCCAGCTTTCACTGTAGAAATATTAAATATTATAGACTTCCTAATTCTATGAGATGAGAAATGGAGAGTCTATAATTGCCACTAAAATGGTAACGACTCAAACGAGTTAGTACAATTAGTGTTATTTGGGGAAGAGACAATAAAAAATTAGGGGTTACTTTTTTTTGTTTCCCTTGGGGATACAAATTTATAAACTCAATAATTCAACGTAATTATGTTAATTCATGATACTTATTAGAAACTTAATAAATACAAAATGGTACATAATGTAAGTTCAACGTTAAATAGTTAATTAACAAAAATTCAAGAAATACATATATAAAAACTAAAAAAAATACAGTTTTTATCATGTGCGTACTATGTACGGAAGGCTCCGTAGAATTTTTAGAACAAAAAAAAATTTCTTTTACAAATATATCCTTCTATATCCTTAAAAGTTTTCATGAAATTATTTTTTTTTAATTCGAAATTGTATGATTTCATTTCTCTAAGTTTAAAAGGTTTGATGGTTTTTTCCCCGGTACAAAATTAATTTCTATGTAGAAATTTCATTCATTAGATATTCTCTTTTAATATTCGCATACATTTAGGAGAATGGGAATGCAAATAGCAAAAACAAGCGAATAGTTCGTAAACGCAATGAAATATGTATTCTCATCATATTTAGGTATGTGATGGAAATCGATCGATTTTAAAACGATCGTTTTAGCAGATGTGAAGAATTTCGACAGATTTTTAAATCCATTTCCGAATAATTGTCTTAGGCAGCATTAAAGAGGAATGTATTAAAAATCAATTTCAAAAAATACTGAAAACGGTATTATGGATTTCAAAATCGTTTTCCAGCACATACCTGATTGAGTTCGATTAGTATTTTTTTTATTGTGTACGAGCAGGGTTGTTACATGAAGTCTACAACTGACATGAAATGCTTAACATTAACACTAAAATTATGTTAGTGTTAAGTATAGACTCATCATGTTAGAGGTTTTCTCATGTTATAACACGGTTGTTAATGCAAATGTTTTAACAACGCTTTTATAACATCATGTTATAACAGCAAATCATGTCAGTTGTAGACGGGGAGTAAGATGTAACGATTTTTCGACGTTGTGACTACTTTTTTGAGAAAATACAGTAAAATGACGATTGAGGATTTTTTATTGTTTACAAGGTAGAACTTTTTTGCGTTTAAAGAAAAAAAATATATTACAGAAAAAATATTGTATGGAAAAATTATGTAAAAGTGCTAAGCAATGTTTTAAAATGTATTTTTTGTTTATATTTTTGCAAGTTCTTTATGTTAAACATGTGTATGTATGACGAATTTTGTTAAAATTTTTGACGATTTTTTAAGAAAAAAACCTAACAACCCTGTGTACGAGCCACAAACAAAGACACGTTGTTTTTTATGGTATCCCTGCAAATAATAGGACCAGTCCAAACACGAGTGTAAAGAGTAGCCCACAGGGGACCAGAACTAGTCCAAAAGTTACCCAAACGTATCGAAAAACATGGTCTTTTTAACATTACGATGTCCTAGGGGAGGACCATATAACCCACCTTTGGACCACTAAGGAGTAGTTTTAAAACTACTCCATTTTATACTCAAGAGGATTAGTTTTTAAGTCGTTTAAAAACGAAAGCATGTCGTTAAAAAACGAAGACATGTCGTCTCACTACAAACACTTTTTAACAATGACATGGTCCATGCTTGCATTACATCGGACCAGCCCATGGAGTAGTCCATTTTATCAAAATGGATCAGGTGGTCCAATTTTATTTGCAGGGTAGCTTGTTTTCCAAATTGCTACCGTATCGAACACTAAAGAACAGTATATACATAATGTATATTTTCGACACTGTTTTGTAGCAGTTGAGGTCAACAGCTACGTCTTATAACCGTACCCAATGATTTGCATTGTGCGACGCTGTAGTATTAACAACAGAATTAACCGAAACAATTAGAAGTATTAAAAATAAAAAAAAATTAAAACAGGACTTTAATGGCATAATGGAAGATTTTATATATTTAGAGAAATCCAAAAAAAGGACTGAGAAATTAAATATTCTGTATTATGGGCTGCTTTCGATTTCTCCTACATCTTCGATAAGTAAAAGAATTTTTTCTAAGTAAAGATTTATCAAAACTAAAGTAAAGAATCCCTTAAATCCTGAACATTTTATATTATAAGATCTCCTTAACTTTTGAAACAATTTTTAAAATGATCTAACAGTTGATTTTTAAATAAATACATTAACAGTCCAATTATGAATATTGAATTTCCTATGTAAATTCAATTGTAAAAATGGGAAAAGGGAAAAAACTACTGAGGAATTTGTATTCACTATTGGTCTGAATACGTATGTATTAATTAAAATATATGTATTACAAATTTATGAATTATTTTTTTGTTTGCTCGTTTTAGTTAAAAAATTGTTATGTTTTTGTTTTTTTACTAATAAACTGAAATTAATAAATAATTTTTAATTTTTATTTATTGAAATTACTTAATTTTTAAAAAAAGATTTATTAATCGGTTAACCGATCAAAAACAAAATAAACCGATTATTAACCGATTAAACCAAAACCTCGATTAATTAATCGAGCGATTAACCGATTAAAGCCAAAGCCCGATTAAATGATTACCCTAGTATGTATGTTGTGTGCAGTAATTTGAAAGTTCAAGTGTTTTTGATTTTCAAGTTGATTTGTGCAGGTCCATAATACAAACTTCAATAAGAAAACATACAAGGCGAATTAAACTGCAGGTGGTGTCGGAACTACAACAATCCAAACTAACGGAAACAACATAGGGTTTTTTGCATTGCATTGTTAGTGCTTATAGCTCGAAATGTCAAACATTCTTAGCAAAACACTAACAAATCAAAACAAATAAGCTCGAACTGTCAAAATCAGATGCCGTTTCGATACCACCTGTAGGTAATTCGCTTTGGAAAACAGTTATTTTATTTTTAAACATAAGTTAAATTTATATTTGTTACAATTTTATAACTATGTAAGAATTGTACATATTCTTTACATGTGTGTATTTGAATATACATTCGTAACATTAGTAATTATGGATGTGCGATTAATCAAAATGCCATTAGAATCTGATGTAAGGTGGGGCCATATTCCACACAATGATAATTATATATTATTAATTATGTGAAAAAATGATTCCAATTATTCAATTTTCTCATTAATTGATTAATCGTGTTATTGATTAATCAAAATAAAAATTACTCGGCTTATCAAGAATTGCATTATCAAATTTTTGATTAATCAAATAATTTTTTAAAAAAAGATTTTTTAATCGATTAATGGCACATCCCTATTAGTAACATAATAAATTCTAGCTTAAAACTTTTGAATTGAGCACGAATTGCTACATTTTATTTCTTTGCAATTTGAAAACCATAGCCTTATTTATAATTTTAAATTATTTTTTATATATATTTATGTATATAAAACAAAAACATTATATACAACTTTTTATTTATTGTTCATAATGTTTTTGTAAATATGTATGTACATACATACATATAAAAAAAAATTTAAAAAAAATAAGTAAAGGTAAAAGGTAAACGAATTTTGCTTTAAGTAAAAACTGAAGTTAAAAAAACCATTTCAGTTCAGTTATAATTAAATATCAAACTGTCAAAAACAAATTGTTAACTGGAAATTAAAGTAATAGTTAGTGTTAACTGAACATTTTGAAATTGGCCGTAAAAGTATTAGCGCAATTTAAACTGAATTTTTTTATACATTTTTGGTTTACAACATCAAAATTTATAAAAAAAAAAACGTATGTATTTATGTATATTTTTTTCAAAATAAACAAATTGAAATTCAATTTAAATTGACTTATTGTAAAAACATCCATTTTGTTGTACTTGAAAGTTAAAATGATTTCCTAATACTTTAACCTTGACCGTTACATGCTTCGAGTTTAGGGATAGAGAATACAAACGCTAAGCAACCAAAACGTAAAAGAGACCCATGTTGTAATATGGCGGTTCCCTCCCAGGCTCCATTTATCATAGGCGAATCATCATAAGGAGAACATTTGCAATGAGGTTTTGGTGGTGGAGCCATTCTGCAATAGTTTTTAATTACATTTTTTTTTTTTTTTTTTTTTTTGTATAAATTTTATTTTTTTTACAAACCTTGTACTATTATTAATTACAAAATAATGACGCTGTATACCCCGCCTTTTATCTAGTATTGCCTGCACTTTCTTTTGCAATTCAATATCTTCGTTTTTCAATTTCTTAGCTGGCGTTGGCTCTCGTTCTGTAAAATCACACGAATACAACTGACCATTTACTTCAGTGCCATGTTCCGAATAATTAATTAATTCATAGGTTTTTGTAAAATCATCATAGAAAATTGTAGCATGTTTCGAAGAAATTCGGCGACAATAGCCAATTAATGATAAGTTGACGTCAACGCCCGCATTGGAATCACCATAGCCAATATTTAAGCTGCGATAACGCATAAAGAATGAATTGTGTAGTTCAACGTTACTAAACCACCGATTATCTTCCAAAATATCTCCTAGTGGTGTAAGCACAGCTCTAGCACGTATCTTGCGTCTCAGCAATTTCAGTTCTAAGCGAGTTGCAATTTCATAGGCTTTATCCTGATCGGTGCGACAGTGTGGCATATATTTTTGCTCTTCTTCATCGGCAGCTACAATAGCAGCCGCTGTTGCCAAGGCTGGATGTAGTTGGGGTAAATCGTTATCGTTAACCAAACTAGGTTCAGCCAAAATTGAGGATGTTTCACCAGTAAACATTATACAGAGACGTTTTACATCGGTAGGCGATAAAATTTGTGATGGTATTATGGACTGATTTCCTTGTTGTTCCGCCTGTTGTTCAGGTTGTTCGGCTAATTTTCTGATACGCTTAGTAGCCGTACGATTTTGATATTGCACAACAATTTCTGGATGGTCCTGTATCAATTGCTGCAAGCGTTGATAGGCTAATTTCTTAATAAGATCAACATCTAAATACTGCAATTCGGCATCAATTTGTGGATCGTATTTTACTTCATCATCCGATTCATCAGCACTCTGATCATTTTGAGTTGTAATTTTATTATTAGAGATTAGTACGGATTTTTCGTCTTTATCCTCTTTTGTGGAAAATTCTTCCTCCGTTTTCACCTGAATTTCTGGACCTGCTAAGCTGTTTTGCTTTGTACGCTTAATTCTTGGTGCAGGTTTTTGCGTTACAGGCTTTTCTTTGCATTTTAAATCTTCTACCTCTTTTGCTACTTGTTCTTTGGAAGCTTTATCAACATTTTCTTCAATTTGATCAGTTTCTTCCTCTTCGTTTTCACTGCTACTTAATTCCTCAACATGCCCCAATTCTTTTTGTATTTCTCTCAATTTTGCTTTTGCTGTTTTTAACGCTTCCAAGTCTTTAACTAAAGATTCAGCTACACTTTCTTTAGATATTATTTCTGGGGCACTCGATAAACATTTCCGACGTTTAACAATATCGTAACGTAAAGTTTCTCTTAGGGAGGGCAAAAGAGGTGGTGGATTTTCATAGTGATATTTAACCATTGGAGGTATTTCAATAGTTTCTCTTGTCTTAACTGGTACCTTAATACGAAAAGGTGGATTTTTCATGTGTATCCGACGAAAAAAGTCCATTTTCACGGCTTCATGGTCAAAGGGCTGGGCAAATTTATCCCACAAACGTACTCTTTCGGTAGCTGAGATGCTTGTCAACAGGTTTTCATCCTAAAATTAAATTTTGCATCGAAAAAATATCCGGGTTTTTAATACTTAAATCAACTTACTATGAAATTTTCTACATGATTTGGACACATCCACAAACCAGTTGGTAAGGCTGTCATAGGAGGATTCAAACAGTCCTGATGGAAATAAAGTGGGCAATAATCACAAGCCACTAAAGGAGCTTTTTTACAAGAACGGTGGCAATAGAAACAAGTTTTTGCTGGCAATGGAACCAAACCTTGGGTATCCAATTCATAGGGCTTAGAATTGCGGCGATAATTTGGTTTTTTATGACTTCCATTGACATTCGTTCGTATTGGCTCAACTTAAAAGAAAATTTTGAATACATATCAGTTTATCTCTACCTTAATAAGTATACTTACTTTTATCATTGCCTGGAAATTGTGTATGTATTTCCAATTCTCTAGGCAGCTCAAATTGTTTTGGATTTAAAATACTTGCCGCTTTTATCAACTCATCCAAAGGTGTTGGTTTCTTATTAGGATCTAAAGCACGCTGTATTCCCACTGGCAATTTAGAAAGATATTTTTCTGTACTGCTTAATTCACTACAGATCGATGCTCTGCTGCTGCTACGCTTGCGCAAATGACGAATTTTTAAAGGTATTGACTCTAAATCACCACCCGCGGAAGGTGTATTAGGTCGTGAGCTGACCACGGCCGATGCTGAGGAAGTACGTTCAACTGAACTGGATTTTGAGGAAGACGGTGCCGTTTTCAAGGTCATTCGACAATTGTGACACAGCCATTGGCCACTTGGTATATCTTCTTCAGTCAGAGGAGGATCACTTAAACAATTATAAGGTTATGTATGTACGTCAGCTTAAAAAATTCTAGTAAGAATTTAAATTAATGCTTAAACTTCTACTTACTGACATTGCAAATGAAAACTTGAGGGACAACGATCACAACAAAGTAAATCGCCACCTTCTTCACAGGCATCACACAAATCATGGTTATGACCACGACCAGGTCGTTTATAATATGGATGCTTTACCACGGCAGGACGTATACCTAACTTTTCCTCTTCATTAGGCGGAGGTTTTATAAGATTTTGTATTTGCTATAAAAAAATGTATTAATGTGTATACAAAACAATGTTTTATTATAACAAATCTCCTTTATAGAAGTAGAAGCTGTATTACAAAATATTTCCCACTTTATGTATAGTATACAGCAATAAATATTCTAATTGGACAGGCTTTCTCTTACGAGTTGTTTTTGTGTTTTAAAACTAACCTCCATAATTGGCAAATCTTCCATCGGAGTTGAATCAGTTTTAGACATATTGAAACTACTTAAAACTATCAATTGTCTAAGAATTCTTTGGATTCAAATTAAAATAAATATTATGGAGGACCTCTCCGCTTTCGTTGGTAAATTAAATGTTTGACATTCATCTACTACTAAAATTGTCTAAATTTTAACAAAAAGTACCAACACATGAGCGGTTGTATTTTTTGGTCTAAAGGCACGTACTGAACATACTTTTTCCAACACATCCCAGATCAGGAATGGATATCATTGTGCAATAGTTCTATTTTTTCGCACTTTGTTGGTTTCGCCTTTAAGTTTGCATGTTTGGCGTTGTGCTGCTAATGCGGGGTTGATTCCGGTTGAAAATTTAAAAACGGAAAAATCAATTATATGAAAAAGTAAATATGTATGTACAAGGCGAATTGACTAGAAGGTGGGGTCAAGTCAACATGTGGTGTTTTTTTTCTGTGGTCGACTTGTCAAAGTTTGTATACAAACTAGTTTTTTATGTAAACAAACCTCTTTTTTTTACTAGCAATATTTTTGACAACCCGACCACAGCAGCATTGTAGTTGTAGAGTTGACCTCACCTTCTAGTCAATTCGCCTTGATGTATGAAAAATGTAAAAACTTTGTCGTTTGTATATCAAGTTATATATATTTAAGAAATGAGTGTTGAGAAGAAGTAACTTTAATTGTACACTTAGCATTTTTTTCGAAATTCTTAGTGTTAATTCAGAAAAAATGTGCTAAATCTAACACTAAAAGTGCTATGCTGGCAAGCTTGGAGTACACTTGTTTGTGTACCCCTTTTAAATTCTCTCTCCCACTTGCATATAACCCTAGGTCTACTCCAAAGATAGGCAAACACATACATGTGTATTTCATAATAATGAAAATTGGACCACCTGATCCATTTTGATAAAATGGACTACTCCATGGACTGGTCCGATGTAATGCAAGCATGGACCATGTCATTGTTAAAAAGTGTTTGCAGTGAGACGACATGTCTTTGTATTTTAACGACATGCTTTCGTTTTTAAACGACTTCAAAACTAATTTTAACAAAAATCAAAGCGTGCCGCTGAACGGGATGAAATAAATAAATTGTTATCCAATTTTTATTTAATTATGGTCAATATCTTATTTATTTAAATTTAAAATTATCAAAAACTTCAATAAAATACAATAATCACAGCACAAAACGTGGACTTTTTGTAAACATAAACAAAACTTTGACATAAACCTAGACAAAGAATGCAAGAGCAAAAGATCGTCATCTGGCGTAGTGCTGCCACCTGTTTATTTCACCATGGTATAAATATACTTTGGCTGCTACAGAATAAGAAAAGCTATTTTCCATCTCTGCCGTAGATATTATTTTGGTTTTTTTGTTACTGTATTACGACGCATCATCAGCCAATTGATAAATTATTAATTATTTAAAAAAAGTAGAAAAAGTATTTAGCTTATACAAAAAGGTAAAAAATGCTTTCGTTTTTCCTAAAAAAGAAAACCAGCCCGGATATACCACAAGAAGAAATTCAAGGTCCGTCTGACGCAGCAGCACCCAACAATGGCGCAGATGATTTTATATTTGTTGAGAAAAAATCAAACAATGGTCCACCACCGTCTCATCATCCAGCCTCTTATATGTATCCACCAATGCCTCCATGTCCCACGATGCCATATCCACCAGCAGGATCTAAGTCAACTACTACGGTAAATTTGAATCAGACTGCGGTTCCCTATGTTCAGGATGTACCATTTGTATTAGCACCACAGTTACGCTTTAAAAATACTTCGGATCTCACACAGACTCAAGTTGATGGCATTTTGGCGCTGTTGACTCGACAAATGTCCGTAGATGAAACGGAGGATTACAATTTTGCTTTAGAAAAATCAATACAAAATGAATGCTATTAGCATTAAGGTAAAATTTAACTATGTATGTATATGTAATAATAATTAATTCCTAATTTAAGAAAGGCCATGCACCGCTTATGTTATTGTAAGAAACTATGTAATAAATGAAAAAACCTCAAAATATGTAATATTTACACAAATATATATTAGGTATAATACATTTATGCGATTCTGGTTAACACACCCTTTTATAAACTGAGTTCGAATCAACGGTGTTGTTTAAACTACGTGAGCTTTAGTACATTGATGGTGAAATTAAAGATTTATTAAAAAATTGAAGAAGATGTACATATTAAGAAAAACAATCGTGAATCTCATGTGAAAAAATGTTCACGCTATCAGTTCCAATGAATTCATTAGTTAGTGATCTGCGTAATTTTTTTAATTTTAGCTGCTTTTTTATCTTCGGTGGCACTAATTATAATTTATTAAAAAATTTTCCTGAAGTGTAACAAAAATGTTAATACATTACAAGTATTTCAATAATGCTTTCTATCAAACGAACTTACAAAATCTATAATACCTACAGGCATGTTCTGCAAATCACAAGAAAGATTTTCTGGAAAAAAATTTTTTTTTCATAATTGTGATTTTAAACTCGTCGGTTAAGTGGTCGCTGATCAAAGATTTCTTGCTTATAGTTTTCCACCATTTTAAACCAAGTTTAAACTTTTGAGGTTTCCAAAACACCCTTAAACCACAATTGTGATTTTAAAAACATGCGATTTGAAATTTTGTCATTTTCAGAACATGCTGGATTTACAAAACATTTAAAACTTTGAGTTAAAAAATAGCTAAACCTGACAGTCAATGAGAACATTGAAGGTGAAATAAAATGAGAGGTATTAAATGCAGCTTCCAATTTACAATAAAATATATTAAGAGACACGGCGCAGATTGCCTACGCAAAAATATTTGAGTCAGATGCGATCCAATTGCATACATTAGAGTAAAATATGAACCTGCTGTTAAAATTAACCATTTTGAGCATTTGCAAATATTGCTGACCTTTTATTGTAATTTTTTGTATTGAATAGGTCAAGGTATATTTATAGCAGGTAGCCGCGAGATTACAACAATTGTACAATAAAACAACAGGGCTTTTTATTGTTGTTTTGTGATACGAACTGTCAAACAGCAAAGGGGTTGAAAAGAGACAAAAGATACAGCAAAAAATTTGTTTACTATACAACATTTGACAGTTTGTATCACAAAACAAGCAAATAAAAAATAACCAGCTGGCATTCCGAGACTACCTGCTATAAATATACCTTGGAATAGGTACATACTAGGGATGCCAAACGGGAAATCAAGGGATTTATCAATCCGGAAAAATCCCGTGATTTATTTTTATGAATCCCGGGATTTTTAATATACAGTGAAACTTCGATTTAACGAGGGGATCGACAAATACGTCGTTATAGCTATTGATTCGTTATACATATGCACTGTGAAACCTTGGTATAACGAAATTTAAAGAAATACGAAAAAAGTTCGTTATAACTAAAGTTTTATTTTTTCCAAATTCTTTTTTACACGAAAATACTATGTACATACATAATAAAAATTCAATATTAAAGAGTTAAATAAAAAATTATGTTTTTACAAAGAAAATGTATTCAGAAGGAAAAGTACAAGAAATATATTAATAAATGTATATGTGACACGAAAAATAGAAAGGATCTAAGGGTTTTCTATGTTTGGTGTACCATCACTGGGCGTGTTGGTATTGGTCTCATTTGAAAGCGACACATCTCAACCTTGTTGGTCAACCTTGAAAACGCGCGTAGGTCGTCCCTACCTCTTGTTTTGTGTAGTTGGTTTTTACTGTTCCCTTTACCTTACTGGTCCCTTTCTCTATGCGCTGTCACATATATAAAACACATTACATCGGAACCGGAAGTTGCAGATGCGTTACTCAAAGTTAAATCGAATTCTGTTGGTGTTGATAATATTGGAATACGTCTGATTAAGGTGGTCTATCTTGTGATATCAAATTTAATTCTTTTTAATGCTTTCTTAATAACATCTAGTTTTCCTTCTTGTTGGAAAACTGCTAAAGTGATCCCTTTACCGAAATCTAAAGTAATTAATGAACCAGGTGATTTAAGGCCTATCTCTATACTTCCAACATTAGTTTTAGAACATATTATGAGAGATCAAATGCTTAATTCGATATCATCTCGTTTGTACAAGGGACAGTATGCATTTCGTAGCGGTTATATTTCTACTTCGATGCTTCTATCTCTTACAGATAGAATTCGTAAACACTTGAATGAGAATAAACTTACCACCCTAATTTCGCTTGATCTTTCTAATGCTTTTGGCTCTGTTTCTTATCATACTTTAATAATGAAACTTAGAAATGAATTTAATTTTTCAAAATCCGCCTGTAAACTTATATTCTCATATCTTGTTGGGAGGTCGCGATTTGTCTGAAATTTATTGTTGATGGGATAAACTATTCCAATGCGCATTTCACTGGTTGCTTAGGAAACTTCATCCAAAGATTTTAGAAAAACTAAAGATATTAAACCAAATAAAACTGTTAAGCGTTTAAGAATTAAATGCAACAGTTCTACTTGTAATAATATCAAAGTTTAAACAAAAACATCAACAATAAACAGTGAGTTTATCTTTTCTTACATTCCCCACTACAATCTTTAAAATATCACTAACAACAACATATTTTATCTGTGATAATAAATCGCCACATACATACACGTATAATGTGAAAATTTTTATAGACTTAACACATATTAGTGTTTTAAGGAATTCTACTTATGGATTTTTATATATAAAAAACACTTTTCTAGAAGATTTTTATTACCTTCTTTAGCTATTTGAACATACCTTCAAAAACCTATCATACATATGATTGCCTGAAATTTCATTCATAAAAATACGAGAATTAAAATAATACTATTTCTAAGTATTGAATTTAACGAATTTCAAAACAAATTCAAATGTCATCAAAAATAGCAAGTTGGCGATTTTTACTATTTTATAAATCGCCTTGTCGCCAGATCAAATATTAGGTCGCCAAACATGTATGAAAATCGCCACGTTTGGCGAGAAATCGCTACACCTGACAGCCCTGGCTATAACAGCAAATTATGGCAAATATTGAAAAATATTCTGGCATCATTATTTTATTATCAACTGCAGCCAACTTTACTTTAATGCCTAAAATTCAAATTAAGCGCACTTTGTTTTTCATTTATATAAAAAATAATATTTTTTCTTAAGTTTTTTATATTAAAAAAAATGGATTTTGATGATGCTAAGGAGAATATACAGCCATTGGCACAGGGACGCAATGCAAGTATATTACATGCATCCCTAAATGTAGAATCGCCTCAGGAGTTGCTGGTTCAGCGAAAAGTATTTGAAAAAGAAATTCACGACTACAGTGGTGACGATCCACTATCGGTTTGGTATAACTATATAGAATGGATTGAACAAAGCTTTCCATCTGGTGGAAAAGAATCGGGATTACAAGAAGTGTTATCGAAATGTTTGGCTAAATTTGAAAGTGACGAAATATATAAGCAAGATAGGCGAATGATTAAACTTTATATAAAATTTGTAAGTAAAAATACATATCGTTATATGATTTCAAAAAAGCCCTACGTTACATTGAACAAAGTTACCTTTATCAAATTTTGATTTAATCTAGTTTAAAGCAGTTCTAAATAAAGGAATGAAGTAAATAGGGGTCTTAAGTCCAGTTTACTAACGCAGCTCCAAATAAAAAAAAAGTACATAGGGTTATAGGAAATTGATAAATAATAAGAAAAAATAAAATGACAAAATTCTCGGAAACGCATAGTTTCAGAGTTATGGACCTTTGGAGTTTTCATATAAATTTGCGATTTCCGACTACATTTTTGAACGTATAGCCAATATTGGTATTATTGAAAAGCTTTTGAATAAATTTTTCTAGATATAAACATTTTATTTAAAAATTATTAATCCATTAAGGATTAAGGAGCAGGCTATGCGGAGAAGCTTTATTTAGCGAAGCCAGTGTTTGTTATACCATAGAGGAGAAAATCCTTGTGCCCTGCCGAAGGCCGGCTATGCAAAGAGCCTTTAGTTAGCGAAGCCGGTATTTGTCATACCATAGAGGAGAGAATCCTTGCGCCCGGCAGAAGGCCGGCTATTCAGAAAAGCTTAAGTTAGCGAAGCCGGTGTTTGTTATACCATAGAGGATAAAATTCTTGCGACCGGCTATGCAGAGAAGCTTTATTTAGAGAAGCTGTGGTTTATTTGATTACATTTTTAATACGTAGTGCACCGTAACATTCTGATAAACATTTTGTAGAAACTGTATTAGGAGCTAAAAAGTTTTAAATAAATTTTGCATTTCCAGAAATATCTGTTCAAATGCTTTCAAATAATACCAATATTGGCCATATACATACGTTCAAAAATGTAGAGGGAAATCGCAAGTTTATATGAAAACTTGAGAGGTCCATAACTCGGAAACTATGCGTTTCCGAAAATTTTGCCATATTATTTTTTCTTATTTTTCGATTTTCTATTACCCTATGTATTTTTTTTTTTTTATTTGGAGCTGCGTTGGTAAACTGGACTTGTTCCAAATAGGGTGATAGAAGGTTTAAAAATAACAAGTTAGAGCCAGTTTTTGACATAAAGATCAGCGATTAAATTAGAACTAATCTTTGAAATTCGTTTTTGGGTAGTCGATTATTTAATTTTGTTTCCAAGTTTAAACGCCCAAAGTTGGCGCTTTAAACTTGCGACAGAACTTTCAAAAGTACGAACAGCTTATAAAAGGAAATATTTTTTATTTTTTCAAGCTTCAATAATTAAAAGTAATTATAAAATAAAGGTCAAATAAGAATAAATATATATTTATAAACATATACCTAATATTATATAACACAATACAAAATTCTCGCCTTTCCTTCTTCTTTTTCACGTTAAGAACAGTAATAGCTTGAGTAAAATATCATGATTCGTAACAGTTTAAGCCGAACTTAAACAATGTTCAGGAGGGGAATTTATAGTGTAGCTATGGTAAGTTATGAACTATCATCCCAAAATTCTGCAGAGTGATTTCTGGTATTAAAAAAACATAAATTTCAATACAGAGGAACAATTACTTTTAGCGTTTGCATTGAATTTCAGAATTTCAGAAAATGGGATCTAAATTATGGGCCGTATATCACAAAATTGCATAAGACTTTTTGTTGGCAATGTGAAGCTAATAATAAAAAAAAATTTGTACAGACTGTTGTTGTCGGTGAAGGGGGCCTATCTATATCCGCTACGGTTTTAGGCGTATTTAATTATTTTAACTGAGTGGTCTTTATGTGGAGCCTAGGGTAAATAATGGACCGATCTTCACGAAATTTCACAGTGTAATTTTCAGACCTACAAAACTGTGACATTCCAATTGCTATTATGATAGCATTGTTAATTAAGGCGTACTTAACTCTTTTCCGGAAGTAGGTTTTATATAAGGCCTAGGGTAAATTATGGACCGATCTCCACGAAATTTCACAGTTTCATTTCAAGTTCTATAAAACTGGCGTACCAAATTTTGTTATGCTAGCATTATTTTTTACGGTTTTAGGCGTACTAAACTGTTTTCCGGAAGTAGGGTTTATATGGGGCCTAGGGTAAATTATGGACCGATCTTCACGAAACTTTACAGTGTAATTTCTAGTCCTATTTAGCTGTGACGTTCCAAAATGATATGATAGCGTTGTTACTTAGGGTTTTAGGCGTACTATACTATTTTCCGGGAGTAGACTGATATGGAGCCTAGTGTAAATTATGGACGGATCTTTACGAAATTTTACAGCGTGATTTCAAGTCGCATAAAACGAATTTTTGCAAACTCTTATATCATTCTGTGCATTTTTACACCATTTATGTTAGTTTTTGTAACAAAATTATAAATTAAGAACAATTTTGATTTTTAGTTGAACTGTTAATTTTTAATTTTTTGATATTCTTTAATTAGGCTTGAGTTCATCAAATTTAATTTTCATTAAATTATTTTCACTGAGGGAAGGAATTTTACAACTTGGAATTTTTATTAAAATTTACACAAGTAAATTTCACGAACTCAAAGATCTTCCGACGATAGAAAGTGGTGTTTCTTGAAACATATAAAGATCAACCCGGGTTCAAATCCCATCTCAGCCACGAAAAATTATCAATAAATTTTAATAAAAATTCCAAGTTGTAAAATTCCTTCCCTCAGTGAAAATAATTTAATGAATATTAAATTTAATAAACTCAAGCCTAATTAAAGAATATCAAAAAATTATAATTTTTTTTTAGGTGGTGGTTCCAAATTTGGATTCATAGCTCTGATCATACTGAACCAATTTTGCTGTTTTCAATCCCAAACTGCTTAGGATAACTACAAGCAATTTGCCAACAAATTTATTTATTTTGAGTTTTTCGAAAGTGAGCGTGTTTTCAACACGGAATGACAAATTTAGTATAACCACTTCACAACTAATTGTGGTAAAGGGTATAAAAGGAAAATAAAGTTAAATGCTGTTTTCTTTTTGTGACATTTTATTTAAAAAAATACAATTTCGTGTCTGTTTCTTTAAAATTTTACTCCCGAAAAGGGTGAGTATTTTAGAATAAAGCAAGCAACCCTCTACGGGAGCAAAATTTTTAAGAAACATACACCAAATTGCATTTTTTTTAAATAAAATGTCAAGTGTAGCAATTGAATAGTTTTATATGTATATACTTATATGCGATTTCCCACTACATTTCTGAACTTATATGGCCAATATTAGTGTCATTTTAAAACTTTTGCTTAGATCTTTCTGGATATATGTTCAAAATGTATATTCAAATTATTAACCTATTAAGGGCCATTATTATAACGAAGTTAGCTAATATCCGGCTGTTAACAGATGATTTTTAAAAGATAACACATTACTGACTGTCAACTAGCGAATGGGAAATAAATTCCAAAATCGAATCGAACCTCAAAGTCGGTTTTAAAATCGATTTCAAAATTGTTTAAGATTAATTTGCAAACTTTATACCTTATATCACAAAGGGATATATATATATATATATATATATATATATATATATATATATTTATATATATATACATATATATATATGTATATAGGATACACAAGCATTTTTTTTTTTTTTTGCAAACTACTAGAGAAATTGAAGATTTTTACAGTGTGTAGATGGCCTTTAGATGAACGAGTGCATGTACATTTCACATATTTAAATTGTGTTCTTTCTTCTGTAGTCAATCAGGCATGTCACATAAATTAATTCCCATCGAAAGTGGAAGTGATTTCGTATCTGGCTTCACATTAAACGAAATCACTGTTTTAATCGGAATTGATTTCTTTGACAAGCCTGAATGTATGGATAGTATTTCAAAGGATTATGACAGTAGTTCCTGATCGGTGGCGACTGTTTCTTTGCTAAGTAACTATTAAATAACATACTTCTTGTTTTTTCACTCTGCTTATAACTAGATTTAAATATCGCTCACAGAGCCCTTATATTAAAGTTGGAAGTCTGGAGAGTTTTACTTTTTATATAGTTTTCTTTTACAAACCTGATTCTTGTTTTTTGCCTTCACTGATAAGCTTTTTGGATATTAGTTTAATTAACTGTAATTTTAAAGGATTGCATCGTATACCCATAACCGAAATTGTAATTTTATAAAGAATTCGTTCTTCCCTTTATTCATTAGGAGTGTTTCTGTTTTGTTAAGGGATTACTATAGGCATACTAGTATTAATATTACACAATTTGCAAACCTTAAATACCTCATGAATAATTATTCTTTAAATTTTGTTTTTATTCTTGAATTTTTTTTGTAGAATGATATAACTTAGTTTATAATATTTTTAATTATAATAATTATAATATTTTATATGTTATAATATTTTCAATACAAAATGTACGAAATATTCCAGTAATGCACTTTGGCCTTGAAGGCTTTTTGTATTACAAGCAATAAATAAATAAATATCATGGGGTACTAATAAGTAAATACGTGAAACTACAACTTGAAAAAGCATTCCTACAGACGTATGTACGCTTAAAAAAAATATTTTCTATTGTGCATGCCTATAATTTATCGATTTAAATAAGATTAAAATTAAAAATTGCCAAAATTATCAAAATTTTGATAAAACTAAAAAATCGATTATAAAAGCCCAATAATCGATTTCAGTATAAATTCCTAAATGCGATTGCAAAAAATCAATTTTTCCCACAAAATCTATTTACGATTTATTTATTAATTTCTTCGATTACATAACCGAGCTCTTACCATGCCTTTACACATGCAATTAGTGGCATGCCACTACTCTATACATATTATCAAAGAAACTTTGTTCGAAATAGTCGAATCTCATGCCATTGGCTTTTGTGTTTACATATGCCACTGCGCGTTCATTTTCAAAATTTCGATGAAGCGTCCACTCGAGCAAATTTGTTTACTTCTCAAATTAAAAAAAAAAGTACCAGAAAACAAAATAGAGTTACCGAGTTAATAATATTGGGACATTTTTGGGGAAATTTGTTCATTTATTTATATAAGCATTATTTAAACAATATTAATGCTCTATAATTAACAAACTTGCTTTTATTAATGAGCGTTTCAAAAAATTTATCATAATAATATGGGTAATCACGACTGTCAATCGTGAGCATACCACTTTTATTTTTGTGCAAATATGCTATTTTTCTAAAAATGTATTCTGGCAACACTAAAAACTTCTGGCAGCACTGTAAAAAATCTGCATTTGTTTACAATTATACACAAGCAAATTAAAATAAATGTTTTCTTTTTAATTAATTTAAATTTAATTCTCTATTTTATTTAACAATCTGCGAAAATGTTCAATTTATAAGTTTTTTTAAAATCAATATGTCACTTAATATGTCAAATGTTATTGTTAACATTTGTTTGCAACTGAGCAAATATGCACTACTAACTTTGCTCATGGTTTTTTTTAGTGCAAACGAAGTAAAAAAGAGCAAATTGCAAATACGTACATTTTGTTGTTGTGTTGTGCAAATGTGTGTTTTTTTGCACGCATTTGCATCGTTTGCACACTTTGCACTACCCATCGTGATTTTCCTTTATACTTTTAACAAGTTAAAACATAATTTACAACTTTACAACAATCCAGTAAATTTGCATTAAATTTTTAACAGGGTAACATTGCTTATCGTTTTGACATTTAGTGGCATGCAAGTGCCAAATTTCCACTCGCATGCAATTTTTGCTGCCACTGGAGCTGCCATTGCGAAAAATGTGAGTGTATTAGTAAAAAAGTGTGAGTGTATTGAGTTTTTCGAACTGGCAGTGGCATGTGTAAATGCTAGGTTAGGGCCTTTTAATAAAAACTACTAATTAAAAAACAAACTTTAGTTAAAATCAATCACATCAAGTTATTTTATTAACTTGTTTTTTTACACAAGTAAATTTCACGACAACTTTTTATATTATATAAATGGTGTAAAAGTTTAAAGCGAAAGTTAATTTTTTTTCTTATTAGCACATGAAAATAAAAATTTGTTTGCTTTTAATTATTTAAAACTCGCATTCGTATTCGCAGTCCTTTCATTTGATACCCATATTGTAGCCAAGCATTAAAAACTAAGTCCGTCATTGGATTTTTACGACATATTGTCAGCAAGCCCTTTGATTTGATACCCATATTGTAGGAATGCTTTAAAAATAATTGGTCCGCCATCTTGTGTGTTCCACCCTGTTGAATTTAGAGTAACTTTACGCAGCTCACTCTTAAGAGTGAAGTGACTTTATTTTCGAGTTATCCTTATCAAGCTTTTTCATTTGATACCCATAGGCCCGTTTTCACAACTTACCAATAGCTAAAAGTAGACTTTAACCGGCCTTATAAAAAGTGTTCTATTATTAAAACTTTACTGTAACCTTAAGTGAACGATTAAGTTAAATAAGGTTTATTCTACCTGGTAGGTATAAGTAAAGTTGTAATAATGGAACACTATTTATACGGCCAATAAAATCTAACCTTTAGCTATCGGTAAGTTGTGAAAACGGGCCATAGTGTGTTACCATGTTGGATTGAGAATGACGTCACAAAGTTAACCAAATTTCAAATTTCAGTTCAATCGGTTGAAGATACCTGCTTAAAAATTGAGTTGCAAGATTTCAATTTCAATTTATTGCAGGTAATATAAAAGCCTCATAAGGCCAATAAACTATATTACAAAGAAATATACCTGAGTTAATACTAAAAATATTTAAATTATTTAAATTTAGAATTTGACTTAAATCCCTAGGTCCCAAACCAAAATAAATATCAATATATATATATGTACACATATACATGCACATTTATATATATATATATATATATTAAAAGTAGAATTAAATAGAAAATATCAAAAGACAATTGATCCCATAAATATATAAGCAACATCACGTTTAAATTAAGTATGAAGAATTGTTCACTATAAGTTCGTAAGAACAGCCAAAATTTTCACACGAAAGGCATTATTTGAGTGTGAAAACACACGAAGCTCAATGGGTAATGTGTTCAAACGACGTGCAATTCTTACAATAAAAGACCTTTCAAATAAAGCATTGTTAATTCTAGGCAATATAATTTGAGGGTTCCTTGTTGAATGGGAAAAAAGAAATTTGGAATAAAGTTGCGTGGGAAACCCGCTTTTTATAATTTTATAGAAAAACACCAAGTTACGTAAAGTTATTAAATTACCGAAAGAACAGCCCATGAAGCGTTTAACATATTCAGATATGTGATCATTCCTACGAACACCATAAACGCACCGTACAACCGTGTTAGCGATACGACCTAACTTAGAGGTTATATAATTCATTGAACCAGAAAAAACTTCAAGACCATATAAGATCTGTGGCATTAAAACTGCATGAGCCAAACGCAATTTAATTCGTTGTGGCAAATAAATATTCGTAGACAGTGATGCCAACTTTTTGAGAGCAAAAAGCACTTTAAAATTTAAAAAAGCACTAAAAAGCACTATTTTCAACAAAAAAAAGCGTAAAAAAGCACTAAGCCATTTTTTAAATTTAATTAAACACAAAACAAGTTGCATTCGGCTATGCCGAATATTATATACCTCCAAAATTTAAAAAAAGGCGATGGCGTTGATGGGTGACCATTTTCATTTAAAATTAAATATACAGGTATGTGATGAAAATCAATCGATTTCAAAACGACCGTTTTTAAAAGTTGTGATGAATTTCGAACGATTTTAAAATCTATTTCTGAATCTGGCCTGTTGCAATTACCGAAAATTTGCAGTGACCGACCATTCTTTATAAAACAGCCCAAATTTTAATAAAAAAAATATGTTGTCAACGCTAAAAAGTAAACGTTTTGTAAAATTTCCAAATTGCTAGGAAGCCTAGCTCTAACCTCGTAAATAAAGTTCTTGGTAAAACGAATGCAACTTTCTTTTATCACTTTTTTTTATCATTTGAAACCTTAAAATCTTTATATGCCTTCCCAAAATTGTACCCCAAATAGCAAATCTCATCTTAATCATCCTGAATATAATCGAGGTTTTAAAAAATGGTACAAAAAAAAAAAAATAAATATTGTAAAAGGCACTTAAAAGCACTGTGAGAAATTGTGAAAAGCACTATAAATACCCGCTTTTCAAAAACGGGTGGTAACCAAAATTTCGGGTATTGCATAAGCAAAAAAGCACCAAAAAATACCCGAAAGGCACCAAAATGGCAACGCTGTTCGTAGAGTAAAGTTGCCGCACTAACCCTGAAACTTTCCAGCTAATGTTATCAATATGAGTCTCAAAGTTTAAACATTTATCTAAATAAATTCCTAGACACTTCAACCGATCCACGAAGTTCACGCATGTTTCACCAACATGTATGTTCAAATCAAGTAAATGCTGCTTATTAATACCAAAAGCAAGAGCTTTAGTCTTTGACGAATTTATAGATGGGCAATTTTCATTAGACCAATATAGAAAACGTTGAAGAATATCATTGATATTTAAACATAAATTATTAATTTCCGATTTCCCGCCATTAAACAAAAGTAATACGTCATCAGCGAACAAAAATGATTTACATATATGGTTATCAATATAATTAGATAAGCCATTAACGTATAACGTGAAGAGAATGGGTCCCAGAACTGAGACTTGGGGTACACCAGATGTAAGATTAGGGTTGCCAGACGGGCTTGATTTGGCTTGATTGTCAAGCTTTTTCAATATGTGTCAAGAATCAAGAAACAATTTAATTTGCCAAGCTAAATCGGAATTTTAAAAAAGTTTTCATTAAATTGTCCAGAAAAGTCAAGAAAAACTAACCACTATAGATCGTGCTATTTATATTTGAACTGCAGTTAAAATATATTGTCGAAAAAAACTGGGAATTTGTATCCCAAAGAATAGTAGAATAATGTATAGCAGAAAGACTATCAGAGTCTTATTTGTATTTCATTTGTAACATAATCCATTTATTTCATGTATCCATATAAGCCTTAGAAAGCAATTTGGATTTTGATATATATGTAATACGAAATATCTGAGTAAAATTAAGTTCTCCTATCTCACATGGAATGGGAAGTTATTTGTCTATAACAAGTTCATTCATAGCAAGATTTTGTTATTTTGACTACCAGTATTCTACCAAGTTTATTTTATGCGAAAGTTGAAAAATAAAATTCTGAAATTATAACCAGAAAATATAAAGATTTATGTGTAGAAATGAGTGTCCCGGTAGACTAATTGATAGTGAGCTAGTCTGTCCTTGCCGGGGTTGTGGGTTCGGTTCCCGCCAGCCAAAAAAAAAAAAAAGAGGCATTTATAATTTATTGCTGATAGCTATTTGTGGCCGAATTTCAATTCCGTACTATGTGCGATATAAATATCTTCTTTAGAAAGCCCATTTCAACATACACACGGCCAGACATACCAATGGACGGATATACGGACATCGTGAAATCAGCTCTGCTACGTATAATATCAGTATTGTAAAAATAACAAACTGAACAACAATATAAATTTGTTTGTTCAGTTAACAGAATTTTAAGCTGTCAAGAAAAATCAAGCTTTTTCTTTTTAATGTCAAGCTTTTTGTCAATTTCGATCTGGCAAGCCTATGTAAGATGTAGTTGATTAGAGTATACATTGTTAACATCTACAAACTGAACACGACCCGTCAAATACGAATAAATCAACTTACAAGCCGTGGCGGAAAAATTAAATATTTCCCTTAATTTCCTTATCAAAATTCGGAAGTTAACAGAATTAAATGCTTTAGTCAAGTCAAGTGATACTAAGGTCGCTACCCTATTATCATTCAAATGACATCTGATGTCATCAGTTAGGCTAAGTAAAAGAGATGTAGTACTATGACCACGGCGAAAAGCATATTGCGAAGAAACAATACTATTGCGAACAAATGACAATATCTGATCCTTCATAATATGTTCAACCGCTTTTGACAGAGCAGGAAGAATTGAAATAGGTCTCAAGTCTTCAAAATCACGAATATTTTTTGACTTAGGGATAGGTACCACACGAGCCGTCTTCCACGAAGACGGAAACGTTGACGGTTTCAATTAAGACAGTGTCTAAGTCCGTGAGAGATAAGCTAAGAGGTTTAAGGTCCGATCGGACAGATTCTTCCGATGGGCCAGAAATAAGTGAACGGGACACAGACGAACCCCTTAATGCCGCTATTTTACTCTGCGAATCTACTGAAAACTTTCTCCCCGATGGAGTTGAGCCCCTTCCCCTACATTTGGACAAAGACGAACTACTAACGGTCGATTGTGCCCTACCTCTTGCCGATAACTCAGTTGATTTTGGGTAGGAGACGTTAGGCGATAAATTTTTAGCTGTGCTTTGCCGCGTGGTGGGCTTGTGCATAATGCACTAGTCAACCAGAGAGTAGAAACGCGGATCTACTTAAGAACGAATTGTTTCAAAAATAATGTTTTAATTGTGCGGATCAAGGAAAATATCAGTGTTTGAATTATTGGAAAATAAAAGAAATGATCAAAGTGCTAAAAAATGTAAAATGGAAAAATTATTTGTGATCAAACGCTCAAATAACTGATATTTTTATCTTAAGTAATTTAAAATTCATTTTTCAATATTTCAAAAAAAATTATTTTCTGTAAAAATAAAATTTTTTTTATTTTCAATTTTCAGGGAAAAATATTTTCTAAAATTTTTCCTTATAAAAAATTTTCTTTCAATTTGAAAGAAAAATTGTATCTCGGATTTCACCCGAACAAACATATTTACAAACACACATTGCAAGTTAAATAAAAAATAAAAGCTTTTCAAAATAAACTAAATTAAAAAAAAAAACAAATAAGGTAAAATTTAAATCATGCGAGATTTCAAGATCAATTATTTACAAAATGACCGTAGTTTTTTTGATAAAATGGAATATTTGTATGAACTTTCGATACAGGGTCGTTTTTAAAATTTGCTCGAATTTAAATCCACGTTATTTCAATTTCTAGTACATGCCCGATAATCTCTTATTTAAACTTTGCATAACGTTTGCTAGATCAAACAGCATTTAACATATGTATTATTAATTACTTCTTAAATTTTTTTCAGTAATAAAGTTAAGTAGAACTTAGGGCTTTTTTAAAATTATATGGCGATATGAGTAGTCAAATTGCAAACACCGCTAAGTGAAAATAATACAAAATTGTGAGAAAATCGATTAAAAGAGTTTTGTGAAAGTGAACTACCAAATTAAGAGAGTTTTGACAATGGCTTATGAAGGCATTTTACGCAGCTTTGATTTTTTTAACTTGGCGATGTTGTTTTACAGTTAATGATTTGTGTAACGTTTTAGATCGATAGCCACAAGGATCCTGCAGAGTGTTATCAACAATTATTTAATGCTGGAATTGGAACAATGGTTGCTGATTTTTATATGGCCTGGGCATATTGGTATGATTTAGCTGGAAATACTCGTAAAGCAGATGAAATATTTTGTAGGGGAATAGCTTGTCGTGCACAACCATTAGAGGAATTGCAGGAAGCCCGTCAGCATTATGGATTTTCAGTAGCTCAACGTCTTATATATAAAGATGATGACCCAATTAGAGAGGAGACAAATCGTCAATTGCTTGAGAGACGTATGGCCTTAACTTCTCTGAGGGGTCATCGACGCAAGCAAGTAGTCGCTAGTATAAGAACTGGTGCGGCAGTAAAAAGTGTTACACCTGGCACAGTTAAGGTATGTATTTAAAATGTACTATGTTTAATTTATTACTAAATACATATATCTGTGGCTTGGTGCTAAAAAGGCCAAGGTAAATATTTTGTTGTTTTGATGTAATCGTTGCATTAGGTGTCTTTACTCTCCTTTTTTCACTGAAACAGCCAATTTTACTTAAGGTACATGGACACGACATTTTTTTAAATCTGACTTGTCATTGGTTCTATAAAGGTCAGAAGTAAAGTCATCTGACAAAATTTCAATTAGAGCGTGCTCTATTTTATTCTGACCAAAACTCGCTACTTGCACCTGAAGTAATTATGCACAAACCTCAAAAACGTTAAATAAGCTAAATGTGACTTTTTGCTGATTTTTTGAACAAGCATATAGCCCATTGTTTGTATATGTTTTTATTAGTATGACTCAGTTCAAACACATAAATTTGAACTGTACTAATTTTATTTTTGTGTAATTTTTACTTTCAAGCACTTGTAACTTGAACGTAATGATCAATAAGTAAAAAGATGGTTTTTACTACTGACCAATTTAATAAGTTTTATTCAATTATTTATACTAAAATTATGCTTACTACACAAAAATATATTAATTTAAAATTTATGGCTTTCTAGCAAATGGGAATCGAGAATGCTAAAACTTGCTGAGTTATCATAATTTTGATTAAAAATTTGTATAAAATTTTTGGCTTTTCAACCAATTGTTAAAAAGCATGCAATTAATGCAACTTAATCACCCTTATTGTGTTTGGCGTTTTTAAAATACGCCTACGACTGTTTGGTAATAGATCAAAGGAAATAAGTTCACGATCTCTTTAATCTATTACCAAACAGTCGTAGGCGTATTTTATATACGTCAAACACAATAAGGGTGAATATTCATGTGACAATTTTCGTTCACACAAGAGTAATATGAACCACTTAATATTAAGGTGGCTCCCAAAAAAAAATTACAATTAATATTAAGGTACTCAATAATTTCAAGATTGAACACCCATTTTGTAAAAGAAAAACTATTTTCTTTGAAAAATATAGTGACATCATCTTATTTCAAATTGCAAGGAAGGAGTTTTCGAACTATGCACGAAAAGAGTTTTGAAATTATTTTATTCGGATCTACTTCCCGGTCAAGGGTGTGAAACAGAATAGTTAATCAATAACAAAACAAACTCTATTTAAAATTGGATTCTGCATAAAATGATAAACTCATATTCCTTAATTTTAATTTTTTTCATCGTTCTCGGTTTCTTCTTCCGAAGCATCGCCGCACACAAGGACAAATTGGAAATTTAGTACGACGAAATTATTTACTTTTTAATAGAACTAGGTACTTCAAGGTTTTAAGGGTCGCTGATTACGAATCTGATGTCAGTTTTTAAAAATTTAAAATGGCGGACAATTTTTAAAAAATTGATCGAATTCGCTTAAAACGTATTACACAGAATTTTTTGGGGTTGCTGATAATGAATCTGATGTTACTGCCTGTTTGTAGAAGGCGAGTGCAAAAGTGACTCGTCAAACTTACATTTAAAACAAAATTTCAAAATCTACAACCAGGCAGTTACTAAACAACCTAAACAAAAGCGGCAAGCGTTTTTTTAAAAATGAAAATTTTATTTAAATACAATTTCAATAAAACAAACCGACATAGCGATCTGTCAAATAAGATTTATCAGCCGGGTGGTTTCTAATTCGCATTCTAATGGTTTGTTTCGTTATTTCGAAAATGAAGGATGTTTCACAACATATGATCTCGTAACTCAAAGACGGTTTAGTTTATTGAAATTACTAAAAAAAAGAAATTCCGCAATAAAACCTTTTTTTTCTAATATGAGGAGTCGGGATATAACTTTTTAACAATTTTTTCAAATATCAAAATTGGCATAGCAAAGTCCGATAGAGCATAAACAACTATAAGGGAACGTATATTTATTTTTTCGCTAACTAATGGTGTTTTCTTTTCTAAAAAATAATGATGCATTATAGTTGTGTAATATATTTATTAGGTTACACGAACCCTTACAAAGTGATACATTTTTCTTAATTACAATGGAACAAAATAATAGCTACGTTTTACACTCAACACTAATGTGTATTTAGCGTGTTAAATATTGAATGCAAAGTTTGTACAAAAAGCGATATTCACCACGCTTGTAGCAATTTTCAACATTAAATTTTCTTACAATTCCAATAAGCGTTAACAGCACTGGTTTTCAATAATTAATGTCAGCCGTTGTTAAAAATTTTGCGACAATAAAAATATAATTATTAAATAAAAGTAAAACAAACGAAAAACAAAAAGTTTTTATATCCATCACAATATAACTAAAAATCACAATATAACGTAAATTGTCCGCAAGCACAAGAAAAAAAATACTTGCTTGCATAAAAAAGTACTTTACGCAGATGCAAAAAAGGGTATTATCTCACACTCAGTTATAACTGCGGGTAAGAAATGGAACAAATTTGCCATTTATTGTTGCAACATGTTTAGAAAGGAAAACGACAACTTCTCACATTTTTGCATATATTTTTAGAATGGAACGAAAACCCGCTCGAATGGCAGCATATATGGAACATTATTGTCAGAAAAGAAAACACCATAAAACGTATATTTTACCCTTATTAACAAAAAAAAAAAAAAAAATTAAAAAAGAATAAAAAACACCGTATAAAATTATGAATATTCAAAGACCACTAATAAAATATGAATCAAATTTATTAACTTAAGTTTGTACAATTAAAAAAAAGTATTTAACTTTATAAGACATAGGCTGAGCTCCAATACATCCTAAACTCTTACAGTGAACGTAAAAAATGTGTCAAAGAGTTTAACAATGCATAGTTGGCTTATTCTATACCAGAGAACAGCTTTATACGATTGAAAAAAAAATCGCTTTTAATCAAAGACAACAAATACACTCGCTTACGGTCATACAGTCAAACTTGTGCAACCGCAAATATTCGCTGCTGGTTTGCAGTCATTCAAATAACGCACATCGTGCTTTGTTATTTATACAATCGTTACCTTCGTTTTTTAATAAAGATGTTTGAGTGTTCGGTACGACAATGATTTTTTTGGTAAAATATGAAACAATCATTACTCATGAAGATATTCAGCAGCACCTATGTAGTAAAAGAAAAAAAAATTGAAATGAACCCTGCAAATAAAATTGGACCACCTGACCCATTTTGATAAAATGGACTACTCCATGGACTAGTCCGATGTAATGCAAGCATGGACCATGTCATTGTTAAAAAGTGTTTGTAGTGAGACGACATGTCTTCGTTTTTTAACGACATGCTTTCGTTTTTAAACGACTTCAAAACTAATCCTCTTGAGTATACCATGGAGTAGTTTTAAAACTACTCCTTAGTGGTCCAAAGGTGGGTTATATGGTCCTCTCCTAGGACATCGTAATGTTAAATAGACCAGGTTTTTTCCATACGTTTGGGTTACTTTTGGACTAGTCCTGGTCCCTTGTGGACTACTCTTTACACGCGTGTTTGGACTGGTCCTATTATTTGCAGGGAAACTAAACACACATGCATATGTAGGTACACACAATTTCCATACCCAACAAACACGAAGGTTTGATTTCAAATTGAAAATGATTTGAAATCAAACGTTTTCTCAAACGACAAACGTTTGATAATGATTTGAAAATCATAGCGTTCTCAACAAAAAGGGGAAATTATTTTCAAATTGAAAAATGCCTTTATTTTCAACTTGCTTTTAAACGTAATTCTCAAATGTCTTTCAAATGTGGATTATAATACAATGTGCAATATAAATAAAAATATTTTATTTTTAGTATTGTGGTTATTTTGTTGAACTATTTATGGTTTTTAATCCAAATTTTTAATATTTTTAATTAGGCTTAAGTTCATGAAATTTAATTTTTATTAAATTATTTTTGTGAAGAAAGGAATTTTACAACATGAAAATCAATCAAAATTGTTATTGATAATCTTTCATTCTTGACGTGGCGGGCTCGAACCCTGGCCGGCAGGTTACCATGACATGTTTCGATCGCAACCACTCGATCTCCTCAGATGGATTTGCCGTCTTACACTCGCAGCCATCGACGACTGCTGACGTCACTAGTCAAACATCAATCCTTAAACCAAATTGTATTTTAACATTTGGTAGATCGAAATTTGCTTTTTGAGGAGATCGAGTGGTTGCGATAGAAACATGTCATGGTAACCTGCCGGCCAGGGTTCGAGCCCGAGCCACGTCAAGAATGAAAGATTATCAATAACAATTTTGATTGATTTTCATGTTGTAAAATTCCTTTCTTCACAAAAATAATTGAATAAAATTAAATTTCATGAACTTAAGCCTAATTAAAAATATTAAAAATTTGGATTAAAAACCATAAATAGTTCAACAGAATAACCACAATACTAATTATTGTTAAAGCTAAGGCACGAGCTCTATGTGTACATTTGTCCTTCAAGTTGTGCTGAAAAAAAGGTCAACAGAAAAGAGAAGGACAAAGTGAAAAAACAAAAAAAAAATGTACTTGGACTTCAAAAAAAATTCTTGACGAAAGTACGAAAAAACAGAAGTAAAGGAAAAAACATGTAAAATCAATTAAAATGGATAATCATTCAGGAAAGCAAATTTCGATCTACCAAATGTTAAAATACAATTTGGTTTAAGGATTGATGTTTGACTAGTGACGTCAGCAGTCGTCGATGGCTGCGAGTGTAAGACGGCAAATCCATCTGAGGAGATCGAGTGGTTGCGATCGAAACATGTCATGGTAACCTGCCGGCCAGGGTTCGAGCCCGAGCCACGTCAAGAATGAAAGATTATCAATAACAATTTTGATTGATTTTCATGTTGTAAAATTCCTTTCTTCACAAAAATAATTGAATAAAAATTAAATTTCATGAACTTAAGCCTAATTAAAAATATTAAAAATTTGGATTAAAAACCATAAATAGTTCAACAAAATAACCACAATACTAATTATTGTTAAAGCTAAGGCACGAGCTCTATGTGTACATTTGTCCTTCAAGTTGTGCTGAAAAAAAAAGGTCAACAGAAAAGAGAAGGACAAAGTGAAAAAACAAAAAAAAAAAAATGTACTTGGACTTCAAGAAAAATTCTTGACGAAAGTACGAAAAAACAGAAGTAAAGGAAAAAACATGTAAAATCAATTAAAATGGATAATCATTCAGGAAAGCAAATTTCGATCTACCAAATGTTAAAATACAATTTGGTTTAAGGATTGATGTTTGACTAGTGACGTCAGCAGTCGTCGATGGCTGCGAGTGTAAGACGGCAAATCCATCTGAGGAGATCGAGTGGTTGCGATCGAAACATGTCATGGTAACCTGCCGGCCAGGATTCGAGCCCGAGCCACGTCAAGAATGAAAGATTATCAATAACAATTTTGATTGATTTTCATGTTGTAAAATTCCTTTCTTCACAAAAATAATTTTATAAAAATTAAATTTCATGAAATTAAGCCTAATTAAAAATATTAAATATTTTATTTTTTTTAATATAAATTTATTATTTATTTAAATAAACTGTGAGATAAACATTCGGCACCATAGCTTAAAGATTAAATAATGTCCTCTAATTCTTGGAAAGACAAACTACTTGGCTCCCTTTTATTTTGAGGATTGTAGCACCGCGATCGCTCAACAAACTTTCTTCACTTTCCCGTTTTATTTTCCTTTTTTTCGTATTTTTAATCATTGAAATTACTCACAAATAATTTTTATTTTTCACAAGAAATAAGCTGTTCACTTTATATTAAAATTTATTTTTAATAGTAAAACACATGTAACCGCAAAGTAAAAAATTTAACTTTAATCGCCATTTTTAATGATTGCATTTATTTTTCGCTTTAGTATTGCCAAGTTTATTTTTGATTTGATTTAACATTTGGCAAACATTTGACATCAAATTGATAAAACATTTGATATCAAATGTTTATTTTCAAATCATTATCCATTTGAATTTAAATGTTAAATCAAACAATTGAAAAACGTTTGAGAATTGTGTTTGATGTCAAATGACAAAGTCATTTCATATCAAAGGTTTGACTTCGTGTTTGTTGGGTAAAAACAGACTTTTTTTTCATTTTAAAAAGTACAGTAGTAGTAGTAGTAGGTATGTACAATGTATTCTTGTTGTTAATTTGGAAAAAGCGTCTCATCGAGTGGTTTATTGTTGTTGTTAATGTAAACAAAAGTATAAGAATGTGTTCTTTTGAATTTACTCAGTTGTGTTATATTGCGTGAGCAACAAAAATGCAAATAAAGCACTTTCAATAAAAAACGAATAAATGCAAAAATAAAATGTGTACGAAAGGATGTAAAAATTACCAACGTTGAACTTTGTTTTGCAAGCAAAGTAGTCCAACACATTCGTTAAGAAATATTATAAAAAGCAAGGGGCCCAGGACAGAGCCCTGGGGAACACCAGAAGTAGCAAAATCAATACTAGAACTAACATCATTTAGCGAGGTAAATTGTGATCGATCAGATAGATAGGATAAAATAAGTTTACAAGCTGTTGCAAAAAAATTATATTTATCTCTTAATTTACATAACAGAAGGTAATGATCAATACAATCAAATGCTTTACTAAGGTCTAATGAAACCATTACACACCGTTTACGTTCATTTAAATTTTTTCTTATAGAATCAGTCAAAGAGATTAATAATGAGGTTGTGTTATAATTTTTGCGAAAAGCAAACTGATTTTGGTGTAGTAAAGTATGTTGATCAAAATAACATAAAATTTGCATTTTCATCAAATTCTCAACTATCTTAGATAATGCTGGTAATATACTTATCGGTCTTAATTCATCAATATCACAATTTGAAGCTTTAGGAATGGGTACAATTCTTGCCAGTTTCCATAATTTAGGAAAAAATGAGGCTGTAAATATTGTATTAACGATATGCAGTAACAAATTTGATATAAGGGGATAAATAAGCCTAACAAATTTCATAGGAATCATATCATGACCGACAGCATTTGATTTAATTTGCTCAATAGCCAAAATCAGTTCATCTTCAGTAACAATTCGAAAAGAAAAAGCTTCAATTTCACTGCCAAAATCAAGAAATTCAAAACTGCTAATCCTGCTCGTTCTAAAGTTGCCCAAGAATCTGTTATTTAACAATTCAACATCAATCATACTTAAAGAATTATCACTTCCTGCACAGCCAAGCTCTTTTAGTCTTTTCCAAATCAGTTTGTTAACAACAGCAACAAAGAAACGCATTCCAAATTTTCTCTTTTCTCTTCTCATGGTTGACTTCGCCTTATTCCTATATTTACAGTATATTTTCCAATTTAAAACAGTAGGACTATTACGATAAGCCTGAAAAGCTAGATCTCTTAAAGACCTAGCATGCACAACATTACTCAGTTCTATGAATTTAGTATCATCATAATTACAATTTATTCTAGAAACTGGTACCATGTCATGAAGGTCATTTAGCATCAAAGTAAATGAATCTAATTGAGCATCAACATCATTTGCTCCGAAAATAATAGAGGTATCAAATTGACAAATGTAGGAAAAGAATACATCATACGGAATTTTATTATAATTTTTAAACTTTACTACACCAGCTATACAATCTGTCGTAATATTATAAGAGATATATATAAAACTATGATAGGAATTTGTAAAAATTCCTATTCATGAATTGACCAGTATTTACAACCAACGAAATATCACTTACAAGAAAATAGTCAATAAGTGATGTAGAATTATGAGCTATATCCAGATGTGTGGGCGCACATTTATGAACTATAGATAAACCAATTCTATGCAACATCAAATGTAAATTGTTAGATAAAGAGTTATTGAAAAGATTATAATTAAAATCTCCCATAACAATTATGTTTGTATATCTATCGAATAAATCAGTATGTAAACTCTCAAACGTATTAATGCAACCTCCAGGCAAATACACAACGCCAACTAAAATCGGAACATTACCCTCACACATCACTTCAACGAACACAGATTCACAGACCCCAAAATCATTACCTCTACAAATAATCCTATACTTTAAAGAACTCAAAATATATAAGCAGACCCAACCACCTCTACTCAACACATTACCACCCTCACCTAAAGACCTATCATTTCTAACAATATCATACCCAGGGATAGCAACAGCAGAAGATAAGGTTTCCTTCACTAACCACGTTTCTGACACACCAACGATACAAATACCAGAATCACAAATCATATTTTTTAATTCCTCAACTTTTGTAGATCGATTGGAAGGGTTAATGCTTTGAGCATTAATGTGACCAACATTAATATTAGCACAATTTGCAGCAAGAACTGCTTTCAGAAAAGTATTATCACTAGCAATGGGACCCAAATTAACATTATGGTACATTAAAACTGCAACGAGATTTAGTTGTTGGGGAGAACCTTATATTAAAAAAGAAAAAAATCATTTAAAATTTAAATAAAAAATATACACAAATTAATACTTATTAATATTTTTAAATTTTTAATTAATACTTACAGCCTGTTCAACGATTTCGAACGTTAACGTTCGCATAGAATATTACATTTAAAACAAAAACAAATTTTCGAATTTTGTTATTGTTTTAAATATAATTTTCTATGCGAAAGATGACGTTCGACATGGTTAAACCGGCAGTTAGTTCAAAAAAAAAAAAAAAAAAAAAAAAATATACGAAAGAAATATTTATTTTCAATACATACTGATTATTAGTTATTAAATTCAAAGCTTAGGTTTATAACTGAATGACTTTTAATAATTTTCAATTTATACAACACTACAAAGTTTTTTGAATTAGACAAAAAATTAATATTAACATTCTAGTCTCAATATACCAAAATATCCTAGACAGCCTCACTAAAAAAATCGAAGCATTGATCAAAGTCGAAATATTTAATTTCATCATTGGGCAGCACCTTAATTTTACATTTGGGTATTGCTCCGTTCATCATTTTAAAACTGCATATCTTCTTTTCTTTCATAAGGGATCGACAAAATTTAAATAATTTAGCAGCCATAGGAGTAAGGTTGACATTCAAATAGACACGACTATTAATATCTTCACCAATTAGTTTTTTGTTTTTAAAATAGGCTTTCGTCAATTTATCTCGAAGTGAAATATTATTACATTTCAACAGAATGGATGTATTTCTTCGAATGTAAATCACTTGGGAAATATCTTTTACATCAATACTTATTTTAAAATAATTAAACAAATCAAGAACAGTTTTTTCCAAGTCTTTAATCTCCTTAGGTAAACCAGAAATTACAACATCAGCACGATTTAAACGGTGTTGCAATACATTGTTGGATAATTCCAGCTCATGGATTTTCTTCCTCGTTACATTTTCATAGTTCACCACCAAGTTTTTACAAGACAGAACTTCTTCTTTAAAGTGGTTTATAGTTGTTTATTAATATTCAGGAATTATTTTAGGTTTCAGAAGAATTTGAAATTCATCTCAATTTAAGTTGCCGATTGGGGGATCGCATGTTATTTAAACACACTTTTTGTCACTTTGTGGTGAAGTTTTTCGGCAATCCAGAGCAATTTTAAGTCCAGATTCAGATTCAGCAGGTGAAAATCCATTATAAAAACTTACTTCCACCTCATAATATTAAAATAAATTTTTTGGATATTTTCATGCCGTTACGGACGTTACACACTTTGTCATTTATATTTAAAAAAAAAAAGTGTAATAAAGGTATTTCTTTTTTTCATCAGATTAAAGTGCATAAAAAACTCTGTTTATAAAGCTAGTTTGGAAAACAAAATTATTAAAATTCATTAGCCCAATTCACAATCTTGTGCAAATGGTCTTGCATCGTAGCATTTGCAAAATGTAATAGTAAATACTATAGCATACTTTTGGGATTATGGTTATTAGCCCAATTCACAATCCTGTGCAAATGGTCTTGCATCGTAGCATTTGCAAAATGGTATAGTAAATACTGTAGTATACTTTTGATTGGCTTGGTTCACAGAGTGTTAGCTGTCGATTTACAATCAAGTGTTGCAAAAGTCGAGTAAATATAAACTATTGGTTTTAGGCGTTGCATATTTGCAAAAGAGTAGCAAGTGCATTGCTGTATATTTTGTTGGTGTAGAGTAAAAATATACTATACCATTTTGCAAATGCTCCCAAAAGTATGCTACAGTATTTACTATATTATTTTGCAAATGCTACGATGCAAGACCATTTGCACAAGATTGTGAATTGAGCTATTGTATAAACAATGTATATATATATAAAAATGAAAAATGTTTGTATGTTTGTGTGTTTGTGTGTTTGTTTGTTTGTTTGTTGGCTTATAGACTCCGAAACTACTGAACCGATTTTCCTGAAATTTTTACAGTAACATCACGTGAGCCCTAAAAATAAAATAGGCTACTTATTTTTTCGATAGGGGCAGGGGAATTGGTACCCCCCATAGGATGCCAATATTTATTATCGCATATCTTAAGAGCCGCTGGACGCATTTTGCTAAACTTTTTGTAGTAGGATCTTCTGAGCCCCGAAATTGAAATAAAATAGCAGCGGGGGTATTTGAATCCCCCATAGGACGCCAATGTTTAACATCGCATATCTTAAGAACTGTTATAGTGAGAATGTTCAAACTTTCTAGAAGTCACTCTTATGGTATACTACACTTTTGAAAATAAAAATAAAGCGGGTAGGCGCAGGGGGGGAAATACCTCCCATAGGATGCATGCATTAAATATCGCTCAACTGAAGAACTATTAAAGGGAGAGTCTTCAAACGTGGTTTAAGCTACTATTATAGTAAACTATAAATTTTCAATATAAAAATGGGCGGGAGAGACAGGGGAGGAGCAGTACCCCTCATAGATAGAAATATTAATAAGAGCCACTGCACGCATTTTGTTGAAATTTTGGTAGTAGGATCTTCTGAGTCCCAAAATTGAAATAAAGTAGCAGCGGGGAAGTGGTTTTCCCCATAGGACGCCAATGTTTAACATCGCATATCTTTAGAACTGTTATAGTGAGAATGTTCAAACTTTGTAGAAGTCACTCATATGGTATACTACACTATTGAAAATAAAAATAAAGCGGATAGGCGCAGGGGGGAAATACCTCCCATAGGATCCATACATTAAATATCGCTCAACTAAAGAACTATTAAAGGGAGGGTCTTCAAACGTAGTTAAAACTACTATTATGGCAAACTTTAAATTTCAATATAGTAATGGGCGGGGTAGACAGAGGAGGAGCAGTTCCCCTTATAGATAGAAATGTAATGAAGAGCCGCTGCAAGCAATTTGTTGAACTTTTGGTAGTATGATCTTCTGAGCCCCAAAATTGAAGCAAAATAGCAGCGGTGGAAGTGTTACCCCCATAGGACGCCAATGTTTAATATCGGATATCTTAAAAACTGTTATAGTGAGAATGTTCAAACTTTGTGGAAGTCACTCTTATGGTATACTACACTTTTGAAAATAAAAATAAAGCGGGTAGGCGCATGGGGAAAACACCTCACATAGGATGCATATATTAAATATCGCTCAACTGAAAAACTATTAAAGGTAAAGTCTTCAAAAGTGGTTACAGCTACTATTAGGGTAAACTATAAATTTCAATATAAAAATAGGCGTGGAAGACAGGAGAGGAGCAGTACCCCTCATAGATAGAAATATTAATAACAGCCACTGCACGCATTTTGTTGAACTTTTGGTAGTAGGATCTTCTGAGTCCCAAAATTGAAACAAAATAGCAGCGGGGGAAGTGGTACCCACCATAGGACGCCAATGTTTAATATCGCATATCTTAAGAACTGTAATAGTGAGAATGTTCAAACTTTCTAGAAGTCACTCTTATGGTATACTACACTATTGAAAATAAAAATAGAGCGGGTAGGCGCAGGGGGGAAATACCTCTCATAGGATGCATATATTAAATATCGCTCAACTGAAGAACTATTAAAGGGCTAGTCTTCAAACGTAGTTAAAACTACTATTATGGCAAACTTTAAATTTCAATATAGTAATGGGCGGGGTAGACAGAGGAGGAGCAGTTCCCCTCATAGATAGACATATTAATAAGAGTCGCTGCAAGCATTTTGTTGAACTTTTGGTAGTAGGATCCTCTGAGCCCCAAAATTGAAATAAAATAGCAGCGGGGGAAGTGTTACACCCTATAGGACGCCAATGCTTAATATCTGAAAAACTGTTAAAGTGAGAATGTTCAAACTTTGTAGAAGTCACTCTTATGGTATACTACACTTTTAAAAATAAAAATTAAGCGGGTAGGCGCAGGGGAGAAATACCTTCCATAGGATGCATATATTAAATATATCTCAATCGATAAAATGGTTAAAGCAGTGTTGCGAAGCGCACCGGGTTAAGCTAGTATTAGATAACTTACAAATATGATTTTTATCTTAAATAAAAGAAAATTAAACAAATTTAAGTTTTCCTAAACGCTAAATTGTGAAACGACTGTTTTGCCCACTTTTTTGACAATGGAAAATACCCTTTTTTTAAGAATAAATGAAAGCAAGAGGTACATTTAGGTTAGCCTTTGCCAAGAACAAACAAACCACCCTTAAACCTTATTGCTTCTATATTTTGAAGCTTAAATATGTATGCTATTATTCCATTAACAAATATTTGGATTTTGGGCAACTTTAAATTTCTGCCTTTGGTTTAAAAATTTTCGGATTAGCCCATATACAAAAATTTAGTCTTATTTACCCCTATAGTGAAAAATTTTTCCCTCGTAATTTTTCCCCTTTTCACATATTTGCGATCATGAACAACTCCCATGAAAAAATGTAATTCAAAGGAGAACAATAACGTGAAAAAATGTTCACGGGAAAAAATTCCCCTTATCGTGAAAAAATTTTTCCCTCGTAATTTGTTCACATTTCCCTTAGATTTTCTCACTTTATTTTTGCTAGGGAACAGAACATGTATGTTAGAGGCTCCTCCTTTATATCGAATATTAAGGGTTAATAAAGTTAAAAAGGCACAAACCGATATATTGCTCAACAAAATGCAAAGCAACAGGTAGATTGCCTGCGGACTTGTGAAACTTTCGATTGACTTAGTGGCAGAATTTTGGAAAATATTTTACTATATTAAATTTAAAAAGTGCAAAAAACTAACGTTGTAATCAAACTATCCCTCCAATACTAAATATTTTGCTTTATTATTTTAACTTTTCTTTAAAATATATACTTGAATATTTTTGAACAAAAATTTCATTGATTTTTAATTTTTTTAATATTTCTTCTTTTTTTACATTCACTGGAACTGATAGCGTGAAAAATTTTTCACATGAGATTCACGATTGCTTTTTTCCCTTCGAGGGAAATGAAAATTTCATGGGAACAAAAATTCCACTTGTTATTCACGATAGGGGTGATTAATTTAATAGTGTCGTATTAAAATGAAAACACAAAAACTATTTTAGGTTTGAAAATAAACAAATTTTTGCTTAATTATTAGCGAATTTATATTTGTAACAATATTGAAAATAAGAGTCGGAAGATGGTTGTGACTACGTTGTAAATTCCAACATTGTAAATTTAAATTTACAGTACTGTGATAACACTAAAAAGAAGAGTTGGAAGACGCACATTTGGCGTTATCATTCTAATATTGTGACAACATTGTAAATTTGGTAAACAGTGCGTTGTATTGATGTTGATAGCACCCCCTGCAACGTCGGCACAGTGTCGTGGTGATTGTCTTTTTCTACCTGGGTATGTTTCAAAATACAGTATCAAAGCATCCCGCTGTTCTTGTATAAGAAACACTTAATACAGAACATAGTTCCTGAAATTCTTTTAGGACTATGTGAAAAAACTTTAAATATTACCACAAAGAACCTTACTATTTTTTGCATTACTAAGTAAGATTACTGCCTGTTAATCTATTTCTGAACGAAGGCTTCGTACGATTAACTTACATTTAAAACGAAAACAAGTTATACAATATTGTCTTTGTTTTACATGTAATTTAAGCGAACGAAATCTACGTTTGACATCGATGGATAGGCTATAAGCTTACCAACAGTTCCAGTCAAGGCGTGATCGCCGTTTGTTGCCAATCCGATCAAATTTTGTATAGAAATATTGTTTGTTGATAAAAAGTTTTTTATAAGAAGAAAAATTTAAACGGCATCTGACTTGGTAAGCTCGAATAAGATGACAAAGCTATCCTTTATTAAGCTAACACCGTCAAAGTAACTTGCTCCTAACGTAATATCAATACCATATCCATAGTTTCATCAACAATCAAAAAAAAATGTGTTTGGTAAAAAAGCTATGAGATTTGTAATTGTCTGCTATCCGTCCAATTTTTTAAAACCGACCAAAATTAGGTTTGGCCTACCATCCGACCAAACCAAAAATATCCGACCAAATTTGGTGGGAAAAGACCATGTTCGGCAACCCTGATAGTGAATGAATATTCGGAACTCTGTTATAAAACCATCCAAAAAAATTTTTTTTTCCAATTACGGATTATAAATGAAAAATAAGAAAAACCTCCCACAATTCGCAGATCTTCGTATTTTTTTACAATCACCCCAAAATCACTTCCGTTTTATGTCACGTACGATATGCTCTTATTTTGCTCAATATTTTGGACAACAAGGTTCCGAATTTAATAATGATAAAAAAAATTTTCCAGGTAAAACAATTTTTGCAAAATGTCTATCTTTCTGAAGGCGTACAAATGCCAATTTTTTTGAAATTGAAATTTTGATGCAATCTTGTTCTACATTCAAAGAGACGTCACCTGACAAAATATTATAGGCGAATTCCACTATGTTGCTCCAAAAATTGAATGTGTATTTTCATTTTGATATTGCAAGTGATAGCAGAGAAAAGTAGAAAAATGGCTCTCCTGTAAAATTGGGCTTTTGTAACATACGTTAATTTCGCGCTGGTCGATATGTTGAGCAACCTCCTCCATTTTCGAAATAACGGTATACAGTATCGGACAAAACCTAGACAACTCCTCAGTATATTTTTTTTAAATGATAATTTTTTTAAGAAAACAAAATTATTAACAGCCAGGCCCACGATGTCACACGTTAACATTCGCATAGAAAATTAAATTTAAAACAAAAACAAAACATTGGGACGGAAAATATACCCTCCCAATCAATATTATTAAAGTCTTTATATTCAATCAACTTATCTGTATTTATGGTTGGATGTCATAAATACAGATAAGTTGATTGAATATAAAGACTTTAATAATATTGATTGGGAGGGTATATTTTCCGTTATATCAGAATTTGACACTAATACATTTTTTAATTCCATTGATGTTGATCATCAAGCTTCCATTATTAGTTTCTTTTTTAACATCCTTTATACTTATTTATTTATTTATTTATTTATTTATTAAAAATGAATGCCGCAAGCCCGTAGGGCCTAGTTGGCTAGTCTACAATGAGAACGAGAGTAAAATTAAGAACTTAAATTATAATTCATATAATAATTTCACTTAACAATAATACTTAATCTAAAAAATATTGGGATTTACACACACCTAATGCAATAAAAAATTTCGGGAAGAAAGCTATGGCAAAACTGAGGTAGCCCATAAGATGGCAACAATATAAAAAATATAAAAAAAACCTAAAACATTTAATGATATTTATTTTACATTTATTTTGCACTCATTAATGTTCAAATAAGTTAAAATTAAATTGTGTTTATTATTCAGCAATAAATACTGGGTATACTCAAGAACTTTAATAAAATTGTCATTACAACTTTCATTTGCAATGAAAGTAGAGGAGTATCTTCATTAGTGAGTGAATAAGTTATAAAAATAACAGATATGCATATATCACACCTATATATTTTTAAAGAAAAGTTAAGTCTCTTATAAATTCGATAAGAAAATTTGTTTAAATTTTGATAAAGAGTGAGAAAATTCTCGTTCACGATACGGTACCACCCTATTCCATATCCGTGAAACGATTATACGAAACGACATTTCCATAACTGAATAAGAGTATGCAGGATATATTAAAGAATGTGTTCTATTAGAAATGGCAAAATGAAATTTACTCATAAGATAATCGGGTTTACAATATTTTATTGTTTTGTAAAAAAATAATATTTGCCTTAATTCAATATATTTTTCAAAAGAACAACCAAATAAATCTAGGTAATATTCAGAGACATGATTATCAATACGAACACCATAAATATACCGAATTACCTTATTAAAACAGACTCTCAATCTAGACCTATTCATTACAGAGGTGCAGGAATAAACTTCAATGCCATAAATTAATAAGGGTAAACATAAAGATAAAGCAATTCGTCGCTTTATCGATAAAGGTAAATAAAATGCAACATTATACAACCTACGTAACGTCCAAGAGATTCGAGAAATAACAGAATTAATGTGATGATTGAATGTTAAATGATCATCCAAAATAATGCCAAGTGTCTTATAATGTGTAACAACTTCTAACGACTCATTATCAAGTAAAATGTTAATATCTATAGGGTGTTTGGAAAATATCATAACTTTGCATTTTGTAGGGTTTAATTGTAAAAAATTGCATTTTGACCATTCAACTAAACGGGTGAGTTCAATGTTAATCTGCTCTTTAGAAATACTTAAAGATGATGTGTCAAATGTTGCCAGCAATTGCATATCATCAGCATAAGTATAACCTTTTAAGAAAGATAATTCATGAAATAAATCATTTACGTATAAGAGAAATAATAATGGACCTAAAATAGAACCCTGAGGCACACCACGATAAGTTGAAACCATCCGAGAAACCTCATGTTCTACTTGGACATATTGACTACGTCCAGATAGAAACGAGTAAATGAGATTGCACGCACTAGAGCTGAAGCCGAATATTCTGGAGAGTTTAGTAATTAATTTAGGATGACTAATTGAGTCAAATGCTTTACAATAATCAAGAAATATCAGAATACTGACACGTTCTTTATCAAGATTTTCTCTAATAGACTCAGTTACATCTAAAAGAATGCCAGTAGTGCTAAATCCCTTTCTAAATCCTGATTGCTGGGGATGAATCATATTACCATTGTTAAGGTGTGTTAACATCTGATCCCTAATAATAATTTCCAAAACTTTACAACAGACTGATAAGATACTGATTGGACGAAAATCGGAACAGTTACTAGGCGTCTTCACTTTTGGAATCGGTACTATCCTACCAATTTTCCAGATATAAGGAACAACTGAAGTGGTCAATACTCTATTAATAATAAATGTTAGATGTGGCAAAACAGGCAAGGCAATAAATTTTAGAAATCTTATATGTATATGATCTACTCCGACTGCTTGAGATTTAATACTAAGAACTGCACTTAAAACATCATTTTCTGTAACGTTAGCAAAACTAAATCCTTCGGTAAGAGGTATATGTAGATTGTTATCATTTGAAATTTGAGGCAAGCGGGAAAATTCATTAAACTCATCTAAACAAACTGGGAATCTGTTACTTCCGGATGGTTTTAGAATCCCAACAGATCTGATTTTACGCCATAATTGCTGCTGATTGCATGTTGAAAAAAATCTCAGACAGTATTTTTTACGAATTGACCTTATAACATTTTTTAATTTGTTTCTGGCCCTACAAAATATTGCATAGTTATCATTAGTTCTATTTTCTTTATAAGCGCGATATGCCAAGTTTCTAACTCGTTTAGCATTATGAATTAAAGTATCATTCATCCAATCATTATTTCCTCTATTGACTATTCTTCGGACCGGAACATTATTCTCAAATAAATGAAGTAAATTTGCATTGAAACATTCTACACTATCATCAATATTTAAGCTCTCATATACACCAGAAAAATCCATTGATTCTAACTGAGAGACACACTGATCGTAATTAAGTTGGCTATAATCTTGATAATAAAAAGCATTAACACTGTGGTTACGTGGTAGACTATACGAAATAAAAACTGCTGAGTGATAAGAATTAAGTGACGGAATTTGAAATTGATCTTGACGACTAATTAACTCAAAGTCAGAAACAAGGAAAAAATCTATGAGAGAAGTTGACCCATGCTGCGGTGAGTAATGGGTTGGTAACGAATTATGTACTATATGTAAGTTTAAACGTTCACAAATTTCTCGTACAATAAAGCTATTAGAAAAGATATCGGTATTAAAGTCCCCCATAAGGATTATATTATTATATCTTGAAGAGAAATGTTCAATAACATGTTCACAACGTGAAAATTGACCATCGGGAAGGTAAATTACACCAACTAAAACAAGCCTATTGTCGTCTAAAATTACTTCTACAAAAAGAGATTCAACACTTACATCAAATACATTGTCAAATATAGTTCCAATTTTTAAATTATTTCGTATGTAAAGGCAAACGCCACCGCCTCTACGACCATTCCTATCTTTTCTAAAAAGATTAAATCCAGATATTGAAACTGCAGAATCATAAAGAAAATCATTATACCATGTTTCTGTTACTCCTAAAACGTCTAAAGAACAACCATCCATAAGATATCGAATTTCGTCAAATTTAGTGTTACTTTCCCGCGGCACTAAACTTTGTGCATTAAAATGCAAAATATTCAAGTTTTCTGGGTTAATAACGGCATTAATTGTACTGCCATCAGAAGCTATTTTGCCGAAGTTTTCAACCGAATTCATCTAAAATCCAAATTAATAGGTGTGTGTAAAAACCAGTTAAATTTATAGAAGTAAACATTAATAATGTATTAAAAAGTAATGAGAAATTGGTTATGTCGCAAGAAAAATCATTTTTACATTAGAAAACTTTCATACAAACAATTTATTTAATTAAATTAAAGGTATTCATATCCGATTACTTCTAAATTTTGATAGAATCGTAGAATTCAATGTAAATTTGTTTCAAAAGTTTTACAATATTTCAATTAAAATGGGTTTGTTTATAGTAAAAAGGAAACATATGAGGAGTAATTAATATTTTTATAGACTTCTATTAATATTATTCTTGTAATTTTGAATTAATTTTAATTTAAATAATTATGGGGAGCATACAAAAGATTTGAAATAAAAGGGGGTAAATATTAGAAAGCGTAAAGAAGAATATATGTAAACTATGGATTATTAACTGAAGCATCATCTAAACAACCGTCTAGTAGATTAGCACACTGCTGACTATCTAGCAACACGCTCTTTCCATTTAGCATTATAATCTTGGCTTTCGGTCGATCCATATTTATCAGATAAAATTTTTTAATTTTCTTTGCTGTTAGAAGCTTGCGACAAAGAAAATTCAGTTTACTGGATGCAGGGGACAAGTTGTCATTCAAGTATATCCTAGATTCGACGTGCCTACAGTGAGAAAGAAAGTAAAGATGTATGATAACAGTTGGTTCAGATCTAACAATATTTTATTGGCAACATCGCTTAGAGACATGGCTTATTTGGCTTATCGTTCAAATAGAAATACTTTTAGTTGGAATGTGTACTGCAAATACCGAAATAAGGCTAAAAATATTGTACGTAAAGAGAGAAGAGCATATTATTCTAAATTATTTTGTGGCATAGACTCATCTGGTATGTGGAGAATTTTAAGGCAGTCTGGTCTAACTGAGGATAATGTTTGGTGTAATTAATTTGATGTTGATTGTATTAATGATTTTTTTGTTAACTCGTCTGATTCACTAAGTGATGATGTGGATTTTAGCACCTTTATTGATGTGAATGGTTCATTTTCCTTTAGTGGTGTTAGTGAGGAGGAGTTATTTACTGCGATCTGTAGGGTTAAGTCTAAGTCTGTAGGTATTGATACCATACCCATTCGTTTTGTTAAGATTATTTATCCTTATGTTTCTAAAATTATAATTCATCACGTCAATTCGATTTTAACTACATCAATATTTCCTAATTCTTGGAAAATAGCTCGGGTTGTTCCTATCCCAAAGTGTAGAAATGTTCGGACACTTGATGATCTTAGACCCATATCAATTCTCCCTTCTTTGTCCAAAGCTGTTGAACACATATTAAAGGACCAAATGTTAAATTCTGTTCGAGGGCTTATTGTTCCATCTCAATATGCTTTTCGTTGTAATCACAATACTACTTCTCTCTTGCTTGACATGACTGATGATATAAGGAGGAATCTAAATGATGGTGAGTTGTCTTTACTAGTATCTCTTGATTTAGCTAAGGCCTTTAATTCAATAATTTATGCTATTATGATTAGGAAATTGAAAGAACTTTTTAAATTTTCTACCACGGCTTGCAAGCTTATATTGTCTTATCTTACTGACAGATCTCAATTTGTAAATGTCAATGATGAAAGTTCCAATTTACTTGCAATTACTTCCGGTGTGCCTCAGGGTTCAGTCTTGGGACCACTTCTTTTTATCTTATACATATATCAATGACTTACCAGCCCAATTGGATTCTGAATGCTGCAGATCATTGTTATTTGCTGATGACGTTATGCTCCTGTTTAATAGCAACAGGAATGATGTTGACACTTTTAGCAGTGAAATTAATTATTACCTTGATCGCTTTTCATCATGGTCATCTGCGAATTCTTTGGTTAATACTACTAAAACGAAAGCCCTAGTATTTGGTTATGGTGATTTGTATTTGCAAAATCTATGCATTTCTATATCTGGTTCTTCAGTTGTATTTGTTGATAAAATTAAATGTTTAGGTATATATATTGACAAACGTCTAACTTTTGAGAACCATATTGACCACCTCTGTTGTAAAATTTCTGGAATATTACGCAAACTGTACTCAACAAACACCTACTTGCCTTTTCGTATAAGATGTTGTCTTGCTCATTCTCTGTTAATTTCGAATATACTTTATGGTCTTGAGGTTTTTACGGGTACATTTTCCTATGTGATTTCTAAGTTAAATAGGGTGGTTAATATGATCGTTAGATTTGTTTATAATATTCGAGTACGTGAACATATTTCTGAATATGTTAAACTTTTCCTTGGCTGTTCCCTCCACAATTTGATACAACGTCGAAATTTTATATTTTTTTACAGGGTAATTAAAACTGGGTTGCCTACACCTCTCTGCTCTAAATTTAGTTTTTCTCGTTCTACTAGGAACCCGCAAGTTTTGATTCCGAGAATTAATAATGGATTCTATGAACATTCGTTTATTGTAAGAACTCCGCGTTGTTGGAACTGGTTGCCTCTGGAACTTAAAATTTTTTCTCATTCTAACAATGCGTTCCGCCTAAAACTTTATAGCAGTGATAACCAAGCCCCGAACTAAGAAAGCCCGGAACGCACGCACACAAAGATATTATGTGCTTGTGTACGGTCGCAGAGACTGATGATAGTCTGATGTTTTGAAACGAACAAAGTTGTAATATACATGTGAATTGCCGACCGTGTCTGTGTGACAAATACGATTATTGACTGGCTCGCGAGTCTATGGAGTGGTTATCACTGCTTTATAGAATACTTTGTAATTAACTTTAATGTTAATTACTGACCGTTTTATTAGATGTATATTCCACTTGATTATTTAAATAAAAATCATTTGTTTATACAGTTAAACCTCGATTATCCGGCTCTCGTGGGACCGGCACCACCACGGATAATCGAAATACACGGTTAATAGAGTTTATATTAAAATATACAGAAATTTATTTATTTTTATTTAAACATTCGATTTATGTAACTACAGATTCAAATATACAACATATTTTTTTACAAAACATACAAATTGTCATAGACAATGCAAAATCAAATATGTATGTATCATCAAAAACATTAAAATTGGGATTTTTACTGATTATGCTTTGGTTGATCAAACTATGTACATGACTGCACAAATTTTGTAAATTTTACAACGTTTATTGCTTTTTTGTTTTTGCATTTCTTCTGATGATATGTTTAAATTTTACTTACTAAATGAATAAAAACGCATATATGTATGTTCTTATGTGTGGGCACATGAACTTAAAAAGGGGAAACACCGGATTTAGATTAACATACATAATAAAAAACATATGAATGATGCACGGATAATAGATGTAAAGCACGGTTAATAGAGGTATAAATCTAAAGCACGGAAAATAGAGTTAAAGCACGGATTATAGAGGGAAAAAATAAAAAGAACCGCATGCTGGTTAATAGATGTAACCGATTAATAGAGGGCCGGTTAATCGAGGTTTAACTGTATATACATATGTTGTGTATTAAATATGTATTTATAAATGTATAATAAAACTTGTTTCCTAAATTTTTTTGGTCTTTATTAATACTTCTACACTGCTGGGATCTTTTGTTTTCTGTGTTTTTTCTTTTTTATTGGTTGGGGAACCGAAAAAAACTGAACCGGTTTGAGGATTAATTTAATTTAATAATAAAATCATTTTTTTTTTTCTATTTTATTATATATATTTTTAAAATAATTTTTGTATTATTAATTAATTTATAACTGTATTCAGGCAAACTGCTTTGTAATATATATTTTAATTGGCCTAGAGTGGCTTTTTATATTACATTTAATGAAATAAATAAATAAATAAATAAATGTAATTTTCTATGCGAACGTTAACGTTTGACTTCGTGGGCCTGGCTGTAAAATTTTTTTTTTATTTTTTTATTTATCTATATCTTTTTTATTAAAAAACACAAACTTAAGGAATTCAGAATTTAAAAAAAAAAATTTATAATAAATAATATTAAAAATAAGTCGAAAATATAAGCGAACTATAAACTTAAGCACCCCCAACTTAAGATACAAAAAAAAAACTATTGAAATCAATATTTCGTTGCGAATTCTTTATTCTGGATGACACGCATATTAAATTATTAATCATTTCAGGTGATATTGCTTGCCAGGCTATTTTCTTTGGTTTTGCAATTTTCTCGGTTGATTTTTAAGTTAACGATCTCCCTCAAGTTCTCGATTGGATTAAGATGAAGTGAATTTATTCACATTCATCCCTATCGTGAATAACAAGTGGAATTTTTGTTCCCATGAAATTTTCATTCCCCTCGAAGGGAATTTAATTTTTTTTATTAGTAATTTTTTATTTTACGTTTTACATAATGAATGCTATGAATTTAGGTCCAGTTTGCAGTGATAATTCATTTATCTTTAACAGCTTACACAATTTTGAGAGTTGTTTGAAAATTGGACATTGGAATATAACTAGTTTTGGTGTGTCTGCAGGTTCTACTAAACTTAATGAAATTAGGCGAATTTTGGATGGTAATTATCTGGATATAGTTGGACTGAGTGAAACTTGGTTAAAACCATTTATTTTGTCAAATGCTGTTAGTATACAGGGTTATAATATGTGTAGGAATGAAAGAGTAGATGGAAGAAGAGGTGGAGGCGTTGCGTTGCTACTATCAGCGAATCTGGATTACAGAATTGTGTTTATTTCTGATAGTGGTGATACTTGTGAGGCGCTGTTTGTTGAAGTCACTATTCGAGAATTTAAACTGTTAGTGGGTGTGTGCCAGAGAACCTCAAAACTCACTATTTTTGTGCATTTATTCATACGCTAAAATTTACAATAACTCTATACATGCAAAACAAAGTTCAACGTTGGTAATTTTTTTTTCCTTTCATACACATTGATATTTTCATTTATTCGTTTTTTATTGAAAGTGCTTTATTTGCATTTTTGTTGCTCACGCAATATAACACAACTGAGTAAATTCAAAAGAGCACATTCTCTATACTTTTGTTTACATTAACAACAACAACAATAAACAACGATGAGACGCTTTTTCAAAATTAACAACAATAAAAACAACAATAACAAAAATACATTGTACCTACTACTACTACTACTACTGTACTTTTTGTTTCTATGGAAATTGTGTGTACCTACATAAGTATGTGTGTTTAGTTTCATTTAAATTTTTTTTTCTTGTACTACCCTGCAAATAATAGGACCAGTCCAAACACGCGTGTAAAGAGTAGTCCACAAGGGACCAGGACTAGTCCAAAACTAACCCAAACGTATGGAAAAAACCTGGTCTATTTAACATTACGATGTCCTAGGAGAGGACCATATAACCCACCATTGGACCACTAAGGAGTAGTTTTAAAACTACTCCATTGTATACTCAAAAGGATTAGTTTTGAAGTCGTTAAAAAACGAAAGCATGTCGTTAAAAAACGAAGACATGTCGTCTCACTACAAACACTTTTTAACAATGACATGGTCCATGCTTGCATTACATCGGACTAGTCCATGGAGTAGTCCATTTTATCAAAATGGATCAGGTGGTCCAATTTTATTTGCAGGGTACATAGTTAATGCTGAATAAATACATGAGTAATGATTGTTTGATTTCTGGCTCTTTCGTTTGTATTTTTTGTTTCTTTACCAAACAATCATTTGCGCTCAGAACACTTAGAATCTTTATAAAAAAAAAACGAAGGCAACGATTGTATAAATAACAAAGCACGATGTGCGTTATTTGAATGACTGCAAACCAGCAGCGAATATTTGCGGTTGCGCGAGTTTGACTGTATGACCGTAAGCGTGTGTATTTGTTGTCGTTAATTAAATGCGATTTTTTTTCAATTGCAAAAAGCTATTCTCTGGTGTGTGCTACTTACCCGATGGTAATATAAATGCCTTTGAGAATTGTGTGGGTGATTTATTAGTAAAATATACCAATGTTATCGTAATGGGTGATTTTAACACAAACTTATTTTGCCAAATAGACTCCCTTTGTGTTCGCTCTATTTGTCAACGTTTAGATCTGACGTACCATCATAACTCTATTCCCACGAATTACCATGCGGGATGTGATTCGACTTCGTTGATTGATTTCTTTTTTATGAGTAAAGCAATTTCTCTAGGTATGGCAGGTCAAATGCAATGCCCCGGTATATCTCGCCATTCTTTAATCTTCATTGCTGCTTATATTCCAAATTCACTTTCTTCACTTTATGTTTCATACCCAAATTATAAGGTCCTAAGACTTGAGGATGTAGAGACTGTAACACATGAATGTGACTTTACTAATATGTATGTTACTAATGATGTTAACTTGCAACTCGAGGCACTTATGTTTAATATTAATCTAATTCACTAAATTGTGCCTGTTGTGAGACGGAAAATATGTTTTACTAGGGAAAATTGGCTGGATAGTCACGAAATTAGTTATTGGACTTCTCTTAGGGACTTAGCCTTCGGACATTACCTTCAAGATAGGACTCCGAGTAACTGGAAAATTTTTTGTGTTTATAGGAATAAAGTAAAAAGGGTTATTCGGAAGCTAAGAAGGGGTGCACATGAACGACTTTTTAAGGATTTTAGTACGGAAAGTATGTGGCGTTTTTTTAGAAGAAATGGATGTCTCGAATCACGAGAACATGAGGGTTTTTCTGAGCCAGATGATTTGAACAATTACTTTGTTGAATGTCAAAATCAGAATCCAAGTGTTTTCAGTAATGTCGGCGGATTTTCTGAGTCGGGGTTTTCTTTTAAATGTATTAATTCCGATTCGTTATACACTGCCTTACTAAAAATTAAGTCTACTGCTGTGGGTCATGATATGTTATCAGTAAGATTTTTAAAGATTATTTTTCCGTTTGTTTCCTCGCATTTGCTTCACCTTGTTAATACAATTATAACAACATCAGTTTTTCCTCATGATTGGAAAATTGCCAGAGTCGTGCCTGTCAAGAAGGAAGGTCAGTCGGCTTGTTTTGATAACTTGCGTCCTATATCAATACTTTCCGTTCTTTCTAATTGAATTTTGGATCAGAGATCGTTAATTCACTCGGCACAGTCGGGCTTTCGAAAAGGTTATAACACAACTTCGCTGCTATTGTCTCTGACAGATTCTGTTAGACAGTTTTTAGATAGCCGTAAGAAGGTGGTTTTACTTTCTATAGATTTCTCAAAAGCGTTTGATAGAGTAGTACACTCTAAATTACTATTAAAATTGTCTCATGAATTTAATTTTTCCCGTTATGCATGTAAACTTATTGAATCTTACCTTTATGATAGATCCCAATATGTATCAGTAGGTGCTCGTTACTCCCAGATTCGTCAGATTACAAGTGGTGTTCCACAAGGATCTGTAATTGGCCCGCTTCTCTTTATGATTTATATTAATGACCTATTAGAGGCATTTAATGGCGTCTCCTGTAAGCCTTTCGTCTATGCTGACGATGTACAATTTGTTTGTTATTCTGATGCTGAGTTCCTCGACGTGTTGGAGGAGGGTGTTAATTATGTGACTCGAGAGGTGGTAGCATGGGCTCATGACAATGGTTTCAGCGTTAACCGAGTTAAAACGAAAGTGATGGGATTTGGATTTGAGACAAATAATATAAACATCACTATTGGCGGTGTTCCTGTTATTTTTGTCGACAAAATGAAATGTCTAGGGGTCGTTATTGATAATTTGTTGAATTTTTCTCCTCATGTTAATTACCTTTCGTCTCGGGTATCATTTGTCTTGAAAAGACTGTATTCTCTAAATATTTACTTGCCTTGTTCAGTGAGAAGGCGTGTTGCTGTGGCGGTTTTAATGCCACATATTCTATACTGTTTAGAAGTCTTTTCGGGCGCAAGTAATTATGTGCTTGAGAAATTTAAGCTTATTTTCAACAGAATTATTCGTTATGTTTTCGGTTTGAGATTTCGGGATCATGTAAATCGGCATACGCTTACCTTTCTACGGACATCTTTTGAAAATTTTATTGCCATTAGAATTTTATTATTTTTCTATAAATGCGTTGTAAATGGTAAACCTGATTATATTGTTGAAAATTTTAATTTCTCTCGGTCAACAAGGAATCCTCAAATTATTTTTCCTATTAGACGTTTAAACACTTTTGGACAATCATATCAGATTCGGGTTTCAAAAATCTGGAGGCTTATTCTGAATTGCGATGCGAAAATCAATGCGATGCGAAAATACGTAAATGCGAACAATTGCTATTCTGTATTGCGATATTCGCAGTTTTTTTAATCGCATTTCAAATGCGAAAAGGTAGCATTCGCAAAGTACAAACATGTAAGTGAAAGATAATATTTTATTTATTTATTCATCATATATTTATTATTTAATTCAGGGAAGCAAGCAATAGGACCTCCAAACCGCGTTAATTTTAAATAATGATAGAATTTATGGATTGGCCATTTGGAAACACCAAATGCACGTCAGTCGGCAAATACTTTGTGACAAACTTTAACTGAAGAAATAAATATCAATGGAAAAAATAGCGAAAAAATTTTTTTATAAAGCTAAAAAAAGAAATATTCTGCATAAGTAAACGTTTATTTTTCGCAAGCATCAAAATAAATTACATTTTTCCATTCAAGCTTTAAATATCGGATTTGCTTCTGAGCAATCTTCTCTGTATCCTTTCATTCTGTTCACAGAATCCATTTTTGTTATCGTTTTTCCTACATAATGTCCTAAATAAATTTTATTAACAATTTTTACAGCCAAACACAAACAATTTATTTTTAACTTGATGTTTGTTGACATTGACGTTTATTTGAGCAGCGTTGCCACGATTTGAAATAAATTGCGAATGCGATTGCGAAAGTCTAACAGGATACCAATTTTCTTTCGCATCGCATTGATTTTCGCATCGCGATTCAGAATAAGCAGCCTGGAATACGTTGACTAGAGAACTAAGAAAATTTTCATATTCGCTGCACTTATTTAAATCTAAGTTGTTGGAATTTGCAGCGCTAAATAACTTGTCAATTCACTGAAACGAATAATGGCCAATGTGTTGGAATTTTCTTTCTGCATAATATGGAAATATAATACATAGCATTCTTTATGTCTTTGTTATTTTTTAACTTAAGTTTTTTTTTCTAGTTTGTAAGATAGTTACGTTAAGTTTTATATAAATAAGTACCATTTTTTTTTTATTGTTTATTACATATATATATTCAGCCCAATTATGAATAAAAATTCCCCGGGAGTTTTCTCCTTTTTCCCATTTTTCATATGTTTATTCAATTGTAAAAATGGGAAAAGGGAAAAAACTCCCGGGGAATTGTTATTCATAATTGGGCTGATTGTTTCTGATAAATAACTGAAGTTTGTTGTCTAGTTAGTAGCTTTTATTAACCATAAAAGGCCCTAAGGGCTCGGTTATGTAATTGAAGAAATAAAATAAAAATAAAATAAAAAGCAATCGTGAATCTCATGTTAAAAATTTTTCACGCTATCAGTCCCAGTGAATGTAAAAAAGCAGAAAGAATAAAAAAATTAAAAATCAATGAAATTTTTGTTAAAAAATATACAAGTATATATTTTAAAGAAAAATTAAAATAATAAAGCAAAATATTTAGTATTAGAGGGATAGTTTGATTACAACGTTAGTTTTTTGCACTTTTTAAATTTAATGAAGTAAAACATTTTCCAAAATTCCGCCACCAAGTCAATCGAAAGTTTCACAAATCCGCAGGCAATCTACCTGTTGCTTTGCATTTTGTTGAGCAATATATCGGTTTGTATCTTTTTAACTTTATTAACCCTTAATATTCGATTTATAGGAGGAGTGAGCAAATCTAATTTTTCACGATAAAGGGTATTTTTTCCCGTGAACATTTTTTCACGTTATTATTCTCCTTTGAATTATATTCACCCCTATCGTGAATAATTTTTCCCTCGTAATTTGTTCACATTTCCCTTAGATTTTCTCACTTTATTTTTGCTAGGGAACAGAACATGTATGTAAGTAGTTCCTCCTATAAATCATATATTAAGTGTCAATAAACTTAGTGACAATCAAACCGATATATTGCTCAACAAAATGCAAAACAATAGGTCGATTGCCTGCGGATTTGTGAAGCTTTCGATAGACTTGGTGGCAGAATTTTGGAAAATATTTTACAACATAAAATTTAAAAAGTTCAAAAAACTAACATTGTAATCAAACTACCCCTCCAATACTAAATATTTTGCTTTATTATTTAAACTTTTCGTTAAACTACTTATATACTTGTATATTTTTGAACAAAAATTTCATTGATTTTTAATGTTTTTTTTATATTTCTTCTTTTTTTTTACATTCACTGCAACTGATAGCGTGAAAAATTTTTCACATGAGATTCACGATTGCTTGGGGAATGAAAATTTCATGGGAACAAAAATTCCACTTGTTATTCACGATAGGGCTGATTTTTTCATGGGAGTTGTTCATGATCGCAAATATGTGAAAAGGGGAAAAATTACGAGGGGAAATTTTTTCACGATAGGGGTGATTAATTAAGTGCAAAATGTAGGATAAACAGATAAATTATTTCTAAGCTAATTAAAAAGTTTTTGCAGACTGGTCGCACATCTCCTACTCATTCTGGAGGAAGGCCACGTTGAACTTCGCGACATGAGGATTCCTTAATAAAAAATTAAAATTTTGTATTCCCAAAAATTTAAATTACTTTTTGATAAAAAAATTTTTAATAATTTTGCTTTCTTAAAAAAATTATCATTTAAAAAAAATATACTAATGGGGTGCTTAGGTTTTGTCCGATACTTTATCTCGAAAACCAGAGCCAATCTAAAAAAACGGAGAGCATTACTGGATTCATCGTACCCGAATTATGTTAAAACGCCTTGTCTGTTTTTTCAACTATCATAGTAATAATTAATAAGAAATTTCATGAATTAAAAAGATGGCACTGAATGAAAAGTTTTTATTCCAAATTTTTCAATATTTTTTTTTTTTTTTTTTTTTTTTTTTTTTTTTTTTAATTAGGCTTAAGTTCATCAAATTTAATTTTCATTAAATTATTTTTATGAAGAAAGGAATTTTACAACATGAAAATTAATTAAAATTGTTATTGATAATCTTTCATTCTTGACGTGACTAGGGGTTGAACCGGCAGGTTACTATGACATGTTTCGATCGGAACCACTCGATCTCCTCAGATAGTTTTGCCGTCTTACACTCGCAGCTATCGAAGGCTGCTGACGTCAGTAGTCAAATATCAATCCTTAAACCAAATTTGTATTTTTAACACTTTCTTTTGGTAGATCGAAATTTGCTTTTTTTACTGAATGATTATCCATTTTAATTGACTTTACATGTTTTTTCCTTACTTCTGTTTTTTCGTACTTTGTCAAGAATTTTTCTTGAAGTCCAAGTACATTTTTTTTGTTTGTTTTATTTTTTCATTCTATCTTTCTCTTTTCTGTTGACCTTTTTCAGCACAACTTGAAGGACAAATGTAAACATAGAGCTCGTGCCTTAGCTTTAACAATAATTAGTATTGTGGTTATTTTGTTGAACTATTTATGGTTTTTAATCCAAATTTTTCAATATTTTTTTTTTTTTAATTAGGCTTAAGTTCATCAAATTTAATTTTCATTAAATTATTTTTATGAAGAAAGGAATTTTACAACATGAAAATTAATTAAAATTGTTATTGATAATCTTTCATTCTTGACGTGACTAGGGGTTGAACCGGCAGGTTACTATGACATGTTTCGATCGGAACCACTCGATCTCCTCAGATAGTTTTGCCGTCTTACACTCGCAGCTATCGAAGGCTGCTGACGTCAGTAGTCAAATATCAATCCTTAAACCAAATTTGTATTTTTAACACTTTCTTTTGGTAGATCGAAATTTGCTTTTTTTACTGAATGATTATCCATTTTAATTGACTTTACATGTTTTTTCCTTACTTCTGTTTTTTCGTACTTTGTCAAGAATTTTTCTTGAAGTCCAAGTACATTTTTTTTGTTTGTTTTATTTTTTCATTCTATCTTTCTCTTTTCTGTTGACCTTTTTCAGCACAACTTGAAGGACAAATGTAAACATAGAGCTCGTGCCTTAGCTTTAACAATAATTAGTATTGTGGTTATTTTGTTGAACTATTTATGGTTTTTAATCCAAATTTTTCAATATTTTTTTTTTTTTTTTTTATTTTTTATTTTTAATTAGGCTTAAGTTCATCAAATTTAATTTTCATTAAATTATTTTTATGAAGAAAGGAATTTTACAACATGAAAATTAATTAAAATTGTTATTGATAATCTTTCATTCTTGACGTGACTAGGGGTTGAACCGGCAGGTTACTATGACATGTTTCGATCGGAACCACTCGATCTCCTCAGATAGTTTTGCCGTCTTACACTCGCAGCTATCGAAGGCTGCTGACGTCAGTAGTCAAATATCAATCCTTAAACCAAATTTGTATTTTTAAAATGATTATCCATTTTAATTGACTTTACATGTTTTTTCCTTACTTCTGTTTTTTCGTACTTTGTCAAGAATTTTTCTTGAAGTCCAAGTACATTTTTTTTTGTTTGTTTTATTTTTTCATTCTATCTTTCTCTTTTCTGTTGACCTTTTTCAGCACAACTTGAAGGACAAATGTAAACATAGAGCTCGTGCCTTAGCTTTAACAATAATTAGTATTGTGGTTATTTTGTTGAACTATTTATGGTTTTTAATCCAAATTTTTCAATATTTTTTTTTTTAATTAGGCTTAAGTTCATCAAATTTAATTTTCATTAAATTATTTTTATGAAGAAAGGAATTTTACAACATGAAAATTAATTAAAATTGTTATTGATAATCTTTCATTCTTGACGTGACTAGGGGTTGAACCGGCAGGTTACTATGACATGTTTCGATCGGAACCACTCGATCTCCTCAGATAGTTTTGCCGTCTTACACTCGCAGCTATCGAAGGCTGCTGACGTCAGTAGTCAAATATCAATCCTTAAACCAAATTTGTATTTTTAACACTTTCTTTTGGTAGATCGAAATTTGCTTTTTTTACTGAATGATTATCCATTTTAATTGACTTTACATGTTTTTTCCTTACTTCTGTTTTTTCGTACTTTGTCAAGAATTTTTCTTGAAGTCCAAGTACATTTTTTTTGTTTGTTTTATTTTTTCATTCTATCTTTCTCTTTTCTGTTGACCTTTTTCAGCACAACTTGAAGGACAAATGTAAACATAGAGCTCGTGCCTTAGCTTTAACAATAATTAGTATTGTGGTTATTTTGTTGAACTATTTATGGTTTTTAATCCAAATTTTTCAATATTTTTTTTTTTAATTAGGCTTAAGTTCATCAAATTTAATTTTCATTAAATTATTTTTATGAAGAAAGGAATTTTACAACATGAAAATTAATTAAAATTGTTATTGATAATCTTTCATTCTTGACGTGACTAGGGGTTGAACCGGCAGGTTACTATGACATGTTTCGATCGGAACCACTCGATCTCCTCAGATAGTTTTGCCGTCTTACACTCGCAGCTATCGAAGGCTGCTGACGTCAGTAGTCAAATATCAATCCTTAAACCAAATTTGTATTTTTAACACTTTCTTTTGGTAGATCGAAATTTGCTTTTTTTACTGAATGATTATCCATTTTAATTGACTTTACATGTTTTTTCCTTACTTCTGTTTTTTCGTACTTTGTCAAGAATTTTTCTTGAAGTCCAAGTACATTTTTTTTGTTTGTTTTATTTTTTTCATTCTATCTTTCTCTTTTCTGTTGACCTTTTTCAGCACAACTTGAAGGACAAATGTAAACATAGAGCTCGTGCCTTAGCTTTAACAATAATTAGTATTGTGGTTATTTTGTTGAACTGTTTATGGTTTTTAATCCAAATTTTTCAATATTTTTTTTTTTTTTAATTAGGCTTAAGTTCATCAAATTTAATTTTCATTAAATTATTTTTATGAAGAAAGGAATTTTACAACATGAAAATTAATTAAAATTGTTATTGATAATCTTTCATTCTTGACGTGACTAGGGGTTGAACCGGCAGGTTACTATGACATGTTTCGATCGGAACCACTCGATCTCCTCAGATAGTTTTGCCGTCTTACACTCGCAGCTATCGAAGGCTGCTGACGTCAGTAGTCAAATATCAATCCTTAAACCAAATTTGTATTTTTAACACTTTCTTTTGGTAGATCGAAATTTGCTTTTTTTTTTACTGAATGATTATCCATTTTAATTGACTTTACATGTTTTTTCCTTACTTCTGTTTTTTCGTACTTTGTCAAGAATTTTTCTTGAAGTCCAAGTACATTTTTTTTTGTTTGTTTTATTTTTTCATTCTATCTTTCTCTTTTCTGTTGACCTTTTTCAAAAAAAATATTGAAAAATTTGGATTAAAAACCATAAATAGTTCAACAAAATAACCACAATACTAATTATTGTTAAAGCTAAGGCACGAGCTCTATGTTTACATTTGTCCTTCAAGTTGTGCTGAAAAAGGTCAACAGAAAAGAGAAAGATAGAATGAAAAAATAAAACAAACAAAAAAAAAAAATGTACTTGGACTTCAAGAAAAATTCTTGACAAAGTACGAAAAAACAGAAGTAAGGAAAAAACATGTAAAGTCAATTAAAATGGATAATCATTCAGTAAAAAAAGCAAATTTCGATCTACCAAAAGAAAGTGTTAAAAATACAAATTTGGTTTAAGGATTGATATTTGACTACTGACGTCAGCAGCCTTCGATAGCTGCGAGTGTAAGACGGCAAAACTATCTGAGGAGATCGAGTGGTTCCGATCGAAACATGTCATAGTAACCTGCCGGTTCAACCCCTAGTCACGTCAAGAATGAAAGATTATCAATAACAATTTTAATTAATTTTCATGTTGTAAAATTCCTTTCTTCATAAAAATAATTTAATGAAAATTAAATTTGATGAACTTAAGCCTAATTAAAAAAAAAAATATTGAAAAATTTGGATTAAAAACCATAAATAGTTCAACAAAATAACCACAATACTAATTATTGTTAAAGCTAAGGCACGAGCTCTATGTTTACATTTGTCCTTCAAGTTGTGCTGAAAAAGGTCAACAGAAAAGAGAAAGATAGAATGAAAAAATAAAACAAACAAAAAAAAATGTACTTGGACTTCAAGAAAAATTCTTGACAAAGTACGAAAAAACAGAAGTAAGGAAAAAACATGTAAAGTCAATTAAAATGGATAATCATTCAGTAAAAAAAGCAAATTTCGATCTACCAAAAGAAAGTGTTAAAAATACAAATTTGGTTTAAGGATTGATATTTGACTACTGACGTCAGCAGCCTTCGATAGCTGCGAGTGTAAGACGGCAAAACTATCTGAGGAGATCGAGTGGTTCCGATCGAAACATGTCATAGTAACCTGCCGGTTCAACCCCTAGTCACGTCAAGAATGAAAGATTATCAATAACAATTTTAATTAATTTTCATGTTGTAAAATTCCTTTCTTCATAAAAATAATTTAATGAAAATTAAATTTGATGAACTTAAGCCTAATTAAAAAAAAAAAAAATATTGAAAAATTTGGATTAAAAACCATAAATAGTTCAACAAAATAACCACAATACTAATTATTATGAAAAGTTTTTATTTTCGTAGCAGTTTAAGTATACATCATTGGTGCATAGGGTTCCCAACTTTTTTTGTTGCAATTAAAGTACATACATTGATTATAAAAGCTTAAGAAAAAAAGTACACAGTATAAATATAAAGTGCAATTAATTTATTTTTATTGTTATATTTAAAAAAGTTTTTTACTGCTTTTCGCGAGTTTTATCAAACAATTACACTGTGCTAGAATTTGACACTTTTTTCTTGATTCGGGTACGCTGGATCCAATACCGGTTCAAAAACGGTTTAGTTTATTGAAATAATTGAAGAAAAAACGAAAATCCGCAATTAAATTTCCTCAGTCGTTTTGGAAACATAATTTTTTTTTTTGCAACAAAAATAAATTTTTGCAACATTTCGAAATTTTTGTTTGTTAAAAATGTATAAAAAAAATTACAGCTTTGCTTCTAATTTTTTCCTGACATATAAAAAACAAAGCTTCAAACAAAACAAGCTATAAATGATTAAAATCTGTTAAGAACTTTTGATTTTTTACACAAAAATCGAAAAATTTTAATTAATTTACAAATTTCATAAAACGCAATATTTGTATGGGAGTGGTGATAGGGGGCAATAATGTCTCCAGAAATTGTTAAGGCCACTCCTTGGCTGTAATGGTACTTTTTCTTCAGTATATTTCTAGTCTGTATTAAACATTTTGTATGCGAGCCCCCTTAAGGAATGGCAGGCAGTAATTTGAAAGAGTTTTGCACTCGTGTTTTAAAAATAGGCAGCTATTGTACTCAACCAAAACAAAGAAGGGAAATAGTGCTGTCAGATTATTTTTTTCGAAAAATCGTCCTGTCAATATAAAAAAACATCAACAAATAGCCTGACTAATATTAATTAGTTGTTCTTTAGTTTTTCTAAAAAAAAACTTGTACAATAAGTATTATAATTTTTTGACTAATAAAACCCGTGTTGGAAGTACTTTGTTCAATTCTACTTAAGTTTCAATGTAAATACTTTATCGAATTAGTTTGAGAAATTTGTTTTATAATTTGTAGTTGAAAAAATATTTTTTCTCAGTTTTTCATAAGTTTTCAACCCTTAAGTTTTATAACGTTTTATAATAAAAGATAAAACCAAATATTATATTGGTTATTTATTAACATTGGTTATGGGCCCAGAATAACGATAAAAAAAATTCTGTGCATTAATTTGTTTATATAAAACGTTTATCGGTCACATCAAGCGAAAAATAGAAATGGCAAACTCAAATTACCAAATTGAAAAATTAAATCCGGAGAATTATACATCATGGTGCATACAAATGCAAAGCTTATTAATTACTCAAGATCTTTGGGATGTACTAGAAACAATCCTGAGCGAAACAGCAAGTCAGCAAGAAAAGGCTTCATGGAAAATAAGGGATAGAAAGGCCCTATCAACAATTACATTAGCGGTGAGAAGTTCTGAGCTACTACATATAAAGGATTGTAAGTCTGCAAAGGATGCCTGGTGTAAATTGGAAAATATTTATAGGGCAAAAGACCCTACAAGGACAGTAAATTTATTTAAACAGTTTGTGCCTTATTAACTTTATTAACCCTTTATATTCGATTTATAGGAGGAGCTTCTTACATACATGTTCTGTTCCCTAGCAAAAATAAAGTGAGAAAATCTAAGGGAAATGTGAACAAATTACGAGGGAAAAAGTTTTTCACGATAAAGGGTATTTTTCCCCGTGAACATTTTTTCACGTTATTATTCTCCTTTGAATTACATTTTTTCATGGGAGTAGTTCATGATCGCACATATGTGAAAAGGGGAAAAATGACGACGGAAAAATTATTCACGATAGGGGTGATTATCTATAAAATTACATTTTTACATACATTAAATTAAAAATTACATTTCAAGCTTATGAAAAAAGAAACCAAATTCAATTCAAACTTATTTTTTATAAAATAACAAAAATCATTTTAGGTAATATTTTGTGGAAAATTTAAAAAAATGGATTTAAAAACAATATACTATCGAATGACTTCGGCCTTAACCTGCTTCGCTTTTCAGTTAGAATATTTCTCGCTAATGAACAGGCAAGTTCCGATGCAGCACTGTTTACTGGTATTGAGTGTAATTTACATAACCGAGGATAATATTTTTCATTTTTGAGCCACCACTGCAATAAGTCCTAATTACAGCTTCTCTACTATCTTTTCCTACTTCATTATTTATGGATTCTTGGAATGAGTTTGATTGTTACCGTTAGGTTAGGTTAGGTTAGGTTAGGTTAAGAAGGGTTGTGCGCCCACAGGCACACCTCCACTCGGAGACCGAATACGATCCATTGTGATTCCCTTCAATGAAAATATGAAGTTAGAGAGAGAGAGATAAGACGAAGTGAAGAAATAGAGAAAAGGAAGTAAGATAAAGACAGAAAAGTAGAAAGTAGGACCAATACCCCCCTTACAGTCCCCGCAACAGAAACAGCCGCGTTATTTCCCTGACAAACCCCAGTAGATTGGCCGGATTACATCCAGCTATGCACCCCAGTTCATCGTGAAACCTATCACCTAGCCACTTCAGTCTGAGACCCTGCATCCTAGGACAATGGCACAGTACATGCTCGATCGTCTCTAGCTCCTCCGAATCCTCGCATAGCCTGCAGAAGTCCGGTATGGCGTTGTCCCATCTGCTCGCAAAAGCCCTGACAGGACAATGACCCGTCAAGAACCCTATAAGTGTTCCGAGACTACCCCTATCCAATCCCAGTAGAACCCTGGTTGCCCCCGCGTCCAATTTGGGCCATAGTGCCCTAGACACCCTGCAATCCATTCTGCCCCTCCAGGATCGGTCAACGTCATCACGGAATTTCTCCCGTATCACCCCATAGTAATAGCATAGGGGGGGGTTTCACCCCCCTGTCCCTTACCACTAAGTCGAGACCCGAACCCTCTCTCGCGAGTTCGTCCGCCACCTCGTTTCCCTCAACCATGCAGTGTCCTGGTACCCAACACAGCCTCACGTTGAATGCACTAATGAGTTCCCTAAGAGCGCTCCTACACCGCGCAACCAGGCATGATCGCACCGTATGGTTCTTCAATGCCCGAAGCGCCGCCTGACTATCGACGTAAATTGTCACCTCAGATCCACCCACGATGTGATCCAGTATCACCTCCGTCGCCCTCCAGATCGCTAGGATCTCAGCCTGGAAGACACTGCACTCATCAGGGAGTCTGAATGACCTTTTTACCTCGGTGTCCGCGATATAAACACCGGCACCAGTGCCGGTTTCCATCTTGGATCCATCCGTAAATACTGCCCACCCCTCAAACAGTCCATTGGATCCACTCCAAATTTCCCTATCAGGGAACTCCACTGGTGGTGTTGCACCGAAGTCCAGGGTCATAGTCCTATGATCCGAAATTCCCTCGAGAATAATACCCTGATCAAGCAGACCCATCTCGTACAAAATTCTTGTGTGATCATCCCGCCTAGGTCTAACTAAAGAAGACTCGTAAAGTCTAAATAGGTTCCTAGCTGCCACACTCCTCACATAATGCTCGATAGGGGATAGATATAGTAGGATGTCCAGCGCTGCCTGCGGAGTGCTTCTCCTTGCGCCTGTGATGCCAAGAGATGCACTCCTTTGAACCTTGCTGAGCATCTTCCTATAGCTATCCACTCCCAACGCACCCCACCAAACAGTGCATCCATAGGTAAGTATAGGCCTAACGACCGATGTGTAAATCCAGTTTACCATATCAGGTCTAAGACCCCAGTTCTTACCAATGGAGTTCCTGCATGTGTAGTATGCATTGAGTCCCCTTCTCATCCTCTCCTGAGTATTTCTCTTCCAAGACAGTTTGCGGTCCAGAAAGTTACCCAAGTACTTTGCTCCGTCCGATAGAGGCAACTCGACGCCATCTAGCACTGGCCCCCTAAAACCCTCTATCCTATACCTTCTGGTGAATAGCACCAGCTCAGTCTTCGCAGGGTTAACACCCAGTCCCCTATCCTTTGCCCATACCGAGAGTTCACCCAGCACCACCTGCATAATTTCCCCGATCGTGGATAGAAATTTTCCCCTGACCAGCAGAACTATGTCGTCCGCATAGGCAACAACTTTCCTGCCCATGGAATCAAATGACCTAAGAATCCCGTTAACCGCAAGTAACCACAGTAGAGGCGATAATACCCCCCCTTGTCTCCCTGGTAACCTTCCTCCTTATCACATGTTCCCCCAGGCTCGAGTTTATAATCCTACTGCCAAGCATGCAGGTTATCCACTCCACCAGAAAGTCCTCAACTCCCAACTAGAACAAAGAATCCCTAATCGCCTCTATCCTGTTATTAAAGGCTCCCTCTATATCCAGAAACGCGGCGAGAGTATACTCCTTATGCCTCAGACCGTGCTCAATACAACCCACCACCTCGTATAACGCGCTCTCAACAGATTTACCCTTCAGGTAAGCATGTTGAGCGTTGCTAATAAGGCTGGTCTCAATATTACTCCTGAGATAGAAATCTATCAGCCTCTCAAGAGTCTTCAACAAAAATGAAGACAGACTAATAGGTCTAAAATCCCCCGGTTTCGAGTGGCCCGCTTTACCGGCCTTGGGTATAAAAATCACCCTGACCTCTCTCCACCCCCTAGGCAGATACCTCCTACTGAGGCATTTCCTAAATATATCCACCAGTAGAAATGATGCATCGTCCGGGATGTTGCAAAGCATAGCCGGAAAAATACCGTCCGGACCCGGTGATTTATATGGGTCGAAAGTATTGACCGCCCACGCCAGCTTCTCCCTTGTGACCATTTCATCGACGCGAGCGGAAGTATGATCAGATGTCACGGACATGACGTCCCACTGACCGTCCCCCATACCACCGGTTTCCCTGCACCCGGGAAAGTGCGTCTCCATGAGTAAGGTTAGGGTCTCAGAGCTAGACTCAGTCCATAAGCCGTCATTCCTTTGGATGTAACCCAGGGCCTTAGGGTCCTTAGATAAAATCCGTCGGAATCTTGACAGCTCGTTGACATTATCGATGGACGCACAAAATTGTCTCCACGATAGTCGTTTTGCTCTCTTCAGATCCGCCTTATACCTGTTGAACTGCACCCTGTGATTGTTCCAATCATCTGGTGCTCTTGTAAGCTTGGCCCTATTAAACAGTCTCCTCACCGTAGACCTTTGAACATGAAGTTCCCTGGTCCACCATTTAGGCTGTTTTCGCCTACCCGGAAACGTGACCGGGCAGGACTGCTCATAGCTTTCCCTTAGAAGATGAGTGAACCTATTCACCACCCCCTCCAGATCCGTCGGCAGCAAGTCGCCCAAGGCCTGATGCGCCAACCCAGTTCGGACCCCTTCCTTGAAGGAGTCCCATTTTGTCCCCCTCGGGTTCCTAAAAGGAGGAGCCCTAGGTAGGTAGAAATTCAGTGTGAAGGTAATACGACTATGGTCTGAAAAAGTACAGTCCGTTGCCACCCTCCAATCAACAACAATTTGCTCGTCACGGTTTACTAATGTCAGATCTATCACTGCCTGCCTATCTTTATTTCTGAACGTCGGCGTGTTACCCATATTACAGATAATAAGATTGTTAGTAGTTATAAAATCAAACATTAACTCACCTCTTTTATTAATATCGGCACTCCCCCATTGGCTGTGATGAGCATTTGCATCGCAGCCCAACACAAGGATTGCACCTCTCCTCCTTGCATATGCCGTGAGTTGCCGCACCTCTGTACCCGGTGGGTCCAACCCCTCATATGGCATATATACCGAGGCCAGTGTAAGCGTACGCTTCCCTTTGGCCTCTCCATTTACAACGGTCAAGTCACCGCACCTGAAAGAATGAGATATGAGAAAACCCAATTCACTTCTCGCTAGTATACACGTTCTTACCTTGTCCTCTGTGGACGGGACAAACAGAGTGTATCCCGCAACCCTTAAACCGCAAACCTTATTTTTATTTATCCAAGGTTCTTGGATAAGGGCTACGTCCGTCCGAGTACTGGAGAGGAAGGTTACAAGTTCGGCCGAGGCTGATTCACAATGGTGCAGGTTTATCTGCACCACTAACAGCCTCTTTGGTCCTGTCATGTTTCGGATACCGAAACCTAACGTTACCTAAACCGAACCTAACAACCCCCCCCCCCCCCACCTCCTCCAAGAATTCCATGGATTTCCGATCGATTGCGAAACGGAAGTTTTTGCCGGTATTCTCCTTACACACCAGTGAGGTCACTAGCCTCCATTGGTCAGTAAGAAGCCTACTGTTTTGGTTGCCCAACACTGCCAGTATAGTTTCCACCTTGCGTACGGGAGGTGGAATCCACACTGTCACTATGGACCTAATTGGCAAGTCGGAGGCTTGTATGACTTCAAACCTTGCCCCCGGATTAATGTCGCCGCATTTGCCAATTGTGGTTCTTAAGAATTCCAGTGAATTCTTGTTACCACAGTTGACAACCTTGACTCCCTTAACCCAGTCCGCACCATTGAAGGATACATCCTCCTCCTTGCCTTTAAAAACTGCCAGCTCGTCAATAAGCCTAGCCTCTACTAGCTGCCATATCTCGGTACTGATCTTCCCATACGGATCATTCCGATCTATGACGGCCACCTGTAGATGACCCTCCAGGCTCGTCGACTTCTTCATTCTTTTCTGCGATGAAGAAGGCTGATCATCCCCAGATCTGACCCTCTTAATGGTCTCCTTATTGGAGCCATTAGGAGCATCAGCCGGAGATGTACCAGCCCTCTTCACTATGCTCGGTGACTCCGGTACGACTGGTTTCGAAGGCCCGTTCCTGCCCGCGACTTTTCCCCCAATGACCCCCTTACGAGAGCCACTAGAGGAATCGGACGGAGGATTACCAGCCTTCTTCCCCGTGTTCGCTACCTTAGCCACTTTGCCTCCTTTCTTGGGTATCGCCCCCTTATCCTCCGCAGCTCGTTCCGAAGACATGAGCGCTTTGGTCACCGGGGCAACCCCTCCTTTGTCTATCTCTCTACGGCAGGTTGACGGCGCCACCGGCCCTGTACTCTTTTGAGTAGTTTCCGGGCCGACGACCTCATCCTCCTGCTTTCTCCAAGGATAGGGCCAACCGAGCACGGTACTGACAGGGCCGTAAATTCTTTCGAATTTAGCGACGCTTTGTCGGTGCCTTCTCAGAAGGTGCCTATCCCTCGCGGAGAACGTTGAAGGATCCCTCTTCGCCATCTTATCCAGATATGCAAGAGAGCTCCTTGTCCCGTTCTGCGCCTTCTCCTCCTTCGTTCGGCTGGGATTCCTAATATCTCGTGGAGGGGCACTTGGCCCGTCCTCCACGGCGTCCTGCCGAACAAGTTGTAGACAGTCTTCTCCCGGGTGACCCCCCTGATGTCCCCTGGCCTCACAGATGAGAGTGGCAGGCTCTGCAGTCTGACTGTGGGCTGATATATCAATATCAAGCTCCGTGTCGGAGAGCAGAGTCAACCTTTCTAACCCCTGAGTAGCCCCGGTTTCACCACAGGAGTCCCCCGATTGAACCAGAAAACTATCCATATAAAGGTCGGTCAGTACCTGTCTCTCCTGCTCAATTATGTTCTCATGAACAGTCGAGAGGGTACTCTCCGACTCAGAGACCGTGACGTCCGACTGACCCTTGTCAATCTCGTCCGTCGTGTCCTCATTTTCCGTTATATTTTTGTTTCTTGTTATGGTTTGTTTGTTTTTATTTAAAAAGGATTTCATTTTTGTTCCCACGAGTAGGCTCGTACAGACGGACCGTACCACGCAGTGACGGCGTGCGTGGACTAGGCAACTAACATACAACAGCGCTTTGCCCTGACGCTGAGGGGAGCTGTTAACAACTAGTTTCTTTACGCACTAACTAGCCACACAGGACCTCGGCACTGCTACCAACCACGTTGTCCTTAAAAGTGCATCTTTCGCGCCCCAACCACTGGTAAAGCCCCCACCTTACAAGGAGCGAACCCACGGGTTGCCGCGCTATGATATCTGTACTGATAATGGGCCGGAAGTATGCCATTCACCACCGCCTCAATATCTTGACAAGATGAGTAACCTTTAGTTGCACACTCCTTCAGTGTTCTCGACCTCCCGCGAAGACTTATTCATCACATACATCATCCCAAGAGATCAGAACCGTAGAGTGCACTTAAGCCCTCGCATCTCGACAAGATTGTTACCCAGGCGAGGGTTGTTACCGTTAATAAAGAGCGCACTCAGCCATTTAAAAAAATATTCTTATGTGCATCTTTAGCATCATAGAATATAATTGTGTGTTTTTTGTAAAATTTGTTGTCAAAAATGTATAAATATATAAAAAGTTAATTCTGTGTCTACGTCGCACAATGAAATAACGGTCTGCGCTGCGTTGCCATTGGTCAATATTTTTGTAAAAATTTTTACATATGTATGTATATGTAAATGAAATTGACGTATAAAAAATGCCTCTCGCATTCGTTATATACATATTTTAATTAAAATTTTCCACGAAAATTTTTCTTATAATAACTTTTAAATTCATTTTATTTCATAATGAATTTAGCTCTACATGTTTACTTAAATATACGATCATTAATATTTTCCTAAACCATCTGGCAGCGCTGCTTTAAGTATTACTACAAATGACGAATGCTGCGAGTAAACACTTGTGCACTCAGGCAATTATAACTCTAGGTCAGCGAAGAGCAGATAGAGAACAGTGATGCCAACTTAGTGCTTCTGGCACTATTTATGGTGCTTTTTGATACCTCAAAACGCCATAATTTTATCCATAGTGCCAAACTAAAAAAAGCACTAACTTGGTGCTTTTTCAATTTTTCGTTAGTGCCTTTAGTGGTTTTTACAATTTTCATTTTTTTTCTACCATTTTTAAATAATACGATTATATAGAGGATGATTTAGTTAATCTTTGCTATTTGGGGTACAATTTTTGGAAGGCTTGTAAAGATTTTAAGATTTCAAATGATAAAAAACGAGGTTAGAGCTAGGCTTCCTAGCAATTTGGATATTTTACGAAACGTTGCACATTTAAGCGTTGACAACATTTTTTAAAGATGTAGACACTGTTTCAAAAATAGAATATGGATTGAAAAATATTAGGAATTGTTAAAAAAATACAGTCGGAAACCGTACAAAAAACGCAGACTTCAAAAACAAAAAAAGAGCCGTCGCTTGGTATATGCAAAGTGTTAAATAAATTCAAAACAGCGCTTTAGTTTTCCACGTGTTGTGCACTTCTACCTGTAGTGCTATTGAAAAAAGGTTTGACTAAGTATCAGATTGCAAACATACATGTTTTTTCTATTTTACACCATATGTGTGTTCTTTATTCAGTAGCTCGTTTCTGTATTTCTCGCATCGTAAAATTTCTTACATGAAGTGTGAAACAAAAAATTTCATCGTTTCTCGATTTATGAGATAAAAGTGTTTCTGTATTTGAATGCGAAAACAGACACAACAAATTCTGTTTATACTGGAATATTTCCAGTCAAATAAAAGCGAAACGTACACAAAAGAAATAAATATAATAAAAACAGGGCTGCCAGATTTGACGAGTTATCGACATCTTGACGATTTTTTGTTCCGATATTAGCAAAGTGACGTTTTGATGATTTTTGCTAAAAAAGTGACGAAAGCAAAAACAAAATCAAAAATATTTTATAATTTTGTTGTTACTTTCTATAGAAATTCATCTTGAATTTTTAAATTTCAAACACTTCTATTTTGTGGCGTTGAAAATTGAAAAAAAAAAAAATAATATGAATGTCTGTAGAAAGCAACAACAAATTTATAAAATATTTTTGATTTTGTTTTTGCTTTTAATGAAATTGTTGGCGTTGCGTTTTACACTTAGTCTTCGAAATAAGATAATTGTAAATATTTTTATATGTTTGTTTATTAAAAAAAGATATCTTTAGAAACAAGGGTTACATTTTTATATTTATCCCTGTTGTTAAAATTGTCCTCGAAATTGTTTGTCTCTTCCCTAAAAAATGTATCGGCAAAAGCAAAATTTCGAGGGAAAGTAATGGACCGACTTGGCTTATTTTGAAGATTTAATACTTCTTATATACATATACAAAATATGATTGATATTTGATATTCTTATCTTATATGTACACTTTTTTGCCAAAACCATTATTGCGGCAAGAAAGAAATTTGTTTGTCTCCCAGTAAAAACTTTTTCAAAATGGATAGCTTCTTTCACTCGTTATTTAGTAGCTTTCTTCCATAAGAACTTCGGTAACTACTGTTTTCTGGATGTATTTAGATAAAAAAATGACTTACTTTTGAATTTGTTCATTTTGGCACAACCCTTGTAAAATTCATTAGTTTTTCAGTAGAATTGTATGTAAGATTTTACTGGGTCCTTAACCCGTTTTTTTATGAACCGATTTTTTTAATTTTAACTACCAGGTATTCTACTAAGTCTATTTCAGGTAAAAAAGAAAAAGATTATAGGAATAGGTAAATTAAAGATTAATATCTCAGCATATACTTTTTAATTGGCCTAGAGTGGCTTTTTATATTACATTTAATGAAATAAATAAATAAATAAATATACTATTTCGGACTACATACGATATAAATATAAAAGAAAGTTGTCACTATCAATTCCATAAAAACCCAGAATATTTATAATACTGTTATCAAAGCTGATTTAATTTAAACATTTTCCATTTTGATCTCGGTTTTTGTAAATATGTATGTATATATCTATTTTAAAAAAGGATGTATGTTTATTTTATTAAGCTTGGTTTCTTTTTGCTTTTGTATAAATATTTAATTTATTCAACACTACCAGACTATTATATTGTTACGAAAGTAACTTTAGTTAAGACTTAGTTCTAATTATTAGTTAAGAATTAGTTGTATTTATTGGTTAAATTGTATTTACTTGTTATCTTGTAGTAATTTAATTAGTTTACATTGTTATTAAAATTTGTTATCATTATACATACTTCAACCCCAATGTGCAGAGTACTCTAGAAAAAGTTGATGTTAAAAAGTCTGTTGAAAAAAACTATAGTTTAAGTGATGCGACTACTTAACCATAGATGTCGCTAGTTATTACTTTTTAACTGTTAAGTTTAAAATACATAACATACAGGTATGTTCTAGGTTTCGACTCGAATTGAAAACGAAAAATTTTTTAAATCCGCATAATTCATAAATTGGTGTTCTCAAATCCGCATGTTTTTGTGTATTCGAGTTTTTGGTTCGAAAAAACTTTTTTTGGACTAAAGATTGCTAATTTGCTAACCGCAGCATGATAGCAATCTTTAATTTTTTTTTTTAAATCGTGAAAGCTGTAAAGAATCACAGGAAAAAATAGTTTCTATCGCGAACATGGCTAAAATTCGCGAAAAATTGCAAACTTTTAAACAAACACTAAAATTTATTTGAAATCGCTACATCGGTAAAAAAAAAAAAACAAAACGTCAGAAAATAACAAAAAATTGCAAAAATAGCGAAAAATCGCGTAAATTTTTTATATTTCAAACCAGCCATATAATTGATTAAAAGTCCCTAAAACTATTAGGATTGGCAAAAATTAGGTAAAATTTGCTAAAATCGCGGAAATTTGCAAAAGTTTGCTAACATCGGCATGATAGCAAAGTCTACTATTTATTATAAATCGTTAAAGCTGTAAAGAATCAGAAAACTTACTGAAACAAATCGCTTCTATCGCGAACATGGCTAAAATTCGCGAAAAATCGCAAAATTTTAAACAAACAAAAAAACTAATTTGAGATCGCTAAATCGATTAAAAAAACAAATTGTCTGAAAATAACATAAAAATCGTTAAAAAAAAATAAGATGTAATTACATCAAAATAATGAAAAAGTCAATTTTAAATTTAGGGTAAGTAAGGGCCTTTTGCATTTTAGATAACGATATATTTTTGATTAAATTGGATAAAGAAGATTTTAAGATAAAAACAAAATTTATTTTTTTGTTAAAAATGTTGTCAAATATTAGAATAAAAGTCGATTCGTTTTACTTTCACTAACCCATTACTACTCTGATTGAAAACGAATAAAAACTTGTGAATGTGAAATGCAGAACATCAAAAATGCTAAAGTAATCCACTTTCGAGTGGATTCGGATTCTAGAACACACCCGATAGTCAATGTATTAGTCGTTAACATCAAATAGTAAAAGCTCAAACATACCAGAAACATTCTTAGGTATTACTTTGTAACTGTTAAGTTTAAAATGCATAACATAGCCAATGTATTAGTCGTTAACATCAAATAGTAAAAGCTCAAACATACCAGAAACATTCTTAGGTATTACTTTGTAACTGTTAAGTTTAAAATGCATAACATAGCCAATCAGCTTTATTCCGGTTGTCGTTATCGTCATCGACAGTGCCGTTTTTTGTAGAAGATTAAAGAACACAGGCAGTGTGTCACTTTAATCTATTACAAAAAACGACACTGTCGATGACGATAACGACATCCGGAATAAGGCCGAATGTATTAGTCGTTAACATCAAATAGTAAAATATCAAACATACCAGAAACATTCTGGAGCTTTCTAGATAAATGTTATTGAGTATAAATAATTGCGAAATGACGTTGCCAAATCAGTTTTAGTTTACACTTTCAAGTGTGTGGATCACATAGTGAGCAATAAATAAAAGCTGTTAATTACGGTTGTTAAAGTGACTAAGTACTAAATATAGTTGTGTAAATTGTAAACCGTAGCAAAAGTGTTGTGTTTATTTGTTTTATTTGAATTGCAATAAAAGAACTCGAAACGGTTTATTATAAAGGAAATAAACCAAAACGTTATTGAAAGGCAGTAACGTAACAATATTGTATTTTTTGTTTAAAATTATATTTTCTCATGCCTTTGTGTAACTTCTCCAGGGGAAAATAACAATTTTAAATTGTTATCGGATTAAAGAAAATAAATAATTTTGTAAAAAATTATCCTCCAGCTTAACAAAATAAATATTAGTCGCCTGCACAAATGGATTTGTACTTAAAAAGTACATATGATCTAGCAAAGCATGAACACTTACTCGAACTATAATAAAAAACATGGTACATGTTTTTGAGAACAACAAAATTAGCAAGTAACTATTGGTTGTTACTCGACTTTGTTTGTGCTTGCTAACCACTTGTTCGTTTTTCTCTCTCACTTGACCATTCATAAAACGAACGGTCGAGTATCATGCGACAGCCAAACTTCACTAGGTACCATCAGTACCACGTGAAGTTTTGCAAACATTAAAAACAAAAAATATTGTCTTTTTTAACTGTTAAGTTTAATAAAAAAAAAATGGAAATAAATGAGGTATGTTAATACCTACATAACTTTATTTATTTAGATCATTTAGATTTTTATTTATTTAAAAGTGAAATTTATTTGCAATAATATTTACTTGTATATGAAAAAATATTTAGGCTAAATTACACAAAAACATTTCTAATTATCTAGTCTTAAGAAATACATTTTTGTCTAATTTTTTGGTAATAACACAAATTTCAGCTTTACTACAAGTACCACATGAAGTGATCATAATTTTATAGGTTCTTCTTTTTCGTTGTACCCATTTTAATATGTTCCTTTTTTTCGGAACATATTTCATCTTCGGCTGCTGTATGTTAGTATTTATAAAAACAACAATCACTTCTCTTCACTTTTTGCGCGTTAAGCAAGAGAACAAATAAATACTATATTCGACAGCGAGTTTCACATGTGAAGAAAAAAGTTACTCGTTGCAGACCTCTAATAAATATATAAATTTAATAAAATTATTAAATACCCATGAACTTTAACTATGTTTTTGTTTGATTATTTTATAATAAAAGTCGAAACAAATTTGTTTAAAATTGATTTTAAATTGCACGATTCTTAAAACAAAAAAACGATCTTTTTTATTTTTTTTCTCAGGAAATTGACGATTTTGACACAAATTTATCTGGCAACACTGATGAAAACCAAAACAAGAAAAGGCTAAAAAAATTTTATAACAAAATATAACAATTATTTTTTTGGTTATTTTCATCATATAAATTATGCATTCATCATTTATATTCCTTCTATTTTTTTATTTATTTTAAAAGAATAGTATATAAACATATTTTAAATTCAAAATATCTACATTTTGATTTTATTTTTGCTAGGGAACAGAACATGTATGTAAGTAGCTCCTCCTATAAATCGAATATTAAGGGTTAATAAAGTTAAAAAGGCACAAACCGATATATGGCTCAACAAAATGCAAAGCAACAGGTAGATTGCCTGCGGATTTGTGAAACTTTCGTTTGACCTGGTAACAGAATTTTGGAAAATTTTTTACTACATTAAATTTAAAAAGTGCAAAAAACTAACGTTGTAATCAAACTATCCCTTCAATACTAAATATTTTGCTTTATTATTTTAACTTTTCTTTAAAATATATACTTGAATATTTTTGAACAAAAATTTCATTGATTTTTAATTTTTTTAATCTTTCTTCTTTTTTTACATTCACTGGAACTGATAGCGTGAACAATTTTTCACATGAGATTCACGATTGCTTTTTTTCCTTCAAGGGGAATGAAAATTTCATGGGAATAAAAATTCCACTTGTTATTCACGATAGGGGTGAATATCATAAGCCAATTGTTTTATTAAACTTTGCACGATTTTAATTTAGATTTATTTAAATGATAAAATATAAGTTTTTTTTTTATCAAATATGGGCTGTCATTAGGTTTAATAAACAATGGTCGGTCATTGCAAATTTTCGGTAATTGAACTGTTTTATGGCCAATTTAAACTCTAAATGATTTGGATGATATTATTTTTATTGAAGATAATAATAATACATGTTAAAATGTTTATATACAAATGTATATATATTATTTAATCTTAAATGAAAATGGTCCCCATCAACGCCGTCGCCTTTTCTTTAAATTTTGGAGGTATATAATGTTAGACACAGCCGAATGCAACTTGTTTTGTGTTTAATTAAATTGTTAAAATGGCTTAGTGCTTTACGCTTTTTTTTGCTCGAAATAGTGCTTATTTTAAATTTTAAAGTGCTTTTTGCTTAAAAAAAGTGGGCATCACTGATAGAGAACATTGAATAAAAGAGAGAAAATTAGTTGATTTACCATTCGGCCACACGATCAAGTTGTTCTTGATAGTCTTTTACATATACTGCTTGTCAAAATGTATATAAATTGAAAGCTGTGACGTAGGCTGCACTCAATTTGTAAGCAATTTACTTCCAAGATATCAACAACAACACAATTTATAAAGACAAACTTGTACTCAGCTGTTAAATTGAGAGTAATATTGCCAAACAAATGGAAAGGTGAAATTGAAAGCCATCTCGTGGTCAATTTAAAAATTGTGAGTGTGTTAGTAAAAAACTGAGAGTGTATTGCAAATTGAAAGGCAAAACTTGATCGTGTGGCCACCAAGTTATCAGAAGTACGAATGCTATTGCCGAATGTTGAAAAAATTAATTTAGTCTAGGTTCACACTATGAAAGTTTTCTTTCAGAAAGTCTGAGTTTATTGGTGAGAGGGGAAGAGAACATGATTTTTTCTCTCCTCTCTCACCCATAAACTTAGACTTTCTGAAAGAAAACTTTCATAGTGTGATCCCAGACTTACGAAACAATACAAAACAGAACTCATATAAATTTCATTGCGTTTACTAAAGGCTCGTATGTTGCAAACACAATTTCTTACGAGCCTGGCGAGCTCATATAAAAGCAATAGGCTGTATTAACTTCACCGCAACTCGTTTTAAGGCGAGTATCAAAAATCATAAAAACGGGTGCTCGTTGCAGTTCTCTGATACATAAATACATACATACATACACCCTGCAAATAATAGTACCAGTCCAAACACGCGTGTAAAGAGTAGTCCACAAGGGACCAGGACTAGTCCAAAACTAACCCAAACGTATGGAAAAAACCTCTTTTATATATATATATATATATAGAAGAAGAAGATAGAAGGTATATATATGTAGCTTAAGCATACATATGTATATGAATAAATAAATAAATATATATTTTAAACTTTATTTTTTGGCTAACTTATCTAATTAATTGTTATATTTGTTTTTTTTTTTTAAGATTGATCTCCCTTCAACCTCTCATCAACGTGGAAATGCGAGAGTTGAAGTTTTTAAGGATGAAAATGAAAGCCCAAATATTCTTACAACACATCCAGAAAATACAAATGTGGCTAACGAAGATGGCAAATCTATATTTCGTTCCATAATAGATGCTGCACGAAATCAAGAAAATCAAAAAGAACCTGGACCCTGGAACAGAGCACATATGCGAAAAAAAGGAAAATTATTTAGCAAAACAACAGCTGCAAATGAGTTAGGTTTTCAAATACATATGGACGATCGAGATGATGGTGCAATTAGCACTAACGAGGAAGTTAAAAAACCTTGCGTACCACCTATACCGATTGCTGAGCATGCAATTAAATTTGACAAACCTTTTATTTATGTTTCAAATTTTTGTGCAAGTACTAAACCTATTAAAGGTTGGATAACACCGGTCACTACAGAAGAAATGCCGGATAAAAATTCAATACCTGAATATAATAAATGTAAATTATATCCTAGGCCAAATATGGAATTTCAACCAGAAGAACTTAAGGCCTATTATATACTTAAAAAGCGTGGTATACAAAACAAATTTACGAAAGAACGTGATGTGTATTGGGGCTGTGGTTCTGAGTATAATATACGTTTATACCCTCACTTTGCTGTGAAATCGAACCCCCAAAAACGTGATGCAATAGATGAAACATATATACCAGAAAACTTACCTGGTCTTAAAGTGGCTTTTAACGAAATTTATAATGAGAAAGACAAAGTTGAAAGACAGTTTGAGGAAATTTTGGCTTTGCGTATTAAACGTAATGAAACTATTATCACGACCACCGATATGGAAGAAACCATATGTCTAACAAGTGATAAAATACAACGGCGTAAAAGTTTTTTTCCAATACGGAAGTCTCTGGCGCCTTCTGCTTTTAAAGCTTCCAGTAAAATGCCTGCAGTTTCAGAACAAATTGAGAAAGAAGAAAATTCTAAAGTGAGTGGTCCAATAACTGGTTCTCCATCCAGCCCAGTGGTAGCAAAAGCTGCAGAACCTGAAAATTACAACCATGGGGCAACTTCTCAAATTTTAAATATTCAATCCTCAAGCTTAAAACGAACCTATTTTGAAGAGGAATCTCAAAATCCAAGTGAACAATTGCAAACAAATGTTAACCCTGAAAAGGATCAGCCAGTTTTATCCAAACCTTTTGAAATATTTAAAGATGAAAGTGCGTTAGAGATTAATAGCAATAAAACACCATTTTCAGCAATAAAGCCGCTTGTACCAGACATAAGTGATTTTCATTTTAAAGCTCCTGCTTTACCTATCGCTAATTCAGTTACAGTAGCTGGAGCATCTGATCAAATACCTTTTGAAATATTTGATGATGAAAATTTAATGCAAAAAAGTCCCAAATCTATACCAAAACCAGATTTTAGTTGTGGTACAGGTGGAATTTTTGAACCTGAAGAAACTTGCTCAACCCAAACATTTAATATATTTTTAAAAGCTCAAAGTGCAAGCACTCCAAAAGCTATTACAAAATTGCAACCTCAAAGGCAGTTTGGTAATATTTTAAAAGACTCAACAACGCCGCCTTTAGTCGAACAAAGAGATGAACCGGCTGACAATCAGCACTGTGTGGTCGGAGCTGCGCCAGTTGTTGCTTATTCCCCACCCCGACAGCAATTATCTACTATTTTAGAAATTTCTGAGCATGGAAATACTCAAGGTACTCATACCACAGGTGCTACTACAAAATCAACTATAAGTTCACCTGAATTCGATGTAGATTCTCAAGTTCAAATTACCACAAATTGTTCCTCTTATCAGCCACAGCACGTTTTAGAAACAGTAAAAGAGTTAAGCTGCGAAACATCTGTTATTTCTCCTAGCCAACAAAGTGTAAACAAAATGATAAACACCTTCAAAATTCTAAACGTTACGGATACTAATGCTTCAAAACCACAGACACCTATGGCAACACCAGGCGCCATGAGGTTAAAAAAGAAAGGAACAGGTAGTGGCTTAGATTTTTCTATTTTTGAAGATTCGATGGAGAAAAATGAAAAAAAAGTTGGTAATTTTTCTCGTTTAGAAGAAAAGGAAGACACGGCTGCTGGAGCTGCATTTAAAGCACTACCACCCATACGTTTCCAAGATGATAAAACTGAAACTATTCCTAAAATGCTTATGACAACCCAACAGGTTAAATATCAAGATGATAACACACAAACAATATCAAAAATGGTATTTGCTCCTCCGGTTGCAGTACAATTTCAGGAAGACAAAACGGAAACTATATCAAACATATTATTAGGACCACCCAAAGTTTCTAATTTTCCCGAAGATAAAACAGAGACTATTTCGAAATTTATTTTAACACCCCCTGGACCAACGAAGTCTAAAGATAAAAAAATAGAAGTTAAAGTGGCAACAGAAAACCTTTTAGCGGAACCCATGAATCAAGACGATTCTTTTGAGTTCTTTGGACATACTCCACCTAAAGCAACTAAACAAGCTGAAAAGGGTCACTTATCGCAAATAAGAACTGCTGCAGACTCTAGAACTCCTTTAACATTTAATTCAAAACGTTTCTGTGAAAAAAAAACTCCAGATTTACAAAAAAATAGATTACACCCGGCCATGAAATCTGTAAACGAACAATCCTCCCGTTTAAAAAATAATCTGAAAGATTCATTTTTGGCTGATTTTTCATTAATTGAAGATGCTCAACCAACACAAACTAAAGTAAAACCTGAAAGCAAATCTGCTTTCAGTGATTCTTTCATTCCTGATTTCTCAATAATTGAAGGTTCTCAAATACTAAGCAAACAATTTCTAACGAAAAATTCACAAAAAACTATAAACGAGTCAATTTTACCCGAATTTTCAATAATTAAAAATGCACAACACAAAATGGGTGAATCGGAAAAAGCTAATCTGCGGAATGTTTCATTACTGTCAGATCTCTCGCATATCCCCGAAACTCAACCCAATGAATCCGTAATACGCTCACAGACCATGGAACCTAGATTATTAAAACAAACTTCCATGAAATGCACTTTGAAAACATCACAAAATGATATTTCTAAAGAAGACTTGGCCAAAAACATAGTTGATGATAATATTTACTGGCAACAAACGCCTAATCCCAAAACGAATTCAATTAGAAAACAGGATAGCACACATTTAAAAAGCATTCTTATGGATACATATATGAAAGGCTTTTCAGAAATTAATGAACCACCTCCTAACGACAAGGAAACAATAATGATACAGCCAAGTAAAAACAATTCCACGTTAAGGTTTCTCAATGAGTCTGAAAAACAAAAACTTGAAACTGCAGGAAAATTGCACCAAAATAATTCCAAAACTGAAGATATATCCACTACTAGTAAGGAAACAAGATTAAGATTTCTATCTCCATTGCCTAAGGCAGATTTAAAAAGCCCAAATTTAAAAAACATTCTTATGGATACATTTATAAAAGGTTTTTCAAAAATTAATGAACCACCTTCAATACCTAATGACACCAAGGAAATAACTATGGAACAACCAAATAAAACTACTTCCACAATAAGATTTCTTAACGAGTCTGTAAAAAAAAAACCTGAAAATGCAAGAAATTTGCATGAAAACGATTCGAAAATTGTAAATATATCCACCACTAGTAAGGAAACAATATTAAGCAAAGAGAAAAAACGTTCAAACGGCAGTGATGATAATAAATATTTCGAACTTAATTGTGAAACCGATATGTTTGGTACAGATATTAGTACGATAAAGAATTCTACTTGGCTGCCAAACCATGGACCTTTAGTAATGAGTAATGCAAAACAATTACCAGAAAAATCATTGCACATTAGGGCTACAGAGATTAACTCAAATTCGACATCTTCTTCGAGTTTAAAAAGTCCACTTCAAGTATTACAAACTGAGAACTCAACAAAACCAAAACTAAGTTTTATCGATAGGTCTCTAAGCAACAATGATTTTAGTATTGAAATTAGTGCATCTGAATCGGCGGCCATTAAAGCTAAAAAACTACCTACAATATCAGACAAACCCATTGAAATTTTAGAATCACCTGAACTGAATGACGTCGAGTGTGAGATGAGTATTTATCATAAACAAACACCGAAAACACCGAAACCACGAGTTCATATTTGGGATGATGCTGATGCATATAAAACATCCGCTCAAAACAATTATGTTCATGCAGAGTCTGATCTAAATCAAACACAACAAATTATTAAAAATATCTGCATTGATCCAAATGTAAATCCATTCAATGTTGATTTGATAAATGCCTTCCTAGAGCAACACTATGTTATCAGCTATCTAGAAAGCTTACCAACTTGCAAACTTGTCGGTTCAGTACAACGTCTAAAGCAACATTCCAAAATCAATATAAATGATGTTAATTTTGAAGTTATCAAACTAATTGGTGAAGGAGCATATGGTGCAGTGTTTTGGTAAGTTAATTTATTTCATTAACTAAATTCTTCGTTAAGCATTTTAGTAAGCAAATTAGTTTTTTGGATCTAGTTGGCACAAATATTATTTTGGCACGTTAATATTGTAACATTTTTTACTTTTAATACCCTTCACCGACCGAAGTATAAGTTTATAATTTTGTTTTGGTATGTACTCGGTTGTTGTTAATAAAAATAATATAGTCCGGAATTGTATGCTATTTAAAAATCCTGACCGGTCCACAAAATACTGAGTTATGAGCAAAAAAAAAAAAAAAAACACGACTGCCTCTAATTTCACCCATAAATCCATCCTTGTTATGTATGTCTTGTTTAATGTATATCAGGAGAACGACAAGAGCCAAAGTATTTAAATTAATTACAAGCATCTTCTTTATCAATACACAACATCCGACAAAATGTGGGCGAGAGTGAAGTTATTCACCTCTATCGTGAATAACAAGTGAAATTTTTGTTCCCATGAAATTTTCATTCCCCTCGAAGGGAAAAAAGCAATCGAGTCTTAGATGAATATTAAAAAGTTTTACACAGAAAGACAAACTTAGAATACCCTCATTTACCTCTAGTGGTATAAAAACTGTTTAAACCTTGCAGCTGCGGTACTATGTGGCAACGAAAGTAAGTTACACATAAAAAATTATCATGATCGCCAAAGCTTCTTTGATTGAATCCGTTTTTAATGAAATTTATTTTATACCAAAATATATTTATATTAGTATCTTAGTCTATTGAACAGTGCTAGCACGACCAAAACATTATTACTACCAAAATTTTCGAAAAAGTTACCAAATGTAAACGACTTTTGGAAATTAAAAAAACCTTTAAATTATTTTAAGTAGCATAGTAATGCAAAGGCTGTTCGCACTTTATCTTTATATATAAAAATGTTTGTTTCAATATTTGTTTTTGTTTTTAATGTAAGTTGAACGGACGGGCTTTGCGCTCGTGTTCTATAAACCATACGTAAAACTCAAGAACCGCTGGACCGACTGACACCAAACTTAGACAATAAATTAGTTTATGCACAGAAATGTACATAATTCTTTTACATAATAAAAAATTCTTACTTATAAATTAAAAAAATGACGAGAAACTAAAATCAAAGTCTTCTTCATAAATATATTTTTGTTTTTAAGAGTTAAATTCGTGTGCATTGGTGTCGCAACCTAGTACCTTCTGCTTGATTGCTCTACCATTTCGCGCACTTTCACAGCCGATGGATCGGTAACCTCGTATGGTGAGTACACCGATGGTAGTGCCAAGCACGTTTTGTCTTTAGCTCACAACCGTGAGGACTCCATTACTTAAAGAATGAGAAATCATACATTTGTGTTTATTTCTTGACATACAATTTCGTACCTTCTCATCTATGTGGGTTGTACACGGTTGTGGTTAATCCAGGGTTCTTTGATTATCGATGAGGTGGGCTACTAATTCAGATGAGGCTGATTCACAGTTATGCAAGTTTATCTGCACCACTTTTAGCCTCTTGGAGTTGATCAGTTTAAGGAAACCTAAATCGGATAGACCCCAACCCAAATTCTGCAACCCTTCTTATTGACATCAGCATTTTGAGAGACTCCTGAGCTACTGCGAACCGGAAGTCTCTGCCTTGGTGGAGGTATCCATACTGTCACTACCGGCATCATTGACAACTCAGAGGCAAGTATAACGCCCAATCTGGTTTAAGGACAAGCGCATCCACACCTGCCAATGGCGGGCTTTAAAAACTCTTAAGGTTTTTTGATTGCGCCAACTGACAGTTCTGACACCTTTTGCCTAGTCAGCCGCTTTGAAAGCTACTTCGTCCAGCCTTCCTTTCACACTAAAGATTTTCGTAGTTAGTTCTTTTGCACCTGCCATCTCTCGACACTGATCCTTCCATCAGGATCCGTACAATCGATGACAGCCACCAGAATACCGTCCTTGACGACGCCCTCCGTTTTTTCGACGTGGACCTCGGTCTCTTTACTTCCCCTTTATTGGGGTCCTTATTATTATTATGTTATGCCAACGATCACCCGATTTGCTTGCAGATTTGGACTGGTTTGCCCCGGTAACAATTCCATTAGTGATTCCTTTTTGGGAGCTGCGGGAATTTATTAAGACATTTCCAGTCCTCATCGCGTGGGCTGTAGTGGGTATTAGTCCTCAGGTTGGTAAACTTTTACCCTCCTTCCGGATGCCCGCTTCCTGGTTTGATAATTCGACAGCAGGGCTGGCTGACGATCCTTTGTCCTTAATAACAACATTTGATTTCCCAGCCGCCATTGCTGTGTATCCGGCTGGATAGGTAAGCCCTAGGATGGCACCCATAGAACCGTGGATTCTCTCAAATCTAGCAACGTTCTTCCAGTGCTTCCTGAGCAGATGCCTATCCCGCCCATCGTGCGATGAAGAGTCTTTTTGGCTTTCTTTTCTAGAAAGGGTAAGGCGACTCACATCATTCTTGGCTTTTTCGATGTGACCTGTTAGTCTCTGTCAGTTCTGCCATTAACTGACTTTCCTGTAGCAGAATTTTTCCCTGTATATCCGAGTCTGAATCTGACACAGAACCTGCTGAGTTGTCAGTGATATTCCTTACACCCACTCCTATCAATACGTCCGTATCTTATTTTTTAAAATTTTCCATTTTATAAATCCCTCGAGTAAGCACGTATAATATCGCTCAGTGACGACTTGCACGGACTAGGCTAGAATTACAACTAACCTTTGCCATCATCGTCAGAGGAAAGCTAGGATTACACTGTGTCACAAATTTCCAACAAAGTCGTGACCAAATGAATCTGACACCTTAATGCCAGCATGGCTAAGGGATATCCATTCCTTATCCTATTCCCATCACCTATAACACTACGAGAAAGTTGTTTGACCAAATGAATTTGACACCTTTATTTAAAATTGTCCGCTGACTCTGAATATGAAATCAGAATGATCAAAAGTAGAGTTTTTGAGATATTCCAAAATAACCGTTATTTGTGTTTGTAAAAAAGATGATGTGACTTAAATGCAAATATCTTCACAAATATTTAACGGATGATGTATTTATTTTAAGATAATAAAATTTCTCAAATAACCATGGGTCGTTTGTGAAGATTAGTCAACAAATGACAGAGTTACAGTGGACAAAAGTTCAAACTTCATAAACAATTTGATGATTTTGATCAATTTTTCGAAAATAGAAAAGAATTCCCCGATTCTTATTTCCCTTGAAATGGCAAAAGCTTTTAATTCGGTGTGTTACTCGACGATGATAACTAAGCTTTACCAAAGATGGAAATATTATTCAGGCAACCGTCTGATGACAGCTAAAGTGAGAAGGCGTACAGAACTGAGTATCCTGAGTGCAGGCTTACGCCGACGCGTCTCAGGAAAATAGGTGACAACTGATAACATTTAGTCACTGAAACTCACCTGTATTAAATCGGCCTAGCGGTGTTGGCAGCCCCAACTCTAGGATCGGAGGCTTTGGCCTAATCAGTCAATCTTCCTAAACTCGTATGATTACAGAAACGTCAACAAATTTAAATAATAACAATCCCCCCCCGATGACGACTTTTGGCTTTAAACAACGGTTTATGATTGGTACATGGAATATAAGAACTCTCTCTGAAACATCGAGACTCGAGCAAGTGCGTAAGGAAATGGTCTCATACAAACTAGACATTCTGAGGTTAAGTGAGGTTCGCTGGCTGAACAATGGCACAACGCAGTTGCCTTCTGGTCACCGTTTCATTTATTCCGGAAACACCACCCACAAGATTAACGGAGTCGGCCTGTTGCTGTCACCAAAGGCCAGAGATGCCCTATTAGAATACCGGGCAGTCTCCGAACGCATACTAACTGCAAGGTTCAACTGTAAATTTCGTAAAATCTCCATTGTGCAATGCTACGCACCAACCGACCCTGACGACGAGAGTGTTAAGGATGATTTTTATGGGCAACTTGATTATGCGGTTAGTTCTTTGCCCGCAGGAGATATTAAGATATTTTTGGGTGACTTCAATGCCAAAGTAGGAAACAACAACGACAACCTCAGGCGGTAATGGGCAAGCACGGCCTGGGATCCTCACGGAATAATAATGGTGATAGACTGGTTGATTTCTGCGCTCGTAATCGACTTTTTATTGGCGGAACCAAATTTCCACACAAAAATATCCATAAGTATACATGGGAATCTCCAAATGGTCAACATTTTAACCAAATTGACCATATTATTGTCAGTAGGCTTTTCTTGGGCTCTCTTATGGATGTTAAAGCTAGGCAAGGTGCCGACGTTGCCAGCGACCACTCCTTACTCGTAGGTGTTTTCCGTCTTCGACCTGCGGCCGTAACTGGTGCAAGAGGAAAAGTCGATAAATACAACATATCGCGCCTTCACGACCCAGTAGTCTCAACAGTATTTAATCAAAACTTAAGAACCAACCTGGCACAAAACGACCAACATACGTGGTTAGACGTAGTTACAGCCTGCAAGAATACCGCAAAATCAACTATTGGGCTTAAACAGAATAAAATTAAACCGTGGATCAGCTCCGAATCATGGGATGAGATTGAAAACCGCAAACGTCTTCGTAATGCACGATTGCAAGCTAAATCTGCTAATGCAAAAGAACAAGCAAAATTAGAATACCGCCAGTCTGCTCGAAAAGTAAACTATATGGTACGGGCCGACCGTGAAAAATATTTTAACAATATAGCGGAACAAGCCGAAAAAGCATCAAATACAGGCAATCTACGCGGAGTTTACTCTGCTATAAAACAGATGAGTGGCAACAACATCCGAGGTACTATGTCATTAAAAGCAAATGATGGTTCAGATCTTACAACAACTGAGCAACAGTTAGAACGTTGGCGCGAACATTTCTCATCACAGCCTTCAACTGTAAACAATACCAACCACGATGAGCTGGTAATGCTTTCCACACGACGCAATCCAAGAAGAGATATTTCAACTGTTCCTCCGACTTGTTCTGAAGTTGCGGCGGCACTAAACAAGCTTAAAACTTGTAAAGCGTCTGGTCCCGATAACGTACCTGCTGAACTATTAAAATATGGTTCCGATACATTAGCAGAAGTTCTCACCCCACTGATTAGAACTGTTTGGCTCAACAACCAAATTCCTGTAGAATGGAAAGAAGGTGTCGTAGTCACAATTCCTAAAAAGGGCGACCTAACTCAGTGTAAAAACTGGCGGGGTATTACTGTGCTTAACTCAATAGGGAAAGTGATGGCAACTTTAATACAACAGCGGATTTCACCAGCTGTTGAGCAAATTGTGCGTAAAGAACAAGCTGGTTTTAGGCCTGGACGATCATGTGTCGATCACGTCAATACTCTATGCATAATTATTGAACAATCGGCAGAGTACAACACACCCCTATACCTGCTTTTCGTAGATTTTGAACGTGCTTTTGATACAGTAACCCGAAGTTCTATGTGGTCTGCGTTAATTGGTAAAGGAATACCTGAAAAAATCGTCACCCTAATACGCGAGCTGTACAAAGACGCCGAGTGCAAGGTCCGATTCAACGGAAGAGAAAGCCAACCGTACACAAACGTTACAGGCTTCTACTGGCATCCGGTGGAACATGATGGAGTACCTTAATGACATAGACTATGCCGACGACATATGTCTTATGGCCCACCGATTTGTAGATATTGAAGCAAAGATAAATAGACTCTCCGAAAATGCCAAAAACGTAGGATTGAGAATTAACTTCAAAAAATCAAAGCTGATGCGTATTGGTACCAATATTTCGTCACCACTTATTGTTGATGGTACGATTATGGAAGATGTTGAATCATTCAACTACTTGGGATGTAAAATTGCGAAAGACGGTGGCTCTGCAGCCGATATTGGTGACCGAATCAACAAGGCCCGTGGTGCGTTCCTAAAATTGTACAAAATTTGGCGCGCTAACAACATTTCACAGAAAACGAAGTAACGGATATTCAATTGTAGCGTTAAATCTGTCCTACTATATGGCTGCACTACATGGAGCCTTACAAAACTGACCTTGAAGAAAATTCAAACGTTCGTGAATCGGTGCCTGAGACAGATACTACGTGTATACTGGCCGAATTGGATATCCAATGAGGATCTTTGGAATCTGGCAGATTGTAGCTCCATCGAATTTGATATACGGAGACGTAAATGGACGTGGATCGGTCATATTTTAAGGCGACCTGCAAGTGATATTGCTAGAGCTTCACTTGAGTGGAACCCTCAAGGTCAACGACAACCAGGCCGACCACGAAATACATGGATCAGGTGCATAAGACACGAACATGAATCAGCTCGAATATCCTGGAACGAAATTAAACTACTTGCCAGAGACAGAATTAGATGGAGAGAATTCGTTGACGCCCTATGTTCTTCGTGAACAATTTATTTAAGTATTTTTATGTTATATCGCTGTATCTATATTGTATTTAAATAAATAAAGGACATATATATATATATATACCAAAGATAAAATTTTATTAAGTCTGCATGTCTGTGGCCGTATGGAAAAACTAGATAACTCCATTTTTTGAAAACACGAGAAAAACACATTTAAAGTTTAAAACATATTTCGCTAATTATTTCATATGAATTTATGTTATTATGCATGCGCATTAAACAAAACAATGTTTTAGATTCAGTTAAAGATTTCTGGTACCATTAAACTGATTTTTGGACATTAAAACCGAAAATCAATGTCACTTATCTTGTTTTTTCGAAAAATGGAGTTATCTAGTTTTTCCGAAAAAAATTTTTTTTCTTAAATTATAATAGTATTTTATGGAATTAAGGCAACTTAAGTAATGATTTGTGGAAAAACATTAACTTTTTGACTCAACACGTTAATTTAACCGTTTTTTCTACGAACAAATGGAGATATCCAGTTTTTCCAAAAAAATATTTGTTTCTCTTTATTCTTATACATCAAAAAATAAGCTGAGTTTTTGTCTGTTTTTATGCATAAACATAATTAAAAGGTTTACCCTTCTTGATTTTATGAAATGAAGTGGCCAGTTTTAAGGACGCTGATTAACGTTATAATCGGTTTAACATAGGTTGAACCTGGAAAAGAGCTATTGACTTTGTGGTTAATTTTATTTTAATACATATCAAAATTTTAAACAGTAGTTGTTATGTTAAATTTGTATACTAAACTTGGTAATAAGATCGTTTTTAGCTTTTTAGTTTAAAAACAATGTCTTACGCTTCTACTTTGTTTTTTATGTTTTTGATAAAAATAAACGTAATAGTTACACGTGCGTGCAAAAAATATAAAAATCAACACAAGAAAATCAACAATGCGACCGACTAACATAAACTTAGATCCAGACCTTGACCTCATGCAAATACAGACTACGTTGGAGGAAATTATTCCACAAGGCAGCACGGAAGAAAATAAAAGGAAGCAAAACGTTATCGTGCAATCGGACAAAGAACTCGTAAATTTAGAAATAAATACTTCAGAAAACAAACTGAAATCAAGTCGGAAAAAGCTCAAGAAAAGTTTTATTGGTGAACATTTAACATTGAGAAGATTGTCAAGGTTGCAGAAAAAAATAATTTTAAAATTTTATTAGTATTAAATATCGTAAAGTGTTAAAATATGAATATGTTCTTAAATTAATTTGAAAATAAAGAAATTTACAACCAGGCTCACAATTGTCTTCCAGATTCAAAAAATGCATTCTTAGAAAAAAAAAAACTGGATAAAAATAGTTTTTATTGTTTTTGTACGTAAAAACACCTTACTATTTATTATCTTTGCAACAGAAACAAATAAAAATAAGTATGTTAAAACATTTTTCAAAGTTGCTGTACCACATAGGGTATGGTAGATCTTTATGGGCTAAAAACTATTACTCGGAAAGATTTCGGGTACAAAAGATGTAATATGCATATAAAGAATGCATAAATATATTCTTTGAATTCTCTAGAGTTGCAATTTTTAGGCTCAACATTTTGACCCGAATTTGTTCTATATCGCTCTTTGTCTCTTAGTTTTCGAGACAACACAGTTTAAAACTTCTAATTTTTCTGTTTTCTAAGAGACTATGGAGTTAACTTGTTTTTTCAAAAAATGAATGGAGTTATCTAGTTTTTACATAAAAATTGATATTTTTCTGATTTTTGTTTTTCAAATAACTATTAAATGAGAAACTATATCAAAATTTCGATCTGACAGAGTGATATTATTAAAACTTTAAACTCGCTTTCTATTTTTGGTGTTATCTTAATTTTCGCAAAAAGTGGAGTTAACTAGTTTTTCCATACGGCTACAGATGTAAGCTTATATTGTCATATCTAACTGGAATAACTCAATTTGTTGATGTACATGGGGTTTGTTCTGGTAATTGATCTTCCCGAAGTACTAGATACCAGTATGTGTACACCTTCTTTATTTGCCGATGATATTTGTTTATTGTTTAGTAATTCTCATGAGCTTGCTGACGTCTTAGAAGTCAATATAAACTGTTATCTAGGCCGTATTTTGCGCTGGTTGTCTGATAATTCTTTGACAATTAAAAAAACTAAATCGTTTTCTGATTTTGATATACACATTGGTGGTGATTGTGGATGACCGACTTAGTTTTGAGGGACATATGGACCAGAGAACTGCAAAATCCACTATTTTTGTTGATTTACTCATACGCTATAATTTACATTAACTCTATACCTGCAAAACAAAGTTCAACGTTGGTAGTTTTGACATCGTTTTGTACACATTTGATTTGTGCATGTGTGAGTTTTTTATTGAACGTGCTTTGTTTGCATTTATTGTTGAGCACGCAATAACACAATTTCTTAGAGTCAAACGGCATTTAAGTAGTCATTGTCCACTCGATGACACAACCAGTGATGTTAACTTTTATTTTTTTATTACCTTGCGGACCTCTTAAAATTACCTTTTTTGAGAAGAAATTACCGTACGCAAAGATTTTTTTTATCAAAACATTAATATGCTGTTTCCAAATGACAGGCGATTGATTGTGTAGTAAAATTTATATTAAAAGCAATAGGTCCATCGCCTGTTAAATGTGTTTTAAGAAAAATTTCAATAGAAATTTTTGTGTTAAAATACATTTTTAACAAAAATTTTATTTTTTATGAATAAGGAAGTAAAATAATTTTGAATAAAATAGGTACATATATGGGTAAATTCAAAGTGTTGAACGTGACAGTCGTACGAATCAAAAATGCAATAACATTTTTAACAACAAATATTTTTACGTTCTCTTAACCCTTAAATTATAGCACTAAGAAAGTACTGTTATCTATGCTAAAGTTTGTGGAGGGCGCGATTTTAGGTCAAAGCTAATGACAAAAGAAGTAGCGGTTCGAACGTGAAACAAATAGAAGTAGTTTTTGTGGCCATGTATAAAATGGCGTAATTAAGCGAAACCTGGCACAATTTTTTAGTCAAACTACTTTGAGAATTTTACGTGGCAATGTAACATTAAAATGTCTTTGGTTTGATTCCAAAATCTTCTGTATTTTCTTTTTTTTTTTAAGCCAAAATCTGGGTCGATACGTGACATTTTGAACGTGAAATTCCATAATAATTGAACTGAATAATGATTAAAATAAAATAAAAATTTAATGTTAATCCGAATAGCATATTGCTCTTTGAACTCTTCCTTAGATTACAGACCATGTAAGAAATTTTTTTGGAATAATTTTTATCAAATATCACCTCTTTTCAGGAAGATAATATGAAAGAAAACATACAATAAAACATTCTCAAAAATAAGAAATTACGATTGCACAACTTTGCAGTCTGGTTGTTCATCTAACGGCCATTTTTACCAAGTTCGGTTATAATTAACCATCGGTTATAGCTGTCAAAACGTATTGGTAACCGGAACTTTAATTGAAAGTTAGTTTTAACCGAACTTGGTGAAAATGGCCGTAAGTGAAAACATTTATGGGTAAATTTATAAAATTAGTAAAATCTAAATATTTCTCTATAATAATACCGTAAAATAATCAGCTTTTAATAACTTTTAAATTTTCGGACACGGTGGACCTTTTGACGGATATGCCCATATGTATATTCATTCAACTCAAAATATTTTTATTTAATACGCTTAGCGAACATATTGCACTTGTTGCTCTAAATCAACGATCATCACGGTATGCCCCCGGGGCCGAGCACTTTTCGTGAATTTCACACACACACAACACGAAGGTTAACGAAACAATTGTAAAAAGCAATAATTTCAAAAAACAAGAACAAAACACATAGTTAATGTCTCAAACGAGTAAATTTATTTTCCTCTCTTTGCACTTACCACTACATATACATTTTTAACTGTCTCTCTTTGTGATGACCGCTGCTCCAAAAAGAGTCAGCTCAAATTTTTCAATTTTTACTTTTTGCAAGAAATCGATGAACAGTGGTCATATCTACGCACGGTAAAAATCTGATATCAAAAAATAAAATACTAGCGGTTTTCACCCTTGATAGTAAAGTCCTTTGTAGACCTTGTGAATCTTATTTATTTAGTTAAAGTACTAAGATTTACAACACCGCAACAACAAAATGTATAAGACTAAAATTTACTACGCTGTAGTTGAAAAATCCAACAAAAAGCTGTAGTAAACACCAGAATAAAACTGTTGAAGAAACTATATCCGTCTCTTTCCCTCACTCAGCAACTTCATTAATTTACAATACTAACGAAAAAGACGCTCACGCTTTGTGTTATAAAACCGTATTAAGTAAAGCAGAGTTGTACACTTAATACAAAGGGTGAATACCGCTACTATTTCATCTATTTTTTACGTTTAAGAATTGTTGATTTTTAATATAAAATTAATAATAAACAAGAGTAATTTCATTTTTCTTATTTTGCACTTATCGGTTTTACGAAAAAAATTTGCAGGAACATAATTAAAGTTCTTAATTTTTTGTTATAAAATTTATCTATTTTGAAACTGAAAATCACCTCGCAAAAGTTAAAATTATAAAACCTACTTATGTTAGTATATATATGAGCAACTTCAAAAATTTACGACACCTATACATTTTTTTTTTAATTTTTTTTTTTTTTGTCTGACATCAATGTTGATTTGCGTGTGTATAAACCGATATTTGAGCATGTGAAATCCGTTCGCGTTAATAATTTTTATTACACGGCGCAAATTTTACTGCGGTTTAAAGTTAAAAATTAAAAAAAAAATATAAAAATTACAGTTTTTGTTAAAATTGAAAAAGGAAAACGCGTGTGGATAATACCCCTTAAGGGCTTTCTTAGCACACTAAAATATTTGTAAAAGCTTGAATACTTTTTAAAATACACTGGAAAAAAAAATATAAAAAATTTTTTTTTATCGTGTATGCATATAAAAATTTATTTAAAATTGTTAAACATTTTACAAAATTACGGCTAGTATAAGACATAATTTGCAATATTTTGGGAAAAAAACTATTTGGCTATCGCAAATCAAATATTTCATACAAGGATGCTTTTTGAGGTTAGAAACATTTTGTTTCCTCCATAAAATTTTAAATCCTTAAAATTTTTTTGGTGCGTTTTCAATTTTAGTATCAAGCTCAGTAAAGTCTTCTATTCGATGTACGTTTGAGCGGAATTGATACAGCGCTTCAGTTGTCACAAGGCGAAATGTGTTTGGAAAAAACTGCCGCTGCACGCGCCACGGTTGAAAAAAATTATTTTTTTTTGCACTTTATCAGTTTAGTCCGTCGCACAGTAGCGCCCGTAGAGCAAACGAGGTTGCAAAAATCAAAATTTTCATGAGCACCGACGAAGTTTTGAATAAACTCATGTTATAGGAAACTTTTCAACGATTTCAAATCTGCCACTCTTAATAATATCACATTTTTAGTTTAGAAGATATAGCCGTTCAAAGTTGACCGACTTTCGGTTTTCAAAAAAACACACAATTTTTAGTAAATTTGTTGCGATTTCAGGTGTAATATCACGAAAAATAGGTAACGAATCGCCTTATTTTTTGTTTGTATTGATTGATGCATTTATTAAATGTGTAATGATAAAAAAAAAATGAACTGTTTGCTTTGTGTTTCTCCTGGTAAATCACTATTTAAAAACTATCCGTTTTTTCACTATTTTTCAACTTTGACGGAAAATAACAAAAATCTATATTTTTCTATATTTGCCATATTTGCAAAATCTGTTCTTTGATTATTTCTTTACATAATTCAAAAATTTTATCTGCCCGTACGTGCCCGTTTGGCTTCTAGAGGTAAAAAAGGTTAAAAAGACATGGTTGCAGAAATTGTATGACAGTAGTTTGATCTAAAATCTAAAAAAACTACTCATTGAAATTAGCAGGTACGTACCTCACTTAAACAATACTTTGGCGTACAAATGGTCAAGAACAATATTGACTACAGGTAGGCACAAATCTTATTTGGACACGTGCATAATATCAAAATTGCATTATTCAGCCTAATTCCATTTGTATGCAGGGAACAGGTAAATTTTTCGGCATGGTAGCATAAGCCTATATATTGCAAATGGTCAAGAACAATATTGACTACAGGTAGGCACAAATCTTATTTGGACACGTGCATAATATAAAAATGCATTATTCAGCCTAAATCCATATGTATGTAGGGAACAGGTACATTTTTCGGCATGGTAGCATAAGCCTATATATTGCAAAATAAGCATAATGCCTGGATTAGTCTACGACTGAAAGTTGGCGCAACAATTACTGAAACCATTAAACAATTTAAGTACTGAAAACATGGCGTTGAACAATTTTAAATTATTTGAACTGTTTAGAAAGTCAACCACACCAAATTTTTTCACGGAAGCTGCTTTAGAAGAACTTGATAGCTTATACGGAAATATTGAGAGAAGCGAAATTATAAAAAATAATTTTTATCTGATATATGCAAATATTAAGGCAAAATGGGTGAAATCTAATCGAACCATTCAGAACTTCAACTCCAAATACGAGGACTGGCTTAATGAAGATACCATCCTGGATATATTGGCAGTAGATAAACCCACCACATCAACCAGAGGAGCAAAAGGAAGGCCAAAAAAAAGTATTGAGGAGTGTTCAATTTTCACAAGAAAGAGGAAACTTGCGGATGCCACCAATGACTTGACCACGAAGCAATTATCGGAAGCGCTGTCTATTAAATTTACAAAGGATAGTGAAAGAGTTAGGTCGCACATAACCAAATCTGTTGCTGATGCAAGCCCACTGCGACTAAAAAGGATTAAGGAAAGCATTCCCACGCCCACAAACGCACACATTAAAAAGTATGGTTCCGAAGAAGCCTTGGCCTTGTTTATGGACTTAGAACTTTCCAAAGAGAAATATGAGAAACTACGGGCATCTTTAACGCGACACGGCGCTGACGTTTTACCCGGATACAAGCATATTACGCAAGCCAAAATAAATTCACGACCACTGCATACGGAATTTACGGAAGTCTCTGCGAAAGCCAATCTGCAGGATCTCATGGGCCATACAGCAAAACGGTTGTTGGAGAGTCTTCCTGAAAATGAGGTGAAAATTCTTCCTGAGAAGTTGACATTGATCAGCAAATGGGGCTGCGATGGATCATCCGGACAAAGCGTTTATAAGCAAAGGATATCTTCCGATGACGCTACAATATCGGACGGAAATATGTTTATGGCATCTGTTGTTCCTTTGCGGCTTAAATCGGATGTTTCCCTTCACTGGAAAAATCCACGTCCGTCATCAGTGCATTATTGCCGACCAATAATGTTTCAGTTTGCAAGGGAATCGGCAGAACTCATAAGGACCACGGTGAAGGACATTGAAGAACAAATAAGCAAGATTAAGCCTACAAAGCTGCAAATTGGAGAAGGAAAATATATTGAATGCAATTACGAGTTCCATCTGACCATGGTTGACGGAAAAGTCGTAAACGAACTGACAGGAACAACCTCAACAATGTCATGCCCGATTTGCAAAAAGAGTCAGAAGAACTTTGGTAATTTAAACGATTCTACAAATGAGGAGAATTACGAATATGGAATGTCACCATTGCACGCAAGGATAAGGTGTATGGAATTCTTGCTAAAACTGGCGTATACCCTACCACAAGAGGAGGAAAACTTCGATGAAAATACATCAATAAAGGATAAGGAAAAGATCAGAAAGAAGCAAATACAGGATGCTTTTTTTAAACAAGTTGGACTAAAAGTAGACTGTCCCAAGCACGGATACGGTAACTCAAACGATGGAAACACTTCTAGGAGATTTTTTGAAAATGATGAGGCAGTAACTAGAATCACTGGAATTGACAATCAAATCGTGAAAAGATTGGGAACGATCTTGGATGTTTTAAACTGCAAAGAAAATGTCAATTCTACAAAATATGGAGAATATGCGTCGAAAACTGCATCTCTTTTAGCAGAAATGTATCCACAGAAGAAGTTGACCCCGACCGTCCATAAAATATTGGCGCATGGCAAAGATATAATTGAGTACCAGTCTTTGCCAATTGGAGAGCTTTCTGAAGAAGCACAGGAGTCTCTTAACAAATTTTATAAAAAATATAGATTGCAGAACACATTCAAAGCATCAAGGGTAAGGCAAAATGAGGACCTCTTCAACATGTTGGCAGCATCTTCCGATCCACTTATATCTTCCCTGCGGCATGTGAAGTCACGAATAGAGTTAGAAAATAATTATAGTTTAGAAATGGTTAGTCTTTTAGATATACCTTCTCTTACGAACTGTGATGAATATTTTACAGAAAATTGAAAAAATAAATTTAAAAAAAAATAATTTTTTTTTTAATTTGTTGGGTAATAATTTAAAACATAAAAACCTAAAGAAAAAAAATAAAAACAATCTAAAAATGTAAAAATAATTTTTTTTAGTTACCATAAAATTGATTTTTCTACTAATTTTAACTTTGATAACCCATAATTAGGCCCCTACAGAGCGTAGCACCCTTTCCAAACGCTCATTTCATAGGCTGAACAGTTATCTATCATATGCTGTTTAAACTGTTCAATTATCTTATTCGGTTCAAAAGATATGATTTTTGCAACGAAAAAACTCAAATGGCGCCACTGTGCGTCGCGAAGAATCAATCTATTTAGATACCTAAACATGTTTCCATGACATGTTTTGATATAAAAAAAGCTTAAAAATAAACTGTTTTTTTTTGCAAAAATTTTCAAAAGTTCATAAAATTTTTGCGTTTAAAAATTTTAAAGTGCGTTTTCGCCTCGGAGGTGCCCTTTACGAAGTTACTCACATCACGCAATACACTAGCCAACTTTAAAGGCAATTCAGATTGTCAGACGCAAAAAAGATACATTTTTAAAAAATTTACGCTAACTTCTTTTAAGTTTGTGATGTCCGTGATACGTTATTGGTGCGCTGACACCAACTTGATACACCTCAAACTTTATAAAATTGCGCAGTTTTTTTAATTCTGCGCTTAAAACTCATTTTTATTAAACGGCGCAAAAACTCTATGCAAAATCTTCAAAAATTTCAAAATTCGGAAAATTTTGGTTTCACTTTAAAACACCATGCAACTTTTCACGCAGCAGCGATATCAAAATTTTTTTTTTTAGTGGACATATCCTCCAAGTCTAGTGACTATATTTTGTATGGGTTTGGATCTAAAAGCTAAAAACTATTACAAAGAAAACGGAATGAATGAAAAAACTGTTGGAAGTTTCAAGTCGTTTTTTTAATTTTTCGAATTTTAGATGACCACCAATTCTTAAGGTGAGGACTTTTCAACGTAAAACTTTGCACGTCATATCCTTCAAGTATAGTCATCCAAACCCTGTACAACGTTTTTTTCAATTCATAAAACTTAACGAAATAAGAGCCATAGTATGTCGGTTTCAGCAGGTGCTCAAAAAATTTGAAGTTGCCCATATACCAAAAATCCAAATTTCTTTAAATTACCGTATTTTCAAAAAAATTACCTGCTACCTTTTGCGGCTCAAAATTACCCTAAAAAAGGGTAATTACCGTACGGTTACTGGACACAACGACGAATGTAAATTGGTATGAGTACGAGTCGCTCTGTTGGTATGATTGTTGTAGGCATAATTTCAAATCAACTAGTTGTATTGTCGAATTTGTTTTTTTGTTTACCCTGAAAATAATATTGGACCACCTGATTTTGATTAAATGGACTACTCATTGGACTAGTCCGATGTAATGCAAGCATGGACCATGTCATTCTTTAAAAGTGTTTGTAGTGAGACGACATGTCTTCGTTCTTTAACGAAATGTGTTCGTTTTTAAACGACTTCAATACTAATCCTCTTGATTATACCATGGAGTAGTTTTAATACTACTCCTTTGTAATCCAAAGCTGGGTTTTATGGTCCTGCCCTAGGACATCGTAATGTTTAATACACCATGTTTTTTCCATTCGTTTGGGTTACTTTTGGACTAGTCCTAGTCCCTTGTGGGCTACATTTTACACGCGTGTTTGGACTAGTCCTATTATTTGCAGGGTATTTTTTAAAAAGCGTAACAAGCAATATTAACAACAATAGGTTAGGTTAGGTTAAGAAGGGTTATGCGCCCAAGGGCACACTTCCACTCGGGGACCAATACGGTCCATTGTTAATCCCTTCAATTAAAAGAAAAAAAAAAAAAAGACAAGAAAAGAAGTATGAGATGGATAGAAACAAGAAAGATAGAAAATTAGTGGATGTCGTGTAGAACTATTGCCCTCACTACAGTCCCCTCAACAGAAACAGCCGCACTATTTCCCTGACAAACCCCAGTGGATCAGCCGGACTACATTCAGCGATGCACCCCAGTTCGTCGTGAACCTATCTCCTAGCCACTTCTGCCTGAGACCCTGTATCCTGGGACAATGGCACAGTACATGCTCGAACGTCTCCAGCTCCTCTGAATCATCGCACAATCTGCAGAAGTCCGGCATGGTGTTGTCCCATCTGCCCGCAAAAGCCCTGACAGGACAATGACCCGTCAAGAACCCTATAAGTGTTCCAAGACTACCCCTATCCAATCCCAGTAGAACCCTGTCCAGCGCTGCCTGCGGAGTGTTTCTCCTTGCGCCTGTGATGCCAAGAGATGCACTTCTTTGAACCTTGCTGAGCAAGGTTCAATGAAGTGCCTTCTGGTAAATAGCACCAACTCAGTCTTCACAGGTTTAACACCTAGTCCCCTATCCTTTGCCCATGCCGAGAGTTCGCCTAGCATCACTTGCATAATTTCCCCGATCGTGGACAGAAATTTTCCCCTGACCAGCAGAACTATGTCGTCCGCATAGGCAAAGATTTTTAAATTTGGTAGCTTGAAAAATAAATCTATATAAGTCCAAATCTTACTAAAAAAGGTTTTGTACAAAACGTCTTGCTCAATTCGCAGTCTTATTCAGTTTTGTAATGCAAGTCAAAATACACTTCCGTTTTTTTTAGCGTCACGCCAGCTCATATTTTTGCTTATATCTGCAAATCCTTAGCGTCGATTGCTGTAATTTTTTTTCTGACTATAGTGCTACTTCACTTTGTATTTATAAAAACCCTTTTTACAAATTTGACTTCTTCATTTAATTTTTTTAAATTTTGTGGTACAAATATCACGACACGTCAAAATTGAAATGCCCATATGCACTTTTGATACCTCAGGTGCTTTATGGATTGGAAGTAATATCGGGTACTATTGGTATGAACCTCAGGAAAATAGAAAGTGTTGTTAACTATATTGCTTGATATATTTATAGTGCTCGTAGATATGATCATTTGTCTGGATATGTGAAAAGGTTTTTAGGTTGTTATTTTAGTAGCTTTGTGAAGTTTCGCAATCTTTTATTTTTCTATAAGCTCATTACCCCACGTCTCCATGCGCTTTCGATTAGAACATGACATGATCATGTTCATGTTCTGATTGATGACAATTTTTGTTGTTGTGCGTTTGGTTGTATACAGAAAATACATTGTATGGCCAACATCATGGCAGCACATGGACGAAACATGAACAGTCTACACGAGTAGAATTCATGTGCGACATGCTGTTCTTACCAAGTTGATAGATGGTGGAGACGGGTAGTTAAGTCAGGTGTAGTTGCTCCTTTAATTAATTAATTTTTTTATTCTCATTCAATAAGGAGAAAACAGATAGCTATACCTAGTTTGTTATAAGAATTGCTCGTTGGTTGTTGTTATTGTTGTAACAGCTCGACCTGAAAAGCAAGCATGTATAAAATTTACTTTTCTATTCTTCTTCTTCTTCGCTCTGTCCTTCCAACTCAGCTAAATCCAGGCCCAGTAGCTGTGCTACCTCACGTGGGCGGGTCCATAAGGACACTGCTTCTAGCTGGGTTGGGTTTGCACTGCAGTTGAATAGGTGTCGTACGTCGTGTGGGCCTATTCCACATGCAGGGCAAAGCTCAGGGATGGTGCTATTTATTCTCGACCAGTACAAGTTAAGACGTGCGCACCATCCTGATCTTAATTGTGCCAATGTCACCCTCGTCCGTCGTGGTAAGTCCCGCTCTTCGTTTGCAACCGGTTATGGACGACCCCCTAATACGATGTTGTCTCGGTGGCTGTTCATTGCACTCTCCACCGACTCCCTGTGAACTGCAGTCTGAGCTGCCCTGTATGAGGTGTGGTCTGTCATAGAGTCCAGGTGTTGTTGGATTTCACTCATACCAGCGAAGATCTTTTCTGACATGTCTGGGGGGGCGGGGGTCTGACTCCATCAGACATTGGTTCGGATGTCCCCTCCGATGACATCCCAGAAGGAACTGCTTTGTCAGCATTATGTTATGTTCCTTGACCGTCATCATCTTCGCTACATCATGCAGGTGCTCTATTGATGTCATCTGAACACAACCTGTTACGGTCCTTAAGGCAGCATTTTGGCAGCTCTGAAGCTTCTTCCACTGAGTATCGCTGACTCTTGGGATCCACGCAGGCGCTGCGTAGTTAACCACTGACCGGCCAATCGTTTTATATGTAGCTAACAAGGTTTCCTTTTCCATGCCCCAAGTGCTGCCGGCTAGTGGCTTGAGGACCTTGTTTCTACTCCGCATTCTATCGCAGATTGCAGTGGCATGCGCCGATGACATGAACAGGCTGTCAAATGTGACTCCCAATATTTTTGGGCGATTTTTGGTCGGAATTATGGCGCCGTCGACAGTCACATTCAACTGTAACCCCACTTCCTTTGTCCATGTCGTGAATAGAGTCGAGGATTTTGCGGGAGAGATGTTCATATTCCTCGCGTGGAAGAAGTTCACCAGATCATGGAGGTAACCGTTTACCGAACTGCATAGGTTATCAATGTTGTGGCCCGTCGCCATGATAGTACAGTCGTCTGCGTACGATATCATTTGGACACCTTGGGGAGGTGTCGGGAGTTTATACATGTAGAAGTTCAACAGGATCGGGGATAGGACTCCACCCTGGGGAACTCCCTGTTTAATTCTACGGCACTTCGACCTCTTGTTTCTAAACTCCACAAACGACTGTCTTCCACACAAAAAATTCACAAGCCACCTCTTCGTGTTGTCCGAGAGACTAGAAGTCGATAAGTTGAGGACGTTTGTCAGATACTCTACTCCGGGCTCATCCAGATTTTTGAGCATAAGCATTGATATTCCGTCGGGGCCAAGGGCTTTAGATGATTTAGCGGCCCTGATGACCTGTTGAACCTCAATCGATGAAAAAGGGTATGGTGTGTCAGTAACTCGAAGACTGTGTACCTTCTTCACAATACTTCTTTTCGCCTTATCTCTGACGGGGTGCTCTATAAATTGCCGCGCAAAGTAGTTCGAACACCTTTTGGGGTCCGATATGGTATTTCCATCGAAGGCAATCGAGACCCTGTCGTCACGCTTCTGTGGATTCGTCAGAGATCTGACAGTCGCCCATAGCTTGCTAGCTCCGGAGGTTAGATTGCACGTATTTAAATTATTTAGCCATTTGGCCCTGTTGAGTTGACCGATTCGGGGATCACTCGGGTTGGCTCTGCGAATTTTGTCCCACTCTTCCGAGAGTACCGCCGCTGACGCCAGGAAATTTGGTCTCAAGACCGAGATTCTTCCGGCAGGAATGAAGCGAGCGACTTCCTTTCTGCGGAGCGCACGTCAGAAGAAATTGGTATATCATTAAATTTGATGTTGGTAAACTCTCTGAATTCCGTCCAATCTGCCTTTTTCTGATTTATATAGGTGCGGCGTTCAGAGGTCACAAAGTCTGTCGGTCTGTCAAGCTTAATAATTATGGGTAAATGGTCTGATGCCAGAGAAACTATTGGTTGCCAAGTCGCATAGTTTATCAGACCCGCACCACAAATGGTGATGTCTGGCGGGCTGGTGTAATTACCCATAATTCTGGTGCGGGCATCATCGTTTAATGTGCAAAATGTGGAATCATCAATCTGTTCCGCCAATGCCGTACCCCTCTGATCATCCCCGAGATTCGAGTGCCAGAGTTCGTGATGAGCATTAAAATCTCCCATCACTATACGGTTATCACCCTCAAGAAGGAATCCAATGTCTGGGTGATACCCTGCAGGTAGGCTGTTGACCGGCGGAATGTACACATTGTACAATTCTATTTCGGCAGCCCCTGACCTGACCGATATGCCCTTTAGTTCCATATATGGATCCGGTATGCTCTGGCCAGGCGAAATAGAACTGTACTGCACAGATGCCTCCACCGCCGCTTCGTGTGCGATACACCCTCAGAATATTGTAATTATTACAACTCTGTAGTCGGCAGCTGGGTGTTAGTTTCGTCTCTTGGATCGCTGCGATCATGACTTTGTGTAGCTGCATAAATCTTGTTACCTCTGCGATCTTATTTTGGAGGCCGTTACAATTAAACTGCATTAATATTGTCACTTCAGGAATATAAGCAGCAATTTGTAGCGTGAGCATCTGCTGGTGTTGTGTCTGCTGGTGTTGTTGCTGCGGGAAGGGAGGAGGTGAGAACGTCGTTGACATCAAAGATGTAGATGATGCCGAGGACGTTGATGGGCTTCGCTGCCGGTTGGTACAGCAGGATGCAACGAAGTCCTCACTCCACTCCCTTAGAGCCCTTAATCCGCTGCAATTACGGCAAACCTAGGCCTGCCATACGTCCTAGTTTTCCAGGATTGTCCTGGTTTTAGACTACTTGTCCTGGTCCACTATTAAATTGTCCTGGTTTTTTGTACAGGTCAACACAAAAAAATTTGTTTTTAAGGTTAAGATTTCTGTTAAAAGACTGCTAACATAAGGCAATTGTATAAACAACTTCAATTAAATTCAGCTGTTATCTGGTGTATAAACAACTTCAATTAAATTCAGCTGTTATCTGGTGTAAACGTCGTTTAACTAAAAGCTTTCAATAATATTAGATGAGAGTCAATCCTCTTTCAAATTTTGTTTCAACTAGTTGCTGTAAAAAGTTATACCGTGTAAACAACTTTTATAACCCGATATAACAAATTGCTTTCTCTAAATTAAAACGTGTATCAATTCAATTGTCAACTGAGTCGGTTGTTGTCCAAATCAAAGCGTGTATGGCTTTATCAATTGATTGGTTTGACAGTTGTCGAGTTGGTTGAAGAAAAATCAAAAGATTTTAATTTTTTTTTTTCAAGTTAAGTACCTAGTCTACTCAAAGAACTAAAGAAAGAAACTCGTTAAAGTCTAGACTGAAACACTGGAGAGTATTATTCAATGTAAGTTTGATTTTAATATGACATGCTGCCTGTTTCATAACTATATCAAAGACATTTTAAGCTCAACTTTTTATTATTTTTCATCGTTTTTATGTACTGCAATTTTTTATCCATTTTTTCTATGTGTCCTGGTTGATAGGTTCAAACTTCTGGCAGCCCTAGGCTAGCCTCTTTCCTGAAGTGACACCACTGGTTGCAAACTGTACACTTAACTGATGGTCTGTTAGTGTGCAGGATTTGTTGGCAAACAGAGCAGTGCCATGGTCCGGGATTTATTTCCACTTCGGCAAGAACCAATAAAATACGGAGCAGGTTAGCCGGCATTTGCTGCTACTCAGAAGAAAAAAAGAATTGAAGAAAGAAAAATAAAAATGTATACATACTACGTTTATACGCACCACTTATTCGCAAATAAATATATTGCAAGTAGAGAATAATGCCGCATAAACTGTGAATTAAATTTTTATTTGCGAATAACTAACTCATGAAAACAATTCCTGATTAACGACACTATTTGAAAATACGATTTTAAGCATTGCCACACTTTTAACCGTTTTACGTTTTTATTTCGATGTGGCACATTTATATGACAACAAAAGTAAAATTAAATCAAAAATGTGGAAATAAATTTTAAAAATACACAATAATTTTTGATCTTTTTCATTTAAAAAATAAGAAGTTTATATACATACAGTGCTACCAAATGAATAAATTTTCCATCTGGCATCACTTAAAAATAAGAATTTTCATTAAGAAATTGACATATTAACAGTAAGTTAGTTAATCGCAAATAATTTTTATTCGCGAATAGGCTACGTATAAACGTAGTAACATACTTGTATTGGTTTGGTGTTGCTGAGTTGACAATCTTTGGTCGGCGCAGTTGATGCTCCGAGTCGTTCCGGTACGTAGACCCAATTGTCGCGGGAATTGTTGCTCGTTGGTGTAATTGTTTGCCGTATAAACTGAAATTATTCTCTCACTCTAACAATGTTTTTCGGTTGAAATTGATGAATTATTTTTCGTAGACTGTAATTCTCCTTTGCCAATATGTCTCTGGCTCCTACGTGTGAATGAAGTAATTTACACGTTTGGTTATAATTTACATATATACATGTGTATGCAATATGTATGTATACATGCATAGTTAAATTGAATTGCGGTTGCTGCCTTTTTTACTGGCTAAGATTACTATTTTGCACTATTTTTTAACTTACACTTTTTTATTGTTGGGAATAAAATGCTAGGTTATTTAGTTGGTAAGTTTTGAATATTATGTACATATGTATTTTTGGCACTACGCAGACTTTATTTCAATGTAATATATTTTTGCCCTTTTCAAGTTTTTTTTTAAAGCTAAAATGAACAAAATCATTAAATTTTTTAAGAAGTTTGATATTTATCCATGTGGTATTGAAAGAATGAAAAAATAATTATTTATGCTCCATACTATACATGTTTTTTCTTAATTGTAATTTAATTTAATGCCCCTATTGCGGTTCTCCACTCAACTCAGTTTGGTCGTGTTGGAGTCAACCCAACGTATGCACAACCAAACTCATTTTGGGTATTGTGATACCCAACTGTTTTTAGTTGAGTTTGCTATAAAGTTGCCAACTTAAAATATCGATTGCCGACTTTAAATATAACGTTTGACAAGTGAAAATTTTAAAAAAATAAATAAATTTTAAACTAATGCCCAATTTTCATGAAAGTATTTAAATCAATATTAATGTGTAGTTTATAGAACACGATCGAAATTAGTTTTAAATGTAATTTGAACGGACGAGTAAGGCGCTCGTGTTCTATAAACCACACATAAGTTAATTTTCATAACAAACTTAAATCGTATTTAAAACAGATTGGTTTTTGAGTTTTATTTGAAAAGCCTTATTTAATTAAGATAAAAAAAAATATAAAAAAGTGTATTTATTTACAAGATGGTCTAAAAAACAGCTGACTGTTAATGCTTTACCTGTTGTTGTTGTATTGTAGTGATATTGAGGCCACCTTGCTAAAATACTACAATGGAAACTTAAGTTGAAATTAAATGTACCACATCGTAGACTTAAGTTTCACTTAAGTTTTTAGTGAAGAAGAGAATTTTATATTTAAAACGATTTTAAAAATAAATGTGTTTTAATATTAATCCTGAAAATTGGCCATAAAAGTATTTTTAATTGTTGTGTTGAATTAAAAGCATTTATAATTGATATTAGTGTCGATTTCTTTTATGATGGTGAAAAGGAAAACTCTTGTATACATAGATGCGCTACGTACAAGTAGACAAATTCGTGAGGATTCCAACCCTATTGAACTTCCCAGTGCCAAGTAAGAACTTATAATAAGTTACGAAACTTTCTTGTGCCTGATGAGTTCTTCTTCTGGCTCAACTGACTCAGTAAAATTGTCACTTGATGGGGGAATATTTTTAACACCAAATACTTGGCCGGACTTGCAATACAAGAGCTGCGAAACAATATCGTCAAGGTTATTTAATGGAACTTCTTGTGATAGCCCTCCCCCTGTCGCTTGAGTGTTTCTTTTATTTTTGGCAAGTTTTTTCTTTATACTTGCCTTGTAGTGTATCCAAACCTGTGCCAAGAATATTATAATTAGATTAAGAAGGTTATAAGTGTCTAAAAGAAGTTCTTGTCGTGTTCCCAAACTATTTAACTTCACTATAAACTCATCCCATAACTCCTTACATGAATTTTTCATCATGCCAAACTTTGGTGTTTTCCGCGAACATTTTCTAAGTTTGTCTAAATAAGCTGGACGAGCCGCTCAAATTGAGCTCTCGTTTTTATTTTCAAACTAATAAAATTAAAAAAATAACCGAAAATGTTATTACAATAATTTATACATATGATTTCTCCATTTTGTTTTTGATTTTAACCAAATAGCGAACTGCCAGTTGAGTTGAGAATGGCAATGTGAATTTAACAAAGACAACCAAACTTTTACAAAAGGGGAGAACCGCAATAGGGGCATAAGGGTGTCTCAGTAAGAATGCACTTTTTCATTTTAACGTATTTTTTTCACAATTATATAGCGTTGTTCTTTTGCAAAGCGATCCATTTTTTAATAACAATTTTATTGTTAGGTAAGATTAAAGCCCACCAAAGGTCGCAAGTGTTCAAGTTTTTTATACCATTGGAAGCTGCTTCAAAAACTCTTTTTGATGATACCAAATTTTATATATGACCAAAAATTTAAAAGTTATTAAAAGCTGATTATTTTACGATATTGTTATAAAGAAATATTTAGATTTTACTAATTTTATAAAATAAATAAATAAATTTTTCACTTAGATGAACAACCAGACTGCAAAGTTGTGCAATCGTAATTTCTTATTTTTGAGAATGTTTTATGGTATGTTTTCTTTAATATTTATCATTCTTAAAAGAGGTGATATTTGATATAAATTATTCCAAAAAAATTTTCTAACATGGTCTGTAATCTAAGGATGAACGGTAAATTTTTATTTTATTTTAATCATTATTCAGTTGAATTATTACGGAAAAAAAATTTTCGTTCGAAATGTCACGTATCATCCCAGATTTTGGCTTAAAAAAAAGAAAATACAGACGATTTTGGAATCAAACCAATTTTAATGTTACATTGCTACGTAAAATTCTAAAAGTAGTTTGACTAAAAAATTGTGCCAGGTTTCGTTGAATTACGCCTTTTTATACATGGCCACAAAAACTACTTCTGTTTTTTTCACGTTCGAACCGCTACTTCTTTTGTCATTATCTTTGATTTAGAATCGCGCCCTCCAAAAACTTTAGCATAGATAACAGAGCTTTCTTAGTGTTATAATTTAAGGGTTAAGAAAACATAAAAACATTTTTTGTTTAAAATTTTATTGCATTTTTGAGGCGTACGACTGTCACGTTCAACACTTTGGAATTGCCCATATGTCGTCTTGGACCAAAGTACAAACAAATTCGAAAAACTAAAAAAATACCTTTTTTAAAAATGGTCCAGCTCACGGATGGTCAACGCTAGAACCAAAATATTTTGGGAATCATATCAAGAAACATATTGTTACGTTTTTCCTTTAATAAACGCGTTCGGTTTACTCCCTTTATAATAAACCGTTGAGTTCTTTTTAATTGCAAATAAAAATAAATACACACACTTATTCAACTTTACAAACTTTATTATTTTGTTCACAATTGTTAGTTACGAACAGAACCGTTTCACAAAACAAACTGAACTAATTTTACATGAGTCACCCCTTTTTATATTTCATAATTATTTCTAGATTTTTCCTGAACCTTCCCGTAAAAACTATTTATTATGTTCTATAACCATTTTAGGAATGACTGGGAAATTTATATAGGAATTATTTTTAAAATAACAGTTGTGTTGAAAATTATACATGACAATTTTAAGTAACATAAAACTATAACTTACAAGATAACTTATAACTATAAATAATTCTTAGATAATTTAACTTTCGTAACACTGCCCTCCACTTAAGCCTGTTCGTCCCGAATAGGCTCAGATTCTCCTTTTCCATAATGGGCTAGTCGTTCTAGATGTACCACTTTCATTTTTGATCTTGGGCTCTTATATTTCTGGATCCGATACACCACGTCATTCAATTTCTTTATTACTTTATATGGGCCATCCCAATGAGTCTGCAGCTTTGGAGATAGTCCTTTCTTCCGTTGCGGATTAAAAAGTAAAACCAACTGTACTACTGGACCGGATTTCTACTTTCTCCAATTAGACCACTGTCTGCAACGCACTGTGGGCATGTAATTACGCAATCAATCACGGCTTGCTTGCAACCGATCCAATAGTAGCTTCTTTATGGTTTTCGTAACGCTTAGATGCTCACCACCAGTACCTTCGTGGAATTTCTTCACAACTTCACATACTTTAGAAGTCGGTACTACAATAAGGTTTTTAACCGTTTTGCCATCAGTACTTTCCCATGTACGGTATAGGCAACCATTTATCATCCGCAGACTACTCCACTGCGCCCAATACGCTTCCATTAGTGGACCGTTCAATTTAATTTCTTCACGAGTCGGACTTTCACCTTCTTTCTTAGCCATCATAATTTGCGCTAATAAGGGGATACTTTTCTGCTCCGTTGACCAGTCTTCGCTGGGTTCCACATCTAATAAGCGAATCTCATTTATGCGTTTCTTGTTTTTAGACTCTATACCGTGCTTGCTTTTATGTTTACTGGGCCGTCTTGAATATGTGCTCGCTTTCCCACGTTTTTCATCGTTCCTTTGGGAGGACAATTTCTTATGATCACTAGTGACTAGCTGTCTTACAAGGGCTTCACTTCCATTCCCAACGTTAAGGGGTACTTCTAGACCATACCAATTCATAATTTGTCGTCCCATGTCTAGACTAATGCCTTGACGAATCATAAAATCTGCTCCAATTATGACCTCGTCCATAATTTCAGCCACAATAAACTCATCAAAAACTATCATATCGGCCATTCTTATTTCCACTCTTGCTTTTCCATAGACAATAACAAGCTCTCCCGTAGCTGTTCGCAAGTTTACACCACTTAGCGGCTCGACAGCTCCCTTTATCAAATCAGCTCTTATAATGGAATGTCCTGCACCAGTGTCGATAGTCAAAATGCGGATTTCACCATTTATGTAACCACAGGTCGTAATATTTCTGTTACTCGTTTTCACTACTAAATTGATCGTAAGATCTTCAGTTTCCTCTGCACTGCTAGCTCTTCTCAGCTTTAGCGGTGGCTCCCGTGATGATTGTCGACTTGCTCTTCGTTTGTTCCTTTGCGGCGAAGCAGATCTCGATCGTTGTTTGGGTGCCTTGCAGTTTCGCTGAATGTGGCCAATCTTACCACAATTATAGCATTTTTCCTTGTTTTTACCTTGTTTCTCGCTCAAAGCTCGCAAAACTGCCTCCTTCATGCTTCTCATTTCCTTTAAAATATCTCTTCCTTCTTCAGCAGCAAAATCAAGTTTCCGCACCATATACGTTTGTGGCCTTGAAATTATCCTTGCGGTTTCTTGTGCTAGGGCAAATGATACCGTTTCTGCAAATGATGGCTTCTGTGATGCACATACCGCTAGTTTTACATCAGCATCCCGTATACCGTTTACAAATGAATCGATCTTAAAATGATCCAGCAATGGATGACTTTCACCTGAATAAGTAAGCTGCACCAAGCGCTCAATCTCTAATGCAAAATCCTGTAGTGTTTCGTTTGCCTTTTGTACTCTTCCCCGTAATTGCATTCTGAATATTTCCTTTCTGTGTTCACCACCATACTTGCGCTGCAATGCTACCATAATGTCATAATAATTGTTTCTGCAACTTACTGGTACACTTTCTAGAATTTCAGCTGCAGTTCCTTTTAAAGCCAGAATCAGCTCTATTGCTTTTTCTTCATTGTTCCATGCATTTTTGTTGGCAACTGTGTCAAACTGAAACTTAAACACATTCAATGGTGAGCTGCCGTCAAAACTTGGAGCTCTTATTCTATTCGAGACTTCTGGAAAAACTCGCACCACTCCCTCTTGGCACTGAAGACTATTTACTTTTTCTTCTAAATGCTGTAGTTTTCCATCAAAAACAGTGACTTGGATTTTTACTTCAGTGACTTGTGTCTTAACATCAAACAGCTTCTGGTTGAATTCTATCTCCATATCGTCTACTCTTTCATTTATATGTAGCAGTAGAAATCTCAATCTGGAATTTTGCTGAATTTCGGCTAAAATGGTGTTTGAGTTTTCTTCCATTTTTCTAGAATTTTCTTCCATTTTTCTAGAATTTTCTTCCATTCTTCTAGAAGTTTCAGCCGAATTTTCTTTTACCATTCTCTCCATATTTTCCTCCATTTTTCTAGAAGTTTCAGCCGAATTTTCTTTTACCATCTTCTCCATATTCTGCATCATAGCAGCAAACAATGTGCTAAGATCCATGTTGCTTGTTACTGCACGGGTAGCAACTTCTATTTCTTCTTTTTCATCAAATTCATAAGCTGCGATGTCAATATTGCGTCGCTTAAATTCATCGATTAATCTCTTCTGCAGCTCAGCTTTATTTCCTGCAATATGCAGATCCAACTTGCTAAACTCCCTCTTGAGCTGTTCAACTTTTAGCTCATCGAATTTCATTGTTGTTTGTATAGTTTTTATTTTTTTTTTATCCTTTTTTTTTTATTTATTTTATTTTTATTTATTTTTTTATTTTTATTGCAATTTCACTTCTGACACCAATTGTTACGTTTTTCCTTTAATAAACGCGTTCGGTTTACTCCCTTTATAATAAACCGTTGAGTTGTTTTTAATTGCAAATAAAAATAAATACACACACTTATTCAACTTTACAAACTTTATTATTTTGTTCACAATTGTTAGTTACGAACAGAACCGTTTCACAAAACAAACTAAACTAATTTTACATGAGTCACCCCTTTTTATATTTCATAATTATTTCTAGATTTTTCCTGAACATTCCCGTAAAAACTATTTATTATGTTCTATAACCATTTTAGGAATGACTGGGAAATTTATATAGGAATTATTTTTAAAATAACAGTTGTGTTGAAAATTATACATGACAATTGTAAGTAACATAAAACTATAACTTACAAGATAACTTATAACTATAACTATAAATAATTCTTAGATAATTTAACTTTCGTAACAATATCAAGCTTTATTTTCAGAGGGGTAACAATATCACTTTTTTTTTTTTGCTACATACAAGTTGAGTCGCACATAGGGGTTTTTTGTAAATTTAAGTACGCAGCTCGACAGACAACAAAGTTCTGCATCGTATAGTGAATTCTTTTGATTGAGATTTGTGGTTTTGGGACACTGTTAAAACCAGGAAAGTTGATTAAATTGCATGCGTGTTCATTGACTTTTTACGGTTTTGGGAGGTTTACAATATATTTTTTTGTAGATAAACGAATAAAGATTTTACATTGAATTTTTTTTCTGTGAAAGACTCTATAAACAGCTAATTATGAAAATTTTTAGAAAAATTTTATTTGAACTTTTTATGATAAAAAAATTAGTACGAAATTAAAAAAAAAACGATTTTTTTGTTCACTTTTTTGTAAAAAAAAAAAATTAAAAGGTTTTTGAAGGTGAGTTCCGCTGAGTTCTTAAAAATGTTATACATCACGATAAAATTTGAAATCTCTACTTTTAAATTAAAAAAAAAAAAGTTGCGCGTTGTTGCGCCATTTTTTTATGATTTTTTGAAAATTTCACCTTTTTTCTGTTTTTGCTCATCTTGCATAGGTACATATGATAGATACCCTTTCGTCAGTCATAAAATGTGTTGGTTGTACGTAGATGTTTTTTATTTAAATTATTACATCTAAGACTAATATTACCTGTGTAAAAAAGGGATGTGCGAAACAGTAAGTAACGGGTTTTAACCACCTGTGCGGCCGCTAAAGGACGTTATTTAATAGAGCAAAAAAAATTTTTTACCTTTTTTCTGTTTTTGCTCATCTTGCATAGGTACATATGATAGAAACCCTTTCGTCAGTCATAAAATGTTTTGGTTGTACGTAGATGTTTTTTATTTAAATTATTACATCTAAGACTAATATTACCTGTGTAAAAAAAGGGATGTGCGAAACAGTAAGTAACGGGTTTTAACCACCTGTGCGGCCGCTAAATGACGTTATTTTATGGAGCAAAATAAATGTACCTGTTTTGCATAACTTTTAAAATCATTAACAACAAAAATAATATATAATAAAAAATAAAATCAGGGCTCTAGGTACTTAGTTTTTTTAAATATATATTGTGGTTATTGCATAAAATTGTTATCAGAACCATTTTGAAGCTTCGAGAGTAAAATGGAAAAAGTGTATACGAAATTAGAGTTATTCCAAATTATACAAGAATGTAGTTCTAAACTCGTTGAAGAAAAATTACAATTTTTAGTTAGAAAATTGTGCGAAATTTCAAAATGTCAGGGAGATAGTGACATATCAGTAGTAAATCAATGCTTAAAGAAATTCAAATATTTTTTTAAAATATTTTGGCATTCAGCACAAAGAAAAAAGGATCGACTTGTAAGCATGCATGCCAAATGGCTGGAAGGAACAGTGACAATACCTTTTTTTGGGAGTTCGTCTTCAAAACGACTACAAAAGCCGTTCGTTGAATTGACCGAAAAGAGTAAGAGAAGAAAAACTGAAATCTTGCGAACTCAAAACGATGCTGATTTATTGATGCACGCTGCCCAAACACAATTACAAACGTCTGGAGAAAAAGATGCCTCAGGTCTGCTTAAAGAAATTGTGTCTTCTCCGGCAAGAGCTACAAAGTTAAAAAAAGCATACAAAGCTGCACAAGAGGATAAAGTAAAACAGCTAACCCCTCTAAAGGCTCTTTCTATATTTGTAGAAGCTGATCTTTCTCGAAAACAATATGAAATAATCCGAAGTGCCGATAAGAAGGTTTATCCTAGCTACAATATTCTGCAGAGAGAAAAAAGTGAATGCAATCCTCCAAAAGAATCATTTGAAGTAACGGAAACATGTGCTCAAATAAATCTTCAGGATTTGCTTAATCATACTGCAAGTAGATTACTTACATATTTAAAAGATGTTTTATGTGATTCACAAATAGAAGAATGCAACTCCCTCGAACTAATAAGCAAATGGTGCTGCGGTGGATCACACCAGGCACAATTTAAGCAAAAGATGAAAAATTATGCTTCTGATTCTCATATTTTTCAGAGTAGTTTCGTACCGCTTCGACTAATATATGGTGCAAAAAAGGAGAAAATATTATGGCAAAATCCAACTCCTTCATCACCGCGATATTGAAGACCTATTCGCATCAGATTTGTTAAAGAAACTGTAGATGTAATCCAAGAAGAAATTAATTATGTACAAGATGCCATTACTACATTACAAAACACTAATTTTGTAATGGAAGGAAAGTTATATTCCATTAAACATACAATGGTATTTACAATGATAGATGCAAAAGTATGTAATGCCGCAACACAAACTACGTCCAGTGCTATATTTGTGGGGCTACTTCAAAAGAATTTAACAATTTGAAAATCAAAAGGGATATAGACGTAGATGCACTTTCTTTCGGATTATCTACTTTGCACGCCAGAATTCGTCTATTTGAGAGCATATTACACCTATCGTATAAACTCACAGTAAAAAAGTGGCAATTAAGATCGGATGAGGACAAAACTATTGTTAATGAGAGGAAAAAAACTATCCAAGAAAAATTTAGAAGTGAATTAGGGCTAATAGTGGATGTACCGAAGACTGGATTTGGAAACATCAACGATGGTAACACCAGCAGACGATTTTTTTCCAATCCTGAATTAGCTGCAGAAATAACTGGAATTGCATTGGATTTCATCTACCGGATCAAAGTTATTATTGAAGTAATTACAAGTGGTCACAAAATCCATTTGCACGAGTTTGCCAATTATTGCTTAGACACTGCAAAACTTTACGTTACTCTATATCCCTGGCATCCTATGACACCTACAATGCACAAGATTTTAGTACATGGCGCAACTGTAATGAGTGAGGCATTGTTGCCTATCGGGCTATTATCAGAAGAAGCGTCTGAGGCACGAAATAAACATTTTCGGCTTTACAGGCAGAATTTTGCTAGAAAGTTTTCGAGGGTTCAGTGTAACAAAGATGTTATAAATAGACTTTTGCTCAGTTCTGACCCACTGATTACTAGCATAAGACCAACTCCAAAAAAAAAGTCATTACCCTTTACGAAAGAAGCAATTTCTTTTATGCTTCCACCTGTACTTGGCTCTGAAGAGAATTCAGATTCAGAAGAGGATTTTGAAGAAGCAGACGAAGAAGAACCATGGCACTCATCATCATCTTAGTGCAAAAGAGAAGTTATTTTAAATAAATTAGTTGTTATTATTTTAAATAAAATTTGCTGTTACTATTATAAATAAGTCATTATTACGAATATATTAATTATTTTCAGATAAATTAAATACTATAAAATACATAAAAGTCACATAAAATCTTAAAAATTAATATGTTTTGGAAATTAGCAAAAAAAATTTTTTACAGGGTCGTTCCGGGGGGGGGGGGTGTTTGGAGGGATACCTCCCCCTACCCATTAAAGTTCAAAAATTTAATTTTTATAGTATTAAGGCGTTAGTAATCTATTTCTTTTTTTAATATTTACATTTTTTTTAAATATGTTATGTAACCGCCCTCAAAAGGGGGCGAAAAGTGTAATTTTACGATCTCATGGGTCTTATTTTAGGATTTTTAACTTTCACCGACGTTAAAAGTTGCATTTGCCAAACAAAAGTATGGGAAAAGTTAAAAAAAAATTGCATTTTTCAGAGGTTGGATTAGTTCTTCTAGGGGGAACCTTTTCCTCCTTGGTCCGATTTTATTTATTTTTGAGGTTTACCTGCCTATGACAATATCACATATTTCTGCAAAGTTTCATCGATCTAGGGGCACTCAATAACTTTTAAGAAGCAATATAAGCTAAAACAAAAAGTAATGTCCGGCTAGATTGGCAAAAAACCCCTATGTGAGTCGGCCCTAATGTACATACTAGGCTTTTGCACTAAGTACATTTAAATTCAAAAACATTTGCTTTTTTAAAAATTCTCAGAGTAAAGCTAAGTACAAAAGGGAATCAAAGCAAATAAATTCAAAACAAAAAAAACAAATAAAAGAAATTATTCTCTTTATACGCTCAGAGTTCTTGTATTTACTCATTCTTACTCACTATAAATAAATTACAGTAAACATTTTTTTTGCTAATGTTCTGTAAGTACTTTGCAAGATTCTTATTTTACAATGTGGGTATTTTAAGCATTAAATGCAAGCAATGGTTATTGCTTTTTAATTTGTCTTATTTGCAGATTATTACTAATTATTAAAATAAAAACTATTACTTTGTGTTACCGTTATTTATATTTTGTCTCTTTTGGTAATTTTTATAGTTTTAATACAGTATATTTGAAACAATTGTATTGTTAAGATCAAAGTTGAAGTACCTATAAAAACTTTGATTTAAATTAAAAACAATAATGGAAAATGATCAAGTTAAATTATTAAAAATACATACATAGGTATGTGTAGTGTGTAGGTAGTAGCAACTTATGGCTTTTGTAAATTTAAATGACGATATGTAGGTAAATATTTTTACGGAAATTCTCTTGGTTTTTATTTTTAGCATTAATTTAGCAGTTAATTTTATGGAATATACATACATATGTATGTACATACGTATCTAGGTATACCTATATAACTATTGCTATGTTGATAATTTGATCATAACATCAAATTAAACAAAAGCGAAATTTCATACAAACAAAATAAAACTTACAAAAATACTCAAGTATTTTAGTAAATGGTTTAAGAACTTCTTGTCTTAAGTCCAAACATGTGCATGTTCTTGTTTTTATTTTGCTTACTTCTTACCATGCTTAAGACTTGCTTTATTTATTTTTTTCAAAAACAATAAACACAATGTTTGTTTCTTATAAAAGAGAACAGCAATTGTCTCTCTAAAGAGAAGGTACAATAAAACAAATACACGAAAAAAAGGGAATGTGTTTAAGTATTTGTTTTTTGTACTTTTGCAACAGCCTAGTACATACATATGTACATTAGGGCTATAACAAAAAAAATACCTACACGACGGGGTGGCCACTGATGTATATATTAAAAAAACTGTTTTTTGATATCAATTTGGAGAAAAAACCTGGGTGGAGGTTTTTATGTTTTTTCTTAAAGCTTCCAAAAAATAATAATATTTGAATTTTACTATATATTAACTGAAATTACAAATTATCTTTGTTGAAGGAAATAAACTTTAAGTTCAAAGTGCGTGTTGTGTTGTTGTAAACAAATGAAAATAAAAGTAAACAATTGGGATTGTGAGGTTGGTTCCATTTTGTTCAAAAAAAGAGTCTGTGTTATTTTAACATACTGTTACGTTACTGCCTTTCAATAACGTTTTGGTTTATTTCCTTCATAATAAACCGTTTCGAGTTCGTTGATTGCAATTTAAATAAAACTAAACAAACACAACACATTAATGTATAACACTTATTTATTAAGAACTCAGTCACTTTAACAACCGTCATTTATAGCTTTTATTTACAACTCAATATTGTAATCAACACACTTCAAACGTTTATAGTTTTCTCCGCGTGATGCGCTCTTAACTTGACAAAGTCTGAACTAACACTGTTTTTTAATGATAGCCGCCGCAAGTATTTATACTGTAATTCAGCCATCTAGAACTTTCGAAATGTTTCTCGAAGGTTCGAGGCTTTACTTATTCACCACTCTATAGTCTTATGATTTATGGCGGCACTTATGTATACATAATTTCACCACTTATACTAAAGCTTTTAACGGTCATTTCTAGGGCTTTCTGCACATTGGGATTGAAGTGTACTAAATTATAACAATGTAAACTAATAAAATTACTTATGAATACAAAACAATTCATAAATACAAGATAAATACATAAATTCATCTAATTCTTAACCAACAATTACAACTAATTCTTAACTAAAGTTACTTTCGTAACAATACTTTTAACTGTTTGGATGTAGTATAATTGGTGGTATACGTCTTATTTCTGAAATACCATAAAAATATAAATTAATGGTTTGTGTTTTTACAATAAGGATATTGTATTTTTAATAAACAAAAAAAAAATCCAAATACTAAACTTCAAAGTGATTTGGGGGGAACTTTTTTAACGCCCGCGAAAAAGTGAGCCCACTTTTCATCATAGATTTTCATGGTCTATATGGCATGTATAGGTATTTTTTGATCATTTAAAAAATTGTTCAAAAGTTATACCCCTAATGTACATACATACATAATATTATGTACATATATCAATTTTTTTTTTTTTTTTTTTTTTTCAAAAAAAGATTTTTTTTTTTTCAATAATTGTTGAGCTGCGCCGAAATCATTATTACAGAAAATTTATGGGTGGCAATACATCATATTACTAATTCGCAATTTTTATTTTTTTTTTTTTTTTTGTGATCCACATTTAGATCCATAAATTATTTGATCTACACAGCATACCAAAAAACTTTAATTTATCTCTTAACTTGTAAACTAAAGTGGAATTAAAATTTTTTATCCAATGATACCCGTTATTCCAAGAAGCATGCCTGTAGTGTTGTGTTTATCCCTGAAAGCATACTGAGGTTTAGCAATTAAGTTTGCCCTAGAAATAAAGTCCATAATCTGAAGCTTTAACAAATGTTCTATAATCTTGGAGATGGCTGGTAATATACTAATGCGGCGAAAAGTCCTACTCGAATCTTAATTTGGTATTGTCATAGTCCTACTAAATTTCCATGGATCAGGTTATGTATATTTCATAATTATCATGTAAAATCAGAGTTTAAAAGGGTCGAAAATATAAGGTAAATTGTGGCATATGATATCGATCGAAATTTCTTTTAAATGGTATTGTTGCGGAAATTTACCCCCATTTTGCAAACTTAAGGTAAAGTTCATTAAATAGAAAAAAAGCAATAAAAATTCTGACAGCACTATGCTTGAGTAGCCGCGTGTTTTTAGACAGCTAATCATTTTTTTAACTTTTCAACTTTATAATTGAATAATAAATTGCTAAAATTTGGAAGTTATTGTTTTAAAATAACATAAATAATTAATTAATCACTGTGTGTCCGGAATACTTTAAATAATTGAAGAGTAAGTTATTCTACTGGATTTCTTTGAAATAGCCTGTTGCAGTTGTTGTTGCTTGTGTAATTTCTCTGCCGCCATTTACGTATTTACATACATTTACCTAGTTATTTGTTTAACAACATAAAAAAACAAAATAATTATTAAATCACTGTGTTTGCCGAATATTTCAAACTAATTAAAGTTACATACATCGTTATTTTTTCTGGTTTTTCTTAAAAATATTCTTTTGCTGTTGCTTGTGTAATTTATTTGCCGCCATTTATTTAAATACATACATATGTACATAGAAATACGAATTGCTTCAAAATGCCTGCCTGCCGCCAAAGTCTTGATGTTATTACAAAGGCTCAGTCTAGCGTTCAATGTAAAACCTGTGCTAATTGGTTTCATGCACAGAAAAAATTTTTGCCGAATTATTTTCAAACGAACGCTTGTTTGAAAATTTTTTTAATTTCTACAAATTTTTTTACTGATTCAATTAAAATTTTTGTTTGATTTTTATTTAACAAACAAAAATGTTGACAACCATTCAAAAATATAATACACGCGTTATTGGTATCAAGTTTTCATAATTTTGTATGAAATATTTAACGCTTTTTAATGTTGTCGTCTTTTTGCATTTTTTTATTTGATCGTAAGCAACACTTCCTAATGTGAAATATAAGAACTAATGGCGATTTCTTTTCTGAGAAAAATGTTGCATTAATGTTACATGTTCTACATTTTTGTGTTCGTTTGTACAAAAAATACAACTGTGGGAAAAATTTTCAAGTTTTTTTGTGAATATGTTGATGAAAAACGTGAAAAAAATGTTGCATATCTTACCCTTACTTTTACTTAAGGTGTTCGTACTGCCCTGTTCTACAACTTTGGTACTTACTATTTTGTTTGTACAACAAATGTTTTATTTTGTTTGTCATAATTCATACCGCTCATAATTTTGTAAAAAAATTGTTTTAAAACAAAATATAAAAATATTTACACATTAAAATCAAAAAAAGTCTATTTTTATTATAATCGTTTTAATTTTTATAAGCCATTAGTGATGCTAATATTTGTTTCCAGCCCGTAATAGCATGCAGAAACCGTTAAATAGCTTTAAAAATCGCTCATTTAGTACATTAATGATGAAAGTGTAATAGTTGTAAATAAAAGCACTAATTGTGTTCTATTGAAATTGTACAACATGTAACACTACAAGTGATTATAGGTAACATTAGAAAATGTAACATGTATATACTGTAACATATTTTTCTCAGAAAAGAAATCGCCATAAGTAAGAAAGATGATGAGGTTTGAAGTTAAAAAAAAAAAAAAAAAAAAACAACAGCAGGTAAAAAAACGTTTCACTCTTTTTAAACAACAGAAACAACAACAACATTATAAGAAACAAAATAAATTTTTGGTTGGTTTCAAAGTTGGATAAAAAAAAAAACCAAAATCCCGTATTAAATTTTTTCAAACTGTTTGCTTAAATACATCAAATACAAAAATATAATGATGACGAAAAACATATCGAGTCGGTCTGTCGCCGTTTTTGGGTTACATTTCTTCTTCATTAGCAAAGGAAAGGATACAGCAACAGTGAGTGATCACGAAAAACATTGTGTGTATAAAAAAAGACTTCGTTCAACAATTATTCCAACAAAAAAATGTGTTGCAAAGCCAGCCGGCCGCTCTGCTCTCTCTGCCATCATCTTCTAATACAAAATCAGTATTTTTTTCTATAAACAAAATGGAAATAAATTGTTTGAATATGCGAATTTGTTTATAGGACCGATTTCAGACAAAAAATTGTTTGATTCTACAAATTTTTTGTTTGCATTGGAATAATAATTTTTTCTGTGTGTGTCATGTGCTGGTTTAAATGATAAAGCCCTTTCCTCGCTGTCGTTTTCTTGCAAATCTTGTAATACAGATTCTTCACCTGGCTTAAATTGTTGCGGCAGGAGATCAGTGAACTAAACTCTAAACTGGACACTTTTATATTGGTGAAGCAGGCTCTCAACAAGCTGCCATTCACAAAACTTTAGAAAATTCAAGAGAGTAAAGACGGTCCAACTCGCTCTGTTAAAAATTCTGGGGATGGAAAACAAATCCACAAATCCTAAACAATTTTTTTCACCCACGTTGACTCCTTTTCCAGAAGTCGGGATTCATCCCCTAGAGAATTTTAATGAGTAAATTGGCCAAAAGTCGGTCCAACTCGCTCTGTTCAAAATTCTGGGGATGGAAAAAGATGGAGAATAGTATTGTCCACAAATCCTAATCATTTTTTTTTCTCCCACATTGACTCCTTTTCCAGAAATCTGGACTTATCCATTATTACAGCGTTAACATTAGGTCTGTTATAAATTTTAAAATTTAACTTCACACACATGACTTATTGGTGAAGCAGGCTCTGAACAAGCTGCCATTCACAAAACTTTAGCCGACACGGTTAACAGCTTTAAAGCGGAAATTGAAAGTTGCCTAAAGGATATGAAGTCTGAAATTTTGGATTGTAACAAGCTCATTCATCATATTGGTTCTTCTACTAATAAAAAAATATCCGAGTTAGAGGTGGAAAACAATGTGTTGCATAAAAGAATAAACAGAAGTGATATTGCTGTGAGTGGTTTACCTGACGGCTTGGATGATCTTATTGCACCAATAGTAAAAATTGGTTCTATTTTTTATATTGAGATTTCTCCCTTAAACATTAATCATGCTTGTTATTTAAATAATCGGAAAGGCTGTTATATAAATTTAATTTTTGCGTGACAGTATCATGAAATCCTATTTTAAGACCAAATCTATAAAAATTTGTGATGTAATTGGTGGTGAGATTGATGTGCGCCGGTATTTAAATGCCCATTTTCCCCGGGCGTCCGGTAAATTGAATTATATTTGTAAGAGGCTATTGCATAAAAAAGTTATCACTAAGTATAGAATATTAAATACAGATATTGTTAAAGCTAAGCTTATATTGATTAATGGTAAGGAAGTTGTTTATAACTTTTCAGAATGTAAATCATCTCTTCTTGATGAATAATCAAAATTTTAACTTTTGATTTAGCTATACAAATTTCATTTAGCACTTGCATTTGATTAACCATTTTTTATTTTCATAAATTTGGAGGAATAATGTTATATATACTTATAATATTTTACCAAAATTTGCCCACTTGTTTAAATATTACTTTTTATCTCAATTTTGTTAAAAAATAAGTAAAATTTTTAAGATCCGGTCCCACTGATTGTTTTCATTGTTCTTGTTATTAAAAATTTATTATTTATTTTATTATGTTTGATCTATCGTTTACCGGCTGGGGTGCCAAAAGTGGATTATATGGTATATCCCAGCGGTAACTGGAATGAGTAAAGAGACCTAATAGAAGGCCTTATTTAGCAGTCACAAGCAGTCAGAAGCCCTTCTCGCCGCATTCCATACTTATTTATTTTTTACACAGATTGTCATTGGGCGCAAGGCCTTCCACACTTCCTTTAAAAACAACTTCTATCCCTTCCCAAAGAAGGGAGTAAGGAAGGTCACTAAAAATAAAAAGTAAATAAAACTCAAAGAAGGGAGTAGCGAATGCGTACTAAATATTTCAGAAGGTCTTTTAAAAAGAAGCTTATACCTTCTAGAATGCATACTTCTGAAGGCAGGATAACATGCGATGCGAATCGTTTAGAAAGGAGTATAGAGACCTTCAAAAAGGCCTGCCACTTGCGGTCCTTTCAATATTCACCGCTGGGATGTATTTTGTAAAAATATACATATGTATTTTTTAGGAATTTAATAGAATATCAAATCAGGGGCCAAATTACGGCATTCGATATCGATCGAAATTGCAATACAATTTACATGGGAATTTCGATCGATATCGAATGTCGAGATTTGCCCCCAGGTGTATACATATATAATTTGTAATATAAAATTGTTTTTAGCCTATGAGGCTTATTATATAACTTGTGAATAAATAAATAAATAACATTTTTTTATTAAATTCCCAATTTTTCATATTTGATAAATACACTGAAATTTATTGTTGAGGGAAAGCTAGCCTCTATGCGCATTTCACTGGTTGCTTAGGCCAGATCATCAGGAAACCTTTTCCAAAGATTTTAGAAAAGCTAAAATTATTATACAAATAAAATCCTAAAGCGAATAAGAATTTTAAACACTCAAAGTCTTACTTGTAACAATATCAAAGCTTAAACAAAACACCAACAATAAACAGTGTGTTTATCTTTTCTTACATCCCCCTACAATTGGTTGGGTTCTTTCCGACTCGAATTGTAGTTGTAAGTGGGTAAAAAGAAAAACAAAATTAAAAACCAAATTGTTTCATTCTATTGTCTTCGCAAGAAAACAACAGAAAAAAACCAATTTGGCAATTCAGTTTTCTGCACGGGCACATGCAAGTATATTATCAAAGTTATTTACGGGAATACAAAATTTATTATTAAGATTTTTGTATGACGTGCTAAATTCCCAATTTTTCATATTTGATAAATACACTGAAATTTATTGTTGAGGGAAAGCTAGCCTCTATGCGCATTTCACTGGTTGCTTAGGCCAGATCATCAGGAAACCTTTTCCAAAGATTTTAGAAAAGCTAAAAATATTATACAAATAAAATCCTAAAGCGAATAAGAATTTTAAACACTCAAAGTCTTACTTGTAACAATATCAAAGCTTAAACAAAACACCAACAATAAACAGTGAGTTTATCTTTTCTTACATCCCCCTACAATTGGTTGGGTTCTTTCCGACTCGAATTGTAGTTGTAAGTGGGTAAAAAGAAAAAACACAATTAAAAAACAAATTGTTCCATTCTATTGTCTTTGACTTTTTTTATAGCTGTGAGTAACTCGCACATAGTTAGTTGACTTTCTATTTTTGAAGCATATGCATTGCTGGCTTGGATGTTTGTGTTCGATAACGCTGTTCTTTTGGCTGCTGAAAAATTTGTTTTTTCTCCCACATTGACTCCTTTTCCAGAAATCTGGACTTATCCATTATTACAGCGTTTACATTAGGTCTGTTATAAATTTTAAAATTTAACTTCACACACATGACTTTTATTGGTGAAGCAGGCTCTGAACAAGCTGCCATTCACAAAACTTTAGCCGACACGGTTAACAGCTTTAAAGCGGAAATTGAAAGTTGCCTAAAGGATATGAAGTCTGAAATTTTGGATTGTAACAAGCTCATTCATCATATTGGTTCTTCTACTAATAAAAAAATATCCGAGTTAGAGGTGGAAAACAATGTGTTGCATAAAAGAATAAACAGAAGTGATATTGTTGTGAGTGGTTTACCTGACGGCTTGGATGATCTTATTGCACCAATAGTAAAAATTGGTTCTATTTTTAATATTGAGATTTCTCCCTTAAACATTAATCATGCTTGTTATTTAAATAATCGGAAAGGCTGTTATATAAATTTAATTTTTGCGTGACAGTATCATGAAATCCTATTTTAAGACCAAATCTATAAAAATTTGTGATGTAATTGGTGGTGAGATTGATGTGCGCCGGTATTTAAATGCCCATTTTCCCCGGCGTCCGGTAAATTGAATTATATTTGTAAGAGGCTATTGCATAAAAAAGTTATCACTAAGTATAGAATATTAAATACAGATATTGTTAAAGCTAAGCTTATATTGATTAATGGTAAGGAAGTTGTTTATAACTTTTCAGAATGTAAATCATCTCTTCTTGATGAATAATCAAAATTTTAACTTTTGATTTAGCTATACAAATTTCATTTAGCACTTGCATTTGATTAACCATTTTTTATTTTCATAAATTTGGAGGAATAATGTTATATATACTTATAATATTTTACCAAAATTTGCCCACTTGTTTAAATATTACTTTTTATCTCAATTTTGTTAAAAAATAAGTAAAATTTTTAAGATCCGGTCCCACTGATTGTTTTCATTGTTCTTGTTATTAAAAATTTATTATTTATTTTATTATGTTTGATCTATCGTTTACCGGCTGGGGTGCCAAAAGTGGATTATATGGTATATCCCAGCGGTAACTGGAATGAGTAAAGAGACCTAATAGAAGGCCTTATTTAGCAGTCAGAAGCCCTTCTCGCCGCATTCCATACTTATTTATTTTTTACACAGATTGTCATTGGGCGCAAGGCCTTCCACACTTCCTTTAAAAACAACTTCTATCCCTTCCCAAAGAAGGGAGTAAGGAAGGTCACTAAAAATAAAAAGTAAATAAAACTCAAAGAAGGGAGTAGCGAATGCGTACTAAATATTTCAGAAGGTCTTTTAAAAAGAAGCTTATACCTTCTAGAATGCATACTTCTGAAGGCAGGATAACATGCGATGCGAATCGTTTAGAAAGGAGTATAGAGACCTTCAAAAAGGCCTGCCACTTGCGGTCCTTTTAATATTCACCGCTGGGATGTATTTTGTAAAAATATACATACATATGTATTTTTTAGGAATTTAATAGAATATCAAATCAGGGGCCAAATTACGGCATTCGATATCGATCGAAATTGCAATACAATTTACATGGGAATTTCGATCGATATCGAATGTCGAGATTTGCCCCCAGGTGTATACATATATAATTTGTAATATAAAATTGTTTTTAGCCTATGAGGCTTATTATATAACTTGTGAATAAATAAATAAATAAAATTTTTTTATTAAATTCCCAATTTTTCATATTTGATAAATACACTGAAATTTATTGTTGAGGGAAAGCTAGCCTCTATGCGCATTTCACTGGTTGCTTAGGCCAGATCATCAGGAAACCTTTTCCAAAGATTTTAGAAAAGCTAAAATTATTATACAAATAAAATCCTAAAGCGAATAAGAATTTTAAACACTCAAAGTCTTACTTGTAACAATATCAAAGCTTAAACAAAACACCAACAATAAACAGTGTGTTTATCTTTTCTTACATCCCCCTACAATTGGTTGGGTTCTTTCCGACTCGAATTGTAGTTGTAAGTGGGTAAAAAGAAAAACAAAATTAAAAACCAAATTGTTTCATTCTATTGTCTTCGCAAGAAAACAACAGAAAAAAACCAATTTGGCAATTCAGTTTTCTGCACGGGCACATGCAAGTATATTATCAAAGTTATTTACGGGAATACAAAATTTATTATTAAGATTTTTGTATGACGTGCTAAATTCCCAATTTTTCATATTTGATAAATACACTGAAATTTATTGTTGAGGGAAAGCTAGCCTCTATGCGCATTTCACTGGTTGCTTAGGCCAGATCATCAGGAAACCTTTTCCAAAGATTTTAGAAAAGCTAAAAATATTATACAAATACAAATTTCTTGCGAAGACAATAGAATGAAACAATTTGTTTTTTAATTTTGTTTTTTCTTTTTACCCACTTACAACTACAATTCGAGTCGGAAAGAACCCAACCAATTGTAGGGGGATGTAAGAAAAGATAAATTCACTGTTTATTGTTGGTGTTTTGTTTAAGCTTTGATATTGTTACAAGTAAGACTTTGAGTGTTTAAAATTCTTATTCGCTTTAGGATTTTATTTGTATAATATTTTTAGCTTTTCTAAAATCTTTGGAAAAGGTTTCCTGATGATCTGGCCTAAGCAACCAGTGAAATGCGCATAGAGGCTAGCTTTCCCTCAACAATAAATTTCAGTGTATTTATCAAATATGAAAAATTGGGAATTTAGCACGTCATACAAAAATCTAAATAATAAATTTTGTATTCCCGTAAATAACTTTGAAAAATTTTTTAATTTTTTTTTTATTTTTTTTTTTATTTTTTTTATTTTTTTTTTAAATAATATTACCCTTATATAAATATAAGACTAATATGTATACAAAGGTATAGCACTAGCTACTTGGGCTATCGGCTATTATAAAGTACTTAGTTCAAACTTTTATTTTTAGTTTTGAAATATATTTATAAATAATGGAGATATTGTTATGGCTTGGTTCCTTAAGTAAGTTGAGACCGTTGTTGAATAGATAACTCGTTTGAAGTGTAGTAAGATTAGGACAGGTTGTTAACAGGTGTTCTACTGTAATAATAGATCCGCAGTATGCGCAGTTGTTGTTCATTATATGTTGATGTGTGGTAATGGTGTGACCCATTCGCAGTCGGGAAAAAATTTTTATCTCGTTTTTGCTGATATTTGTTGGGTATATGGGAATTTTAAGGTTAGGATTGATTTGAAAGTAGTGAGGATGCCTATAGCTCCTCATGTCTGCAATTCTCCGATTCTTTATTTCATTTGAGAATGTGTTGAGTATGTCAAGTTTTTCAGTCAGAGGATCATAAATCATAGGAGCTGTGCATGCATGTTTAGCGGCTTCGTCTGCTTGATTGTTGCCTTGTATTCCTACGTGACCAGGTATCCAAAATACTTTTATTTTGTCTTTGTGGTTTGTTAATAAGTCCCGAATTTTATTTATTGACCCCCAGTAAATATTCCTTAAATTGTTTACCGCCGATATTGCCGACAAGCTGTCAGAAAATACAATGGTCTTTTTTTGGATTTACTAGCAATTAATATTGCTTGCAATATTCCAGCTGCCTCCGCAGTAAAGATTGATGTATATTCAGCTAAAATTTTTGACACTAATGTTTTACCATTCTGATCTACGACTGCATATGCTACGTTGAAATTATCTTTTGAAGCATCTGTGAAGAGATAGTCCCATTCGGGAGTTTTAAAAGAAGATATTTGATAAAAAAAAAGTTGTTTATAGGTATCAACTGTGGTGATCTGTTTTTTATATGACGAAAAACTGGTGTTACAAGATTTTGGATCGTATGTCCATAAAGGATTTTTAATATTGAATTTGGAAAGTTTCTTCTTGAAGTTTATGATATTATGATTGATGCATCTGTGTATGACCGATTGAATTCTCTGTTGTTTTTTTTTGATTTTAGAACTTCCGAAGTATCTGCATCTATAATTGAGTTATGGTACGATAAGAGCTTCGGTAAAAGTCGATTTAAATTTTCCAAATACTTTTGTTCAAGTGATGGAAGACCAGATTCTATTAACAGTATTTGTATCGGGGTTGTTCTATATGCATATGTGCTGGCTCTAAGAGTTGGTGGTATATGGATTTAATTTGTTTTAAATTAGTTTTAGCCGCACTGCCATAGAGAAAGAGACCATAATCCATTTTGCTTAAAATTAGTGTTTTAACTAGGTATTTGATTGTGTCTATATGTGCAAAGCTTCTCGTAGAAAGATATCTTAGTAAGTTTGCTTTAAGTGCAAGTGATTTTTGAGATTCAAAATATGTTTTTTCCATAGATAGTTCCTTTCAAATATGATTCCTAGAATTTTAAATTCACTTACACAGGGTACGGTAGAGTACCCAATGTTTAGATTTGTTGGCCTGCAATTGTGTTTCCTGCATATATGTAAAACTGATGATTTTTCTGAGGAGATTTTGGCCCCCGATACTTTGGACCACTTTTCTATATCTATAAACACTTTTTCGAGTATATCATTAGTTTTCAATACGTCATTGTTTTTGCATAATATGTATGATCAACAAACTTGTGTTTTTTTATTACGTCGCTAATTTGGTTAAAAGCTATTTGAAAAAGCACAACGGATAATGGAGATCCTTGGGGTATTCCATTTTGCAGTGGGAAATTGCTAGATAGTTCGTTGTTTACTGTTACTTTAATTACTCTGCCCGTTAAAAATGACTTTACGTAATTAAATATTTTGGGTCCAACGCCCCAGTTCTTTAAAGAGTCTAGTATAATGTGAATCCCAATACGGTCAAATGCTTTTTCGAAATCAATTCCCAATATAGATGCGGAGTAGGGCATCTGTACAGCTGCGATTAGATTTATAAGCTGTTTAGTTAACTGCAACTAATTTCTTTGTCTCAATGAGCCATGCTAAACGATTTGCGACTATTCTTTCCATAAGTTTGGTTAGGCACGATAAAAGAGAAATAGGGCGATACCCAGCAAAAGCAGTTAGATTTTTGTTTGGTTTTGGTATGGCAGAAACTATTGCTGTTTTCCAAGAATGTGGAATAACTGCTGTGTTAAAGACTTTGTTATGTAAATGAAGTATTTTTTTGATATGATTTGTTAGATATTTTATCATGTCGTAGCATACTCTGTCTTAATCAGGTGTAGTTCCTTTGACTTTTTTTATAGCTGTGAGTAACTCGCACATAGTTAGTTGACTTTCTATTTTTGAAGCATATGCATTGCTGGCTTGGATGTTTGTGTACGATAACGCTGTTCTTTTGGCTGCTGAAAAATTTGTTGGGAAATTGCAGTCCAAAGAGTTTTCTGACCATTTCGTTCCAAAGTAGTTTGCTATTTGTTTTGGTTCCGTTATGAGACCAGATTCGGTACGCAGAGCTGTTACTGGCCGAGTCCTGTTACGGCTGGAAAACATATCCACTTTTTTCCAAAGAAGAGAGAGTGGGGAATCCCTTGTTATGGTTTCTGTGAATTTTTTAAAGCCTGCTGATTTTGATTTCTTGCATTCTAGCCTGAACTTTGCATTAGATTTCTTGTATATTACTAAATTGTTGTGATGTGGATGCTTTTTGAAAATTTGCCATTTCTTCATTTTGTCTGCACGAAGCGTTGTAAGGTTATTATTCCATCATGGAACTCTTCGTTTTTGAGTAGGTTCTGTTTGGGGTATATAACAATTTGCAGCAGTTCTAATGGCCTTGGTGATCATGGCGTTATCTTTGTTTGTGTTTCCTGAAACAATTTTGTTCTGTAGTATATTTTCTACGCTTTTGCTGTATTGGATCCAGTTGGCTTTTTTAAGATTGAATTTTCTGGTATGAGTTTTGCTGGTATTATTAGTTCCCGTAAGTAATGTTGTTTTTATTGGGAAGTGATCGCTATGATGCAGATCTTCTAGAGTTTGGCTTAAAATTAGTGTTAGCAAAGAGGGTGAACAACCGGCTATATCGACATGAGAAAAAGTGTTATGTGACGAGTGATGCGTTGGATCGCCGTCGTTAATTATACATAAATTATTTATATTTGAAGAGTTTTCGATGATTATTCCTCTTGTATTGTTAGATTGCGAACCCCAAAGAACATTCCAGCTGTTGACGTCTCCAACTAGAATAATAGGAGTATGTATATTTTTAAAAAGTTCGTTAAAATCGTTTAGCGTGAAGGTTTCAGCGGGCGGAATGTAGACAGATATGATTGTGAATTTTATGTTCAAAGTGACTTTATTGCGATGTTTAGCAATTTGGATGCATTGAAAATACGCTGATGTGGAATGTGGTCACGAATAAGTACACCGATACCACTTTTAGATGAAGTATTCGCGGGCCTATTTTCGAAGTAGCAGCAGAAGGATTTCGGAGGGATTGGAATGAAGTTGTACGGGCAGTGGGTCTCTTGTAAGGATATGAAATGTGGTTCTTGTTCCTTCACAATTAATTGGAAGTCAATATAGTTGTTGAAAAAGCCTTTAATATTCCATTGTATGATGTTGAAAGTTTTGGTTAAAGGTGTTGAGTTTTTTGTTATTTAGTTTAAAAGTGTTTCTCCGTTTTGTGAAGTTGAAACCTGTAACAGGATGTAATCCGGTCCGCACACCCGCGCACCGCCGGCCACCATGCCAGCCCCCCAGAGCACCTCTTACCAGAGTATGATAAAAGGTACACCAACGGCACAGCACACCGGCCAGCGAAGCGCGGGCACACAGACCCCACAGCCAACAGCAAGCTTTAAGTTTCCATTTCTTCTGCTCCATCAATTGAAAGACGTCTATCTGTAATTTTGGCTGGGATATCCGTATTCGATTTGTTTTTGCTTGGTTCTTTAATATTTGTTTTTAAGATGTTTGGTGATTTACTAATACTGGGTGTTTCGTTTTGTTGTGTGTTGTATGATTTGCTTTTTGAAAGTATTTTATTAGTTAGTGCTATGTTTTTGCTTAAAATTTCTTCAATATATGAAGTTGCGGTTTTTTGTATTGTATTTGTTGTTGGCGTAAGGAATTTTGTAGTAGGTGCTGTGTTTGTTGTTGAGTTTAATGTTTTATTCGATGTTAAATTTGTTGTTGCGTTAGCTGAATTTAAGGTGCATACGTTGTTGGTATGTTGTGTATTAGTTCTTTTCTTTTTCTCTTCGATTGCTTTTTGTAGATCTTCAGTAGGAATTTCGAACGATTCAACTGGTGGTACTTTTGTTGCTGACTCTTTGTACGTGCAATTGTTTATTGTTTTATGTTTTAAAATCTCTTGTCGTTGTTGGATTACGGGACATTTTTTGTTGTTGGATCGGTGTTGGTGTTTGCAATTAACACATTCTATTTTTGAGTATGGTTCTGGGTCATTACGATATTTTTTGGTATGACCTAACTTAAAACAGTTTTTGCACTGTATGGGGTTAGGAATAAAAGGATCTACTTTGCAGTTGAGGAAACCAATTTTTATTTCTTTTGGTAGGCTATACTGGTTAAAATGTAAAATATGTAATGGGGTATTTGTTATCTTTCCTTCGTTGAACTTGGTGATCTTTTTGCAATCAACTTCTCCTTGGTCATTTAGACCTTCTATAATCTCTTGCTCAGAAAGTTCTTTTAAAGATGGTGCGAATACAACACCTTTGATGATGTTAAGTGTAGGGTGTAAAAAAATTTCAACAGGACCAATACCATTTAGTGTGTTTGTTTTCAGGAATTTGTTTGCTTGGATTTCATTTTTTGTTAATATTAGCAGATTACCGTCTCTAGTAAATACTATTTTTTGGGTGGGTTCACTAGATATACCTTCCAGTGCTTTGGAAAGCAGAAAAATATTGCAGTTTTGAAGCGGTTTATCGGTAATTTTGCTTTTTATTACAATGTATTTAGGGCAGTGATAACCAAGCAACAAACAAAGTTGTTTTATACATAAGAGTTGTCTGTGTAAAAAATACGATTATTGTCTGCTTCGCGAGACTATGGAGTGGCCCGAACAAAGTTGTTGTGTACATGTGAATTGCCGACCGTGTCTGTGTGAAAAATACAATTATTGACTGCTCGCGAGTCTATGGAGTGGTTATGACTGATTTAGGGAAGTGTTGTTTTTTGTTAGTTACCGCATTATGTTTTTGTACCAAGTGCGGGAAATCAAATGTGTTGTTAGTGTTATAACTGCTGTTGTTTTTTTTTTGCGTTTTGGGGATGGATCAGGATCCAAGATTTTAAAGTAGTTTCCTCCAGAGGAGGATGCCATGGTTAAGTTCCAGACAAAATCAAGTTTGAGTTTCCTAATTAACTACCGTGCATGTATAATGCATTACTTTTCGTTTTGAGGAAAATAAGAATAAAAAGAGAGAGCGCGGTGCGAGATAAAAGAAAAATATACTAGATTGTGTAAACAATGCGGTTTTATAGAGCGCGACTGTATACAACGAGAGCTTTGTATAGACTGAATTTTTTTTTTTTTTTTTTTTTTTTTTTATTGATCTCAATTGTATTATATGATTAGTTGTTACAGCAATGTAATTTGATTTAATTTTTTTTTTGTTTTTTAAGTGTTTATTTAAAGAAAATTCCTGTTCTTAAAACTATAAATAAACAAATAGTAAATATAAAATGTTATTATACATAGTCCCATAATCGGGCTCTCAAGTAACTACTAATACAGTTAAACCTCTATTATCCGGCTTTCGTGGGACCGGCACCAGCACGGAAAATCGAAATACACGGTTAATAGAGGTTATATTAAAATATACAGAAATTTATTTATTTTTATTAAAACATTCGATTTATGTAACTACAGATTATAATATACAACAAATTTTTTACAAAATATACAAATTGTCATAGACAATGCAAAATCAAATATGTATGTATCGTCAAAAACATTAAAATTTGGATTTTTACTGACTATGCTTTGGTTGATCAAACTACATGACTGCACAAAATTTGTAAATTTTACAACGTTTATTGCTTTTTTGTTTTTGCATTTCTTCTGACGAAATGTTTAAATTTCACTTACTAAATGAATAAAAACGCATATATGTATGTATGTTCTTATGTGTGGGCACATGAACTTAAAAAGGGGAAACACCGTATTTAGATTAACATACATAATAAAAATCATATGAATCCTGCACGGATAATAGATGTAAAGCACGGTTAATAGAGGTATAAATCTAAAGCACGGAAAATAGAGGTAAAGCACGGATAATAGAGGGAAAAAATAAAAAGAACCGCATGCCGGTTAATAGATGTAACCGATTAATAGAGGCCCGGTTAATCGAGGTTTAACTGTATATGAAAATTTTAATATTTTTTAGAAATACATATACGAATTTTTTATTTTTTAAGTAAACTTAATATAATACAATGTTACAAAAAATTTCAAAAAAAAAAGTTACTTCTTTAATTATATAATAAAAAGTTCGGTCAAGGGATAAAAGTTGGAAGGGGAGATTTTAGTTAAGCCACCAAAATTTTATTTTATTTATGTTTGACAAAATGTTTTTGTCGTCTGCATAAATGCTCGTATCAAACCTAGTAGGCTTTGTTATTGGGTCTTCTATATATATGGTAAAATATAGGTGTGCCTATTTCATTTTGGATAAATCCTTTACTGTCAAGGTATACGGAAGCCTCAGGAGGTACATATCCACTTTGAAGGGTTTTATATATATATTTTTCGTCACTGTAATATGGTGCCATAATTAAATTATTTTCATAGCATTCAGAGCTTTTTGCAAAATAATTTCTAATTATATGAATAATAAAATTATCTATTCTACCTATTTTCGCAGCATTGTATAATTTTTGATTTGATATGTATTTTTTATAGTTACACTCACAATATTCTGTACGTAAAATTAAGTGAAATTGTAATATAAAATAAATGAAACTTCAATTAAAAACCGGTCTACTTATTTTTCATTTATTTTTAACAAAAAGTTCATTTAATTTTTACTGTCAAAAATTCAACACCATATTCCGTAATATCAAATAAATATTCAGTTCTTTTGTAAAATTTTACTGTCAAAAATTCAACACCATATTCAGTAAAAACAATTAAATATTCAGTTATTTTATAAAATTTTACTGTCAAAAAATTGACCCCATATTCAGTAAAAACAATAAAATATTCAGTTATTTCATTAAATTTTCGTCCGCTTGTTTTTCTTATAAGCGAGATAGGCAGAATATTATTATTTACTTACCCTGTTACACACGTTTGTTTTACTTTTGTTATACTGACCACGTTGTTTACAGAAGAACTCTCAATTATCAAGACACCAGCAGCATGGCCGGTATGGCTTCGCAATTATTTTACTTTTAAAATTTGATGTATTTAACTAAATTATATTAACAAATAGAAAATGGGTATTGCTTACACAAAACAAGCAATTCATTTTTTATAGATAAGTAAAAATTAATTTTTGGTAGTACATTTATATAAAATAACTGAATATTTAATTGTTTTAACTGAATATGGTGTTGAATTTTTGACAGTAAAATTTTATAAAATAACTGCATATTTATTTGTATTTACGGAATATGTAGTTAATTTTTTGACAATTAATTTATATAATTTAATTATATTATATTTAATTTATCATAAAGAAGAATTTAACTCAATCAACGGACAATATTAACTGCAACTGAAAATCAGTATTAATATGTACTTAGTTTTTTGAATAACTGTTAGAATCAGTTAAAAATAAATTTGCTTGGAATTTTAAATGTTTATTTATTTAAAAATGACTGAACGGAATATTTCTTAAATAAACTACAGTCCGTTACTGTAATAATATTGTGAGTGTACTATTTGGAGATCTATACAGCGCTGTGCATTATCTTAGACACTTTCTTTCAAACACTCGAATTTTCTCCATATATGATGGGGAAATGTTAAACCATATTTGGCAACCGTATGTTATAATAGGTCTAATAAGTGATTGAATAGAACAGCTTTTTGTACATGAAAAAAGCATTTCTTGCTTTAATTATTTGTGCAGTTATATGAGCATTGAAATATAAAAACTTATCTAGTTTAATTCCCAAGTATTTTACAACTTGTTTGTTGGGGATACGTATATTGGTATTTGATGTTATACCAAAATCTTTCCATTTTGTTCTTATGTTGGAATTACATTTTCCTACTGGTGGACGGAAGAGAATGGTTTCACATTTGTTAAAGTTAATTTTCATTTTCCAGTCTATTGCGTATTTTTCAGCTATTTTAAAATATGTTTGTAATTCATTATTAATTTTTTCTATTTTATTATCGGTGTGATATATTATAATATCATCTGCAAAAGCAATGATATTATCAATTTTCGTTAATAGATCTAATATAAAAATATTAAATAGAATTGGGGAATTCACTGTTCCCTGTTGAAGACCATTCACTAAATTTTTTTGTACTTATTTGTTTCCTATTGCAAACTAGAAAAGATTTGTTGTTTAACATGTTGTGCAAGAGAATAATTAGATATAAAGGTATTTTATATTTCAATAATTTGAAAATTAATGCCGGTATACAAATGCTATCAAACGCCTTTTCGAAATCAATCAAACAGGCACCTGTGCACAATGATTTATTGAGGTTCCAATGAATATTTGACACCAACAGATGTGTTGCGTGAATTGTTGAGTGTTTGAATTTGAAACCGAATTGTCTCTCATTATTTAGTTGATTTTTTTCACAGAATTTAACTAAATTATTGTTTACACAAATTTCAAAAACTTTACTAATATTTGGAAGTAAACTAATAGCACGAAGATTTTTTAGGTTACATGTATCCCTACCCCTTTTGGGCAAAATTACAACTTTCGCTACTTTCCATGCTCGAGGAAAATAGGAATTGTTAAGCATGTTATTAAAAAGAGTGCAATATTCACGGACCATAACATCAGGAATATTTTTTAATACTATAAGGGTATTCATTTAAATTTTTTTTGGTTGGAAAAATGGAAAAAAGAAAAATTACACTCTTATTGACGTGAACGGGGGGTTTTTTTTTTTTTTTTACAAACTGTCAAAAAAATCTGTCAAATAATTCGTGGAAGTAATTGATATTTTTTAATATGCCGAACAAAAGTGTTAAAAGTGAATTAATTGATTATTAAATTTAAAACGAAGTATTATTGTTATTTTCATCATAATATTCGACTACAAAAAGTTACTCAAAATGGCGATTGTCTGCCAAAAAGTCGAGTATTTTATTAACTTCAGCTTCTGTCAATTTTTTTGACCCCATTTCTTTTTTTTTAATAACTTTTTTCATTGAACACATATTTAATATGAATTGTTCTTTTTGAAAGATTAAATGAAAAATAAGTTATCTTTGAAATGTTGTAACTATAAAAAATAATTTTTAAAATCAGAGTTGTTCAATTCAAGATTTTATAAAAAGAGATGAAATTTTTCGTACTTTGTATTAAAAATTAGCAATTTTTTATGAATGGCAACATCATTTCGTTTGACGTTTAAAGCGGAAAATTACATCTTTTTATCCTGACTTTTTTACACTTGGTTATAGTCTGATAAAAATGTAACTTTTGGTGGAATTTTTTTTCTTGTGGTTGTTGTAGCAAAAATTACATTTTTCCACTTTTCCATTTTTCCAACAAATAAAAAAACTGAAATGAATACCCTTTATATTTGGGATATTGACTAAACCTGAGGAAAGTTTTTTTTTTCAAACTTTTGAAAATGTATAACAACGAACTATTCGTTATAAAATAATTCTCGTATATGGATTCGTTTACCTCGTTAGCCTTGAAGTAATCTGTAAATGTTAAAAGGGATGAAAGATTAGTTTCATATTCATTTTTTTCTTCCAAAAAAGTTTTGAAACAAGTATCCACATCCATATGCACTCTATTTTGAGGATCGATTTCTTTAAAAGAATGGATTGACTTTAGATAAGCCCCGATGGTGTTCAAAATTTGACTCTGCTCTTTTACTATAAAGTTACTATTTTCGCCATCCCTTTCTAGCTCGTCAGGTGATATACCCGCATTTCTTATTAAAAATTCCTCACCTAGTGGGATTTGAAGAGTATTAATATTCACCGGTTGTATTGATCTAAACTGTTTTTTTGCTTCACCAAACATATTTGAGGAGTTCTTATGATTAATATTTTTAAGTTTCTCTGGCACAAGTGTATTGACTGCTATAGTAAAATTATCATTAATAAGCTTTTTGATTAGCTTGATTTTGCATTTTAGTAAATTAAGTTCAACTGGTAATAATAAGCGCTCCAATCGATTGTGTTTTTTGATTAATGTTAAAATTTTACTTTTTTCTAATTGCAATTTCGTTATAGTTGAATTCGTTAATTTTTTTGTTGAATCAATGTTTTGAAATTTAGGAACCGATTTTTCAATTGCACGATTTATCATGTCATTTAGCTTGTAAAGGTAAAAATCTATTTCTGAATTAGTGAGATTTTTCTGATTTGGGATAAGTTTATTAATGTTATAATCGTTTTCAATACTATTCCTAAATTTTTTCCAGTTAGTTTGCTTGTAATTAAAAAGGGAAGCAGGAATTTCTTAAGGGTATTTGCGCAACCGCAAATATTCGCTGCTGGTTTGCAGTCATTCAAATAACGCACATCGTGCTTTGTTATTTATACAATCGTTAGCTTCGTTTTTTAATAAAGTTGTTTGTGTGTTCTTTGCGACAATGATTGTTTTGGCAAAGAAAAAAAAATACAAACAAAAAAGCCAGAAATGAAGCAATTATTACTCATGTATTCATTCAGCATTAACTATGTAGTACAAGAAAAAAAAAAATTGAAATGCAACTAAACGCACATACATATGTAGGTACATACCAGTGTTGCCAATTTAGCCATTTAGTGGCTAGATTTAGCCATTTTTCACCCTGTTTAGCCATTAAAAAATGAGTTTAGCCATTAGCCATTTTTTTTAGCCATTTTTCAACTGTTTAGCCATAACATTTTTTTGCCGTTTTTCTTTTAAAAGAATAATTTTTATGTTATTAGTGTAAAATAATCATTTTGAACAATTAAAACGCCTTTAATTTAAATCACAACTTCTACAAATGTTGAACATCGCTATAAACTATGACGTTGAAACATCTTTCAAAATTAAGGAACAGTATTCCACTATTAAATTTATAAAATCGATCTAAACAAACATCGCTGTTTTTTCTGGTTGCAAGTATTTCAATAAAGGGATGCAGGCGGTAACAAAATTGTATTAGAAATTTCAGAATTGACTATAAAGTTGCTCTCACTTCCATGGTCTAATGTTGAAGTGTTTAGGGTATTTAGCCAAGTAAACATCGTTAAAAGTAATTTGAGAAATAGGTTACATTAAGCAACCGTTAATTCGATTTTATCAAATAGGTAAATATTTTTACCATAACAATACAATATTTATACCACCACCACAATAGTGAAGAGGGTGTGTTTGTGCTGATGTCTGTAACACCTTAAAATATTGGTCCTTAGCGCACCTTTACGTATACCGATTGACTCAGAATCACTTTCTGAGTCGAATTAACGATGTTTGTCCGGCTGGCTGGCTGTCCATGTAAACCTTGTGCGCAAAGTACAGGTCGCAATTTAGAGATTATTTGATAAAATTTGGTACAAAGGTTCTAATGTGGTGTAAGGTATCATAAAGTCGGGTTTAACCGACTTTTCTTTCTTACTTATTTTTTATTGTAGATCTGGACTCAAAAGGTTGGGTAAATGTTGTCGTGATTATGATTTACCTTCAAATTATTTAAAACTTATGATTATTTGAAACTAATGAGTGAATGATTCCTATGAGATGAACAATAACGACATCGAATTTTTCGATGATTTAATTTTTTAATATTAATTTACGTTTATTCTTATTTAACAAATTGATCTTAACTCACAATTTTATCGTAAACAACTTTAAATTAATTATTTCTGTTCTGTTATTGAATTTTAATGTGTTTTTATTTAAAAAAGCTTTTAGCCATTTTTTAGCCCATTTTTAGCCATTATTTTCCGTAAATTTAGCCATTTTTGGTCACCAAGTTTTGGCAACACTGGTACATACAAACAATTTCCATAGAAACAGAATTTTTTTAAAAGTACAGTAGTTTTGTATGTAGGTAAAATGTATTCTTGTTATTGTTGTTAATTTTAAAAAAGCGTCTCTTCGAGTGGTTTATAGTTTACCATTAACAACCACCACCGAGTGGACAATGACTACTTGAATGCAAAAGTATAAGAATGTGTTCCTTTGAATTTACACATTTGTGTTATATTGCATGCGCAACAAAAATGTAAATAAAGCACTTTCAATAAAAAATGAATAAATGCAAAAATCAAATGTGAACGAAACGATGTAAAAATTACCAACGTGGAACTTTGTTTTGCAAGCAAAGATTGAATGTAAATTTTAGCGTATGAATAAATCAAGAAAAATAGTGATTTTGCAGTTCTCTGATCTAAATAGTATTTCATTACCTAATAGCCATTCTTTTAGCATATTACCTTTTACATTGTTTGAGTCATTACCCCAATCCATATGTTTGCAATTGAGGTCTCCCGCCAATATATAAAAGTTATTGGTGTTTTGTAAATTTAGGGATTGAAAAAGTTGTAATAATTCGGTTTTCAAGTGGTTATTATTGTTCCCCAAAGGAAAATAAGCCGATATTACAAACAGCGTTTTATTTGCAATCAATGGAATTTTTAAAATACAAGTTTCCAAAACTTTAAAAGAATTAATAGTATTGTTGGTATAGTTTTGATATTTGATGTCTTGTTTTATTAAAACTCCCGTTCCACCTCCCTTTGCGTATAAAATGGTAATCTTTAAAGGTAATCTTATGTCGTTTATTTAATTTTGTTTCATTTAGGCCCGTTTTCACAACTTACCGATAGTTAAAGGTAAGATTTTACCGCCCGTACAAAAAGTATTCCACTATTACAACTTTATTTTAACCTACCAGGTAGGATTAACCTTAATCTACTTTATCGCTCACTTTAGGTTAAAGTAAAGTTTTAGTAATGGAACACTTTTTGTAAGGCCATTTAAAGTCTACTTTAAGCTATCAGTAAGTTGTGAAAACGGGCATTAGAAGTACTAAGTCCGGATCATATTTGCTTATAAAATTGCATAATTCGTATCGTCTACTTAATCTTATAAGAGAATTAACGTTAATTTGTATTATATTCATAATTTTTACAATACTTTCAGCCATGGTAATAATTCAAGCTTCTAACATAGAAAAGATGGAATCTATTCTTGATGATTGTATTTGTAATTGTTTACGAAATTAACTATTTGATTAGAAAGATTTTGCATGGAATTTTTAAACTCTTCTTAAGCCATTTGTATCGGGTTTGTGTTATTTTGATTTGGTGTATTATTGTTTTTTAGAGTATCAGCAAAGCCCATATTTGGATTAATATTATATGATGTATTTGGAGATCTATTTTGTTTCAAAATTTGTTTTTTGGCGCGAAGCTTTTGTTGAATTTCTTTATATTTTTCGCATCCCTTATATGACGCCGGATGGCCATGTTTACCACACAGCAGACAAAACAGTTTATCCCTTTCATTCACAGGTATGCTATTTAGGGTACATTCCCCAACTCCATGGCTTTCGTTGCATTTAACACATCTTTTAGCAAGATAGCATCGAATACAGCGATGCTGCAAACCCTAAATTGTATGTTATTCGTTACTTTTACTATTGCTACTTATTTGGACTAAATAAATTGGAAGAGCATAGTTCTCACTTATTGACTTTTTGGTTTTAAATTGGTTTACTTTTATAAATTTCAAGTTCTCATTTTGTAATACTCTTAGTTCTTCCAAAATTTCATTAGTATCCATGTTAGCACTGAGGCCTTTATGTAAGAATGTTTTTGTTTTTATATCTTTTGGAGTAAAAGTAAAAAAGTTTGTTTTTGTTTTTTGTAAATATGCTTTAACTCTGTTGTAATCATCCATTGATGACACATAAAGATATATTTTTTTGTTGTAAAATTCTCTTATTTTAAAGTCTTTTAAATTAAGACCTTTTTTCATAAACTTAATAAGTTCATTAGCATCCACACCAAAAAAAAACGTTGAAAGGTTTTTTTTGTTTTTGTTTTGAGTGTTGCTTGTTTTATTTACATTACTTGGAGTATTGTTATTTAAATTATTATCTCTTGTGGGACAACTAGATGCTGTTGCTTGTTCGTGCTCTTAAACATGTTTTTCAAATATTTTTAAATATTCCTCGTTACATTTTTTATCGTTGTCAAGAATAGCATAGTAATTATTTTTTAGTTGTTTAGCCATTGTTACACTTATTGCTTCACTTTTTCTTTTTCTATCGTTTTCTGATTTAACATTATTTTGTATTGATGGATTATTTACATTGTTTTTGTTGATTAAGGAATGTTGAGCATTCAGCTCTGACATAACCTTTTGAATTTATTTTTAATCTGTTGTTGAAGAGTCTCTTTCTCTAGTTAAAACAACAATGCAATAAAAATATGCGTTAAGAAAAAAAAATACATAGAACAAATGAATATTATTATCACTTTCCGCAAGACGTCCGTCTTTCATGACAATCACGATCGGACTCCGCAATGTAATTTGAATTTTATTAATGTATATTTTATATTTATATATTTATATATAGTTATCCTTTATCTTTATGGTTCCCCACTGCATCATTTTGTTTTTACTTTGATGTCTTCTACTCATAATATTGGTCCGGTACTCTGTAGCAAATCTGATATAGATGCAGCATTGCGAGTTTATGATCATAAAGTCAACGTAGCTCATCTTAACTGCCAAAGCATAAGACCTTCTGCAAGTTTTTCGAAAGTTGATGAGCTTAGATCTTTTTAAGTTGGTTCATCTATTAGTATTTTTGCTATTACTGAGGCTTGGTTAAAACCGTATGTATCTAATCGAGCTGTTGAGATATCTGGTTATAAATTTTGTCGCAATAATCGCTTAAACTCAAGAGAAGGTGGTGTTGGTATGTATGTATATATCTGTTGGTCCTAAATAGAAAATAGTCTAAATCTTCTGAGCCTGGGATCTGTGAGTCTCTTTTTATTGAAATTGTTGCTAATGAACACAAAATGTTCAGAGTTGTCTATTTACTATTTTTAATTAGGCTTAAGTTCATGAAATTTAATCTTTATTAAATTATTTTTATGAAGAAAGGAATTTTACAACATGAAAATCAATTTAAATTGTTATTGATAATCTTTCATTCTTGACGTGGCTCGGGCTCGAACCCTGGCCGGCAGGTTACCATGACATGTTTCGATCGCAACCACTCGATCTCCTCAGATGGATTTGCCGTCTTACACTCGCAGCCATCGACGACTGCTGACGTCACTAGTCAAACATCAATCCTTAAACCAAATTGTATTTTAACATTTGGTAGATCGAAATTTGCTTTCCTGAATGATTATCCATTTTAATTGATTTTACATGTTTTTTCCTTTACTTCTGTTTTTTCGTACTTTCGTCAAGAATTTTTCTTGAAGTCCAAGTACATTTTTTTGTTTTTTTTCACTTGGTCTTTCTCTTTTCTGTTGACCTTTTTCAGCACAACTTGAACCACTCGATCTCCATCTGAGGAGATCGAGTGGTTGCGATCGAAACATGTCATGGTAACCTGCCGGCCAGGGTTCGAGCCCGAGCCACGTCAAGAATGAAAGATTATCAATAACAATTTAAATTGATTTTCATGTTGTAAAATTCCTTTCTTCATAAAAATAATTTAATAAAGATTAAATTTCATGAACTTAAGCCTAATTAAAAATATTAAAAAATTTGGATTAAAAACCATAAATAGTTCAACAAAATAACCACAATACTAATTGTTGTCTATTTACCCTATGGTGATCTTGTTTCATTCGAGAATTTTCATAGTGATTTGTTTCTTGCTTGCGCAAATATTGTTGTGGTTGGAGATTTTAACTTTAATATGTTTGACCCAGTTAAATCTATCGATATGAGGACTATGTGCTTAAGAAATAATTTATCTGTTGTCCATAATTCTATGCCCACCATCTTTAATTGATTTTTGGTTGGTAAGCAGTGATTGTCAGACTAAGTTTTCTTATCAATTCCAATGTCCTTTAATTTCTCACCAAACATTAATGCAGGCCTCTTTTGATGTGACGTTTGACAAAACGGTTGAATATATTGAATATCGTGATTTTGAATCTATGAATTGGGACGAAGTATCTACCTTTTTGTCTAACTGATTTTTCGGATATCCCTTTAGGCAATGTTAACCGAAATGTGCGAATCTTTAACTTCTGTATTTAATACTATTCTTACATTTGTTCCTTTGGTCAAAAGGAAAGTTTGTGGAAACAAGTCTAATTGGATTAATTCAAAACAAATTGTGTTTGCTAAATCTATTAGTTATTGGCTTACCGTTCCTATATGACTAATCGCTCCGAAACGGAGAATTTATTGTAGATACCGTAATAGAGTAAAATCTGTTATTAGAAAGGTTAAGAGAAATTATTTCTCTAAAATATTTCGTAATATGGATGCTCGTAATGTATGGAGAACCCTAAAAAGCCATGGTTACTTAGACTCTGATTCGGAAAACTTTTTTGGAAATGTCAATTTATTGAATGATTTCTTTGTTGGTAGTGGGTGGCAGTGATATTTTGGAAAATTTTGGTTTTAACGACTTTATTTAATCTCCTAATTGTTTTTCCTTTCATTGCGTTTCAGAATTAGAGGTTATTGATGCACTTGATAAAGTTCGGTCTCAATCGTTAGGAGTTGACAATGTTCCAGCTCGCATGATTAAAATGGTATTTCCTTTTTTGTCTAGATATATACAGCTTCTATTAAATACCATTTTAACTACTTCTATTTTTCCGAAAGCTTGGAATATTTCCCGTGTTACTCCAACTCCTAAAACACGAGAAGAAAATGAACCCGGAGATCTTAGACCAATTTCTATCCTTCCGGATTTGTCTAAAGTTCTTGAGTATATAATGAAACAGCAAATGTTGGATTCTTCTTTTTTGAATGTAAGTAACAACCAATATGGATTTCGCAATGGCTATAGTTCTACGCTGATGATTCTTGATCTTACTGAGCATGTCCGTCAAAATATTAATGAGAATAATCTTAGTGTCCTTATTTCTCTTGATCTTGCTAATGCTTTTGGTTCTTTTTGTCATTATACGATGATGAGGAAACAAAGGGATGAATATAATTTCTCTAAATCTGCTTGTAAACTCATTTTTTCATATTTGGCTGGTAGATCTCAATATGTAGAATATTATGGTGTTACTTCTGCTTTGCGTATCTTAACTACGGGTATACCTCAGGGATCCGTTTTAGGGCCACTACTTTTTACGTTATATATTAATAGCTTATCTGATTTTGTTACTACATCGTTATGCAAACCATTCATTTTTGCCGATGATGTCTTCTTACTCTTTAAAAACAGAGTTGACATCACGATATGTTTTACAGAATAATATAAATTTTTGCTTAGATCGGGTATGTGAATGGACTTCTTTCAATTCGTTATCTATTACTCGTAGTAAGTCTAAAGCAATGATGTTTGGACCGACAACTCGTTTTTATATTAATATAGTTTTGAGCAAGTCTCATATCTCTTTGTTTGACCATATTAAGTGTCTAGGTGTGTATTTGGATGGCAAACTTTCTTTTGGGTAAATGAATTCTACTAACTTATACTTGCCCCTTCGAATAAAGTATAACTTGGCACATGATTTGATGGTTCTATGCGTTTGAGGATGATTAGGCGTATTTTCAATCTAATTGTTCGTTTTGTTTATAATGTTAGATGTTATGAACATATTTCTAATATTTCTATTAAGTTTTCTTGGATGTACTTTTTTTAGTAACTTTATTTAATATCGGAACATGATTTTGTTTTATAAAATTATCAAAAATGGTAAACCACCTGAATTATTAAACTCCTTTGAGTTTATGCGTTCTTCTAGGAATCCCTTAATTCGTATACCAAGAATCTCTTCATCCTGTTTCAAAAAATCTTTTATTGTTCGGATCGCTAGGCTTTGGAACTTTTTACCATTTTCGCAACGTATTTTTTCCTATTAAAATAATCTTTTCCGGGTAAAAATTTTAGACTTTCTAAATAATCTTGATTAAATGCTGATGGATGATAATTATGATATCTATATTTTTAATGTGGCTAAAGTGATATTATGTATATTTTTTATAATTTTCATTTTGTTAGTTTAAATCATGAAATTTAATTTATAGATTAATAAATATTATACATATACGTATGTAACTTAAGCATTTATCACTTGTAATATTGATTTTTTGGCCTAAATGGCTTAATATTACGTAAATAAATGAATAAATAAAAAAAAAAAATTAAACATCTACAAATAATTTCAGCGGAAAAGAATCGAGCTCTGGCAAACTGGTTGCTATGAAACAGGAAAGACCACCTAACTATTGGGAATATTATATATGCCTAGAAATACAAGAACGGATAAAAAGTGATGAAATGGTAAAAATAAAATATAACTTAGAAATTACGCAAACGAAATAAAAATTTATTTTTTTATTTAAGCTTCTGGCTTATATGAGTGTGGATTATGCGCTTATTGGCAACAACTCCAGCATACTTGTATCTAAATTCTCGGCCTTCGGTTCCCTTATTAAAGTTTGCAACAAAATAAAAAAACATACAATGAAAAATGTCGATGAGTATGTGGTCTTGTTGCTGGCTAGTGAATTACTGGAAATAATGGATCATTTGCATGCTGTTAATATCATACATGCCGATGTTAAAGCTGATAACTTTTTACTTATGAACAAGTAAGTATTAAAAATATTTCACAATAAAATAAAAAAGGTAATGATTAAATTTTTCTTTCAGATTAACATACCCCCCAACTGAACGCTCTTTGCAATTAATAGACTTTGGTGTATCAATTGATATGAAACTTTTTAAAGATGGACAGACATTTTCCTTTGTACACAATGATAACTCATTTAAGTGTCCCGAAATGCGTGAACAACGTCCATGGACGTATCAATTAGATTTATTTGGATTAGCCAGTGTTTTTCATGTCTTGCTTTTTGGCAAATATATGGAAGTGGAAAAGAATGAACGAGGTTTTTGGATGCATAAAACTTATGTACCGCGTTATTTGAACAAAAACCTATGGGATGAAATTTTTAAGAATTTACTGAATATTCGTGATTGCAACACCATGCCAAATTTGCAAGATTTGCGGGCATTACTAAAAAAGGAAATGGAAGAGAAAGATAAATACGTTATCAAAATGGTTAATGAATTTAACCGGGCGCTTTTTATTTAATTTAAAAAAAAACTGTTTTTGTATTTAATGTATACAATTTCAATTCGTATGTTTTAGTTTTTTATGTGGTTGCAATTATACTATGCTAGTTGAAAAAACAGACAAGCCGGGCACATGGCGTTTTCACATAATTCGGGTACGCTGAATCCAGTGGTGCTCGCCGTTTTTTTAGATTGGCTCTGTTTTTTTCGAGATATACCGTTATTTCAAAAATTGAGGAGGTTGCACAACACACATATATTCGCGTAACTAAAAAATGATTTAGTTTATTGAAATAACGAAAAAAAACTCAGCAATAAAATTTCCTTTAAGAAAAGTAAAACTTTTCTAATATGCACAGTCGTTTTAGAAACATAATTTTTTCGAGTTTCTTCGTTATTTTAATAAACTAAACCATTTTTGAGTTACGCGAATATATGTTGTGCAACCTCCTCCATTTTTGAAATAACGGTATATCTCCAAAACCAGAGCCAATATAAAAAAACGGTGAGCTACACTGAATTCAGCGTATACGAATTATGTTAAAGTGTTATTATTCTATAGTTTCAAGTGCTTTTGATTTCATAAGAAATTAATTTATTAAAGACATTCACCCCTATCGTGAATAATGTTTCCCTCGTAATTTTTCCCCTTTTCACATATTTGCGATCATGACCAACTCCCATGAAAAAATGTAATTCAAAGGAGAATAATAACGTGAAAAAATTTTCACGGGAAAAAATTCCCCTTATCGTGAAAAATTTTTTCCCTCGTGATTTGTTCACACTCCCCTTAGATTTTCTCACTTTATTTTTGCTAGGGAACAGAACATGTATGTAAGAAGCTCCTCCTTTATATCGAATATTAAGGGTTAATAAAGGTAAAAAGGCACAAACCGATATATTGCTCAAAAAAATGCAAAGCAACAGGTATATTGCCAGCGGATTTGTGAAACTTTCGATTGACTTGATGGCAGAATTTTGGAAAATATTTTACTACATTAAATTTAAAAGTGCAAAAAACTAACGTTGTAATTAAACTTTCCCTCCAATACTAAATATTTTGCTTTATTATTTTAACTTTTCTTTAAAATATATACTTGCATATTTTTGAACAAAAATTTCAATTTCTTCTTTTTTTTACATTCACTGGAACTGATAGCGTGAAAATTTTTTCACATCAGATTCACGATTGCTTTTTTCCCTTCGAGGAGAATGAAAATTTCATGGGAACAAAAATCCACTTGTTATTCACGAAAGGGATGATTAAAACCAGGGTCCGAAAATAACAGTTATTTTGAAATATAAAAACAAAAACTGATTCAAGTATTTCTCTTTATGAACTTGTCTATGATAAAATATGTAAATTGATTTTTATTTTATCGATCAAAAATAATAGTTGTTTTTTTATTTTTTTTTTTTTAACAGAAATAACAATTACATTCTAATGTTTTAATTTTATCAAAAATTTAAAAAAAAAAATATATATACATACATAGCTGATATTTTTGTTCAAAAAATTAAAATTACAAAATTTTGTCAAAAAAAAAAATCAAAAAAAACTGGTATCATCTGACTTTTATGAAAAAAGGAATAACTGTTACGGCCCCTGATTAAAACATATTTCATAAAAAAAAAGAAATGGTTTGTTTTACTGCTATTTATATTTGTAATTTGTCGATTTTCAATACAGGCTAATGCCCAATTTTTGGGATTGATATTAAAAACCAAAAATGTAACTTATTTCACCGATGTGGTACGTTTAAATGCATTTTAAGTTTCCATTGGAAAAACTTAGCAAGGTGGTCTTAATATTAAACCAATGCAAAAACTACAGGCAAAACAATAGCAAACAACTGTTTTTGGAGGCCACCTTGTAAATAAATACACTTTTTTATGATATTTTTTTTGTATTTAGTAGTGCTACCATATTTTTATCTTAATTAAATAAGACTTTTTAAGCAAAACCCAAAAAATTATTTTGAATTTACATACGTTTTAAGTTTATATGAAAATTAACTTAATATTGATTTAATTATTATCCTGAAAATTGGGCATAATAATTTTAAGTTATGGTTAAAAATGTTTTTTAGGACTTCCAGGGCGAAAAAGTTTGGGCATAGCGCAGTGAATTGCCGTCAACTTATTTTTTATACCCTTCACCCACAGGTGAAAAGGGTACGTGTAAGTTTGTCATTCCGTTTGCAATTTTACAATATTGACGTTAGAAACTATAAGGGACCTAAGTAGCAAAGTTTATTTACCGAAGACTCCAGAAATTATGGGAACTGGGTTTATACGTTTCTGTCACATGCTCCGTTGAATTTAGTCAGATCGGTTCATATAAGACTGACAAACATACATATGAGCAAAAAAACATGATTGTCTCTAATTTTTGCTATTTTTACACATAACAAATGCGTACTTGGAATAACCATTAATTTCTATACTTATTTTGAAAGTGTAGTTTAATTAAACCTAATTTATTAAAATCACCAACATATTTACAAAGATATTCGGCCATGTGCTTAAAAATACGCAATTGTTAAATCACTTGTGAGTTTAAAATTACTAATTTTATATTTGCGAGTTCTGAGGCTCGCGCGTTTTGTTTACCGATTTACATTGAACGAATAAGAAGCTAATTCAAAAGTAAGACAGTAACCAAATAAAGAAATTAGGTTTTTAATTTAGTATTTTTATTGAAATTAATATAAATGTTGTATTATTTTAAAAGACTTTAAATAAAAACACATCAAATGTTATTATAACGTTGTTATTTCTGCTGCATGCTACTCAATTTTTAATAATAAACACAAGTTCACTTTGGACTTTGCTTGCAAGTTAAAATAACAAATTTTTTGTGATTGCGATTTACAACACACAAATTTAGTGACTTTTCAAGTGACCAGTAAAAAATTTAGTACTTTTTTTGAAAAAGGTTTAGTTGACTATTGGACTACCTCCACCACAACTAGCTATGAAGAGCAGGGTATACTAAGTTTTTTTATTCCGTGTATATTTATTCTGGGTCATTGAGTGATTCTAAGAGGATTAAGCCAATGTCCGTCTGTTGAAATTACGGTCACTTTTGAACAAATCAAAAGAAAAGTGGCGGAATGCAGAAATTGATATGAGATTTTGCACAAATTTGTTTTATATGACTACACCTTTTAAAGTTGAAATTCAGAAAATCCAAATTAATATAGAGAAAATACAAATTAATATTCGATAAAACGAATTGATGTTGAGAAAATACACTGGTGAAAATCATCCCTTTTTGGATCATTTTAAAACTGAGGCATTTGTAAACGGTATTTTTGATGCTGATGTTAATCACAAAAACCAAACTTTTCAGAAACTGTTTCATTTGCTTCAGCCCAGGAAACCGCAAGACTTATTTCAAGACCACAAATAGGCAGATTGCGAAGGCTCGATGTGACCGCCAATGGTGAAAGGGATATTGTGCAGGATATAAAAGAGGCAGTTATGGAAGCTTTAAGCGTGAAGAAAACCAAAACTAAAATAAAATGATATAACTGCGGTAAGGCTGGTCACATACAACGTAACTGTAAAGCACCGAAAAAACGTTCAAGATCTGCTTCACCGCTCAAAAACAACCAGCGGGGTAATCGCCAGTCCTCACAAGAATCCCCGTTAAACTAAAGAGAGCTAGCATTGCGGGGCATGAGCTAGCTTCAACATCTAAGGGCCCCACAATCTCCATCTCAGTAATGCAACAGAGTAACAGAAACCTTACTGCTAGTGGTTATGTCAACGATCAAAAACGGGGTTTGACTGTGGACATTGGGGAATAACATTCGATCATTAGGCCTGATTTAATACAACAGCCCATTGAACAACTTAGGGGTGTGAGTCAGCGAACAGCTACGGGGGAGCCTGCCACCGTCTATGGCAAAGTAAAATTAAATATGGCCAAGCGCTCACCATGTATTTATTGTGGCTGATATTGTAGACGAAGGCTCAGATTTTATTTTTTATTCATCTGAATATGGGACAACTAATTATGACTTGGCATAATGTTGAAATTCCCCTTGATGTTGGATACGAAAAAAAGGCTCATGTAAGACAGTTACTCGCCTTTGCACGTGAAAAATTGCCACCCAAGTCAGAAACCATAGTATGGTCGCGAATGGAGAGAGATTGTGAGGACAACAATAGTGTATGTGCATTAGACTGGTCGCAATTTTTTTTTTTTTTTAATTTAATTGTTTGCGCTGCTTAAAATATGAGGTTTGGTGTAAGAAATCATGATCTAATTTTTCAGGTCAATCCGACGGTGCCTAGCCGTGCCTGGTGGGGCCCAAAGTTCCCCATATTATAAAAAAAAACATCTTTTCTATCAGATCTATATAGTTATACTAGTTGAAAAGCCGAAAATCAAAAATATGGCTTCGTTACGATCTTCCGCAGAGAAAGTACTTCAAGTGTGCCAAATTTCAGCTTCCTATGTCATCAGATGGCTTCAGAAAGTTGCGGAAAGAATAGGACATACATGCAAACATCCTGACATACTAAGAAATTATATATTGTATAGATAGATTAACATATGTTCGCGCAACTCAAAAACGCTTTAGTTTATTGAAAAACTAAAAAAAACCGAAATTCCGCAATAAAATTTACTTTAAGAAAGTTACAACTTTTTTCTTTATGTTGGCTTTGGTTTTCGAGATGTACCGTTATTTCGAAAATTAAGGAGGTTGAACAACATATGATCACGTAACTCAAAAACGCTTTAGTTTATTGAAAATCTAAAAAAAAAACCAAAATTCCGAAATAAAATTTACTTTAAGAAAGTTAAAACTTTTTTCTTTATGTTGGCTTTTGTTTTCGAGATATACCGTTATTTCGAAAATTAAGGAGGTTGCACAACATATGTTCGCGTAACTCAAAAACGCTTTAGTTTATTGAAAAACTAAAAAAACCGAAATTCCGCAATAAAATTTACTTTAATAAAGTTGAAACTTTTTTCTTTATGTTGGCCCTAGTTTTCGAGATATACCGTTATTTCGAAAATTAAGGAGGTTGCACAACATAAGTTCGCGTAACTCAAAAACGCTTTAGTTTATTGAAAAACTAAAAAAAACCGAAATTCCGCAATAAAATTTACTTTAAGAAAGGTAAAACGTTTTTCTTATATGCGCAGTCGTTTTAGAAACATAATTTTTTTTCTGGAAAAAAAATTATTTTTTTATTAAAATTTCGGAATTTTTGTTTTTAAAAATTCATAAAAAATTGAAAAATGCAGCTATGCTTCTTATTTTATGCAGACATATAAAACAACATTGCAAACAAAACAAGCTATGTATTCACAAAAGACGAAAAATTTTAATTAATTTAAGAATTTTATTAAACCGCCACATCTTTTGTGAATACATCAAATCAAAAGTTGTTTACAGATTTTAATCATTTATAGCTTGTTTGAAAAACGTTTTACCTTTCTTAAAGTAAATTTTATTGCGTAATTTCGGTTTTTTTAGTTTTTCAATAAGCTAAAGCGTTTTTGAGTTGCGCGAACATATGTTAATCTATCTATACAATATATAATTTCTTAGTATGTCAGGATGTTTGCATGTATGTCCTATTCTTTCCGCAACTTTCTGAAGCCATCTGATGACATAGGAAGCTGAAATTTGGCACACTTGAAGTACTTTCTCTGCGGAAGATCGTAACGAAGCCATATTTTTGATTTTAGGCTTTTCAACTAGTATAACTTTAAAGATCTGATAGAAAATATGTTTTTTTATAATATGGGGAACTTTGGGCCCCACCCGGCACGGCTAGGCACCGTCGGATTGACCTGAAAACTTAGATCATGATTTCTTACACCAAACCTCATATTTTAAGCAGCGCAAACAATTAAATTTAAAAAAAAAAAGTCCCATACAAGATGCGACCAGTCTGATGGGTATGGGTGGTAGAGCCAGCAACAATAACTGGTGACATAGTAACAGGGAATGCCCTCGTAAAAACCAACAACAGCTTAGTTCCAGTAAGAGTTTTAAATTTATCCAACAGCGAAAAGATCCTTACGCAGAACTTTAAGATTGGGCAAAGTGCTTCAACAGAGGCAATAATAAGTTGCGAGGAACATCCAGACGCAGCTACAAACAGTACCAAGGACCAGGAATTACTAGAGGATCATGTGCGGAAATGGACCGAAAAACTGAGGTCGCCCGAGAGAAATAAGGCTAAACAATTACTAAAGAAATATGCCTTTATCTTTGCCTCGAAAGGTAAAAACCAGGGCCGGACGTCAATAGTGAAACACGAAATTAACAATGGCGGCGCTAAGCCAATAAAACAGGCCCAAGAAGCATTCCTCTAGCAAAACGAAATGAAGTTAGAGACCTGGTTAATGAAATGGAACAGGACAGCATAATTAAACCATCATCAAGTCCTTGGAGTTCACCGGTGGTTTTGGTAAAGAAGAAATATGGAAGTACTAGGCTCTGCGTAGACTACAGGAAACTAAATGACGTCACCAAAAAGGACAGTTATCCACTGCCTGGACACGTTAGACGGAACAGAATGGTTTTCCACATTAGATCTGCAGAGCGGCTATTGGCAAGTAGAATTGCAAACAAGGATAAAGAGAAAACTGCTTTTCGTGCAAGTAAAGGCTTATGGCAGTTTAATGTAATGCCATTTGGGCTCTGTAATGCTCCGGCTACATTCGAGCGTTGAAAGGTCTCCACCGAAAAACATGTTTGGTGTACCTTGATGACATAATTGTATATATTGATGAACACCTGAAAAACCTCGAAGAGGTGTTCAAGCGTATATCTACAGCCGGACTCAAATTAAGTGTCAAGAAATGTTCACTGTTCCAGAAAGAAGTAAAATACATAGGGAATCGTGTAACATCTGATGGCATTTCAACAGACGAAGAAAAAATACGAGCAGTTTTGGATTGGCCTCGCCCTAAAAATTTACATGAGCTACGCAGTTTTCTAGGTTTATGTACATACTACAGGCGTTTTCTACCAAATTTTGCAAATATTGTTGCAAGTCTGCATGAGTTGACCAAAAAGGCGCAGGCATATGACTGGGGTGAAGCACAGGAACAGGTATTCCAGAAGCTGAAAGAATTATTGTGCTCAGCACCAATTTTTGCTTATCCAATCGCGGATAAGTTACAAACTTACCCTACATATTTAATTCTAACATTATGATTACCCTTACTATTTTACTTACCACCATGAATACCCTTACTGTTTTTTACTAAAATAACTTTTTTAACCTCATCATTCTCATATAGTTTATTTTATTTTTGAATAAATAGACAAAGTTTGTTCAAAACAGAGAGAGTAGAAACTGATGCCAACCCCAGTGTTTACTCTTAGTAGCTTGCAATATTTAACCGTAGTTAGTCGTATTGAGCCGACCGCCAGCGCCTCTGAATTTCGTTGGTAACCGACTTGATCCGAACCTGATCCGAACCCGTATTTATCGTATCTTGCCCGAACACCGCTTCCGCATTTCGTTTGTATTCGTGACCATAGTTAGTCGTATTGAGCCGACCGCTTCCGAATTTCGTTGGTAGCCGACTTAACCCGAACCCGTAGTTATCGTATTATGCCTGAACACCAGCACCTCCGCATTTCGTTGGTATTCATAACCGTAGTTAGTCTTATTGAGCTGACCGCCAGCACCTCCAAATTTCGTTGGTAGCCGTCTTGAACCGAACTCGTATTTTGCCCAAACACCAGCGCTTCCGCATTTCGTTGGTATTCGTAACCGTAGTTTGGCGTATTGAGCCGACGGCCAGCGCCACCGAATTTCGTTGGTAGCCGACTTAATCCGAACCCGTATATTGCCCGAACACCAGCGCCTCCGCATTTCGTTGGTATTCGTAACCGTAGTTAGTCTTATTGAGCTGACCGCCAGCGCCTCCGAATTTCGTTGGTAACCGACTTGATCCGAACCCATATTTATCGTATTATGCCCGAACACCAGCGCCTCCGCATTTCGTTGGTATTCGTAACCGTAGTTTGTCTTATTGAGCTGACCGCCAGCGCCTCCGAATTGCGTTGGTATTCGCAACCGTTGTTAATCAGCCGAACCCATCGGTCAACTAACACCTAATATCTAGAACCACTCATCAGCCTCTTACCCATATCGTCACCATCCTGCAACAGCCGCAGTCTAGCACCATACCCGTCCGCCCGTTTCCGCAACCTCCACAGTCCAGCCCACCACCAGCCTCGCGTCTCAGCCTTCGTTCTCGTTAACAGCTGCGCTGAATCATCAGATAGCCGATCGTAGATTTAAGTATATTACGAAGATTAAGGTTTCGTTAATAAAAGCTTTGTTTATATTTTCATCACACACGAAAAATATCACGTGTTTCATTTCAAAGGAATCAGACCTTCGAATTGACCCTGGACAGACTGACTGAGACCATGTACAGACTGAATCATACCTCAGCTGGGAAAGTAAACTGCGTTACCCTATATACTGATGAGAGCGGATTTAAAATTGGAGGTGTGCTGTCCCAAGTGGTCAACGGTGTAGAGAAAGTCGTATGCTATTACTGTCGAATACTTTCGAAGCCTGAGAGAATTTTCTGCGTGACTCGGCGAGGGCTTCTGGCAGTACTAGAATGCATAAAACATTTTCACAAATATTTGTATGGTCAAAACTTTCATTTAAGAACAGACCATTCTGCACTCAGGTGGTTGCTGCAATTTTAAAATCCGGAAGGCCAGATAGCTCGTTGGATTGAGCGCCTTCAAAGCAACGATTTTAGCATTGAACATAGAAAAGGTTGAAAACATGGCAATGCGGATGCTCTGTCAAGACGACCCTGTAAGCTGGAATGCAAGCATTGCGTAAGGGCTGAAGGAAAAGAAAACATCTGTTACGTTCATCTATTGCAGATAAAGTCCAACGAAGATTGGTCAATTGCACAGAGAAATTACCCCATTTTAGCAAAAATTTTACAAGCCAAGGAAGAGGGAAAAAGACCCACCCGAAAGGAAATTTCGCCTGAAAGTCATTTGTTGAAAGCATACTGGGCTCTGTGAAACAGCCTTCAAGTAGTAAATGGCTGCTTATACCGTACGTGGGAAAGTACTGGCGGAAAATCAGTTAAAACCCTGATTGTAGTGCCGTCGCACAGTGGCGCCATTTGAGTTTTTTCGTTGCAAAAATCATATCTTTTGAACCGAATAAGGTAATTGAACAGTTTAAACAGCATATGATAGATAACTGTTCAGCCTATGAAATGTGCATTTGAAAAGGGTGCTACGCTGTGTAGGGGCCTACTTATGGGTTATCAAAGTTAAAATTAGTAGAAAAATCAATTTTATGGTACCTAAAAAAAAATTATTTTTACATTTTTAGATTGTTTTTATTTTTTTTTTCTTTAGGGTTCTAAATTATTACCCAACAAATTAAAAAAAAAAATTTTTTTTTTTTAAATTTATTTTTTCAATTTTCTGTATTTTCGGTATATGGGTAATTCCATGTCAAAACGACCAAGAGTGGGACACGACCCCTTCCGATTTTAATGAAATTTGGTGAGAATGTTCCTTTTATCTTATAAGGAACATATATGAACGAAAAAAAATTTTAAAATTTTTTTTTCAAAAGTTATGTCATACTCAAAATGTCATAATTTCGCCGAATTAGCCGAATGTGTTGAGCTTATTTCTTCAATAACTCGAATAACTCGAATACTCGATAACTCGAATGCCGCGCACCTGGCATTTCACCCTAATTGGGGACGCTGAATTCAGTGGTGCTAACCGTTTTTTTAAATTAGCTCTTGTTTTCAAGATATACCGTTATTTCGAAAATGTAAGGCGCTGCACAGCATATATTCGCGTAACTCAAAAATGGTTTAGTTTATTGAAATAACTAAAAAAACCGAAATTCGGCAATAAATAATAAAGTGGGGTTGGTCATACATTTGACCCATCTAGGAGCATCCTACGCGCTGTAGGGGCCAAATTAAAGAATTTTATTAAACCGCAATATTAGTATGGCAACCATGTCTTTTTAACCTTTTTTACCTCTAGAAGCCAAACGGGCACGTACGGGCAGATAAAATTTTTGAATTATGTAAAGAAATAATCAAAGAACAGATTTTGCAAATATGGCAAATATAGAAAAATATAGATTTTTGTTATTTTCCGTCAAAGTTGAAAAATAGTGAAAAAACGGATAGTTTTTAAATAGTGATTTACCAGGAGAAACACAAAGCAAACAGTTCATTTTTTTTTTATCATTACACATTTAATAAATGCATCAATCAATACAAACAAAAAATAAGGCGATTCGTTACCTATTTTTCGTGATATTACACCTGAAATCGCAACAAATTTACTAAAAATTGTGTGTTTTTTTGAAAACCGAAAGTCGGTCAACTTTGAACGGCTATATCTTCTAAACTAAAAATGTGATATTATTAAGAGTGGCAGATTTGAAATCGTTGAAAAGTTTCCTATAACATGAGTTTATTCAAAACTTCGTCGGTGCTCATGAAAATTTTGATTTTTGCAACCTCGTTTGCTCTACGGGCGCTACTGTGCGTCGGCGAAAGTAAAAGAAGTTCATCTGGGTGTGACGAAAACCATAGAAAAATTAAAACAACGCTTCTACTGGGTTTGCTGCCAACAAGATGTAGCTGATTGGATAACAAATTGCGCACAATGCATTGCCGCCAAAGGTCCAGTAAGGAGAAGTCGTGGGCCACTGCAGCAGTATAATTCTGGTGCCCCATTTTAGCGAATTGCAATGAATGTAGCTGGACCATTTCCTGTAAGTAATGCCGGTAACAAATATGTACTAGTAGTCATCGATTACTTTAATAAATGGCCGGGGGTATATGCCATCCCAAACCAAGAAGCAAGGACAGTGGTAGACGTCTTCGTGAACAATTGGGTGTGCCGCTATGGTGTTCCATTAGAAGTACATTATGACCAGGGCAGAAATTTTGAATCTGCTTTATTTAAGAAAATGTGTGAATTGTACGGAATAAGGAAAACAAGGACACCCCATTGCATCCGCAATCTGACGGCATGGTTGAAAGATTTAACCATACATTAGAGGAACATTTGCGAAAAGTAGTCAGCACTAGTGCTGGGAGACTATCGATATTATCGATAGTCTTAAAATATCGAAAATATCGATATGAAAAATATAAATATCGATATTTTTATTATACAGCTATACACACACAGTTTTTTGCCGCAAATTTTTACTTGCTATTATTAATTGGCGCTGAATGACAGCAATGAATACAAACAACAAGAATGGCAAGTGGTATGGATTGCTTAGCAGTTAACTGCTAATTAAAGGGACTGAAAGTCAAATATTTTTGTAATGTTGTAAAAAAATGCATATCCAAATGCAATTGTAAGCATAGGACAAAACAATGAACGACCATTAGAGGATAAGTCCGCTAGGTTGATTACCTTTTTGGGTTTAGAATTTAGAAAATTTGTTAAAGTTGCAATGGAATATCTTACTGAGCTACCTAACTAAGAGCGGAAGCGTTTTTTGTATGTCAAAACTTCTCATTTGCATACAATTTATACGAAACAAACCATAAGAATGCGAATTAGAAACCACCCGGCTGATAAATCTTATTTGACAGATCGCTATGTCGGTTTGAAATTGTTTTTAAATAAAATATTCATGTTTAAAAAAAAGGTTGCCGCTTTTGTTTAGGTTTTTCAGTTATAGTTCCTGTTACTTCGGTTCCTTCAGAAAGGTACTTATCAATTTTTAAAAAACTGCCTAAAATAACTTGCGTATATACATACGTCTCATACATTCAATAAAGTGATAAAAACAACGGACTGTAGCCTTATAAAAAAATAATTAAAGTTTTCCTGCACAAGTACAGACATTCAGTCGATAGTAATATCGATAGTGAAATCTGAACTATCGCTAAATATCGATAGTATCCCAGCACTAGTCAGCACTCAACAAAAAGACTGGGATGAACACATTTAAAAATTCCTGTTGGCGTATAGATCAGCTGTTCACTCCACCTCTCGTACACCCGCCAAAATTGTGTTTGGAACATAGCTCAGACTACTAGGAGATCTAGAGTTTGGTGTTAAGCCTATACCAACGGGTGAAAACAATGAAGGCTCAACCTCACAAGAACAAGATACTCTAAATGAACTTCATGAATTTGTACGAAACCGTATTAAGTTGTGTAGTGACAAGATGAAAGCCAGATACGATAGAGCGGCGAATTCGGAAGGATTTAAAGAGGGCCAGTTAGTTTTGCTTTTTAAGCTCAAATTAGACGTAACATAACCAAAATGCCACAGCCGTAACGGCGAATTTAGAAACCAAAACTGAATTGGTTTGCATGGTATGTTTATGTCGTTTTGGTAATACAGTGTTGTTATGGTTATGTCACGTCTAATTGGACCTTTATAAGGTGATAAAGAAATTGAAAAATGTTTTATACAGAAATATAAAAGTCCAAGAGCTAAAATGAAAGTTGTTCATTTAGAACGATTAGCCCCTGATTGAAGAGGAGATTCTGAGTCTATTCGGGACGAACATGCTTAAGTGGGAGGCAGTGTTACGAATTAGATTAATTTATTAGTTATCTTGTATTGTTATTTAGTATTTGTTAGTTATTTTATTAGTTTAAATTGCTATTGAATAAGTTATGCACACTTGTGTAAAAATCAATGTACAGATGTAATGTTAAAATTGTTGTGCATAATCGTACTTCAAATCCACTGTAAATACTAGAATGTTCGTTGTTAATGCCTAAAAGTATGCCTTAGTTTAGATGCCTAATTACTCAATTAATTCAGCCATATAAATAGTAACTATAGCTGTATAAGTTTATCTAGCCGTTACTAGTACCATCTACACGTCTGGGCTAGAGTATAAATAGAATCGCAAGAGATGCCATAAGATCATTCTTAGTTCAGACTTTGTCAATAACGCATCACGCGGAGAAAAATATAAACATTGCAGTGAGTTGTGAATAAAAGCTGTATATTAGGGTGGGTCGAAAAAAAAGTTGTGCCAGTCACCCCCTAGAATGAAAGATATGTCAATGAAGTTTCTAAAACAGGAAAACATTTTTTTTTGCCACGCTCCAAATTACAGCACTTTTGGTATTTTATATGTAGCGCTGCCATTTAAAGTCCGATCTCATCATATCGCATATCGTTGTTCATGGCTTGATAGTGGCTTAATTTTTGTCTTTAGTGACTTTTCAATCCGACCTGAAATTCTTGGCGCCACTTATGCCATCTCGGATCCCCAAAATGTCCAATTTTTTTGACGGTCCAAGAAAGTTCTTATAAAACTACGTATGTATAGATTTTAATATGCTCACTTTTATGCCACGCCTCCAAATTAAGTCCCTTTTTTCTTTTTCACATACATACTACAATAAACCAAGTAGAAGCCAATACAAACCCAAAAAAATGGTCATCAGTCACGCCCTAGAATAAAAGGTATATATATTAAGTTTGAAAAACTTTAAAAAAATTGTTTTGTCACGCCCTAAATGACTGCCCTTTTTGTTTTATATATACAGCATCGTCATTTAAAGTCTAATCTCATCGTATCGTATATCATTGTTAATGGCTAGAATGTGCCTTTATTTTCGTATTTAATGCTTTTCTAAACTAACTTAAAATTCTAGATGGCAATTATGATATCTCGGATCCTTCCCCTGTGATGTTTAATTTTTTCAGGTGCTAAGAAAGTCCCTCTAAAACTTAGTATATCTAGCTTTTAATATTTATTTATTTATTTCGTAATATAAGCCACTGAGGCCAAATATATATTACACAGCACGTAGTACCTAAGTATTTATCAGAGAACTATATTTATACAAAATAAGCATATATATATATATATAAAGGCACATTATATTATTAATAAAATCAATAAACAATCTCAATTCATTCGCTCCCCCGAGCATAAAAAAAAATCACAAGGACATATATTAATATTGATTACTAAGAATAAAGAGTTAAATTCGGTCCAATGAGGGAAGTGCGTATATGCAATTTTTTAAGCAATACGTAATAATAACTACTAATTTGCATCCGAAAAATGCGTCATTAGTTTCAATCTGAAAGCGTTATTAGAGTGCGAGAAGGTACGTAATTCTAATGGTAGGTGGTTCCAATGATAAAAAACTATGACAAGAAAAGATCTAGCAAATGCTGATCTAACAACTAGTTTTGGGCTTAATCGTTCATTTAGGTGACCGGTCATTAACGTTCAATTCAAAACAGTGAACGAGTTCGTTCACTTCGTTCAGTCGTTCATTTCGGGTCACTTGTCTTTTGGGTTAGTTTATCTTTTGTGTCAGTCGGTCTTTTGTGGATTTCGTTCATTCATTCACAATTGATTGAATACGGCAATGTGTTAAAAGAAACAAGTATAGCATATTTGTTTGATGTTACACTCAAAATATTATGTAGGTAAATTCAAAATAATATTAAGTTTGAAAAACTGAAATTTCATTTAAAATAAAGGAATTTTGCGGCTATTTTTTAATGTTAATTTTAAAACGGAGAAATTCTTTAAAAATTAATAAATTTTTCTGTTATTTCAATGTACAAACTACAAAAAATACATTCAAAGTTTTTTTCAATTAATTTTAACTCAATTTAAATTACATACTAAAACAGCTAAAACAGTATTTATACCTGTCATTATTACCTACCAAATCAGCGAAAAATTTGTGTTTTTTAATTTATGTGCACATGTTCCTATATGTATGTAAATAATAAAATAATTTAAAATATCTTTGCAGTTAAGTATGTATTTCAGTTTTATTTTATGCATAAAAAATAACTGAACATATATTTTTTGGAGAAACATATAGAAATAGTTAAAGAATTAGTTTAATTATAAAATAACAAATTTTATTAAGTTTTAACTCTACGGAAAATGATTTTAGTAAATTACATTCAGTTACTGTACAACTTTTTGAGTGTACCCAAAAATAGAAAACAATAAACGAAAAATTCTGAGTTGTTTTTTGGTTTACCCAACAACTGATTGAAAAGAAACAATTCTATTAAAATGTTTATGTTGTACCAGTATACTATATTTGTTTCTTTTAAAACATTGCCAGTGGCAATTTGCCACATTGTTTAGAAAATTTCATAGTACAATCTGGGCTGCCATATGTAGTGATTTCTCGCTAAACGTGGCGGTTTTCATACTTGTTTGGTGTTCTCATATTCTAACAGCCGTATTCATAAAAAAAATCATAATTCAGGTTTTAGATGAATTTTAGTTAAAAAACATTTTAAGCCTAAAAAAGCTTTTTTTTAAATTCGTATTCATAATCAGCATTTTAACTAATAAACGTTTTACCGTATTTTTTAATTTGATGGTGGCAACGCTATCTCTTTTATTTGTCACATGAATCATAATGATGTAAAACAATGGTTATTAATTCATACTCGTATTCGTATCTAAAAATTTTTTTGTCGTGTGTGAGAAAAAAATTGCTTTTTATATATGAATAGTTGTCTCTTACTGAGCTACCTAAATAAGTGCGGAAGCGTTTTTTGTATGTCAAAACTTCTCATTTGCATACAATTTATACGAAACAAACCATTAGAATGCGAATTAGAAACCACCCGGCTGATAAATCTTATTTTATAGATCGCTATGTCGGTTTGTTTTATTGAAATTGTATTTAAATAAAATTTTAATTTTTAAAAAAACGCTTGCCGCTTTTGTTTAGGTTGTTCAGTTATATTTAAAAAAATAAAGAGTTCTAATAAAACAAAACAAAGTGCAATTTAGATGATGATTTTATTGCTGATATCAAAAAGTATTAAAATAACGAGTTTTATTTTATTTATTTTGATCGTTTACACATCACTAGTTCATAATGTACAATTAATAATTTTTTGAGCTTTAATTTGTTAAATTGAAAAATATATTAATAATATACATTTTTCATACATACATATTTTTGAATTTCATTTTATTTTTAATGTTTAAATACATAATAATATATTGTCTTAAAATTTCTCGCAAAAATGTTCAAAATCACCATAAACACACAGCAAAAAGCAAAAATGTCATTTAAAAATAGGTTAAAACAAGGGTCGAACCAATTTTAAAATTCGCTTATTTACACAAGGTTTAAAATAGGGTTTTTAAGGTAATATTCGTTTATGAATACAATTTTAACGATTTATGCTTAAAACAGATTTGAAATGGAGTTTAAAATGTTTATGAATACAGCTGTAAATGTTTAGGTAACTTTATTTAAAGAGAAATAATTACTTAAAAAATTTTACTGCCTGTTTTTCGAACTTATAATGTCATTAATCAATTTATATGATATAAAAGCATGTTGCTTGTCAATAAATGTTAGATGTATAATAACTTTACACAGTTAACCATGCATTGTCATCCAAACTGAACATATGTTACAAAATGTCAGCTAAATCGGTTCGAGAAATCTGCTTTAAATTTGAGTTGCAAGATTTTACCCACAAACATACATTGCAAGTTAAATAAAAGCAATTTAAATGCATAAGTTGATTCTTTTAAACTAATATTTTTTTTTATTTTACCAGTCTTTTGCCTGTAATTTCTACAAAAAGAAATCTAGCAGTGCATAGTAATTAATAGTATAAAAGCTGTAATTTTTTAATGAAAACTGAAGGATAAAACATATATGCTAAATGATTGTTGAAATAGGTAAAGATAAGTGCCGGTTCACACACGTCAAGTTTGACTCGTCAAGTCTTGAGTTTTTTGGAGAGAGGGGAAATGAAATGGCATTCTCTTTTCCCTTCTCTCATAAAAGCTCAAGACTTGACGAGTAAAACTTGACGTGTGTGAACCGGCACTAACTGTTAGGTACGAACACGACCAGCTTTCTTTTTTAAAAATTAGGGGCATCATTAATAAACGAATGCTTTAGTTATATCTACATTAAAAATGGGCTTTCCCTAATAATTTCGTGCTCTAAAACTTGACTAAGCTTTAAATAATAAAGTTGTCGAATATTGAATTTGGTTATTTATTTTAAGGTCTAATTTAAAAAATAAATGAAATAAATATATATACAATTTTTTGCTCAAATAAAAAATTTGCATTTGGCGGGTTTTATATTAAGAACAACTGGCAACGCTCATGTAAAATTGTGAATAGCAGCCATGGTTGTCGGAATTATTTTGATCTTTTTGACAAATTTATTGTTCAAAATCGCCAAAGCCTTTTTTTGCGTTTTTGACAATATAAAATATATCTTTAACAGTTTTAAAAATATTTTTTATAAATCCTAAAAAATAAATATCTTCCTATTTGCTAAAATTTGCCAAAAATGGGAAAAAGTCGCGTTGATACATAAATTGTTTAATTAAAATGTTTGGTGAACACAAAAAAGGTACAATAGTTTACAATAGTCTAACTAAAGCAGCAAAACGATTTCTTGTGGTTAGTATTAAATAAATATTGGATATATATCTAAAATGCTATACATTTCACCGGTAAGGCATTCTTACTGTTTTTTTGGAAAACAATGTGTACGATTCAGTTATCATGTGAAGGTATTAACGTGCTATTTACATTCATATAATTTATAGCTCGTAATAATGTGCCAAGAAGATTATACTGCACTCAATTTTGAAAGCGAGTTTTAGTGGAGTTAATTATTAAAAATAACTCTTTCAACACAGACATTAACAATTGGAATAACATGCACATAAAGAGTTCTTTAAAATGGTACGTACCGGACGTATCCTTATAGCTATATATTTTTTCAAAAACTAGTTTATATTACATGGAATACCACATTGAAATAGTATTTCCAAATAACAAACGGTAAATTTGTATACGAGTCTCAAAACAAATTCATGGCTTATACTATGCTCACACTTGGGTTCTTTAACTCTGCTTAACGTTTTGTTTTTTTTTTTTTTTTTTCTTAAATAATTCATAAATTTTTACAATTTTATCATTAATATGTTTAAAATAATCTTCTGATAACTTTATAAAGTATTTTTTATCCATTTTTAATACTTAAAAGAAATATTAATTTGTTTGTTGGGTTTTTTTCTTAATAATCTGTCATCTTAATCATCTCTAATGTAATAACATTTAGCTTAAACGCGTTTTAAAACCCATTAGTCCCAATTTACACTAGGGAAATTTCTTGCTGTACAGACGAAGTTTGATGGCGAGGGGTCGAAAAGGAAGAGTGTTTAGTACATGACTATCTGTACTGGACATTTTTTTCATTTCTCTTTCTTACTTTTTGTAGTTTACATACAAGTATTAATTTCCGTCTGACTTCTAATGTTTCATATGTAAACGCTTCAGGTAAAATTAAAAGAAAATTCAAAAAATATCCGGCAAGAAATTTCCCTAGTGTATATTGGGACTAACTGCCTATTTCACGATGTCACTCGAACGTATGCGTTCGCACAAATAACATATAAATCAAAAACAAATTTTTTAATTTATCAAATTTACAACAAAATCGCCGTACATTTTAAAATCAGCCAAAAATAAATCGCATGTCGCCAAATTGAAAATTAAGTCGCCAAGAAACTTGACAACCCTGATCGTATTATGAAAATGTGTAAAAGAATGTGGCAATGAGTAAATGAAATAAGAATATTATACTGGCATCACATATACATCACAATAGTATTGTTGTTTCTTTTCAACCAGTTGTTTGGTAAACAAGTGACCGACTGACTAAAAAGACTTAAGTGATCCATGCAAGTGACCGATTGAACGGAATTGAACGATGAAACTGAACGGCCGTTCATCGTTCATCTGACTGACCCGTTCAATTGAACTAGTTCGTTCATGACCGACACAACTCTACTAACAACTCTAGGAACAATAAGGTGTGGGTTCCTAGTACGAGGTGAGAACAGAAACGCATTACGAAGCGCCAAGGGCTTGCCACTTTTAATAAGCTTATGAAACAGACTTAGATTGCGAGACGATACTAGTTCATTAAAAGAGCAGCCTAGAAAACTCCTCACAAAACCAAAAATATGATCCCTACGTCGAACATTATACACAAACCTAACAATTGTATTTACCAAACGTCTCAATCTGGCAAGAAGGAAACCAACAGTCCCAGATATTACTTCAAACCCATAGAGAACCTGTGACATCAAAACCGCATGTGCTAATCTCTTCCTAACGTGAAAGGGTAAAAATATACTTGAACAGTAAATTCTCCGCAAGGAACCCCAAACTCTCCCCGATAAGGAATCAATATGATTACTAAAACACAGCTTCTTATCAAGGGTAATTCCCAAACATTTATGATTATCAACAAATTGAACCGACACAACTCTACTAACAACTCTAGGAACAATAAGGTGTGGGTTCCTAGTACGAGGTGAGAACAGAAACGCATTACGAAGCGCCAAGGGCTTGCCACTTTTAATAAGCTTATGAAACAGACTTAGATTGCGAGACGATACTAGTTCATTAAAAGAGCAGCCTAGAAAACTCCTCACAAAACCAGAAATATGATCCCTACGTCGAACATTATACACAAACCTAACAATTGTATTTACCAAACGTCTCAATCTGGCAAGAAGGAAACCAACAGTCCCAGATATTACTTCAAACCCATAGAGAACCTGTGACATCAAAACCGCATGTGCTAATCTCTTCCTAACGTGAAAGGGTAAAAATATACTTGAACAGTAAATTCTCCGCAAGGAACCCCAAACTCTCCCCGATAAGGAATCAATATGATTACTAAAACACAGCTTCTTATCAAGGGTAATTCCCAAACATTTATGATTATCAACAAATTGAACTTCATCATCACCCACAAACATATCCATGGTAGTAAAAAAACGAGACGTGGGGCCAAACATCATTGCTTTGGTTTTGCCTGTATTAATCGACAAATAATTATCGACGGTCCACTGTCTTATGTTTTCCAAACACAAGTTTATATCATACTCAAAAACTTCATTAAATCTTCTATTCCCTCTAAAGAGCAAAAAAACATCATCAGCAAAAATAAAAGGAGTACAGTGTATAGAGTTAATTACATTCGAGAGATCGTTTATATACAAAATAAACAGAAGAGGACCCAGAACTGAACCCTGAGGGATACCAGCATGAAGGGGAAGTCTTTCAGAAACAACATCATTAGCAACAACGAATTGAGACCTCCCAGTTAAATAAGACATTAGAAGCCTGCAGGCAGTTCTTGAAAATTGGAACTCCCTCGAGAGTTTACGTATAAGCCTTGAAAAATTAATTGAATTAAATGCCTTGGAGAGGTCCAAGGAAATTAACACACTCAGTTTATCCTCATTAATATTACCCCTTATACTGTCAGTGAGGCTTAATAGAAGGCAGGTAGAGTTTACGCCATTACGAAATGCATACTGAGATTCAGAAATTTTATTAGATACCGAATTAACCATTTGCTCCTTAAGAACATGTTCAATGACCTTTGACAGTGCTGGAAGTATAGAAATAGGTCTAAGATCATCAGGACTACGAACTACCTTAGTCTTAGGTATGGGGACAATACGAGCAACTTTCCATGCAGATGGAAATATAGACGTTGTTAAAATCGAGTTAACCAAGTGCAGAATAGTATCAGAAATGAAAGGAAAAACTAGTTTCAAACATTTAATAGGCACTCCATCTATGCCAACAGGTTTAGAATTAACCTTATTCAAGGCCTCAAATAGTTCCATCTCACTTATACAAGAAAATGAAAAGGACTCAGCCGAGGTTTCAGGATGATCAAAGATGAAATCAATCGAAGTAGGAGCACTAGGGCCTACGAAATAATTATTCATAGCATCGCAATCCATATCCAGGCAATAATTCCCATTCCCAATACAACCAGAACCTCTAATAGCTTTCCAAAAGCCACAGGAATCTAAAGAACCGAAAAGCTTAGAAAAATATTTACTTCTTTCTTTACGAATAACATTTTTTGCCCTATTACGAAATTTACAATATGTTTGCCAGTTTAAGTTTGAAGGGTTAGCCTTGAAGGCAGAAAACGAAAAATCACGAAGAGACCTAGCTAGGACTACTCTGTCAGATTTCATCCATGTATTTCCTCTTTCACCAAATCGAATCCTAACACTTGGGACAAAGGAATATAGATCATTCAAAAGGGAGCTAATAAGAAAGCACTTATCATCAACATCAACAGTATTCAAAATTGAAGAAAAATTATACTCATTAAGAAACGAAAATAAACCAACCCAATCTATATTTTTGTAGTCACGATATTCAAAGAATTCAACAAATTTGGCAACACTCAAAGTAAACGATCCAAAAATAAGTGAGTGGTCCGAAATAGATGGACATTGCACTTGGTCACTGAGGCTAGTCAAAGAGGGATTGCTTACCAAAAAGAAATCAATAAGCGATGTTGTCCCAGTCCTTAAATCAAAATGCGTAGGCTTAGAATTATGAATTATAGATAACTTACATCTCAAACAAAATAAACGAAATAGGTCAGACTTTGGAGGTAAAAATAAATTGAAGTTAAAATCCCCTACAATAATGATATCAGTATATCTAGATAATAAATCACTATGAAATCTTTCAAACTTATCCAAACACCCATTTGGAAGATAAACTGTACCAAACAAAAACTTTCTATTATCAGAAGATAATTCAACAAATAGAGATTCACATCCAGAAACTTGAACCTTAGATACAACACTATACTTGAGTTCCTTGGAGATATAGATCCCAACACCACCACCCCTATAAGAATAAGGCCTGTCATTACGACAAATCTTATAACCGGGGATTTCAACAGCTTGATCAGAAATAAGGTCATTAAACCACGTTTCAGTTACTGCAAACACATCAAAAATACCATGACCAATGATTGACTTTAACTCGTCAAGTTTGACGGAATTTCCACTAGGCGATAAGCTACGGCAGTTTAAATGCGCAATATTACATTGATTGGCATATGGGGTTAAAATATTTTTAAAATGCACACTATCCCTAACTATAGGACCAAGATTCTCTCTAAAAGACATCATAAAGAGGGATTACAATTATGCCTGGGGAGAACGAGATGAATACCAAAAAAATATTATTATTCACTTTCATAATTAATAATAAAAAACAAATTAATATATTCATTAACTAACAGCCGTTCATATTTAAAAATAAAAAGAAAAAATAAAAGAAATGAGATCATATTGAAAATATAACAAGGAAATTTCATAATGTTTCAATTAAAAGTCAATCTATAATAAGAGATAGACCGAAAACTGACAATAAGAAAAAAAAATATAATGAATTGAACTAAATAAAGCAAAAAAATGAGGTTGTAAAACAAACAAAAGGCAGCGAGTTTAGCTATAATGAGTATAGTAATAAAAGGATTAATATTTATGCACAGCAAAATTCAAAAAAAGAAAAAAAAGCTCATGATAGCTAAGCAAACTGAATATTAAAATAATAAAAAATAATTAAGTTAAAATGTATAACTACTACAAAAAAATGAAAAAAAAAAAAAAACATAGCACCATTTAAGCAGCAGCATTTTCCTTAAATAAAGCAGCACAGCCAACAGCATTCAGAACAATTTCTTTCCCATCCAACATCGTTAATTTAGCCTTGGGCTTATCTGCATCCAGAATACGAAACTTAATAACAATTTTATCTCTAAGAAGTTTTCTGCATATAGCATTTAGTTTAGCAGAAGATGGCGTGAAGTGGTCGTTCAAAAATACTCTCTTCTCAATAGCCAGACTACCAGAACCATCATTGGAATTTAGCGTATTGACCACATTCCTTACCAAATCAGAAACCAAGAGAGAACGGGATTTAATAGTTGTAAAATATGCCTTCATTATTTGGTCACGAACGGCGACACTGTTAAATTTAACCAAAACGAACTGCTTATTATGTAGGTAACAGGCATGCTTTATATCATAAGGCTTCATGGGCACTTTGTAAAATGTAGCCAACTCAACAACAGGAACAGAAAGATCCGATAAGCCAGGTGGTAGACCGCGAATTATAATATCAGAACGGTTGAAATTTCTGATGTAGCGAATTATTCTCCATTTCAAGATGTGCAATCTTCGAAGAAGTAGAGGATTCTACCTGGCTCAAACGTAAGAAGTTACAGTCAGCCAAATCAGATTTAAGATTACTTATACATGTCGAAACTTCCGTCTTAAATTCAGCAACGATATCGACAAGCGTTTGTTTTATACTGCTACAATCATTATTACTCTTGCTGATTAAATCATCAACCCTGCCACTTAGGGACGCTATGTCATTCCGCAAGGAGTTAACCATTACATTAGGCGGGTTTTTCTTACATGAGGAACAAATAAAAGACAAGTTTTAAAAGTTACTCATAGCTTTAAGCTCATCATCACTGATACTTTCACACGATGAATGAAACCACAGTTGACAGACATCACATTGCGCTCCAGATTGACCTCTAGAAAAATTAGCCTGGCAAGCACCACATAGGTCTTTCTTCCCACCAGCCATAATAAAAAAATGTAATTTTTTTAGTATTCAAGCGCCACAAGTATACAGAAGAAAAAATATGGCGCCAACGGGTAATAATAGTAATAAAAAAAAAACAGCAAAAACAAGGTTCCAAAGTAAATACGTAGAGCACAAATTTTTACATCAGTAAATTAACGCACCGCTTATTTCTTTTATTTTATTCCGCCAAGAAGACTTACAATCAGTTAAAAATTTATTTAATTAAACAATTTCACTTTATTTAGTTCATAAGAAATTAAGTTTAAAGAAGAAAAATATGACAGCTAAAATTAAACACGCTTACTCAGGCATCAGGGTTGCCAAGCTCCATGCTCCAATTTGAGTCTAGCTAAGATTTATATACACCGACTGCCCAATTAATAATTTTTCGCATATATGTTTTGAGGCATTCATTTTTATGCATTTAAATTATTTTGTATTTTTTCATTTTTAGAATTCTGCAGTTTCTTTATATTTTTTTAGTTCTTGTTTTAACTCTGTATCATGGTTTCTTATTTAACATTGTGTTTGCTTTTACAAATGTCTTAATTAAGATTTAAGAAAAGATAAACTCACTGTTTATTGTTGGTGTTTTGTTTAAGCTTTGATATTGTTAGAAGCAAGGACTTAATAGTTATAACTTTTATTCGATAAAAATTGCGAATAATAATTACGAATAAATTTATATTTTATGTATTAAGAATAATTATTATTTCCAATTTTTATTTTTAAAAACATAACTATTACTATTCGATAGATATATTACTAATTGTTTTTAATAGTTATGAATAAGAAATAACATAACAGTTATAACTAATTTTAATGTGTATGTATATATGCACATGTATAATCTGCAAAAATAAAACAATTAATATCAAGAAAACATTCAAAATAATTATTATCGTAAATAAAAACAATAAAAATCTTTAGTAATAGTTATCTGTAAGAGAAATAAATATGTATCGATCTTAATAGTTATGAGCCAATGTAAAAAGATATTAATTGGATATAATAGTTATGTTTAACAAATATTTATTTTCATTATACATAATAATTATGAGCAATTTTTAAGAATATTTCTTAAAAGTTGTAAATTTTTTGGTACCTGAAAAATTACCATAATTATTATTTAGGGTCCTTGGTTACAAGTAAGACTGAGTGTTTAAAATTTTTATTCGCTTTAGGGTTTTATTTGTATAATATTTTTAGCTTTTCTAAAATCTTTGGAAAAGGTTTCCTGATGATCTGGCCTAAGCAACCAGTGAAATGCGCATAGAAACTAGCTTTCCTTCAACAATAAATATCAGTGTATTTATCAAATATGAAAAATTGGGAATTTAGCACGTCATACAAAAATCTTAATAATAAATTTTGTATTCCCGGAAATAACTTTGATAAGATTTTTAATTTGTAGTGCTTAAATAAATAAAAAAATACGGAAAAACAGTGCCAGAAGAGTTTCACAGTCCAGCAAAAAAAAATGGCACAAAATATCAAAACTGGCAAAAAAAAAACGCTTGTAGCTCAGATGGAGAAAGCTTGTCAATAAATTCATCCGTCTCACTTTCATTAAAATATGAGTAGTCCACTTGCAAACACCGCTAAGTTAAAAAAACCAAAGGCTAAGAAACAGTTTTTAAAAATGGAAATGCCAAGCCATAGAGAGTGGTTTTCAGGATTATTGAATAATTAACCAAAAATTGCGCGTAACTTACAGAGTTTTGTACGAGATTGTTTATGGTTTAGGGAGCCATTTAAAAAAAAATAAAATGGAGGCTTTTACAGAATTTTTATTTTGCTATATGTCTAAAACAAAAAGGGCTGTAATTTAGGGCGTGGCAAACATTTTTTTTAAGTTCTTAAAACTTAATAAATATACCTTTTATTCTAGGGCGTGACTGATGAAAATTTTTTTGGTTTGTATTGGCTTCTACTTGGTTTAATGTAGTATGTATGTGAAAAAGAAAAAAGGGGCTTAATTTGGAGGCGTGTCATAAAAGTGAGCATATTAAAATCTATACATACGTATTTTTATAAGGACTTTCTTGGACCGTCAAAAAAATTGGACATTTGGGGGAAGGATCCGAGATGGCAAAAGTCGCGCTCAGAATTTCAGGTCGGATTGAAAAGTCACCAAACACAAAAAGTAAGCCACTATCAAGCTATGAACAACGATATGCGATATGATGAGATCGGACTTTAAATGGCAGCGCTACATATAAAAAACCAAAAGTGCTGTATTTTAGGGCGTGGCAAAAAAAATTTCTTCCTGTTTAAAAAACTTCATTGACATATCTTTCATTCTAGGGGGTGACTGGCACAACTTTTTTTTTTATGGAGGTCGACCCGGTCTACTGTATATTAAGGTTGTTAAAGTGACTTATGCCCCTATTGCGGTTCTCCACTCAACTCAGTTTGGTCGTGTTGGAGTCAACCCAACTTATGCACAACCAAACTCATTTTAGGTATTGTGATACCCAACTGTTTTTAGTTGAGTTTGGTATATAGTTGCCAACTTAAAATATCGATTTGCCAACTTTAAATCTAACGTTTGACAAGTGAAAATTTTATAAAATTAAATAATTTTTTAAACTAAAAGTATTTCTAATTGTTGTGTTGAATAAAAAGTATTTATAATTGATATTAGTGTCAACTTATTTATGTTGATGAAAAAGAAAACTCTTGTATGAATGCTCTACATACAAGAAGACAAATTCGTGATTAGTCCAACCCTCTTGAACTTTCCAGTAAGAATTCCTAATAAGTAACGAAACTTTCTTGTGCCGGATGAGTTCCTCTTCTGGTTGGGGTAGCTGTTGGCGAATCTTCTGGCTGTATTATTGGTTAAACTAACTCAGTAAAATTGTCACTTGATGGTGGAATATTTTCAACACCAAATACTTGGCCGGACTTGCAATACAAGAGCTGCGAAACAGTATCCTTAAGGCTATTTAATAAAACTTCTTGTGATAGCCCTCCCCCGTCGCTTGAGTGTTTCTTTTATTTTTGGCAAGTTTTTTCTTTATACTTGCCTTTTAGTGTATCCAAACCTGCGCCAAGAATATTATAATTAGATTAAGAAGATTATAAGTGTTTAAAAGAAGTTTTTGTCTTGGTCCCAAACTATTTAACTCCACTATAAACTCTTCCCATAACTGCTTACATGAATTTTACATCATACCAAACTGGTGTTTTCCGCGAACAATTTCTAAGTTTCTCTTGACGAGACGCTCAAATTGAGCTTTCGTTTTTATTTTCAAACTAATAAAAGTTTTTTAAAAAAACCGAATTAGTTATTACAAAAATTTATATATACCATTTCTCCATTTTGTTTTCGATTTTCACCGAAATTAAATAAAATAAACTTTAACTGCCAATAACACAACTACTTTTTAGCAGTTGTGTGTATTTAACATTTTTGTCGACCAAACTTTTACAAAGTTGAAAACGGCAATACCACGAAACAAACAGATACACAACTGAATAGCCAACTGCCAGTTTAGTTGAGAATGGCAATGTGAATTTATCAAAGACAACCAAACTGTTACAAAAGTGGAGAACCGCAATAGGGGCATTAATAATAAATTTTGTATTCCCGGAAATAACTTTGATAAGATTTTTAATTTGTAGTGCTTAAATAAATAAAAAAAAAACGGAAAAACAGTGCCAGAAGAGTTTCACAGTCCAGCAAAAAAAATGGCACAAAATATCAAAACTGGCAAAAAAAACGCTAGTAGCTCAGATGGAGAAAGCTTGTCAATAAATTAACCGTCTCACTTTCATTAAAATATGAGTAGTCCACTTGCAAACACCGCTAAGTTAAAAAAACCAAAGGCTAAGAAACAGTTTTTAAAAATTTAAATGCCAAGCCATAGAGAGTGGTTTTCAGGATTATTGAATAATTAACCAAAAATTGCGCGTAACTTACAGAGTTTAGTACGAGATTGATTATGGTTTAGGGAGCCATTTAAAAAAAAAATAAAATGGAGGCTTTTACAGAATTTTTATTTTGCTATATGTCTAAAACAAAAAGGGCTGTAATTTAGGGCGTGGCAAACATTTTTTTTAAGTTCTTAAAACTTAATAAATATACCTTTTATTCTAGGGCGTGACTGATGAAAATTTTTTTGGTTTGTATTGGCTTCTACTTGGTTTAATGTAGTATGTATGTGAAAAAGAAAAAAGGGGCTTAATTTGGAGGCGTGTCATAAAAGTGAGCATATTAAAATCTATACATAGGTATTTTATAAGGACTTTCTTGGACCGTCAAAAAATTGGACATTTGGGGGAAGGATCCGAGATGGCATAAGTCGCGCTCAGAATTTCAGGTCGGATTGAAAAGTCACCAAACACAAAAAGTAAGCCACTATCAAGCTATGAACAACGATATGCGATATGATGAGATCGGACTTTAAATGGCAGCGCTACATATAAAAAACCAAAAGTACTGTATTTTAGGGCGTGGCAAAAAAATTGTTTCCTGTTTAAAAAACTCATTGACATATCTTTCATTCTAGGGGGTGACTGGCACAACTTTTTTTTTTTTGTATGGAGGTCGACCCGGTCTACTGTATATTTAGGTTGTTAAGTGACTTATTCCCCTATTGCGGTTCTCCACTCAACTCAGTTTGGTCGTGTTGGAGTCAACCCAACTTATGCACAACCAAACTCATTTTAGGTATTGTGATACCCAACTGTTTTTAGTTTGGTATATAGTTGCGAACTTAAAATATCGATTTGCCAACTTTAAATGTAACGTTTGACAAGTGAAAATTTTATAAAATTAAATAATTTTTTAAACTAAAAGTATTTTTAATTGTTGTGTTTAATAAAAAGTATTTATAATTGCTATTAGTGTCGATTTATTTTATGATGATGAAAAGGAAAACTCTTGTTAAATGCGCTACGTGCAAGAAGATAAATTCGTGATGATACCAACCCTCTTGTTTATTTATTGTGCCTGATTAGTTCTTCTTCTGGTTGGGGTAGCTGTTGACCAATCGGCTGGTTGTATTATTGGCTCAACTGACTCAGTAAAATTGTCACTTGATGGTGGAATAATTTCAACACCAAGTACTTGGCCGGACTTGCAAGACAAGAGCTGCGAAACACTATTCTCAGAGCTATTTAATGGAACTTCTTGTGATAGCCCTCCCCCTGTCGCTTGAGTGTTTCTTTTATTTTTGGCAAGTTTTTTCTTTATACTTGCCTTGTAGTTTATCCAAACCTACGCCAAGAATATTATAATTAGATTAAAATTAAGATTAAGTCCCAAACTATTAAACACCACTATAAACTCGTCCCATAACTCCTTTCATGAATTTTTCATCATACCAAACTTTCTAAGTTTCTCTAAATAAGCTGGACGAGCCGCCCAAAATTTTCGACTAGCAAAATTTTGTAAAAGAATCACAATGTAAAAGAATATACTTAATTAAATTATTTTGAAACACCCTGTTAAAGATCTGCCAAAAAAAGTGTTTGAATTAAAAATAATACACATAGTAAAATTTTTAGTGAAATGTTTGTATTATTTTACTTGTGAAAACGTAATTTTAAGTTTTTATTCATCTCTATTCACTATGAGCTGAAACTACAATTTTAAAAGGATAGTCTTGCGTTTTTATATATTTCAACATTAACATATGTATGTATATGTAAGTAGTTCTATTTACATGAACATAATTAGATTAATTAAAACATAATAAAAATTAAATCATTAACTTTTTATTAACTCGCCAAGTTCGTTTTTTTTTAATTTCTAGTTCGGTTTTGCGTATTTCTAAATGAGCTTTTCTGTTTTTCTCTTTGCTTTAGTCGCCAATCACGGTACCGTTTTTAAAAAATGACTTGTTTACGCCGCAAAAACGCCAAAGACAATAAGGGTGAATTTGTAAAGAAAGAATTTGTATATGAATACCAGCTGACAAAAATGTACTACATACTTTAAATAAAACAAATCAGTGTAATTCACAATAGTGAATAATCATCCCAATTATGAATAAAAATTCCCCGGGAGTTTTTTTCCTTTTCCCATTTTTACAATGGAATTAACATAGGAAAAATGGGAGAAGGTAGAAAACTCCCGGAGAATTTTTATTCATAATAGGGATGTACATATATCTATTAAACAAATGGTTCGATCAGCTATTTAGATTACAGGCGAAACCCTAATTTAGTTCATAACAGGCACCTATGCCTTTGAAGTTTCTTTAAGGCAGAATTAGTCTTTACTTTCTGTTCTGTTACGAATCAGCTGACTTGTTTTTGTTATTAAAAAACCTATGAAATTGATTAGTTTTTCTGTTCTGTTGCGGTTCAGTTTGTTAAAATCAAAAACATGTTAAGTATTTGTCAAGGTATATTTACACAAGGTAAACTCGTTGGCCCATATGTTTGTCAGCTGATTACCCCTAGTTGGAACCTTAACGTCAAATTTCGTGTATATGAAAAAAAATTTGTACATGTGTGCGTTAAATTGTTTTTGTTTTATATGAAGACAATTTTGACAATTCGGTTCCTTTTATAGAGCAGCATGTATACACTCCCAAATGAGTCTACCTTGTGTAAATATACCTTGAGTATTTGTAAGTGACAGCAAAATAAATAATAAAAAATACATATTTACATTGAAATACACTATTTTTTGATTTTAAGAATTCATAAAATTAAATTTTTTCATATTTATGTGCATAAAAGTTATTAAAATAAAGCAATGGACGTTGCATAACTAATAAATTTATCATAAATGGCCGATGTTACAACGGAAAAAGTAACTATTACAATTTCATAACAGAACGGAACAGAACAGAAACAGAAAGTAAAGACCAAGGCGAATTCATCCCAGGTAATCTCGGTACTACAACAAGTACAACTCGTACAAAAACCACAAGCAATTTGTTTTTGTAAAATCATTGTACAATGTCAAAAACGGAAATAAAACAAAACAGAAACAAAGATAATAAAAGAGAATAAACAAAATTTTGACATCCAACAGTGATTTTAGGTAATATCAGCAGGGCTTTTAAGACCACCTGTAATAAATTCGCCTTGGTAAAGACTAACTGAGCCTTTAACCTATAAACATACATATTTAGAAAGCTTTGCTTATATAAAAAAAACAATTTTTGCCTATCAACCCCTAAAAAATCACTAGGCTATGTCATTTTAAATGTGTATTTTCACTGGCACGCTGTTAAGTCCCAATGTACACTAGGGACATTTCTTGCCGGACCTTTTTTGAATTCTCTTTTAATCTTACCAGAAGCGTTTACATATGAAACTTTAGAAGTCAGACAGAAATTAATACTTGTATGTAAACTACGAAAAGTAAGAAAGGGAAATGAAAAAATGTCCAGTACAGATAGACATGTACTACACACTCTACCTTTTCGACCCCTCGCCTTCAAACTTCGTCTGTCCGGCAAGAAATGTCCCTAGTGTAAATTGGGACTAACGATTTGACGTAAAAAGCCCTTATATTCCAAAGGTCATTTAAGTTAAAGTCATTGTGTAATCGTCTTTCAAACTGACGTAAACACATAGCTTTTAACTATAATGTAAAGTATCAAATAATTTTAAACTTCGAATTTAAATAATTTGTACTAAATTTTATTTAATATATGCTTACATATATATAATTTTATGTATTTTAATTAACTAAAATCTACAGAATACTTTCTTTTTTTTTATCTTACATAAAATTTTAATTTAATGATTTGCTTTTATTTATTTTATTGGAATATCTTGCAAATCTAATATTTCTGCATGATATTTGCTTGATTTTTTTATAGCTGCACTACAATCTTCAGCAGTTACTGCGGCTAAAACTTTATCAATGCATTTCTCAGCAATTACTAAACGTTGTTCTTTAATTTCATCTGAATTGTTGGTTAACATACTTGGGTAACTCTTAACATTTGACATTATATTATTCCATATCGTTTCCATGGGATTTAACATATAGGAATATGGACATAATAATAGCAAAGTAACTTCAGAATTATTAAAATATTCATCTAGTTCGGAAAAACAATAATCACTATCACATACAATAACCAAGTTTGTAAGATTTTCCGGTTTTAGTTTGGGAGTACTTTTGAATATATCTTCGGGTCTTATACGATTTCTGCTGCGTTGTATTCCAATTACACCATCCATAGATATGGCTCCCATTACATAAATTGTTGGATCGAATGTGGCAAAAGTTGAATTTGTATTAAAGCGACCTTTGGCACGACGACAAAACATTTTAAAATTAGTATCCCCTAACCAAATGACGGTCTTCTTCAAATCCATATAATACTTCAAAGTGTTTACATATTCCAATCGTTTTTTTCTATTTTCAAGCGTATTTATCAAGTGTGTATGATAATCAAGTAAACGTTTATGACGATAAAGTCTTCCCTCCAAACTGCCTTCAACAAAATAAACACATACTTCTTTACGCATTAGAACTTTGACTTTAGCTACAATTTCTTTTAATGTAATTTCCCGATTGTCCTCAATCCATCGTATTATGGTGTCAATTTCCTTTTCCTTAAATGTTGTGTTGTTTTTGCCATTTTTCATGAACATTTCTTTGCGACTGGTCGACACCCAAGTATATGCTGTTTTATATTTTACGCCAAGTTCAGAAGCTAAAGCTGACCAATCGTCACCTCGATTAGCAGCCTCAACAATTCGGGACCGATCTACGGGTGTATGGGTTTTATAGGGAGTTTTTCGTGGAATTTTGGCAGGTATTTTAGATCTAAACATATGGAAAGCATCATTAAATCATGAAATTATTAGAAAATTTTAAAACTGTTTAGTTACTTTGATATTGTATCATGAGCAGTATTCCAAGGCATTTGTTCAAAACTTGACATGGACATACTATGATCGGCATAAAAGTTGCTGTTATTATGAAAATCGTTCATAGTTTCGCTCACCATTGAAATATCATCTTGGGGAAAATTATTTTCATTACTCTTTAAAAGCATATTACCTCCTTCTTCAGTCTAGCTAGGACTTCTCTGTCAGATTTCATCCATGTATTTCCTCTTTCACCAAATCGAATCCTAACACTTGGGACAAAGGAATATAGATCATTCAAAAGGGAGCTAATAAGAAAGCACTTATCATCAACATCAACAGTATTCAAAATTGAAGAAAAATTATACTCATTAAGAAACGAAAATAAACCAACCCAATCTATATTTTTGTAGTCACGATATTCAAAGAATTCAACAAATTTGGCAACACTCAAAGTAAACGATCCAAAAATAAGTGAGTGGTCCGAAATAGATGGACATTGCACTTGGTCACTGAGGCTAGTCAAAGAGGGATTGCTTACCAAAAAGAAATCAATAAGCGATGTTGTCCCAGTCCTTAAATCAAAATGCGTAGGCTTAGAATTATGAATTATAGATAACTTACATCTCAAACAAAATAAACGAAATAGGTCAGACTTTGGAGGTAAAAATAAATTGAAGTTAAAATCCCCTACAATAATGATATCAGTATATCTAGATAATAAATCACTATGAAATCTTTCAAACTTATCCAAACACCCATTTGGAAGATAAACTGTACCAAACAAAAACTTTCTATTATCAGAAGATAATTCAACAAATAGAGATTCACATCCAGAAACTTGAACCTTAGATACAACACTATACTTGAGTTCCTTGGAGATATAGATCCCAACACCACCACCCCTATAAGAATAAGGCCTGTCATTACGACAAATCTTATAACCGGGGATTTCAACAGCTTGATCAGAAATAAGGTCATTAAACCACGTTTCAGTTACTGCAAACACATCAAAAATACCATGACCAATGATTGACTTTAACTCGTCAAGTTTGACGGAATTTCCACTAGGCGATAAGCTACGGCAGTTTAAATGCGCAATATTACATTGATTGGCATATGGGGTTAAAATATTTTTAAAATGCACACTATCCCTAACTATAGGACCAAGATTCTCTCTAAAAGACATCATAAAGAGGGATTACAATTATGCCTGGGGAGAACGAGATGAATACCAAAAAAATATTATTATTCACTTTCATAATTAATAATAAAAAACAAATTAATATATTCATTAACTAACAGCCGTTCATATTTAAAAATAAAAAGAAAAAATAAAAGAAATGAGATCATATTGAAAATATAACAAGGAAATTTCATAATGTTTCAATTAAAAGTCAATCTATAATAAGAGATAGACCGAAAACTGACAATAAGAAAAAAAAATATAATGAATTGAACTAAATAAAGCAAAAAAATGAGGTTGTAAAACAAACAAAAGGCAGCGAGTTTAGCTATAATGAGTATAGTAATAAAAGGATTAATATTTATGCACAGCAAAATTCAAAAAAAGAAAAAAAAGCTCATGATAGCTAAGCAAACTGAATATTAAAATAATAAAAAATAATTAAGTTAAAATGTATAACTACTACAAAAAAATGAAAAAAAAAAAAAAAACATAGCACCATTTAAGCAGCAGCATTTTCCTTAAATAAAGCAGCACAGCCAACAGCATTCAGAACAATTTCTTTCCCATCCAACATCGTTAATTTAGCCTTGGGCTTATCTGCATCCAGAATACGAAACTTAATAACAATTTTATCTCTAAGAAGTTTTCTGCATATAGCATTTAGTTTAGCAGAAGATGGCGTGAAGTGGTCGTTCAAAAATACTCTCTTCTCAATAGCCAGACTACCAGAACCATCATTGGAATTTAGCGTATTGACCACATTCCTTACCAAATCAGAAACCAAGAGAGAACGGGATTTAATAGTTGTAAAATATGCCTTCATTATTTGGTCACGAACGGCGACACTGTTAAATTTAACCAAAACGAACTGCTTATTATGTATGTAGGTAACAGGCATGATTTATATCATAAGGCTTCATGGGCACTTTGTAAAATGTAGCCAACTCAACAACAGGAACAGAAAGATCCGATAAGCCAGGTGGTAGACCGCGAATTATAATATCAGAACGGTTGAAATTTCTGATGTAGCGAATTATTCTCCATTTCAAGATGTGCAATCTTCGAAGAAGTAGAGGATTCTACCTGGCTCAAACGTAAGAAGTTACAGTCAGCCAAATCAGATTTAAGATTACTTATACATGTCGAAACTTCCGTCTTAAATTCAGCAACGATATCGACAAGCGTTTGTTTTATACTGCTACAATCATTATTACTCTTGCTGATTAAATCATCAACCCTGCCACTTAGGGACGCTATGTCATTCCGCAAGGAGTTAACCATTACATTAGGCGGGTTTTTCTTACATGAGGAACAAATAAAAGACAAGTTTTAAAAGTTACTCATAGCTTTAAGCTCATCATCACTGATACTTTCACACGATGAATGAAACCACAGTTGACAGACATCACATTGCGCTCCAGATTGACCTCTAGAAAAATTAGCCTGGCAAGCACCACATAGGTCTTTCTTCCCACCAGCCATAATAAAAAAATGTAATTTTTTTAGTATTCAAGCGCCACAAGTATACAGAAGAAAAAATATGGCGCCAACGGGTAATAATAGTAATAAAAAAAAAACAGCAAAAACAAGGTTCCAAAGTAAATACGTAGAGCACAAATTTTTACATCAGTAAATTAACGCACCGCTTATTTCTTTTATTTTATTCCGCCAAGAAGACTTACAATCAGTTAAAAATTTATTTAATTAAACAATTTCACTTTATTTAGTTCATAAGAAATTAAGTTTAAAGAAGAAAAATATGACAGCTAAAATTAAACACGCTTACTCAGGCATCAGGGTTGCCAAGCTCCATGCTCCAATTTGAGTCTAGCTAAGATTTATATACACCGACTGCCCAATTAATAATTTTTCGCATATATGTTTTGAGGCATTCATTTTTATGCATTTAAATTATTTTGTATTTTTTCATTTTTAGAATTCTGCAGTTTCTTTATATTTTTTTAGTTCTTGTTTTAACTCTGTATCATGGTTTCTTATTTAACATTGTGTTTGCTTTTACAAATGTCTTAATTAAGATTTAAGAAAAGATAAACTCACTGTTTATTGTTGGTGTTTTGTTTAAGCTTTGATATTGTTAGAAGCAAGGACTTAATAGTTATAACTTTTATTCGATAAAAATTGCGAATAATAATTACGAATAAATTTATATTTTATGTATTAAGAATAATTATTATTTCCAATTTTTATTTTTAAAAACATAACTATTACTATTCGATAGATATATTACTAATTGTTTTTAATAGTTATGAATAAGAAATAACATAACAGTTATAACTAATTTTAATGTGTATGTATATATGCACATGTATAATCTGCAAAAATAAAACAATTAATATCAAGAAAACATTCAAAATAATTATTATCGTAAATAAAAACAATAAAAATCTTTAGTAATAGTTATCTGTAAGAGAAATAAATATGTATCGATCTTAATAGTTATGAGCCAATGTAAAAAGATATTAATTGGATATAATAGTTATGTTTAACAAATATTTATTTTCATTATACATAATAATTATGAGCAATTTTTAAGAATATTTCTTAAAAGTTGTAAATTTTTTGGTACCTGAAAAATTACCATAATTATTATTTAGGGTCCTTGGTTACAAGTAAGACTGAGTGTTTAAAATTTTTATTCGCTTTAGGGTTTTATTTGTATAATATTTTTAGCTTTTCTAAAATCTTTGGAAAAGGTTTCCTGATGATCTGGCCTAAGCAACCAGTGAAATGCGCATAGAAACTAGCTTTCCTTCAACAATAAATATCAGTGTATTTATCAAATATGAAAAATTGGGAATTTAGCACGTCATACAAAAATCTTAATAATAAATTTTGTATTCCCGGAAATAACTTTGATAAGATTTTTAATTTGTAGTGCTTAAATAAATAAAAAAATACGGAAAAACAGTGCCAGAAGAGTTTCACAGTCCAGCAAAAAAAAATGGCACAAAATATCAAAACTGGCAAAAAAAAAACGCTTGTAGCTCAGATGGAGAAAGCTTGTCAATAAATTCATCCGTCTCACTTTCATTAAAATATGAGTAGTCCACTTGCAAACACCGCTAAGTTAAAAAAACCAAAGGCTAAGAAACAGTTTTTAAAAATGGAAATGCCAAGCCATAGAGAGTGGTTTTCAGGATTATTGAATAATTAACCAAAAATTGCGCGTAACTTACAGAGTTTTGTACGAGATTGTTTATGGTTTAGGGAGCCATTTAAAAAAAAATAAAATGGAGGCTTTTACAGAATTTTTATTTTGCTATATGTCTAAAACAAAAAGGGCTGTAATTTAGGGCGTGGCAAACATTTTTTTTAAGTTCTTAAAACTTAATAAATATACCTTTTATTCTAGGGCGTGACTGATGAAAATTTTTTTGGTTTGTATTGGCTTCTACTTGGTTTAATGTAGTATGTATGTGAAAAAGAAAAAAGGGGCTTAATTTGGAGGCGTGTCATAAAAGTGAGCATATTAAAATCTATACATACGTATTTTTATAAGGACTTTCTTGGACCGTCAAAAAAATTGGACATTTGGGGGAAGGATCCGAGATGGCAAAAGTCGCGCTCAGAATTTCAGGTCGGATTGAAAAGTCACCAAACACAAAAAGTAAGCCACTATCAAGCTATGAACAACGATATGCGATATGATGAGATCGGACTTTAAATGGCAGCGCTACATATAAAAAACCAAAAGTGCTGTATTTTAGGGCGTGGCAAAAAAAATTTCTTCCTGTTTAAAAAACTTCATTGACATATCTTTCATTCTAGGGGGTGACTGGCACAACTTTTTTTTTTATGGAGGTCGACCCGGTCTACTGTATATTAAGGTTGTTAAAGTGACTTATGCCCCTATTGCGGTTCTCCACTCAACTCAGTTTGGTCGTGTTGGAGTCAACCCAACTTATGCACAACCAAACTCATTTTAGGTATTGTGATACCCAACTGTTTTTAGTTGAGTTTGGTATATAGTTGCCAACTTAAAATATCGATTTGCCAACTTTAAATCTAACGTTTGACAAGTGAAAATTTTATAAAATTAAATAATTTTTTAAACTAAAAGTATTTCTAATTGTTGTGTTGAATAAAAAGTATTTATAATTGATATTAGTGTCAACTTATTTATGTTGATGAAAAAGAAAACTCTTGTATGAATGCTCTACATACAAGAAGACAAATTCGTGATTAGTCCAACCGTCTTGAACTTTCCAGTAAGAATTCCTAATAAGTAACGAAACTTTCTTGTGCCGGATGAGTTCCTCTTCTGGTTGGGGTAGCTGTTGGCGAATCTTCTGGCTGTATTATTGGTTAAACTAACTCAGTAAAATTGTCACTTGATGGTGGAATATTTTCAACACCAAATACTTGGCCGGACTTGCAATACAAGAGCTGCGAAACAGTATCCTTAAGGCTATTTAATAAAACTTCTTGTGATAGCCCTCCCCCGTCGCTTGAGTGTTTCTTTTATTTTTGGCAAGTTTTTTCTTTATACTTGCCTTTTAGTGTATCCAAACCTGCGCCAAGAATATTATAATTAGATTAAGAAGATTATAAGTGTTTAAAAGAAGTTTTTGTCTTGGTCCCAAACTATTTAACTCCACTATAAACTCTTCCCATAACTGCTTACATGAATTTTACATCATACCAAACTGGTGTTTTCCGCGAACAATTTCTAAGTTTCTCTTGACGAGACGCTCAAATTGAGCTTTCGTTTTTATTTTCAAACTAATAAAAGTTTTTTAAAAAAACCGAATTAGTTATTACAAAAATTTATATATACCATTTCTCCATTTTGTTTTCGATTTTCACCGAAATTAAATAAAATAAACTTTAACTGCCAATAACACAACTACTTTTTAGCAGTTGTGTGTATTTAACATTTTTGTCGACCAAACTTTTACAAAGTTGAAAACGGCAATACCACGAAACAAACAGATACACAACTGAATAGCCAACTGCCAGTTTAGTTGAGAATGGCAATGTGAATTTATCAAAGACAACCAAACTGTTACAAAAGTGGAGAACCGCAATAGGGGCATTAATAATAAATTTTGTATTCCCGGAAATAACTTTGATAAGATTTTTAATTTGTAGTGCTTAAATAAATAAAAAAAAAACTGAAAAACAGTGCCAGAAGAGTTTCACAGTCCAGCAAAAAAAATGGCACAAAATATCAAAACTGGCAAAAAAAACGCTAGTAGCTCAGATGGAGAAAGCTTGTCAATAAATTAACCGTCTCACTTTCATTAAAATATGAGTAGTCCACTTGCAAACACCGCTAAGTTAAAAAAACCAAAGGCTAAGAAACAGTTTTTAAAAATTTAAATGCCAAGCCATAGAGAGTGGTTTTCAGGATTATTGAATAATTAACCAAAAATTGCGCGTAACTTACAGAGTTTAGTACGAGATTGATTATGGTTTAGGGAGCCATTTAAAAAAAAAATAAAATGGAGGCTTTTACAGAATTTTTATTTTGCTATATGTCTAAAACAAAAAGGGCTGTAATTTAGGGCGTGGCAAACATTTTTTTTAAGTTCTTAAAACTTAATAAATATACCTTTTATTCTAGGGCGTGACTGATGAAAATTTTTTTGGTTTGTATTGGCTTCTACTTGGTTTAATGTAGTATGTATGTGAAAAAGAAAAAAGGGGCTTAATTTGGAGGCGTGTCATAAAAGTGAGCATATTAAAATCTATACATAGGTATTTTATAAGGACTTTCTTGGACCGTCAAAAAATTGGACATTTGGGGGAAGGATCCGAGATGGCATAAGTCGCGCTCAGAATTTCAGGTCGGATTGAAAAGTCACCAAACACAAAAAGTAAGCCACTATCAAGCTATGAACAACGATATGCGATATGATGAGATCGGACTTTAAATGGCAGCGCTACATATAAAAAACCAAAAGTACTGTATTTTAGGGCGTGGCAAAAAAATTGTTTCCTGTTTAAAAAACTCATTGACATATCTTTCATTCTAGGGGGTGACTGGCACAACTTTTTTTTTTTTGTATGGAGGTCGACCCGGTCTACTGTATATTAAGGTTGTTAAGTGACTTATTCCCCTATTGCGGTTCTCCACTCAACTCAGTTTGGTCGTGTTGGAGTCAACCCAACTTATGCACAACCAAACTCATTTTAGGTATTGTGATACCCAACTGTTTTTAGTTTGGTATATAGTTGCGAACTTAAAATATCGATTTGCCAACTTTAAATGTAACGTTTGACAAGTGAAAATTTTATAAAATTAAATAATTTTTTAAACTAAAAGTATTTTTAATTGTTGTGTTTAATAAAAAGTATTTATAATTGCTATTAGTGTCGATTTATTTTATGATGATGAAAAGGAAAACTCTTGTTAAATGCGCTACGTGCAAGAAGATAAATTCGTGATGATACCAACCCTCTTGTTTATTTATTGTGCCTGATTAGTTCTTCTTCTGGTTGGGGTAGCTGTTGACCAATCGGCTGGTTGTATTATTGGCTCAACTGACTCAGTAAAATTGTCACTTGATGGTGGAATAATTTCAACACCAAGTACTTGGCCGGACTTGCAAGACAAGAGCTGCGAAACACTATTCTCAGAGCTATTTAATGGAACTTCTTGTGATAGCCCTCCCCCTGTCGCTTGAGTGTTTCTTTTATTTTTGGCAAGTTTTTTCTTTATACTTGCCTTGTAGTTTATCCAAACCTACGCCAAGAATATTATAATTAGATTAAAATTAAGATTAAGTCCCAAACTATTAAACACCACTATAAACTCGTCCCATAACTCCTTTCATGAATTTTTCATCATACCAAACTTTCTAAGTTTCTCTAAATAAGCTGGACGAGCCGCCCAAAATTTTCGACTAGCAAAATTTTGTAAAAGAATCACAATGTAAAAGAATATACTTAATTAAATTATTTTGAAACACCCTGTTAAAGATCTGCCAAAAAAAGTGTTTGAATTAAAAATAATACACATAGTAAAATTTTTAGTGAAATGTTTGTATTATTTTACTTGTGAAAACGTAATTTTAAGTTTTTATTCATCTCTATTCACTATGAGCTGAAACTACAATTTTAAAAGGATAGTCTTGCGTTTTTATATATTTCAACATTAACATATGTATGTATATGTAAGTAGTTCTATTTACATGAACATAATTAGATTAATTAAAACATAATAAAAATTAAATCATTTAACTTTTTATTAACTCGCCAAGTTCGTTTTTTTTTAATTTCTAGTTCGGTTTTGCGTATTTCTAAATGAGCTTTTCTGTTTTTCTCTTTGCTTTAGTCGCCAATCACGGTACCGTTTTTAAAAAATGACTTGTTTACGCCGCAAAAACGCCAAAGACAATAAGGGTGAATTTGTAAAGAAAGAATTTGTATATGAATACCAGCTGACAAAAATGTACTACATACTTTAAATAAAACAAATCAGTGTAATTCACAATAGTGAATAATCATCCCAATTATGAATAAAAATTCCCCGGGAGTTTTTTTCCTTTTCCCATTTTTACAATGGAATTAACATAGGAAAAATGGGAGAAGGTAGAAAACTCCCGGAGAATTTTTATTCATAATAGGGATGTACATATATCTATTAAACAAATGGTTCGATCAGCTATTTAGATTACAGGCGAAACCCTAATTTAGTTCATAACAGGCACCTATGCCTTTGAAGTTTCTTTAAGGCAGAATTAGTCTTTACTTTCTGTTCTGTTACGAATCAGCTGACTTGTTTTTGTTATTAAAAAACCTATGAAATTGATTAGTTTTTCTGTTCTGTTGCGGTTCAGTTTGTTAAAATCAAAAACATGTTAAGTATTTGTCAAGGTATATTTACACAAGGTAAACTCGTTGGCCCATATGTTTGTCAGCTGATTACCCCTAGTTGGAACCTTAACGTCAAATTTCGTGTATATGAAAAAAAATTTGTACATGTGTGCGTTAAATTGTTTTTGTTTTATATGAAGACAATTTTGACAATTCGGTTCCTTTTATAGAGCAGCATGTATACACTCCCAAATGAGTCTACCTTGTGTAAATATACCTTGAGTATTTGTAAGTGACAGCAAAATAAATAATAAAAAATACATATTTACATTGAAATACACTATTTTTTGATTTTAAGAATTCATAAAATTAAATTTTTTCATATTTATGTGCATAAAAGTTATTAAAATAAAGCAATGGACGTTGCATAACTAATAAATTTATCATAAATGGCCGATGTTACAACGGAAAAAGTAACTATTACAATTTCATAACAGAACGGAACAGAACAGAAACAGAAAGTAAAGACCAAGGCGAATTCATCCCAGGTAATCTCGGTACTACAACAAGTACAACTCGTACAAAAACCACAAGCAATTTGTTTTTGTAAAATCATTGTACAATGTCAAAAACGGAAATAAAACAAAACAGAAACAAAGATAATAAAAGAGAATAAACAAAATTTTGACATCCAACAGTGATTTTAGGTAATATCAGCAGGGCTTTTAAGACCACCTGTAATAAATTCGCCTTGGTAAAGACTAACTGAGCCTTTAACCTATAAACATACATATTTAGAAAGCTTTGCTTATATAAAAAAAACAATTTTTGCCTATCAACCCCTAAAAAATCACTAGGCTATGTCATTTTAAATGTGTATTTTCACTGGCACGCTGTTAAGTCCCAATGTACACTAGGGACATTTCTTGCCGGACCTTTTTTGAATTCTCTTTTAATCTTACCAGAAGCGTTTACATATGAAACTTTAGAAGTCAGACAGAAATTAATACTTGTATGTAAACTACGAAAAGTAAGAAAGGGAAATGAAAAAATGTCCAGTACAGATAGACATGTACTACACACTCTACCTTTTCGACCCCTCGCCTTCAAACTTCGTCTGTCCGGCAAGAAATGTCCCTAGTGTAAATTGGGACTAACGATTTGACGTAAAAAGCCCTTATATTCCAAAGGTCATTTAAGTTAAAGTCATTGTGTAATCGTCTTTCAAACTGACGTAAACACATAGCTTTTAACTATAATGTAAAGTATCAAATAATTTTAAACTTCGAATTTAAATAATTTGTACTAAATTTTATTTAATATATGCTTACATATATATAATTTTATGTATTTTAATTAACTAAAATCTACAGAATACTTTCTTTTTTTTTATCTTACATAAAATTTTAATTTAATGATTTGCTTTTATTTATTTTATTGGAATATCTTGCAAATCTAATATTTCTGCATGATATTTGCTTGATTTTTTTATAGCTGCACTACAATCTTCAGCAGTTACTGCGGCTAAAACTTTATCAATGCATTTCTCAGCAATTACTAAACGTTGTTCTTTAATTTCATCTGAATTGTTGGTTAACATACTTGGGTAACTCTTAACATTTGACATTATATTATTCCATATCGTTTCCATGGGATTTAACATATAGGAATATGGACATAATAATAGCAAAGTAACTTCAGAATTATTAAAATATTCATCTAGTTCGGAAAAACAATAATCACTATCACATACAATAACCAAGTTTGTAAGATTTTCCGGTTTTAGTTTGGGAGTACTTTTGAATATATCTTCGGGTCTTATACGATTTCTGCTGCGTTGTATTCCAATTACACCATCCATAGATATGGCTCCCATTACATAAATTGTTGGATCGAATGTGGCAAAAGTTGAATTTGTATTAAAGCGACCTTTGGCACGACGACAAAACATTTTAAAATTAGTATCCCCTAACCAAATGACGGTCTTCTTCAAATCCATATAATACTTCAAAGTGTTTACATATTCCAATCGTTTTTTTCTATTTTCAAGCGTATTTATCAAGTGTGTATGATAATCAAGTAAACGTTTATGACGATAAAGTCTTCCCTCCAAACTGCCTTCAACAAAATAAACACATACTTCTTTACGCATTAGAACTTTGACTTTAGCTACAATTTCTTTTAATGTAATTTCCCGATTGTCCTCAATCCATCGTATTATGGTGTCAATTTCCTTTTCCTTAAATGTTGTGTTGTTTTTGCCATTTTTCATGAACATTTCTTTGCGACTGGTCGACACCCAAGTATATGCTGTTTTATATTTTACGCCAAGTTCAGAAGCTAAAGCTGACCAATCGTCACCTCGATTAGCAGCCTCAACAATTCGGGACCGATCTACGGGTGTATGGGTTTTATAGGGAGTTTTTCGTGGAATTTTGGCAGGTATTTTAGATCTAAACATATGGAAAGCATCATTAAATCATGAAATTATTAGAAAATTTTAAAACTGTTTAGTTACTTTGATATTGTATCATGAGCAGTATTCCAAGGCATTTGTTCAAAACTTGACATGGACATACTATGATCGGCATAAAAGTTGCTGTTATTATGAAAATCGTTCATAGTTTCGCTCACCATTGAAATATCATCTTGGGGAAAATTATTTTCATTACTCTTTAAAAGCATATTACCTCCTTCTTCAGTCTAGCTAGGACTTCTCTGTCAGATTTCATCCATGTATTTCCTCTTTCACCAAATCGAATCCTAACACTTGGGACAAAGGAATATAGATCATTCAAAAGGGAGCTAATAAGAAAGCACTTATCATCAACATCAACAGTATTCAAAATTGAAGAAAAATTATACTCATTAAGAAACGAAAATAAACCAACCCAATCTATATTTTTGTAGTCACGATATTCAAAGAATTCAACAAATTTGGCAACACTCAAAGTAAACGATCCAAAAATAAGTGAGTGGTCCGAAATAGATGGACATTGCACTTGGTCACTGAGGCTAGTCAAAGAGGGATTGCTTACCAAAAAGAAATCAATAAGCGATGTTGTCCCAGTCCTTAAATCAAAATGCGTAGGCTTAGAATTATGAATTATAGATAACTTACATCTCAAACAAAATAAACGAAATAGGTCAGACTTTGGAGGTAAAAATAAATTGAAGTTAAAATCCCCTACAATAATGATATCAGTATATCTAGATAATAAATCACTATGAAATCTTTCAAACTTATCCAAACACCCATTTGGAAGATAAACTGTACCAAACAAAAACTTTCTATTATCAGAAGATAATTCAACAAATAGAGATTCACATCCAGAAACTTGAACCTTAGATACAACACTATACTTGAGTTCCTTGGAGATATAGATCCCAACACCACCACCCCTATAAGAATAAGGCCTGTCATTACGACAAATCTTATAACCGGGGATTTCAACAGCTTGATCAGAAATAAGGTCATTAAACCACGTTTCAGTTACTGCAAACACATCAAAAATACCATGACCAATGATTGACTTTAACTCGTCAAGTTTGACGGAATTTCCACTAGGCGATAAGCTACGGCAGTTTAAATGCGCAATATTACATTGATTGGCATATGGGGTTAAAATATTTTTAAAATGCACACTATCCCTAACTATAGGACCAAGATTCTCTCTAAAAGACATCATAAAGAGGGATTACAATTATGCCTGGGGAGAACGAGATGAATACCAAAAAAATATTATTATTCACTTTCATAATTAATAATAAAAAACAAATTAATATATTCATTAACTAACAGCCGTTCATATTTAAAAATAAAAAGAAAAAATAAAAGAAATGAGATCATATTGAAAATATAACAAGGAAATTTCATAATGTTTCAATTAAAAGTCAATCTATAATAAGAGATAGACCGAAAACTGACAATAAGAAAAAAAAATATAATGAATTGAACTAAATAAAGCAAAAAAATGAGGTTGTAAAACAAACAAAAGGCAGCGAGTTTAGCTATAATGAGTATAGTAATAAAAGGATTAATATTTATGCACAGCAAAATTCAAAAAAAGAAAAAAAAGCTCATGATAGCTAAGCAAACTGAATATTAAAATAATAAAAAATAATTAAGTTAAAATGTATAACTACTACAAAAAAATGAAAAAAAAAAAAAAAACATAGCACCATTTAAGCAGCAGCATTTTCCTTAAATAAAGCAGCACAGCCAACAGCATTCAGAACAATTTCTTTCCCATCCAACATCGTTAATTTAGCCTTGGGCTTATCTGCATCCAGAATACGAAACTTAATAACAATTTTATCTCTAAGAAGTTTTCTGCATATAGCATTTAGTTTAGCAGAAGATGGCGTGAAGTGGTCGTTCAAAAATACTCTCTTCTCAATAGCCAGACTACCAGAACCATCATTGGAATTTAGCGTATTGACCACATTCCTTACCAAATCAGAAACCAAGAGAGAACGGGATTTAATAGTTGTAAAATATGCCTTCATTATTTGGTCACGAACGGCGACACTGTTAAATTTAACCAAAACGAACTGCTTATTATGTATGTAGGTAACAGGCATGATTTATATCATAAGGCTTCATGGGCACTTTGTAAAATGTAGCCAACTCAACAACAGGAACAGAAAGATCCGATAAGCCAGGTGGTAGACCGCGAATTATAATATCAGAACGGTTGAAATTTCTGATGTAGCGAATTATTCTCCATTTCAAGATGTGCAATCTTCGAAGAAGTAGAGGATTCTACCTGGCTCAAACGTAAGAAGTTACAGTCAGCCAAATCAGATTTAAGATTACTTATACATGTCGAAACTTCCGTCTTAAATTCAGCAACGATATCGACAAGCGTTTGTTTTATACTGCTACAATCATTATTACTCTTGCTGATTAAATCATCAACCCTGCCACTTAGGGACGCTATGTCATTCCGCAAGGAGTTAACCATTACATTAGGCGGGTTTTTCTTACATGAGGAACAAATAAAAGACAAGTTTTAAAAGTTACTCATAGCTTTAAGCTCATCATCACTGATACTTTCACACGATGAATGAAACCACAGTTGACAGACATCACATTGCGCTCCAGATTGACCTCTAGAAAAATTAGCCTGGCAAGCACCACATAGGTCTTTCTTCCCACCAGCCATAATAAAAAAATGTAATTTTTTTAGTATTCAAGCGCCACAAGTATACAGAAGAAAAAATATGGCGCCAACGGGTAATAATAGTAATAAAAAAAAAACAGCAAAAACAAGGTTCCAAAGTAAATACGTAGAGCACAAATTTTTACATCAGTAAATTAACGCACCGCTTATTTCTTTTATTTTATTCCGCCAAGAAGACTTACAATCAGTTAAAAATTTATTTAATTAAACAATTTCACTTTATTTAGTTCATAAGAAATTAAGTTTAAAGAAGAAAAATATGACAGCTAAAATTAAACACGCTTACTCAGGCATCAGGGTTGCCAAGCTCCATGCTCCAATTTGAGTCTAGCTAAGATTTATATACACCGACTGCCCAATTAATAATTTTTCGCATATATGTTTTGAGGCATTCATTTTTATGCATTTAAATTATTTTGTATTTTTTCATTTTTAGAATTCTGCAGTTTCTTTATATTTTTTTAGTTCTTGTTTTAACTCTGTATCATGGTTTCTTATTTAACATTGTGTTTGCTTTTACAAATGTCTTAATTAAGATTTAAGAAAAGATAAACTCACTGTTTATTGTTGGTGTTTTGTTTAAGCTTTGATATTGTTAGAAGCAAGGACTTAATAGTTATAACTTTTATTCGATAAAAATTGCGAATAATAATTACGAATAAATTTATATTTTATGTATTAAGAATAATTATTATTTCCAATTTTTATTTTTAAAAACATAACTATTACTATTCGATAGATATATTACTAATTGTTTTTAATAGTTATGAATAAGAAATAACATAACAGTTATAACTAATTTTAATGTGTATGTATATATGCACATGTATAATCTGCAAAAATAAAACAATTAATATCAAGAAAACATTCAAAATAATTATTATCGTAAATAAAAACAATAAAAATCTTTAGTAATAGTTATCTGTAAGAGAAATAAATATGTATCGATCTTAATAGTTATGAGCCAATGTAAAAAGATATTAATTGGATATAATAGTTATGTTTAACAAATATTTATTTTCATTATACATAATAATTATGAGCAATTTTTAAGAATATTTCTTAAAAGTTGTAAATTTTTTGGTACCTGAAAAATTACCATAATTATTATTTAGGGTCCTTGGTTACAAGTAAGACTGAGTGTTTAAAATTTTTATTCGCTTTAGGGTTTTATTTGTATAATATTTTTAGCTTTTCTAAAATCTTTGGAAAAGGTTTCCTGATGATCTGGCCTAAGCAACCAGTGAAATGCGCATAGAAACTAGCTTTCCTTCAACAATAAATATCAGTGTATTTATCAAATATGAAAAATTGGGAATTTAGCACGTCATACAAAAATCTTAATAATAAATTTTGTATTCCCGGAAATAACTTTGATAAGATTTTTAATTTGTAGTGCTTAAATAAATAAAAAAATACGGAAAAACAGTGCCAGAAGAGTTTCACAGTCCAGCAAAAAAAAATGGCACAAAATATCAAAACTGGCAAAAAAAAAACGCTTGTAGCTCAGATGGAGAAAGCTTGTCAATAAATTCATCCGTCTCACTTTCATTAAAATATGAGTAGTCCACTTGCAAACACCGCTAAGTTAAAAAAACCAAAGGCTAAGAAACAGTTTTTAAAAATGGAAATGCCAAGCCATAGAGAGTGGTTTTCAGGATTATTGAATAATTAACCAAAAATTGCGCGTAACTTACAGAGTTTTGTACGAGATTGTTTATGGTTTAGGGAGCCATTTAAAAAAAAATAAAATGGAGGCTTTTACAGAATTTTTATTTTGCTATATGTCTAAAACAAAAAGGGCTGTAATTTAGGGCGTGGCAAACATTTTTTTTAAGTTCTTAAAACTTAATAAATATACCTTTTATTCTAGGGCGTGACTGATGAAAATTTTTTTGGTTTGTATTGGCTTCTACTTGGTTTAATGTAGTATGTATGTGAAAAAGAAAAAAGGGGCTTAATTTGGAGGCGTGTCATAAAAGTGAGCATATTAAAATCTATACATACGTATTTTTATAAGGACTTTCTTGGACCGTCAAAAAAATTGGACATTTGGGGGAAGGATCCGAGATGGCAAAAGTCGCGCTCAGAATTTCAGGTCGGATTGAAAAGTCACCAAACACAAAAAGTAAGCCACTATCAAGCTATGAACAACGATATGCGATATGATGAGATCGGACTTTAAATGGCAGCGCTACATATAAAAAACCAAAAGTGCTGTATTTTAGGGCGTGGCAAAAAAAATTTCTTCCTGTTTAAAAAACTTCATTGACATATCTTTCATTCTAGGGGGTGACTGGCACAACTTTTTTTTTTATGGAGGTCGACCCGGTCTACTGTATATTAAGGTTGTTAAAGTGACTTATGCCCCTATTGCGGTTCTCCACTCAACTCAGTTTGGTCGTGTTGGAGTCAACCCAACTTATGCACAACCAAACTCATTTTAGGTATTGTGATACCCAACTGTTTTTAGTTGAGTTTGGTATATAGTTGCCAACTTAAAATATCGATTTGCCAACTTTAAATCTAACGTTTGACAAGTGAAAATTTTATAAAATTAAATAATTTTTTAAACTAAAAGTATTTCTAATTGTTGTGTTGAATAAAAAGTATTTATAATTGATATTAGTGTCAACTTATTTATGTTGATGAAAAAGAAAACTCTTGTATGAATGCTCTACATACAAGAAGACAAATTCGTGATTAGTCCAACCGTCTTGAACTTTCCAGTAAGAATTCCTAATAAGTAACGAAACTTTCTTGTGCCGGATGAGTTCCTCTTCTGGTTGGGGTAGCTGTTGGCGAATCTTCTGGCTGTATTATTGGTTAAACTAACTCAGTAAAATTGTCACTTGATGGTGGAATATTTTCAACACCAAATACTTGGCCGGACTTGCAATACAAGAGCTGCGAAACAGTATCCTTAAGGCTATTTAATAAAACTTCTTGTGATAGCCCTCCCCCGTCGCTTGAGTGTTTCTTTTATTTTTGGCAAGTTTTTTCTTTATACTTGCCTTTTAGTGTATCCAAACCTGCGCCAAGAATATTATAATTAGATTAAGAAGATTATAAGTGTTTAAAAGAAGTTTTTGTCTTGGTCCCAAACTATTTAACTCCACTATAAACTCTTCCCATAACTGCTTACATGAATTTTACATCATACCAAACTGGTGTTTTCCGCGAACAATTTCTAAGTTTCTCTTGACGAGACGCTCAAATTGAGCTTTCGTTTTTATTTTCAAACTAATAAAAGTTTTTTAAAAAAACCGAATTAGTTATTACAAAAATTTATATATACCATTTCTCCATTTTGTTTTCGATTTTCACCGAAATTAAATAAAATAAACTTTAACTGCCAATAACACAACTACTTTTTAGCAGTTGTGTGTATTTAACATTTTTGTCGACCAAACTTTTACAAAGTTGAAAACGGCAATACCACGAAACAAACAGATACACAACTGAATAGCCAACTGCCAGTTTAGTTGAGAATGGCAATGTGAATTTATCAAAGACAACCAAACTGTTACAAAAGTGGAGAACCGCAATAGGGGCATTAATAATAAATTTTGTATTCCCGGAAATAACTTTGATAAGATTTTTAATTTGTAGTGCTTAAATAAATAAAAAAAAAACTGAAAAACAGTGCCAGAAGAGTTTCACAGTCCAGCAAAAAAAATGGCACAAAATATCAAAACTGGCAAAAAAAACGCTAGTAGCTCAGATGGAGAAAGCTTGTCAATAAATTAACCGTCTCACTTTCATTAAAATATGAGTAGTCCACTTGCAAACACCGCTAAGTTAAAAAAACCAAAGGCTAAGAAACAGTTTTTAAAAATTTAAATGCCAAGCCATAGAGAGTGGTTTTCAGGATTATTGAATAATTAACCAAAAATTGCGCGTAACTTACAGAGTTTAGTACGAGATTGATTATGGTTTAGGGAGCCATTTAAAAAAAAAATAAAATGGAGGCTTTTACAGAATTTTTATTTTGCTATATGTCTAAAACAAAAAGGGCTGTAATTTAGGGCGTGGCAAACATTTTTTTTAAGTTCTTAAAACTTAATAAATATACCTTTTATTCTAGGGCGTGACTGATGAAAATTTTTTTGGTTTGTATTGGCTTCTACTTGGTTTAATGTAGTATGTATGTGAAAAAGAAAAAAGGGGCTTAATTTGGAGGCGTGTCATAAAAGTGAGCATATTAAAATCTATACATAGGTATTTTATAAGGACTTTCTTGGACCGTCAAAAAATTGGACATTTGGGGGAAGGATCCGAGATGGCATAAGTCGCGCTCAGAATTTCAGGTCGGATTGAAAAGTCACCAAACACAAAAAGTAAGCCACTATCAAGCTATGAACAACGATATGCGATATGATGAGATCGGACTTTAAATGGCAGCGCTACATATAAAAAACCAAAAGTACTGTATTTTAGGGCGTGGCAAAAAAATTGTTTCCTGTTTAAAAAACTCATTGACATATCTTTCATTCTAGGGGGTGACTGGCACAACTTTTTTTTTTTTGTATGGAGGTCGACCCGGTCTACTGTATATTAAGGTTGTTAAGTGACTTATTCCCCTATTGCGGTTCTCCACTCAACTCAGTTTGGTCGTGTTGGAGTCAACCCAACTTATGCACAACCAAACTCATTTTAGGTATTGTGATACCCAACTGTTTTTAGTTTGGTATATAGTTGCGAACTTAAAATATCGATTTGCCAACTTTAAATGTAACGTTTGACAAGTGAAAATTTTATAAAATTAAATAATTTTTTAAACTAAAAGTATTTTTAATTGTTGTGTTTAATAAAAAGTATTTATAATTGCTATTAGTGTCGATTTATTTTATGATGATGAAAAGGAAAACTCTTGTTAAATGCGCTACGTGCAAGAAGATAAATTCGTGATGATACCAACCCTCTTGTTTATTTATTGTGCCTGATTAGTTCTTCTTCTGGTTGGGGTAGCTGTTGACCAATCGGCTGGTTGTATTATTGGCTCAACTGACTCAGTAAAATTGTCACTTGATGGTGGAATAATTTCAACACCAAGTACTTGGCCGGACTTGCAAGACAAGAGCTGCGAAACACTATTCTCAGAGCTATTTAATGGAACTTCTTGTGATAGCCCTCCCCCTGTCGCTTGAGTGTTTCTTTTATTTTTGGCAAGTTTTTTCTTTATACTTGCCTTGTAGTTTATCCAAACCTACGCCAAGAATATTATAATTAGATTAAAATTAAGATTAAGTCCCAAACTATTAAACACCACTATAAACTCGTCCCATAACTCCTTTCATGAATTTTTCATCATACCAAACTTTCTAAGTTTCTCTAAATAAGCTGGACGAGCCGCCCAAAATTTTCGACTAGCAAAATTTTGTAAAAGAATCACAATGTAAAAGAATATACTTAATTAAATTATTTTGAAACACCCTGTTAAAGATCTGCCAAAAAAAGTGTTTGAATTAAAAATAATACACATAGTAAAATTTTTAGTGAAATGTTTGTATTATTTTACTTGTGAAAACGTAATTTTAAGTTTTTATTCATCTCTATTCACTATGAGCTGAAACTACAATTTTAAAAGGATAGTCTTGCGTTTTTATATATTTCAACATTAACATATGTATGTATATGTAAGTAGTTCTATTTACATGAACATAATTAGATTAATTAAAACATAATAAAAATTAAATCATTTAACTTTTTATTAACTCGCCAAGTTCGTTTTTTTTTAATTTCTAGTTCGGTTTTGCGTATTTCTAAATGAGCTTTTCTGTTTTTCTCTTTGCTTTAGTCGCCAATCACGGTACCGTTTTTAAAAAATGACTTGTTTACGCCGCAAAAACGCCAAAGACAATAAGGGTGAATTTGTAAAGAAAGAATTTGTATATGAATACCAGCTGACAAAAATGTACTACATACTTTAAATAAAACAAATCAGTGTAATTCACAATAGTGAATAATCATCCCAATTATGAATAAAAATTCCCCGGGAGTTTTTTTCCTTTTCCCATTTTTACAATGGAATTAACATAGGAAAAATGGGAGAAGGTAGAAAACTCCCGGAGAATTTTTATTCATAATAGGGATGTACATATATCTATTAAACAAATGGTTCGATCAGCTATTTAGATTACAGGCGAAACCCTAATTTAGTTCATAACAGGCACCTATGCCTTTGAAGTTTCTTTAAGGCAGAATTAGTCTTTACTTTCTGTTCTGTTACGAATCAGCTGACTTGTTTTTGTTATTAAAAAACCTATGAAATTGATTAGTTTTTCTGTTCTGTTGCGGTTCAGTTTGTTAAAATCAAAAACATGTTAAGTATTTGTCAAGGTATATTTACACAAGGTAAACTCGTTGGCCCATATGTTTGTCAGCTGATTACCCCTAGTTGGAACCTTAACGTCAAATTTCGTGTATATGAAAAAAAATTTGTACATGTGTGCGTTAAATTGTTTTTGTTTTATATGAAGACAATTTTGACAATTCGGTTCCTTTTATAGAGCAGCATGTATACACTCCCAAATGAGTCTACCTTGTGTAAATATACCTTGAGTATTTGTAAGTGACAGCAAAATAAATAATAAAAAATACATATTTACATTGAAATACACTATTTTTTGATTTTAAGAATTCATAAAATTAAATTTTTTCATATTTATGTGCATAAAAGTTATTAAAATAAAGCAATGGACGTTGCATAACTAATAAATTTATCATAAATGGCCGATGTTACAACGGAAAAAGTAACTATTACAATTTCATAACAGAACGGAACAGAACAGAAACAGAAAGTAAAGACCAAGGCGAATTCATCCCAGGTAATCTCGGTACTACAACAAGTACAACTCGTACAAAAACCACAAGCAATTTGTTTTTGTAAAATCATTGTACAATGTCAAAAACGGAAATAAAACAAAACAGAAACAAAGATAATAAAAGAGAATAAACAAAATTTTGACATCCAACAGTGATTTTAGGTAATATCAGCAGGGCTTTTAAGACCACCTGTAATAAATTCGCCTTGGTAAAGACTAACTGAGCCTTTAACCTATAAACATACATATTTAGAAAGCTTTGCTTATATAAAAAAAACAATTTTTGCCTATCAACCCCTAAAAAATCACTAGGCTATGTCATTTTAAATGTGTATTTTCACTGGCACGCTGTTAAGTCCCAATGTACACTAGGGACATTTCTTGCCGGACCTTTTTTGAATTCTCTTTTAATCTTACCAGAAGCGTTTACATATGAAACTTTAGAAGTCAGACAGAAATTAATACTTGTATGTAAACTACGAAAAGTAAGAAAGGGAAATGAAAAAATGTCCAGTACAGATAGACATGTACTACACACTCTACCTTTTCGACCCCTCGCCTTCAAACTTCGTCTGTCCGGCAAGAAATGTCCCTAGTGTAAATTGGGACTAACGATTTGACGTAAAAAGCCCTTATATTCCAAAGGTCATTTAAGTTAAAGTCATTGTGTAATCGTCTTTCAAACTGACGTAAACACATAGCTTTTAACTATAATGTAAAGTATCAAATAATTTTAAACTTCGAATTTAAATAATTTGTACTAAATTTTATTTAATATATGCTTACATATATATAATTTTATGTATTTTAATTAACTAAAATCTACAGAATACTTTCTTTTTTTTTATCTTACATAAAATTTTAATTTAATGATTTGCTTTTATTTATTTTATTGGAATATCTTGCAAATCTAATATTTCTGCATGATATTTGCTTGATTTTTTTATAGCTGCACTACAATCTTCAGCAGTTACTGCGGCTAAAACTTTATCAATGCATTTCTCAGCAATTACTAAACGTTGTTCTTTAATTTCATCTGAATTGTTGGTTAACATACTTGGGTAACTCTTAACATTTGACATTATATTATTCCATATCGTTTCCATGGGATTTAACATATAGGAATATGGACATAATAATAGCAAAGTAACTTCAGAATTATTAAAATATTCATCTAGTTCGGAAAAACAATAATCACTATCACATACAATAACCAAGTTTGTAAGATTTTCCGGTTTTAGTTTGGGAGTACTTTTGAATATATCTTCGGGTCTTATACGATTTCTGCTGCGTTGTATTCCAATTACACCATCCATAGATATGGCTCCCATTACATAAATTGTTGGATCGAATGTGGCAAAAGTTGAATTTGTATTAAAGCGACCTTTGGCACGACGACAAAACATTTTAAAATTAGTATCCCCTAACCAAATGACGGTCTTCTTCAAATCCATATAATACTTCAAAGTGTTTACATATTCCAATCGTTTTTTTCTATTTTCAAGCGTATTTATCAAGTGTGTATGATAATCAAGTAAACGTTTATGACGATAAAGTCTTCCCTCCAAACTGCCTTCAACAAAATAAACACATACTTCTTTACGCATTAGAACTTTGACTTTAGCTACAATTTCTTTTAATGTAATTTCCCGATTGTCCTCAATCCATCGTATTATGGTGTCAATTTCCTTTTCCTTAAATGTTGTGTTGTTTTTGCCATTTTTCATGAACATTTCTTTGCGACTGGTCGACACCCAAGTATATGCTGTTTTATATTTTACGCCAAGTTCAGAAGCTAAAGCTGACCAATCGTCACCTCGATTAGCAGCCTCAACAATTCGGGACCGATCTACGGGTGTATGGGTTTTATAGGGAGTTTTTCGTGGAATTTTGGCAGGTATTTTAGATCTAAACATATGGAAAGCATCATTAAATCATGAAATTATTAGAAAATTTTAAAACTGTTTAGTTACTTTGATATTGTATCATGAGCAGTATTCCAAGGCATTTGTTCAAAACTTGACATGGACATACTATGATCGGCATAAAAGTTGCTGTTATTATGAAAATCGTTCATAGTTTCGCTCACCATTGAAATATCATCTTGGGGAAAATTATTTTCATTACTCTTTAAAAGCATATTACCTCCTTCTTCAGTCTTAAATTCTACTAATACATCTGAATCCCTAATATAACTACTCTCTGGCCCTTCATCTTCGTCCGAATCATCCAATTTTATGGTCGGTATATCATTTGTAAGCAATTCTTGTTTTTCCTTTATTAGCAAAGCAAATTTGTGGAAATCATCTAAGTGTGTATAGCACGATTGACATATTAAAGATGATTGAGACTCTGTAGTTTTTACCTTGTTGGTGAATCAAATTGGATTGTAATCATTAATATAAATGAAAACATATTTATTGTATTTTTGTATTCTTTTCACATTCTTGCCCTCTTACTAAATGACATTTAGCTCTTTCTCTTACCTTCATCTTTAAATATCGTTCTATTATATCCACCAAGCGATTGCTGTTATCAAAAAATTCTTCATAAATACTAAAGGCTTTATTCCTTCTCAAAGGACTACAACACAAATCACAATTCATAATTTTTTTAAGTAATTTGCTTTAATTTTTCATTAAAATTTAATTAAAAATGCACACAATACATACAATAGCGTTACAAACACTAGACTTTTCGGCAACAATTCCCTGTGAATGGCTAGCTTAATTAGGCAGAGTTCGGATTTAATACTTCAGAAGTAAAACAAACGTTAATATAAAATGTTTTCCATATTATTTTAATGTGTACAAAGACTATGTTCATATCAAGGTCGATCCAATAGGTCTGCGCAAGAAGCCAGATGTTAACTTGGGGGTCTACTCTATTGCGATGCGAAAACAATTTCGATGCGAAAGCTAAATGCCAACTTAGTACTATCACATTCGCAAAATTTTCTAAAAATGAAGCGATAGTGGCAATAAAAATTAAAGATGACGCGGATTTACAGTAATGAAATGCCAAAGTGTGTAAAAATATTTGAAATTGGAAAATTTAAATAAAATAAAGTGATGATTTACGAAAATAAAAAAAATTAAAAGATGCGAAAGACATGCGCAAACGTATTGAAGAGTACCAATCGCTAGATTTGCTACAATTTTCTTTCGCATCGCAATAGAAAATAGCCCCCTTGGTTTATTCCTCAACGATGTCAAAAGTTGTTTACATTTTCCTTATACATGCACATGAATCACATCCCAGTGGTATAAAAAGTAGACAGGCGAAATAGTTAGAACTTTCACTCAATTTGTACCAGGGTCTACTGATGTGGCATTCAAATCATACCTCAATCTTTCCCTAGACACCAATATCTAGTGGTAATATTTTAAAATATGTACCCACTTTTCGCTAGCTAATTCTATAGCTTCAAGTAATGCAGAAAATCAATTTTTTTCAACGACAACCCGAAAAAATGTGTATCCGAAATGTATCCCGTTATTAGAACAATCTATTGCTTTTTGCTAGCACGCTTTGAAGATATAACTAGCTAACCCTTATGGTAGGTAGAGATTATGCAGAGAGGGATCCATCGCCACCTCGTAGAACATCCCCATGTTAAATTCGCCACTCAAAAGCATGTGAGGTAGATTGTAATGGGACTAGCGGTAGATTTTTATGAGCTAGCGAATATACACGTTCAGAGCTAGTACGCCATACCGCTGGGATGTTTCCTTTTGTTTTCCCTATGTAGTAGTAAGATTTTGACAACAGCGGGGAATTTTACACACAAAATTCCTGTTGTTTTTTGTATTGTTGTAAAAGTAAGCAGACCTATTGGATAGGCCTTGGCTCATATCAAGGCACATTAATATGCACTTAAGAAGCCTTTGTTGGATGTCCCTTTCTTTTGTGTGTAGTTTTATATGTCAAATACGTGACTTCTATATGCCAAATCCATACATACAAAAAGGGATAGCTACATTCGTAGTGCTGCTACCTTGTTAAATGTACCTAGGGCATAGTTAACCAAAACTCTCAATCAAATGCGTCTGTATTGGACAAGATAACATTGCCCAGAAAACACAAAACTAAGCATTGCAAATGTAATGAATTTTACTTTTCAAAGCAAAACGGAAATGAAGTTTAAAAAACGTAAATAAAATTATAAAATATGCCTCGGTTTTTACAGAATTAGGCAATTTTTTCACACATATTTGATTGGTCGAGTTTAAATTACAATTAAAACTTAAAAAATTGAATGTATTTAGGCATTATAAGTTAAGTTTTCCAAATTTAAGATTTTGTAACAATTTCTTATTAACAAAATATGATTTAAATTTGAAGAACTAAACAAAAATTTCTATCTTCCATCATACTATTTTGTTTGCTGGTTTATTTTTAAATTTTAACAAAGCTGAAAAAAGCAGTAAGCATCCGCAAATGTGCACTCGTTAACACTCAATTAACAACTGAAATAGAAGAGAACAAGCGTCGGTGTGAGTTTTCTTATTGTTTTTGTAGCACAATTTGTAACAAAAATGAAGTATAGACCAGCAATAAAAATACAATGTTTTTTTTATTGTTGTAAGTATCTAGTGTAGTATCGACGCTAATCAATCCATGAAATCGCCTAAATATCGTTTCTTAAAACAAGAAAATTTAAAAATAATTTCATGATTTTAACTTATTTTGTTCGTATTTAGTAAAATTTTCTTAAATTAATAATTATTTTCGCATGATCAAAATATTCACGTTTTTGGTATATGATCAAACATTTCTTAAAACAAGAAATACAAAAGTAGCTTGTTTTTATTTAAAATGAGAAAGATATTTATGAGTTCAAGCTACATCTATTTATTTTTAGTCGGATTTTCTTGATTTTTAAATAGAACCGAATTTCTTGCATCAAGATATTTCTTTAAATTTTTCAGAAAATGCTCGAGAAAACTTGGTTTAATTTGATTAATTTTTATTTGAATCGACATGTCAAGCAAATCAATAAAAAGTTTCTTATTTTTATATCAAGTTTTCTAAACTTACTAATGCTACACATTTTATGTAAAAAGTTCGGACTTTTCTTCGTATTTTGTAAAATAATAATGGCCAGTTTCAGGAATTTATTTAAATATTTATTAATGTTTAAAATTCGTTTTTGATGCCAAATAAAATAACATTACATGAAAAACTATAATAGAAGTTGTTCTTATTCGACCTTTCGGAAGATTTTTTCCGTGTAGCAATGAATTAACTAGTAATGATATGTAATTATATAAAAACATACGTGTAAAATAATGTTTAAAAATACTAATAATGTGTTTGTACAAAAAAATTTTAAAAAGTTTTTAGCATACTTTTTTGTCTGTGGAACGTTTTTAAATTTTGAGTTTGTGCATTCCTTCAGAGTACTTTAATGACAACACTGAATAACAACCGCTGCTGTTATGAAAAACGCTTAAAGCTTAAAATTCGCCTTTTGAAAACGCCAACAGTAGCTCTAACACAATATACATGCAGAAGAAGAAAAAATGGTTAGCTATAGTACAGGAGTTCAATATAGAATACATATTAGTAGTAAAAATTTAATATTTTCTTATTTAATGGCTGAAAAAAACTATTTTAATGCTATGTAGATTTTTTTTATGTATTAATAAAGTTGTCCAGCAGCACTTAATGCTGGTTAATGGAGCTGAGAGGTATTTTTTGATCACAGCCTTAAGATTTATAAATGGACTATAGTTCTATTATTGAAATATATCTGTATTTCGAGTACTTAGTGCACATTTAAATTGAAATAAACATGTTTTTCTTACTTAACTGTTACTGTCACATTTTTGGCGAGTAATTTCCTTACGTTACAGCTATTACACACCAAATATTACAGTAACAGTTTAGTGAGAAAAACATGTTTGTTTCAATAACTCTGTTCCACATGCATAACAAAACAGTGCGAACTTGCACAAAGTTACCCAAAAGCGTTCCACATAACAATTTTTGTGCAATTAAGAGAGTAATATTTTTCATTTCCTGTACAAATTTGCACGAACTTTTTCTTTGGGTAAGTTCGGACAAAAAAAAAAACAATCAGCTGTTTGTGTTTACTTTTGAACTGATAAATAATTCAGGAAATTTACAAGCAAAATAAAAAGTTTAGTTTTAATTAAAATCAAGTGGCAAAAACGTTATTGCATACATATTTCCCTTAATCTTTAACAGTGCTGATACACCTGCCAATTTTTTGTCATACCAAACGTCAAAGTCTATATAAAAAAAACTCGAAAATTTTTGTCAGCGTTTTTTTAATATGAAGTTTGACGTTTGGTATGACAAAAAATTGGCAGGTGTATCAGCACTGTAATATAAAAAAAAAAACAAAATATAAAAAATTACAATGATGCAAATGTTTTGGTTTTATAATGTTATTACTTTTAAGCGTCTAAAATCACTTAAATAGATCTTAATTTGAAAAGTAAGCAGCATTAGTATTTGAAGAAGTGCGAAAATGGTTTTTTGCGTTCCAGCAGTTTTGGGTAATTTGGCAAATTTAGAGAGTAATTTTCATTTTACTCTCATTAGTCCGAACTTGCCCGAGATCTTGTGGAACACACCTAATGTATGGTATTTTTGTTTCAGTTCTCACATTTCAATCGAAAAGTTTCTCAACGCGAGAGCTACAAAACATGGGCACAGAATACCAAAGTTGCCAAAAACGGAGAAAATTTCGATCCGAATCGAAACGCAGAATAGGGGTCATATATGAGCCGTTTATTTTGAAAGTGGCATTAGTCACTTTTTCAAAAAAATCGAGTTAATAATAAATAAATAATAATAATAATAATAAATACTGAGAAAAATATCATTATCATGATATATCAAATACAAGTGAATCTTCTCGAAAGTTAGCATCCATATTTTAAAACGTGTTAAAACGCAACCCCTTAAATATCTCGACTTAAAAACAAAATGACTTATGCCACTTTCAAAATAAACGACTCATATATAGGCCACGAATAAAAAAACAAAGAATTCCAGAGATTTTACTTCCAAATGTTCGCTCGTCTAAGCTCGGACTTACAGGTTCAGTCAACTACATGTTAATTTATGTTTCAACAACATTAGCTTCCTGTTCGTAGATTTCTACTTGTGATGTTTTCGAGGTATTTTCTTGTAAAAGTTATTTTCTAACACTATAACGACACTGACAGAAATATTGTTTTAATATTTTCTTTGACAGAAAGGTTGTATTAATGTGATATTTTATTTGCTAAATTATCAGATATTTCTATTTAATGGCGATTTCTTTTCTGAGAAATATGTTGCATTAATGTTACATGTTTTACAATTTTGTGTTCGTTTGTAAAAAAAATACAACTGTGGGAAAATATTTTAAGTTCTTTTGTGAATATGTTGATGAAAAACATGCAAGACATGTTGCATATTTTACCCTTACTTTAAATTAAGGTGTTCAAACTGCCCTGTTTTACAACTTTGGTACTTAATTCTTTATTTGTACAACCAATGTTTTATTTTGTTTGTCATAATTAATACCGCTCATAATTTTGTAAAAAAATTGCTTTAAAAAATATATAAATATATTTACACATTAAAATCAAAAAATTCTATTTATTCTATAATCGTTTTAATTTTGCTAAGCCATTAGTGATGTCAATATTTGTTTCCAAGCCAAAAAAGCGTGCAGAAACCGCTCAAATAGCTTTAAAAATCGCTCATGAAGTACATTAATGATGAAAGTGCAATAGTTGTTAATAAAAGCAGCTAATTGTGTTCTATTGAAATTGCACATCATGTTACACTTCCAGTGATTAAAGGTAACATTAGAAAATGTTACATGTACATACTGTAACATATATTTCTCAGAAAAGAAATCGCCATAAGTTTTGAACAGTGTTATTATTGTGATACTTGCTATGCAAGTTTGAGTGCCGAAAGACAACTGAAGTAATCATCACCATTGTGCGACCAGAATACAGGGCAACTAGACAAAAACTCAATAATTTTTACATATTAACATGCTTAAAACTTCATTATAAATAAAATTTAAAAAGCGAAAACTAATAAATATTTTTTTTAATCGTTTTTAGAACATAAAAAAAATAAAAATATTAAAAACAAGTTAGAGTGCTATATTCGGCTGTGCCGAATCTTTGATACCCTCCACCGACAGTTCGAATGTTTAAGGAGTAATATCTGTATGATGTTAAATATGGTTTTAGGTGTACTAAACTGTTTTCCGGGAGTAGGGTTTATATGGGGCCTAGGGTAAATTTTGGACCGATCTTCACGAAACTTCACAGTATCATTTCTAGTCCTATAAAACTGTGACGAGCCAAAATTTGCTATGATTGCATTATTTTTTACGGTTTTAGGCGTACTAAACTATTTTCCGGTAGTTGGGTTTATATGGGGCCTAAGGTAAAATATGGACCGATCGTCACGAAATTTCACAGTGTTATTTCTAGTCCTAAAAAATTGTGATGTACCAAATTTTGTTACGGTAGCGTTATTTTTTACGGTTTTAGGCCTACTAAACTGTTTTCCGGGAGTACTGTTTATATGGGGCTTAGGGTAAATTATGGATGGATCTTCACGAAATTTAACAGCGTGATTTCTAGTCCAATAAAACAAATTTTTGCAAAATCTGATCTCATTCGGTGCCTGTTCCATATTTTGATTCATAGCTCTGGTCCTACTGAACCGATTTTGCTGGATTTCAATCCCAAACTGCTTAGGATAACTACAAGCAATTGGCACCAAGTTTGTTCATTTCTGTTGAGTTGTTCGAAAGTGAGCGTGTTTTCAACAGACGGACAGACGGAAAGACAGACGGACATGGCTAAATCGACTTAGAATTACTCAAGGACCCAGAATATATATATACTTTATGGGGTCTGAGATGAATAATAAAAAGTTTCACACGGAATGACAAACTTAATATACCCTCTTCACAACTAATTGTGGTGGAGGGTATAAAAATGAGTTTAAAACAAAACGATTGAAATCTGTAATGTCGTTTGCAGTTGTTTTCTAATACTTTGCCTATTTTTTTCAGTCTATATTATCTTCGTTTTGAAATTTATCGCTTTTCATCACATCATAAAGAAAGGAAAGTAAAAAGGAAAAAAAATGTTTTGTAATGGTTATATTTTTAAGTTAATTTTTATATTCATATTGTTTGTTGATTAGTATGTTTTGTGTTGTATTTTAAACCATATATGGCCCTCTGGGCTCGGTTTGTGTGTTACATTGAGTAAATAAATAAATAATTAAAAAAATAAATTTTCTTTTTAAAAAACCAAGATTCGAACCAGGGAACTCTCAAACCATAGAAAAATTTTTCATATGAATTTTTTTTAATGGAATATAAGACTAGATGTATAATTTCATTTTTATATTAAAAATATGTATTTCAATGATCATTAATGCAATAATTTTTAACAAATCCTACCCCACTGCAGATTTTTTAATGTTATACGTGAATTTAGGACTATTTTAGGTGATTTTTGTGCTTAAAATAGCACTTACTACTTTAAGTCTACTGACTTATCAAAATATTAACTTCGTTAAAAAAAAAGTTGATATTCATTAGTTAAGAAATTAGTTTAAGAAATGCAATTCATAAAAATATAATTTGTTTTGTAAAAATTAGGGTTTCTAATTTCCCGGACTTTTTCTATTCCCGGGAAACGAAACAAAAAAAATCTTATTCCCGGGAATCCCGGGATTCTTCAAATAAAACAAAGATTTCATTAAATGAGTTCAAGTCAAAAGTTTTTACTTTTTTAATTCCACTGAAAACCAAAACAAAACCAATAAATTGTTACATTCATATGTACATGCATATTATAGTATATGTATGTATAGATATATGTATTTATTATTTTTTTTGAGATCACTAATTATTAAAACTTATTAATATTTAGTAGTTATTATTAATAGCAACTTGGTAAAATTAATTTTCTTTTAAGCAAAATTTTTTTAGTATTATTAAAGCATTTAAAAGCCCATCCATCAGAGATTATACTTATAATCCCTATTGATATGTTTATTACCTGCTACCGAAAACGTGCTCTCGCTTTCTACAGACGTTGGTTTTATAGTATGTATTTTTCTACTTCAAACAGCTTTTAAGACATTTCATCAGCAATTAAAAGACCGTTGATTTATTGGCTTAGGACAAATAGTTTGATTTGTAGGTACTTTTTAGTAATTTTAGTTAAGAATATGTGACAGCGCATAGAGAAAGGGATCTAAGGGTAAAAAAAATCAATTTTCATTTTTTTTTATGTGGACAACATCTGAGCATCGAATAAGACCGATCCCATGCCCCAAAAGTGTTCCCTCCCAGAGATATGCGCGTTTTATGATGTGATGGTACACCAAAGATACACGTATTTAAATCTTTAAAATGGCTCTCCTGAACAAAACCGGTTTTTACCCTTAGGTCCCTTTTTATTTTGCGCGTCACATATATTTTTATTGCTCGTTTTTGATTTTAACGATGCTAACAAATTAAAATTTCAAAAAAATTTATTTGAAATTCCCGAAAATTTCCCGGGATTAATTTAAAAAAAAATGTCCCGGGATTCCCGGAAATTCTTTCCCGCGTAGAAACTCTAGTTAAAATAAATAAAATATAATAACAAAATACTACTGGAAAAACTGTAGGTGCGTTATGTAGCGTGCGTCAGAAAGGGTTCACGGCTTTTGTCAAAAAATCACAACATTTTTTGGGTGCGAATAAGTGCGTTTAGAATTCTCTTAAAGTCATCTTTATTTTAGGAATTAGATTTTGTATACCTTATCATGCAAAATTCGTTAAAAATTAGGAAAACGCACTTCAACCTTTGAAGTTACTTCCACTTTTTGTAGCGTGCGTCACAAAACTTCGTGATCAATTATTTCGCAACAAATACTTGCTTAGAAATTATGATATATGCCATTCGTTAGTACATATTAATGTCACTAAATCAGAGTCCGCCAAACACATACCTTCACATTTCTTGTTTCTCTTGGTTGTTTATTTTTGAGCGTAATTGTTTTTGTTTGTTCAGTGTTTTCTAGTAAAAATACAAATTATTTTCTCATGCTCTCTTTATTAGTGTGAGAGCATTCGCACATGTACGGTGTTTTGCAGACCTCTGCACTAAATACTATATATAAGTTGAAGCTATCTTTTTTAAAAGACCAAAAAATGTTTATATTTCAATCAGAAAACGCGTGCGAATGTAGCGTTCGTCACGCAGGATTTGCCCATATACCCTTTTCCACCTGAGGTGAAGGGTATAAAAAAGAGTAAGTTTTGGGATTTCAATATTTTGGTCATACTTCTGCTATTTCTTAACCGATTTGACAGATTTATATATCGACTTCTTAAAGAAAAAATTTGCCAGTTATTTTTGTTCTTAAACTTGGACTCGGCAAGATCTATGGTTCCCGAAAATGGGTATTTTTCAAAAAAAAATTAATATTTTGGTCATAACTTTTTCGTATCTGAACCGATTTTCTCGAGTTTTTCAGAAAATATTTTCTACTTAAAATTTCCGATCTTTTGAAATATAAGGCGTAACCATAGGTCATATTACAGTCAAAAAATTCAGGTTATACAATTTTTTAAATTTTTTGTATGGGAGGTACCACGCCCACTTCTCCAACCCCGCCCACATTTTGTGGGTTGGTGTGTATTTATAACTTGAATGTTTGCACCTAATTTGGAAAATTTGGCTCTTGCCGTTCTCTAGATATACAGAAAAAAGCAATAAAAATACAACAACAAGGGATTTTCGGAAAACATTAGAAGCAGTCGTGGTTTTTTGGTCATATCTCAGTCATTTGTGGACCGATCTTGCTAAATTTCAATAGCACGAAATGGTGGACTATATGTGACATAAATGTAAAACAACCTAGCCGCTATCATGTCTGGGGTCTCCGGAAAACACATATCAAACGTAAGATTGACAGACGGATGGACATGGTTAAATCAAGTTCTCTCCTCATAAGGACCCAGAATATATATACTTTATAGGGTCTTAGATCAATATTGTAGAAATTACAAACGGAATGACAAACTTATATATACCCTTTTCAACCTGAGGTGAAGGGTATAATAAAAGGTGAAACGTACCGTCTGCTACAAAATAGGTTTAAAGTTGTATTAATGCACATGTAATGCTCATCATTAAAATAAATGTAAATTGTTGCAGTACATACTGACAAAGATTTTTATCGTGTACGCAATTATACCCTTAAAAAATAATAAATATCTTATTTCATAAAAAAGTGTTTGGTAAAGTTCGGTAAAAATTTTGCCTTACAACAAACTTTGGCCGAACTCCTTAACCGAACCCGAACGTTCGTTAAGCACTTACATTTAATTTAAAATTTGGAACAAATCTAGCTTACCGACGCAGACAAATTACACATTTCTATGAAAACTAAAAATGTCCATAACTCGAAAACTAAGCGGTTGCGTCAATTTTTTTATTTAATTTGTTCATATTTTTAATTTTTCTTTCACCCTTGGTAGTTTTTTTTTATTTGGAGCTGCGTGGGTAAACTTGATTTGTTCCAAATAGATTCTTCTTATTTTTGTTTTGTCGTAATAAAACAATTTTCTGTTTGCAATACTCAAATGCAACTTCAAAAAGAACCAAGCCGCTCGGTTTTCAAATCGTTCGGTTTTCCAGAATACGGGCGAAATTTTCTGTGAAAATCGTAATCCTGATTACGTTGCATGATGTCACTTCAAAGTGGCTGGCAAGAAGAAGCATTTGTAAGAAAAATTGCTGCAGATTAAAATACGCATTTCTGTGATTTGTTTTAATTAATTTACGTGGATTCCTTTTTCTAAAACATAATGTCTGACTTAGATAAATGGATTGAAATAGTAAAAGAGTGTAAATACTTGCCCGAAAATGATTTAAAGAAACTGTGTGATCTTGTATGTGAAATTCTTTTGGAGGAATCAAACATACAACCCGTAAGCACCCCAGTTACGGTATGTGGAGACATACATGGCCAGGTAAGAAAAGATTAGTTTAACGAATAGCTAAAACTGACAAGAAGTGACAATCATTTTCGTATTTTTTACAACCTTAAGTTTTACGATTTGGAAGAACTTTTTCGCACTGGTGGTCCCATTCCCGACACTAATTATATATTTATGGGTGATTTTGTAGATCGTGGCTATTACAGTTTAGAAACCCTTACACGCTTATTAACTCTAAAGGTATGTTAAACATTTATCACATAACTGATCAATATGAAACTAGTATATTTTAAGGCTCGCTATCCAGATCGAATTACTCTCTTAAGAGGAAATCATGAATCACGTCAAATCACAAAGGTTTATGGTTTTTATGATGAATGCTTTAGCAAATATGGTAACGCAAATGCCTGGAAATATTGCTGTAAAGTGTTTGATTTATTAACAATAGCAGCAGTAAGTACAAAATTCCTAAAATCTAGCTTTTTATAATTTTGTTTGTTGTAGATAATTGACGAGGAAGTTCTTTGTGTTCATGGTGGTCTCAGTCCAGATATCATTACACTGGATCAAATACGAACAATTGAACGTAATGGAGAAATTCCTTATAAAGGTGCATTTTGTGATTTAGTGTGGTCTGATCCCGAGGATATGGATTATTGGTAAGAATTTTATTTATTTATTTTTTTTATTTTTATTTATTCAGTAATAATACATATCATATAGCTATCTATAGGCCAATTTAATTCATATTACATGTTTTTGAGTAGGTATTTAACAATAGAATAAAAAAAAACAATACATACACAACTTTAACCCGAAACATTGACTGACTCTATTAACGCAGTGCAGCAATGCAACACTAAATTTAATAGCTTCATAAATTCTATAAATACTGCGTTTATGAAGTCGGCCATATCCGCATATAAGTTCTTTTCTCTGTGCCCAGAGAACTGAAATTTGGCACACTGAATGTACTTTCTCTGCTAAAGATCATAATGGAGATGGTTTTTATACCCTTCACTCAAGGTAAAAGGGTATATGTATAACTTTGTCATTCCGTTTGTAAATTCTACGATATTCGTCATAGACCATACAAAATATGGGCGGGATTGAAGAAGTGGGCGTGGTACCTCCCATACAGAAAACATGCGCCTTATGTATCAAAGGATCGGAAATCTTAAGTAGAACATATTTCTGAAAAAATCGGTTCAGATACGAAAAAGTTATGAACATTTTTTTCTAAAATACCCATCTTCGGGAACCATAGATCTTCCCGATCCCAAGTTTTATTGCCCAACTAAATGGAAAATTTGTTCTTAAATACGTCGGTATAAAAATATGTCAAATCGGTTACTATATATATTATTTTAACTTTTAATATAGATATTTAATAGCATACAAACAAATAATTTAATGCAATTAAGCGATTAACACTAGATATATAAATATACACACATTTAGATATTCGTCTATGTATATACATTTCTGTTCTTCTATAGCACTCTTACTTGTTTATTTTCGGTCAGTGGGTGGAGATATATAATAAATTAGTATGTCCAGATGTATGTCCTATTTTTTCTTCCATAACTATCTGAACCTTTCCATAACTTTCTGATCAAGAGAGCTAAAACTTGGCAAACTTAACGTACTCTCTTTGCAAAAGATCGTTACGGAGATGGTGTTTTTATTTTCGGTCTGTGAGCGTTGAAATCGTACGTTTAGTACTTTTCGTTAACAGCACAAATATTATGCATTTGTGCTGACATGAGTAACGCCTTAAAATATTGGTCCTACCCCCCTCTAAAATAAACCGATAGACTCAGAATGATGTTCTGAGTCAAACTAACGATGTCCGTCCGGCTGGCTATCCATGTAACCTTGTGCGCAAAGTACAGGTCGCAATGTTGGAGATAATTTGACCTAATGGTCATAAATAATACTCTTATTGTGTGAAAATGCGTACCCTACCGATGAATCACCTCAAAGAATAATTTGTGATCCAATTTTCTGATCTCTTTTATAGCAATTTAATGGTAGTTTTTTATTTGTTCGGCAACGAATCATATATGAATTCTTTTTCCATCGCTCATAATAAGTTGGTAATCATCAAAAGTGATCTGCGAAGACTCATTAAGATGATTTTTACAAATAAGACTTTCTAAGTTACAAGATTTATAAACGATTTATAATCATTAATTTGAAAGAAAAATGTATGTATATTAGGGAGGTCGTTAACTGTATGGAGCATATTTGTTTTCTATTTTTCCATGATCTCACACCCAATTTGATGGGTATTGATAAAAAACGACACCAGAAAAAGTTTTAGGACAATCGGCGAAGGCTAAACCATCCCTCACGTCCGCCAAAATTTGAGAAAAATCGTTAAGTCCGTCTTTTATGACTCATAACTCGGAAAATATTAATTTTACATAAAAATCGTTTTCAAATAAGTTGTTATTAGTGAAGTTTTCAACAACTTTTATCTAAATAAGTTTTCTCTAAATCTCATATTTAACAAAAAGCAACCAAAAAAGAGCAAACAGCAGCATAGATGCGAGTTTTTTCTTTATAACTATTTTTTCTTCTGTTCAGCTTCAATATTTGCGTTTGTGTGCGTTTGCTTAAAAAAAAATAGTCAAACGCATATCATTTGTTTCTACCATACCTACCCGCTATCTCTATTCCTTAAGGGTGCTCCCATAGAAAATTGGCAATACAGACTAGAAATATATTGAAGAAAAAGGCCCATAAATGCCAAGGAGGATAAAATGTAAGACCGACCTCCATTAGTTTTTTGTTTTAAACATTTTCAAATAACATACTTGCCCTTTATCACCACTTTTTAGGGAGGCATACAAATATTGCGTTTTATGAAATTCTTAAATTTAATGGAAATTTTTCGTTTTTGTGAATAAAATCAAAAGTTGTGCACAGATTTTAATCACTTATGGTTATTTTTTTTGGCAAATTCGTTTTTTATATGTCTAAAAAAAATTATAAGCACAGCTGCATCTTTAAATTTTTTATGATTTTTTAAAGAAAAAATTGTTTATTTTTTGCTAAAAAAACTATGTTTCTAAGGCCCCTATTACGGGTGAGTTGTAATAAATACAACTGGTTGTGATCAGATGTAATTTTTGTTATGTTTTTGTTCACCGCAATTTAGCAAAGTTGTAAACATTTTTCTTCTTTATTAATATTTGAGCTTAAGGTCACTTTTATTTTAAAAATTTCGTATATTTTTATTATCTTCTTCAGGATATATTTTAATAAAAATTAACAAAAATTATGTTTGGTCGAAAGTCGAAGAAATTAGAATAAAATTATTAACAAAGTTGTAAACCATAATACAAAAATTATGAAATTACAACTCAACTGAGTTGAGTTGTAAACCGTAATGGGGGCCTAAAATGAATGCGGATATAAGAAAAACCTTTAAGCTTTTTATACCCACACCACAATAGTGAAGAGGGTATTATGCATTTGTGCTGATGTTTGTAACGCCTTAAATTGGTGGTCCTAAACCCACCTTGAAGTATACCGATCTACTCAGAATCACTTTCTGAGTCGAACTAACGATGTCCGTCCGGCTGGCTGGCAGGCTGGGCCGAATCGAATGACCACGAGGGAAGATAGGGGAAAATTTCTTCCTCTCAGAAACTATCAAACCGATTTTAATGAAATTTAAAACATAGATAGATCCATATCTATAGGGACACATAAGCTATACAGTTTTTAAAAAATAGGACCACAAGGGAAGGCAGGGGGCAATTTCTGCTTCTCACAAACTTTCAAACCGATTTTCATGAAGTTTATAAACATAGATAAATCCATATTTACATGGACACATAAGGATGATGTGTTTTTAAATACTGTTGTGTAGGGTATCATATCGCACCTGTTCATCAAAAGTAACACAACTCAAAAAATTCTATTTTCCACTTTTTTGAAGAAAACAGTGTATGATTACCATATCTAACGACTGTAAAATTTTTGGTATTCTATTTGTAATATTTCATGAGAGAAATGCCTTTATGTCTTTCTTTGCGTACTCATATTGTTTGTTTTGATTCAATTAAAGAGTTGTAATTTTAGTTGCGTTGAAGTGTTCAAGGGTTATGGTGCTCAAATGAATCAGCGAAACTGTATTAATTCGAGTTGTGATTGTTTTCATGTTAAAAATCTGTTTATCAATAGCTGTTGATTTTGGGTGTTGATAAGCATAACTTGAAATAATATTGACATGTAGATCAAAAAATTTCATGAAAACTGTATTAAATCAAAAATCCGTAATAATTTCGGAAAAAGGAAGAAGAGAAATAAATTTTGTGATTTTATTGAAATATTAGTGAGTTTCCTTTATAACATTATATTTGTTTAAAACAATAATTCCATCATAATGGCGGAATTAGTTTTTTGCCTCTACTGAAAACTTGTAAATTTTGAGTTGTGTTACTTTTGATGAACAGGTGCGATATGGCCGGGCTTGACCGACTATACTTTCTTACTTGTTTAAGGTTATTTTATTGCGAAATTTCGGGTTTTTTAGTTTATTCAATAAACTAAACCGTTTTTGAGTAACGCGAATATATGTTATGCAACCTCCTCCATTTTCGATATAACGGTATATCTGGAAAACAAAAGCTAACCTAAAAAAACGGTTAACACCACTGGACTCAGCGTACCCGAATTAGGTTAAACAAACGGGTTCCCGTCTGGTCAGTTTTTTTTTTTTTAATTTATAATAAAAATGTTTTTCAACAAAATTAAAGATACGTGATTCATAGAAAATGCGTTTCTTTAGTAAATTAAAAATTTGATTTTTTTTATTTATTTTGTGTAATGAGAGATTAAGGAAAAACTTGTTAAAAACTATTCTACAAAATGAATATGTATTTTTTAAGTTACATATGAAACATAAAAGTCAGATTTCATGTAAAAATTGTAATGGGAGCCTTGTGACCTTCCACTTACTTGTACTATAGAGCTATAGGGCTGGCAGCTTGTTTGGTATGTCCGTTTTATATTTCTACCCGATATGAATTTTTGTCTATGGAATTCTTAATCATGCGAATTTACTTAGGTTTTGGTAGCTATTTTGAAATATTTAATTTGTCTAAATAAATTTACCTAAAAAAAGAAAAGAAACTTTATCGACAATATAACAACTCATAACCTCTTTAAAATATACATTTCGGTCTTTATGATCATATGTTTTGTTTTACTTCGTTCGCAACACATGTACATACATACATACATGTACATAATAATCAACCGGCATACGAACCAGAGTATAAGGGTTTTGTGATAGTTTTAGGCAGTTGGAGTTAAAAAGTTAATTTATTTTTTATATACTATTTTCTCTAATAAAGTGCGCTATTTTCTAAGAGTTACTAAATAAACTTTTGACAATGGACTTTAAAATTAAGTGCCCACATATAAATTAATGAGACAATTTAATTAGGTAATGATCTGTCTGAGGACTGAGCATATTCGATGCACGAAGAGGATTGGGATGTCTTATTGCAATAATATGGCAACTTTAAAGTGTATGTTTATTTAATGTCAATTCAAATATCATTTTCTGACAAGAAAACGGAGGAAAAAATGTCTTTTGACATGCACATTGTACATATGTATATCCTTTTTCCTGTGAGTCTCTGAATCGACAAGTTTAATAAGCGAAGTATCACAAAATCTGAAAATTGTTTGTGCATCGTCATTCGAATTTTAAAATGGTTTTAAATTTTGTGCGTCATTTTGATCAAATTGTTTGAGCTCCAGGTAAATTTTGAGTTACAGAATTTCAAACTTTTATTTTCAACAAATTTTACTTGAAATCAGGAAGAATTTGTGGCACATAAACTCTATCGCCAGATTAGTGGGCCCGGTGTTTAACCCATAAGACTAATTTTTGTACAGGCGACAGGTTCTGTGGATGACGCCAACTTGAGTACAGTGTTTGGCACTCCGGGAAAATTCGACGAAGCATAAATTACTTACGAAGAAATTACTTGAACGGGAACATATTTCTGTGTCACCAACTCCATCCCGGTTTATTCTGGTAATATTCCCTGGCATTCTCTTCAACCCTAATCGTCACCAACGTCACCTTGCTTGCAAGAACTTTTCCCAACTACTATCATAAACTACACAATAGAACAAGCTAATGTAAATGAGGGTGTACTTGAATCTACTTAATATAAAGGATTATAATTCTGAACCTCAACACATCAGTTATCAGTGAAGCAGTTATTTCCAATTACAGAAAACCCGCGGGAAAATTTAATTCAGCGAAAAAAAGGGAAAAAGTAAAAAAAATAATATGCTACTAGAGGTCTGCAAGAATAAATAAAAACCAATTTCAATACACTCATTTGTTTTTCAACTACAATGTGTCGAACACCCAATAATAAAGAAACAAATGAAAGAATAACCAAAGTCAAAACGAATAAAAACTCATTAAATTCAGTCAATTTAAGTCAAATGAGTGAAATATTCATATATAATTTGAATGTAAAATTTCTGTACCTACACATTACGTATGTATGTGTAAGCTTAACTCTTACAAATAAAAGAAGCCACAAGCTTACACACATGTTATGTCAATGTATTCAAATAAATGTGTGGACATTCAATAATTCAAAAATTATTCGAATATTTTTTGTAAACTTGGTCTCTCTAACGGGTCATTCCACTGTTTTGTTATTTATGAATGACTCTCAAATTCATTTACAGTAAACAAGTATTTTATTCAATTCATTCTCTCTTATTTTTGTATATGGTTTACTCTTTTCTTACATTTTTGAATGTTTAATATTTGAGTAAATGTTGTGCACTTTGAATAAAGGCAAACAAGTGAATTATTCAAAGCAGACCTCTAGTAGGTAGGTAGGTATAAAGGCCGGTGTGAAGTTTCCTTCACACCTTCACCCAGAGACCAATATGATCCATTGTGACGCCTTAGTTAGAGATAGCTAAGAAGGTATAAAGTAGGTGAAATAAGCAGCAAAAGCATAAGACAGATCCGAAAGATAGGTAGAAAAGAAAGGAAAGAAAAGAAGGTAAAGGACCAACCCCGAGAGAAATCCCACTTAAACCAAATCCGCCCTACGTGCGGTTAGCACCCAGTCTCCCCTCGCGCAGCCAGGCCATCCCCATTACGAATCCTATCAGATTCTCGAGTCCGCAACCCGAGACATCCCCTAATTCTCCCAAAATAGAAGCCCAATGGAGGCCTAACCGCCTCCACACAGTAAGGATCCTCCATCTCTGAGCCCTGTCTTGCCAACTCATCAGCAATCTCATTGCCGCCTATGTCGCAATGACCCGGCACCCAGCAAACCCTAAGCAGATACTCCCCTAAGGATCCCCTCAGAGCCCTCCTACACTCATCAACCAGCCTGGAGTTCACATAACAGCCCCTTACGGCCATAAGAGCCGCCTGGCTGTCCACATATAATATAGTGACCTCCGAGCCCCTATCAATGTTGTCCCTCATCAGTTCCACGGCCCTCCAGACCCCCAGAACCTCCGCTTGAAAAACACTGCAGTCGTCAGGAAGCCTATATGACCTTCTTATGTTCAGATCCTCAATGTAGACCCCTGCACCCGTGCCCCTCATCTTTGAGCCATCAGTGAAAATAGCAAATCCACCAAATAATCTGCCCCTGCCCGACCAGCTCTCCCTAGAGGGCATTATTACCTCTGGCAACCGACCAAAATCCAAACTGGTGGTAACATAATCAGTGGATCCCGGCGGTCCCAGGCAAAAGCCACCAGCCTCAATCTCACCCAGGATCCGTGAGTGACCCTGAGTGTCATTCCTCGTAAGTCCTAACTCCCTCAGTCTAAGAATGCTCCTGGCCGCCATTCCCATCACATACTGCTCAATGGGCAGAAGATGTAGAATGACATCCAGGGCAGCCTGAGGAGTACTTCTCAAGGCACCTGTCATGCCAATTAAAGCACACCTCTGAGCCTTAGAAAGAAGGTTCCTACGACTTGCCAATCTCAATGACTCCCACCAAACACAGCATCCATACGTAAGAATGGGTCTAACCACCGAAGTGTACAGCCATCCCACCACTGACGGCCGGAATCCCCAGCTCCTACCTATCGATGATCTGCAAGCATAGTAAGCATTGATATCCCTCTTGAGTCTCTCCTGAGTATTCCTACCCCATGACAGCTTGCTGTCCAGAAAAACCCCCAGATACTTAGCACTATCAGATTGTCCAAGCTTCACTCCTCCCAGTACCGGCAGTCTAAACTCCTCCTCCTTGTACCTCCTAGTGAAAAGAACCAACTCCGTCTTCTCCGGATTTACTCCCAGTCCCTTGTCACTTGCCCATGCTGCCAGTTCGCCCAGCGCCCCTTGCATGATGTCGCTAATTGTCGGCAGAAACTTGCCCGACACCAATATCACCACATCATCCGCGTAGGCTACGACCTTCTGACCCATTCTGTCAAAACGTCTCAGAACGACATTGACGGCCAAGAGCCACGATAAGGGAGAGAGAACTCCTCCCTGTGGGGTCCCTCTAGTCACCGATTTCCTTAAGCGTTCGTTTTCCCAGTCCGAGTGAATAACTCTGCTGCTAAGCATCATAGTTATCCATTCGACCAAGAACAACGGAACCCTTAGGTCAATCAGTGCCTGCCTTATGGCCTCTATCCTCAAATTGTTAAAGGCGCCCTCTATGTCAAGGAATGCCGCCAGGGTGTATTCCCTGGTTCGCAAACCCCGCTCCACATAACCAACCACATCATGCAATGCACTCTCAACAGATCTACCTACCTTTAAGGTAGGCGTGTTGAGCGCCGCTGACGATGCCGGCGTCAATCTTCGTCCTCAGATGTAGATCAATCAGTCTTTCCAACGTCTTCAAGAGAAAAGACGACAAGCTGATTGGTCTAAAATCCTTGGGTTTAGAGTGACCGGTTCTACCCGCCTTGGGAATAAAAACTACCCTTACCTCCCTCTACCTCCTAGGAATGTACCCGTTCAGCACACATACCCTAAACAGTTCCACCAACAACAGGAGTGATGATTTCCCGATATTTTGTAACATCGCCGGAAATATACCATCTGGCCCCGCCGATTTGTAGGACCCAAAGGTATTTACCGCCCATGTTACCTTATCCAAGGTAATCATATCCCCCACCGTCTCCCTTTCCTCACCGCCTGAGCCCGAACCAGAGAAGGGGTCACCACATACAGCCTGTTCCCCCGACCCAGGATCCACACACCCCGGAAAGTGAGTCTCCATAAGCAGACAGAGAGATTCAGAGCCAGATTCCGTCCATGAGCCGTCCGATCTCTGAATAAATCCAGGGACTTCAGGGTCCTTAGATAAAATTCTTCCGAACCTAGACATCTCATTCACGGATTCAACTGACTCGCTAAACTTAATCCACGAGTCCCTTTTCGCCCTTCTAATATCTCCCTTATACCTCCCGTAACTCAACTTGAAGTTACTCCAATCCTCATCCCTGCGCGTATACTTCGCCCTATTGAACAGCCTTCTGACAGTGGACCTTTGAGTTTTCAACTCGTCTGTCCACCATCTTGGCTGTGTACGCCTGCCCGGAAAATTTAACGGACAGGATCGCTCATAGCTACTGGTCAATACCCCCGTGAAGGTGTTTACCAGTTGCTCCACACCGGCCGGAGTCGACCCCCAGTTCCGTGTAACCCTAAGGTTCCGTTGCACTAGTCCCGAAAACGAATCCCAATCCGTCCTTCTCGGATTCCTATATGGACACCTTTTCGACCTCTCAAACATTAGACTAAAGGACAGACGACTATGATCAGAGAAGGAAAAATCCAAAGCCACCCTCCCGTCCTCTACTAATTCCCTACAGTTCGTCAATGTTATATCTATCACTTCCTCTCTATCCCTAGTTCTGAACGTTGGCGTATTGCCCCTGTTACAGATAAAAAAGATTGCTGGCAACAATAAAATCAAACATAGACTCACCTCTTTTGTTGATGTCGGCACTACCCCATTGGGAATGGTGTGGATTGGCGTCACATCCTAGTACCAGCCTCGAGCCGCTTCTGCCCGAGTGCTCCACCAACTCTCGCACTTTTTCACCAGGTGGATCGGCAGCTTCATATGGCAAGTATGCCGATGCCAGTGCCTGGACCGTTTTGTCCTTGGCTTCCCCTGTCACAACCGTGAGGTCTCCATTACTGAAAGAATGAGATATCATAAATTTATGTTCAGTTCTCGCCAGTATACAAGTCCGTACCTTCTCATCAGAGCGGGATACGAACAAGGTATACCCCGTGATCTTTAATCCAACTGCCCGGTTTTTGTTAATCCAGGGCTCTTGGATTAAAGCCACGTCCACATTGTTGTCAATGAGGTGGGTTACTAATTCGGTCGAGGCCGCTTCACAGTGGTGCAAGTTTATCTGCACCACTCTCAGCCTCTTAGGGTTTATCATTTTTAGGAAACCTAAATCTGATAGACCCTAACCCGAATACAGCAACCCCTCCCATTGACTTCAGTTTTTTCAGAGATTCCCGGTCTACTGCGAACCTGAAATCTCTTCCTTGGTTCTCCTTACAACCCAGTGAAGCTATCATCTTCCACTGGCCTGTAAAGAGCCCATTGTTCTGATTGGCCAGTAACCCCAGTATGACCTCCACCGGTTTTATAGGTGGAGGAAACCATACAGTGACAACCGGCCTTAATGGCAACTCAGACGCGAGTATGACGTCCAATCTGGCTTCAGGATAAGCGCTGCCACACCTGCCGATTGCAGCCTTTAAAAACTCAAAGGTTTTTTGATTGCCGCAACTGACAGTTTTGACACCTCTTATCCAGTCAGCCCCTTTGAACGATACTTCGTCCGGCCTTCCTTTGACGCTAAAGATTTCGTCGAGTAGTTTGTTTTCTAGTACCTGCCATTTATCGACACTGATCCTTCCATCGGGATCCATACGATCAATGACAGCTGCTAGAATACCGTCCTTACCTGACGACTCCCTTAGCTTCTTTGACGTAGAGGGTTGTTCCTCTCTGGAACCAGCCCTCTTAGTGATCTCCTTTCGGGGAGCCTTCCTTTTGGCCGCTGGGGATTTCTGGTCATCACCAGACCTAACTCTCTTAAATACCCCCTTTTTGGGGGCCTTAGCAGAGCTCTGTCGGTGATCACCCGATTTCCCTGCAGATGTTGGCTGGTATTTCTCAGTAATCCCCTTTGTGACCTCCCTTAGGGGGGGACTGTCGGAGATTATCAAGACTTTACCAGTCCTCATCGCGCAGCTAGTAGAGGGTGGTACATCATCAGAGAACCAGGTGTTGATTCTGTACCCCCTTTCTTACTTCCCGTTCTATTATTGGAGGATCCATCAGCAGGGGTTACTGAGGGTTCGTTGTCCATACTGACATTTGAGTCCTCAGCAGCCCTTGCTGTGTATCCCGCAGGATAGGGAATGCCTAGGATATCACCGACAGATCCGTGGATTCGTTCGAATCTGGCAACGTTCTTTCGGTGCTTCCTCAGCAAGTGCCTATCCCGCCCATCGTGTAGTGAGGAGTCTTTCTTAGCTATCTTTTCTAGAAAGGCTAAGGAGGCCCTTACACCACTCTTGGCTTTTTCAAGACTCGTTCGGCCCTCTGATGCGACCTGTACTGTCGCATCCTGCCGAACAATGGGTTTTGATCCACCCACTACTCCGCTCCCTATCTCGAGTGTGACCTCAGGAGCCGATGGCCCGGCCCTATGGTCCTGATCATGAGCTGAAATCATTGTAATTTCATGCTCATCATCAGATCCCAAAGCTAGACCATCGATTCTTTCTTAGACCCCTGTTCGAGAGGGGAACCGACTGGGGGGTCGTTCGTCCCGCTTGTCTCTGTCAGTTCTGTAACTGACCTTCTTGCTCAAGAATATCTCTGTAGATACTCAGCCAATCGGCGTCTGGATCTGACACCGAAACTGCCGAGTTGTCAGAGATATTCCCTGCATCGACTCTTAGAGTCGCGTCCTTGGTTTTTTCTGTAAATTTTTCCAGTTTTTTGGTCCCACGAGTAAGCCGTAAAGAAAAGGACCGTCTCGCGCAGTGACGGCTTGCACGGACTAGGCCCTCTGGCGCCGATGAGAAGCTGTTCGCGACCAGTTTCTTTAACCACTAACCAGCCATTCAGGTCCTCGGCACTGCTATCAACCACCTTGACCTTAAAAGTGGGGGAAATGGGAAATAAAGGGGGATTGATAGGATCATAGGTAATGGGATGGGGGATGGGAGGATGGATAACCCTTAATCGTGCTGGCCTTAAAGCAAAAACCTTCCAACTTGTCCCGGCTAGAATTTGCCGACTCAAGTTACAAGACATTCACTACAGCCAGCATTTAAGCCACCACATCGCGGCAAGATAGTTATCCAGGTGGTGGAATATGCTACTAAATTCACTATAAAAATTTCAGTTTTGTCATCAAGTGCCAATGTATCAAACAAGCAAATTTTGCTTGGAATGTTACTATATCTTATTTGCTTAAATGCTTCTTAAAAGATAAAACCAAAATAAATTAATACTAATATAAATTGTCGATATTAAGTTTCTTAAATGCTAAGGAACAAAATCCCTTGACAATACCTAAAATCAACATTCGGTAATTTAGAATCTTAATTATAAGGACAGAAAACCAAATATACTATAGTTATTGGAAACTAGTTAAGTCCAAAATTATGCAAAAATAATTCTGACTCATGTCAACATTTACCCACTGTATAGCAAACATCGAGTTCGGAGAAGGCCTTCTGCAGAATTGTCGATTGGTTAGTGAAGAAAATGAAAATATAAGAACATTTTATATACTTATATATGTACATATATTTATTTTTGCATTAGTAAAACCTCAACTATACTTATTTTTACCTTATTAAAAAAAAACCCTAAACATAAAAATAAATAAGAAAAAACCAAAGCAAATGAAGAAATCGGAAGAAAAGAAAAAAAAAGAAGTTAGAGTGCTATATTCGGCTGTGCCGAATCTTTGATACCCTCCACCGACAGTTCGACTGCTTTGAAATAGTTTTGTTTTGTCTTCCAATGGCTAGATAAGGGGCTTTTGTTTTTGGGTCTAGTCTATTTCACTACCTAATATATTTACTTTCAGTATCTGGAGTCTATAATAGAGCAGTGTAACGACCAGGTGAAATAAGTAAACGGACACGAACTCCCCCGCCCGGCTGCTTGCTTGCGTATCAATGGCTCCCTCGTCCGACTACTGTATTTTACCAACCTCGAATCAGGTCGAAGAGACCAGCCTATGGGATAATGATTTTTAGGTACGTTTTGTTACTAAAACGAAACATGTTATCTTAACAAAATCTGAATTGATTGAAGCGGTTTTAATGAAGATTGGTTTCTTGGGATATTCTCAGAATCAATCGAAGCATTGTTACATTACAAAATATAATTTTTATTGCGTTGTTTTTTTTATTCATACCCGCCAAATTGGCGGGTTAGACCTTAAAAAAATCCAATTTTTGATTATAACGGTCACTTTAATGTATACATTAATAGAAATTATCTTATTTGTGAATTTTTTGGACTGCGTAAGGACTTAAAAAAGTCATTAATAAATCGTTAATATTGGACCTAGAAACATAAAATTAAACATTAATCTTTCTTAGTGAATAAGAATCTGTAAGGGAATCTTTTTTGGTACTTTTTCGTTATACATCAGGGGGGCTACCGCGTATTTTGATTCGAAAAGCATAATGATTCGAAAGTTATTTCCAATTCGAAAGTTAAACCGTACTGAAGCACTCGTTCGAAACGATGACAGAGTTGTATTTATAAACAAATGGGAAATTTGATTAAAAGTTGGTAGTACTGCTATTAAAATACCAAAATTGACGAAAATATCCCACAACAAAACAAATAATAAATACTATTCAATGTGTGAAAAATATCATAATTTTGTTTTTTTTAATAAAAATTATTGTATTTCCCTGTGGTTTGAAGAGTAAACAGAAAAAACCAACCATTACATTCAGGCATGTTCTGAAAATCACTTTTTTTGAAATCACAAAAAAGGTGTTCTGGACAAAAAGCTTTTTTCATAATTGTGATTTTAAACCAGTCAGGTAAGTGGCCGCCGATTTAAAATAACTTGCTTATTTGTTTCCACCATTTTTAACTAAGTTAAAGCTTTTGTGGTTTTCAAAACACCCATTAATCACAATTGTGATTTCAAAATCACAAGTGATTTGAAATCTTGTGATTTACAGAACATGCCTGATTATACTGCTTTTTGTTTGTAAATGTAATTTTTTTTTAATTTTTTTAAAATTTTGAGACCACAAATATTAAAACATTTTCAATAATAACGTTAATAAACGTTTATTAAATATCATTTATAATATTATTATGTTTAAATTGTTTGTTTTACACTATTATTTATCTTGAACTTTGTCATTTGCACTTTGTCACTTACAAAATAGCTTTCGACCAATTTCCTAACGCTTTTTACATAACTGACGCTCGTTTTCGTAATACGGAGTTCAAGTTTCGAAAGGGATTTTTATTGTTCGTAATAGAGAGTTGCCGTTACCAAAGGAACTTTTTGTTTTCGAAAAGGTATTAACAACTTCCGTTCATTCGAAACAAATAGTACGAAAATCGAAATACTCAGTACAAATTGTTCGAACTCGTAAATTATTTCTTTCGAATCGAAACACGCGGTAACCCCCCAGGTACCTTAATTTATTCTTTTCGTTATTGGACCTACAAACATAAAATTAAAGATACCATGTCCTGAGTGGAAAAAAAATCCTTAAGTGGGAGCTTTTTGGTCATTAAATAGTACTTTTTGAATATTATTAATACTGAACCTAGAAACATAAAATTCAGCGTGCAAAAAGCAGAGTGATTAAGAAACTATAAAGGGGAAACTTTTTCGTCCTTTATTGTTTTTCAATTGGTACTTTCTGAATTTTTTATATTATTGATCTTTCAAAACTAAATTAAATATTCACGAACTTGAGTGGAACAGATCAAATGGATGGTCGCTTGCCAAATGAATCCACTAAGACGAAAAAAAAAACAAATGTTTTATAATTTTAGAAAAAATAATTTGAATAAAAGCTTGTTTTTTAAAATGTTATGTATTTTACATTGAATTTATTATTGTTATATTTATGAACTGTTTGGATGAAGAGATTGGGCTATGTTATCCCTTACAGTTGCTGCTATGACGTCATCATTATCTTGTTCTGAAGGGTCCTCATCAACGTCGATATTTTCAATTACAATATCTTCCTCAAACGTTACAGCAAAGTGTTTGCATATGTTATGTAAAGCACAGCACACGTTAACAATTTTAACCACTTTGTAAGGAGTGTACCAAAGAACATTTTGTAGGCACCTGAAACGACTTTTCAGAACACCAATGGTTCTTTCTACAACATTTCTGGCTGAAGCATGTCGTTGATTGAACGTGTGCTGTGCAGTGCCGTAGCTAGGGTTTTTGTAGGGTGTCATTAGGTATGGCTTTAACGCATATCCGGAATCTCCCAAGAGCCAAGAATTACGGCCACCCTCATTAAACATTTCGGTGTAGTACCTCTTGGCATCGCTCATTTTCCAAACAAAGGAATCATGGCATGAGCCAGGTCGGCTTGCATCTACAGCCAAAATTCGCAATTCGTAGTCACAAATCTAAAATTTAAGATATGTTAAAATAATAAATTTAATTACATGCATACATATGTGTGTACATAGGTTTACAAAATACATACCATCATAGCATTAAGGCTGTAATGCCCCTTTCTGCTAAAATATACAGAATGGTCGGTCGGCGGCTTCATTATTTTTATAAGTGTTCCGTCGACACATCCAATTACGCCGGGAATGCCGAAGTTTCTATAGAAATGTGTTTTTGATGCACTTTCTATTTGGCTATCTAAAGAAATCCATGCTGGACATAAACTTTCCTCCATTGCGTGCATGACATTCCACAAGATCTTACAAAAAGTGGACCGCCCCATACTAATATTGACATCATTGGCTATAACCGCTTGATAAGATCCGACAGCTAGGAATCTGAGCACAGCCGCTAGCTGAATGTTTGCAGGAATGCTGCTCTGTGGTAATTTTGGTTCTAGATCATCCAATACCATTTTGAATGCTCTTCTGTTAAGCCGGTAAAACGAGATGAAGCTAAAAAAGCAATTAGACTAGAACTTTAAGATCAATTTAATTGCGGCTACTTACAAGGTTTCACTTGTATCCATAGGATTTGATAAGTCCCGTAAATTACGTTTTTTAACACGCTCATTTTTTAAATGCTGTTTTCTTAAATTAATAACTGCCAATAAAGAAGCTCCCGGCATTTTTGTTTTCTAATTTTTCACTTTTTTTTCAATAATAATGTAACAATGTAAACAAACGAAGCACAAAACTAAAAAGTCAGCTGTTTTCTCGTGTTTTCGAAAAGTTAAAACCACGCCGAAAACCGTAAAATCACGTGATTTGAAGAACAGCATAAAATCGTCTGCGTGATTTCGAAACGGTGCGTGATTTGAAACCACGCGATTTTCAGAACAGACCTGATAAATTCATTTGTATGTATATACATACTTATATGTATGTTTTCTTCATATTTGCGTAAATAATTGTGGTCGAATTTCGATTTAGTAAAATACATAAATTTAACATATTTTAAACCAATATTTGAAAGAAAATAATTTACAACGATCAGCTTTGAAAAATGTCTAAATAAATCATAATTTTATACTTAAGTTTTAGCAACTTTTTACAGTTTTGAGCGAAATTTCCTGATCGACATCCAATTTTTTGACTTTACTGATTTTTATTCGACCCTTAGTATTAATAAGGAAGTTTTTTATTGACTCCCTGTAAAATTTGATAAGAAGAAGTACCCGTTAATATAAGAACCACAAAGTTAATAAAACATTTTTTTACTTGCAGGGGTGAAAGTCCTAGAGGCGCTGGTTGGCTATTTGGTCAATTAGTCACTAAAGATTTTATGCAAATAAATAATTTGGAATTAATATGCCGTGCCCATCAGTTGGTCAATGAAGGTATCAAATATATGTTCGATAGCAAATTAGTAACAGTATGGTCTGCTCCGAACTATTGTTACCGTTGCGGTAATGTGGCAGCCATATTAAGTTTTCAAACAGCAAAGGACCGTACAGCAAAAATATTTGTGGCAGTACCAGAAACAGAGCGTGTTATACCGCTACATAATATAACACCTTATTTTCTATAAAATTAATGAACAGTATAGAAAGGTGATGTACAATATAGTTGAACAAAACAAAAAACAAGAAGACATTTATAAATTTAGCATAAAATGCATTTTTGTTTAATTTAAATAATAACCTACTGCAAAATCCATTTAACATATCGTTACCTGAAACGCGAAAGGACCTAACTAACCAAAAATTAAAAATCGACTTTTTCATTGATTCTGATGTATTGCATCAACACAAATTTACACAAAAAAAATCTTTCGACCAAATGATCGATTTTATTCACAAAAAATAAACGGCCTTATATAAAAAAGATTATCGGGCATGTTCAAAATGAAGTGGATTTGAAAACGAGCATGATTTCGATTGCAATTATTTACAAAATGACTACAGTTATTCCCATTTTTAAGAGTTGTTCTTGTAAAAATAATTGGTACTCAAAGTAGGAAGTATATAAAAATAATTATTTTTGTGAACTTTCTTGACAGGCTCGTTTTCAAATTTGAAATCAACTTCATTTCAATTTATAGAACATGCCCGAATATGATAAACGCTAAAAGACTTAACTTAATGTTTACATAATATGCAAAATTGTCAACTGTCAAACTGGTAAGTTTTACAGGAAAAATAAAATATAAACAGTTTAGGCAAATTATAGTCTTTTGTTGTTCCTGTAAAGTGTTAGGCAAAGCGTTTTGCGTTTTAGGTAACGACATAATTTATGTTAAAAAGAATTATTCAAGAATTTTTTACTTATCTACCTAAAAAAAAATAAAAAGTCAAAAATAATAAAAACGAGAACGGAACAATTTTAATATTGCAACGTTGTGGTATTGTGTTGTTTTTTAATAAAATTTTAAATTTTATTTGATAAAAAAGTTATTTTTAGATATAAATTATAATATAATTTAAATAAAGAAATAAATAATTACCAAAATATTTTAATATTTAAATAATTGTTTCTTGTCAAGTTTTTTTTTTTAACATTTCGTGTAAAAGTTGTAAATGCTCATTGAGTTTAAACGTTTTTTGGGTGGTATGTATTGATGAGGGTGTCGATATTTTTAAAAATAATTTTATTAAAGGATTTCTAAATAATACTTTGGTGCAAGATTATTTATGTAAAAATTTAGTTTTTTTTTTAAACATATGTATGTATGTACTTTAAATTCGTTAAATGCTAAATATAAAATAATTATAAAATTCTGTTAAAAATAAGAGAACAATTTGTTATCAAAGAAGATAACATAAATATTTCCTCTGTTAAATTGGTAAGATGTTGTGGTGTGGCAATTAAAGTTGGTGCAAATACTGTAGCTAAATTATGTTCATTCATTTTATTCACAGCATAATGGGAGGCGACTCTGTAAATGAAATTATTATTTTAAAATTAAGTATATATGAACTATGTATTTAATTTTTTAATATTTTTCTATTTTATTATTAAATTTAAATATTAGGTACAGATATAAAAATCATTCGATTTAAAAACGATCGTTTTTAATAGGTGTGATGAATTTCAAACAATTTAAATATCCAAAACGGTCCTACCATTAGCATCGGTAAAAATGCCATATGAGGGTCCCGATGCACATGGTGAGAAAGTGCAAGAAAGAGTGAAAGAAGAGTAGAAAAGACATGTGGCTGGTACTAGGATGTGAGGCCAATGCACATCACATCCAATGGGCCGACAATATAACACGTATTAACTTATATGAGTTTTTGTCTTCATTGGATACCGTCAACCTATTTGCAGGTATGAAAAAAAAAATATTTTTTTACCAGCAGTTTCAAAACTCCATTTTCAAACTTTTGTTAAACAAATTTTGCTCATTTGCCATAACTCCAAAATACGTTTAGAAATAAACATGTTTAATATTTGTAATTTACTCGAACCACTTAAAAAAAATAACGACACATTCACAAGAAGATTAACCCTTCAAAATGACCCCAAACTTTGAAAAATAGATATGTTTTGTTGCGAGAAAATTAATGTTACAGACCAAAATTTTTTACAATAGCGTTATTCGTAACGGGTTTCGGCGTCCTTAAGTATTTTCCGACAGTTTGCTTTATATCGACCGATCTTCACTGAATTTGATAGTGTAATTTCTAGTTTCATAAAACTGTGGCAATCCAATCATCTCAAGACAAACACTTTGATATATTATACTTAAAGATCCCACTGTAAATGCTAAAGATATAAGAAAAATTTAAAAAGGCGACGCCTGCGTCCGACAATTTTTTCTTTTCAAAAACGCATTGCAAAAATACTTTATATTAGGAGCGCACTTTTTTTTGGTTGTAAGAAGGTGGTGTATAGGAGTTGACGAGAAAGAGTCTGTAAACAAAATGTCCAGGTTAATAAGATTTTAAGGACCCTAGTACTACGAGATTTATTATGGAGACTCACTTTTCGTGATGTATAGATCTTGGTTCGGGTGACATTTGGAGTGTAGTAGCCCCTTCTCTGTGTTGAGTATCAGTGACCATACCAGTATCTGGGTGCGAATGTGAAAATGAATTTTGTACTGACCTTTCTAGCTAACCTAACCGAAATCTATTTCTTAATTTATGTCTTTACTTTTGTTCTAAAAAGCCTTTCGATATTTTTATCATGGACCGTAATGAGGTTATGAGATTTATTATAAAAAACAAAATATTATTGTTAAAAAATAACACATTCGGGTCTATTCTGAAAATCACGTGATTTCAAATCACGTGCTTTTGAAATAATACGTGTGATTTTGTGGTGTTCTGAAAGTCATGCCGTTTTTGTGTTTCTCGGTGTGCTTTCGGCAATTGAAGATCCCACCAAAACATACGAAAACGGGATACTAAGATATCACACGTGTGATTTTAGAAGGCACATGTGATTTGAAATCACGTGATTTAAGTTAAAGTGATTTTCAGAACAGGCCTGATTATTTTGCAATAAAAAATAAAAATCAATATTTAAAAAAGCATATGATTTAGTAAAAGTTGTAATCATTACCTTTTTAAATGTTCCATCATAAATTTTAAACAATTATAATGAGCTAAAGGAAGATTTTTGACGGCTTCTTTCATTTGGTTAATTTGTTCATCTTGATGGTTGTTTCCTTAAAAAAGAGAAAATTTTAAAAATTATACAGGACAACTAAAGTCAATTATGAAATCTAGTTAAGAAATATAGAAGTGGCTGTGCTATATTTTTTTTATTTATTAATTAATCGAGGTTTTAAAAATGAATAGAATTATGATATAAGGTTAAAATTCACATAACAGTTATTTGTTCCGATTAGTATATAGATAGTACATATCAACTATATGAGATTTTTAAAATCCTAAATGATTTTAGGGACGGACTAAAGCTAAAAGCCTAACTTAACTTGACTTTTCAAAAATTTCTCAATTTTGTTATATTAGCTGTGAACTCTTTGAAAATTGTTCTTTTATAATTTAAATATTTTCAAAAAAAAAAATAATTTGAAAAATCGGTATAGAGTTTTAATCTTATTTGATTAAATATGAATTACTAAGCTTCGCGGGTTAGGCAACATCTTTTGTAGCATCTTTAATTTTGGAAATCATACTAATTTACTCTACATTTTATTTTGTGGAGTTAGGCATTTTAACTTCTGAAAGATTCATATGTAAATAATTATAAGGAAGTTAATGTACATATTAAAAATTATTTCCGGGATACTTATTTGTATGAGAGCTACGGCCAATTATGGAAAGATTCTAGCAAAATTTGGTAAAAGTAATTTAGTTTGTATTAAGTAATTCGTATTTAATCTACATTAATATGAACATAAGTAGCAGATAGTTTATGGACACAAACGTAATGCGGAAAAAGTTTTCTGGAGGCAATGTGAAAGTATAGACCCATTCTCACCGTTTACGTAGGCTTCGTCCTTATGACAACTAACACATACCAAATTAACTCCGTAAGCGTGACATTTCCTTTGCGCACGAGGTTTACATGGACGGACAACCAACCAAACGGAAATCGTTAGATAGATTCAGAAAGTTATTCTGAGTCGATCGTTTCACTAAAAGATGGGTCTAGAATCAATATTTCTTCACACATCAGAACAAATTTCCTGAATTTTTCCTTATACATATATAAAATTTAACAGTTTGTAAAAGCATTTATCTAAATTAAAACTTAAACTTAACATATCGCACTTGTTCAACAATGGGGTAATTACTCAAAATGTTTATTTTTCCACTTTTTGGAAAAAATCGACACGTTATATTCATATCTAACCGCTTTAAAAGTATCATGCTATTTTGTTAATTAAACGGTTAGTTTAAACTTCTTTTTCATATGCCTTTAATATAAAGTTTTTTGCTTTTACTAAAAATTTAAAATTTTTTAAATTTTGAGTTAATGCTGTACTGTTGAACTTTTTGGAAAAAATCGCTACGTAAAAGTATCGTGCTATTTTGTCTTCTTTTTGTTAAAAAAAATGGTTAGTTAAATTTTGAGTTAATGCTCTATTGTTGAACAAGTGCCATATGTAGAGAGAAAAAGTGTAGATGGCGAAATTTAAGCAGCACGTTTGGTAAACAGATAGATATTCAAAACAGAAAAGACGTCTGTTTAACAGAATTTAAAAAATTGTTTGATCCGCTGCGAAAGCACTTCTAAGCATTTATAAAAACAGGGTAAAAATATTCATCAAAAAAGTAGAATTTGCTCTTTAAAGAGTGTGTGTGAAAAAGTAGTAAGTTCTATGGTGAATTAATATTGTCGAGTTTCTACGCTAATGTCAAAATTTTTAGTAGCCCCCACGACTAGTGAAATTAAATTTTATTCAGCATAATACTATCAAAATTTTACTTCCATGAGTACTTTACTACAGTTTCACACTAGTTTAACTTCAAAAAAAGACCACATCGCTCATTTGCTGCAAGACCGGCATAACTCAAAAAAAAAATCCATTTCGAGATAAACGCATTTAAATTTTTTGATTTGCTTTAACTACTTAGAAAAAAAGAAGACTCATTCTCTTCAAACTGGGAAAGTATAAAAGATATAAAGATGAATTTAATACACAATATAAAGAAAAACAAAGCGAACAATTCTGCATCTCTAACTCTAAAATTTCATTTTTTGAGTTATACCGGTCTTGCAGCAAATGAGCGACATGTACATGTACTGATAAATAAATATTTTGAAAGTTTGGTTCTGAACATATAAACTTACTTGCTGCTTCCATAAAACTGGGATATGCTTGAAAGGTTATCAACGGTACAGGAAGCAAACGTAAATACAATTTTAAGGTACCAGCAATAACATTAATATTTCCATATGCCGACTCGGACATGTTCGTTTTTTCTCCATCACTATCAAGAGCCAATTTAAGAGCATCTATTTCATCTGCAAAGCCCGATACACGATATATGCCTTCCTGTAGCATACCGCGAGCTTCCACTTCCTCCACACAACGACGAACCACAAATGGAATAGAACATTGATATAACTGAGCAACAATTGTAAGATCTGTACCAAAAACTCCCCGTATACGTTTTAGATCCGGCACACACTTGGCTGGCACTAGTTCAGAACATTTATTATGAGCGATTATACCACAATCTTCACACTTAACACCTTGTGCTGTGAACCCCCATAAAAAGTTGGCACAAACCTCACACCAGTTTAGACCTTTAAAAGTGTGTACTTTAAAAGCATGAGCCTTTTCATATATAAACGGCAGAATTGTATCTTCAGAACTGTCATTGGTTTTTGTGGAATTCTGTAAACAATCATCTAAATCTGATAAAGGGTTTGAGCCGCTGGAGTCAATCTGATCATCTTCTTTAGGAGCGCAATTTGTTTGCTTTATCAGCGATTTTCGTAAATCATTTGAAAGAGCTCTTAATTTTCTGCGATTTAAAGTCATGTAAGGACTTTGCTGATAACAATTACCAGTTTGTTGATTAATCTCCTGAATAATGGAGGCAGCATGCAGTTGCATATAAAAATTAACTAATCCATCAGCGATAAGGTCATATATGGTATCAAAATGTTTTGATTGTTCTTGCAAATAATGACCTTGTCCAGTTTTATAGTACACCTTAAAATGTTTTGTTTTCTGATTAAAGCGTAAGCTTAGAGTGTAGTAATCCTTTGCTGTGGGGCTTCGACGTAGCAAAAAAGTGCCATCTACTTTGTTGTTTAATATTTCCTCGGCTTCCAAGTGCCCCATACGTCCATGATATTCCAAACCATAAAAATTAGGAACTGTTTCATCTCTCTCATATGCATTCGCTAAAAACTTATTACAATGAATTGGCTTGGGTGTTGGCGCTTCCAATTGTATTTTATACAATTCAGGTTTCCATACTTTTTGCACTGGTGAACTGGGTTCATTTATTTTTGACATAGTTTTTTATACACTTTTTATCTGTTTGGTCTACATTTTTTAATTTTATTACAAATACATATATATTCTTATTCAAATAAGAATTTACAAATTTCGATACTGCAAAAAAATTGTTTGATATCTTGCATATATCAAGTGCTGTTAATTTAGCGTTTTTATAATCAATCAAGTCGCTCGCATTACTCGGTTTGACCAAGCCCTTAGGGCATTTCATGGTTAACATTTTTATTTTAGATAAATACACGGAAATTTATGGTTGTGGGAAAGCTTTTAAGCTGGAGTTCCACACCAAGCGTTTTATGCATTTAGTACTTTGTTGACCTTTCTCAAGACGCATGCAAAAGTAGAAAGTAATCGTATGTACCATGGTGAAATAAGCAGGTGGAATCGCTACGGCATTAAATACTACATTACAACAAAAATAGAAAATAGGTCCCAGCTAACGTCAAAAAATATTTTACACAAAAAACCAAAGCTTGCCGCTTAACTGATGAAATAAATAAATTTTAAGCGAATTTTTATTTAACTCTAGTCAATATCTTATTTATTTTAATTTAAAAAAACTTTTAATAAAATACATTAATCACAGCACAAAACGTAGACTTCTTATAAACACAAACAAAACTTTGACAATAGATTGGACAAACAATGCAAGAGCAAAAAATGAATAAAAAATTTCACTCTCGGCACTCTTGGTTTGTGGATGTCAGCGGTAAGGTCGGTATATGGAACAAAATTTAGTACAGACTTTGTTGTACTCGGTAAGTAACTTGCGCAACTAAGTTGGCGAGTCTGAAAGCAGTTACTGCCCGAAGCAAATTGTGTGGGAAAGAAATTAAGTTTGTGAAATTGTAGCAATTTTAATTGTAGTAAAAAAATTAAATAAACACTAAAATAAATTTTTTATTTTTATTATTTAAATTTATATTAATTTGTTAAAGCTTGAGTCTTTTTTATATAAAAATATAAATTTTATTTTAACAAAAAAAAAAAAAAAAATAAATAAATAAATTTAATAAAAATTAATATTTTTATAAAAAAGACTTTGCCAACTTGCTGAGATATTTATCTTTAGTGTAGGACTAGGGTAAGAATGCGTATAAAAAATGGAAAGTGAAGAAAATATGAGTTTGTTGTACGATCGCGGTGCTACACCATGGCGCCATGACAATCCTTAAAATAAAAGCAGTCAAGTATTTCATCTTTTCAAGAATTTGAGGACGGAGGGAACACTTTTTTATCTTTAAGGTATGGTGCCGAATGTTAAGCTGACAATTTATATTAATAAATAATGAATTTAAATTACAAAACAAAATAATTTTCATTTGTGTTCCACATTACATTAAAATACACATTTTAGAAAATTGTTTCAAAGCAAGATGAAAATAAATGCATTTTTTAATTTGAAAATAATTTTCCCTTTTTGTTGAGAATACTTTGATTTTCCAATCTTTATTACCTCCGTGTTTGTTGGGAGTGTATTGAAAAGCTGAACTTAATCGTGGTGCCGCCAAGTATGTTAAATTTACAAATGAGTTCTGTCGCATCTTAAAGACTTTTCCAATGCAGGCCTGTTCAAATGGATTCGGAAACGGTCTTTTTCCACAAAGTTAAGAGTATTTTGTTTTTTTTTTAAGCGAAAATTTCTTTCACTGTTTTTTTTTTGTGTAAAAAAATAACTAATTTTTTGTTAATCTTATTACAAATAGAAACTGGGAATTATTTCCTTCCGAAGGTTACTTTATATTATATTCAACAATTTTTATTTTTCGAATTTATTCTATGAGCTAAATTTCAGTTATGTTTTTTAAAATGTAACAAGAAAATACAATGTAATATTCTGGTAGTGTATAAAGTCATTTCTGAAAATTGAAGGAATAGAACTATTACAAAAAAGCTTTATAAAATACATAACTGAAATTTAGCTCATAGAATAAATTCGAAAAACAAAAAAATTTTGAATTTAATCTTATTACCATTAAATCAAATTCAATGAACTGAATTGACTCGTTTCCGACGCAAAAAAAATGTTAAAGCCCTGTGTAGTTTAAAATTATTTTCTTTTAGTAATGCCAACTAAAGAAAAATAATCTTTTTACGCGAAAGAATAAAAAAAGTAACACAAACGTACACAAAACTGACTCTCACTGAACACACTTGATTGCAAATAAAATAGAGACGACAAACATTTTCGATGGAACTTTTCCATTTGGTAGCTAATAAAAACATGTAAAAAACAATATTTGCAAACTATGAACAAATAGAAGAACTGTGTAAAAAGTTCATAAAGATAAAGGAAAAAGTTTTTATCACAAAATAAACCTATTTAAATAGAGAAAATTTAAAAAAATAGAAACACAAAAAACAGATAATAGTCGAAAAAATTTAATAAAAAAAACGGACACGCAACCAAAAGACGAAAAACGATTATATGAGTGGCTGGGTTGGCTAGCTGGTAAGGAAGGTATATGGTATATGGTTGTTTATGAATGGAAGGAGATGGTGGCGACGAATATAAACTCAAAAAAGTGTTTAACTCAGTCACAAAAGAGGGAGCCGAATACTGAGAAAAATATGCAAGAAAGACCTTGAAAAGATAACAATAAAAACAATAAGAACGTAAAATAGAAATTAAAAAATAGAAGATATAAGAAAAATTAAGAAAAATATTAAATAAGTGATAAAAAATTAGGCGTAAAAAAAAATAACGAAAAAATGGAATACTAGTGTGATATAAATAAATGTAAAATAAAAAAATAAAACTTCATATGTATATGAAAAACAATTACAAATAAAATATAAAAGTAATAAATTTATTAAACAAGGGGTCATAGGGAAGTGTAGATAGAAAAAAGCGCAAACACAAACTAAAAATGACGACTATGCCAACACAAACTATAGTGCAGCCCATTCAAATTGCAGTTAAAAACATGGCTAACACGCAAAACACCGCTCATTCTTCCGCTTCTTTAAGCACATCTATCAATGTGACAACTCCAGTTGTATCACCATCAGAAACAGACACAGCATCCACTGTTATAAATGGTCGTGAAGCTCGAAATTTAGCTGAAAAACATCGTCGTGATAAATTAAATGCAAGCATTGCTGAATTGGCGAAAATGGTACCACATGTAGCGGACTCGCCAAGGCGTCTAGACAAAACGACTATTTTAAGATTAACTACACACGGCATGCGTTTACAGTATGTCTTTGGAAAGTCTGCTGCACGCCGAAAATCATTACATATAGGTGATAATCACGTAATGACAAATACACTATTACATCTGTTGGATAGTTTTTTTATAACACTCACCTGTCACGGCCAGATAGTGTTGATTTCATCGAGTGTGGAACATTTATTGGGCCACTGTCAGTCCGATTTGTATGGTCAAAATCTACTACAAATAACCCATCCAGAAGATCAAGAAATGTTACGTCAAGAATTAATACCAAGTGATATTGAATCCTTGTTTGTTGATTGTCATAATTTAACCAAATCCTCTTCATCATCTTCGAGTCAAAATCTTACCACAACGGCGCCCAACTTTTCTCAAGAACATCAACATCGTTCCTATCCTCATCAACCCGATGCAGACGATCACAATTACCATAATTTGGAAAACGATGAAAACTATATGGCCACAATTGATGAAAAACTTAGAGCGGATAAACGTTGTTTTACCGTACGTTTAGCTCGAGCCTCCACACGATCCGAGTCAAAAAAAATATATGAAATTGTTAAAATAGATGGATGTTTTCGTCGTAGTGATTTTTCGGCAGTAGCCACTGGATCAAGCAGTTATCCTATAGTCAGTCAACTCATAAGACGATCACGTAATAATTTATCGTCATCTATGTATGGTGGGGGCAACAATGGTATGGGTTCTGTAGATGGAGGAGCTTTCATTCCTCATCTCTTACAACACGATGCCATTGCACAGGCAGCATTACATGGTGTAAGTGGCAATGATATCGTCCTAATAGCAATGGCTCGTATTATAAGACCACCAAAAGTAATGAATTACTCCTTAGAAGCAAACCGCCTAGAATATAAAACGCGACATTTGATCGATGGCCGTATTGTTGATTGTGACAATCGTATTGGTTTAGTGGCGGGATATTTAAAGGAAGAGGTAAGTTTTTTCCTTAATTATCAGATCATTCAAAATTTTTATCAACATTATACAGGGGAGTGCTGGAAATCGAAAAAGTAAAACGCAGGAATTTTAAATATCATACAATCATTTCTCTATTAAACGGAATTTTATAACAAAAATAATAAAAATTAGATTAAAAGTGTATCAAAAACAGCCTTAAAATTCTTGCGTTTTACGTTTTCGATTTCCAGCACACCCCTGTTAATTCAGAAATCTTATTAAAAAATGACTATTAAAATTCTTGCGTTTTAAGTTTTCGATGTCCAGCAAACCCCTTATAATATCGTAAAAATTAAATTATTTTTTATAACTCGCTGAATTTAAATTCAGTTATGTGAAAAATCGATCGAATTTAAAACATCCGTTTAAAACGGTATGATCAATTTTAAGCAATTTAAAAATCTATTTCTCAAATAATGCTAGAAACACAACTGGGACGTACGGCAAACTTCGCATAGTAAGACGAATTCGTCGACAAGAATTCGTTGCGTAAATTCGTCAAATGAGACCCAATAAGTGCGTGAACCAAAACTTTTTTTAATTTTTAAAAAACTATTAATCGGGTATGTCCTAAAATCCGTATCCACTCGAAATGGATTTCTTCAGCATTTTTAGTTTTCTGCATTTCGATTTTGCGATCTCAAATTAGTTTTTCGCTTTGTTTCAAATTTTGCAATTTTTCGCGAATTTCAGCCTTGTCCGCGATTTGTTCCTGTAAGTTTTTTAATTCTTTACAGCTTTCACGAATAATTAAAAATAGTAACCTTTAGTATCATGCCGCTGTTAGTAAAATTTTGCAACTTTCCGCTAATATTGCAATTTTTACCGAATTTTAGCCATTCCTTATAGTTTTAAGGACTTTTAATAAATTTTATGGCTTGTTTGAAATATTAAAAATTTTCGCGATTGTTTTTTATTGTTTTTTCACCCACTTAGGGATTTCAAATAACTTTTAGTGTTCGCAAAATAAGCAATTTGTCTTTGTGATTCTTTACAGCTTTCACGATTTATAATAAATAGTAGACTTTGGTATCATGCCGCTGTTAGCAAATTTTTGCGCTTTTCCGCTAATTTTGGAATTGTTACCGAATTTCTGCCATTCCTAATAGTTTAAGGGACTTTTTATCAATTTTATGGCTTTTTTGAAATACTAAATTTTTTTTGCGAATTTTTGCCATTTTTGCAAATTTTTTTTTTATTTTCCGACATTTTGTTTTCTTTTTCACTCATTTAGCTATTTCTAATAAATTTTAGTGTTTTTTTTTGCAATTTAACGATTTAAAATAAATATTAAACTTTACTATAATGTCGCTGTTAGCAAATTTTTTTCGAATTTCCAATTAAACAATTTTTACCTAATTTTTGCCATTTAAGGAATTTTAGGGACTTTTAATCAATATTATGGCTTGTTTGAAATATTAACAATTTTCGCGAATTTTTCTTTTTTTTTGCAAACTTTTCCGTTTTCCAAAGAGCAACAACGCTACGCGAAAATTGCAATCTTTGAGGCAATCGTCGCCGTATAGAAACCGAAGTCACCTTTTTTACAGGACACTACCAACACTCGATTCATTCGATGCGAATGACCTTATGCCATTAGTAAGGGTGAATGTTTTAGAATAAAACAAGCTGGAAAACACCATTAATCTAAGTAAAGTGATGTTATATTAATTTTTTTACTTTCATTTTCTTTTTATTTTAAGCATTTAAATTTACTAGGATGTATGCATACATCTCTGTTAAAGTGCGAAACTGATTAAAGTTCAAGATTTTGAAAAATTTATACATATTTTGTTTTTTTTTTTTATTATGGCTTAAGATTTTTCTAATCAAGTGGACTATAGAATACAATTAAGAAAAAAGGATTTTGTTATTAAGTGTGGTAAAAACATTTTCAGAAATGGCAATAATCGGTAAAATACGTTAAAATTTCCTTTTATAATCTTAGCTTTGATCCACTATAACTTAGGCAGTTTTTATTCTATCAATTATATTACGCATAATTAAGTAGCCTTTTGAGATATAATTGAACCATCATTTGACTCTGGATGTCGGCTGAAAGGGAAGTAAGCAGCGAAAAACACAAATGTACCATTATCTGATAAAAGTGACGTGTTTATATATCGTTAGCTAAAAGGCGTAACTAACAAAAATATAATTTTACAGGAGAAGCAAAAAATTTTATTTAATAAAAACTATAAACATGCCAGAAAACATGCATTAATGAGTCGTCCATGAAATTCTTTAAACAACTTTCAAAGGAAACCATTTTATTATATTTTGTTGAAAAGAAAATGAGTAATTACGCAGTTTTTCATTTATAAAATAAACACACTTGTAGTTACGTCCCTTTGTTTTTTTGTAAATAAAAGCGCAATTTTTGATCGTAGAAGTGTAAAATTTTGTATATACATGTAGTTCAATGTCATTTATAATAATCAATCAAAAACACGATTTTGAATTTTTGTTAATTACACCTTTTTGCATTTTAGCTAACGATATCCAATTGTCAAGTGGCCTTTTAAACAGACATACAACAATCAAAAATAACACAAATTATTTAAGCTAGTGTTCGCCTAATGATCAACATTCGACCATAAATGTTCATGTTCATATGAAGAAAACATAGAACATCTATGCATATGGGCTAATCCTGCATTACGGATATTACATTCGCACGCAAATTTGCTTGTTAAGATTGACACAGCTGGCGTTAACATTGGAATAGTTTCATAAAATTTTTTGCAAAATGCAGTTCTTTGGGAGTACTATAAAACTTGTTTTAAAATTAAAGGTTAACTGTTTTTGAAAAAAAAGTTATGCTAGCTTAAAGTTCCGTTACGGACGTTACAAAAAATGGAAGTCGACTTTGAGGCTTATGGGCATTTGCAAATTTTTTAGCTAATTTTGCATAATAAACAAAAAAAGTCCAAATACAATAAATTAAGTGGAATATATGACCATATCAATCCATCTTAGAAAAGAAGGCTAAGTAGTCCCGTTAAACAAAAATCTTAATTTTTGTCTGTTACGGACGTTACGTTGCGGACGTTACACTTTTTCCATTAGACCAAATTGTGTATATAAAAAACATTCATGTATTTAAAAATCTTTTTAACCTTGTAATTATTAATTTATTAGTTACAAAAAAAATTATAGAATATTTCATTACTCTTATATTACTTATATTCATTTATTAATTTATTTACTTAACCGTTTAACGTTGTATCTTATGCTTAATAGACCCAGCTGTTCGAGCTACTCTTATATTATTGTCATTGGAAAAGCTCGAAAAAATAATGATATGATTTAAGAGCTGGAATATTTTTTACATTTATCCATGTTTTTAATATTTCGTCAAATGTAGTTTTGACAAAATTTTTACCAACGTAAATTAGGAAAACGCCATTTTTTTGTTTTGCTAATTTGTGAAAATCTCGAAAGTTTTTTAAGATGAGGTTTTGGGTTTTTACTAGTTGCCAAACTTTTCGCTTAACAACTGCGCCAACACCGTCCACCGCTCCTTTTCCATTCGAGGTAGAAAAAAAATTCCATTCGAAACAACTCACATTCCATTCTTTTACGAATTGTGGAATGTTTCTCAGAATGTATTTATGTACCTCTCTAAATTTGGCCACTCGTTGTCTATTATCATTTTGCCTGTGACACACTATTTTTTAACTGTTCTTTGGTTTTCTCAAGATATATATGTTCGCTTTCTTTCTGCCTTTTTAGTTTTAAACACCAACAGTTTTTCAGTATTATTTTCAAATTTGCACGAAATTTTTTTGCTCAGTCTGCATTTGAACACATTTTAATTAATACGAATATATTTGTCACCACGCGCAAAATTTTGCCAAAATTTTGGCAACATTTTGATCAAAGCAAGAATTGCTTAAAGATTTCTAACGAAAAATCCAGTACGTTAACATTGCGAGCATGGGCGTGCCACCAAATATTTGAAGGGGTGCATGGAGGTTGCGGTTTACAACATGGTTATTAATTACTAATTATTGATATTCAGGAATTATTTTAGGTTTCAGAAGAATTTGAAATTCATCTCAATTTAAGTTGCAGATTGGGGGATCGATCGCATGTTATTAAAACACACTTTGTTACTTTGAGGTGAAGTTTTTCGGATTCTCGGCAACCTAGAGCAATTTTAAGTCCAGATTCAGATTCAGCAGGTGAAAATCCATTATAAACACTTACTTCCACCTCATAATATTAAAATAAAACTTTTGGCTATTTTCATGCCGTTACGGACGTTACACACTTTGTCATTTATATTAAAAAAAAAGCGTAATAAAGGTATTTCTTTTTTTCATCAGATTAAAGTGCATAAAAAACTCTTTTCATAAAGCTAGGTTGGAAAACAAAATTATTTAAATTCATTCTGTTAAATTTAAAAAACCGATAACTTACATATATGATTTTTATCTTAAATAAAAGAAAATTAAACAAATTAAAGTATTGCTAAACGCTAAATACTGAAACGACTGTTTTGCCCACTTTTTTGACCATGGAAAATACCCTTTTTTACAAGAATAAATGAAAGCAAGAGGTACGTTTAGGTTAGCCTCTGCCAAGAACAAAAAAACCACCGGAAAACCTTATTGCTTATATATGTTGAAGTTTGAATATGTATCCTATTATTCCATTAACAAACATTTGGATTTTGGGCAACTTTAAATTTCTGCCTTTGGTTTAAAAAATTTCGGATTAGCCCATATATGAATTGATATGTTTCGAGCATTTTTTCCGTCTTAGTGGATCGGTTTGGCGAAGGACCAACCTCCGGTTCATGTGTTAACTTCCACGTGAGAATCTAATTTTATAAGTTCAATATAATCAGAATTGATAAAACAAAAAATATCAAAAAATCTCCTTAAAGGCAGAATTAGTCTACTTTCTGTTTCTGTTCTGTTTCGAAATTGTAATAGTTACTTTTTCTTTAGCAACTTATCAGCCATTTATGACAAATTAATTAGTTTTGCCCCATCCACTGTTTTATTTCAATAACTTTAATGCACATAAATTGTAAGAAATTAAATTTTATGAATTCTTAAAATCAAAAAATAGTTAATTTCAATATAAATATGTATTTTTTATTTTGTTGTCACTTACAATTACTTAACAATTTTTTGATTTTAACAAACTGAATCGCAACAGAACAGAAAAACTAATCAATTTCACAGGTTTTTTAATAACAAAAACAAATCAGCTGATTCGTAACAGAACAGAAAGAAAAGACTACCTGTGCCTTTATAGATTGTCACTCAGAGGACTGCATGTTTAATTTTATTTTTCTATGTCTAATATAAACGAAAATAAATCAAAGTACCAGATGTTGAACGAAAAAGTACCAAAGGGCTCCCCTTACATGTTCTTATTCCCCCAGGACCAAAACTTCAAAACGTACCAAAGAAAAACCAAAAACAACCAACATTTTTCATCTTTAAGGTTTTCATTCACTCAGGACCCTGCACCTATAATATTACGTTTCTAAGTTCAATATAATAGAACATTTTAAAATTGTCACATTCAATTTCTCGTATTTATATAGTCGAAATCAAGGCGAATTCAACAAGGTAAACTCTTTAGAACATCTGTTCGTCAGCTGTATTATCCGAGTTGTCAATAAATTTTATTTTTTAATTATTTTTGTTTTTCATTTAAAAAAAATTGTGATTGTGTTAATTTGTGAAATTTTATGACAAAAAAATTAATTGTGGCTTAATTCTATTTAATCAACGCAGTTCTAAGTAAAAAAAAACATAGGGGATTAGAAAATGAAAAAATAGCAAGAAAAAATAAAATGGCACAATTCTCGGAAGCGCTTAGTTTCCGAGTCATGGATCTCTTAAGTCTTCATATAAATTTGCGGTTTCCCACTACATATCTGAACGTATATAGCTAATATTGGTATAATTTAAGAGCTTTTATTTAAAAATTCTTAATCCATAAAGAAGCGACGATGAGTTTGCGAAAATATTATAGTAAGCATATCAATTGCTATGCGAAGAACATTTATTTTCCAAAGTCGGTGTTTGTTATACCATAGATGAGAAAATCCTTGCGCCCAACCGAAGGCCGGCTATGTGGAGAAGGTTTATTAAGCAAAGCTGGGGTTTATTTGATTAAATTTTTGATTTCTAGTGCACTTCCGTGACGTTTTGATATAAATTTTTGTAAAAACTGTATTAGGAGGTAAAGAGTAAAAAAGTTTACAATAAATTTTACATTTTCAGAAAGATCTGTTAAAAAGCTTTCAAAAGACACTAATAATGGCCACATACGTTTACAAATGTAGTGGAAAATCGCAAACTCATATGAAAACTTCAGAAGTCCATTACTCTGAAACTATGCGTTTTGTAGAATTCTACCATGAAATTTGTTCTTCTTATTTTTCAATTTTCTATTCCTTTATGTCCTTTTTTGTTGGAGCTGCTTTGGTAAGCTACATTTGTTTCTAATTTTTATGCATATGCTGGGTCCTTGAGCAATTTTTAGTCTATTTAGCCATGTCCGACTGTTCAAAACACTCTCACTTTCGAAAAAACTCAAAATAAAGGAACAATATTGGTGTAAAATTCTCTTCACTTCTGCTAAGCATTTCTGAATTGAACTCCAACACAATTGGTTTAGTTGGAAACGAGTCAAAAAACCCAATGTGAAACATCGTGCCTTAAAAATGTATACACACTTTGATTAAAAAAAACTAATATAAATGCATGGCAGAATGCACCCTTAACATTAAATCTTCAAAAACACAGAATACATTAAATTTTGTTTAGATCGGTTCATACCCTGCAAATAATAGGACCAGTCCAAACACGCGTGTAAAGAGTAGTCCACAAGGGACCAGGACTAGTCCAAAACTAACCCAAACGTATGGAAAAAACCTGGTCTATTTAACATTACGATGTCCTAGGAGAGGACCATATAACCCACCTTTGGACCACTAAGGAGTAGTTTTAAAACTACTCCTTGGTATACTCAAGAGGATTTGTTTTGAAGTCGTTTAAAAACGAAAGCATGTCGTTAAAAAACGAAGACATGTCGTCTCACTACAATCACTTTTTAACAATGACATGGTCCATGCTTGCATTACATCGGACCAGTCCATGGAGTAGTCCATTTTATCAAAATGGATTAGGTGGTCCAATTTTATTTGCAGGGTAAACACACAACTTTAAATATAAAAAAATCAATAAAAAATTTTATTGTTTACTTCTTATTCACACTTTTTGTAAACAACTATTTTCACAACTCGGATATGTTACACTAGGGTGTCCCATTCATCATTGTTAATTTGAATACTCATAAGGCTAAGAATTTTTGAGATTTTTTTCCGATTTTTCGGAGGTGGTTTAGAGGTCGCGCAAATTGATTTTGTACCAAAAATCGACCTTTTTGGGCTTTTTTTGAATATTGGTTGAAAATTGGTAAAAAATAGATATTTCTTCAGCTTCTGAGTCAATATTCTTAAAGAAAATTTTCTGATCTTTAATTTAATGTGCATAAATAATAAGTTTCGTCAGGGATTTTCCACATTTTGATACATTATATAACAGTTTTTCGTAAATTTTCAGCAAATATAAAAAAAATGCTTTACAACTTTTAAAATTTGTATGAAGACTGAAAAAACTAATGATGCAATTTAAAAGATTATGAAGTTTTAAATAAATTAGCATAAAAAAAATTAATTTTCTCTCACCGTTCTCGAGTTATACCCTTTTAAAAGTTTGTACACATTGTATGAAATGTATAATACTATAAGGTGTGAACTAGGTTTGCATTGCTTTAAACTTTAAATAATTGGATTTAGAAAATGTTTTTACACCTGATATTTTTGGCATGCCGCCATCATATGATGGAACTAGTTGCTGGATCAGCGTTGAAGGCCCTTAATATTGAGGATCAAAGTACGTCCCCACAAATTAAAATTTTCGTCACTCTTCAGGGAAGGTGGGATTCCATTGATAAAAAAAATTTTTCGGATTGTATAAACCACGAAATTGTTGGAAAAATTATTCCGGAGTTCATACGAAAAGATCTAATTATTTTTGTAAAAGGGCAGCTGGAGAATATACAACCAAGGGAAGATTATAAAGAAATGCTGCAACTGAGCCTTGTTTTTTTGGGTGATAGACCTGAGCCCCATCCAACAATAAAATCTCCTGGAGCCATTAACCGAGCTCGCTGGATGATGAAAATTATATACTCTCTAAAAATATGCATTTTTCGAAACCAGCTACAACCTTTCATTCAAAATTCAAAAATTGATGCCTTGCTGGAGTTTACCTCATTTATTTTAAGAGTATATATTAAAAATTGGTACCTATGCCAATGTCAATCAGTCAATCAGTGGTACCTTTCCGAGAAGTTGGCTGCCTTATCGTTTTTTGATGAACGTATAGATACCAAAACTTTCCGTTTAATGCTTAGAAACCTACATGTAATAACAACGAATTAGTGAAAGGAAATTTAACAGAAGACATGATTGAAAATAAACAAATTCAGTGTTTTATTACAAAAGCCAGCCTAACTTTTTTTGAAGCTTGCAACATTTCTACTGATTTTTTACAAACGGATCCAGAAAAATGGGAAAACAACAAATCATTCCAGGAAGCAAAACAAAGAGTTCAACAATTGCAAGTTGTAAATGATGTCGCAGAACGTGGTGTGGCCTTGGCTAATAGTTATAGCAATATCACAACTTCTGAAACAGACTTTCAGAGTTTACTACAGGGGGTAGAGCAGCATCGCAAGAACTATAATAAATGATTTATAACAATTCTATTTTTCTTTGTTTTTAATATAATTGTTATGTATGAGTGGTAAGTAACTATTATTTTATTTGTAAAAATATTTTCTAAATCCAATTATTTAAAGTTTAAAGCAATGCAAACCTAGTTCACACCTTATAGTATTATACATTTCATACAATGTGTACAAAGCTTTAAAAGGGTATAACTCGAGAACGGTGAGAGAAAATTAACTTTTTTTTTGCTAATTTATTTAAAACTTCATAATCTTTTAAACTACATCATTAGTTTTTTTAGTCTTTATACAAATTTTAAAAGTTATAAAGCATTTTTTTTCATATTTGCTGAAAATGTACGAAAAACTGTTATATAATGTATCAAAATGTGGAAAATCCCTGACGAAAGTTATTATTTATGCACATCGGAAAATTTTCTTCAAGAATATTTACTCAGAAGCCGAAAAAATACCGATTTTTTAGCAATTTTCAATAATAATTCAATAAAAGTCAAAAACGCTAGATTTTTGGTACAAAATCAGTTTGCGCGACCTCTAAAGCACTTCCGAAAAATCTGATAAAATTCTCAAAAATACTTTACCTTATGAGTATCCAAATTAGGAAAGATCTTCCGAGAAAATCCAAATTTTTATTTTTTTTGGGACAACCTAATGTTACACTAACAAAATGCCCTTTATTTTTGTTAGAGTTGTAATTGTTGTAGCGACTAGTTTACCTTGTTGAATTCGCCTTGGTCGAAATATTCGAAAACCGGTTTCTAAAAAATGTCGAATAATTGAAAACCCTATTTTTTTGAAAAAAACAATTTTTTTGTATTTGGGTTAGTAGCAAATTTGAACGCTTATTACTCCGAAAATATTGAATAGATTTTAATTAAATATATATTATGCACTTCTGTAAGTAAATATCTTTCAAATGTTGTATATTTTGTTCAAATCGGTTGACATATTGAGGAGGAAAGTGTTCTTAACTGTTTTGCCTTTGCCGATTTATATGTACTAGTGTTTGCCTAATGGTCAAAATTCGACCATAAATTTGTATGTTCATATGAAAAAAACATAGCACATCTAAGTTTATATGAATTTACATGTTTCGAGCATTTATTTTTTCCTTCAAAGTGGATCGATTTGGCGATGGACCAACCTCCGGTTCATATTTTATCTTCTACGTGAGTTAATTTAATTTTGTAAGTTCAGTATAAAAAATACCAATTGAAAAACAAAAAAGTATCAAAAAGTCTCCTTTATATATTGTCATCCACTCAGGACGTTGTACGTTTAATTTTATGTGTCTATGTCTAATATTAACGAAAATTAATCAAAGTACCAGATGTTTAACGAAAAGGTACCAAAAAGCTCCCCTTACATGTTCTTATTCACCCAGTTTAATGTATAATTTTATCTTTATAGGTGGAATATTAATGAAAATTCAAAAAGTTCCAGATGAAAAACAAAAAATACCAGCATTTTTTATCTTATAGGTTATTAATCACTCAGGATCCTACACCTATAATATTATATTTCTAAGTTCTATATTATAGAAAATTTAAAAATTATCACATGAAGCACAGAAAAGTAAAAAAAAGAAATTTAGTTTCCCATATTTCCCCTTTGTTTTCCCCATAGAGGTTCGGTTGACTAACAAAGAAGAAAGCGTTCTTAACTGTTTTGCCTGGTCTGATTTATATAGTCGAAATATTCGAAAACCGGTTTTTGAAAAATGTCGAATAATCGATCACCCAAATTTTTTATTATGTATTTGATAATTGAAAATAACTTTTTATTTATTTATTTTGCATTTGTGTTAGTAACAATTTTGAACGCTTATAGCTCTGAAATTATTGAATAGATTTTAATAAAATATACATTGTGCACTTTTTTGAGTAAATACCTCTTAAATGGTGTATATTTTGTTCAAATCGGTGGACATACAGAGGAGGAAAGTGTTCTTAATTGTTTTGCCTTAGCCGATTTATATATAGATAAGAGATATTTAATTAAAATAAAATTTTTATTTTGGTTTGAAAAACATGCAGTTAGTTTTATTAAATTGATAGTAATCGAAGTTACAATCTTTCTTCTTTTAATCACAAACGCCGACTGAATTCATGAATAAAAAAACAAGATTGCGCACTCAGCAGTAAAAAAAAAAATTCTGCTGCGCATCTACGTCCTCATAGACTAAACATGAGTGTTTGTTGTAAAAAATGCAAGACACACACAAATGCTATATCTTCGTCACACACAAAAATAACGGACCTGCGCAATGCGCAATCTTGTTTCTTTGATTCATGGACTGAATTAACATCAAACATACTGTTACGTTTGAAAAACCGAATAAAAACACACACTTATTCAACTTAACAAACTTTATTGAAAATTAATTATTTTGTTCACAATTGTTAGTAACGAACAGAACCGTTTTTCAAAACAGACTGAAACTATTATACATGAGTCACCCCTTTTTATATTTCATAATTATTTCTAGATTTTTCCTGAACCTTCCCGTAAAAACTATTTATTATGTTCTATAACCATTTCTAGAAATGACTGGGAAATTTATATAGGAATTATTTTAAAATAACAGTTGTGTTGAAAATTATACATGACAATTTTAAGTAACATAAAACTAAAACTTACAAGATAACTTATAACTAAAACTATAAATAATTCTTAGATAATTTAGCTTTCGTAACAATACATTCACTAATCATACTAACATGATAGCACAAAACAAAACTGCACTATAGGGCAGTATTGGTTGTGCGAGACAGTTCGGCACTTCCTGACTATGGCTCGTCCTCGATCCATTCTTCTTCATCGAGGATAATAGAACTTTAACACCATGACTTCATTTTATCGGATGCGTAGACTGAACAGAATTTTCGTGTGGTAATTTATATACCAGGAATGTTCTCGATTAGGAACCTATTTTTACCAAGACTTTTGGTAACGATCTAGGGGCCTCTATACTTCGGCTCAAGCTTACATACGTGACACGCCAGTGGCTGGTGCTTCGTTGTTTTCGAGCAAGTCTAAATCTCCTTCATTATACTCGTATGGCTATCGTGCTTTTCATTAAAACGCAGTTTCCATGTTTCTTTTTCTTTGGTTGTATTAACAGAGGCAGCAATATGTTTTTCGTCTGTTTGAGCCAGGACATTATCCTGATCTGCAACATCATCGTGGATAGCAGCTACTATTCGATTTTCGATTACATGAATTAATTTAAATTCAAAAACTAGTTCATTTGGGGTGAAACCTGAAGCATTTTTTTCTACGAATTAACAGACCAGCTCTCTAAGCGTGAGATCCAAATCTTTAAGTTCCCGTGTTACTAACGCGTTGAACGTGTTGTTGACAATATTGCTCAAATATTTTAGAAGAAAACGCGGTTCCTCTATCGCTGACAATCAGCTTCGGAAAACCTAAATAACTCGTGACTTCGTTTAATATATTTATTACCGGTTGAGTTTTCGTTGTCCTTACGGGTTTAACAATAAGATATTTGCTGAAAGCGTCAGATATTGCCAAAACGCAGTTTCCTTTTTTACTGCGAACAAACGGAACTTTAATGGTTAATGTATATCTAACGGAATGGAATTGGTTCAGAATCGCTGGTATACAAACATCTTTCAGTTGTACCTCCTTTTGCCTTATTGTAATAACACTCCATACAAATAGTATATTGTTTTACGCGTTGAATAGTTTTCTCTAAACCAAAGTGAACCATGTCATCATGAAACGACCATTAAACAACTCATAATCAGATTTATTTGTACCAACTGTGGTGAGTTGTTTTCATTTTTTAAAACAGAAACAATTTCTTTCAGTGCATGGTCCTGCAACTGCATGGTAACCAGTCATATTGATTTGCTGTTACCTTCATAATACGATCCGTTGTAAATACGGAGCACGACTAATAGTATCGATATGTGACATTCGTGAACCTTGTCTATGCAATATTTCACAATCATAGTCCATAATTTTTAAAATCACCATTGCAACCTTCGGGATTACCTCGGGATTAACAGAGCAATCGGTTATCACTTGGAAATGTTTTCCGAAAACATAGTCGTAAAACGCTCCAGTAACTCCACCACCGCTGAAATTTCTAATTCGTAACTATGATACTTAGCTTTCGTTGGGGAGCAATGCCTGCTATAGTAAAATACCGGTCATCATTCGACTGCCGGCGAAACCAATAGAACTGCCATCAGTGTGTACCTGATGATAGGCATTAACATCATAAAGAACCAAAACTGACTGACTTTTCAAAGTTTTGATTGAATTTTCGAAAGATTTTTGTTGAGCTTCTTCCCATAAAAACTGTTGGTCCTTCTTTAAAAGACCAGTTAGAGGCTTGGAAATTATTGAGTAGTTTTCGACAAACTTGCGCAAAAACCCCTTTAAGCCCAAGAATCGTCCGATTTCCGTTAAATTAGTTGGCCGTTTAAAATTTCGTATAGCGTTGACTTTTTCTATACCTGGTGTCCAGTGATGCCAACTTAGTGCTTTTGGCACTACTTATGGTGCTTTTTGATGCCTCAAAACGCAAAAATTGTATCCATATAGTGCCAAACTAAGAAAAAGCTTTTTCAATTTTTCGTAAGGGCCTTTAGTGCTTTTTCCAATTTTTATTTTTTCCGACATTTTTTAAAACTTCGGCTATATAGAGGATGATTGATGAGATGAGAATTGCTATTTGGGCTACAATTTTAATGATGTAATGATTTTAAGATTTCAAATGATAAAAAAAGTTATTTAACAGTTCTGATTCTAATATGTACTGTAATTTATAAGATATACCTACTATCTTGTTGCATATATATAAATAAATAAATAAAAAAAAGTGATAAAAAAAGGTTAGAGTTAGACATCCAAGCAATTTGGAAATTTTACAAAACGTCGCACTTTTAGCGTTGACAACATATTTAGTAATCGTAATAAAATCGATGTACATTAGGGTGACCGTTAAAATCAAAAGTTGGATTTATTTAGGTCTCACTCGCCAATTTGGTGGGTATTGATAAAACAACAACTCCAAAAAATTTTTAGGACGATCGGCGAAGGCTAAGCCGTCCCTCAAGCCCGCCAAAGTTTGAGAAAAATCGTAAAGTCTGACTTGTATGACTTATATTTAGGAAAATGTTAATTTTACATAAAAATCGTTTTCTAAAAAGTGGTTGTTAGTAAAGTTTCCAACAACTTTTGCCTTAACAAGTTTTCTCTAAAACTCATATTGAACAAAACCTAATTAAAATAAAAAGTAAACAGCAGCATTGATGCGAATTTTTTCTTTAGAACTGTTTTTTTCTTACACACGTCAATTCAGCTTTAACATTTGTGTTTGTGTGCATTCGCTTAAAAAAAATAGTCAAACGCATATAATTTGTTTCTAACGTATCGCGGTTGATAAAGTTGGTGCAATTGTACTTTTTTGATACAATTCAAAGCCAAAAAGTACGGTTGTACCACCGTACTATTTGGTACTATATCCAAATTTGGTACTATTTCCAAATTTTTCAAACCTAAATATTTATAATTTATATAAAATGGCAACTCGTATTTACTGTCAAATGAATATAAACTGATTTCAGTCTTTGGTGCAAATGGTTTTGCCAAAGTGCAAATGCAGAATTTCGTAGCGTTTTTATGAAATCTGAAATAAACTCTGTGTATGTTGTTGTTGGATTTAACAAAACAGCTATGATATTTTGCATTTGCTCTTTGCAAGACCATTTGCACCAAACACTAAACTTCGCTATTGTGAATAGATTTTCGCAATTGATCTAAATTCGGTGGTACCCTAGGGTGGCCGTTAAAATCAAAAGTTGGATTTATTTAGGTCTCACTGGCCAATTTGGTGGGTATTGATAAAAAACAACTCAAAAATTTTTAGGACGATCGGCGAAGGCTAAGCCGTCCCTCAAGCCCACCAAAGTTTGAGAAAAGTTATAATTTACATGAAATCTGACTTTTATGTTTAATACCTTAGAAAATATTAATTTTGTAGAAAATTTGTTCACAAGTTTTTCTTTATTTCTTATTAAACAAAATAAACTTAAAATATCGAATAAGCCACTAAATAATCTAATTTTTAATTCATTAAAGAAACGCATTTTCTATGAATTAGTTTTGTTGAAAAACATTTTTAATATTTATTTAAAAAAAAAAACCGACCAGCCGGGGACCTGGCGTTTTACCCTAATTCGGGTACGCTGAATTCAGTGGTGCTAACCGTTTTTTAGGTAAGCTCTTGTTTTCAAAATTTCGAAAACGGAGGAGGTTGCACAGCGTAACTCAAAAACGGTTTAGTTTATAAAATAAACTAAAAAAAAAATGAAATTCCACAATAATATTACCTTTAACCATTGTTATAGGGTTTTCTAACATACGTAGTCGTTTTAGAAACCAAATTTTTTTGGCAATGGGGATAAAACAAATTATGTGAGGTTGGTCATACTTTTGACCCAACTAAGGGCAATCTTGACGCTGCAGTGGCCAAATTTAAAAATTATATTAAACCAGCATATTTGTATGGCAATTATGTTTTAAGAAAATGTTAAGCACAAAAAACTAATGAAGGTCCGTCATATATTTAATCCCCCTTGGGGCGATTCCTTGGCAGTGCTGGGGCTTTTTCTTCAATATATTTCTAGTCTGTGTTGACAATTTTATTTGAGAGCCCCCTTAAAGAATAAAGAAAGCGTGCAGGTATGTTACAGAAAACCAATATCGTACTTACGAACTTCTACAATCGTACTTTTTCGACCCCAATAGTAATAAATATTTTTTTTTTATAAAAGCAAAAGACTTTTGTTTCGGTTACACTTGAAACCATTGGTACATACGGTCTTTTTCGTTCCTTTGTTTTTATAATATTTTGCCATGAAGCCTTATATGCTGCCGCTGATACTTGATTTAGAATGTGGCATATGCAATGATCAAGTGCGAAAATCTATTCACAATAGCGAAGTTTAGTGTTTGGTGCAAATGGTCTTGCAAAGAGCAAATGCAAAATATCATAGCTGTTTTGTTAAATCCAACAACAACATACACAGAGTTTATTTCAGATTTCATAAAAACGCTACGAAATTCTGCATTTGCACTTTGGCAAAACCATTTGCACCAAAGACTGAAATCAGTTTATATTCATTTGACAGTAAATACGAGTTGCCATTTTATATCAATTATAAATATTTAGGTTTGAAAAATTTGGAAATAGTACCAAATTTGGAAATAGTACCAAATAGAACGGTGGTACAACCGTACTTTTTGGCTTTGAATTGTATCAAAAAAGTACAATTGCACCAACTTTATCAACCGTGATACGTTAGAAACAAATTATATGCGTTTGACTATTTTTTTTAAGCGTATGCACACAAACACAAATATTAAAGCTGAATTGACGTGTGTAAAAAAAACAGTTCTAAAGAAAAAATTCGCATCAATGCTGCTGTTTACTTTTTATTTTAATTAGGTTTTGTTCAATATGAGTTTTAGAGAAAACTTGTGAAGGCAAAAGTTGTTGGAAACTTTACCAACAACAACTTCTTAGAAAACGATTTTTATGTAAAACTAATATTTTCCTAAATATACATAAGTCATACACAGAAAAAAATCTCGTAGGTAATAATGAATAAAATGGTTCGTAATTTATCAAAGAAAAAATAGTTGAATTCGCAGGGGTTTTATTCAAATATACATAAAAATTCTTCTAATTGAAAATTTTTTAGTTAAATTAACATTAACTTTTAGTAAAAAATTAATTTTAGATTAACATGTTGGTTTGAATAAAATTTCTTAAAATATACCCAAAAATTTTGTCATATTTATATATATATTGTTAAATGGGTAGTAAGTTTTCGTAATCGACTTTAGTAGAAACAACAGAAACATTTATTCAAATAAACAACCTTCAAGGATGTTAAATTGAATAATTTCTCTGTTAACTTGACAATATTTTGTTAAGTTTAGTTGGAGAAGAACAAGAGCTTTTTCTGGTAATATATTTGTGCATACATACTTATATGTGTATATGTACATATATTTTAAAACGTATTAATGGCATGTTGAATTGAAGAAAATTATTAAGCTTTAATAATTAATTTTTAGTCGAATGGAATAAAATTCTTTAATATAAATAAATTTATTCATATTGAAGACAAAAACGTAGAAATGATAAATCTTTATTAAAAAAACAGTACTATGTTAGCCTAATTGAAAAAATTTCATAGTTCTGAATAAATTTATACAAACGTACTAAAATTATGTAGGTTTGAAGAAATTTATTTATTTTAATAAAAATTTGCTAATAGGATACATTTATTTTTTGATTGTTGTTAATATCAATTACTATCGTGTAGTTTACAAATTTATTGTGTTTTTGAAGACTATATAAAATAAACAAATAAAAATTAATACAAATAAATAAAAAGAAATATATCTACCCAACAATAAATATAAAAAAAAAACAAAGTAGTTTTTAAAAAATAAAGATATAAAAGTATATAATTATCCATTAATTGGAACCTAAATTTTTCATTTGAAAATAAATAAAATAGCGAAAATGTTGATTCATGTGAAGAGGTCTGGATGACACATAATTAAATCGACTACGTTAAGGAAATCTTAAACAAGAGGCATTTCGGAAGTCTATTTCCTGCCTTTTATGGTAATTTACTTTGTACTTTTACTCCTAAAATTTTAGTTTATTTTAACATTTATATGTATGAATGTATAACCTTGCAGGTGATAGATATAATGCTTTAAAGGTAATGACTCCTCTCTAAAGCATCTTGGCAAAAAATGGAACATGAAATAAGAATTCTAGTAAAGTTGGAAGGAAGCCCGTTTAATATCTTGGCAACAGACTGATAAAGGTACATATCCCTCAACAACTTGTTCCAGTTTAGATACCAATATAAATATATCAAATCAAGATACAGAAAATTAAATGCCGGTGTCAATGTCAAAAAAAAAAATATTGAAGTCATCATCTCAAGGACGAGTGGTTTTGGACTACTATAAGAACAATTTAAAATTAAATGAAGGAATGCGAATACTTATTGCAAAGTATGGAACAAATAATTTATATTACAGAAAGTAAGATTTATTAAACATTTTCTAATTTTTAACCATTAAATAATGTTATAATATTTGTCTTTTCAGATGGTCGCTGCATTGGAAGTAATTATTAGTAAAAACTCATAATGGTCGTATTAACAGATGAACTTCTTTTAATTTCTAAACCTATTACAAAAAATGTTTTTATATTTTTCAAACGCCTATTTTTGTTCCTGTTCTAAAATCAAGTCGATTTGTAATTAATAATGGTATACGATATTTTTCTCTTTAAATAATAAATAAAATTAACATAAGATTACAAAATGTTGCTATTACCCACATTTATTTTCTAAAACCGCACAATTTCCAATCGAACTGATTTACAGAACAAGGCGATATAGGCATTATTATTATTTTATTTAATTATAAGAAGGAATGAATCTACAATTGTTAGATTGTAAAAATTTTTATATAATAAATAGCGTTAGGTTTTAACTCTTTTACGTTGTTAGTTTTAATTTATGATAATTTTGTACAAGTAGAGATTAAAGTTTTATATAGATTGTGTATACTATAAGTATATACTGCGCCCGATTGTGTAAGACTTTGTCATAAATGCTATGTTTGTTTTTTGCAATAGGTTAAAGTAACACCGTGTTATTTAGTCTCCACCAACAAAACGACTTAGGCTTTTAGACCAACGCCTTACACAAACAGCTCTATTATTGAATACAATTTTGTATAATTTATAGTTCAATTTAATACATTTACTGCCAATTTCACGATGGGGAAAGAACGCTTTCTTCCGCACAAATACCTTTGAAACAAAAATTATTTTTTATAATTTGATTTTGTTTTACATGTAGTTGGGCGAAAGAAAGATTTGTTTCGCATTTAGTGAAATAGGCAGTTGATTATTTTGATACTCAAGATTATAAAATTGTTTAAATAATATATAGGATACTTTTTAAATTTTTTCTACTGGGGTTTTGAAACGCTTTGAAAGTTAACGATATTTTGTTGAATTGAATAATAAAGGGTAGTTGAAATGAAGAAATATTTCTATATATGAAGATTATTTTTCGTTATTTTAACAAATTTTTTATTTTATTTAACTAAATTTTCGTCAAATTTACGCCATGCTTAATAACGATTGATGTTATTCAAATTGACAAATTTTCTTCAAATTGATTATTTTACTAAAATTTTAAATTTAACTAAAAAATGTGGGTTAAATAGACGGAAATTTTTGTTAGTTGTATAATGACCTACTTTTCTTCAAATCTACATGCCATTTTGCGCTATTTACCTCCCATTTTTGGTTCAGTGTACAAGTCGGACTTTACTATTTTTCTCAAACTTTGGCGGGCTTGAGGGAAGGCTTAGCCTTCGCCGATCGTCCTAAAAATTTTTTTGAGTATGGAAAAATAGAAAAAAAATTTGATCCATACAGTTAACGACCATCGTAATATATATATATATATTTAAAATAAATATATTAACATTTTTAACAGCTTAGGAAATAACATTCAGACACATTCAATGCGTTTAGGAATTCGACAAAGAGTATATTTGTGATTTTATTTACTAATTACCATGTTTCCGAAAAATTTCGTACACTTTTTTTACCGATATTGGAAAAATAGTTTAAAGTGCAAAAGTTTAAAGTTGTTGCATGCTTCTAATTCACAATCAGAAACAATTTGTTCTTTGCAAGAAATAGCATCAACCGGACTTCTTCTTACATGATCCAACTGTAATCGTTAGGACAATGTGTTTTTAAAATTGTATGTTGTAGTATCTTATACGAGTCTCCATAGTTTTTTTTTTCGGTTTCCCTGCACCTCCCGGGTATATAAGCCGTCACAAAATGAAACAAATTTGTGTTTATCACCTTATAAACATATCCTTTATTGCAATATAGTCATATCTCAAAAAATTAAAAATTTTAAGCTAATTAAGCAAAGTGTTCCTTCATACCTTCTCGTAACAAAAAATCAGTATTTTATCTAAAACTGAACCGAAGTTATAGCAAAATATATCTATAAATCGGTACATTTTGAAAACTTTAATCGCATTTTGCCAAGCTCGTTTTTTTTGTAGATATGACTTTGTTGCAATAAAGAAGCGATCTGTTTAGGTATCTCCTATTATTAAGACTTATCCATGGACAATGAAAATTTACTGACTGCATCTTATTTTGAATTTATGTTCTTTATTAACTCTTCACTTCACTAAATTTATTTATTATCAACTGCTGCACTGCCCATTCTGCTTTTAGTAGGATTACTGCATCAGTAGACATTGATTTACGAATGTACTCACTTCTTGTAATTGATCTAATCGACAACCCATCAACTGATGCTAATTTTTAGGGAATAGAAAACTAAATTTTAAAGTATAAATAGCTGTTTTCTGAAACTATGAAGAACTTTTTATTTCCCGGGATCCCGAAACAAAAATCCCGGGAAAGCGAAAAAAATAATATGTAATTGAAATTCCCGGGAATTCCCGGGACGGGATTGAAGCACACCTCTGAGCCTTAGACAGAAGATTCCTTCGACAAGCCAATCTCAATGACTCCCACCAAACACAGCATCCATACGTAAGAATGGGTCTAACTAACGAAGTGTACAGCCATCCCACATAAATGTAATAAAAACTGACCACAAGAAGATTGAAACTAGGGATTGCCGTTCGGCTTTAACCGAAATCGAAACCGCGGTTTTAATGCCTAAAAACCAGTGTTGCCACTTTGTGGGTAATTACCCGAATTTGGTATAATTTTTACTGTCGTGGGTAGAGCGTGGGTAATTTCTCTTAGGTATTATTGAGGTGTTATTTGAAATTCTTACTTAAGATACCCAAATAAAATCAAGTTTCGATTTCAGTGATGATATTTATTTCTTTTTAAAAATTGTTGATACAAAATACTCAGTGTTCTGAACCAAAGTCTCGGTTTCTTTTAAGGAAAAGACTTCAATCATTAAGTAAAACTGTTTTTAAAAGTTTGGTAATAAATGTCGCAAGGTGGACTCTTTTTAGATTTGGATAAATCGAATGATTTAGAACCTGAAGTTTATTCAAAAAAGTTATTAAAACTACAAACTAGCCTGGGGGTAGAAATGTTTCCAATACTCCAACATATAATTAAATTTTTTTGTGTCTGGAGACTTTTAAATGCTTAAGTTTGAAAAATATTTAACGCCCCTAAAAGTTGTAAAACTGAATTGCGAAAGGGACAGTTGTATAAAACCCTGCAGGAATTTTGTTTACTACATAAGGTATAAAGGGTATCTGGTAAGACCATGAAACTTAATATGGCAAAAAACACAAAACAAATGAATTTTAATCGCAGATTAATACACCGCACTACCATTTGAACGCATTGCAGAGGACCAATCCTTTCGAGCATTGCTGGCTGCATATCACGAATAAAATGAACAATGTTGACCCTCCAAAACGTCAATTGTTTGTGCCCATTTAGGCAGGGAAACATTTGGAAGGGAAACATTTTATTTGGAAGCAAATTACGGGTGGGGAAGAGAGAATGGTTTTTGTGTTCGGAATGAAAAAACAAAAGAGAATTCTAGATGTTTTCCTTCCAAATGTTCGCTCGTCTAAACTCAGACTTGCTTGAAGTCTAATTGACAGTTTAATTTCTCTAAATCAACACATTGCCTTCAATTGTGAAAAAATAAGTTGCGTCATTTAAATCATAAAGTCGCCTATACGTTGCGAAAATCGATGGCTGATTTTCATAGTAAATTTGGATTATTCGGTGGCGTTCAAGCATGATGATGTGCCTGAGCAAAAACAGAGAGCAGTATGCCAGTTAATTTGACAGCTAACCTTTCGTTAGCTATTTCGGTCTTAAAAATTACCCATTATAAAGGAATGGCAATGAACATTTTAAACCTTCCCTAGATATATGCAACCAAATTTGGAATTTAAACTCATTATATTAGGAGTTTTATTGTATGTTGGTTATTAATTGTTTTTAAGTCTTTAATGCTAATTTATTTTAAATTACAAAAGGATTGTTAAATGTTTAACTAATATTGATCTTCTTTCAATGAGTTTGTTGTGTTTTTGATTCTTTGTAAATGTCTTTTATTAAATAAAACTTCAATTTTATATCAGGTGTAATTTTATTTAAATCGGGTAATTTTGCTTGATCTCAAGTGTAATTTTGAATATTTCTGGTGGTAACTCTGCTAAAAACCGAAATCTGACTAAAAAAAACCTCGGTATTAGATATTACTTTAAACTTCGTTAAAAAAAAAATTTATACATAACTCCGCGCCTACAACTGACATAATTTGCTGTTATAACATGATGTTATAAAAGCGTTGTTAAAACATTTGCATTAACAACCGTGTTATAACACGATAAAACCTCTAACATGATGAGTCTATACTTAACACTAACATCATTTTAGTGTTAATGTTAAGCATTTCATGTCAGTTGTAGACTGTATGTAACAGCCTGGAACAATCACAAGGTAGTTCAAAATAAATGTTTCTTCTATATATTAGTGCTGGGAAACTATCGATAGACTATCGATATTATCGATAGTCTTAAAATATCGAAAATATCGATAGGAAAAATATCAATATCGATATTATTATTATTTAAAATACAGCTATGAAGACTGGTCGCATCTTGTATGGGATTTTTTTTTTAAATTTAATTGTTTGCGCTGCTTAAAATATGAGGTTTGGTGTAAGAAATCATGATCTAATTTTTCAGGTCAATCCGACGGTGCCTAGCCGTGCCGGGTGGGCACGTAAATTTTATTGCGGTACTTTGGTTTTTTTTAGTTTTTCAATAAGCTAAAGCGTTTTTGAGTTGCGCGAACATATGTTAATCTATCTATACAATATATAATTTCTTAGTATGTCAGGATGTTTGCATGTATGTCCTATTCTTTCCGCAACTTTCTGAAGCCATCTGATGACATAGGAAGCTGAAATTTGGCACACTTGAAGTACTTTCTCTGCGGAAGATCGTAACGAAGCCATATTTTTGATTTTCGGCTTTTCAATTCAACTAGTATAACTATAAAGATCTGATAGAAAAGATTTTTTTTTTTTAATATGGGGAACTTTGGGTCCCACTCGGCACGGCTAGGCACCGTCGGATTGACCTGGAAAATTAGATCATGATTTCTTACACCAAACCTCATATTTTAAGCAGCGCAAACAATTAAATTAAAAAAAAAAAAAATTGCGACCAGTCTATTATACACACACAGTTTTTTGCCGAAAATTTTTTACTTGCTATTATTAATTCGCGCTGAATTACAGCAATGAATACAAACAACAAGAATGGCAAGTGGTATGGATTGCTTAGCAGTGCTTTTTACTGCTAATTAAGGGACTTTAAGTCGAAATTTTTACATGTTTATATATATATATTTATTGCAAGTATAAGACAAAACAATGAACGACCATTAGAGGATAAGTCCGCCAGATTGATTAAGTTTTTGGGTTTAGAATTTAGAAAATTTTTTAAAGTTGCAATGGAATATATTATAGGCTCTGTTACTTCGGTTCCTTCAGAAAGGTACTTATCAATTTTTAAAAAACTGCAATCTAGAATAACCTGCGTATATACATCAGAGAACCTCAAAACACACTATTTTTGTGCATTTATTCATACGCTAAAATTTACAATAACTCTATACATGCAAAACAAAGTTCAACGTTGGTAATTTTTTTTTCCTTTCGTACACATTTGATATTTTCATTTATTCGTTTTTTATTGAAAGTGCTTTATTTGCATTTTTGTTGCTCACGCAATATAACACAACTGAGTAAATTCAAAAGAGCACATTCTCTATACTTTTGTTTACATTAACAACAACAACAATAAACAACGATGAGACGCTTTTTCAAAATTAACAACAATAACAAAAATACATTGTACCCTGCAAATAATAGGACCAGTCCAAACACGCGTGTAAAGAGTAGTCCACAAGGGACCAGGACTAGTCCACAAGTAACCCAAACGTATGGAAAAAACCTGGTCTATTTAACATTACGATGTCCTAGGAGAGGACCATATAACCCACCTTTGGACCACTAAGGAGTAGTTTTAAAACTACTCCATGGTATATAACCCACCTTTGGACCAGTAAGGAGTAGTTTTAAAACTACTCCATGGTATACTCAAGAGGATTAGTTTTGAAGTCGTTTAAACACGAAAGCATGTCGTTAAAAAACGAAGACATGTCGTCTCACTACCCTGCAAATAATAGGACCAGTCCAAACACGCGTGTAAAGAGTAGTCCACAAGGGACCAGGACTAGTCCAAAAGTAACCCAAACGTATGGAAAAAACCTGGTCTATTTAACATTACGATGTCCTAGGAGAGGACCATATAACCCACCTTTGGACCACTAAGGAGTAGTTTTAAAACTACTCCATGGTATATAACCCACCTTTGGACCACTTAGGAGTAGTTTTAAAACTACTCCATGGTATACTCAAGAGGATTAGTTTTGAAGTCGTTTAAAAACGAAAGCATGTCGTTAAAAAACGAAGACATGTCGTCACACTACAAACACTTTTTAACAATGACATGGTCCATGCTTGCATTACATCGGACTAGTCCATGGAGTAGTCCATTTTATCAAAATGGGTCAGGTGGTCCAATTTTATTTGCAGGGTACAAACACTTTTTAACAATGGCATGGTCCATGCTTGCATTACATCGGACTAGTCCATGGAGTAGTCCATTTTATCAAAATGGGTCAGGTGGTCCAATTTTATTTGCAGGGTACCTACTACTACTACTACTGTACTTTTTGTTTCTATGGAAATTGTGTGTACCTACATAAGTATGTGTGTTTAGTTTCATTTAAATTTTTTTTTTTTGTACTACCCTGCAAATAATAGGACCAGTCCAAACACGCGTGTAAAGAGTAGTCCACAAGGGACCAGGACTAGTCCACAAGTAACCCAAACGTATGGAAAAAACCTGGTCTATTTAACATTACGATGTCCTAGGAGAGGACCATATAACCCACCTTTGGACCACTAAGGACCAGTAAGGAGTAGTTTTAAAACTACTCCATGGTATACTCAAGAGGATTAGTTTTGAAGTCGTTTAAACACGAAAGCATGTCGTTAAAAAACGAAGACATGTCGTCTCACTACAAACACTTTTTAACAATGGCATGGTCCATGCTTGCATTACATCGGACTAGTCCATGGAGTAGTCCATTTTATCAAAATGGGTCAGGTGGTCCAATTTTATTTGCAGGGTACATAGTTAATGCTGCATAAATACATGAGTAATGATTGTTTGATTTCTGGCTCTTTCGTTTGTATTTTTTGTTTCTTTACCAAACAATCATTTGCGCTCAGAACACTTAGAATCTTTATAAAAAAAAAACGAAGGCAACGATTGTATAAATAACAAAGCACGATGTGCGTTATTTGAATGACTGCAAACCAGCAGCGAATATTTGCGGTTGCGCGAGTTTGACTGTATGACCGTAAGCGTGTGTATTTGTTGTCGTTAATAAAATGCGATTTTTTTTCAATTGCAAAAAGCTATTCTCTGATATACATACGTCTCATACATCAATACAGTGATAAAAACAACGAACTGTAGCCTTATAAAAAAATAATTAAAGTTTTCCTGCACAAGTACAAACATTCAGTCGATAGTAATATCGATATATCGATAGTGAAATCTGAACTATCGATAAATATCGATAGTTGAAAATATCGATTGTATCCCAGCACTACTATATATATAAAAATGAAACACTTGTATGTTTGTTTGTTTGTTGGCTTATAGACTCCTAAACTACTGAACCGATTTTCCTGAAATTTTTACAGTAGCATCTCGTGAGCCCTAAATATAAAATAGGCTACTTATTTTTTCGATAGGGGCAGGGGAATTGGTACCCCCCATTGGATGCCAATATTAAATATCGCATAGCTTAAGAGCCGCTTCACGCATTTTGTTGAACTTTTGGTAGTAGGATCTTCTGAGCCCCAAAATTGAAATAAAGTAGCAGCGGGGGAAGTGGATTCCCACATAGGACGCCAATGTTTAATTTCGCATATCTTAAGAACTGTTATAGTGAGAATGTTCAAAATTTGTAGAAGTCACCCTTATGGTATACTTCACTTTTGAAAATAGAAATAAAGCGGGTAGGCGCAGGAGGGGAAATCCTCCCATAGGATCCATATATTAAATATCGCTCAACTGAAGAACTATTAAAGGGATAGTCTTAAAACGTGGTTAAAGCTACTATTATGGTTAACTATAAATTTCAATATAGAAATGGGCGGGGTAGCCAGAGGAAGACCAGTACCCCTCATAGATAGAAATATTAATAAGAGCCGCTGCAAGCAATTTGTTTAACTTTTGGTAGTAGGATCTTCTGTGCCCCAAAATTGAAATAAAATAGCAGCGGGGGAAGTGTTACCCCCCATAGGACGCCAATGTTAAATATCGGATATCTTAAAAACTGTTATAGTGAGAATGTTCAAACTTTGTAGAAGTCACTCTTATGGTACACTACACTTTTGAAAATAAAAATAAAGCGGGTAGGCGCAGGGGGGAAATACCTTCCATAGGATGCATATATTAAATATCTCTCAACCGATAAAGTGGTTAAAGCAGTGTAGCGAAGCGCACCGGGTTAAGCTAGTTTTTAATAAATTGAAACAAAAAAAAAAATTATGTTACATACAAAAAAACATATGTATACATTTGTATCAGTGTGTCCCAAACATAGCTGTAAGATAGGAATTAAATACGAAATTAAAATACTTTTTTTTAATTTTAATTTCTGTTTTATAAAATAAAATAAAAACAATTTTAGTTTAAGAATTTTTTGGTAAAATATTTGTGGTATTAATTTTTATAAAATCGAATAAAATTCTGATATATTTAGACATTTTTAATTAAAATGTACTATAAAAAAATTAGTATTGTGGTTATTTTGTTGAACTATTTATGGTTTTTAATCCAAATTTTTAATATTTTTAATTAGGCTTAAGTTCATGAAATTTAATTTTTATTAAATTATTTTTGTGAAGAAAGGAATTTTACAACATGAAAATTAATTAAAATTGTTATTGATAATCTTTCATTCTTGACGTGGTTCGGGCTCGAACCCTGGCCGGCAGGTTACCATGACATGTTTCGATCGCAACCACTCGATCTCCTCAGATGAATTTGCCGTCTTACACTCGCAGCCATCGACGACTGCTGACGTCACTAGTCAAACATCAATCCTTAAACCAAATTGTATTTTAACATTTTTGGTAGATCGAAATTTGCTTTTCCTGAATGATTATCCATTTTAATTGATTTTACATGTTTTTTCCTTTACTTCTGTTTTTTCGTACTTTCGTCAAGAATTTTTCTTGAAGTCCAAGTACATTTTTTGTTTTTTCACTTTGTCTTTCTCTTTTCTGTTGACCTTTTTCAGCACAACTTGAATGACAAATGTACACATAGAGCTCGTGCCTTAGCTTTAACAATAATTAGTATTGTGGTTATTTTGTTGAACTATTTATGGTTTTTAATCCAAATTTTTAATATTTTTAATTAGGCTTAAGTTCATGAAATTTAATTTTTATTAAATTATTTTTGTGAAGAAAGGAATTTTTGAAAAATTATTTGAACTTTTTAATATTAAATAAGTTGGATTCTCAAAAATTTTCTATAATTCTTTTTATATTCAAATATTTTTAGCTGAATATATTCAAATCAATTTAATTCAAATAAAAAAATTTGATTTATAGCTTTAGAATTTTTATTCAACAAAATTAGTAGAAAATAAAAATATTCCAACCATAGTATAATAAGTACCAGGTAGGTTCATTAGAGAGAGTTGTCAATTTTTTTACCCATGTAATGTCAAACAAGAGAAATAGAATAAAAAATTAAACAAATTACCGAACGACATACAGAAAAATTTTGTTTATTTAAAAAAAAGTAATATTATAAAGGACATAGATGTTATTCCTTTTACAGGAATAACAGATGGTTTAGCACAGGGCGTCAAACGGGCACGTTTTGATTTTTGATTTTTGACCGCATGAATCACTCCACAATTTCGATTTATTTTCGGGACATGTATTAAAAATTGTACTTTTTTTTGTTCAAAAGAACAATTGCATATGCAAAATTTTTTAGTCAATTTTTTTGTCGGATTTAAAAAATTATTTTAGTAACTTTTTTATTTTAATTTTAAAATTTTTTTTAAATTTATTTTACTTTTTGGCATTTTCTTTTGTTTGAAATAAATTTGACATTCTATTGGTTTTCTAATTGAGAACAAAATTTCTAATGACTATACCTTGTATTATTCTACCATGATTCAAACAAAAAAATTTTAAATACAAAAATTTCTATTAATTTTTTTTTTAATTTTTCCTTGAAAAATGAGGAAGACAATGTAATAAAATACTGAAATAAAAAAAGTGCAGCTCCATTTTAAAATTCAAACATTAAAAGTAAGACGATTTCGTATTTGAAAATTTAAAAAATTTAACGATATTATGCAGACTGGTTACTTAACTAACTCAAGGTTATTTTCCATGGCAATTAGACATAAATTCGGCAGAAAACTGGCCAGAAACTAAAAGCAATATTATATTCCTTGAATTATGGTAAAGTACAATTTGTGAGGTTGTTTTGAGGTTGAATTGCTCGAAGCAAATGTATGTAAGACCATGGACTGAGCTCTAAGCACTTTGTAATAAAACTTCCTTGCCATTGTTTTCCAAATAGAAACGCACAGTTATGCGCTAGAAATCAATTTAAATACCACTCTTACTTATTATATAAAAGGTAATAACGTTTATAAATTTTTTTCAATTTTGGAATAAAAGAAAAAAACATAATAATTCTAATATCGAAGAACAGATTATGAGTAATTCAAAAAATTTTTGTTGAATTAAAATATTTAGGCATTTTTTTTTAATTTATAAAATTTTTTCATACGAAGTCTGAAATAGTTTTATACAAATTTATTTTATTTTTTTCTTCTAAACTAAATTTTTTTCAAGCAAATTTGTGTGCTTTTCTATTGATTTGAATATATTCTTAAAATATTAATTTGAATAATATAAATTCAAATAATAGTGAATTTAACTTCCAAGAGAAGAAATAATATTTGAAAGACATTATCGTAAATTATTTGAATCTGATTTATATTTAATTTTAAGAAGTATTAAATAAATTTAACATATTTTAATTTTTGAAAAACAGTTACAAATTGTAAATAATTCATTTTGAGCCAATATTTAGAAGAAAATTATTTACAATGAACAGCTTTGGTCCCAAAATAAAATATATTTTTTAAATGAAATTATCCCTGTCGGACATTCAGTTAACTTTAAATTAACTGAAAGTTAACTATTTCTCAAGGAGTGGTGGTTGACACTTGCATTACTTTTATAGGTAATTAACTAACTATTTTAACATTGCGATGTCCTAGGAAGTAGTCAATTGTCCGACTCTGCATTACTTTCAGTTAACTTTAAAGTTATTTACCTAGCCGTTTACTTGAAGTTAACTTTTTGTAGCTAGCTATAAACTTACTACTTTAAGGCCCGTTTTCACAACTTACCGATAGCTAAAGGTAAGATTTTATCGGCCGTATAAAAAGTGTTCTATTATAACAATTTTACTTCAACCTACCAGGTAGGATTAACCTTAATATACTTTATCGCTCACTTTAGGTTAAAGTAAAGTTTTAATAATGGAACACTTTTTAATGGGCCATTTAAAGTCTTCTTTTAGCTATCGGTAAGTAGTGAAAACGGGCCTATGTTGGTTTTTTAAATTAACTATTTTATTAAAATTGTATTAAGTTATTTTATTTAATTTTTTAATTATACTATATCCTGGCCATTACCGATTACCAATTTCTACTCCGTATATTGTAATAATGGCCCTAAATAATCAAATCTTTTGTGGGTCTTGGAGGCGTTTGTTTGCCATTCGACTTGGCACTTTCTACTTAAAATACACAGTGTTTGTATACACTTTGGTTAATGTAAATTTTGTATTGCTTAGTAGTTGGCTTTAAGTTAGTCTATACAAGCTAACTTAAAGTTGGCTCTTTTTGTAGTTAGCTATCATTTGACGGCAGGGATCTTTCAAACTGCGTTGTAAGTTTTTTTCATCTTCGTAAAAATGTTAAAAGTTTTAAAGCGTTATTTATGAAATTAATGGAAAAAATACGAAAAATTGTAATGTACGGTACCTAAGTGGGCAAATTCATTGCAAAAACTTATAGTTATTGCACACAAAAATAAAGCTTGGAAAATCATGGTTTTTGACAAAGGTATGAAGAAAACTCAAAAAAGACCGGCAAACCCCATGTTTAGCAAAAATTCGGGTTGAGCGACCTCTAAACCTCTTCCGAAAAATCTGAAAAAATCTCAAAAATACTCTACCTTATAAGCCTTTAAATTACGCTTGAGCACGCATGAAAATCAAAAAAGAAAATGTTTATTGGAACACACTAATATGAGGCTATCAGCGCAGAAGTGGTGTAACCCCAAACTACTTACTATGAGATAATGAGGAGTTAACACCAGGGTTACCGTTGGAAATTTTCGAAAAGGGTCACAAAAAGGGTATTTTCCAGAAAAAGGGGTCAAAAAAAGGGTATTTCAATAAAAAAAGGGTCAAGTTATTTATTAGCAGTATTTCCCATTTTAATGAACATAATCACCCCTATCGTAAATAACAAGTGGAATTTTTGTTCCCATGAAATTTTCATTCCCCTCGAAGGGAAAAAGCAATCGTGAATCTCGTGTGAAAAATTGTTCACGTTACCAGTTCCAGTGAATGTAAAAAAAAGAAGAAAGATTAAAAAATATTAACTGCCGTATTCATAAAAAATTAAAATGGATTTGAAATTCCTTTTAAGAAATATTTGTATGAAACTTTTGCCTTAAAACACATTTCAAACTTATTTTATTTTTTATGAATACGGGGGTAAAAATCCATGAAATTTTTGTTCAAAAATATACAAGTATATATTTTAAAGAAAAGTTAAAATAATAAAGCAAAATATTTAGTATTGGAGGGATAGTTTGATTACAATGTTAGTTTTTTGCACTTTTTAAATTTAATGTAGTAAAATATTTTCCAAAATTCTGCCACCAAGTCAATTGAAAGCTTCACAAATCCGCAGGCAATCGACCTGTTGTTTTGCATTTTGTTGAGCAATATATCGGTTTATGTCTAATTAACTTATTAACCCTTAATATTCGATTTTTAGGAGGAGCTACTTACATACATGTTCTGTTCCCTAGCAAAAATAAAGTGAGAAAATCTAAGGGAAATGTGAACAAATTACGAGGGAAAAAATTTTTCACGATAAGGGGAATTTTTTCCCGTGAACAATTTTTCACGTTATTATTCTCCTTTGAATTACAATTTTTCATGGGAGTTGTTCATGATCGCAAATATGTGAAAAGGGGAAAAATTACGAGGGAAAAATTATTCACGATAGGGGTGATTAAGATCAAGTTTTTTTATAAGCAAACAAACAAATAATATTTCAGGTAGGAAGAGCTCAAAAAACTTAATTTTTTTATGGAATGCTCTGTCCTATTTTAAACACCTGACAAAATGTTTATTCTTTATCATTATACATAGCTAATTTTTTAATATTTTTTATGTAATTTTCCGATTTAGTGATGTCAAAAAATTTTAGTGTTTGTCGATTAAAGCGATTTTTTCCTGCAAGTGTCAGATTTTTTAAAGCTTTTACATACCGCTGTTACCAAATATATGGGAATTTCCGCTAATTTAGCAATTTGTCCTTGTTTTCATTCCTGTTAGGGCACTCTCAACACTGTCGATTCAAAAGAAGCAAAAAGTTCAATACCTTTTGCCATTATTAAGGGCGAATTTTTTTGAATAAAACATGCTACTCTTTAAGAGAGCAAAACACCAAATTGCATTTTTTTTTAATAAAATGTAAAATTTTTGTTTTGAAAAGAAACCACCGTAAAAAATAACAAATATTTATATGAGTTATGTTTGCTTTTAGGGAAATTGTTCTTTACTATCAAAAATCAAGGAGAAGAAAGCATGAAATTGTAAGTTTATACTTTGAGTCTGTTCCATATCAAGCCATGCTTATTTCGAAAACTTTTGTTTAGCACTTCTGTTCCGCAGTGTTGACAAAAAACAAAATGTGAGAGCTATTTCCATAAAAGGGTCAAAAAGTGTCACAAAATAGGTGATAATGATACAAAAGTATAATATAAAAAAAGGGTCATAAAAGGTATCAACACCGTCGAAAAAGGGTCAAATTGATACTTTAGTATCACAACGGTAACGCTGGTTAACACTACTCTTGCACTATAGTACTTGGTTGTAACGGCCCGTGCAAAAACTATGTTTCTAGCGCCATCTGTTTTAGATACAAAATGTTGGCTTACTCGACTATTACACTGTAAGGAACAGTGCAAAGAACATATCTAACACCAGAAATTAAATTGTGGGTTACAATAATTCTGCGCTGATAGCCTCATATATATGTATGTAGTTTTGCTTGGATATTTTCAAAACGGAAAGCCGAATCGAAACCGGGGTTTCACATTTTTACGGTTTTTAGCAAACTCTAATTGAAACTATACAAAATTACACCTACCTACCCCGAAAATCCCTTAAAATATCTATTTTCTTATCCCCAAAAATCCCCACATTTTCTTAAAAATAAAATACATAATATTATGTCAATGGAAAAATCCATTTGTGTAATATTATTAAAACTAATGTTATTTATTCTTTGAGTTCTAAGTATCTGTGTATACATGTATGTTTAGTATGTAACAAGGGTAACGTTTAAACGCAAAAGAAAAATAATTATGCATCAATATTTATCATTTCAAAAACTAGGGAATCAAAATGCTCTGATTCATCAGCCAGTGCAATTTTGTTTTACATGTTGTTTGTTTAAAAAGTGCATTTGAGATGATTGAATACATTTATCACAGCAAGCTGCATTATTATAAAGTGTGCATTTATTCTAATTAATTCTAATAACTTATATTGCATTCTGTTACAGATATTGATTTTGGTTTTATTCATTACAGAAAAAGACTAGTTCAACAGAAGTAACGCTAGTTGGTACAAAACCATATTTAAAACTATTTCAACAAGTTCTTGAAAAAGTTTTAAACCGCAAAACAGACTAAAATGTGAGCCCAAATCTTGACCAAATCGGTATTGCCATTGCAAAAAAGGAATTTATAATAATATATTATCCCTAAAAATCCCCAACGAAAAGAGGGCTTTTCACCAAAAAATCCCCTGGGGTTTTTTTACGAAATTTTTATCACCAATTACAAAAAAAAATCCCCAATTTGGGGATAAATCCCCAAAACTGGGAACACTGGTTGCAAAGGTTCTTCAACGTCATGACTTATTAATCACCTTTAATTAGCCCACAAGCTTTACATAAATAAACGCCAAGTAAAACTTAACTCTGCTCTATGTTGTTTTTAAGAGACTGCAAATAATACTTTACCAAAATATGCTGCCAATGAAGAACGAAAAACTCTTACAGCCATACCTAAACAAGAGCGGAAAGCATATTCTAGCTGTCAAAAATTCTAATGCCAATAAAATTTGTATGAAGCATCCCTGAATAGCGCGGCGTCAACGCTTTACAATGGGAAAATCAGATTTTGACAGCGCGTTTAATAGTGAAGTTGGCCGCTTTGTTAATAAATAATGTCAATTTAGCTATTTTTTTTGTCAATCTATCGGTTTTTTCTCTTATTTTTATTTCTTTTATGTGGGTTTTATTAAACAAGAAAGTTAACACTACTGTTTGGGGCACAACGTTGATGCTCTTGTTTGGGTATGGCATATCAGCGTAAGCGGATGAAAGCGTCCCACCTTCCTCTCTTGTTACGGCCACAGAGCACACAAAGGCATCACGAGACAGAAAATATTGTGTTTTTTTTCTGTCTTTTCCTTCGAAAGCTGCCATTTTAACATTTTTTGTTTTGATTACGCAATTTGTGTTGAAAGTAGCGGCCTGTTTTTACACATTGCCACTTCACGACCAAAAAACGGTTTTTTTCTCTCTTCGAAAGCTGCCCTCGGAAATGATTTGGGCATTTTTCGTGCGTCACTTTTTTATCTCTGTATGCTTTGTGGTACGGCTGTTAAGTAGTTCTAGCATATCTTCATGCTAAAAACCTAAACATACCGGCGAAATCAACGATGTGGACAAATTGTGATTGACGAATTGACAGATATTTCATACAAAAAGCATATTCATATTACTATTCGTTTTTATACTACTGAAACAAGATAATTAAAAATATATAATCCTGCACACAAAAAAAATCATCTAGGGTATTTTACCAATGCGTACATAGGTAAATTATTTTTATATAAAAACAAAAAACTAAGTTTAGTTGCCTAAGATAATTGGTAATTTATAAAAAAAGATTTGCATAAAATTTTTGTTAATATTCCTAATTGGGTTAGGTATCTTCTTCGAATGTTTTAATATATGTATGTATGTAGGTTTATTTGATTTTTTCTTTCAATTGGAATTTTTTTTGTGAAAAGGTTCAAATTTAAATTTAAAATTTTTGAATTTAAAATAAATTAAAAACTATTCGATAGAGGATAAAGATACAACGTAGTTATGTTAGTATGTTATAAACATAAGATAAGGATCTCCACTGACCTTTTTACAAATAAGATGTATATAAAAAAAAACAATAATTATTTATTACTTTTATTAAAGACGATTAAATTGGACGTCGCGAACATTTTCATACTGGATCATTTTGGATTTTAAAGGAAAAATTAGTTATAATCCTAACGTGAAATTGGATTATATTGATATAACAATTGTCGCATCTTAAACTTACAAGAAGCATTTCGTTATTTAGCACACAAATTCCATTGAAAAGGACAAGGTAAAAAAAAAAGATTTACAAGCGTTAAACAAAGGAAGGTCTAATGAAAATTATGAGTTCCACTGAATCACCACTGGATGAGCTTGTTACAACAAAAATCACAAAATTCAATTACAATTTAATAAATCAAATTTATCGTTTAATTCCAATAGGTTTAAAAAATATATATCGCTCATTTGCTGCAACGTCGTCATGATTCAAAATATGATATTTTGGAGTTAATGATGCAGAATTGTTCGTTTGAAGAAATTGTGTCGTTATTTTTTGTAAGTGGGGTAAGCAAATCATTTGGAAATGTATTTAAAGAGTAATTATGACGTTGCAGCAAATGAGAGATATATACTTAGATTAAGAAAGACGTACAAGTAATAAGTTTAAATAGATCAATTAGTTAATTATAATACATTATGATTTCATAAATAAAATATTACAATGAAATGAAGAAATCCTAATGATTAGCAATTGGATTAGAAATTTTAATTGTGCTGAAAAATTGATTAATTATGATTAGTTAGCCATTTTAGACGATTACTAATTGATTAGATTAGAAATAATCAAAAATCTAATCACAATTAGTGACGATTAGCATTTATAATCCAATCTAATCAAAAATAATCCAAAAAATAATTGATTAGATTTCTTGATTATTTTTGATTAGATTTGATTAGATCAATTATTTTTAACTATTTTTGTGAAAAGAAAATATTTATTTATGACATTTGTTGCTATATTTACATAATGTAACCATTTTTGAATATTGCATACGGACCACCCTGTTCTTAAACTAAACACTTGACACAGCTGGTTCACTTTGTTGTTGTGTTATTATTAATGTTAATTTTCAACGTGTTTTGTGGAAGTACAAGTATAATTTTTTTGTTTACTTAACATTGAAAGTAAAATCTTTGTTTTGTAAGATTGTAATTTTTGTTTTATTCAAATTAATGTGTTCAAAATTATTGGTAAGTAAAAATTCACGGATTTTTTTTTCTTTTATTTCTTGTTTTTTCGACGTCGTGAAAATTTAAACAAAATGCAAACTTTATATGTAAAACAAAAATTTCCAAGTTATTTTGGATATTGTAGTTGTCGTAATAGAACCAATTCTTTTCGAAGACCAAGACTTCTCCGCAGACGATGATGTATGTGATCCAAATTATGTACCGACGAAGGTGATCCGGAACATAGTTTTGGAGAGTGAGCCGGCAGTAAGTGCTAAAAGAATGCGTAGCAATAAGTAATGCAATATTCAAAAACTGTTACATTATGTAAATATAGCAACAAATGTGATAAATAAATATTTTCTTTTCACAAAAATAGTTAAAAATAGTTGATCTAATCAAATCTAATCAAAAATAATCAAGAAATCTAATCAATTATTTTTTGGATTAGTTTTGATTAGATTTGATTAGAAATGCTAATCGTCACTAATTGCGATTAGATTTTTGATTATTTCTAATCAAATCAATTAGTAATCTGAAATTTTTATCAAAATTCAATTCTAATGATTAGATTATTTTATTTCTCTAATCGTAATGATTTCTAATTCTAATCGAAATTCCCCAGCTATGCAATGAAATTAAAATTAATTTTATTTAAAGTATGTAACCAAAAAAAGTATATAGAGTTTTTTAAATATGCTTACTTTATGAAAAAAAGTAGTAAATTTACCTAAAATCTATGTTCTTGTACAAAATTAAACTTAGATAATTTTCCAAAAATAAAAATATATAATAACTTTGCTATCATTGGTAAATTTTCAAAGTTTTTTAGTCATTTTAACAAAATAATTAGATACTTTTTCGAACATAGAAAGTACCTAAGTTAATAGTTTTATTACCTAAGAAACTGAGATATTGCCATGCTACCCTTGTGCTTAGTTAAGGTGACCATACGTACTCTTTTTTAGAGGACAATCCTCTTTTTTGACTGGCTGTCCTCTATAAAATTTGTGTCCTCTTTTATCATCTTTTTTTTCATAATCTGTCATCTTTGTCCTCTTTATTTTTAAAAGCATGACCAATATTTGCTTTTATTTTTATAAATTAATATAAAAATTTTATTTCACGGTGATCAACGGTTTTTTCTGTGCAATCGTATGGAAAATGTTGTGCCATGCTTGTTCTGTTCATACTCCTACTGGACTCTCATACACTTGCAGTATAAAATTTTGAATAATTTTTTGCAATGATTATTAAAGTTTAGTTGTTTTTTTTTTGGAACTTATTTTACTTAAGTAAATGTAAATTTTTATACATCGTCGGCTTAATATGCAAACCTGCTAACTCCCCTTCAACAAATTTTACAGGAAAAACTTTTTATTTTTCCTATTTACTGCTTGAGAGGAGAACCAAAAATATAGTTGATTTGACACACTTCAAGACTCAAATTGAAGAATAACTACATGCTGGTCGACGAGGCATATATTTCTCTACCACACGGCATCAAATCTCAATTTACTTAAAACGTGGATTTCGCAGGTCTGCATATTAAGCCGACGATATGTAATTCTTTTTAAATCTTCTTTACATTTATTAATATGGGAATGTAAATTTGTCTGTAAAATATGTAAAAAAATCTTGAAGTCAAAAAATTTTTTTACTTTATGTCCTCTATTTTTATTTTCAAAATCTGGTCGCCTTAGCTTAGTTAATTATACCCACACCACAATAGTGGAGAGGGTATTTTGCATTTGTGCTGATGTGTGTAACGCCTTAAAATATTGGTCCTAGACCCACCTTAAAGTATACCGATCTACTCAGAATCACTTTCTGAGTCGAACTAACGATGTCCGTCCGGCTGGCTGGCAGGCTGGCTGGCTGGCTGTTCATGTAACCTTGTGCGCAAAGTACAGGTCGCAATTTTGGAGATAATTTGATAAAAATTGGGTCATAGGTTCTTATTGGCACAAGGACCAAGCCTATTGAAAATGGGCCGAATTGTAGGACCACGAGGGAAGATAGGGGGAAATTTCTTCCTCTCAGAAACTATCAAACCGATTTTAATGAAATTTAAAACATAGATAGAACCATATCTTTATGGACCCAAAAGGGATGCAATTTTTAAAAAATAGGACCACGAGGGGAGATAGCGGCAATTTCTGCCTCTCAAACCGATTTTAATGAAATTTAAAACATAGATAGATCCATATCTATAGGGACACATTAGCTATACAGTTTTTAAAAAATAGGACCACAAAAGGAGGCAGGGGGCAATTTTTGCCTCTCACAAACCGATTTTCATGAAGTTTATAAACATAGATAAATCCATAATTACATGGACACATAAGCATGATGTGTTTTTAAACACTGCTGTGTAGGGTATCATATGGTCGGGCTTGACCGACTATACTTTCTTACTTGTTTTACTATATATTTAGGTAATTTTACCTATGATTTCTTTTGTGTGTGGATAAGAGCTTTTGTTTGCAACTTTTCAAAAGTATGTTTGAAGTCTACTGATTCATATAGACATGCTTAACCACCATCAATTAAAACTCATTCAAAATAAATTTGGGGGAATATCTCAAATAATAAATTTATTAAATTCCTATAATTTCTTAAAACCAAAGTGTTTCAAAACTTCTACAGCTATGTTCACACCTATTAAATATTTGATGTCTTACACGTCACCACTAGTTTTCTTTAGGAATTGTTCGCTTTTGCAAAACGTTAGGCTAGTGCAAACATTATTTAACAGTTTCTAAATTACATTATACAATTATCATCTTGGGAATAAAGTTTAGTAAATAAACAGAAATTATTTAAAATAAAGCCAAAGTTTAATCAACTTACTGGTCACGCTTTTTTGGATTTTATTGTCAAATATTTGTTACGTCTGAACAAACCTTAAGTCATATCCATGTATTTTGTTGGTCCTTACCTTCGTGAATTGCTTTGTTTTTATTTAAATTAAGTTTTTATTACAAAATCTAATTTGATTTTTGTATTTTTATGTATTCGAATTAAAACCGGTTAACCTGTTATTTTTAAAATGCTTAACCGAAAACCGGGTTTTTTAAAATAGCAGCTATTCGGAATATTCGAAAACCGGTTATTGAAAAAAGTGGAATAATCGATCAACCTAGTAATAAGGCCTCTTGTGTTCTTTAATCTCAGTTCAGTTTTTATGCACGGCACTTGTGAATTGATTATCAAAGTAATTTTTGGGAATACATAATTTTCAATTAATAAGATTTGTTTGTTGTGCTTAATTCCCAATTTTTATTCTTGATAACTGAACACTGAAATTTATTGTTGGTGGATAAGCTAGTTCCTATGCGCATTTCACTCGTTGATTAGGCCAGACAATTACAATTAGGAAAGGTCGTAAACAAAGTTAATTTTCCAATTTTTCTGCATACCATGTATCATTCAAAGTTATATAATAAATTTTGCATAAATTTCGAAACTAATTTTTGTTATAATTTATATAGGTTCGAAATCTAAGTCCGTTTTCGTTTATGCATCAGGATGATGTTCGTTGGGTCATTGTGGCTTTAAGACAAATGTATGATTGTAACAGTGATTATGGAGAAAGTTGCTATCGGCTTTTGTCTCGAAATGGCAATTTTATTTACTTAAATACCAAAGGTTATTTGGAAATTAATAAAGGCACAAATAAAGTACATTCCTTTGTTTGCGTTAATACACTATTGGACGAAGAAGAAGGCAAACGAAAGGTTCAGGAAATGAAAAATAAGTTTTCTATAATAATAAATGCCAAAGTTCCAGCAAATACCATGCAAGATGCTCCAGCATCACAAAATCCACAGCAACTGGAAAGAATAGTATTGTATTTAATAGAAAATCTGCAAAAAAGACAAACAAATTCGTGTGTTGTAGACGAAATACATTCAGAAGACGATGTTAAACGGCATAGTAGCACGCCTACATTGGCATTGGTGCCGCCGGAACCTGCATCAGTAAAAAATTCAATATCCAAATCAGTTAGTGTTGTAATTGCAACAGCAGCAAAAAGTTTTGCTATACAAAATAACATAAATGTTAACAATAACACAAACAACAATATTAATGTTGTTAATGAGACTACAACTAATTTAACAAATATAAATGAACAAAAAACCAACACCTTAACACAAGGGATGACGACGACGTCCGCACAAGATGAAAACTCTTCGTATCGGCAGCGTCCTAGTGTATTGCAAATGAGAGCTAAATCAGATTGTCAAGATGTAGCGTTTGGTTTATATATTAGCTCAACAGAAAACATGAACAAAAATGATCAGCATGTATCGGTGCTTAAGCGCATACATACAGATACATCAACAACGGCAATAAAAGATGATGATGAAGTTGATAATCATTCACCACAACCAGCCAAACGTACATTAAAAAACTCTTCCTCCACAAGCTCATCCTCATCGTTCTCAACTTCCTCACCTGCCACCTGCTCTGTAACAAATAGCTTATTATCTTACAATGATGGAAATGATAACAATGCTGCAGACATTCATAATTTCATTTCGTCATCACTACGTCATGTCGGAAAGTCATTAAATTGTATTGATGCTCAAACATCTAATTTACGTCAAAATTGTTCCAGTCTTCCCACATGTCTGGATAATAAATTGGATGCAATTATCATTGAGCACAAAAAACAGAATGATTTTCTAGTCAATATCAAAAATGAATATGATGTCTTTAAAGGACAATATCCCAATTCCTTGAAATATACTCAAAATAGACAAGGAGATCAAAAACAAAATCATCAACAAAAAGTTTCTACGCCGGATATACTTTAGTAAAGATGAGCTTATCAGATTGTTTGTCGGTGTCCAACTGTTTGTTTAACTGCTTGTCTGTCTGTTTTCCTCTATTAATGTAAGTAAAACTTATTGTTATAATTATATTTAAGGGTAGAATGTACGGTATGTATGTATAATGTATGTAATTAATGTATGTATTTTTATCTAAGCTATAATTTTAATATTATCTATATACAGTTAAATTCCAAAAAAGGAATGATTTTCAAATCCTGCTTACGCAAGAACAAATAATTTTAATCATTATACTTACATGTATGTACATGTATGTAAGTTTTTATATTAATACTTACATTTTTTAATATTCCTTAAATTTTGTTAAACATTTCCTTTTAATTCCTTATTTTATTTTTACTTATTTAATACATTGAATGCTGATAAGCACAGTGGTTCAGAAATTTATTCCAATGGCCAAAAGTCCAAATTTCTTGTTTAAAAGTAAAGAAATTAAAACTAAGGTAGCAAAAAATTAGGTTAACGTTATGGTAATTGTGTGCGCAGCATGCTTTTTAAATCATAATATAATATATTTTTCCAATTCATAAGCTCTGTCGTATGGCTTAGCGTTAAAAGAAATACCATTTTCGTTTATGCACTTGCGAACAGACAAATTTGCTGTATGTTACTTTGTCATATTGCTTAGTCAATAATGGGAAATTTCAATTAATGTACATACATTGTCAATTTACTTGAGTAAACTATTTAAGAATACTAGGATCGGCCGGTGGCCGAAATTCAACCGCTCGACAACAAAAACGTAAACATTTTAAGAGAACGGCAAAAATGCACTATTAACCCAACTTTGTACGAATGTCTGTAAGATAAATTAAAACGCTTTTCAAACACTTTAATTAAAAAAATTTAGAATAAAAATATATTGTGCATATCTACACACAAATTTCTTTAAAACGATGTATGTTTCATTAAAATCGGTGGACGATAAGATACTTAAAAATAAAACACAAAAATATTGTTCCCGTATTTATATATAAGATTAAAAATTTCTTTTTACCAAATAATTGGTGTGTTCATTTACTTCACTAGCTGAAACTTGCAACGAAAGAGTAAATTTCGTAAATTAGTCAAAAAAATAAAAAGTTAATAAACGCTATACCAGCAAAAACTAGCAAGTTAGACATATCGATATTATTCAGCTGTAAGAACAAGATTCTTAATAAATGCAATTGTTTTGGACTATTTGCGCAAGAATATTTGGGTCGTTCACGGCAGGCGGATTATCAGGTTATATGGTTGTGTAATTATATTAATAGCAACATCATATCATCATCATATATATTATTTCTAAAGCACTTTTTTTTGTCGGTTGCAAATATCTCCCATACCACCGCGTCAAATTTAATGAATGATATCTCATTTTAAAGCTTATTTCTAACACTAATGACGAAAAATAATTAGAAATTGAAAAATTAATATTTTCATTGATAAAAATTATATTTTAAAATGTATTGAAGTTACTAAAATTTCTATTAATTATTTTCATTTTATGTTACAAAAATGACAACTAACGGTGCGAAATATTCGCACGGGTCATCTAGTCATATATATTATTTCTAAAGCACTTTTTTTTTCGGTTGCAAATATCTCCCATACCACCGCATCAAATTTAATGAATGATATCTCATTTTAAAGCTTATTTCTAACACTAATGACGAAAAATAATTAGAAATTGAAAAATTAATATTTTCATTGATAAAAATTACGGTGCGAAATAGTCGCACGGGTCATCTAGTATATATTATTTCTAAAGCACTTTTTTTTGTCGGTTGCAAATATCTCCCATACCACCGCATCAAATTTAATGAATGATATCTCATTTTAAAGCTTATTTCTAACACTAATGACGAAAAATAATTAGAAATTGAAAAATTAATATTTTCATTGATAAAAATTATATTTTAAAATGTATTGAAGTTACTAAAATTTCTATTAATTATTTTCATTTTATGTTACAAAAATGACAACTAACGGTGCGAAATATTCGCACGGGTCATCTAGTCATATATATTATTTCTAAAGCACTTTTTTTTTCGGTTGCAAATATCTCCCATACCACCGCATCAAATTTAATGAATGATATCTCATTTTAAAGCTTATTTCTAACACTAATGACGAAAAATAATTAGAAATTGAAAAATTAATATTTTCATTGATAAAAATTACGGTGCGAAATAGTCGCACGGGTCATCTAGTATATATTATTTCTAAAGCACTTTTTTTTGTCAGTTGCAAATATCTCCCATACCACCGCATCAAATTTAATGAATGATATCTCATTTTAAAAGTTATTTCTAACACTAATGACGAAAAATAATTAGAAATTGAAAAATTAATATTTTCATTGATAAAAATTATATTTTAAAATGTATTGAAGTTACTAAAATTTCTATTAATTACTTTCATTTTATGTTACAAAAATTACAACTAACGGTGCGAAATATTCGCACGGGTCATCTAGTATACATTTAAAAACACAATACATTGAAAAAAACACAACTGTTAACAACCTTTCCCCCTCTGTATGTCCACTGATTTGAACACAAAACACCAGACTTACAGAAGTGCACAATATATTAAAAATCTATTCAATATTTTTAGAGTTATAAAAGTTCAAATTTTCTACTAACACATATGCAGAACACATCAATAAAAAATTATAGACAAATTTCACAACTACTAAATACGTTTAGAATATTATTGTAAATGTTGGGCCAGTATATAGTTTTACGAGCAAAACTTTGGCATCTCTGAATGTCCATATGACCCTCATGTAATGTATCAAGCATTTTACGACGTGAACCCTAAAGAAATTAAATTTGATTTTCCTTAAGAATCCATAATAATAATAATTGTCAGCTCATCTTTAATCCTTAAGTAGGGCATAACTTCTTTATCAACCATTTTTTTATATAAAATGTTCACCCACTAAATGTTTGAATTTCGAAAATACCAAATTCGTTTTTTTGGGCATCAAAAAAGTTCCAAAATACTGCTTTTACACGTTTACTCCTAAAAAAGCCGGATGTCAAAAAAGTAACGCATACCTGTCCACATATTTGTGTAACGAACAATGAGTGGATCTCTTTTAGTTTAGGAGATATGAGGTTAGCGAATTTAACCGCTTTTACCATTTTACCCTCTAAACATTCGCATTTTAAAAAATTTCATCTTTCCAGCATTCACACATGAAAGCAGTTTCTTGAGAGTCGAAATACGGTAAATTTTTTTCACTAACACACACACGTTTTTGGTGCTTTTTTTCGTTAATAATACGTATACATACTCTACTTGAAAAAAATACTTTCATGTGTTAACCCCAGGTTAGGGATCGATTTAACGAGAGACCAAAATCCGGTCCAAATTTCAAATTTTAAGCTTCAGGCGTTAAGGTGTGCGATAGAGAATCTGTCAGTCAGTTAGTATCGTTGAAATTTTATATACCTATTAGGGTATTCATTCGGTTAATTAATTAGTACCCGATTAACTGATCGGTTAATTTCAAATTAATTTCAGTCGATTAATCGATTAACCGATGGAAGAAAATTTTCAATATTTTGTAGCATTTTTTTGTGTTTTTAATTATTTGTTTCGTGTCATATACAAAATATATGTACCTATGTGTTAAGAAAATATTTTTTTCAACCAAACAAAGAAGGTGTTCAGTGATCTTCATTTTAACCCATTTTCCACCGACCGGTGACATAAATTACAATGTTTTTTATCTTCATCATCGATCAACAGGAATGTTGCGAAAAATGGGTTAAATGTTTAATTGCCAACACCTTTTTTTCACGTCCTTTTGTAATGTAGGTGTTTAGTTATTTGTTTCTTCTCATATCTTCTCATATCAGTCTTTTAACAGAATAAACCGAAACAATTAGAAGTGTTAAAAATTTTAGAGAATTTCTAGAAAATGAGACAAGTTTTGTCAAAACTAAGGAAAAGAATCGCTTTGATCCTAAGCATTTAAACCAAATTACTTTTCTAAAAGATTATTTTATAAGATCTCCCTTAACAATTAAAATAACTAACTAAGTTATCTCAGTTTCTTTTTTTATAAACACATATTTGGGGGATTTACCAAGGTAGTCATAAAGTCTAATGTCATAAAATAATTACAAGAAGTAGATATCGTCGGCTTAATATGCAAACCGGCTAAATCCTTTTTTTATGTAAATTGAGATTTTGATAACGTGTGGTAGAGAAAGATACGCCTCGTCGACCAGCATGTAGTTAGTTTATCTTCTTTTAGTCTTGAAGTGTGCAAAACTAACTATTTTTAATTTTCTATCAAGCAAAAAGAAAAAATAAAAAGCTTTCTGTAAAATATGCTGAAAGTGAGTTAGCAGGTTTTCATATTAAGCCGACGATATGACTGTTGTGGGCTACCGCTTATAATTTAGATTTCAACTGTACAGTTATGACGAATTAATGAACACAGCATTAACATTTTTATTTTGTTTGAAACACAACATTTATTTTAAGCAATTGCAAAATATTATTTGGGATATTATGAGGATATGACTTGATAGCACACCTTGTGTATTAATTGAAAAATGCATATTACATATTTATGTTTTTTGTTTGTTTGCTCGTTTTAGTTCAAGAACTGCTTTGTTTGGTGTATTGTTGTTTTTTTTTCCTAATAAATTCCAAATAATAAACAATTAATGCATTTTTATATATTGAAATTACTTTATTTATAAAAAAACGTTATTAATCGGTTAACCGATCAAAAGCAAAATTAACCGATTATTAACCGATTAAACCAAAACCTCGGTTAATTAATCGAGCGATTAACCGATTAAAGCAAAAGGTCGATTAAATGAATACCCTAATACCTATGTTTATAGAAATTTAATATTTCGCTTTGCCATATACATAAATACTTTTATTATTACCAAAGGGTTTTTTTAATCTTGTATTATTGATGAAAACGTGAATACTTTTTTCCTCTCCAAAATAAAAAAAATGCAATTCAAAAAAAAAAGTTAAAAAAATGTTAATCATACGAATTTTCAATCAAAAAACATTTTTGATTACATTTTTTAACTTTTTTATTATAAACGTTTTTTGCTGTCTTATCTCGACTTCAGATTTTTTGTCAAAATGAATAAATAAAATCACATTATATTTACCGTTATTTATAAAATTTTTCCAAGTCTTAGAAAAATAAATGGGTACTCAAATATTCCTGTATATTCCGTCACTTCTTTAACTTGCAAATTTTGGCTGGTAAAGTGTTCATTTACTTTTTAGAAATTTTGAGAGCAATTTATATAAATTCCCAGTTTCTCTTTCGTTACAAGTTTTTGCTTGTAAAGTAAATGAACACAGCTAATGTTTTCACAGTTTGTATCAAACACATTTTCATTGCCAAATAAATACCAACGAAATTCTTACATCTTAAATTTACCACATTAAAATAATCAATATAATAATTAGTATTGGGTTTTTTTTTGTTGAACTGTTTATGGTTTTTAATCCAAATTTTGATATTTAATTAATTTCATGTTGTTAAATTCCTTTCTTCATAAAAAAAATTTAACGAAAATTAAATTTGATGAACTTTAGCCTAAATAAAAATATCAAAATTTGGATAAAAAACCATAAACAGTTCAACAAAAATAACCACAATACAAGTTGTGCTGAAAAAAGGTCAACAAGAAAAAGAAAGACAAAAAAAAAAAATGAAAAACAAAAAAATGTACTTTGGACTTCGAGAAGAATTCTTGACAAAAAGTACGAAAAAACAGAAGTAAGGAAGAACATGTAAATCAATTAAAATAGATAATCATTTAAAGCAAATTTCGATCTACCAAAGGTTAAATATAAATACAATTTGGTTTAAAGGTTGATGTTTGACTATTGACTGCCAGCAGTCGTCAATGGCTGTGAGTGTTAAACGGCAAACTATCTTAAGTCTCTCCTGAGTATTCATTCCCCATGACAGCTTGCTGTCCAGAAAAACTCCCAAATACTTAGCACTATCAGATAGTCTAACCTCCACTCCTCCTAGTACCGGTAGCCTAAAATTCTCCACCCTGTACCTCCTAGTAAAAATAACCAATTCCGTCTTCTCCGGATTAACTCCCAGTCCCTTATCGCTTGCCCAAGTCGACAGTTCGCCCAGCGCCCCTTGCATGATTTCGCTAATTGTCGGCAGAAACTTGCCCGACACCAATATCACTACATCATCTGCGTAGGCCACGACTTTATGACCCATTCTGTCAAAAAGTCTAAGAACGACATTGACGGCCAAGAGCCACAATAAGGGTGAATAACTTTGACCAATGGGATAGCCTAAATTATTACTAAATTTATAGATTTTCCTCTCTTAGGGGACAAGAGCAGGAGAAATCTATAAATGCAACGAATCCTCTACTTGCTCCTTAGAGCAAGTGGAAGTGGTTGCAGGGAAGGGAATAAAAAACAAGAGTAAGCGGGGTGAATAAAGCTTTAGAGGAAATCGGGGTGTTCCTGCTTATGCTTACCGTAGGGTTGAGGGTGCCTTGCAAAAGGAAAACGCAGTAGATGTAACTTTTTCTTCACAATCGTTCACAATCGTATTTTATTGGTAACCCAATAATTCTGAGGTACTTTTAAGTTTTTATAATTCAGTTTACGTAACAATAGTAAAGTGGTTATTTCACAATTTTAATTTTGGAAATAAATTATAAATTTAATTTAATAAAAAACCAATGGTAAAAAAATGTATATAAAAAAATGGTAAATTTAGTTTACGTTGGATGACTGCTATGGTGGAGCGTCCAATGGGGAATGATTCATTCTTTTTTTGACTTAACCGCGTGTACTTTAGCCCCTTTTCTATGCCAAGACAGGCTTGACAGTCCGGTCTCGACAAGTACTAAATTTAACATTTTTTAACATTTTTAAATCACAATAACGCAGAGTTCAATCATCTAACATTTCAATTTTCAATTCACAATTATTACTGATTGACTCTAGCCGTTATTTTAAATTGACAAATTCAATTTCATTCAAAACAAAAGTTATTAATTAATACAAAAATGCAATTGGCAAATTAAGAAAAGTTTAAAAAATAAAAATACATAAAAAGCAAGTGTGTACAATGTAGATTGTACATGCCGCCACCTCCGGAAGGACGACCCTTATCCGTTAGTCCACACACAGCACCTCCGCTATGGACTTGATGGCTACGATCAAAACCCTAGTATTTGGGGCGGCTGCTGCTGTTGGTCTTGCTTCTGCTGCTGATGATGTTGCTGTTGGTGGTGTTGATGGGCGACGCTGATGCTGGGGGCGAGTCCTTCGCCGGCATGGGCGAGTCCTCTGTTGTTGTTGTTGGCGATTTCTTTGTTGTTGTGGGCGAGCTCGGTGTTGTTGTCTTGAGGGCGATTGTGGTAGGTGTTGACGATGACGACGGCGTGGTTGTTGTTGATGTTGACGGGTGGTTTGTGGTTGGTGCCTTTGCCGTAGTTGTTGCCTCTGCCGTGGCTGTTGCCTACGCTGGGGTGGTGAAGGCGCACGAGTGCGCGACTGCTGCCGCTGGACTCTCGCTGTGGCCCTGACCAGAGCTAGCTCTTCCCGTCGCTCCTGGCGAGATGGGAGATGCAATAACGTGTGATGCGTCTGCTCGCATCGTCTACATACCTCCTCAGAGGTGCAGTAGTTCTGCGAGTGGCTTCTCGCAAGACAGTTGAAGCAGTAGCCCAGTCCCGACACCACTTCACGCCTTCTCTCCACTGGCATGCGTTTGAACCGCCGGCAAAACCGTAAGCCGTGATACCCTTCGCATACCACACAGTAAAGGACTTCTAGGTCCCTTAATTGTCCTTGACCCTCAACTGGCCCACGGCTTTGACTACGGCTTGGCCTCTGGTCTGGACTACGGCTTAAACTTCGGGCTGGATTGCGGCTTGGGCTACGGCTTGGGCGCACTATCCTGGTGGCGGTTACTCTTCTATTGGTCCTATGGCTACAGAAAAAATAGTAAAAAAACATAACATAATTTAGTGATTAAACGCCAAATTCTTAAGGGAAATGGATAATTGTTAATTGAAGGCATCGCCTGAAAGTTAGATGTTGATTAGAGGGGGATTAGAGTGGCTGGAGGTAAGTGTTTATGAGTGTACTGCAGGATGAGTATAATAAGTAATAAGTGTAAAAATTAGTAAGAGTAAACCATGGTGGGTGAATTTGATATGGTTATAAATGATGTTATAAGAATTTTGCACAAATCTGTCTCAAATTGTATCTTCATTTTTCAACAAGGGAAGGTAACATAGTTTCACGATCGGGCGTGTAATTACCCCTGTGGCAATCCGTATGTCCGCCGTACGCACATTTTGATCCGAACCGAGGTAAGTGTGTTCGACTCTGCCCAGTCGCCATTCACACGGTGGTAGCAAATCATCCATTACTACCACTAGATCTCCCACCTGTATGTTAGGCCCCGAGTCCTTCCATTTATACCGCCTTTGTAGAGCCCTTAAGTACTCATCCTTCCATCTCACCGCGAATCGATGATGCATTGCCTTTATTTCCTCCCATCTGTTTACCACTGACATGCTTTGGAAGTCTTGCTCAGGTAGAGCCATTAAAGGCGCTCCTCGCAAAAATGACCAGGAGTCAATGCGGCGAGGTCAGAGGGATCTTCCGATAAGGCCGAGATAGGCCGTGAGTTTAGTACCCCTTCAATTCGAGCCAGAATGGTGGCAAGCTCTTCAAAATTTAGCCTCCTGCTACCGGTCACCCGCTTCAAATGAAATTTGAAACTTTTCACGGCAGCCTCCCATAAGCCTCCCATATGAGGCGCGTACGGCGGGATGAACCTCCACTCGAACCCCTGAGCGATATATTTCTGGGCAATATCCTGGGCTACCGTCCTCACAAACACGCCAAAGTAATTTTCCAGCTCTCGACTTGCTCCCAGGAAATTTTTCCCATTATCCGTTACTACCCGTTGGGGTAGTCCTCGCCTCCCAACGAAACGAGCAAAGGCAGCACGAAAGGCTGCAGTCGGCAACTCCGAGCACGGTTCTAAATGGACCGCCTTCGTGCTGAAGCACACAAATACCGCCACATACCCTTTTATTACCGCTCCAGTGCGTAAGGTGGACGACTTGATTTCAAATGGGCCGGCAAAGTCTATACCGGTAACCTGAAAAGGTAAAGATAAATTGCACCTTTCTGAAGGTAAAGGTGCCATTAATTGAAAACATGATTGCTGTTTGTAAATTATGCAAGTTTTGCAATGACGTATTACCTTTTTCACTCGGGGTTTGAGACGAAAAAGGTAATACTCAGTTTGCACCATTCGGCACATCTGGCTTATTTCTGCATGATAGAGAAACTCATGCAAATGTGTTAGATATAGATGGCAAAATCGGGAGTTGCCTGGCAGTATCATGGGATACTTTTCATTGTAGGGCAGAGACGATTGAGCCAGTCTGCCATTTACTCTCATAATAGAGTTTGCATCGAGAAATGGGTTTAAGGTTTTTAAAGTACTTTTTTTTGCTATTGGTTGAGATTTTAGCAAACATTGGTATTCTTCATAAAACATTGCCTTTTGAGCCCAGACAATTAACCTCACCTTAACATGGTTCATTTCCTTTAGAGTTATTTCACTCTTGCTTGGGGGTATATCCGGCCTGAGTTTGGCCGCGATTCTGTTATAAAATTTGAAAACATACACCATCACACGAAGCGCCTTTGTGTATGATGAAAATCTGTTAAGAACATCATCATCTTGTTGAACCTCCGCACACAGCGTATGGACCTCAACTGGGGTTTTACTTGCTTGCAAAGGCTTTCGCTTGGGCCATTCTGAAATGGGTTTATGCAACCATGGAGGTCCGTACCACCACTGCATGTGATTTACCAGCTCCTGCGACTTGCAGCCACGTGTACCTAGGTCTGCGGGGTTTGTATGAGTTGGCACATGCCGCCATGTTGCGCTGGGAACTAATTGGTGTGTCCGCGCAATTCTGTTTGCCACGTAGGTCTCCCATGTTGACGGTGGTTTTGAGACCCAGTCCAGCACTATTGATGAATCCGTCCATAAAAACGTTTCACAATTAGTAAAATTAAGTGCGTTCTGAACGTACTTTATCAGATTTGCCAATAAAGCCGCACCGTTCAGTTCTAAACGGGGTAAACATACCGTTTGTATTGGGGCTACCCTAGACTTTGCCAGCAATAAATTTGAAAAGGTGTTGTGGGACCCAGTTTGGCAGCGAATATACACTGTGGCACAGTATGCTGACTTTGACGCATCACAGAACCCATGAATCTGTACCTCGTCCTCGGGGGTGTATTGAATCCATCTACTAATTGAAATTTCTTCAATTTTTGAGAGATCTGCTACCAACTCCTTCCAGCTCTGCATGGATTCTGCTGAAATTTCCTCATCCCAATCCAACCCTTCTAACCACAGTCGCTGCATAAGTATTTTTGCCCGGATGACTATGGGTGTAAGCCATCCTGCAGGATCAAACAGTTTTGCAACCGCTGACAAAATCTGTCTTTTTGTTAAATTTGTAGCCTTTTCAATAGGATCAAAACTGTAAGTGAATGCATCCGATAGTGCATTCCACTTAATCCCAAGGGTCTTAGTGGAACTCGCCTCGTGAAACCTAAGAAAATTGGAATCGTATAAATCTTCGGCTGGTAAATCAGAAAGTAAATCATTAATATTAGCGGTTATCTTTTTTAAAGGGAGTCCCGCGGATTTCAGCACACTGATTAGTTGTCTCAGTGTCGAAAGAGTTTCTTCAATAGTATACCCTCCTGCCAATATGTCGTCAACATAAGTTTGGCTGCGAAGAATTGACGCCGCTTCTGGGGACGTTACTTCACATTCAGAGGCCAATTGCAGCAGGGTGCGAATGGCTAGGTACGGGGCACAATTTACGCCGAACGTTACGGTTTTTAACTCGTAATCCTTAACTGGGTCATCATCCTGATTTTTAAATACAATTCTTTGGTACCTTCTATCCTCCGGATGAACCCAAATCTATCGGTACATTTTCTGTATATCGCCACTAAAAACGTAACGATATTTTCTCCAATTTAGAATGACTGTTATTAAGTCGTTCTGAAGTGTTGGCCCAGTGTAAAGTACGTCATTCAGAGCTACCTGTGACTTCGTTTTTCTGGAGGCATTAAATACCACCCTTACCTTTGTCGTTTTATGTTCTGGTCTTACCACTGCATGATGGGGTAAATAAAAAGACTCATATTTACCATCCGACTGAATTTCCTGAGACGTTGTTTCTTCCATGTGCCCCAGCGTTAAGTATTCTTCTAGCACGGCCTTGTATTGTGACTTGAGTTCTGGGTTTTTATTTAGGGTTTGTTCCATTCTAGCATTCTGTGCCAGAGCGGTAAAACGGGATGGCCCAAGATGGATTTTATCAGGAAATTCAGATTTGAAGGGTAACCTTACCATAAATTTACCATCTTCACATCTTGTGGTAGTTTCTTTATAAATTCGCTCACAAATTTCTTCTTCTACCGACTTCGGCCGATCGGTGGGTATTTCCTCGTCCTCCCAGAACCTTTTCAAAAGGACACTTAGCTCACCAGTATCGGATTGAGTAACTGAAGTGGTAAACGTATGTGCTAATTGGGCCTGCATGGGACCACTTAGCACCCAGCCAAATACGATATTGTAAGCTGACGCTTGACCGCAAACATCCTTTTTAATACCTTCTAGATTAATAAACCTCTCGTAGTCGTTGCCGAGAATTAAATCTATTTGTGCCGAGTTGCGTCTGGTAATTTTGTAGATATCAACCTTATAAGAATTGGATCCCAGCTGTCTACCTCAACACTAAGAGTTCTGAGGGTGGCTAGCGAATCATTGACGGCAGACTGTATTCTTTGAATTGCCTCGCTATCTTCTTTGGTCGCTGCTGGGATATCAAAAAGCATTTTTATCTGGTTATCTACCAGTACGCGTTTATTTTCATATCTTAATTTTAGCGCATTCCAAGCCAACTCGAAATTTTCATGCGCGAGGGTATATCTTTTTACTATGGCCCCCGCCTCACCTCTTGTTTTGTTTCGCAGATGATAAAGTTTTACTACGGGAGATAATCTAGAGTGATTTATGTATACCGCAGTGAACATGTCTCTGAATGAGGGCCATTGTTCATAACTGCCTTTGAAAATCTCCGTGTCACATGGCGGCAATTTTATAAAATTATCCATGGTGCTGGGCATCATGTTAGCTTCTGGGTGGGCATACCTCGAGGTAGACTGGAAGGCGGGGGTTGGCGATGATTCAATTCGGCTGACCTTTAACCATTCACTAAGTTGCGAATAACAATGGTAGTAAACTTCGGAGCAAGAGGAATATTCACTCTTGGCGTGGGTCTTGAATTCGGCTCCCACTACTTCCTCTGGAGCCACCATAACCTTTCTATACGAGTCCTTTAGTGTCACCCATTCTGAGTCCAGCTCCTTTAGCTTGGCCTCCAGTGTCGACTCGTTATGATCCTGAAGGGTACTATTATTGAAGGTTTCACCAAACTGGAGCAGATTCCCACAATCAAAAAGGAATTGCTCCTTGTAAAGGGTATTAAAAGCCGAATCAGAGGTTCCTGTCGTGCTCGTCATAATTGTATCTTGGGATGAAAATTTACAAAATGTAGAACAAAATTTGAAAAAAGGGTCCCTTCACGTTTCGAATGAGAATTACCGGTAACTAACGGTGTGTGTGCTATGATAAATGCAAATATTGGTTAGGAATTGCACGTTTAGGCATTAGGGTAAGTTTGACTCACTATTCGAGTAAACTTTTGTTTTGAAATGAGTTAGAGTTACTGATTTTTGCTAGATTATTATCCAATTAAGAAAAACCACACTTTCCTGGCTAATTTTAGGGGGGTAGGGTAACTATAGATTAGTTAAAAACAATAAATTGAACCCAGGAAGCATATGCCTAAGTTTATATTTGCATTTACGTTCAAATTCTACGCACCGTTATAAATTTCTCATTACTTTCCGTATGGATTCAAGAAACTCACGAAATTCCTAATTTTACTGCGGACTTGGGCAAATGGAATTTTATTGACGTTATCAACTTTAATTCAATTTCAGAATATTAACAAGGGAAGTTTAATTTAACTTTATTAAATTAAAAAAAATTGAAAATCAAATTTTATTTTAACAAAATTCCCAATTTTCCTTCGTATTAAGCACTTTTTATATTCTATATGGTAAAATTAGATTTCATTTACCAATTTTAGGAGCTGTATCGCCTTAAAATTTTACTGGGTTTTTCTATTTATGGGGAAAATTAAGCTATTTAAAATTTTAAGAATTATTTTCATTTAAGAATATTAAATTTTAGTTAAGAAGGATTGTAATTTTAAGATTTATATTCTTTTAAGAATATTAAATTGTTAATAAGAGGGAACTGTAAATTTAAGATTTATATTCTTTTAAGAATATTAAATTTTATTTATTTGGGAAGTTATAGTTTTTGATTTTAAGAATTTTCCCTTTAAGAATATAAAATTTTTTGTTTATTTGGAAATTTAAATTTCATTCAATTGCATTCAATGCAATAATGAGAATTTTCTACTCAGGTGGGAAATAAAATTTTAATTTTTATTTTATTAAGTTCCTTTTATTCGTTCATTGGAAATCCAAAGTTATCCATTAATTCCTTGAACTTTCCAATCCTTCATTTAATTCCGACTATTAACTCAAAGACAATTAAATCTAAACATTTTCCTTGTTGGTTTTTGAATAATTTTATTTTTTATTAAATTTTGATATAATAATACATGTAAATAAACAAAAATGCAATTCTTAAATCTACCGTGGAAATAATTGAATTTTTGAACTCAATTCAACTTCCCACTAATTCGGGCAACCCTGAAATTCTACCATGGGACTCTTAACTGTAACTTAACTCTATCCCTCTTATCCGCTATTTTTAATGTTTCATCCGATTAATCCGTTCTTATTTGCACTTTTCCTCTAAATTTACCAAGCTCGCAATTGAAGGAATTGCCCTTATGTAAATTTATCTTATTTTTCACTAAAGTGGCAATCGAAATTAAAAATTTACTAATTCTGCAATTAGGAAAAATTGCCTTTTAGTAAATTAATAAAAATTTCTCTTTTTCCCGATTAATCGCACTAGAAAAATTTACTAATCTGCAATTAGGGAAATTGCTTCTAGTAAATTAATAAAAATTTCTTTTTTCCCGATTAATCGCACTAGAAAATTTACTAAACTGCAATTGGAGAAATTGCTTTTAGTAAATTTTCTTAAAAAACTTTTCTTTTTACTTATGCCGAAACGCACTTGAAAATTCACTAACTTTGCAATTAGGGAAATTGCTTTAGTAAACTTCTTGAAATTTTTCTCCCGAATCCGACCGTTTTTTCGCACTTTTCAATGATATTTTCAAATAAAAAAATGTTTTTTTTTTTTTTTTTTTTTTTCGTCGAGGTTTTCCACCCCTCTAATCAACCTTACGCTCGAGTATAAATGTGTGAAATCTATATAATAAAGTATAAGAATATAATATATGGAGTATAAAATGTAATATAATATAATAGAGTATGAATGTTCGATTTTCAAAAAAAAAATTTTATTTAACTTTTACGAAGTGTTCGTAATTTTTCGAAGTGGACTGTATTTTTCTTTTTAGTTATAGCACAGTATTCCGGCTATAGCTAAATTTAGCAAACAAATTAAGAATATCTCCAATTTGTAATCTTGATTTTTATATTTTTACACACAAATTTTTCCAACTTTTTTCACGTTTTCTTCCTTCACCACACACACATAAGTTTTCTTTTTTATTTAATTTTTATAACTTTTAATTTAAACAAAAAAAATTCTTCTTTTTATTTGTTAGGGATGTTTTGTACTCACTCTTTACACTTGTTCAATAAGACTAATGCGCCTTACATTAGTTACCTCATTTTTCCTTATTTTTTACTTCGCCTTGAACAGATTTCTACTTCTGTTAATTGTTTGAGGTGACCAGATGGTTTTTCGCTTCAATTTTCTGGCTTACTTCTTACGGATCGACAGGACCATGAATAACTTTGACCAATGGGATAGCCTAAATTATTACAAAATTTATAGATTTTCCTCTCTTAGGGGACAAGAGCAGGAGAAATCTATAAATGCAACGAATCCTCTACTTGCTCCTTAGAGCAAGTGGAAGTGGTTGCAGGGAAGGGAATAAAAAACAAGAGTAAGCGGGGTGAATAAAGCTTTAGAGGAAATCGGGGTGTTCCTGCTTATGCTTACCGTAGGGTTGAGGGTGCCTTGCAAAAGGAAAACGCAGTAGATGTAACTTTTTCTTCACAACCGTTCACAATCGTCTTTTATTGGTAACCCAATAATTCTGAGGTACTTTTAAGTTTTTATAATTCAGTTTACGTTACAATAGTAAAGTGGTTATTTCACAATTTTAATTTTGGAAATAAATTATAAATTTAATTTAATAAAAAACCAATGGTAAAAAAATGTATATAAAAAAATGGTAAATTTAGTTTACGTTGGATGACTGCTATGGTGGAGCGTCCAATGGGGAATGATTCATTCTTTTTTTGACTTAACCGCGTGTACTTTAGCCCCTTTTCTATGCCAAGACAGGCTTGACAGTCCGGTCTCGACAAGTACTAAATTTAACATTTTTTAACATTTTTAAATCACAATAACGCAGAGTTCAATCATCTTACATTTCAATTTTCAATTCACAATTATTACTGATTGACTCTAGCCGTTATTTTAAATTGACAAATTCAATTTCATTCAAAACAAAAGTTATTTATTAATACAAAAATGCAATTGGCAAATTAAGAAAAGTTTAAAAAATACAAAATACATAAATATCTATATGATGTCTATTTGTTATTAATTTATCTTAATAAAAAGAGACATCTGCATTAAAATTGGTTGCGGTTTAAACATGCATATATTAAATAATTGACTAACAATCAGAAAGTTTTATGAAATTTTTACTAGCTTGAGTAAAATGTCATGATTCGTAACGGTTTAAGTCGAATTTAAATGATTTCCAGGAGAATAATTTATATTGGAGCCATGGTAAGCTATGAAACAATCATCCCAAAACTCTGCAGAGTGATTTCTGGTATTAAAAGACATACATTTCAATACAGTGGAGAAATAAGTTTTAGCGTTTGCAGTGAATTTCAGAAGGCTGCTTTTAATGAATCTAAGGGTTATTATGGACTGAATATCATAAAATTGCATAACATTTTTTCTGACCATATGAAGCTAAGTGGGAAGAAAGTTTACCGCAATATCTATATCTGCTACGGTTTTAGGCGTATTAAATTATTTTACCAGAGTGGGCTTTATATGAGGACTTTAGTAAATTATGGACCGATCATCACGAAATTTATAAGTGTGATTTTTAGTAATATAAAACTGTGAGTATTAAATTTTGTTCTGTTAGCATTATTTTATACGGTTTTATGCTTACTGAACTGTTTTCCGGGAGTAGGGTTTATATGGGGCCTATGGTAAATAGTGGACCGATCTTCACAAAATTTAATAGTGTTGTTTCCAGTCCTATAAAACTGCGATGTACCAAATTTTCTTATGATAGCATTATTAATTAGGATTTTAGACGTACTAAACTGTTTTCCGGTAGTGGTTTATATGGGGCCTAGGGTTAATTATGGACCGATCTTCACGAAAATTTAAAGTCTTATATATAGTCGTATAAAACTGTGATGTACTAAATTTTGTTATGATAAAATTATTAGTTATGATTTTAGGCGTACTAAACTGTTTTCCGGTAGTAGGGTTTATATATGGCCTAGGGTAAATAATGGACCGATCTTCACGAAAACTTACAGTCTTATTAATAGTTGTATAAAACTGTAATGTACCAAATTTTGTTATGATAGCATTATTAATTATGATTTTAGGCGTACTAAACTGTTTTCCGGTAGTGGGTTTATATGGGGCCTAGGGTAAATTATGGACCGATCTTCACGAAAACTTACAGTCTTATTTATAGTTGTATAAAACTGTAATGTACCAAATTTTGTTATGATAGCATTATTAATTATGATTTTAGGCGTACTAAACTGTTTTCCGGTAGTGGGTTTATATGGGGCCTAGGGTAAATTATGGACCGATCTTCGTGAAATTTTGCAGGGTGGTTTCCAGTCGAATAAAACTATTTTTTGCAAAAAATATTGAAAAAATGTCACAACTATTTCATTATCGCTAAAATTAAGTATTTTATTATCAAAAAAACTAAAAGTTAATCGTCTTTTAAGTGTTTATAAAAAAATCGGCATTTTTGGAGCAAAAATCGGCAAATCGGCACTTTGATAATTTAGTGGCAAAAAATCGGCAAATATGGCAGTTTTGCAGTTGTATTAAATAATTAACGAGAAATTGGGCGTAACTAACGGAGTTTTGTACGTGATTGATAATGGCTTAGGGAGGTGTTTGCAAGTGGACTACTTACATATACTTTTTCTTATTTTAATTAATCTTGTAATCCGGTATTACGATCTAAAACTTTTTTTTAAACTTTGCAGCAAAATCTTTTTTACTGACATACCTATTTAATATTTTCCTTAGAACGGTCAATTAAGTCTAAACTTTAATTTATAGAAAGCCCTTTTGTTTGTAATTTGAAGAGAATTGAGCGGATGCATTGAAAGTGCTCTTTTATGTACTTAGTTCACTTATTACGTTCGATTTTTTAAGGTGACCTTACGTACTTTTTTTTAGAGGACTGGCTGTCATCTATAAAATTTGTGTCCTCTTTTATCCTCTTTTTTCTTAATCTGTCATCTTTGTCCTCTTTATTTTTAAAAGCATGACCAATATTTGCTTTTATTTTTAAAAATTAAAATAAATTTTATTACACGGCAATCCAATCACCGGTGTTTTCTGTCAAATCTTATGAAAAACGCCTTAGATTTTTGCAACATTCATTGAACATTTCGAATAGATTCTGCCTCATAGCTAAGCTTCTTTAAAAATTTTTTGGCACGCTGGACTAAAAAAGTTTTTTTTTACCGAAATAATTGAAGAAATGGCCAAAATGCATATGCCATAAAAAACTTGTCCTGCTTATAACGATGTATTTATAACAACGTTATAGACAAGGTGATTAATATATGTGACAGACCTACGGATGAAAAAAGCAATTTTTACTTTTTGGTGATTCTTAAAAAAGACAATACGCTCTTTCGAATGCAGCAAAAGGCAGTCATTTAACTTCATTACTTGTGTCATAAGTAAGCTTTAAAATGAACTTGTTAACTTTAAAATCGTTTTTCTCCAAAACTAATTTTTTGCCCATAGGTCCCATTAGTAAAATAACATTGTTTATTCTATATACTTAAAAACACAACACTATATTTTAGAAATTATAAAAAAAAAAAACGATTTATGTTTATATGTATGGTTTTTTCGCCTGTAAAGGGTATAAAAAAATAAGGACCTTTGTATCGTTTACCTAAAAGCAACCAAAATAGACTTATGCGTCAACTCAAGAACACAAGATGGGGTTTTTAGCAATTCCCAAACTTACTTTTTAAGCTTACAAACGTTTGAGAATTGTGCTTGATGTCTGCTTATTATTCCTTTGCTTGGGGTTTACTTCTAGTTTCTTATTTTCGCTCATTACTTTCTAAATGTTTCATGAAAAATAGGATTAAAGTTTTGACTTTGATGAAGTGTTACTAGCATGTGAGTGTTATACAGAAGCCACATTTTCACATTGAGGGCTGTATGCTTTGGGTCGTTGTCTTGCTGGAAGTAGAAGCTGCCAGTTAGACCCAGTTTTTTAACACTCGGAGAATATTTTTTAAAACATAATTAAAATATTGATACATACATAGTATTTTCAATAAATATAAGGTTTTTAACATCCAAAGAGGACCACCACACCACTTTCACCGTCATATTTTATATTTAGGTTTTAAAGCTTCGCCTTCTATTGCCACAGTTTTAAACGTTCATTACAACCAAATATGTTTTATTTCGACTCGTCAGTAAAAATAACTTGAACCCATATCACTTCGGGCTTTCTTAAGTACGTTTTTGCGAAATGTATAAACTTTTGTCTGCTGACTTTGTTTGTGAGCGATTTTTTTTTGGAACATCAAATAAGACCTTGATCCCTTAAACCAGGGTTTCGAACAACTGCTAAAAGCAGTCAAAATTTGCATAAAATTTCATTTATTTTCAGCAACATGCTGGAAAAAAATGAACTGTATTCTATTTTCATCACACTCATACTTAAATCAGTTGAACTGTGTGCGCACAGTTACTGAAAAAACAGTAACACAATTTACTTTTTTTTCAGCAGTCAAAAGAATCAGCAGCCGACTCACTCCATTTTTAACACACAGACTGCTGAACTGGCGACTGAAACACAGAAGCTAATGTGTTTACAGTTGACTTAAACATTTTTTTTAGTTTACTAAACGACGTAGCTAGAAACTGGCAGTTCGACTGTATAGTCGCGTAACACAAACTGGCTGGTGACTATATTGAGTTCTGTTCACTTAAAAATACATTTGTTTTGTTGTTGAAAAAGAAAAGAGAAATACAATTACATACGTACATATGTATGTATGTATTAATAGAATGAAGAAACTTATTTGTAATGTTTGGAATGTCAATTATAATACTTTTTATTTAAAAATATTTATTTGTGCTTTATATAGGTACATAGGAATTTAATAAAAAATTAAAAAATTGTTTTTAAGATAAAATGAAAATAAGATTTTCTATAGAAAAAATAACAAACATACAAATTTTTTCTGTTAGTTTAAAATATTATAAGTTTTCACTAAAATTATTTATTAACTATTTTATTTTTAAATCAAGCTCTAGGTCTTTTTAATATTAAATAATTTATTTTCGATAATAATAAAAAGACCTAGAGCTTGATTTAAAAATAAAACAGTTATTAAATTAAAAAAGGTCAAATAAAACCTAAATATAAAATTATTTATAATAATCTAAGATTTTTTTGTTTTGTTTATACATAGGTATTTTAATTATTATATACCTTTTTATATTTATTTATTTATTTACATATGTCTATAGAACATTGTCCCTTGCAGACTATTTAAAGAACTTAAATTAGTTAATTCAAAATAATAAATACAATTTTTTAAGTATTATTTACAAGATTTAAATACTATTTACAAAATATTATTATAAAAATTATATTTAAATGTGATTATTTCTCATATTATAAAAAAGAAAAGAATTATAGTTATAGTACAATCCTACTTTTAATGACTTCAAGAATTCATTACTTTGTAGCTTTATTCGCAACTTTTTGGATTATTAGTTATATATTAAATAATAACAATTAGTATTGTGGTTATTTTGTTGAACTATTTATGGTTTTTAATCCAAATTTTTAATATTTTTAATTAGGCTTAAGTTCATGAAATTTAATTTTTATTAAATTATTTTTATGAAGAAAGGAATTTTACAACATGAAAATCAATTTAAATTGTTATTGATAATCTTTCATTCTTGACGTGGCTCGGGCTCGAACCCTGGCCGGCAGGTTACCATGACATGTTTCGATCGCAACCACTCGATCTCCTCAGATGGATTTGCCGTCTTACACTCGCAGCCATCGACGACTTGCTAAAATCAATTAAAATGGATAATCATTCAGGAAAGCAAATTTTGATCTACCAAATGTTAAAATACAATTTGGCTTAAGGATTGATGTTTGACTGGTGACGTCAGCAGTCGTCGATGGCTGCGAGTGTAAGACGGCAAATCCATCTGAGGAGATCGAGTGGTTGCGATCGAAACATGTCATGGTAACCTGCCGGCCAGGGTTCGAGCCCGAGCCACGTCAAGAATGAAAGATTATCAATAACAATTTAAATTGATTTTCATGTTGTAAAATTCCTTTCTTCATAAAAATAATTTAATAAAAATTAAATTTCATGAACTTAAGCCTAATTAAAAATACTAAAAATTTGGATTAAAAACCATAAATAGTTCAACAAAATAACCACAATACTAATTGTTATTATTTAATATATAACTAATAATCCAAAAAGTTGCGAATAAAGCTACAAAGTAATGAATTCTTGAAGTCATTAAAAGTAGGATTGTACTATAACTATAATTCTTTTCTTTTTTATAATATGAGAAATAATCACATTTAAATATAATTTTTATAATAATATTTTGTAAATAGTATTTAAATCTTGTAAATAATACTTAAAAAATTGTATTTATTATTTTGAATTAACTAATTTAAGTTCTTTAAATAGTCTGCAAGGGACAATGTTCTATAGACATATGTAAATAAATAAATAAATATAAAAAGGTATATAATAATTAAAATACCTATGTATAAACAAAACAAAAAAATCTTAGATTATTATAAATAATTTTATATTTAGGTTTTATTTGACCTTTTTTAATTTAATAACTGTTTTATTTTTAAATCAAGCTCTAGGTCTTTTTATTATTATCGAAAATAAATTATTTAATATTAAAAAGACCTAGAGCTTGATTTAAAAATAAAATAGTTAATAAATAATTTTAGTGAAAACTTATAATATTTTAAACTAACAGAAAAAATTTGTATGTTTGTTATTTTTTCTATAGAAAATCTTATTTTCATTTTATCTTAAAAACAATTTTTTAATTTTTTATTAAATTCCTATGTACCTATATAAAGCACAAATAAATATTTTTAAATAAAAAGTATTATAATTGACATTCCAAACATTACAAATAAGTTTCTTCATTCTATTAATACATACATACATATGTACGTATGTAATTGTATTTCTCTTTTCTTTTTCAACAACAAAACAAATGTATTTTTAAGTGAACAGAACTCAATATAGTCACCAGCCAGTTTGTGTTACGCGACTATACAGTCGAACTGCCAGTTTCTAGCTACGTCGTTTAGTAAACTAAAAAAAATGTTTACGTCAACTGTAAACACATCAGCTTCTGTGTTTCAGTCGCCAGTTCAGCAGTCTGTGTGTTAAAAATGGAGTGAGTCGGCTGCTGATTCTTTTGACTGCTGAAAAAAAAGTAAATTGTGTTACTGTTTTTTCAGTAACTGTGCGCACACAGTTTAACTGATTTAAGTATGAGTGTGGATGAAAATTGATGTGTCGAACTATTTTCAGCATAGTTGCCTGTTAAAAAAAAAAACTGGCGACTGAATTTTAAACACTGCCTTAAACATCGTCGCACAGTATCGGCTAGTGCAACGGTTATTTTTGTGGCAATGGTAAATTGTTTTGATTCAAAGATGCTTCTAATATGCCTTTATCCTTTTCTGTCAGCTTTGACGGCTGACCACTAAGTCTTAATTTTAACTCTATTTTCTAATTTGTTTTCGTTGAAGAACTTTTCTTACCGTGAATCGACTACAGGATACAATTTTTTCAATTTCTCCATATTTTTTGTGTTGTGGTTCATACAAATCGATTATGATAATTATGAATACCAATTCCCCGGGAGTTTTTTCCCTTTTCCCATTTTTACAATTGAATTTACATAGGAACAATTGGAAAAGGGAGAAAACTCCCGGGGAATTTTTATTCATAATTGGGCTGTATATTTAAAAATACCGAACAACATTTGTAAAAAAAATTTTTATATTTTTTTATAAAAATTTAATAAAACCTTAAAACTACAGCCGTATTCATAACGAAAATTTAGCACAAAGTTTATTTATAATACACTTATGGCCAATTTTCAGGATTGATATTAAAACACATTTATTTTTAAAATCGTTTTGAATACAAAATTCTCTTCTTCACTAAAAACTTAAGTGAAACTTAAGTCACCGATGTGGTACACTTAATTTCAACTTAAGTTTCCAGTGTAGTATTTTAGCAAAGTGGCCTCAATATCACAACAATACAACAACAGGCAAAGCATTAACAGTCAGGTGTTTTTTCAGACCACCTTGTAAATAAATACACTTTTTTATATTATTTTTTTGTATTTAGTAGTGCTACCATACTTTTATCTTAATTAAATAAGACTTTTCAAATAAAACTCAAAAAACCAATCTGTTTTAAATACGGTTGAAGTTTGTTATGAAAATTAACTTAATATTGATTTAAATTCTATCCTGAAAATTGGGCATTAGATCCCTTTTAGACAGTCATGGTTTACTTTGCAAAATATTGCGTTTATAGAAGGAAGGGGAAAAGAATAGCGGGGAAGTACATACTTTCCTGTACTCGCAAATTCGTTTTGTTTTTCTTTGTTTATACCTGAAGTTAGCTGCAACTTTATATTATTTAAAATGTCAAAATATGAAGATGGTTCAAACAAAAGAAAACAGAAATTTGTCAAATTAAACTTTGTGTGTCTAAACACGAAAGATTGTTTTAAAGAGAATTCAACAAACTTTTTCAAAGTAAACTTTGACTGTCTAAAAGAGGACGTACAATCTCTGACTAACGATTTGCTAAACTCTTGTTAAAGAGCTGCCAAACGTTTGCAAACTTGTGAAAATCAGCCTTTTATTGTCAAACATTTTTTTTTTTTAAATTTATAGTAATTTTACTGTCTTTTTTTAAATTTATATTAATTTTAAAAACAATAATTAGTATTTTGTTAAAATTTTTATGGTTTTTAATCCAAATTTTAATATTTTAATTAGGCTAAAGTTCATCAAATTTAATTTTCATTATTTTTTTTTATGAAGAAAGGAATTTTACAACAATAAATAAATTAAAATTTATTGATAATTTTTCATTCTTGACTGAATCTGGGCTCGAATTACATGTTTCGATTGCAACCACTCAATCTGTTCAGAGGGGTTTGCCGTTTAACACTAACACTCAAAAGGCAAACATCAATTCTTAAACCAATCAATAAATTCAAATAAATTTTATGTTGTAAAATTCCTTTCTTCATAAAAAAATAATTTAATGAAAATTAAATTTGATGAACTATATATAGCCTAATTAAAATTTTAAAAACTTTTTAAAATTTTTATTTCTGGAGGGGGAAAAATTAAATGACAAAACCAGCGATGATTAATGCAAAACGTGTTGCATTTTTAAGCAATATAATGTGCCGTTAACAGTTAGCAGTCATATAAAAGTTTCCTATGAATTAACTCTGTGCTAACAAGTTGCTTAGCTTATGGCGATTTCTTTTCTGAGAAAAATGTTGCATTAATGTTACATGTTCAACATTTTTGTGTTCGTTTCTACAAAAAATACAACTGTGGGAAAAATTTTCAAGTTCTTTTGTGAATATGTTGATGAAAAACGTGCAAAACATGTTGCATATCTTACCCTTACTTTTACTTAAGGTGTTCATACTGCCCTGTTCTACAACTTTGGTACTTGCTACTTTCTTTGTAGAACAAATGCTTTATTTTGTTTGTCATAATTCATAACGCTCATAACTTTGTAAACAATTTGTTTTAGAACAAAACATACAAATATTTACACATTAAAATCAAAAAAAGTCTATTTATATTATAAACGTTTTAATTTTTATACGCCATTAGTGATGTTAATATTTGTTTCCAACCCGTAATAGCGTGCAGAAACCGCTTAAATAGCTTTAAAAATCGCTCATTAAGTACATTAATGAGGAAAGTGTAATAGTTGTAAATTAAAGCACTAATTGTGTTCTATTGAAATTGCACAACATGTAACACTTCGAGTGATTATAGGTAACATTAGAAAATGTAACATGTATATACTGTAACATATTTTTCTCAGAAAAGAAATCGCCATTAGTTTATTTCCTTTTGCACACCTTTGTAATTGAATTGAATTAAATAAATAAAAAAAAAAAAATCGGCATTCTAGTAAGCAGCTCGTTGTACGTAGTGTACAAACTGTGGCTAACTTTTTGTTGTTATGAAAAGTAGATCTTTATGTACAGTTTTGCATGCTACTGTATTTAAAACTTTGACAGTCGTTATTATTGGCACACCACCATAGGTGAAAAGGGTTTTTATTGCGCGTTTGTACTGATGTGTGTTACACTTTAAAAAAATTGGTCCTGCAACCCTTTTATATACCGATGAACTTTGAAGCACTTTGAATAGTCTAACGTCTGCCGGCCGGGTTGAAGGCTGTCTGTCCATGTTAATCTTGTGCACAAAGTACATGCCCCACTTTTGGAGATAACCCGGTAAAAGTGAGAATCACTCTGTGAATTAATCTTATGACGTTCGACCATCCATTTCTCATAGCCTTCATACAAAATTCTTTTCAGTGCCCATGTTCTACAACTCTCGCGTCGAGAAACTTTTCGATTGAAATGTGTGAAATGAAACAAAACAGCTATTTTTCTCATCAAACTGTGTCTGTCACTTTTTTTTGGCGAGTACTAGCTGTCACGTAAGGAAATTACTCGCCAATTTAGAGAAAAAGTGTGTCTGTAAAATTTTGGTGGGTAAAGTTCCCGCTTTCAAATGTCAATTAAACCAACGAATAAAAATGGGGGAGAAAAAATTTTAACACGAAAAAACAATTCAAAATGCAATTTATAATAATAATATTTTATTCCTGGCACATTTCTTCACTGTTTAATTATTTGCTTTTTAACATTTTTATACATTATTTGGTATAGCCGACGGTTGTATTTACGCTGCCGTCATTGGACAATTTTAAATTTTAGTAAATTTTGGTCGCCGTCAACGATACGTGTTACTGGCGTTCTCGACGTCTGCAATGTTATAACATTTATAACGTAACGACGTAATCTCTTTGGATAGTTTTTGACATGAGTTACAGACACAGTTTTTTTCACTTTTCGAGAAACGATGGAATGTTTTGTTTCACATCTTTTCGATGTTAGAAGTTCTCACTGAAGTTACAGAACATGGATACAGAATAGATAAAATTAAAAAATATTTTGTTGCAATCAAAATAATTTAACTAAATTTTATTCGAATTGGTTTATTTTTGACCGTAGCTCCAATACGAATATCACTCCCGAAAATTGCTTTCAAGGCCATAACTACCTTATTAATGATGGTATGTTTAGAATTTACAGTAGGTCCCATATAATCCCCCTACCTTAAATCATGACAAACAAATCTCATTTAGATGTAGATAACTAGATAATATTCGGCACAAAAACCTCTAGTATTAATCTTTTACCGAATAACATAATTTTGTTTTGGCAAGTCCATGACTGCCAATTTGTGCCACTCTCGATTATTTGTTTGTTAATACTGTGGTGTTGGGCATCGTATGGTCTTTCCTCCTTTTTTATAAAACGTCATTTTATATAAATTATTAATTCTATTTCGACAGAGCATTAATAATAACAAGTAAAATAAGTCCTAAATTCTTAAAATCGAGAAAAATATACAACCCAATTATGAATAAAAATTTCCCGAAATTTTTTGCCTTCTCCAATTTTTCCTATTTAAATTTGATGATAAAAATAGGGAAAGGGGAAAAATGCCGGGGATTTAATTTTAAATTGGGTTAATACATTTAAAAAAAAAGAAACGTTAGTTTTCGTTTAAAAATTATAAAGAGTCCAATTTTTTTTGAATAAGTGTGCAACTCATAAATTAATGTGAACTGTAATATGTAATTCAACAAAAAAAATTATATCTTTGTAAATAATTTCGTGATTTAACCAAACTATTTTATTGATTATAAACTACGCATTCAGAAGTGCAGATTTTGATTTAAAATTAAAAATAAAATAATAGAATTATCTACTCACCAAGGTCTAACACATAGACTATCGGGCATGTTCTACAAATCGAAATGAAGTGGAATTGAAATCGAACGCGATTTCAATTAAATATTGACAAAGTAACTAGTTTTTTATTTTTAAGAGCTGCTCTTGTAAATATAATTGGTACTCAAACTATGAAGTATATAAGAAGAAATATTTATGTGAACTTTCTTTACAGGCTCGTTTTCAAAATTTGTTCGGCTTTAAAGCCAGTTCATTTCGATTTACAGAACATACCCGTATATATGTATATATATATATTTTTTTTTAAATATTTAATTTTTTTTTTATTATTAATATCAAGATACAGCTCGAAAAGTTTATGTAATTAAGAGACCAAAAAAAAAAATATAACATTAGTAATTCTTGATTGACTTGATACTTAAACTTAAAAAATATTTTTCCAAAAACTTTGCTGAAGATTCAAATAAATTTTTATACATTGATTTGTATCTACATTTACGAATATGTATGTATGTGTATTTTTTTAGTTATACAAATATAATAAAAATTATAATTATAATAATATTAGTCCAATTTTTTGTTTTTTGTTGCTAATTATATAATTGTTTTTTTTTTTTTTTTGTTTTGTTAATATACAATTAAATAAAAGTCAATCTTTTAAATAACAAATGTCAATCTTCTTTAGGAAGAAATTAAACCTTTATATACGAAAACTACGAGTTAAAAATAACTTATTGCTGTTATTATGTTGAATAAATCTAAAAACAAAAATATATAATATATTCAATTTGTGTGTTTGTATCACATTTTGTATCACTTACTTGTTATACAACAATAAATAATAGTTATATATATAAATATTTTTCATACATAACTATTTACTAATAATAAAATTAAAGATAAAGATCAATCAATTTACATAAATGTTTTTTAAATATATAGTACATATGTATAACATTTTTTTATAATAACTGTAAAGGCATCGGAGAGGATTGCTCTTTTTATTTTTGTTTGTTTTGTAAGTTTGTATAGTTAGTATATAACAAACATATGTAAAATAAATATTCTATAGTAAAAAGTTTTTACTCTTATTTAAAAATCTAATAAAAATATAACTCAAAACTTTGTGAGTACAAGTTAAAAGTTTTACCTTCAATAATAAGAAAATAATAATAAAAATTGCTATTTCTTTAAATTTATGTAAGGAAATGAAATGAAAGTTAAAAAAGTTGCGATACCATTTAATAAAATTAACATGGTAAGTAAGTCTTAATTACACTTTTTAAATATTTTATTTGAACACTGACATTTTTAATAATTTTGAAACATATTTTACTCATAAATAACTATTGCCGTAATAATATTTTTCATACAAAAATATGTGAAAAAAATAGAAGTAAACTTAGTTGTTTTAGAATTATAGAAGTTTAAAGAAATCCCGTGAAATCTACAATTTTTCAAATTGGGCAACCCTGTATTAAGCAAAAGACAGCGCCATCTCTTGCATTCAGATTTTCTTCTTTAAATGTAAAAAATATGAAAACAATAGATGGCGCTATTTTTATGTTACAACAGCGTTGCCAGACTAAGAAAACTTTTAAATTCGTTAAGGGTGCTGCCAGATCAAAATAAACAAATAACCTCAAAGTAAAACCACAACTAATTTTTTATTTTTGTTTTATTTTAACAAATTTGTGTGTACTAAACAAAATTAAAATAAATAATATACAAAATACATTTTTAAACAATTATTTAGAAAGCAAATTATTTTTGTTGCACCTTTCGGCCGTTAAGTGAGGCGTTGAATTTATAAATCTATTCAGCACAAATAAAGTTGCATTCCAAGTTATAAGAGAAATCTATAACAAAATAAAGTATATACAAACATAAGTGACTTTTATCATTTAAACTAGTAAGTTAAAATTATATTTGTGATATGAGTAGTACTTTTGCAAACATCACTAAGTTAAAAAAACAAAATTCGGAGAAAGTTGATTTAAACGGGTTTTCAAATTGAAATGTCAAGCCATAAAGAGAGTATTGCAGGAGTATCGAAGGTTTATCCAGAAATTGCGCGTAACTTACCAAGTTTTGAATAATGGCTTTGGGAGGCATTTAAAAAAAAAAAACAAATAAAATGGGAGCTTTTACAGGATTTTTAATTTTTTTTAATTAGCGGTGTTTGCAAGCGACTACTCTTATTAAATAATAAACGAGCGATAAAATATTTTTATATATTTTTTATAGGTAATTTTTATATAAAGGTACTTATGCATTTGCAATATGATTGAGCACTTTATTGCTGTCGTTGTTGTCGATTTACTCAACATTATTCAATATGTTGGGCAATATAAAAATAAATATATGGCGCAACTTTTTATCGAATCCATGTAAAAGTAAGCAAAACGAACGCACAAATATGCTTATGTTACAATTAGGGACGTATCGAATACCGATACCTATACATCGGCGATTCTTCGATTTTGCCCTTATCGGCGATATGACGATACTTTTTTAATACAGTTTTTTTTGAACAAACAATTTAATTTTCAATGCTTCTAACTCAACGTCTAAAACTGACATGATTTGCTGTTATAACATGTTATAAAAGCGTTGTTAAAACATTTGCATTAACAACCGTGTTAAAACATGAGAAAAACTCTAACATGATGAGTCTATACTTTACACTAACATCATATTAGTGCTAATGTGAAGCATTTCATGTTAAGGTCCAAATACATTGATCAAAATACTCATCAAGCATTGTGGTAGTATTAGTGGAAATGTGTTTGTATGTGTCACACCGACGATGCTGGATGGAAAATCAAAAAATTTAGATATGACGGCGAATATTACGTCAAGCACACGTACACGATGAATTCGCCGGCTGGACAAGCATTTGACAAGTGTATTTGGGCCTTTAGTTGTAGATTGCGTGTAAGAGCTATATAACATTCAAAGCAGAGCATAAAATCAAACAGAATAATAAATTGTTTGCTTGCACCATATGCTGGGTACACACTATGCAATTCATTTACGCAATCTAGCAAATTAAATTCATTTTCATTCATTGGAGATTTCATCAACATCAAAACGTTTTGATATTTTAAGATTGCATTGATGATTAAACCTTGTATGTATTTATACGTTTGAAGAATTTTTTGCTCATTTTTAATACTTTTGTGAAAATAAAAATAATTTTGGGTTACTTCGAATAGACCACAAACTCCATAAGCAAAGCTACTGCTACGTTTTCTGACGCTACTTCGCTGGTTAATACTTTTGTGAAAATAAAAATAATTTTGGGTTACTTCGAATAGACCACAAACTCCATAAGCAAAGCTACTGCTACGTTTTCTGACGCTACTTCGCTGGTTAATAGTCCGACTTGCGTAGCAGTAGCCCTTAACGAAAGATTTGGGTGTAACGAGAATGAAGAATTTACAATTCTTTACCTTTCATTCAAAGCTAGAAAATTTCAAAGGCAAAAGATCGGAAAACGTCTTATTGAGCTACTTAACATTTCTCTGCATTCCGAAAGTGTTAAAGACACGGTCAACCCTACACCTAGTAAATGCTCTGATAAGTCTACAAGAACTGACCTTTGAAGCGTTTGTGAAAACCTTTAAAGGAAATTTAAAGAATGATGTCTATCCAACGCTGTGGTTCAGCTGAAGAAAAAGTCTTGATATATCTTCAGGGCTACCGTTCGCCTGACTAGCAATTTGACCCTTTCTTTTAGCAGCCTGCAACTTTTTGTGATCGCCAAAACAACGTCGTCAAAATTTGAAAGCAATTCACAGATTATTGCAATTGTTTTTTGTTTTGCTAAGCTTTTAATAAATAAAAAACCTTAAAAAAAGGTGTACTACTTTTATTTTCTCAAAAGACTGTTTTCTGCGACTTTATTTTTATAAAACGACCTTTTGTGCGACTTTTCAAAAATTCCTAACGGTAACCCTGAATACCTTAGATCTTTTAATCACCCCTATCGCGAATGTTATGGGAATATGATATATGGGATCAAACCTAAATTCCCATCCCCAACAAACTGGTATCGCAAATATTTTGGGAGTAAACATTTCTATTGTAAATTATTTGTCAGTGCTTTGTAAACAAAAGTCTCTATTGTGAGTAACTTGTTAGTGCTTGTATTGTGAAAGAAAAATATACAATATAAAATACTAATAAAAATATAATAAAATAAATAATGAATAGTGTTTATCTTCATTTTCTTTATGTACACTTCTTCAATAAAAGGAAAAAGTAATTAAATTTAGTCCTACTTTAGAATACAAATTAAAATTTACATGTTCCCTTCTCGTTCACATCAACACTTGTTGGGAATTTATTTATTAAAAAAATTCGCGGGAGTAAACATTGGCGATGCCAAATTTTATAAGTTTGGGAATTCATTCCCAAAATATTTGTTATGGGAATCATTCACAATACGAAATAAAAAAATATTGGAATATTTTCATGGGAGTAGTTGTTTGCGATAGGGGTGAATATTTCTCGAGACGCAGATCTGCTTGTTTACTGGTGCAATTAAATATTAAACCCAAAATTTCCCTTTAAAAATTTAGTTTCTATGCTGACGAATAACCGCTTACAGTAATTAAAAAAAAGCCCTAACTCATTTCAAAAATTGTTTAAAAGAAAAAGCCCTAACTCATTCAAAGTTGAATGCACATTTTTTTGGTTTATTTAAAACCAAGGCTGGCAACCGATACCATTACCTTTTAAATTCCGAAATTAGTTTTTTGCATGATATACCGTATACCGTTACCCTTAAGACCTGTACAATCGTTTCGGTATTTAAAAATAATATAATTTTTCAAATAGAAATAAATTAAAAGTTTTAACACTTGTTGTAATGAAAAATATGTTGGTTAATTTGACGCTCTATGGTTGCAACACAGTTATTGTTACTTACAAATGGTAAGTTACTATGATAAAATCATAGAAAGTAACATAAGATCTACAACAACGTCTATAGGAATTTTTTAGGTGTCTTGTTTGACAGTTTGAAATACAAAAGTTCAAGTATAAAAACATTCGATCAGCTTTCTGAAGGGTCAAATACACTTATCACAATACTTATTAGTGAAAATGTGTGAAACAGCCGATGCTGGATAGAAAATAAAAAAATTGAAATATGATTGTTAATATTACATCCAGCACACGCACACGAGTGAATTTTCCAGCATGACAAGCATTTGACAAGTGTATTTGGCGATTTAAGATTGTATTGTTATTGTAATGATAATATTTTTAGTTGAAATCAATAAATAAATATATTTATATTTTGTATATTTTTCATAAAATTCTTTTATTACAGAAATCTTATTAAAAAACGACGTTTAAAATCCTTGCGTTTTCGATTTCCAGAACACCCCTGATAATACATAAACACAGGTATATATGAATAATAAAATACATAAAAAAATAAAATAATTTTTTTTAGTTTGGTTTGGTATACCGATATAATACAAATACCGATACCGAAATAAAGAAAAGTTTAATACCGACAACGAAATTCGTTTTCTAAAGTTGCATAGTTCCGATTTTCATAGTTTCCGATTTTCAAGAAAAATACAATGAAAGTCAGAATCCAACTACGAAGAATTATAACATTTAAATCGCAATTGCTCAACAATACTGCATTAACTCAAATTTTTTTATTTGTTTACTTTTTGGAAAAAATCGACACGTTATATACATATGGGTAATTCCAAAGTGTTGAACGTGACAGTCGTACGCATCAAAAATGCAATAACATTTAAACCAAAAAATATTTTAACGTTTTCTTAACCCTTAAATTATAGCACTAAGAAAGCACTGTTATCTATGCTAAAGTTTATGGAGGGCGCGATTCTAGGTCAAAGATAATGGCAAAATAAGTATCGGTTTGAACGTTAAAAAAACAGAAGTAGTTTTTTTGGCCATGTATAAAAAGGCGTAATTCAGCGAAATCTTGCACAATTTTTTAGTTAAACTACTTTCAGAATTTTACGTAGCAATGTAACATTAAAATGTCTTGGTTTGATTCCAAAATCTTCTGTATTTTCTTTTTTTAAGCCAAAATCTGGGTCGATACGTGACATTTCGAACGTGAAATTTTTTCCGTAATAATTTAACTTAATAATGATCAATATAACATAAAAATTTACCGTTAATCCGAATAACATATTTCTCTTTGAACTCTTCCTTAGATTACAGACCATGTAAGAAAATTTTTTTGGAATAATTTTTATCAAATATCACCTCGTTTAAGAAAGATAAATATTAAAGAAAACATACAATAAAAAATTCTCACGTATAAGAAATTACGTTTGCACAACTTTGCAGTCTGATTGTTCATCAAAGTGAACAAATTTATGAGAAAATTTATAAAATTAGTAAATCTAAATATTTCTCTATAACAATATCGTAAAATAATCAGCTTTTAATAACTTTTAAATTTTCGGTCACGGTGGACCTTTTGACGGAAATGCCCATATATACCCTTTGTGAAAATATTATGCTATTTTGCTATGAAACGGTATGTTTAAGAAGTTTTTTTCATATGCCTTTAATGTTAAACTAAAAATTATTTTGCTTCTGCTGAAAACTTTTAAATATTAATCGATTAATAATTATTGAGATGAATTCGTCTCTTCTACTATGTAGAACTTTTGCAGAAGTGATTTCCTATATCTTTTAAAAACTTGTCAATATCATCAGAAAATGCACGCTTATATGCTGCTGCTGATACTAAATTTAGAATGTGGCATAAGCAATCGTTCAATCAATAGGTGCAAAAATCTTTTCACAGTAGCGGAGTTCAGTGTTTGGTGCAAATGCTCTTGCAAAAGAGCAAATGCAAAATATCATAGCTGTTTTCTTAAATCCAACAATAAATTCATTGGACAGTAAATACGAGTTGCCATTTTATATCAATTATAAATATGTAGGTTTAAAACATTGGAAAATAGTACTAAATGAGTCACGGGGTACCAGCGTACTTTTTAGTTTTGCATTGTACCAAAAAAGTACTATTGTACCAACTTTATCAACCCTGCGATAGCTAAAGGTAGGACTTTATCGGCCGTATAAAAAGTGTTCCATTATAACAACTTTAATGCGAATTCAACTACAGGTGGTGTCGGAACTACAGCAATCAACAAACAACAGAAAAAACATAGGGTTTAGTGCCATTAGATCGAAACGCAACCATTTTTAGCAAAACACTAACAAATCTAAACAAATAAGCTCGAACTGTCAAAATCGGATGCCGTTTCGACACCACCTGCAGTTAATTCGCCTTGGGATAAACCTTAATTTACTTTATCGCTCACTTTAGGTTAAAGTAAAGTTTAAATATTGGAACACTTTTTATAAGGCCGTTTAAAGTCTACTTTTAGTTATCGGTAAGTTGTGAAAACGGGCCTAAGATTATTAAATGTTTTAAAATTAATAAAAACCGGTTGTTTTTTTTAACAAAAATAAACGATTCACTCGACTATATAAAAATCGCACTTAGGAAAAAACATCCCGACCACTTAATGCAGTGTAACCAACAGCAAAATTAAAAATTACACTTGAGATGAAGCAAAATTACCCGATTTAAATGAAATTACACCTAAAATAAAATTTAAGTGTTATTTAATAAACATTTACAAAGAAGCAACAACACAGCAAACTCATTGAAATAAGATCCATATTAGTCAAACTTTTAAGATTCTTATTGTAATTTTGAATAAATTAACAAAAATAACATCAAAGACTTAAAGACAATTAATAAAACAAAACTCCTAAAATAATGAGCTTAACTTCCACAGTTGGTTGCATATATCTAGGGAAGGTCAAAATGCTCTTTGAAATTCTTTTATAATGGGTGCTTACTAGAGGTTATCTGACACACGAACTGTTATACTGCTTTCAATTTTATTCTCAGGCACAACATCATGAATAGATTCATGCTTGAACAACGCCACCAAGTTATGCAAATTTACTTTGAAAATCAGCCATCGGTTTTCGCAACTTATAGGCGACTTTATGTTTAAACCGACGCAACTTATTTTTAGAGAAAATAAACTGTTTGCCTTTTTGTTTGAAATCAGTTTCAATTAGTAATACCGAGTATTAATATGCGATTAAAATAATTTTTTTTTGTGTTGTCTACCATTTTAAGTTTCATGGTCTTAAAAATACCCTTTGTACCTTATTTAGTAAACAACATGCCTGCTGGGTTTTATACAACTGTCCCTTTCGTAATTCAGTTTTACAACTGTTAAGGGCGTTAAATATTCTTCAAACTAAAGCATTTGAAAGTTGCCAGATACAAATAAAATTTACTGTATGTTGGACTATTGGAAACATTTCATCCCCCAGGCTAGTTTTAGTTTGAAAAACTGTTTTCAACAAACTTAAGGTTCTAAATCACTATGATAGCCATCTTCTTCCAAATCTTAGGGACCATCTTGTGACATTCATTACCAAACTTTTGAAATTATATATTTATTGATTAATGTCTTTTCTTAAAAAGAAACCTAAACTTTGGTCCAGGAGACTAGCAACAATATTTAAAAACAAAAATATATGTCATCACTGAAATCGAATCTTGACTTAATTTGGGTATCTAGACTAAGAATTTCAAAAAACACCTGAATTTCACCTAAGAGAAACTACCCACGCTCTACCCACCCCGGTATAAATTATACCAAATTCGGGTAATTACCCACAAAGTGGCAACACTGACTTACTGACAAAAAATCGGGTCTTAAAAAGATTGAAAGCCCGATCATCCTATCGGCTACTGAAGTAGAGAATTTCATGGTTCTTTGAAAAATATGGTCTTATTTTTTTATTCTTTTCTCATTTCACGCATATTTACTGTTTTGAAAACCATTTTAATGATAATGTTCATAATATTTATACGCACCCACGCAAATTAATAATAATGCCTATATCTACTTTAATTTTTATTCCTATGTTAAATTCTCATTAATAAAAATATTATGATGTAGATTAATTGCCGTTTTAGTTTTTGATTAATTTTTGATATTAAATAATTGTTGTATTTTGGTGATTGAAATCCGTACACAGAAAAAATTAGCATAAAAAACAGGAATTGTTTTTATAGGTTTTAATTCATACTATTCATAGAAGATTGACTAGAACAGAAACTTTCTCAAAACAAAACGATCTCTCAAAATTCAGTTAGTGAAGTAACAACAACAAAACATAATAGTGGTATTCACACCGAACTTGTTTATTTGTTGCTCGGTAGTTTGTTAATTTGTTAAAGTTACCAACTGTGAACGACCCCCTTTTTAAAACTTTGTTAGTCTGGCAACTTTCGTAGTAAAACTATTGTAAACCATTTAATTACTCATGCTTTGACACAAATAACGTTTGCTGACGGTAAGTAGTCAAGATTCATCGAAGTTTAATAGTTTAATTACAAATAATTTATTAATGCAGAAATTTTCCACGATGATGAAGATTAAACCGAAAATGTACTGGATGAGCTGTATGAAGATTTACATGCTGTCATGAAGTGTGGCAAAGAAGTTGTGTATGAAGTTCCAAAATCAATTCATTGGCGCGAAGATGTTTTGTCTTCAATGGATGAAAATCGTTTTTGCCAGATGTTACGCGTGAATCACGAGCAATTTCCTCGTCTACTATCACTCATATGTAGCGTCAATGTTTTTACCAAGGCCCATTGAAAAGTTCTGCGCAAGAAGCCTGATGATCATTGTTTTCGTTCTTTTGATCTTTCAAAAGTTGTTTACATAAACGTTTTTTCCTTTTGCTTTGTATATGTGGTAGTAAATTTTTGACAGCTTAAAAGAAAAAGTTTTTTGTTTTTGTACAAGTAAGCAGACCTGATAGATGGGCCTTGGTTTATACCAAATGTACTGGCAAGCAGTTTCCAATAGTGCTGGGTTACTATCGATATTTATCGATAGTTCAGATTTCACTATCGATATATCGATATTACTATCGACTGAATGGTTGTACTTGTGCAGGAAAACTTTAATTATTTTTTTTATAAGGCTACAGTCGGTTGTTTTTATCACTTTATTGAATGTATGAGAAGCATTTAGTATATACGCACGTTATTTTAGATGACAGTTTTTTTAAAATTGATAAGTACCTTTCTGAAGGAACCGAAGTTACAGGGACTATAAGATATTCCATTGCAACTTTAAAATATTTTCTAAATTCTTAACCCAAAAAGGTTATCAATCTAGCGGACTTATCCTCTAATGATCGTTCATTATTTTGTACTATGCTTGCAATTGCATTATTTTACAACATTAAAAATATTTGACGTTTCATTCCCTATATAAACATGTGCAAATTTTGACTTAAAGGCCTTTAATTAGCAGTAAAAAGCACTTGCCATTCTTGTTGTTTGTATTCATTGCTGTAATTCAGTATGTAAAAATTTGCGGCAAAAAACTGTGTGTGTATAGCTGCTGTTAGATGTCTTCATAGCTGTATTTTAAATAATAAAAATATCAATATTTATATTTTTCCTATTGATATTTTCGATATTTTAAGACTATCGATAGTCTATCGATAGTTTCGCAGCACTAGTTTCCAATAGTCTTACAACTCGCTATAGTTTTGTTCATATTGGGATCCTCTGGAGAAAGCGCATCAATAACTAAAATTGCTACATTTTTTTGAATCGGTGACGGCGGCACACTTCTTCCAATTACAAAAAGAATTTTAAACGCTTTTTTGAAATTAATACAGCAATATATATTCTGGACAGATTCTACAGAACGTTCGGAAATAGTTCGCGAAACATTCAGTAAACTACCGTTTTGTATTGGTTATGTGGACGGAACTGAAATCAATTATATTTATTTAGAAACTGCAACAGCTGATTGTGAGTTACCAACTAACAACTATTTTATCAGGGGTGCCGCGTTAAACTTACAAAAAAAAAAAAACTAACAAGCTCGGTGTGAATACCACTATTTATTTTCATATTTTTAACCATTATCGCTACATACATACATATATAAGTACATACATATCAGTCGCGGATTCAGGGGTGGGGGGAAATAAGGTAATTTCCCCCCCGTAAATTATAAAAATATGTTTTGTTAATTTCGATAATACAAGAATTCCCAAAAATAATATTTTTTTTTTAATGTACAAAATTTTTGGAAATACCAGCAAGGTTTTTTTTTGTTATACCCTCCACCACAATTAGTTGTGAAGAGGGTATATTCAGTTTGTCATTCCGTGTGAAACTTTTTTACTATTCATCTCAGACCCTATAAAGTATATATATTCTGGGTCCTTGAGTAATTTTAAGTCGATTTAGCCATGTCCGTCTGTCTGTCCGTCTGTTGAAAACACGCTCACTTTCGAAAAACTCAAAAGAAATCAACAAACTTGGTGTCAAATTGCTTGTAGTTATCCTAAGCAGTTTGGGATTGAAATTCAGCAAAATCGGTTCAATAGGATCTGAGCTATGAATCAAAATGTGGAACCACCACCTAAAAAAAATTGATAATTTTGTTACAAAAACTAACATAAATGGTGGAAAAATGCACAGAATGATATAAGATTTCGCAACAATTCGTTTTATGCAACTGGAAATCACGCTGTGAAATTTCGTGAAGATCCGTCAATAATTTACCCTAGGCCCCATATAAGCCCTACTCCCGGAAAACAGTATATTAAGCCTAAAACCCTAACTAACAATGCTATCATTACAAATTTTGGCAAGTCACAGTTACATAGGACTAGAAATGAAACTGTTAAGTTTCGTGAAGATCGGTCCATAATTTACCATAGGCCCCATATAAAACCTACTTCCGGAAAACAACTTAGTACGCCTAAAAACGTAAAAAATAATGCTATCATAACAAAATTTGGTACATCAAAGTTTTATAGAACTAAAAATAAATCTTTGAAATTTCGTGAAGATCGGTGCATAATTTACCATAGGCCCCATATAAACTTTACTCCCGGAAAACAACTTAGTACGCCTAAAAACGTAAAAAATAATGCTATCATAACAAAATTTGGTACATCAAAGTTTTATTGGACAAGAAATAAAATTGTGTTATTTCGTGAAGATCGGTCCATAACTTACCCTGGGCCCCATATAAACCTTACTCCCGGAAAACAGTTTAGTACGCCTAAATCCGTAAAAAATAATGCTATCATAACAAAATTTGGTACATCAAAGTTTTATAGAACTGGGAAAAAGACTGTGAAATTTCGTGAAGATCGGTCCATAATTTACCCTAGGCCCCATATAAACCCTACTACCGGAAAACAGTTTAGTCGCCTAAATCCATAATTAATAACAAATCGTCACAGTTTAAGATAATAATAACATCATACAGATATTACTCCTTAAACATTCGAACTGTCGGTGGAGGGTATCAAAGATTCGGCACAGCCGAATATAGCACTCTAACTTGTTTTTTTATGGAATCTCTAATGCAATTTTCAATAAGTATTTTTTTATTTTTTTTTTTAATTGAATCTCTAACGATTTTTAATAAGTATCCATATCTTAATCCTAATAGTTATTTATTAGATAATTCCAAAGAAACATCTAGTTTACCGTATTCAATTACTTATTATTCTACATTCAATCCCAGCAGGTGCCATCTATAACCAAAGACTAAAGACGTGATAATGCGTGCGGTTGAATTATTAAAAAGCCTAAGTATTTGCAATATTTATGTATATATTTATGTGTTATATGAATCAAAATTCGATTATTTTTGACGAAAGCAGTGATTTGTCGGGAAAAGCCAGATTTCCTATTCTTAAAGATATTTCAAAATACAACAAAAAATTTTTAGGGAAGAATTTATTGGCTTTGTTGTAAACGCATTTGAAGAGACTTCAAAAGATATTGATGATGTTGATGTGTCAATTGATGCGAAGGCACTATCATTAATAGTTCTTAAAGCTTTGACAAATTTTTTTCCTGACCTAAAAAATTGTGTAGGCGATGGAACAGATGACATCCTCTGATGTCAGCAGAAAATGTTCAAAATTTCTAGAAAAGCGACAAATGCGAAACAAACGTCTTGCTATTCCCATAAATCGAACAACTCAATTTCTAAAAGCAATAAAGTGCCATTAATACAAAAAGTTGTATCATTTGTGGAAAACATTTTTTAAATATAATCATCCCATGCGAAAAACAGTTTTAGCAAAGTATTTGGGAGCCAAACTCTCTTCTTTATGCGTCTTTGCAACAAGTGTACAACAAATAGTAGAAGCTTTGGAAAAAATATATTAAGGAACTCACTTAGTACTTTTAAATTTAATTGCGGAATATACATATTAAGTGTGATACCTATTGTAACACATCCACTTAGTATCATTTTCAAAAGCAAGTTTAAGGATCAAGCCTTATCAAAATTTTAATCATGTGCCTTAAAAAAAAAAGAAATAAAGCCGAAGAACAATTTAAAGCGATTTTTGAAAAAGTTAAAGTTATTTGCGTTCAAATCGAGGTTGCCATCGAAAAGACAAGATTTGAACGAAATAATCACATCCAAAATATTGAAGATTACTACCGATTGTAGGTTACAATCCTCTTATTGAATTTATTTTAGAAGACCTCATAACAACTTTCCCAATGGATAACCCAAATGTATTGAACATACTTAAACTTCTACCTCAAAGTGTAATCAAGTCATATACAGATACAAAACTGTTAAAACCACAACTAGCTGATGAGCTGATTATATTTGATAAAAGAGATAAACACCTACGAAGATCTTAACTTGAGTCTGATCTATCAGATAACGTTGTAGATGCTTTAGTAAACGTTGAGAAGATATCTACCCAAATCTAAGAAAAATATTTCAAATTTTCGTTTCAATGCTCGTCAGTAAAGCTACGAGCGGAAGGTCATTTCCTACCCTTCGTCGAATAAAAACATGGCTCGGATCAACAATGACAGAAGATAGACTGTACTGTCTAAATTTTCCTCACAAGGAAATCATAAATTGCTTATTTAAAAAGATTAATGTATATTGAACTGATCTTATATTTTATTTAACCTTTTTGTTGAGTTTTTTTAATTAGGGTAATAACTTTTTTTGGACAAAATTTCTTCATCCCACCACGCGATGGGCAATTTAGTATTGATAATGAAAATAATTTTATTAGGCCATTTTGGCCAAAAAAGTTTCCGCACCAAATGCAATTTCTAAAGCTCCTCAAAAAAAATTTTTTTTTTTTATTTCCATACACCATATTCATAAATGATTATAAAATTTAATAAACGTTTATTAAGGAAAATTTGGTTTTCAAGCCTTTATTAAATTTAAAATATTTTTATGAATACAGGAATAAATACATAAAATAAGCAACTGTATAACAAAAATGTAAAGCTATTTTGTTGGGTTTAATGAAATAAATTTTAAGTTTAAAGTGCGAGTTGATTTACATAATGAAAAATTTCTTGTGCAACTTTAATAGCTTGCTCCGCGCATATATTACTACGCTGCTAAAACTTATCACTGTTTCATATATCCGCCAAACAACTCATCTATCACAACATCTATCATTTGCCATTAAAATTTGGTTTATTAAAAAAACCGCGAAATAGAGTCGCGATTTTTTTTGCGCCCTTCTTCCGTACAAATGGTAAGATCTTGTTATATTCATGAAATTATTAGAAAATACTTAAAATTTTGTAATTAAATGTTAATTTTGTATAGTAAGGAGAAAAATTGAAATTCAAAATTTTATCGCGTTTGGTCCGGAAACTTCGCAAAAAAGTTATAGATAATTTCTTAATATTTTTTCACGGTCTATACGGCTATGCGATGAAGAATTTGATATTCGCAAAAATTGCAAAAAGTACTTACCCTAATATACATATTGTTTTTAATAAAGTTTTAAAAACAAATTTTTTACTTTTTTGTATCATACAAAATTCCCCCCCCCCCCTAAGGATCAAGCTGGATCCGCGCCTGATACATATGTATAGATTTTATTTTAGTTATCGTAAGTGCCAATTCACACGTTGCAAGTCTTATTGATCAGCTTGCTACCTTATAGGCGAGAGAGAGTGAGAGAGAAACGTTTCTTTTCCTCTCGTCACTCTCGTTATAAAGTAGCAAGCTGATCAATAAGACTTGCGACGTGTGAATTGGGACTAACAAATTAAAGTAAAATAGCCTATTTATGATGTGCCAAAGAATTCTTTCTTTCGTTTTTGTTTTAAATGTCATTGTTGGAAAGAAAAAATTCTGTCGCACATCGGAAATATGCTGTTATTTGAAGATAATCGACTTACAATTTAGAAACATTAAAATATAAAAAGTCATTTACCATCTAAATCAGAAACTAATTGGAAAAAAGCTTGGAATGGTTATAATTAAGGCGTGGAATTTCATGTAGTTATTATTAGAAAATATGCGTATAAAACATGCTTAAAAAATTTAAAATATGCATTAAAAATGATTAATGCCCCTATTGCGGTTTTCCACTTTTGTAAACGTTTGGTTGTCTTTGTTAAATTCACATTGCCATTCTCAACTCAACTGGCAGTTGGCTATTCAGTTGAGTATCTGTTTGTTTCGTGGTATTGCCGTTTTCAACTTTGTAGAAGTTAAGTCGACAAAAATGTTAAATACACACAACTGCTAAAAAGTAGTTGTGTTATTGGCAGTTAAGTTTATTTTTTTTTAAATTTGGTTAAAATCAAAAACAAAATGAAGAAATCGTATGTATAAATTTTTGTAATGACTTTTTCGGTTTTTTTTTTAAATTTTATTAGTTTGAAAATAAAAACGAGAGCTCAATTTGAGCGGCTCGTCCAGCTTATTTAGAGAAACTTAGAAATTGTTCACGGAAAACACCAAAGTTTGGTACGATGAAAAATTCATGTAAGCAGTTATGAAAAGATTTTATAGTAAAGTTAAATAGTTTGGGACCACGACAAGACTTGTTTTAAACACTTTTAATCTTCTTAATCTAATTATAATATTATTGGCACAGGTTTGGATACACTAGGCAAGTATAAAGAAGAAACTTGCCAAAAATAAAAGAAACACTCAAGCGACAGGGGGAGGGCTATGAGGATAGTGTTTCGCAGCTCTAGTATTGCAAGTCCGGCCAAGTATTTGGTGTTGAAAATATTTCAAGTGACAATTTTACTGAGTCAGTTGAACCAATTATACAACCAGCCGATTGGCCAACAGCTACCCCAACCAGAAGAAGAATAATTATAAATACTTTTTATTCAACACAACAATTAAAAACCTTTTAGTTTAAAAAATTATACAATTTTATAAAATTTTCACTTGTCAAACGTTATATTTAAAGTTGGCAAATCGATATTTTAAGTTGGCAACTTAATGGCAAACTCAACTAAAAACAGTAGGGTATCACAATACCTAAAATCAGTTTGGTTGTGCATAAGTTGAGTTGACTCCAACACGACCAAACTAAATTGAGTGGAGAACCGCAATAGGGGCATAAATTATGCAATTATTTTTTGAATATTTAACTTACATAATTCTTATTGGCTGTTATTGAAATTAAAAACTATAGTACAGTGAATTCTTTGATACAGTACAGATACGGTACAGCAACATAACTGAGCCTTCAGAAGTAAAAAAACCGTTTATTTTTGTCCAATGAAAAATCAAAAAGTGGAAGAAAAAGCAATTTTTTGATTTTGACTGCAGTTTTTTTAACCCTTCTTCAAACGATAGACCTTTTGAACAAATTTTTTCCAACGGAAAATTCGACACTTTGATAAGCTTATGATACAACTTCCGCTACCCTTGGAATATTTAAATAAAACTTTTCAAAGCAAAATAGTGTGTCATTAGAAGCAATGCAAGTTACGAAAAGATAAAGATTTGTATATAGAATCAACTTAAGGTTAAAGCGAATTTCTAGATCTGCCTGATGATATTCCTTTAGTTGATTATTGAAAGTTAAATATATGTATATTATCCAGTAATCAATACCATAAGTTATAACATCAAATATCGATTCGAAAACCTTCCATTAGCTAAAGCGGCAAACAATTTCTTTCAATTCGATTTGGAGGCGCTGACGAATTCATTACACTGTACAACAAAATCAAATTTTTCCCAAAACTACAAGGTCCGCGGTCTATAAATTTGATAGAGGAGACAAAAAAAAAGACACGTGTATCGGCGTTTTGAATGTTTGCCTTGATGTCAAAATCAAAATAAATCATTAACAGAAAATAATACTTGAAAATTTTAAAATTAAAATATACAAATAGTTGCAAATATTTAATAGGGTATTATCGTGAGTTATTCATTAACACAAGACAATTTAGAACACTTTTTCGGGCACATACGTCGTGGAACAGGAAATGTCGACCATATTACAAGCACAATGTTCTGTAGTCTTTTCCAAAAACGGTGGGGGTTAAATTTTGTAAACGTTGTCGCAAAAGGCAATTGCGAAATATATATTGAAAACGAAATTTCTAATTCAACTCCCGAGAAGAACTTTAACATTGAACAACATTTAGATTTAATCCAAAATATACATACAGCAGGTTTTTCACATGATTTGAATGATGTAGAAAATTCAGAAGAAAAGATTTTTTTGGAAAATAACGCAGGAAACATACGTGTGTGTGTGATTTGCCAAAATTTAACGATATATCCTTTTATTACAAGTACAGTTTTTGTAATGAAAAGGAATTAAAAAGAAACACATTAGTTAAACCTCCTGAAGATTTCCAGGAGCAATAAGTGAGGCATTTCTAAGTTTATTTAATACTGTGTATCATAAAAATAATTTAACAAAAATTTTATATCAAAAACTTTCACAATGTGATCCAAAATTTAAATGCTGTAATAACATATATCACAAAGATTTTAAATATTTTTTATTAGAGTGCGGAATTATTTAGTTTTAAAATTTTTCAACAGAGATTCTGCCACTCCAAATTTAAGAAGTAAAGTTTTAAAACTATCCAATCATCTATATATATAAAAGAGTTGCGTGAGTGACTGATTCATTCATCTTCGTCCAGCCCACAGAATACTAACAGAACTGTCACGAGACGGAAGATTTTGCATTTTTTTTTTTTGCCTCTTTTTAAAAAAGCTGCCCTTTTGTATTTCTCTTTTCATCATCTTCTATGCCGCAATGTAATGAATACAAATTTATTTATTTATCGTTGTTCTTTAGAAAAATAAGCGGACGGGTGTCTGGTACTTTTCTGAAATTCGCCCCTATTAGGGAATAAACGGGTAAAATCTGATTTTTAGTACTTTTTTGCCACCCCATCTATCTTTTGAACCAATAAACGTAGAAATAATGTTAATACCACATTCGAAACTTATCAAACAAATACGTATATGAATTTGGTACTTTTTCGAAATTCGAACATTTAAAGGGTGAAAATCGTAACTATTTTTGGCACTTTTTTTACAAAACATGTTCCTCCATTCATTGACATATTCGTACTAAATTATGGCCTGCCACTAAAATACTGAAATTTTTGATACTTTAATGGGGGAAAAATATAGTACTCGCTAATAAAGTAGCGGGTTAAATGCCAGAATTTAAACAAGTTTAAACAAGACGATTACGAAGTAGCGGGTATATGCTAGTATATAATAAAGATTTGCATTAAAAAACTGTTTTTAAAATTATTTTTAATTATATTTCATTTAATTACTGTTGGTGTTACGTAAAAAATCCAATTCATATACCTTTTTTTGATCAGTTATTAAATGCAATTTAAGTTGTTTGATAATTTTACGCTACATTATTTATAACATTTTTAATTTTTATTCATTTAATTATGTATGTTAAAATAAGTGCCACATTTGTATGTAAATTTATACAAATTAATTTAATTTTACAATTTGTATACCCTTCACCATATATCCATATTTATATGGACCTATTAACATAACTTTCTGTCCTTATTGAACCATGGTGAAGGGTATATAAAATTCAGCATATATTTGTTTCATGATAAGTTTTATAAAGAAAAAAATATATTGTTAACTTACACATATACCCTTTTACAAAATTTCATCAAATTACTTTAAAGTACTTTATACACGGTATAACATTAACACTCAGGCAGTCAACTAGTTGAACGGACATGATAAGATAGAGTTATAGAAATGTTACTCTGCAATAAAAGAAAATATTTTGCAATTTATGGCGATACAGAGCCCAGTAAAACAATCTGTAATCAGGAAAAAGTAAAAAGTTTACTGAAAGAACCAATGAATTTTACAAGGGAAGCCCCAAAATGAATGCATTAAAAAGTAAGTCATTATTATATTATACCCTTCACCACAGGTGGTGAAAAAGGATATATGTATGTATTTAAGTTTGTCATTCCTTTTGTAATTTCTACAATATTGATATTAGATCATATAAAGTATATATGTTCTGGGTCCTTATGATTAGCGAAGTTGATTTAACAATGTCCGTCTGTGTGTTTTTGTGAAATAAGAGTTATCTTAAAGTTACACATTTCAATAACCATAACTTTGTTTTTGAAATTATGTGTTGAACAATGTATTTTAAGCATTTAGAAAGTTTATGTAACCTTTTTCAAGTTTAATTTTTTATCCCTCTTTTTAAACACATTAATACTAAAATTAGCAACTCTGATAAACTAATTTAAAATCTACCATAAAAAAAATTTTACGTCAAAAATTATAAATTATTTTTTTTTTATTTGTGCTATAAGAACTGATTTTATCTATTAAAATGTGAAAAATATTTATAAAAAATTAATATAATTAGATGTTTATGTAATAAAAATTTGGAACAATCCCAATTTTCCAAAATATTTGACGCAAAAATTCGTGACATTTCTTTGGTTTTTGTTTCTCTCAAGTGTGTTGAATTCACACAGGACATGTACACAGGGATGTCAGATGTGACGATTTTACGTCATTTTGACGATTTTTTTCGATGATTTTACCAAAATGACGATTGACGATTTTTAGTGTAGAGTCACTTAGGTTTTGACGATTTCATCCCGTCAATAAATTTATTTTAAACTTTAATCTGGCATCAATTTTATAACACTTCAATCTGGCAATTAAAATTTTTTCTTAGTTTGTATATGTGTGTAGAGGCGAATATATATTTATACTAGCGGACCCGACGAACTTCGCCTCGTCCCAATTTTAAGCCTTCAGACAAACTTGAGAGTAATAATACAACACAAATATTTAAATTTTCAATGTGATTTATTTGAATGGAATCAGTAAAGAGCGATTTGATGAACAATGTTTTTCGATTTGTTTTCCGGCGCAAAAACAAAAAACGAAGACGGTTTCCCAACACGCGAACATGCAACGTACAGCTGACCGTGCGGAAAACGGGGAAATTCGAGATTAATCTCACAGACTTCTTGTGATTGGCTGATCGAGGAACTAAATCCGCTTGAATTGGAATGGAAGGTCAGTTGGAATAATGGGAATTCGTGGGATAAGGACTTCCTCTCCTTTGAATTTGCCCTTGATTATTGTCGCCTGAATCACATTGTTCATTAGCTTTTTCACGGACAACCTCGTACCGTTGCACATTTTTGGAGGACTGAGATTCCGCAACATGATTATGATCGATACCATCTTCAGCTGTAAATTATGCGGCGGAGTTGCAGGTACATCGAGCGAGTTCAAAAATTCCGACGGGTAGCTGGTCGGTTCATTTTCGTCGGTCACGCAGTCAACAGATTTGTACGTATGCAGTTGTCCTGCGATTTGACTTTGAATAATTAAGTTTAAGCTTTCGACGTCCTTATTCTTCGCTGCTAGTATTGCCCGTTCACGAATCCAATCGAGATTTTTGTAATTTTGTGCAATGCCAGGGAACACTTTACTGATTAGTTCCTCCTTGGACGATGTGAATTCACAAAAATTTTCAGGGAACGATATCAATTCATTCGAAACCTCAACAGAAATTTGGCCGTTGCCAAGCTCCAGCAGTTGTCTCGAGAATTTAGCAGCCGATGGGTCGTTCTGCAACGCGCTTCTCATGTTTCTGGTCAATTGCAAAGACAACGATTACAGGCACGCGTTAAGTTCATCCGCATCAGAAGATTTGGGGATGACAGGAAGTGTTTGACGAAAATCTCCGGAGAGCAATATTAAAGTCCCACCAAATCGTCTTAAGTATTAAAAATTCTATATTTTTTGGTTATGTATAATTTTATACTTAATTATTTTTTTATGTTTTAATAGAGTAGTTAATCCGTGTTGATAAAAAAACGATTTTTTATATGACGATTTTTTGACGGTTTTTTTCAGAACTAATGACGATTATGACGATTTTTTTTTTAAATTTTGACGATAATTCGAAGAAAACATCTAACATCACTGCATGTACATGTGAGAGAATAAAATTTAAAAAAAGAGTCGTGTTAAGGCCCAGTTAGGCGAACGTTGCTGTACCAGTAATGTACCGCACCGTACTGTAAGCACGTTGGTGCACTTATAGAACGTTTAAAAACGTGTCATATGTTTTCCCATACATAAACAAAAAGCAATAGTATACATAAAACAAAACACACAGTGATGGGAATCAAAAATGTTAAAATGGTGACCGTTGTGCAGAAAAGGTACCACGTGCTTTAAATGGTATTAAAACAGTATTTTGTGTATGTAAAAAATGTTAATAGTTTAATATTTATATTATAGATTTACAATAAATAAATTTGTATTTTAGCATACATATGGGCATTTCCGTGAAAAGGTCCACCGTGACCATAAATTTAAAAGTTATTAAAAGCTGATTATTTTACGATATTGTTATAGAGAAATATCGAGATTTTACTTATTTTATAACTTTACCCATAAATTTGTTCACTTAGATGAACAATCAGACTGCAAAGATGTGCAAACGTAATTTCTTATTTGTGAGAATGTTTTATTGTATGTTTTCTTTGATATTTATCTTTCTTAAAAGAGGTGATATTTGATAAAAATTATTCCAAAAAAAATTTCTTACATGGTCTGTAATCTAACGAAAGGTTCAAAGAGAAATATGTTATTCGGATTAACGGTAAATTTTTATTTTATTTTAATCATTATTCAGTTAAATTATTACGGAAAAAATTTCACGTTCGAAATGTCACGTATCGACCCAGATTTTGGCTTAAAAAAAAGAAAACAGAGAAGATTTTGGAATCAAACCAAGACATTTTAATATTACATTGCTACGTAAAATTCTGAAAGTAGTTTGGCTAAAAAATTGTGTCAGGTTTCGCTGAATTACGCCTTTTTATACATGGCCAAAAAAAATACTTCTGTTTTTTTCACGTTCGAACCGCTACTTCTTTTGCCATTATCTTTGATCTAGAATAGCGCCCTCCATAAACTTTAGCATAGATAAAAGTGCTTTCTTAGTGCTTTAATTTAAGGGTTAAAAGAACGTAAAAATATTTGTTGTTTAAGATGTTATTGCATATTTGATGCGTACGACTGTCACGTTCAACACTTTGGAATTACCCATATATTGTAAATGTGCATACACCAAACAAGGTTTTGATTCCATTTAAAGTCTTTTATATGATTCCCATTTTCATTGCATTTCTTTATTTAAAACATCTAAACATATGTATATTTGGAAATATGTTGTATTGTTAGTTGTTTCGTCGCAATTCCATAGATATACTAAAAAAAGTACCAAAAAAAAGAGCAAAATTACCCGCATTCAATGTAACATACAAGCCGCCCATCACTGTCTTACAAATGTCACGTAACAACGGCATGAAATTCTATTTTATACAGATTGGTACGTTGCAACTACGGTACATTGCATTTCGGTAAGCTTTTGTATTGGTTTTCATATAACAAAAAGCGAACAGCTGATGGATACAGTACATATACGGTACAGCAACGTTCGCCTAACAGAGCCTTTACTTATTATACTTTGGTACGCAATATATGCACCGCAAATTGACACGTTTTCAGTACAATAAGAAATATAGCACTTGATTTTTGTTTTGATTTTGCTTTTCATTGTTTTTGTTGTAATGTAACGGATAATATTTTTGCCCCTCAAATCCTTGTTTTAATGGTGTTTTTGCTCTTTTTTAAAAGAAGAATAAAAAAGACCCATACCTCGCGTAGTAAGAAGGTTAAAATATTCTCCGTGACATTTTACATAAATTTGCTGAAAACATTTTATACCTAAAATGTAAGGGTCACATGGTTTCTTAAGGCGACCGTACACGACATGTTTTTGTCATCTGACATGTCAAATTTCCCACTGCAAAATACATACATGTCGTGTGTTACCTTTTAAACTTTGCTTCTGTAGAAGTCAATTTCAATTAGAGCGTGCTCTATTTTCTTCTGACAAACCATCTGACATTAGAAATCTATGCCGCGAAGAAACCGGCAGCGGCGTCCACTATTGACGGAATCATTAGCTGGCTGAAGTTAATATTTTACAATACTGAAATATATATTATCATCGCACCATTGAATATAATTTATGTAATTATATATATAAAAACCGTTTCATTATAATATCCTAAATTGGTATCTTTGAAGTAAAAGAAAAATATGTTAAGATGGCTAAATTATTTAACGGCGTAAATACAAACTTTCTTGGCGGCATTTTTATTTTGGTTTTTGTAACAACTATGGGAAAAAAATAGAGACAATGTCAGAAGCAAATTACATGTACGTTTGTGACCGAATATTATAAATCTTCTGTAAAACAGCCATTTTGACAGACATGCACAATTACATGTGACTTGAAAAGTTGACAAGTCAGATGTAAAAAACATGTCGTCTACATGCACCTTTATGCCGATTAGTCTGTGTTCATACGGCTCTTGTCTTATTGACATGATTGCTACTTTATAGGCGAGAGGGACGAGGGGAAATGAAACGAGTACACAGATGCATGTACTGACTTTACGTTTTGCTTTTTCATTCGTTGTTTAATTTTGTTATTGTTTTCAATATCAAAAAAGCACATGTCGTCAACATGACATGAATCATTTGAACGCCAATTTATGTTCAAAGAAGAAAAAGGAAAAATCTTGTCAATAAGACATGAGCCGTATGAACTCAGACTTAGCAATACGAATGTGCCAGAGCTGGGAAACTTTAACGTCCAGTGGACATTATGACATTTTCAAAAGTGTCACAGCGTCCATGGGCATTAAGACATTTTGCAAATGGACATTATGTCAATTTAAAACATGTCATAAGGTCCATAACTACTAAAGAAGTTAAATACAAAAAAAGATCTGCATACAAGCAGAGAAAAACCATGTTTTATTAGTGTCACAACATACAAAGAAACTAATTTAACCATAATATGGTTGTGGGTGACAATGATTTGGTTCAATTAAACATAATGTAGTTAAATTTTTTTTAAAAATTGTTTTTTCTCTAGTTGTATATATTGAATCTGTAACGAAACTACGTTTGGGCGCAAGGATTTTCTCCTCTATGGTATAACAAATACCGACTGCGCTTACTTAAGCGTCTCGGCATAGCTGGCCTTAGGCCGGACACAAGGATCTTCTCCTATATGAAAAAACAAGTACCGGCATCGCTAACTAAAAGTTCCCTGCACAGCCGGCCTTTGGCCGTTTGCAAGGGATTTCTCCTCTATGATAAAACAAGTACCGGCTTCGCTAACTAAAGCTTCTCAGCAAAGACTGCCTTTGGCCGGGCGCCGAAGCTCCTAAAATCTGCTATGTTTCCGAACGAAGGCCGACTACGCAGATATGCTTTAGTTTGCGAAGCCGATATTTTTTATAACAAAGAGAAGAAAATCCGTGCGGCCGGTCGAAGGCTGGCTGTGAAGAGAAGCTTTAGCTAGCGAAGCCGGTACTTGTTTTATCATAAAGGAGAAAATCCTTGCGCCCGACCGAGGCCGGCTATGCCGAGACGCTTTACTTAGCGAAGCCGGTATTTGTTATACCGTAGAAAAGAAAATCCTTGCGCCCGGCCGAAGGCTGGCTGTGAAGAGAAGCTTTAGCTAGCGAAGCCGGTACTTGTTTTATCATAAAGGAGAAAATTTCTGAGCCGGGCCGAATTCCGGCTATGCCGAGACGCTTAAGTAATCGAAGCCGGTATTTGTTATACCGTAGAAAAGAAAATCCTTGCGCCTGGCCAACGGCCGGCTGTGCAGAGTAGCTTTAGTTGGCGAAGCTCGTATTTGTTATTCCATAGAGGAACAAATCCTTTCGCCCGGCCGTAGGCCGTCTATGCTTTCAAGTTTGTAAGCATGTTGTGGGCATTATGACACTCTACAAAGCTCTGATGGACATTATGACACTGGACGTTATGACATGCCACCAAAAAAAACATGGTTACGAAGTGCATGTTTCAAGAACGATTTTCAAATTGAGCACTTTTAAGTATTGCAAATGAAATAGTAAAATATAAAATTACTTACATATTGACATGATTCTTCCTTTTTACATATGTTTTATATACATATTTTAATTTGACAGACATGCGCAATCACAAATGGATTTTACATCTGACAAAGCGACTGCAAAATACATGTCGTCTAAAACCACCTTTATTATGGCAATGTCGCACAAAATGAAACAATGATACTTTACTACAGCTTACGAAACAAATAAAATTAATAAATAAAAATAAGCTGGCTTAAGCTACTGTGCGAATACATGTTAGTCATATGTATCAAGCCATGTTGAACTTGAGGAAACTTTTTGTTAAGATTTATGAAACTGTCATTTGCTTAAGCAAAGCACGAAGCTGATCGTACATTCAGTACGGAATCAAATATTTTTTGATTTGGGTTTTTTTTTTCAATGAATTTGAGAGGCTTCTTGTTAGTTTTTGACAGAAGCTTAAGCAAGCTCATATTATATAGTTGGGCCTTTAGAGTTGGAGGCAGTTGGTAAACTGGTTGATTTTTACCCGGTGCTAGGATAGGCCAACGCGGTAAATACTACCTTTAATCCTGGGTCTTCTTCCCCTTTTTTTTTTGTTAGAAAATTATACCTCCTAAACGCATATTTTAAACCTTAACCAACTAAGTTTAGTGTTGTTGTTTACATTAAAGATATTTAAAAGGACTTTCGTAAAATTCGAAAGGTGTTTTTATAGGAAAGTTCTATGTTATTTCATGATTTTAGTTAAATAGTAAACTTATGTATGCAGAATGTATCGTGAATAAAAATATTTATGACAACTATAGATTACAAATTATAATTAAAAGCTTTACATAACCAAGCATACGGATTTTTTAAGTTCTCCTAAGAAAACAATTCTTACTCAATTGTTATATAAAAAATGGTTATAAAAATAATGCAAATATGTATGTATGTATTCTAATTGTATCACACATTCCCTGTTACAGTGTTGTGATAAACTCTTTTAACTTTCTAATAAGCTTTTTTTAATGTTTTAATGAATTAAATATGTATTAATAAAAAATTATTATTTCCAAGTAAGAACAAATAAAAAAAAAAAATTAATGAATAAATTTCGCACACACAAATAATGCGATATAATTTAATTTTTTTAATTTAAATATGTAAAACCCACGCATTAAATCAAATTCACCTAAAGACACCAATAAATATTTCAACTTTTTTCATTGTACTTCTCTTGATTATTTTTATTTCAATGATGATGATGACAGTGTATTGGTAATGAGACAAGTTAAGTAAAAAACAAGTAAGAGTGCTATAGTCAGATATGCCGAATCTTATACTCCCTTCATCAAGGTGCGATAATGACAGCAAGTTATACAAATATATATATCGCACTGGTTCCTCTAAAGGGGGTTAACTCAAAACTTAACTTAATAAATTTTCAGTAGAGACAAAAAACTGATTTATTTTTATATGTACTCTTATACTAAAAAGGGGGATACAATTGTATTTTTTTTGGCAAAATACTAGAGCAATTGATCCAAGAATTAAACAGTGCGTAGATATGACCACTGTACATCGATTTCTTTCAAAACGTGAAAATTTTAAAATTTTGAGTTGACTCCCTTTAGAGAAACCAGTGCGATATGTATATACATATACTAGCTTAATCCCCCGTTGCAATACAATTTGATACATTTGTACTAAATTTAGATACTTTTACTGTTACCGTTCTCCAGATATGCAGAAATCTTTATTGTATTTATATTGAAGCTGCCATTGATATTTCTTTTTAACTGATTTTTTGTATTAAAAATCTAAACTTTTGTTCCAAATTTAAAAACTTTAACTGAAACTCCAGGTATATATTGTCTAATATGAGAGGTGTTACGCTAACTTATCCAACCCAGTCCACTTTTTGACGCATACTGTGTATTGAAACCAAGATATTTGTAACAAATTTGTAAACTGTAGCTACTTCCATTCTCTAGATATAGAGATTTCTAGTTTGTGCCACGCCCACTTCTCGAATCCCGTCTACTTTTACAGTTGCTGTGTATTGATAACCATTCTATTTGCACCACATTTGAACAATTTTACACTTACCGTTTTTCAGAAAAACGGAATTATATTTCGTTCCACACCCATTTGTCTTTAGCCGACCCCTTTTTGACTGATCAAATTTGGAATCATTGGCTGTTACCGTTCTCTAGATATACAGAAATTTCCTTTGTCTTTGTATGGGAGGTGCCGCGCCCAATTTTTGACAGATTTTGTGTATTGATAACCAGGATGCATGTAGCTTATTTGGAAACATTGATTCTTTCCGTTCTCCAAACATACAGAAATCTAAAATGTCTTTGCATGGGAAGTGCCACGCCGACTTGAAATTTCAAAAATATATATATAGCCTATAGCTCCTTGCAGACCATCAGTAATATACTGTAAGAATTTCATAAAGATCGGTTCAGTGGTCTAGGCGGCTATAAGGTACAAACAAACACAATTGTTCGTTTAATTGCGTGTCAAATAAGACAAAATAAAAGAATTCTACTTCGAAGTATTATTAGTTAAAAAAACATTAATAAAACTTACCGCAGGAACACAAAAAAATTATAAAGTGAATTTAACAGTAGTGAAACACTTAAGTGAATCGACTGTTATTGTTTTTATTTTACTTACAGTTTATTGACTGATTGTTAACTAAAAATAGTTAATTCTGAAAAAGTGGGATTTTCAAATCCTGCGCGGTACGCGTGAGTTAATAAAAACAAACGGAACAATCCCGCAAAAAGCTTTACAACTGGCAATCATACGCTTAATACACATTTATGGGGTTCACTTGGTGTGCTATCAACTCTTATCATCATAATGTCCTTAATAATATTTTACAATTGTTAAAAATAAATATTGTTGTGTTTCAAACCAAATAAAAATTTTAATGCTGTGTTCATTGATTCGTCATAACTGTACAGTTGAAATCTTTATTATTAGAGGTAGCCCACAACAATCATATATATTTCTTGTAATTATTTTAAGACATAAGACTTTACATCTTTATGACTACCTTGTGAATCCCCCAATTATAAAAATAACAAGGAATTTTATGGGTAAAATTTAGAGGCAGTCGTGGTTTTTTGCTCATGTCTCAGCTATTTGTAGACCGATCTGGCTGAATTTTGAAAAGCAAAATTTATTGGAGTATATGTGACAGAAGTATATAACAACCTTGTTCCCATAATTTTAAGGGTCTTCGGAAAACCAATTTCAGCAGACAGACGGACATCGTACAAAAAACTTTGCTATTTATAAGGGCACAGAAAACAAATACTTTATAGGGTCTAAGATCAATATTGTAGAAATTACAAGCGGAATGAAAAACTCCACCTGTGATGAAGGGTATATCAAGTAAGAGTGCTAATTTGGCTGTGCCAGATCTTTGATTACCTCCAACGAGAGTTTGAATAATTCAGGTGTGTGCTCTATATGGGTCTTAAAACTAATCTTTATAAATACTGACTTCACACTATTATAATTGCAAAAAGTAATAAAAAAAACTCAATTCGACCTTATTTAAAAAAAATATAATAATTCGTTTCAGAAATATAATGAAACGTATTAAAGCAATTATTAGGAGTTTATTTTATATGAAAATTACGTAAATTTTGGATCATTCATCACGAAATTCGGAAATTAAAAAACCTAAATTAGACAATTATTTTTTTTTTATAGGATTTATTTGGAAGCTGCAATTTATTTGGGACCGACCTATGATAAATTATGGACCGATTATCACAAAATTCCCTGGTGCTATTTCTAGCCGTATACTGCTAAATTGGACCCAATTGTACCACATAATCAGATTTTTTGCGATTTTAGACATATTTAAATAATTTTTCAGAATGGACCCCATATGGGCCTAGAGCGGCTCTATATGGGGCCTACAGTAAATTATGGACCGATCTTCTCAAGATTTATTAGTATGATTTTCAGTCATTTGAAACAAATTTGTGCAAAATTTAATGGGAATCGGTGCATTCTGGCACCAGGGAGGTTGTTCCACATATGGTTTTATACAGTACTTTTCGTTTATAGTCACTACGCTTATAGTCACATTAGCGATATAGTCCATTTTATCTGCTTCTTTTGCCGCTATAAACAAATTTAATATAAAGTATTAACGTTATAGTCCATTTAGCGATATAAGCACATTTGCCGTATATGCCATTTATCAACAGTAGTCAAAGGAAAAAGTAAAGCATATTAATGGCATTATAGTCATATAAGCAAAATTTACTAAGTTCTTTTTAGTTTTCGAATCAAAAATCCATCCAAAGAAAAAATGATTTAAATCATTTAATTTTTGTCATCAACTCTCTACTCGTAAAAAATTAGTTTTTGCCGTTGGTATCACTTATGAAATATCTTGTTATTATTTTAACTATTTTCATACAGTATGCAACGCTGCACACTGGGGATTTCGCGGAAAAAAGCCAAATTGTCAACATAGTCTTCATGCAATATGCAGTGATATGTTTTGAAATTTTAGACTAAATGGTACAATCAAATCAAAAAGAATGACTGCCAGTTTTTTTTATATCCGTCTCAAACTCAGAACTTGTGTGTTTTACCGAACCAACTTAATTTAAACCTAAGAATTTAAATACGAATATTATTTTACTATTTTTTTCCTTTTTTTCTATTTAAAGTAGTATATTTTAGTATACTAAAATTGAAAAAAAAAATCTGCAGAGACTTAAGTTTTTTTTTTTTTGTGTATTTTTATGAACATATAAAAAAAAATCCCATTTTTCTCCAAACATTTGGACCTGCAATTTTATCTTTACTTTTCCACAATTTCGCCTTAGACACTCCAGAAAATGCAGTCGAATTGCCACGAACGAAGATATTATGCACCGAATGATGGTAACATCAGATCCCATGATCTCACACTTGACTCCTTCATTAAGCCAGAAAAAGCATAGTGATATAAGCGACGAAGTTAAGGCTCTTTAAGAATAATAAATTAAAAAGTAGATTTAAAATAAATAATAAATTAAAAATTACAAAATTCATTTAAATTTTTTGTTAGTTAGGGCTTTTTACATTGTAGGTAACGATATATATTTTTCTAGCTTTCTTTATTTTGATTACTTTTGTGTATAACTATATAAATAAAACTAAGTTTGTGTTGAAATTAAAAATAGATTTAAAATAAATAATGAATTAAAAATTAAAAAAAATCTTTTAAATTTTTTTGTTAGTTAGGGCTTTTTACATTGTAGGTAACGATATACATTTATCTAACTTTCTTTATTTTGATTACTTTTGTGTATTACTATATAAATAAAACTAAATTTGTGATGAAATCATTATATTTTTTGACAAATATATTTTTTTCCTCACCTCCATACAAAAATCCCCAGTGTGCGCTGTTGTAAAACCATAAGCCTGATGTCGGTGTAATTTATATGCATTTTTTATTTCCTTTATTCATATAACTTGATTATATTCGAATTCGATTATATGCATCATAGAATAGTGATATGTATATATATGTGAATTAGCCTTATAGTCACATTAGCGATATAGTCCACGTTATGGTTGCAACTAAAGGATGTGACTATAAGCGAAAAGTACTGTAACTCTTTTTCTACTGTTGAGTCTTTCGAAAGTAAGTGCGTTTTAACAGACGGAGATGGCTATTGTTTGTAAATATATAGATAAATATTAAAAAGTTTCATACGGAATGACAAACTTAGTATGCTTTCTTTCACCACTACTGGCGGAGGGTATATAATAATATAATAGCGAAATCTTCAAAAAGTTTTTTGGTGTATTCTTCTTAAGTGAAACCTGAATGAAAAACATTTTTAAGCCGCCCTCAGCGATGCTTAAAGTGCTGCTGACTGGCAGCCTGCTGCTGTTACGTTTCTTTTAAGACTATTATTGGCAACAACTTAAATTCTAAGCCATTAAAAAATGCTTATAAAAGCCACTGCTCATTTCGAAATCTGATTAGTTATAAAAACGCGCTTGTTGTTAAACGGCGATCAATAGTCGTAGTAATCGCCGAAATTTCTATTTAATAAAAAAAAAAACAAAATCATTACAAAAATAACATGGTAAGTGTTTGTTTTATATGATTTGTGTTCGGTGATTAAAATGTTTAAAGTGCAAGCGCATCATTTGGATTACTTCATTTTTTTACTTAATTTTGCGAGTATAAATCTGATCAAAAAAAATCAAGCAAGTACAGAGAACATTAAAAGAAAAAAAAAATCGTGACTGGAAAAAAATTATGTTAAAAAAATTAAAAAAAAAAAAAAATTAATTATTAATGACATAATTTTAATTCTTACAATCAAAACTCTACTTAATTTAAAAGTGGAGTAACTGTCGCAACCACATAATCGATTATTAGTGTTTGGCAAATAATTAATGTAGTAAAATATTTAAAAAATCACAACCTTTTAATATGTTTATTTTTATTCGAAAAATACATCAATATAAAAACAAAAAATTTGTTTGCTAAGAACACAAAGTTAAAATAACAAACGAGAAAAGTTTATTTTTTTTTGTTGTCGTTATACACGTCACATATATCGTCACCTTATATGCAAACGGACGTAACTACACGTAGAGAAAAAACATTTTTAAATACGGTAACCTCCAACCAAAATATTTTTAAAGAAAATTTTAAACATATTATGGTCAACACAACCATTTAATTGTCAGAGACAACCATATTATAGTTAAATTAGTCCTCCATCAAGAACCCACAACTGTATTATGGTTGCCTCTAAAAATATTTATTAATTTGTTTTTAAATTTACAAAAGTATTTTCCTATTTTCCAAGATGAAGGCCTAATTGAACCATAATATGGTTATCGCTGATAATAATATGGTTATAATAAACATAATACACACAATAAAAGTTTTCTTTAAAAATAGTTTGGTTGGAGGTGACCATATTTAAACATGTTTTTTCTCTGGGTGTACACAAAAATTCTAAATAGAGTTTTTTGATGTAAAGGAGAATTTTTAGACCCCTGCCATAAAAAACGACGACATTATTAAAGAATACGCCAAGAATACTTAATTAATATTAAGGCCCAACCATAATATGCATAGCCTTGCTTAAACTACTGTCAGAAATTGACAAAAAGTCTCTTAAATGTATCTAAAAAACAAAAATAATATCAACAAACATTTGATTCAGTACGGAATGTGCGATCAGTTTCGCACTTTGCTTAAGCAAATGACAGTTTCATAAAATTTAACAAAAAGTTTCCATAAGTTCATTATGATTTGCCTCTTATTATATACATGTTTTCGTACATTTGCTTAAACCTACAAAGCACAGTATGGTTGGGCCTTTAGGCACGTTCATAAGACGTAGCTGTTGAGCTCAACTGATACAAAACTGTAAACAAATGAGCGCAACATTTACGTCTTAGAAACTGCATGATAAATATAATGCAAAATTAACAGTTTTACATTAACTGTTTGTAGTTTATTTTAAAAGTTTTCCACTTAGTTAAAATTAAACCAAAATATAGTCATTTTAGTACGAAAATTATTTTTTAACTTTTTAGGCACGTTGTTTTAAAAACAAATTACAAAAGACGAATGAATTTCCGTTCATTTAAAATATTAATTTGTTTTTTTTTTTGTTATTAAAAAAAATTTTTTTTTTCGAAACGAAAGTTAAAACCAAAAATTGTTACTTAATTAGTAAGTTATTTTTTAATATTTACAAATAAACTGATTTTAAGTCTGATTTCAATGAAAAATGAGTTGTCCGGGTTTTAAATTAATTTGCATTTGTTTGATATTTCATTTTACCTTTTTGAGTAAATTAATGCAAACAATTGAAAATAAATAAAAGCATGACTAAAGAAATAATTAAAATTAACTAGTTTAGCTAAACTAATAAAAAAATCTCTTCGACATGTTGATGAAAAAAGGGCCATGTTGATGAAAAAAGGGCAACTGTTGAGCGGAATCGGTCAACTATGCGGTTCTACGACAAACACTCAGCGGTTGCGCAACAGTTACGTCTTATGAACGTGCCAATTGATTTTGTAGCATTTTAGGTTTTACTTGCAAAAAAAAGTGTAGTTACGTTAATTTGCATTTAAGCTGACGATATGTATGTATTTAAGTTTATTTGTTTTTAATTTTTTATTTAAAAAAAATGCTAAATAGTGTTTAGATGGGTTATGACACATTTTTTAACAAAAAATTTACCTATCACCACGTGATAGCCAATACTAAATTAGTGAGAAAAATCATGTTTTCTAGTCATTTTGGCAGAAAAACCTTCCGCACTAAATGCAATTTCTAAAAATTCACACATATTCATATACATACATACATATGTACATACATACATACATACATACATACATACATATGTAAATCTAAATCATCGCTCTTCTGTTAAATCTTACTACAAATTACAAAGAGTTTCCGTCAGATTTCTAAAAAAGCTACGATATATTTTAGCCGTTTACAATTGTGGCAATGGTAAATTTAATAGTTTATTCTTTTTAATATAGAACAAATTTCAACTCGTTTGGTGCGGGAACTCTTTTTAAAGCAGTGAAAAATAAACAGGGCGTTTGGTTATATTGTTTTATGGACATTTTTGCTATGACATGTAAAATTTGATACATATTTGCAAAATAATTTAAAAATTCATAACCCTGATGTACATACATACATATACAATTCTACAAAATCAATCTTTAAAAAAGAATACGTAAACAAAAGTCCAATATTTTTTTTAATTTTTAAAAACAATCCTATGACATAATAACAAATTTTAAGAAGAATTTCATAGGCTGTCAACAGTTAAAAATGGCGCGAAAAATGGCAAAACTGGCAAATATTAACATGTTGTTATTTAAGAAAAATGTATTTTATTGAGTTTTGATTGTATAGTACAATAGCCTGTTTCTTTTCAAATTGTCAAAAATAAATAATCTCCTATTATCACATAAAACAGTTCATTAAATCGAAAACACTCTTTCAACATCGCAAGATGTAACTAACTAGAGCATATAGTTCAGATGGAGCAAGGTTGTTAATAATTTCATCGGTCTCACTATCATTAACATAGGCAAGCACCGCTTAGTTAAAAAAAAGAAAAATCTGTTTTGCAATTTTATTATACATATAATTACCCAGAAATTGCGCGTAAATTACGGAGTTTTGTACGAGATTGATAATGGTTTAGGGAGGCATTTTAAAAAACAAATAAAAGCGGTACTATTTCTTATTTTAATTAATGCTGTAACCCGCTATTACGATCTTAAGCTTTTTTTTAACTTTTCAACAAAACCTTTTTTACTGACATCTTAGCTTTAATTTATAGAAATCCCTTTTGTTTGTAATTTCAAGAGACTTGAGCAGATAGATGCACGTCCGATTTTTGCAACATTCATTTAACATTTCGCTAAGCTTATTTAAAAATTTCTTCTAGATTTCAAAAAAAGGTATTGCCGTATATACCATAAAAAACATTCCCTCGTCATCATCAACTCCCAATAAATTTGATTTTATTTACAAGAACATTCTTTTTATGTACTTCTAGATTACAATCTAAATCAAGGCGAATTTACACAAGGCTAACTTATCTTGCTTCGTAAGCAACAGCTGATTACTAACCTTGTGTCTAAATGGTATACCGTCCTGTTGGTTCAGGGAAATCTTAACTAAATTCTTTAATTTTCGATTAAAATTGTGAAATTTAAAACTTTTTTAAGTTATAAAATTTCAAACAAACACAATTTAATACAAAAACAATATTAAATATTTCTTTGAAATTTTGACACAACGTTAAAATGTTTAACAGTGTTGTGAAACGTTTTCAAAATAAGACCACCTTGTATGAATTCGCCTTGATCTAAATTTTATATTAATTCAAATAGTTTTAGTATCAATATAGTCGGTAAACGTTGATGAATTATTTTTATTGGTTTTTTATTTTGGTTTTTCTTAACGAACTTAATCGGCCTTATTATGAGTGTCGTTGTCGAAAACCAGTCACTTTTAAAAATTGCTATTATTATTGTCGTAAACGACATACATGCGACAAACTTTTTCGTTTTCGTAAACGCCTTACACAAAAAGGGCGAATATCTTTATTTGCAAAATTTTGGATGCATTAGTGAAATAAAGACACATTTTGTCCTATTAACGACAGGGTTGGCTGCCCATTGGGTAACCCAGAAAAACCCACCCGGGTTTTAATGGGTATTTTGTTTTAAAAAACCCAAGTGGGTTTTTTTTCTTTATATACATTTATACAAAGATGGTTTAACTTTAATTTTTTTTTTTTACAGAAAAATAAAAGAAAATTATTATAAAATACATACAAAGATTTAACGTTAGTGGGCTTTTCTCTTTTTATTAATTATTTAAATCTAATTCCTTTTACAAATTAAAATCAGACTTTTTAAAATGAATTTGGTTTGAAAAATGCGGAATATGATTTGTAAAATACTCAATTGGATTACGAAAATTCTGAATTTGTTTTTTAAAAACCTGAATTTGATTTTGAAATAAAAATCCTATACCTACATAAAAATTGGCTAAGATTTTAAATGTCGATACATTTTAACAAGAGCTAATGCATTTTCCAATCCAAGACGATTGTTATGGTTATTCTATATTAAACAATAAGAGGTAAAAAATGTTTTCTATTGAGGCTGAACTAGCAGGGCAATTTATGGGGGGGGGGGGGGGGGGGGGGGTGCTTTAAAACCTTGTGAGATAAGACCATGATGGCTTTATTGCTCAATTTAATGGGAGATAAAGCCATTATGGCCTTATTGAGAGGTAAGGTCATATTTAAAATTTTGCGAAATGAGAGATATAGTCAAATTTTTTTGTTCGCAAATGAGAGATAAAACCATATTTTTCCAGAATATTGTTATTCATGGTGTAAACATTCTGTAAAAGGGAAAAGCCTTAGTTATCATTGAAAAACATTTTTTTACTCTTGTCCTACTGGAGGAAAAACCCTTAATCACGACCGCAGGCCGCCACGCAGAAATACTTTAGTATGCGAAACCAGATTTCTATACTTAACTTTAGTGTCTCCGCAACTGTAATGAGAGATAAAGCCATTTTCTAATATTGCTAATGTGAGCTAAGACCATGATGGTTTTATCTCCCATTTAAATAAAAACAAATAAAAAAGGCTTTATCTCCCTATTGAATGAGAGATAAAGCCATCGTGGCCTTATCTCCCCCAAATTTATTACTGCAGCGAAAAAATTGGAAAAGTTTGCTGGTAAAAATTTAAAATTTTTAACAATTGTTGTTCAGTTCTGATTTTTTTGATCGCAAAAAAGGAAAATGGAAAATTACACTCATGTTGAATGTCTTTATTATAATTTAAACTTGTGATTTTGTACATATTTGTCGTGTCAAATAAAGTAAAACAGTCTGTCATCTTAATATTACGTCTTTAAGGGAAATAGATTAAAAATATGAAAATAATGTTAAATGGAAAAAAACTGCAATGTTGCAACTTATAAACCTGATTGTTTACACTTGGTTTAAGGCTGTTTAAATGACAGCTTTTGGTGTAAATACTTTTCCTTGTGTGCTTTTTCCATTTTTTCAATCAAATAAAATCTGAACTCAATACCGTTATTGTGAAAATTATTCTGCAACTTAAATTTTAAATGCCAAACAGGGTGCAAGAAATGAGAGGTGCTTTTGACTTATCCATTCTTCTGCTATCTACGTTTTCTTGACTAATAAGTTTGTATTCATACATACTTATATACATATTTGGGATGCATCACATTCGCCAAATAATGAGTTGGAGTAAGTACGCGTATCCAAATTCCTTTTTGACAGTAGTATATCATTGTTCAACAAATTACATCAATGGCAGTTGCAATTGTAGCGGAGTCACTTTGTACAGCATTTAGATCTTTTTGAACCTTAAGTAACATTTGTTGGAGATTCAAAGCTTCTTTATACAACTGAACGTTATTTAAAATTCTATGAATGTCGTTGTCAAATTCATTTATATGTTCCGATCTTATTTGGGCATAAAAATTCAACTTGGCAGTTGAGGCATATATGTAAGGACTTATTTAAGCCTAGCTTTTCTTTTAACCATCCATGCATTTAATGATGATGCCATACAAAAATATTGAAGATTTTCTTACTAAATCTATACCGAAAAGAGCTGAGTTGGCAACATTGCTTAGATCAATTATTATACCATTTCACGAAAAACAACAAAACCCAAAAAAACTCAATTAAACCCATGAAAACCCCCACTGGGTTGGGTTTTTACCAGTCCTGATTAACGAACTTAAATGCAAGTTTGTCGGCAACTCATTGCCTTCTTTATTGCAATTAACCAACGAAGAAATCTTCCCACACTTCGTTACTATCAACATATTGGGTAAGTTCGTAAATACAGATGTTGCGAATCACTTGCGCATTAGTAGAGTTTAATGTTCGTAAAAGCATCACTTGTAAGAAACTTGGTATTACTCTCATACGTCAAAAGTTTTTTTTTATGCAGGGATCCAGCAGCTCTGTAGCAAATTTTGGCAATTACTGTATCAGCTAATTTGCTGATGCAAAAACTTTTAACGTAAAAGAAATCGTTCTATTTTTCTTGTAATTTGGGTGTGTTCGAAACGGTAGCAAAGTTTTATGGTGAATTAAAATTGTCAAGAATTTCTACGTTAATGTCAAAATTTATAGCCTATTTCCGATGTGCGAAAGAGTTCTTTCTTAAAAAAAAATTTTTAGAATTTGTTTTTGTTTTAAATGTAGGCCCCCATTACGGTTCACAACTCAACTTAGTTGAGTTGTAATTAAGACAACTGTTAGTGATCAGTTGTAATTTTTGTTATGTTCTTGTGCACCGCAATATAGCAAAGTTGTAAACCATAATACAAAAATTAAGAAATTGTGTTGTGAATAGGGTTTTTTTCCCGGGATTTCCCGTCCCGGGAATTCCCGGGAATTTCAATTATTATATTTCCCGTTTTCCCGGGATTTTTGTTGCGGGATCCCGGGAAATAAAAAGTTCTTCATAGTTTCAGAAAACAGCTATTTTTACTCTGAAATTTAGTTTTCTTTTCTCTAAAAATTAGCATCTGTGGATGGGTTGTCGATTAGATCAATTATAAGAAATGTGTACAAACGTAAATTAATGTCTCCTGCGGCAATAAATCTATTAAAAGCAGAATGGGCAGTGCAACAGTTGATAATTAATAAATTAAGTGAAGTGATGAATTGATAAAGAACATAAATTCAAAATAAGATGCAGGCAGTAAATTCTCATTGTCCATTGACAAGTCTTAAAAATAGGATATACATAAACATATCGCTCCGTTATTGCAACATAGTCGTATCTACAAAAAAAAAAAATCGAGCTTGGTAATATATCCGGGAAGTGCGGGGAAACCGAAATAAAAAAATAATGAAACTCGTGTAAGTAACTAAAACATACAAATTGAAAAATACATTGTCCTAAAGATTACAGATGTACCTAATGAAGAGAAATAGTTTGTCAGAAGTAGTCCGGATGATGCTATTTTTTGCATCAACCTTGACATCAAAAGCATGCAACAACGGTGCACTTTTAATTATTTGTTCAACCTCGGTAAAAAAGTAAACGAAATTTTTCGGAAACATGGTAATCTGTAAACAAAATCAGAAATATACTCTTTGGCGACTCACTAAACGCTTTGAGTGTGTCAGAAAATAATTTCCTACGCCGTTAAAAAATGTTAATATATTTATTAAAATATTTTATATATTTTATGAATTTACTTTTTGATCTCATATCTTGAGTACCTCAATTGTTATGTTTATTTTATCTTGTACTAGATCATCATAATACGGAAATTACTTATAATAGCCAAAGGTAATAATAATTCAAGTTCCGCCTTCAATCTTCAATTATTTTTGTAGTATTTAAGCATTTATTTTACTTACTTTGTAGACAAGTTCCCTCACGTTTGTTTATAAAAGTTTTTTCATTAATAAAACCAAGTTTACTTTGTATTATTTGTATGGAGCGGGAACCCGGGATCCCGGGAAATTTAAAAATTTTTCCCGCTTTCCCGGGAATCGAAAAACTCCGGGAAAAAAAAACTCTAGTTGTGAACCGTAATATGGGCCGTAATTGTTCGAAAGAAAGAATTCTTTCGCACGTCGGAAATAGGCCCAGGGCAAGTGCAATTTTATTCACCGCAACTGTCTCAACATTTTACTTCCACGTGTACTTTGCTACCGTTTCAGACACATCCTTTATAAGAAAATTGTCACTATTTGGTTCAATAATTTCAATAAAATTTGCCATCGCCATTGTTGAAGACATTTTTTTATTATTATTTAATGTTCGCTTATAAAACTTTTAAAAAGAATCAGCATCACAAGCGCAACTGGTTATCACGCATCAGCAACAAAATTTAGCATCAGCAGTGATGCACAGTTTGGATGCATTTACGAACGAACTTACCCACTTTTTCTTCTTTCCAACGTTTGTAGCTTTATGCATTCTCCTAAATCTAAACGGTTGCACAATATTCAGACATAAGTAGTTTCGCGGCATCGACAGATGGCAGTCCCATTATCCTAGAACCTGCTAAAGCAGACCAATCATCTTCTTAGCTGAAACAACAACCGATTAGCGAAACTGATAGAAGGCAAAATAACAACACTTAATGGACCAAAACTCCAAAAACTAGGACATTGAAATCTTACATGGGAAGACGCGATAACAACTGCCACAAATCGTGTAAGACGGAGAAGCTTTGTGGAAGACATAAGCTCCCAAAGGAGGGAAATGAAAAAAAAAAGTTCTTAATATGTAGACCGGGGGCTGAATGTCTTCTTCCATTGAGGAACTAGAGACGGTGATTTATCGAAATCAATCCTTGGAAATCTGAATGTCCTGTTTGATAGAGGAATTTATACCACATTTTCGATTAACCTTTTATGCCAAGAAGCTTCCTATAGCTTTAATAAGATTATAATAATAATAAGAATTATGTTTTTCGCTTAGAAATTATTTTTTAAAATTGCTTTATTATATAATTAAAATGTATAAATTACTTTCGTTCTAATTCCCACAATTAATTGTTCAATGATTTTAAACTGAAATAAATAATAAAATTATCGAATTACTATTGAGTCATGATTCCGGTAAAACAAGGTATGAAATGGCATTTAAAAATTAAAACAAGAATATTAGCAAATATTAGATTTTATTATTGTTATTTATAATGGCGTGGGCGATTTCAATAATTTTAGCTTTAATTTAATACATTAGCAAGTTTTGATTAGCTGTTGTGTAAAAAAAGTAAATTAATTGGCATTCAAAATGTCTTTCAGAATCTGCAAAATTAGTTATTTATTATAACTTAGCAAACAATTTAATTTTTTTATTAAAACTTTTTGTGTTTTTAGATCTCGAAACAATTTTTACTAGGTGTATTCCTAGTACTTATGGCATTTTCGTATGCCCATGCAGATGATGTTGAAATCTCCCCTGAATCATTGAAGGAAAAAAAGTTGGATAAACGCAATACATGTTCAACTTGTTCTTACAATGGACGTACGTATTATACTTATGCCGATGGTACAACTGTGCAGAGACTTATATACCGAGATCAGATACAATCACGTGGTATTCAAAATTAATTATAAATACTGTTTTGGTCATTTTTTCTAAATTTTTGAGCACTATTTAAGCACTTCCTTTGTATATTTATTCTTTGGCACTTTAAAGCACTTTTGTGTTTGATTTCCGACTGTCTGTATCTGTCACTGGCACTTCTCGTAACTAATTTTAGCTCTATCATTTTGAACTCTAATATCTTTATACTACCTAAGTAATTTTAAAGTTATGTGTTCCTACTAACAACATTTAGGAATTTGCTAATCAATCATAAATGTCCTTTTGGTTTCCTCCCTCCTTTGGCACTTTTTTCGATCTCTGTTTATCTTTAGCTGATGTTTCCACCAGTGGCTGCCATGGAAATCCCTGTGGTGTAAATGCTGTTTGTCAGGAAACTGCTGGCGGACGTCCAGTTTGTTCCTGCCCACCTGGTTACAGTGGCAATCCTTTGACAAATTGTAACCGTGGTGAATGTTTGGACAATGTAGATTGTCGTGCAGATCTTCAATGCCAAAATGGCCGCTGTGTTAATCCATGTATTGGCGCTTGCGGCAGTAATGCCAATTGTGAGGTATGTTCGAAAAATACACTTTAAATTTTGTATCAGAACAACAAATTTAATTTACGAATTTTTTTTAAAGCCTAGAAATCACGTGGCTGTATGTAGTTGCCCTTCAGGATTCAATGGTGATCCATTTACTTCTTGCCGCCTTGCTGATCCTGGTAAGTGTAGTTCGTTATAAGTTATGTGTATAATTTTCATATTTACAGAAAATTACCCTTTTAAAACCTTGAACAGAATTGATTTATATTTAACTTTTTTAAGTTTTTAACACTCTTGAATGCATGGCGAAATAGGCTCGACTTTCAATTTCGCTGGCGAAAGTGGTAGAAAGGTATATCTACCCAACGTCTTTACACCCTTAGCCCACAAAAATGAAGATCGTTTCCCCAAATAACATAATGACAATTCGGTCTTAAGAAAACCTCGGATACAGTTAGACTTGCCGGATCGAAATCAGCAAAAAACTTAACATTCAAAGAAATAGCTTAATTTTTTTGACAATTAAAAATTCGGTTTAATCAACAACAAAAAATTATATGCACCTGAACAGTAATCATATTTTCTGAGTCGTTGTTGACAATTATCGATGACTATTGACAGTCAATTGATATTTTCTAAGGCGCTTTTAAGTCGACGTCGAGTAGTATTATCCCCGTTTTAGTCGACAGGAAATTTTGCGACGACTCAAATGAAAGTTAAAGAAGTTTTAAATGAAATGTTAACATATTTATTGAAAACGCTTAAAATAAAAAAATGCAAATTTAAAAGAAGTTATGGGCACAAATTTTATTAGTAAACTTAACGCGAAAATTGCGAAAGTTCGGAAAAGTTTCCAAAAATAGCGAAAATTCGCGAAAATGTCCAATTTAAGGCGAACGCTTCAAAGAGCCAAAATTGCGAAAATTCTGAAACATTTGCAAAAATAGCCATAAAATTGATTAAAGTCCCTTAAACTGTAACGAATGGCAAAAATTCGGTGAAAATTGCTCAATTAACGGAAATTCGCAAAAATTTGCTAACAGCGGCATGAAAGAAAAATCTTATATTTATTAAAAACCTTAAAGCTATAAAGAATCAGAAAACTTACAGTAAAAATATCTTTTATCAAAAACATGCCAAAAATTCGCGAAAAATACAAAATTGGAAACAAACACTACACTTTATTTTAAAAACCTAAATCGGTTAAAAAACCATGTCGGAAAATAGCATAAATAGCGTTAAAAAGTAAGTGAAGATCAAAAAAAAAAAAAAAAAATTGGATGGGATTTTTTTTGGTAAAATTTTCGATAACTAGTCGACGTCGACACAACATTCTTATAAAATACCAAACTAACGTCGAAGTGATGTAATCGTCGCATTGATGTGACAACAATTAAAAATTAATGTCGACGTCGACAACGCCTTACATAATAGGGGTGATTGTTTATACCCTAACAATGGGTGGAAAGGGTATGTAAATACAATGTATATAAAAGTTAATTTTTTATATAAGTTTGTTACCTAGTTTGTAATTTTAAAAATATTAATCGTATATATATTTTGGATCCTTATAAGAAACGGAGTTGTCAGTCCGTCGGTTGGTCTGTCCGTGTGTATGTTGAAATGGGGTTTCTAGTAGTTTTTTGTTTGGAATTGAATTTCAGCTAGATCGGTCCAGAAATTGCTGAGATAACAGCAAAAAATTACGACTGCCGCAAATTTTTTCCAATAAATCGATAACTTTTACCACGAAATCTTTACCCCACATTTCACAATAGTTATCGTTGGCATTACGCCCAGCAAAAATGAGTGGGTTTTTATGTTTTGGTATTAGTGAACTTTTTTTGCATAAGGGGGTAAAGATTTCGTGGTAAAAATTAGCGATTTATAAAAGGGTTAGTTTTTTTTTTAAATAAGATGTTATTTTTCAAAAGTCTATTTTGCGTTTGCTGGGTTATTTATATTGAATATTGAATAGAATATGGACAAATTTGAAAAAAAAAACAAAAGACTTTTCTTAAAAATTTTTTTCCTAATTTATTTAAAATATTTGAAAAAAAACGCAAAATTTCATTATTTTTAAATAGTTTTTAACGCAAAGTACCGGTTCACACACGGCAAGTTTGACTCTTCAAGTCTTGATCTTTTAGGAGAGAAGAGAAAAAAGAATGCCATTTCTTTTCCCCTCTCTCCTAAAAACTCAAGACTAGACGAGTCAAACTTGACGTGTGTGAACCGGCACTAATAATTTGAAAAAGTATTTTTTTTCCAAATAGAGAGGAAAACTGTTTTTTTTTTCTAAGCACGCTTCCATATTAGATTGAATATACTCAAAAAATCTTTCGTTACTTTTATTAAGAGAAGAATTTTGAATGATATTTATCTACAAATCATTAAAACAATTTGAGTCACTAAAATAAACAATTAGAAAGAATATTTCGTTACCTTAAACGCAAAAGGTTAACCAACCAAAAATTAAAAAATCGACTTTTTCATTGATTCTGATATATTGCATCAACACAATGTCCAAAAACAGTTTTGGAATCTTTCGACCAAAATTTACGATTTTATAAAACAAAACAAACGGCTCTATCAACAAAAGATAATTTGATAAACGCTGAAGGCCTAACCATAATGTGCTTAAGTTGGATTGAACAATTGGGCGAATACATGTTAATCATTTGAAGCACACCATATTGAACTTACGGAAACTTTTTGTTAAGTTTTGTGAAACTTTCATTAATCATTTTAAGCAGTTTTTTGCTTCTCCCGTCAAATTTTCTAAATGTTTGATAGGGCTTTTTGCGCTTTAGGCAACGATTTGAAAATAGTTTTTTAAAACGCAAAACAAATTACATAAGCTGACAACGCATTAAAAAGTAACATGTATTAATTTCACATGTATTAATAACATTTGTTATACGCCCAAACATTAGAAAATCCTATTACAAACATCCCATTACTCATTTGACAGTGTTGCCATTAACAAATGTTTGATTGATCAAATCGTCCATCACTTTATGAACATTTGGTTTTTATAACAATTAGAATTCAAAGTTAAGTTTGGAATGACCTTGATCTTGAACGAGGTAAAACATTTTATTTTTTATTAAAAAAAAATAAACAAAAACAAAACGAAAATAATAAACAATGTGCTTGCTGTCTCTCCATAGTTTCAACCTACATTAAAGACGTTTAATTAATGTAATGATTTGGTGGACTTTTAAGGAAATGCAAAAATTTTTTGTTTACATGTATTTTGCTTGATAAATACTTTATTTATATAAATAAACATACAACGTGCCAATATTTTTTAAATAGTTTTTAAATTCGCATTTGTTTCAAAACTAGTTTACCTTCATTTGTAAACACAACTAGAATTATAATAAGTCCACCATATTATGTATTGATCTGAACAACAGCAATTTTGTATTTTTATTACAAGACAACAAAAATATTTTTTTTTAAACCAAAAAACATTATGGTTTAATCATGGTAAATATACAAAATTTGTTTATTAAAAGGAAACAAAAATAAACATAAACAAGTTGGTGTGTTAATTTATAAATAAATTATTTGCCGAAAATAATTATGAATATATATTTTTATGAACTTGTTTTATAATAAATTGGCGCCAAGCTGGTTAAAAATTAATTAAAGTAATCTTTTAAATTGCCTATTTAATTAAATAAACATACATGTATACATACATGTAAAATATTTTCGCGAAAAGGACTGGTTTAAAGAGCCCTAAATATGTTGCCGAAATTCCTTTAAATTTGGCATAAATATGAATGTGTGTGCCAATTACTTTATTTATGTGTTGTTTATTAGTCGAGTTATGGAGTGCTTAAGTGTTGCCGGTTTAATTATTGTTCCGAACTAGAAACAAAAAAATTAAGATAAGTGATTTCTTTAGGTAATCGTTTGATCTTAAGAAAAAAATGTTTCATTTGCAAAACCTTTTTCTTTTATTTTTATTATACTTATTATAACCATAAGAGGGTCTCAGCGGTAAAAAGAAGTAGTAAGCAGGCCTTCAGACACAAGGCCTTACTACCCCATTCCAATGCCTTCTGCATTCCCTTCTTCAACAGGCCTGAATAGAAGCCTTCTTAAGCAGGTATCATTGTAGGCCTATGTATGTAGAAGGAAGTAGGTAGGCCTTCCGTAAGACCTTACAAAGTCGCAATTTACATTAATGACATTTCTTGTCGGACAGAAAAAGTTTGTTGGTAACGGGGTGCCGCACAGTGGCTGAAAATCGTTTTTCATCGCCCAAAAATCTGTAACTTTTGAACCGATAGAGATAATTTTGCAATTTTTTTTGCAGGAGAGAAGACTTCTTGAACTTTTTTGCAGTTTTAATTTTGTTAAAATCCGTTCAGTAGTTGTTGAGAAATTTGAGGTCAAAGTTGAACTTTTGATGTTTTTTAGCATTTAGTATGAAAATGCTAATGATTGAGATTGAGATATGGTATTTTTTTATTAAAAAAGTGGGATTTTTTCAGCCCACTGTCTTAAGAACTTTTTAATCTACATAACTGCCGAATTTCGTTAGCATATCTTTGTTCATGTCAGATTTATAGAATGTCAAACCTTAAAAATATTATTTTTTACTCATATTGAAAGCCCTGTTATTCATTTACACTATATTTTAATAATTTTAATGTTTGACATTCTATAAATCTAACATGAATAAAGGTATCATAATGAATTTTGGCAGTTATGTGGATTAAAAAGTTCTTAAAACAGTGGACTGAAAAACATACCCATTTTTGATAAACAAATACCCAAATTCCCAATCCCGGAAAAAGGCTTTAGATTTTTTTTTTTGTTCAATAAAGGCAATATAATTTACCATTCGATATTGCTCATTCATGATCATTTTGTAAATAGGTTTCTACATTATCAACTCTACAACAGGTTCAACTGGAACCAGTTCCACTAGAAAACTTTTAAGATTAAAAAAATAAATAAGTGTAAATTTTAAAAATTTTTTTTATTTAAATAACAATAAGGACAAAAACATATTTTTTGCTTAAATAACAATAAAATTTATTATATCTACTATTGATTCGGTTGGAAAATTGCCTCCAAATATTCCATATTTGGTTTTGTATTATCTTTGTCCTGTAGCAGCCCTTTTGCTTCTTCATCTAAGTCCCGATGTTCTACTTTCCATTGACTTCGAATGCTAGAGATGAGCGGATCTGACGTTGCCAACAATATATTAAACAGATCTTCGTTCGTAAAATCTTGTGACATTTTTCTGGTATTGTGCTCCCTATAAAATCTGTAATCTTTATTCCTTTTTTCCTGGGCTTCTTCTGACAGATCTCCTAGTGGTACTAAATGATGCCTAATGACATCCTCTGCATGATAAAGGATTTTATGAACTGTTGCAGACATATTTCTCCATGGATATTTGATAGTATATATTCGAGCTGTTTCTTTGGTATAATCCCCAAATTTTCTATAATCAATTTGTTCATTGCATGCAAGTACATCAATGATTGTTTTAAATCTTGATATAAGACTTATATCAACACCTGTTATTTCAGATGCTTTTTTGGGATCAGAAAAGAACCTTCTTGCTGTATTCCCATCATTCGTATTGCCTGATCCTTGTTTTGGTTGGTCTATAATCAAGCCACATTTGCGAAATTCATCCTGAACATGCTTCTTTTTTATACTTCTTAAATCCTTGTTGGTTTCATTGTTTCTTATTGATCCTGTAGGTCCAAAATCCAAATCATAACTGATTTTTAGTATGTGCTCCATAATTCGTATTCTTGAATGTAGCGGCGATAATCCAAATTCATATGCATTAGTATTATCTAATGATTTTTCCGGGACTTGGTTAAATTTGCTTGATGTGGTTGGTCCAAACAGGTACAAAAGTGCATTTGGGTTTAAAGTAGATACTTTCACCTTCCTACAGCTAGTAAAATCTCTCTAACCCCTTTTGACCCTCATAAATTCTATACTTCTGAATTTCAATTTGACTACAATATAGAACCTGAAAAAATATTTAACAGCACAGCAGGTATAATTGGTACAGTAATACAACATAACATTGTTTGAAGACTGCTTTACTACCAATATAAAAAATGTTGAACCCACTCTTGATAACAGTTTGACATAAAACATAATCCATCCGAATAAAAAACTAGAAAAACCGTTATAAAATCAAGCCAAAAAATCCGTTTTATCCGAATATCTCCAAAGGCAAAGGAGATAACCTAAAAATTTAAGCATATTTTTTGTAGCACACCTTAAATTTAATTTTTTTTGAAATCCATAAAATATTTTTGGTGAATTTTTTAAAAGTTTGAATTTCCGAAGTTACCAATTTTAGAGGTCCGCAAGTCACACTCCCGACCCTCCATTCTTTCAATTCAACTCAAAAGCTATCCGGCTATGACAGTTTAAAATTTCATTCAAATATGTTCAGCCGTTCATAAGAAGCAAAATAATTTTTCAAAAAAAAAAAACGTTCGTAAACCCTTGTGTTATATTTCAGTCATATGAGCAGCTTAAATAAAAATAGCAAAAAAAAAAATGTTGCGAGTAATTTCATTAAAATGAAAAAAGTGTTCAACAGACAGTTCCAAACAGTTGAACAAGTATACATGGGGTTAAAGAGGACACTTTCAGCTTTCTGATGGTACTAAAATCTCTTTAACCCATTTTGACCCTAACAAGTTCTACTCCTCTAAAATTCGGATTTAACTAAAATATAGAACCTGGGGAAACATTTAATAACACATCAGGTATAAATGATACAGTGATGTAATGAACCACCTTTTAAAGACTACTATCCCACTAATATAACAAAAAAAAATTCGACCCATTATTGATAACGGTTTGCGAGAAATCATAATTTAGTTCTGATCAAATTTACAAAAATTGATTTTTTTCTAAAACAACATAAAATATTTGTTTCCAGCAGCATGCCACAGCCACAATTATCAATATTTTAATCTAGTTTTTGGATACCTTAGTTCTAATATGTTTGCTATCGAATGGCATTAAAATTTTTGAAATCGGCGATGACAAAAAATTGGACTTTTGGCCGATGAAATTCAATTTTCAGCCACAGTGCGCCGCTGTATGTGTTACACACTTTACTTCTTGCCTCTCTCGCCAACAAACTTTTTCTACTGGATCTTCAAAATAAGGTCTAGAAAGATCTTACAGAAGGCCTTTTGAAGGAAGGCCTCCAAAAGTTTACCTTTTGAGTATATCCACCTACTTAGAATCACTTTTTGAGTCGATCTAACGATGTTCGGCTGGCTGGGTGGCTGTCCATGTTAACCTTATTCCCAAAGTAAAGGTCGCAAGTTTGGAGATAATGAGATAAAATTTGGTAAATAGGATCTTATGTACAGGACCAAGCTTATTAAAAATGTAGTGAATCGGTCTTTGTGCCTAAAAATCATCTTTTTATGTTGGTATTTAGTTTTAAATTGGTCCAATCTTATTTTATTGCAATCAAATCACCTTACCAAATCGAGCCATATTGGCCCATGGCTCCCATACAAATACTACTCCCGAAAATTGCTTTTAATGCCGTAACTTTCTTATAAATGTAAGTATTTACATACAAATTGGCGACAATGACTTTAACAATATCAACTTTATCATGACAAAAATTTTGTGCTGGTGGGTCCAAAATTAACCATAGGCTCCATAAAAAGCCCCTTTCTTAAATTACATAGAGGCGGCCAAATTTCATATAGATGAAAATATCTAAATAATATTCAAAACAAATAACTTTTATATAAATCTTAAACTTAATTACATAATTTTGTTCCGGCGTGTCAATGATTGCCTATGGGACCCAAACAGGGTACACTTACAAAAATGAACGAGCCAAAATATAAAAAAAATTCTTGGGGGAGTTTTAGAAATTATATTCGGTGCTTGAACTTTTTTCACCAAATTTACATTAAAAAATTATTTTAATTATCAGTACAACATTTCCGAAAGCGTGGTTTATGTATCCTCTTTCCAGTAATTCCTATAATGAACATAGGACCGCAACAAAGTTGTCTCTTTCGTTTGCTATACGCCTTATTTCGCTCCATGTATGGGAAGGCCTGCCAACACGTCTCTAGCATAATGTCATCTGGCGATTGTCTGAGTGTGTGCCCAATGTAACTCCATTTTCGAATCAGTGTTCCCAGGGGATTTTTTTTTGTAATTGGGGATACAAATTTCGTAAAAATCCCCAGGGGATTTTTTGGGGAAAAGCACTTTTTTCGCTGGGGATTTTTGGGGATAACATATTATTATAAATTTCATTTTTGCAATGGCTAGACCGATCTGGTCAAGATGTTGGTACAAATTTTAGTCTTTTTTGCGGTATTAAACTATTTCAAGAACTTGTTGAAATAGGTTTAAATATGTTTTTTATACCAACTAACGTTTCTTCTGTTGAACTAGCTTTTTTTCTGTAATGAATACAACCAAAATCAATATTTGCAACAGAATACAATATGAGGTTTTAGGAGCTCTTCTTAGAATAAATACACATTTTAAAATAATGCAGCTTGCTGTGTCAAATTTATTCAATAATCTTTTATAGTATGTTCACATTTGGCTTCTTAAACGCGTTTAAGCAGTTCGAACGTGATTAAGCTCTAATCACTTCAAAATCGAGATGATTACCCATACATTGAAGTGATTTGTTAATCACTTCAAATCGACATGATTACAACTAAATCACTTCATAAACCACATAGAATCCACTGAACATACCCTAATAATGTAGAATCGCTAGATTGTGTACAACCGGCCAAGATGTCTGCTTAATGTTTTAATTTTTTTTCCTTAAATAATTCATTAATTTTCACAATTTCATCATTAAATTGATTAAAATAATCTTCTGATAACTTTATAAAAGTGTTTTTATCCAATTTTAATACTTTAAAGAAATTTAAATTTGTTTGTTGTTTTTTTGTGTGCTTGTGTGTGTGTTTTTTCTTAATCATCTGTCATCTTAATCATCTCAAATGTAATGTGAACGGCTTTGATTAGCTAAATCAACATTTTGCTTAAACGCGTTTAAAACCCCAAATGTGAACATACTATTAAATGCACTTTTTAAACAAACAGCATGTAAAACAAAATTGCATTGGCTTATGAATTAGAAGATTATGGATTCCCTAGTATTGGAAATGATAAGTATGTATTGACGCATAATTATTTTTCTTTTGCGTTTTTACGTAACCCTTGTTACATACTATACATGGAACTCAAAGAATAAATAATATAAGTTTTAATCATATTACACAAATGGATTTATTTAAATAAATCGATGTATGCATATTTTTCCATTGACATAATATTATGTATTTTATTTTTAAGAAAATAAGAAAATTGCTATTTTGGGGATTTTTGGTGATGAAAAATCACAACTCTGTTTCGAATACGAATCTCTGTCTGAATGGGGATTTGATGAGTGGTGTGTCAGAGATCAACGTTTATTATTCAAGATTCGCAACCATAGAGTAGTGACGTCTATACGTTGGAGTTAAAGATTCTGAGCTTTGTGTTAATCGACAGTTAGCCACACGGAGTTTAGCATGACAAATGCCTCTCTTTTGTTGTCAAATCTTCATCCTAGATACACGAAGACTGTAACATCCTGTATCGGTTGGTGTGTAAGAAGGAAATGTTGTGCTGCAAACGCATTGATGCGCATAGTTTTGGTTTTCCTTAAGTTTACTTTCCGTCGCGCTCTAACGGAATTTTTTTTGAAACATTCTATCTTCTCTTGCATGTCAGAATATCTATGTATGTGCGAGGGGACAGATATCGCCCGCATAAGCAAGGTCTTCTAGACGCCCCTGCAGTCGCCATCTTATGTCGCTGTTGTCGTTAGGGGCATTTAGCAAGATGCTGTTAAGGACGACGTTAAATAAAAGAGGCGATAAACGCATCCTTGTCTGCCGCCCTTTCTGACTGCAATTTTATATTCAGTTTCATTCGAAAATTGGCATCCGACTAAAGGTTGGCAATTAGCGACATTATTTTTTCTAGGACTCATTTGCAACGTAACGATGACCATACCGCTTCATGTTAAATGGTGTCGAATGATTTCTCAAAATCAATTAACATGATAAAGAGCGCCATTCTACGGATTATTCGACGATTATCCTGAGGATATTGGCGTGGTCAAGATAGTCATAAGCCTAATATTCACGTGTACATACATACATATGGGCATTTCGACCGAAAGGTCCACCGCAACAAAAAAATTATAAGTTCTTGAAAAGACTTTGTTTTATCATATTTTAACAGGAAAACAATCAAATTTAATAAAAGTAAAAAAAATATATTTATTTATAACCCATTTCGAGATTTATGAATGCAAAGTCGAACAAAAGAGAGACATTATGCATTGACTTTTTCTCACTAAAACCTTTCGGAAGGTACAAAGAGTGAAAAAAGAATGCACAAGAAACTATGCGATTGCAAATAACTGTAATATTAACCTTTGTATTATCTCATACTTCGATGTCATGTGCGACATTGAAAAACATCATTTTCTATCAGTGCGTCGAAAGTAAATGTAGAAAGCTCATCAAATTACCAGAACAAACAGACTTCTTATAAAATTAAAATATAAAAAACCTTACTGTAAAATAGCAAGATTTGTGATCTTGGTACTTATATAAAGTTGTTCACGTGCGACATCGCAAGTGTGAAAATTAATAATTTGAAAATAATTTTTTATATATGTTAATATATACATTTCAATCATTTAAATCTAGATGAGCAAAAAAAGCACTAAATTCAAATATAAAGCCATATTCTAGCCATTAACAATGATATAAGATACGATGAGATTAGACTTTAAATGACGATGCTATATATGTATATAAAAAAAGGGCTGTAATTTAGGGCGTGACAAAAACAATTTTTTTAAAGTTTTTCAAACTTAATAAATATACCTTTTATTCTAGGGCGTGGCTGATGAAAATAGTATTGTTTGTATTGGCTTCTACCTGATTTAATGTAGTATGTGTGTGAAAAAGAAAAAAAGGCGCTTAATTTGTAGGCGTGTCATAAAAGTGAGCATATTAAAATCTATACATACGTAGTTTTAGAAGGACTTTCTTGGCACGTAAAAAAAATTGGACATTTGAGGGAAGGATCCGAGATGGCATAAGTCGCGCCCAGAATTTGAGGTCGGATTAAAAAGTCAGCAAAGACAAAAATGAAGCCACTATCAAGCCATAAACAACGATATGCAATATGATGAGATCATTTAAATGGCAGCGCTAAATATAAAAAACCAAAAGGGCTGTATTTTGGGGCGTGGCAAAAAATGTTTCCTTTTTTAGAAACTTCATTGACATATCTTTCATTCTAGGGGGTGACTGGCACAACTTTTTTTTTGTATGGAGTTCGACCCGGTCTAATCAACATACATATGTATATATCATGATGGAAAAAAATGCCATGTGCGGCAGATCACGTGCGACAGCGATTAAAGCTAAATAAAAAAAAAAAAGAGTATACATTATTTTTATTTAAAATGACAGCTATATTTAAGAGACATGAGTTCATAACATTCTACAATTTTTTGCATTCAAATATTGCCTCAGGTTTCGCTGAAATCGGCATTCGAATTAATGGTCACAACAACCACTTCTGTTTTCGTCACGTGTAAATGCCTTGTTTTTTTGCAATTTTCTTGAAAACAAAACAATTCATCAAAATGAACAATAGCACCAATTATAGGGCTAATTAAAAGCTATAACTTGCATCTATTGCCAAAATAAATATACGTTTTATTATGATATTTTTTTAACTTTAGTCACATCATCTTTTTTAAAAACACAAATAACGGTTATTTTGAAATATCTCAAAAACTGTTATACTTTTGACAATTCTGTTAGCTGTTAGAATAATTTGGTCACGACTTTGTTAAAAATTTGTCACGTAGTGTAATCACCAGGCAAAGAATGCGAAGATATGTGAAAATTTCGGTGTTATTTTTTAATTTGGTTTTTTCTGGATAAAATATTCATGTTAAAGAAAACTAATACAGAGCAACATTGTTCATAAGATATAGCCCTAGAATATTTGTAAATAAGGTTTTTCTCTATAATAAATATTACGGAAGTTATCAACAATTAAAGCGACCCATAGTGAGAAAAATAACATTTTAGAAAACTTTGTGGGCTCAAGGAAAATTGTATATATATATTTTTTTTCTAATTTGGAATCATTCTAAGGGGTTTGCCAAGTGAAAATACAAAAAAAAAATTGCCCATATAACTTGCGGTCACACTAATGTACAATTTAAATTTGTATAATTTAAATTTATGCTTCAAAATTATAAAACCATTTTTTAAAAACATTATTTCTCTTATAGAGGAGCAATGTCACCCCAGCCCATGTGGAACTAATACAAAATGCGAGATTGTCAATGGTGTCCCTACTTGTTCATGCTTAAATGGTTATGTAGGCAATCCATTAAGTGGATGTCGTCATGAATGTGATCAGGATGGTGATTGCAGTTCTCGTGATATGTGCAGTAATTTTAAATGTGTACCCGCCTGTACGCAATGTGGTACTGGTGCTACTTGCAGCACCGTCAACAATCATCGTGCCGTTTGTGAATGTCCTAAGGGTTATATTGGCAGTCCATTCTCAGAATGTCGTCCAGAATGTTATGGAGATTCCGATTGTCCAGCAGGTAGACCAGCTTGTTTCTACGGTATTTGTAAAAACACTTGTGATGGTGCCTGTGGTGTTGGGGCTGATTGTAATTTACGTGGTTTGACACCAGTGTGCAGTTGCCCACGTGATATGACTGGAGATCCTTTCGTTCGTTGTCGCCCATTTACTAAAGGTGGGTTTAAAATTAGAATATATTAGGCAATTCGCAAAGTACTCTATTGTGTCGTATTGTTGTTTACGATATAATCTAATGAATGTGACATTAATAAAAATATATCAAATACAACCAATATGATACAATAGAACACTTTGTGAATTGCCTATTTGTAATTTGGAATTTTCAATATCTTATTATTAATTTATTTAAATCAGCTGATTTGTGCGAACCTAATCCATGTGGTACAAATGCCATTTGCATACCCGGCCATGATAATACTGGGCGTGAACGTCCAGTTTGTAATTGTTTACCCGGTCATACTGGAAATCCTTTAACTCATTGCTCAAGAGTAAGTTTAAATTTAAAAATCCTAGGCAATTTTTAAGTTTCTTATATGTTTTTTATGCTTTTTAGGGTGAATGTCTTAGCAATAGTGAATGTCCTGATAATAAAGCTTGCATTAACTATCAATGTGTTAATCCATGTATTGGTAAATGCGGTTCTGGTGCTGAATGTGAACCCAAAGCTCATTTAGCTGTCTGTAGATGTCCAATTGGAACTTCAGGTGATGCTTTAGTTTCTTGCCGCCAATCTCGTACCTATCCCGTTGCCAAGTATCATGGTTCGATATCATCTGGATCTTGTTCCGTGTGTTAAATATAAAACTTTGCTTTTTACTGCCAATCTTTAAAATTGTTTGTTTTTTTACTTCTTTTTATTTTCTTTTTTAATATCTAACTTTTATTACTGTTATATTTTTTGAGGCCATATTCTTTGAAATATAACACGTATTGTTTATTTTTTTGTAAATTAATTTATTGCCTAATAGTTACGCTTATAAATGTAATAAATTGAATTTTTAAATTTTTAATACATACATCCATTTAAATGGCTTTTATTTTTTAATCTTTGTACTAAAGCGTTTTGCGTGAGTGGACATTATATGGGGTCTGGGGACCGATCTTTTCGAAATTTGGTGGGGCTGTGTATTGAATAATGACAGACAAAATGTTTCTGTAGTAGTATGATTCTATTCGGTTATATATGAGGACGAATTGTGGAACGATTTTCAAAAAAAAAACTCCCGGGGAGTTTGTATTCATAATTGGGCTGAATATGTTTACGGAGTTTGTCCTACATTTATGTTCATAACTCTCTTATTACTAAAACGATTGTGCTGAATTTAAATCCCAAACTGCTAAGGAGAACTACAGACAGTTTGACAGAAATGTTGTTCTTATCTTTTAAGTCGTTCGAAAGTGAGCGAAAGTGGCTAAATCGATTTACTCAAGAGCCCGAAATATATTATAAAGGTTTTATATTAATAAAACTACTTTTTAATCCAAAATTTCAAAACAAACTAATATTTTATTTTAATGAAAATATTTAAAAACAAATAAAAAGGTTGATTACCCTGTAGTAAATAAAAAAGTCAGTTGCAAAAAACACTAACTATAATTTAACCAAAGTATATTTATACCAAGTACATGCAATCATCAATAAAAAAAACAACATTCATTTTGTTTGTGTAAAAGCATTTGATACTGTCAAACAGCCAAACATAAAGAAAAAAACATCATGGCGCATTAAAATGTAAGCAAATTTTGACAATATCGAAAATAAAACAACTGAACAGCTGATCACTTTCATGTACTTGTAATAAATATACTTTGAATTTAACTATTTTTTAAATGACTACAAATTGGTTTAAGTCTCATGCAGATATCTACTAAACATATTCAGGGGTGTGCTGGAAATCGGAAACGCAAAACGCAAGAATTTTAAACGTCGGTTAAAAAAAAAAAAAGATTTCTGTAATAAAAGAATTTTATGACGATTATTATACAAATATTTCTCTATTAAAAAGAATTGTATAACAAAAATTATAAAAATAAGATTAAAAGTGTATAAAAAACCACTACCAAATTCTTGCGTTTTACGATTGCGATTTCCAGCACACCCCTGATTGCTAGAAGCAAAACAAGCATGCCATGAAGTCAAATTAAAAAAAATATATACAAACATATTAAAATAATTAAAAATTAAAGCAATACAAATCTGTTTATGTACTAGCAATTATGAAGCGTATTTATTTCTGCACTATTATACATCATCATTTAAGGCAAATTGATGCAAAATGTTCTTAAATAATTATTTCTATATAAAAATATATATATATATATGTATGCATATGTATTTTCATATGTACATATATTTTTTTGACAATAATTAGTTAAAATATAAATAATTTATTATAAATTGACTATACTATTAATTAACTACAAATAGGTTGAAAAATAAGTAGTTAGTAGTCAGTTAAAAAGTCATGCAAAGATGGCCAATTGACTACTGCCTATGACATGCCTATGTTATTGTCGACAAGGAAAAAAGTCACTTAACCAACTAGATGTGGTTATAAAAACCCCAGTTTTTAGTTACTTAAAAATGTGTTTGACTTCCTACAGGGTAGATTAAACTATTTAACATGTTTAAACTTCACTACTAAATCCTTTCAATTTGTATAAACCTTTGCTCTGGCTGTTCCGACGAAAATTGAGGCAGCTTTTGAATGTTTGTAGATGCAGCAGCAAATTCTTTAGCAAAAAATTAAGAAAAACTAATATTTTATTTTATGAAAATATTTGAAAACAAATAAAAAGGTTTTTTTTTTTTTTTTTTTACTGTTAGGACCAGCACTCAGCGGATGACCCCTACTAATGCATTGCATTGTGTTGGAACTAGGAAAATAGGTTATGGGAAGGAGGATAGAGGGAGTAGTGTTTGTGAACATTCGATTTGAACTTAATCATGTTGATTAAAATATTAAATTAGTGGAATATTAGATTAATATACTAAGGGAAATCACGATGGGTAGTGCAAACGGTGCAAGCGATGCAAATGCGTGCAAAAATACACACATTTGCACAACACAACAACAAAATGTACGTATTTGCAATTAGCTCCATTTTACTTCGTTTGCACTAAAAAAACCATGAGCAAAATTAGTAGTGCATATTTAATCAGTTGCAAACAAATGGAAACAATAACATTTGACATATTAAGCGCCATATTGGTTTTAAGAAGATGTTACGAAAGTAACTTTTGTCTGTGTTCATACGGCTCATGTCTTATTAACAAGATTGCTACTTTAAACGTGAGAGCGACGAGGGGAAAAGAAACGAGTACACAGATGCATGTACTGTCTTTACGTTTTGCTTTTTCATTCGTTGTTTAATTTTGTTATTGTTTTCAATCTCAAAAAAGCATCAACATGACATGAATCATTTGAACGCCAATTCATGTTCAAAGAAGAAAAAGGAAGAATCTTGTCAATAAGACATGAGCCGTTATTATTTAGTATTTGTTAGTTATTTTATTAGTTTAAATTGTTATTGTATTAGTTATGCACACTTCTTGTGCAAAAATCAATGTACAGATCAGTGTTGAAAAATTCAGTACTTTCAGTACCGCAGTACCCCCGCGTTGTTTTCAGTACTTTTTTATCCTATGAGGTTTTTTAACTGTGATGTGATCATTTCGATAGCAGGCTTAGGTTATCATGTGTTTGTTGCAAAATTTATGTTGTTGTATTTTAAAAATAATAAAACCCGTTAATATTGAAATGCAAAGCGTGGATTCATATTTTGCTTTCCATAATGGGATATTTGTTCTTACAACTGGCAAGAAAACTCTATGAAAAGGGATGCATAGGATATGTTAGTGGAAAATTTAAATGAAAACCTATTTATAGAAACATGCAATGTTAGGGAAATAGTTTATAAAGTAAAAGAAACTGCGAAATCGTTTTATTCGACAATGTGCGAAACACTAAGAACTAAATTTTGTTTTGAACATAAAACCTTAAAAGTGATAATCAATATTGTTTCCCGAAGAACCATTAGCTTAATACTGATTTTATTAATATTATTTACAAACGATAAAGAAAAATATAATAATATAAATTCACAATTCTGTGTTCTAGCGATTCTTTCAGAAATAAAGCATTTCAGAACTGAATATTTTCAAATTTCCTGGAAAAATATAGCCAATATTATTATACCTCAAATATAAATACTGTTTCCTATTAAATACTTAGATAAATGAATTCTGTGGCATTTTGACAAAACATCTTAAGTCAAATTTAAAAAGTTGATCAAGCGAATTTTCATTTAAAAACATTTTTGGTTACGTTTTAAATTTTGTATTATTAACTAAATTTTTCTTTAATTTTGGTTTATTTTGTTTTTTGATTAAAATCTTTTTTTCCCAGAGTTTTTTTTAAAAACTTTTTTGCTATCTTATCTCGACTTAAGGTGTTTTCTCAAAATGCCACAGAATTCTAATAAAATATTTTTTGTTCCTTTTATTATACCCACACCACAATAGTGGAGAGGGTATTATGCATTTGTGCTGATGTGTGTAACGCCTTAAAATATTGGTCCTAGACCCAACTTAAAGTATACCGATCGTCTTAGAATCACTTTCTGAGTCGAACTAACGATGTCCGTCCGGCTGGCTGTCCATGTAACCTTGTGCGCAAAGTAAAGGTCGCAATTTTGGAGATAATTTGATAAAATTTGGGTCATAGGTTCTTATTGGCACAAGGACCAAGCCTATTGAAAATGGGCCGAATCGTAGGACCACGAGGGAAGAAAGGGGGACATTTCTTCCTCTCAGAAACTATCAAACCGATTTCAATGAAATTTAAAACATAGATAGAACCATATCTATATGGATACAAAATGTATGCATTTTTTAAAAAATAGGACCACGAGGGGAGATAGGGGCAATTTCTGCCTCTCAAACCGATTTTAATGAAATTTAAAACATTGATAGATCCATATATATATGGACACATTAGCTATACAGTTTTTCAAAAATAGGACCACAAGGGGAGGTAGGGGGCAATTTCTGCCTCTCACAAACTTTCAAACCGATTTTCATGAAGTTTATAAGCATAGATAAATCTATATTTATATAGACACACAAGCATGTGTTTTTAAATACTGTGGTGTAGGTTATCATAGGGTCGGGCTTGACCGACTATACTTTCTTACTTGTTTTTATTAATTTAATGGTTTTTTTTAACAAAAAGTACCATTTGGTGTGAAAAATACTCTTTTAGTTGAAGTTCAGTACCATTTCAAAATTTTAATTTTGCAACACTGGTACATATGTAATTTGAAAATTGTTGTGCATAATAATTCAACTCCACTTTAAATACTAGAATGTTCGTCATTAAGTTATCTTAATTTATTGTAATACCTAACTTGGTGGCCACACGATCAAGTTTTGCCTTTCAATTGCCAACAAACCAAAAAGGTTTAGAAATAACTTGTCGCAAGTTTACTAGCATAAGCCTTAAGCTTAGAAAAGTGTTGTGATTACTATTATAAAAGGCTTATAAACACTAATTTAATAATGAAAACTGATCCCTTGCGAGAATATTACTTGTATATAATATAATGCAAGCTAAGAAGTCTAATATTAGAACAACCTTACAGAAAAATACTTTTCTAAACTTTAATAAGATTGATTACATACTTTACGAGCATTCTGTTTAAATTTATATGGCATATTTACAAAAAGTTTTTTACTTATATAAAATTTAGTCACATTTTTACAATTGTGCACTACTTAAAACAATTTAAAGCACTTCACTCTTCGAACCAAACACAAAGACTGAAAACTTTAACTAATAATACAAAATTAAGTCACGCGTCATATAACGGGACATCATTCTCAAAAACTTTACAAAACTATAGCCAGAATAAGTCATTTGCAATCATATTTGTTGCCATGTTGTAGAAAATCTCTTATGATAAGCTTGTTCTACAACTCATTTACATTTTTCTCTGTTTTGGTCTGTTGGGAATTCCTTTCAATTTGCAATACACTCTCAGTTTTTTACTAACACACTCACACTTTTTAAATTGACCACGAGATGGCTTTCAATTTCACCTTTCCATTTGTTTGGCAATTTACTTTCAATTTAACAGCTGAGTACAAGTTTGTCTCTGTTGTTGTTGACATCTTGGAAGTAAATTGCTTACAAATTGAGTGCATCCTACGTTACAGCTTTCAATTTATGTAAATTTTGACAAGCAGTATATGTAAAAGTTTATCAAGCACAACTTGAACGTGTGGCCGTAGGGTTAAAGTATGCCTAAGTTTATGATGCATAATAACTCAATTTTATTCAGCCATACAGTTAATGCACAATGTTTATAATTATAGTTGCATAAGTTTAATTAACGAAATAGACGTTAGGGTTCGAAAGTTCTAGAGCCATCTAGACGTCAGAGCTCGAACGTTCTATGGTCATTTGCACGTCTGGGCTAAAATATAAATAGAAGCGCAAGAGATGGCATAAGATTATTCTAAGTTTAGAGTTTGTCAGAGCCTAATTCTGACTGTCGTGATCGAGTACTTTCTCGATTCGAAAGCAATTTTATTTCAGTCGATACTGAACGAATAGACATAATTTTTTCAGTGTTGTGAAACTCAAATGAATGCTTTATAACACTGAAAAAATAATTCCGATTCGTTCAGTATTGACTGAAATAATTAGATATTAAATTGCTTTTGAATCGCGACTGCCAGAATCAGGGGTCTATTTATTTATTTTGTTATCATGAAACTTGATATCGAATGAAATGTACGGTTACGTTTCCGGGTAGGCGAAAACAGCCTAAATGGTGGACCAGGGAACTTCATGTACAAAGGTCTACGGTGAGGAGACTGTTTAATAGGGTCAAGCTTACGAGAGCTCCAGATGATTGGAACAATCACAGGGTGCAGTTCAACAGGTATAAGGCGGATCTGAAAAGAGCAAAGCGACTATCATGGATGCAATTTTGTGCGTCCATCGATAATGTCAACGAGTTGTCAAGATTCCGACGGATTTTATCTAAGGACCCTAAGGCCCTGGGTTACATCCAAAGGAATAACGGCTCATGGACTGAGTCTAGCTCTGAGACCTTAACCTTACTTATGGAGACGCACTTTCCCGGGTGCAGGGAAACCGGTGGTATGGAGGACGGCCAGTGGGACGTCATGTCCGTGACATCGGATCATACTTCCGCTTGCGTCGATGAAATGGTCACAAGGGAGAAGCTGGCGTGGGCGGTCAATACTTTCGACCCATATAAATCACCGGGTCCGGATGGTATTTTTCCGGCTATGCTTTGCAACATCCCGGACGATGCATCATTTCTGCTGGTGGATATATTCAGGAAATGCCTCAGTAGGAGGTATCTGCCTAGGGGGTGGAGAGAGGCCAGGTTGATTTTCATACCCAAGGCCGGTTAAGCGGGCCACTCGAAACCGGGGGATTTTAGACCTATTAGTCTGTCTTCATTCCGGTTGAAGACTCTCGAGAGACTAGTAGATTTCTATCTCAGGAGTAATATTGAGACCCGCCTTATTAGCAACGCTTAACACGCCTACCTGAAGGGTAAATCTGTTAAGAGCGCGTTACATGAGGTGGTGGGTTGTATTGAGCACGGTCTGAGGAGTAAGGAATATACTCTCGCCGCGTTTTTGGATATAGAAGGAGCCTTTAATAATATTAGGATTGAGGCGATTAGGGATTCATTGATGGAGCTGGGAGTAAAGGACTTTCTGGTTGAGTGGATAGTCTGCATGCTTATTATTATTATAAACTCGAGCCTTGGGGATCAGGTGATAAGGAGGAGGGTTACCAGAGGGACACCACAGGGGGGGGGGGGGTTCTATCGCCTCTACTGTGGTTGCTTGCGGTCAACGGGATTCTCAGGTCATGGGCAGGAAAGTTGTTGCCTATGCGGATGACATAGTTCTGCTGGTCAAGGGAAAATTTCTGTCCACGATCGGCGAAATTATGCAGGTGATGTTGGGCGAACTCTCGGCATGGGCGAAGGACAAGGGGCTGTGTGTTAACCCTGTGAAGACGGAGCTGGTGCTATTTACCAGAAGGTACAGGATAGAGGGATTTAGGGGGCCAGTGTTAGATGGCGTCGAGTTGCCTCTATCGGACGGTGCAAAATACTTGGGTAACTTTCTGGACTGTCTTGGAAGAGGAATACTCAGGGGAGGATGAGAAGGGGACTCAATGCCTACTACACATGCAGGAACTCCATCGGCAAGAACTGGGGTCTGAGGCCGGATATGGTAAATTGGATTTACACATCGGTGGTTAGGCCTATACTTACCTATGGATGCACTGTTTGGTGGGGCGCGTTGAGTGTGGATAGCTATAGGAAGATGCTTAGCAAGGTTCAAAGGAGTGCATCTCTGGGCATCACGGGTGCAAGGAAAAGCACTCCACAGGCAGCGCTGGACATCCTACTATATCTATCCCCTATCGATCATTATGTAAGGAGTGTGGCTGCTAGGAACTTACTTAGACTTTACGAGTCTTCCTTAGTTAGACCTAGGCGGAATGATCACACGAGAATCTTGTACGAGGTGGGTCTGCTTGATCGGGGTACTATTCTTGAGGGAATTTCGGATCATAGGACTACGACTCTGGACTTCGGTGTTACACCACCGGTGGAATTCCCGGACAGGGAAATCTGGAGTGGATCCAATAAACTGTTTGAGGGGTGGGCAGTATTTACGGATGGATCCAAGATGGAAACCGGCACTGGTGCCGGTGTATATATCGCGGACACCGAGGTAAAAAGGTCATTCAGACTCCCTGATGAGTGCAGTGTCTTCCAGGCTGAGATCCTAGCGATCTGGAGGGCGACGGAGGTGATACTGGATCACATCGTGGGTGGATCTGAGGTGACAATTTACGTCGATAGTCAGGCGGCGCTTCGGGCATTGAAGAACCATACGGTGCGATCATGCCTGTTCGCGCGGTGTAGGAACGCTCTTAGGGAACTCATGGGGGCATTCAACGTGAGGCTGTGTTGGGTACCAGGACACTGCATGGTTGAAGGGAATGAGGTGGCGGGCGAACTCGCGAGAGGGGGTTCGGGTCTCGACTTAGTGGTAGGGGACAGGGGGTAAAACCCCCCCAATGCTACTACTATGAGGTGACACGGGAGAAATCCCGTGATGAAGTTGACCGATCCTGGAGGGACAGAATGGATTGCAGGGTGTCTAGGGCACTATGGCCCAGATTGGACGCGGGGGCAACCAGGGTTCTACTGGGATTGGATAGGGGTAGTCTTAGAACACTTATAGGGTTCTTGACGGGTCATTGTCCTGTCAGGGCTTTTGCGGGCAGATGGGACAACGCCATACCAGACTTCTGCAGGCTATGCGAGGATTCGGAGGAGTTAGAGACGATCGAGCATGTACTGTGCCATTGTCCTAGGATGCAGGGTCTCAGACGGAAGTGGCTGGGAGATAGGTTTCACGACGAACTGGGGTGCATAGCTGGATGTAATCCGGCCGATCTACTGGGGTTTGTCAGTGAAATAACGCGGCTGTTTCTGTTGAGGGGACTGTAAGGGGGGTATTGGTCCTACTTTCTAATTTTCTGTCTATCTAATACTTCCTTTTCTCTACTTTTCACTTCCTCTTATCTCTTATCTCATATTTTCATTGAAGGGATTCACAATGGATCGTATTTGATCTCCGAGTGGAGGTGTGCCTGTGGGCACACAACCCTTCTTAACCTAACCTAACCCGACATTACATTTATCGAGTTTTCATTCGCCATGTCAGTGTCTATCGTATGCAAAAAAAATCGATAGCTTATTCTATACGATAGTATCGAATGCGGTGATTAGACCCCATGGGTCTAATTACCGCATTTCATATCGAGTAAGCTATCGTATCGAGTAAACTATCGTATTTTTCTGCATACGATGGGCACTGACGTATCGAATGAAAACTAGAGAGATGTAGTCTTTGGTTACTCGATATCGAATGCTATCATCTCAAATTACTATACATTTCATTCGATATCGAGAGTCATAATACCAAGATAAAAAATTTCGATCAATTTTGCTCGATATCGTATGCGGTAATTAGACCCCAGGCCTCAGGTTGATACGCATCACGCGGATAAAATTATAACTATTGAAGTGTGTTGATCACAATAGTGGATTGTAAATAAAAGCTGTAAATTACAGTTGTAAAAGTGACTATGTTCTTAATAAATAAGTGTTATACATTAAAGTGTTGTGTTTATTTAAGCTCAAATTAGACGTGACATAACCATAATGGCACAGCGGCGAATTTAAAAAACAAAATTAATTGGTTTGTATGATATGTTTATGTCGTTTTGGTAATACAGAGGTGATGGTAATACAGTTTTGTTATGGTTATGTCACGTCTAGTTGGACCGTTACGGCTGTGGCATTATGTTTATGTCACGTCTAATTTGAGATTTAAGGACCAATTCAATTTTAGTTTCTCAATTCGCCGTTACGCCTTTGGCATTATGTTTATGTCCCGTCTAATTTCAGCTTAAATTCGCCGTCACGGTTGTGGCATTATGTTTATGTCACGCCTAATTTGAGCTTTAGTTTTATTTGAAATGCAATTAACGAATTTATTAAGGAAATAAACCAAAACGTTACTGAAAGGCAGTAACGAAACAATACAAATAAAACCGTAAAGCGAATAAGAATTATAAACACATTAAAACATCAAAATCTGCAAAAAAAAATGTACAAATTTGTAATGGATTTTACTGAAATGCGTTCGCTTGCACATAAATTTGCAAAAGAGAGTATCTACTGAGAGAGTAAAGTGACATTTGTCAGCAAAGAGCCTGCAAGTTTTTACTACTGAACAAATTTTTGCCACTAAACTCCAAAAGAAAACAAGATATGATTCATTTAAGAAAACAAACAAAAAGCATACAAATTGCAAATAAAAAGCATACAATTTGTAATAGAAACATTTAAAAGAACAAAAGCTGAATTTAAGTGCAGCAAAAACTAAAAACTGGTTTTCTAAAAGGTATTTCTGAAAAGTAAATTTAATTTATACAATAGATAATATTGCAGTAATATTTTAGAGCTGTAAACCTAATGAATATGTGAATACTTCTTACTTACGTTTTGTTACGGTCTTACTTTTTAAAATTCCTTGGAATCCGCTTTCGTTTAATATTTCCAAATGCTTTCAATAAGGTAAGTAATAGACAATCACATAACTTTTGTGCACATTGGGACTCAATTTCAGTTATTTCAATAAACTTGCTTAATTCTTTGATAACTTTTTAATTTCGATTTCTATAGGTTAGAAGGAACTAACAACTTTTTTAAGAAAAAGTAAAACTATTAGAAAAATCAACTCGAGAAACCCAACCCGTCGGTTTATTCGAATATATGAACTTTTTGAAACCGGTCGGATTTTTTTGTTAATTACTCTAGGCTAGAGCCCATTATTTAATCTATTCTTCCCATAATCTTTCCGATAACAAATTAAAACGATGAAGTCCGTTGGAATCGCTTATAATTATTCGCCCCACCAAATATAAGAATTTTCCCGAAACAAGGATTTTATCGAATTAAAACTAACTAAAACATTGTAAGTATTGTAAAAATTTGCTCAATTTTATTATTAATTAACTTTTATTTAACTCTATAAAGGTGTCATGTCCTTATTTTTTTTAATAGTTTTAAGGTTATAAAAGTGTATCATTACTAAAAAATGTTGCAAATTTGTAACAATTGTTACAAGTAGATGTCACAAGTCAATGATAAAAGTAAATTTACAAGTAACAATTGTTACAAATTTGTAAACATTTTTCGTAAATGAACACTTCCTTGTTTGATTGGCATAAATCAGCAACTATTTTTACTGACCATTTTGGATGAACCCACTTTTCTCTGGAACGGCACTAACGATTTTTTGTTTAAATTGAATTTTTTAATCTTTAAGTGGCATTTTTCCACATTTCATTGAGTTTATGCCCTGGCACTTCTTGGTTTGGCTGGCATAAATCAGCAACGATTTTTTGGATGAGCCCACTTTTCTCTGAAATAGATAGGAGTATTTTATTCAAATAGATGATAAGCCCTCAAATTCCACAAGTTTTATTTCCGGCGTTGCTATTAATCGTTGCTATCTTTTTTTTTGATTTTGCTTAAAACTAAATATTTTTGACGTACTATTTAAGTTATAATGACAGGGCATCACACAATTTTTTGGAGCTTTAACCACAAAACCTTGTTCGGCCTAAACCGTCGTATAGGAAGGCGAGGGCTTCCAGAATCCGCTCCAGAGTATTTTGGTCTCCACCACCAAACGTCTGAGTTATGTTCTTGGTACTCCACCAGTCACACGTCTGAGTTATATATGGTTGTCCACCAGTCACGTTGAGTTAATTTTGAGACAACACATTAAAACATTGAGGTTAAAAACGATTGCATATAGTTAATGTAGTAACAGTTATACGACGACGAACCACTAACCAATGCGGGGTGACAACGCAAAACGCCCTAAAAGCAGACAAACAAGAACGACCTGTTTGTCCTTAGTCTGAGTTCATACGGATCATGTCTTATTGACAAGATTCTTCCTTTTTCTTGTTTGAACATGAATTGGCGTGGCGTTCCAATGATTCATGTCATGTGCATTTTTGATATTGAAAACAATAACAAAATTAAACAACGAATGAAAAAGCAAAACATAAAGACAGTACATGCATCTGTGTACTCGTTTCTTTTCCCCTCGTCCATCTCGCCTATAAAGTAGCAATCTTGTCAATAAGACATGAGCCGTATGAACTCAGACTTAAGAAATAATGATAAAAAGCGCGAGCTGCTTCTCCACTCAGAGCAGTTTTACGAGTGTCGTTGCTATCTTGGCGAACGTGATTTTATAATAAGGGTATTCAAGTCACAAGTTGCACCCTTGCAAAAAAGAAAAAGTGCAAAAATATAACAACGACCACACAGACAATTAGTTGTGCGTAAATAATTGTCTTTGTGGTTGTTGTTATATTTTTGCACTTTTGCTTTTTTGCAAGGGTGCAACTTGTGACGTGAATACTCCCAATATTTTCTAATGCAACAGCTGATGGCAAATAAATGAAGTGTTAAAAAATGTTTACACTTTTGAATACTTAAATCGTTTTCATATCGGTACTCGATTAAATACTTTGTATAACACGAACATTTTTGAAAAATACAAACAAATTATTTTATTTAATCTTTCATATTTGTGTTTGGGTTAATTTATCCAAAAGAACATGAATAATTTTTTTGCTATGGATTACTTAAGTACACAACTACTTCACACTTTTACAACTCTAAAAAATTAACATAACAAAAAAAAGATTCAAAAGTTGGTATGTTCCGGTTCACACGCGTCAAGTTTGACTCGTCAAGTCGAGTTTTTAGAAGAGAGGGGAAAAGAACTGGCATTCTCTTTTCCCTTCTCTCCTTAAAGTTCAAGACATGACGATTCAAACTTGACGTGTGTGAACCAGTACTATTTAGCCATAAATGCTTCACAAACAAGTTTAACTAATTAGTTTCACTTTTTGTTTTGGTTTAATTTTTATTTCAACTTTTTTTTTATTTAACACTTTTTTCACAATTTGTAGGCTTTTTGTTTGTTTACCTTTTGAAACACATGTATGTATGTTTTTTGTTTTACTACATTTTGCTGCAAAAATTTCTGCAGTAATATTCAGTCCAAAACTGTCACTTTCCGCTCTCAATTTGTGTTCACATTTACTGCATTTTGTGTACGCGAACGCAATTTAGTAAAATGCAGAAAAGTTCAATAAAAAATAGTAAAAACTTTTGTGTTCTCGAACGCAGCTAATGTTGTGATTTTTTTACATGAACAAAGTTGATTTGGTAAAGAAGTTCACTATACCACATTAAGGCTAGATTACACTATTATACTTTGTATTAATACATGTCAAAATCTCAAGTCATATGTCAAAGTGTGAATGCAATGTGTCACGAAAATGACAAGTGTTATGAAAAAAGTTTGACATCCAATACGACTTCATCGTTTTTTGAAAAATTTCTAAACAATAATACTTTTCATTGGATCAGGGTTGCATTTTATTTCTTGTGTGAGTGTTTATAGTGCTGGCTCACACACGTCAAGTTTGTCTCTTCAAGTCTTGAGCTTTTAGGAGAGAAGGGTAAAGAGAATGCCATTTATTTTCCCCTCTTTCCTAAAAACTCAAGACTTGACGAGTCAAACTTGACTTGTGTGAACCGTCACATACTTTGTGTGATGGTCTGAACACAAACTGTCATGTTACATTCGATTTTTTGACAGTCGCAACCAAACTCATTAGATTTCTATCTCACAAAGTATTATGAAATACGTTAGACTTGTGAGATAGTGTAATCTAGGCTTTACCAGCATATTTACCATATACATTACCAGCACATTTTTTAAAGTCGTGTCTAATGGGATTTTCAACATTTTTCTTAAATATGTATGGGTATGTTCGCAAATGCATCAAAACTGTGCATCACTGCTGTAGTGATGCTATATTTTGTTACTGATGAGTGATCACCAGTTGCGCTTGTGATGCTGATACTTTTTTACTGCACAAAAACTGTGCAAAGTTGGAATTTTTGAACATGATTTAGGTACATTTTAAAAGTTTTATAAGCGAACATTAAATAATGATTAAAATGTTATAAACAATAGCGATTGCAAAATTTATTGAAAATATTGAACCAAAAAGTATTAGTTTTCTTATAAATTACAAGAAAAAGCATAAAAAAAGAAATATAAACCGATTTCTTTTATGTTGAAATTTATTGCACATTTGCTGCAGAGATGCGGCATCACTGCATAAATAAACTTATAACATGTGAAAGTAATGCCAAGTTTTTTATAAGTGATGCATTGACGAAGATTAAAATTTCAGTAACCTAGCCTATGGTCCCTAGGTTATGGTCCGTAATAGCCTTACAAAATTCTACTTAATAAAAATTAATATAAATTAGTATACTTTACTTAACAGCAAGAAAAATTGAAAAAATTTAGAAAAAAATATTTTCATAATAAATTTTAATTCAAGGTCAATTTAATTACACAAAAATAAGCAACAAGCCCCAACAATACCAAAAAAAATTCTAAAACTCATAGACACAACTGGAGTTAATCTTGGTATTGTTAGCTGTATAATTTCTGTTTGATCTACCAAAATTAGACAAATCCACCTGGCGCCTGCAGCCTACATATATAACCTGTAAAAAAGCATTGTCCTAAATCTAATGAAATCATTTAATGGGAAACCTAGCAATCGTTAAACATACCAAGAAACATACTAACATAATCTGAGAGAAAAAAATATTTTATTATCCTATTGAATGATAGCCTAATTTTTTTAAATCATCTAAATTCATAATAGCCCAAATTGTCGATTTAAGCACTTTTTCCTTTTTTCTTAAGATATACATATCGCTCATTTGCTGCAAGACTGGAATAACTCTAAAAATGAAATTTTGGAGTTAGAGATGCAGAATTGTTCACTTTATTTTTCTTTATATTGTGTATTAAATTCATCTTTATATCTTTTATACTTTCCCAGTTTGAAGAGAATGTGTCATCTTTTTTTCTAAGTAGTTAGAGCAAATCAAAAACTTTAAATGCATTTATCTCGAAATTGATTTTTTTGAGTTATGCCGGTCTTGCAGCAAATGAGCGATATGTATTTAAGTCAAAGGTATTCCGGAGTTGTTTGCTATGAAATTCAGCGTGATCGGTCCACAAATGCTGAAATATGAGCGGAAACCCACGACTGCATCCAATTTTACCCACAAATCCCTTGCTTTTTTAATATTTTGTATGTACATATATGTATGTATGTTATCTATAAGTTAGATTCAACGCTCAATTTTATACAATTTGTGATGTGTTTTTTAAATATAAACAGAAGAACTTATTTAAATAGTAAAATAAATAATTTGATTAAATTGAAAAAATTATATCAAAATTATCCATAATCTAATAGTTACATCAATCATTTGTAATCATATTAAACTTACGTACCTATGTACATATCGCTCCTTTATTGCAACATACGACATATCTCAAATAATCAAAAATTTTAAGTTACTTAAGCAAAACTGCTCCTTCATACCTTCTCTATATGTAAAACAAAAATCAGTGTTTTATCTCAAACTGAACCGCAGTTATAGCAAAATATATTTTATTGAATTTGTATAAAAAGGTACATTTTAAAAGCGTTAGGCGCATTTTGCCAAGTTTGATTTTTTTAATATTGTACGACCATCAGGTATGATGGAAATCGATTTTAAAACGAAACGATTTGAAACCGAAAATATCGTTTTCATTATCTTGTAAAATGTATTTAAAATACATATTCCTCTTGTTTTCAGTCTTTATTCGGTTACATTTTATATAATATACGTTAACTGAAGTGTATTCTGAAAGAAAATTTAAGACTTTAACTCAGAAACGGATTTTAAAATCCCTCGAAATTCAGCACACATTTTAAATCGATCGATTTTCATAACATGCCTGTATGTTGCAATAAAGGAGTGATATATTAAAAAAAATTGCATTGCCTATTAAAGCTACAGAAGTTAATAAAATATTTCAAAGTTAGAAAATCTCCACAATTGTAGGTTTTTCATTATTATTTCCTTCATATTCATCGGAATACATTAATTCAAATTCTTTTTCTGACTTTGTTTCCTGATGTGTTTGTTGATGAGTTTGCCAGGCTGATTGACGTTTAAATTGTTTACCGCAGACATTACAACTAAAAGGTCTTTCGTCAGAGTGTATAATTGAATGACGTTTTAGTTGATCCGCAGTTAGAAAAGATCTATTACATTTGGAACATTGATATTGCTTTTGATTCGCATGAGAACGACGATGAACCAACATGTTACTGGAAATACAAAATGATTTGCCACATATATCGCAGGAATGTGGCTTTTCTCCCGTATGTGTTAGCATATGTTTTTTATATCCCGATTTTTGTGTTAAGCTTTTGCCACAAAATTCGCATGTAAACGGCTTTACACCAGAATGCGTTAGCATATGCATTCGCAGAGATGAAGGTTGGCGATAGGATTTGCCGCACAGCTTACAAGTGTTTGGATTATTTGGGTTATGTATAGACATGTGGCCATCATATGCATTTCGTGTTTTAAAAGCATCTCCACATACTTCACATTTGTAAGGCGTTTCATCAGAATGTAATTTCATGTGATACTTAAATGAACTGGAGTTACTCAACTGTTTTCCACAAACCTAAAAATTGATTTGTTTTTTAATTTTATTAATAGCTTCATTTCAATATACATAATTTTTTATTACCTTGCATTGATTGTCTGGATTAGTTGGTTTACCATTTGAATTTGCCCTTCGCCTTTTTGGTTGGACTGGATTTAGTAAACCACTTTCCGAACCAGAATTTGTAGCATCGTCAATTGGACGTTTAAAACTTTGTTGTGAAATTCCGTCCTGACTATCAGTTAATATTTCAGTATAATCTTCTTCAATATCATTTACTTGAATTTCGTATTCAACTTTATTACTATCCTCCTCCGCATCATCATGATGTTGTTGTTGCTGTTCAAATTCTTCATTATCATCCATATGTTGAACTTCTTCAGTTATTATAGTAGTATGATAGATTTCCGTTGTTTCTGCTACATCTTGTTCCATGTATTCCATTTCAAGTTCATCACTTTCTTCTTGATCCTCTTCCTCCACACTATGATGTTGAATTTCATTTTCAACATCGTTGTCTAACTCAGTTAATTGTAGATATTCTTCCCCATTGTCGTTATCATTTTCGTTTTCATTGACTTCGTAAATTTCCTGTTGTAATTCTTCTCTTTTCATTTGAGCAGCTTCCGCTAACTCTTGTAAGTCAGCTTCCGCATCGTTAATCACAATAACATCATCTTTAGTTTGTTTATTTTCTTCAATACAAGTTGTACTCTCTACAGCAAGATGTCCACTCAATACTTCATGGGCTTTTAAGACTTTCTTTTTAAAAATATACGACTTGGCCAGTTCATGAATACAATTTTCACATATAAAAGAAGGCAACGCATTGCTTTCATCTTCCTCGAATTCTAAATTTGTACAAAATGCCAACAATGACGCCAACGTAGTAACCTCTCCCAGCAGTAAGCCTTGTTTATACAGAGATTTATATTTCTTACATTCACCAACACAAGCTCTACAAATGACTACTTCAACCGCTTTTGCAGTCATTTGAAAAAAATATTTATAATTTAAATAATTATTTTTAAGTAACAATTCACAATTTTGCAAAACCAAAATTATAATTGAGAATTCTTTTTTTCTTGACACAGTGTTGCATTTTGCTGATAGGGTTGCTACGGTTTGTACAAATTTTTTCGAAGCAATAAACACGTCAAATGTAAAAAATACAAAAAAAATTCTCCTACGTATTTGAAAATTGTTAAGCCTATTTTTCTTATAATAAAATTCGTGTAACAGTAAGTATAAGCTTAAAGTACTTATTCAATGGTAAACATATAATTTGTTTGGTTCAGTTTTTTGTAATGTTTCCATCTTGACATACTGAGTTAAACAACATATGTAACGATTGAGTAAACGTATACGAAACGTTTAATCCATTGTTTGAAAATAATCCTTAAACTCCTTAATGTGAAAAAGGAATTAACATATAAACTCCTGATGTTAAAAACGTCTTTTACTCAATTATTTTATTTTAGAGAAAACGATTTTAATATTTTTTATATAAAAGCAAATGTTGTTAAAGGCTGTTTTACACTATCACACAAGTCTTAAGACTTTTGGTCTTACAAAATGAAATGATTTTTGGTCTGATTGTCAAAAAATCAAAGAGAAATTTTTTTTCATTACATTTTGCTTCTACACTATCACACTTCAAATAAGAAGTAAAATCTTTGTGATTTATGAGATCCACTTTAGATTACAAAATAAAGACGAAAAAACATTTTATTAAGCATTGGAACATTGTTAGCTGGCGTATTATTCACTAATTTGCACATTTAAACTTGCACCTTGGTCCTCAGATATATTTTTGCTTTATTTTTAATATTTCTTTAATATTTAATAATTTTTATTTTGATGTGGCCGGCAAATTATTCAACAGCTGTTTTTTTATTTTCTTCTAGGGTGGAAAAGTTGATACAATCATATTTTTTTATTTTTTTTTCGTCTGTGTACCGTATTTAACGATTTTTTACAACAAATATTTGTGATTTATTTAAATTTTAAAAGAATTTACTTGAAATTTTATATTTTTTTTATCGTTTTGCAATTTTTTATTAGAAAAAATAATAGTGAATATTTGTGCACAAAATTTTAATTTTCCATCCCTGATTTTCTTCTTGTGCTTTTGTAAAAACACAATTCTGATAAAATGAAAAATCTAATCGTTTAGAAAAATTTCAAAAAATAGAGAGAACCATACGACTGCCAAATTTCTTTACGTATTTTTTGACATTTCATTACAAAATGTTTTTACACTATTATACATTATAAATGATTTGTAAGTTTTTGACATGTCTTAACACAAAGTATTATAGTCTAAAATGGCCTTAAAGAAGTGTCTCAATTTCCTGTCCTAAGTATGCATGTGTAAAATATAAATTCACTTTATATTGAGTTGTTCGACAAGTATCAATTTTTATGCCGTGATTTCGAAAAGAACAACTTATAAATGTCACAAAATGTGTGCCCTGTTTTTCTTAATTTTTCGTTGTTATCTTTTTTTATTTTAAATTTTCTAATATATTTATTGATATATTATTCAATTATAAAGAAAGGGTGTCTTATTGCAGTTTTTGTGAACAGAACTATTTGGCTTTGGAGATGTCAAAGGCCTCGTTTATTACCAAAATTTTTTTAGCTAATTCCATTTAATTTTGTGTTAGTAAATGGTTCTGAGATATCACTCAAATTCCAGATCTTAAAATAGTTAACAGGTAAATACTTTCTAACAATTTATTAACAGAATGAAATTTTATTTTAACTACGTAAATTTTAGAAATTCATATAAAAAAATTAAAAAAAATTGGTAATATTTGAACAAATTTAGGCGGCCCGCAATACCCCTGATGTAAGCAAAATACAAGCGATTTTATTGTTATGCTTTGCTCTGATTTAAAAGATTTTATAAAAATAAATATTTGACCAGTTTATTTCGAAAACTTTAAGCTGAAATTTCAAAATTTTTATTTTTCAGCAGTTTACAACAAAAGTTTGTTTCAGATATTTTGTTGGATTAACATGAAATGCCCAAACATTTACACTATAGAAATTTTATCTTGGGATCATTGAATTGAAAAAAGGGAAACTAATTTGTATAATCAACATGATAAGGGCATTTCTAAGATTCCCAAAATGTTTAATTTTTTTACAAAACAGGTTAGACGTTTCTTAATATAAGACTAATCCATTTTCATTTCTTTTTGAGTGCAACTATTCGAAGTCAAAATGTATAACAGTTTATACAAAAAGCTCAGTTAATCAATAAAACTATTCCTCCAAACTTAAAAAAGCTGAAAACATTTTATAAAAATCTTAAATAAAATGCCAAAAGACAGTTTTGCAGCTAAATCAAAATTTTGAATGCTAATTAGACAAATTAATAATTACTACAGTGTCAAATGATAGTTTATATATTGCTTTGCTTATTTTGCTTTAAAGACAAAAGGTTTTTTTTTTTATTAAAAATTAACATTTTTTGTTTCATTTTATGTTTTTTTACACTTTTGTATTTTTTGCTTTTGTAAAGTATCGCTTGAATTTGGCGAATACAAATATCGTTAAGTAGGCGAATGAGTGGAGAGGGTATTAATGGTTCTAACCACCGATCAACTGAGAATCAATTTTTGAATACATCTAAAGATGCCCATCCATCAGGCTGGCTGTCTGTCTATATCAACCTTATGCGCAAAGTTCAGTTCGCAATTTGGTGCAATCAATTTAAATTAATTAATCAAGCATATTGAAAATGATGAAAATCGGTCCATAATATCACATAACACATCTTATTATGTTGGTATTTAGGTGAAATTTGGTCCAAGCTTATTTTATTGCAATTCAAATCATATTACCAAATTATATTGGAATCTGTTCATATTTGACCACAGCCCTCATATAAAAACACCTCCCGATAAAGTTTTTAATGCCGTTAAAGGCCGTTACACACTATCCCACAAAGTCTTACGTATTTTATAAAAATGCAACCCTGTCATGATAAGTTGTTATTGTTTTTTGAAAATGTATAAACAAAAATTAGATCAGGGAAGCATTTTCATAAAAAATACGTACGACTTTGTGAGATAGTGTGTAACACCCTTAACACGTTATTACCAGCTTTATTTTTGTAGACTTACAAATTGGCGATAACTTTTGCGATAGCTTCTATGTCATGACAAAATGTTATGTTCTTAAGCCAAAAAGTATGTATGTGCTTATATGTCTACATGTACAAACCCAGCCAGCAAAATAGTCCGATGTCTTCCAGATATTTGAGAGAAACGTCGACAAAAGTCGGAATCGAATACGAATTCTCAGCCATGGCACAGAGTACAATTCCGTTCGGAAAAGGAATTCATTCCGTAACTTGGTGCTTCAGAATATGACGAAAACAATTTTCGGAATGAAATAATTTTTGTTTTCATGAACGGAATGGGAGTTTTCTGCATATAAGGGCCAAAAAACTATCAAAATACACTTTCTATCAATAAAAAAATATGTTTTCTTCGGTTCCTAACGGAATTGTACTCTGTGGCATGGCCCTCTGTCAGATTTTTGACCCTAAAATGTTTGAAGTTGGAAATTTTGGGTTTTTGGCCGTTTTTTTTATAGATATCTGACTGAAATCTAATAAAAAAAAGGTATGGGAAATGTTGATGGGTTAGCCAACATTCTTATTGTTTTCTGACAGAAAGCTGAAAAAATAAATTTTGAATGATTGAATTGCAAAATTAAAACTTTTACATGTTCATACCATTTTTTAATCTATTTTCAACAATAAAATTTAAATTATTTTTAACTTTATATAATAGTAACAAAATATAATTAAAAAATTTAATTATTTTTTAAATAACTACGGTTTAATTAGAGCTTTTACTTATTATACCGAACTTGGCAGCCCTACAGTTTGGCTTGTACGATGCCATCTTGAGTGAAAATTAAACACTAAAGTCATAACATCTGTCAAAACATATGAACCAAATTCTAACCAGAAATTATCCAACAAAAAAGAAACTAACACCGGTTTTAGTTTTACCTAAGAAAATTTGCAAATTGTCACAGGAAAAATTCTCTAAGCCACCAGAAAAAATACTGACATGGCTCAAAGAGGTCTCACAAAACTGGTGCATTGTGTCCTACGTGATGTGGATAAACATTGCTATACAATTGGAAAACATAAGCAACGTGCCCTAAGCTATGTAGTAACATTAGCGTCTACCACAACAATAGGTAACAACCATGCTGCTAAGGCTTTGCTGTGGAATGCTGGAAACAAAAAAAATTTGTATAGCACAGATGCTGAAAGTATAAATTAGAATTAAAAATTTTCAATAGATTTTATTCAAATTAATTCTGTTGTTTTTTAGAAAAACAATCTAGCCCAGAAATTTTGTCTAAACTATTTCCTCAAACAGCTACTAATGTGGATGAGGAAACGGAACGTGAACGTAAACGCAAAGAGGAAGAAGAGTCCAAAGAAAACGAAAAAGCTTGGAAACGGATGAAATTAGGGTGGGCTATTGTTGTTGGGGATTGCAACAAAAATGGAATAAATTGCGTAATACATGTAATCTGTGTACATTTTTTGTGTATTTCTATTATAGATTTGCTGTTTTTGGCGGTTCTGGTGCGGCTTTAGCTATTTGGGCTGTTTATGAATTTGGAAAACCTGAAGTAGATGTTGATGGCCAAATCATTGAGGATGAGTTCAGCAAAAGCCCTATTGTGCAACAATATTTGCAGCGCATGTGGAAGTCCATAAATTATTACCAGAAAATGATTCAGGAGCCTTCAAGAGAAAAACTTTTGCCAGATCCTTTAAAACCTCCCTACATACAACCACCCTATACTTTAGTTCTGGAAATGAAAGATGTTTTAGTACATCCCGATTGGACATATCAAACTGGTTGGCGTTTCAAGAAACGTCCCGGAGTAGATGTTTTCTTGCAGGAATGCTCTAAACATTTTGAAATTGTTGTCTTTACGGCCGAACAGGGCATGACGGTGTTTCCCATCTTAGATGCATTAGACCCCAATGGTTATATTATGTATCGTTTGGTACGTGATGCAACTCATTTCATTGATGGTCATCATGTCAAAAATTTGGATAATTTAAATAGAGATTTGAAAAAAGTAAATTGTAAATCTAATGGTTCGTTACATTTTAGTTCAATTTCTGTTATATTTTTTTTTGGTAGGTTATTGTTATTGATTGGGATCCTAATGCGACACAAATGCATCCTGATAACTCTTTTAACATTGCACGTTGGAAGGGCAATGATGACGATTCTCAACTCTATGATTTAATTAATTTCCTTAAAAGTGTGTTAAGGACAAATGGCATTTAATCTGTTTTTTTTACAAAATTAAAACAATTTTTTTCTTTTTTAAGCTATTGCTACAACTGATGTTGATGATGTACGCGATGTTTTGCATTACTATCGCCAATTTGAAGATCCAATTATGAAATTCCGTGAAAATCAAGCCAAACTTTTAGAGCAAATGCAAGAGCGCGAACGAGAAGAAAAAGCAAAATCCAAACCAATTGTTAAAAATTGGTCAAGAAGTTTTTTGGGACGTTAAGAATTTTACCTTTACTTAAAATTCCCCTAAGTTTTATTATTCATGGAATCTAAACACTATTTGCACCAAATTAAAAAATTTTCTATACCTATATGGATAACCATAAAAAATTAAAGTTTTGTAAACATTATTAATTTTAGTTTTTTTTTTTTAACTTATACAAAATAAAAAAGGAACTTGTATGTAATACTAGTTACTAAAATAAGTGTTTCTTTAATGACATTTTCTTTATTGTGGTATTGCAGCTGTAATTTGTATTGTTTGTATATAAGCTTATTTTTAATTATCGAAAAACAATGAATTAAAAAATTTATAAAATTAAAACATCGCGTTTAATTTCTTTTTGGCATTATGTAATATAAACGAAAGTTTCTAAAGAAAATGTTTTCTATGGAAAAATTAAAAAAAAAAAAAAAAAATGTTCAATAAAAACAAGTAGAACATATTAATTATAAAAATTTGTTCTAAATCTTTTATTAAAAAGTGAAAAGATCGAATAAAAGTCTGATAAAAACATTGGAAGATTTCCTATAAAGAACTTACAAGTTTTTTTTTTACTAAAAAAATTCACCGGGAAGTTGACATAAACATAAAACGCGTTAAAAATAATTCATTTAAAACTTCTCAAAAAATTTTGTCATTGAACACATTGAATACATATGTGTGTAAGTATGTATGTATGTATGTAGGTACATGTACCTCGTTTTGCCATAGAAACCACTTTTAAAAGCTGGGGCCTGATTCAATTAGTCGTGATCGATACTTTCTTGATTCGAAAAGCAATTTAATATATAATTATTTCAATCAATACTGAACGTATCGGAATTATTTGTTCAGTGTTGCAAAGCATTTATTTGAGTTTCACAATACTGAACAAATAATTTCGATTCGTACAGTATCGACTGAAAGAATTATAAATAAACTTGCTTTCGAATCGATAAAGTACTTGACCACGGCTGCCAGAATTATGCCCCTGTTTCGTTTAAGGAAAATATGTCGAACAGTTCTATGACGACTATTTAGTGGACAAGCACCGTTTGCAGAAGTTTTATGTCACAAATTTTCGATTGTATACTCCAGGGCGTTATATAAAATTAAGTAATAGCTAACTAAAACATTAAACAATAATAGCCTACAAACATTCATAATGCATCAACTTAATCGTTTTTTCACCTTTTTGAAAAAAATCGACACGTTATATTCATATGTAGTTATTTGCTGTAAAAATGTGCTATTTCGTTTACTTTTTGGTAATGAAACAGTTGGCTTAAAAATATTTTTCATATGTACATATGTTAGTATGTATGTACCCTGAAGGAAACCTGGGTGCAAGTGTCTCGAAGTCACCAGTTTTGTCAACTATATTGGTGACATTGTCAACGAAGTGTTTAAAATACATTACATTTGCCACTATATTTAGCTTTAATACGAAAAAGATTTTACCAATAACTGAGAAGTACAATTCCTATAAAAGTTGAATAATAAAAAAAGATTATTATGATTTTCGTATTCCTACAAAAAAAGGAAGACTATTTTTACTAAAATGTACTAGCGATTCTGTGGTTCCAATGGTACATACATATATTCCCAAAGGAACTACCTAGCCAGTAACTAGTCAGTAGTACCAACGTCAGTAGTAGATTTCCAATGACAGGCACATGTTAAATGTCTATTATAAATAGCATTGCCTGGGGTATAATAAGTCACTAGTGCTGGTGACTATGTCAATAGTGAATCAGTACAGATTCACTAGTGACATTTCCTTGATGGTATGTACATATGCCTTTAATCACTTACAAATAAAATCTAGGAATTTACTATTTCTCATGGTGAGTAACATTTATTATAAATTTTTGATATTCGAATGTGTATTCTAAGTCAAATTACAATCCTCAAAAGCGTTTATACTTTATTAGGCTTATTTCTTCAATATTTTCAAGGAATATTTTCTAATTTGACTTAGAATACACATTCGAATAATATCAAAAATTTTTAATCACTTACATTAGTAAATTGGGGACTTCTGATTTAAAAGCACAAAAAAAAATTTAAAATCAATAACACTAAACTATTTGTTCAAATTTATTAAAAAGCGCGATCTTTACAACAGTTATTTTAATATTTTATTGTGTGCAAAGTCAAACTGTTTAAGCAAATAGATTTTGCTTTTAAACGTAAAATGGCGGCACTGACTACCGCATAAAAAGGGTTGACAGTTATAGTAAACAAAATACTCCCACAGAAGAATTCATTAATCCCCATTATCTCGTATGACAGATTAAACAATTATCAATTCTTCCTTTTTATATTTAAAAATAATTAAAACACACTATTTTTTTTTTTGGTTCGCATATTATCTTTATTTATTTTTTTTTCATTGGTAATTAGGTTTTTTTTGTTTGGTTTTTCTTTGGAATAATGTTGTTTTTGTAGGAAAAGAAATGATTATAGCATTTGTTTAAATTTACAATTATTTTAAACCTTGTTTAATTTTCTTTTACAGTAATTTGTTATAAATATGATTTACTATTTTAAAAAATTGTTTTAACGTTGGGCTGGATTAAATGGACAGGTTGATAAAAAATTTCAAGACAAAAATTGTTTTGTTTTTAGTTGTGTTTTTGTATAAAGAGGGAATAGAATTTGTTTATTTTAATAACATTCAGGTATGTAATGAAAATCGATCGATTTTAAAAGCAACGTTTTTTAAGTGTGATGAATTTCAAGCGATTTTAAAATTTATTTCTGAATTTAAGTCTTAATATTTTGTTCAAAATACAGTTCAATTAATATATACAATATAAAATTTAACCGAATATAGACAGGAAAAAAAGAGAAAAAGAATAAGAAATCCATTTTTAAAAATACTGAAAACAACATTATCGATTTCAAATCGTTTTCCATCACATACCTGATAGTCTTGATAAAAAAGAACTTTTTATAAAAAAAGCTACGATGCTAGGCGCATTTTTAGAAATGTATTTAAATCGGCCAATTATCGTGATAGAAATTTGAAGTCCTAGCATTTTTTAAGAACTGTTAGTTTTCTTTTATTAAAAAAAAAAAATTATTTTAAAAATGTCTGTGAATTTTTTTTATTTTAGCTTTGAATAGTTATTTAATTGTTTTTAATGTACTATTGATTTTTTAAATGCATGTTTCTATATTTACTGTTTTAACTATTTTTTTTTTTAATTTTCTATTTAGTCAAGCGTTACAAAAATAGTATTTTTTTAATATTGTTTTTTTTATATCCAAATCTATTTATTTAATTTTGTTTATTAAGACTTTTTTTTATTTGTATTGCAAGTTTTTTTTATTACTTTTAATTCACCTCAAAAGTTTTATAATACGATCTGGTTTAAAGAGCTGATTTTTCATTTTTCAATACTTAGTTTTTGTTCAACGTATAAATACCTAGAAAATTTGGATTTTTTTCTGCTAATTATTAGTAAATACAAATGAAAAATTTGTAGACTCTGAAAATTATTGTATGTATTATACATATTTAAATTTTTTTTTAATTATTAGAAATAGTATTTAAAAATTGTTAAACATAATTTGCCAATTTTTAACATTGATTAAATATAATAATAAATACAGATAGGTTTCTAGGTATTTATATGAACTATGGGGTAAACATAAGTATTTGAGTATATAATAAGATTCTTTTAATTTTATATTATGTTTAACAAAAAGAATGTTCCAGCAGACATTATTTAACGTGTTACAATTATTTTACAGACAATTTTTAAAGTAGTTTAAAATTGTTTGTAATAAAAGTTAATTGTATAAGAAATAACGGAAAACATTAAATTTTTTTATAAAAATTAATAAAATAAAAACTTACATTGATGTTTAGCAAGGAAAAATGTTAATCTATTCAAGTTTTAATTAATTAATAATTAGGGCTGGGGCCTGATTATGGCAGTCGTGATCGAGTACTTTCTCGATTCGAAAGCAATTTAATATCTTATTATTTCAGTCAATACTGAACGAATCGGAATTATTTTTTCAGTGTTGTAAAGCATTAATTTGAGTTTCACAATACTGAAAAAATAATTTCGATTCGGAATTAGGCCCCTGGTGAATTTGAACAATTAGAATTCGAAAACAAGCAGCTCAAACTTCTCAATAAATATTAAAATAAAAAAACGTTTACAAATAATTGTAAGGGGATTTTTTTCAAGTCAGGAGGGCTTTTTCGTAATTCAATACGAAAGAACAAGTTCGAATGCTTGTATTTTTAAATCGAATTAGAGAATAGCAATCCTAAAAGAAAGAAAAAATTATAATAAATGTCATGTTGAGATTTATATCCCTTATATATGTAGTTACCTAAATCGCAAAAGGCACTAACTAACCAAAAATTAAAAATCGACTTTTTCATTGATTCAGATGTATTGCATCAATACAAATATCCACAACAAATTTTAGAATATTAGCGATTTTATGACGAAAAACAAACGTTCCTATCTACAAAAGATTGTCCCAATTTACAATGTGGATATTTCTTGCCGGCCAGGCAAAGTTTGTATGTGAGAGGGGAAAAAAATTAACAAACTTCGTCTGTCTGGCAAGAAACTTGCACATTGTAAATTGGGACATAATGTTTATAATAAACGCTAAAAGATCTCTAAGAGTTTGCATAATATTCAGCATTGTCAATAATTGACAATGTTATGCAATTTGCCAATTGACAATGCTGCATATTATTGTCAAGACAACTGGTAGCTTTAACAAGAGAAAAAAAAAATAAAATAAAATTATAAACAGTTTAAGGCAATTTATTAATTTAACATTTTTAATAGCTTTTTTTCTCCTCCTGTTGAATTTTCGAAATGTCAGATATGGCTTTTTGCGCTTTAGGTAGCGATATAAAGAATATAAATAATTACTGAAATCCTTTACAACAAAAGATTTTAAATAAAACAAAATTTAACTGCAACTAAATTCAGTTTAAAATTTAATTTCTTACTTACATACATATGTACATATGTATATAAAAAACGGACGCAAATTTACATATTTCCGTATACGTATTTCTTTTAAATTTTATTTTTAATAAGATGTTTCTTAATTTTTTTTTATATATTTATGTATAATTTTGATACTTTTTCATCACGCAAATGTTAATTTTAATTGACTTTTGATTTGTTTATTAAAAGCCTTGAATCAAAAACATTCAGAAATTATGAAAAAAATAGAAATATAAGGGCATGTTTTGACAATCGCAAGACTCTTAACATTTGCGATTCTGAATTGAATTCGCATAGTAGGTGTTTTGTAAAACGTAATCGCAAGTCGTTTTGCGACTTTAAATTGCAAAAGCATGCTCAAGGAAACTAGAATATAAGTATTAAACTATGGCAGATCTCAAGCAAAACTCACGAGTTTCAGAGCACCATAAGATAAATCTGGCGTTTTGCGATTTCAAATCTGGCGATTGTCATAACATGGCTGATAATTAAGAACGAAAAAAATGGATTTTTTTTAACTTAGCGAAATAAAATTTAAATCAGGATTAGTGACGATTTCTGTTTCGAAAAAATATGTTCACTTACATATATAAATACAAACATGCCCAACTTTTTAAATACTCGAAGTAATACTTCCCAGTCCAACTTCGCTTACTTTTTCAAAATGAATAGCTTTTCTCACTCATTATTTAGTAGTTTTCTTCTATAACAACTTATTTCTGAATGTATGTAGGTAAAAAAATAATGGCTTACTTTTGAATGCGTTCATTTTGGGACATCTCTTGTAAAATTCATTGGCTCTATGAGTAGAAGTGTAAGTAGTGCTTTTAAGTTTTTCTGATTACTCAATACATTATTTTGTAGGCGAAGTTTTTACTGGGTTGTTTAACATATTCAATCGAACAAAGTTAGGTCTGCTTTTAGACACATACATTTTTCTTGAAAGAGGCAGTCTGTGTTCAACTTTTTAATATGAAGCCGTACTAGGAATCACATAACAAAACAGAATTGATTAAACTTTTGGTACCTTTAAATATGTACCCCTCTTCTTTCTTGTCTTTTTCCCATAAACTGAAACTAGCGTCAAAAAATTCGTGGGTCTAAAAGCAGACTAGCTGCTTTTATTCACAACTCTAACATTTAATAATTAATAAGCGAGTATTAAAATTGTTTGGGCGGGTTTTGAACACATTGACACCACTTATTACGTGCACAATATTTAAACTATAATAAAAAAAGGTTTCACTTTTAAATACAATTTTCAGCCATAACAAAAAACGGGTTTTTTCAAAATCTAGTACACCGTAGAACAATGTTTAGAGCTTAAATTGCTACATCATAGTAGATTAATTTGAGTCAGCTTTGTACTTTTATTCAATAAAACTGCAAAAAATTAGTTTGCACTATTTTTTAACAGCTTTAGTGATGATTGATAGTTTTTTCACTAGCACGGAAATATTTTGTGGTATTGCAAATTTTTTCACTATCACCCACAGTCTGCACTCAGTTCAAATATGAAGTGCAAAATTTGAACTTGCAATCAAAAAAGCTGCATATAAACATGCTCTCACTAAATTTTAAGAAAATGTTATTTTGTATGTTCATGGTTTTTGATTTTTGTGATTATATTAAGGCTTGTTCCCTGGATTTCCCATCCCAGAAATATCCGCGATTTTCAATTCCCGCTTTCTGGGAACTAATTGCGGGATTCCCGGGAAATTTTGAAGTAAAACTTTTTTTAAAACTTTAGTAAATCTTTGTGGGTCTTGTGTCTTAAGTTGTTTTATCTAACTATATTGTTACGAAAGTAACTTTAGTTAAGAATTAGATTAATTTATTAGTTATGCTGTATTGATTAGTTATTAAGTATTTGTTAGTTATTTTATTAGTTTAAATTGTTATTGTATAAGTTATGCACAATTCTAGTGTAAAAACCAATGAACAGATGTAATGTCACAATTGTTGTGCATAATTGTACTTCAACCCCACGGTAAATACTAGAATGTTCGTTATCAACGTCTAAAGGTATACCTTAGTTTATGATGCCTAATAACTCAATTAATTCAGCCATATAGATGTGTAGTTACTATAGCTGAATAAGTTTAATTAACAAAATAGCCGTTTTGAGGCGAACTTTCTAGAGCCATCTAGACGTTACTAGTATCATCTACACGTCTGGGCTAGAGTAAAAATAGAATCGCAAGAGATGGCATAAGATCATTCTAAGTTCAGACTTTGCCAATAACGCATCACGAGGAGAAAATTATAAACATTGTAATGAGTTGTGAATAAAAACTGTAAATTACGGTTGTTAAAGTGACTAAGTTCTAAATAAAGCTGTGTAAATAATAAATAAGTGTTTTAAATTAAAGTGTTGTGTTTATTTAATTTTATTAAAGTCCAACAAAGAACTCAAGAGGTTTATTAAAAGGAAATAAACCAAAAACGTTATTGAAAGGCAGTAACGTAACAATATTTCACCACAATATAAGAAATTGCTGCAGATTAAGGCTTTTTAAAGCTGTTTTTTGAGATTGGGCTTGATTGGGCCTACCACGAAAATTTATTTACTGTTATTAGCAAATTGAATTGGGCTAATTTTTACAATATTATATAGTTTTGCGGTTTAGGGCGTACTTAAAGTGTTTGCTATGTAAAACTTAAATTTAGATACATACTTACATAGGTATGTATTTGTACACATGAAATCACATGTGTGTTGAAAAGTGACGTTCCACATGACTAATACACATTATGGGAACATACCTAGCTGTAATTGCATTAAAGTTACTTTGATCTTAAATGTTTCCGTATTTTTTATATAATAGGCACTAGAATTAGTTATTTTAAACATACTAGCAAGTAAGAAATATAATTTTCACTGGAGAAATAATTTGATTTTTATTACCCGTTTTCCCGGGAAAAAACTACATACATAGATGAATGAAATTTTGTCAATGAAGAATTCAAATGAGTGAAGAACTAAAAATATGCAATAATCCAGTGTTTCCATAACTTTTTGATGAGAATATGCCAAAACTTCAAAACAAGATCTGCTAAATCGGAAAATGAAGAAAATATGCTTAAAATCTGTTTAGATTTTCAATATTTTAAGTTTGCTAAAAATATGCTGAATTAAAAAAAAACTGCTAAGTCTGAGTTCATACGGCTCATGTCTTATTGACAAGATTCTTCCTTTTTCTTTTTTGAACATGAATTGGCGTTCAAATGATTTGTGTCATGTTGACGACATGTGCTTTTTGATATTGAAAACAATAACAAAATTAAACAACGAATGAAGAAGCAAAACGTAAAGACAGTACATGCATCTGTGTACTCGTTTCTTTTCCCCTCGTCCCACTCGTCTATAAAGTAGAAATCATGTCAATAAGACAAGAGCCGTATGAACACAGACTGAATAAAAAATTCTTTTCTCAAAAATATGCTTTTGGAGAAGGAAATACCCTACTAAATCTGCTAAATTTATTAGAATTAATTCTAAAATAGTAGCATTGCAATAAACTGATGATTCCTTTTTTTTTAAATCAAACTATGTATTTTTGCAAAATTTTTAACATCACTATCACTCATGTTTAGTGAGGCTGCTAATTATCAATTCATTACTTTTCATCAACAAAATGATTGCAATAATTTTGCACTACCACTAAGTGTGATTTAAAGCCGCAAAATTAGTGCACTACCCCCATCTTTGTCCGACACCACATAAAGGAATTCAAGGTAAGTAAATGTAGTAAGTACTAACTACTAAAGCCCTGCACGAATGCATTTGAATGCCGTTTCAAAACATTCGTTTGTTTTTCAACTACTGATTGTCGATTGCATTTTGCTAACGAATCAAATTCTGTATTGTGAAAAACACATAAAGCACGAAAAGAATATAAACACACAAATGCAAATGAATTTAAATTTGTGTGTTATAAACGACCAAATACGAAGTGTAAAGAGCACGGAATATACTCTACAAAACATCGAAACAAACGAATAACACAAACTACACCAAATAACACGAATCGCACGAATCACACCAATCAACTGTTACAAAATAGGTGATATGAATAATCTTATTTTTTTATTATTAGGTATGACTAGCAAATTTGTATTGAGCAGAAAAACAAATGAAGATGCAAGATATTTTTATACAATGTTTAAGTTTTAACTTTAAATTATTTTATTCAAAAGTTACAAAAATATATTTTAAAATATTTAATTAAAAGTAAAAAAGAAATGAAAAGCTAAATTCAATTAATTGCAAAATAAAGATAAAAATAATATGTATAATGAGCAAAATGGCTTAAAATAAAATTAATTTGTACAGTTTAAAAAATTTTTTTTTGGTCATAAGGTTTTTTCTGTTAAGATGAACAAAATAACATAGCATCCGCTAGACATGTACACTTGTCGAAGACACATCGACGACTGAATTGATGAGCAATTAAATGTGTTAGTAGTGGTACAAAGAAATGGAAATCCCTGTAATAAACTCACAATTGTTGTGTGTTATGTTTTCTTTCCCATCAAATTATACATTGCGTTGATTTGTTTTTTTTAATCAAACTACTGCTTAACAACGAGTTGTTTGAAACCAACTTCTGTTTAAAATTGATTCGCTTTTTCATTGTGTATCATTCGAATTGATTTTAAAAATGAACTCAGTATTTGACATAACAATAACTTGGTGTGGAGAAATGTGAAAAAGAAACAAATGCATTCGTGCAGGGCTTTACTAACTACAGTTGTTTAAAGGGCTGTATGGACACCTTAAATAAAAGTAAGGGTAAAATATGCATCATATTTGCATGTTTTTCATGCAACAAAAGAAATTAAAAATTTTTCCACAGTTGTATTTTATGTCGCCATAAGTTTTATTTCACAATTTGTTATGACTTTTTGATGTTCAACTTCTTAATTTTCCTAAAATCTTTAGGACTTAGATTGAAATTCAAATTTAGGCGATTTAACCTAATTTGTTATTTAGGTTGTCAGTATCTGTAAAATAAACATAATAAAAACAGGTTATAGAAGCTCTATGAAACGAATTTTCTATTAAAACTTATTTAACAAGCCGTTTATAAACCTCTTTTATTTTTTATAAATTAGGCGGTTACATTTTTAGCTACGTTTAACTAAATCATAGGATAATACATATCGGTCTTTAAATGTTAAACTCTCCTGAAACAAAGTCAGCAAAGATATCACACAAGCTCAATTCACGGTTCATATTAAATTTAAAACCCTTTTAAATATACTACAATTTCAAACATCTAAAGGCTAGTTTAAACTCTTACACAAGTATTTATTTTATATATGTATATAGTACTAATGTGATTAATTTCCAATTCTTACTATTGATGAACTAAAATTTATTGTTGGTGGAATAAGCTATTTCAGAAAAGCTAAAGATATTATTCAAATAAAACTGCTAAGCGAATAGGAATTATTAACACCCAAAAGTCTTAACCTTAATAATATCAAAGCTTAAACAAAACACCAACAAGAAATAGTGGAGTTTATCTTTTCGCTTAACGGGTTTTTTGAATAATATATAATATCTTTAGCTTTTCTAAAGTCTTTGGATGAAGTTTCCTGATGATCTGGCCTAAGCAACCAGTGAAATGCGCATAGGATTAGCTTATTCCACCAACAATACATTTCAGTTTATCAATAGTAAGAATTGGGAATTTAGCACATTTAAACTAAATCTTACTAATGACAACTTTTTGACTCCCAAGAAAACCTTTGAAAAGTATTATTGTTTTGAAAAATTTCCAAGAACGATGATGTCGTATGGGATGTCAAATTGTTTTTCGTAATACTTGTGATTTTCATGACACATTGCATTCACACTATAATACTTTCTCATATTACTTTAGTTTTTGCCATGTCTTAATACAAAGTATGTATAATAGTGTAAACTAGCCTTAAGTGTGAGCAACCTTTTCTTCTGTATTGTAAAGAAATCGAAATTTGCAATATAATTGCTCGAATTTTCGTAATGTACAATTATATAGCCAATGTGTATGTGATATTCGAAGGTGGCTTAATATATTGGCAACGATCAAAAGGCTATTGATTTTTATTGCACAACGAAAAAAAGTAAAAAAGACGGTCACTACTTGCAAATTTTTTTGGGTTAAAGACTCAGTTAGCCGGGAGTAACAGTAACGTTGCAAATCAGCTGCTTCATTTTGTTGTATGTAAAGCAATTACAACGATTATAGTTAGCAGTAAGTTGTTACGTCTCAATCTGTAAGAAATATATTGGTCTTACTTTTTTACGGCAAGGTTAATTTACTGTTACTCCCTGCTAACTGAGCCTTTATGAACACTTTCCAGTAATAATTGTTACAAATTCGTAACAATTTTTAGTAAATGAACACACCTAATAACATATACGATACTATTTTATAATGGATGAGGCGCTTAAAAGTAGTCCACATATTTTCGATTTAATGTTTTGAATTTAAACAAGTTTACACCTAATAAATCTTTAATATCATTTACACTTGTTTTCTAAAGAAATTCAAATTCCCGAAAGTAAAAAACTAATTATTCCACAATAAAATATATCCAGGCAGCCAATTGAAAACTAACAAATAATGAAATAAATGGGAAAATAAATATCTTGTTTTGCTTTATGTTTTTTTGTAATGATTTACATAATTTTCTTGTTTATTAAATTATTATTTTTTTTTATTTCATTTAACTATGAATTGTTTTAAATTTATGTATATTTATAATTAATATAATTTTTATTATTTTTTGTTTATATTTAATTTTTTGTTTTATATTTTATCATTTGTATAGAATTATATTTAACTTGTTTTATTTTTTAATTTAAATTTAGTTTTATATTAACATTTATATTTTTAAATTTTGCTTTAATTAAAAAATATTTTTTTTTTTATGTATACACTATATAGAGTGTTGTTATTTAACACATAAAATAATAAAACAAAGAATAACTAACATAAATTTTTTCAAAATACATGCTATAATTTTTAAACTATATCCTATGTATAAATAGAATAATATATACTACATATGCATATATCAATTTTTAAACTTGTAACATGTTGTTAAAGTTCGCAATTATATACATATATGTATATGTATGTATATATAAATATATATATGGGCATTTTCACAGAAGTGTCACGTTACGCCACAAAGCAATCAATCTTGTATTCTACAACCATGCTGTTCAAATTTTTCTTCTCTTTCACTAAATTACGCTTTACACCAAAATACAAAAAATTTAAATACTATATATAAATTATTCTTTGAGAAACAATTCAAAATGCTTGGTGGCGTAACGTGACAAAAAGGAGACTTTCCTGTGGAAATACCCATATATATATATATACATATATGTATATATAAATGATGATGCTGGGGTTATGATATTATATTTATTAGGGAAGTGCGATTAATCGATTAACTAAAGATTTAATTAATACAAAATATTAATTAATAAATACGTTCTTATTTTGATTATCAAACTCATTATTAATTATTTATTCAACAATTTTTACAATTTAGTTTTGAACAATTGAATAAATATATATTTTTTTTGTTTTATAAATTTCTTTATAACGCTTATCGTTAATAAAAAGTGAACAGTATTTTCTCTCGAAATTTTGCTTTTCCCCAAATATTTTTCTAAGAAATAGGAATAGTCAATAGGACATACGCATAAATTTAAGTCTACAAATCGAGAAGCGTAAGTTGTAAGAGATTTCTATTCCCTTATCAACTCCAGTTAACTCAATCTTTATATACTATTCGAAGCATTCTAACTAGATTTATCAAGAGATATATCGCCTCGTAAAATAAAAATATTTAGTATCTAGTATACCATCTCACCACTGTGTTCACTCAGGTCTTGTTAATCCGTACTTGTAAACTCAAGAATCCTATAATCTCTTTCTAGCAATTACTACATCTCCTTATCAAAATACGCACAACAACATCTACCGGTTAAACAGTTAAACCTTTTGACCTTCGTACCAAATAAAAGAATGTAATAAATAAGTACGGAGAGCAGTTGAAAGATAAGTTACTAAATATGGACGATATCACAGATGCTCTTAACGACTTTATGGCTAAGGCCAATATTAATGATGAAGAGCATCTATCTCATGAAACAAACGACCAGGCGAAGTGTATCTCTCCAACTCATTCCTCAACTGCAAAACCAGCAAATATCCTAATGGACTAAAAATAAAGTCAGATGCGCCGTTTGGAGAGAAAATCTCTTATATCATGAGGTAGATGAACTATGTCTACACGACATAAAAAGCGTCTCGTCCCCACGAAAATATCATAATTAACAGATTAAAAAAAAGAGCATGAAAAAGGCAGATGACTAGCATGATCGGTAACGGCCAATTGCAACAAGTTCAGTTTTAATTAACTATCAGTTATAATTGTCAAAAACATATTGTTAACTGAAAGTTAACTTGTTAAAAAAAAATTGGCTCCAAGTCGGATAAGAAGATGAAAAACAACAGTATGTAATTGATTTAAGGCCATTTACAATAAATACATGCATCAGTAGGGAGAGACATACCCTAAAAGAACTATGACAGTCATTTGATGCATCATCTGATGGGTATTGCTTACGTTTCTATCATTTTATTAAGGGCAGTATGAAAACACTGATGTAAATTTGAAAGTGTGTTAGTTAATAAGTTTTGTGTGTGTTACTTTACATCAGCCATTTCTTGAAGGGGTATTTACACACATCATAAAAAATTCTGAAGATATAAAGAAGATTATCAGTGAGGAGCCAGCTCCTCGCGTGTGTTTTCAGGCTCCTGCCGCTACTTCTAGTAGTTGTTTAACCTCTTTAGCATCTACTTTAAAGGAAGACAAGTATACCCTTGATGCTAGGATCGAGAAGGCTAATAGAAACAGTGCTAAAAGATAAGATGATCCTTACCAGCACATTTGAATCCATACTATAGAAGCAGGTCTATATCAATATACATACATATCGGAAACCCTAATAGCAACCCTAAAAAAAATCAAAGGGAAATTTTATTCATGATAAGGATGAATATTACTGGATCTTACATCAAATAACCTCAATAGTTTAATTTTGATTCATTCTTTTTATAATTCTAATTTTAAAATTTTTAAATAAAACAATTAAGACTTGATTTAATGTCAACTAATCAAAATTTTGGTTTACCGATTAACTGCACTTTTCTAATATTTACTTTTTAGTTATGACCTATTTTTTTTATTTCTTTTTTAATTACAATTATATTTTTATAAATAAACAACAAAATGATATACGTACTATGTTTCCTGTTTCTTTTTGGGTTTTTTTCCATTTCATATTAAAAATGAAGAAAAAAAATTGGTTATTTTTTCAGTTTACTACAAGAATTGTCAATATTTATAAAGAATTGGTGGTGTTGGTAGTGTTGGCTTTTTATTTTTTTTTAAATAATAAATAAATTATTTCTTATATTTGTTGTTTTTTAATATTAGATAGTAAAAATTAACTGTTTCTCACTGTATAATTTAATCTGAATCATCTTCCCGGTCATCGAAACCCGTAAGATCGACCGCTTTAAGCATGTCCCGAGATATCGCATATTCAATCAAGGCCAAGTGACAAAATACATATTGGTCGGGCATTTGTATTGAGTAAGCACGTTGTGAACGTATTCTTTCCACGGTGCCGCGTATATCTGCTGTTCCAACATCTTCCAGACGAGATATACAAATGTCCAAAGTAATGAATGTACCTTAAAATAAAGAAAAATTAGAATTAAAACTTTTAATTTATAACTAACAATAATCGTTTAATTGACCGTCAATAAGTAAATTGTTTTTAATTTTTGTTTTTTATTTTTACCCACATACAACCACAATTCGAGTCGGAAAAAAGCAAACCAATTGTAGGGGAGTGTAAGGAAAGATAAACTCACTGTTTATTGTTGGTGTTTTGCTTAAGCTTTAATATTATTACAAGTAGAATTTTGAGTGTTTATAATTCTTATTCGCTTTACAGTTTTATTTTAATAATATTTTTAGCTTTCCTAAAATCTTTGGAAAAGTTTCCTGATGATCTGGCCTAAGCAACCAGTGAAATGCGCATAGAAACTTGCTTTCCCTCAGCAATAAATTTCAGTGTATTTGTTAAATATGGGAATTTCCCCAGAAAGGTCTACCAGGATGAAAAAATAAAATGTTGATTATCATCGTCTTTATTGTTTATTATTATAAAAAAGTCTTTGTTCTTGTAAAAGAATGGCTTCATAGCATATCTCAGCTGTTTTACTTAAGGAAATTGGGCTGGAAACTGGAAAATTTTATATTTTTCTGTATTTTCTACTTCTAAAGACAAGTATATAATTATTTTACAAGCAAAAAATATGTTTACACTCTTTCTTCACAATTTCTCCATTACAATCAATTGTAAAAGGAGTATCAAGGAAATTTGAAGACATTTATGGGAAAATGCGTGGTGATAATAACAAAAAAACATAATCGTACGTCCGCGACCGGTAAATAAGCCAATTAAACAAAAACCAAGAGAGATATTTTATTTTGTAAATACTGGATGGAGACCTTCATTAATACACTTTTAAAATAAATTAATCACTTTTGAATATTCCGTTCCATTGCGCAGATTTTTACATTTCACTATTGTCAGCCAAAGTTGACTTCTATTTTGCGTACGTTCATGACCACACGTTTATAACTCTTATAATGAAAACTTAAACTCGATGAAATCTATCTTTTGCACTAAACATAGAGCTACCCAAATGCTGTCGAATCGAGAAAAAAATGCGAGGAAAAGTTTTGTTTTCTATATTATTTGTACTTCAAAAGCGTACGAAGGTACGTTCGTGACGCCAGGAAATGCCCATATACATATATCTAACAACACAATCTTAAAATAAATGTAAGGCAAGGATTTTAAAAGGCTTGACTGTTTTAAATGCTTTTGTAATTGCTTAACTAATCTTTATATCTGCGATCGGCAGCCGATACTTTTACATTTTGCGATTGTAAGAATTTTACATATATATGTTGCTGTTAATGTTGTAAAATTCTCTTCAATGGGTACGCAATAAAAGATTATAAAAGAGAATAAAAGAGAAAACGCGGCGCCCTGATTTTGCTGATCGCAGCTTTAGATATAGATCACAGCAAAAGTAAAAAGCAAAAGCTGAAAAATTTAAAGTATTTGTTTAATCTTACTATGTGTATGTTATCTGCTTAAACAGTCAGCAAAGCAACAAATTTATAAAAAATTGCTGTTGCTGTAAGTAATAAATTTTTGGTTTATCTTTTTTTGCTTTCGCTGTGCTTAAATTAAGCAACTATAAACTTTTTGGCTGTTAAAAATATTGATAAATGTATACGTCATCAACTCTCCACTCGAAAAAACTTAGTTTTTGTCTCGGATGAAATATTTCATTATTATATAAGCCTGATGTCGATGTAAAAAATATACATTTTTATTTTCTATGTTCACATAAATTGATTTTATTCGAATTCGCTTATATGCCTCATAGTGGTATAAATGTGAATTAGGCTTATAGTGACATTAGCGATATTGTCCACGATTTGGGTGCAACTAAAGAATGTGATTATAAGCGAAAAGTACTGTATTAATCTCTGAATACGGTTTAGTAAATGTGCTATTAGTAATTTAAATATAAAACAAATTTGCGTTCACAAATTTGCTGGATAATTTTTATATTTTGCTATATCATTTTTTATTTCTTACATTTAGGCTGAAATTTACAGTCATTAGTTGATTATTAGTAGGGATGAGATTTTCATGCATCCAAAAAAATTGAAGATATGCGATTATAATATGCACTAAAAATGCAAAATATGCACTAAAAACTTAAAAAATTTCCATTAAAAATCGTTTTTTAATTTAGAAAAATATAAAAAATCAGTCTATTGTTATTTTTAAATATCTTCAAACAACTTTAAAAGCTAATTTTTATTATTGTTTGTTAAAATAAATAAGTATGTACTGCTTCTGCTTTATGTCCTGGGGTACTGCAAGCAATTCTAATATAAAAATCACGAGCTCAATCAAAAATACTGAGAACTTTTATAAACGCCGCATGGTACATATCCAATGAAAATATACATCGTGATCTTAACGTCAGCACAGTCCAAGAGGTCATAAGGAATTCCAGCTTAAAACATGTATTTAAACTTACAACTCATTCTAACAATGAAATAAGACAACTACCCTATAACGAGCTTTTATGTTCAAATAAACTTAAGCGACGCACTCCATCGGAGCCATTTGTCCGCTTCTTATAATTGATAATTTGACAAAATGTATTTTAAATAATTTAATAAAAATATATTTTTACTAACACTAAATTTAAGTTATCTTAAGTGTTGATTTAAGATAAATTATACCCAAACCTTAAAACTAATTACTAATTGTCATATAAAGACAAGTGTTAATAAAATGGGATGATATACAAAATAGATCCCACTTTGATTCCAGATCAAAAATATTTGAAATTTATTTAATTTTTTGAAGTTTTTTTGATTCACCAATATATCCGTTATTGGAAAATACAAATGCTAATTGACTTAAGTTTAACGTAGTCTGAAACTCAGATTTTTCCAGCGAAATGTGATTTTTTTTTATTATATCATTTTAAGCAAAAATAAGCTGTTGCGTCAAAATTTTGTATGCAAACTTGGTAAAGGCGGCACAAGTCTGTTTTCAGATTAACTAAACCTAGTTTAACTGAGATCTCAAAAACCCAGCCTTATGATGTTATCTAAATTTAACATTTCTTTAACGTTTTTAATTGCATAATCATCGCTATCAACAAGCTCTTCTAACATTCTTAAATCACTCCAAAGTTTTCTGAATAGAATTTTGAAGCATCTAGCACGGCCCCCATCTTGTTACTACTGGCTGTGGTGGAAGGGGAATTAAGGGATAAATTTCATTAAAAATTGCAATATCAACGAATTCGCTTCTAATTTCCTCTGCAACGCGGTATAACCCATGTGGCAAGCAAGTAACTTGCAACAGTTTTGGATAAAATATTTTAAAATCAATGGAAGCCTTAACCATGTAAGGAGCTATCGGTTTAAAATAGAAGGATCTTTTATCGAAATCTTGAAAATATTGTATTTAAAGCAAAGCTCCAACAAAAATTTATTTATTAATTTAATTTTTTTGGAAGATTTTTTTTTGTGTATTTAAAATTTGTTTTAAGAACTATTTTTCTAATATGGAAATTATAAAAAAAATCACTTAAATATGTCAAAATATGCATTTAAAACCTAAATATGCAAAAATATGCAATTTCACCATTTGAGCGCAAATTTAATGATTCGGAAGGATAATTGGTCGACATCGTTCGTAGATTATCGGCATAAAACATGCATTTGCATGGAAATCGCATGCCAAATTATAAGTAAATTTAAATGATTACTATTGCTTAACTTAAGTATAATATTTTCAATAATTAGTTAAGAAAAAAATTTAATCAGACCAAAAAATGGTAACTCTATTAATGTAATAAATATTAAAATAATAAAAGTTGTTTACCAATAACATTTGAGGGTCAGTTAGTTAAGAAAAAGCTGGAAATAATATTTTATTTGTTAAACTGTTGTTTTGTTAACTAATGACTGTAAATTTGGTCCTAAATAATACACAATCACGGGAACTTATTTCCTTTAATCTACTACAAAACAGTCGCAGGCGTATTTTAAATTCGCCAACCACGATAAGGGTGAATATTTTACCTGTTCTTCCTATGCCAGCACTACAATGCACCACAATTGGTGGTCCTCTTGGATGTCCAGCCCATGTATCACCTAATGCTTGTACCATTTGTACTTGTTTCTCGCGCACTTTTTGCAGGAAGGTTATCATGGCCATGGCTGAACTAGGAACACCATAGTCCGGCCAACTGGTAAATTGCCAGTGTGACACATTTCTTACTTCATCAGTCTTGAAATAATAAAACAAATATTTTTTATTACGATTTTAATTTTAAAAAAAGTAATAGTAGCTGAATTTACCTTTGTATTTCTCAATTCTAATGAGGCTACTGTATAATCTTCATTAGTTTCTATGCTAAGTGTTCGCACATGGAAGTTACCAAGCTCTAAGGAACTATTTTCTTGTGGTTCCCAATATTGGCCGCATTTAACACGCCCACGTTCCATAACGCGTGTTGTCATAACTATAACTAAACAATGTTGTTCCCAGATCATGCGCCAAAAATCTTGGGATGTCTTTGGTAATGGGCCTGAAATAGAAAATAAAAATATAATAAGAAAATTTAAAATAAAGTAAATAATTGAGGTCCTATTCATAAAATAGTTTAGGTTTATAAAACGAATTTTTAATGAAAAATTGTCAACAACCTCTTCTAAATTCAAATTATTTTTTTAGGAAATATGTATGTACATAAAGTATTTAAAAAATAAAAATCTTAGTAATTTTGCGAGCAGAAATCCCCTTTCTAAAAATTAATTAACGCGTGAAAAATGGCAAGTTACACAACGTGCGTTATAAAAACCTTTTCTGTCAGCTGTTTTTTTTTTTTTTTGTTTAACGTTTTCTTATTAGTTTTTTTTTTAATTTTTATACAATACTGTATGTTTTAAACCATCTCCAATAAGTTTTTTCATGATTCAAAACTTTGTTTAAATTATTATTTTTCTTTGTCAGCTGATTACTTGTCAAAAATGTACATACATACAACGCGTTAAAAGGTTCAAAGGTAACCAACAAAAAACACTAGTTTTACAGCCGTACCTAAACAAGAGCGAAAAGTGTTTTCTAGCTGTCAAAAATGTTCATGCCAATACAATTTGTATGAAGCATCGGCGCCAACTTTTTGCAATTGGAAAATTTAATTTTATAAAACCTTATTTAAAAAGTTCTTACGGCATAGAAAACAAGAAAAAACGTTTACTCAGCTGTCAAAAACCTTATCGCTATGATTGTGTAAAGCTTCGTACAGGCGGTGGTCATATCTAACAATATTGCCAGTAAAATGTGCTAAAGACATTTTTCAACAGTGTGAACTGAAAATTTTTGTTTGACAACGTTATTGACAGCAATATTGTTAGATGTCTGACAATCGTGTGAAGACTCTTCGTTGCAATTGGCAGATCATTATCAGACGTTCGAAGCTTATTTCTTATTGTCAGTTGTGCGAAGTTTATGCATATGACAATGGCATCATTGTCAGAGACCTTTTTCTATTAGCAACACTGCATATATGTACATACTTAGGTAGCAGGAATGAAAAATAGGGTTTCGGATTTTGTACCAACTTCAATAACAAAACGTTGTTTTGAGACCATGACAATACCAATTTTATATTTTCTGGCTCATCTCTTGATATATATAATTAGAAAAAAGACTTTTTATTAATTATGAAAATTTTTTTAATGATAGCAACCAATGTATATAAAAAGTATAATTGCACTATAGTTTCCAACCCTGTTATGCACGAGTGAAAAGAAAAAACAAAAAAGTTTAATTTTGCAAAATTAAATTAAATTTTAATGTAAATCAATGAAACCTATTTAAGCCAACATAAAAAAGTAAAAATCTTTGCTATTGCTTTTTCCCTTCAATACAATATTTTCACTTTTTCAATTTATAAAAACACACGAAATTTTAATTTTCTGAGAATGTCTAAAGCAAAGTTCGAAAATAAACAGTACATTATTTAACGTTCGGCTCACACACCCAGGAACGATATCTATTTTTTTTAGTGATTGTGTAGACATACACAACCCTTAATACCGTTCGTAAATATTTTCAAGAAAGAACCGAACATTATACAATGTTGGGTTCTTTGTTAAAAAACAGAACAATTGTAGTGATACTGTAGACAAACATTATATTTTAATGTTCTATAATGTTTTTTTCGTGTTTGTATTTTGTTTTTGTAAAAAAGGTTTGGTTTTTTTTACCAGCCAAAAGGGACGAACATTAACGAGCCGAACCGAACACATTGAAGTTTGTGGATTTTCAAAAAAACCGAACGGAATTAAATGTTCACATCTTTTGTTGCAGTGCTCGAAAATAAACACTAAATATCGTTTCTTAACGTTCGGTTCGGTAGATTTGTGGAAAACACAAACGCTAATAGTGTTTGTGTAGAAAATCATTTAACAAAAATAACGTTTCCCTGTTAGTTTTAAATTTATAATGAAAACGTTTTTGGGCGCAAGGATTTTCTCCACTTTGGTATACAAAACACAGGCTTCGCTAAATAAAGCTGTTCTGCATAGCCGGCCTTCGCCGAACCGAACGTTAAGAAACGATATTTAGTGTTTATTTTCGAAGACTGGTCTTAAGACAGATCTGGCAATCTAGCTGTTCAATTATCTGAGAACCGCGTGAACTGACCATTTTAGTTGGCAGTTGAATTTATTGTCCGACAGTTATATTTATTGTCAAACACTTACACAGAAAGAAAAAAAACTCGGAATAAATTAAGTTTTTTATACTTACTTTAAGTACGAGACGTACTCAAAAGTTCAAGTACGAATTACACTAAAACGTACTTAAAACATTCCTAAATAGGATTACCTTCAAAAATCAATCCCAAAATTTTTTAAAATAACTACAAAATTTTTAAGCCAAGTAAAAAAAAGATAACACTTTTCGTTGGTAGTGCCACTCGAGAGTAAAATTACAAAGTGAACGTATTAATCTCATTTAACTTATCAAGGTTTGTTGCATACACTACAACAACAATACACAAGTAGTTAACAAACGATTTGCTTGTTGTGTGAAGACACAACAAAAACAACAGAACAAGACGTACACATATTATTCTCATGTTTAAAAAGTAAAATTGTGAACATTTGCTTCTTAACATTAAGTTGTTAAAGAAAAAACGATTTCGGGAATGACGCTGGTGTTTTATAAATTATTAAGCTGTAAAACAGCTAAGTAAATCAATCATAATAAACTTCTCCTTCTTATTTCACTTTTGGTGTATTTCAAGCACGAATTCGGGATACAATCCACTTTATAATACTTGAATCAAGCTCATTTTGAGATTAATGCAATCTTAGTTTTACTTAAATCAATCTAATTTTCGGATTATTTTAAGCACGAATTCGGATTAAAACCATTTTATAATTTTTGAATCAAGCGCATTTTGAAATCGATTCAATCTTAGTTTTAATTAAATCAATCTCATTTTCGAATTATTTCAAGTAGAAATTCAGAATTGAAAACGGATAAGTTAAATATCTCGCAATTAAAAATCCGTACTTGAATCAATCTTTCTGTACTTGATGCAAGAAAATCAGTACTCACCGTACTATTAATACCGCTTCGGATTGATTTGAGTACGGATGGAGTGATTTTTCTTTTGATCGTACGTACTATCTATTGGTGGCAATTTTGCTTTGGCATTATTGTAAGATCTTACCATCGTCTGAACGAAGCTATAGTGAACGACTTTAATAATAATAAGAATACAAAAATAAAAAGAAAAGCTTTAACAAAATCCCTTTTCCCAAATCATTTTTAATAACCCCGTTTTCAAAATAAAATCCTGTATTTGGCAATAAATCCCCTGATATTACATCACAGCGTGTGGGGGCCGCATTATGACGCAGAGAGAATATCGTGTATATTTTAATTCAAAATGAGTTCGCACAGCCTTCATGATTGAAAATTTAGTCGGCCGTTTTAAGGAACAGAGTTCTGTAAGGGATGCTAATCGAAATATTCGCACTGAAGGAAACGTAAAAGCTGTGCGGCAGTGTTGAATATGATTCCCGTGTTCTCACTCGTTGTCTCTCCGGCCAATTGGCCATTACCAGAACAACACTGCAGAGAAATATAACTTTTGATATTAAGTTCATCCATACAAAATTCAAATTGTGCTACCACTGCTAATGCAAGACCACCAACAACGACTAGAGTAGGTCTCATTTGGGCTACTCATCCAGATCTACTTATTGATTTGACCAGCATATAGCTCTGTATACAAAAATTTTTTTATTTAAACTAACATTGAATTTATAGAAAATAAAACATCTGCTTCTATTTTAAACTCATTTATAAGACTTCATTTAATGACACAAGCAATAAAAGGGCAGGATGGCACCAGCTACAACTGACATGACTACTGCACTATTATAGTTTATAGTGTTGGTTTGCAAGTGTTTCACGATTGGAGAAATGTAGTAGAGCAAAGACTACAAACAAAATAAATCAATATATTTAAAACCGCAATAAATAAAAAAAAGCAAAAAACAAATATGTACTTATTGCACATAAAAAAAGAGATACAAGGACGATTATTAACATCTAGTTACTAAGTCGACCATACGTCATCTTTTTCGAAGGACAATCATCTATTTTAACTCGCTGTCATCTACAAAATTTGTGACCCTCTCTGACATTTTTTTCATATTACAAAACAAATTAGAATTGCAGAGCACATTAAACTGTGTACCCGTCCCGAGTCTTCTAAACTCTATCTTACTAATAAACTTAAGAATTGCTGCACCAAAAATTGCAAGTCTGGACAGGGAGTATTATTTGAAAAAACGATCAATATTTATTTTTATTGAGCCCACTGAGCTAAAGCTTTTGAAAATAAATGTTAAGGGCCAAATACACTTGTCAAATGCTTGTCCAGCACACTTTCACTTATCAAAATACTCATCAGGCGTTGTGGTAGTAAAACGTGTTTTTTTAGAGTGTCACAACTTTGAGTTGGCGTCACTGCTTTATTTGAGCACCCATTTAACAGTTGATAGTTGCTTTTTGTTTAGTTTGCTTTGAAATTTCATTATTAATCGACTTAGACCAGAGCAACGCGTGCAAATTGTTGAAATTTGTAATCAAAATAATTGTTCTATCCGTCAAACTCACCGTGCACTTCTTCCATTTTATGGCGTTCATTGGAAATTTGTGCGGGGATTCCCGGGATTTTTTTAATTTAATTATGCCAACTTTACTGCTGATATAATTGTAAATAAGTTGTCCCATGAAATAGATCATAGCCGTAGGGCAAAAAGGTCTTAAGTTAAGTAATTGGCTTTTATTAATTTTTTTTCTCTTTGTTTGGTTTATATCACTTTAGTCTAGCACAACTGCTTTTAATCATCATCATCTGCTCTTAGAAAAAAAGTCTATAAAATACACCAAATAAATTTTTTTCGACTTAACATAACGAAGTCAGTCAGTCGTCAATGGCTGTGAGTGTTTAACGGCAAAACCTTCTGAAGAGATTGAGTGGTTGCAATTGACCCATTTAAGGGTATCCTGTCCGTGAAAGCCTGGTTTCTAGCCCCGCGGCAGTCAAGAATGAAAAATTATCCATACATTTTAATTGATTTCATGTTGTTAAATTCCTTTCTTCATAAAAATAATCTAATAAAAAATTAAATTTGATGAACTTTAGCCTAATTAAAAATAACAAAATTTGGATTAAAAACTACAGTTTTTGACTTAAGACTTAAGCCAAACGCCAAAGAGATGTCAATTCATATCCGATAAGTAAGGCAATGTTTAATGTTTAGTGCTCTGAAATTTCGAAAGAAGAAGAGTAAAAAAGTACAGAATCTTTAATTTGTTTAAAGACCCAAATTTATTTTTTAAAAACGAAAACTTTAATGATTTTATATGCAGAGCAGTTGCATAAAAGATTTTTCGGATTCGATTCTGTATGAGATGATGACAAAAGTTATAAATAAAGAAAATGCTTATTATATTCGAAGAAAATAATTTTTTTTTTAAAGGAATTACTATATAAATTCTTTTGAATATAAAGGCAAACATCCGTAGAAAGGAAACGTGTTTTCTCATTGAAATCTTCTTGATTAAAATTAGAAATTGGCTTTCAAACGATTCTGTAAATGCTTATTCTTTAGTTCAAAATATGCATTTATCCTATTTTAAAAGAAATATTTTGTAATAAATTGTTTAAAAAATTTATCTTTTTTGGATTTATATAAATGCTGAAGGCTTTGAATTAATTCAATAAGTGCTTAAGTATATTTTTTTAGTTTTATAGGAGAACAATTTAAAACTTTAAAGGTGACTTTTGGAAATTTACTCCGAATTTAATATAATCATCAGTTATCTGCGTCTATAGTTTTTTATGTTTTTATTCCTGAACCCTCCTAATGTCCCAGAACGGAAGTTTTTATTATTCCAAATGTTATTGTAATTTGACAAAAGATAACCAAAAAGTCATTTTGCTATAACTTCCTCAAAAATCCTACAAAATAACTGAAATTGTTCCCATGTATACTTTTGAACAAGCCGTATTCATAATGAAAATTTGGCATAAAGTTAGCAAAAAGTTTATTCATAATACACTAACCAAACTCTGGCTAATGATTTGCTAAACTCTTGTTAACGAGCTGCCAAACGTTTGCCAACTTGTGAAAAACAGCCGTTTAATGTCAAACAATTTTGTTGGTTTTTTTTTTCAATAACTGTTGTTTTTTTATTTACTGTCTTTTCTTAATTTATTTTAATTTTAAAAACTTTTTAAAATTTTTATATCGGAAGGAAATGACAAATTCAGCGAAGATTAATGCAAAACGTGTTGCATTTTTGATTAATACAATGTGGCATCATAAAAATTCAGAGTTGATTTATTAAAAGTTGGCAGATGAAGAAAAATTCGTTATGAATTAACTCTGTGCCAACAAGCTGCTAAGCTTAATCGTCATTCTAGTTAGCAGACATTAAGCACTTTCCTTTTTGCCACAGAAATAAAAAAGTTGAATGCATTATAAACTTATTTAATTGATCTCAGAACATGTTATTTGTTTAAATAAATTAAATTAAATAATATTTTGCATCGATTTGTAATGAGCGGGAATTTCGGGATCCCGAAAAATTTAAAAATAAGTCTTACTCTCCCGGGAAATGAAAAAGGCCGGGAAAACAAAAACTCTATTACATACACACAAAGTTATTAATTAAAAATGTACTTAAGTCGAAGGGCTTGACTATTAAAACAATTGCTATCGCTTTTAAGCTTATTTATAGAGGACCATTGGTATTATTGATATTAAAATACTTAAAGCCAATTGACAAAATACATATGCATGAATATTGGCACAAAACAAACAAATTCAAGTACTTTGTTGACTAAGTCTGAATTAACACGTTTCATCCTTTGATGCTCAACTTCTTTTCTATTCCCTTTTAAAGATGCCAATATAATCACACGCAGTAATCGGGTTCAACTTTTTTCGGTTCAAACAATTTTATTTTATTAACAGCGAATCAAAGAGAAAAAGAAAAGAAAATAATTACATGCATCCATCGTTGTGCATATACCAACAAATAAAAACACAAAGCGTACTAACCGAGTACAGGCGTCTCCGTACTAACCCTCTTTCTTCTTTCTTCCCGCACCTAAAAACATACAAGTTGAGCATCAAAAGATGAAACGTGTGAAAGCAGACTAACACTTGTGAACTTTGAAAACATTTTGATCTTAAAGAAGTATGTAGTTTTACATTGTATAAGTTTATCTGATACTAAAACAATTGAAGTTTGTAAAAATCATAATTCATTTAAAAATGTTTTGTTAAAAAACAAAATATGGACATATCCATTTTGACGTGTCGTGATATTTGTACCACAAAATGTAAAAAATTGAAACGAAGAAGTCAAATTTGTAAATAATAAAGTAGCACCATATTCAGAAAAAAATTACAGGAATCGACGCTAAGAATTTTCAGATACAGTAGAAGCTCGGTTATATGAATACCCAGTTAAATGAACATCCAGAATAGTGAACAACAAAATTTTTACACATGAGGTTCTAGAGAGTGAACACAACCTATCTCTTCTATATGAACAACTTGCAACCGTTGATTTTTTTGAAACTATTTGTTGTAAAGGTTGTTTTTTAGAGTATCACAACTTTGAGTTGGCATCACTGCTATATTTGAGCACCCATTTAACAGCTGATAGTTGCTTTTTGTTTAGTTTGCATTGAAATTTCATTATGAATCGACTTATCGAGCAACGCGCAAATATTTGGCATTTTGAATCAAAATAATTCGGCGAATGGGCTGAAGCACAAATTGATATTGATTTTGAATCTCCACTTAAAATTGTATTTTCCGATTAAGCCAATTTCTGGTAGAATGGGTACATAAATAAGCAGAATTGGCGCATTTGGAGTGAGTAGAATGAACAAGCTTTTGTCGAAACACCATTACATCCACAAATATAACTGTTTGTTGCGCTTTATGGGCTGGCGGAGTCATTGGCCCACATGTCTTCAAAAACGATGATGATCAAAATGCGAAAAGTTGTTGAAAATTGGCGCCTTCTACACGCCAGCCACATGACAGAAATCATATTTAAATTTCATAAAATTATTATTAAAAATATATTTCCTTGTTTTATTATGATTTAAACTTGTGTCACTTTATGAAAAACACTCTTTACTAGCTTATTTCTTCCCCGAAATAAGCTAGTAAATGTGTATAAACGAATGCAAAGGAAAATTTATAAGATGTTTGGTGTTTGTAAAGTTATTGCTTGGAGTGAAAATAATATATCTGATAATGATAATTGGCATTGTGAAAATGCAGGAAAAGGCATTACAGAAATCTTTTAAAGCAAAAAAAAAAAAACGGAAGTGGATTTTGACTTGCATTACAAAACTGAATAAGGCTGCGAATCCAGCAAGACGTTTTGTATAAAACCTTTTTTTGTAAACTTTGGATTTATATAGATATATTTTTCAAGCTATCTTATTTAAAAATCTTTGCTCGTTTTAAAGTACATAAGGGCATTTTCAGCGAAAAGTCTCCTTTTTTTAATAAGGGTATTCACGTCACAAGTTGAACCCTTGCAAAAAAGCAAAAGTGCAAAAACATAACAACAACCACAAAGACAATTATTTACGCACAACTAATTGTCTGTGTGGTTGTTGTTATATTTTTGCACTTTTGCTTTTTTGCAAGGGTGCAACTTGTGACGTGAATACCCTTAATGTAACGCCAGAATGCAAAAGTGCCCATATTCAAAATTTGTTGTCAAATTTCAATATTTGCTTAAAAATTGTAAATTCATTTCGATTGTAAAGCCTACTACAAAAGTAAAAAATAAATAAATACTATTAAAAAAAAATATGGAATCGACATAACAAAATATTGTCACACTTCATTTAAACTTTCATTTAGGTACACAATATATACAGTGTAGGTAGTCGTATTAATTCTTTGCATATTTTTCATAAAACCTGCTATGTATAGCTTTACTTATCGCTTCATTTCATTTGAGTTTTGAGTACTAAAAATAATGTTAGAAAGTGTATTAAAAAAGACGATGACACAACATGGTAAAAGATAAAAATAAAATGAAAAAAGAGAAAACTAAATGTCCTTGTGTTTAACAAACATGTTGACTTTGTGCTGTCATTATTTGTATTTAAATAAAGTATTAGGGTCAACTGACGATATGAACAGTGATTAATGGAATGCAATTAAAAAATATGTATTTATTCATTTGGAGTGTTGTGTATGTAATATGTAAAGGAAGAGTTTAAAAGAGTCAAATGGTACAATAAAATTGGTTTATATTTGAAATATGTATGTAATACAGTTTGAATCCATGATACAAAAAATCTTGATGACAATCTTGATATGGAGCGCCCTATGCTCCAATGGGAGTTAGAGGAACACATATATATATAATCTTGATATGGACCCCAAACCTATTTTCTTTATTTTAAAATCCTCCGGTTTTATTTATTGTTTTTCAGCGGAAACTTGGCTTAATGCTAAGTTCACACTTAAGCAAAATGTTGATTTAGCTAATCAAAGCCGTTCACATTACATTTGAGATGATTAAGATGACAGATGATTAAGAAAAAAAACACACAACAAACACACAAAAAAATAAAAAACAAATTTATATTTCTTTAAAGTATTAAAAATGGATAGTGTCCGACCGAACGTTCGGGTTTGGTTACGGAGTTCGGCAAAAAATTATGTTCGGCCTAAGTTCGGTGTTCGGCGAAATTTTTACCGAACTTTACCGAACACCGAACTTTTTTATGAAATAACATAATAACATAACGAAAAAATACAGCGATGACTAAATAAAATTCTTAAGTGTATAAAAATGTCTTTATGTATATGTGTAATTTTTATAAGACGGTAAAAAATACAACAAAAAAAAAAAATGGTTGTTTTATTTTGCAAAAAAATACTCTATTTATATTCTGCGAGATAGATAATCTATAGTTTTGAGTGAACCACAATCCAAACTTTATAGTATACATTGTTCCAGATAAAAATGTCATCCAATCCATTTTGGAGTTTTTTTTTGAAAAAAAAATGAGCAAGCGCTCAATGCTAATGTTGCGCCAAGCAAATGTCAATGGGGAGTTCATTAACAAGCAAACAACTACCGCCAATATTAAACGCCACTTAGAGAAAATACAACCTAACGAATTCAAAAAATACATTGTAGAGGTTTGAGTACTAATGTGTATACTAGGGCTATAACCAAATTATTGGCATAGTACGACGGAGTGGCCAAGAATGTTTTAGTAATGAAAACACCAGTCTCCCGTCGTTTTGCGAAAAAAACCTCACGCAGGGAAGCAAATTTCTAAAACCTTCTAAGAAATTTTGAACCGCGATGAATTGTTAACCGTAGGAAAATTTTTAAATCTAAAGCAGTGGATAAATTCCAAAATAGCATTTATTTAAGTGATATATACAAATATCAGGTGTATATTTTTTTAATATTCCCGATCCCTGCGTGAACTATTTTAACAATCCGAAAAAATTATCATATTTTTTATTAATAACTTTTAATGTTCTACACGAATATACTATGCCGTTTTTGATTTACGCAAAAAGTGTGAAAAAGTTATAGCCCTAATGTTTACTGTATTAAACTTGAACTTTATTTTTTCTCTTAAAAAAAAGCAATTACTAATTATTTTTTAACTATAAAATAGTTTTGATTACTATTAAATGCATGTTGCATCCTTCCAAAAGTGTAAATGTAATAATTTCCCGAAATTTTATCTTGTTTTAAATAAAAACATTAAAAAAAGTACAATTGTTCAGAGTTATTAACAAAAAGTTCGGGTTCGGGTTCGGCCGAACTTGTCAAAATTTACCGAAGTTCGGGTTCGGTCTCAAAAAGTGCGTTCGGTCGGACACTAAAAATGGATAAAAACACTTTTATAAAGTTATCAGAAGATTATTTTAATCATTTTAATGATGAAATTGTGAAAATTTATGAATTATTTAAGGAAAAAAAAAAAATAAAAACATTAAGCAGAAATCTTGGCCGGTTGTACACGATCATGTTGGCGTTTCTACATTTGAGGTATGTTCAGTGGATTCTATGTGGTTTATGAAGTGATTTAGTTGTAATCATGTCAATTTGAAGTGATTAACAAATCACTTCAATGTATGGGTAATCATCTCGATTTTGAAGTGATTAGAGCTTAATCACGTTCGAGCTGCTTAAACGCGTTTAGGAACCCAAGTGTGAACATAGTATAAGTTAAAAATAAAATTTTCTTTTACGATTCCTTTAAAAGTTCAGAAATTCCTAATTGTATTTTGAAAGTCACCAAATGGTCTAAGAAAATTTTAATTACACTATAAAATTAATACAGTAGACGCTCATCAGTAATTTCATAACATTTGGCGCTCTAAAATTAGAATCCAAAATCCGAATTTCCGAGGGGTTTTTTCTTTTTATTTTAAACATTAAAATTTTGACAATTTAGTTTAACCAAATACAAAGTAAAAAGGGGAATCCCATTTTAAAAAATGATTTACAGATCTTGTTGATGTTGTTAGAGTTTAAAAGTCAGTTTTTTGGTGTTTGTATTACTCCTACACTCACAATATTATTACAGTAACGGACTGTAATTTATTTAAGAAATATTCCGTTCAGTCATTTTTAAATAAATAAACATTTAAAATTCCAAGCAAATTTATTTTGACCTGATTCTAACAGTTATTCAAAAAACTAAGTACATGTCAATACCGATTTTCAGTTGCAGTTAGGGTTGCCATCCGTCCTCTTTTCCCCGGACACCGTCCTCTTTTTTTGGGTATCCGGGGCAGTCCTACTTCTTTTTCATCAAGTGTCCGGGGTTGTCCGGCTTTTTACACCTTCATTGAAAATTTGTTCCTGCATTTAAACTTTAAATCACAGGCAACAAAATTCATTAAAAAAAAGACTTAGGGGCTCTGTTTTTTTTAAGATAGGAATGATTTAATTTTTGGGGACGTAACGTGACAAAAAGAGTACTTTTCATGCAACAAATAAGCAAAGCAACCTTATCAATGTCGTTACTTTTGTTCAAATAAATACTTATTGCTCAAATGAAAATATTAAAATTTTATTTTAAGATTATTTTTGGAAAGAAATAAAAAATCATATCTTAAAAAAAAGTACATCCTTCAAAGTTTCAGGATTTTGAAAGAACAGTTTGAAGTATTATATAAAAAAAAATCAGCAAACAAATAGGGTTTTGACTAAGTCCATTTTTAAAATTTAATATTTTGCAAAGACATTTTTTTCAATATATTTATTGTAGTCTCAAGTATTCTCTTTAAGCTGACAAAAATCATCTTCGTATGTAAAGTAGTTTTCGAGATATTAAAAAAATAAACTCAACGCATTCGGCTTACACTCAGTTTAGATGAGGGCTTTTACGACGTCTCTTTTGGTTTGTTGGTGAGCGGTGTAGAAAAGAAAGAGGGGTTAACAAAATGACTCGTTTTGTATTTTGCATGTCGTTTTTTACATTTCTCTTTTAACTTTTTCTGTTTACGTTTTATTCTTTTTCTTACTTTGAAGTGTGTGGTTGAAAATACAGTGAGACCTCGATTATCGATAATAGACGGGATCGGCAGAATTCTTGATTATTTATTTTTTTTGGTGTGTTTCTTATTTTATGTAAATATATAACGTTTTATTATGTAAACATGAGGAAAAAAGTAAATTTGACAGAACATGCTTCCACACCGTTAAGATATTCTCTTTCTTCGATTATTTAAATTTCTTTTGATTGTTCAAAATTTAACGAAAAAAAGATAATTTGTTTATAATTTCGGATAATAGAGGCAATTTAAATCAGTGCAAAAAAATGTTTGTTTTCCATTTTATTGAAGCTGCCGGTTAATCGAATGACGGGTAATCAAGGCCATACTGTAAATAAAAAAAAGACATGCAACCAAAAATCATCGTATGAACGCAAAGAGATTTTGGAAGTTGCTTTAAAAGGGAATCAAGATAAAACGACGTCGTAAAAGCCCTCATGTGAATTGAGTGTTATTCGGCGAAATTATGACATTTTGAATATGACATAACTTTTGAAGAAAATTAAAAAATTGTTTTTCGTTGATATATGTTATTTATGGGATGAAAGAAACCCTCTCGCCAAATTTCATTCAAATCGAAAGGGGTCAAGTCCCACTCTAGGTCAATTTGACATGGAATTACCCAAATTAAGTTTTTGTGTAAAAACAAATTTTGGTTGTTAATTTTTATGCCGTCATTAATTTTATTACAATTAGGTTGTTTAGGAAGTGTCCTCTATTTTCAAGCAAATGTCCTACATTTTTTATGCTGGCGTCCTCTTTTTGTCAAAATAGAAATGGCAAGCCTAGTTGCAGTTAATATTGTCCGTTGATTGAGTTAAATTCTTCTTTATGATAAATTAAATAAAAATGTAATTTAAAGCAACGAAAAGTTCATTTAATTTTTACTGTCAAAAATTCAACCACGAATTCCGTAAAACCAAATGAATTTTCAGTTATCTTATATAAATTAAATGTCAAAAAATTAACTACATATTCCGTTAATACAAATAAATATGTAGTTACATATTTTATAAAATTTTACTGTCAAAAATTCAACACCATATTCAGTAAAAACAATTAAATATGCAGTTATTTTATATAATTTTACTACCAAAAATTAATTTTTACTTATCTATAAAAAATGAATTGCTTGTTTTGTGTAAGCAATACCCATTTTCTATTTGTTAATATAATTAAGTTAAATACATCAAATTTTAAAAGTAAAATAATTGCGAAGCCATATCGGTCATGCTGCTGGTGTCTTATAATTGAGAGTTCTTCTGTAAACAACGTGGTCAGTACAACAAAAGTAAAACAAACTTGTGTATCAGGGTAAGTAAATAATAATATTCTCCCTCTCTCGCTTATAAGAAAAACAAGCGGGCAGGTGTCTGTCTGGTATTTTTTAGAATTTCGGCTATTTGTGGAGTAAACGAAAATTTAATGAAATAACTGAATATTTTATTGTTTTTACTGAATATGGGGTCAATTTTTTGACAGTAAAATTTTAAAAAATAACTGAATATTTATTTGATATTACGGAATATGGTGTTGAATTTTTGACACTAAAATTTTACAAAATAACTGAATATTTATTTGATATTACGGAATATGGTGTTGAATTTTTGACAGTAAAAATTAAATAAACTTTTTGTTAAAAATAAATGAAAAATAAGTAGACCGGTTTTTAATTGAAGTTTCATTTATTTTCTATTACAATTTCAGTTAATTTTACGTACAGAATATTGTCAGTATACTTAATAAAGTCAAATGAACTGAGTTGCTTTTTTTTTTGTTATATTTCATTAAGTTTTTTATAGTTTTTATGTTAAATAACCTTAAATTAAAAAAAGCAAACGGCCCAATCTAACATTTTGACAATTTTTCAGGAAAAGCAAAAAACTATATAATTGTGTTTAAGGTCCAGTTTTTATACAATTGTTTTATAAAAAAAAAAAAATTATTTTGTAATTACAATCTATGTTTAAAATTACCTTGTGTTGAAATGTATGCATTTTTTTGTTTGTAACCGTCTACAAAATTGGCATTTATGTAATCGGATGATTCATCACCATCCACACGAGATAAAACTACTCGACTGTGATCATAACAAAGGACATCTGTATAACGGTTTTTCGTCAGATTATTGCGCATTCTATAAAATTAATAAAGTAAAATAAAGATATTAACAATTATAGCAAGTCAATATGGATTGATCGAATTTTTAAGACTAATTGAGGGGTTTATTTCTCCATTTTTCTATAAAAAATAACAAAAACCTATATTTTCATTACAAACATACCTAAACAAGAGCTGAAAGCGTTTTCTAGCTGTCAAAAAATCTGATGCCCATACAATTTGTTTGAAACTTCCCTAATTAGCGCGGCGTCAACGCTTTGTAATTGGAAAATCCGATTTGGACAACGCGTTTAATAGTGAAGTTGGCCGCTTTTGTTAGCTAAAAATGACATTTTAGCAATTCTTTGTCTTTTCTCTTCTTTTTATTTTTATTATGTGGGTTTTATTAAACATGAAAGTTAAAACTTCTGTTTGTGGCACAACGTTGACGCTCTTGTTTAGGTATGGCATATCAGCGTAAAAGCTAAGCGGAAGAATACGTTCCGCCTTCCGCTCTTGTTTAGGGACGGCTATTAGTAATATGATGTTTGTCGCTTTGTTCCAAAACATTTAGAAGAAGAATTAAAGCGAATTTGAACCAAATCTACTCCGATGTTTAGAAATAAGGCATAATTTTAATCAAACTTTGAATTCATACAAGTAAATAATAAAAAGTAAAAATTAAGCGAGTTTTTTCTCGCTAAAAAGTACTAAAGAAACGTGCAAATTGTGAAATGAAAAGTTTTGTGGTCTAGAAGGGATCGTAGGCTTGGAAATGAAGTGCTTTAGCTTTTGCGAGATAACATCCCACTGATTTACAGCCTGGACTTTTATGCAAATTTCTTTTGCAAAAAAAAAAAAAATTTTGTTCCATAAGGAAAAAGAGCTGTTTTAATATCTGTTTAGACATGCATAAAATTAACAAAAATAATAAGGAAAGTGGCATGAATTTGGTCCACGAAATCAAAAAATTATAAAAACATTTATACATTAGTTCATGAAAAAAAGGAGATTCAAGTTTTGTTTCTTAATCCCTTAATTTATTTGACAATAGTTTCACATAATTAAATTCATATTTTATTAAATAATAAACTCAATTTTCAAAAAATGGCGAATAAACCAAACTGAAATAAAAAACAAAGTAATTACCTGGCATGTAAGAATGTGCCATCAGGTGCTCGACTCCGTATTTCGGCATATTCCTTGATGAGACCTTGACGCCCCAGTGTCTTTACCATTTGAACAATTTGTTCAATAGTTTTTGGGTCACCCTCTTGGCCAGCCAGACTGTCGTCATCACTAAAACCCGACGAGGCACTACTTGGTGGGTTCTCTGTCCAAAAATCACCGAGACCCGTTTGACAAACTCCACCCCCGCCGCCTCCACCAACACCCACTACCACCGACGTTGTTGTTGTCGTCGCACTAACGACGCCAACACCGTTCACCAGCGGTGCGACTAAATCACCGTTTGGCGTTATTACGCCGTTTGTTAGATTTATCAATTTATTATTGTGTATGGGCGATGTGTTGCTGATAATTGAGCTGTTGGGAGCGACAATATTATTTAATGTATTGGCAATTGGCACTAGTGTATGATGACCGTTTGTTAGGGGTGATGTTGGTGTAATTATAGTGTTTGTTTGTATGTTCTCGTTTGGTTCCGCCAGAAATTGTTGACAATCACCGTTTGTCACTGCTCCGGCGGATGATGATGTGATGTGCTGCTGTTGTTGATTGCTCGCTATTGGCGAGACAATTAAATTGTTTTGATTTGTAATTGCTGTTGCTGTTGACAAACCACCAATATTGGCGAGCAATTCGTCTTCACGATTCGTCATCGATTTGCGACAATGCAGCAACCATGTGTTGTGTTCAATTTCCAGTGTTCCACCGAGATGTATGGGTAATGCTTTGCGAGGCACGTGTAAACTAAGCGTAGGCACGGATACTGTAAAAACGCGTTCGCGTAACTTTTCTCTCACAAATAAACGCAGTATTTTGAATGGAGCTTTAAACCACAACGGCGCCGTCACAATGAGAACTTTTTTTAATCGCGCTGGATAGCCACCCTAAAAAAGACAAGAAATTATAAATAAATTAATAGAGGACTTAAATCTGATTTTGTGTGTTTGTTATAAATTATTTTACGATAGAATTAAATTATCAACATTTAAGCAAATAGTTAGTTTCTTTTTTGTTGAGAGTTTTAATGATTGTATCATTTTATTGCATTATATAAGTAGTTTTTAATCACTTTTAATTAGTTTTGTAATATTAAACATTTGTCACGATTTACATATAATTTGATTTAAATTTGCCATTCATTTCCTGTTTAACAAATTTAGTATGTTGTAATCCGGGTATCATGTCATCGTTAATATTTAGTGGGGTTTGTTATTTTTAAATAATTATTTCATATTGAATTAATTTTTGTTTCCGTTTTACTTTGGAAATCTTAAAAACAAAAAAAATTTGCGCTATGGCTAATGTGATTTAAAAATATGTATTTGACGAATAATCGGTTAATGCTTATTTGTACACAAGGTACACTGTTTGATCATTAATTTTTAAATGTTTGTTATTGAAATGGAAATTAATGTTTGAAAACTTATTTTATATAATAGTTTTTCAAAAGAATTAGGCCAGATTTATATAGCAGCATATTCTTTTTTTTTTTTTTTTTCAAAAAACATATGTAAATTTTGTCCCAAACACCAATGGATAAATAACGATATGCCATTTCTTTCGATCGGACTTTTTGGTTGGACTCCACAAGGGTTTGAGTGGGACTATACACCGAAAAACACAAAAGTAACGTTATCTAAAAAATTGTACTTAGAAAAAAAATTACAGCGTTTTTCGTGTTCAGGAGGTCCCAATTAACTTATCTAGGCATGTGGCGTTCTTAGTATTTTTCCAAATTAAAAATTTGTAAAGCAGTGTATTCAGAAAACTTCATGCAAACCTTCATTGTCTTTTTTCTTCACTTCAATCATGAGCTGACGATATGTCAATTGCTCTTGCAGTATTTAAAAATTTTGTTAAATCTTTATTGCATTTGTTTTTCCTTTTCTCTTTAATTTCATTTACAACTCAAAATTTTGTTATGTTTTTCACAAACAACAACTGCAACCAAATAACCTTTTAAATTTATTCTACTTGAAAACCAGAGAATATTTAAATGGAATCGCATTTTTTGCTGAATAATTTTTTTTTAGAATTTCAAACTAAACGACAAGTCTAGAGCATTTAATCCCATACATACGTACATACATACATACATGGATACATACATATGTATGTATATAAGTATACCTGCAAAACAATATAAATTAGAAGTGTTCTATTTACAGGTGTATTAAGAGAATATACACAAACAAGTAGAAAACAACTTAGGGTGAGATCGAGGGCTTTACAAGAATTTTATTATTTTAAAAATCTTAGTACCTAGTATTTGCAGCCATTTAAGTACAATTAAAATACGCATTGACCCAAAATGTAACGACCGTAATCACTTTTACTGGGGGTTTTAATGCATTAAATAATATTAAAAAAAAAGACAGAGAAAAAAAGAGACAAAAGAGCTTTGTAAAAATAGAAACGAGAAGGTTTTTAAATAAAAAAATTAAATACACTTGAATATTTGAGCTGCTGTTCGTTCTACTTATGTATGTTGCTAGTTTTATTGTTTCCATGCAATAATGATTGTTTTCTATCTGTCTGTCTGTCAATATGTCATTTTTGCTATACATATTTGGTTCTTTTGTAAAACACACAATCAACCGCATTTTTTATGTGTCTACCCAGGCCACCCAATGACAGCCTGACTGCTGCCACCACTTGTGCAAATGTTATAAAACTAAATTGGATTGTTTTTTATGTTTATTTTTTTTTTTTTTTTTTGCCGTAAGATAGTAAATATGGTCGAATAAACACAAAAATTTTAATATAATAATTAAGTTTTTTTAAAAATATTGATTTTGGATTTTTGTTTTTCGGTAAAATAAAAATATTCATAAACATCACAAATTAGTATTAAACATGATGAAATAAACAGGTGGCATTACTACGACAGATGCCAGGGTTTTTTTTTGCTCTAGCATTGTTTGTCTAGTCTTCTGTCAAAGTTTTGTTTATGTTTACAGAAAGTCCCCGTTTTGTGTTTTGATTACTGTCTTTTTTGTTTTTAAGTTTTTTATTATTTTATAAATCAAAATAAAAATTGGCTTAATTTTTTTTATTTCATCACGTTCAGTGTCACATTATTATTTTTGATTAAAAACAAAATTTCAAGTTTTGTTATATTTTTTTTTTTGTTTTTGCCCAGTGCTGCCAACTATAATGTTCTTAACTGAGCTACCTAAATAAGAGCGGCAAGCGTCTGTTTTATGTCAAAACTTATCATTTTCATACAGTTTATACGAAACAAACCTTTAGAACACGAATTTAACACCCCCCGGCTGGAAAATCTTATTTGATAGTTCGCTTGGTAGTTTTATTTTATTGAAAATGTATTGGCAATAGAATTTGCATGCTTAAAAAAACGCTTGCCGCTCTTGTTTAGGTAGCTTTGTAAGATATCTTGAGCAAATGTGCGAATACATTTAACAAATTGTGTAAAACTATAATGTACTTAAGAAACAGTTCGTCAAGTGCCATTTGCTTAAGCAAACACCGAAACTAATCTTAATTTTCTTTAGAAATCAGTTCGTTACTTATTGAAATTTGTTTTTTTTTTTTTTTTTAACAACATTGTTGCATTTTATAGTACATTTTTTACGTTTTCATTTGCTTTTTAAATTAATAAAAATAAAAATAGATTTACATGTTGATGGTAATATATTTTTAACTTGTAGACATTAAACAAAATTTTGTCAAAAATAGATAGTTACAGGAAATATGATACGATTGTTTTTGAAAAATGCAAATGTTTGCAACTAAGTTTAGAAAAAGTTGCAAGCAATTTGCTTAGGCATTTTATATGCTTTTCGCTGATTTCAACAGTAGCTTAAGTTAGCATAGGAACACTATAGTTAGCCCTTTAAGAAAAGGCTTCTAAATTACGCGTCAAATAGGGGTTAATCGGTTTTGATCGGATAAAAAGTGCCTGAGTCATATTGGATTTAATCAAGATTTAATGAAAATTTTTAAGTTTTTTTACCAATTATTATCATTTTGGAAGATGTTTTCTACCACAATTATTAACAAAATCCATAGTTTTATTATTGAAATGTATAGACAGACCATTTGATTAAACAACTTTTAAGCCATAATGAAAGTAGTATAAAAACTAAAAATACTGAAAGAGAAGTAAACAGCGAAAAATACAAATGCACCGTTATCTGATAAAGGTGACGTAATGGAAGAAAACTGAGCTCATATTCGATTTTAGCATTCCAGAAACATAATACACAGTTGAGATGGTTACAAATAAAATGTTTAAAGGTTTTTAAATGTCGACCTGTATAATTTATAAATTCGATGAAAAGCTGACAAGAAGGCTCCTTAAGAATTCCATTAATCCGCTAGAGACTCGCGCCTCTCCAAGCTAATTAGATAATATCTCTGCTTACACAGTAAATAAATTCCGTTAATAAATTCTTTAGCTTAATGGTTTATTACTTGCCGAATTAATGCCTAAAAAGCCACAAAGTTATAATTTTTCTAGGCGTATGAGTAATAATATTTAAAATTATCTTTGGCATGAGTGTGTTATAAAAGTTATACATGGCGTATAATTAATATTATTTTAAATATAACTTTTTAATTACGTATGAATACACCAATACCCCGGTTTGCGTCATTTTCGAAGTTGCGTCTTTTAAAAATTTTGTGACTTCGAAGCTTAGAACAAAAACTGGGCATTTTGACGGGTTATAAATCAGGGGAAAAGGCTGTTTATATTGAAAGAAACCGTAAATTAGCACCATCTACAATAAAATCAATTTGCTGTTCACTGATAAAATTAAGAAATTTGGTGAAACATGAACATCGTTACAACATAAACAGGTTGCAAAAATTAGAAAAAAATCAAGCCAGTTCTTACTATTTGGATTGAAGATCAAAATCAGCGATGCATGCCCTTAAAACAATAGATTATTCAAAATAAAGCTTTGACTTTATTTGAAGATCTAAAATAAAATTATGCGTTATAGTCTATCAAATCAAAATTTATTTTTTCAGCTCAAATTATGAACCAATTGAACGAAAATCAATACAAATTAACGGAAAATCCTGCTTCGGTTTGCGTCGAGTTTTTCCGGTCAAAATTAGCGACGCAAACCGGGATCTTGTGTATACGAAAAATATGTTTACAGAATATAGTTCATGTTCCGGATTGATTTTTAAATTTATATAAAATTTTATTTTTTTAAATTTATTTGAGCAAAAAACAAGTAAAAAAGTAAAGTCGGTGAAGCCCGACCATTTAATACTCTGCACCACAGTATTTTCCTAAGCATTTAGAGATTACTCCCTATTTTGGAAACATGGGCAATGGGTTGGAGCGTCACAAACGCTGCCGCATTATATTCTCAGATATATGGGAAAAATAATAAAACAAAATTTGGAAAATGAGATCAAATCGATCAATTTATAGAAAAACATTATATGATGCAGCATTTAAAATTTTTTTATAGCCTTTTTACACTGATCAACATCTAACATCTACCATCAATTTGCGAAGATGTTAACATCTTTCTATAAGAAATACATAGGGCTAAAAACCAACATCTTTAACAGATGTTCCTATCTCATTTTATTCCATTCTACATCTTTCGATTATTTAAGGGTCATCATTAGAAAAGTGGCAATAAGTTCTATTATTATTGTGGCATCACTGACAATCTCGCATATCTCTCGCATATCTTAAGAACTGTTAAAGTGAGAATGTTCAAAGTTTGTAAAAGTACACTTTTGAAAATAAAAATAAAGCGGGTAGGCGCAGAGGGGAAACACCTCCGATAGGATGCACATATACTAAATATCGCTCAACTGAATTACTATTAAAGGGAGAGTCTTCAAACGTGTTTAAAGCTACTTTTATGGTAAACTATAAATTTCAATATAAAAATGAGCGGGGTAGACAGAGGAGAAGCTGTACCCCTCATAGATAGAAATATTAATAAAAGCCGCTGCACGCATTTTGTTGAGCTTTTGGTAGTTGGATCTTCTGAGCAAAAATTGAAATAATATAGCAGCGGGGGAAGTTGTACCGCCCATAGACGGCCAATATTTAATATCGCATATCTTAAGAATTGTTATAGTAAGAATGTTAAAACTTTGTAGAAGTCACTCTTATGGTATACTACACTTTTGAAAATAAAGCGGGAAGGCGCAGGGGGGAAATACCTACCATAGGATGCATATATTAAATCAAACGTGGTTAGAGCAGTGTAGCGAAGCGCACCGGGTTAAGCTAGTAAATTATAAAGTTGACTCTTTTTAGAGGATATATTGAAATTTCAGTAAAAACTACCAAATTGACCTCGTACCGCATTTAGCTTTCGTATCCAAATTGCATTCGCATTGCCTGCACGATTTTTTAAGTGTTTTTGTTTATTGATGAAAATTTCGAGAACGGTTGATCTGAATAAAAATTTTTTTTACACTATTAAATAGATAACTTTGTATTTTTTCAGGCATTACAACAATTAATGTTGACCGAATTCGAATGTATTGAGTAACAGTCCCTAAAAGTTCAAAAAAGTATATTTTTAGACGTTTTGTTAAAAACTATCTGCCGTATTCATAAAAAATTAAAATGGATTTGAAATGTACTTCAAAAAAAAAATTTTATGAAAATTTTGCCTTAAATACATTTCAAACTTATTTTATTTTTTATGAATACGGCAGTATTATTTTAAATTGATCCATTAATATGTAAAAAAAAAATTACTATAATATATAATTTCGAGCTGTATTTCTAAAATAATTTTGTAACGATCACATGATGTGTAAAATTTGTGAAGCAAGATAAAAATTAAGAAAGTTATAAGCCATTAAGTGGAAAGAGACGAATTTATTTTTCACAAAAAATTGATTTAATTCAGTTTAAAGTCTTCTGATTCAACAGAATTTCGTATGGGAAATAAAATCAAGCTTTCACCTTTCATCTTTTGCTTACATACTATATTAACAATTAGTAATTTAAAAAAATCCAGGAATTCCCGCACGAATGTCCTGAAAAATGTGCGGGATGCCAGTATTTCTTTTCTGGGAAATCCCCTGTGAAAAACACTAATTCTGAAACAAACACAAACAAAAATTATTGCACCGAAAATTGCAAAATATTTTTGTTCATTTTAATAAAAAAATATATATATATATACATATAAAAATAAGCAAAAACTAATAATAAAATAGTGTGTAAAAATACCGACCTACTTTTATGGCGAAATAAAAAAAAATTCAAGTCGAAAAAATGTTAATATGTATTAAAAAAAATGTGTCATGTTTGCTTGTAATTTTAACAATATATGTACATTAGAGTGGGTCAATTTTTTTGCCCACCAAGCGTATAGCAAAATCGTAATCTACGCAAAATTCTAAGAACTTTTCCTAAAGAAACCATGGTTCTAAAATCAAAATCGAGCTTCCGGTTTTTGACTTGAAAATTTGGTGCTCAGGAAATCTGAAAAAAATAATACTTTGTTGGAAATATTTATTGAAATTGGTGAATAGTTGGCCTGTATCGCTGAAAGAGGGCTTGTTTAAAAGAAAATTCTCTCAGTTTTCTATATCTGTGCTCATTTTTAGAAAATTCTGTACATCAATAATTGGTTAAGAGGTTTATGTCAAAATAATCATAGTCAAGCTGATAAGAAGCCTAAAACTGCTACAATTTTGATACATAAAAGCTAAATAAAATAATTTAACTAAATTTTAATTCAAAGTTGATTAAAATAAAATAATTCTGCGGCATTTTGACAAAACTTCTTAAGTGGAGATAAGAGAGCAAAAAAGATTTTACAAATACTCGGTGAAAAAGCATTTTTGTTAAAAAATAAAATAAAATAAACCGAAATTAAAGAAAAATTTTGTTCATAATACAAAATTTTAAAAACGTAAGCAAAAATGTTTTTTAATGAAAATTCGTACGATTAACACCACTTTTTTCAACTTTTTAATTTTGACTTAAGATGTTTTCCCAAAATGCCATAGAATTGATTAATCAAAACTTAATTAAACGAACATTTCTTTAAATAAAAAATAAATATTTTTATTATTATTCTATTTTTTTTTTAAACGCAATTTTTTGGAACACAACTTAAAAAAAGGAACCGATTAAAATAAAAAATGTATAAAAAAAATTCTGGCCAAGCCGTGGTATTCTGTTGTGGCTTTTAATAGTATCTGCCAAAATATCATCTCGATTACATTCTATGGCACGTGGGAAACATTGGTAAGCAATTTTACGAATCGCTCAGTTCCCTGAATATGTGCCGGTAACCCTAGATCAGTAAACGGTAGATGCTTGTAGTAAATGGCGGCTCAGACAGATTGTTATCGTCCATTTCCAATTTAAAAAATTGTATTAGCTATAAAAACAGAAATTTCCGAAACACAATTGGACACTTTCAGAAGTTACAATTTTTTTAATTTTACCAGCTTGACTATGAACATTTTGACAAAAATCTCCTAACCAATTATTTATGTACAGAATTTTCTAAAAATGAGCACAGATATAGAAAGCTGAGAAAATTTCCTTTAAACAAGCGATACAGGCCAACTATTCACCAATTGCAATAAATATTTCCAAAAAAGTATTATTTTTTTCAGACTTTCTGAGCACCAAACTTTCAAGTCAAAACCCGGAAGCTCGATTTTGATTTTCGAACCATGGTTTCTTTAGGAAAAGTTCTTAGAATTTTACGATTTTGCTATACGCTTTGTCACTTTTTTTTGGCCCGAACAAATTGACCCACTCTAATGTACATACTTACATACAAATATTAAACATAATATTCTTTAATGCAAAATATGAAACAAAAATATCTCAGAAAATTTAAATAAAAACATTAAAAAGTTTCACATATTAAAGATATTATTGCTCAAGGCGCTTTTACACTTTAATACTGACAACTACGACGACATGTTAAAATCCCAAATAAATTGAGAATGTATAATGAACAGCCAGCCAGCCTGCCAGCCGGACGGACATCGTTAGTTCAACTCAGAAAGTGATTCTGAGTAGATCGGTATACTTTAAGGTACTTTAGGACCACTATTTTAAGGCGGTACACACATCAGCACAAATCGTCGTGCCGAAGTTATCTTGCCGTATATCACAAAATTTTTTTTTTGGGAAATCGAATCTTAAGGTTCAAATTGTTATACACAAAAATGTACGTAAAAAAAGTCGTCCAATATTTTTGTCAGATATTGTGTTTGAAGTTCTTTATCGATTTATGTAAAAATATCCAAAGTCATGGAAAAAAATTTTTAAGTTATAGCCATTATCACGTCTGAAAAATATTTTTCAATTTTGTCGTATAAGCCACTTTTTGCGATATATTTTTTAGTTTGTGCGATATAAGTCAAAATAAGGTATTAAAAACCTACATTCACGTGTTTTACCAATATTGAAAATTAAGTTATAATAATTTTCGAAACGAAAATTTATGCAAGTGACAAATATATTTACGTATAGTTATAGTTTTTATATTATCGAATTTCCTTATGTATGAATAATTTTAAGGTTTATTACTTCTTAAGGGTGGTCTAACCATATTGCACGATGAAAACTGTGAGTCACACCGTAACGTTTAATTTTTGTCCAACTTAATTTGACATTTCTTGGTATCAGTGCCAAATTCAACCATGGAGAGATGCAGCATTGAGCAGCGCGTTAAGATTGCTGAAGCCTTTTACGAAAATGGGCGTTCAAATCAATAATATATTTTGTGCACTTCTTGATTTTTTTGGTCAACATAATCGATCAAATGTGTCCACAATCGGGATAATTGTGGGCAAATTTCAGCAAACCGGCTCTGTAGGCAATGTGAAAACGCCTGTGCATGCATGCTTGGTGCGGTTTATGGCCAGGCGGCATCATCGGGCCTTACTTCTTCGAAAATGAGGTATGCCAAGCAGTTACTGTGAATGGTGTTCGCTATCGAGAGCTGATAACGGATTTCTTTTTGCCAGAAATTGAGGATATGGACCTGGACGACAAGTACCTAGTTCCAAAAAAATGTGTCACACGGCTAACGAAACAATGGCTCTTCTGCACGAGAAATTCAATGGCCATGTTAACTCACCGTCACAATCATATGATTTGACACCGTTGGCCTTCTTTCTTTGGAAATATTTAAATTTTAAAATAAAAAGTGTACGTCAATAAGCAAAGAACAATTCAAGAGCTAAAGGATTAGATTATTTGACACATTACGGACATTGAACATCAATTAGGTCTCAGAGGCATTGCAAATATGGACCATAGGACAAAGGTATGCTACCGAAGCCGCGACGAGCATTTGGCCGATATTTTGTCTCACACATTGTTATCATAGATCCTTCTATAATAATAAAAAAAATCAGATAATTCTTTAAAAACTTTTTGCTTTATTCACAATTAACATTGTGCACTATGGTTGGACCATCCTGAATATTTAACCTTTAACTGCTTAACAATAAAGTGCATTTAGGCAATAATTCATCAATATAAATAGCCGTTGTGTAAAATATCTTTACATATAAAAAGAAAAATGTTAAAATAACAGTAATATTAACAAGATAGTATCTTTTTTGTAACATGCCTAATATACTTTGTTCACATACAACAAGATAATGCAAGATTTTTTTAATTGAAAATTTTCATACGTTTTTTGTCGTATATCCACAATTATGCTACATACGACATTATAACGCATTAAATTTTTCGCAAAAGTGGATATACAACTAAATAGCTTCATAATATCTCATTAACAATAAGAGATAGAGACGTGAGGATTGCGCAGATCGATAGATCTGTTAAATTTACCAAAGGAAACGGTCTTATCTCATTTTTGTCGATTTTGTGATATACGACAAGATAACTCCATCGGCAAAATCAGGGCGCCGCGTTTTCTCTTTGCTGTTTTATTACGTACATGTGCACACATATTGCAGAGAATTTAACAACATTAACAACAACATATGTAGAATCCATACAATGCATATAATCGCAAAATGTAATAGTATAGGTTGCCGATGTAGCTGTAAAGAATAATTAAATACGGAAAACAGTATTAAAAAAAGAGAAAATTGACGATCGTATGTATCAACGATTTTTCGTTTAATTTGAAGTGTGGTAGGGTAGACGCAAAATGTAATGGGAAAGATTTTTATTTGATTTTTTTTAACGAAGAATCATTGGATTTTGTCAGAGCTTTTTGCTTAAGACTTGTTAAAATATGTTTTATAGCTTTTTAGGTAAAACGAAAGATAGGAGCATGTGTCACATAATCCAATCTCGAGTGCTCTGGTAGGCTAGCTGGTAGTGAGCAAGTCTATCATTGCCGCGGTTGCGGGTTCAATTCCCGCCAGAGACTTTGGCCGCCTGCAGACAATCGTTAAAGCTTCGAGGGATTAGTTTAGGTAAAAAAAAAACTCCCACTTCATGCAATGCCAGTCATACATGTTTGAAAACGACATATAAAGACACTGTCGATTACAGTGAAATTAAATTGGTGCATAGTTTTTACAGTGCTTTTGTACACATGAACATGTCAACACATGCGACACAAGTATGAAGCTTGTCGCTCCTTTATCTCAAAAAATCAAAAATTTGAAGTGACTTAAGCAAAACTGATTCTTCATACCTTCTCTATATATAAAACATGTTTAAATCAGTGTTATATCTCAAACTGAACCGAAGTTATAGCAATATATATTTTATTAAATCAGTATTAAAAGGTACATTTTGAAAACTTTAATCGCATTTTGCCAAGTTTGATTTTTTTTTGAGATATGACTATGTGGCAATAAAAAAGCGACATGTTTTTAATTGTGCATATAATAAGTCCTACAAAATACATATCGTGTAAAAGTGCCTTTAGTAAAGTTGCAATTACATGCTAAAGGCTAGATTACACTATTATACTTTGTATTAATACATGTCAAAAACTCAAGTAATATGACAAAGTATTATGAAAAAAGTTTGACATCTCATACGACTTTATCGTTTTTTGAAAAATTTCTAAGCAATAATACTTTTCATTGGATCACTTTGTGTGATGGTGTGAACACAAACTGTCATGCTACATTAGATTTTTTGACAGTCGCAACAAAACTCATTAGATTTCTAACTCACAAAGTATTATGAAATACGTAAGACTTGTAAGATAGTGTAATCTAGTCTTAAGACATACAGCCATGTCACAGAGTTCAATTCCGTTTGGAATGATTCCGTTCGGAATCGAAGAAATCATTTTTGTTAATTGATAAAAAGTGTATTTTGATAGTTTTTTGGCTTTTCAGATACAGACCATCCGTTGATGAAAAAAAAAATTCCGAAAATTTTTATCGTCATTTTCTAAAGCGCGGAAATACGAAATGAATCCGTTTCCGCACGGAATTGTACTATGTGACATGACTGTGTATTTTGAGTCGGTAAACCATGTCATAACACCTTGATTGGACTGACATGACATATGAATGCATGACATTTTTGAGAATTGTATTTAACAGAAAATGTTGAAGTGTGCAGTGGTCTATTAAATATTAAATTTTCTAACAAATAGAATGCGGGAATTATTTCTTTTCCATAAATTCAATGCTAACCAAAGGTTGTCTCAAGCAAAAAGTATGTGAAATATTAAGGGAATAGCACTATTGTAAAAAGCTTTATAAATTAAAATTTGTCTTATTTAAATTTCTAATAAAAATTTTGCATGCTTTATTTTGTCAAACACATCGGCTAAAAAGTCCGTAGGATGACACATACACAGAAAAAATTATTGCCGAATTATTTTCAAACAAACGCTTGTTTGAAAATTTTTTTAATTTCTACAAATTTTTTTACTGATTCAATTAAAATTTTTGTTTGATTTTTATTTAACCAACAAAAATGTTGACAACCATTCAAAAATATAATACACGCGTTATTAGTTTCAAGTTTTCATAATTTTGTATGAAATATTTAACGCTTTTTTAATGTTGTCGTCTTTTTGCATTTTTTTATTTGATCGTAAGCAACACTTCCTAATGTGAAATATAAGAACTACAACAAAAAACACATACAGTCTATTTTTGGACACTTTAAAAAAGTACAACAGTAAGAAGAAAAAAGGTTTGAAGTAAAAAAAAAAAAAAACAAAAACAAAAAAATAGCAGGTAAAAAACGTTTCACTCTTTTTAAACAACAGAAACAACAACAACATTATAAGAAACAAAATAAATTTTTGGTTGGTTTAAAAAAAAACCAAAATCCCGTATTCAATTTTTTCAAACTGTTTGCTTAAATACATCAAAAACAAAAATATAATGATGACGAAAAACATATCGAGTCGGTCTGTCGCCGTTTTTGGGTTACATTTCTTCGTCATTAGCAAAGGAAAGGATACAGCAACAGTGAGTGATGACGAAAAACATTGTGTGTATAAAAAAAGACTTCGTTCAAAAATTATTCCAACAAAAAAATGTGTCTCAAAGCCAGCCGGCCGCTCTGCCATCATCTTCTAATAAAGTGCCTGCTTGTGTGCGCATCATTGCTTGTGCAAAAACCTTTTTTTTTTTTTGATTTTGAAATTTAGTATATGAATTTCAGTAAACTTTTTGTTTGATTCAGTTAAATTATTTGTTTGAAAAAATCAGTGTTTTTTTTCAATAAACAAAATGCAAATAAATTGTTTGAATATGCGAATTTGTTTATAGGACCGATTTCAGACAAAAAATTGTTTGATTCTACAATTTTTTTTGGTTGAATTGGAAAAATAATTTTTTCTGTTTAGGCAGCGGCTTCTACAGAAAAATCCAATTAGTTTTTTTTAATTTAATTTAAGATGATATCTGTCCAAATTTAATGACAGTTCGTTCATTATTGAACAAGTAACAGCTGTTTTAGTGACGTTACTGTTGCGATTTTATAAAAAACAATGTTTTCAAAGCAACATCGTGTGTTGACTTACCATTTCTATTTAATGGGGAAAAATACCGTTCCAGCGAAAGCTTGGCTTGATAAATCGAGACAAATGCTAGAGAAGTTTTGGTGACTTTAAACGTGGCCTTACAAACACCGAAGGCACCAAACGCTCAGGTGGTCGCCCTAAAGAGGTGGTGATACCAGAATACTTCAAAAAGTTCACAAAATCGTTTTGGCAGATCGCAAAGTGAAGTTTTTGTGTTAATGCATCGCTCTTGAAGGAGAATATGTTGATGAATACAGTCGAATTTTGCCAAAAAAATCTGTTTTTTTGGTTATTTATTTATGTTTATATTATTTACCGCATTTTAAGTCTTTTTTTTACCTAAATGTCTATATTATTTAAGGCCTTTTAAGCCGTTTTATCTAAAAGGGTTTACAAAAAAAAAACAATTCGGTTATTTTGTTCGCTGTTCTATTTTTCGCCCTAAAAGTATGCCAAATCTTATGTACTTATGTATATACATGTGTATGTATTTGATTTCAATTTCCCCAGCTTTTAATCATTTTACATTAAAGGCAAATAGTGATACATTTGTTAAAACAATATTTACTATTTTCAGTTACAGCAATAACAATTTATGTACATATTTTTTCACAAAAAAAAAAAAAAAATTAAATTGCAAATTATATTTTTCACTATCTTAGCTGCTATTTATTTTGTAATTTACGGGGATCTATCATCAGCATATTATAAAGTGCATCCATTTCCTTTTTTTTATAATTTTTTATGCACTGATCCCTTAGCAGCAATTTGTTTTGTAAACATTTGATTTTTTTTTTGTTTTAAATAAACCCCAATGATTTTTTTCTTTATTTTAAATATTGTTGTTTTGTTGTAACACTTTCGCTGCTTGTATAAGTATTGCCACATTGAACTCAGCTAACCACCACAATTGAGGCCACAAGCGAATAGCGAAAATATGGTTGATAATAACAATGTTGCCACTTTCAGATTATTTGTTTAAGAGAATTTAGATTTATTATCAGAGAAACCGTAAACATGTACTAAAAAAAGTTTTTATGGGCTTTCAATATAAAGTAAAAATTGTTAAAATTTAAAGGCAAACATTCAACAATTTAATAGTTAATACATACAATAAACAATAAGAAAAAGTACAATTTGTCAAGCCCGACCATGTGAACATTTTCATGTTATCGGCAAAATTAGTAGTAACTGGAAGCTAATTTAATGATTATAGTGGTTTTCACCCTTGATAGTAAAGTCCCTTGTAGACCTTGTGAATCTTATTCATTTAGTTAAAGTACTTAAATTTACAACACTGCAACAACAAAATGTATTAGACTAACATTTACTACGCTGTGGTTGAAAAATCCAACAAAAACTGTAGTAAACAGAATAAAACAGTTAAAAAAACTATATCTGTCGCTTTCCCTCACTCAGCAACTTCATTAATTTACAATACTATAGAAAAAGACATTAACGCTTTGAAATAAAAAATCATATTAAGTAAAGCAGAGTTGTACACTTAATACAAAAGGTGAAACCAGCGTATGTTTTATTTAGATAAGAAAAAAAAAAAAAATCCGAAGCCTTGTTGTCCAAAATATCAAGCAAAATATGTGCATATCGTACGTGACATAAAACGAAAGTGAATTTGAGTTTAATGGAAAAATTGGCGAAAATATGCTAATTGTAGGAAGTGATTTTTTTTTAATTTCTTATATTAAACCAAATATTTTTTCTTTATAATCCGTAATAAAAAAAAAAAAAATTAATTTTTTTGGACGGTTTTATAAAAAACAAATTTTAATATCGTTTGTGAAATATCGTTAGTGGCAGATTTATTTTTTTCTATAGTATTTCTAAGATATGAAAAATATTTTATTTAACTATAAAGTATGATACTCTACACTACAGTTTTTAAAGACAAATTTTCGAGAGTGTACTCTATTTGGAAACCATGGCGAATCATGGACTCGCCAGAACAATATTATGAGGAAAAAAATCACAAAAGAGCTTTTTGTGCTGAATATTATTTCAACATTTAGAGCTACCACTACAAAATTCTTCTATAAAATAATTGATATTAAAAAAGGCATTCCAATACCAACATTTATACCATGTTCACACGGACAGCAATATTCGTGTTTCGCTCTCTTACTCCTGTTTCGCGCCCCAAACATGATTGAAACGACTTGTTTCCCCATACAAAATTTTGAGAGCGAAACAGGTCGTTTCATTTTTAAAACAGGCTGCGAAACAGGAAAAATGTCCTATCATCTCCAATTTTGATAATAGTTATCGTTAGTTTATCTGAACTAGCTCTCAAAAAAAAAAATCAAAACAAAGAAAAAAACAAAATAAAAATTGATGTTTAATAAAATAAAGTGATATTAATAACATAATTATATTAATAAAACTATTAAATAATATATTTTTAAGTTTTATTTACTTTTTTATATATTTTAAAAAGAATCACACTAACAACACAACAAAAATGTCAAAATGAAACAAGAAAGAATCGTATGAACAGCATGTTTGGCAATCTAGTTTCAGAGAGCGAAACCAGTGGTTTATATCGTCGTATGAACATAGCATTAAAGGGAAATTATGTTATTAAAAGCTTTTTTTGGAAGTGATCTTTGCGCTACAGTCAAATATGGAACAATTCAAATAAAATTTGGCAGGGTAATCTGGGCGGCAATATTAATATTAGATTAATATTAATATTAGATTAAAGACTCTAGTCCTAGAAAGAAGTTTGCATGGAGGCGATTTTCACACATTTTGAATAGCTTTCTGACTGATGGCAATTCAATTGTATGCACCATATTTCATCATTATCTCCGAAATTGCATCGTGTACTTTGCTCAAAAGGTTTTAACGGACAGCCAGCCACCTGGACGGACATCTTATAAACTAATTATAAGACGATCGGTATACTAAAACCAATATTTTTATGTGTTACACACAAAACAACAAACGCACCACCTTTAGAGATGTGAGATGTAAAAATAAATGGTTACTTAAATTTAATAAAAGTGTTAAAATTAATTATAATTGAGTATACATTTTTAGTTTTATATGACGAAATTGGACGATTGATTGACTGCACAGTTTGTGCACATATATTATATTGTGAAAGAATTTTTGCAATCAAAAAGTTCATTTGGCATCTCTGTCACGATTATGTTATGTACATGAATATTTGTTCATACATATATATGTATAGTACATTCTATGTTACCATCATGCACTGCAATAGTTTGTGCAAATACATATGTTCTTCAAAAACCTTCGTATAGAAATTTTAAATATGTACCTTCACATGTATTAATGTACAAATAAAATGTATGTATGTAATATACTGTACCGTACAGGAAAAAGTGTTAAAACACGATTCTATCAGTATTGTTACTATTTTGAAAATGTTAATATACAGTGTTGTTGTCTATATGGGTATAAAAGTGAATTTACAGCATACCATTTCATGCATATGAATAAAGCCAACATAAAGACGAGGAGTTCTTACAGAATTTCGAACTAAAAATAAAATAAAATTTAAAAAAAAAAAAAAATAATTTGAATGAAAATTAATACATATATGTAAGTTCAGGCACGCGGTTGTAATGCAAAAAAAAGTCATTATGAAAAGGGGTGTTTATAACAACTAGAAGTATTTTATTTGTAACATATTTGGGAATGTATTAAAAAAAATTATTCGAAATGGTCACCGTTTTCTTTCCAGCATGACCGAAGTCTAACAGGCTATTCGTCTATGGCAGTACGCACTACTTTCATACGAATATTATCCACTGTACGGATAGGAGCACGCTATGGAAGAATTCCTTGTCAGACTTTGGTCATGCTGGAAGGCAAATGGTGACCATTTTGAAAAAAATTATTTTAATACTTTTCTTAATATGTTTAAATAAAATACAACTAGTTGCTAAAAAAAACTTTTCATACTGATTTTATCGCATAACAATATTAATAGGTAAGGCGGCTTTTTAACCCATTTATATTAAGCAAGTATATTTAGCGAGTCACTTTTGTGCTCGCGTTCTACAAACAGGCAGTAAAAGTTCGGTCTAAAACCACACATCAGCACAAACGGATAATTTATTTCCAAATATATATTGATGCATTTCTCGTTTAAAATCACATACAGACGTGCAAATTATGATATGCATATATGCGATAAATACTGATTGGCTGTAGTAAAAAAAAAATTCAAACAATTCAACTTTATTAGAAATTATGAATGAACATTTTAATTCCAGAGAATTTGCAACTAATACAAGTTAGTTAACTTTTGAAAAAACATTAGTAAATTTGTGTGATTTTGATTTTAACGCCAATTAAATTTTATTTCTATTAACGGCCATTTTCACCAAGTTCGGTTATAATTAACTATCGGTTATAGCTGTCAAAACATATTGGTAATCGGAACTTTAATTGAAAGTTAGTTTTAACGGAACTTGGTGAAAATGGACGTAAAAGATATTTTAACAAGCTTGAAATTTTTTAGAATATTGTGTATAGTGCAAATTAAAAAAAATTTAAGTCGTGGATCGTTTCTTTATTTCTTTCTTTAGTAATATTTTCATCCATACATGATCTAGAAACTAAATCCGCTATCATATTAGAGTTACTAAAAAATTGCATTTATATATATTCCAGAGCACGGTGTAAAATGAATCTAATTTGCAAAAATCTTTATTATTTACATGCAAAGATGATGTACTTGGCAAAACAAAAAGTTTGATACCCATATTGCCCTATTTAAAACAAAGGGTTACCACCCCATTGCATGTTTGTCAAAACGCGAACTAGCACGAATTTCAAAAAAAACTAAGACACGTATTTAATTAAATCGACTTAAGATTAAAATATGTAAATTTGGCTATTTTATTACAAACAACCCCGAACAAAAAATTCAAAAACCGTTTTTTTTTTTACAGAAAGTCATTAAAAAAAGGACATGGATGATCGTCATTGGACGAATTGTATATACAGTTGGACGCGCCTTACAAAAACCTTTCTTATTATTTGTATATGTTAGTAAGGAAACAGATTCTCAAATTAACAAAACATGCAAAAATAGACCCTTTTTCAAACTGGTCCAGCTCACGAGAGGTCAAAGCTGGAGCCGAAATATTTAAAATATCATCTTAAAAAAGTCCAAGGTTAATTTTTAGGAGGGTACATCGAACACTTTTTTTGGTGAGTCGCTCTAATATATGAGCCGCTTATTTTGAAAGTGGCATAAGTCATTTCGGTTTTTAAGTCGAGATATTTAAGGGTTTGCGTTTTAACACGTTTAAAAATATGGATGCTAACTTTCGAGAAGATTCACTTGTATTTGATACATCATGATAATGATATTTTTCTCAGTATTTATTATTATTATTATTTATTATTATATTTATTATTAACTCGATTTTTTTTTGAAAAAGTGACTAATGCCACTTTCAAAATAAACGGCTCATATATATATATATATATATATATATATATATATATATATATATATATATATATATATATATATGAAAATATAACATTTATACAATTATACAATTAAAGTGATGCGCAAAAACTTCGTTAAAAGAAATACTACCCTGCAGTTAAAGTAAGTACGTAAGTAGTACGGTTTTGGCTTAGGCTTTTACTAATTTTTAGGCGTCAAAACAATACCACAAAAATTGGTTATCAAAAACGATTTAATATGTTCGCTGTAAGAACAACAACAACTCTTCAAGATTAAAAAAAAAAAAAAACAATTTATGTACTTGTCTACACTATACAAAGAAAAACGTACATTTTACAAACTTGCAATGTAGAATGATGACGAAAACTTTATGGGGGATTTCTGCTACTTTCATAAATTTCTGTAAACAAAGGGGAATTCAACAAAAGTGAAGCATGGGTGTAACAGGAAAATATATTACAATATTCTCTCTCTGCTTTAAATTATTCTAAAATAAATACTTTAGCTAAAAACAAAAACTAAGGTCCCTATTACGGTTCACGACTTAACTCAGTTGAGTTGCAAATAAAACAACTGGTTGTGTTGCGTGGTAGTTTTTTGAAGTTTTTGTTCGCCGCAATATAACAAAATTGGAAACCATAATACAAAAATTAAAAAATTACACACAACTGAGTTGAGTTGTGAAACGTAATAGGGGCCTAAGTATGAAAAAAATATTGAGGGGAATTGTCAAAATTAGTTGCTTTATAACAGTCAAGGTATATTAACACAAGGTAGACTCATTTGGGAGTGTATACATTAAGTTGTTAAAATTGTGTTCATATGAAACAAAAACAATTTAACGCACACATGTACAAATTTTGGCTCATATACACGAAATTTTACGTTTGTGTTCCAACTAGGGGTAATCAGCTGACAAACATATGGGCCAATTCCATATTAGTATTAGTGAATAGAGAGACAAATATTCTTTATAAAAATACAAACAATTTGTAAGCATCTGCCGCTTGATAATCGACGATTTAATTGTGTACTCTCGTGGACTAAATGAGAATGTGTGTGAATTGATTTCCACAATTGTGGTATGGGCTGAACACCAATGCTTTATAAGTACTTTTAACTTTAATAAAGCACCAAGTTTTAAGCTATTTTTAAAATGCATTTAAAATAACTAGTTGGGCTCCTTTTACAACCCAACGTTAAAGACGATAGTTTGATATATGAACAAATCAAAAGTGCAACTAGTGTAGAGTCAAAACTAATTCAGTATATTTCTACCCAATAAGTAAATTTTATCACTTTGCGAAGCACTAATGGTACATTTAAAAAAACATACGTACAATTATGCGCTACGCAATAAGACATACAGAGATGCAGTAAAGCAAGTGAAGGAACTCTTCACAAGTTTCATAAAAGAAAAAATAATATTTCAAGTGCCACGGCATTCCCTTACTACGATGCAGGGTTCTAATCACCGCATACCATATCGAGCAAAATTGATCGAAATTATTTATTTTGGTATCATGAAACTCGATATCTAATGAAATGTATTGAATTTTAAATATTAGCATTCGATATCGAGTAACTCAACTTTACATTTATCGAGTTTTCATTCGATACGTCAGTGTCTATCGTAAGCAAAGAAATTCGATAGTTTATTCGATACTATTGTATCGAATGCGGTGATTAGACCCCAGGTTTGTAAGGGAGAATATCAAAAATAACTGTCATAAAAAACGTTCAGTTTTTATATGCTTTGAATTAAGCGCATTTGTGTCAAAAATGAATTGCTTTAAAGTGGGAACTCCCAATATAAAATTCATGTTTTCCGTAAGCGGTACGATCTAACAAACCTGCTTCGTTTGAAGCTCAATTTTTTTTTTTTTTTTGGGTAGCAAAATACTAGTTACTTTGTCTGCAGGGTAGTTTCATAAAAACAGTTAACTTAAAGTAAATAACATAAGTAGAATTAATACGTGCAATTAATAAAGTAAATAACATTAGTGTAATGTTGTGGTACCAGATCTAATAACAAACTTTACTACGTTTCTTAAAATATATTTCCTATTGTATATTTTGTGAGAGACATGTCATACAAATTAGCAATTACTACGCACAACTGTCTGTGAAAGCAGACATTTTATTATCTATTGTTTTATTTATCATAATTATATTATTAGATTTTTTCTTTGTTAGATGCAGAAAAAGACCTTTAGAATTATGTTTAAAAAGGGTAAAGACATCACTCATCATCATATCGTACATATTGTAACAATATAAAATAATTTGTTTTATTGCACGCAACATTTTACTTTTTTTTAGGATTTTTTTTGTGTTAAAATAAAATTTATAACACGTGTGTATAATTTGTCATAGAGCACGACTAGAACAGAGAGAGTAATTGAAAAAAACCTACATTCATGATTGTGTTAGTAAAAAAATTTTTTTTTTTTTTTTTGTTACTTCACACATACGGAAGAATTTTTTTGTATCTTTTTCTTTCAGTTCTAGTCGCCTTAAAAAACACGGGCCAAATCGTCGCATTCGAGATCGGAAAAGGTTTCGTATCCAATAAAGCTTCGTGACGAATCGGAATACGAATCGCAGCATTTGATAGCGATCAAATATTTTTTTTTAAATGTAAAATTTTTTTTGCTCTGTAATAGAAAGAAAACATATTACATATTAACTTTTTATTTGCGAATAGTCCGAGTTTAGACGAGCGAACATTTGGAAGGAAAACATCTGGAATTCTCTTTTGCTTTTTCATTCGCGGTCACACAGACGAACATGTTGCCGGAAACATTCTGTTAATATTGTTGTTTTTTTTTTTTCAAAAAGCAAAATAAATGTCAACAAAGAAAGTGAGAACAAAGCGTGTCGCCGAGTACCGAACACAAAAACCACTCTCTTCCCCACCCGTAATTTGCTATCAAACAAAATGTTTCCCTTCCAAATGTTTCCTTTTCTAAATGGGCTAAAGGCCTAACCAGAATGTGAATAACGTGGCTTAATCAACCGAGCGATACATGTAAATCATATGTGTAAAACCATGTTGAACTTACGGGAACTTTTTGTTAAATTTTATGAAACTGTGATTTGCTTAAGCAAAGTGCGAAACTAATCGCACATTCCGTACGGAATCAAAAGTTTTTTATTTTGTTTTTTTTTTTTAAATATATTTGAGAGATTTTTTCGTTTATTTTTGACAGTAGCTTAAGTTTGTTTATGCACATTCTAGTTGGGCCTTTACTCATGAAAACAATTCCTGATTAACGACACTATTTGCAAATAAGATTTTAAGCATTGCTACACTTTTAACCGTTTTACGTTTTTATTTCGATGTGGCACATTCTTATGACAACAAAAGTAAAATTAAATAAAACATGTGCAAATAAATTTAAAAATACACAATAATTTTTGATCTGTTTCATTAAAAAAAAAAAAGTTGATATACATTCAATGCTACTAAATTAATAAATTTTCCATCTGGCATCACTTAAAAATAAATTAAGAAAATTGACATATTAAGAGTAAGTTAGTTAATCGCAAATAATTTTTATTCGCGAATAGGCTACGTATAAACGTAGTAACAGTCTTCAAAATTGTTGTAACATTTCTTTAAATTATAAAAGCGGTTTCCCTTCCCAGGTAAAAAATTGGGTTTTTTGAAGCACTACAGAAAAAATGCGCATAATCAAGCGCTTCAATTAGAGAGCTTTTATAGAGCAGTAAATGATAAAGAACAAAATATACAAATAAGCTAAAATTTTAGTGCTGACAACGAAGAAGGTTTTAAAGAGCAAAAAATAAAAATATAATATGGTATACGTCTACGAAAATGATTGAAAAAAGGCATTTAAACAAGTAAAAGCAAAACATTAATGAATATGTTTATATAGCACTTTAGGAGTGCTTTTAGGCATGTTAAAAGAAGCGCTTATTGTCAGCAAAAAATAGTCCTCCAAACCGGGAACACCCCATACAAAAATCAGGCATCCCATCAGCAGGTTTGAGGCGATTTGAGATATGAATTCATACAAAAAACCTGCTCCTTTTGGAGCACATTTTTTACTGGGTTATTACATATACCTACATAGTTAAGCAATGCATAGTATACATGTATACACACACAATATATTTATTTATAAACCTTTAATTGAAAAAATAAAAACTAAAAATTGTAAAATTATTATAAAAAACAATTTTAATAAATTTAAATATTAAATGGACGATGTCGATGTTTTTTAGTTTTGACGCCGATGTATCGCCAATATATCGATGTTATCATCGATGTTTATGAACGATACATCGAAGTTTGCATCCCTAATGCCATTGCCTTAAATTTCGATGCAAGCTATTCGATATCGATTTCAAAAGTAAGATTTCGGTCAAAGTCATTCGATCACGATTGCGACGATTTGGCTCTAGAGCTTTAAAAAAGTAGGTTTTTTTAAATAACAGAATTGTGAATAAGCCAGTGGGAAAAGAAGTAAGATTGTCACTTTGAAATTTAATAAATTTACAGACCAATTTAAAATATTTCATATAATAATCAAAGAGTATCTGACAAAAGCTAAGCAATTTTTTTTTTTTTGTTTATAAGTATGGCAGCTTTAAAATTTCGAAGTTTAATGCAGTGCAACTTATTCCATCCCAATAACAACTCTGTTAAGAAATTATTCCTTCAACTCATCTATAAGAAAATAAGAACAATAAAAAAATACATGTACCTATACATTCTTTTATTAACAATGAATTGTTATAAAAGAAACAAAAAAACCAGAAAAAAGAGTTAAACTTATAACAAATAAATGGCAAGAAAATGTAGGTAGAAAGTTCCGTTTACTGTTACTCATTTGTATATAAAAAAAAAAAAAAATGATTTATAAATAAGTTGATTTTGACATCTGTAACTCCGGATAAAAAAATAATAATGAAAAAAAACCTCTTTGAAATTATGTATAGAAGAAGTGACTCACTAAGTTAGTGAATGTATCCTTAAGAACTTTTTTCTTTTCTCTTCGTTGGTGTTTATGCTTTTGTATGGTATAGCTTATGAGTAAACAAGCGACCTACTAAAGGCCCTGTACACTATAATACTGAGTATTAAAGGACATGTCAAAAACTCATAAATTTAAAATTTTAAATAGTGAAAAACATTATGTTTTAAAATATCAAATAAAAGTATACGGGCATGTTCTGACAATCGCAAAACGCTTAACATTGGCGATTCTGACTTAAAAACGCAAATAAGGTGTTCTGTGAATCGGAAAAGCAAAAAGTTTGGCGACTAAAAATTGCAAAAGGAAACTAGAATATTTGAAAGAAACTACGGCAGATCGCAAACTTAACGCACGAGTTAAGGAACGCCACAAAATTAATCTGGCGTTTTGCGATTTCAAATCGTGCGATTGTCAGAACATGGCTGATAGATAATTGACATTCGTTCTTTTTTTTCTAAATAATAAGATTTTTTCATTTTATCAGTCAGCAAAAGAAGAAAATCAGGGATGGAAAATTAAATTTTTTTTACAAATTTTCACTGTTGTTTTTTTCTAATTAAAAAATGCAAAATTATAAAAATAATTATAGAATTTTAGATACTTTCCTTTATATCACTGATGCACTGACGGTATTTTATGGCATGTTCAAACTTTTTTTTTTTAAATTTCTGTAGAAAGCAACAACAAAATTATAAAATATTTTTGACTTTATTTTTGGCGTTGCGTTTCGTTGCGTTTTACACAATAATGACCTTAATATTTCGAATGATACCGATTCTATTTACCTCCAGATTCAGAGAAACTTTTAAAGTTTTGTTATAACTTTGGTAAAACAATTGTTCTTTTGTCACCCTAAATACGACTATTTCGAAGTTGCCTTTGCCGGTTAAAACTCATTCCAATTAATTAAACCAAAAAATCATAAAAAACATTCCCAACTTTACATACCCAACCACTTTGAATAAAAAACCTAAGTTAAATTAAAAACCCCCAATGGGAAAATTAAAATAATAAAAGTAAAAAATAAAAAGCAGCTGATAATAAAAAGACAAAGTAGCAACTTGTAAATAGAACATTTATGCATGTCCATGAATCTTAAACTACTACTTTCATGAAAAATTGCATATACTTAAACATCGACATACATATACATATATGTACACATACTGAAATATACATAATACATACAAATATTGTTTGTATATTTAATACGTACTACAAAAACATATGCATACATAGTGTCAAGAGTGTGATAAAGCCTAAATAAATTGAATAGAAGCCTTAAATAGCAGTCATTATGGCAACCGTCAGTAAAAACAAACGTAAACATGTTTGTTATCGGCCTCATATTTAAATTGCTAGCAGAGAGTAGGGTCATTGAATTGTCAAGTATATTTTTCAAGAGATTAGATTACGTAAATATGCATATCTATATTTTTTCTATTAATCTATGTATCTTTTAATTAACTGCAGATATGTATGTGTGTTTTGTCAGGCATTAGAAATAATTAGTGCAGACTTATGTTTTAGTAAGGAGTACGATATTTTTATTAAAAATTAATAGATTAATGAAACAAAAAACGCTTCTCAATCAAAAAATATTTTCCAACTAGACTGTATGGTAACTCTTAAAGTATGGCAACAGTATGTATTTAAATGTGTGTGTTACAGGGCTGCATTTACAATGATAACAAAAAAAAAAAAAAAAGGAAAACAACAAAACTTATTCATTAACCTAAACAATAGGTTATTTTTTCTACAAATCGTTAGTTGTTTATTATTTTTAATTAAATTCCTTTTGATTTTTTCTCGGAATTAAAACATTATAAATTTTAATTACCTCTTTCCAAAGAAATTGCATAAATGTGTTAATGTTAAAAAATCACTTTAAGTAAACAACAACACGTCATTAAAACACCTACAAGTTTATATTAAATGCGTTTTTTTTTTAATAATTTAAATATTTATTTACGTTGTTGAGTACAATTTGAATAAATATGTATTAAAGCACTGTAAAAACAATAAATTTATATTAAAATGATTACAAAATTAAATGTTCTAAATACTTTTAAAACATTTTCTATATTCTACTTCCACGGAGAAAACAAAAAATTTTATTAAAATATCTTTTTGTATTTTTGCCAAAAAAGTAAAGCGAAAAAACCAAAGTAAATTTAATAAAAAAAATTTCATGCGCATAACTTTTTTGTTTATCTAAGAATGCATTCTTTTCTCAAAATTTGCAGAAATTTCAAGACTAAAAAGTAGAAGATACATATGGAAATAGAGCGAAATATTCGGCTGTGCCGAATCTTTATTACCCTCCTACGACAATTAGAATATTTCAGGAATGGACTCTAAATGGGATCTATAAATTATTAACCAATCTTAATAAAAAGTGACGTCAGTATTATAATTGGCTGCGGTTTAGAGCTTTGTTAAATTATTGCTTGAGCTTCTGATCTTTAATGCTTTTATTTCAACTCATATTAAACTAAATTTGAACTTTTTTAAATAAAATATGTACCATTTTGTAAAAGTTTTAGATTTTAAGGAGGTAAATTACACTGCTTTACAAATTTTTAATTTGGAAAAATACCAAGAACGCCACATGCCTACATAAGTTAATTGGGACCTCCTGAACACGAAAACCGCTGTAATTTTTTTTCCTAAGTACCGTTTTTTAGATAACGGTACTTTTGTGTTTTTCGGTGTATGGTCCCACTCAAACCCTTGTGGAGCCCAACCGAAAAATCAAAACAAGTGGCACATAGTTGGAAAGGTAATTGAATGCCTTTTCCGTCGATATGCTATAAATTTCTATCTGATAAGAAATGGCTGAGTTATGGCACCTCAAAGTTCAAAATTTGCCTATTGTTTACGTTTTTTTCAAAATTTTTAATTTTTATTTCGTTTTTTTCTACGTTATATTAAATATCTGGAATGTTTTATTTTTTAACTAAATAGTATATTTAATTACCAACATTTTAAGCGTAATTTGAAAAAAATCGGATGAAAAAAGTTTTTATTAAGGATTTTGTGGAACGACAATATTTTCATCTCATACAAAATTCCGTTTTTTTTTTAAATACGTTAAAACTGATGGAACGGATTTTTCGGTTGGGCTCCCCAAGGGTTTGAGTGGGACCATACACCGAAAAACACAAAAGTACTGTTATCGAAAAAAAGCGTACTTAGGAATAAAATTATAGCGTTTTTCGCGTTCAGGAGGTCCCAATTAACTTATCTAGGCATGTGGCGTTCTTGGTATATTTTGGCTGTAAACCAGTGTTATGGATCAATGATCACAAAATTTTCTAGAGTGATATCTGGTGTTAAAAACCTAAATTACACCAAATTTTGAATACAGTAGTCAAATTTGTTTTATAAGAGTTTTAAACGATTTAAAGTGCTATTCCGAAGGCTTCTTTATGTGGGATCTATGCTAAATTATAAACCGATAATCACAAAATTGTTATTTCTAGATGTACAGAGCTACATTGGACCACATTCTACTACAATATTTGTATGTGATACGATTTAAGGCGTATTTAAATGATTTCCAAGAGTGGATGGGACCTATGGTAAATTATGGACCGATTTTCACGAAATTTTACAGTGTTATTTCTAGTCATATAAAATGAATTTGTGCAAAATCTTATATCAACTCGTCCATTTCGCCACCATTCATGTTAGTTTTTCTAACAAAACTATACATTTTGTGAGGGAGGTGGTTCCACACTTGGATTCATAACTCTGATGTTACCGAGCCGACTTTAATTCCAAATTGCTTAGGATAACTGGAAACAATTTGACACCAATATTGTTTTTTTCTACTGAGTTGTTCGAAAGTGAGCATTTTTTCAACAGATAGACAGACGGACATGGTTTAATTAACTTAGAATAACTCAAGGACCCAGCAAATATTTACTTTATGAGGTCTTAAATGAATATAAGAAAAGTTTTAAACAGAAACACACTAAAATTTTCAACACTTGTTCTAAGTGCCAGTTTACACTCTTAAATTTTAAGCCGTCAAGTCTTGAATTTTAAGGAGAGAGTGAAAAAGAAATATGTATATTTGTTGGCATCCAAATCGCATTTCGGTATTAGTATCAATACCGATATTAAACTATTTGTTACTTCGGTATCGGTATCAATACCGGTATTTAATTTTAGGGCACTGCTACACGTTCAATAAATATCGTGATATTTGGATCGCGATCCATTTTAAAATATTGATGGATCACGAACGTATGCTTCATGTTCAATATTTATCGCGTCAGTATTTATGTTATTTTTGTGCTGTGCGGGTCGTTTATCAATGTCGCGAGAAAACCAAAAGAAAGCCTGTTTAGCTCTTTTGCTTGCTTTTTTTTAAAACCTTTAATAATTTTTGCAGCGCAGTCGCTCTTTTTATTTTGTCGGCATAAGCTTTAGCCGACGAGTTCACAATTCCGGCAATGCCTTCAAATTAAAAATGAAATCTTTTAAAAATCTTTTAAAGATTCCACCGGCAGAACCCACTCGATTTCACTGTCTTCTGCTATTACCCTTTATTTCAATAAACTTTACACAAATTTTGTCAATTGTTTTACTTTTTATTTGTTTAATTTTTTCACTGCATATTTTATTTCTTTTATTTTGACACTTTTTACTGACGTATCATGACTATTTAATATCATGAAAATGCTACACGTTCAATAATCACGCGATCCACGATCCGCGATCTGGATTTCATATTTTAGGCCATTCTGCGATATGGATCGCGATCCATCAATATTGCATGCTACACGTTCAATAAATATCGTGATACTAAAAATATCACGATATTTATTGAACGTGTAACAGTGCCCTTAAACGGTATTTAGGCGGTATCGGTATTTTTAACGGTATAGGTTGCCAACCTTTTGCTACTAATAATTGGAGTAATGAATCAGATTTGAAGCTTCGATCTAGTCACCGAAAAGTTAACAAGTAAGAAATCATTTTGGTTGCTCAAGGAAGGCGGAATTATCAGGTTATATGGTTATGTAGTTATATTAACAGCAACAAAATTATATAAAAAATATTAAATAAATTTAGTTTGTTGTTGTTAATATAACTAAATAACCATATAATCTGATAATCCCGCTTCCGTGAACAACCCAAATGATTTTTATTTTTTAAAAATAAATTATAGAAATGCTTAAAGATTCTCTTATAATTGAATTATGTCTAGAAACAATTTTAATAATTATTGTCGTACTCCACAATCAGTAATTTTTAAGAACTGAACGTCTACACCCACTTCACAAAACAACCGAAACTCTACTTTTTTAATTCATGTGTCGTTTCAAAAACAATCAAAAACTTTTATTAAAAGTAAAAAAACGCGATTTCTTATATGTATCTTACAATTTAATCTTAAAATTTTAATAGACATAATTGTTTGCCATATTGTTAATTGCTACCTACAACAATTCCGTCGGTCTGGCGGTTTGTGATTTAAATACACAATTACTTTTTTTAATTATTACCGTAGGAACACTTTTGCACCGTATGAACGTAGTAGCGTATGACGTAGATACGTTGTCAAATAAAAACTTTTTATATTTAATACACAGGCACGCAATAGTTGGCGTAAATGTAAAAGCGTATCTACGTCGTACGTCGACAAGGATCTAATTATATTTCATATGCCGGTTACGGCCGTATTGTCGAAGAAAAAGAAATAATTTTTATGTTTTCAAATTGAATTTTTGAAAAAAAAAAAAAAAATAAAAAGGAGGAAAAAAAAAATAACAACAACCGTGATAAATTGGGACATTTCTTATATTATTTTCAAAGGAAAACAAAATATCTACGCATGATGAATGTAATTGGTGACATTACTAGGCCAGATGACGACTTTTTGCTCTTGCATTGTTTGTCCAATTTTATGTCAAAGTTTTGTTTATATTTACAAAAAGTCCACGTTTTGTGTTGTGATTAGATTAAAGATAAATAAGATATTGACCATAATTAAGTAAAAATTGGCTAACAATTTATTTATTTCAAAAAAAAAAAAAAAAAGAATCTGGGAATTTATTTCTCATGGTGAGTAACATTTATTATATACACAAATTTTCATATTAATTCGAATATTTTTCCGAAATATTGAAGGAATAAGACTAAAAAAGTATAAAATCTTTTGAAATTGTAATTTGACTTAAGCCTGCATACAGTACACGGAATGTAAAAAGCAACATGCGCATGTGGTTCTGACGTAATTTTGACGTCACTACAAAGCCACAATAGCCAGTTCTTGTTGTGTGATGACGACAAAATTACGTCAGAAGCACAAGCGCATGTGGCTTTTTACATTTCGTGTACTATAGGCTTTAGAATACACATTCGAATTAATATGAAATTTATTTATTTCATCGCATTCAGCGGCACTCTTTGATTTTTCTTTAAAATAATTTTTGACGTAAGCTGGGACACATTTTCAATTTTTGTTTTAATGTTGAATTTGTTTACGTAGCGATGCCACCTGCATTATATCACCATGTATCTACATCTACGATGGAACTGTTAGTAAATGGAGCGTGTTTTTAGACTTTTAAGGCGTTACGTCCCAAGTTCTTACAACGTACGACCCAGTTCTGTTCCTTTTTTTTGTTAATTTTTTGTTTTTATATAATAGTTGTAAACTTTTTTTATTTACATTTTTTTATATAACAACCAATTTTAACTTGCGATTTCGTTAACGTTTGTGTGGAACGAGTGCGTGTGTTAAACAATTATATTATTTTCTTTTAATATTTCGACAAAAAGTACTACATACTTATATCGATATTTTATTTACATTTGCAATAGATTTATGATATTTCTCGTAATTTAATACTAGAAATATCGCACTTTATCATAAAGAGGGTATTAACTTAAAATTAAAAAGTTTTTAGTTAAAGCAAAACAATTTTAAATTTATCATTAAACCCATATAAAAAACGAATTTTGTAAATTATCCGTTTTGTTACCAACGAGTAAAAAAATGATCGTACTTTTTTTTTACTCTTTGGTAACAAGGTTTCGTTCAAATGTGCTAAATTCCCATTTCAAGCTGAAATTTTTTCGTCGATGGGATGAGCATTTCACTGGTTGCTTAGGCCAGATCGTCAGGAAGCTACATCCAAAGATTTTAGAAAAACTAAAGATATAATACAAATAAAACTGTTAAGCGAATAAGAATAATAAGCCCCAGTTTTACTTGTAACAATATCAAAGCTTAAACAAAAACAACAACAATTAACAGTGAGTTAATCTTTTCTTACAGTCCCGACTACAATTGGTTGATTTTTTGTCAACTCTAAATGTAGTTGTAAGTGGGTAAAGAAAAAACAAATATAAAAACAAATAACTTCATTTTATTTTGCCAGTTCAGTTTTATTTACACTGCCACATGCATATAAGTTATCAAAATTTTTCCTGGGATTCAAAAAATTAATCAACAAGGTTCCGGTCAAATGTGCTAAATTCCCATTTCATACTACTGATAAACTGAAATTTATCGTCGATATTTTTACAGCGGGTAGATATGAATATTAAAAGAGGCTATCAGCGCAGAAGTGATGTAACCCCAGACTACTTATTATAAGATAATGAGGAGTTGACACTATTATTGCACTATATTATTTGGTTGTAGCGGCCCGTGCAAAAACTATGTTTCTAGCGCCATCTGTTTTGGATACAAACATATTCGATATTTGAATTAAAAAAACAACACAAAAAAAAAAACAAGTTAGAAAGTATGATATCCCACATATTTTCGAGAGTGTACCCTATTTGGGACCCATGGGCAATCATGGACCCGCCAAAAAAAAATTACGTTACGAGGTTGAGATCGTTGTTAAAAAAATATCTTCATATGAAGGGTGGTCCAACCATAATTCACGATGTTAATTGTGAGTCACACCTTAACGTCAAGTTTTTGCCAAACTTAACAAAAACAAAATTCAAAAATAATTTTTGTTTTAAATGTAAGTTAAAAGAGTGAATGTTGCTCTCGTTATCAAACAACAGGCAGTTATTTTTCTCTGTAAATTTGCTTTTGTCTTGAAATACTTTTGTTTGTTTCTTTTTAAAAACAGCGATTTTTGCTATTGAAATTTTTGCAAAGTTGTTAAATTGAATAGCTAAATTATAATACTTAATCATATGTGAGATTTTTGCTTTTGTTTCGTTTTTTTTTTGTTGCCCATAAAATAAAGTGTTTATCGTATAAAACAATGTTTTTATATGGTCATTAACAAAAATCTGAGTTTTTAAACATGTTTGTGTTTTTATTTTTTGTAGATTAAAGTAGATGAAAAGAATTTAAAGCCTAATTAAGACATTTTTTTAATATTAAAATTAATACTTTAGTCGTTTTTATGATGGTAGTCAAAAGATTTGTTTGATTATGTTTAACATGCCACCCACATTTAAAAAAAAATTTTGTTGAGTGAAACAACATAATAGACGATTAATTAGAGAAATATTTTGTGCTCAAAAAATCGCTACGTTTTACTTTTAAATGAATTTTTTATAACGAAAGTAAATAGTTTATGTTAGATTGTTTCGGAGGCAGAAATTGCCCCCTATCTCCCCTCCTGGTCCGTATTTTTTCTTAAATTCATAGCTTATGTGTCCATATAAATTAGGATCTATCTAAATGTTTTGAATTTTATAAAAAATTTTTTGATAGCGGGCACAAATACCCTGTTCCCGAAAGCAGCTTGTATGGGGGCTTTATGAAGTTATGGACCGATTTGCCCCATTTTCAGTAGGCTTGGTCCTTGTGCCAACTAAAACCTATAAACCAGATTTCATCAAATTATCTGTACACCATTTAAAAAAATAACAAGATTCCAACGGGTGATTTTGATAGAAAAGATCAAAAAATGTAATTTTTGGGGTTGTTAAAGGTAACCCATTTTGCACATTCTTATAAAGAAATCGGCATAGAAAGCAATGTTACCATTGCACTACGTCTTGACGAGCTATTTAGGGTTTTGCTGGAAATCGAAAACGTAAAACCCAAGAATTTGGAAGAAAAAAATATCAATATTAAATTAAGATGGCGCAATGTTGATTACAAATCATAGGAATTTTCTGCAAAAGTATGGACTTTATTTAAATAAATCTTGGTTTTATGTTTATTTTAAATAAAAAATGTTAAAATAAATTTGTTCAATATTGAAACCATAAAAACCTGTTTTTTCTTGCTTTGTATAGAAAAAATAACAACACTATAAAAAAGAAAACATAAATTATTTTTATTTTAATGTTTAAAATAATCTAAAAAGAGAAGAAAAATTCCCGTATTCTTTTTGTTAAAATTATTTAGTTAAAGAGTACATTAAATTTTCAGAGTCGAATGTGGATGAAACCCATATCGGGCCATTCTGCTAACAAAGGGGAATACAAAAAAAGTGAAACATGTGTTACAGGAAAATAAATAATTATATCCTCTCGCTATCTGGCTCCGCGTTATTCTTAAGTAAGCTTATGTTGTCTCTGAAAACAAAAAAATCATAAAGCATATTGTTCTTTCGGTCTAGCGGTTCAGAAGAATAAAATAGTACTTTTAATAATATATCATTTTGGTTACATTTTGCGCTTTTGGCTACTTTTTCTTAAATTTTTCTTTGTCATGGCAACGCTGTTCACAACAAGATATTGTTTGAGAGCAATTGCTTGTAAAGTCCTTGTGTTAGATTTAAGGTGTTCTGAAGGTGTATGTTAAATCTTATAAAAGGGGTAATTATAGATAAGGATAAAATAGGTAAAAATGCTTCACGAAAATATTTGTCATAAAGTTTTACTCAAAATATAAAATGTGCTTAAGCGTTAAATTAATTTTTTTTCACAAGCGGTGCAGACAAAATAAAAGTGAGAACGAAAGGGATCTTTGGCGAGCACAATATCAATCAAACATCTCTGTCACCAACAATTTTACATAAAATTTTGTTGGGTAATTACTCAGGTTAATATTTGGACACATACAGATCGCATTTTATACCTTCAGTAACATTCACAATAGACAACATAAGTAAAATAATTTATAATGTAGCCAGTTTAATTTCTTTCTTGTGGTATTATATAAATTTCTTGTTTTTGAATTTGCTTCATTTTTCCTGCCATTTGATTTCTTTATCCGTATAAAAAAAATTAATATAACCATCAACGTGGCTATAAACCTGCAACTGACCTAAAAGATATTTTAATTAAAAATCGATTAAAAGCATTTATCTTTTATATTTTTTATAGTATTTTTCTTCTTTTTGGGTCAAATATAATGCAAAGAAAAAACAACAAGTTGAATAAAATTGCATCGAAATGAGCAGCAACCAAAAAACTTTTATAAACATTTCAAAAGAAGAAACAACATTTTCAGCAAAATATTTTTTATTTTATGAAAGAAGAAAAAAAACCGAAATTAAATAACAAGATGTACTAGAACTACAACAAGTACGTTTTATAATTTAAAAATGTTTTAAGTGCCAATTTTAAGATAAAACAAGTTCGTTCATAATGTAATTTTTATCCAAGAAAATTTTTTGTTACCAAAGACACTAGATAATTTGAAGGATGTTTGAGAATTGTTGATGTTTTTTATTTCGTTGCAATTGAATAAGATCTAACTTTTGTTGTGTAAAATACAAGATAAATAAACATTAAATAAATGAAGAAATTATAAATGCTGTTTAAGGGTACTTTACACAATTATACTTTGTATTAAGACATGTCAAGTTACTCCAGTTATATGTAAAAGTGTGATAGTGTGAATACAATAGCGGTATTCAATGTTTGGTGCGTTTTAGGTTGCAACGGTTTGGTAGTGCAATAATTTTATCATTGACAGTGAGCGGTATTTTAAGCAAGTTTGCAATGCTAGATGCAAATTAGATAACAGCTGTTTTACGGAATTGTTGTTCGTGAAAATTTACAAAAAGGTGTTTGACTATTTTGTGAAATTGTTTTATAAGATGCCTTACTTAAGGTATCGTACCTTCCACCTTATAATATCCCAGGTTGCATAGATACCGCTTTTTTTCAATAAATTTCTTATAAAACATTTGAGCTGTTGGTGTCTAAATAATAATAATAAAGAAAATTGCTTTTGAAAAGTTACGGACGTCTCTTAAGTACTAACCTCTATGTTTTCTGACTCCTCCACATAATCCAAAACAGTTTTTATTTCATCTGCTGTCCACTTTTTGTTGGGTTTTTCTCTTTTTAATTTTTTATTTAGAGTTGTCGGCTCCATATCTTAAATTTTGTTTCACGATTCTAAATTATTGTTTACAAATGTCAGCTGTTCGAGTATCAGTTATGTAAACGCAATACATGTAGCAAAAAAAGCTAAGCAGTTTTAGTGTTGCACAAAAGCAATGATGTGACAATTGCAATTCTGTATATTTTGTTGTTGGATTGCAAACAAAAGCTACAATATTTTGCATTTGCACTTTCGCAAGACCATTCGCATCAAACACTGAACTCCGATAATGTGTTATGAAAATGACAAGTACATATTACGAAAAATGTTTTCAAAGATTTTTAAACAATAATGCTTTTCATTTGGTCAGGGTTTCATTTAAACAAATAAAGCAAATAAAATTATTATTTCATGTGTGATAGTGTCAATACACGCTGACCCAGCGGTAAATATTGAAAGGACCGCAAGTGGGAGGGCTTTTTGAAGGCGTCTATACTCCTTTCTAAAAGATTAGCTTCGCATGATATCCTGCATCCAGAAATATGCCTTTTTTGAAAGATCTTCTAAAATATTCAGTACACATTCGCTACTCCCTTCTTTAAGAAGGGAGGAAGGAAGTTGCACAGTTTTATTTACTTTTTATTTTTAGTGACCTTCCTAACTCCCTTCTTCAGGAAAGGATCGAAGTTGATATTAAAGGCAGTTTGAAAGGGCTTGTTCCCAATGACAACCTGTTTTAAAAAATAAAAAACTTCGGAATGCGGCGAGAAGGGCTTGTGAATGCTTAATAAGGTCTTCAATTAGGCCTCTTTACTCATTCTAGTTACCGCTGGGGAAAGTTGTTGTTATATTGGATTTTTTGACAGTCGCAACAAAACTCATAAGATTTCTATCTTAAAAAATATTATTGAATACTTGTGTGATAGGAGACTTAGCCGCCTATTATGATCTGAATTCTATTTTCGACTGGAGTCGAAATAGGTGATTGGAGAAATTTTTATCTGGTATTACAGCGCACATTCGATAAAAAAACAAAATTGTAAGTCCTGATGATTTGCTTTATTCACAGTAGTACATTTCAATCAGCTGGCACTTTAAATAACAAATTTTTGTTGACAAATTAAAAAAATAAAATAATATTTAAACATGATTACGACGAAATCATAGTTCGATGATTTGCCTAATAAAGATGAGCGCTTATTGGTCAGAAGCCCGAAAAGGTCGGGGGATACTTTCAACATAATGGAAAAGGAAAATGCTTCGTAAGTAAATTCCAACCATCCTTAAATTGGCAACAGTTTTGTGCTCAAGGAAGGCATCGTACCAACCTAGCCCTGACAATTAAGCAATTTATCTACTGCGAGATTTAATCCCATTTATGCATACTTTTCTTTTACCAAAAGGGAATATTGTTCCACTAGAAAAACAAGCTTTTCCAATACGAACTTACGACGTTAGGGTGCGTGCAGAGTGGCCGCTTGTTGCCGAGCCGAGCCGACTGACGCTCTGACCACCTCGGCGCCCACTATGACCTGTTCGCGCTTATTTGTACTAAGTTGTATAGTACCAGTTTTCTCGCATTGGTTCTTGCAATAAGCTCCAGTCGGCTCGGCTCGGCAACAAGCGGTTACTCTGTACGCACCCTTAGACCTGCATTAAACAATTAAGAATGTAGTGTTTGGTCCACCAAACAAAAAGTAAACAAAATTACAAATATTTAAATATTTAACACTTTTTTTCAATTTATTTGCACCAGGGTTGTCAGATCGATTTTGACCTTTTTCGCCAAATTCAATATCAAAAATCGCCAAAACCTTTGTTTACAAGTTTTTGACAATAAAATACATATTTTTTAAATTATTAAAAATATTTTTTTTTAAATCCTAAAAACTAAATTAGTTTCCGTATCTATTAAATACGCCAAAAATTCAAAAAAAGGTGGCCATAATATATATTTTGCTTAATTTTTATTTAGAGCGAAATAAAAATAGTTAGTGAACACGTTGTTTAGTATAAAATAATTTATAGTAATCTACTTAAAGCAACAAAAAAGAGATTTTTTGCGGCTAGTACTAAACAAATATTAGAAATGCACTATATACAATAGTTGCAGTTTTATTATATACATATCTAAAACGCTTCAACGTCAAGACTCGCTATTTGTCTCCTAATTTGGAAAACATTGTGAGAGTATTACATTTATTCAACTGAAGTACAAAAGAAGTTCAACATGTACTATTCCCATTCATATAACTTATTAGGCACGTTCTGAAAATCACTTTTTGTGAAAGTGATTTGAAATCACAATAAAGGTGTTCTAGACAAAAAGCTTTTTTCATAATTGTGATTTTAAACCAGTCAGCTAAGTGGCCGCCGATTTAAAATTTTTATTTGTTTTCACCATTTTTAACTCAGTTAAAACTTTTGTGGTTTTAAAACATCCATTAATCACAATTGTGATTTCGAAATCACAAGTGATTTAAAATCTTGTGATTTACAGAACATGCCTGTATAAATCCTAATAACGCGTCTAGAAGTTCGCATTGCACTCCAATTCGAAGGCGAGTTTTGGAGGAGTTCATAGTTTCAACACAGGCATTACTAGTTGTAATAACCGCATATTAAGGACAGCCAAAGTAAAGATCTTAAAATTTTACGTACCTGCCGTATCCTTGTACCCAATAAAAAATGGAGCTTCCAACGAAGCAGGTTTGTAAGGGAGAAACATAAACGTTTCGCTTACCATTGCGCATACAGAAGGCATGCATTTTATATGGCGAGTTCCCACTTTGAAGCAATACATTTTTGACACATAAAGCGCATTATTCAGCGCATATAAAAATTGTTGGATGTAACGATAAGCCTTACACACTGAATGTTTTGATACAGTTATTTTTTAGTATTCTCCCTTACAAACCTGCTTTGTAGTAAGGGAATGCCGTAGCACTTGAAATGTTATTTTTTTTTTATAAAAGTTGTTAAGAGTTCTTTCACTTACTTTACTGCATTTCTGTATGTCTTATAGCGTAGCGCATAATTGTGCGCTTATTCTTTTAAATGTACCATTAGTGCTTCGCAAAATGATAAAAATTTTTATTGGGTAGCTTTAAAATGTTGGCCTAAACTTATTTAGTTATCTTTCCAATTAACCAACGCTTATTTTTTCCATTGTGTTTCATAAACGTCCAAAGGTATGATAGGATTCATAAAAATCTTTAAAATATCACTAACAACAACATATTTTATCTGTGATAATAAATTGCCACATACATATAAGTATAATGTGAAAATGTTTCATATAACATATTCGTGTTTTAAGGTATTCTATTTATTGATTTTTTCAAGAGCAATTTGATATATAAAAAACACTTTTCTAGAAGATTTTCATTAACTTCATCAGCCAAAACAAATTCATAGGTCATCAAAAATAGCCAGTTGGCGATTTTAAAAATTTTATAAATCGCCAAAAAAAAATCGCCATGTCGCCAAATCAAAAATTAGGTCGCCAAACATGTTTAAAAATCGCCACGTTTGGCGAGAAATCGCCACATCTGACAACTCTGCTGTGCAGTCATAACGAGCCCTTACCGCATAAATAGCTTTAGCGACAGACTCATTTTGAATTTTCGTTTTTTTTTTTAATACATGATTTTATTGGCAACACTTGCATCATCTCCTAAAATGTCATGGTCACATAAGGTACCGTTAAGATTTTATAGCAAAAACAATTTTAGATTAAACGACAACTTTGATACAGAACTTTTATGAAATAAAAAAATCCCTAACATTATGATTTATGCAGTTTTTTCTATTATGTTTATTCCTTCAACTGTAAAGTTAAAATTCTTTGAGTTAGGTCCTTTCTACATGAGACCAACGGTATCTTAATATATAAAACAGTAACATTACTGACTGGCTAATTCATCATCGCACAGCCTTAATTCCTGAGGCTAAAAAGTTTAAATTTGGAACGGAAGTTGGTCTCTCGCTAAAGCGATTCACTAAGACGGGATTTTTGTAAATCCGAATGTGTAGGGGGTAAAAACGTGTAAGTTTGCTAACCTTATAACTCCTAAACGAATTAGATACAAGCAAATTTTAAACTTTTCGTTGTTTATTATATAAAATTTATATAAAATGATATAAAAAATTATGTCACATTCGTAACTTATCCAAAAAATTCAAATACAAATTTGGTACTTTTTCGAAATTCAAACGTTTAAGGGGTGAAAATCGTTCCCATTTTTTGTACATTTTTAACAAAACCTTTCTCTCTATTAATTGACATTAACATACGTATTAAATTATGGGCTTTAATGGGGAGTTCAAAAGTATCAAATAGGGGAAATATAAGATATTAAATTTCTTTCTTTATTATTTCAGTTCTACACGTGGTACTTTTTGAATTTTCTATAATATTGAGCTTAGAAACATAAGCTAAAGGTGCAGGGTCCTGAGTGAATGAAAACCTTTAAGATAACAAATATTGGTACTTTTTTGTTAAAACATAGAAACATAATAAACTTTGGCACATAAATATTTATGTCCACGAAAAAAATGGAAACGCTGACGATGTAGCGGGTTAAATGCTTGCTTGTATAACATAAAATTAAAGAACATTTTGATAAGAAATTTTACTAAGACGACATTTCGGTTTTAAATCGTTTCGCTTTTAAAATCGATTTTAATCATATGCCTTCTAACAAACACTTTGGTAGACATATATTTAATAAACACAAACAGAAAAAAAAAACGGTCCATAGTGCAATAATCTAATACAAATCAATTACCTGGCAAATTATCTTTGATTAAATGTTTCCAACTAGAATTTCCTTTTTTTAAAACACTTGTTTATTTTTGTTGTTGTTGTTACATTACACTTGATAAATTTGTCGTAGAAAACACTTTTACACAATTAAATAAAACTTTTTTGTCCCCAGTAGTTTTTCAATTTTCAAAACAATACAAACAAAAACTCTGTTGCTGGCAAAATTACAAATTAAAACACAACAAAAACATTAAAAATCTACAGAGATTTGTTAAAAGAAATTCTCGTATGTTGATTTTTTTGTTTAAGATATCGATTTAGATTGTTTTTATTTTTACACTTGAATAATAAACGTTTGTCTGTACTTTTGTAAGAAAGCACAAGAGCGTGGTGGAATGGAAAAATTTAAGGAAATATGTTAATTAATTTTTTGTTTATTTAAATATACTTTTTATAAGTATGTATGTACAATATATATATATGAATTTTTTTGCGTGGTTGTTGTTTAGTTTAACCTTAAAGTCGAGAGTTGAGAAAAAAAAATTGACTTTGAAATTGATTTTTTTTTGCACAATTTTATGACAAATAAATGTTGACGTTTTTATTTTTTCTGTTCTTTAATTTTTTTTAAAGCGATTTTTTCAGAGTCTGGTTATGTTCAAGAATTTCGTTGGCTTTTGGTACAGACATATGGCTATTTAAATGTAAATTTTTTATTTATAGTTTTGGTTTATTAGTAAAAATAGTTACATATGTATGTACATATTTCTTTTTTGTTTTAATTGGATAATGCTTGTGTACACAGACGCCGCTTTTAGTTTATGTCAATTATGACGTTTTGAAAAACAAAAACGCAGTTTGAGTTACAAGAAAATATGGCTGCTTAACTCGCAAAAAAGTTAAAATTTTCTATATTGCACAATATTTTGTTAACAAGTATTTTACTTTTTTTCCAATACTATTTTCTTTTTTTAATTTTTTTTTTTTTTTTTTTTTTTTTGTAAAAAACTTTTAGTATTTTTTTACTAATTTATTTTTTTAATTTTTTCTTAAAATTCCTGTAATTTTAATTACACATCGTTATAATTTATACCTTTTATAATTTTAAATATATTTTATTTTTATTAATTTAAAATTTTCACGTTAAAAATAAAACACTAATGATTTATCGTTGTATTTGAATGAAAAAATCACCACAGAATGAAATCGAGAAATATTCACAGAGCACACGTCGTCTATTTGCTCAAATATTTTTTTTGCGTTATGTTTTTCCAAATTTTATTTTGCAAACAGATTCTCTTCTTATTGTCTGTTAAACCTCTATTTTACCTCACAATAAATTCGCAGCAACTAGAAATGAAGAATATTTACAGTGTTGCCAAAATAGGGGTTTCAAACGGCATAGAATAAAGAAAAATGTGTTGTTTTTAAAGTGTAAGCGGTTTTTTTTTAAATAAAAAAATCTCTTGATCTACTTTTATTTAGAAACGAATACGAGGGTCGGCTCAATAATTGTGTGACTTTGTTTAAGTGAGAATAATTTTTGTAAAGAAAAAACCCTTGTTACTTCCTCATACACTCAAAAATCAAAGGCGGATCAATTTGCCTGTGAAGCAGCTTCATATAAACTTTTAGTCCTTTTCAAAGCAGTAGGTTTTTTGCCTAAAAATAAATTTTCATCTATTTTGTTGGACTATGCTGATGACATCTGCCGGCTCAGTCACTTATTTTCAGACATGCAATCAAAGTTTACACTGGTCAACGAGACCTCAAAGCTTATGGTATTTAAAATAAATACCGGGAAAACCAAAACATTAAGAATGAATGCAAACACCGAGCAAAAGATGTTCATCCAAAATCAGCAGAACGATGACGTAAAAACCTTTTGCTACTTAGGCAGCATATTTGATTAAACTGCAGACATATCAGGGCGACAATGCTTTGATCAGCTAAACCCTGTGTCTAATGCATCATTTATATCAAGAACGATAAAAATAAGAACATTTAAAAAAATTTTTTTTAAGAAACGCTTTTCTTAAAAAACAACTTTTAAAAACATTTCCCCCCCCCCTAGATTTTATCCTGGCTACGCCCATGTATTCGTGTATTTTCATCGGGAATATGTATGCCTGCAAAGTTTCATCATTTGCATTGAGTAAAAGGCGGTCCAAAAAGCATTTTAAAGCATTTCCAGCATCCATTTATGGACAGTAGAAAACCAGCGATAAATAAAAATGGAAATTTGGAAACGAAAATTGGACACACATTGCGTAAACCACCAGATGATATCGCTTAACAAGCTACACGGCGGAAAGTTTGTGTCAATTGGTTTTAAAGCACTTATCCCGTGACCAGTGAACACAGTTTTATAATAACAAAGGAACGAATTACGATAGGTGAAAACAGAAGATATCACTTAATTAATGATACTGTGTTTAAAGAGTAGTTACTTCCGAAAGGTGATTGAAAATTTTTTTTCAATGATAACTAAGGATTTTTCCTTTTACAGAATTTTTAAACCATGCATAACAATATTCTGAAAAAATATGGCTTTATCTCTCATTTGCGAAAAAAAATATGGCTATATCTCTCATTTCGCAAAATTTTAAATATGATTGGGCAATAAGGCCATTATGGTTTTATCTTCCATCCAATAGAGCAATAAAGCCATCATGGCCTTATCTCACATGGTTTTAAAGCAGCCCTCCTTATTGTAACTCAAAATTTAATGAGTCTACTTCGGTAATTTCTGTGACCTGTTACAAATTCTCAAAAAGGGTTCAATGAACCCCCTCCTAGGACATCGTCATGTTAAAGTGACAAGTCCCCTTCATATAAAGTGTTAGAACTATAACCAGTCCCTACCCGTTCAGAACTGTCACGTGACAATTTTAGTGTTAGTTTCCTTCCCCCTAGTGTATAGACTAAAATCAACAAGGTAGCTGGCGTACTGAGAGGCCAGTAAACACTTGAAACTGTCGAAATTACTCTTAAAATGAAATGAACTTGGTAAACATCGGTGAGAATATCGGAATGAACTTGTTACGGCCCTATGCTCCAAACAGAGTAAAAGAATGAAATAAATTTTGTTTTTAGCTAAATCTTTTTCGCCAATTCTTTTTTATAAGGAAACAGAAGAGTAACTACACAGGTGGGTTCTAAACGTTACTTACGTAATCGTCGTTAAATCGACCCAAAATATACATAATTTCCATTTCTTTTATTGTATTTTTAAATTATTTACTGATCTTATTAGTTGATAAGCCCAACTATGCGTCAGTCTTTAGGAAAATCTCCTTTTTTTAAACTGTTGCTTAAGGCTGTTTCACACTATAATGCAAGTCTTAAAATTTTAAGGAAAATACCAGTGTTCGAAAATAACCAGAACATTATTTACCGTTCAGCTCACAAACCGTGGAAATATATCTATTTCTTAGTGTTTGTGTAGACGAACACAACCCTAAATACCGTTCGTAGCTATTTTCAAGAAAGAGCAGAACATTATATAGTGTTCTGTTCTTTGTTAAAAAACAGAACAACTGTAGTGATATTGTAGACAAACATTATATTTTAATGTTCTATAATGTTTCTATTTTTACATTGATAAAGAAATTAAAGAACAAAAAATTTTAGCAACTACCGCAGCACGAACAGCCTATGTGTGTATTGTGTAAAATTATTTTGCTAGCTTTTTATTGTTTTCGTATTTTTTTTTTTTTTTGTTTTTGTAAGAAATGTTTGATTTCCTTTTACCAGCCAAAATGGCGCTACGCACAACAGAAACGAACGAACATTAATGATCTGTACCGAACACAATGAAGTTTGTGGTTTTATAAAAAAACCGAACGGAATTAAATGTTCACATCTTTTTTTGAGTTTGATAAAAACAGTATTATTTTTGTGTTCGAAAGGTGATACCTTTCACCTTTTTGTGTAAAGTGTACAACTCTGGTCTTTCCAATACGATTTTATACTTCAAAGCGTGAGTCTTTTTCGTATGTATTGTAAATTAATGAATCTGCTGAGTGATAGAAAGAGAGAGATAGAGTTTCGTCAACTGTTTAATTCTGGTAAATTAAACACACGTATTTACTACAGCTTTTTGTGGGATTGTTCAACCACTGCGTTTTGTTGTTGCAGTGTTGTAAATGTTAATACTTTTACCAAAATAATAAGATTAATATACCCCCAAAGAAAACTGTCAGGAGTTGTTAAATCAGTTGAACGTGGAGGCAAGTAAAAATCGCTTTTGCGCGAAATAATGCGTTCGCCAAATTTGAAAAACGGGGCATGTTTTTTTTTTTGTTTTTGGCAGACAAGGTATGTCTAACAATCTTTAGGCAATTCACAAAGTATTCTACTGCGTCATATTGGTTGTACTAATAAAACTTATATGAAACAATAGTACGCTGTGTGAATTGCCCAATTCTTTTTACCTTTTTCGTTAATTAAGATTTTAAATTTTTGTCTGTCCAGCTTTCTTGTAATATTCCAACAAAGTGTCTGCAGCATGTGGTAAAGCAACATATCATTCATGAAAAATCAGTGTTCAACGTCTTTTGGCTTCAGTTTATGTGCCAACCAGGTGCCATGCATTTAAATAAATTCCAATGATTTCAAATCAATAAATAAAGAATTATGGACCTAAAATAATACAATTCGAATGAATGCCATTTAATGCCCAACTCGATGGTTATTTTAGAAGAATTGACATATAGAAAACCATAAAGATTCTTTATTATACTTTCTTAATAGTGTTGTATTTGAATTTACTTTCATTTAATGCATATTAAATTAGCAACACTGTTCTGCAAGCTATACCAAAATATAATAGCACAAGTATTATAGAGAAAAACAGACATTACACTCATACCATCTCTCGCATTTTTTAAAACAGGAAACTCTCACTTTTTTTGCGCATAACATATTTTTCGATATTTTTCAACCCGCAAATCTATATCTATAAAGGTGTTTGTTCACAACACATACACAAACATTCTTAAATATTGCACAAATGTATAGAATACACAGAGGAAAAGGAATAGAAGTGGAATAAGAAGAAAACTAAAAGGGTAAATAAAATTTAATAATACTTATCAGAAAGTGTTTGCAGCAGTGTGCATGCATGTATGTGTTTAAAAATGGGGTTGTTTTAGGGTAGTTTCTATCCTCTCTCTCTCTCTATCTCTCTCTCTTTTATTCTACCTTTCGTTTTTGTGTCTGTTTGATTGTTGCTTGGTAATGCTTTTATGTAGTTTTCATTGTGTTTTTGTTTTGTTGCTTAATAGATACTTACGTATGCATATGTATATATGGGACAGAATGTGCAAATGTATGAGTTTGTTGTTGTTATTTTAATTTCTGATTCAATTCCATAAAAGGGGGTTGTTGTTTGTTGTTATTTCTCCACAAATTTTTGTTTTGTTTTCAGAAATTGAACACAACAACAGCCATTTCAAGCTTTGATGACAGTATTGAAAAATAAAGTTGTTATTATTGTTGTTATTACGAGAGTTGTGTGGTTGTTGTAATAAAAAACAGGTATTTAAATGTAAAAAACATGTTTTAAAAAATCTTTGCTTTTTAAAAATATTTGCAGAGATTATTTTTTTTTATTTATTTCTTTAACTATTTAAGGGGAGATTTATTTATATAAATGGAATTTTTAATAACAAATTTGATTGGTTTGAATATAAATTTTAAGTTTTAAAATATTCTTAAAATTTTGTAAAAAAAAAAAAAAAAAAAATAAATTAGCAAGCAAACATGCCGAATTCCTTACAGGTGATCTTAAAAGCCCTGTTGAAAAATATTTGTTTAGCTTTATAACTGTTGTGTTGACATTGTACAATGATTTTAACAAAAACCAATTGCTTGTTGTTGTACCGAGAATACATGTGATGAGTTCGCCTTGCAATCAAATTTTCCAATAAGGTTCATTTTTAAAAACTATTTTTGGATAATACATTTTATCAATAAGTAGGTAGAATTTTAAATTATACCTTTAAAAAAAAACTTAAAAGTCCCTTTTGAAAAAAAAAAATACAATTTCCATTAAGCTTTTCATGAGATGTCACCGTAAGATAATGAATGAAAATAATCCAAAAAATTAAATGAAAAATGCCTCTAAATCTTTGTTTCAGTATTTGACAAACTCAAACATGGAAGGGTAAACAAATTCAATGGTTGGTTAACCAGACAGAAGAGAATGGTGAATTTACAAAGAGGCACACTTTCACCTAAGTGGATTCGTTAACAAGCAGAATTGCCGCATTTGGGCAAATTAGAATCAACGAGTGATTTTTGAAAAGCCGATGCATCCACAAATAGTGACTGTTTGTTGCGGTTTATGTGATGGCGGCTTCATCGGGCCCGTACCTTCTTAAAAAATGAGGTCGGCCAAGTAGTTACCATAAATGGTGTTTGCTATCGCGAGATGATAACGTACTTCTTGTGACCAGCAATTGAGGATATGAACCTGAACGATATGTGGTTCCAACAGGATGGGGCCACTTGCCACCTTTCCAACGAAACAATGGCTCTTTTGCGCGACAAATTCAAAGGCCGTGTTATCTCACGTCGTGGCGATGTTAATTGGCCGCTTCGATCCTGTAATTTGACACCGTTGGACTTCTTTCTTTGGGGATATTTAAAAAAAGTGTACGTCAATAAGCCAAGAACCATTCAAGAGTTAAAAGACGAGATAGTTCGGCACATTAACGACTTTGAACCTCAATTATGTCTCAAAGTCATTAAAAATATGTACCGTCGGATGTATGCAACCGAAGCAGTGGCGAGCATTTGGCCGAGTTTTTTTCACACATAATTTTCATAGATCCTTCTATAATAATAAAAAATATTAAGATAATTCGCTGAAATCTTTATGATATATTTACAGTTAACATCGTGCGTTCTGATTGGACCACCCTTTCTTAGAAATTTTCCCGAAGCTTAAAATCTCGAATTCAAAATCATGAATTTAAAATCCCGAAATTCAAAATCATTTATTTTAATATCCGGAATAATTGTACAGTTTTAGTTTTCAAAATTGTGCGATAGAAAGCATTGTTGGGCTTTCGGCCGGGCGTATGGATTTATTTTACTCTATGGTATAACGAACACCGGCTTATCTATAAAGCTTTCAATATAAGTAAATGAAACCCCAATGTCAAAATTGCTCTCTGGGTTAAGTGTTTGGTTTTGAATCGATCTCACTTCTGGATTATTTCAAATACGAGCTCGGAATTAAGCCAATTAAGATTAGAAATTCCTCAATCAAGCACAGTTTGAGATTATATGTATTTATCTCATATTTAATTAAGTCAATCTCGTTTTCGGGCTATTTTAAGTACGAGGCACTTGAATAATCCGTGCTTGAATCAAGCATTCTGTACTTGATTTAAGGAAATCCGTACTTAGCGTACTATTGACACCTTTTCGGCTTGAGTTAAGTACGGACGGATTGATTTAATAAAATAATTACTCTTAGAAGAAAACTGCCTTGCGTAGGAGGAAAAAAGCAGTAAAGTATAAAATTAAAATCAAAGAAAACTTATTTTTTATTTAGTCATTTATTTTAAATATTTGACAAACTTTAAAAATTGCTCTTACTTCGAAATAAAATCTATGGTTAATTTTAAAATTAATGAGTAAAAAATCATTAAAAGAAATTATTGGCAACATTGGGAACTTCAAAAAAGGCAGTTAGTGAATTACAATGCTTTTTTCCTAAGCACGGCAAAAACGCCAGTAGAATTTTTTCTAAAAAATGTTTTTTTTTTTCATTAAACCTTTTTTAAATATACATTAGGGCCAATTCACACGTTGCAAGTCTTATTGATCAGCTTGCTACCTTATAGGCGAGAGAGAGTGAGAGAGAAATGTTTCTTTTCCTCTCGTCACTCTCGTTATAAAGTAGCAAGCTGATCAATAAGACTTGCAACGTGTGAATTGGGACTTGCTACCAAGAGCCTTTCAAAAGCTACATGAAAAAAGGCTTTTAATACATTTCCAGGTCTGAACATGGATATATTTTTCTTAATATTAATATTTTTTATACTAAATCTCAACTTACATAAATTCACCATTGACACAATGATGTAAATCACAACTACAACAGACAGGCAGGCTGCTTTGAATTTTTTGAAGATGATATTGCTACTGCTAAACGCTGATTTATCTACATATTAACATCCATACATAAATAAAAATGCAGTATGATGAATATTTTAGAATTTTATTACATTCACTTTCTTTTTTTAAATTATTTATTTTCTTTGTACACAATTCTCACTAAAAAATGTTTTTCTTAAAATAATTTTCTTTCGAATTTTGTTTGGCATTACGACAAGCAAATTACACTTTCATGGGAAATTTTGCCAAAAATTTTAAATACCTTTAAAATTTTTTTGTTTCAAATAATTTTTTTTTTTTTTTACTCAAAATTTCTTGCTAAAAAAAATAAAAAATTTAAGGTCGATAAAAATGAAACCAAAAACAAAATCGCTTTATTAAGAAAAACACAATTAAGTATTTTTCACGTAAATCGTATTAGAATAAAACGGAAATTTCAAACTAATTACTTTTTTGTTGGTTTTCAATGTCAAGTGGGAAATATATAGTTGCATATGTATGTATGCAGATACATACATACATATATATATACATACACACGTATACTTTTTGTATACCTTAATTAAAGTTTTAAAGGAAGGAATATTCACTTTTTTTTTTTTTTTTTTTTTAATAATTTTATTTAATTGAACAAATTTGTTTGCTAGTAATTATCCACATGCACAAAATTATATTTATGTATATTAAAATTATAGAACCCCGAACAGTAGAATAATTGTTTCTCTAAATTTTGTTGTTTTTTATTTTTATTTTTAGGAAATGAATTGATGCGAAAAAACCGCCAATGGATAGTAGTTTAACGTACGACTAGAACTAGAAAACTAAAACGAAATTAGCTTAAGACAAATTAAACAAAAAAAAAAAAAAAATCATTAAAAAACTTAATTCAATAAGAGAGTAAGAGAAAAACAAAAAACGCTTAAACAGTGTTGCCAATCTGTGGGTAATAACACATATTGTGTGTAATTTCTACATGCGTGTTTAGCCCTTGTGTAGTTAGTTTCATTGCAATCTTTGTGTAATTTTACCTTCAGTTCACTTTTTTTATTAATTTCTAACAGTCAAGTTTTTCTTTTCGACCATTGATTTTTTTTGTAATTTTTTCACCTTCACATCACAGTCAAACATGTTTTTCAAACCATAACTTTTTTATTTTATTTCACTTTTAAACAAAAATGTATTAAGAATGAATTCACTTGAAAATATTTCTAAGCACACCTGTCAAATTGTATTGCCAGCCCCATATGTCCAGTCCTACACCGCAAAAATTGTTCAAAAATGTTTTGAGGAAATAAATTTTTAACATAAACTGTAAACTTCCTTTGACGGCCCTTAAGTCAAGATTGTAAACTCCTACTTTACAACGCTATCTTAAAGCCAATATGGTGTTATGGTATCTATTTATGGAGCACTGCCTCGGCCTCCAACATAGAGAAAATACAAAGGCGTCAAAACAAAATCAAAAGAGATAACGTCGTTACGTCATAAATGCCATAACATTGCACTCGAAGCCGATGTGACATTGCAGACGTTGAGAACGCCAGTAACTCATATCGTTGACGGTGACCAAAAATTACTGAAATTGAACATTTTTCAACGACGGCGGCGAAAATACAACCGTCGGCTATACCAAATAATGTAAAGTGAGACTTGAATGTGTGTTGCTTGCAAAAGCGCTTTGAAAACATTTATATATTTTATAAAAATGTTAAAAGCAAAATAATTTAAAAATGAAAAAATGTGCCAAAAACAAAATATTATTAGTATTATTTGCATTTTTAATTGTTTTTTGGTGTTAAAATTTTTTCTCGCTCCATTTATATTCGTGAGTTTATGTGACAGTTCAAAGCGGGAACTTTTCGCACCAAAATGTTACAGATACACTTTTTCTGTAAATTGGCGAGCAATTTCCTTACCTGACAGTTTGTACTAGCCAAAAACAAGTTACAGACACAGTTTAGTGGGAAAAAACAGCTGTTTGTTTCAATAAACGGCATTTGTGTTTCATTTCACACATTTCAATCGAAAAGTTTCTCGACGCGAGAGTTACAGAACATGGGCACTGGTATGTAAAAAACTCTAACATTCACAAAGTCCTCGATGTACCATCATAAGGAGAAGAGCGCTAAACACTGATGTGAACGAGAACAGTTTTTAGGAGAACTGCCGTCTTGCATTCACAGGATGCAATCAATTTAATTTAATCATATTAAATAAATAATTTAAATAATTATTGTTATATGAACTAATTTATGAAGATTCAACAAATAATTATGAAGAAGAAAAAAATTAGACTATTGAGTGGTTTTGTGTGTAAAATTTTGCCTTAATGTGTAATTTGGGACACAGTTATGTGTGATTTCTGAATTCTTTATTGGCAACACTGAACTGCTCAACTACTCATTCTCTTAGCAAAAAAAAAAGCTGTAAAAAATGTAAATTTCAAACAATCATACGCAGTTGGTCTGGCTCTTATGTGAATTAGTGAATTGAATAAAATTACTTAAAAAAAACACCGCAACAATAAAAATAATGTAAATAACATATGTTTGTATATTAAATAATACATAAATTTATTTAATTTCCTTTTATTGCTGTTCGGCCATTGTTGCAGGCTCTTTTTTTATTCAGAGTAGGTGTAATTAGGTGCAAGGAGATTAAGGAAGCAATTATAAAGAGGAAAAATGTTGTAAATAAGTAATATACATACATAGATATACATATGTATATTTATTTTTTAAAAAAATCTTAGTTTTTCTTACTATATTTCGTCCTTACAGGAGACTGAATTGCCTTTTAATACATGTTAAATTTTAACCTCTTTATGTTAACAACCACTGGCAATTTGATTCCATAGCTTTTCTCTCCGTAACAGAAAAACGTAATATTAACAGAGTTGTCACTTACGTTTGTTACAAACAACTGTATTATTGATAACGTTTTTTCGATTTCAAAAAAATAGTAATGCCAACTTGTTAGTTTTCAAAAGGAGAAAAATTTTTAACGGTTTTGAAGTAAAATATTTGTTTTGGTTGTTTTTGCTATAATTTAATAACTGGCATAAACATATATTTACAATATACAAATTTGTCACCTATGTACATAGTTTCCGTGTGCTATTTTCCAGTTGGTTTTTGATTAATATCAAATCATTATTTTTCAATTATGCACATTCATTCACGTTATAAAAAAAAAATTATATTTTTATAGGTACATATATAATTCAAGTCATTTGATTTGGGCGATTACACTAATTTATTATATTATATAAGAACACGCAGTCACAACATTGCTATTTAGCCTGAACTTTAGCACGCAGACACGGATTGGAAAGACCCGGCTGACTTTGCGGTACAGTCGGATATTGATTTACACTGTGTGTAATTTTTTAAGTCATGGAAAAATAACCATATACTGACACCTCACTATGTGATAAAAGAAAAAAAAAAAAAGTCCCGTGTCTCAAAATTTTGCCCAAAGTTATGCACTTTTTTTTATGGGCCCCCAAAGATTTGGGGCCCATATCTTGCAAACCGTTCGAAATTTGGATTTACCCTCTGAGACAAAGTTGTAGATCTTGCCATTAAGAACAAAAAAAATTGTGAACATATCAAATCAAAAAACATCATCTTTAAGATCAAAATCGCAAAAAACTTTAAAAAATTTGATTTTTTTTGTCCCCCTGTTCAGGTCCATAGGTAAGAAATCGTTCAATATTCAAGGAAACAATAAACTACAGAAATGTACCTATGATCTCAATAAACATCATTCTGGAACATATGAACTTCCTAGGAATGATTCTTAGCACCGTTTAGGTAGCTGCAAAAGTGAAAATTTGACAAGACTTTCGGCAAAACTGGGAGACACTGGTCTTTTATTTGTTGATTTTTTTATCCCGTAGTGGTGTCCGTATATGGTTATAGATAGCATAGTATCTCAATGTTGAAGTAAACAAAAAACAAAATTAAAAATTTTCGGAAAATTTTCATATGTCCACTGAAATTTCGCACAATTAACCCTTTTAGGGTCAAAAATAATAATCTAAAATTTGTTTTAAGTTAATGTGATGGCGCTGAAGCCGGGAAAAATATTAGTTTTCGTCTCAAGCACCTCCCCTGGTTTCTAGGGAATGTCGAATATATTCGACATTGACCTTCAACGATACCTATTGTTACGTACATATGCTTCTCTTTTGTACGGAAATAAAAGAAAAAAAAAATGGATTTTTTACGATTTATCCGTTAAATATTTATTGAAATAAGAATTTTTTTTGCAATTTCACACCTGCTGTTGTTTTTGGACAGTGGCACACAATGAATGCCTCCATGGTTTTCGGGTATTCGGGCTGTTCACCAACTTATATTGCTTTTAAGAGTCAATAAAAGTGGAAACTTCGGAGCTCAGTGGACGTATTGACTTGGAATATATATATATATATATATATATATATATATATATATATATATATATATATATATATACATATATATCATCAAATTTTCTTCTGACATAAAGTTCTGCTCGCCAGGCACAATATCCTTTGATTACACTTGTGGGATTTCAAATATGACGTCATCATCATCATCTTCAATTACGTCCTCAACATCCGAATAAGCTTCTTACATGGCCATTACCTGATCATTATTTAATTTTTTCATTGTCTATGGAAATCCGTAGAGAAAATGTTATGATTTCTGAATAAAAACACTATTTTGTAGTTAAAAAAATACAACCTCTTAAGGTAAATGTCGATTATATTTCGACAACCGAAAAAGGTCCACAAAAGAACCTTCAATTTATTTTTGCAATATTTTTTTCAAGTAAACACTTATTTACCTTTGTATCAATTCTAACAATTTTTTTTAATATCGCCTGATCACCGAAATTATTATTTTTTGCTTCCTAAATATAACCTTTTTTAAAAATTTTCTGACAAGTGTACGACAATGCGCTCAATAATAAGAAAAGAAAGTCAATGCCTACTATAATAAAGTCTCTGTTTCAGATAAAACAAAAAATATATAATTAACTGTACATTTTTATACATTAAAAGGGCGTAGAAACAGAGTACAATGTAATCTCGAATATATTCGACAAAAACACTGAAAGGGTTAAACATTACAAAAATATCCATCGGGGTCAAGCGCATTGACCTTTGCCCATTTTAGCATTCAATACGTAACGCTTAAGCCACAAAGGTGATAGCGGTTGCTTACAGCCCATTTACACTACAACGAAATCTAGTATTTACCAGATATGATATGACTTTATCATTTGATATCTCGGTCAATTCTCAAACCTTTTTCAATGTTTGATTTTGATATTTGAATTCAAATTGATAATGATTTGAGTATAAACATTTGGCATACATACAATGTTTTATCAATTTGATAGCCAACTGTTATCAAATGTTTTTCCTAAATATATACTTGGCAACACTAAAGCGAAAAATAAATGTATGCAAGTATGTATATTAAAAAAAGGCGATTAAGGTTAAATGTGTTTTTAAGAAAAATTATTTATTAAGTGAAGTGAATTCACCTTAATTTTTTGTCAACAAATATAAATTATTTGTGAGTAAAAAATTAATTACAAATAAGAATGCGAATTATAAGCACACGGAAAAGTGAAGAAATTATAAGTTTAATGTACAATCGCGGTGCTACGCAGAACCATGACAATCCCCAAAATAAAATGGAGCCAAGTATTTCGTCTTTGTCCAATAATTTAAGAACGGAAAGGACGCTATTTCATCTTTCAGCAGCAGCTAAAGTGCCGAATGTTAAGCTTACAGTTTATTTAAATAAATAGAGTTTAAATGAAAAAAAAAATTCATTTTCGCTCCACATTTAAAAAACATTTGAGAATAACATTTCAAAGCAAGTTGAAATGGCGCCACTTAATTTGAATACAAATTCCCAATTTTGTTGAGAACGTTTAAATTTTCCGTCGTTTGAGAACGCTTTTATATCAAAACATTTTTAATTTTAAATCAAACCTCCACGTTTGTTGGGTACAATAAAAACGTGTTTTTTGTGCTCTAAAAGCCAAATAAGCAGCACTGCTTATTGGTCATCAAGTTTGGTTAAAAAAAAAAAATAAATAAAAAAAAATTTAGGCTTTTTAATTAAAATACCATGAATAAATTGTTCTTCGCTAAATTTATTTAAGAATTTTAATAAAGTGTTTGTTTTGAAAACTAAGCTGAATGTAAACTATTTTTAAAGGGTTTTAGTTGTTTTTATACCCTCCACCACAATTAGTTGTGAAGAGGGTATATTCAGTTTGTCATTCCGTGTGAAACTTTTTTACTATTCATCTCAGACCCTATAAAGTATATATATTCTGGGTCCTTGAGTAATTTTAAGTCGATTTAGCCATGTCCGTCTGTCTGTCCGTCTGTCCGTCTGTTGAAAACACGCTCACTTTCGAAAAACTCAAAAGAAATCAACAAACTTGGTGTCAAATTGCTTGTAGTTATCCTAAGCAGTTTGGGATTGAAATTCAGCAAAATCGGTTCAATAGGATCTGAGCCATGAATCAAAATGTGGAACCACCACCTAAAAAAAATTGATAATTTTGTTACAAAAACTAACATAAATGGTGGAAAAATGCACAGAATGATATAAGATTTCGCAACAATTCGTTTTATTCAACTGGAAATCACGCTGTGAAATTTCGTGAAGATCCGTCAATAATTCACCCTAGGCCCCATATAAGCCCTACTCCCGGAAAACAGTATATTAAGCCTAAAACCCTAACTATCAATGCTATCATTACAAATTTTGGCAAGTCACAGTTACATAGGACTAGAAATTAAACTGTTAAGTTTCGTGAAGATCGGTCCATAATTTACCATAGGCCCCATATAAAACCTACTTCCGGAAAAAAACTTAGTACGCCTAAAAACGTAAAAAATAATGCTATCATAACAAAATTTGGTACATCAAAGTTTTATAGGACAAGAAATAAAACTGTGTAATTTCGTGAAGATCGGTCCAAAATTTACCCTGGGCCCCATATAAACCCTACTCCCGGAAAACAGTTTAGTACGCCTAAATCCGTAAAAAATAATGCTATCACAACAAAATTTGGTACATCAAAGTTTTATAGAACTGGGAAAAAGACTGTGAAATTTCGTGAAGATCGGTCCATAATTTACCCTAGGCCCCATTAAAAAAACCCTACTACCGGAAAACAGTTTAGTCGCCTAAATCCATAATTAATAACAAATCGTCACAGTTTAAGATAATAATAACATCATACAGATATTACTCCTTAAACATTCGAACTGTCGGTGGAGGGTATCAAAGATTCGGCACAGCCGAATATAGCACTCTAACTTGTTTTTTTATTATTTTTAAGATGAGTTTGCGCATTTAAATATTTTTGTAAAAAAAAAATGAGTATAAATTTCAATATTTGAGATTTTAAATGAGAAATATCTTTGGGCAAAATTACTTGCTATGTTTTTTACAATGGTTTGTTTATTTTTAAATCAATAACAAAACAATAAATATTTATCAGTTAAATCGAAAACGAATAACAATAAACCAAAATATTTACACACACATACATATAAATAATAAATATGGCTTGTGATTGTTTATAATTAAAATTTCAAGAAAAAAGAACATTTTTCTTGCATACCTTAATAATTTTACTTAAATTGAAAAATACAATTTAAATTATAAAGTAGATGTTTTTGCGTTTTTTATTTACATTTGTACAATTATAATCACGCACACATGCACCCACACTTCTAGCTACCTGTTGGCTTTACTAAAAACAATAACATAAATTTGACACAACAACAAAGTTTCTTTATCAGTGGTTACGACGTATTAATCGTTAAAGAAGAAAAGAAACTAAAAATCACCTAATGAGTTGAAAATATGTATAGAAACATAAATAACAAATAATAGAAACAATAACACACATTTACAAACACACACATGTAAATTGAAAATAATTTGACATCAAACGACAAGCGCCGGATATTCGCACACTTAACGACATTCGTATTCGCCAAATTTAAGCGAATATTTTCAAAAGAAAAAATAATTAAGGGGGAAAAAAGCGTTTATGAAAAAAAAATATTGAATTTTTTTAAAGGAAAATCTTTTGTATTTAACACAAAATAAAACCTTCTTTTACATAGCGTTTACATTTGCAAGTACTGGCAAGACAGTAGCAATTCATTCAAACTTTTTCACTAATACATAAACACTTTTACAGCTATTTTGTTTTTGCATTGTTTTGCCAACTAATATGAATATTCTTACTGTCTTGCCAGTACTGGCAAATGTAAACGCTGTGTTAGTAAAGAAAAAAACAAACAAACATTAGAACAAGACTTCCGAGCCGCAACAAAAAAAATTAATGAAAATTACTCAGATGGATTTTAAGCATTTCTAGATAAACTATCATTAATAACTATCTAACTAATTATCGAACGAAGACTATCGACAACTGGAATGGGTCAATGAAATATGTATCAAGAAAATTCCGATCCCATTACACAAGTTAGAAATGCGTTCGCTGCGTTGGATCTTTTCGTTCTTCTTATTAGTAGTGGGAAGCTAAACAGTTTGATATCCATTAGTGCTATTTATCGATAGTTCAGATTTCACTATCGATATATCGATATTACTATCGACTGAATGTTTGTACTTAAGTAGGAAACCTTTAACTAGTTTTTTATCAGGCTACAGTTCGTTTTTTTATCACTTTATTGAACGTAAGAGACGTTTGTATGTACGCACGATATTTTACATGACAGTTTTTAAGAATTGTGATGCTGATAAGCACCTTTCTGAAGGAACCAAAGTAACAGGGACTATAAGATATTTTATTGCAACTTTAGATAATGTTCTAAATTGGATTTGATTCTCAACCCAAAAGGTAATCAATAAAGCGGACTTTTCCTCTAATGGTCGTTCATTGTTTTATTCTATGCTCGCAATTGCAATTGCATTTTTATTTGATTTTTTTTTTTACAACATCATAAAACTATCTGACATTTCAGTCCCTATGAAAACATATAAATATTTCGGCATAAAGGCCTTAAGTTAGTAGTAAAAAAGCACAGCTAAGCAATTCATATCACCTGCTATTCTTGTTGTTTGTATTCATTGTAGTAGTTCTGCACGAATTAATAATAGCAAGTAAAAACTTGCGGCAAAAAACTGTGTGTATAGCTGCTGTAACAGTCCACAGAAAAAATTATTGCCGAATTATTTTCAAACAAACGCTTGTTTGAAAATGTTTTTGATTTCTACAAATTTTTTTACTGATTCAATCAATATTTTTGTTTGATTTTTATTTAACCAACAAAAATGTGGACAACTCTTCAAAAATTTAATAAGCGCGCTATTGGTTTGAAGTTTTCATAATTTTGTATGAAATATTTAACGCTCTTTAATATTGTCGTCTTTTTGCATTTTTTTATTGATTGTAAGCCACACTTCTTTATGTGAAATATAAGAACTACACAAAAAACACATGCAGTCTATTTTTGGACGCTTTAAAAAAGTACAGCAATAAGAAAAATGATAAAATAGCGTGACGAGGTTTGTAGTAAAAAAAAACAACAAAAACAATAGCAGGTAAAAAAACGTTTAATTTTTTTTAAACAACAGAAAGAACACATTATAAGAAACAAAATAAATTTTTGGTTGGTTTCAAAGTTGGTAAAAAAAAAACCAAATCCCGTATTCAATTTTTTCAAATAGTTTGTTTAAATACATCAAATACAAAAATAGAATGATGGCGGAAAACATATCGAGTCGGTCTGCCGCCGTTTTTGGTTACATTTCTTCTTCATTAGCAAAGGAAAGGATAAAGCAACAGTGAGTGATGAAGAAAAACACTGTGAGTATAAATATGACTTCGTTCAAAAAAAATGTGTCTCAAAGCCAGCCGGCCGCTCTGCTCTGCTTCATCTTCGCCAACAGTGCTTGCTTGTGTGCGTGTCATTGCTTGTGCCAAAACTTTTTTGTTTGATTCAGCAAAATTATTTGTTTGAAATTTATATGAATTTCAGTAAACTTTTTGTTTGATTCTGTAAAATTATTTGTTTGAAAAAATCGGCGTTTTTTTTTCAATAAAAAAAATGCAAATAAATTGTTTGAATATGCGAATTTGTTTGTAGGACCGATTTTAGACAAAAAATTGTTTGATTCTACAAATTTTTTGTTTGAATTGGAAAAATAATTTTTTCTGTGTCTTCTTAGCTGTATTTTGAATAATAATAATATCGATATTGATATTTTTCCTATCGATATTTTCGATAGTTTACGACTATCGATAGTACTATCGATAGTTTTACAGCACTAATATCCATTGCTAAACACTGTGAGAAACAAAGTTAAGAAAAACCCCTAAATTAAATATGTGAAAAGCCACCGAAATTTAAATTACTAATGGCCAATTTTCAGGATTGATATTAAAACATATTTATGCTTAAATTCGTTTTAAATAAAAAATTATTTTCTTCACTAAACACTTAATTAACCAATGTGGAACATTTCAATTTAATTTAAGTTTCCGTTGGAATAACTTAGCAAGGTGGCCTCAATATGACAACAATACAACAACAACAGGCAAAGCAATAACATTCAGCTGTTTTTTAAGACCACCTAGCAAATAAATAAACTTTTTTATGATATTTTTTTGTAATGGGTGATTTTTCAGAGCTATAGGAAAGTTTAAAAAAACACATTAAATTCAGAAAAATGCATGAAATCTTTATTTGAATCGGTAGTACGGTCCATATAATTTAATGTTCGAAGATTATTTCATACAAATGTTGACCGTGACATCGTCTCAAATAAAATACTCTTTCCAACATTTCGGCCGGTATCTCATGAATAAATGCTTCAATGTTGTCTTCCAATGCGTCAATTGAAGCGGGCATGTGTGTATAGACACGAGCTTTAACATAGACCCACAAAAAAAATATTAAGGCATTAAATCGCACGATCTAGGCGGCCAATTGACCGGTCCCGAACGTGAAATAAAATGTTCACCGAGCTCGCCTCTCAATAAGTCCATTGTTAAGCGTGCTGTGTGGCATGTGGCACCGTCTTGTTGAAACCACATGTCATGCAAGTCAAGCTCTTGCATTTTGGGCAAACAAAAGTTGGATATCATCTCACGTTGTTGAGTAACAGAGGCCCAATTGCTGCGAACGGCGACGAATCGATAATTGATGGTCATCATTAACACTGGCGGATACAGCTGCGATATTTCCTTCACTTCGCACTTTACGTAAGCGTGTTGGTGGTTTAATGTCCAACAATGTAATTTTGGTGCGAAATTTAGTCACAATAGCCCGAATAGCCGCTTCTGTGGGTCGATTAAACTGACCATAAAATGGAAGAAGCGCGCGATGAACTTTCTTAACAGAGCACGCATTTTGATAATAAAATTCAATAATTTGCAAGCGTTGTTCGTTTGTAAGACGATTCATGGTTAAATCATAGACAAAACTGAAGATGTTTGACAGTGAAACAAAACACGAAACGTGCGTCAGCTGTTTAAACCAGTGTTGCCAAAAAGATAATAGCTAAAAAATCACCCGTAAAAAATATAGATTTAAATACCATCCTGAAAATTGGGCATAAGCAAAGATAAGTAAAACGATATATAAAACTATTTAAGTACAAGTATCACTGTGACTATTTTAGCATTTTTTCAGTTAAATTATGCATTCAAAATTTTGATTTAGCTGAATAACTTTCTTTTGGCATTTTATTTAGGATTATTTTAAAACATTTTTTCAGTTAAATTATGCATTCAAAATTTTGATTTAGCTGAATAACTTTCTTTTGGCATTTTATTTAGGATTATTTTAAAATGTTTTCACCTTTTTTTAAGTTTGAAGGAAAAGTTTTATTGATGAACTGAACTTTTTTTTCAAAAAGAAATTTCGTTTGAAAATGGTTTAATTTTATCTTAAAGAACGTCTAACCTGTTTTGTAAAAAAAAATTTAACATTTAGAGAATCTTAGAAACGTAATAATCATGTTGATTATAAAAATATTTTACATTTTTTTTATTACGTATAAAAGTATAAGAAACTTTTACATTGCAATGTAAAAAATTAATTCAAAGGATAAAACTTCTGTAGTGTTAATGTTTGGGCATTTCATGTAAATCCAACGAAATATCTGCAACAAACTTTTGCTATAAACTGCTGAAAAATAATAATTCTGAAATTTCAGCTTTTCTTAAACTTTAACAGCCGTATTCATAACAAAAAGTTAGCCACAGTTTGTACACTACGTACAACGAGCTGCTAACTAGAATGCCGATTAAGCTTAGCAGCTTGTTGGCACAGATTTAATTCATAACGAACTTTTCTCCATCTGCCAACTTTTAATAAATCAACTCTGAATTTTTATGATGCCATATCGTAAATGCAACACGTTTTGCATTAAATTGTTTTTTCCTTCACATATAAAAATTTTTAAAAGTTTTAAAATTAAAATAAATTAAGTAAAAGACATTTAATTAAAAAAAACCAACAAAATTGTTTGACATTAAACGGCTGTTTTTCACAAGTTGGCAAATGATTGTCAGCTCGTTAACAAGAGTTTAGCAAATCGTTAGCCAGAGTTTGGTTGGTGTATTATGAATAAACTTTTTGTTAACTTTATTATTTTTATAGAATCTTTTAAATCAGAGCAAAGCATATAACTAAAATCGCTTGTATTTTGCTTAACTCTGATATTGCGGGCCTCCCAAATTTGTTAAAATATTACCAATTTCTAAAATTTTGTTAAAAATTAGTTCCTAATATGTATGTTGTTTTTAATAAAATTTCATACTGGTAATAAATTGTAAGCAAAAAATTACATAAAGCTATAAACAATTTTAAGATCTGGTCACACTGATAAGTATGCAAACAGTTCCTTGGAGTTACCGTGTAGAATAAATGGCTTTGTTTGTAGCTTTTATATTATAATAATAATGTAAGTTTAAAAATTTAAAAATTGGCAGTAGTTGCATTCAAGTGCGATCTTGATAATTTCACAGTCAGTCATCGGAATGTCATAATAATGTTAAATACATTCAGTTATGTGCCAGTTTTTATACCCATACCACAATAGTGGAGAGGGTGACTCCTAGTGAAAATTGATGCAGAAAATATTCGTAGAACATTTTTACCCTCTAAAGTGCCTTTTTAGTATATTTTTGTGTGGAAGTTAAAAAATGACCCCTTAAAATGAGTGTTAATATATTCTAAGAAAAGAATCGCCATACAATTCTACTGAAGTCTTCTGAAATAGTCTTTTAGTTCAGAAGTACATTTTGTAAATTTTTTTGACTTGGCCAACGAACTTTTGGTCTTAGAAAACATCTATGTAGTGAAATTTGATGCAGTAAATATTCGTAGAACATTTTAACCCTTAAAAGTGCCGTTTAAGTGTACTTTTGTGTAAGAGTTGGGAAAAAGGACAAAAAATACCCCTTAAAATGAAAGTTAGAGGGTAAATAAATTCTAAGAAAAGAATCGCCATACAAATCTACTGAAGACATCTGAATTTTAGCTGAGAAGAACATATAGTATATTTTTTTTTGACTTACACCAAACGCCTTTTCCGAAAAATTCAAAAACTTTAGTGGCGCATATTTCGGGAACCCGAGCTTACTTTTCAAAACCCTTTGGCAGATTGGTTCTACTAGCAGTCTACATTCATTTCGCGTTGCAAGTGTTGAGGGTGTTTTTTTGTTGTTGCACAGTGTACTGGTAGGTCCAGAATTGACCTTTGGTCCCATATAAACCTCCTCTTTTAAATTGCTTTAAGATGAACAAAAATGGTAATATTTAGAACTTTAAGAACTCTTATAAGAACCTTAGAGCCATTATTACACTCAAAGAAAAATGCATCTTCATATTGATGATTATTAACATCAGTTTTGTGACAATAATATTATTACAAATGGAATAAATGAGGCAAAAAGTGACATCAATCCAATGATGAACGTTATCAAAAAATTTTGTCATATTTTATGCGTCATCTATGCTATGACCACAGTGACATAAATTCGATGACACATTTTGTGTATTATGCATTAACATTAGTTTCATTTTTGAAACGTAAAATAAGGAGCAAAAATTCCCATATTTTTAAAGTAGAATAATTTCGAAAACCATATAGATTATAATTGAGAGTTCTTCTGTGAACAATGGGCGGAATACAACAAAAGTGAAACAGACATGTGTAACGGGTAAGTTAATAATAATATTTTCTCACTTTGACTTAAGTCAATCCCAATGACAAATTGTCATTAAATTGAGCCTAATGAGTCAATTCTCCGATGTTATAATAATAATTTCACCTGATGAGAACTTAGCCAAGTGATGTGAAGGCTGACATCACAATGATGAAAAGTGTCATAGGGTCAAAAACGAAGACACTTGTCATAGTACTGATGTCAAACTACATTAGCTTTATGACGCCTTTTCTATCAAGCTACAACTTGTCGAAAGTAAATGTTAGGATTTTGTCCCACGCAGAAAAATTTGTTCACTATTACAACTTAGCTTTAAAATAAAGTTGGCAATACGTTAAAAGCAAGTTAACCCTACCGGCTTGGTTAAAGTTAAGTTGAAATAATACATACATAACTTGTTATACTTTCGACAAAGTCCTACCTTTAACAAACGGCAAGTTGTAATATTGGCCCTTAATCTCATAACATAATTTTGTCATATTTTATGCGTCATCTATGCTATGACCACAGTGACATAAATTCGATGACACATTTTGTGTATTATGTATTAACATTAGTTTCATTTTTGAAACGTAAAATAAGGAGCAAAAATTCCCATATTCTTTTGTTTACATTATTTAGTTAAATACATAAAATTTTTAAAGTAGAATAATTTCGAAAACCATATAGAGCATGCTGCTCTTATAATTGAGAGTTCTTCTGTGAACAATGGGCGGAATACAACAAAAGTAAAACAGACATGTGTAACGGGCAGAGTGTCGCAAATAGGGTACCCTCTCGAAAATTTGTCTTTATAAACTGTGACGTAGGATATCAAATGGTCAGGTTTGACCGACAATACTTTCTTATTTGTTTTCTTTTAATTAACAATGAATTTCGGTTGCGTAGGTCGTAGATTATGTACATATGTATGCATGTACTGGTTGGTTCTATATTTGTTTTATCTAAATTTGTCTTTTTTTAAATAATATAATAAATTAATATGAAATAAACGTTGTTTTTGCACAAAAGAAAAAAAATCAGTTTTTTTAGAATGAGATCTAATAAAAAAATTAGTATTTTTATGAATGAAATTCGAAGGAAAACGTAAAAAACCTACACATTCGCTAACGAGTTATTAAAAGGAAACTTGTCGTCAGTCGCCTTATTGATATAAGACTTAAAAATACATAAATAAGATAAGATAAAATTTGGAGAAAAAAAACTTTAGAAAATAATTAAATATTCTAAGAAATTATATGTATGTGTGTAGGTGGAGTGGATATTTAAAGGGTGTTAAAAACATGTGTGTGTTAAAGCAATAATAAGGAAAATTAAACAAGAATTTAAACGATTATAATATAAAAATTAATATATCTATTGATGACCTCGGCAAATATCAACAACTACTAAAGGCCGTTACACACTATCCCACAAAGTCTTAAGTATTTTTCAAAAATGCTTCCCTGATTTAATTATTCTTTGAACATTTTCAAAAAACAATAACAACTTTTCATGACAGGGTTGCATTTTCGTAAATTACTAAATACTTTGTGGGATAGTGTATAACGACATTTACGAACATCAAGTTTATCCTGTTTTACGGTTGCGAAATTTGGAAACATCAACGTGCCTACACACACCCCTTTGCGAACAATTGCTTGCGGCTAATTTTAAGCATATGATGATCAAATCGCATACGGAACGTTAATCTATTGAAAGCAGCGAATCAAATCTCTATTTCTATGGAAGTATGTCGGCGCAAATAGCGTTGGATAGGCCACACACTTCGTAGGCCAACTAACAACATTGCTCGACAAGCGCTTCGGTGAAACCCGCAGGAAAGGGGAGAACGTGGAGAAGGTCGACATGGGCGAAGATGCAAGCAGCATGCTACTCATGGAATGAAGTCAGCCAAGTAACTCGCAATAGGGTACGGTTGAAGAGGATGGTTGAGGCCCTATGCTCCATTGGGAGCCAAGGATAGCAGAGTGTGTGAAAATTAAGGAAGTTATTTTGCAAAAGACTTCACCTCACTTAAAAAATATTTTTATACACATTTTTCAAAGTGGAAAAATTTTATATGAAAAATTTTCCACACAAGATGGCGGGATTTACAAAATAATGCCGTTAATCTTTTTAAACAATTTCAAATCAATTTTGAACATTTAACTTAAAAAATATTTCTATTTATAAAATAAAACGAATTTCTATTTTAACCTAAGTTATAGGCATTCAATATTGCCACTTCCTTTGTCGTGTTATTTTTGGATCGGATTCTTGCTGTTTGTTTTTTTAAAATCATTTCACTTTTTTATTTTTTTAAAAGTTCTTATTGTGCACTGCTTGTTGCCAATAAGCAAATAAATAGAATTCAACATTGCCAATACGTATTTTTAAAACAAAATTTTTTTCGTTAAAAGTAAACAGTATTACAGTAATCCCTCGATTTACGTCGCGATTGGTTCCGGAAAATTACGTCCTACAAGAACAAAATTATGTTATGAGGTTAAAATTCATGTAAAAGTTCTTTCTGCCGAATAATATTTAGATATCTTCATCTATTTATATGAGATTTGTTTGCCCTTAAATAATTGTATATAAAGAGGTAATATAGGACCTTTGGTTAATTTTGGATCTTCAAACAACACATTTTGCAAAGACATAGAAGCTATCAGCCGTATTCATAATGAAAATTTGGCATAAAGTAAGCAAAAAGTTTATTCATAATACACTAATCAAACTCTGGCTAACGATTTCCTAAACTCTTGTTAACGAACTGCCAAACGTTTGCCAACTTGTGAAAAACAGCCGTTTAATGTCAAATAATTTTTTTTTTAATTCACTATCTTTTATTTATTTATTTTAAAAACTTTTTAAAATTTTCATATGTGAAGGGAAACACAACAAAAAAAGAAAAAAAAATGACAAATCCAGCGATGATTAGTGCAAAACGTGCTGCATTTTTGAGTAAAGAATGTGGCATCACTAAAATTCAGAGGTGATTTATTAAAAGTTAGCAGATGGAGAAAAGTTTGTTATCAATTAACTTTGTACCAACAACCTGCTAAGCTAAATCGGCATTCTAGTTAACAGATCGTTGTACGTTGTGTACAAACTGTGGCTAACTTTTTGTTATGAATACAGCTGTATATATGTAAGTTTTTTTTTATCAATACCTACATTTATTAAAAAGATATTTTCGGAATAGTATTTGTATTTTTAAGACGATTTGAATTACAATGAAATAAGATTTTAAATATGTATATAGTCGGCTTAAAATGCAAACCTGCTAAATCCATTTTTTTTAGTAAATTGAGATTTTGATGCCGTGTGGTAGAGAAAGATACGACTCATGTTGCATGTTGTTTTTATTGAAGTTGAGTCTTGAAGTGTGTTAAACCAACTATATGAAATATCAACAGTTTTTTGTCTTTCTTGTAAAATTTACTGAAAGGCAGTTAGGCGGTTTGCATATTAAGCCGACGATATAATAATTTAAGTTTAATACCAACATAAAAATATGGTTTATTTACTGTTTTCGATTTCTAATTTATTTCAATTAAAAACTGGCTTTAATTTTTTAATGCCCGTTTTCACAACTTACCGATAGTTAAAAGTAGACTTTTACCGTCCATATAAAAAGTGTTCCATTATTAGAGCTTGATTTTAAACTAGAGTGAGCGACAAAGTAAATTAAGGCTCATTATTCCTGGTTTTCTAAAGTGAAGTTGTAAAAATGGAACACTTTTAATACGGCCAATAAAATCCTACCTTTAGCTATCGGTAAGTTGTGAAAACGGGCCTAAGATGGTTTGAAAATAAAGGTCAATATAAGTTATCGAAATCAAAACTGTGATAATTATGGATTTTTACCTGGCGTTTACATTTGTCAGTACTGGCAAGACAGTAGCAATACATGCAAACCTTTTCACTAATACATGCACTCTTTTTCAACTGTCTTGTCTACTGTCTAGCAAATTTTGCAGACAGTTAAATTGGACACTGATTTGACATTTGCTAACAGTAATCTGAAGTTTTATTAGCAAAAGGGGAAAAAATCAAAATGTAAAAAAATTAAACATATTTTGCTTTGATTTCTTGTATTTTAGTTAAGTGTTATTTTTGTTAAAACAATACAGTTATTTTAAGCTGTTTTTAAGTTTGTTTAGTTCATATAAAACACGTTTAGCTGGACTTGCACTGCAACATTCATGTTTAACATATTTTTAAAAGTGAACTGTCTTAACTACTGTCTGGAAGCCTACGTCACGAAGACAGTTAGTAGTGTTTTTGGAAACTAATACGTACTTTCTTACTGTCTTGCCAGTACTGTCAAATGTAAACGCTATGTTAAACACTTTTATAAACAGTTATTTTTAAGACTTTAAAAAAATTTTGTCTGTAAAATTCATACTATTCATCACGTGTCAAATTATGGCACATAAAAAAAAGTGACATAAAATCTTCCACAAACGACGTACGTTTTTTAACGGTGACTTTTACTGTCGTCATATTCACATTTAAACGAACATTGTTCTATTTTTCTTAATGTTACAAGAGAGAGAAAAACAACATCTTAATTAACATGTTACATGTAGCTAAATTACAGTTACTTATTTTGTTTACATTGTTTACATTTATAAAGACACACTTGCACATTAATAAATAAACACTCTATTACCACCAGTGTTGTCAGATGAGAGATTTTACCATTTATTAAGTTATATGTGCAAACTGTGGGAATATTGCTTTTAAATTATTAATTAATTTTTTTCGAAAATAAAATGTTGGTATATCTTTCATTCCTTGCCCACGTCTATGCGCGCAATTTTTATATGCCGGCAGAATGACGTATGAACCAACAAAATTCCTGGCAACACTGACTACCACCCTTTCTTTTGAACCTAATTAAGAATTGTTTTTTTTTTTTTTTTTTAAGTATAAAAACAAGTCCACTCATATACATACAATCAAAGCAAAACAATAAAGAATAAAACAGTGTTACCAGTTTTAATATGCCTTTAAAGCACCAAAATCGAAAAAACGATTTTCTAAAAACCAGTGCTAAAACTTTAAACCAGTGTTCGAAAATAAACAGTTCATTATTTAACGTTCGGCTCACACACCCAAGAACGATATCTATTTTTTTAGTGATTGTGTAGACATACACAACCCTTAATACCGTTCGTAACTGTTTTTAAGAAAGAACCGAACATTATATAATGTTCGGTTCTTCGTTAAAAAACAGAACAATTGTAGTGATACTGTAGAAAAACATTATATTTTAATGTTCCATAATGTTTTTTTTCATGTGTGTATTTTGTTTTTGTAAAAAATGTTTGGTTTTTTTAACCAGCCAAAAGGGACGAACATTAACAAGCCGAACCGAACACATTGAAGTTTGTGGATTTTCAAAAAAAAACCGAACGGAATTAAATGTTCACATCTTTTGTTGAGGTTGATAAAAACAGTAATATTTTTGTGTTCGAAAGATGACTAACAGGGAAACGTTATTTTTTTAATGATTTTCTACACAAATACTATTAGCGTTTGTGTTTTCCACAAATCTACCGAACCGAACATTAAGAAACGATATTTAGTGTTTATTTTCGAACACTGCTTTAAACAATTAAGGATTATTTTTAGATTTTGTCTTTCTAATTCAATTATTTGAAACTATTTGCAACATGGCTATTGTTCCTAATTTAAAAAAAATAAATGTATATGGGCATCAGGGTTGCCGAACATGGTCATTTCCGACCAAATTTGGTCGGATATTTTTGGTTTGGTCGGATGGTAGGCCAAACCTAATTTTGGTCGGTTTTAGAAAATTGGACGAAAAGCAGACAATTACAAATCTCATAGCTTTTTTACCAAACACAAACATTTTTTTTGATTGTTGATGAAACTATGGATATGGCGTTAGGAGCAAGTTACTTTGACGGTGTTAGTTTTATAAAGGATAGTTTTGCTATCTTATTCGAGCTTACCAAGTCAGATGCCGTTTAAATTTTTCTTCTTATAAACAACTTTTTATCAACAAACAATATTCCTATACAAAATTTGAACGGATTGGCAACAAACGGCGCTCACGCCATGACTGGAACTGTTGGTAAGCTTATAGCCTATTCATCGATGTCGGACGTAGAGTTCGTTCGCTTAAATTACATGTAAAACAAATTTGTTTTCGTTTTAAATGTAAGTTAAGCGAACGAAGTCTTCGTTCAGAAATAGATGAACAGGCAGTTAATCTTACTTCGCAATGCAAAAAATATTAAGGTTCTTTGTGGTAATATTTAAAATTTTTTCACATAGTCCTAAAAGAATAACATAAATAAAAGAATTTCAGGAATTATGTTCTGTATTAGGTGTTTCATCCAACAGTGGGATGATTTGATACTGCATTTGCAAACATAGTTTTATAATGGAATGGTATAAGAGCCGCAGAACTTGCAGAAAGTATGGATGAGTTCCAAAACAGAGCAAGTTATCAACGCGTATACAATAAGCCAACCATGCATTGTAAAACTCTTTGATACATTTTATACACTGTCTGCAAGGTATTAGGATGTATTGGAGCTCAGCCCATGTCTTACAAAGTTTAATGCTTTTTTTAAATTGTACAAACTTAAGTAAATACATTTTAATTCATATTTTATTAGTGGTCTATATGTGTTATTGCATACGATCAATGAATTATTCTAGTTTATAAGCGTTATTCAGTGTATATGGGCATTTCCCCAGAATGGTCTACCAGGATGAAAAAATAAAATGTTGATTATCATCGTCTTTTATTGTTATTAAAAAGTCTTTGTTCTTATAAAAGAATGGTTTCATAGCATATCTTAGCTGTTTTGCTTGAGGAAAGTGGGCTGGAAACTGGAAAATTTTATATTTTTCTGTATTTTCTACTTCTAAAGACATTTTTATATACTTATTTTACATGCAAGAAATATGTTATGTTTACACTCTTTCTTCATAATCTCTCCATTACAATCAATTGTAAAACGAGTATTAAGTTTTTTTGTTACGGAAATTTTAACACATTTATAAGAAAATGCGTGGTGATAATAATAAAAAAACATATGGAAAAATCGTACGTTCGCGACCGGTAAATAAGTCAATTAAACAAAAACCAAGAGAGTTATTTTATTATGTACATACTAGATGGAGACCTACATTAATACACTTTTAAAATAAATTAATCACTTTTGATTCCATTGCGCAAATTTTTACATTTTACTACTGTCAGCCAAAGTTGACTTTTTATGAAAACTTAAACTCGATGAAATCCATCTTTTGCGCTAAACATAGAGCTACCCAAATGCTATCGAATCGCAAAAAATGCTAGGAAAAGTTTTGTTTTCTATATTATTTGTACATCAAAAGCGTACGAACGTACGTTCGTGACCCCAGGAAATGCCCATATACATTTTGTTAAAGTTAAACGTTACCAGCAAATAAACTTTAAATAAAACTAGGGGTTACGTGTAGGACGTTAAATATTTAATAGGTGTGAACATAGGGTTACTTTTTTGTTTTTACTATAATTGCATATTACAAAAAAAAAAAAAAATAATATGTAGATTTATAGCTTTGTCTAATAAAAATTATACTTTTTATCAAAAACACATATACATACAATCGTCATATAAAATGCAAAAGGGCCTAAGTTCATTTTAAGAAAAAGAGAGATAAAAACTTAATAAAAAGGCAGCTATTGTGATTATAACAACGGGGTTTTCTGGTTAATATCGTTAACACACTAAGCATTATTGACACTATTCTTAAAAACTGTTTTTGTAATCTCAGTCGTATCGCTACTGAAAATTTTTTAAAAATTATGATAGGCCTTTTCGCATTTTTATGACGATATAATTGTTTAGAAATATTTCAAAAATTTGGTCGGTTTCAAAGGATTTTGGTAGGTTTTGCAGACAAATTTGGTCGGATTAAAAATGTTTCAAACGGCAACCCTGATGGGCATTACCAGCGAAAAGTCTTTTTTTGTAACGTAACGCCAGCAAGCAATAATAATTATTTCTCAAAAAGTTTTACGTACATATTATTTGCTTTTTTACATTTTAGTGTATTGCGCAACTAGCTCTACATTTAGTAACAAAAGGGATAACATTTGAACAATATGGGCCTAAAATATAAGCTTATTTGCTTGCTGGCGTTACGTTACAAAAAGTAAACTTTTCGCTGGAAATACCCTTACATTATATTATTCGTTGTTTTAATTATCTTTTGATTTTTTAAAAAATATTTTTTTACGCAAGTTTGTTTTGTAAAGGTGCTTTTACACGATCTGTATGTAGCAGTGTACTTGTCAAATTTCCCACTGCAAAATGTCGTGTAAACACAACACAAATTTGCTTCTGCAAATGTCAGATAAAATTAGAAGTGTAAAATTTTTCAATTAGAGCGTGTTCTATTTTGATCTGTCAAGCTATCTTACATCAACTGTTTTGCAAGGCATTTGTTTGTGGCGGTATATACCATTATTATTTACACATATTCTTTAACACATTGAGTGCCAAGCGGCTTTGACGAAAACCTTCCCAAGTGGCCAAGCAATTTTTTTGTTATATACATTTTTCACTTTATAAAACCTCAAAAAGTCATCCTAAACCCATGAATGCTTTTGCAAAATTTTTAATTAACTAAAATAAAATAAAAAGTGAATAAAAATATAAATATGTAAATAATTTGCTGTTATGAACGATTTAAGGTTATGTCAGATGAAACCAAAAACGAACGTGTGAAAGCAAATAAAATTTTAAACATATGAATTTTACATCTGACAAGCCCACTGCAAAGTATAGATCGTGTAAAATCACCTTAAACAAACAAATAAGACCCATTTTTGAATAAATAACAAGACCTCTTTCAGACTACCGCTGACGTCTACAAACCAAGAGACTTGCGCAAGTAACTTGACGAGTGTGAAAGGGATCTAACAAGCAAGTTAAAATTTTACTATGTAATAGAAATTTTGAAAAAAAAATTTTAACTCTCAAATTTGTTAGCTCTTTTTTACTCTCTCGTTGCAAGTTTTTCGAGTACTTGATTGAACACTTACTAGTAACAATTATTGAAAATGAGCAATAATTCTAAGTTATTGAACAGGCCTGTTGTGTTTCATTAAATATTAAATATAAAAATTAAGAAAAGTAATTTCAATTTTTGGGAATACAAAATTTTAATTTCAAAAGATTTTGTTATTCGTGCTTAATTCCCAACTAATTGTAGTGGGGAGTGTAAGATGAGATAAACCCACTTTTTTATTGTTGATGTATTTTGTTCAAGCTTTGATATTGTTACAAGTAAAACTGTTGCTATAAGTCTTATACGTTTAACAGTTTTATTTGGTTTAATATCTTTAGTTTGTCTAAAATCTTTATGGATGAAGTTTCCTGATGATCTGGCCTAAGCAACCAGTGAAATGCATAGGAATAGCTTATCCCATCAACAATAAATTTCAAGTGTTTTTATCAAGAATAAAAACTGGGAATTAAGCACGAATAACAAAATCTTTTGAAAATAAAAATTAAGTTTAATTTTAATTGCCAAACTGAATTTTTTTAGTTAAAACAATAACAATTATAAATATGAGAATACAATAATAAATATTTGAATACCGGGCAATGATTCAAAATTTTTTAAAGCCCAAGGTGAAAACAAACTAGAATTGGGGTTCCAACAAGCTGTAGCCACAGCTCGTTCAACTATGGCTCTTTTTTTGCGATCATAACGTTACTAATGCGCCACCCTATACGAACAAAATTCGAAACTAGATTAACTCTGCCGAATGCATTAATTAATGTGCCTTGATCTGTTGTTACCAGACAACAAAATAAAGCACTACAACCAGTGTGACCCTTTTAGCATTTTCACTGCTAAATTTAGCATTATTTATTTTGATTTAGCAGCGAATTTTTCAAATTGCATTTAGCATTATTTTCAGCAATTTTCTAATATTTTTTAGCATTTTTTAATCTTATAAATTTAATATATTGAAATTTCACAATATCGACCCATTTGCGCGAAATTATCGTTTATGCCAATTTTTTTGAAATTGAGTTTTTGATGCAATCTTGTTCTACATTCAAAGATACGTCGCCTGACAAAATATTGTAGGCGAATTCCACTTCGTTGCTCCAAAAATTAAATGTATATTTTCATACTTATATTGCAAGTGATAGCAGAGAAAAGTATAAAAATGGCTCTCCTGTAAAATTTGGTTTTTGTAACATACGATAATTTCGCGCAAAGGGGTCGATATAACTTAACATTTCTGTCAATCTCTATCATTGTATTTTGACATTTATACGTTTATACAAATGTATAATAAAAGCAACCCTACAAACTTATAAACACCAAAAAAATTAAAGAAGAAATGGTAGATTTTACTACAGAAGAAATAACTGTTTTGGAACAGCAATGGCAAAAGCTGAATGCATACGAATTGATGAACCAAAGTTCTACTATTGAATTCTGGGGGGCTACTCTCTATTGCCATGTGAAAGAAAATTGTAGCAAATCTAGCGATTGGTACTCTTGAATACGTTTGCGCATATGTCTTTCGCATATTTTTCTTTTTTTTTTCTTTTCGTACATCATCACATTTTTTTATTTTAATTTTCCAATTTAAATATTTTTACACACTTAGGCATTTCATTACTGTTAATCCGCGCCGCGCCATCTTTAATTTTTATTGCCACTATTGCTTAATTTTCGGAAACTTTTGCGAAAGTGATAGAGAGTACCAAGTTGGCATTTAGCTTTCGCTTCGAAATTGTTTTGGCATCGCAATAGAGAGTAGACCGCCTAGATAGGTGTTTAAGCCCTTATGACACTACATTCATTAATTGATATAGAATTGATAGAAAGAAACAGTAAATGCTAGAAAGAGCAAACTATAAAAAATGTTTATAAAGTTTTTTAGTTTTCTTTCTCTTTTGGTTTGGTTTTGTTTCAGGGATGACGTTGAGAACTTTTAAAATTGTACCAACAACCTTTAAAAATTGTACTTTTTAACCCTAATTGTACTAAAAGATTTTTTAGTTGAAATTAATTTTATTTATGTTCTTAAAAAACACCACAAAAAGGTATTATAAATCTTAAATTAAAAAGTATCAACAAAAAAGTACAATTAAAACAACTTAGCCATCCCTGTTCTGTTTATTTAATTAAATGTTGCCAACTTTTTGTTTATGAGAAACCTAAAAGCTCAAAGCGGTAAATCGCTGAATTTGCCCATAAACCGCTGATTTAGCAACACTTTTAATATTTCAAGCTTAAAATGTCATATTTAAGTTGAACAATTTTACATTTTTTTTGACATCACTTCATTATTTATCGATAACTTTAGTAAAATTTTCGACACTTTGCAATTTATCTCAATACAGCCGAACCCTTCGCACTTGTTAAATTTTTCTATTACTTTATATTTGCACTATTGACCAAAATTTAAACAATGCATTAAAAATTTATTGTCTTAAGGGCTTTATGAGTACAGAAACGCTTTAAAAGAAAATGATTTCAACGAGTTAGCTTCTTTTGTTATGAAGTTTTTGGTTTTGCCATTTAGTAACGCGGAAGTTGAAAGAATTGTTAGCGGTATGAACCTTATAAAAACCAAGATTAGAAATAGGATGCTATTGAATTCATTGATTTACGTTAGATGTGTGTGTGTTTTATCTTATAAAAATGTGTGATGAAAACTGATCATATTCTAATGGTATTTTGACCAACACTTTACTTTGCAAGTTAACAAAAACTATTCATATAATGCTGTGCTTAATGTGTAATTAAATTTACTGAAAATGCTGTTGAATAGCCTTTTATGTTTTCAGTGACAGTTTTTGTTTTTAATTGCAATATTTTGTATTAAATAATATATATATCGTTACTTTAATATAGAAAAGCCCTAACTAACACTTTTCTTACTTTACAGGAGAAGGAAAATACTTAATAAAAATTGTAGTATCGTAGCTGCGATTTTTTTAAACGCAGTTTTTTTATTAAATTGTTTAGAGAGTTTAATAAAAAACTGCGTTTAGAAAAAATCGCGACTACAAGACCATAATTTTTATTAAGTTTTTTCCTTCTCCTGTAAGTAAGGAAAATGTTAGTTAGGGCTTTTCTATTTTAAAGTAACGATATGTATGTATGTAGGTTAGAGCGACTCACCAAAAAAAGTGCTCGATGTACCCTCCTAAAAATGAACATAGGACTTTTTTAAGATGACATTTTAAATATTTCGGCTCCAGCTTTGACCTCTCGTGAGCTGGACCAGTTTGAAAAAGGGTCTATTTTTGCATGTTTTGTTAATTTGAGAATCTGCTTCCTTTCTAACATATACAAATTGGGTATCATAAGAAAGGTTTTTTTAAGGCGCGTCCAACTGTATATACAATTTGTCCAAGGACGATCATCCATGTCCTTTTTTTAAGGACTTTCTGTAAAAAAAAAACGTTTTTTGAATTTTTTGTTCGGGGTTGTTTGTAATAAAAATGCCAAATTAACATATTTTAATTTTTAGTCGATTTAATTAAATACGTGTCTCAGCTTTTTTTTAAATTCGCGCTAGTTCGCGTTTTGACAAAAATGCAATGGGGTGGTAACCCTTCGTTTTAAATAGGGCAATATGGGTATGAAACTTTTTGTTTTGCCAAGTACATCATTTTTGCATGTAAATAATATAGATTTTTGCAAATTAGATTCATTTTACACGGTGCTCTGGAGTATATATAAATGCAATTTTTTAGTAACTCTAATATGATAGCGGATTTAGTTTCTAGATCATGTATGGATGAAAATAGGACTAAAGAAAGAAAAAAAGAAATGATCCACGACTAAAGAAAGAACAAAAGAAATGATCTACGACTTTTTGGCGACTAATTTTTTTTCGCAAATTAAAAAAAATTTAAGTCGTGGATCATTTCTTTTTTCTTTCTTTAGTCCTATTTTCATCCATAGATGATCTAGAAACTAAATTCGCTATCATATTAGAGTTACTAAAAAATTGCATTTTTATATCTTCCAGAGCACCGTGTAAAATGCATTTAATTTGCGAAAATCCATATTATTTACATACAAAGATGATGTACTTGGCAAAAGAAAAAAATTGATACCCATATTGATCTATTTTAAAGGAAGGGTTACCATCCCATTGCATTTTTGTCAAAACGCGAACTAGCACGAACTTCGAAAAAAGCTGAGACACGTATTTAATTAAATCAACTAAAGATTAAAATATGTTAATTTGGCATTTTTATTACAAACAACCCCGAACAAAAAATTCAAAAAACTTTTTTTTTTACAGAAAGTCCTTAAAAAAAGGACATGGATGATCGCCCTTGGACAAATTGTATATACAGTTGGACGCGCCTTACAAAAACCTTTCTAATGATACCCAATTTGTATATGTTAGAAAGGAAACAGATTCTCAAATTAACAAAACATGCAAAAATAGACCCTTTTTCAAACTGGTCCAGCTCACGAGAGGTCAAAGCTGGAGCCGAAATATTTAAAATTCCATCTTAAAAAAGTCCAAGGTTCATTTTTAGGAGGGTACATCGAGCATGAATTTTGCTTCCATACAACTTGAGTCGCTCTAATGTAGGTATATCGTTACCTAAAACGCAAAAAGCCCTATCTAACATTTTGAACATTTTACAAAAAACTATTAAAAATTATAAGTTTATTAGTCGCCTTAAACTGTTTATAAGATTCGTTTTAGTGTGCTTGAGTGAAACTGGTGTGCGCGGCAGCAACGGCAAAAGAAAAAACAAAATTTTTCGGTACTTTTTAAAAATTTTTGCATTCTTTGTTGGCTAAACTCGTTAGACCGCGGCTGCGTTGGCATTATAGAAGAAACGATACGATTAAAAAGACATTTTGCAGACAACAAGATTAACAAAAATTTTTAACGTTTTTAACATTATTTCTGTATCTCGTAAGTTTTATAACCAACAAATTAAAAAATGAGCTGGCAAGATAATGTTGATAACCAACTGATGGCCTCGCAATGCGTTAACAAAGCATGTATCGCTGGCCATGATGGAAATATTTGGGCCTCTTCCAAAGGCTTTGAGGTTTCAAAAGAAGAATTGTCAAAATTGATCTCTGGATTTGATAATCAAGACCTTCTTACCAGCAATGGAGTAACATTGGCCGGCCAAAGATATATTTATTTGTCCGGTACAGACCGTGTTGTCCGCGCCAAGTTCGGACGTAGCGGTGTACATTGCATGAAAACCACACAAGCCGTGATTGTTTCCATTTACGAAGATCCCGTTCAGCCACAACAGGCAGCATCCGTCGTAGAGAAACTTGGAGATTATCTTATCACTGGCGGGTACTAGAAAATATAAACACACACACTATACATAATACATAAAAGTTATTATATAATAATATTAATAAACGAAAAAAAAATATCATAAAAATAATTTTTTGCTAAACAAAAAAAAAAACAAAAAAAAAAAATAAAAAACTTTTGAATAATTTTCATACAAAACAAATAAAAAATAAAAATAAAAACCGAACCTTAAACTGTTTATAATATATTTTTTCTACTTTTCTTGTAAAACCTAACAGTTTTTTTTGACAGTTGACAATATAGCATATTTTGCAAACTGTAGCTTAGGTTAAGCATTTATCATGTTATATTTTGTAGATAGGGCCTTTTTAAAAAATCACTTCTAAAGCACTAAAAAGTGCTTAAAGCACCCAGTTAGGAACACTAAAAACCAACGAATTGTAACAAAATTGTGCTTAATAACAAGAGAACATATTAAGAATTGGTATTTTCTTTTTTATGACGTTTATTCTTTACTAAATACCTTTATTTATGAAATGTTTAGTTTGTGGGCAAAATTTTATACCCTAAATAAAGGTTGAATAAAAAAATTGTTTTAATAATTTCAATTTGTTTTAACAAACAAAATTATTCAAAGCTTTTTGTAGGTTTTATTTTTGTAGTTTGTGGATTGTGCACGTCTCAACGTTTATGGTTCAATGCGGAAATAACGGGCGTCACTAGTTTGTGTGCGGCATTTTTTTCAACTGCCTTTTGACAGTGTTTTTTTTTTCGTTTTAAGTTGCCCGGCATTTAAAAGAATTACCGAGTATTACTGTTGCCAGTTGGTAGATAAAAATGCATTTTAAGCACGTTTATGTAATGCATGGCGTATGTTAAACTTTTAACTGTTTTTGTAGTTAATAACAACATTGACAAAAACAAACTTATGATAAAACGCAGCAGTGAAGTTTAGTCAAGTTTTGTAAATGTTAATTTAGAGAAAACAAAAAACGGTAATGAAATATGATATAAAATCTAAAAATTTATTAAAAAAAAAGTACAGAAATTCATATATCGTTAACTTTCTGCAATGTCGTCACAACTCAAAAAAATAAAATTTCGAAATAAACGTGTTTTAAGTTATTCATTTGCTCGCAATACTTAGAAAAAATTATGACACATTTTCTTCAAACGAAAAGATATAAAGACGAATATAATGTGCAATTAAAAGAAAAACATAGAGAACAATTCTGCATCGCTAACTCCAAAATTTCATTTTTTGAGTTATAACGACTTTGCAGCGAATGAACGATATATCGTTACATAAATGATGGTATGTTTGTAACAATGCGAATTCATAACAGTTAAACTCTAGAGATCAGTTAAATATTTTTTTTTTTCTCTGTGCATTTTAATCTAATTTTTTATATGTATTATCAATCTGAATGGAGTTTGACGTTTAACAACTGATTTTGACAAATAAAGTAGATATTTTTTCAGAGCGAATTTGTGCGAGTGTTCCTGTTATAAATTTGCCTTGTTTTGTAGTTTTAAATCATAAAAAAAAACAAACCTAAAGAGAAAATAAAAATAAAACTTTAAGGGAAATCCCGGTGGGAAGAGCAAAGTGTGCAAACGATGCAAATGCGTGCAAAAATACACTCATTTGCATAACACAACAACAAAATGTACGTATTTGAAATTTGCTCTATTTTACTTCGTTTGCACTAAAAAAAACATAAGCAAATGTAAACAATAACATTTGACATATTAGCCGCCATATTGTTTTGAAGGCAACTTATAAATTAAACATTTTTATGGGTTTTAATATAAAAATAGAGAATTAAATTAATTAAAAAGAAAAAATTTATTTAAATTTTCTTGTGTATAATTGTAAACAAATGCAGATTTTTTACAGTGCTGGTAGAAGTTTTTAGTGTTGCCAGAATAAATTTTGAGAAAAATAGCATATTTGCACACGATCAATCATAATATGCACTGCAAATTTACAAATTGCAAATTTGCACAATGACCATCGTGATTACCCTTTTTGTGTGTTACGTTAATTGAGGTTTTGTTTTTTAAAAAGTTGTGGCAACAGATTCAGCAATGTTAAGAATTAGGATGTTTCGATTATCGAGAAGTTGCCTTTTTCGAGGGTTACGTTAACTAAGGTTACACTGTACACCCAATACTGTTTTTACACGGTAAATACGTTCCAGAGGAAACCGTGTAAAAGAAATGGTGTAAAAAAGGACACATACTATTTCTATATCTTCAGTGTTGTTAACTTTAAACCTTTGTTTAGTTCTTTTAACTAGGGTTTAAAAAACTGCAGCCGAAACCAAAAACTGTCAACCAGAAAACGAAAATGTGTGTACAATTTTTCGCTTTTTGAGTTTGTTTGACACAGACTGTTTACATTTAATGAAACAGAAGTAAAAGCAACTGTTGTTTTTTGACCAATACCAAATAAAGAATTGAAAGAAATGGCAGTTTTTCTACTTTGACTGAATAGTACGTTGTGATCCTATTTTGGAAACCTCTTTGTAGAGCTTCTTGTATTTAGCTATACACGAATGTAGGTCTGATTGAAATTTCACAGCTATTTCGTTTACGTTATTCGATTTCAAAAAATGTTATGCCAACTTATTTGCCATTTGCAGGCCATCAAGTACTGACTTGGCAGTTATTGATCGTGGAATTTTTTTTATCATCCCTAAATTATCATTTTGATACTTTTGAGAAGCCCTGACCACGTTCAAATATCAATAAAAAATAAAGTACAAAAAGAAGTATGTACTTTTTCCTATTTTAGAAACTTCATTGACATATCTTTCATTCTAGGGGGTGACTGGCACAACTTTTTTTTGTATGAAAGTCGAACCGGTCTAATGTTGTACATGCGTTCGTAATATGTGAATACCCTTACAATAAATATGTTTAGTTTCCTTTTTTATAATTTTTCCTAAAGCACGTGCCTGCACTTTTTTAAGCACAAATTAGAAATTCCTTAACTTTACAATTTTGTTCGTTAAAAAAAAAAACGTGTAAAATCAGGATGAGTTTGTTTTCGCCAACCGTGTTATTCGAAATTCGTGTAAGAAAGAGCGTGTAAGAACCGGATAAGGTGTATAGAATTTTCGAAAATATATTCAAGTGAAGATTTACTTAAAAGTTTTCAAAAGAGCTTAGAAATATTTTATATATATTTTTCTTAAGGAAACAGTCATTTATGACTCTAAATTCTTATATGTTAATGGTGTAAAATGTTCTGCGAAGGAAAAAAGCCTGTCTACGCCTTAAGCCTAAACATAACTTCAAGTCATGCCTTCTTCTCTACACAAAAAACATCATTATTAAAAAAATCCAGTATAAGACAAATAAAACCTGTACATTGTGTATCTTTCAAGCAGAAACGTCCGTCTTATTCGAAAAATGTTCGATTTTGAAGAGTTATTTAAGCAGTAAAAGTGTTAATTGATTAAGCAGCAACAAATCTATGCAATTAAATTAAAACCTGGCTATCATTAATTAAAATATTTGATAATGAACACTTAAAATTTACATATACATACATTATACTATCAATTCAAATTTGCATTGTAATTATAGAAAAATTAATAATTTTTTCGACCTGAGTTTTTCATATAGTTTTTAATTATAAATTCAAACAAATTGTATAAATTGTAATAAAAAAAAATAAAACAGTTGCTTGACGACTCCAGTCGTGTCTGATTAAAAAATTTTATAGTTTAACATTTTTTTTTTTTTTTTTGTTTTTATTTAATGTAATAACAAGTATTTGATTGTGAATTGTGTAGAATTTCTAAAAACTAAACACATAAATTTATATTTGCAATACCATTTATGATAACACGTGCCAAGACTAGATCACTTTAATCGTCTACTTTTCTGGTTGTTTGTGTATCTTAACAAGGCAGCGCTGTCTATTTTGTTATTGTATACTACATATAATAGTTTTTTTATACCCTTCACCGAAAGTAAAAAGGTATATATAACTTTATCATTAAGTATGTAATTTCTTCAATAGTGATACAAAACCCTATAAAGTTTGCACATTTATTCTGGATCCTTATGAAAAGAGAATTTTAAATCACGATTTTCGTCTGCGCGTTGAAATGGATTTTCCTAAGACCCCAGGTATGATGGGGACCAGGTGTTAATGTATATAAAAACTAATGGTGTTTTCTTTTCTACAAAAAAAATGTGATATTTTATTTAAAAAAATTCAATTTGGTGTTCGTTTTTTAAAAATGCTTTAATCTCTAAAATGGTGGCCCGTTTTACTAATGGCATAAGGCATTGACTTTACGCCCTGCCCCGTATAAATCAACAGTGTTGATAATGCCCTGTGGGGAAAAAATCCCCTCTAATCAGGACAATACAGTTATTTTTTCTATTATTTTATACAACCCAATTATGAATAAAAATTCCCCGGGAGTTTTCTCCCTTCTCCCATTTTCCTATGTAAATTCAATTGTAAAAATGGAAAAAGCGAAAAAACTTACGGGGAATTTTTATTCATAATTGGGCTGATAGTAAAAACCCTTAAAAAGCTTAACATTGGTAATGGTAGGTTGTCAGTGATAAATAATTTAAGTGGATTCGGTGTTATAAAATTGTGTAAAAAAAAAATCGTCAAATCGAAAAATCTCAAACTTGGTATCAATAAATCGGCAATATGTCAAGGCATTTTCTTGTTTTCATATTTTATGAAAATCAAACAAAAGAAATTGAAATTTCGTCATTAATTTTGTTCTTTGATTTATTTATTTTATATCAATCAATAAACAAATTTTGGTTTTTGTATATTTTGAAGAACAAACTTTTTGTCAACTGTTAAAAACAGGGCGATCCAATTCTGTGTTTTGTTCTCGTCAAATAAGAAATTGCATTATTACAGCCGTACCTTAACCAGAGCGGGAGGCGGAACGTTTTCTTCCGCTTAGCTTTTATGCTGATATGCCATGCCTAAACAAGAGCGTCAACATTGTGCCACAAACAGTAGTGTTAACCTTCTTGTTTAATAAAACCAACATAAAAGAAATAAAAAGAAGAGAAAGAACCGCTAGATTGGAAAAAATAGCTAAATTGCCATTATTTATTAACAAAAGCGGCCAACTTCACTATTAAACGCGCTGCCAAAATCGGAATTTCCAATTGTAAAGCGTTGACGCCGCGCTATTTAGAGATGCTTCATACAAATTGTATGGGCATGAGAATTTTTGACAGCTAGAGAATGCTTTCCGCTCTTGTTTAGGTATGGCAGTTAGAATGTTGGCAAAATGCCTTGCATATACCTTTTAACAAGGTGTTATTTTTTTTTGTCGTAAAGAAAACACCATAAGACTGCCTCTAATTTTATTCATTACTCCCTGATTGTTGTTGTTTTTTTATTTTTTTTATGTATATAAATTGACTATTATTCGACCTTTACAAAATTTTATTAGTATTATTATTTAATTAAGCTTGAGGTCTCTTTTTTTTATGTATGTATATCTGGAGAACTGCAAGAGCCAAAGTTTCCAACTTAGAAACAAGCACCTGGGTTAGAAATAGGCAACATCCGATAAAGATGTAGGAAGGATTGGAAAAGTGAGCGTGACACAAAATAGATTTATTTATTTTTTATCGCACCATAGTGAAGGGTGTATTAGTTTCGGCATAGCCGAATATAACACTCTTAGTTTTTTTTTTCAAATTAGTTCACTCATTTAAATTAAATAATGGTGTTAATGAGCTGTGTATTAACAAATAAACTGATCATGGATCTGTTTTATAAAGACAACTTGGATATTTTAAACTTTTAATAAGTTTTTTTAGATTTGTTATAAATTACTTAATTGTGACATGTTTAAGATAGTGAGTGGTTCTTAAAAAGTCTTTGAAATAAAAACTTTAGATAGTTGTTTTTTCTTTAAACAAATTGAAATTTAAATGTAGGTGGAAATATTACATACAAATTAACAAAAATACATACACCCAAACCTCGTTTACCGCGAATTAATTTTGTGCAAATTCCAAATTATCTTTAATTTGTTCATTAAAAAATACAGCTGTTCTTATAAAAATAAACTTTAAAAATACACTTTTTATTACATAGTTATTTCTTATATTAATCACGCTCAAATTGCGCCATTAGAAATGTCTAAGCATTAGTGCTGTGATACTATCGATATTTATCGATAGTTAAAATTTTACTATCGATATATCGATATTACTATCGACTGAATGTTTGTACTTGTGAAGGAAAATTTTAATTATTTTTTTATAAGGCTACAGTCCGTTGTTTTTATCACTTTATTGAATGTATGAGACGTATGTATGTATATACGAACGGTAATTTAGATGGCAGTTTTTTAAAAATTGATAAGTACCTTTCTGAAGGAACCGAAGTAACAGGGACTATAAGATATTCCATTGCAACTTTAAAAAATTTTCTAAGTTCTAAACCCAAAAGGTAATCAATCTAGCGGACTTATCTTCTAATGGTCGTTCATTGTTTTGTCCTATGCTTGCAATTGGATTTGCATTTTTTTACAACATTACAAAAATTAATGTCGGTAGCGTCAAAATTGAGGTAGTCAGTGGAAAAAAAATATTTGACATTTCAGTCCCTATATAAACATGTACAAATTTCGATTTAAAGGCCTTTAATAAGCAGTAAAAAGCACTGCTAAGCAATCCATACCACTTGACATTCTTGTTGTTTGTATTCATTGCTGTAATTCAGCGCGAACTAATAATAGCAAGTAAAAATTTGCGGCAAAAAACTGTGTGTGAATAGCTGCTGTTAGATGTCTTCATAGCTGTATTTTAAATAATAAAAATATCGATATTTTTATTTTTCATATCGATATTTTCGATATTTTAAGACTATCGATAATATCGATAGTCTATCGATAGTTTCCCAGCACTACTAAGCATAGAAGTGTTAGTGTACATCAGTGATGGAAAGTTTAAAAATTTAGAGGTACTGACCACCAAGCAAAAGAGTACTTTTTTTAAAATTTTGGTACTTTTTTCAAACATATTTTTTTTTTTTTTTTTTTTTTTGAAAAAACTTAAACATAAAAAACTAAAATCTATAATTTTTTTTTTGCTCCCATCTCAGCTATTTATGAACCGAGCTGGCAATTTCAGCGGTTGCAGTCGGAGTTAGTACCGTTTGTTGACGACTCCATAACACTGGTTGTCAATACTAAAAAAATGAAACACTAAATTTCTAAACAAAGAGGCATAACAAGAAAATATGTAGTACTAAAACGGACGTGGGTGTACCGTGGTGTTTTTGGAAGGAAAAAGTACTAAAAATAGTACTGAATTTTCCATCACTGGTGTACATATACAATTGGCGGAAGTTCTTTTTAATATTATTTTATTTTTTCTTGGAATTCTTTAAAAAATATTTACGTTTAACTTCATCTGACAATATAATGGAAAAAAGCCCAGTAAAATAACTTTTGAAAAAAAAAATTAAAAATATCGAACCCATAAGTAAAAAAATCTTGGTAAAATTATTAGGGCGTAAGTGATTTACAAATAAAATTTAAATAAGGATCCAGATATGAAAAGAGCATTTAATTTTCAAAATTAAAAAAAGTGTTAAGCAGACGGGTCCAAACGGCTACAAAAGTATAGGCAGGGTTAAAGAAAACACTTATACCTTTCTATCAGTGGTTTAACCTTCTTAATCCCTTTTGATCCGCAAAAGTTCTATTCTACTAAAGTTGAAATTTGACAAAAATATAGTAGTTTAGAAAATATGTCTTAACATCTCTAACAACAGTCGCAAATATTACCTTTTTAAAGATAACAAGACTACCAACCTAGCAAAACCAGCCGGTCATTAACTCTGATAGTTTTTGTGCAATGATAATTTCTTTCAGATTAAATATTTAAAAAAAAAAAACACTTTTTTCTGAATAAAAAAAAGTTGTGTTTAACAACATGGCACAACCACAATTACCAATATTTTGACCTAATTTTTTGGCTACCTTTAGTTTTAATATGTTTACTATTAAATAAAATTAAAATGTTTGAAATCGGTGACAAACAAAAATTGGACTTTTGGCCAATGAAATAAAGTTTTCAGCCACTGTGCACCTTCTGTGCACCGTCTTTACGAAGCTTTAGACCCTGACAATTTTGCATCGTTTGTGCGAAGTAATTGTTGTTATTTTTTTTAAATTTTGCTTTTTCGCAAGAGTGCAACTTTTGACGTGAATACCTTTAATATAATTTTATGGTTTTTTTTTTAATTTGTTTTATGCGAATTCGGATTATGCGATTTCTTGCGGAACGGACCAATCGCATAAACCGAGGTTTGGGTGTATGAATTAAAATTTTAGAAAGAAGCCTAAGGATAGGCTTTACTTCATTGCTGTTTTAATTATAAAAAAAGAATGTTTACGGTCATGTTCTAGATATAATAATCGAGTAAAATTGAAATCGATGATATCGATCTTTTAGGGCGATTATTATAACTTGGCGTTAGCTGTTATCCGACAGTTAACGGACGCTTTTTGACAGATAACACATTATTATCAGTGAATTTAATCTTAACTTTAGCTAACTTCAAGTTGTAATAATGGCCCTTAGAAAATTTAAGCCAAAAACATTTTTATATTTTTAAAAAATACATAACTTAATTCAAGTTTGAATGAATCAAATTTCAATTTATAAAATTTTCTTACAAGTTTGATTCATTGAACACATTCGAGAAATAAAAATGGATAATAAAATAAAAATAACTCTACATAGTCTCTTCATGATTCTCTACACCATAAAATGACAGTTTTTTGAGAATGTATTATCCTATTGGGGACCCATGGTCAGACTAATTTTATTGAGTTATTTCTGTCAAATATTGTGTGATTTAAGGGAGGGAATTTATATGGGCATTATGGTTCATCACAATTGCTATGACATTCACCCTTTTTATCTTCCTATCATTAATAGGTCGTTGACAATGTCAATTTTAAGTAGAAACCATTAAACCACATCGACGTTTATTTGGTGTTTTTTAAGAATGTTGTCGATGTCGACTATTTATCGAAGATCTGACAAAAAAAGATCCCATCTTAAATTATTTTTTTTCTCCTGCCGTTTAATGTTTGTTGTTTTAATAGATTTTAACAAATGGATGCGTGTCAGAAGCTTAATGCCGTAACTCCACTTATCGAAAATGTTTCAATTTTGTTATTTTGTTCTTGAAACATGTAAAGATCTACCCGGTTCGAATCCCAGCTCAGCCAAGAAAAATTATCAATAAATTTTAATAAAAATTACAAGTTGTAAAAATTCCTTCGCTCAGTGAAAATAATTTAATGAAAATTAAATTTGATGAACTCAAAAGCCTAATTAAAAGAATATCAAAAATTAAAAAAAATATATAAAAAAAAAAAAAAAAATTAACAGTTCAACTAAAAATCAAAATTGTTCTGTTATATGACTATATTAAAAGTTGTGGAATCTTTGAAAATTATTTTGTTCTTTTATTATTCAAATGTTTTCCATTTAAAAATCGGTATATGGTGTTGAATCTTATTTAATTTTGTTAAAAAACTACCAGCCAGATAATTTGAAAATATACATAACAAAATAAGGCCATTATATATTCCTGTAATAAAAAAAACTACTTGTTTACTACTTCGCTTGTTCGGCAACTTCCTTTTTGAAGCATCTTAAGCTTTGGTAATTAATTTTTCAAACATCACTAATTTGCTATTCTTTAAAATATGTGGAGTTATGCGTTTCAACTTCTGAGCCGTAATTTATCTTCAATTTACATTTATTTATTTCAAACGTATTTAATAAATATATTTGCTTTCTAACTAAAAGTTCTTTAACTTTCATTTGAGCCGTCTCAAAATTTCCTGTCGACTAAAACAATGTTAAATTTACTCGCCTTCGACATAAAGGCGCCGTAGAAAATACCAAGTGACTGTTAATAGCAGAGCTGTGGTGTCGGAGTTGTGGTTTTTACACACAAAAACTCGCGACTCTGACTCCTAAATTTTTCGGCCTAACAAAGTTTAAGGGGTCTGCTTTAAAAATTTTAAAGTCAGAAAAAAAGAACCAGGGGCCTAATGCTGGCAGTCGTGATCGAGTACTTTATCGATTCGAAAGCAATTTTATTTCTAATTCTTTCAGTCGATACTGAACGAATCGAAATTATTTCTTCAGTATTGTGAAACTCAGCTTGCAATAAAATATTTTTAGTCAAAATGTATGCCCCTGTTATCATTTACAACTCAACTCTAGTTCAGTTGAAATTTTAAAGATTTGTATGCATTACTGTTTACAACCCTGTGTTAATGCGGTTAACAAAAATATCAAACGTTTACAACTTATGACTAGCAGGTGTTAATCCAATAAAAAATTTTATCATTTTGCGAAGCACTAATGGTACATTTATAAAAATAAGCGCACAATTATGCGCTACGCTATAAGACATACAGAGATGCAGTAAAGTGAAGGAACTCTTAACAAGTTTTATACAATAAAAAATAACATTTCAAGTGCTACGCCATTCCCTTGCACCGAAGCAGGTTTATAAGGGAGAATACTAAAAAATAACTGTAAAAAAAAACATTCAGTGTGAAAAGCTGAACGCTACATTCACTTTTTGTGTCAAAAATGTATTGCTTCAAAGTGGGAACTCATCATAAAAAATGCATGCCTTCCTTCAGCGAGATGGTAAGCGAAACTCTTACATTTCTCCCTTACAAACCTGCTTCGTTTGAAGCTCAATTTTTTATTGGGAAGTTAAGTTGTTAAATCTGCGTTCAGATGGCTCAGGTCTTACTTACTTGATTCTTACTTTTTCTTCTTTGAACTTTCGTTGGCGTTCAAACTATTCATGTCTTGTTGGCATTTTTTTTTTATAGTCTTTAAATAAGAAATAGAAAGCAAAACGTACTGACAGTATATGAAACTGTGTACTCGTTTCTTTTCCCTCGTCTCTGTCGCCTAAAAAGTAGCAATCATCTCAATAACACATGAGCCGTCTGAACACAGACTAAGTTTCAACTCAACTAAGTTGATTAGTAAACAGTAAAGCATACCATACACGATTAAATTCAATTGTCAACTGAGTCGGTTGTTGTCCAAATCAAAGCGTGTATGGCCTTGTCAGTTGATTAGTTTGACGGTTGTCGAGTTGGTTGAAGAAAAATCAAAAGATTTTGATTTTTTCAAGTTGACAACTAAGTCTTTCAATTCGATTGTACTGTGTGTGCTCAAATCTCTTGATCAGCTGTCAAAATTAATTTTTGTAGTTAAGTATTTTAAAAAATGTCTTTTATTTCATTAAATTTTAAAATAAATTTAAAATCTTTCAATTCAGTTGAAGTTGTCAACTGAGTTGAAAGACTCAGTTGACAACTGAATTGAACCATGTATGGGGCGCATAATAGGCACATTAATCTTAATCCCAACACAATTGGTTGGCTGTTAACAGTGTTGCCAAAACTTTGTGACCAAAAATGGCTAAATTTACGGAAAAAATGGCTAATAATGGGCTAAAAATGGCTAAAAGCTTTTTTAAATAAAAACACATTAAAATTGAATCACAAAACAGAAATAATTCATTTAAAGTTGTTTACGATGAAATAGTGAGTTAAGATCAATTAGTTAAATAAGAATAAACTTAAATTAATATTAAAATAAATTAATATTAAAAAATTAAATCATCGAAAAATTCGATGCCGTTATTGTTCATCTCATAGGAATCACTCACTCATTAGTTTCAAATAATCATAAGTTTTAAATAATTTGAAGGTAAATCATAATCACGAAACATTTGCCCAACCTTTTGAGTCCAGATCTACAATAAAAAACAAGTAAGAAAGAACCTTTGTACCAAATTATATCAAATAATCTCTAAATTGCGACCTGTACTTTGCGCACAAGGTTTGAATGGACAGCCAGCCAGCCGGACAAACATCGTTAATTCGACTCAGAAAGTGATTCTGAGTCAATCAGTATACGTTAAGGTGGGCTAAGGACCAATATTTTAAGGTGTTACAGACATCAGCACAAACGCATAGTACCCTCTCCAATATTGTGGTGGTGGTATAAATATTATATTGGTTTGGTAAAAATATTAACCTTATTGATAAAATCGAATTAACGGTTGCTTAATGTAACCTATTTCTCATATTACTTTTAACGATGTTTACTTGGCTAAACACCCTCTCTACTTCAGCATTAGACCATGGAAGTGAGAGCAACTTTATAGTCAATTCTGAAATTTCTAAAACAATTTTGTTACCGCCTGTATCCCTTTATTGAAATACTTGCAACCAGAAAGAAACAGCGATATTTGTGTTGATCCATTTTATAAATTTAATAGTGGAATACTGTTCCTTTATGTTGAAAGATGTTTCAGCGTCATAGTTTATTGCGATTTTCAACATTTGTGAAAGTTGTGATTTAAATTAAAGGCGTTTTAATTGTTCAAAATGTTTATTAAACTTTTATAAATTTTTATAATAAAATAAAATTTATTCTTTAAAAGAAAAAAGGCAAAAACAATTTTATGGCTAAACAAGTTGAAAAATGGCTAATGGCTAAACTCATTTTTTAATGGCTAAACAGGGTGAAAAATGGATTAATCTAGCCACTAAATGGCTAAATTGGCAACACTGGCTGTTAAGCACAAAAACTAAAAGCCTATGTGAAATGATGGTTGGTCTAAAATCAGTATCCCTATTTATTTCAAACTCATTATACCCTTCCCACCTATGTATATTGGTGTAGGGTATAAAAAAAAAATTATTTTTACAAATGGTTTCGGATATTAAAAAGTAGCCTTTTTTTGTAACATATAATTTTTTAAACTTTAATCGAATTTGTTTCATGATATAAAATGTTTATTCTCTTAAAAAAAAATAAATATTTCGCGACATACGCCGTTTTATTGTTTGTTCAAGTTTATTTTTCACTGTTTTGCAATTCTTATTACAAAAAAAAAAAAAAAAGAAAAAAACGTAATAAAACCCAAACACTTACTACTTACCTTCAGTAGTGTTAAAATTTTCTGCGATAAATCATAATCGAAATTTGAATATTTTGAGCCACTCATATCGTATATAAACACTAGACCAGCCTTTTGTGTTTCTGTATCCTGTAGAGCACAATCCAATTGATAGACGATGCCTTGCAATGTTGTTGTATGTGTTACACTCAGAGGACTGTGTTTATTGGCGGTGAATAGAGCAATTGCAGCACCACTGGAATCACGAGCAGACTGGAAAAAAGTACACAATAAAAACTTGATAATTTTTTACTGAAAACAAAAATGTTTAAAAAGCCAAAGCCAAACATACCAATATTGTAAATTTGCCTGTTTGTAATTCTGAATGTAGTGGTTCTATATCTGGATCTATATTATAAAGACCTTCTTTAAGGCGTATTTGTTCGTGTTGTTCGTATAGGGAAACAGCACGTGGTACATCAAATTTACGTGCATAAAGGAACTTGACTGCTGTTGTCTGTGAAATGTTACGTCTAGGAGTACAGGTTGAACCAATATTGTTGCAGAGATCCATGAATTGTTTAACAGCCTGGAAAGAAAGTACAATTTATTTAAGGGAATTTAGTAAATTATTATTAAAATTGATATTAAAGTTTTGAAAGCATTTGAATTAATTGAAAACTCTGATAACATTAAGAAAATTGGGCAAGGCTGTATTTTTAAAAGAGAGAAAAATTGAAATTTAAAACAAAGAGGAAATTAGATTAGAAATTCGTTTAATGTAAATTGTGCCTTGTATCCAATGATGCATTTTAAGTGTTTTTGTTTTGGGTCAAATTGACGTTTTGGCGGGTCCATGATTGCCCATGGGTCCCAAATAGGATAAACTCTCGAAAGTTTTTTTTTATTATAATGTGGTGTAGGTCATCTTATCGTCGGGCTTGCCTCACTATACTTTTTTACTTGCTTATGAGGTTTTTATTAAACCTAACAACAAAGTGCACAAAGTGGTAATAAAAAAATTAATATCATTTGCTATCAAGTGCTGTCTGCTTTTAGCAGTTTTTTTTTTAATTCATAAAATATTGACTCATTTTGCTGTATAAAGTGCCTTTTGTTTGTTTTTGCTTGTGTAATGCTTAATTTAGTTGTTGTATTTGTAACTGCATTAAAACAATTAATTTAATTGATTCAAGTGTAAACATGCCATTGCGTGAATACTTAATTATAATGAGTAATAAGAACGTCGCTGTTAGATTGATTACATTGCATCTTTCAGTCTTTCAATTTTAGTTAAGCAGAAATTAATTGAGATTTAATTTTAAATAAAAAAAAAAGTCAAATAAATTAATTTTGGTCAATTAATTAAAAATCATTCGGCACATTAATGACATTGAATCTTAATTATGTTACAGGGTAATTACAAATATGGACCATCGGATAGAGGTTTGCTACCGAGCATTTGGTCGATATTTTGTTTCACAGATAATTGTCATAGATCTTTTTATAATAATAAAAAATATTAAGATAATTCTCTGAAAACTTTTTGTTTTATTTACAATTAACATCGTGTGTTTTGGTTGGACCACCCTTTAAGAAGTTTGTCATTCCGTTTGAGATTTCTAAAATATTAATCTTAGACTCTATAAAGTATATACAATACATGTATTCTAGGTCCTTGTGAGTTTTGAAATGGATTTAACGATGTCCGTCAGACCGTCTTTCCTTCTGTCTGTTGAATTGGGGTTTTCAAAGACCCGAGAACTGATGGGGTCTAGGATGTAAAAAACTTGTGTCACTATGGTCCGCTAAATTGTAAATGCTATTGAAATTCAACCAGATCAGTCCATAAATGACTAATGGCTTGATTGCGGATGGCAACTGAACTGAAATTGAGTTGCCAGTAGCGAATCAGGAATGCCACACATGTTCAAATATAAAATAAATTAAAAAAATAAGATATGAGCAAAAAATTGCGATTGCCTCTAATTTTTGTCAAAACAAATCCCGTTTTTTTTACACATAACAAATTCATACACATAATTTGCGGCTTATATTGAGAAATGTGTTTTAAACACAAGCAAATTGTGAAAATTAAGAACATTTTTTAGAATAATAATTTGTTCAGTGGCAAGATTTATTTCTAGCTCATATACAGCGTTTTGAAAAATAAGAAAAAAAACATTTATGATCGACTCTATTCAAGCTCGATGAACTCATTTGCAAAATAAAACAAAACAAAAAAAAAAATAAACTAATATTTAGTGAGCTTAATGGGCTGTAAAACCCTCATATTAAGGCCAGTGACAGGTGTCCGTCAACTGAAAATACCAAAGATCAATAATTACCAATTATTTGGGTCCCCAATTTTATGGGATGTTTTATAAAACATCATATTCTAACAGGAAGGCGCCACATGCCACAACCAATAGACGAACTTAACTTTTTTGCAAGGACATAGTTTCTTGAAATAAACCTTACAATCAGGTTATTCACCCTTATCGTGGATGGCGAATTTAATATACGCCTGCGACTGTTTGGTAATTGATTAAAGGAAATAAGTTCACGTTCTCCTAAATCTATTACCAAACAGCCGCAGGCGTATTTTAAATTCGCCAACCACGAATAAGATGATTATATCTGTTGTTACGTCACGTCATTAAACTAATGCAGTTAAACCAACAACTTTGGACCGTTTAAAGAGAGACCTTTAGGAGACTAAGGCCCGTTTTCGCAACTAACCGATAGCTAAGGGTAGGACTTTATCCGCCGTATAAAAACTGTTCTATTATTACAACTTTACTTTAACCTACCAGGTAGGATGAACCTTAATTTACTTTATCGCTCACTTTAGGTTAATGTAAAGTTTTAATGAAGTTTTTATAAGGCTGGTTGAAGTCTACTTTTAGCTATCGCTCAATTGTGAAAACGGGTCTAAGTCTAGATACGGTGCCAAATGACTGAATAAGAGAGATCGATAATATTTTAATTAGAAAAAGCTAAATACGATTCTTAGACGTTGCTTTTCGTTTAGAAAGAACTAATTAATTTTTACTGCAATTAGATAAAAAAGGGTGGACTTTTTTCATGATCTCTGTGGATTACAATCAAAAAACCCGATTTCAAATAAAAAAGAAACCACTTCTAATTTAAAAATTTGTATTCAGCTTCTATGGCAATGTTCTTAAGAAGGTTTCCAATTGGAACTAGCGGCTTTTGTTCAAAATTTTACTACGGCTTTGCTCGACTCTCACATTTTTAAGAAATATGCATCAGAGAAAGTTTTGCTGGCTGTCAATTTTTTTTGTATGGAGTTTGACATTTATAATTCATAAGTTAAAAAAAAAATCCATCCGAAAAAAATGTACAGCCCGCATAGATAACTCTCTCTAATGCATATATCGAGTCCTAACCGCTAAAATAACGTAAGCGACATGATTTTCAATTTTCATTTTTTTTAATAAATGACTTTATTGGCAACACTTGCATCATCTCCTAAAATGTCATGGTCACATAAGGTACCGTTACGATTTTATAGAAAAACAATTTTTATGTAAGCGATAAATATCATACAAAATTTATATGAAATAAAATAAAAAAGCACTCTCCTGTAAAATTTGATTTTTGTCGGTTACGTTATTTTCGCGGTTTGGGGTCGATATGTATGTACCTAATAGATCTGCTTGTGTATATTTGACTGATTTTGAGCGATTACCTGTGTGGTCAGGGTAATATCGCATAAGCGAAGAATAATAAAAATCAAATTTGACAGACGCCGCCAAGTCGAGAAAACAACAGACGGTGAATTTTGTTCTGTCTTTAAGAAAATTCCTTGATTTTATTCAAAGCTTCTCGTATGAAAATGAATGATTTAAATTATAAATTTTTCCTTTACATCATACATTAGTAGTAGTAGTATAATTGATAACTGACAGAAACGATTTCATTTAGAATAAAAATAGCTGTCAGTGTCAAAACAACATTTGTCAAACGTCAATTAACAGAAAACAAGTGTTACATCTACAACTTGTCACATTTTATTAAAACTGTGCTTCATTTAAAATAAACGCATTTCATTTAAATTTTTTTTTTATTTACATAAATAAATTCATTTTTCTGTGGGAAAATCCCGTTATACGAGTAAAATTATTAATTTTATAAAACTCACGTGGATGAGTAGTAAATAACAAAAAAATAAATATTATTATTTATACTCGATTGAGAAAAAAATGTATTTAAATGATTCTGCGGTTAAAGTAGCCACATTTTATTGTAAATTGAGAAAAAAAAATATTTTTCCTGAGAATTTATATATTTAAAATTAAAAATTCCATAACTGAAGAGGTCATTTTATATAATACAAATTTTACGGTTAATTGTAGTTTAATGGTTCTAAGAACTGATATAGTAAATAAACAAGTTAGTGTAGTCGTTCCATTTGATACCCTACTCCACAGTAAAGAAACATTTTTGAATATGTACCCTATTTGGGACCTATGGCTAATCATGGACTCGGCAAAATGGTTGTGTTTTAAAGGTAGGATTCATATAAAGCGGCACGTACACTTCAATATTATTGTATATGATATTCGCCATATTTTTCCATTTTGTGCTATTATATGCAATAAGTCGCACAATGGTTTCATTCCTTTAACTGCCCGTCGATACCAGAGATAATTATTGCGACATATATTGCAGTTAATGTCAAAATTATGTTATCTTTAATGCAGTGTTGGAAAATAAACAGTACATTATTTAACGTTCGGCTCACACACCCAGAAACGATATCTATTTTTTTAGTGATTGTGTAGACAAACACAACCCTTAATACCGTTCGTAACTATTTTCAAGAAATAACCGAACATTGTAGTGAGTGATACTGTAGACAAACATTATATTTTAATGTTCTATAATGTTTTTTTCGTGTGTGTATTTTGTTTTTGTAAAAAATGTTTGGTTTTTTTTTTACCAGCCAAAAGGGACGAACATTAACGAGCCAAACCGAACACATTGAAGTTTGTGGATTTTCAAAAAAAAAACCGAACGGAATTAAATGTTCACATCTTTTGTTGAGTTTGTGTTCGAAAGATAACTAACAGGGAAACGTTATTTTTTTAATGATTTTCTACACAAACACTATTAGTGTTTGTGTTTTCCACAAATTTACTGAACCGAACATTAAGAAACGATATTTAGTGTTTATTTTCGAACACTGCTTTAATGTAGACAGCAATTTCTTGTACATATTTACTGCCGACAATTTATGTTGCAATTATTGTTAGTCCATTTTCGTTGACAATTATTGCTTACATAAAACGTCAAATTTGGTTATCAATTGAGAAAAAAGAAGCAAAAAAGAAAAATATAAAAGCAAATTGTGTCAGAAAGAAATTAAATTTGTGAAATGGTAGAAAATTATAATTGTTGTAAAAGAATTAAATTAATGAATTTAATAAACACTTAAATAAAATTACAAAAATTATTTTTATTTATATAATTTTTTTCTTATTCGACTTTATTATTTAAATTTATATTAATTTGTTTAAGTTAGAGTTCTTTTTTATATAAAAATATTAATTTTATTATTTTTTTTGTTAAAGTAAAATTAATATTTTTATATAAAAAAGACCTCAAGCTTAAACAAAAATAATATACATTTTAAAAAATAGTCGAATAAGAAAGAATTTCCATCAATAAAAATAATTTTTGCAAGAAAGCGCCAGTTTTTAACTGCACCTTCTTCCTTGATATTTTTCAAGTTAACATAAATACGTTTTCCCATGCCTTTAACATAAGCTGAGCAATAAGCAATATTGATTTGTTATTCTGCCGACGTGATTGCCAACTGGCTGAGATATTTATCTTTAGTGTAGACCTAGGGTAATAAAAAGGTGAACATAACCTATAGGAATAACATAAACAGCATTGTACAATGTTGCCAACACATTTCGCTTTCTTTTCGTTGTGCAATAAAAAAAAGTATTTTGATTGTTGCCAATATATTGTGCCACCTTCTTATATTTCATACACATTGGCGATATAATTGTACAATACGTAAAATTGAACAATTTTATTGCAAGTGTATAAGTCGCTTAAGGGCTATTTGTGCCGAATATTATCATAATGAAATTTCTTTGCCTAAAGGAGATTTAGGAGTAGTTAATATGAGACCTATGTTCACTTTCAACATTTATGAGGAAGCATTAGAAGCTATTTTCGGGAGTGGTATTTGTATGGAAGCGAACTTTGTTCAAATATGAACCGATTTCAAAAAAAGTTATTGTGAAACTTTAAGAATGAATCAAATGTATCGCTTAATCTGGAAATCTTAAAAAGTCTTAAAAATTATGGCATGACTAACTGACAATCACAGAAATGCAACTTTTTTCGAACTATTAATTCACACATTCCGAATTCATTTAAATTAATTTCTTAACAAAAGGTTGCTTTTTAAGCCCGATACAACTTACAAAAGTGTAAGCTGTCAAACGAAGTGCCACACTGCGCTCACTTTTTGACATTTATGATCATTTATTTCATGCACTAAGAAATCGGAAATATGAGCTTAAAATATACATTAAAAAATCTAAAATATGCGCTAAAAAAATAAAACTATGTACCAAAAACTCAAAAAAATTCCCTAAAAAATCGTTTTTTAATTTTGCTAAAAACAAAAAATCAAGTCTATTGCTATTCAAATATATTTAACAAAACCTTAACCTAATCAAAAGCGTGACCAGTAACAATATCCCCACAATATTGCTGCCTATACATCGATTCATTTTCTGAAGCGACGCATACACCTGCAATATTATTGTATGTGATATTCGCCATATTATATCCATTTTGTCCTATATTATGCAATAAGTCGCACAATGGTTTCATTCATTCAATAAAGGTGAACATAACCTATAGAATAACATAAAAAGCATTGTACAATGCTGCCAACACATGTCACTTTCTTCCCATTGTGCAATAAAAATCAAAAGTCTTTTGATTGTTGCCAATATATTGTGCCACCTTCGACTATAACGCACACATTAGCGATATAAGTGTACAATACGTAAAACTGAACAATTTTGTTGCAAGTGTATAAGCCGCTTAAGTTAAGTTCCAATATTTTTCCATTGAGAATATGTTTAGAGTCTTTAATTTTTAGAAGTACACAGTGCCAAATCTTTTTTGAGCTCCTTTAAATTGGAGTTACTCAGAGGTGTCATAGAATCCAAGTCGGTTTTGCTTATTGTCGGTTTTGCAAACCAATATTGGTTTCGCTTAGTGTCATGAAAACAAGTCGGATTTGTTATTTTCGAATACAAATAAAATCGATATTCGAATCAGCTGTTCAATGTTTTGGCTCATGTGTTTACAGCTTTAAATGCAATTCTTGTTTGACAAATTTGTAAATTATGATTTTTGCGCTAAAATATTGTTTAAACCTGTGTTCTGAATTAAAGGAAAATCTTAGAAAAGCAAATAAAAAGTGGTAATACAGTAAACATATGAAATAAATGCCATCGTTATATTTCTTGCATTGATTGCATTTGTTGTTTACATTTGCGTAATTTTATTGTTTTGTAAAAATATGTAGGTATAAAGCGAATTTATTAAAATTATAAACAGATTTGTTGTTTAACGTTATAAATAAATAGAATGGCCACTGCTGTTGTTGCATATTTGCTATTTGCAGAAAAAGCGAGAAGAAGACTTTTGCGAATTTGCCGCAACCCGCTGTCGGAGACTACCGGAAACAATCAAAAAATACTGCATATTCTTCTAAAGCCTAGATTACACTATCTCACAAGTCTTACGTATTCCATAATACTTTGTGAGATAGAAATCTAATGAGTTTTGTTGCGACTGTCAAAAAATCTAATGCAACATGACAGTTTGTGTTCACATCATCATACAAAGTATAAACACTCACACATGAAATAAAATGCAACCCTGATCCAATGAAAAGTATTATTGTTTAGAAATGTTTCAAAAAACGATGAAGTCGTATGGGATGTCAAACTTTTTTCTTAATACTTGTCATTTTCGTGACACATTGCATTCACACTATCACACTTTGTCATATTACTTCAGTTTTTGACATGTATTAATACAAAGTATAATAGTGTAATCTAGCCTTAATTTATCAATTTTATTTACTTCTATCTGTGGAAAAAATCTAACTGTTGACAAAAATTAAACTTTTAACAGCAATAGTACTTTTCGCTTATAGTCACATTCTTTAGTTGCAACCAAAACGTGGACTATATCGCTAATGTGACTATAAGGCTAATTCACATATATGCCACTATATAACCGAATTTGAATATAATCAAGTTATGTGAATAAAGAAAATAAAAAAATCATATAAATTACACCGACATCAGGCTTATGGTTTTGCAACAGAATTGCATACTGTATAACAAATAATTCAAATAACAACAAGATATTTCATAACTGATACCAACGACAAAACCTATTTTTTAAGACTGGAGAGTTGATGACAAAGAATGAATTAAATCGTTTAGTTTTGTTTTATTTTTGTTTTTTCTTTACCCACTTATAACTACATTTAGAGTTGACAAAAAATCAACCAATTGTGGTCGGGATTGTAAGAAAAGATAAACTCACTGTTTATTGTTGTTGTTTTTGTTTACCCTGCGGCCACACGGTCAAGTTGTTCTTGATAGTCTTTTACATATACTGCTTGTCAAAATTTACATAAACGGAAAGCTTGTCAATTAACTTTCAAGATGGCATTAAGAAAACAATTTATAAAATGTGCGTTCGTTTACTTTTCCAGTAAAATCCAGTAGGTGAGTAATATGAAAATTTGTGTACGCGAACTCATTTCAGTCAAATCCAGTACAAATTTGTACAAATTTTGGGGTAAACGAACGCAGCTATTGACAAACGAAAAATTTGCTCACTAACCTTGAAATCAGTTGTTTTCTTGAACGTAAATTGAAACACTCACTTGAAAGAGAATTATAAAGGCAAGTTCGTATCAATTTTTAAAAGTATGAGTGTATTGGTAAAAAAGTGTGAGTGTATTAAAACTTGATCTTGTAACCCTCAAGTTAAGCTTTGATATTGTTACAAGTAAAACTGGGGCTTATAATTCTTATTCGCTTAACAGTTTTATTTGTTTAATAAATTTAGTTTTTCTAAAATCTTTGGATGAAGTTTCATGACTATCTGGCCTAAGCAACCAGAGAAATGCGCATAGGAATAGCTTATCCCATCAACAATAAACTTCAGTTTGTCAATAGTATGCACATTATAACGAAACCGGGACATCGTTAAATTGACTTAGGAAGTATTATTTTATGTGTTACATACAACAGCACAATCGCATAATACACCCTCTCCTCTCCACTATTGTAGTATGGGTCAGGGTTGTCAGATTTTTTTGAGCTCCATCGCCAATCCGGATGTCAGAAATCGCCAAAAATGCCAAACGTCGATTTTGTTCAGTTTTTGTAATTATTTTTTTTTTTTTTTTTTTTTTAATTAAATTTTGCATACAAAAACCGCTAGTATAATTTTTCAGTCAAAAATCGCCAAAAACTAAGAAAAAATACAAAAAGTCGCCGAAGTAAATTTGGTTTTGTTTCTGTAATTTTTTTTTTTAAATAACATAAAATGGAGATCATATTCATATGTATTCAGCTAAAAACTTAAATTAAGTACACAAGTCTATAAGATCGTACACTTCAGCCTCACCGATTTCATTACTGGAGTTTTGACCTACATACTTATAGAATTAAATAGTGACTGAATATAAAATTCACTTAATATGTTTTTTTTATATTAGTAATAATAACAAAAAATTAAAAGTTGTTAAACAAAATCGCCGAAAAAATATAAATGCTTAAAATAGCCACGTTAATCGCCAGTTATATCAGAAATTGCCATAAAAGTCGCCAGTCACCAGTCGCCAAATGGGAAATCCCATCGTCAAACACGTTTCAAAATCGCCACGTTTGGCGAGAAATCGCCATATCTGACAGCCCTGGTATGGGTATACAAATTGAGAAGAAGCAAAAATGTGTCTATTTCTCTTTCTTCTCACAGGCAGCCAAAATGTTGACACTTGGTTGACAGTGTCACCAAAACAATCGACAAAAGATGCGATTTGGAGACACTTAATCCTAGGCTTCTGCAGGGATAGGAGTACATACATATACTTATGTTTGTATGTATTTATTTTATATTTATGTAAGTACAACATACGAACATTATTTAACAATTAAACAATTTTTAGTAGTTCTGGTCACGGCTGGAGATATTTACCAAGAAGGGATGAGTTATACCAGTGTACCAATGAAGTTTGGATTGTACAACAAATCCCATCAGTGACGTATAAGAGAAATCTTTCGCATTTACTTTTAAGTATTGTTAATAAATGCACTAAAGAGATAAACTATGTTTTTTGTTTTATTATGTAAAATATATACTTTAAAATTTTTATTTCTTTTGAGTTTTTTTTATACCCTCCACCACAATTAGTTGTGAAAAGGGTATACTAAGTTTGTCATTCCGTGTGACATTCGAACTGGCGGTGGAGGGTATCAAAGATTCGGCACAGCCGAATATAGCACTCTTACTTGTTTTGGTTAATAATTGAAATAAGCATTAGTTAATGTTCTTAATCTTTTTGTAGATATAAATTTTGAAGAGCACTCTTGTTTTAATATAAAATTTTCCCGTCAAATAAATTTGTTTAACACCGATATATAGAAATACGTCTATTCTGCCATAAAGATAATGTTCAACTTTCGAGAAATTAACCTGTCAATTGACCTGAAATTAACGTGTAATTTGACACCTATCGATTATTTTCTGTGGGCCTAAGTGAATCAATGGTTTATGCTGATAAACCAGCAACAATTGAAGCCTTGGAGGCCAACATTGTTTATTTTATTCGGCCAAATTTAAACATTTACAAGGTGCTCCGTCCAGAACAGCCGCATTGCCACTAAGTCCGAAATCATTTCCAAATGTTATGCCCTGTATTAATTCTTTGTCTTATTTTCTATAATTTCAAGTTCTATCGGATTTAAAAAACTTCCATTACAAGATTGCCTCAACTATTTCTTTGTATTTAAAAGATTTACATAAGAATATGTCATAAATCATAAAATTTTAATTGTAATATTAATTTTTTTCTCATTCTCCTTCATTTCAAAAATGTACTCTTATGTGCTCACGTTTGCTCTATGAATAGCAACTTATTGTTGAAAGTGCTATTTTTAATATGTATTTATAAAAACAAATAATCTTAATTAAATAAAACAAAAGAAAAATAGTTTTTTGTTTTCTAAACTAAAATTATGGTGAATAAAAGATTTATTTTAATATTTATAAACTATAAACATTAAAACAACAAGGTTTCGCAAAATGAGAGAAAAGAAAATTAATAAAAGGGGGCAATAAAAACAACGAGTAAGAGAGTAAATAAACACTGACTACCATATTCATAAAATATAAGATAAGTTTGAAATGTGTTTTAAGGCAAAATTTTCATACAAATTTTTCTTAAAATACATTTGAAATCCATTTTATATTTTTATAAATACTGAAAATTTAACAACAATTGATTAATAAAAATATATTTATATTTTTTTTTTTTGCTTGCGGAAAGTGGCAAGAGTTTTGTAGGCAAAATATTTAATTTTATAATGGCTGTCAAGAATGGGGGAGGCAAATTACGGAAATCGATATCGACTGAAATTTCCATTCAAATTGTTTTACAATTTCGATCGATATCGTATCTAGCCCTAATAGCAAAAATGATGAAACCAACAACATTTTAGATTTTTGTTTTTTGATGAAAATCGATAATTTTTCATCATTTGCATCATCTCTAAAAATCTCATATCTCTGGGAAGTACCGTTACGAAATAAGAGCAAAAGCAATTTCAAACAGGGGCCGAAAATAACAGTTATATTGGAATTTTAAAACAAAAAAAGCATATACACGCAAAGAAAAAACATGGTTGTGGTAAACATATTCTAAGAGCAACATATTATGATAAGATTCATGATTGTGGTCACCATATTAAGATTATTATTGAATTATATTATGACTTAATATATTACATCATAACATTCCTTCCTTAATCATATTATTATTCTGTTAATCATCAAGTTAAGAATTAATCATATTATTGTTATGCTAATCATAATAATCTAAGAAATTAACCATATTATTGTCATGTTAATCATAATAAGCTAAGAACAAATCATATTATTGTCATGCTAATCATAATAAGGTAAGAAATTAACCATATTATTGTCATGTTAATCATAATAAGCTAAGAACAAATCATATTATTGTCATGCTAATCATAATAAGTTAAGAAATTAATCATAAAAAATAATCATATTATCATCATGTTAACGATAGTAAATTTAGAAGCAATCATATTATTTTTGCATTGATTTTTTTATTTTGTGGCTTTTTATAATTTTTCTTTATGTAAATCAAGTAGCGGAGTTCAATATAAGGCTTGCAAAAGAGCAAATGCAAAATCTGTGGTTTTCATGGGCAACCGCGTATGTCCATTTTGCCGATTTTGAGATGTTGATGCCATATTGCCTAATTTTAAACGCTCTTTATATGTTTCTATAAATTTTTGAATAACGATAGAAAAATTCCGATTTTCCAACGTAATGACAAAGTTTAAAAAGTGCAATACCTAGCCCATTGTTTGATCTAGAATGGTTTTTCTGCTTTCCTGAAAAATTTGTTTTAATACATACGCGGCTGCCCATGAAAACCACAGAAATATCGTAACACTTTTATAAAATATAATGAAATATATGTGTGTTTTGTTGTTGGATTTTACAAAAAAAAACTACGATATATTACATTTGCACTTTCACATCAATAATACTCAATGTACTCCGCTAATATTTTATTTTTTTTAATTTCTTTAAACTAATTTTTTTTATGGCAATGGGAAACTAAATTGTTTAACCGCTCACGTATAAAATAAACGACACAACTGATTCAAAATTATTTTACAAATGGCGCTAACATAATATTATAAGAGTAAAAATAGTATGATTGCATCTTAAACATAATATGATAAATGTATAGAAAGTTATCATGTTATGGCTATTAAATATCATGATATGGTTGTGAGAAATATACTATGTTTTGAAAGTTATCATAATTTAGTTGTTAGAAAATTAATTATTTTTCGGTCAACAATATTCAAATTTATAATTGCGATAAACATTGATATGTTTACAGTAACTATAATATAGTTGATATTTAATAAAAATAACAATTATTTGTGTACGACAACAATATATTGTTACATTAAACATAGTGTTGTTGCCGTAACAATGCTCAACCATATTTTTTCTCTGCGTGTAGAAATAAATGTCGAAAAACTGATTCAAGTATACCTTATTGTTCCTCATGCACTTGTCAATGATAAAATATATTGATTTTTATATTTTCGATCAAACTTAACAGTTATTTTTTGAACAAAAATAACAGTTATTTTTTGATTTTTATTTTTTCGAGCAAAAATAAAAGTTATTCTCTGAAGAAATGTACGTGATTTAATAATTAAGTTGACTTTAAATTTTTATTTTAGTGTGTAATTATCATTGGAATTCCTAATGCACATTAAAATAATTATTAAAGTCATCTAAATTATTAAAACACGTACATTTATTTAGAGAATAACTTTTATTTTTGCTCGAAAAAATAAAAATCAAAAAATAACTGTTATTTTTGTTCAAAAAAATAAAAATCAACAAGGTTTCGCAATGATCATTCATTTTTGCTATAAGGGCTCGGTATGTTGTAGTTTTCTAAGAGAATTCCAACATTAATTCTCTAAAAATGAAGCACTTAAATTTTAGTTAATTTAGAAAAGATCGAGGGTTAAAAATTTACTAGAATAATTTAAATCATATTTCGGCTATTTCAAAATTGTATTTCCTACTTTGTTATACGAGGAGAAAAAGGGACCTTAATAAAGAGGAAAGCTTTCTAAACTATTTAAGTAAGATTTTCCTCATTTTGTTCGAATTTAAAAGAAGCTTTTTTTAAAAACACAAAAAGAAATTTAACCCCTTTTCAAGTTCTACACGAGTGATTTTAAGTTATTTGAATTAAGTACCTTAAAATATGCTTTGAATGTTTTGATAATTTCAGGAATTTCATTAAACATAATTTTTAATTAAATATATAAAATAAACAAGTAAGAAAGTATGGTAGGTCAAATCGAATCATATCATACCCTACACCATAGTATTTAAAAACAAAATTTCGAGAGTGTATATTATTTGGGACCCATGGATATTCATGGACCCGCCAGAACAAAAATATGTTTTGAGGTTAAGATTTATGTTAAAGTTCTTTATGGCGAATAATAATGTGATATGCTTGTCTACATGTTATTTGTTTGCCTTTAATTGATTTTTGGAACGGGGTTTTTAATGGACCTATGGTAAATGTTAGACCTACCAGCAGAACATTTTGTCCACCAGCACAACATTTTCAACAACATTTTGTCAATTTGCGGGTAGTGCTGGGATACTATCGATATTTTCTACTATCGATATTTATCGATTGGTCAAATTTCACTATCGATATATCGATATTACTATCGACTGAATGTTTGTACTTGTGCAGGAAAACTTTAATTATTTTTTTATAAGTCCGTTGTTTTTATCACTTTATTGAATGTATGAGACGTTTGTATATACGCACGTTATTTTTGATGGCAGTTTTTAAAAATTGATAAGTACGTTTCTGAAGGAACCGAAGTAACAAGGACTATAAGATATTCCATTGTAACTTTAAAGATTTTTCTAAATTCTAAACCCAAAAAGGTTATCAATCTAGCCGACTTATCCTCTAATGGTCGTTCATTGTTTTGTCCTATGCTTGCAATTGCATTTGGATTTGCATTTTTTTTACAACATTACAAAAATATTTGACATTGCAGTCCCTATATAAACATGTAAAAATTTCGACTTAAAGGCCTTTAATTAGCAGTAAAAAGCACTGCTTAGCAATCCATACCACTTGCCATTTTTGTTGTTTGTATTCATTGCTGTAATTCAGCGCGAATTAATAATAGCAAGTAAAAATTTGCGGCAAAAAACTGTGTGCGTATAGCTGCTGTAACATGTCTTCATCGCTGCATTTTAAATAATAAAAATATCGATATTTATATTTTTCCTATCGATATTTTCGATATTTTAAGACTATCGATAATATCGATAGTCTATCGATAGTTTCCCAGCACTATTTTCGGGAGTAGATTTTGTATGGGAGTTATGGTCAAATTTGGACCGATTCCAATAAAATTTGATAGGATAATTAAAATTGCAATTAAATAAGTTTGGAACAAATTTAATCTTAATACCGATATAATAAGAGGTTTTTAGGCTCAAAGACTCTGTTCCGGAAAGAAGCTTCTATAGGGGATATGTGAAATTATGGACCGATTCTTAACATTTTCAACAAACTTTAGTGTCCGACCGAACGTTCGGGTTCGGTTACGGAGTTCTGCAAAAAATTATGTTCGGTCGAAGTTCGGTGTTCAGCGAAATTTTTTTCCGAACACCGAACTTTTTTTATGAAATAACATATTTATTATAATTTCAAATTATAATTTGGCATCATTGTTTATGAAAATAATACGAAATCAATACAACTATTTTTCTCGATGATTATTAGTTCGAAAAAATACAGCGATGACTAAATAAAATGCTTAAGTGTATAAAAAATGTCTTTATATGTGTAATTTTTAGAAGACGGTAAAAAATTCAACAAAAAAAAAACGGTTAAATTTTATTCGTCAAATAAATACTCTCTATTTATATTCTACGAATGGTAAGATAATCTATAGTTTTGGGTGAACCACAAACCAAACTTTATAGTATACATATTTCCAGATAAAAATGTCATCCAATTTGGAGTTTTTTTTGAAAAAAATTGAGCAACTGCACAATGCAAATGTTGCGCCAAACAAATGTCAATGGGGAGTTCATTGCCCCAAGCAAACAAACTACCGCCAATACCCCAACGAATTCAAAAAATACATTGTAGAGGTTTGAGTACTAATATGTATACTAGGGCTATAACCAAATTATTGGCATAGTACCACGGAGTGGCCAAGAATGTTTTAGTAATGAAAACACCTGTCTCCCGTCGTTTTGCGAAAAAATAACCTCACGCAGGGAAGCTAATTTCTAAAACCTTCTAAGAAATTTTGAACCGCGATGAATTGTAAACCGTAGGAAAATTTTTAAATCTAAAGCAGTGGATGAATTCCTCTATCATTCAATAGGGAGATAAAGCCTTTTTTGGTTTTTTTTTCATTTGAATGAGAGATAAAACCATCATGACCTTAGCTCACATTAGCAATATTAGAAAATGGCTTTATCTCGGAGACACTGAAGTTAAGTATTGAAATCTGGCTTCGCATACTAAAGTTTTTCTGCGTGTAGTAGGTCGCGGCAGGTGGCTTCGCTGAATAAAGTTTTCCTGCGTGCGTCACAAGAATAAAAAATATTTTTCAATGATAACTAAGGATTTTCCCTTTTACATTATATTTACACCTTGCATAACAATATTCTGAAAAAATATGGCTTTATCTCTCATTTGCGTAAAAAAATATGGCTATATCTCTCATTTTGCAAAATTTTAAATAAATATATGATAAATATCTCAATGATTGTGCAATAAGGCCATTATGGCTTTATCTCCCTATTGAATGAGAGATAATGCCATCATGGCCTTATCTCAAATGGTTTTAAGCCCCCCCCCCCCCCTCCCCCGATATAAAATGGTTGTTTTCAAACTGCAAACCGATCCCTGCGTGAACTTTTTTAACAATCCAAGCAAGTTGTCAAATTTTTTATCAATAACTTTTAATGTTTTACACGACTACTTTGCCGTTTTTGATTTTCGCAATAAGTGTAAAAAAGTTATCGCCCTAATGTATACTGTATTAAACTTGAACTTATTGTTCAGATTTTTTAGCTAAAAGTTCGGGTTCGGCCGAACTTGTCAAAATTTCCCGAAGTTCGGGTTCGGTCTCAAAAAGTGCTTTCAGTCGGACACTAACAAACTTAGCCCATCAAATTATCTCAAAACTTGCGACCTCTACTTTGACCAGAAGGTTTACATGGACCACCAGCCGGACGGACAGACATTGTAAGATCGATTCAAAAATTGATTCTCAGTCTACTGGTATACTAAAGCATAGCTTTTATAACTGAATTAACTTGCTTTTATGTCGCCGGTAGTTAATATTCTATTCAACAGATTTCTTGACAAGCAAAAGCAGTTTAATTTTTAATAAATTTGATTTATTATTTTCTTTAAAATTATGCAATAATTGTTTTGTTTTTAAGAAATTTTAATAAAAATTCAAAAATTTTCTAACTTTTTTTTATAGAAAAACACTTTTAAAAACTCATCAAAACCAACCTGCTTGTATTGCTCGATGCTGGAATTGCACAATAATACTTGTTGGACCATTTTGTTGTAACAACAAAACACTTGTGTTTGAACTCGGAATTTAAAAAAATGAAATATTTTTCACTTTTTCTTTAAGACTGTTTTTTTTAAATATTTTTTAAAATATTAAAAGAATTTTCTTCGAAATATTTTTAAAAAATTTTTCTTTTCTTAAAAAAATTATACTCGAAATTGTTGAAACGTTTCTCCACTTCTGTTTGCAGAGAGAGAAATAAAATACGTTGCTTAACTAAACCCGTTCGCGTTTGATTCATAACTGAATTTGAAATTAAAACTTCACACTTTGCGATCAATTCCACGACGACGACGGACAGACGTTGTCGCTCTTTCGTTTTGTGGTGGCTTTTGTCCATCATATCGTTGATCAATAATTATAAAAAATACAAACAAAAAACCCAAGAACAAACATTTCCATAGAATTTTTAAAGAACTAAATAAACGTTTTGTTAGTTATTAAAAATGGATAAATAAATGTGTGTGTTGAGTGAGTCTAAAAAGTCTGCGAACGGATGGATGGGTGGTGAATGATTAGTTTTTGGATCATACGATCACAAGGGATGGATGGCAACGTCAATTATGTAGTTAAAGTTTTGAGAAGAAGCTTAGCAGAAGAGGGTGTGTATGTTTTATCGCTTTAAGTGAAATTAAAATTCTTCGAAGTTAAAAAGTTTTTAAGTCATTAAATCAACCGCCATTAAGGCTAACACGAATATTTTTTTTATTAAAGGGTGATTTTTTTTGCTATTTTGTTTTTCAATTTCAAAAAAAAACATTCTTGCCATTTCACCATGATTACACAAACAATCAAACAACGCTTGCGAATCCTTGAATATTATTTTCGAAATTCGTGAGGTGTGAAAAATGTGTTTCGTAAATTATGTTCATTTTATGGTTGTCACAATCGACTCACCGCCAGGATCATGCGATTTGACTCCGCTTAACTATTTTTACTGGGGATTCATCAAGTTTCTCGGTTACAAGCCACCCACAATAACAGCCCTGGAAGACAGCATCACACCTGCCATTTGTAAAATACCGGTCGTAATGCTGGAAAACGTATGCAAAAATTGGAGCTGCCGTTACCCCGGTCCGTGTTGTTATACAATTTTTTGAAAAGTCCTTACGCAGCCCGAAAAAATCGCTATTTTCCCTACGCGTTAGGTTAGGTTCCATTGGCAGCCGTAATCAAGCACAGCTCACGTGGGTCCATTAATTAGTTCCCGTTGTGTTACCATGTCACACCGTCTCCCATGGGTCCTATGTTATCTGGCTGCTAGTGTTCCCACGCAGCCATCCGGTCGATTCAGTGAAGGAGTGGATCCTGTTTACATCAACATCAGAGAGACAAGTTTTGTCCCCAAGGGCTCTTCGACCAAACATTTTGAGTCTTAGATCTCCGAATGCCGGGCAATTACAGAGAAGATGTTCCGTTGACTCTTCCTCCTCCTCCTCCTCCTCGCCGCAACTTCTACATAAGTCACTGTAAGGGAGCCCCAGCCTCTGGGCGTGCCTCCCAATGGGCCAGTGGCCAGTTATAACCGCAATCAGGTTCCTAAGATGATGTCTGGACAGCTGTAATGCCAGCCGTGTCCTTTTTCCATCTATGATGGGCCAGATTTTCCTGGTTTCCCCACAGGTAGTTTCATCGTGCCACCTCTGACTGGCGATAATATGAAACTTGTGCGCCATGAGTTGCTTACTCCTTGGAAGTGAAACACCTACATTATATGTTGAACCGTCTCGATTCAAGGTGGTGCCTGCATACGCCAACGAATCCGCCATGCAGTTCCCCAGTATGTCCCTGTGTCCGGGGACCCAATTAAGGGTGACCAGTGAATGTCTCGCTATCTCCTCCAGAGACATCCGGCATTCTCGGACAATTCTCGATGTGATGAACACATTATCTAGGGATCTTATGGCCGCCTTGCTATCGGTAATAATGTGAATATCCCTTCCAGATATATCACCGTACCGGATGCGTCTCACGGCTGTGTGGATGACCATTATCTCGGCCTGGATGACACTGCAGTGGTCCAACAGCCTTATAGAAATGCTCCAGTTTAGCTGCTCGGAATATATGCCCGAACCGACACCATACAGTGTTTTTCCCTACGCGTTAAAAAATTATCTCTACAAAAATCCCTAAAACTTTTATTGATAAAATATCAAAGCAAATAGAACCGTTTATATCAATGTACAATGTACTGTGTACGTTACATGGGGTCTTCACCTGAAAATTTTTTGTCATACCAAACGTCAAAGTCCATATAAAAAAAACTTTAACATTTTTGTCAGTGTTTTTTTTTAATATGAAGTTTGACGTTTATTATGACAAAAAATTGTCAGGATAAGACCCTATGTTAAGGTGGGTCGATTTAGCAATCCATATTGTGCCATCGATTTTTCGATTGCTTTTGGCTTGAGGAAAAAAAATTCCACTACGACATATCAAAAAAATCATTTTGAAGGCGTCCAAATTTCGATTTCGACCTACGCAAAATGGCACAATATTGATAACGTTTTGCTAGCATTTGGGTGATAATTTTTTGTAAAAATCACCTAAATTAGTCTTCTCAGATTACTTTTGATGGTTAAATACTGTTTTTTCGCTTGAGCGATTAACAAAGTACAATTCAAACATGATTCATTGACGAACATATAAAAAAATATGCTAAAAAAGAAGCCCAAAAACTAATTGGCATGTGACAGTGATAAATGAAAGATAGCTAATTTTGTCTAAAGGGGGAAAATTAAATTTTCATTAAAATGGTGACTTTTTTCCAAAACTTTTTGATTTTTATCTTTAGCAAATTATCTATTTATTTCTATTCTTATAAAAGAGAGTATCGCAAATTTACCTAAAAATCTTTTTTTTTTTTTTTTTATTTTAATTCCCTATGCTTCGCGGGGAAGCTTGACGCTTGTGTGCAGGAAAGAAACCAGTGTCTCTGGCGGGAATCGAACCCGCAACACCGGGTTTGATAGACTAGCTCACTACTAGCTAGCCTACCGGGGCACTCAATCCTCTCGGGCTTCCAAAAATTGCCGTAGTGGACGGTATTTCACGGCCCCATGGCGGGGTATTGGTTAAAGTTTTCAACTAGCAATAATCCCACCTCGGTAGAACCTCATTGGTTACGATATCGCCTCTGCGCAAAGCTCAAATCAAAGTTGAAATGGCTGCAAGCGATCACTTAAAGAAATTAACCAATTTATAATGTTGCCCTATCATCAATTTTATTAGTATGTTGTCACAACTCCAACAAGATTGCCAAATATATACAGTTTTGCCACATTTTTGAAAAGTCCCTACATTTTAATGATTTTAAAAAATCTGTCATTATTTCCTTACGAACACTTTTTTTTCGAAGAAAATCCCTACAAATAGGGATTTTTCCCTACGTATTATATCACTGAGCCCGGGTTACATTAACGAGAAATTTTCTTTCAAAAGTAAATGGCAGGCATTCATTTTTTCGCCCCAAATATATATTGCAATAACACTTGCAAATTTTCTATGTATTTTTTCTTTAATTTTCAAAACCGAAACTATTAAAACATCACCCTTTACCATAATAAATATGTTCTGTTTATTGTCAGACTGTATGACGATTGTCGAAGCTTATTTTTGTTTGAGAGTTGTTTGTTATGCATATACACATATGAGATTAAGTGCAATATCCATTCGGTGTTAATCGGATGACCGTCATCTGTTAAAATATCCCCTTGAGTTGTATGAGTAACTAACTGGTTAGGAAGAATTTGTTGATGTTTTGTACATTGAAGAGTGGTGTTGAATTTCATCTTAAATAATAATAAAAAAAAAAAAAAAATGTGAAGAAAAACACATTACAAAAACCTAAAGTCTAAGCACGAAACGATCTCGTCGCAGAGAAATATTTGTATTTCCAACCGAAAAAAAGTCACTATTGAAATTAACGAAATTGAGCTCTTTTAAATTTCTTTTGAATCAACGTAATTTAAAGATATTAGATTAATCCCAGCGGGAAAATGTAATCAATAGGAAACGAGAATGTAATACATATATTGATTAATATTTGATTCCAGAACTCATTACTCTTAACATGCATACTGGGAATGGCTTAAATAATTCTAAAAAATACGAACAATTGTCACGAACAGAAGAAAAAACACGAATAATTGTTACGAACAGAAACAATACATTTCTTGTTCTGCAAATGTGAGAATATACGTGGTAATCTATATATATAAAATAGGATGTGTGTATGTATGTATGGATGTATGTATGTATGTATGTATGTATGTATGTATGTATGTATGTATGTATGTATGTATGTATGTATGTATGTATGTATGTATATATGTATGCATGTATGTAACGTATGGACTCCAAAACGGCTGGGCCAATTTTCAGGGAATCTTCAGAATATTCAGGCGGGTGACACTGTGAAGTCTGGTTTTTGATTTTCGGTCTGCTGGCGGAGGGGCGTGGCAAAATCCAATTTTCATATTGCACCACCAATGACTTCTTAGTAATTTGGACGATTTTTTCTTTAAAATGATTGCCATGGTCCAACTTAGATTTAAACGAAAAGAAAATTTTGCCCCGCCCACTTTTTTCGAATTACCGAAAATCAGAAAACGGCTCCACCGATTTGACAAATTTTTCTTTCAAATGTTCATATTAATCCACTTTAAGTTTTCATCGAAAGAAAAATTTACTACGCCTACTTTAACGCCCACTTTTTCTATTAAGCGCATAACTTGACCGATTTGGAAGATTTTTTCTTTAAAACCATCGCCATGGTCCAACTTAGGTTTTTACGGAAATAAAACTTTGCCCCGCCCACTATAACGCCCAATTTTTTCGATTTACCTAAAATCAGAAAACGGCTCCATCGATTTGACTAATTTTTCTTTCAAATGTTCGTATCTTTTTAAAGGATTTTAAAAATCGAACGCAAACATTTTTCCCAATTTGGACAGGACAACGTCTGTCGGGTCAGCTAGTCAAATCATAAATAATATGTCAATAAAATTACCTTCTCGATTCCCATGAATGCATTATTATTCTTTCGAAAATATATATTAAAATTTTACGTACAGAATACTGTGAGTGTATGTTTTGTCTCACACTGAACCGAAGTTGTAGCTTAATATATTTTATTAATTTTCATATTATTCGAATGTGTATTCCAAGTGAAATTACAATCCTCAAAAGCTTTTAAACTGTAATAGTCTTATTCCTTCAATGGGAATATTTTCTATGAACTATCAGAATTTAAGTTTGTATATTTCTGTTACGAGGCTTACTTGAGCTATCCTTTGGCTAGCAATGAAGTAAATTGTAAAGAAAATTTTATGCAACTATAATATACCAGCAGAATGTAATGCAATAAATGTTACTCACCATGAGTAATAAATTCCTAGATTCTATATAGTTCATTATCTCTAAACGAACAAAATAAGGTTTTCTCTACCATCCTGCCAAACGAAAAATACCCCACAAAATTTGGTCAGAAAATACCAAAAAAAGGCAACCCTGATATCGATATTAAGTCCCGAATATAGAATTTTCCTCCATAGAGGAGGAAATAGATTAAGTTAGAGATTCGCGATTTATAAATACGGGATTTTGGAATTCGTGATTTTGAATTCGTGATTTTATGTTTTGGGCACATGACCCTTCCTCCACCTTTTGAATTTTCTATTATCAGTTTTTGTATAAAGGTGCATTCCTCTTCCTGTGGCAAATAACGGCATTCGATATCGATCAAAATTTCTATTTAAATTATATTGAAATTTTGATCTAAAACCGTCGGCTTATTATTGGTTTGGCGCATATGCCAAAAAGTCGTAGTGGAGAAAAACGTCAATGAAGGTTTACATGAAGTTTTCTGAAAATAATCCTGATAGATTTTTTTTTAATTCTCACCACTTCTGCCAAAATATGTTTTGAAGAAAAACGTAAATTTTTGTAAACGTTCATACATAACTTAAGAGTTAATAGTATTTTATTAAAAGTAAAAATATTGTTTTGTGCCGCATACGCCAATTTTCTAAATTTATTTTTTGAAAGTAGCTTTTAGTGCTGCATACGTGTACTGACTGCTGTGTATTGAGTTGTTGACATTTTATTTTGCTTTTGCTTTAACAACTTCTTTTCTTACGGCAATGAAGCAAAGCAAAAGTGAAATTTATTTTGTACGTTCTTGACTTGGGAATTAAATGCATTCGCCAAACACTGGTGTGTAGAGCACAACACTATACTAAATAAAAGTTGATATGGAGCTAAATTATTGCCTAATATCTCAGAAACCATTTGAATTCAGAAATATATTTATACACCCCATATCTAACCCGACATTTATTAAGAACGGTTGGTAGGTCAAACCAATAATGAACTGACGATATGTTGATCAAACGCCATAATCTGCCTCCATATCACGGTTGGCAGATTTGACGTTTTTTAAGTCCAAAAATTACATACTGACGATTTGACGATTTATGCGTCTAATTCTACGTTGTTAAACATTTGAGTCGTTCAGTGGATAAAGTGGAATGAGTCCATATTTGGCGTTTTTGAGATTTAGCGTGGATACACTTCCTTTTATGATTAACAATGTATGGCAAAAATTTTGTTTTCAAACTTCAACGGAAAACCCCTTTTAAAGATAAAACATTTTTTTGTACGAAACAAAAAATTTTTATTTTCAGTGGAAAAAGGGAATAAGTCCACACTTGCATTTATATTGCATTAATCACTTATTAACTTTGCTTTTAATCACTCTTATTTGTTTCTATTTCTTTATGCTTTATAACCTATGAATTCGACCTTTGATCGCTGGTTATAATATCGACCCCTTTGCGCGAAATTATCGTATGTTACAAAAACCTAATTTTACAGGAGAGCCATTTTTCTACTTTTCTCTGCTATCACTTGCAATATTAAAATGAAAATACACATTCAATTTTTGGAGCAACGAAGTGGAATTCGCCTACAATATTTTGTCAGGCGACGTCTCTTTGAATGTAGAACAAGATTGCATTAAAAACTCAATTTCAAAAAAATTGGCATATACGATAATTTTGCGCAAATGGGTCGATGTCGCTGTGGTTGGAAGAGTTTCTAATTTAGTAAGTGCAGTGAGTGCAGACCGGTCGTAATCTTCCTCGTAAGTGACAACCTTCCTGCTAAAAAGCATTTGAAAAAGATTTCGTAAATATAAAAATTACCCATTTTGATTTTTTCTCTACAAAATCTTTGGAAAATAACGTTTGCAATCGCAAAAGCAATACCGCGGGAAAACCGGTAAACTGGCTCCAAATGAGGTGGATCAAACTAGAGAGATCGAAACCATGGGTAATGCAATATAAAAATAATTTCGATACTTTCTCTAAAAACTTGAAAACCGTATCAAGTCAGAAAGATTATTCTGAAGAAGACATATTATTTTGTTAAATTTGTTTTACTTACGATTCATTTAAAAAGAATAAATTTTTTTAGCTATTTTTTATTTTAAAAAGAAGAAATGTTTTATGTTAATTTCTTAAGTTCATTAAAAATAAAACTGTGCGAACGCACTGAACTAAAAAACAAATTATCTGCAGCCTTTTTTTACAAAATTATAAAAAATGTACGCTTTCCTATATATCGCCCCTTTGCGCGAAATTATCGTATGTTACATACTCGCAATTTTTGACAAGGTTTTGTCAACTTTAGCGAGCCACTATTAAATACAAGGAACTTTGCCTTTAATTTCAACTCCTACAAGCAAAGGGCTCTGTCCAAATTTGTGAAAACTATTGAGCAACTTAAATTATTTCACACGAAAATTTAGACATGTATTAATGTTACCTATCTTGCGAGTTTGTACAATTTGACGTTTTCTTTTTTCCTTGACGTAAACCAGTGTTCGAAAAAAAACACCAAATATCGCTCCTTAGTGTTCGGTTCGGTAGATTTGTGGAAAACACAAACACTTTTAGTGTTTATGAAGAATATCATTAAAAAATATAAATTTCCCTGTTTGACATCTTTCGAACACAAAAATAATACTGTTTTTATCCAACTCAACAAAAGATGAGAACATTTAATTCCGTTCGGTTTTTTTTTTAACCAAAAACTTCATTGTGTTCGTTTCCGGTCATTAATGTTCGTCGCTTTTGGCTGGCAAAAAAAGAAATATTTTTACAAAAACAAAATACATATACGAAAAGAAAAACAAAAAGCCAGCAAAATAATTTTGCACAAACAAACCATGTACACAATACACACACAAGCTGTTCGTATTGCGGTCGTTGCTAAAATTTTTTGTTTGTACATTTCTTTATCACCACAATTGTTCTGTTTTTTGACGATGAACAGAACATTATATAATGTTCGGCTCTTTCTTGAACATAGTTACGAACGGTATTAAGGGTTGTGTTCCTCTACACAGCAATTAAAAAATAGATATCATATCAGCGCTAAATGATGTAATGTTTATTTTTCGAACACTAATGTAAACACCACCCACATGTATTTTACTAAAAATTATTTTTTTCAATAAAAAATTTAATAAAAAAAGAAAGTTAATGTGGATAAAATGTTACCGGTTGTGTTATTTTAATTTTTATTTCTTATTTCATAAATGTTGCCAGAAACATTTCGGGACTTTTTCAAAATTATTCCATAGATATTCCGCACAAGTTTCACGTTCACAGCATTTCACTTGAAATATTGTACAGAGTAGCAGCCTTAAAACAGAATTCTGTAAATTAAATCAAATGAAAAACGTATTTAAATCTATCTTTTTTTTCCTTTCGAAAACACATTACGTCAGCAAAAAAAAAAAAAAAAATTCAGAATCAGAATCACCCCTACCAAACATTTACAATTTCGGTTTAAATTTAATTTTGTATTGGAACACGAATTGTGAAATAAAATGTAAGTCTTTTTGACTCATGCTATAATAATCTACCCCAACATAATGTCATGCTTTTCGCTTTCCTTTTTACAAAAAAAATGTTATTAATTTCCACCTTTAACACACTGTACAATAGTACACCAAAGCCCCGATTTGCTTCGATCGGGTTTAATCTAAAATCGTAGCTCAGATGTAGCAGTATCTATGAATAACGCCATAAAATGTTGCAATCAAATCCATTTTCAAAAGAAATCTTTAAGAATTCATCAAATCTCTGATCATATTGTTAACAAATCATTTATCAAATTTATACAAGTATAGTCGATTTATGGGTCGATTACGGATAGCAACACAACTGAAGTTGAGTTGCCAACAGTGAAATTAGGCAACGCCGCTCATGTTAAAATATACAAATTTTTTATTTTATTTCAGATTTTTTTGTTTTTTAATTTTAAATAAGAATTTCCGTTTTTTCTTTAATGTTGTGCAAAAGTTATGTTTTTATGTAAATTTATTATTTTTTGATGTCTTTGTAATAATTAAAAGCACTTTTTAAAATAAATATAAAAAAAGTATAAAAAATCTGTCCATTGACATTGAAAAAAGTGATTTGCGTCGCCCTTTCCCAGTCCATATTACCAACGTGAATCGGGGCTTTGGTGTAGTCGTGTGCACTGTCATTTTAACCCTCTTCGTCATATTTTGTTGCCATTATGTTATTGCTTTTGCTGTTGCTGTGTTACCAACAATTATCAACATTGCCAATCAACTGCATACCTTAAATTTGAGTCATTCAATTTAAACAATAAAATTCACATTTCCAGTGTATTTTTTGTGTGTTTAAATAATTTAAACAAATAATTATGCTTTTTCGCCAAAACTTGTAAATAAATAATTAAAATAAAAAAAAAGTGGTTGTATAGTCATTTTTGAAGACTGTGTCACTAATTAATGGGTTTATTGGTGTTGTCTGTGCTGTTAGTGAGTGCCTTTTTTTTATAAATGGCTCATAGTATAATTTTACAGAGTGGCGTCATTAGTTAAACGAAAACGTACGACAAAAAAAATATACTCTTATCATACTCTATTTAAAAAAAAAAGGTGGAGGAGGTCGTGAACGAGAACGAGTTGAGGTGATGCCACGAAAATGAACTAACAGAAAATTAATTGGTGTAGGTAAGTTTCTAAAGAATTCACAGATTTACGCGCACACACACACAGGAACACAGATGTGATTAACTCACAATTAAAATAGAGTTAAAAAAGTTGAAAGTGTTTGTTTGGGTATTAGATACTTGATGCATTAGATAGAAAATAGATTAAAGGCGACATTCGTTAAAGCGGCCAATGACTGGGTATAGGGCTCTTTAAGTAAGTAGACAAGGTTCATACACGCAGAAAAAAATTATGGTTAAAAATTAACAAATATAAACTAGGAATTATTTCTTTTTTTAGAAGGTTACTTTTTATTTTTCGAATTTTTTCTATGAGCTAAATTTCAGTTATGTATTTTATAAAGCTTTTTTGTAATAGTTCTATTCCTTAAATTTTTCAGAAATGACTTCATACACTACCAGACTATTATATTGTATTTTCTTGTTACATTTTACCTTAGCCATTATTGAGCTCAATTATCCATACAAAATTGCAATTTAGTTATTCCTCAATTACAGTATTATTCGGATATAAGAACATCTCATATAAGAACAAAACGCTTACAAGAAACATTTTCAAAAACACCATGTCTTTTTTGCGATTTTTCTAACAAAAAAGGTTTCATACAAGAAAAACGCTTATAAGAAAAAAACTGATAAAAGAACATTTTTCTTAAACACCAAAATCACAAAATGTATAGAAAAAGAATTTATATAAGAAACTTCCAACGGCAACACAGAATTTATGTAGTTTGCATGGACAACTCTGTTTTCTGACAGTTTTACAACAAGAACAAAGTTTTTTTTTTTTTATTTTTAAGCTGGAGGTCCACACCACGCGTTACTCGTTTTTTCGCAGCATGCGCAGCTGTCAAAAAAGTAGAGTCTGTGTAGTTATACGTAGTAAGTTACATGCACAAAAGCGTAGATGCCTTGAGGCGAACAGAAGGTTTACTTTCTACTTTTGTAAGCGTCACAAGCAGCGTTCGAACAAATCAGCTGATTTTGACATATTTAATTTTATTTTTACTTGTGCTGCTGCTGCATAAAAAGCGTTGCATGTAACTTGAAACGTAGAACGCCAGTAAGGTTATAAAAGCATGCGCTGCTTTTATAACAAGAACGAAAAGCGTTTTTTAGCTGTAAAAATTCTCATGCGCATACAATTCTTATGAAGCATCCCTAAATAGCGCGGCGTCACGCGCATTTAATAGTGAAGTTGGCCGCAATTGTCTATTAATAATGGCAATTTAGCTATTTTTTTTTTTTTTTGTCAATCTAGCGGTTTTATATAAATTTTTTTCTATTATGTGGATTTTATCAAACAAGAGTGTTAACATTACTGCTCATAGCACAACGTTGATGTTCTTGTTTACGTATGGCAACTCAGCTTAAAAGCCAAGCGGAAGAAAACGTCCCGCCTTTCGCTCTTGTTCAGGTACGGCCGTAAGAAAGCTATGACATTAAAAGCTATTTTTGGGAGTATTATTTGTTTAAGAGATTAAGTTAAATATGGAACGATTTTCTTAGAATTTTTATGAAAATTTAGATTGAAAAAGAATACGTTTGGACCAAATTAAATTTAAATATAACAAGATGCACAAGATGGGCACAAACCTCCATTCCGTAATGAAGCTTTTTGGTGGCTATGCGAAATTATGTACCGATTCTCACAATTTTCAATAGAATGGCTGTTTTCCTAAACGTGAATTCACAATGTATCAATACCGTGTTGATGCATTGTGTACTTAAATTTTTACCTACGTTGCATTGTATATGAATATGGTTTGCATCTACATTATTTTAACTGCTTATTTTTGTGGTTGCATTTAAGAACATGTTGCCATGTATTACTACGATGCAACAGGCGATTAGGAAAACGGCCAAACTATGTACAAAATTTCACCAAATTATATCTAAATTGCGATCTGCACACTGCGCACAATGTTTGCGTGGACACCCAGCCAGCCAGCCGGACGTTAGACTAAAATTATGTCTAGGACATAGACATCCGAATCATAGCACAATTGTGAATCGTTAAAAAAGAGAATGCAGATGAAAGGTCGTTGAGGGCTAACAAATTAATTAATTAGAATTTACCTGACTGTCAATTCATGAGTAGGCCGCTAATCGGGCATTTTCTGACAATCGCAAAATGCTTAAAATTTGCGATTCTGACTTGAACTCGCATAATAGGATTTCTGTAAATCGCAATCATAAGAAGTTTAGCAAGAAATTAGGAAAGAAAAAAATAGGGAACAAGAATTTTTTAAAGAAACTGTCACAGTCGCAAGCAAAAGGTACGAGATTCAGCATACCATAAAATAAATCAGGGTGCTTATTTTGGCAGCCGTGATCGAAAACTTTTTCCATTCGAAAGCAATTGTACTTCTAAATCTTTCAGTCGATACTGAACGAATCAATATTATTTTTTCAGTGTTGTGAAATCTCAAATAAATCCCTTACAACACTTAAAAAATAATTTCCATTCTTACAGTATCGACTGAATGAATTAGAAATAAAATTTCTTTCGAATCGAAAAAGTATTCGATCACGACTGCCAGAATTAGCCCCCGGGCGTTTTGCTAGACTTCGTGCGATTTTCAGAACATTGATGCATTTATTTTTTAAAAAAATTTTGTCCAAATATATGACGTTATATAATATGAATACTGATTGTAATTTCATTTTAAAATTAAAAAATGCACAAAGATAAAAATTAAATTAAAGAAAGTTATTAAAAAAAATTTTAAAAGTAAATCAATTACAAAATAAAAAATGAAACCCTATTTAACTTAAAAATAGAAATTTTACAACGCTTTCAATCAAAAACCCTCCGAAGTTTTTTAAATCTACCATGGTATGTTACAAATAATATAATACATTTCGATCTCAAAATGCCAAAAGTGAAGGATGAAATCCAAAGGCTTGCTGAAAAATATTTAAAAAGATTAAGTGAACACCCCAACGTATTAGCCATTTGTCTTTTAGACGAAACTAATGAAGTAAGAAGATTAAAGAGAATACATATATTGGATATTCCATTTAGGATATAAGTATGCTTAATTTTTATATAACTAAAACATTAATATTTTAATGCTTAATTTAAGTGATATTGTATACTGATATAATATACTTTATGTAATAATGTTTGTTATACGATGCTTTTAACAAATTTGCTTAATATCATATGTTGATAGATTGCCAAATAAAATAAACAAAAAAAAACTTAAAAAATTTAAGTAGATTTGTAGACTCTCTTGATGTTTATCGCTTAAATTGTAAAATAAATTAATTTACAAATTCTTGTTTAAAAATACACACGCACTTACACAAAAAGAAATGACAGTTAAAATTGAGTAATTTGTTGGAAAACGAAAACTCTTATCAGTCTGAGTGTGGCATAACTCCACACACTCTCTCTAAAATTATCAACAAAATCCATCCAGCTAAATGGACTTTTTTTTAAAAGGAGTGTAAGTGTATGCATATTTTTAGCTCGTACTGTATTGTTGGATTGTGTTGAATTTGGTTAATATTTTTGTATCTTGTATCTTTTGTTTTTGTAGGCAGTGTATAAATGCGTCATTAAATTTCCATTTTATTGGCTTTAATCAAATTCTTTGAAGCCGATTTATAAAGACACAAGAATTTATCATTTATTAACATTTAAGAACAGACAGAGACTAACATTTTAATTTTTTAATTTTTTTTTTTTTTTTTTTTTTAACTTGTGTGGAAAAATATAAACATCCTTAGGTAATACTTGGAAAGCATACCTACCGCATACTCTGCGTATTTTTTTTTTTTTTTTTTTTTTTTTTTTTTTGGAAATATATAATTTGCAACAAAAATATTTGTTTGCAGAAAGATGATGTGTGATGATAATTAAAATATTTTTATTTACAAATATTTTCAAGAAAATTATAAGCTTTTCGTTTAAGCAGCGCACAATGGGCATTGTTCAAAAAAAAAATCAAAATGTATCTACCATTAAAATAACAGGCGTCAGAATTTTGTAGATATTGATAAGCAGATTCGATATATGTACATTAGACCGGACTTAAATTTTTTTTTTTTGCAAAAAAAATTGTTCCTTTTTACGCCAATAGTGAAATTCCAAAGGCTTAGACTGATTGCCCTAGGTTAAGGCGTGGCACATGCCCACTAAAGTGGCTAAAGCTGGTTAATATGGACTTTTCAAGAGACAAGGCACGAAAATATAAGTAAAATGTTTCATATATGTTTGTAATATATTATTTTATTGAAATTAACTTCCGTTTAATGATTAACTTACGATTCTTGATAAACATTTAAACTTAATCGCAAAGGTCTGATTTTTTAATGCTACTTTTTCCATGATCAGTTACTGTTTGCAAGATATATTGTTTCTCTTCTTCGTTTTTTGTTAAAGCTGCATTATATTCTTCCATTAGTTTTACAAAACGCTCTGCAGTATCATTAACAACATATAAGTTTTGTACAATATTCATACCCTTTTGAAATTCGGATTCATTGTGCCACTTGGAAGGCTCTTTTTAAATACGAATATTTCTTCGCTTTTCTTTTTCAAATAATGAACGATCGCATCCCACCCATGCACCAGGTCTGCCTTATTTACGTTGATTCTTCAAAAACTCTTTATCTTCTTCTATTTTAATTAAATCTAACGCATTTCCGTGCGCAATGTCAAATAAGTTTTCCATATTTTTAATAAACTCATCTTCTCGCCATTTTTGAAGTGGTGTGCTGCGTTTGCACGTTTTTTGCAGATTTTTCTATTGGTGATATAAAGATTCAACTTTTTGAACACTTCTATCAAATTGACGAAATGGAATACGGGCTTTATTCCAAAAAAATTCGGCCTCTTTGATAACCAATTGAACGAAAATCCAATTTCACTTTGCGTATGTTATATAACAAAACTTTCAAAATTTGTCCATTGGAAGGCAGCTTAGATCCAACAATTTGGCTTTCGTCATATCCTAATAAATAAATTTGTTCACTAGCTCTTGTGTTCATTTTGCAAATATCATCAATATAAATTCTCTTTATACCCAGTGGTATGGCGTACTAGTTCTGAACGTGTATATTCGCTAGCTCATAAAGAACTACCGCTAGTCCCACTACAATCTACCACACATGCTTTTGAGTGGCGAATTTAACACGGGTATGTCCTACGAGGTGGCGATGGATCCCTATCTGCATAAGGGTTAGCTACCATAAGGGTTAGCTACTTATATCTTCAAAGCGTGCTAGCAAAAAGCAAGCGATTTTGTTGTTGTTCTAATAACGGGATCTATTTCGGATAAACATTTTTTTGTGTTGTCGTTGAAAAAAAATTGTTTTCTGCATTACTTGGAGCTATAGAATTAGCTAGCGACTAGTGGGTACCTATTTTCAAATGTTAGCACTAGATATTGGTGTCTAGAGAAAGATTTAGGTATGATCTGAATGCCACATCAGTAGACCCTGGTACAAATTGAGTGAAAGTGCTAACTATTTCGCCTGGCATTGGTGGCGATTGCTACTTTTTATACCACTGGGTTGCAATAATGTTCACTTCACACTTCACTTTTTACACATTTTTAATTGCTACGTGGTTGACTTTACTCTGTTGTTGCCAACATTTAATTTAGCAATCAAATACATATTTGTTTACAGAGTAAGTAGAATGGGGGAACTGTGTTCGATGTACTGAGTTAGACACGCTTTGGTGTTGTCCCCCTGCAAATAAAGTTGGAACACCTGATCCATTTTGATAAAATGGACTACTCCAAGGACTGGTCCGATGTAATGTAAGCATGGACCAGGTCATTGTTAAAAAGTGTTTGTAGTGAGACGACATGTCTTCGTTTTTTAACGACATGCTTTCGTTTTTTAAACGACTTCAAAACTAATCCTCTTGAGTATACCATGGAGTAGTTTTAAAACTACTCCTTAGTAGTCCAAAGTTGGATTATATGGTCCTGCCCTAGGACATCGTAATGTTAAATAGACCATGTTTTTTCCATACGTTTGGGTTACTTTTGGACTAGTCCTGGTCCCTTGTGGGCTACTCTTTACATGCGTGTTTGGACTGGTCCTTTTATTTTCAGGACCGTAATCAACGTAAACAACAACAAATCGTGAACATTTGCCGAAGAATAGTAATCATTAAACTTCAATAAAATAATATATTACAAACATGTATGAAACATTTTACTTATATTTTCGTGCCTTGTCTCTTGAAAAGTCCATATAAACCAGTTTGTGCCACGCCTTAACCTAGGGCAATCAGTCTAAGATTTTGGAATTTCACTATTAGCGTAAAAAGGAACAATTTGAGGGGGCGATACACTTTTTTGTGAAAAAAAAATTTCCCATACAAAAAAGTTCGGTCTAATGTACATAATATATTATATATATCATATTATACCTTATATTTGCAAATCATCTCTATGCTTGTCTCCATTTATCATATACTAGTTTCAAAACTTAATGCCCGTCAATTAAGCTCGATTATCTGCTACGGCTATGTAATTTTTTTTTTTTTTTAACAAGACCATCAAACCTTTCATTAAGCGCTTCTTATCGCTTAATTTAAATTAAGCTTTATATGTATGAAATATTATCGAAATTTCTTTTTTTATTTAAAAAGCCTATCGATGCCATTATGTTTGATTTATAACATCGTGCATATGTCCGAGCGGCTTCGCTGTATGAGTCGTATATCAAATGTCTAGTTTTCTCTGACTCTGAGAGTCGCTATGGTTTATGGCTTATTGACATAACCCTTCGACTTAAGAAAACCCCAAAAAGAAAAAGTCTAATGGGTTTAAATCGCTCGATCTGGGTGGCCAGTTGAGATAACAATGCCGCCCTCTAAGTGCACGTAGCGACGTCCTGTTTAAATAACATGAAGTTGGAACCGAATATGAACCGGACGTCGCCAGCCCATAATCCACGCTAGAGTGACATTTTTGCGATGCTTTTCGCGCTCTTTGATTCCAGGTGCACATTTATCTTCCAAAAATCCAACAATTTTGTTTGTTGACGTACCCATTAATTCAGAAATGGGCATCAACGCTGAAGATAATTTTTCGATGAAAATTTGAGTCGTTTTAAGATATATTGTCTACGTGTTGTTGAACGCTAATTTGTCTATTAGGATTTAACAAATCAGACTGAAAAAATTACTTAAAAATATGGCCACTCTCAAAGTTCGGAAGTCCCTATCGAAATGACCTTTGTTTATTAATAAATATGGCTTCTTTCCTAAAGGCACTGTTTACAGAAAAAAAGTAGAAGTGGAAGATTTTCCTTTCAGTGTAGCATTGCAACACTGCCTTTAGTATTTATTTTTTTGGAATAAAAACTATAAGCTGTACTATTTCATATAACAACACACTGTTGACAATTTAAATAATATTTTCCACAGAATTGACCGCAGTGAAACGAAATAAGCCATTAATATTTTGTTTGTATAGAGAGTATTTGATACAAAAAAATTGCCAAACCTATAAAGTATTTCACATAGTCCCTATACAAATGGATACAAGACTTGGGCTCCATAGCGGCAACAAAAATGATTGCACAAATATTTTTTGTTTTGTTTGACCATCTCCTTTTGGGGAGAATGGTGGAGTCTACTAAAATTTCTTTTTAAAATAAAGTTCTCGTAAATCTGGGACTTTGAAGTGAAGTGTATTAAACTTGTTGTAGCCAACCCTTTAAATATATGGGGCCAGATTAAACAATTAACCGATTTAGCTAATTTTCAATATTTAATTGGTGACCATTCATGACCTTCCATGATGCAATTCATGGCGAGTGTGCAGCAAACAAATTTTGAAACAAAGCCCGTATTTGTTGTTTGATATGAACTCTGTGGTTTTCTGAGACAGCTGAAACGGATTTCTTTGTACATTTGTCTACTCTCTTATGTGGTGCATACGTATTTTTTACCATTTTATATTTAACAATGTATATTTATTTATTTATTTGCCAACCCACGCACACTGTGGTAAATCACAAATCTAGGTGGACAAAATAAAAAAAAATGTCTGACAACATTCCTTCTGATCGTTTAGTGAGCTTCTCAATACAATAGGTAACTGTAATTCATGTTTTGTTTTTGTTTGTTTTTAGCTCTGATTATGATAAATAAGCTTTAAAGTCAGTTGCTGTCAGCACGTGCATTCAGATTTCAAAGGGAAGCGTATTTTTTGTGTGACTTCGGTTTATGATTAAAAAGGCTGCAGTGATTTTATTATCATAATTTTTTTTCATTATGATAAAGCTCTATTTCAAGGAAATATATTACAATTTTCATTCAATTATTTCCATTGTAAGTATTAAAAATTTATTTTTTTTTTGTAAGAAGTTCAGTCGTTTTTGCGACCGCCATACATTTTTTTTTTCACTTTTCCAGTATAACCTCCACTCTTTAGCGAAAGGAAATTTTTGAAGAATGGGTAAAAACTCTCAAAATACATCGGAAAGACTTATTATTGACGTTAATAATGGTTAGATATGCCCTTCAAGATATACTAGAAGTAGAGTTTTTTTCCCGGCAAAGCGGTAATTTTTTTTAAATTTCCCGGGATCCCGCTCCATATTCATTTATATATTTGATCTCATTTTTTATTTAATTCAGGAGTGAGAAGTGAACCTAACGCGATTAATAAATTTTGTCCAGCTAGATTTGCGATCTACTACACTGTGCCACGGTAGGATTTTGCAGTACATCTGTTAATTTCTTCCCCTTTAACAAAGCTCGGGTTTGGTTGCATTGTATCAAATATATTTAACGGATCGTCGTTTTCTATTAAATGGTTTTCCACTTTAGAAAGCTTTTATTGTCTTATAAAAAAAAGATTTTTTTTATTTGAATTTCAGAAAGTGACAAAATATTTCATAATTTCTTTTATGAGGATTGTTTTCATTAAATTTACAAATTAACTTGCTCATTCGCTTCCCAACAAGCAAGAAGTCAAACCTTTGATATGAAATGACTTTATCATTTGACATCAAATGTTTTATCAATTTGATGTCAAATTGGTATCAAATGTTAAATTCAAAACAGAAATAAACTTGGCACTACTAAAGCGAAAAATAAATGTAAACATTAAATATGGCCGAATGTTTATTTAAATAAATAATTAATTTATATTAAAAAAAGAAAATACTTTTATTTATGTTCCACATGTTATTATAATCCACATTTGAAAAACATTTGCGAGTTACGTTTGAAAGCAAGTTTGATATCAAATCATTTTCAATTTGAAATCAAACCTCCGTTTGTTATGTTAATGACATGTTTACTACTAAGGCCGGGTTTTTGAGAAGTGGATTAAATTTAAACTTAGTTTACCGTAGTCTGAAACACGTATTTTCCGCCGAATTGTGATTTTTTTTAATATTTAATTCAAGACCAACATTTTAAGCAACACAAAGCTGTTCCGTCGAAATGTTGTAAACATTCTTGTTAATGGCGGCACAAATATATTTTCAGATTAACTAAACCTAGTTTAAATAAGATCTCGAAAGCCCAGCTATACTATCAATTAATTGAACTGATCACTGGCCAAATAATTATGAGGATAGTACTGTTACTTTTTTCATATTTTGTTTTGTTTTGTTTTTGCAATGATGGTTGAAAATCACTCCATATTTTATTTCGCATACGTTATTTTGGCAAACTTGGTCCAAAGTGGTTATTTGTCTATAACTAGGTCTCGCTTATGGATAAATTTTCTTAATTTTTGTACCAATTTATTTCAGGTAAAAAAATGATGTTCTTAAATTAAAGCTCAATCAAAAAGTAAAGGGGTTTTTATGTAAAAATTTGATTTTTAAGGTTAAAAATTGGAGACAGCCGTGGTTTTTTGCTAATATTTCCGGCATTTGAAGACCGATCTGACTGAGTTGCAATAGCAAACTACTGCGGACTATATATGATATATAAATATAACAATCTAGTGGTTATCACGCCTGAGGTCATTGTAAAACAAATGTCAACATCCAGACTGACATTGTGAGGACCCAGAATATTTATACGTTGTCAGGTCTAATATAGACAAACTTATGCACATATACTTACATATACGATTTCCACATGTGGTGAAAGGTGTAATAAATAAACAAATATTATCGTGGGTGCCTTATTTCACGTATTCGTGTAAAATATTCACTATTATTCAAATTGCCATCAGTTATAATCATCAAGTAACTTAAAATTTTTTATAATTTTTTTTTTTACAAAAACTGCAATACAATTCGTGTTTTTAATATTTTTTCCCAGAAATATTATGGAAAAAACAATCAACCACATTTCTAAAACGAAGGTAAAGTATTGGTTGGTTGTAGTAATTTGTAATTATCTTACGATTAATTCTAAAGAAATGATGAAATTCTGTAGATTTTAATTGCGTTTCTGAAACATTGTTCCATTGTGTTTTTTTTACATAAGAAGAAATATTCAATTAATGAACAGTGAAGCAAGAAAAGTTTTTATTTTTTAATTTCCTTAACTTTTAAATAGAAAAATATTGAAATTTCTTAATTTTTGCTTTTTGCTTTTTAAAGTATTCTTTAGTAGAATTTTAATTTAATATGAATTTATTTGATGCAAAATGTCATACTTTATTTTCCAAAGAATTCATGATGTTTCTTTGTTTATTAAACAAAAAAAAACAATATTTTCAAAAGCAAAATGCCGCAAACTTTATTTTCATCAAATTAAAGTGAAATATTAAAAATAAAAAAAAAAAATGGTGTGACATTAAGTAAACAAGAAAATTTTAAAAATAATGCATTTTTAATAATTCTTAAAGAAAAAATATTTGGAAATAAGAAATGAATAACGAACAAGAAATAGTGCTTTATTTGGCAATGACGAATCCTATATACCCTTCATCATGTTGCGATTAGAACATAAAGTTATACATATAAACAAGTATATATATATATATATATATATATATATATATATATATATATATATTAGACTGGTCGCAATTTTTTTTTTTTTAAATTTAATTGTTTGCGCTGCTTAAAATATGAGGTTTGGTGTAAGAAATCATGATCTAATTTTTCAGGTCAATCCGACAGTGCCTAGTCGTGCCGGGTAGGGCCCAAAGTTCCCCATATTATAAAAAAAACATAAGATATATCCTGGGATTATATGTTCCACTAGGTTTTTTAAACCTCATAAATTAGGACTAAATATCCCATCGATATTTTCTATGAGATTATATTCCGTATCAAAGGCCCTAAAATCTCCAAGATCAGAGTCACTGAAATTAATTATCGCAAAGATTTCTTCTTCCTTTAGTCTTACACCAGATTTGTTTTTATTTACTCTGTAAACATACAAATCAGCTTACATTTCTCTACCAATGGGATAATATATCCCATTGATGTGGGTCAAACAAAACCAATGGGATCTATTATCCCAAATGTTAAAAAGATCCCGCATAAAATAATGTATTTAAAGCATATTGTTGCTAACTCGCTTTATCATAACATAAAACACTTTTATTATTTGCACAAAATGACATAAAAAGGGAAAACACTTTTTCACGCTGAAAAATAATTGTAATAAAAACAATATACTCAATAAACACACTCAAAACAGCTAATTATGTGCAGAAACCACTTAAAACTACCAATGGGACATAATTTTATTTAAATACAGCGTAAATTGTATTTTTGAGGATTTTTTTGATATCGCCAGGGATGCAAGATCCCCATGGTAGTGAAAGGGTTAATTCATAGAATTTGTAACAAATATTACAAATGATTCTTTCCAAACAGAAATATTCAATATCGTTGAACAGCATCAATTTACATATTTCCTATTCGCTTTATTTTTCCTTTTAATTTTCCCTTTCTCTTTAAACCCTTCCTCCTCTCCAGACATTTAACATGGGAAACGGATGTACACAAGACGATGATGATGATGTTGACGACGAGGAGGACGTTGTTGCTTGTAATACAACTAGTTTTGTTATTATAATTTCATTTTATTGTTACTTGACGTCTCTATAGGAAACTGTTTTTAACTATATCCTATTTCATTTCTTTTTTTTAAGTAGATTTTTCTATTTTCCCTACAATATTGTTACAGCAGCATTCATTTAACTAGCTTGGCATTATTTATAACTAGGGAGCGAATTTATTTGCAAAAGCATGTTATTTTTTTAACATTTAAATACAACGTTATAAAGTTATTTAGCAGAGGAATGGTGTTTTTGAAAACACTGGTTTGCAACAAATCTTTTTAATTAAAAATTTATGGAACATAAAAATTTTAAAGCACTTAATTCAAATACGTTTTCTGGTTTCTATTATCACGTCTATTTTTTTGGAATTTTTTGTTTTCAAAAATTCATAAAAAATAAAAAATTAAAGGGCTAAAATTTTGGATTTTTATAATTTATCGGAAGGCCAATTAAGTCATACATCATGAAAATCGGTGAAAAATCGCTCATTTACTTCAATAGTGACATAACTAAAAAAAAGTCCATTTTCAATTTGCTGTAACCACATAGAAAAAATAACGACACATTTTTTTTTTTTTCTGTTAGAACCAGCACTCAGGGGATGACCCCTACGTATGCATTGCATTGTGTTGGAACTAGGAAAATAGGTTGTGGGAAGGAGGATACAGGGAGTAGTGTTTGTGAACATTCGATTTGAGCTTAATCATGTTGTAAGTGAGAGGGAAGACTTCGGCAGGAAGGTTATTCCACATACGAACAGTCCGGGGAAAAAACGAATTCTCTCTGTAATGCGTTGTACGATTCACCTGCAAAACGACCACATAAGGATGGGCTCTTAAGGAAAAACGTGTATTGCGAACAAAAGTACGGGTTTCGGGAACCAGATCCCTAGTCAATCCAATGAGAACCTTCGCCCTCTCCTGCACGCGGTCGAGAAGCTCCAAAATAGACTTTGAAGCACCGGCCCACACATGAGAGTTGTATTCCATACGCGGTCGGATATAGGTGGTATAAATAGTAAGGAGATCAGATGGAGTGAAGTATATCTTACACCGTCTTAGAAAACCGAGGCATTTGAATGCCTCTTTCGACACGTTGAATATATGTTCTGTCTTTCGGACATCACATTGTATCCTCATGCCCAGAACATCAAGAGATTCTGATTCCTCAATAATTATACCATTATTATTTGCACGACCCCATTCCGAGACTATGTCAAGGCCTCGGCCAAGCGTATCATTCATATTCTGCCTCATAGCACCGACATCGGATACGCTTGGTCTGCATTCGAATGAGTACGAATGGCAAAGGTTGCTGTCATCTGCTAAAGAGTACATAGGGTTGGAAGTTTGACAAAGAAAGTCATTTAGAAAGATAAGAAATAGAGTAGGAGAAAGAACGGAGCCTTGCGGCACCCCTGAATGAATCTTGAACTCGTTTGACGAAACCCTATCTATAACAACACGTATAGGGCACATTCATAAGAAGTAGCTGTTGAGCCCTACTGCTAAAAACTCTTTAGAACAGTTGAGCCAACATTTACGTCTTAAAAACGGCATGATGATAGTTAAGCTAAACTAGTAAATAACACTCTTTGATCAGCTGTTAAGTTTGAGCACAACATGTTGACTTAGGGTAACTAAAAATGTTATGATGGTAAAAAATGGCAGCTGTTGCGTTGAGCGGAATTGCTAAACTATGCGTTTCTAAGACAAACACTCAACGGTTGCGCAACAGTTACGTCCTATGAACGTGCCCATTATTCTCTTCCAACGGCAAGAGTATAAAAGATAAAGAGACACATTTAATTCACAATATATAGAAAAACAACGAACAAACGAACAATTCGCATAACTAACTCCAAAATTTCATTTTTTAAGTTATGTCACTATTAAAGTAAATCAACATTGAGCTCGGCCGAAGGACGGTTATGCACAGAAGCTTTAGGTAGCGAAGCCGGTGATTGTTATACTATAGAGGATAAAATCCTTGCACCCGGCCAAAGTCGGGCCTTGCAAATAAGTTTAAGTAAGCGATCCTGGATTTGAAAATTCGGGATTTTCGAATGCGGGATTTTTAGTTTCGGGTATATAACCCCAACCCAAATAAGTAAAAAACTACTTTGTAAGAATTATGAAGTAAAAATTTGAAAATAAAATGTTTCAATATTTTTTGGGCCTTTATTTACTATTTGGATATTATTCCTATTTTTTATTTTTTGGGTCATTTTTCGTTTACGTTGGGCGAGTTTTTGCTTGGGTCATTTTTCACACATTCTTTGGGTGATTTTGCTTAACGTAAGTGACTTTAACTTTCATTTATATCGTCGCAAAATTGTTTGTCAACTGAAACGAAGTCTCTAAAAAGCGTCGTAGAAAATACCAAGGAAGTGCAAAGAGTAATCGATTGTTGTCTTGACGTCGAGCTTCATAATAGGGCTGAATAACATTTTCTCTAAAATATTTATGATTTTACCTTGCATATTTTTAAGCGTATTTTCCTTTTTTGCTTTTAAATATTTTTTTTTTGCATATGGGCATTTACGTGATATTTGCAAAAATAGTAGTAACTGAAAAGATGCTGTATCATTATGTTTCATTTAGAGGGTGCTTTCAAATTCGGAACCTTGTTTTCCAAAATATCGAGCAAAATAAGTGCATATCGTACGTGACATAAAACGGAAGTGATTTTAGGGTGAATGTAAACAAATACAAAAATCTGCGAATTGTGACAGGTTTTTCTTTTTTTTTTTAATATTTTACATTAACCTACATATTTTTCCTTTATAATCCGTAATAAATTTGATGGTTTTATAATGTTTGTGACATACCGTACGTGACAGATTTTTTCTCTTATAGCATTTACAAGGTATGAAATACATTTTTTTTAAATTTATGTATATAAAAACTTAAAACAAACAAGTAAGAAATTAAAGTCGATCAAGCCCGACCATATGATACCCTACACCATTATAATTGAAAAAAAAAATGGCCAATCAAGGTCGCCTTTAAAGGCTTATAAAATGTTTATTATACCAATTAAAAAAAAAAAAATTCGATCAATATACAAATGACAAAGACAAATGATTTTTTTGTACCACGTACGTGACATTAGAATGGCATCCAAAACAAACCAAGAAATATATACCGTTTTTTTTTTTTTTTTTTTGCTTTCTACCATTTTTGAAAAAAAGTTACAAGCGTTTTAATTTTTTGAGTCGTGGTTAGGGTTCCCAACTTTTTTTGTTGCAATTAAAGAACATTGATTATTAAAGGTTAAGAAAAAAAAGTACACAGTATAAATATAAAGTACAATTCATTTCTTTTTATTGTTATATTTAAAAGCTTTTTTTATTGCTTTTCGCAAGATTTATCAAAAAATTACACTGTGCTAGAATTTTACACTTTTTTTTTTTGAGATAAGCCGGGCAACTGGCGCTTTAACCTAATTCGGGTACGCTGAATCCAATACCGGTTCAAAAACGGTTCAGTTTACCGAAATTACTAAAAAAAATACGGGAATCGCAATAAAATTTCCTTTAAACGTTAAATTTTTTTAACATGCGCTGGAGCTTTAGAAACAAAATTTTTTTTTTTTTTTTTTTTTTTGCAACAAAAATTATTTTTTAGCAACATTTCGAAATTTTTGTTTGTTAAAAATTACAAACAAATTGCAGATATGCTTCTATTTTTTATCCCGACATATAAAAAATAAAGCAATCTATAAATGATTAAAATCTGTTAAGAACTTTTGATTTTATTCACAAAAGTCAAAAAATTTTAATTCATTTAAATATTTCATAAAACGCAAAATTTGTATGGGAGCCCCCTTAAGAAGTGGTGATAAGGGGCAAGTATGTCTCGAGAAATTGTTAAGGCGACTCCTGGGCTGTTATGGCCCCCTTAAGAAATGGGCATTTTTAAATTTTGTTTTAAATGTTAGAGTGAATCCATGTCAAACCGTTAAGTCGTTCGGCATCATCACCTCCGATTTGAATGAAATTCAACACAAATGTTGAATGTTATTGGACTTTAACAAAACATAAATTTTCAGACCCCAGATTCTTTCGGCTTCCGAAATATGACGTCATAAAAGATGAGAAAAATGTGAAAAAACCTCAAAAGTCTCCTTACAAAAGGGGATAGAACTCTTGAACTACGCAAGATAGTTTAGTTTTATTGGTATCGTTTTAAAGGTGAAAGTGCACCCTTTAAAATGATATGCATATTGTGTTTCTCTAAGAAAAGGTCAAAGCTCAATTATTGGGGTCTTGAGTTCAAAGCTCCATATCTAGAAAAGTATATTTTTTAAAATTCTTAAAAAAATATATGTTAAGTATTATACCCTCTTCAACATTTGCAGAAAATTTAAAGGTGGAGACTCGATTGGTGTTAGAGTTATATACCAGAACGTGATTCTAAGTATGTTTTGTGTTCAAAAATCCCTTGTTGTTGTTGTATTTTAATTATTTTTTTCAGTATATCTGGAGAACGGCAAGAGCCAAAGTTTCCAAATTTTGTACACAAATTTTAGTTATCAATACACACCATCCCACGAAATGTGGTCGGGATTGGAGAAGTGGGCGTGGTACCTCCCGTACAAGAAAGACCCCAATAATTGAGCTTTGACCTTTTCTTAGAAAAACACAATATGCATATCATTTTAAAGGGTGCACTTTCACCTTTAAAACGATACCAAAAAAACTAAATTATCTTGCGTAGTTCAAGAGTTCTATCCCCTTTTGTAAGGAGACTTTTGTGTTTTTTTAAACATTTTTCACATTTTTATGACGTCATATTTCGGATGCCGAAAGAATGTGGGGTCTGAAATTTATGTTTTGTTTAAGTCCAATTACATATAACATTTGTGTTGAATTTCATTCAAATCGGAGGTGCTGATGCCGAAAATGCCATTTTTTCGTGATGGTTTGATGTGTTTTAACTCGTTAGCTAAACGAGTCACTTTTGTTCTCGCAATCTAAAAGCAGGCAGTAATTTGAAAGAGTTTTGCACTCGTGTTTTAAAAACAGGCAGTTATTGTACTCAAACAAAACAAGCAAGTGAAAAAGTGCTGTCAGATTATTTTTTTCGAAAAATCGTCCTGCCAATATAAAAAAACATCAACAAATGGCCCTGACTAATATTAATTAGTTGTTCTTTAGTTTTTCCAAAAAAAAAACTTGTACAATAAGTATTATACTTTTATGACTAATAAAACCCTGACTAATATAACCTGAATCTATTTTGAATTCTAGATAAAACTAATCATGCGAAATAAAGTATTTTCGCGTACTTTATTATTCTCATAAATTATAGAGTACAATTACTCGAAATAACGTACAATACTTTATTATAAAGTACGGTTGGCAAGCCTAGTCGTGGTTGAAATTCTCATGGAAATGCCCATATGAAAACTAATCCTCTTTACTAATTTTCTAAGAAAATTTTAAGCGCTTTCTTCGAAAATTAAAAGGCATTTAAATCCAGCCTCTATTTATAAAAACAACAAAAATAAATAAATTAAAATAGAAATATTAATAATAATGAAAGAATAAAAAAAATTATTAGACCGACAACGACCTTTTTCCTTTAAACATCTGTTTGTGATAATAAAGTTTGATTTCCGTTTACAATGGAACTTATAAAAAAAGGAATGTTTCTAATGCAATTATAGGAAGTTGAATGCGGTGCGAACTAAAAAAAAAAACGCAGGAAAAAGTAGTTTAAAGGGACTGAAATAGAGTTTTGTAATAGAATTGTTTAACAAGCATTTCTTGCCAACAGCTTTAAATTAAACAACGTATTTATTTTTGTTTCCTTTTTCCTAAGCTTTTACTGTCATTTCTTTGTCTGTTTAACAATTCTATAATATTTTATTGCTTTTAGCATATTGCAATTTATTTTTTAATGGCTTTTTACCTTTTGTTTGTTCTTTATTTTTTTGTTCATATTCTCAATATTTAACTTTAATTTGTATAATCAAACAAAGTCATCTTTTGCTGGTTTTAAACGATTAACTTGAACTTTTTTTTATGCGAATATGTATTGTGTAATTTTCTTCTTATTTTGTAAAGTCCCCTACAAGGCACAGTAGTTTGAATCATATAGAACGGCAATCAATATAAAAGTTAATTAAAACATACTAGAGCAGTCTATTTAAAATACCTAACATGTTCCTCACAGACCTTTATTTTTTTACAAGTCCTGCGCGAATGTATAAAAATTATTTTTTTTTATTCCAGATAATCTTTTCGTTTAAAAAATAGCTAAAAAAAATAGAAAAGGTTTAGGTATCCACAATTTATTAACGATAAAATTTTCCCCAGAATGTAAACTCTTCTGATATGAAAGTTTGGAAAAATAAATTTCTCGCATTTCTGAAAAAAGTACAATTGTACTAACTTTATCATCCCTGGGCCAGATCATCAGGAAACCTTTTCCAAAGATTTTAGAAAAGCCAAAAATATTATACAAATAAAACCTAAAGCGAATAAGAATTATAAACACTCAAAACTCTACTTGTTACAATATCAAAGCTTAAACAAAACACCAACAATAACCAGTGAGTTTATCTTTTCTTACATTCCCCGACATCTACAATTCGAGTCGGAAAGAACCCAACCGGGGGTGCTTTTAAACCATGGGAGGTAAGGCCATGATGGCTTTATTGATCAATTGAATGGGAGATAAAGCCGTAATGGTCTTATTGCCCAATCATTGAGAGGTAAGGTCATATGTCAAATTTTGCGAAGTGAGAGATATAGCCATATTTTTCCCCCAAATGAGAGGCAATGCCATATTTTTCCAGAATATTGTTACGAATGGTATAAACATTCTGTAAAAGGGAAAATTCTTAGTTATCATTGAAAAACATTTTTTTATTCTTGTGACGCACAAAGGAAAACTTTATTCAGCGAAGCCACCTGCCGCGTCCTACTGGAGGAAAAAACCCCAAAGCGCGGCCGCAGGCCGCCAAGTAGAAAAACTTTAGTATGCAAAGCCAGATTTCAATACTTTACTTTAGTTAAAGGGAAAATCATTACCTCTTAATTATAAAAATAAGAGGTTGGGTGCTTTAAAACCATGGGAGGTAAGGCCATGATGGCTTTATCTCTCATTCAAAAGGGAGATAAAGTCTTTTATATTTTTTGTTCATTTGAATGGGAGATAAAGCCATCATGGCCTTAGCTCACATTAGCGATATTAGAAAATGGCTTTATCTCTCATTTCAGTTTTGAAGAACTTTTGCATTTTACATTGATTAATAGTTTTCACTTCCGGAAACACTAAAGTCAAGTATTGAAATCTGGCTTCGCATACTAAAGTTTTTCTGCGTGGCGGCCTGCGGCCGCGCTTAGGGGTTTTTTCCTCCAGTAGGACACGGCAGGTGGCTTCGCTGAATAAAGTTTTCCTGCGTGCGTCACAAGAATAAAAAAAATGTTTTTCAATGATAACTAAGGATTTTCCCTTTTACAGAACGTTCACACTATGCATAATAATATTCTGAAAAAAAAATGGCTTTATCTCTCATTTGCGAAAAAAAAAATATGGCTATATCTCTCATTTCGCAAAATTTTAAATATGACATTATCTCTCAATGATTGGGCAATAAGGCCATTATGGCTTTATCTCCCATTCAATTGAGCAATAAAGCCATCATGGCCTTATCTCCCATGGTTTTAAAGCACCCCACCAAATAAGAAAACTATTAATCAATGTAAAATGGAAAAGTTCTTCAAAACTGAAATGAGAGATAAAGCCATTTCCTAATATTACTAATGTGTCCTAAGGCCATGATGGCTTTGCCTCCCATTCGAATGAAAAAAAAAATAAAAGGCTTAATACCTCTTTTGAATGGGAGATAAAGCCATCATGGTCTTACCTCCATTGTATAAAAGCAAACCCCCCCCCCCCCACCCCCACCCAACCATTGTTGGTGTTTTGTTTAATCTTTGATATTGTTACAAATTTGACGCAACAACTGATTTTAACATCCAAAGAAGCAATCCTCTAAAGCGAATTGAAGCGAGTCTGTCTGTTGCGTAATTGCCGCTATCCATGGTGAAATAAACAGGTGGCAGCACTATGCCAGATGACGATTTTTTGCTCTTGCATTGTTTGTCTACATCCAGAGAAAAAACATGTTTAAATATTGTCACCTCCAACCAAGCAATGTTTAAAGAAGATTTTAAACATATTATGTTTATTATAACCATACTATTATTGTCAGCGAGAACAATATTATGGTTACATTAGGCCTCCATCAAGAAGCCTTAATCATATTATTGTTGCCTCCAAAAATGTTATGATCAATAATAACTAAAATTTGTTAATCGCTTATAATAGATTAGAACCATAGTATGTTGCTTTTGGAAAAGAAGAAAATACTATTGTAAATTTAAAAACAAATTATTGTCATATTTAACCATAAAATTTTTAGAGGCAAAGGCAACCATAATATGTTTGTGGGTTCTTGATGGAGGACTAATTTAACCATAATATGGGTGTCGCTGACAATTATATGGTTATATTTACCATAATGTGTTAAAATTTTCTTTAAAAATAGTTTGTTTGGAGGTGACCATATTTAAACATATTTTTTCTCTACGTGTAGGTTTATGTCAAAGTTTTGTTTATGTTTACAAAAAGTCCACGTTTTGTGCTGTGATTATTGTATTTTATTAAAGTTTTTGATAATTTTAAATTAAAAAAAAAATAAGATATTGACCATAATTAAATAAAAATTGGCTAAAATTTATTTATTTGATCACGTTCAGCGGCACGGTTTAATTTTTGTTTAAAGTATTTTTTGACGTAAACGGTGATATAATTTCCATTTTTGTTGTAATGTTGTATTTGTTGCCGCAACGATGTCACCTGCTTATTCCACCATGCCTCTATCTATGTATCTCCCCAATTTAAATTTATATTTTAAATAACTTCTTTTGTGAATTCCATTTTGGAGAACAGTTGCCAAATAACAAATTAACCCATTTGTTCTAAATAAAATTTCTGTCCGGAGAAATAGTGAATCCGCATTTGGGATCTTTTGTGACTTTGGTAAAATTTTTAAATTTCACTTTATTATTGTTAATATTTCTATCACTTCATGGGTTAATTAAACTACAAACAAAATCATACATTTTCAATAATTCTAAAAAAAAATTCTTATTACATTCGCTTTTTCTTTTTGTTCTTCCTTCATTTAACAAACAATAATTAATCAGAACCCAACAATTTATCGATAAAACAACAACAGAATATACAACTATCGTATAAAGTCTTTGTGAGTTTAATCAAAGTAGAAAAACAGAAAAGTGTTGTTTGGATATTTGCCATCATAGTCAGCAAGAACACAACGACTGTCGACTACTCGCAGACAGACTGATAATTTCAATATTTAATTTAATTTTTTTTTTTATTCGCTTCCGGATTAGCAAGAATTGCCTGGAACCATACAGTCTTATGTATGAAGCTACTTAAGGCCCTTTTACACTATAATACTGAGTATAACGACATGTCGAAAACTAAAATACGGGTGTGAAAACAATCTGTTGTGAAATTAAAAAAAAAAATATGAAAAGAGAATGATGAAACAGAACTGAGTCTTCAACTTCAGGCAAAAATTTTTAAGCCCATAATTAAAACGTCGGCAGTAACTTCAAACTCTCTCTCATTTCTTTCGTTTTCTTTTGTTCTTATTTTTCTTTGTTTACAAAATGTATGAAATTGAATGAAAGTATGGTAGCATTGTTAAGAGAATAATTGTATTAATGTGAGAGCATTAGAAAAAACGTCCTCAAAATAAAATTGATTTTATTTCTCGACCGCATTCTCTGGCATAATTTTATGTCAAACTGTATGAAAAACATCGTTAAGCCCCAGTTCAGAAGTGACAGTCGTATGGCTCTCACTATTTTTTTTTTTTTTAATTATACCCACACCACAATAGTGGAGAGGGTATTATGCAACGCGCAAATATTTGCTATTGATGTTGAATTTCCACTCAATTTCCACCAGTCGTGTCGGCCACATGGCAGAAATCATATTTTAATTTCATAAAATTGTCTTTCCAATAAAGCCAGTTTCATTGATATTAAAAAGATATTTCCTTGTTTTATTAGGATTAAATCTTGTGTCACTCTATAAAAAACACCCTTTAGTTTTATAAGCGAACGTCTACTGTATATTTAAGTTGGGCAATATAAATAACATATATGTATGTATGTATGGAATGGGTGATTTTTTAAGAGCTATCGGAAAGTTTAAAAACAAAACACATAAAATTTAGAAAAATTCATGAAATCTTTATTTGAATCGATAGTACGGTCCATATTATTTAATGTTTGAAGATTATTTCATGCAAATGTTGACCGTGACTGCGCCTCAAATGGTCCATCCGCTTAGTCCAATTTTGGCATACTCTTTCCAACATTTCGGCCGGTATCTCATGAATAAATGCTTCAATGTTGTCTTCCAATGCGTCAATTGAAGCGGAAATGTGTGTATAGACATGAGCTTTAACATAGCCCCACAAAAAATGATCTAAAGGCGTTAAATCGCACGATCTAGGCGGCCACTTGACCGGTCCCGAACGTGAAATAAAATGTTCACCGAACTAGCCTCTTAATAAGTCCATTGTTAAGCGTGCTGTGTGGCATGTGGCACCGTCTTGTTGAAACCACATGTCATGCAAGTTAAGCTCTTGCATTTTGGGAAAAAAAAAGTTGGATATCATCTCACGGTAGAGCTCACCATTCACAGTTACGGTACGATTCGCATCATCTTTGAAGAAGTACGGTTCAATGATGCCACCAGCCCATAAACCGCACCAAACTGTGACTTTTTCTGGATAATAAAATTCAATAATTTGCAAGCGTTGTTCGTTTGTAAGACGATTCATGGTTAAATTATAGACTAAACTGAAGATGTTTGACAGTGAAACAAAACACGAAACGTGCGTCAGCTGTTTAAACCAGTGTTGCCAAAAAGATAATAGCTAAAAAATCACCCGATATATGACGACATTTTTTATTGAATACATGTAAAAGTATACGCACGTATTGTACAATGTTGTCATCACATTAAAAAGTACTTCCTTTTACCGATATATTGCGGCACTTACTAATATGATGTATACACAGCCAATTTAATTGTACAGTTTCCATTATTGAATAATAATACTGTAAATGTATATGAACCTTAAAACCAGGGCTGTGAAGTCGGTGTCGGAGTAGAACTACCCACAAAAACTCGCGACTTCGACTCCAAAATTTTTCAGTATAAAAAATTTAAAAAAATTTGCTAATATTTTCCAAAATAAAAATTCATCAAAATTGACGATGCAATATTTAAAATATCGCTTTGAAATTTTTACAGAATAATGTTCTTGCTATATAATCATTAAAAGGTACTGCATTTAAAAAAGAGTTAAAAGTCAATTAGTACCAGTCTCATATGTACATTAAGCGTCAATGTAAAAGCAGGAGTCGGAGTCGGACTTTAAAATTTCAACGGTTGGAGTTAGAACTATTTTTGACGACTCCACAGCCCTGCTTAACACAAATATATAAATCTTTGTATAATGAACATCTGTTTATATTCTACAGAGTTTTAATTTGAAGTGTGATGGTGCAGATGCAAAATGTTATGAAAAGTTTTTCTATTTGATTTTTTGACAAGCCGACCAAAAATCATTGTATCTTGTGAGAGCAAACGTCTTAAGACTTGTGGAATAGTGTAAAAGGGACTTAAAAAACATTTTTGAACAAAATAATAACGAAAGAAAAAAAAATATTTTAAAAACAGAGCCACCATCCCCACGGAAAAACGAAACACTTGTTACGTCGATCCCAAAGACTGTGTGTTTTAGTTGGCTGTATTGAATACTCGTTCGACACTGCACACTCTTCATTCATTTTTGTTAAGTTTTATTTTTTTTTTTGTTATCTTTATTGACGCAGTCGAAATAGACAAAGAATACTGAATCTACAGCACTTTAAACAGAGCCGCTGCTGCGTCTGCTGCTACTTATATTATTTTCTATCAACTTAATCACGTACTTGTCTCCGGCTTAGTGCGTTTAGACCATGGATTATGCCACTTTTTTGATGTTATAACACTGTTGGTGGTATAATGTTTAATTAATATTCTCATCTATCGAATACCTAATATATCTACTTAGTAGTTGTAGTGTTAAATATAGTTTCAGGTTTATCATGAGTAATGGGGCACAGTAAGTAGCAATCGACCAAATTAAAAAATAAATTGTTAAAAATAATTTTTTAACTTTCAAACTGAATTAATAACAATTGTTTCCAAAAAAAAAAAAAAAGATAAAAAAACACTGTTTTAAAATTTAAGCACAGGCGCGAACCGCTGCATTTCGACTTAAGCTGGAGGTCCATACCACGCGTTTTCGCCTCCATGTAATTCATACTTTTCATACCTTACTTGCAGTCTACGTTTTAAGTTACATGCAACGCTTTTTATGTGGCATCACCAAAAGTAAAAATAAAATTTTATTTGTCAAAATCAGTTGATTTGTTCGATTGCTGCTTGTCACGCTTACAAAAGTAGAATGTTAACCTACTTGTCGTATTTAACGCCATAAGACGTCCAACACTTTTGTGCATATAACTTTCTACCAGGGCTACCAGATAAATTTGTGACAAAATCGTCAATTTCCTGAAAAAAATTTAAAAAATCGTCTTTCTCGTTTTAAAATATCGTCAAAAAAATCTGACAGCTCAAAATTTAGTTTTTTTTAAACAATTCTTGTTCGATTTTCATAAAAAAAACTATCAAACAAAACAATCAAATAAAAACATAACTAATTCATACCCAGCTAGAATTTTTAATCGTGGAAGAGCTCCTGCAAGTCTCATTAAGAGCGTTTTTAATCGTCGATGAGCGCATTTTTACATCGTAGAAGATTCCTCACACAGAAGGATCTGTAACACAAGCTGATTCCTCTGTGAGATTCTTCCATAAAACAGAGAAAGACGCTTACTTAAATCATTATGGGAATAGTCTGAGATGTGAGTGAAGATTATATAACGAGTTCTTCAAAAAGCATGTCAAAAATCGTATTAGACTCATGTAGATATTTTCTTACAACTCGTGATATGCTTGCCGTACAATTGTTAAAAATATGATTTATACACAGAGCCGCAAAAAAGTAATTATTAAAAAAGAAATGTTTTTTTTACTGTTTCTCGTCAGATCATCATCAGAAGACTGCTCCACAAGTAGATGAGCTATTAGCAAATGACCACAATTGCTTTTAATTTTTACCCATAAATTTCTAATTTTTACCTATGTATAAACCCTAACTTTTTGATGTCTTCTCATAATTTTAGTAGAATACTGATAGTGGAAATTAACAAAATCGGTTCATAAATGACCTTTTTTTCTTTATAAGGAGTATAAGAGCTAGTTAATCCATTATTTCACTTGGTCCTCGTACTCGAATTTAAGGTTTGAAGTTGTGAAGGGTGTATAAGATTCGATGCAGACGTATATTGCACTTTACGTTGTTGTTTTATTTAAATTGACTCGATTCAAAATTTCCTGTTCAGTGGTAAAAAACTGCGGTTACGGTTTAATGTTTTAATCCCATTAAGAAATGCATTAAAAAATCAAGCCCATCGTGAATAAAATTGAAAAGCATACTGCAAAAATTTAACAGTTTTTTCCTATGAAATTTCGCTATTCCTTATACATTTTGTAGGGAAAAGAAAACTTAAAAATTTAAGCTGTCTTGTTTACAAATTTTTTTTTCTGTGCTGCTTATATCTTAACAGAAGTATTAAAACATTTAAAATTTTCTTTTTTTTTGGTGACTGAAAAAATCGTCCTGTTCAAATCGGCACTTTGCTAATTTCGAAACAAAAAATCGTCAAAATGGCGATAAATCGTCAAATCTGGCAGCCCTGCTTGCTATGTAAAACAAGATAGATTCTACATTTTTGACAGCTGCGTATGAAGCGAAAAAGCGTCGAATGCATGGTGGGGATCTTCACCTTTAGTTGTCCAAAAAAGTTTTGGATGGAAAAAAATAAAGAATTGATGACTTTCATGTTAAATATCGGTGCCAAACATGGGGTGGTTTTTTTAATTGAAGTCATTGGTATTAATTTTTATGAGCAAAAACATCGGTTGTCTTATAAAAAGAAGCCGAACGCTGATTTTGCATATTGAAAGTGCTGTTTCAATGATTCCAAAAGAAGAGATTTTCTATTAAACCGTAACTGAGAAATGTATGTAAATCTTATTACACGCACAGAAAACACATTTTCTTTATGGTATTCTCCAACAAAACTGTTTTGAACGAAAAATGTTCAAACATATTATGGTTACTTTTAACAGGGATGCCAAACGGGAAATCCCGAATCCCGGGATTTTTCGGTACTGATAAATCAATAAATAAAAAAGGTGTTGTTTATTTAAAAAAAAATTCCGAAAAATCCCGGGATCCAGAAATCCCGGAATTTAGGGATCGGGATTTTCTTAAATCAATCCCGATTGGCGTCCCTACTTTCAACATATTATTGTATTAAAAAAATCCCGAAATCACGGGAAATCCCGGGATTCAGAAATCCCGGAATTTTGGGATCGGGATTTCAAAATCCCGAATCCCGGGATTTTCTAAAATCAATCCCGATTGGCATCCCCACTTTCAACATATTGTTGTCACCGGCAGCCATATTGTTGTTAATGTTAAATTAGTCGTTTGTTGGTCGTTTGAAAATTTTGTCGATAACATTTCAGATTAACGTCGCTAACGACAATCACAAATTTTTAAAAACGACCGGTTTTCGACTGCGACAACAACACTCTTAACAAGCCGATTATGTTTTAGTGGGACAGAAAAGAGTCAGTTTTGTATAGTATGAGCGAAATAAACATGAGCCAATATATACGATCTTTGGAAAGAAGGAAAGAGGATGTATAAATTGCAAAAACTGGTATGTGATTTTAGGGCAAACTTATTCAACAAATGTTTTTGAAAAGAACTTGAGATTTCATTCATTTTTGTGCACTACAGGACAAATTAATGCATTTGATACCGATCGAAATTTATGAAACAGGGTGCAAATTACGGCATTCGATATCGATCGAAAATACAAAACAATGCAAATGAAAATTTCGATCGATATAGAATGCCGTAATTGTCCCCCACAACTGGGGCTGAACGATGTTTTCCATACAATTTGACATCAAAATTTGGCAGAAAATGCGGTCGTGAAATAAAATCAATTTTATATTGAGGATGTTCAAGGCGAATTCAACTACAGGTGGTGTTGGAACTACAACAATCCAAAAATAACAGAAACAACGTCATGCGGAAGTCGTATTAATAATAAACTTTGTATTCCCGAAAATAACTTTGATAATATAATTGCATGTGCCCGTGCATAAAACTGAATTGGCAAATTGGTGGATTTCGTTGTTTTCTTACGAAGACAATGGTATGAAGCGGTTTGTTTTTTAATTTTGTTTTTTCTTTTAACCCAGTTACAACTACAATTCGAGTCGGAAAGAACCCAGCCAATTGTAGGGGGGTGTAAGAAAAGAGAAACTCACTGTTTATTGTTGGTGTTTTGTTTAAGCTTTGATATTGTTACGAGTAAGACTTAGAGTGTTTATAACTCTTATTCGCTTTTGGGTTTTATTTGTTTAATATTTTTGGCTTTTCTAAAATCTTTGGAAAAGGTTTCCTGATGAGCTGGTCTAAGCAACCTTCGAAATGCGCATAGAAGCTAGCTTTCCCTCAACAATAAGTTTCGGTGTATTTATCAAATATGGAAAACTGGGAATTAAGCACGTCATACGGAATTCGTATTAATAATAAACTTTGTATTCCCGAAAATAACTTTGACAATATAGGGTTATTTGCATTGCATTGTTAGTGCTTATACAGTACTTTTCGATTATAGTCCATTCCGCTTAAAGGCCAAAAACGGATTAAAGCCAAAACTGTCATATTCACTTGCACATTTTTTCGAATTTCATACAAATTATTTGTTCTAAGGTCCATTTCGCTTGTAGTCCATTTTCGTTTAAAAGCCACATTTTCTTAGCACGCATTTATAATTCTTTATGCAAAAATGGTCGCTTATAGTCCACTCTGTTTTTTATATTTTTTAATCAACAGGCAACATGTTTTTTTACCTTTCTCGCAACTATTATTTTTAACAATTTATTTCAAATAAATCAATATTTGGTTATGTTTTAAATTAACTTTTCTTTTGTTTAAAAATAATGGTTTTATTGAAGAAAATAATATTTATATAGCCCAAAATGTGGATTATAATAGATTTCACTTATTATTATAAAAAAAATCGGTTATAGTCCAAATTCGCTTATAGTCCACAAAAGTTGTGCAACTAGAGTAGTGGACTATAAGCGAAAAGTACTGTAGCTCGAAATGTCAATCATTCTTAGCAAAACACTAAAAAATCAAAACAAATAAGCTCGAAATGTCAAAATCAGATGCCGTTTCGACACCACCTGTAGTTAATTCACCTTGAGGATGTTTTTTCTAATGCTCTCACATATAGACGCTTATTCTCTTAATAATGCTACCATACTTTTATTCAATTTAATACATTTAACCAAAGAAAAATAAAAAGAAAAGAAATAAGAGAGAATTTGAAGTTACTGCTGACGTTTTAATTATGAGCTTTAGAATTTTTGCCTGAAGTTGAAGACTCAATTCTGTTTCCTCATTTAAGGTTAAAAGCGGTGCTTGATCGACTGTCCATTTTTATTTTTTTCTTCCTTTTTTCAGATTTAAAGCTTAATTAGTCAGGAGTAGCAGTAACGTTGCATATCAGCTGATTCATTTTATTGTATGTAAAGCAATTACAACGATTATAGTTAGCAGTAAGATGTTACGTCTCAATCTGTAAGAAATACATTGGTGTTACTTTTTAACGGTAAGGTTAAGTTACTATTACTCCCGGCTAACTGAGCCATTAACCACTGTGTTACGTATTATGGCTGCACTTACATGAGTGTGACAACATGTGACAAAGAGTGTTTCATACAAAATATAGCTTGAATTTTACATTATATGTATAAAAAAAGCCGTTTTCCAAAGGTTTTTTAAATAAATGAATTTTTCGTTCCACGCGTGATTGTGATTACTTTAAATATTAATCACGCGTGAGAGAGTGAGCGTGATTGCAATAAAAATATAAAACATTTGGTTAGAGTGTGTGTAACTGTGAGATTTTGAAAATGATAAGTGAGTGAGCGTGCCTGATAACTAAAATTTTATTAGTAAGCGTGCGTGAGCGTGCTTAATAGCATTTCCTACCCTTGTAAGCAAACGTGATCTTGAGCAACAACTACTAGCACTCTTAATTTTATATTGGAATAGTCCATTCTCGAACATCAATCCATTATTGGTTAACATTTTTTCCTTGGGACTTATTTCAGGCGTCAGCTACAAAAAAATATAAATTGAGTGAACTATTTTCTATCAGCCTGTTCTCTACAATGAACATCACCAAGCAAAAATAAATCATTAATATAACACGTTTCTTTAGGTCTTTCAATCAAGCAAACAAAGAGAAGAAAAATTAAAATGAGAAAAAAACTAAAGACTGCAATTAAATAGAATTAACAACAAATTGTTAAAATCCATTTACACTCGATACTCCACAGACACACATCGAGAATGTAAAAAATACTGAATTAAAATGATGTTGAGTTTTTGTATTTTTTTTTTTTTTTTTATTAAATTCGCACAGTCAGAGTCAGTCATCAGGAGATTGATTCATTGAACTTGTTGTCTTGACTTCCTTTAAAATTTTATATTTATTTGATTACATGGGAATTTAATTTTTATTTTACAATTTTTATTTAAACAAGTAGTAAAAAGGCAATTAAAATTTTAAGTTTTATAACCAACAAGTTTTTTTTTTAAACACATACGAACACTAAATTAGCAAAATAATTTGAATGAGATTTTTTTTCTTTTTTTTTAAATAGACTTTAAAAGCCAAAACGTTTTTATTGGTTTCGTTAAGTGGACTTTGTTAAATCGAACTTACCAATGCCAGTCAAAATCCTTGTAAAAAGTTCTAAAATATTTTACATGTTTTTTTTTTGGGTCTTCATATTTTTTTAAAACGAAAATAATAAAGAAAAACATATACGGGCATATTCTAGAAATCGAAATGAAGTGAAATTGAAATCAAAAGAGATTTTAACTTCAATTATTAACAAAATTATCACAGTTTTTTCTGGGTTTAAAAGATGTTCTTGTAAAGCTAATTAGTACTCAAAAAATTAAATTAATAAAATGGAATATTTTTATGAATTTTTAGAACAGGGTCGCTTTTAAAATAAGCTCGATTTTAAATCCACTTCACTTCGATTTCTAGAACATGTCCGATAGAAAAGTTTTTGTATTGACAAAAGTTGATAATACAACTTGATCAATAATACAACATTGAAATAAATAAATTTTTAGCCAATTTTTATTTTATTATGGCCAATAACTTTTCAAATTATTTAGATTTGATTTGCGCCAAACCAATAATGAGCTGACGATAAATAATAAAAAACAAATCACAACACAAAACATGGACTTTCTGTAAGCATAAACATTATTTTGACAGAAGACTAGACAAACCACATTAGAGCAAAAAATGGTCATCTGGCGTAGTAATGCCAGCCGTTTGTATCATATTGGTCTCATCGACACAAATGTTTAATTTTATTTATTTTTCTTGAATTAGATTTAAATTTTTAAACGATGTTAGTCCAAAATTTGTACAAATTTTACAATATTTTTACAACTTTATTTGAGAGATTCCTTAAAATAATCGCACCGAGCTCAACATATCGAAAAGAATGAAATGTTTCAATTATACCCTTTACCAGAGGTGGGACTCGTTTTTTCATATGTTAAAAATTAAGTACATATGTATTTTAAAAGGCCGGGATTTACTATCCTACACAATCGAACAGTTCATTTACACGAAATTCTATCCGACAATGAAAATGTCTGCAAAATCTGTTATCAATGCCACTCTATCACAAAAAAAAGTATGCAAATTCATGGGACTCAGTTATTTTACAATAAAATGCAACTCTGATCGCATTTAAAAATATAATTTTATGAACATTTTCATAAACGTTTGAAAGTCGGACAGACTTGTCAAAAAAATTGTCACTCAATTAAGTTTTTAGGTCACAATATAATACTTTATAAGCTCACACGATTTCTTTGCCAAATTATACGACTGAATAGGAAAGCACAGAGCTGAAAAGCTTTCGAATAAAAAGACAGAAAGCGTTTTCTTGCAGGAAAGTGACAATGTGCTACAGTCAACACAAATTGCGTGACCAAAGCAAAAAAAAAAAAAAAAAAAAAAAAAAAAAAACAGTACCCATGTTCTGTAACTTTAGTGAGAACTTCTTGCATCGAAAAGATGTAAAACAAAATATTCCATCGTTTCTCGAAAAGTGAGAAAAATGTGTGTCTGTAACTCATGTCGAAAACTATCAAAAGAGATTACGTCGTTACGTTATAAATGTCATAATATTGCACTGGAAGCCGATGTGACATTGCAGACGTTCAGAACGCCAGTAACACATATCGTTGACGGCGACCAAAATTTACTAAAATTGAAAATTTTTCAACGACGGCGGCGACAACACAACCGTTGGCTATACCAAATTGTTTAAAGAGCGACTTTAATGTTTGTTGTTTGCAAACGAGCTTTGAAGACATTCGTATATTTTATAAAAATGTTAAAAGCAAAATAATAAAACAATGAAAAATGTGCCAAGAATAAAATATTATTATTATTATTCTTTGCATTTTTAATTGTTTTTTAGTGTTAAAATTTTTTCTCGCCCCGTTTTTATTCGTGAGTTTATTTGACAGTTCAAAGCGGGAACTTTTCTCACCAAAATGTTACAGACACACTTTTTCTGTAAATTGGCGAGTAATTTCCTTACGTGACAGCTTGTTCTCGCCAAAAAAGTTACAGACACAGTTCAGTGAGAAAAACAGCTATTTGTTTCAATTTATGGCATTTTTGTTTCATTTCACACATTTCAATCGAAAACTTTCTCGACGCGAGAGTTACCGAACATGGGCACAGGTTAAACAAAAGCATAAGTTTAACAAACGTTTTGTTTTGTGCAAAATATCGCATTTAGTAGTATTGTTTTGTTTTAAAATGTTATTTACCTTATTAAATATTATTTACTCGTTTAGTGGTAAACTTAAAAGTTAATTTTTACAACAGTTTTGCAAATAAATTTTTGAACTAAATAAATTTGTGTTCATTAAATTGCGGCATTAAAGATGTTGCAAAGAGAAATGAAAAATTGGCAGCTTTCGAAGAAAGAGACAACAAAACGCAATACCTTCCGTTTCGTGACACCTCTGTATAGTACTCTGTGTAGGAAAATGAACCCCGGCTTAAGTGAAGTGAAGGGTATAAAAATTCATGGACTTTTCCATACATTTCTTAAACATTGATATCGAATTAGAGAATATGCGCTCTCAGCAGCGTGCTGTGTTGAAGGGTATATACGATTTTGCAAAGCTGATTATAGGACTTTCGTAAAGGACATTCTAGGTTTCGCAATTTATGAACCCGCATAATTCAAAAATTGCGTATTCTTAAATCCGCATGTTTTTGTGTATTCGAAGTTTTTGTTCGGAAAAATAAATTTAATGTCTAAATTCGACCATAAATTTGTATGTAAATATGAAGGAAACATACAAGGCGAATTCATTTTTCAGGTGGCGTTGAAGCACAGCTGTGCTACTTTTTTTTTAAATTAGAGAGATGAATGTCAAAAGTTACTTGTGTTTTTGACATATCGGCCAACGAAAGCAGCAACAAAATACATTGTTGTGTTTTTGGTGTTGTTACTTGTTGTAGTGTCGACACCACCGTTTACGTGAATTCGCCTTGGAAACATAGTTCATCTAAGTATATATGAATTTATATTTCTCGAGCATTGAGTTTTTCCGTTTTAGTGGATCGATTTGGCGAGGGACCAACCTCCTGTTCATATTTTATCTTCTACGTGAGTTAATTTTATTTTGTAATTTCAATATAAAAAATATCAATTGAAAAACAAAAAAAGTATCAAAATATCATCCTATGTTTCTATGTCTAAATTCAACGAAAATTAATCAAAGCACCAGATGTAGAACGAAAAAATACCAAAAAGCTCCCTTTTATACATTCTCATTCACTCAGGACCATGCATGTTTATTTTTATCTCTGTAGGTCGAATATAAACAAAAATACAAAAAGTACCGGAAAAAAACGAAAAGTACCAACATTTTAAATCTAAAAGGTTCTCATTCCCTCAGTTTATTATATATTGTGTTTCTAAATTCAATATTATAGAAAATTTAAAAATTATTACATGATGCACGAAAAAGTAAAAGAAAACAATTTTAACCCATAGAGGATCAGTTGATAAACAAAGGAAGAAAGCGTTCTTAACTGTTTTGCCTATGCCGATTTATACAAAAGATTTATATAGTCGAAATATTCGAAAACCGGTTTTTGAAAAAATGTAGAATAATCGAACATCTTTTTTTATTATTTGATAATTAAAAAAAAAAACTAATTTTTTGTTTATGTGTTCTTCATCTCTGAAAATTTTGAACAGAATATATATTGTGCACTTCTGTGAAAAAATTTCTTCCAAATGGTGTATATTTTGTTTAAATCGGTTTACATACAGAGGAGGAAAGTGTTCTTAACTGTTTTGCCTTTGCCGATTTATATATAGAATTTGATTAGCCCCCAATTTCACCAAGTTCAGTTAAAACTAACTAATACTTTAACTTCAAGTTTACAATATGTTTGACAGCTTTAACTGTTAGTTAATTATATCTGAACTTGGTGAAATTGGGGGTTAATTGAATAAAGAACATTTAAAACTGAAAACCAATATTGTTTTTGTTGAAAATGTTATCACAAAAAAAAATCGATCAAAACCGATAGATTTTACTTTCATCAAGCCCCTACACGGCATTTACATTTGCCAGTACTTGCAGGACTGTAGCAACACATGCAAACCCTGCAGATAACAAGACTAGTCCATACATGCATGGAAAGAGTAGTCCATAAAGGAGTAGGAGTACTCCAAAACTACTCCAAATATATGGGTAAAAGGTGGTCCATTTAACATTACGATGTCCTAGGAGGAGACCATATAACCCACCGAAGTAGTCCCTAAACTACTTCATGGAGTACTAAAGTGGGTTAGTTTTAAAAGTACTCCATGTTACTACAGTATGGAGTACACTTAAGGGGTAGTGTTATTTCATCGTGGATAACACTTAAGGAGAAGTACATAACACGCGTTAGTGCGCGCGCGCTCTGTCGTCTTCTGTCAAAAAAAGTTAAACTAGTGTATTTTCATAGAACAAGCTACATGCAAAATATTTTGACGCGTTTGCGCCAGAAAGTTGGTTAACTTTGAACTTTTTAACGCTTTGTGTATTTTTGACAAGTAATCAGCCGACAATAAAAAGAATAATTTAACAAATTTGGGAATCATGAAAGAAAAACTTATTGAAGAGCTTAAAAAACATACAATATTTATATAAAAAGAATAAATTCAATAAAATAACAAAATCTTGATATACTTTCGAACCCGTTTTCAATGCATAAATAAGTAAGCAAATAAAAAGCAGCTGACAGGAATGGCTTTTGTAACGCGTGTTGTGTAACTTGCAATTTTTTACGCGCTAAAGTTTTTAAACGCACGATACTCGTCGACGAACTAACGCGTGTCATGTACTTCCACCTTTATTATGTTTTAGTAAACATAATAAATCAAAGCAGAATATATTTATTTATTTAGCTTTTTGATTTTTTTTCTTTTGCGAACAAAACTGTAAATGAAATCACTGTCCAATTTTACTGTTTGTGAAATTTGCAAGACAGTAGACACCCTGCAAATAATATTGGACCCCCTGATCCATTTTGATAAAAGGACTGCTCCATGGACTGGTCCGATGTAATGCAAGCATGGAGCATGTCATTGTTAAAAAGTGTTTGTAGTGAGACGACATGTCTTCGTTTTTTAACGACCTGCTTTCGTTTTTAAACGACTTCAAAACTAATCTTCTTGAGTATACCATGTAGTAGTTTTAAAACTACGCCTTTGTAGTCCAAAGCTGGGTTATATGGTCCTGCCCTAGGATATCGTAATGTTAAATATAAATAGACCATGTTTTTTCCATACGTTTGTGTTACTTTTAGACTAGTCCTAGTCCCTTGGGGGCTACCCTTTACACACGTGTTTGGACTGGTCCTATTATTTGCAGGGCAAGACAGTTGAGAAAGTGTTAATGTATTAGTGAACAAGTTCCCTACAGGTAATATTGGACTACGAGGTCCATTGTGGCTTAAATGGACTACTTACAACATGGTCCAATGGACTGTAGTATGGACCATGTTATAAAAAATTAACATGGAGTGCTGCCAACAACTGCATGATGTATACTTTTCTATAGTTTACAGTATTACACATTGGTGGCCCTGATGGTGTCCATTATTAATTGTTTATTTAAAAGTGAAAGTTTGTGAAATTTGTGGAAAAAAGGTAAAAAAATTAAAAATTAATAATAGCAATAATAGACTACAGTACACACCATAAAAGGCGATTAGTAAAAAATGATAAAGATAAATGCTTCTGAGTCGAACTAACGATGTCCGTCCGGCTGGCTGGCTGGCTGTCCATGTAACCTTGTGCGCAAAGTACAGGTCGCAATTTTGGAGATAATTTGATAAAATTTGGGGCATAGGTTCTTATCGTAGGACCACGAGGGAAGATAGAGGGAAATTTCTTCCTCTTAGAAACTATCAAACCGATTTTAATGAAATTTAAAGCATAGATAAAACCATATAGTTATGAACACAAAAGGGATGCATGGACACATAAGCTATACAGTTTTTCAAATATAGGACCACAAGGGGAGGTAGGGGGCAATTTCTGCCCCTCACAAACTTTCAAACCGATTTTAATGAAGATTATAAACATAGATAAATCCATATTTATATGGACATATAAGCGCGATGTGTTTTTAATACTGTGGTGTAGGGTATCATATGGTCGGGCTTGACCGACTATACTTTCTAACTTGTTTTAATTCAAATAATCAAGAACTTTAATGCAAATCAATAATCACAGCACAAAACGTGGACTTTTTGTAAACATAAACAAAACTTTGACAAAAGAGTAGACAAACAACACTAGAGCAAAAAATTGTCCTCTGGTGTAGTGCTGCCACCTGTTTACTTCATCGTGGTGTTATCTATGTTCACGCAATATCGTTGTTTTATGTTATTTGTTTAATTTGTTTAGTTCATATGATACACGTTTAGCTGGAACTTTCGCTGCAACATTTAAGTTTGACATTTTTTCAAAAGTGAACTGTCTTAATTATGGTCTGGACGCCTACGTCGCGAAGACAGGTAGTAGTATAATAACTAATATATTTTCACTTACTGCCTTGCCAGTACTTTCAATGTAAAAGCAGTGTTACTACACTAATTGAGTAAAACATGTGGATGTGAATTTCAGAACAATATGCTTAAGCAACCCTCTTTCAAGTGAATTCGGCTACTAGAATTGTCTTAATTAGTCCAACAGTTGAAGCAAATTACGAGACTTCCTAAAAATCTCGACGTGAGCAATTAAGGGTTAATTTTAACAAAAAGCATATGTAACGTTACGTCAGCGAAAAATTAAGTTTGCATTTTAGGCCCATGTTGTTGAAATGCTTACCCTATTTACTACTAAATGTAGAGCTAGGTGCCCTTTATACTAAAATACAAAAAATTAAATAATGCATAAAAAATTTTTTTGAGAAGCAATTGCTTGCTAGCGTGACGTTACAAAAAAATATACTTTACGGTGGAAATGCCCATATATAAAGAAAAATTAAACAAGAAAAATATTTAAAAAACTAACCTTGATAATACTAAGAAATACCTTGCGGTGACAATTATCCTTACAATCCTCAATCATAATGATATTTTTACGTATAATAATGATGATGAACGCCGATTGGCAATTGGCGAAGGAGGTAAACAAAACAAATTCACTTCTTTTAATAAAAAATGTTTACTTAATTTAAATATTTAAACAATTCCCATAATGATGTTTTTAATATTGTTATACCATTAGGTTTTTTTCTAATTTACAATTAATTTTTTTTCTTTTTTTTATTTAGAATATTTATTTTTTTAACTTTTACGTTCTGAATTAAATACGTTTATACCATACATACGTAGGTATTTAAATAATAATTAATTAATAATTTTCATATCAAAAATGAAAGTTCTTTTTATAACATATTTTTTTTAACAAACGATTTCTCTGTAAAGTTTTTAAGGAAAAGAAGTTGTTTGTTTTTTTTTTTTTTTTTTTGTAATATTTCAACACTGTTAAGCAACAATTAAGAAAAAAAAATAGCATTTAAATTTCTTTATTTTTTTTAACACAACTTTAACAAACACAACAAAAGTTCACACCATTTGTTTATGTTAAATAAAACAAACATAAAGCCAAAAAGAAATTTAATTTCATTTTATGTTTAAACCACGAGATTTAAAATTGTAAAGAAGAGTAACACGATAAAACGAAAATAAAATTTAAGCAGCTTCCGCAACTGTAACCGCACGTTTCTCGTTTAATGCCACAATAGACTGTGGCTGAATCAACACAACCATCCGACAGACAGAGCTCCAACCGGCGAGCATGTCAGCCATTAGCGAGCGCTGCCTCATGTTCAGTTTAGCTGAGTTGTGTTTAGTCGAATCGAATTTAAAAAAAAGAAGATCTTAAATAAAAATGCGCGCCGTCGTAACATTCAGAAAATATAAAAAAGTACAAATTATAAAAAAAAAAATTACAAGAAAGAAAATAAAAACCAACAAAATGAAAAACTCATTTGCCAAATACACAAATAAACGCACATTTTTATTTTAAATGCCCCAGCAAACAAAGTGAGAATGGTTTGAAAGCAAATACATGTATGTATGATGAAAAGACTGAGGACAAAACAAAAAACCAAAATTGTTCAATTTAATTTAAATATTGATCGAAATTACAACACAATTTAAATAGGAATTTCGATTGACATCGAATGCCGTAATTTGGCCTCTGCATTCGATTATTCAGACACAAAGATAATATCGGATAATGAGCGATAAAGCACATGACCACCTAAATGGTAACCTTAATAAAAATATGGGGCACCCAAAATCCAAGAATAATCGTTAAACATTAAATGCACCGACTTAGATGCACAGTATGGTGGAAAATAACTTGTAAAGATCATTTGACTATTTTTTTTTTTTTTAGAAATTTTTCGAAAACGCTGATCAAGTTGCGATTAATGTGAATGGCATTCAATACCGGGAAATACAGGCCTGTTCTGAAAATCACTTTAACTCAAATCGCACGTGTGATATTTTAGCGTGCACGTGATTTGAAATCATGTGATTTTCAGAGCAGGCCCGATAATTACAAATTGCTTAAAGCACCAAGTAGAGAAGAATCCATAATTGTGGTTCTAAGTAATGGGTCACACTCTTCAAGTTTTAGCCGTCAAATCTTAAGTTTTTAGGGGAGAGAGGTAAAGAAATTGCATTCTTTTTCCCTTCGCTCCTAAAAGCTCAAGACTTGACGGCTAAAACTTAAAAATTGTGGGCCAGTACTTTAAATATGAAGCCACACCTCCAGGGTTACCGTTGGAAATTTTCGAAAAGGGTCACAAAAAGGGGATTTTCCAGAAAAAGGGGTCAAAAAAAGGGTATTTCAATAAAAAAAGGGTCATGTTTTTTATAAGCAGTATTTCCCATTTAATGAACATAGTAAGACCAAGTTTTTTTATAAGCAAACAAAAAAATAATATTTCAGGTAGGAAGTGCTCAAAAAACATAATTTTTTGTGGAATGCTCTGTCCTGTTTTAAACACCTGACAAAAAGTTTATTCTTTATCATTATAGCTAATTTGTTCATACTTTTTATGTAATTTTCCGATTTAGCGATGTCAAATAAATTTTAGTGTTTGTTTTAAACTAGATGACCCGTGCGAATATTTCGCACCGTTAGTTGTCATTTTTGTAACATAAAATGAAAATAATTAATAGAAATTTAAGTCACTTCAATACATTTTAAAATGTAATTTTTATCAATGGAAATTACATTTTAAAATGTAATTTTTATCAATGGAAATATAAATTTTTCAATTTCTAATTATTTTTCGTCATTAGTGTTAGAAATAAGCTTTAAAATGAGATATCATTCATTAAATTTGATGCAGTGGTATGGGAGATATTTGCAACCGACAAAAAAAGTGCTTTAGAAATAATATATATGATGATGATTTTGCTATCGTTCGCGAATTGTAACCATTTTCTCGATTAAAGCGATTTTTTCCTGTAAGTGTCAAATTTTTTAAAGCTCTTACGATTTTTAATAAATAATAGACTTTGCTATCATACCGCTGTTACCAAATATTTGGGAATTTCCGCTAATTGAGCAATTTTTACCTCTTGTTTTCATTCCTGTTAGGGCACTCTCAACACTGTCGATTCAAAAGGGGGCGAAAAGTTCAATACCTTTTGCCATTATTAAGGGCGAATTTTTTTTAATTAAAACATGCTACTGTTTAAGAGAGCAAAACACCAAATTGCATTTTTTTAATAAAATGTCAAATTTTTGTTTTAAAAAGAAACCACCGTAAAAAATAACAAATATTTATATGGGTTATGTTTGCTTTTAGGGAAATTGAACTTTACTATCAAAAATCCAGGAGAATATAGCATGGAATTGTTAGTTTATACTTTGAGTCTGTTCCATATCAAGCAATGCTTATTTCGAAAACATTTGTTTAGCACTTCTGTTCCGTAGTGTTGACAAAAAACAAAATGTGAGAGCTACATATTTCCAAAAAAAGGGTCAAAAAGTGTCACAAAATAGGTGATAATGATACAAAAGTATAATTAAAAAAAAGGGTCATAAAAGGTATCAACACCGTCGAAAAAGGGTCAAATTGATACTTTAGTATCACAACGGTAACGCTGCACACCTCATACAGCTCGTCCAACTATGGCCTTTTTTGGCGATCACAACGTTACTTATGTATGTGCCGCCCATTTCTACGTTGTCGTAAAAAACGGCGTATGTCTAGTTTTTCTATTTTAGGTGCCAAATTGTATTATTTTATTGGACCGATTACTTTTTTTTTATCAAACAGCGTAAGTTCTATATTTATTTAAATAGCTCGCTTTACAGTCGAAGTAAGTATATCGATAAACATTTTTTTTTTTTTTTTTTTCAAATAATTAATTTTTAAAAATTTCTTTATATTCGACATTTAATTTTTTAAAGCATTTTAATTTTAGTTTTTTGTGATTTATTAATAAACAGCGTATGCTAAGTTTTGACGATTCTGATTCTATTACGCCAATTTACTTACATATGCAGGCCCGAACATTTTGGGAATAACATGTTCCAATTTTTTTTTATTTCTTTTTTTAACTATGTACGTAGGTATGTATTAGTTAGGTTGAAATAAAGAGAATGTTGTTGTTTAAATTATTTAGAAACTAAAGTAATAAAATATATAATTCCTTTTTTTGTTAGCCGGTTTTTTTAATATTATAATGGCCGTTTTCATTACGATATTTTCTTTTTCCCTAAAGAAAAACTGCACATTAAAGAAATTTGGTTTTCTCAATGTCTCATTTGCTTCTATTCTGTCGCAAAGCTAACCGGCACTCACCTGTCAATTATTTATTTGCTGTTTATTTGCCGTACAGATAAATTCAATCAGCTGACTCCCAACATAGTACAGGTTAAATTACTTGATAAATTACAATAACTATTACTATAGAAATTATTGAGAGATGACCAGTACGTTGCCTGTAGTATAATATATGTCACAGAGGGTTAAAAAAGTTACTTGAGTTGTACGAGTTTCGCTTGGAGCTACTAGTTATTTTTTAAATTTTTAAGTTATAAAAACTTAAGTAACGTGTTTTCGCACTAAAAACATTTTTATTCAGAAAAATCGATATGAAATGAAATGTGAATTGAGCAAATTTAAACGAAACCTTTTTAATTAATTTTTTGACTCCCAAGAAAAACTTTGGTAACTAATATGCATGTGGCAGTGTTAATAAAACTGAACTGGCAAAATTAAATAAAGTAATTTGTTTTTATTTTTGTTTTTTCTTTACCCACTTAAAACTACATTTAGGTTTGACAAAAAATCAACCAATTGTAGTCGGGACTGTAAGACAAGATAAACTCACTGTTTATTGTTGTTGTTTTTGTTTAAGCTTTGATATTGTTACAAGTTAAACTGTTGCTTATAATTCTTATTCGCTTAACAGTTTTATTTGTATAATATCTTTAGTTTTTCTTAAATCTTTGGATGAAGTTTTCTGATGATCTGTCCTAAATAACCAGTGAAATGGGCATAGGAATAGCTTATCCCATCAACAATAAATTTCAGTTTATGATAAACTGTTTATCAATAGTATGAAATGGGAATTTAGCACATTTAAACGAAACCTTGTTAAAAACTTTCTTAGTTTTTTTTTTATAAGATGTTATTGTTTTTTGTTTTACAATGAGATCTATCTTCTATAAGTCCTTTATGACTTTATCATGGTTGATAAATAAATTTAAAAAAATTCATACCGAGTTCACAGTTTAGTTCTCTGAAAAATATAAGTTTAAGATTTAATGGGTTTTACAAGAAAACTACGAAATTATCAAACGTTTAAAAAAGTCGTCATTTGTATGACATTTGGTTTAGACATATTATTAGCATATTTAGTATGTTATTAAAATAACAAGTTCTTGTTTGCTGGGTTTAATGTGAAAACCAGCAACAACAACAAAAAAAAAAACATTATCAGCAGCATAAAGGAAAAGAATGGAAATAGCAGCAGCAAACATTACTAATGTTTTTTTTTAAGATTTTGCTGAATGTTCGTCAGTCAGTCTGTCGTTTTTTATAGTATGACAAAAACAAAACAAATCAAAAAATTATCACAAGAGAAATGTAAATGAAGAAGAAGACAAAATCATAAAAAGCAGCAACAAAGAAAACATGAAAAATAACTGCAGTTATTACAAGCCAGAATTAGGGAATTATAAAACGAAAGAAGAGATCTACATAAGTATAACGAAAAAAAAACAAGTTAAAGTGCTATGTATATTCGACTATGCCAGATCTTTAATGCCCTCCACCTTAGTTAGAATATTTACGTATTTGGCTTTTGATGGGAAATATGGTAAATTATGGGCCGATCTTCACGAAATTCAGCAAAGAAAAAAACTTTGGCTGACCATATTTTATTTTAATCGCGTTATTCGTTACGGTTTCACGCGTACTTTTGTTTATTCCGAGAGTAGGCTTTATAAATTATTGACCGATCTTTACGAAATTTCAGAACGAATTTGTGCAAATTCTTTTATGAATATGACCATTTCGCCGCTATTTATGCTAGTTTTTGTTAAAAAAAAATTTATAAATTTGTATGGGGGTTATTCCACATTTTGATTTACATACCAATTGGATTGGATTTCAAACCCAAACTGCTTAGGATAACCAAAAGCAATTTCACAATTTTGAGTTTTTCGAAAGTGAAAGTGTTTTCTACAGACAGACGGACATGGCTAAATCGACTTAGAATTACTCAAGCAGCCAGAATATACAGTGATGGACTTTAGTATAGGCACAACAGTCATGTAGCATTAAAATATTGTATTAAAAGCAGAATATTTTTTATATTAAAGCTACTATAAATCTATTGCAGGCTTCTGTATATTTTAAGATTATAGCAGTTTTTTTCGTGTAGGAAGATGAGTTAGTCCCTTGGCAGATAAAAAGTACAAAAAGTTCTAAAATACAATGGACAAAGGTATAGGCACACTTTTTAAGGCGTCTATTTCTTTATTTAAATTTTAATAATTTGGCAAACTTTTAGTCAAAAGAAGAGAGTCAAGCAATTTGAAAATGGGCACTGCGATTTCTGGGATCAGGCACTGTTCACAGACGAAAGAAAATTTAATAGTTTCAACTCCACTCTCTTCTTTTGATTAATAGTAAATATCCATGGTTTGTGTCTAGCCGCACGTCAGTAAAACCCAGCTTCATGTAACGTTCTCCGAACAGTTTTTGGGTTTTCATCTTTGCCAAAATCTTTTTTTATCTCTGCGGCAACCTGAGAAGATGTTATTTTTGGATCACCTCTTACTTTTCGTACGATTTGTGCACGTTTTCTCTCAGTTAATGTTGTGATGACGACCACAGCGACTTGCATTTTCAAAGTTTGTTTCGCCTTTGAACCGATTTACAATGGTCCGTATGGTAAAATGGCTACGATCCATTAATTCTCTGATATCAGCAAACGACCTGCCTTGGTTATGCAAATGTAAAAGTATTTACCGCTGAGATTCAGTCGTTTTACATTGTTTAAGACACTTTTTAAAAAATTAACAAACAAAATTAGTATTTTCTAAAATTCTTACAACGTTTCAGTTACTTAATTGAATAAAAGATTAATAACGGAATGTAATATCGTGTGTCAAATGTAAAATTGTGATTTATTTAATTAAAATTTAAATAAAGAAATAGACGCCTAAAAAGTGTGCCTATACTTTTGTCCATTGTATTTTAGAACTTTTCGTTATTTTTATCTGCCAACGGACTAACTCATCTTTCTACACGAAAAAAACTGCTATAGTCTTAAAATATACAGAAGCCTGTAATAGATCAATAGTAATTTTAATATAAAAAATATTCATTCTGCTTTTAATATAATCTTTTAATGCTACATGACTGTTGTGCCTATACTTAAGTCCATCACTGTATATTAGTGCTGGGATACTATCGATATTTTCCACTATCGATATTTATCGATAGTTCAGATTTCACTATCGATATTACTATCGACTGAATGTTTGTACTTGTGCAGGAAAACTTTAATTTTTTTTTGTAAGGCTACAGTCCGTTGTTTTCATCACTTTATTGAATGTATGAGACGTACATATGTATATACGCACGATATTTTAGATGGCAGTTTTTTAAAAGTTGATAAATACCTTTCTGAAGGAACCGAAGTAACAGGGACTATAAGATATTCCATTGCAACTTTAAAAAATGTTCTTAATTCTAAACCCAAAAAGGTAATCAATCGAGCGGACTTATCCTCTAATGGTCGTTCATTGTTCTGTCCTATGCTTGCAATTGCAATTGCATTTGGATTTGCATTTTTTTTTACAACACCACAAAAATATTTGACATTTCAGTCCCTATATAAACATGTACAAATTTCGACTTAAAGGCCCTTAATTAGCAGTAAAAAGCACTGCTTAGCAATCCATACCACTTGCCATTCTTGTTGTTTGTATTCATTGCTGTAATTCAGCGCGAATTAATAATAGCAAGTAAAAATTTGCGGCAAAAAACTGTGTGTGTATAGCTGCTGTTAAGGCCCAAATACACTTGTCGAATGCTTGTCCAGCCGGCGAATTCATCATGTACGTGTGCTTGAAGTAATATTCGCCGTAATTTCTAAATTAGTTGATTTTCCATCCAGCACCGTCGGTGTGACACATACAAGCATATTTTCACTAATACTACCACAATGCTTGATGAGTATTTTGATCAATGTATTTGGGCCTTTAGATGTCTTCATATCTGTATTTTAAATACTAAAAATATCTATATTTTATTTTTGAACTTACTCTCTATCCTTCATTTGTAACACATCTTAAGATTTATAGCGTAAAACTCTTCTTTCTAACCGCATGTCAAAAAGGCAATTGTATCCATATTTTAATTTTATATTAACTGCCTTTTAAAATTTCACGTATAATTTACTAAAAACACTTTTTATTTTACTTTTCCATTTCTAATCTTGTCTTGAAATGTCTTTTTTCCATCAGCTGACACAAAATCAACTTGTAATTAATTAAAACAGGGATGTTAAATTTGCTTCGCAGAAAATGTATACCACAGGAATAAATAATTGCAATTTTCATATCGATCGATATTTATTTCCGCAAAATTTTCCTTTCCGTGCGGAATCAATAGTACCACCCATTAAAAAATTTTCACACGGAATGGCAATCTTATGGTGTTTTCTTTTCTAAAAAATAATAATGCATTATAGTTGTGTAATATATTTATTAGGTTACACGAACCCTTACAAAGTGATACATTTTTCTAAATTACAATGGAACAAAATAATAGCTACGTTTCACACTCAACACTAATGTGTATTTAGCGATTTAAATATTGAATGCAAATTTTGTACTTAAAGTGATATTCAATACGCTTGTAGCAATTTTCAACATTAAATTTTCTTACAATTCCAATAAGCGTTAACAGCACTGATTTTCAATAATTAATATCAGCTGTTGTTAAAAATTTTGCGACAAAAAAAAGTAATAAAAGTAAAACAAACGAAAAACAAAAAGTTTTTATATCCATCACAATACAACTAAAAATCACAATATAACGCAAATTGTCCGCAAACACAAGAAAAAAAATACTTGCTTGCATAAAAAAGTACTTTACGCAGATGCAAAAAAGGGTATTATCTCACACTCAGTTAAAACTGCGGGTAAGAAATGGAACAAATTTGCCATTTATTGTTGCAACATGTTTAGAAAGGAAAACGACAACTTCTCACATTTTTGCATATATTTTTAGAATGGAACGAAAACCCGCACGAATGGCAGCATATATGGAACATTATTGTCAGAAAAGAAAACACCATTAGTATACCTTCTTTACAACTTGTTGTGGAACGTATACACATACTAGACAGACTAAAAGACAGCTTTTTAAATACATAAGTATTTAATTTCTTGAAAATGTCATTAAAAAATGCACAGTATAATTTTTCGGTATACCCCAGTAAAAATATGATCTCAAAGAACGATTTGATCATGGAATGAAAGTTTTGTTTTTTCCAACAGAAATAATCAATTCGTTTACTTCACTGCACTGCCCGTAAAACTTAAATTCTCTTTTTGCACATACATACATATTAAAAGAACAACAAAAAGCAAAACCCGTCAGTGAAATAAAGACAACCACCAAAAAAAAAAAAAAACAAAAGCTAAAAGAAAAGTAAGCGTAAAAAACTTAAGCCAGAACTAAGTGATTAAAAAGCTGACCATAGAAATGGTAAGAAATAAACAAAGTTAGCAAAAAGACTTCTCTCATAGCCAATCGGAAAGACAAAAAACACACTATAGCTAAAGGCTGAAATAATGATTCAAAAATTTTAAGCCACATAACAACCCATAAATGAACCTTCTATTTTTAAAATAAAAGTATTAAAAAAAAACAACAATGAAATGAAAGCCCGCAAAAATGATGGATCACCTTCATCTTCTTCATCTATCCATTTATCTAGACATTCTAAGTTTTCCTTATTTTTAATTTATTTGTTTCTTTCTTTTTCTGATTCTACGTTTAATAAAACCTCCGGTGGTTAATCTTATAACCAGACAAAAACAAAACGTTGCTTTGAAAAATCATAACAAATGTTATGATTAGGAAAAAGTTAAGTTTTATCGTTAAAAATGTGGAGAAACGATCTTTTTGCGAAAAAGGTTTTAAAGAATAAACAACAAAAAATAATACAATAAACCTAGAAAACTAAGTTTTTATTTAGACAAATGCTAATTATAAGTTTTCTAGATTAAAAAAAAGAGAAAATGGCTTGGTGATGATCGCATTGGAAGTTAATTTCTTTGTAAACAAAAGTAAAGCTGACTGACTGAGTGTGTACAAAACTGTCAGTCAAAGGAAGACGCGAAAATGTAAAATTTGTTTTGAGTATTTTATTGTGTAAACAGAGCGAATCATAGAAATTACACTGAGAGAAATTTAAAAAAAAAATTGGAAAAATAAACATCGATTTGCCATTCAAATGATATAAAAATTCTAAAAAACCACATGACTGTTTTGCTAATAGAACTGGCAGGGTTTTGAATTTTCACAGGAAAAAAGTTCATGTGGTTGTCCCACATGGGATTGAATGAATTGTGATTTATTGGGGTTTGTATGCCTTTCTGCACCCTTGGCCAACAAAGTTCAAAGTCGTGCCTATTCCGACAAAATATGCTTTTTTATTTAAAAGTAAGCAAACATTTATCAAAATACTTTTTTCGTTAACTGTAGGAACACAATTGCACCGTATGAACGTAGTAGCGTATTTCGTGGATACGTTGTTGAATAAAAACGTGAAATATTTAACACAAAGGCGCACAACAGTTGACGCAAACGTCTATATAAGTATATAAAATAGGATGTGTTTGTATGTAACGTAAGGACTCCAAAATGGGTGGGCCGATTTTGATGAAATTTTCAGGGAATCTTCAGAATATTCAGGCGGGTGACACTGTGAAGTCTGATTTTTGATTTTCGGTCTGCGGGCGGAGGGGCATGGCAAAATCCAATTTTCATATTGCACCACCAATGACATCTATAAAATTTGGACGATTTTTTCTTTAAAATGATCACCATGGTTCAACTTAGATTTATACGAAAAGAAAATTTTGCCCCGCCCACTTATTTCGAATTAGCTAAAGTCAGAAAACGGCTCCATCGATTTGACAAATTCTTCTTTCAAATGTTCGTATTAATCCATTTTAAGTTTTCATCAAAAGAAAAATTTACCACATCTACTTTTACGCCCACTTTTTCTATTAAGCGCATAACTTGAGATTGGCTTGACCGATTTGGAAGATTTTTTCTTTAAAATGATTGCCATGGTCCAACATAGGTTTTTACGGAAAGAAAATTTTGCCCCGCCCACTTTTTTCGATTTACCTAAACTCAAAAAACGGTTCCATCGATTTGACTAATTTTTCTTTTAAATGTTCGTATTAATCCATTTTACATTTTCATCGAAAGAAAAATGTACCACGCCTACTTTTACGCCCACTTTTTCTATTAAGCGCATAACTTGAGAACGGCTTGACTTATTTGGACGATTTTTCTATAAAATCATCGCCATGGTCCAACTTAGGCTTTTGCGGAAAGAACATTTTGCCCGCCCACTTTTTTCGATTTACCTAAAATCAGAAAACGGCTCCATCGATTTGACCAATTTTTCTTTCAAATGTTCGTATCTTTTTAACGGATTTTAAAAATCGAACGCAAACATTTTTCCTAATTTGGACAGGACAACGTCTGTCGGGTCAGCTAGTTAAAGCATACATATCTACGTCGTACGTGTACATAAAATAATTATAAATAATTTTTGTGTTTTCAAATTGAAAACGAATAAAAAGAAGGGCAAAGCAAACGAAGCAATTTCAATATATTCGAATTTTTCTAATATCATTTTCAAAGGAAAACAAAATACGTCTACGCTGGAATTGTGGGTAAAAGTCGGTGTTCAGACGGCGCATGTGTTATTGACATGATTCTTACTTTTTCTATTTTGAACTTTCATTTCTTTAATAACGGATAAGAAAGCAAAATAAAAATACCAAATGAGAAAGCAAAACGTTCTGACAGTACTGTGTACTCGTTTCTTTTACCCTTGTCTCTATCGCCTATAAAGAAGCAATCATGTCAACAGTACATGAGCCGTGTGAACAAAGATTAAATAGAGTGTGTTTTTAGAAATTTACGGCGTTACGTCTTACGTTCTGACTACGTACGACCCTGCTGTGTTCCAAGCATAACACTGAAAAATTATTAGAATAAGTACAGGGTGGCACAGAATGAGCTTCATATATGCTTTGATTTATTTATAACTTTTTAATTATTATTTCTTCTTTGTTTCTTTTCAGCATTTAGTGAAGAAGACTTGGGAAATTAATTATGAATAACTATCCAATCGAACAAAAATAGTAACGCCCGAAATTTTGCGAAAAGTTATGGAAAATTTTAATTTTCCATTTATTTTTTATTAAAATTTGATTTGATTGCAACTGTTGAGCTTTGTTTTCCTAAAATATTCCGGTTGAAAAATATATTTTGCAAAATATTTCAACACATTTCATGAAATATTCAAAGTTCTTTGAAAACCTACAAACATTTTTGGACTAATTTTTAGATTCATGATAAAAGATTTCCAAAAATTTTCTTCAGATAAGTAAATTCAAGAATAAATCCCATAAACAAAAAAAAAAACTTTGAAAAATTTATTTTCATCTTTTCCAAAAACTGGCAAAAATTCCACTGTGAATCATCGATTCCATTAAAGGGCCCAATGGAATTGATGATTCACATCAATTTAATAGTGTGAAAAAAAAATTTGTTGTGAAAAATTTCAAAAACTATGTACAGAAGTTTAACAGTCGTATGGCTCTCATCATTTTAAAAACAGAAAAATGTTTTGTTATTATAGTTGTATTTTTACAAAAGCGCAAGAAGAAAGTCCGGGATGGACAATATATGTATATTTTAAGCCCCTATTACGGCTCACAGCTCAACTCTGGAAAATTCGTATAACTAACAGCATTTTTTCAACTTTTTAAATTTTGTCAAAAGGCCAATGATATTAAATGTCAAGTGCATTCCTTTATATTTTGAATAAATCACACATATTTGTTATATTAAGCAATTTAATAAGGTTCACACACCCTTGAAGAAAATAACAAAAAATATCTTTACATGTCTATTATTATCACGTTAAAAATTAAACCGCGTTAAAATAAAAATATAAATGTTTTTTTATTCTAAACAGCTGTTTATAGTCAACAAAGATTTTTTTTTTTTTAAGTTTGATTGTTTTTTGTGTAGACGCAAAATGTAATGAAAAAGGTCCCATTTGATTTTTTGACAGTGTTACTTAGGTCAATATTTAATCATATGTATATTTATTTTATTTTTTCTGTGTGCCCATTAAAAGAAGTGGAAGTAAAAGTTCGTTAAACTGACAATGGTTTTCATTGGAAGTTCTTGTCTATAGCAAAAAAAAAAAAAAAACAACAACATCAAGTACTAGTAAAACAAGCTAAAGAAAAATTACATTATAAAGTTTTAAAATCAAAAAGAAAAAAACTACTTACAACTTTTTACAACACAAAAATACGGCAATATTAAAATCTTCTGCAAGAAAACTGGCCACAAAAACAACTGCCCAGCGCAAATTTAATTGGTGAAAAAAAAGAGTTACCAGTCTGTAAAAAAGGTACAAGAGGATTTTGTAATAAATGCGAAGATCGTGAGAAGTGGAAATAAAATATTAAAAAACAAGTAAATAAATTGAATCTACCCAATAGTTCTGATGTAAACAAATTAATACTTATTATTTAACGGGCATGTTCTGACAATTACAAAACGCTTAACATTGGCGATTCTGACTTAAAATTGTAAGTTAGGTGTTCTGTAAATCGCAATAGCAAGAAATTTGGCGAGTTCAAATTGCAAAAGAGAACTAGAATATTTGTAAAAAAAAACTATGGCAGTTCGCAAGCTAAACGCACGAGTTTAATAAATCTGGCGTTTTGTGATTTCAAATCGTGCGATTTTCAGAACATGGCCGTAAATTAGTCATAAAAGAAGAGTCGGAGTATTTAAGGTCGTCTTAAGTAACTTCTCATTTTGGCAGTACAATTTGAAAAAAATCTAGCAACAAAACTATATTTAAAATTTGTTTACTGGCACTGGATAACTTTACGTTCCGGTCTGTGAAATACCCGGATGACTTTTGAATTTTTTTCTTTTAGTTTTCGCACGTGAATCTGTATTTCAAGAACGACCAACAAATATTTTCGTGGCAAAGTCAATAATCTTAATAATAAGTTATTGAAACGATGCGGTACAAATTTTGCTCAGAACTATTGGGTCAGGAGTTGTTTTTATATTGGAATCATGTGTTAATTAAGTATAAAGTATAAAGTATAAAAAGCGCAAAACGACAATAAAAAAAAACGTATAAATAAAATTAACAAAACTTACAAGATAAACTTGGAAACCGCAAGATAATAATCATTATGATACAGAAGTTTTTAAGTACGTCTTAAGAAAAAGAGCACGTAAAATTTTTATGTTCCCAAAACCAAAAAACATCATTTACAAGAAATCAGATGATTTTTCTAAAAAATTATGGTTTTGTTGTACTGCAACTAAATATAAAATGGGATGCTGCTCTATTTCAATAAAATTAAATTTTCTTTACTCGCATTTAAAAAAATGTAGGTTCAGTCCAGTCAAAGTAGAAAAACTGCCATTTCTTTTACTACTTCATTTGTCTTTGGCAAAAAAAAACTGTTGCTTTTACTTTTGATTCATTTAGAGCCACTTTTTGGATTAGAGATTAGCGATTAAATTAACTTTAATCTCCGTACTTACTTTTTGAGCTGTATTTTTTTAAAACTTTTTTTGCTAGTTTAAGCGGCCAACGGTGGTCGTTTAAACCTTAACTTAAACTGTCAACATACACATGCTTAACATAAACAACTTTTGCAAAAATATAAACAAAAAATACATTTTAAAACATTGCTTAGCACTTTTAAATAATTTTTCCATTCTTTATTTTTTTTCTTTAAACACAAAAAATTTCTACCTTGTAAACAATATTAAATTCGCGCATTTTCTTCTTCTTCTTTAAAAACATCCATATTGCTTGATAAAAAGTTGACATTTGCAAAAAAAAATTTTGCCATTTCTTTGTGGTCAGTATGGTAGCGCTACTTGGTTTGAGCCACCACCCAAAAATGTCAAATTCAATTGATACTAGATTAACTTAATTCTCAGATTAGCTAATTATATAATTAAATTAACTTTAATCTCAAACCCAAAAAGTGGCTCTTAATCTGCACAGTCGATGTCAAACCAACTCAAAAAGTAAAAAGTGAAGTGAAAAATTTAAGTTTTTTGTTCGACAGTTTTTGGTTTCGACTGAAGTTTTTTAAACCCTGGTTCAGTCAGTGGCGAATATGGAGAACGCTTTCATCCAGATGTCGCTGCATTTGAGAGACGGTTTCAAAGCAGATGTGAACATGTTATGACCACATAATACTGTTGCAGTCCAATTAGAGATACCCCTCAAAAAGAGTCACTCCAAAAAAGAAACCATGCGATTTCAATTTTGGCTGTTTACCTGGAAATTGAGATGTGGTAGAATTTGTTAGCTCTATAAAATCACATAATGCCACCCACCTCTAATAAAATTAAAAGTTGGAAATATGTTGGGTGTTAATATCGAATTTAAGTAGCAAAAACATTTTAATAAACATACATTATTAAAATTTATTAAAAATTTCACTTCACAAAATTGTATCAAAAAAAACAAATTTGTTTTTCAAAACAACTTAAAAAAAAAAAAAAAATTTTCTGCTAATTTGGCTGAAAAATTTATTATGTTATAAATAAAAAAAATATATAATCATTTTCACTTTAAACATAAATTTTTATTAAATAAATCCCACTACCACCACCACACCATCATTAAAGATGGAATTAACAACTTCAAAAAATTAAGTTTGTCTGCAACCAACAAAAAGACAACAACAAAAAACTGGAGGCTAAACAAACTTTCTTTATGTCAATACAATTTATAAGCGGATAATTTGTTATTTACAGAATTAACCCTTAAAGAAAAATAGAAATATCAAGGAACCAACTTACAACACTATTGAAATTTTTTGCTAGAAAAGGTAATCTAATCAAACTTGGATCGGATTATTATTAGAAATGTTAATGAGACTCGAAGCAACTTTGTTAATCAGATACATCGCAACATTTTACCAAGTAAAATAAAACAAATAGAGAGCAACTTGTTACTAGAAAAGTTGATCAACCTCAGAGAAACTTGTACAAAAAAAATGTATACGATGTTAAGTAACTTTTTACTTGAAAAATTTAAAAGGTTCAGAATAAATTATCACTACAAAAGTTGACTAGAAAAGTTGATCGGCCTTGGTGGCAACTTTTTACTACAAAACTTAGTTGAGTACTTTAAGTAACTTTTTTCTAAAATGTTTGTCAGACTCGAGGCAGCTTTTTTCTTAAAAAGTTTATCCGACAAATTATTGTAGAAAAGGTAATAGGACCCAATAGGTATCCATTAATTTGGCACTTTTATTACAAACAACCCCGAACAAAAAATTCAAAAACCGTTTTTTTACAGAAAATCCTTAAAAAAAAAAGGACATGGATGATCGTCCTTGAACAAATTGTATACACAGTTGGACGCGCCTTAAAAAAACCTTTCTTACGATACCCAGTTTGTATATGTCGGTAAGGAAACAGATTATTAAATTAACAAAACAAAATATACCCTTTTTCAAACTGGTCCAGCTCACGAGAGGTCAAAGCTGGAGCCGAAATATTCAAAATGTCATCTTAAAAAAGTCCAAGGTTCATTTTTAGGAGGGTACATCGAGCAAAAATTTTGCTTCCATACAACTTGAGTCGCTCTACTGTTGAAGCCTTTTACGAAAATGGGCGTTCAAATCAAAATGCATTTCGTGCACTTCAAATCGGAAGAATTGTGCGCAAATTTCAGAAAACCGGGTCGGTAGGAAATGTGAAAACACCTGATTGGTTCGGTTTATGGGTTGGCGGCGTCATTGTGTCGTACTTCTTCGGAAATGCTGTCGGCCAAGCAGTTACAGTGCGTGGTGTTTGCTATCGCGAGATGAAAACGGACTTTTTGTCGCCAGAAATTGAGGATATGGAACTGGATGATATACGGTTCCAAAATAATGGTTCCACTTGCCACACTGCCAACGACACAATGATTATCTTTCGCAAGAAATTTAATGGCCGTGTTATCTCACGTCGTGGCGTTGTTGATTGGCCGTCACGATCATGTGATTTGATACCGTTGGACTTTTTTTCTTTGGTATTTAAAATAAAAAGTGTACGTCAGTAAGCCAAGAACAATTAAAGAGCTAAAGGATGAGATAATACGACTATTAAACCTCAATTATGTCTCAGAGTCATTGAAAATATGGACCATCGGATAGAGGTATGTGGGAAGCATTTGGCCAATATTTTGTTTTACACATCATTTTCATAGATCTTCTATCCTTCTATCATAATAAAAAATATTAAGCTAATTCTATGAAACTTGTTGTAATATTTACAATAAACATCGTGCGTTTTGGTTGGACCACCTTTGACTTTAAAACGTTATTAGGGTTAACATTTGTATATGCATACGTACTCGTTATGTGTTGTCTTACACAACACAACTTATAAAAATCTATTCATACTTATTAAAGCCATTTATCAAAAAATAAAATCCTAAAGTATCATTTAAACAAATTTTTCAAAAGATTAATTATCGCAGACATTTCAAAATTATGCCATGCACACATAAAAAAAAAGTGGAGTAAAATATCTGAAAAACACATTCCAAGAAGAAGCAAAACAGCTTTAGAAGTAACAGTAAATTGTTAACAAATCTTTTAATTAGACAACTAAATCTTCTAAAGAAACTGAAATCCGCAGTAAATCTGTTGCAAGCACAACATACAGTGACAGGTAAAATTATTAGCACAGAAAGCACTTTCAACTTTAAGATTGATTGAAGTGATTTTTAATAAACAATTATTGTTGCTAGATAGAATAATGAATTTCCCACAAATTTCACTTTATTTCTTTTAAAAATTATATTTATATTACCGATTAAAAAAATAAAGAACACAAAAAGAAATACCCAGTTTTGTTGGACAAAAGCTCTTCGAATTTTACCGATCTGGCCCCTTTTTTCTGATCAGTCTTGAACAGGGTTGCCGTTGAAAGTTTCGAAAAAGTATTTAAGAAGAAAAGGTCAAAAAAGGAATATTTTAAAGTAAAATAGGGTCAAGTTTATTAGTATGTATTAGTTAACTACATTAGACTAAAATAAAAGTAATAATACATACTTGAATTATAAACCAAAGTTAAAACTATGAAAAAATTCACAGGTACATTTCAATAATAGTCATATTATCAAAATAAAAAAAGAATAGAAGCTAGATTTCCCTCAACAATAAATTTCAGTGTATTTATCAAATATGAAAAATTGGGAATTTAGCACGTCATACAGAAATCTTATTAATTAAAAAAAAAAGAATTTAGTTTACAAAAACCTTTTGATAATGTTTATCACTTTTTAGAAATACTTATTCTTTATTTTGTAAATCATTCTTCACTTGGAGGCCATTCTTCCAGCTCCGGTTCTAGCAAATTGAGAGAGGAATGCATGTTTTTATTTTAAGTTTGTTTGTAAATAGTGTCCGTGGACACTGGATGTTATGGCATGCTAGCAATTTTTATATGTTCACAAAAACCATAAGAGCTTTCGTAAAGAATATGGAAACTTGTAGTTATTTTCAAAAAGGTTCAAAAAGTGTCATAAATTTTTTTAAAATGATTCGAAGGGATAAATTAAAAATAGGGTCACAAAAAGTGTGACTGGAATTAAAAATAATCAAAGTGATACTTTAGTGTCACAACGGCAGCTCTGGTCTTGAAATTGGAGAAATAAATTTAAATTTCTAAGTTTTCACATTTCAAAGTGCGAATGTTAGTGTGCCATTGTTAAAAAAAATTATTGATTTTATTAAAAAATTATTCTTTTTGGCACCTTATGGTAAGATTAGAGAAATGATGGATAAAAGTCGCCACACCATTCAAGGCATCCTGCAGCTTTTTAAGGGAGCCTGACAATTTGAAAATACTAAACATTGGTCGCCCTTAATCTTTAAGCAGCCGTGAATTCAGCCAGATAATCAGAAAAGACAAAGCAAGTCCAAAGAATATCCTCAACACACATCGCTGCAGAGATAAAACAAGAGTTTGAAAAAGACGTTCTTCACATTACGGACCGGAGAGCACTACATGTTGCTGACGTAACCTTTAATTTCGTAAATCAGCCAAAAGAATATATGCTAAAGGATTATTTGCGTAAGCCAAATGGATTTGGGACCGAGTTCTGGGGGAAAATTACGGCATTTGATATCGATCGAAATTACAATAGAATTTGAATGGAAATCTTGATCAAAAGCGAATGTCGTAATTTGTCCTCTGTTCTCGGACGAAACCAATTTAACAACTTTCACTCTGATGACCGCCATACAGTGTGGACAAAGCCCAACACAGAACTAGAAAAACGAAACATTGCTGCAAGTGAAAAACAAGGTGGTGCAGGGGTGATTGTGTGGGACTGTATGCACACTGCAGGGGTGTTCGAGCAGGTGTTCATTGGCGGTGCTATGGACAAAATAAAGTATATGAATATTTTATAAGAAAACCTGAAAAAAATTACCCAAAGCACTCGGCTCATGTTGTGCGTATGTGGTTTGCATATATTATGTTGCGCATATTCTACCACATCCGCCAGAATCCCCAGACCACAATCCGATCTGAAATTTTTGGGAAGAGCTGCATAGCAGAGTGTAAAAGAGGGCAATAACGAAAAATAGTGATCTAAAGTCGACACTGGTCGAAGAATGTCAAAACATTTGAACAGATAAGGCAGTTATAAAACAAAAAGATTTAGTCCCAATTCATACGATGCAAGTCTTATTGATCAGCTTGCTACTTTATAGGCGAGAGAGTCGAGGGGAAAAGAACCAAATACTCAGCTTAATTTACTCTAAATATTAACATTCGCAAATAACTAATATTTTACAGCCAAATGGGGTAATTTTTTTTTTTTTTAATATGTCGTATAATCAAAATTTTTAAAAGAAACAAAGTGAATTTTGGAAAACAAATCATTCTATTTGGTAAAAACACTTCTGTGTTAAGAATCACTTTAACAAGGCTCTTAAATCAATCGTGAAGTTGAAAATGCTTTCTGTGCCAATAATTTAGTCCGTCACTGTACATAAATAAAATAGTATAGAAATTAAAATCTTCATGTTTAGTGGTTTATATCTGGTTTCTGTCTTCTGATTAGGGAAGAAACACAAAAAATACACAACAAGAATTTTGGCTTGAGGCCAACTTTTTAATTATAATTGTTGCAAAAAATGCAACAACAAACAAATATAGACAGACGACTTTTCTAAACTAGGCTCATCATTATAATAATCATTATCGTTTTTTACTTTATTCTATATTTAATGGCTTTATAACTATTGTACTAATAGGGTTTTAAGCCAAATAATAATCATCACAAAAAACAAGCCAAAATCGGTCAAACTCATCAAAGTTAAACAAAAATTCGGTCATGGAATTTTTCTTTTTACTACTTCTGTTGCTTCTTTCTCTGCTGGTTTACTTGGTTTAACGGGAGGGTTTTTTTTTGTTAGATGTGCCATGAAGTGTGTTAGATTTTTTAATGTTTATTATCATTATTAGTGTTTGGATATGATGCCGTCATAAGCAGGATTTTTAAACAACAACAACAATAAATATAAACTTTTATAAAACTATTTCAAATGACAGTTACATCAGTTGGGAGTTGGTTGGAAATCCAACTCATTTGGATTTTCTGTTAAAATAAAAGATTTTTAACATAAATTAAAAAAAAATATGTATGTAAACATACTTTCAAACATAAATTCTTATAAAAGCAACAAATCAAAAATGTTCTATGTGAAGAGGATGATAAAGAGTTCATAAACAGAAACAAAAAATGATTTATAATCCGTCAAAATGAAACTGAGCTACATTTTAAAATCACACAATACAATCATAATCATAATAGATTGTTATCGTGCCAACAAATTTATGGGAATATGTTTAAAATTTACATGCATTACAGGCTGGCTGTCACAATCATAGGCAGAGTTGTCGGATTATGTTAGCAATTGGGGATTTTACTTTTGAAGCGGGGAAAAAAAATTTGACTTATAGATTGGGTATTGTGTGGGGGATATAAACTCATTTAGATAGATATTTATATGTAAATATAAAGTTAATTTTAATATTAAGCCAAATTGGAATTAAACCTTTTCTGTGTTCCAACAAGCAATGTTTTCGTTGGACTGGATTTCTTATAGCAATCAACGCAAAAAGGAAAAACTAGACCATCTCTAGAAATAATACAACTGTGTTGTTTTAGAAAAATGTATCAAAAATTGAGAAGGATGATAAGGGTTTGAATGTGAACCCAACAGAAATTAACCATTTATTAAATTGGTGCAAAGTTTACTTCCACAAACAAAATTATAGTGTTTTTTATAAAGGCAAAATTTTGGCTTTATATGCTCACAAATTTCATAGCATTTGAAGTTTAAAAATAACTTCTGGCATATTGCTTCCGCGAGTACGCCTAACATGGGGTCTTCACCTGACAATTTTTTATCATACCAAACGTCAAAGTCCATATAAAAAAAACTTAAAAATTTTTGGCAGCGTTTTGTTTATATTGGTATGACAAAAAATTGTCAGGTGAAGACCCTATGTAACGAACGCCATTCTGTCGGTCCAAATTTACACCAGTTTTCCGAGCATACCCGGTCTTATTTCGTCAATAATGCGTCGAATGTTTTCTTCTAAGCAATCAAGCTTAGCTGGTTCATCAGCATAGAGCAGAGTTTTGACGAACCCCCGCAAGAAGTAGTCAAAAAGCGTAAAATCACACGAACAAGGTGGCCAATTCACAGGTACACTTCTTAAGATAATTCGGAATGGCATGTTGCGCCATCTTGTTGGAACCATCTCTCCTCCAAATGATTTGCAATGACATGCGGAATAAAAAAATAATTCGCCTGTAAAGTTCGCCATTTGTGGTAATCTAGGCACCAGTTTTGGATTTAAAGACATATGGGCCGATGACGACTTTGGCGTGTAAATCGCACTTTCAGGATTTAATGGAGTCTCATGAGGATTCTGCTATCTCCAAAAACGACAATTCTGCATAGTTACATACCCGTTTAGCTAGAAATAAGCCGCATCGCTGAAGGCATTTTGACGATAAAAGTCTGGTTCAACATCCAGTTGATTCTCAACCCATTCACCCAACACACGCGACGCAATTGATGTTCGGCTCGCTTTAACTCTTGCACGAGGTTGATCTTTAATGGATGTCGGCCAAGATCTTTTTTAAAAATGTTCCAAGTAGTGGACGCGCAGAGACAGAGTTTCTTAGGTCGGCGTCGTATCGATAAATCCAAGTCCTCTGTCGCACTCAACGTCTACAGCGATGATGGCTTCTTTTTTACGCAAGGTATGGGCTCGATTTGGATGAATACTAACAAGAGTAAATGCGGGTATAAATCGATCCATAGTTTCGAGTATTAGCTGTTCAGACGGCGAATTCACTGGAAGGTGGGGTCAATTCTACAACAACACTGCGATTGTCTCAATGTCGCACCACAAAAGCATATTGCTAGTAAAAAAGTTTGTTTACATAAAAAACTGTAGTTTGTGTGCAAACTTTTACATTTCGACCACTGAAAAAAAACCATATGTTGACTTGACCCCACCTTCTAGTGAATTCGCCCTGGCACACATGTTTTTTCACATGAAAAATTTTGTTTGTAAACAAATATCTCTTTTTTACATAAAAAAAAATTGTTGTTTGTTTACACAGTTTAAAAACTCAGACCTCAAAAAATAAATTAAGCTTTTTACTAGGTACCACCTTCTAATACATTCGCCAGACTCGGGGCAACTTTTTAAATAAAAAGTAAAATTGATTAGACGCTTCTGTTGCGACCTAGGTTTAAAATTAATTTTGATAACTTTTTTTTTAATTATTTGAAATCTATAAAAGCGTTTAAACTGTATCAGTTTGAAAACAGTGAATCGTCCTACAAAACAAGAGAAAGTTTAATAAACCGAAATTAATATTTTTTAATTAAAATATTTTTAAAACTAGTTAAAGATTGTTAACGAAAACTAATAATCTTGACACATCAGACGCTTAAATTAATCAATCACTTGTCGAAAAAATTCCCATTTTTCCTACTGTTTGTTGTTTATTTAAAAAAAAAAAATGATTTATTAATAACGAAGAATTTAGAATAAATTATTTATACATACTTAAGTGACATCATACAATTTTAATTAATTTAAACATACAACAATAATCAGAAAATAACTTTTTATAGAGAAATGTCATTAACACTTTAATGATTATAATAAATTAGTTTCGTGTATTATAAGCAAATAAAATAAATGTTTAATTTTTTACAGAAGAATTTAAAAAAAGTTATCCGAAGTCATTGCGTATGGGCAGTTCCAGCGAAAAATCTACTTTGTGTAACGTAACGCCAGAAGTAATTTAAATTGTTTCTCCAACAATTTTGTACTCTGTTAATTTTGTGGAAAACTTGCGAAATGTTTTTGGCAAAATGTTTTTACAAACTGCACTTATTTCGCGTGGAATTTTGAGTAAATTAAAAAGTATATAAATAAGAATGGGAAATTTTAAATAGCACAACCGGTAACAATTTTTCATGCATATTTCCTTTATTTATTTAAAAAAATACATATAGACTAGATGACCCGTGCGAATATTTCGCACCGTTTGTTGTCATTTTTGTAACATAATATGAAAATAATAGAAATAGAAGTTTTAGTAACTTCAATACATTTTAAAACATAATTTTTATCAATGAAAATATTAATTTTTCAATTTCTAATTATTTTTCGTCTTAATGTGTTAGAAATAAGCTTTAAAATGAGATATCATTCATTAAATTTGATGCGGTGGTATGGGAGATATTTGCAACCGACAAAAAAAAGTGCTTTAGAAATAATATATATGATTTTCTTTACATACACACATAGAAAAATGCATTTTCTTAAGGGCCAAATACACTTGTCAAATGCTTGTCCAGCGGGCGAATTCACTGTGTACGTGAGCTTGACGTAATATTCTCCGTCATATCTAAAGGCCCAAATACCCTGATCAAAATACTCATCAAGCATTGTGGTAGTATAAGTTAAAATGTGTTTGTACGTGTCACACCGACAATGCTGGATGGAAAAACAAAAAAATTAGATATTACGGCGAATATTACGTCCAGCACACGTACAAGTGTGAATTCGCGTGCTGGACAAGCATTTGACAAGTGTATTTGGCCCTTAAATTATTTGATTTTCCATCCAGCATCGTCGGTGTTTCACATACAAACACATTTCCACTAAAGGCCCAAATACATTGATCAAAATACTCATCAAGCATTGTGGTAGTATTAGTGAAAATATGTTTGTATGTGTCACACCGACGATGCTGGATGGAAAATCAAAAAATTTAGATATTACGGCGAATATTACGTCAAGCACACGTACACGATGAATTCGCCGGCTGGACAAGCATTTGACAAGTGTATTTGGGCCTTAATACTACCACAATGCTTGATGAGTATTTTGATCAATGTATTTGGGCCTTAACATCAGAATTGTGACATCAACGTTAAAGGCGCAAATACATTGATCAAAATACTCATCAAGCATTGTGATAGTATAAGTGCAAATGTGTTTGTATGTGTCACACCGACGATGCTGGATGGAAAATCAAATAATTTAGATATGACGGCGAATAAAGAGAATGAGAATCACAAATTGAGAATGAAAGAAAGTCCGCAACGAAAATAAAATAGATTTGAATTTTATGCCATTTCGCACTGTGGTTTTTTACTTTAAAATTATATGAAAAACCGCACCACAATAAATTAGCGTTACATTGTGTTCAGACTCTCATTGAGGCAAAAAGTGACATAACTTCAATGAAGAACGTCATCATAAAATTTTGTCATGTTTTATGCTATGACTACAGTGCCATCGATCTGATGCCTCATTTTATGTGTTATAACCATTGTTTTTATGTTAAAAAAGTAAAATAAGAAGCAAAAATTCCCATATTCTTTTTGCTTAAATTATTGAGTTAAGAACATTAAATTTTCAAAGAAGAATGATTACGAAAACCATATCGGGGATGCTAATGGTGTTTTATAATTGAGAGTTCTTCTGTAAACTAGAGTTGTGTCGTTCCGAAACGACCTAGTTCTATTGAACGATTTCCTAAAAGGAACAATGCGGACTTATTCAATAGTTAATTTTTTGTCGTTCCTCGTTCCGCAATTGCAATCCGTTGGATGATCACATTTATTTTTGTAGGGTTTTTTTTTGTGTACTGATCAATGTTGCCGACTTTTGTGTATTTTTGTCGTGACATATAAAAAATTTCTAATAAAATCAATTACTAATGTGATCCAAAGCAATATATTTTAGGAATATACCACTCATTATTATTTGTTATTATTTTTTACAAACATTTTAAAAAATACATACAAAATTCGTATGTAGGTAGTTGTTACGCCACAACATATAAACAAACAACAACAAATATTTTATTGTTAACGTTTTAACGAACGACAGAAAAGTTTTTTCGTTCCTCGTTCATTCATTGTTCAAAGTAAAAACTGGAACAATGGACGAAAGGAACGACCTAGTTCCTTTGATCTTTCGGATCGGTCGGAACGATTTTGCCCAACTCTACTGTAAACAAAGAGCGAAATACAACAAAAGTGAAACAAGCAAGTGTAACGAACAGGTAAATAAAAAAAAATATTCTCTGTCTTTGACTTAAGTCAAGACTTAATTTAATTTAATGACGGTTTGTCATTAAATTGAGTCTAAATGATGAAACAGAACTGGGGCTGAACGTTTTTTTACATGCAGTTTGACATAAAATTATGCCAGAGAATGCGGTCGAGAAATAAAATCAATTTTATTTTGAGGACGTTTTTTCTAATGCTCTCACATATAGACACTTATTCTCTTATACAGCGTTTACATTTGCCAGCACTGGCAAGACAGTAAGCATATACATATTAGTTGGCAAAACAATGCAAAAACAAAATAGCTGTAAAAGTGTTTATGTATTAGTGAAAAAGTTTGAATGAATTGCTACTGTCTTGCCAGTACTGGCAAATGTAAACGCTATGTTAACAATGCTACCATACTTTCATTCAATTTCATACATTTTGTAAACAAAGAAAAATAAGAACAAAAGAAAACGAAAGAAATGAGAGAGAATTTGAAGTTACTGCCGACGTTTTAATTATGGGCCTCAAAATTGTTGCCTGAAGTTGAAGACTCAGTTCTGTTTCATCATTAATGAGTCCTTTCTCGAATTTTGCTGAGTCACCATAATGATGACTTTTTTTTATTAAACTGACTCCTTTTCGTTATTTCTGTGATGCCGATGTTTATCCGATTGATGACATAATTTCACCCGATGACAATTTGGCCAATTGATGTTAAGGCTGACATCATGGGTCATGGGGTTAAAAACGAAGACACTTGTCAAAGTATTGATGTCAAAAAAAAATCAGCGTTATGACACTTTTTCTATCAGTGTACGTAAAACAATGTTGCATACTTTGAATGAATAAAAGAACGTCAAATTGTGCAAACTCACGAGATAGATAACATTGATACATGTAAAATTTTTCATATGAAATAACAGAAAGCATATTTTTGCCAAAAAAAAATATTGGCCAGCATCCTTTAAGGAAAATATTGCATTTATGCTGTGCCTACAATTTGCTACAACATGTATTTGGATTTTCTATCAAACAAACTATAAGAATTTGCATTCTTAGCAAAACCAACAATGTTAAATGCTCATTAAACTGAGACGACTGAAAGTTCAAAAATTAGTATAATACAGGGAATTGTATGGTAGTGACTTTATTGTTATAGTCACAAAGTTCCACTCAAACTGTCCGAAGAAGAGGTGCTTCAAAAATGTAAAAAGCAAGTGAATATTAATCATCAAATAGGGAGAGGTTTTTTTCAAAAAAATAAATCGTCAAAGTCGTCACTCACACACACACACACAGATATTCCATGACAGTTCATCAACCGGCAAAATGTTTCTATACGAGTAGTAGATATTTTTACAACACCCAACAACGACAGCGAAAAAAAACGATAATTTATGAATTTATTGTTACGTTGCAAATACATACCAGCAACAACAATAAAATGTGAGGGCTCCAAGAGCAGAATGTTTGATATTCATAATTTAATACAACAACTACACATTCGACTCTTGAACATTTATTAATTTCTTTTTTTCTTGTTAAACAATTGATAAGAACACACACTTAACAAACAATTGCGAACAAACAAAATAAATCTACAACTCAACACGACTCGACTCAACGCAACTGATATAAAGATGAAAACAGACGGACGACCGACTGAGTCGCGTGTAATGGAGTGCCGAACAAAATGTTACAAATCTATTGTTAATTCTTCTGTTTGTATATTCTTAAGAATTAATGTTTCGGAATTAATGCAAATATAAAAAATGTAAAAAAGAAAAGAAAAACTGCTGCAATGGCAAAACAAACTTAACATTTTTGTTTTTTTTTTTTGTAGGCTTTAGCTTTTGGTTAAATACTATTCACTCTGTTGCACGAGCAAATGAACATCAGACGTTGTAGTGGTGGCACTTTAACTGCACAATTTTCCAAATGACTGTTGACATAAAAAAATAAAATCCAAACAAACAACTCGGTACAAAGGAAGTTATTTATGTGCTTTTTTAGTTTTTTTTTTAAAATATTTAATATGAGCAAATATTTAAAATGAGTTTTTATCTGAAAATGAAAAATACTTAAGTTTGTAAACATTTAATATTGAATCAGTGTATTCTAACCAATTTTTACCTGATAATAAATTTACAAGAAAAGTTTTTAGGAAAAACTTCATCATAAACAAGAAAATATAGGCGGTCGAACGCGACCATATGACACCTTACACCGCAGTATCTACAGACAATTATTTACCAGGTGTACCCATCTGGGTCTTATGGCAAAGCAAAATTATTGTTTCTTAGTGCCGAATATTATCTAGATATCTACATCTTTATGTATAAGATTTTTCAGTCAAGTGATTTTGGGGAGTGGGTTTATATGGGACATATGATCCTGTCTGGGCCTATTAGCACAAAATGTTGACATATAAAGATTTACATTTATAGAGAAGTCATTTATGGCTTTGAAAGCTTTTTTCGGGAACTAGAAGGTCTGTCACAGAATTCAATTCCGTTTGAAAGTGATTTCGTTTTATGTGAAACAAGACACGACATCACTCTTCCACTTAGATCGGAATTGATTTCTGTGACAGGCCTTTATATTTGTATGGGAGCCAGGGTTGTCAAACACGTTTCAAAATCGACACGTTTGGCGAGAAATCGCCATATCTGACAGCCCTGATGAGAGCAATGTTTAAATATAAACCATATTCGAATAAATGAATCAATGCTTTGAATCATACAAGCAAACATTGCTTTCTACACTGAAGGAAAAATGCTTCATATATTTAATGAATAATTTTCATAAAAACATTTTCCTTGGGTAAATGAAAATTTTCATTGTCTAAATGGAATTTCATTGTTATAATGAAGTATTTTCGTTAAAATCGCTTCATTCGATTTCGTAATTACGTTAAAAATTTTCATTGGATATATGAAAACTTAAGTTTGTCCAAGTTAAACAAAAAATTTTAATTGGGAACAGAAAAAAACAATATACAAACATAATTATATTCATAAATTAATAAAAAATTATAGTTTCTTTAAAAAAATGTTTAATTGTTTATTAAAAAATGTAAGATTTAATAATTTCTTACATCTAATGTTATATGTATGCCATTAAATTTATGAAATCAAAAATTTTTTTTAAAAGCAACATATTTCAATAATTGCCTTCATAAATTAAAATTTTCATTATGACAATAAAAATGTTATAATTATAGTAATGAAACAAAAACTTTCAATCCACTTTCAATCAACGTTGTTATTGTTGTTATGGACAATTTAATCTCATATTTTTGCTATTAATTGAGTAAAAAACAAGTTTTTTTTATCCAAAAACTACACTGCCCCGGTAGGCTATAAGAATAAGAAATAAGAAAAAAAAAAATAATTAAAAAAATAAAAAAAAATTTGTTTACTTTATTGAAAGTATTCATCCAATAAATAATATTCATAGATCTAATGTAATGTTTCATTAAATCCATTTAATGAAACAGGTTTCATTGATCAAACGAAGCCCTGCATAGGTTCCTTTTTAATGCAATTTTTCATGGGATTAATGTCAAAATTCATTGGTATTGCGAAGAAAATTCTTTCAGTGTACAACCAATTCAAGTTTTCTGATGATATTTTGTGGCATGAGATAATTTTCTAATTCGTATTTGAAATTGGTTTGTACGTCAACTGCTTTAGAAAAGTTTTTTAATTTCAAAAGATTTTGTTATTCGTGCTTAATTCCCAGTTTTTATTATTGATAAAAACACTTGAAATTTATTGTTGATGGGATAAGCTATACCTATGCATTTCACTGGTTGCTTAGGCCAGATCATCAGGAAACTTCATCCATAAAGGTTTTAGACAAACTAAAGATATTAAACCAAAAAAAACTGTTAAACGTATAAGAATTATAGCAACAGTTCTACTTGTAACAATATCAAAGTTTAAACAAAACACATTAACAATAAACAACAGTGGGTTCATCTCATCTTACATTTCCCCACCACAATTAGTTTTTTAGGGCATTTAAAATATCATTTGCAGGGAAGTGATGCATTTAAAAACATGCGCGCTATTCCGGAAGGTGTTTTTTTATTAGGGCGATATGAAATACGAGGCCGATTCTTACCATATGTACGTAACAAATTTCAACAAAAACTATAAAATTGTGACCTGTACTTTGCGCACAAGATTTACATACACAGAAAAAATTATTTTTCCAATTCAAACAAAAAATTTGTAGAATCAAACAATTTTTTGTCTGAAATCGGTCCTATAAACAAATTCGCATATTCAAACAATTTATTTGCATTTTGTTTATTGAAAAAAACACTGATTTTTTCAAACAAATAATTTAACTGAATCAAACAAAAAGTTTACTGAAATTCATATACTAAATTTCAAAATAAAAAAAAACAGGTTTTTGCACAAGCAATGATGCGCACACAAGCATTGTATTAGAAGATGATGGCAGAGAGTGCAGAGCGGCCGGCTGGCTTTGAGACACATTTTTTTGTTGGAATAATTTTTGAACGAAGTTCTTTTTTTATACACACAATGTTTTTCGTCATCACTCACTGTTGCTGTATCCTTTCCTTTGCTAATGAAGAAGAAATGTAACCCAAAAACGGCGACAGACCGACTCGATAGGTTTTTCGTCATCATTATATTTTTGTATTTGATGTATTTAAGCAAACAGTTTGAAAAAATTGAATACGGGATTTTGGTTTTTTTTTAACCAACTTTGAAACCAACCAAAAATTTATTTTGTTTCTTATAATGTTGTTGTTGTTTCTGTTGTTTAAAAAGAGTGAAACGTTTTTTTACCTGCTATTTTTTTTTTCTTCAAACCTCTTCATCTTTCTTACTGTTGTACTTTTTTAAAGTGTCCAAAAATAGACTGTATGTGTTTTTTGTTGTAGTTCTTATATTTTACATTAGGAAGTGTTGCTTACGATCAAATAAAAAAATGCAAAAAGACGACAACATTAAAAAGCGTTAAATATTTCATACAAAATTATGAAAACTTTATTGGTTTCACGCGTGTATTTTTGAATGCTTGTCAACATTTTTGTTGGTTAAATAAAAATCAAACAAAAATTTTAATTGAATCAGTAAAAAAATTTGTAGAAATTCAAAAAATTTTCAAACAAGCGTTTGCTTTAAAATAATTCGGCAATAATTTTTTCTGTGTAGATAGCCAGTCAGCCGGCCGCATGGATATCGCTAGATCGATTTATAAAGTTATTCTGAATCGATCGGTATACTTAAAGGTGAATCAATATTTCTATGGGTTACACATTAAAGTGGATCGAAAAAAAACAACATTTTGTTTTGTCACGCCCCCATATATAGCGCTTTATATAATTTTATATATATAGCGCTGCAATTTTAAGCCCGATCTCAACATATCGTATATCATTCTAATTGGCTTGACTATGGCTTCATTTTGGGTGAATTTTAAATCCGGCATTAAATTATAGGTGCCACTTATGTCATCTCGGATCGTTCCCCCCAAAAGTCCAATTTTTGCACGTACCAAGAAAGCCTTTCTAAAACTCAGTATGTATAGCTTTTATGACACGAAGTTAATCCCCTTTGCTCTTTTTCATATACATTTTACATTGTACCAGTACCAATGTTCTTTAACTTTGGTGAGAATTTCGCGCAAGAAAAAATGTGTCTGTCCGTAACTCATGTTGAAAACTATCAAAATATATAACGACGTTACGTTAGAAATTTCGTAATGTGCAACAAGAAGCCGATGTGAAATTGAAGAGTGAAAGGTATATCAATGAAGTTTCTAGAACTTAAAAAAAAATGTTTTTACCACGCACCAAAATACAGAACTTTTTGGTTTTTTTTAATATGGCGCCACTATTAAATGTTGAGCTACTGTCAAGCCATAAATAAGTGATTCTCGCCAATTTTTTTTTTTTCAATTAAACTAATAATCAAAAATAAAATCAGTTTTCAAAGTTTTTCTTGGGATTCAAAATTAATAATCAAGGTTTCGTTATAATGTGCTAAATTCCCATTTCATACTATTGACAAACTGAAGTTTATTGTTGATGGGATAAGCTATTCCTATGCGCATTTCACTTTTTAATTAAAAATTTAATCGAGTGAATTAACTGATTATTTATATCAACAACATTACTACAGAAAATGTTGTTTATATAAAAAAAAAAACATTTAATTTATGCTATTAATTTGTATACTGGTACGGATTTAATTAATTTTTTAAATATTCACCCCTATCGTGAATAAAAATTCCTTGGGAGTTTTTTCCCTTTTCCCATTTTTACAATTGAATTAACATAGGAAAAATGGAAAAAGGGAAAAAACTCCCAAAGAATTTTTATTCACGATAGGGGTGATTATCACAAATTTTTTATTTGAAATAAATATTTATTTTAACTGTGCGATGAGATCAGGGCCCAAATCGTCGCACACGTGTTCGAATGAACTTGCGTATCGAATAAAACTTCCTGACGTATCAAAAACGGGACTGCGGCATTCGAAAGCTTTGTTTAAAAAATGTAATAGATTTTTATGCTTGTATGCTAATGGCATAAGGCATTGCACTTTTCGCCCCATATAAATCAACAGTGTTGATAGTGCCCTATAAAATAGGTGACTTCGCTTTATTTATGGGGGTTTTTTTAACGGCGGCGCTTGCCAAAGAGTGCAACAAAGCAACGCAAAAATTCGGGAAACTATAGAAATTCGGAAAAATTTTACACATTCAGAAAATTTGCAAAAATAGCGAAAATTCGCAAAAGTTTTTAATATATCAAACGAGCCATAAAATTTAATAAAAGTCCATTAAAATATAAGGAATTTAAAAAATTCTGTAACAATTGCTAACAGCTGTAAAATAGCTAAGTCTACTACATATTTATTAAAAATCTTCAAAGCTGTAAAGAATTAAAAAAACTTACAAAACAAAAATCTCTTCTACCGCAAACATGACTAAAATTTGCGAAAAATTGCAAAACCGAATGTTATTATTTTTTGTGTGTAATAGGGCCCATACACAATACCATCATGATTGTACAATCAAGAGATTGTGCAATTAAGCTTGAAGCACACAACACACCAGCATGCTGGTACAAAATTTATTTTTTACCAAAAATTGTGTGGAAAAGGTTGTAATGAATAACAATAAAATTTGTGCTGCTGTTATTATTTCTATTATCCTAAAACAAAAACGAATAAGGATTAAAAAAAACGTGTTTTAATTTAAATTTTGTTTTAAATTTTGAATTTTTTGATGTTTATGCCTTGACGATTTAACATTTATGAGCTAACTCAGCACACGATACAATCATGCTGGTACAATCAAAAAAATATCTAACTATTTTTGATAAAGCACCATCAGCTGGTACAATCACACCACAAGCTCATACACGGTCCATCAGCTGGCACAATCACTTGATTGTACAATCATGATGGTATTGTGTATGGGCCCTATAAGTTGTTAGTAAAAAACCAATTGAATGTTTTTGGGAAAGTTCTTTACCAATCGAATGACATTCGACTACTCGTTACCGAATGACATAATCTCAAATTTCGATAGCAGTTTTTTGATAACGAATGGGACGATTTCAAAAATTAAAAATTCGATCATAGTCACTCGATCACGACTGCGAAGCGCTATACATAAAACACAAAAGGTGTTGTATTTTAGTGTGTGGGAAAAAATAATTTTTCCTGTTTTGGAAACTGCTTTGACGTATCTTTCATTATAGAGGATAATTGGCACAACTTTTTTTTTGATGGCGACCGACCCGCTTAATTAGACACATAAGCACAAACGAAAATGTCATGGACAAGGACTTATTTTTTAAAGAAACTAAAGCAGTCTTACTATTTGTCAAAAAAAAAAAAAAAATCGCGTGTGCTTATAAAGTTTTTTTTTTTTTTGTTGACCAGTCTGTCCGACTTGCAAATGTTTATGGAAATTTTCATAAAATTATAGATTCCATCCGATCAGAGTTGAATTTTCTTGTTAAGTAGCTTATTTATATGATGTTAACCCTTTTTTTGACAACAGATTTTGGAGAAATTTTTTATGTCGGATATAATTACGTCAGACTTTCATGAAACTTACGATTTGTGTAGGAGAGTGAATTATGGCCTTAAATGCCGTTATAAACTATCCCACAAAGTCTTTAGTTTTTTGGGAAAATGCTTCCCAGATCTAATTATTGTTTGAATATTTTCAAAAAACAATAACAGCTTATCATGACAGGGTTGTATTTATATCAAAAAACTTAACACTTGTGTGATAGTGTAAAGTACTCTTAAGTAGCACTTTACAAAAACAAAATCGATCTGATTCTGTGCAACTTTTTAACTCAAAAATTGTTTAAACTATTGGCCACTTCTTACAAGAAAATTTCACTAGACTCTGGGCTGACTTAAATCAACATTTCATGGAAAAGTTTATTAGACTTCTATCAACTTTATAAAAAAAATGTATCATTAGCATTACAAAAGTTTTAAGTTTCACATATTTTGGAAAAAGTTTGCTAACTAGAAAAATTTTACTAAAAAATTTTATTCGTTGAGAGGCATTTTATCGCCACTTGAAACAATTTATACGAATATGGACAAAAACTTAAGCATTATAATTTATTCATTTACAGATTCCAAAATATTATTTTACTTGATTTCTTTATGGCATTTCTATAAATATTTCAATATAATTTTTTTTTTTTTTTTTTTGGGATACAAATTAAATTACAAATTTATTGGCTTTATCCTGAAATCAATTAAAAATGAAAAACATGCTACAAAAAAAAAACAAAAAAAAATTAAAATTTATTTATTTACAACCACATGTAAATTCTAGAATTTGTTGAAATAGTTTTTTGTTCTGCTGCTTCTACTGCTGGCTTTTTGTTAATTTTTTTTTTTATATCAATTTCATTAAATGGCAACCAAATGGGAAAAATTGAATTGAATAATTTCGTTTCCCCTCATTGGTATGAATGTAATAAAATGAAACCAACCAAACAACACACACACACACATAACACTGCAGAAGAGATGAAGGTTTTGTAAAAAAAAAATCCAAAACATAAATTGTCATTATCAGCAAATAAAAGTGAATGAAAAAAAACTAAAATCAAATACAGAAATGCAATCGGAATTAAACAAAAAAATGTATGTGTGATTGAAGCAAATGAATGAGTAAAGTGCACTTGGCAACAACCGCCAATGCAAGTACACACATACAAATAAAAAGAATATGCACTATTCCAGTGGGTCATTTGAGTAATGAATGAGTGGTGGTGCCTCCGTTTGGTCGGTTAGTGGACTTACTTATTTTATCTGGGTCTGGCTATTATTATTTTTATGATGATGGAAGTTACTGCAAGTGAAATGTAAACAAAACGTATACAAAAACAGAAATTTATTAAACTTTCATGTTGTTTTATTACACTTTTGAAATTTGAGGCAGAATAAAACATATCAATGACTGTATTGAGATTTAAAAATAAATTGCTCTATTGAAAATTGGTTTGTTCAAATTTAGTTTTTTAGATTTGTTATAACATGTAATTAAATACCAGAAGAGTTGATTGAAATAACTATTGAATAACGTTTCTACAAAAAAGTGCAAAGTGTCTATGCAAAATATTTCTAGCCAAATATTTCTTATACCTAGTCTAAAACAGACAAGAAATGCTTAACATTAACACTGACATGATGTTAGTGTTTAATATATACTCATCATGTAAGAGCATGCTTGGCATTTTAGCACTTTTACGGCCCAAATATAATATGCATAAGTTGACTTAAGGCATTGTGCGAATATATGTTCATTTTATGTGTCAAAGCATATTAAACTTAAGGAAACTTTTTGTTAAGTTTTATCAAACTGTCATTCTCTAAGTCTGGGTTTACACTATGAAAGTTTTCTTTCAGAAAGTCTGAGTTTATTGGTGAGAGGTGAAGAGAACATGCTTTTTACTCTCCTCTCTCACCAATAAACTTAGGCCCTGAATTTGTAAAACGCAACGCAATCCCAAAAATAACATTGAAAGCAAAAACAATGTCAAAAATTTTTCAAAATGTTGTTGTTGCTTTCTACAGAAATACATATGGCGTTTAAAAATTATCAACGCCACAAGATATGCAGCGTTTAAAATTTAAAAATTCAATATTCATTTCAATAGAAAACAACAACAAAATTATGAAATATTTTCGATTTTGTTTTTGCTTTCAATATAATTTTTGGCGTTGCTTTTGCGTTTTACAAATTTAGGGCCTTAGACTTTCTGAAAGAAAACTTTCATAGTCAGCGTTACCGTTCAAAATTTTCAAAAAGGGGCACAAAAAGGGGATTTTCCAAAAAAAAGTGTCACAAAAAGGGGAATTCTGAGAAAAAAAAGGGGCAACTTTAAAAACAGGAAAAATTTTCAAAACAAACAAAAAATCATATGCACATATTTATTAAATTATTTTCATCGAAAATTAGGAAGGAAAATCTTCATTTAGCGAAAAACAATCTTATTTTGAAGAGAGAAATCTTAAAATTATTAATTATGTATAAGAACATACTATGGAAACTATTTAAATTGAACTACACTAGATGACCCGTGCGAATATTTCGCACCGTAATTTTTATCAATGAAAATATTAATTTTTCAATTTCTAATTATTTTTTGTCATTAGTGTTAGAAATAAGCTTTAAAATGAGATATCATTCATTAAATTTGATGCGGTGGTATGGGAGATATTTGCAACCGACAAAAAAAAGTGCTTTAGAAATAATATATATGATAATATTTTATACAAAATTAAATTGGTTTTTAGTTAAATTTTTTATAAAATGTTTTCTAAAAATACATTTTGAAAAACCAATAAACAACAAGCTGATACAAAACCTTATTGTTTTAAAAATTTACTGTTTAAGAAACTGTGAAAAAATTATTTATTTTGTACAAACAAACTTATGCCCAATTTTCAGCTTAGTATTTAAATCAATATTAAGTTAATTTTCATAACAAACTTAAATCGTATTTAAAACAGATTGGTTTTTTTTTGAGTTTTATTTGAAAAGTCTTATTTAATTAAGATAAAAGTATGGTAGCACTACTAAATACAAAAAAAAAATATAAAAAAGTGTATTTATTTACAAGGTGGTCTGAAAAAAAAACAGCTGACTGTTAATGCTTTGCCTGTTGTTTAAGTTGAAATTAAGTGTACCACATCGGTGAATTAAGTTTCACTTGAGTTTTTAGTGAAGAAGAGAATTTTGTGTTTAAAACGATTTTAAAAATAAATGTGTTTTAATATCAATCCTGAAAATTGGCCATTAGAGTTTAAAATCTTAATTTGTAAAAAAAAAAAATCTTTCAATCACATTTTGGTCAAAAAATCTTTAAAAATAAGATAAAATCTTCATTCTGGCAACGCTAAGAACGAGCTTTAAATAGTGTAATAACACTAATTCTAAAAAATAGTTCATAATATGATTTGATACAAAAAAACTTTACATTTAAATCAATTTAAAAATATTGATAGGAGAATAGTTTATATTAGGTTCTTTTTGAAAACGTAAATCTATGTATATTTATTATTCATTTATCACTTGGGATCCAATCTTCCAAGTTATTTTCATAAAAATTTGAAGCGGATAACATGGACTGACAGGTATCTACTTTCAGTCTATTTGACAATTTATTTTTTAATAATGCTAACTTAAAAAAAATCCGCTCAGCGGATGCGCTACTATGTGATAAAGTAAAAACATACAAAGCAAATTTAAATTATCACGCATTTTTTTAAATTGCCAATTTCGAACCAAAATGTTTGAGACTAAGATATTTTAAAAATTGCTTCATAGCTTTTATCGTTTGATCTGTTTTCTGAAAGTTTAAACTCTTTTACAAAATCCTCTGGGTTAGTAATTATATCAGTGAAAACTGAAACAAAAGTAATTTATGTCTTCAGCTGAATTAATAAATACTGGATCTAAAACCTTTAATGAACTCAGTCTCTTATCGCTAATATTAAAAGGGGCAAAAGGGGCACAAAAAACTACAAAATGATACAAAAGGGGATTCAAAACAAAGGGGCCATAAAAGTGGCACGGTAGTCAAAAAGGGGAAAAAATGTCGCATAACGGTAACACTGTTCATAGTGCGATCCCAGACAAAGCAAAGTGCGAAACAGATCGAAAATTCCGTACAGAATCAATTTTTTTTTGATGTTGCAATTATTCGACCCATGTCCAAACATTTGGCAATTATGGCATTGTGTAATTTAGTTTGGCATTTTAGATTGATAACTCCATTTAACACGAATGTGGTTAATACTTTTAACATTATTTCTCAACTCCAATATAGAGTATGATTTCTCGGTTATTGTCTGTTTTACGGTAAACACTTTTGACGTCCGTACATTTTAAGCCAATTTTAATAAGCTCTAACTTAACCTTTACTGGATCTAGTTTGTGCAGACCTGATAATACGACCTTATAAGGTCTATTATTCTTTGAAGTGTAAGAGAAGTATTCCACTTTATTAGCTTTTAAGTACTTAACCGCAGATTCATAGTCATATTGGTTTTCACAAAACAGTTTATACCCGATTGAAAATTTTCTAATCGAATATTTAATAATACGACTTTCCTTACAAAGTCTGAGTTCATACGGCTCATGTCTTATTGACAATATTCTTCCTTTTTCTTCTTTGAACATGAATTTCCGTTCAAATGATTCATGTCATGTTGACGACATGTGCTTTTTTGATATTGAAAACAATAACAAAATTAAACAACGAATGAAAAAGCAAAACGTAAAGACAGTACATGCATCTGTGTACTCGTTTCTTTTCAGCTCGTCCCTCTCGCCAACAAAGTAGCAATCATGTCAATAAGACAAGAGCCGTATGAACACAGACAAAGTGTATGTATATTATCAGTACTGGTTTTTAAGACTGTTATAGGTGGTATATGAGTTTTAGGTATAATGGATGGCCCCATATCATCATCTGTTTTTTCATCATCATTAAGTGTTTGTAATGGTTGGTAATAATTATTATTTACAGCACGTTTTGCATTGCGGTTAACATTATCAGCTGGTAGTCTCCTTTTCGAACTCATGTTCGATTGGGAGAGTTTTTGTTTACAACTCTCAATGAGAATCGTCTCTCAGAAAAATGTAAAGCGAAACACAAAAAAAAATTGTAACACAAAAAGTATATAAGAAAAAAAAAAACTTGTCAAATGGATTAATACTATTGTTGTTGGACAACAATAGTAATTTACCGAAATGATTTAAAACGTTTATTATGCGTTCAAATCAAATCAATAAAAATTGGTAAAAAAAAAAGAAGTTAATGGTTAATCAGTTTAGTGGTCACGTTTTTTTTCGAATTTTTTCGTAAAATATTTTTAAGTGCGAACATAACATTAATGGTTTGAGCCGCTTAAATAGTAGGACATCCAAACGATTAACCGTTGTGCGATTAATCGATTAATTTTGGGCGATTAACAGTTCGAATAATTTAAAAGGGTTTATTTTCGATTAACAAATAATTCGAATAATTTATGTCGATTAATCGGAAACTAGTTTTTTCACACTATTAGTTTTATTTATGTAAACAAACAAGCCGGTAGGTTCCTTGCAAATAATAGGACCAGTCCAAACACGCGTGTAACGAGTAGCCCACAAGGAACTAGTCCAAAAGTAACCCAAACGTATGGAAAAAACATGGTCTATTTAACATTACGATGTCCTAGGGCAGGACCATATAACCCAGCTTTGGACTACAAAGGAGTAGTTTTAAAACTACTCCATGGTATACTCAAGAGAATTAGTTTTGAAGTCGTTTAAAAACGAAAGCACGTCGTTAAAAAACGAAGACATGTCGTCTACCTACAAACAATTTTTAACAATGACATGGTCCATACTTGTATTACATCGGACCAGTCCATGGAGTAGTCCATTTTATCAAAATGGATCAGGTGGTCCAATATTATTTGCAGGGTTTTAAATACCCTTTTATTGTTTCTTAACTTAAGAACATTTCCTTCGAGTAACAATTTTTTAAAAATTAGTACAGACTGAAACCAAAGAGTTTGGAAATAATTTATTTTTAAGAATGTTAAGCACAGACTTTTTCCACAATGATTCAGATGAAGCAGTTGATTTTTTTTTTTTGAGTTAAATGAAAACAACCTTCTACCCAGACCTTAACAAGACTATTAAAAGTATAAAAATTGTTAAAAACAAAAAAAAAATAAATAAGAGATCCAAGTAATATAATGAAAGACTAAACATTTTTAGAAAAGACAAGAAAAAAACAGAAAAATTGGATATGCTTTAAAACGCTTTACTTTCATTCTCTCCAACGTCAAATATAAGTAAAAGAATCTTTTCTAAATCAAGTTTGATTAAAACAATCGAAAGGAATAGTTTAACACATGAACATTTAAACTCTTTTTGAAAGATTATTTTAGAAGATTAGCACTTTGATGCTATTTCTAACTCAATGTTTACTGTTGGTATTAGGGAAGGTAAATTGGATTCCAAAATCGATTTTCGATTTTTCGATCGACTTTTTTTATTTCGGTTTTTGAGATCGATTAATCGAACCTCAAAATCGATTTTAAAATCGATTTCAAAATTGTTTAGGATTAATTTGCAAACTTTTTTCCTTATATCACAAAGGGGATACACCAGCATTTTTTTTGGCAAACTACTAGAGAAATTGAACTAAGATTTTTACGGCTTGTAGATAGGTCTGACTACTGTTTATAATTTTCCTGCAAAAAGTGAAAATGTGTTAATTTTGAGATGGCCTTTAGAGGAACAAGTGCGATACGTATGTAGATTTCACATTAAAATTGTGTTCTTGTGTAGTCAATCAGACCTGTCACATAAATCAATTCCGTTCGAAAGTGAATTCGAATCTTGCTTAACATAAAACGAAATCACTTTTGATTTATTTCTGTGACATTCCTGAATGTATGGATAGTATGTCAAAGGATTATGACAATAGTTCCTGATCAGTGGCGACTGTTTCTTCGCAAAGTTACTATTAAGTTAGATTTAGAAAACAAACGTTTGCATGTCATTTCACTCTTCTTATAACTAGATTTAAATGTCGCTCACACACTGGTCTGTTTGAATATTAGCGTATTTCAACAGAAATGTCATGGTTTAATTCACCTGTTGTGTTTCTATAATATGTTGATTTTCACAAAGCTGGCTTTCAATGTTTGGTTCAGTGCAATATGTTTGGACTGTTTTGTTCACTGTCCATTGATTACTTTAATTTCTGAAAAACAAGAGCCCCTATATTAAAGTTGAGAGTAAACCAAGGGCACTAATAGGTAAATACGTAAAACTTCAACTTTAAATTCAGAAAACTGCATAAACATACCACCTACACACGTATGTACGCACAAAAAAATCTCAAGTTATATTGTGCATGCCCATAATTTATTGATTTAATTAATATTTAAATTAAAAATTGCCAAAATTTTGATAAAAATTAAAAAATCGATTTTAAAAGCCCAATAATCGATTTCAGTATAAAATCGCATACGTAAATTCGATTGCAAAAAATCGATTCTTTTTACAAAAAAATCGATTTTCGATTGGAATCGAAATCGATTTACCATTCCCTAGTTGGTATTTTGTATAAGCTTTGATATCGTTGCAATTTTTATTTTTTTTTTTTTTTTTTTTTATTTTTTTGTTTGTTTGCAATTCCCATTTACTCTGCAGTTTTACTTGCTAATATCTTTGGCTTTTCTAAAAAAAAATTTTGGGAGAATGTTTCATAAAGATCTGGCCTAAGCAACCCGTTGAAATGCGCATAGAAACTAGCATATCCTCCAACAATAAATTTCAGTGTTTTTATACAGAACAAAAATTGGGAATAAAGCACGACAAACAAAATCTTATTGTTATTTTTATTTAAAGTTTTCCTCTTTTTTTACATGAAGTACTTTTTGTTAAATTGTTGTTGCTTTTTTAATAATATTTTTATGTTGAAAAATATAATTTTGGTCTTATTTTTTTTAATTTCTAAAATAGACAAAATTAAAATTATTCGATTTAATCGAATAATTGAAAATCTTATTATGCTGCTTAATAATGTGTGTTAGCTGAAGGGTATTAAAGATTCGGCACAGCCTTTTATATCATTCTAACCTGTCTAGTAGTATAAAGTTGCTCAATTGGATTAATTTTTTAACTTGTTCCACATTTCTGGTGAAAATTGCTAATAGAAATCTCTTAAGTTTCTTAGATTGTAAACAAAATTCATATTAAAATCTTATTAAGAGAAATTTCTTAAATTAATCAAAATCAACTTATAATTGCAATGTGCATTTATTTTAATGCAAATAATTGTCAACATAACATTTATTGCATGTTAATTTTTTTCTTAATTGTAAATTACTCATATTAATGTCTAATCGATTTATCAATATTAATTGAATTTAAAAAAAACACATTTTTTTAATATATTTTAATGTCAGGAAGTCATAAATCCTCAGTGACACAAAAAGAAAAAGAAAGTTAAAAATAATATTCACTCACTTTCTGTCTGCCTGTCCCTCTAAGTAATATGAATGACTGACTGACAAACCAATTCTTGAATATAAATAGAAAAAAATAACAATTGATTTACGCCAACACACTGTGTATTTGTGTGCTCAGTATTTGATAAAATTTTAGAAAATCAACAGAAATGTATTTATGTATCTTTTTTAGTTATTTTTCTTTTTGCTAAAGACAAACAAAAAAAAAAACAAGTGGAGTCTTGATGTCTGGACAAATCTAAATAAATTTGAAAAGACTTTTTTGCTTGCTAATTTTGCTTAGAGCCTGATACCGCAAAACATCGCATTATGTGATTTTGCGTTTATGATGTTGGGACGATGACGAAGCACTGACCCACTTAATTTGCTGCCAACTTAACCGTACAATATGTGCGAAAGTTAAGAAAAAATAATTGCTCACATTTTGGCGTTTTCTTGAACGCATGAAAAATTATTCAAGTTAATGTAACATGAACGAAAACAACTGCTGCAACCTTAATACATATTAACAAAACTATTCGTTTTTTATTGTCTTTAGTATTTTTGTATGTATTTTGTTTAGTGCAAGTTCATTATTTTCCTCATATGAGCTTGTATTTGCCTGAGTTATTCGTTCTTGCTGAAGTCTTTTTATTTGAAAAATTTATAACAATTTTAGTTTGTTTTTTATATTCTGATTGCTGATTTCACTTCCTGTGTAATAAGGCAACAACAACAAAAAACAAAAACAAAATAAACTTAAGAGCTCAAAAAAAATATGAAAAAATCACACATTCATATGAATAGAAAAATTTAAATGTATTTCATGTTCATCCATTTAAACACAAATTTTGATTCTGCATACAAATAGTTAAGCCCGCCCGCCCGCATTAGAAACTAAAAATACACATTGGCAGATGGCAGGCAGTATCATTAAGAGGCAAGAGAATGAACGATCCATAGCGCTCTGGAATGATGGCAAAAACATACAATTTAAATTTGAATTTCAAATGAACAAGAATGCATGGAAGAATACGTTTAACATGCAGAGCAGCAGAGCACCCACGACGTAACAAAGGCACGTGCCTAAAACAAGAGGTGATATTTAGACTCCAAATAATGTACATGCTACTGGTCTAAGGCCTGGAACAGAATAAAGTAGTTTTAGTAGCTGAAGCTGGCGAATGCTCTGTAGCGCAACAAAGTTCAAAATTTCAAATTTTGCGCTTCAACTGCAAGGACTTTTACAACAACGTAGTATTCTCTTGACACTAGTACTTTAAAACTGCCGTTTTAAAATTATGACAGCTTGCAGCGCTATTCGTAACGTTGTACTACAGCGACTATTCTGTTCCCCACTAAACTAAAGTAACTTTTTTAGTTTAGTTTATCAAACTCAAAGCAATAGTTAGTCCCGAGTCACATGGACATTTCTTGTCACGCAAACAGACTTCGTCTGTCCGGTAAGAAATGTCTAATTGGGATTTATAGTTCAGAGAATAATCTTAATATTTTTTATTATGAATTATGTGTAAAACAAAATATCGACCAGATGCCCGCCACGGCTTCGGTGGCATACCTCTACCCGATGGTCCATATTTGCAATGACTCTGAGACATAATTGAGGTTCAATGTCGTTAATGTGCCGAATTATCTCATCCTTTACCTCTTGAATTGTTCTTGGCTTATTAACGTACACATTTTCTTTTAAATACCCCCAAAGAAAGAAGTCACATGAACGTTGCGTCCAAATAACATCGCCTCGGCGTGAATTTCTCACGCAAAAAAGCCATTGTTTCGTTGGCTGTCTGGCAAGTGGCAGCATCCTGTTAGAGCCACATATCGCCCTGGTCCATATTCTCAATTTTTGGCCCCAAGAAGTCCTTTATCATCTCGCGATAGCGAACACCATTTATGGTAACTTCTTGGCCAACCTTATTTTCAAAAAAGTACGGCCCAATGACGCCGCCAGCCCATAAACCGCACCAAACTGTCGTTACTCTTTGTGGATGCATCGGCTTTTTAACAATCACCCGTGGATTCTCATTGGCCCAAATGCGGCAGTTCTGCTTGTTAAAGAATCCGCTGAGGTAAAAGTGTGCCTCGTCGCTGAAAATGATTTTCTTTGTAAAGCCGCCATTTAGTTCTGTCTGTTCAACCAACCATTCGGCGTATTGCTTAATTATGTACCCCTCCATGGTTGAATTTGTCAGAAACTGAAACAAAGAAATTTCAAATTAAGTTGGGCAAAAAACTTGAAGTTAAGGTGTGACTCACAATTAACATCGTGCATTATGGTTGGACCACCCTTTATTAAGTGTGCGCTTTCAGTTTAAAAAAGGCTTGGCTTTTCTAGTCAGATCGACTTTTCTAGTTCTGTTCAACTTTTCAAGAGAAAACTTGCTCAGAGTCTGATTTACCGTTCAAGTAAGAACTTGCTCAAGGTCTGCATAACTGTTCAATTTCAAGTTAAAACTTGCCCACAATTTTAAGAATTTTCTCAGAATTTTTCTGCTAATTTACAAATAAATCTATTGCGTTGCGAAAAATACTTTAAGTGATTGAAAAGTTTGTAAACAAACAAATTGTTAAGAAAAATTTATGGGTTTTCCAAGAAATTTCCTCAACAATAAACAATTTAGTAAAAATACAAAAAATTAATGTGAAAATTTTAACGATTTATCGCGAATGATGTTTATATTTTATGGCACGTGACTTAAAATTAAGTCTGTTTGAAATTAAGGGGGTAATTTTGTTGTTCACTTCACCTTGCGTTGAGAAAATTTTCATATAAAATTTTTTGAATTTTAAAAATTTCAAAAAATTTTATATGAAAATTTTCTCAACGCAAGGTGATGTGAACAACAAAATTACCCCCTAAATGTTATCTTTATATCAATTGAGATGATACGGTATTAGAACTTGTGCGGTTACTACTGTTGGAAATGATTAAATATCAGTGTGAAATCAGGCGAATTTTATAAAAAATCATAAACAATTTTGCATTCAAAAAAATTTGAAAAGAACAACAGAGGATTATTAGTGTTGCTGTTATTGTTTTGCATCTTAACAAGCCAATGGTTTTAATAGCTTTTATGTAGTTGTGCCACAAACAGCGGCACAGACAAATAGCTCAATGCAATCACTGTTCTGGCCATTTCCTCTAACAAAACCACCCACTACTTGTACTATTTATTTACAACACAGCAGCAGAAATTGTTTAGTAGCAACATCATTCACATTTTTAAAAAAGAGCAATCTAAAAAGTTGTTTAAATTTTTCTCTATTTAAAGCCATTAGTATCTTTCTAAATCTAATTGAAAAAAGTTCTTAGGTCAGGGTTCCTAGTTTTATTTTATACCTTATCCCCAATTTACGAATTTTGATCCCCGACAATCCCCACAGATCCAAAAAAATTAAATAATGTTGTGTTATTAAAACTAATTTTATTTGTACTCTGAGTAACTTAAAAAGACGCACAAGAAAAATTATTATTCATGAATGTTTATCATTTCCAAAACTTCTGGTTCATCAGCCAATGCAATTTTGTTTTACATGTTGTTTGTATTAAAAAGTGTTAACATTTGAGAGAATAGCATAAATTTGTCACGGCAAACTGCCCAGCGGGAAAATAAGGAATTGATTACATAAATAACTAAAAAAAATAATGTAGTATTTTCGAAAGAATAATAATGCATTCATGGGAATCGAGAAGGTAATTTTATTGACACAATAATTATGATTTGATTACCACGTATATTCTCACATTTGCAGAACAAGGAATGTATTGTTTCTGTTCGTAAAAATGTTTTGTGTTTTTTCTTCTGTTCGTGACAATTATTCGTATTTTTTAGAATTATTTAAGTCTTTCCCAGTATACATTTAAATAATTTATTACAATCCTAGGACATGTTCTGTGTTAAGAAAAATGAGTTCTAGAATCAAATATTTATCAATATATGTATTACATTCTCGTTTCCTATTGAAAAGATTTTCCCGCTGGGTAAAAATGTTATACTGCATTATGTTGCAAATGTTGGTTTTAATTATTTTTATTATAAAAACAAGCCTTACATGTTGGTACAGAAAGCATATTTAAAATTATTTCAGCAAGCTCTTGAAAAGATATCGAACAGCCAGCGTCTTGGTATGACAAAAAAACTTCGGACCAAAAAAAAACTTTAATTTGCACCAACGTCTTGACCACACCGTTCTTGCCTTTGCACAAATTGCTTATATAAATAAAATATTATCCACATATTCTCCCCATCGAAAAAAGTGTCTTTTCCCGAAAAATCTCCTGGGGATTTTCACGAAATTTGTATCCCCATTTACAAAAAAAATCCTCAATTTTTTAACAGCCCTCGGAAAAACTTCCTTTTTTTGCGCAAATAGTTTTTTCTTGTTATTTCCTTCTATTATTCTCTCAGTTTAATTGCTCTATTTTGATGAAGCATTTGTAGTTGTGGGATACAGTGTTTTTTTATTCTCCAGATGCTTTATTGACCTAAATATAGAGTTTTTCCCTTATTTTGAATTTGTTTTCATTTTTATTTTTTTTTTTTTTTCTTCACTTGCATTCTGTTTTAAATCAGAGATGGTCTTTTTGTTCCTTAAACATTGTTTTGTTTTCAAAACTAAAAAGGAATTTTTTTATTAAAAAACTTCACTAAAAAAATAGTGCTGCGTTATTTCTTGCCATTATTATCTATTCCATGTAATCATCCTTATTTAGTGTTCTTGCTTCACTGCCATTCCTTTTATACAAATGCAAATTCTTATAAACTTTTTTTTTATATTTCCTTTATCCGTAGTAGTATGTGATGATGTGTGTGTGTGTGTGTAAAGTGAAATCCTGTGTTGGTTCCTGTTTTGTGTTTAAAACAGACTTTGGGAGTGTGAATTATTTCATTCCTGCAGTATATTTTTATTGCTATTTTTTATTTTACCCGTTTTTTTTCACATCGTACATCACGTACAGAGTTTTAACTTGCAGGTTGCATGTCCTGGCAGCAACAGCACCAACAAAAAAGGTCATTGTACGTTTTGCTGTTGTAAATAATCCTTTCAAAGTGGCTCCAATTTGTTTATATCCTAAGGGGCTTAAAATGCAATAATACATTCATACATATTGTTAAAATTGTGTTAAAATTTTGCACTTCAAAGAGAACTTCTAACGTAATTACAATCTAAAATAATTGTGGAACGAAGAGTTTAATGCAATTATGCCTAAAATAACAATAAAATCGTGCCTAAAATACCAAAAATAAATGTGTCATTTCAAGATGGCAGCAACTTTTTAATAATAAATATTGCTGAAGTCAAGTTCGTGCAACGCTTCCAAACTAAATTTGTTAGAAAACTACTCAAAGTCTGAGCAAATATTTCACGAAAACAGTTTCACAGAGTTGACAAAAGTCTAACTTTTTTATGGGTCGATTACGGAAGACAACACAAAAAAAAAATTGAGTTTCCAGCAGCGAAATCAGGCAACCTCGCTCATGCTAAAATATACCACATTTTTTATTTTATATTTGAACACAGTGTTCGAAAATATACATTAAATATCGTTTTGGTAGATTTTTGGAAAACAAAACCGTTTTAGTGTTTGTGTTTGTGTAGTAAATCATTAAAACAAATCTTCGAACACAAAAATAATACTGTACTTATCCAACTCAACAAAAAGTTAAGAACATTTAATTGCGTTCTGTTTTTTTTAACCACAAATTTCGTTGTGTTCGGTTCCGTTACTGTTTTGAAAATAGTAACGAACGCTATGAAGGGTTGTGTTCGTCACCACAAACATTAAAAAATAGATATCGTTTCGGGGTGTGTCAGCCGTACGATAAATAGTGTTCTGTTTATTTTCGAACACTGCTTGAAACTATTTACGAACTCTATAAAGGGTTGTGTTCGTCACCACAAACATTAAAAAAATAGATATCGTTTCAGCCGTACAATAAATAATGTTTTGTTTATTTTCGAACACTGCTTGAAAATAGTTACGAGCGCTATTAAGGGTTGTGTTCGTCTACACAAACATTAAAAAAAGAAATATCGTTTCTGGGTGTGAGCCGTACGATAAATAATGTCCTGTTTATTTTCGAACACTGTTTTAACATGTGCAACTTTGCCTGATTTCGCTGCTGGCAACTTAACTTCAGTTCATTTGCCATCCGTAATCGACCCATTAAAGTTAAACAGAGTTTAAGCCATTTTTCTATAAAAAAAAAGTTGATAAAATTTTTTATGGTAAATAATGTTATAAGAGCCTGAGTATGTTTTCTTTAAAAAAGCAAATTTTAAATAAAAATGTTGATCAGAGTCTGAGCAACGCTTTGCAAAAAAATTTTACTGAGAACAGCCTTTTATTAAAAATAGCTCCTATACAAATACTACTCCCGAAAATAGCTTTTAATGCCAGTACTTCCTTATAAATGTTGGTATTAACTAAAAAATTGGCAAAAATAACTTTGACGAAAGCTTATATGTCATGACAAAATGTTTTCCTGTGCCCATGTTCTGTAACTCTCGCGTCGAGAAAGTTTTCGATTGAAATGTGTGAAATGAAACAAAAATGCCATAAATTGAAACAAACAGCTGTTTTTCTCACTTAACTGTGTCTGTAACTTTTTTGGCGAGTACAAGCTGTCACGTAAGGAAATAACTAGCCAATTTACAGAAAAAGTGTGTCTGTAACATTTTGGTGAGAAAAGTTCCCGCTTTGAACTGTCAAAAAAACTCACGAATAAAAACGGGGCGAGAAAAAATTTTAACACTAAAAAAACAATTAAAAATGCAAAGAATAATAATAATAATATTTTATTCTTGGCACATTTTTCATTGTTTTATTATTTTGCTTTTAACATTTTTATAAAATACTAGCTGACCCGGTCCGCGTTGCTGGCCCCAAGCAAACATTAGTGTTGTATTACCAGACGATTTAAGTTGAGCTGTAAACGAAATTTACAGCCTTTAAAATTTTCCTTCCGTAAAAACCTAAATCGGTCAAGCCGTTCTCAAGTTATGCGCTTAATAGAAAAAGTGGGCGTAGAAGTAGGCGTGATACATTTTTCTTTCAATAAAAACGTAAAATGGAATAATACGAACATTTAAAAGAAAAATTAGTCAAATCGAAGGAGCCGTTTTTTGATTTTAGGTAAATCGAAAAAAGTGGGCGGGGCAAAATTTTCTTTCCGTAAAAACCTAAGTTGGACCATGGCAATCATTTTAAAGAAAAAATCGTTTGAATCGGTCAAGCCGTTCTCAACTTATGCGCTTAATAGAAAAAGTGGGCGTAAAAGTAGGCGTGATACATTTTTCTTTCGATGAAAACGTAAAAGGGATTAATACGAACATTTAAAAGAAAAATTAGTCAAATCGATGAAGCCGTTTTTTGATTTTAGGTAAATCGAAAAAAGTGGGCGGGGCCAAATTTTCTTTCCGTAAAAACCTAAGTTGGACCATGGCAATCATTTTAAAGAAAAAATCGTTTGAATCGGTCAAGCCGTTCTCAACTTATGCGCTTAATAGAAAAAGTGGGCGTAAAAGTAGGCGTGGTAAATTTTTCTTTCGATGAAAACTTAAAGTTGATTAATACGAACATTTGAAAGAACAATTATTCAACTCGATGGAGCCGTTTTCTGATTTTAGGTAATTCGAAAAAAGTGGCCGTAACAGTGGGCGGGGCAACATTTTCTTTCCGCAAAACCTAAGTTAGACCATGGCGATCATTTTAAAGAGAAAATCGTCCAAATCGGTCAAGCCGTTCTCAAGTAATGCGCTTAATAGAAAAAGTGGGCGTAAAAGTAGGCGTGATACATTTTTCTTTCGATGAAAACGTAAAAGGGATTAATACGAACATTTAAAAGAAAAATTAGTCAAATCGATGAAGCCGTTTTTTGATTTTAGGTAAATCGAAAAAAGTGTGCGGGGCAAAATTTTCTTTCCGTAAAAACCTAAGTTGGACCATGGCAATCATTTTGAAGAAAAAATCGTTTGAATCGGTCAGCCGTTCTCAACTTATGCGCTTAATAGAAAAAGTGGGCGTAAAAGTAGGCGTGGTAAATTTTTCTTTCGATGAAAACTTAAAGTTGATTAATACGAACATTTGAAAGAACAATTAGTCAACTCGATGGAGCCGTTTTCTGATTTTAGGTAATTCGAAAAAAGTGGGCGTAACAGTGGGCGGGGCAACATTTTCTTTCCGCAAAACCTAAGTTAGACCATGGCGATCATTTTAAAGAAAAAAATCGTCCAAATCGGTCAAGCCGTTCTCCAGTTATGCGCTTAATAGAAAAAGTGGGCGTAAAAGTAGGCGTGGTAAATTTTTCTTTCGATGAAAACTTAAAGTTGATTAAGACGAACATTTGAAGAAAAATTAGTCAACTCGATGGAGCCGTTTTCTGATTTTAGGTAAATCGAAAAAAGTGGGCGTAAAAGTGGGCGGGGCAAAATTTTATTTCCGTAAAAACCTAAGCTGGACCATGGCGATCATTTTAAAGAAAAAATCGTTCATATCGGTTAAGCCGTTCTCAAGTTATGGTTTTTGCCACGCCCCTCCGCCCCCAGACCGAAAATCAAAAATCAGACTTCACAGTGTCACCCGCCTGAATATTCTGAAGATTCCCTGAAAATTTCATCAAAATCGGCCCAGCCGTTTTGGAGTCCATACGTTACATACATACACACACACATCCAATTTTATATATATAGATAGATACGAATGTCTTATAAGTTCGTTTGCAAACAACAAACATTAAAGTCGCTCTTTACACAATTCGTTGAAAAATTTTCAATTTTAGTAAATTTTGGTCGCCGTCAACGATATGTGTTACTGGCGTTCTGAACGTCTGCAATGTCACATCGGCTTCGAGTGCAATATTATGACATTTATAACGTAACGACGTAATCTCTTTCGACATGAGTTACAGACACACATTTTTCTGACTTTTCGAGAAACGATGGAATATTTTGTTTCACATCTTTTCGATGCAAGAAGTTCTCACTAAAGTTACAGAACATGGGTACTGGTAGGTTCAAAATTAACCAAAGGTCTCATATATGTAAGTCCCCATCCTAAAATCTCATATGTGGGTAAATCCAAAGTGTTGAACGTGACGTGACAGTCGTACGCATCAAAAATGCAATAACATTTTAAACAAAAAATATTTTTACGTTCTCTTAACCCTTAAATTATATCACTAAGAAAGCACTGTTATCTATGCTAAAGTTTATGGAGGGCGCGATTCTAGGTCAAAGATAACGGCAAAAGAAGAAGCGGTTCGAACGTGAAAAAAACAGAAGTAGTTTTTGTGGTCATGTATAAAAAGGCGCAATTCAGCGAAACCTGACATAATTTTTAGTCAAACAACTTTCAGAATTTTACGTAGCAATGTAACATTAAAATGTCTTGGTTTGATTCCAAAATCTTCTGTATTTTCTTATTTTTAAGCCAAAATCTAGGTCGATACGTAACATTTCGAACGTGAAATTTTTTCCGTAATAATTTAACTGAATAATGATTTAAATAAAATAAAAATTTACCGTTAATCCGAATAACATATTTCTCTTTGAACTCTTCCTTAGATTACAGACCATGTAAGAAAATTTTTTTGGAATAATTTTTATCAAATATCACCTCGTTTAAGAAAGATAAATATTAAAGAAAACATACAATAAAAAATTCTCACATACCTATAAGAAATAACGTTTGCACAACTTTGCAGTCTGATTGTTCATCTAAGTGAACAAATTCATGGGTAAATTTATAAAATTAGTAAAATCTAAATATTTCTCTATAACAATATCGTAAAATAATCAGCTTTTAATAACTTTTAAATTTTCGGTCACGGTGGACCTTTTGACGGAAATGCCCATATATGAAGATATTTAAATAATATTCGGCACAAAGAACTTTTATATGAAGCTTAACCTCATAACATAATTTTGTTAAGACGGGTCCATGATTGCCCATGGGTCCTAAATAGGGTACACTAGCAAAAATTGTTTTTATATACTGTGTTGTAGGGTATTATATGATCGGGCTTGACCGAATATAATTTCTTACTTGTTTCAATATAACTTTTTAATTATAAAATATTATTTAAATTAGTCAATGTCAATTAAAATCGGATATATCTACTCGATTTAATTTTTTAATTTGTTAACTTTAATTGAAATAGACCGGAAGCTAAGTTTTTTTTAACGACAGAACATGTTATTTCAAAAAATAAAAAAAATATACTTTTATTTTAAGAAAATAATTTGCAAAAATAAACAAACAAAAAAAATCTCATTTGGCAAATTGCCTCATAAAGCAAATCAATTGTTTATAAAAATTGAAAGATGAACGAAAAATATTTATATTACAAAAAAGTTCGTGTTGTGATGCAAAAAAAAAAAAGAAAAACTGAATGAATAACGTTAAAATTAAATAATTGAATAAATGAATGAGTACAATTCAAACAAAATAGTTGTGTGTTTTCAAACTAATTTGCAAGTGTTAAAAGAGCAAATTCATGAACACCATTTAGAGTTACTGCTTTTGAACAGACATGACAATGGAAATGATCTCTGCATTTTACCATTTCATTTTTATTTTTATGTTAAATATAAAAAATTAACTTTAAATTTAAGCACGCTATAAGTTAGTAGTGAATTCATGTCTTTTTTGTTGTATCTTTTGGTCATACAACTGGGAGCTACCATTAAATTTATGCCAATTCACACAATTGTTACGAATTTTTTTTTTTTAATTGGTATTTATTTAATGTTCTTGTATTAAATAAATAAAAAATAGCGATAAAAAATATGAATCTACAAACATAATTCATGTTTGTTTAATGTAATAATAAGTTTGTACAATGAATTAAAAAAAAAAATAAGGAATTAAATTTATCCAACTTTAAGATTCTTGAGAAATTTTAAAAGCTTTTTTGCTTAAAGATTTTTTCAAAAGCCACTTGAATGGAAGTTAAAGATTGAATAATTGCAATTAGCAATTTCTGTAATGATGTAATTTTTTCATTAAAGTTAGATAGATTTAAAATAACATTTTCATTATAAGATACATACATATTTACATTTAATTAATTAAATTCCAAGGCGAATTCACACAAGGTGACCTTGCTTGCTACGTAATCAACAGCTGATAACTAACTATACCTCAAAATGATATGCATGACGTTACTATTTTTTGACATTTCTATTTAAATATTTATTTCAATTCAAATTAAGTTTTGAGACTTTTTTTTATAAATTGTAAATTAAAAATGCAACACACACACACGCACGCAAAAAAAATTTATTCATTCATGAGAAGGAACTTTGTTCCGAGTTCCTAAAAACATAGAAAGAAGAAGGAAGTGGAATATTGCTAGCTGGCCGAACATCGTTTCATCGACTCAAAAAATGATTATTTGTCGATCGGTATACTTAAAGATGGTCTAGGACCAATATTTGGAGGTGTTACAAACATCAGCACAAACTCATCCCAGCATAGGCTGTTTGGCAGACAATTGTATTTAATATACATTTTATTAGTAAAACATTTAATCACCCTTATTGTGCTTGGCGTATTTAAAATACGCCACCGACTGTTTGGTAATAGATTAAAGAAAAAAATTCACGTTCTCTTTAATCTATTACCAAACAGTCGTAGGCGAATTTTGAATACGCCAAACACAATAAGGGTGATTATTTTTTTTTATTTATTACTTTTTTATATGTACATTTTCTCGCTCGTCCTTTAATCTTGCTTGGAATATCCTAAAACAATCATTTAATTATTATTTCAAGAGTTAAAAAAACAACAATGTTACACCCTGTATGAGTCATATAAAAATTACAAACCGACTTTAGGAGCTTTCAAATAAGATTTTCTAACCGGGTGATGTTGTATTTGCGATCTAAAGGTTTGCTTCTTATTTCTTGTATGAACATGAATAGTTTTGTCAAGAAAAAGATGCTGATGCTCTTATTGAGGTAGTTTAGTTTATTGGCTTAGCATTTCATGAGTTGTAAAATAATCCCTGTATGTAATACTATTCTTGACATGCTTTCTGAAAAACTCGTGAGATTATCTTTACAAACACCTTAAACGAATAATATTGAAAAAAGCAAAACTTCTTGCAAATAAAGTTTTGTTAGCACACATTTTAAAATTATTGCATTATACAACACACGATTTAAAATTAAAATCAAAATGAAAAATGACAGCATATATTTTTGAAACACAGCTATTTTGTTTACTACAGTGTTGTATTATTTTGACACAACCCAACAAACACGAAGTCAAACCTTTGATATGAAATGACTTTGTCATTTGACTTCAAACACAATTCTCAAACGTTTTTCAATTGTTTGATTTAACATTTAAATTCAAATGGATAATGATTTGAAAATAAACATTTAATATCAAATGTTTTATCAATTTGATGTCAAATGTTAAATCAAATCTAAAATAAACTTGGCAATACTAAAGCGAAAAATAAATGTAATCATTAAAAATGGCGATTAAAGTTAAATTTTTTACTTTGCGGTTACATGTGTTTTACTATTAAAAAATAAATTTTAATATAAAGTGAACAGCTTATTTCTTGTGAAAAATAAAAATTATTTGTGAGTAATTTCAATGATTAAAAATACGAAAAAAAGGAAAATAAAACGGGAAAGTGAAGAAAGTTTGTTGAACGATCGCGATGCTACAATCCTCAAAATAAAAGGGAGCCAAGTAGTTTGTCTTTCCAAGAATTAGAGGACATTATTTAATCTTTAAGCTATGGTGCCGAATGTTTATCTCACAGTTTATTTAAATAAATAATAAATTTATATTAAAAAAAATAAAATATTTTTATTTATATTCCACATTGTATTATAATCCACATTTGAAAAACATTTGAGAATTACGTTTGAAAGCAAGTTGAAAATAAAGGCATTTTTCAATTTGAAAATAATTTCCCCTTTTTGTTGAGAACGCTATGATTTTCAAATCATTATCAAACGTTTGTCGTTTGAGAAAACGTTTGATTTCAAATCATTTTCAATTTGAAATCAAACCTTCGTGTTTGTTGGGAACGTTAAAGTATTTTACACTGTTGTATCCATTTTTAAAATAAGACCACCTTGTATGAATTCGCCCAAGGCCCATTGAAAAGGTCTGCGCAAGAAGCCTGATGATCATTGTTTATGTTCTTTTTAGTTGTCAAAAGTTGTTTACATTTTGCTTACATGTGCATGTTTACGTTTATGGTATGCTACACATACACGTTTTTTCCTTTTGCTTTGTATATGTGGTAGTACATTTTTGACAACTAAAAAGAATAGTTTTTTGTTTTTGTACAAGTAAGCAGACCTGATAGATGGGCCTTGAATTCGCCTTGTTAAATTCTAAACAACAAAATAAAATTTTTAAAACTTTTTAATAAAAAAGTTAATCAAAACAGAATAGTTTGATACACTCTGAGTAACTTTATGCTAAAAAAGTTGCTTGGAACTAAAAGTACTTTTTTAAGGAGAAGTTAATAGAAATCTGTACTTAAACCTGATAGGGACCAATGGATGGACCAATCTTGGTGACGGGGTCGCGCGGAACAGGTATGGCTAACCGACGGTTCGAATCAGACGAATGTTGATACTCTGGCAGGCATTTTGGGTTTCCAAAGGAGCTCGCCTATAGGCAAACAGCCAACAATATTTTAGGCGGAGATCTACACGGAAAGAAATTTCAATTTCGTTTCTTAAAACAAGAAACTTAATAATTCTAATATAATTTATTGCATTTAACTTATTTTGTTCGTATTTAGTAAAATTTTCTTAAACAATGAAAAACATTTTCTCATGATCAAAAAATTGAGGATTTTGGTATACGATCAAAAATTTCTTAAAACAAGAAATTCAAAAGTAGCTAGTTTTTATTAAAAATAAGAAAGATATTTCTGAGTTACAGCTGCATTTATTTAATATTAGTCTAGTTTTTTTTTTTTATTTCTAAATAGAATCGTATTTCTTGCATCAAGAAACAAATGGTAGGTATTTCCTTAAATTTTTCAGAATATGCTTCATAAAACTTGGTTTGATTCAATTAATTATTATTTGAATCGGCATGTTAAGTAAATCACTAAAAAAAGTCTTATTTTTATATTAAGTTTTCTTAAGTTAAATAATGCTGGACGTTTTTATTTAAAAAATTTAGGCTTTTCTTCGTCCAATTCCAATTTTTCTCCAATTTATGTCAAATAAAAATTAAATTTTATGAAAAACTATATTTAAATATTAACTGATATATAAATAGAATTGGTGAAATTGGCCATAAGCAACTTGATTGAATTAAAATAATTTTTTTTAAGCTGGGTTAAGGTAAATTTTAGTTCACTTTGAGTCATAACTTTTTGCTTAAACCAAGCCACACGTATATTACGTGTGTGAAGATAAATATGAAAAGTTAAATATGTTTTTAAAAAATATCGCATGCGATTAAAAATATTTTAAAAAAATATCGCATGCGTATTATAAAGAAAATACGACTATTTATACGAAATTTTACAGTTTTTATGAAAAATTAATGATTTTTATTTAATATTTAAAACTATTTAGATATTTAGTTAGTCTTTTTATATTAAAATTTATGATTTTTGAAAAAATACGACTTAGAGTGAAATTCACATGAAAGTGCTGTGTGAGGGATATGGCCACTGTGTCCAAACCCTTCGACCTCAGGGAATCAAACCTAATGGAAAATGAAGACTATGGACAGGGCTACAATAACCTATAAGCACTTTATCCAAATTGTATTTGTGAAAATTTTTATACATTTTTGAAAATTTGACTTAGAGTGAAATTCTCTTGAAAGTGCTGTGTGAGGGATATGGCCACTGTGTCCAAACCCTTCGATCTCAGGGAATAAAACCTAATGGAAAATGAAGATTATAGACAGGGCTACAACAACCTATAAGCACTTTATCCAAATTGTATTTGTGAAAATTTGATTCCCTGAGATTTAATAAATAATTCTTTACATGTACTCTATACTTATATGCACTATTGTGGTGGAGGTACAAAAATTATTCAGAATTTAACCAACTTTATTATTATAAACTTTAACTTTAAGAAAAATCAAAATATTTCAAGTGTTATTATGTTCTATTAGTGTTGTTAGTCAAACAAGAATTATTCGAATATTCGAATAAATTTTTTTTCATTTTTGTTCGGACAAATACAATTTTTCAATTTAGAATAAAAAATAATTCGAACAGTTTTTGACGGATATTTGAATATTTTTCGGTTTTTGAAAATAAAAAAATATCAAAATGAATAAATTGTGTTTTTAAGTTTTCAAAAATCGAAAAAAAGGACTTGGCTTGAAAGTTGTTGGGTGGATAGAAGTTTAAAATTACAAATTTATAACAAAAATCAAAGGATATACTCATTTTTAATAACAAGATTTAAAATTTCAAAACAAAGAATCTTAATAAGCTTTTTTCACAATAGGCAGCAACATTTTTACCGGTGTTCATAATAGAGCAAACATTTTTTCGCGACCACACACAGTTTAAGTAAAGAAACCGTTTGCAAATTATGCCCAAAACAATATTATGTATTAATTATTATTTGTTGGAACATTTTGTTAAAATTTTCATTAAAAACCAAGGCGAATTCATCCCAGGTAATCTCGGAACTACAACAAGTAGGTTAGGTTAGGTTAGGTTAAGAAGGGTTGTGCGCCCACAGGCACACCTCCACTCGGAGACCGAATACGATCCATTGTGATTCCCTTCAATGAAAATATGAAGTTAGAGAGATAGAGATAAGACGAAGTGAAGAAATAGAGAAAAGGAAGTAAGATAAAGACAGAAAATTAGAAAGTAGGACCAATACCCCCCTTACAGTCCCCTCAACAGAAACAGCCGCGTTATTTCCCTGACAAACCCCAGTAGATCGGCCGGATTACATCCAGCTATGCACCCCAGTTCGTCGTGAAACCTATCACCTAGCCACTTCAGTCTGAGACCCTGCATCCTAGGACAATGGCACAGTACATGCTCGATCGTCTCTAGCTCCTCCGAATCCTCGCATAGCCTGCAGAAGTCCGGTATGGCGTTGTCCCATCTGCTCGCAAAAGCCCTGACAGGACAATGACCCGTCAAGAACCCTATAAGTGTTCCGAGACTACCCTTATCCAATCCCAGTAGAACCCTGGTTGCCCCCGCGTCCAATTTGGGCCATAGTGCCCTAGACACCCTGCAATCCATTCTGCCCCTCCAGGATCGGTCAACGTCATCACGGAATTTCTCCCGTATCACCCCATAGTAATAGCATAGGGGTGGTTTCACCCCCCTGTCCCTTACCACTAAGTCGAGACCCGAACCCTCTCTCGCGAGTTCGTCCGCCACCTCGTTTCCCTCAACCATGCAGTGTCCTGGTACCCAACACAGCCTCACGTTGAATGCACCCATGAGTTCCCTAAGAGCGCTCCTACACCGCGCAACCAGGCATGATCGCACCGTATGGTTCTTCAATGCCCGAAGCGCCGCCTGACTATCGACGTAAATTGTCACCTCAGATCCACCCACGATGTGATCCAGTATCACCTCCGTCGCCCTCCAGATCGCTAGGATCTCAGCCTGGAAGACACTGCACTCATCAGGGAGTCTGAATGACCTTTTTACCTCGGTGTCCGCGATATAAACACCGGCACCAGTGCCGGTTTCCATCTTGGATCCATCCGTAAATACTGCCCACCCCTCAAACAGTCCATTGGATCCACTCCAAATTTCCCTACCAGGGAACTCCACTGGTGGTGTTGCACCGAAGTCCAGGGTCATAGTCCTATGATCCGAAATTCCCTCGAGAATAATACCCTGATCAAGCAGACCCATTTCGTACAAAATTCTTGTGTGATCATCCCGCCTAGGTCTAACTAAAGAAGACTCGTAAAGTCTAAATAGGTTCCTAGCTGCCACACTCCTCACATAATGCTCGATAGGGGATAGATATAGTAGGATGTCCAGCGCTGCCTGCGGAGTGCTTCTCCTTGCGCCTGTGATGCCAAGAGATGCACTCCTTTGAACCTTGCTGAGCATCTTCCTATAGCTATCCACTCCCAACGCACCCCACCAAACAGTGCATCCATAGGTAAGTATAGGCCTAACGACCGATGTGTAAATCCAGTTTACCATATCAGGTCTAAGACCCCAGTTCTTACCAATGGAGTTCCTGCATGTGTAGTATGCATTGAGTCCCCTTCTCATCCTCTCCTGAGTATTTCTCTTCCAAGACAGTTTGCGGTCCAGAAAGTTACCCAAGTACTTTGCTCCGTCCGATAGAGGCAACTCGACGCCATCTAGCACTGGCCCCCTAAAACCCTCTATCCTATACCTTCTGGTGAATAGCACCAGCTCAGTCTTCGCAGGGTTAACACCCAGTCCCCTATCCTTTGCCCATGCCGAGAGTTCACCCAGCATCACCTGCATAATTTCCCCGATCGTGGATAGAAATTTTCCCCTGACCAGCAGAACTATGTCGTCCGCATAGGCAACAACTTTCCTGCCCATGGAATCAAATGACCTAAGGATCCCGTTAACCGCAAGTAACCACAGTAGAGGCGATAATACCCCCCCTTGTGGTGTCCCCCTGGTAACCTTCCTTCTTATCACATGTTCCCCCAGGCTCGAGTTTATAATCCTACTGCCAAGCATGCAGGTTATCCACTCCACCAGAAAGTCCTCAACTCCCAACTCCAACAAAGAATCCCTAATCGCCTCTATCCTAATGTTATTAAAGGCTCCCTCTATATCTAGAAACGCGGCGAGAGTATACTCCTTATGCCTCAGACCGTGCTCAATACAACCCACCACCTCGTGTAACGCGCTCTCAACAGATTTACCCTTCAGGTAAGCATGTTGAGCGTTGCTAATAAGGCTGGTCTCAATATTACTCCTGAGATAGAAATCTATCAGCCTCTCAAGAGTCTTCAACAAAAATGAAGACAGACTAATAGGTCTAAAATCCCCCGGTTTCGAGTGGCCCGCTTTACCGGCCTTGGGTATAAAAATCACCCTGACCTCTCTCCACCCCCTAGGCAGATACCTCCTACTGAGGCATTTCCTAAATATATCCACCAGTAGAAATGATGCATCATCCGGGATGTTGCAAAGCATAGCCGGAAAAATACCGTCCGGACCCGGTGATTTATATGGGTCGAAAGTATTGACCGCCCACGCCAGCTTCTCCCTTGTGACCATTTCATCGACGCGAGCGGAAGTATGATCAGATGTCACGGACATGACGTCCCACTGACCGTCTCCCATACCACCGGTTTCCCTGCACCCGGGAAAGTGCGTCTCCATGAGTAAGGTTAGGGTCTCAGAGCTAGACTCAGTCCATGAGCCGTCATTCCTTTGGATGTAACCCAGGGCCTTAGGGTCCTTAGATAAAATCCGTCGGAATCTTGACAGCTCGTTGACATTATCGATGGACGCACAAAATTGTCTCCACGATAGTCGTTTTGCTCTCTTCAGATCCGCCTTATACCTGTTGAACTGCACCCTGTGATTGTTCCAATCATCTGGTGCTCTTGTAAGCTTGGCCCTATTAAACAGTCTCCTCACCGTAGACCTTTGAACATGAAGTTCCCTGGTCCACCATTTAGGCTGTTTTCGCCTACCCGGAAACGTGACCGGGCAGGACTGCTCATAGCTTTCCCTTAGAAGATGAGTGAACCTATTCACCACCCCCTCCAGATCCGTCGGCAGCAAGTCGCCCAAGGCCTGATGCGCCAACCCAGTTCGGACCCCTTCCCTGAAGGAGTCCCATTTTGTCCCCCTCGGGTTCCTAAAAGGAAGAGCCCTAGGTAGGTAAAAATTCAGTGTGAAGGTAATACGACTATGGTCTGAAAAAGTACAGTCCGTTGCCACCCTCCAATCAACAACAATTTGCTCGTCACGATTTACTAATGTCAGATCTATCACTGCCTGCCTATCTTTATTTCTGAACGTCGGCGTGTCACCCATATTACAGATAATAAGATTGTTAGTAGTTATAAAATCAAACATTAACTCACCTCTTTTATTAATATCGGCACTCCCCCATTGGCTGTGATGAGCATTTGCATCGCAGCCCAACACAAGGATTGCACCTCTCCTCCTTGCATATGCCGTGAGTTGCCGTACCTCTGTACCCGGAGGGTCCAACCCCTCATATGGCATATATACCGAGGCCAGTGTAAGCGTACGCTTCCCTTTGGCCTCTCCATTTACCACGGTCAAGTCACCGCACCTGAAAGAATGAGATATGAGAAAACCCAATTCACTTCTCGCTAGTATACACGTTCTTACCTTGTCCTCTGTGGACGGGACAAACAGAGTGTATCCCGCAACCCTTAAACCGCAAACCTTATTTTTATTTATCCAAGGTTCTTGGATAAGGGCTACGTCCGTCCGAGTACTGGAGAGGAAGGTTACAAGTTCGGCCGAGGCTGATTCACAATGGTGCAGGTTTATCTGTACCACTAACAGCCTCTTTGGTCCTGTCATGTTTCGGATACCGAAACCTAACGTTACCTAAACCGAACCTAACAACCCCCCCCACCTCCTCCAAGAATTCCATGGATTTCCGATCGATTGCGAAACGGAAGTCCTTGCCGGTATTCTCCTTACACACCAGTGAGGTCACTAGCCTCCATTGGACAGTAAGAAGCCTACTGTTTTGGTTGCCCAACACTGCCAGTATAGTTTCCACCTTGCGTACGGGAGGTGGAATCCACACTGTCGACAAGTACAACTCGTACAAAAACCACAAGCAATTTGTTTTTGTAAAATCATTGTACAATGTCAAAAACAGAAATAAAACAAAACAGAAACAAAGAGAATAAACAAAATTTTGACATCCAACAGTGATTTTAGCTAATATCAGCAGGGCTTTTAAGACCACCTTCGCCTTGTTCAAAACTAAATATATAAAATTATTTTAAACGTCAGAAACAGTTTCATACAAATTGTTGCTGAAGTTCTAGTTGACTCAACTTTTTAAAAAAACTCTCCTAGGACATCGTAATGTTAAATAGACTACAGAAATCCATATTGCGTTTTAAAATTATCAACGCCACAAGATATGCAGCGGTTAAAATTTAAAAAATCAATATAAATTTCTATAGAAAACAACAACAAAATTATGAAATATTTTCGATTTTGTTTTTGCTTTCAATATAATTTTTGGCGTTGCGTTTGCGTTTTACACAATTAGGGACTAAGTTTTTTTTTTGTAGTAGATTGATTTTTTATTGTTAAGTATAAAAATTTTACTTACGTTGTTTTCTATTTATAGTCTGTTCATCAATTTCGAACGTTAACGTTCGCATAGAGAATAACATTTAAAACAAATACAAATTTTAGAATTTTGTTTTTGTTTAATATATAATTTTCTATGCGAACGTTGACGTTCGAAACTGATGAACAGGCTGTTAAATTTTTTAAAGTTATTCGAAAGAAATTTTTTTATTTTTGTTCGTTCGAATATTCGAAAAAAGAAAAAATTTTATTCGAACGATTATAAAACCCGAATAACTGACAACACTTTGTTGTAAACACTATAATTAGAAAAACAATGAACTCATCGAAACATTTAGCAGCAGCAAATAAATGTACTTTTAGAATTTTGGCTCTTATAGCAGATTTGTTAGCATAAACATTTTGGCAAGAGCACAAAACTTAAACTACATTTTTAGAAAAACAAGCGGGAAAAATACGCAAGAGGTAAATGAATTTATATACATATAAATAAATGATAACAATGAAATCTAAAAGAATACAATTTAATTCTTGGCCAATTAACTTGGGAAACTGTGTAGTCACTATACATATTATCTATGTATATATGTATGTATGTATGTATATGCCCTTGCAAAGTTATTTTTTTTAAATATAAAGTATTTCTAAATAAAACTTAACATTCTGCTTTTTCTTAAAAATGTAAAACCAAAAGAAACAATTCAAGTTTGCATTTTTCACTCACGTCATCCATCGCACACACTTTTACTTATGTGTTTAATTTTTTTCGAACTTTTGAAGGTAAATTCTGTTGTTTTTTTTCCTCCGTCTAAGCGTCCGTTCAACTGACGGTTATGTTTAAGTTTCTGTGAAAAAAACACATCTTTCGTAAATAACAGCCGGTATACACCAGATTCTTTGTTTAAAAATACGAAAAACAAAAAAAAGTACTCCGCTCCGACAAAAACTGAACACAAATTGTGATAAAATTATTTAACTGGAAAAATGTAGCAAAACTAAAAAATATATATTCATATACTACAAATATATATACATATGTATATACTTATAACAAGTAACAAAACCAACAAAAACATTGCCAGTAAAGCAAAACTAAACTCTGAATAAAGACTAGCAACAGCATCTTTATTTCATATATTCGTCATCTTCATCATCAATATTCTCCAAACGCAAAAGGTATCACTGATAAACAGCATTAAAAGTTCTATTTATTATTCTACTTTCAGTGCCTTAATCGTTTGTAAACAAAAACTTTAAAACCAAGAGTGCTTTATTCGGCTATGTCGAATCTTATATACCCTTCACCATGGTAAGATAACAACTGAAAGTTATATAAATACCGTTCTTTAGATAATTATAAATCAAAAGGATTTATAGGTAAAATCGGAGACAGTTGTGGTTTTTTCTCATATCTCATCTATTTTTTGCCCGATCAGACTGAATGTCAATAGCAAAATTTAGAGCAGTGACATAAATGTATACCAACCAAGTCCCGATTGTATCTAGGGTCTGCGGAAATCCCATTTCAACTGACGGATGGACAGGTAAACTTCGTTAAATCAACCTCGCTACTTATAAGGACTCAGAATATACACACTTTATAGTTCAATATTGTAGAAATTACGGAATGACAAACTTATATATCGTTACCTTAATATAGAAAGGCCCTAACTCGTTTTTTATCGAGTTTTTGCCTATTTCAATAAATGGTCCACTAATACACCACTGGTAAAAAAAAAAATTGATGCAACCGAAAAGAACAAAAATATTAGCAGTTGAAAAACCCCTTAATATTTTTAGTAATTTTTTTTTTAAAAAGCTCTTACTCATTATTATTATCGAAAATATGTATATTTAGCAAAGTACGTGCATTGCACAACTACTTCCTTGCATGATATGACATACATATACTGATACATAGTAGGCGTTAATTTGTTTACTTTCAAAAATATGTTTTAACATTGCGCAGTTTATTTTGGGCAATTATTAATTGAATCCAGCGACTTTGAAAAATGTTATTAACTTCGTCATAACATTTTTGTGGCTAAATTTAGCATTAAACATTTTCATTTAACTACAAGATTATCATTTTTATAAAAGTTTTAAACTTAATTTTAAATATTTGGAAAAAGAGTTTTATGGATTAAAATAAATTTTACTTTAGTAGAACCAAAAAGCTAAAGAAAAATATCAAATTTCCCGTATTTCCTTTTTTGGGTACTATTTTTCCCCCCATTGAAGTATCAAAAATTTCAGTATTGTAGTGGCAGCCCATAATTTAGTACGAATATGTCAATGAATGGAGGAAAATGTTTTGATACAAAATTTACCAAAAATAGTTACGACTTTTACCCCTTAAATGTTCGAATTTCGAAAAAGTAGCAAATTCGTATACATGTTTTTTTGATAAGTTTCGAATGTGGTATTAACTTTGTTTCTATGTTCATTGGTTCAAATGATAGATGGGGTGGCAAAAAAGTACTAAAATTCAGATTTTACCCGTTTACTCCCTAATAGGGCCGATTTTCAAAAAAGTACCAGACACCTGTCCGCTTATTTTTCTAAAGAACAACGTTTGGTATTACATTTATTTCGCATCTCTTTTAGTTTTGGAGATATAAGGTTACCGAATTTTCCCGGTTTTAACTTTTTACCCCCTAAACATACGAATTTCGAAAAATCCATTCTTAGTGGATCGATTTTGGGAGTGACCAATCGCTGGTCCAAATTTCAAGTTTCTAGGGTCATCGGTTTGGTCTGGGCGATGATGAATGAGTCAATCAGTCAGTCAACTCTTTTATATACATACATAGATAGATTATTCACCCCTATTATGAAAGTCGACGTCGACACAAGCCGACGGCACCGGAACAGTAATTGTATTTTCGTAATCGTTATTGACAATAATCGTTTACCATTGACAGTCACTTGATATTTTCTAGGCACTTTGAAGTCGACGTCGAGCAGAGTTTTCTTTGTTTTAGTCGGCAGGAAATTTTGCGACGACTCAAATGGAAGTTAAATGAATGAAATTTTAAATAGAATGTTAACATATTTTTTAAATACGTTTAAAATAAAGAAATGCAAATTTAAAAAAATTGCAAAAATTCGGAAAAGTTTGCTAAAATAGAGAAAATTTTCTAAAACTATAAGGATTATCAAAGACTCGCTGAAAATTGCTAATTAAGCGAAAATTCGAAAAAACTTGCTTAGAGCGGCATGAGAGCAAAGTCTGGTATTTAGTAATAATCAGGGAAACCAGAAATATGCTCTAAAATCGCGTTTTATGCTCATTAAAAATGCAGTAAAAACTTGAAAATACATATGCCCCGAAAATTCCAAAAATTGCTTATTATCAAAGTATATTTATAACAAGTACATGCAAGTGATCAGCTGTTCAGTTGTTTATATTCTCGATAATGTCAAAATTTGCTTACATTTTTAGTGCGCCATGATTTTCTTTTGTTTATGTTTGGCTGTTTGACAGTATCAAGAGTTTTTACACAAACAAAATGAATGCTGTTTTTTTTATTGTTAATTTGTTGAAGACTTGCATGATGTACTTGGTATAAATATACTTTGAGTCCCATTTAATAAAAAAAAAACCTAAATTATTTTAGGTAAAGCTTAACACATTCATCGGCTGGACGATGGCGATGATTTTAAAGAAAAAATCGTCCAAATCGGTCAAGCCGTTCTCAAGTTATGCGCTTAATAGAAAAAGTGGGCGTAAAAGTAGGCGTGATACATTTTTCTTTCGATGAAAACGTAAAATGGATTAATACGAACATTTAAAAGAAAAATTAGTCAAATCGATGGAGCCGTTTTTTGATTTTAGGTAAATCGAAAAAAGTGGGCGGGCAAAATTTTCTTTCCTTAAAAACCTTAGTTGGACCATGGCAATCATTTTAAAGAAAAAATCGTTTGAATCGGTCAAGCCGTTCTTAACTTATGCGCTTGGTAAATTTTTCTTTCGATGAAAATTTAAAATGGATTAATACGAACATTTGAAAAAAAATTTGTCAAATCGATGGAGCCGTTTTCTGATTTAGGTAATTCTAAAAAAGTGGGCGTAAAAGTGGGCGGGGCAAAAATTTATTTTCGTATAAATCTAAGTTGGACCATGGCGATCATTTAAAAGAAAAAATCGTCCAAATTATTTAGAAGTCATTGGTGGTGCAATATGAAAATTGGATTTTGCCACGCCCTCCGCCCGCAGACCGAAAATCAAAAATCAGACTGTCACCCGGCTGAATATTCTGAAGATTCCCTGAAAATTTCAAAAAAATCGGACCAGCCGTTTTGGAGTCCATACGTTGCATACATATATCCTATTTTATATATATATGTATGTAGATAGATCATATATTGTATATATAAATTTATATCATATTTTCCAATTGGATATTATTTTTTTTATATGATTAATATTTATGTATAATTAATGTAAAGAAAAATATGTTTTTGACAAAAAACCTTACTTTTATATTTTAATAAGATTAAAGGTGTTATAAAAGTCAAAAGATAAAAAAAAGATGCAAAATGGTCTTAGTTAAGCCACCAGTACTTTTTTTTATTTATATTTGGAACTATCAGCCCAATTATGAATAAAAATTCCCCGGGAGTTTTCTCCCTTCTCCCATTTTTCCTATGTAAATTCAATTGTAAAACTGGGAAAAGTTTTTTCCCGGGGAATTTTTATTCATAATTGGGCTGTATATTTTCATCCCCAGCATATACAGTGCCAGTCAAAAAAATAGCACCAATAGCCTATTCTATGTTCATTCTAGTGAAAACAAATATATTTTTAATTAGGGCAATAACTTTTTTTGGACAAAATTTCTTCATCCCACCACGCGATGGGCAATTTAGTATTGATAATGAAAATAATTTTTTTAGGCCATTTTGGCCAAAAAAGTTTCCGCACCAAATGCAATTTCTAAAGCTCCTCAAAAATTTAATAAACGTTTATTAAGGAAAATTTTCATAGGAAATTTGATTTTCAAGCCTTTATTAAATTTAAAATATTTTTATGAATACAGGCATAAATACATAAAATAAGCAACAGTATAACAAAAATGTAGAGCTATTTTTTTGGGTTTAATGAAATAAATTTTAAGTTTAAAGTGCGAGTTGATTTACATAATGGAAAAATATATTGTTCAACTTTAATAGCTCGTTCCGCGCATATATAACTACGCTGCTGAAAATTATCACTGTTTCATATATCCGCCAAACAACTCATCTATCACAACATACATATATCATGTTCCATTAAAATTAAGTTTATTAAAAAAAACCGCGAAATAGAGTCACGGTTTTTTTTTTGAGCCCTTCTTCCGTACAAATCTTCTTGTTATATTCATGAAATTATTAGAAAATACTTAAAATTTTGTAATTAAATGTTAATTTTGTATAGTAAGGAGAAAAATTGAAATTCAAAACTTTATCGCGTTTCGTGCGGAAACTTTGTTCACGATCGCGAAAAAGTAATACATAATTTCTTAATATTTTTTCACGGTCTATACGTTTATGAGATGAAGAATTTGATATTCGCAAAAATTGCAAAAAGTACATAGGTATTATTAATTTTTCTTAACCAAAAAGAAAATTAAAAATGTTCAAAACTTCATCGCGGTTGGTGCGTGAACTTATTTGACCTTAGCGAAAAAATAAATATACGTTCCCTTATAGTTTTTTTTTTTTTGTCTATCGGACTGTGCTATGCCAATTTTGATATTTTAAAAAATTGTTAAAAAGTTATTTTCCTAATGTACATAGGTATGTAGGTACATATTACAGGTTTATTAGTCCAAATTGAAGTTTTTGTAAAATAAATTGAACCTTTAATTTTTTTATTAATTTAATACCTGTACTCCAATGTTCCAATGTAAACTATTTGTGATAATTTATACATTTTTTAAGTTTTTGTAAAAGGACATACATAGGTATTTGATCAGAGCGTATCCTTCGTCCAAATAAAGAAAAAATTGGTATGGATATAACGTATATTATATTTAATGCATGCAGAGTTGGTGCAATTTTCCTATATTTTAGAACATTTTTAAGATTCAGGATATGTATGTACATTGGAAAGACTTGAATCCTTCCTCCGACATGCTGGATATTTTTAGTGTTTTTTTTTTTATGAATATAAACAAGTGCCCAAAATTTTCATTGTGCCAATAACTCTTTCTCAAGGCGAATTAACTACAGGTGATGTCGAAACGGTATCTGATTCTGACAGTTCGGGCTTATTTGTTTTGTTTTCTTTAGTGTTTAGCTTATTATGGTTGGCATTTCGATATTTAAGGCCACTCGTTATATGAAAAGACGAAACTGTGCGTAGAATTTTTGTTGATATTAAAAATGTATTTCAAAACTTATCGAAATTCACTTGCACTACTGCCTGCATTGTGCCTTTTTTTTCTAATATGTATTTAGGAAACTAATTAATGTGTCCTTAAAAAAATAATAGCAAAATTGTAGTAATTTATGGTGTTTTCTTTTCTACAAAAAAGTGTGACATTTTATTTTAAAAAAAAATAAAATAAAAAACGTTCCTTCCAAAAAAGGGCGAGTTTTTTAGAATAGAACAACCCACCCTTTACGGGAGCAAAATTTTTAAGAAACAGACTCCAAATTGCATTTTTTTTTAAATAAAATGTCACATTTTTTGTAGAAAAGAAAACACCATTAGAAGCGAAAGAAATTAACTGAAAAACGCACAAGATACAAAACACTTTCACCTACGACAACAAATATAAAGTACAAAAACAAATACATATGTACACAAACCCAACAACAACAAGAAATTAAATATAAATAAAATAAAAGCAACCAAACGCACTTACACAAAAACCATGGCACAAAATCAACATTTTCATAAAAACTAAAAAAAAAATATGTGCAATTGAGATTATTTTTTATGAAACCATATGAAAAACAGAGAGCTGGGGTAAGAAAGAAGACAAAAGAAAACAATAAAAAGTGCATTTCATTTAATTTGCATGTAGGTAGGTTTGCCTTTTGTTGATTGTTGTGGTTGTTTTTATTGTTTTAGACGACACAGGAAGTTGTTGTAAGTGGCACCTGGATTTATGAAAAATACAAAATCAAAGTGAAGCAACAACAAGAAAAAACAGCTGGAAGAAGGTGTTTTAATATTAATAAGAGAAACTCAAACCAACCAACCTCTTCAAGGAAAACCTCTTACATAAAAAATAATTAAAAGTCAAAATTTGTTGAAGTACGTGCATTTTTTCTTACAAGAGAATATAGAAAAAAGAAATAAACAAAAACCACTTGCTTAACAAGCGGCATTTTTCTTGTTTTGCTTTTTTTTTATTATCTACACACACACATACACTCGTATTTTTTTCTTTTTCACAATTTTATATTAAATTTTTATACAAAAAATTTATGGGAGTCAGCATAAAGACACCAAAATAAAATGAAATTTACTGACTTGAGCTCTTCAAACACATCATCAGCAGAAACATGAGGACATGTAAAGGAATTTATCTTTATATGGAAAATCTTTTACATCAGATAATTACTTTGCACATTTGAAAAAGCTTAAACAAATAAATTTTACTTAAACACTACTTGGAAAACATATTCAAGTTTTCATTTTCTTGTCAGAGGTGTAGGCAAAGTAGAAACACTTGTTTTCGTTTTTTTCTTATTTATTTCACACTTGCACATTTATTTTCTTTTAAAAAATATGGATCGGTACTTTTTTTTCCTGAAAAAGTCAATTTTATCAGTTTATTTTCTGTTTTTTTATTACACAGTCCTTTTTACAAACATTGTACACAATTATTTATTTTTAAATGATATTTTTAATAATTTTTTCCACTTACAAATTGAATTTCATCCGATGCAACTTCCGACGCCATTTTGAACTTAAATGATTCTGGTTTACTACACTTCTTCAATATCGTCGGTCCGTGGTATTGTCGTTTTCCATGCAGAGAACAACTTGCCTTGTCTGATATCACGGATGCCAGATTACACGATTTATCGTCATTTGGACGATTTTCAGGAAATCTTCATTTAAATCCCTCATTGTGATATCAGAGTTAGGGGCCTGCACAATTCAACTTGAAAATCAAAACCCACTTGCGTTTTGAAGTAGTTGCTCACAGCATACGTACGCAAAAATACTATAGCGCCTGTAGGAAGTCAAACACATATGTAAGTAACTTCAAACTGGTTTTTTATAACCAAATCTAGTTGATTAAGTGACTTTTTCCTTGTCGACGACTCACTATTTTAACATAGGCATGTCATAGGCTGAAGTCAATTGGTTATCTCTGCGTGACTTATTAATTGACTATTAATTACTTATTTTTCAACCAATTTGTAGTTTATTAACAGTATAGTCGGTTTATAATAAACAATTTAAATTTTAAATCATTTTTGTCTAAAAAATATATATTTTTTTATGTATATAAATAACTAGCTTAACCCGGTGTGTTTCGCTACCCCCAACGTTATAAAATATATAAGTATTTAAAATATATATTAACAAAAATTTATTTATTAAATTATTAACTGCTTCGTAGTAAGAGAATTCCGTGGCATTCAGTAGTTTAATTTTATGGGAGGTATTACTCTCCCTCCGTCAACCCCGCCCATTTTTCTTTTAAAATTTACCATAATAGTGGATTTTTCCACGTTTGAAGACTCTAGCTATCATAGTTCTTCAGTAACGTGATATTTAATATTTGCATCCTATGGGGGGTACCACTTCCACCTCTGCTATTTTATTTCAATTTTGTGGCTCAGAAGATCCTAATACCAAAAGTTCAACAAAATGCTTGCAGCGGCTCTTAAAATATGAGATATTTATTATTGACATCCACAAAAAATAATATTTTCATTACATACATATATACATACATTCACTTTTATATATATAGATTATTTAAGAAAATTTTGCATCAAATTGCTTTAAATGATGATGTAGGTATAGTAATGCTGAAATAAATACGCTACCTAATTGCTAATACATAAAGAGATTTGTATTGCTTTAATTTTTAATTATTTTAATATGTTTGTATATATTTTTTTCATTTGACTTCATGGCATGCTTGTTTTACTTATTTTGCTTTTATTTGTGTTTTACGTGTGCCCAAGGCGAATTGACTAGAAGGTGAGGTCAACTCTACAACTACAATGCTTCTGTGGTCGAGTTGTCAAAAATATTGCTAGTAAAAAAAACAGGTTTGTTTACATAAAAAACTAGTTTGTATACAAAATTTGACAAGTCGACCACCGAAAAAAACACCACATGTTGACTTGATCCCACCTTCTAGTCAATTCGCTTTGCGTGTGCCTGTATGCAATATGTTTGGCTGATATCTGCATGAGACTTTAACCAATTTGTAGTCATTTGAAAAATAGTTAATTTATAGTTAGTGTTCTGTGCAACTGACTATTTTATTTACTACAGGGAGCGGTCCATACACTTGCATTAAGTTGTTAACTTTTTCGTATTGTCGAATTATATCGCCAATTTATATGTATTGCAATACATTACTTTTACAGTCGGCTAAAGCGCCCTTAAGGTTTGTTTTATTTTATTTTTCTAATTTTCTTTTGTTTATTTAGGGGTTTTTTTTTAAATATTTTCTAATGTATCTACGCTCTACTTATTATACAATGGATTTATCAAATTCAATGACAAGTAAGAAAGTATAGTCGGTCAAGCCCGACAGTATTTAAAACACATCATGCTTATGTTTCCATATAAATATGGATTTATCTATGTTTATAAACTTCATAAAAATCGGTTTGAAAGTTTGTGAGAGGCAGAAATTGCCCCCTACCCCCCCTGTGGTCCTATTTTTGAAAAACTGTATAGCTTATGTGTCCACATAGATACGGATGTATCTATGCTTTAAATTTCATTAAGATCGGTTTGAGGGGCAAAAATTGCCCCTATCTCCCCTCGGGGTCCTATTTTTTAAAAAATGCACCCATTTTGTGACCATAAAATATAGATAATTTCATTAAAATCGGTTTGATAAATTCCCCCTATCTTCTCTCGTGGTACTACGATTTGGCCCATTTCAATAGGCTTGGTGCTTGTGCCAATTAGAACCTATGTCCCGCATTTTATTACATTATCTCCAAAATTGCGACCTGTACTTTGCGCACAAGGTTACATGGACTCAGAAAGTGATTCTGAGTCGATCGATATACTTTAAGGTGGGTCTAGGACCAATATTTTAAGGCGTTACACACATCAGCACAAATGCATAATACCCTCTCTACTATTGTAATGTGGGTATAAACATGTTGTATATTAGTTCCGTTTTAACGATGTAATTTTCACTTTCGATTCCATTTGTTTTTCATCTCTTATTTTAATCAGGTAAAAGAAAAACAAAAATTTTTGTAGAGCTGAAGTCTCAATTTCAGCATGCAAAATCAGCGTTTGATATGATTGGCGTTATAATTATACAATACGAAGAATTGTACAATGTCTTTCATCCGTTCTCAAATGTTTGCGGACTTTTCGTACGATCTGTTTTAATTTGTTTTAAATATCGAAATCTCTATAATTAAAGCGTATAAACAAAACTTAGCAAGTGATTTCGAAAATAACTTGGTTGCGGTAAGATCTTGCATAAGATTTTTTGGGCTTCACTATATTATTAAACAAAGTATGTTGTTAAAAATAACCAAATAATGTTGCAGACGTTAAAATAGTATGATATTTTTAACGATACAAATGTATATTAGAATTGTTGACCAACAGTGAAAAATTGGCTAGCAATTAGTGGGAACTTAATAACAGTTTATTAACTTTTAGAAATTTTTTAACGAATGCGTAGTTTTCTTTATATTTGAAAATATTATAAAAATTATTATTATAAAAAGTTTTATTACTATCTTATTGAAAGCACAAAAAAGTCTAAAACTATACAAAAATAATGTGCTGTTTTTTTAAAATACAAGTGATTGAACGTGTAGTAAAATTTTTATGGAAAACACTGAGTGTTTTTCATGTTAATCTTACTACACGTTCAATCACTTGTGTTGTGAAAACAGCACATTAGTGTTATTGACAATGAAGATTTTTGTAAGTAAATTTGACGGTTTTATCCACAAAATTGGACGGTTTTCTGTCGTGTTTGTCTGGCAGCTATGTTTGAAACCCAAAAAAAAAAATGTTAAAAAGCGAAACTAGTGGGTAATGAACAAGCAAAAATAAAGGAAAACAATGATAAAGTGGAAATAAAAACAAAACAAATGTGGTATCACAAAAAGAAACATGCAAAATTTAAAAAGAAAATGAAAAAATTTAAAGGGGAGCACGAAAGCTTTATTAGAAATAAAGAAGGAAAATGAATTAAGAAATATAACAATAACAAGGTTGCATTTTTAAAGAACGTTTGAAAACTTTGGTTTTGAATTTAGAAAAGCGTTAAATTATAAAAATATTTTTATTATTGAAACCATTTTTCGAATATCGGAATTTCTGTCAAAAGGTCCAGTGATACACAAAGAATGCTGACGAAGGCCGTAGCGGGCCAGAAAATGCATAACATTCTGCTGGTGTACAAAAAAGATTTATAAAATACATAACTGAAATTTAGCTCATAGAATAAATTCGAAAAATGAAAAATGTTGAATATAATTTATAAAAAGATAGAAATTTTTCAGATTCTATTTTATAAAAAGAATGTTAAAAAAGACAAGTTAGAGTGCTATATTCAGCTGTGCCGAATCTTTGATACCCTCCACCGACAGTTCGAATTTTTAAGGAGTAATATCTGTATGATGTTATTATTATCTTAAACTGTGACGATTTGTTATTAATTATGGTTTTAGGCGACTAAAGTGTTTTCCGGTAGTAGGGTTTATATGGGGCCTAAGGTAAATTATGGACCGATCATCGCGAAATTTCACAGCGTCATTTCTAGTCCTTTAAAACTGTGACGTACCAATTTCTATTATGCTAGCATTATTAATTATGGTTTTAGGTGTACTAAACTGTTTTCCGGGAGTAGGGTTTCTATGGGGCCTAGGGTTAATTATGTACCGATCTTCACGAAGTTTCACAGTATCATTTATAGGTTTATAAAACTGTGACGAGCCAAAATTTGTTATGATTGCATTATTTTTTAAGGTTTTAGGCGTACTAAACTGTTTTCCGGTAGTAGGGTTTATATGGGGCCTAAGGTAATATATAGACCGATCGTCACGAAATTTTACAGTGTTATTTCTAGTCCTAAAAAACTGTGACGTACCAAATTTTGTTACGCTAGCGTTATTTTTTACGGTTTTAGGGGTACAAAACTGTTTTCCGGGAGTATTGCTTATATGGGGCTTAGGGTAAATTATGGACGGATCTTCACGAAATTTAACAGCGTGATTTCCAGTCAAGGTCTTATCTCATTCCGGGCCTTGTTCCAGCATTTATGTTATTTTTTGTAACAAAATTATCAATTTTTTTAGGTGGTGGTTCCACATTTTTATTCATAGCTCTGGTCTTACTGCACCGATTTAGCTGGATTTCAATCCCAAACTGCTTAGGATAACTATAAACAATTTGGCACCAAGTTTGTTTATTTCTTTTGAGTTGTTCGAAAGTGAGCGTGTTTTCAACAGACGGACAGACGGACATGGCTAAATCGACTTAGAATTACTCAAGGACCCAGAAAATATATACTTTATGGGGTCTGAGATGAATAATAAAAAAGTTTCACACGGAATGACAAACTTAATATACCCTCTTCACAACTAACTGTGGTGGAGGGTATAAAAATGTTTAAAGTCAATTTGTTTTCATAATCTTTCAAGCTTTCTTTACAATAGGCGGCAACATTTTCACCACATTTCATATAAATTGTTGCAGAAGTAGAAAAAATTATTCTATTTCTATTTCTCCTAAAGTATTTGATATATATTTTCCTTTCATTTCATTTTTTTTTAACTAAAATGTAACTAAAGTTTTTTAAAAATTTTAAATGAAATCAGTTTGTTTATTTTCAATTACAAAAATGTAAATATATGAGCCAGTTTGATGTGTGTCCTTGCCGCTTTAATATCGCCGATATATCGGTATTCGCTACATCACTAAAAATTAAAAATTTTAAGGTTGTTAAAAAATACATTTATTAAACTACTTGATTGATAGCAAATTTTATGCAGAAATTACGCACTATTTTAGAAAAAAACATAAAACTCAAAAAATCTTCTGTATTTTTTGAAAAATAATTAATACTCAGAATATAACTGTTAAAATAGTTCTGTTTTAATATATTCTTAAAATATAAAATTCAATATCGTTAAAAGAAGTTCATATAAAAATGATAATACATATTCAAAATATAACTTTTTTATTCTTATATTATCCCCTTAATATAACAATAGCGTATGTGCTCATACGCTATTATTTTTTTTATTGCATATTGGTATTTCCACAGAAATGTCTACTTTTTGTCACGTAACGTCACCAACTATTTTTAATTGTTTCTCAAAGAATAATGAAAATATTATTTACTTTTTTGCATTTAGGTGTAGAGCGCAACTAGGTTTTCATTTAGTGAAAGAGAGGAAATATTTAGACAACGTGGTTCTAAAATACAAGAATAATTGCTAGGTGACGTGACGTGACAAAAAGAGAGCTTTTCTGTGGAAGTGCCCATATTTAGAACCTCCATCATTGATTTTATATCTACTTCCAAAGTGTGGGTCAAAATGTCGTTGGAAAAAATAGTGTATAATTTCATGTTCGAAATTTTCCTTCAATAAGTGTGTTAGCTCCTATGCGCTATTTTACTTGAAATTGCCACTCCAAAGTTGTTAAAAGAATATTAGTATATACGCTTTATACTCCATTTTAGCCTGTAGAAAAAAATACAATTTATGAAAACTTTAACTCATAAAATAGCTTATAATAATATACACTATTGTTTGAGAAATAGTTTCATACCGACAATCGAAGGCTGCATGATCACCAAAATTTTTGCAAGAAGAATGTAATTTCTCGTGGCTCGCAGTCATTTTTCTTTAACTTACAAGGTGGAAAGAAGCGAAATTGTTTGGATGAGCCAGATGTAGCAAAGGAAGAGAAAGAAGACGAATGAACTTCTAGTTATTTTTGTTTTACGCAATGTATACCTTAATTTGTCATAATTTTTTGTTTATAATAACCCAAATTGGAAAGTCATGAATAAGTGCCACTGAATTAACAAAACTATGAATTAATCACTGTTTTATAATGTTACAAATTAATATATTTGAGATCAAATATTTGTATTCGTCGAAAAATCCAATGTGAAGAATTTTTATTTACCGCGATATTGAGGTTTTAATAGACATACACGATTTTCTCAAAACCCCAAAAAAATTATAAGCTTATTGAGGGGACGATATTTTCGATTATTATTATTTTTTCGAGCAAAAATAAAAAATGTCCATGTTTTAATAATTTAGTTGATCTTAAATATTTATTTCAATGTAACTAAGAAATCCACATGATAACCGCCTACATATATTAACAATAAATATTTCTTAGTTCTGAATTAATTTTAAATATCTGCTTAAATTTTCAAAATTACTTTTTTTTATATCTTCTGTTGAACCAATTTGCACGGTACTGCCGACACGAATTATTTTCTTGTCGGTGCAGAGTTGTAATCATATGAACTGCATTATCTTGTAGAGTTTTATTTTCTACTACACTTAAAACAATTACACTTCCAATAATAATAGCGCGTACAAGTTTAGCGGAACAAATAGATTTTATCTTATATATCTTTGCCATCGCGTTTATTTCACACTATTAGTAATTTTCTATTAAATTTTTTTTATATATTATTATTATATAATTAGAGTTCTTACAGAAAAATAAAGTGTCAATGTTCAGATATTTAAAATATCTACATGTTCGGCTATTATCTATATATATATATATATATATATATATATATAAAAACGTTTGGGCCGTGTATGTGCATAAAATTTAAGAACCGCTGGCCCGATTGACAGTAAACTTGAACCATAAATTAATTTAATCGTTATTATTTGTTATTATTTACAAAATATATTTATTTAACAAAAATGATATATTTATTTAACAAAAATAAGTTTCCTGATAAAATTTTGACCAGGTATGGCGCTTGGGTCAAGTAATTAATTAAGTATTTAATTGTTATTTGGAAAATCCCGCGCAAAGCATAATGGGAATTTTTGTATGGAGGTGAGGAAAAAAAATTCGTTTTTTTTTTATATATTAACACATAAAAGTAATAAAAATAAAGAATGTTAGAGAAATAGTATATATCTTCACATACAATGTAAAAAGCCTTAACTAACAAAAAAATGTTAAATGATTTCTTTAACTATTTCGTGTTTTTCTTATATAACATGCTGCAATTAATAAAAAATCGATTTTGTTTTTTCTTGTATATTATATTTTCTTCTTAAGACGTGTTTTTAAACTTTAAGTGTACAAAATTCTATATTAGTAGGCAAACAAATAAATGTCAAATATTTAACGGTGATTTTGTGGTGACGCGTTGAAATTAAACTCGGTGAGAGAAAACTAAATAAAAAGAATTACATTCAACATTTTTCATTTTTCGAATTTATTCTATGAGCTAAATTTCAGTTATGTATTTTATAAAGCTTTTTTGTAATAGTTCTATTCCTACAATTTTTCAGAAATGACTTTATACACTACCAGACTATTATATTGTATTTTCTATTTACATTTTACCTTAGCCTTCCGTTGGAAAGCAATGAGGTATATTGAATGTACAGAAAAATTTACAATTATTAGACACCAGCAGAATGTAATGCATTTTCTGGCCCGCTACGGCCGTCGTCAGCATTCTTTGTGTCTCACTGGATAGTGTTACTTTATAAATTGAATGTATTTAACTCAACTATTTTAACAAATAGAAACTGGGAATTATTTCCTTCCGAAGGTAACTTTTATATTATAGTCAACATTTTTCATTTTTCGAATTTATTCTATGAGCTAAATTTCAGTTATGTATTTTATAAAGCTTTTTTGTAATAGTTCTATTCCTACAATTTTTCAGAAATGACTTTATACACTACCAGACTATTATATTGTATTTTCTATTTACATTTTACCTTAGCCTTCCGTTGGAAAGCAATGAGGTATATTGAATGAACAGAAAAATTTACAATTATTAGACACCAGCAGAATGTAATGCATTTTCTGGCCCGCTACGGCCGTCGTCAGCATTCTTTGTGTCTCACTGGATAGTGTTACTTTATAAATTGAATGTATTTAACTCAACTATTTTAACAAATAGAAACTGGGAATTATTTCCTTCCGAAGGTAACTTTTATATTATATTCAACATTTTTCATTTTCGAATTTATTCTATGAGCTAAATTTCAGTTATGTATTTTATAAAGCTTTTTTGTAATAGTTCTATTCCTACAATTTTTCAGAAATGACTTTATACACTACCAGACTATTATATTGTATTTTCTATTTACATTTTACCTTAGCCTTCCGTTGGAAAGCAATGAGGTATATTGAATGTACAGAAAAATTTACAATTATTAGACACCAGCAGAATGTAATGCATTTTCTGGCCCGCTACGGCCGTCGTCAGCATTCTTTGTGTCTCACTGGATAGTGTTACTTTATAAATTGAATGTATTTAACTCAACTATTTTAACAAATAGAAACTGGGAATTATTTCCTTCCGAAGGTAACTTTTATATTATATTCAACATTTTTCATTTTTCGAATTTATTCTATGAGCTAAATTTCTGAAAAATTGTAGGAATAGAACTATTACAAAAATTTCTGAAAAATTGTAGGAATAGAACTATTACAAAAAAGCTTTATAAAATACATAACTGAAATTTAGCTCATAGAATAAATTCGAAAAATGAAAAATGTTGAATATAATATAAAAGTTACCTTCGGAAGGAAATAATTCCCAGTTTCTATTTGTTAAAAAGAATTACGTAATTAAATCCTATTTACCTAGAGTAATTTTGAAAAAGTAATAAATCTAACCAAGCAACCAATTTCCTTTATTTATTTAGATAGTTTGCTTAAATTTTGTAATACAAATTATTTGTGAAAGTGCTTTTGTTTTAAATGTTTATATTGGAAATGTTAAAAAATAGATTTTCTCAGTTCAACTGGTCATAAGGCTATTAATTGGGCTCAATTAAGCAGAGTTTTTAATTTTATTTTAAAGGTTGAACAAATTAGCGTTATTTTCGAAAAATTTATGTTGCGCACCATTGCGCCTTAAGCTGGAGGTGCATACCACGCGTTTTCGCCTCCACTCAGCGCATGCTTTTATAACCTTACTTGCGTTCTTCTCTAAGTTATATGCAACGCTTTTTATGCAGTAACAGCACAAGTAAAAATAAAATTTAATTTGTCAAAATCAGCTGATTTGTTCGAACGCTGCTTCTGACGCTTACTAACAAAAGCACTTTGTGACTTCTGCTAGCACTTTAATTGCTGTTTTGCAAATATTGTTGTTATGCGTAAGTCAAATTTGATAATAATGATTTGAAAAAGAGCGTGCGTGATTTTAAGAATTCAGACAGAGGGTATGTGAATAAACAAATTACATACTTTTATTTTGTTGGCACATGCAACTAATGAACTCTCATACACTTGCATTATGAAATTTTGAAAAAGTAAGTGCAATTAATTTAAAAGTTTCGTTATTTTTTTAACTAATTTTACTTATTTATAACTACAGTGCTGTCTGGGTAGAGTGAACTAATTTTTTACAGAGCGATTTCACTAGCACCTTTTTCAATTTCTTTTATAATGTCGCTTTTTTCGAATCCATTTTTATGTAACAATTATATAACAACGAATATTTCGCACCGTTAGTTGTCATTTTTGTAACATAAAATGAAAATAATTAATAGAAATTTTAGTAACTTCAATACATTTTATTAAAAGTATAAAAATATTAGAAATCATAATATATATCATACATATTTATATACATGCATACATATGTTTAAATGCTTTTATAATACTTCTTTGAATACAATGTTAGAGGTAATGACATGATTATCGTTAACTTTTTGCCCGTACGAATCCTTTATCAATGAAAATATTAATTTTTCAATTTCAAATTATTTTTCGTCATTAGTGTTAGAAATAAGCTTTAAAATGAGATATCATTCATTAAATTTGATGCGGTGGTATGGGAGATATTTGCAACCGACAAAAAAAAGTGCTTTAGAAATAATATATATGATTTTCAGAAATTAACTTTGAGACACGACCTTAACTGAACATGCGCGCAGGCTAAAATAAATTAACACCTCATAGAATGCGTATTTGTGAGAGTAACTTGTCAACTTACTCTAAAAGAATCGTTACTTTACCGTTATTTTATGTTCTCTTTAATTTTTATACTCTTTTTCATTGTTTTTCTCCTTCGCCAAACCTAAAAACTCACTATAAAGTATGTTCACTCTATAGAGGTTCATGAGTGTTCACTCTACAGAGCAGTCAATGTTAATATTCTGGTGTTCACTCTAACGAGGTATTCATAGCATCGGGGGCTCACTCTACCCAGACAGCACTGTAAATGTAAATTCTTAAGCGGCCCATACACTTGCAATATTATTGCATATTATATTCGCCATATTATTTGCATTTTGTCCTATAATATGCAATAAGTCGCACAATGGTTTCATTCACTCCATATAAAGGTAAACATAACCAATAGGAATAACATAACCATCATTGCACAATGTTGCCAACACATTTCACTTTTGATTCGTTGTACAATAAAAATCAATAGTCTTTTGATTGCTGCCAATATATGTGCCACCTATTAAATACAGTAGAATCCCGATAATTCGTAATCGCAAGGGACCGACCATTTCTTACGAATTATAGGGGTTTTCGATTTAGCGGGGTTTCGATTTAACGGGGTTAAAATAAAATAAATACGAATAAGCGGGGTTTTTGAATTTATTTACTAAAACAATAAAAAGTATATAAAAACAACTGTTAAAAATAAAATATATAAAAGTTATACATAAAAATGATTCATGTTACAAACTGATCTTAAGAATATAAACCCACACACAAGCAAAAAACCACGCAAAAATAAAATAGTGGTAAACAAAAAATCATTCTTTCCATGTTTCTGTTGTTTTTATTACGAATTATAAGTGGTAGTAAGCAAACAATTACGATTTATCAGAGGTAAAGAAGATTTTATTTTACAAAAAAATTACGAATTATCGAGGGGACCAAAATATATGGAAATTTTACGAATTAACGAGATTTTTTCAAGGGACCGACAGTTTATTACGAATTATCGGGAATTACGATTTATCGGGGTACGAATTATCGGGATTTGACTGTATCACATATATAGAGTTATGCTAGCTATCCCTTTTTATTGGAAAATACAGTCGAACTTCCTTATAGTGAACTTCTATACAATGAAGTTCTCCTTATTATGAACTTAAATCAAGAACACAACCTTTTCGTTCCACTTTCAATGTATTTTGATCTCCGTATAATGAATTTCCATAAAGGGAATTTTTCTTTACAATGAACAAAATTTTGGAACCAAAAATACATTTTACGTGTGTTTTTGTCTCCATATAGTGAACTATTTTTTGCAGCTTTATTTTACACTTGTTAGCAACACTATTTATTAACAAAATAAGAAATGTACCGTTAATGAAAACAAAAAAGTTAAGGTGGAAGTACATAACACGCGTTAGTTCGTCGACAAGTATCGTGAGTTTATAAACTTTAACGCGTCAAAAACTGCAAGTTACACAACACGCGTTACAAAAGCCATTCCTGTCAGCTGTTTTTTATTTGTTTACTTATTTGTGCATTAAAAACGGGTTCGAAAGTATATCAAGATTTTGTTATTTTATTAAATTTATTCTTTTTATATAAATATTGTATGTTTTTTAAGCTCTTCAATAAGTTTTTCTTTCATGATTCACAAATAAATATAATATTGTCAGCTGATTACTTGTCAAAAACACAAAACGCGTTAAAAAGTTCAAAGTTAACCAACTTTCTGTCGCAAGCGCGTCAAAATATTTTGCATGTAGCTTGTTCTATGAAAACACACTAGCTTAACTTTTTTTGACAGAAGACGACAGAGCGCGCGCGCACTAACGCGTGTTATGTACTTCTACCTTTAATGATTTGACTTTTAACATCAGTTGACCGAGTTCGTATAATGAATTTCCATACAGTGAATTTTTTTTTACAATGAACCAAATTTTGCCACCAAAAATACATTTTACGTGTGTTTTTGTCTCCATATAGTGAACTATTTTTGCAGCTTTATTTTACACTTGTTCACATATATTATTGTTAGCAAATATTGATCAAACGTCACCTACATTAGAACACGTTTCCTCTTCACTTGATGTAATACGAAATTTTTTGGAGATGGAGAGCAACGTTTCGACAAATGTATTTAAATGTCTTAATGTAATTGAAGCTTTTATTGATAAAGAAAAATGGAAAAATGTAGTTAAATAAATAAAAAACAAAAAAAAAAAAAAAAAAAAATTTCTTTATAATGAAGTTTCTATATAGTGAAATAATTGTCTGTCCCCGTGGAGATTCATTATAGGGAAGTTCGACTGTACTACGTATTTTTTTTTTGTAAAAAGTTAGAGTGAATGTCAAAAATATTTGTTGAAAATATAAAAAAGGAAATTTTTTTGTTAATAAAATATACACAACTGCTAAAGAAATTCCGCAATTGCAAATTAATTGTAGCTCCACTTATTCCTTACGCATTTTTAATTTCCTGTGCTTATATTTTTTTACTTTTTTTTTGTTTTATTCAATTTAAATAAGTTTTTTTTCAACTATTTAAATTTTTATTGAATTTTAAATTTGAATTAATTTTTTCACAAAATCTAAACAAAGCTTGACATTCAGTATACACACAAAAAAATAAACAATAAACAGATGACTGGAAAATGTCACCTTTATGAATTCGCCTTGCCACTATTGTAGTTGTTGAGATATGATTTGATCCTACTATTTGTATGATTTGACCTAAAAATCTTGCGACACTTTTCTTACTATTTTTCGTTTTATAAACACAAAGTAATAGCATATTTTCGATGTGCGAAAGAATTCTTTTTTTCGAACAATTACATTGAAATAAATTCTAAAAAATTGATAACCGAGATATGTTGAAATTGATTAAATCAGCAATACACATCTTTTTTACAACCTTAAATAATTCCCCTTTGCTTACATTCCTAAGTCACCCTGTTATTTTAGTTGGTCTTTTTCTATTTCTGATAGTAACATTGTTACTCAATTCCTTTTAACTCGTTTCTTTCTCTTCTATTTATTGGCATTTATTTGCCTGCATTTAAAAGAAAAGAAAGGCAGCAAAAATTGTTTTGCGGAAAACGAGTACAGAAAAATAAAAAAAATATAAGAGAAAATTAATTTAATAAAATAGTAATTTAATTATATACCACAGTAATTGAAAATACTGCAAATTAAATTATGGAAGTTCGTAGAAAAAAAGAAATTGTATTAAGAAAATTACAGAAAGTTTGTTAGGTGAAAAAAGAGTTAAACAAAAGTAGCAGGTAATAAAAAATAGATGAAAAAAATTAGTTTGCAAGTGTTTGTTTCACCAAAAGCAAAAGAAAAAAATTAAGTGAATGGCTTAATTGAGGTAAAAAAGAATCAGGCAAATTACAACAAAAAAAGGAGTTACGCAAATTCAAATTTTAACAAATTTACAAAATAAAAAAATTAGAGTGAAGTAATAATTAAAAAATACGAAAAACAAATACCAGTCACAAAACCAACTAACAACAACTACGAAACTCATCAAACAGTGTGGCTGGATTTGCAACTTAAAAAAGTGTTTGTGATCAATTGGTAAAAAAATTTTATAGTGTTTTAGTTAAACTTTATTTCTTTGCAAAAAACATGGGCGATTCGTCAACGCTGGCCAATGCGGGACCCCGTGTTGTCACAATTTACAAAACGGAAACGGGTTTTGGTTTTAATGTACGTGGTCAAGTGTCCGAAGGTGGTCAATTACGTTCCATTAACGGTGAACTATACGCCCCTTTGCAGCATGTCAGTGCTGTTTTAGAAAATGGTGCCGCTGAAAAGGCAGGCATTAAAAAAGGCGATCGTATTTTAGAAGTGTAAGTAAAAAATCCTGGCTCGAAATACCAAAATTAATAATTTTTATTTATTAATTATGGACAAGTTTTTTCTTTTATAAATTAATTATGTTTGTTTTACAGTTCTTTATAAATCTATAATCATACGTCATAGTTTCTTTTGATAACCCCCCCTTAATTTTGTATGACTAGTTAGTTTGTCAGTATTCTCCTTTGTTTTTATTGTGAGTCCCATTCATTTTTTGTGGTTTCCGTTATAATTGTTCAGCTCAAATAAACGAATGACCTGTTTTGTAGATTCCATCTAAACCCCCAACTCCATACAAATCCTTTACATACCTACATACACTTATTGTATTGTATCGTGTTTGAGAGTTGTTGTTGTTTGTGGGGTTGCTACAGTTGGTGTCAGGTATGGAAAATTGCTTTTTCATTTTTGTACCAACTCAAATGTTGGTAGTTAACATATGTATGACAGTACAAATTTGAAATTTTTGGAAGTAACACGTTCGCTGACAAATGTGGAATAAAAAGAAGAATTGCCATTTACCTACATAGGTACATATAAATGTATGTAGAAAAACAAAACCCATTATTAAGCAAGGAAACTTTTAGTAAACAAGAGCGAAAGTCTTTTTTTAATCCTAAAAATGCATTGCCAATACAGGTATTAATAATAAAACAAAACTACATATAAAGTTAGTGATTGCTGTTCGGTTTTAACCGAAACCGAAACCGCGGTTTTAAATGCCTAAAAACCGAAACCGAAAACCGGCAAAAAAAACCTCGGTTTTAGCTTTAACTTTAACAATGTACCTATTGTAAATTGCAAATTAAACATCATACTCTTACTTAATATACAAAAACATTTTACATAACAGTCTTCAACAATGACAAGGTATTTCAAAATTCTTAAAATTCAAAATAAGTACTAAGAGCCAGTTTTTGACATAAAGATCAGCGATTAAATTAGAACTAATCTTTGAAATTAGTTTTTGGGTAGTCGATTATTTCATTTTGTTTCCAAGTTTAAACGCCCAAAGTTGGTGGTTTAAGCTTGCGAAAGAACTTTCAAAAGTACGAACAGCTTATAAAAGGAAATATTTTGTATTTTTTTTTATTTAAAGTTTTATTAAATATTCCACCAAGCTTAAATAATTAAAAGTAATTATAAAACAAAGGTCAAATAAGAATAAATATCTATTTATAAATATATAATATTATATTACACAATAGAAAATTCTCGCCTTTTATTCTCCTTTTTCACGTTAAGAACAGTAATTTGATGACAATTTTTGGTATTTGTTTTAAACTGTCATGCTTATACATAAAATTATTGTCAATTCATATGGCAATGCTCTAAGAAGAACAAATGTTATCTTTATAACTCTTAAGTACACACCTTATTTGTGAGACATAAACTGCCACCTGGGCCACTTGAATTTTGTATGGAGTTTCTTGTGGCTATAGAAACAACTCACACTAACGACCCCCTGGGCAAGGCTGGGACAACTTTTTTATGTATGGAGTTTTATAGCTATAGCAGGAACATTTTGTTGGGAAATAAAATAATTTTTCGAAAAAACAGAAAAGGAAGAATTCTTATGTGTTGTATATGCCTTTTGAAACGTTTAATTTTGATTTTATTTACTGCAGTACATATATTATAGGGAAGGGCCTGACCAGGCCCAGGTGGATACAATATGCACAAAATTTTTATTTGGCCAGTTGCGGAATTGAGGAATACATAAAGTTTCGTTCTAATAAACTTAATAATTATATAAAAAAAAACTAGAAAAAGTCAAAATATGCCTGGCCAGGCCCAGGTATACACTTAAGGCCGAATAAAAGTACCTGAACTGAAACATTTTAAAAACTTGCAAAAAAAATATATACATATGTTTATGTAAGAATTTAACTTTGATATTTTTAAAACCGAAAACCGAACCGAAACCGGCCGGTTTTAATAATTTTAAAACCGAAACCGCGGTTTCACATTTTTACGGTTTTTAGCAAACTCTATATTGAGTAACAGTTTATTTTAGAAAAACTTTACCTGTTTTGGAAGATTTTTTTGTGTACATATTTGGAAATTTTTTGAAGAACTTTTTAAATATGGAAATTAAAAAAAGAAAACCACTCAAAAATGTCAAAATATGCAAAAATATTCATATTTTTTATGAATCGCACAATGGTTTCATTCATTCAATAAAACGGTGAACTAACCTATAGGAATAACATAAACAGCATTGTACAATGTTGCCAACACATTTATTGTTGTGCAATAAAAATCAAGATCTCTTTTGATTGTTGCCAATATATTGTGCATATTGTACAATTGGCGATATAATTGTACAATACGTAAAATTGAACAATTTTATTGCAAGTGTATGAGCAGCTTTACATTGTCTTTATGAATTTTTATCAATTAATAATTTAAGTTTGTTTTTATTATATTTTTACAAATAAATAATATACGATCATGAAATGTGTATTTTAACACGAAAATTAAGTTGTTTTTTATACAGTTTAAAATTTTTTTTTTATATTTGGTATAAAAAAAATTTTAAATCCCGAAATAACCCGAAAATTTTTTAAATCAATTCGCAATTGAAGAAAATATTTCGTGATTTCGATTTCGGGATCCCGGAATTTTCGGGATATTTTGAATCCCGGGATCCCGAAATCGAAATCCCGAAATATTTTCTTCAATTGCGATTTATTTTGTTTGTAGCGACTGGTTTCGGCGTATTTCTTAAATCCTTTTTATACGATTCCATTAAGGAATTACAAGCAGAACAATATGCTGTTTTTGAAGGCGAATGAGCCAATTTATTTAATACTTCGACGCATCATAAGTTATAATATTGTCTTTCATATTTACTTATTTTTGGGGAAAACATATTTGCTTAATTGTCTTAAAAAAAATAAAAATTGTATGTGTTTTCAACGGTTTTAGATTATTTTTTTTAAATTCTTCTTTTTAAAACACTGACTCAAGAAAAACAACATAAGTTTGTTTATTACCTTTTACACACTTAACAAAAATGGTAAAAATGGGAACCTTTACACCGTATAAGTTGTTGATAAGGGTAAGATAAAAGTTTTGGAATTTTTGTTATATTTAATATACGAAACAAAGAAAATAATCGTAAATAATAAAAGAAGGAAAATATATTAAAAATGTGTAAAATCCCCTAAAAAATCCCCGAGTTTTTTTTTAAATCCCCCCGACTTTGGTGATAAATCCCCAAGTCTGGCAGCCCTGCACAATACAACTGACGACCAGGGTTGTGAACTATTTCTAATCAAAAAGCGCCGTGCCCCCAATCAGAAAGCGCTAAAAAGCGCTAAATAAAAAAACTTAATGAAATGTTTAAGAACCAAGTTTTATTAATTACACTGGCCGTCAAAAAAAATCGTTTTAAATAAAAATATATGAAAAACAAAAATACTACTGCGCTAAATTCAAATCCGTTTTACAAATAATTATTTTCAAAATTATTTCTTAAATTGTGGCGGCCATTTTTCCATGCAAATGAGTATTTTTATCATTTATCAGACATCCAGGTATATTATGAATAAAATAAGACAAGAGATCAGTAAACAAAATGTTAACTAGACGTGATTGAATAAACTATTTGGATTCAGCACGCTAAAGTGAATTAAAATCACATAATCAAGTTCTCTAGATCGACTTTTTTTTGCCGAGCAGTGTTAATAAAACATTAATATTTTTTAAAAGCCTTTTCTGATATTTCAGGAAAATTAAAGTAATATAATTTCAAATATACACGGAACGAATTATTTACTAAATCACCAGAAAATATGTCTTGAACCACGAAAATTTTGCACTATTCTCCTCCAAGCCAAAAATTTCTTATTGTATATAAACATGTGTTTGCCTGGTTTAAGCAAAAAGTTATGACTCAAAGCGAACTAAATTTATTTTAATTCTATAGTAACTTAAATCAACTTTTCGTTGCCTAAATTTGTTCAATAAAAACGTATAGCACAAGTTAGTTTAAAAAAAAAAACTAAAAACTAAAATAAAAAAATAAGAACCTTTTGATTGATTTGTTAACATGTCGATCCAAATAAAAACTAATTGAATCAAACCAAGTTTTCTTGAGCATTTTCTGAAAAATTTAAAGAAATCGCTAGCATTTGTTTCTTGATTCTATTTTAAAATCAGACTAATATTAAATAAATGCTTCTTGAAATGTTTGATCATAGACCAAAAACGTGAATTTTTTAATCATGAAAAACTGTTTCTTTATTTAAGAAACTTTTACTTAATACGAACAAAACAAGTTAAAATCAGTTACTTATTTTTAGATTTTCTTGTTTTAAGAAACGAAATGGATTTCATTAGAAAATAAACTTTTTTCCTTGTATAGAATGTAAAGTATTTACAAAACGGAAACAAATTTTGGTTTAATGTGTCTTGATTTTAATGTATGCAAATAAAAGTACAAAAATCTTAGGTATCAATAAAAGCGCTTATTTAGCGCTCTTTTTAAAAAAAGCGATAAGGAAAAAATATGCGCCTTTTCAACAGTTAAAAGGCGCTAAATCTAGCGCCAAAGGCGCTAAATTGGCAACTCTGCTGACGACATTCTTCTTTTGTTCTGTTAACCTTCGGAAATATTATAACGTTTTAACATTTCGCTGTTAATTATCATACAGTCGAATGTTAATATGTTTATGATATTTTTTGTTGATGTTTGTCCAAGGCGAATTGACTAGAAGGTGAGGTCAACTCTACAACTACAATGCTGCTGTGGTCGGGTTGTCAAAAATATTGCTTTAAAAAAAAAACAGGTTTGTTTACATAAAAAACTAGTTTGTATACAAACTTTGACAAGTCGACCACAGAAAAAAAAACACCACACGTTGACTTGACCCCACCTTCTAGTCAATTCGCCTTGTGTTTGTCTGTAAGGAAAAACAGCGGTTGCATATTGTTGTTATTATTTCTATTTATAATGGGTGCATTCGAGAACACAAAAGTTTCTTAAAATATTTTTTTACTGAACTTTTCTGCATTCTACTAAATTGCGTTTACGTCCTCAAATTTCAATTTATAAGTTTTCTAAACAAACAATATGGCGCTTCATGTGTCCAATATTCATTATTTCCACATGTTTGCAACTGAGCAAATATGCACTACCATTTTTGCTTAAGATTTTTTTCAGAAAGAAAACGTGTTAAGTAGTCAAAAGTGTAAACATTTTTCAACACTACATTTATATGCCATCATCTGTTCGCGAACATTTTAGGGCAACAGCAATTTTAAGAGAAATTTTTCAGTTTACTCAGTTATGTATACCTCATTTACTGCATTTTACTGTAAAAGTACTCGAACGCACCCATTAACGTAATTTATCTGCAAGTGAATGTTAATTAATTTATTTTTCTTCGAATATTTGTCAGAGATAAATATAAATTTGCAGAAAATTTCTTTAAAAAAAAAAACAAAAGTACGCAAATAAAAAAGCCGAAAGTAGTGGTAAAAAAACAATAATGTGTATTTTCAGAAAACTTCACGTAAACATTCTTTGACGTTTTTCTCCACTATGACTTTTTAGTATATGCGCCAAACCAATAATAAGCTGATGATATACATATCGACCCCTAACCGCGAAAATAATGTATGCGCCAAAAATCAAATTTTACAGGAGAGAGCTTTTTTGTTTTATTTCATATTAATTTAGTATAAAATTTGTCGCTTACACTAAAATTGTTTTTGCTATAAAATCGTAACGGTACATTATGTGACCATGATATTTTAGGAGATAATGCAAGTGTTGCCAATAAAGTCATTTATTAAAAAAAAACGGAAATTGAAAATCATGTCGCTTACGTTATTTTCGGTGTTAGGGCTCGATATGTTTGTAAATATGTATCATTAAAACAAATTTAATTCAAATCAAATCAAAGAAGACCGCTTTAACATTTATTTATTTTAATATAAGTGATATACAAATGCCTATCAAGGCCAATAAAAAATATATTATAAAAGCAAAATCCTGAATATTATTAATGGATACAATAAATATTCAAATATAAAATTGTAAAACTACAAATACAATACATTTCACATTTCAAAAATTATAAAACAGACAGATGGAGTTTGTTTGTAAGCGGGCAATGTTGCATGCTTGACAAACCATACTTTTTTTCCTGTATCGCCTAAAAACTTCATCCGTTTGCCATAACTTGGGTCGATTCAGCTGTGAGCTGTGAGGAAGAAGCAAAATCCAAAATATTTAAATTTATTTCTTATATTTTTGAATGCATCAAATAAGATGCGAGTCCGCGTAAATCTAATGTATGTACTAAGTGTCAGACATTTTTCGCCAAAAAGGTTTCCAATTCTACGTAAATTTAACGAAAATCTTAACAAAATTGTCTGCAAAAGTTAATTGATTTTTTAACATCATCCACATAATCATCAATATTTTCTTATACTCATTTTTCTTATCCCTTTTAGCAAAAAATATTAAATGTCAAGCAATAATAATAATACATACAACATTTTTCCATCTCCAATTGTACAATTCTATTCCAGCAAAACAAGTATTTTGTTTTACAATAAATAAAAAAATAAATAAAAATAATAGAAAAAAAAGAGTTAACAAGAACGGCTAAAACCAGTGCACATGACAGAATTTATGCAATTCCATTCATTCATTTGTACAACACATGAGAGATAGAGATATGTATGTATGTGTTTCTGTGTAAAAGAGTAGAGAAGCCAAGGAGAAGAGGATGAAATCACAAAAACAAAAACTTTTACTTATTTGGCTTGAATACAATTTGTGTAATTCATACATTCAGACTTGGTTTTGACAACTGTGTATCAGGGATGGAAAATGGCTTTTTTAATTTTGCACGAACTTTTTTAACGAAGCAACATGGATAATTATTGCTTTTTATATTAAATGATCTAGAAATAGTGCAGTTTGCACGTTTGCTGACGAATATGGTATAAACAGGTTTATTTCTTGTAACATATTTTATTAGGAAAACTTTCAGCTTCTATGTTTTCTGTTCTTTTAAATCAGTTAGTGATCTTTATTTTGAATTTATTGGCAAAGAATCATCTCAGATATTTATAAGACATGTCTAATTCAGACAACATCGGAATGTTTTGCAGGCTGGGAACTTACTTATTTACCTAAAATGAAAAAGGCCCTAATTAACCAAAAAATATAAATCGACTTTTTCATTGATTCTGATTATTGCGTCAACATTAATGTCCATAAATTTTGGAATATTTCGACCAAAATTAGCGATTTTGTTATCAAAAGACAAACGCGCCTATCTACAAAAGATTATATGATAAACACTTAGGACAGAGTTTTTTACAAATCTGTTTTCAGATTAACTAAACCTAGTTTAACGTATATCTCAAAAAAGGCCTAACGAACAGTTTGCATAATATGTAACATTTTCAGTTGTTAAAACAACTGGTAGGTTTTACAAGCAAAATGGACGAACAATAAATTATAAACAGTTTAAGGCAATTCATTAATTTATCACGGTAAATAGTTTTTGCTTCACCTATAAAATTTTAAAAACGTTAGATAGGGCGTTTGCGTTTTATATTTTTTCTATTTTACACCTATTCTTTACACAGAAGCGTTCATAGGTTAAAATAAATGGATAATTTCATTATTTTTTTAGAAAGTTGCACGCTCAATGTTTCATCATAAGGACCATCTTTTTACAGTTAATTTTCTGTTTTATTCTAGATTTTATTTTAGATTTAAGTAAAGTTTGATCAATTTGTTAAAATATACAATAAAATATAAAGTTTTTTTTTTATTAAAAAAATGGGAATTAGCGAGTATAAAAAACGGTGGTCGATCATTGAAACATTTCGGTCATTTCAATCCCAGCAAAAAACTTTGGAAGTTGTTCAAGTAGAAGGAATATTTTCATGACTTCTTTAGCACTCAACTACTTGAAGGAATTAAAAATGCCTTTCACAATTCGAATAAATTTTAATTAAGTGAACCCATGAAAAACAAGTAAAAAAGTATAGTCGGTCAAGCCCGACCATATGATACCCTACACCACAGTATTTAAAAACACATCATGCTTATATGTCCATATAAATCTGGATTTATATATGTTTATAAACTTCATTAAATTCGGTTTGAAAGTTTGTGAGAGGCGGAAATTGCCCCCTACCTCCCCTTGTGGTCCTTTGTTTGAAAAACTGTATAGCTTATGTGTCCATATAGAAATGGAGCTATCTATGTTTTACATTTCATTAAAATCGGTTTGATAGACAGAAATTGCCCCTATCTCCCCTCGTGGTCCTATTTTTAAAAAAATGAATACCTTTTGTGTCCATATAGATATGGTTATATCTATGTTTTAAATTTCATTAAAATCGGTTGGATAGTTTCTGAGAGGAAGAAATTTCCCCCTATCTTCCCTCGTGGTCCTACGATTCGGCCCATTTTCAATAGGCTTGGTGCTTGTGCCAATAAGAACCTATGACCCAAATTTTATCAAATTATCTCTAAAATTGCGACCTCTACTTTGCGCACAAGGTTACATGGACATCCAGCCAGCCAGCCTGCCAGCCAGCCTGCCAGCCAGCCGGACGGACATCGTCATTTCGACTCAGAAAGTGATTCTGAGTCGATCGGTATACTTTAAGGTGGGTCTAGGACCAATATTTTAAGGCGTTACACACATCAGCACAAATGCATAATAACCGCTCCACTATTGTGGTGTGGGTATAATTACATGCAATGCACCCATTCAACTCTTATGTAGGAATTACAATTTTTCACTATAATTAGGTATTCTTTTAAGATTGAAAGGGGACGAATATTATATACAATTGACTTTAATGATTGAGTTACATTAATATATACATATGTAAATACATTTAATTTTAATATGTATGTATTTAAATTTGTTATATTGCGTATATCAAGGCCTATCTAATAGGTCTGCTTACCTCTACAACAATACAACAAACAACAGGCATTTTGTTTGTGTACAATTTACCCGCCGTTGTCAAAATCTTATTACAACATAGGGAAAACAAAAGGAAAAATGTAATTTATAATACATTCCCATAATACATATAAAAATTAATATAGAGAACCAATGAAAATACGTATTAAAACCATTAAAGATGCATTGCTTTTCATTCGCACTCATTTCAGTTAATATTCCAGATCAATGAAAACCCCGATATAATTACTGAACTTTCATTGGTTATAAGCAATATTTTTAATGACGAGCCGTTTACCTAAATGTGAACCCATGCTCGCCAACGACACGCTTATGTTAAAATCATGCATGTTTCACCTTAAAAGAACCAGTGCATTATCCGCGGAACCCATGAATTTACTACTTCTTTTGCATGTCTTTTGTTGCTGGGAATAGGCCAGATTTTTTTGGTTTGCGAAAATCGAGCTTCCGATATATTTTAAAAATAATGCAAGTTCGACGCCAGTATTATATTTTTTTTTAAATGAAAATTTGCCAGTGTCAAGAGACAAACGATATGGAAAATGACAAAATACAACTTAAAAAATGCTTTCTTTTCAAAAAACCGCCAGGGCCTTTCTTGAGAAATTTAGTAGCCACGAAAAATGCGCAATTAAAGATTCTATAAGAAATTAAAAAACATTTTATAGACTAAAACGCCAAAAAAAAAACACTACATAAGAGGTAGAAGAATATCGCATACGGATTGACATATCCTATCGCTATTGAATTGTATTGAATAAATCGTGGTAGCACTATGGTACTACAAGGTCATAAATTTTCAACAAAAATTATAATTGTACTATGACTTCCATCCCTTCCAATCTGCAATAGTAACAATAACAATAAACTATTTAACATACCTTTCATACACAGTGTTGCCGTTGAAAAATAAAAAAGCCGTCACAAAATGCGAATGAACTCTTTCTTTGGAACAACAACATTTAAATCAAAAACATCTTGAAATTGGCAGTTCACGTGATTTTGATTTTCTGAACATGGCCGTATGACATTTATAACGCAACGACGTAAAATCTTTTGATAGGTTTAGACATGGGTTACAGATAGGGTGTTCAATTAATCGGGCAACCAGTGAAATGCGCATAGAAGCTAGCTTTCCCTCAACAATAAATTTCAGTGTATTTATCAAATATGAAAAATTGGGAATTTTGCAGCACGTCATACGGATATCGTATTAATAATTTACTTTGTATTCCCGAAAAAAACTTTGATAATCGAATTTTATTTTTGTTCGCTTAAACGATTAAACGATATTCGGCATTTTTAACTTTAAAATTTTAAAATTAATCGATTAATAATTAGTATTGTGGTTATTTTGTTGAACTATTTATGGTTTTTAATCCAAATTTTTAATATTTTTAATTAGGCTTAAGTTCATGAAATTTAATTTTCATTAAATTATTTTTATGAAGAAAGGAATTTTACAACATGAAAATTAATTAAAATTGTTATTGATAATCTTTCATTCTTGACGTGGCTCGGGCTCGAACCCTGGCCGGCAGGTTACCATGACATGTTTCAATCACAACCACTCGATCTCCTCAGATGGATTTGCCGTCTTACACTCGCAGCCATCGACGACTGCTGACGTCAATAGTCAAACATCAATCCTTAAACCAAATTGTATTTTAACATTTGGTAGATCGAAATTTGCTTTCCTGAATGATTATCCATTTTAATTGATTTTACATGTTTTTCCTTACTTCTGTTTTTTCGTACTTTTGTCAAGAATTTTTCTTGAAGTCCAAGTACATTTTTTGTTTTTTCATTTTGTCTTTCTCTTTTCTGTTGACCTTTTTCAGCACAACTTGAAGGACACATGTACACATAGAGCTCGTGCATTAGCTTTAACAATAATTAGTATTGTGGTTATTTTGTTGAACTATTTATGGTTTTTAATCCAAATTTTTAATATTTTTAATTAGGCTTAAGTTCATGAAATTTAATTTAAAATTTGGTTTAAGGATTGATGTTTGACTAGTGACGTCAGCAGTCGTCGATGGCTGCGAGTGTAAGACGGCAAATCCATCTGAGGAGATCGAGTGGTTGCGATCGAAACATGTCATGGTAACCTGCCGGCCAGGGTTCGAGCCCGAGCCACGTCAAGAATGAAAGATTATCAACAACAATTTTAATTAATTTTCATGTTGTAAAATTCCTTTCTTCATAAAAATAATTTAATGAAAATTAAATTTCATGAACTTAAGCCTAATCGATTAATCGAAAAAATCAAAATCCATTAGAAAAATTAGTACTTTATTAAAAAAATATTCTTTTTTAAATAAAACTTGTAGCTCCAAATTGTTGCTTCACTTACGGGCACTTAGATTTTAAAAGTCAATATAACTTTGGATGCTTTAAACCTTTTCACGGACCCTTCCATCCTCTGCTATGCTTCTGCAAATAATATGTTCTACAGAATCGATAAAAGTATTTTGTTTAAAATATTAAGTCATTGGACCACTTGTAGCCGCTTTTGATTGTGTAGGTGGAGCATCTTATTTAAGTATCGGGTGATTTTTTAGCTTTTATCTTTTTGGCAACACTGGTTTAAACAGCTAACGCAAGTTTCGTGTTTTGTTTCACTGTCAAACATCTTCAGTTTGGTCTATAATTTAACCATGAATCGTCTTACAATCGAACAACGCTTGTAAATTATTGAATTTTATTATCAAAATGCGTGTTCTGTTAAGAAAGTGTATCACGCGCTTCTTCCATTTTATGGTCAATTTAATCAACCCACTGAAGCCCACGTTAATAAGCAGAATTGTCGATTTTGGAGTGAACATCAGCCAGAAGCATTGCAAGAGCTACCAATGAATCGAGAAAAAGTAACAGTTTGGTGCGGTTTATGGGCTGGTGGCATCATTGGACCGTATTTCTTCAAAGATGATGCGAATTGTAACGTAACTGTGAATGGTGAGCGCTACCGTGAGATGATATCCAACTTTTTTTTGCCCAAAATGCAAGAGCTTGACTTGCATGACATGTGGTTTCAACAAGACGGTGCCACATGCCACACAGCACGCTTAACAATGGACTTATTGAGAGGCGAGTTCGGTGAACATTTTATTTCACGTTCGGGACCGGTCAATCGGCCGCCTAGATCGTGCGATTTAACGCCTTTAGACTATTTTTTGTGGGGCTATGTTAAAGCTCATGTCTATACACACATGCCCGCTTCAATTGACGCATTGGAAGACAACATTGAAGCATTTATTCATGAGATACCGGCCGAAATGTTGGAAAGAGTATGCCAAAATTGGACCAAGCGGATGGACCATTTGAGGCGCAGTCACGGTCAACATTTGTATGAAATAATCTTCAAACGTTTAATTATATGGACCGTACTACCGATTCAAATAAAGATTTCATGCATTTTTCTGAATTTTATGTGTTTTTTTTTTAACTTTCCTATAGCTCTTAAAAATTGTTAGTAGAAATTTGTAACCGATTATGGCTTTTAAAGGCTAGGTTATACGTAATGTAAAATTAAAATAAATAAATAAATAAATAAAAATCACCCGATACAATGTTTAAGTCACTGTGTAAGTGGTAAATTACCCAGAAGGAAAAAGAAGGAGTACGGATGCCTTCTAGAAGGCGTCTGTACTCCTTCTTTAGGGAAAACAAGGCTTGCTCGCTCCATTCCATACTCATATCCTTTTTACACACGCTCACGCTTCTTTAGTAGGTACATAAGAATGGTAACGGAATTAAAAAAATAATTATTTTGCTTTTGGTTGTGCAAAAAAAACAACACAAACAATTTTACTCCTCTACTCCCTTCTCATAGAAGCGAGTGTGGAAAGTGTATCTTAACTTTTATACCAAAACGCCGAGGCCTTTTATGAGGCATTCTTTAGCTGTTAGACAAGAATAATAATTGAACCAAATAAATGTTTGAGCAGGCCTTTTTTTGTAAATAGTTGCATTTAAATTATCGTTCCATTTAAATTTCACTTCATTTCGATTTTAGAACATCTTTTAGTTAACATACATAATATATACCTCGGTCGTTATTTCTTTTGTGAAATGAATTATTTAATTGTGTTAAAAAATGTAACAAAAATAGAAGCTAAATTACTCACTAAACATGACTGTTTTTTTTAATTCCAACGAATACATACATTTGGTTTGTTTATTCGATTTAAAACTTTAGAAAAAACAAGTAAGATTGCTATATTCGGCTCTGCCGAATCTTATATACCCTTCACCATTGTGCGAGCAGAATACAGAGCAACTAAATAATTTTTACATATACATACATATATACAATACTTAAAACTTCATTATAAATGAAATTTAAAAAGCGAAAACTGGTAAATATTTCTTTAAAATCGTTTTTAGAACATAAAAATATTAAAAAAAATTTCTTTTTAAAAAACCAAGATTCGAACCAGGGAACTCACAGTTTCTAACTTAACACACCCCCTAGACAACTGAACCATGAAGGAACTTTGTTTTAATATCATTAAAATTAAATATGGACCGTTTACTGTTTACAACTCACGCGACAACCAGATTTGAACTTCGCTTTTCATAAGGACCCAGATATACTTTATAGGGTTTAGGATAAATATTGTAGAAATTACAAACGAATGACAAAGTTATATATACCCTTTTACCTTCGGTGAAGGGTATAATTATACATTTAACATAAATACTATATATGATTATCATTCGATTAATCGGTATAAATTCTTCGATTAATCTTGTAATCGAAATTAGCAATTTTAAATTCTTCGAACAATTAATCGTCTAAAATTGTTCGATTAATCGAACAAGAATTAATCGACTGAACACCCTAGTTACAAACACATTTTTTTCTCACTTTTCGAGAAACGATGGAATATTTCGTTTTACTTCTTTTCGTTTTACTTCTTTTCGATGAAGTTAAACATAAATTTAACATTTGTAGGTGTTTACTAGGAACAACTTTTTGTGTGATTTTATAACCACCGTGTAGTAAATTATAATTTTAAATATTTTGTTTGTAAATGTTGGTACTTTAACAAATAAACAAGATCTTTAAGGTTACTTAACTACCAAGAGTGAAAACCACTAATATAAGACAAGAAAGAACTACAAGAAAAATATGATAAAAATAACAATTTTTGTTGCTGTTAGTGATTTGTTGTTTTGTTTTCTTGTATTTTTCTTAAGCCACAGCTTAGACAGAAACAACAAAATGCAGCCATAATAAAATTTTAATGGCACATGATTCACTGTCATTTATAAGTTGGTTTTAAGTTGCCTGGTGAGTGACTAAAAACGCTTTGTTTTTTATAAAACTTACAAAATTTAAAATAAAAGAAATTACGTTTCTTTTGGTTTATTGTTGGTATTTTTTTTTTGATAAAAACAAGTAAAAAAGCCATAAATAAATGGTGGTTGATAAAAAATTATGAACAAAATAGAAAAAAAATCATGACTAATTGCTTGTTTCACAATGTCAAACGTAAGCATAGAACATTTTTTGAAAAGTTTTACAAATGTATTATAGGTACTAGGATCGCCCGGTGGCCGAAATTCGACCACTCGACATTTTACTTTCGAGAAAACCTGTACGTTATACAACAAAAAACGTACACATTTTAAGAGAACGGCAAAAATGCACTATTCACGCTTTTTAAATACTTTAATTAAAAAAATTCCTTTAAAACGATATATTTTTCATTAAAATCGGTGGGCGATAAGATACTTAAAAATCAACCACAAAAAAATTGTTCCCGTATTTATATATAAGATATGAAATTCTATGCAAACGTAAAGGATCTTTTGAAAGACCCAGGTATTTTGTAAAATTGTACTAATATGAGTTTAATTGTTGGCATTTTGAGCATAATTTTCTAATATAAAAAGCGTTTGTACAAACAAACGTTAATCTCACCTATTCCTTATTTCTTTTGTATCACCGGTATCAAAAAGTCAGCTTATGCAGACTGCCAATCTTCCTTTTACTTTCATAAAATGGACAAAGTTGTCGTAGTGCTGCATTCACCGGATTTAAAGATACATGTACAGAGTTCTCCGTGTTCAATTTGTGCTACTTATGCAGACCTTGTTGCCTTTCTTTAAATAATGCCGTACAAAAAAATTCATTTTGTAAAAAGCACATTCTGTGCCCATGTGCCATGAAACAAAAATGCCACATAATTAAACAAACAGCTGTTTTTTCACTAAACAGTGTCTGTAAGTTTTTTTTTTTGGCGAGTACTAGCTGTCACGCAAGGATATAACTCGCCAATTTACAGAAAAAGTCTGTCTGTAACATTTTTGTGAGAAGTGTTCCCGCTATGAACTGTCAAATAAACTCACGAATAAAAATGGGGCGAGAAAAAATTTTAACACTAAAAAACGGCGGCATGAAATAATCCCCCAAAATATAACCCCAAAAAAAATAATGAAATAACTCCCCAAAGCGAGGGGCCTTATTTCATATGCAAAAAAGCCCCAATTTTGAAAATGAAATTAGCCCCCAACGAAATGAAATAACGCCCCAAACATAAATGAAATTATTCCCTAATTTTTATGGGCTTATTTCATATGAAATAAAACCCCAATTTCTGAAATGAAATAAGAGCCCAGTATATGTAATACAATCAATTATATACTTTTGCTTTAAAGAATCACGCAATAGATATCATGGTATAATATACCAAACACAAGCTTCGCCAACTAAGGCTTTTGTGCATAGCCGGCCTTCGTCTGGGCGCAATGACTTTTTCCTTTATGGTATAACAAATACCGGCTTAGCTAACTAAAGCTTCTCCGCATAGCGCCAGGAGTTTCTCCTCTATAGTATAAAAATACCGACTCGACCCGGATACGCAGAGAAACGTTAGTTAGCGAAGCCGGTGTTCGGTATACCATAGAGAAGAAAACCATTGCGCTCAGCCAAAGGCCGGCTATGCAGGGCAGCTTTATTTATCGAAGCAGGTGTTCTGTATACCAAAGTGGAGAAAATCCTTGCGTCCAAAAACGTTTTCATTATAAATTTGAAAATGAAATAATCCCCCAAAAAATATATTGGGGCTTTATTTCATAATGATTTTTGGGGTATAGTTTCATATGAAATAATCCCCCAATTAAAAAAATGAAATAACACCCCAAACAAAATGAAATAACCCCCTAAAAATCGTTTTTGTTGTTCTCTGTACAAACTTTTGGGGGGTTATTTCATTATTTTTTTGGGGGGTTATTTCATGCCGCCCTAAAAAACAATTCAAAATGCAAAATACAAAGAATAATAATAATAATATTTTGTTCTTGGCACATTTTTTTATAGTTTAATTATTTTGCTTTTAACATTTTTATAAAGTATACGAATGTTTTCAAAGTTCGTTTCCAAAAAACAAACATGAAAGTCGCACTATACATTATTTGGTACAGACGACGGTGGTATTTTCGCCGCCGCGAAGTAGGAATTCTTAAACAATTTCGTTATTAAACAAATTGTGCATTAAGGAGAAATTTAATTTATCATATTAAATAAAATTTTTTTTACTGTTCTATACCCTTTATCAGCCGTGGTGTATGAGGGGATACTACGTTTATCATTCTATGTGAATCTTTTTTTTTTTTAATATTCATCGAAGATCCTATAAAGTATAAACAAATGTATATTCTGGGTCTTCTAAGTTGATTATGTAGTTTGGGTTTCAAATTGTTTCTAGTTCTTCAAAGATGTTTTTATTAGAAAAAGAGTTAAGCTCCCATATGTGAAACTACCTCCCAAAAATCTAACATTAATTTGTTGCGGAATTTCAACAAAAACCTTTTTAAGACACCAAATATGGTGAAGATCGGTTCATAATTTACCTACGGCCCCATGTTAACTCAAAATTTAAAAATTTTATGTAGAAGCAAAATAATTTTTAATTTTATATTGAAGGTACATATATAAAAAAACTAACAGCTATAACTGGTAGTTAATTATAACTGAACTTGCTGAAATTAGCCGTTTAATGTATCATAACTAGAACATTAATAGAAAACTGGTCGAGTCCAAAGGATTTTGGTTAACAAGTTTGGTCAAATAGAAAATTTTCAGTGGCAACGCTGATCTGCAACAAATAAAAAGAAAAATATTATGAAAAATTACTAAAAGATTCATACTTAAAATTTTAATGTGTTTGGAATTTAAAACAATTGTTTTTCCACTTTTTTTCACTACAAGTCCTTTGGAGATTTACACACGACGTGGTCACATACACAATTATTTTCGTTTTTATTTATTATTTAAAAAAAAAAAAACTATTAGCACACCTAAAGACACACATATAAAAACCAAATACGATTTATTTTTGCAAATATTTTAATTGTTATACACAATTTTCATTCAAAAACAGCACAAACATTTTTTTTTTAAATTTTTTTTTTCAAGAATGTAAACATAAACAAAAAAAAAAAATGACATCTTTGGGTTCTCACCACAGTTAAGCAAAAAATTACCAGATGCCGTAGTGATGCCACCTTATAGTAATTTCACCATGGTTCTGTTAAAGCGCCAACATAACACTGTTAAAGGAGCGTATAGACGACATGTTTTTGTCATCTGACGTCAAATTTCCCACTGCAAAACACATACATGTCGTGTGTTACCTTTTTAACTTTGCTTCTGTAAAAGTCAGACGCAAAGTCATCTGACAAAATTTCAATTAGAGCGTGCTCTATTTTCTTCTGACAAACCATCTGACATCAGAAATCTATGCCTGGAAGAAACTGGCAGCGGCGTCAACTATTGACGGAATCATTAGCCGGCTGAAGTTAATATTTTACAATACCAAGATATGTATGCTCATCTTACCATTGAATAGAATTTATGTAAATATATACATAAAAACCGTTTCATTATAAAATTCTAAATTGGTATCTTTAAAATAAAAGAAAAAAATGTTAAGATGGCTAAATTATTTTACGGCGCAAATAAATATTTTCGTGGCGGCAGCAAGCTATTTTGAAACCGAGAACTACTTTGGTTTCTGCAATAACAATGCGAAAAAAACAGAGACAATGTCAGAAGCAAATTACATGTACGTTTGTGACCGAATATTATAAACCTTATGTAAAACAGCAATTTTGACAGACATGAACAATTACATGTGACTTGAAAATTTGACATGTCAGATGACAAATACATGTCGTGTACGGGCGCCTTAACCATATAAAATTGTGATAAACATATGTATTCAAATTGGAATTATCAGGCATGTTCTGTAAATCACAAGATTTCAAATCACTTGTGATTTTGAAATCACAATTGTGATTAATTGGTGTTTTGAAAACCACAAAAGTTTGAACTTAGAGTTAAAAATGGTGGAAACAAATAAGCAAGTAATTTTAAATCAGCGGCCACTTAGCTGACTGGTTTAAACTCACAATTATGAAAAAAGCTTTTTGTCCAGAACACATTTTTTGTGATTTCAAATCACTTTCACAAAAAGTGATTTTCAGAACATTCCTGTTACCTAAATTTTTTTGATCAAACGGACTGGAAAAAAATAAATGGCTTAACACATATCCCGCTAATCAAAATCTTTTATTATTTTAGGTATAAAATATGACTTTTTTTTTAAATTTACAATTTCTCTGGAAGATCATCCCGGATTCCAGGAAAACGGTCAAAGATCAATACAATTTTCCGTTTAGTGCAGCACATGAAGCCGATTATTTTCATTGTAGATTATATCAGTTTCAAGTCTGGTAACAAATTCTGAAAATTTTTCATTTCGATTGTTCTCTTATCCAATTCCACAAAGTAGAAAGCATTTCTGCTTTATTATAAATTTGGATCGTTGACCAGTTTTGAATTGTGCCAGTTTGCGTTGGCGTTTTTTACCACCACTTACAAAAGATCGCAAAGGACGAAAGTCTTGGACTCTTCTCTAGCATTAAGCTTTCGTATCGAAATTGTATTTGCATCGCCAATAGAGAGTAACTCTTCTTATCTGTTCATACATTGGCTTACAAAAAATTTTTCTCTATTCATTGTCAAATTAAACGTATTAAATTATGGCCTCTCACTACAATAATAAAATTTTTGATACTTCAATGGAGAGAAAAAAAGTATCAAAAAAGGGGAAGGAAATACAGGAAATTGAATTTCTTTGTTTTACTTTTACATTCTAAATGTGGTACTTTTTGAATATAATATTGAATTTAGAAACATAAAATTATTTATTTATTTTTTTATTTATTTATTAAATTTTGTAATAAAATTTAAGGTGCAGGGTCCTGAGTGAATGAGAACTTATAAGATGAAAACTGTTTATACCTAGAAACATAAACTTTGGCATAAATGCTAGTGGATTCATTAGTACCCTAGAGGGAAGCGAACTAACACCAAATTAGTCCTGTGATAGGTCTTTGGTGGTAGAGGCCGGTTCCAGTTTTAACACTTTCTATGAATAAGACCTATCACTTTTACATGGGGTTGTCATTGGAGGGGGTCAATTGACACCATTTGACCAGTCACAAATCTAATCTCTATGGACGTGTTTAGTGACAGTTACTAAAATGTAGTATTATTTCAATACGATGTAGTATTATTTCAATAAAAGAATTAAATTCAAGAGCCAAATTTTAGAAAGTCCCAAAAAATGTATTACACCACCGGTGAAGACCACCGTACTGTAATTCATTACTTTTTCTACCTTTTTGTTAATTAATATCGCTGAAATGTCTGCACTCCTTTTATTCCCTTCCTTTCCACTTGTGTGTGTGTACTATTTTCCATTTACTGCATAGAACCGCCTGCTGGTGGTTTTTAATTTATGCTTATTAGCACAAACAAATTTACAATGACAATTGTTTAGAGGCAACAACAATAACCAGCACAAGCGACATTATTGTTCCAATGATGAAAGTCCGACAGGCAAGACTGACATCCAGATAAACACTTATTAAGACACGTAAATACAAGAAAAACCGGAGACATGAAGCACCATCACTACCAACCATTCTTACTACCACAACAACATCCAAAATGTTGATTTTTATTTGCATAGCACTTGTCAAAAGTAGACAATTTAATTGATTGCCTATTTTTTTATAGTCACTGTTGTTTTGCACAAATAAAGGGTAAAGGAAGAGATTAAATTACTAAAACATTTTTAGAGTTAAAAAAATAAAGGAAGATCGAAGATCGGTTCAAAAACTATTTGATAAATTAACGATTGAACAAAAGTAGATAAATTTTTAAATAGTCCTACGAAACATTGTATTAATTAATGTTTGGTGTTATAAAACAAAATACTTTGCGTGCTTAAAATGACAAGACGGATTATTTTAAGATTAACAAAAATGTAGCATTTGCACGTGTTCGACAAAATCGACGTTAATCAGGAACTCTTTTTGGGTTCATGTCACCTTTTTACTGTTGCGGAAAATGTGCTTTTACGCCTTGGGTTAAATCCGTGCTCTCTTAAGGTAGAAGTACATAACACGCGTTAGTGCGCGCGCGCTCTGTCGTCTTCTGTCAAAAAAAGTTAAGCTAGTGTGTTTTCATAGAACAAGCTACATGCAAAATATTTTGACGCGTTTGCGCCGGAAAGTTGGTTAACTTTGAACTTTTTAACGCGTTGTGTGTTTTTGACAAGTAATCAGCTGACAATAAAAATAAAAAAAATTTAAAAATAATTTAACAAATTTGTGAATCATGAAAGAAAAACTTATTGAAGAGCTTAAAAAACATACAATATTTATATAAAAAGAATAAATTTAATAAAATAACAAAATCTTGATATACTTTCGAACCCGTTTTTAATGCACAAATAAGTAAACAAATAAAAAACAGCTGACAGGAATGGATTTTGTAACGCGTGTTGTGTAACTTGCATTTTTTGACGCGCTAAAGTTTATAAACGCAAGATACTTGTCGACGAACTAACGCGTGTTATGTACTTCCACCTTTATGGCTAATAAATCACTGATGGTTTAAATGCTGGTTTAGTTGAACTAAACTTGAATTTATATGTAGTTTAAACTCAGCAACTATAAATCAGTGTCCCATATATTATATGTAGTTAAAAAATAACATGTGGCAGCACTACGATAAATCTTATTAAATTTATATGTTTAGTGGTTTATAGATTTGTTGGTATAAACACATTTTTAACCAAAAAGAGAGTTTAACTTGCTCTGATTTTTTAGCCCTTAGAGAATATATTAATATGTCCGAGATTTAAAATTGACTGATTGCTAACACATCGCGGCCAACCAAAGTCTGATCTAGGGTTCTGGATAGGCTATTTGTGTTATTTGTTGTTAAATTTCAAGTTAAGCTGAAGTATCGGGTAATTTTTTAGCTATTATCTTTTTGGCAACAATGGTTTAAACAGCTGACGCACGTTTCATGTTTTGTTTCACTGTGAAACATCTTCAGTTTGCTCTATAATTTAACCATGAATCGTCTTACAAACGAACAACGCTTGCAAATGATTGAATTTTTTATCAAAATGCGTGCTCTTTTAAGAAAGTTCATCGCGCGCTTCTTCCATTTTATGGTCAGTTTAATCCACTGAAGCTGCTATTCGGTACGTTAATAAGCAGAATTGTCGATTTTGGAGTGAAGATCAGCCAGAAGCATTGCAAGAGCTACCAATGCATCCAGAAAAAGTCACAGTTTGGTGCGGTTTATGGGCTGGTGGCATCATTGGACCGTACTTCTTCAAAGATGATGCGAATCGTAACGTAATTGTGAATGGTGAGCGCTACAGTGAGATGATATCCATCTTCCAAAATGCAAGAGCTTGACTTGCATGACATGTGGTTTCAACAAGACGGTGCCACATGCCACACAGCACGCTTAACAATGGACTTATTGAGAGGCGAGTTCGACGAACATTTTAGTGCGATTTAACGCCTTTTGACTATTTTTTGTGGGGCTATGTTAAAGCTCATGTCTATACACACATGCCCGCTTCAATTGACGCATTGGAAGACAACATTGAAGCATTTATTCATGAGATACTGGCCGAAATGTTGGAAAGAGTATGCCAAAATTGGACTAAGCGGATGGACCATTTGAGGTGCAGTCACGGTCAACATTTGCATGAAATAATCTTCAAACATTAAATCATATGGACCGTACTATCGATTCAAATAAAGGATTCATGCATTTTTCTGAATTTTATGTTTATTTTTTTTTAACTTTCCTATAGCTCTTAAAAAATAACCCATTACATCTAAAAAAGAATTATGTTAGGAACAATCTAAGAAGAACACTTGCAACGCGAAATGAAAGTGGACCACTAGACGAGCAATTCTGCCAAAGGGTTTTGAAAAGTTAGCTCGGGCTCCCGAAATATGGGCCCCTAAACTTTTTGAATTTTTTGAAAAGACATTTGGTATAAGTCGAAAAAAATATACTTAATGTACTTCTGAGCTCAGGGTCACTCACGGATCCTGGGTGAGATTGAGGCTGGTGGCTATTGCCTGGGACCGCCGGGATCCACTGATTATGTGGGCACCAAAGTGAATTTTGGTCGGTTGCCGGAGGTAATAATGCCCTCTAGGGAGAGCTGGTCGGGCAGGAGCAGATTATTTGGTGGATTTGCTATTTTCACTGATGGCTCGAAAATGAGGGGCACGGGTGCAGGGGTCTATATTGAGGATCTGAACATAAGAAGGTCATATAGGCTACCTGACGACTGCAGTGTTTTTCAGGCGGAGGTTCTGGGAGTCTGGAGGGCCGTGGAACTGATAAGGGACAACATTGATAGGGGCTCGGAGGTCACTATATATGTGGACAGCCAGGCGGCTCTTATGGCCGTAAGGGGCTGTTATGTGAACTCTAGGCTGGTTGATGATTGTAGGAGGGCTCTGAGGGGAGCCTTAGGGGAGTATTTGCTAAGGTTGTGCTGGGTGCCGGGTCATTGCGACAAAGGCGGCAATGAGGTTGCTGATGAGTTGGCAAGACAGGGCTCAGAGATGGAGGATCCTGACAGTGTGGAGGCGGTTAGGCCTCCATTGGGCTTCTATTTTGGTAGAATTAAGGAATGGACATTGGGTGTGGCCAATCGAACGGACTGTCGAGTATCACGGACACTGTGGCCGGTGGGAAGTCCGATTCGGTGTCGCTGCTGGGCAGGAGCAGGGTCTGCGTTAGGACCATGATAGGAATGATCACGGGCCACTGTATGATAGGCAGGATGGCGGTGAGGATGGGATCCGACTTGTCGGATATATGCAGGTTGTGCGAGGACCCTGAGGAATTGGAGACAGTTGAGCACTTTCTGTGCCACTGTCCCAGGTTGCAGGGTAGCAGGCTGGGGATGTTTCGAGTTGCGGACTCGAGAATCTGATAGGATTCGTAATGGGGATGGCCTGGCTGCGCGAGGGGAGACCGGGTGCGAACCGCACGTAGGGCGGATTTGGTTTGGGTGGGATTTATCTCGGGGTTGGTCCTTTACCTTCTTTTTCCTTCTTTTCTTTCCTTTCTTTTCTACCTATCTTTTGGATCTGTCTTATGCTTTCGCTGCTTATTTCACCTACTTTCTGCCTTCATGGCTATCTCTAATTAAGGCGTCACAATGAACCATATTGGTCTCTGGGTGAGGGTGTGAAGGAGACTTCACACCGGCCATTCTACCTACCTACCTACCTACTTCTGAGCTAAAAAATAATTTCAGATGTCTTCACTAGAATCGTATGGCGATTCTTTTCTTAGAATTTATTAAACCTCTTACTCTCATTTTAAGGGGTAATTTTTGTCCTTTTTCCCAACTCTTACACAAAAGTATACTAAAACGGCACTTTTAAGAGTTTAAATGTTCTGCGAACATTAGGGGTCGTCTAAGACCAAAAATTCGTGCAATGTATGTAAAACGAATTCTCGAAAATTTCGGCATTGAAGTTTTTGAATTTCTTGAAAAGGCGTTTGGTACAAGTCAAAAGAATATACTAAATGTACTTCTGACCTAAAAGACTATTTCAGATGTTTTCAGTAGAATTATATGGTGATTCTTTTCATAGAATATATTAAACCTCTAACACCCATTTTAAGGGGTAATTTTTGTCCTTTTTTTTTTCTTTTCTACACTAAAACGGCACGTTAGAGGATTAACATGTTTTACGGGTATTTTCTGCATCAAATTTCACTAGGGGTCTTCTAAGACCAATCGTGCAATGTATGTAAAACGGGTTTTCGATGTTAGGAATAATCAAATTCATCTTAAACACAAAGTGGGTGAAGATAAATACGCCGAGTTAAATATGTTTTATGACGTAAAACGTTACGTTATTAAAAACGTAGCTGAGCTACGCGTAGCTGATTAAAAACGTAGCTCAGCTACGAATATTTCAGCTAAACGTACCTCAGCTACGTTTTTATTTAATTTTTTTCTTAATTTTGAGCGGTGTGTATGGGAGAGATTTTTTAAATTGCGACCGAACCAAAAGAGATTACGGAACGGGAGTAGCACCAAATTAGAGGTAATTAACTCTTCTTTCGTAATCTGTAATCAACATTTAAGAAATATAAATTTTTCTATTTTTGAAAAATTCTTTAAATTTCGGCTAGTGTATCTGGGAGATATTTTTTTAAGTTGTGACCGAACGAAAAAAGATTACGGAACGGGAGTAGCACCAAATTAGAGGTAATCAACTCTACTTTCGTAATCTTTAATCAAAATTTAAGAAATATAAATTTTTCTATTTTTAAAAAATTCTTCAAATTTTGGCTAGTGTATCTGGGAGATATTTTTTTAAGTTGTGACCGAACGAAAAAAGATTACGGAACGGGAGTAGCACCAAATTAGAGGTAATCAACTCTACTTTCGTAATCTTTAATCAAAATTTAAGAAATATAAATTTTTCTATTTTTAAAAAATTCTTCAAATTTTGGCTAGTGTATCTGGGAGATATTTTTTTAAGTTGTGACCGAACGAAAAAAGATTACGGAACGGGAGTAGCACCAAATTAGAGGTAATCAACTCTACTTTCGTAATCTTTAATCAAAATTTAAGAAATATAAATTTTTCTATTTTTAAAAAATTCTTCAAATTTTGGCTAGTGTATCTGGGAGAGATTTTTTTAAGTTGCGACCGAACGAAAAAAGATTACGGAACGGGAGTAGCACCAAATTAGAGGTAATTAACTCTACTTTCGTAATCTGTAATCAAAATTTAAGAAATATAAATTTTTCTATTTTTAAAAAATTCTTCAAATTTTGGCTAGTGTATCTGGGAGATATTTTTTTAAGTTGTGACCGAACAAAAAAAGATTACGGAACGGGAGTAGCACCAAATTAGAGGTAATCAACTCTACTTTCGTAATCTGTAATCAAAATTTAAGAAATATAAATTTGGTGCTACTCCCGTTCCGTAATCTTTTTTCGTTCGGTCACAACTTAAAAAAATATCTCCCAGATACACTAGCCAAAATTTGAAGAATTTTTTAAAAATAGAAAAATTTATATTTCTTAAATTTTGATTAAAGATTACGAAAGTAGAGTTGATTACCTCTAATTTGGTGCTACTCCCGTTCCGTAATCTTTTTTCGTTCGGTCGCAACTTAAAAAAATCTCTCCCAGATACACTAGCCAAAATTTGAAGAATTTTTTAAAAATAGAAAAATTTATATTTCTTAAATTTTGATTACAGATTACGAAAGTAGAGTTGATTACCTCTAATTTGGTGCTACTCCCGTTCCGTAATCTTTTTTCGTTCGGTCACAACTTAAAAAAATATCTCCCAGATACACTAGCCAAAATTTGAAGAATTTTTTAAGAATAGAAAAATTTATATTTCTTAAATTTTGATTACAGATTACGAAAGTAGAGTTGATTACCTCTAATTTGGTGCTACTCCCGTTCCGTAATCTTTTTTCGTTCGGTCGCAACTTAAAAAAATCTCTCCCAGATACACTAGCCAAAATTTGAAGAATTTTTTAAAAATAGAAAAATTTATATTTCTTAAATTTTGATTACAGATTACGAAAGTAGAGTTGATTACCTCTAATTTGGTCCCGTTCCGTAATCTCTTTTGGTTCGGTCGCAATTTAAAAAATCTCTCCCATACACACCGCTCAAAATTAAGAAAAAAATTAAATAAAAACGTAGCTGAGCTACGTTTAGCTGAAATATTCGTAGCTGAGCTACGTTTTTAATCAGCTACGCGTAGCTCAGCTACGTTTTTAATAACGTAACGTTTTACGTCATAAAACATATTTAACTCGGCGTATTTATCTTCACCCACTTTTAAACACATTCATACACATGTACTTCCCAGACTTTATTGTAATAGAAGATTAATTACATTTAAAATATTTTTGCAATGATCGGATCGATAATGAGTGCCAATTAGATTTACGTTGCGATCGTTTTCATTTTCCAAAAAAATTGATTATTTTTGTTGGTTGAAACGGTAGATATTAATTTAAAGCGGCTTAGTTTTAGACATAAAGAGGAACTTGTCTCAAATTTTAAATTTTAAAAAAAAACTCGCACAAACTTCAGCGAACGTGTTATTAACCGTCGCTAAAAGGAGATCTAAGAGTTACGATATGACGCCCAAAGATTTGTTTGTTATATCACAAATCGCCAATAAAGTCGCCAGACGCCCAATGGAAAATCCCACCGCCAAACACGTTTTTAAATCGCCACGTTTGGCGAGAAATCGCCATATCTGACAGCTCTGAACCTTATGGTATTTTCTTTTCTACAAAAAATGTGACATTTAATTTAAAAAAAAAATGCAATTTGGTGTCTGTTTCTTAAAAATTTTGCTCCCGAAAAGGGTGGCTTGTTTTATTCTAAAAAACTCACCCTTTTCGGGAGCAAAATATTTCAGAAACAGACACCAAATTGCATTTTTTTTGTAGAAACGAAAACACCATTAATAACATTTTCAGTTTATTGAGGCAACAAAAAATGAATAAAGCTGCCATTTGACCAACTGACCAATAGCTGGGGTAGGAGTGTAATAAAACGTAGTTGAATCTATATTTCTATTAAAAAAAAAACTAACAAAAAAAAAACTGTACCAAATATTTAAAAAATTTCCCAATGTTTAGAGAAATGATGGAAATTATGATGACGACGTTAATGGCAGAAAGGTCAATATTTTGTATTAAATTAATTTTAATTAAATTTTCTACAACAACATCAGCAATATGAAAACAACAATTTTAATTAAAATAAAAAAACTGAAATATTAGACTTCAAAAGCAAACAAACAATTACATTTTGCTAATGAATTGTGTTTTTCTCTCACACAAAAACCTCTCCTCTATGTTATTCTACATTTAAATATTTTTTTTTTGTAAATGTAAATGATTATAAAAATATTTTTATATACATACAGACATATAAATAGACATAAAAGCAATCACAAATGACACTAATTCATAGCATTATGCTAGGAAAGCTTTTCGTCTGCTTCTTTAACTATTAGTTTTAGAAAAAAACAATCAATGTTTTCCTTACCAAAAAGCTAAATGACTTTATGGATTTTTGTATTAGAATGTTAATTGACAAACAAACTCGGGAAAAAAATATAAAGAAAGCATTTCTCTGAAAACATTCAACATTTTTGTGGAATACGTGAAGGAATTTCAGAAAATAAAACACAAGCACAAACTGCCAAAATAACTCCACTGTCACGAAATTTACCAAAATCAATACAATATTTACTCAGTCATTAAGTCACTCAGTTTGTCATTTAGTCAGTCAGTCAGTCATTTAGGCATTCTTTTCTATGTGTATGTTTATCGCATAGGAGTTTAAATATTGATTGATTTACATGTGTGAAATGAACTGCTGCAGGAGAAATGTGTGTTTTTTTCTTTTTTAATAAAGTAATTAAAAACAAATCTTATATACTTTTCACCACAGTGTAGTAATAACAAAAAGTTTTATAAATACCGTTTTTTAGTTATTAATAAATCTATAATTTGTCGGATGTTGTCTATTGATACCGTATTTGAAAACCCTGGCTCTTGCCGTTCTCCAGATATATGTATGTACATACAAAAATAAAAGAAAAGCAATAATTGATTTTTAGATAAATTAGAGACAGTCATGGTTTTTTGCTCATATCTTAGCTTTTTGTGGCCCGATCAGGCTCGGTTTCAATAGCAAAAAGTTCCGGACAATAAGTGACAAAAACATATATGTAACTACTAAGTCTCCGTCATATCTGGGGTCTTCGAAAACCCCATTTCAACGGACACACGGACATGGTTAAATCAACTTCACTCCGCTAACAGCCGGCTAAGCCAGCCGCCGATAAAGATATTTGTAGCCGCCGCCGCCGATGATTCTTCAGCAAAAAATCGGCTCCAGCTTAAGCCATTATGACACTACATTTTTTATTCATTGAATTGATGTAGAATTAGAGTTTCTACGCGGGAAAGAGTTCCCGGGAATCCCGGGACATTTTTTTTAAATTAATCTCGGGAAATTTTCGGGAATTTGAAATTAAATTAAATTAAACGAGCAATAAAAATATATTCTCTACAAAAATTACTAAAAACTACCTACAAATCGAACTATTTTTCCTAAGCCAATAAATCAACGGTCTTTTTCATTGCTGATGAAATGTCTCAAAAGCTTCTTGAAGTAAAAAATGAAAATGTACACGATACACCAACACCAGATGATGAACAATCTACAAATTATTTCCTTGTTTCGTTTCCCGGGAATAGAAACCCTATATAGAATTGTTAGAAAGAAACAGTAAATGTTAGAAAGAGCAAACTATAAAAAAATTTTAAAATTTTAACATGGTTTTTTTTTCTTTTATTATGGTTTTGTTTATTTTATGAAATGTTGTCAACTTTTTGTTTATGAGGAACATACATAAAAACAAAACAAACAAAAAGCGGTAAATCGCTGAATTTGCCCATAAACCGCTGATTCAGCAACACTTTTAATATTTCAAGCTTGAAATGTCAATTTTAAGTTGAACAATTTTACATCTTTTTTGACATAACTTCATTTTTTATCGATAAAGTTAGTACATTTTTTGACATTTTGCCATTTATCTTAATACAGCTTAACTCCGAGCACTTGGTAAATTTTTCTATTACATTTAGGGTTTTTAGGGACGGGAAATCCCGGGAATTTCAATAATTATATTTCCCGCTTTCCCGGGATTTTTCATGCGGGATCCCGGGAAATAAAAAATTCCTCATAGTTTAAGAAAACAGCTATTTATACTTTGAAATTTAGTTTTCTATTCTCTTAAAATAAGCATCTGTGGATGGGTTGTCGATTAGATCAATTACAAGAAATGAGTACATACGTAAATCAATGTCTCCTGATGCAATAAATCTACTTAAAGCAGAATAGGCAGTGCAACAGTTGATAATTAATAAATTTAGTGAAGTGAAAGTTAATAAAGAACATTAATTCAAAATAAGATACAGGTAGTAAAGTTTAATTGTCCATGGACAAGTCTTTAAAATAGCAGATACCTAAACATATAGCTCCTTTATTGTAACATAGTCATATCTACAAAAACAAATGAACTTGACAAAATGCGATTAAAGTTTTCAAAATGTACCGATTTAAAGATATATTTTGCTATAACTTCGGTTCAGTTTGAGATAAAATACGAGAAGGCATGAAGGAACACTTTGCTTAAATAACTTACAATTTTTGATTTTTTGAGATATGACTATGTTGCAATGAAGGAGCGATATGTTTATTAGGTGATAAACACAAATTTTTTTCAATTTGTGATGGTTAATATACCCTTGAAGTGCGGGGAAACCGAATTAAAAAAAAATTTCGAAACTCGTGTAAGATACTACAACATACAATTTGAAAAACACATTGTCCTAAAGATTACAGATAGACCTAATGAAATGAAAAGGTTTGTAAGAGGTTGATGCTATATTTTGCATGAACCTTGACATACATTTGACTGATATAGACGTTGTTTATAAAAAAAAATGCTTCTTATTGTGAATCAAAAGCCTTCTACAACGGTGCACTTTTAACTATTTATCCAACCTCGGTAAAAAAAATGAACGAAATTTTTCGGAAACATGGTAATTAGTAAATAAAATAATCAATATACTTTTTGACGACTTACTAAGCGCTTTGAGTGTGTCAGAAAGTTATTTCCTAAGCCGTTAAAAAATGTTAATATATTTATTTAAAATATTTTATCTTTTTTATGATCTCATATCTTGAGTACCTCAATTTGTGTTTGTTTTTATTATTGTGTTATGTATTAAATTGTTATGTTTATCTTAATTTTTTATCTTGTATCTTGAGCATGATAATAATAATACGGAATTTACATATAAAACCGTAAGGTAATAATAATTCAAGTTCCTCTTTAAATCTTCATTTAATTTTGTATTATTTAAGGATTTCTTTTATTTACTTTGTAAACAAGTTACCTTACGTTTTTTTATAAAAGTTTGTTTTATTTAAAAACAAATTTACTGTGTATTATTTATATGGAGCGGGATCCCGGGAAATTCAACAAAATTTCCCGCTTTCCCGGGAATCGAAAAACTCCGGGAAAAAAAACTCTAATTACATTATATTTGTACTGCATACCAAAACTGTATTACCATAGCCACTGTACTACCAAAACGACATAAGCATGGTTATGTCACGTCTAATTGGACCTTAAGCCACCGATTACTTTGTAAAAAAATTTTATTCTCTTTTTTAAACACCTCCCAATACTGTCGGCATGACAAACTTTTATACACCTGTGCGGAGGGGTATTGAAAGCAAAATTTATTTTAAGGATTTTACTAGAAAATGTTGGACTATTCATAATTAAAACAAGTAAAAAAGTATAGTCGGTCAAGCCCGACCATATGATACCCTACACCACAGTATTAAAAAACACATCATGCTTATATGTCTATATAAATATGGATTTATCTATGTTTATAAACTTCATGAAAATCGGTTTGAAAGTTTGTGAGAGGCAGAAATTGCCCCCTACCTCCCCTTGTGGTCCTATTTTTGAAAAACTGTATAGCTAATGTGTCCATATAGATATGGATCTATCTATGTTTTGAATTTCATTGAAATCGGTTTGAGAGGCAGAAATTGACCCTATCTCCCCTCGTGGTCCTATTTTTTAAAAAATGCATCCCTTTTGTGCCCAAAAAGATATGGTTCTACCTATGTTTTAAATTTCATTAAAATCGGTTTGATAGTTTCTGAGAGGAAGAAATTTCCCCCTATCTTCCCTCATGGTCCTACGATTGGGCCCATTTTCAATAGGCTTGGTCCTTGTGCTAATAAGAACCTATGTCCCAAATTTTATCAAATTATCTCCAAAATTGCGACCTGTACTTTGCGCACAAGGTTACATGGACAGCCAGCCAGCCAGCCAGCCGGACGGTCATCGTTAGTTCGACTCAGAAAGTGATTCTGAGTCGATCGGTATACTTTAAGGTGGGTCTAGGACCAATATTTTAAGGCGTTACACACATCAGCACAAATGCATAATACCCTCTCCACTATTGTGGTGTGGGTATAAAAAAATATTACATATATATTTTTTAAAATTTTCATATTAATCGAATGTGTATTCTAAGTCAAATTACAATTTATAAAGCTTTCATACTTTAATAGTCTCATTCCTTCAATATTTTCCAGGAATATTTTCTATGTAAAAATTCTGATAAGTGCATAGAAAATTTTCCTTTTTGTACATCCCTCGCAATTATGTAAATAAGTATCAAAGCAAAAAACATTTTCTGCATTCCTGTTGCTGCTGCTTTAAAGTCAGAACTTATACCTCCGGGTATAAATTCAAATTGATATAGATTAAAGAAAAGATATCAAAGTCAGGTTGTTTTGCCATGGGAATAGTTGGGCAGCCAACATAAAGAAATTAAATTTATTTACATAAAATACTTAAACAAGAGTAAAAATAATAAAAACAACAACAAAAGCCATTAAATATGTAGTTGTTATTGTTGTTGTAATTTTTTTTATTTTATTTTAAATACAACCACTTTTCGTTGTTAATGACTTACAATAGTTTTTACCCGTTCAATTTGCACAAGCGAGTAAACTTTATTTTTTTTTTTGCAATAAATATTGAGTGGAACTGGTGATAAATGAAACAAATTAGAACCAGTTGTTATAAGGAAAATAATCTATTAAAGCTGGGTTTTTGAGATCTAAGTTAAATTAGGTTTAGTTAATCTGAAAACTGAATTTTGCCAACATTTCCAAGTTTGTATACAACATTTTGGCGGAACAGCTTAGTTTTGCTTAAAACGTTGTTCTGTAATTACATACAAAAATCACATTTGGCCATAAGAATCGGAGTTTTAGACTACGTTAAACTCACTTTAAACTAACCCGATTTAAAAGAATAAAAATTCTTGTTTGCTTGATTCTTTTTTTAAAAGTACATACTAAGGGGGTTCGAAAAAAAAATTTGAGCCAGTCACTCCCTAGGATTAAAGATTAGTGGATTTACTCATACGCTATAATTTACATTAACTCTATGCCTGCAAAACAAAGTTCAAAGTTGGTAATTTTGAAATCGTTTTGTACACATTTGGTTTGTGCATGTGTGAATTTTTTATTGGAAGTGCTTTGCTTGCATTAATTGTTACGCACGCAATAATACAATTTCTTAAGGTCCCATTAGCCGACCGTAAATTTAGAAATGTAAATGTAATGTAAACAGCTGATCGTTTCTGTTATATGGAAAGCAATGCAAATGCTTAACTGACTGTAATGTCACTTAACCGTAACGTGCCAACCTGTAGAAAATAGAATTTCATTACGAGGTTACGTGACAGTTGTAGATAGTGATGGGCTGCTTATATTTTAAATGCAATGCGGGTAAAATCACTCTTTTTGTTTGGTACTTTTTCAGTTATAATATCTGTGGACTTTTGACAAAATAAGTTACAATCCATACATATTTTCATTTATAAAAATATATGTTTAGATGTATAAAATTAACAAATGTATACATATCCACAAACAAACAAAGTCTGGGTTGTAATGGTATCAAAACCATGTTTAGGTGTATGCACATTTTGCAATTAATGTAAGAACATGTGTACGAATATGATATAATACATATTTGTTTTTTGTAAATCTGTAATATTAATATCAAATATTAAATTATTTATTTATTTATACATGCAAGAAATACAGTTTTAATACTATTTAAATCACTTGGTACTTTTTCTGCAAAGCGGTCACCATTTCAACATGTTTAATTCTCATCACTGTGTGTGTTGTTTTATGTATACTAATGCTTTTTTGTTTTTGGTTGTGAAAAACAGCTGACACGTTCTTACATGTTCTATAAGTGCACAAACGAGCTTACAGTACGTTACGGTACTTTACATTGCATTTAATTACATTTACGGTCGGCTAAAGCGGCCTTTAAAGTCAAACGGCATTTATACTTTTACTTTTGCATTTAAGTAGTCATTGTCCACTCGATGACACAACGACGAATGTTAATTGGTAAGAGTGCGAGTCGCTTTGTTGGTATGATTGTTGTAGGCACAAGTTCAAATAAACTAGTTGTATTGTCCAATTGGTTTTTGTGTTTACCCTGCAAGCATGAACCATGTCATTGTTAAAAAGTGTTTGTAGTGAGACGACATGTCTTCGTTTTTTAACGAAATGTGTTCGTTTTTAAACGACTTCAAAACTAATTCTCTTGAGTATACCATGGAGTAGTTTTGATACTACTCCTTTGTAATCCAAAGATGGGTTATATGGTCCTGCCCTAGGACATCGTAATGTTAAATAGACCATATTTTTTCTAGACGTTTGGGTTACTTTGCACGCGTGTTAGGACTAGTCCTATTATTTGCAGGGTATTTTTTTAAAAGCGTAACAAGCAACATTAATAACAAAAACAACAATACATTGTACATATAGTAGGGATGGGCAAATTGAAAAAATATATCGATATACAGTGTAAAGTCGATAATCCGGAATATTCGGTAATCCGGACAGAATTTCGCAGCCATTACGTATTCTTTAATTCGGATTAATTGCAACACTATAATCCGGATTGAATAACACCCGTTTTTATTTATTTATTATTTTATTCAAATCACAGCATGCTTTGAAAAATACAGTCATTGCGTATTCTATAATCCGGATTGGTTGCAACTCTATAGTCCAGATTGAATAACACTTTATCAAACGAAATTAATATAATTTATTGTTAAGTATGTATGTATGTAAATGTGTACTTTTTTATTTTAACTGAACTGTACAATTTATATTAATGTTTTTATACCCACACCACAATAGTGGAGAGGGTATTATGCATTTGTGCTGATGTGTGTAACGCCTTAAAATATTGGTCCTAGACGCACCTTAAAGTATACCGATCGTCTTAGAATCACTTTCTGAGTCGAACTTACGATGTCCGTCCAGCTGGCTGGCTGGCTGGCTGTCCATGTAACCTTGTGCGCAAAGTACAGGTCGCAATTTTGGAGATAATTTGATGAAATTTGTGTCATAGGTTCTTATTGGCACAAGGACCAAGCCTATTGGAAATGGGCCGAATCGAGGAAGATAGGGGGAAATTTCTTCCTCTCAGAAACTATCAAACCTATTTCAATGAAATTTAAAACATAGATAGAACCATTTCTATATGGACACAGAATGTATGCATTTTTTTTAAAAATAGGACCACGAAGGGAGATAGGAGCAATTTCTGCCTCTCAAACCCATTTTAATGAAATTTAAAACATAGATAGATCCATATCTATAGGGACACATTAGCTATACAGTTTTTAAAAAATAGGACCACAAGGGGAGGTAGGGGGCGATTTCTGCCTCTCAAAAACTTTCAAACCAATTTTCATTAAGGTTATGAACATAGATAAATCTTTATTTATATGGACACATAAGCATGATGTGTTTTTAAATACTGTGGTGTAGGGTATCATTAGGTCGGGATTGACCGACTATACTTTCTTACTTGTTATGTTTAATTTTGCTATGAATTATTATAATTTTTAATAAATACATACATTCGGTAATCCGGATAATTCGCTACTCCGGATTGGGGTCTGCAATCAATTATCCGGATTATCGAATTTTTACTGTGTATCGAATCGATATTTTTTAAGAGTATCGATATTTATTATTTCAAAAATATCGATGTATTGATATATCGAACGTATTACGAAATTTAAAAATTTAATATATATACATATATGTATATGTATATGCACAAATCATATTATTATTATTCCCAATGTATATAGGCACATATATTGTTCTAAAACCGCATAAAATAAATGTTTTCAAGTTCGTTTGTCTTTACTGTTTTAATTCGAAATCTGCAAGGTAAAAACCCCGCTTCTTTCTTGATTCTTCTTCTTATACATCTACAATTGACATGAAATGCTAAACATTAACACTAATATGATTTAAGTGTTAAGTATAGACTCATCATGTTAGAGGTTTTCTCATGTTATAACACGTTTGTTAATGGAAATTTTTTAACAACGCCTTTATAACCATGTTATAACAGCAAATCATGTCAGTTGTAGACGGGGAGTTATAGCTCTTCATATTAGTTTAAAAAAACATACGATGCTTGCAGTGATGCCAATTTTTAAATAAAATTTAAAATGAAAACTGACTTTAAAAAATATCGAATTCGATAGTCGTATTTCAATATCGATATATCGGTATTTTAAATATCGGCGATATATATCGATTATTTTTTTAAAATACCGATATTTTGATATCGATATTATTCTTTTATACCCACACCACAATAGTGGAGAGGGTATTATGCATTTGTGCTGATGTGTGTAACGCCTTAAAATATTGGTCCTAGACCCACCTTAAAGTATACCGATTGACTCAGAATCACTTTCTGAGTCGAACAAACGATGTCCGTCCGGCTGGCAGGCTGGCTGGCTGGCTGGATGTCCATGTTACCTGTGCGCAAAGTACAGGTCGCAGTTTTGGAGATAATTTGATAAAATTTGGGTCATAGGTTCTTATTGGCACAAGGATCAAGCCTATTGAAAATGGGCCGAAGTATACTACCACGAGGGAAGATAGGGGGAAATTTCTTCCTATCAGAAACTTTCAAACCGATTTTAATGAAATTTAAAACATAGATAGATCCATATCTATATGGACACATTAGCAAATACAGTTTTTCAAAAATAGGACCACAAGGGGAGGTAGGTGGCAATTTCTGCCTCTCACAAACTTTTAAACCGATTTTAATGACTTTTATAGATAGATAAATCCATATTTATATGGACATATAAGCATGATGTGTTTTTTAATACTGTGGTGTAGGGTATCATATGGTCGGGCTTGACCGGCTATACTTTCTTACTTGTCTCCTTTGTATATGTTTTTTACAAAAGAAATAATTGACGAATGAAGCTAAACATGGTATGAGTGGCAAAGCCAATACGCTGGGCATGACTTGAATGAAGTTTAAAACAATACCGATGTGTGTGGCTGAGAAAGTTTGATTGCATGAACACAAATGTGTGTTGATTTAATGCGAATTTTTTGCAATGTCATAAAGCCGTTCTCTGGTTTTTCTATGGCTTCATATTTGCCTTTAATGACTTTAATCCGACATCAACTTCTGGGCGCCACTTATGTAATCAGATAAAAATGTTGATTGCATCCTTTGGATTTGATTTCAATATGATACTGCAACTGATCGCAACAATTCAAAAATAAATACTTGTGTCTTTTATCGAACTTGCAAATGAAGAGGAAAGTTTTAAAAGGAACCATGAAATTGTTTAACTATTTTTCAAAATCTGTTCAATTTAATCTTTGCCACCCTGTTAATATACACATTAAGTATAATTATATTTATTTTGCAGTTCATTTAGTTGTATTTGAGTGTGGTTTTCCTTTTCATTTCTGTTTAAGTCAGGCCATTTACGTTACAAACAACCAACCGAAACCATCTGATTCAATTCATACCGAATCAAGCAGCCAACCAAACAACCATCCGAACAACCATTGAACCATCAATGCACCCCAATACCCACTAAATGAGTTTAAATTAAATAAATATTGTAAATAACAAACATAATAATGTTGCATGCAACATGACAGTATTGAAGAAGTGAATGAATGTTGAAGGAATTAATTAATGAATGAAAGAGTAATAAAAATATTTCACATGAACATGAATTTTTCATAATTTTTGGTTGTTATAACAAAATTTTAAAGCGGAACTTAGTACGAACGAGTAACAGCATTTATGAAATTTTAATTTTGAAAAGAAAAAATTAAAGAAATAAATTTAAAGGTTGTTTTAAAATATCTTAAAAACTTTTACTATCTGTAAGAATACTGATTTAAAAGTTAAATTAATTCGTAAAATCAATTAAATAGTTTGCTTAAGCATTAAAATATGTTTTCAAAATATAAACCACAATAGTAAAAGAAGAACTTAATGGTTACTTTGACACAACTCTTTTCTTTGAAAATGATTCGAAAAATCCCTTTGAGGGAAATTTTGCGTTACTTAAAAAAATGTAAAGGAAAATTGGATTGAAAACATCGGAAAGGAGCGTATAAAGAATGTGGAGATAAAGATGAAGATCCCTAACAATCACCAGAAGTCTTGTAAAGTAATTAAGACTTTGCCGTTTAAAAATACTGTGGTTCTTCGAGTCCTTGAGGATGATATAGAATTTAAATTTGTGTTTAAATAAATAAATTTTTAAAATAAATTACAAATTACTCCTTTTCAACAAAAAGTACCCATTTGGAAGAAAAACTTCCCCTTTGGAACAAAAGATACCTCTATTTAAACAAAAGTAACGGTCTCCAAACATGTTATAGGTAATATGTTTTAACAATAATCTGTTTGAAAATATAATATTTTAAAACATTGTATGTTTACTTTTAAATTTAAAACCAGGGACCGTAACAGTTATGCCTTTTTTCATAAAAGTCAGATGATTACAGTTATTTTTTGATTTTTATTTTTTTTAACAAAAATAACAGTTATTTTTTGATTCTTATTTTTTCGATCAAAAATAACAGTTATTTTTTGATTTTTATTTTTTTGAACAAAAATAACAGTAATTATTTGATTTTTATTTTTTCGAGTAAAAATAAAAGTTATTCTCGAAATAAATTTACGTGTTTTAATAATTTAGATGACTTTAATAATTATTTTAATGTGCATAAGGAATTCCAATGATAATTACACACTAAAACAAAAATTTAAAGTCAACTAAATTATTAAATCACGTACATTTATTTAGAGAATAACTTTTATTTTTGCTCGAAAAAATAAAAATCAAAAAATAACTGTTATTTTTGTTCAAAAAAATAAAAATCAAAAAATAACTGTTAAGTTTGATCTAAAATATAAAAATCAAAATTATAAAAATCAATATATTTTATCATTGACAAGTGCATGAGGAACAATATGGTATACTTGAATAAGTTTTTTGACATTAAATTCTATATGCTTTTTTTGTTTTAAAATTCCAATATAACTGTTATTTTCGGTCCCTGTTTAAAACAATTGGGGGATTCACAAGGTTTGCTATTAAGTCATAATGTCCTAAATAATATTTTACAATTGTTTAAAAAAATACTGTTGTGTTTCAAACAAAATAAAAATTTTAATGCTGTGTTCATTGATTCGTCATAACTGTACAGTAGAAATCTAAGTTATAAGCGGTTGCCACAGCAGTCAAATATATTTCTTGTAATTATTATAAGACTACAACTTTATGACAATCTTGTGAATCCCTCAAATATGTCTAAAATAACAATATTATATTCTCTACAATAGTTGAATGCCTTTCAAATACATACTTGCTTGGTGTGCATGAAATTCTCATTCATTTTATTTTAGTTATTGAATAAAATAAACAAATTTAGTACTATAAACCACTAAAATAGGATTTCTAATGAAGGACGTCAAAGGAAAATTATATGGGATTACATATAAAAGTGGAACCTAACAGAAAAAAAACGAAACTTAGTACTTAATACACAAATTGAAAACATGGATGTAATAAATAACCATAATATTTTTAACTTTGACCATAGCATTGTTAATTCTGACCATAAAATGGCTACTTTTGTCCAAATACTGAGCAGTTTTGACCATATTATTGCTTATTTAGAACATTATTTAATTAGTTTTGAACATTATTATTGTTAGTATGAATTGCCAAAAATATGGTTAATTTTGAACAAATTATGGTTAATTTTAACCATATGATTTATTTCGAGAAATATCTTGTTAATTTTAACCATATTATGGTTCAATATGACCATAATATGGTGCAAAAATAAACATTGTTAAAATCAAACCAAAGTATTTTGCTCTTAGAATATGGTTACTTCCACCCATATTTTTCTTCTGCCTGCAGAAACTCTGGTCTGTTTCATTTCAGCGGACTTAAGATCTACATCTTATTGCTCGATAAATTAAGTTCAAATTAAGTTAATGAAAAACTTGTCGTTAAAGTACTTATTTAAGAAAAGTCTATTTAAGAGCTTTCTTTAAAGTGCATACAGTTTTTAATTGTCGTCTTAACCGCAAATTCATTTTATCTTTGTAATTATTTGTTTCACCTAATTCCATTTTACTCTTTAAAAACGAAATCGATTGATTTATTGACGTCATTGTCCCTACTGGTTTTAAAAGTTCAAAAAGACGTCGTAAAAACATTAAGAATTTAAATAAAATATAAAAACAAACATACATACATACGACTATTTGTTTATGAGAACAGCTACTTAAAATTAAATAATTATAAACAAGTTGTTTTGTCCATTACAATTTTTTATTTTCTTTTAAACATTATAAAAACTAATTTGTGTCAAGTCTTTATAATTGAATTGAAAACAAAACAAAATATGTAGTGTAGATAATTGTGGTATAAAAAATGGTATTTGTTTATCTAAATAAAATTTCCTAAATTTGTTTTGTTCATATGTACCTCTATATTGTTTGTATTTTCCACAAAATAATTTAAATATTTTTCTTTTGTTTATACTTAAAAAATGTATACATACATATATGTACATATAACAAAATGTAAATAAAAGCATGCAAGTAGAATCATGATAACCCTGACCTCCAGCTCTTGCATTCTATCACATTGTCTGCCTGACGTTCTGGATATTTTTACGTCTCCATATTTCTTTTGCTGGAATCACTGAATCTCATTCATTCGTTGGTCATGTGTTGTCATGAAAGTGATAAAAATAAAAAATAAAAATATTGTTGTTTTTGGGTTTTTTGCACTTTCGAAGATTATCATTTATATATTCTGTAAGTTTATTTATATTAATATTTTCTTTTTATATTCCACAAACTTAAAACACACAAAAGCAGCTAAAGAAAGAGAGAGTGTTAATGTGTGAATATAAATATGTAGTCAATTTGTTTGTGGCGAATTTCAAAATAAATTCTGCGATAATTTTCTAAATGTGATTTAACAGTGGGATAGCTAATAATAAATACAGCGCGTACATAATTGATATATTTATAGTTGCCATTAAAATTTAGAATTGGTTATATTGGGGGGTAAAAAAAATACTTCTTTTTATAGCTTTCATTAACAATGCCATTTAAAATATTGACCATTTAATGCTTTTATTTTTTCTGCCTTGCTGGCAACAAATAGACTCTGCTCTAAAACAATTGCTAATTTTCTGAGGCCAGTAACGATTCGAAACAATTTTAGATACCTTCAACTAAATTGAAAGTGTTAAAGTTATTCTTGGGATTAAAAATTAATTATCAAGGTTTCGTTATAATGTGCTATTATATTATTGTTGATGGGATAAGCTATGCGCATTTCACTGGTTGCTTAGGCCAGATCGTCAGGAAACTTCATCCAAAGAATTTAGAAAAACTAAAGATATTATACAAATAAAACTGTAAAGTGAATAAGAATTATAAGCCCCAGTTTTACTTGTAACAATATCAAAGCTCAAAAAATGTAGGTATAATTCCAATTTGAATACATATCGTCGGTTGATTATTTAATTGTCGTTTGTCGAATGTAATTTGTATCTACATACGACAATTAAATATTCAACCGACGATATGTATATCACAATTTTATATGGTTTACAGTGTTATGTTAGCGCTTTAACAGAACTCTGTTATGCAATAAATTTCGAAATTTACCTTCACACTAGTGCTGGGATACTATCGATATTTTCTACTATCGATATATATCGATAGTTCAGATTTCACTATCGATATATCGATATTACTATCGACTGAATGTTTTAACTTGTGCAGGAAAATTTTAATAATTTTTTATAAGGCTAAGTCCGTTGTTTTTATCACTTTTATCATTGAATGTATGAGACGTTTGTATATACGCACGTTATTTTAGATGGCAGTTTTTTTAAAAATGATAAGTGCCTTTCTAAAGGAACCGAAGTAACAGGGAATATAAGATATTCCATTGCAACTTTAATAAATTTTCTAAATTCTAAACCCAAAAAGGTAATCAATCTTGCGGACTTATCCTCTTACGGTCGGTCATTGTTTTGTCCTATGCTTGCAATTGCATTTGGATTTGCATTTTTTTTTTTACAACATTACAAAAATATTTGACATTTCAGTCCCTATATAAACATATACAAATTACGACTTTAATTAGCAGTAAACCACTCGCCATTTTTTTTGTTTGTATTCATTGCTGTAATTCAGCGCGAATTAATAAAAGGAAGTAAAAATTAGCGGCAAAAAACTGTGTGTGTATAGCTGCTGTTAGATGTCTTCATAGCTGTATTTTAAATAATAAAAATATCGATATTTATATTTTTCCTATCGATATTTTCGATATTTAAGACTATCGATAGTTTCCCAGCACTACTTCACACACATAATCCCTTGAGGGTCTGAAACTTTTTATACCCACATCACCACAATAGTGGAGAGGGTATTATGCATTTGTGCTGATGTGTGTAACGCCTTAAAATAGTGGTCCTGGACCCACCCTAAAGTATACGGATCTACTCAGAATCACTTTCTGAGTCGAACTAACGATGTCCGTCCGGCTGGCTGGCAGGCTGGCTGTCCATGTAACCTTGTGCGCAAAGTACAGGTCGCAATTATGGAGATAATTTGATAAAATTTGGTCATAGGTTCTTATTGGCACAAGGACCAAGCCTATTGAAAATGGGCCGAATCGTAGGACCACAAGGGAAGATAGGGGGAAATTTCTTCCTCTCAGAAACTATGAAACCGATTTTAATAAAATTTAAAACATAGATAGAACCATATCTATATGGACACAAAATGTATAAACTTAAAAAAAAAATCGGACCACGAGGGGAGATAGGGGCAATTTCTGCCTCTTAAACCGATTTGAATGAAATTTAAAACATAGATAGATCCATATCTATAGGGACACAATAGCTATACAGTTTTTAAAAAATAGGACCACAAGGGGAGGCAGGGGGCAATTTCTGCCTCTCACAAACTTTCAAGCCGATTTTCATGAAGCTTATAAACATAGATAAATCCATATTTACATGATCACATAAGCATGATGTGTTTTTAAATACTGTGGTGTAGGGTATCATATGGTCGGGCTTGACCGACTATACTTTCTTACTTGTTTATTATTAATATTATATATTCTGGGTCCTTGAGTAATTCGAACTACTCGAAAGAAAATAAAAATATTTGCGTTTACCGTAGTTCCCATATTAAGCAGCATTCTAAAAAGCACTGAAACTGCATTTTTTAAAACTGCATTGAAATTTGGTCTAATTTACTTTTCGCAACCAATTTTAAAAGCCCAAATAAAATATGCATAAACTTGCTTAAAATCTTCTGTTGAGAATTAACAAAAAGGCTCCCAAATGCATTTAAAAAACAAAATCAAAAAATATTTGATTCCATACGAAAAGTGGGATCTGTCTCGCACTTTGCCTAAGCAAAAAGTTTCCTTAAGTTCAATATGGTTTGACACATATGATTTACATGTATTCGTACAGTTTCTTTTATACAAATAGTTATTAACTTATAGATCCCGTATACAGCCCACTCCTGAAATATTTAAGTGTCGGTGGAGGTCATCAATTATTCGTTACAGCCTAATATAACAGTCTAACATGTTTTTTTGCCAACATCTTGATATGACAGTTGTTTACACAGAAATTAACTGCAATTAAAAAAACGTTGTTTTGTTTTGTGTTGATGATACTGCATTCATTCTTGACTTAAATTGACTTTAGACTTGCGTTCTTTCTTATCAATTGTTTTTTAAATATTTTGTTTTATTTTTTAAAATTTTGTACAACATTTTTCTTTTGCTACTGATTTCGTTTTTATTTTCAAGTAAAAAAATAAATTTCAAGAGTAAAACAAATAAAATAAAATTTAATCATAATTTGGTGTATTATTTTGTATTGATTTTTTTTTTAATTTCAGATTCGTTATTTAAAAAAAAAAAAAACGAAATCTTAAATAAACAAAACAAAGTAAACAGTGAAAAAAATTAAACATTAATTCAAACGTCTTTTGACAACTCTTGTGCATTTCGATGGCATAAAATACTTTTAATTTTGAGTAAAACGTGAAATTGTTTAAAACGGCTTTTTTAACTTTTAATTATAAAAATTAAAATAATTATTGTTTTTTTTTTAGTAATAATAATAATTAAATTGCTTTTTTTTAAAATAGTTAAGAATTAGTGAAAAAGTGCTGTCGGTGTAGCTGTTTTTTTTTTTTTTTTAATTAAATGTTGCCTTTTAATCATGTACAATTTGCTGCTCTACAACAAAGCAGACATTTAAATGATTTCGAACAGAAATGTTTAAGGTAAAACAATTTTCAATAAGAAATATGTGACATTAAATTGAAAAAGAAAAAAAAAAAAAATTATTGATTTATTCAAATGGAAAAATACAAAAGTTAAAAACTACAAGAACAAAAGAAGAGAGCAACAACATAAAAGGACTTGAATCATATTACCAATGTAGGAGTTTGGCAGGGAAATAAAGCAACAACAGTAAAAAATGCTACTTATATTGAAAACATGACGCCTACTTCTGCTTTTACACTCACATTTAGCTTTAACCCTTGAAATGCTTGTTTATGAAGTTTAAATTTCATATTAGTCCAAATTGACCGAGTCTAGTCTTTACAATGTTTTGAACATTACATTGTTATTCCACTGTTTTGAAATTTTTTTTCCGTCTAACAACAATCGCATTGTCGGCTTAGAGTGTAAACCTGCTAAATCCACTTTTTAAGTAAATTGAGATTTTAATACCGTATGGTAGAGAAATATAGGCCTCGTCGACCAGCATTTAGTTTTTCTTCAATTTGAGTCCTGAAGTGTATCAAATCAACTACATTTTTGGTTTTCCTCTCAAGCAGCAAATAGGAGAAATAAAAAGTTTTTTGTCTCTCCTGTAAAATTTGTTAAAAGGGAGTTAGCTGGTTTACACTCTAAGCCGACGAAATATTTTTAAATATGCGCATTTCCTCGTATATTCTTTCATTTATAATCAAATGGTGTAAATGGGTCAAACCTCTAATCCTAATTGCGTCTCAATAATTTCGTAACGCTAGATTTGCCTCCGATCTTATAGTTGGTCATAGTTGTTGTCTCTTATCTCATCGGTAAGACTACTGGCGCATGGAAAACATTGATTTTTGGACATTTAACTTTGTTAGGGCTGAATAATCTTTCGCGTAAAATTTCGCATGGGGAGGGAGCCTGATTCAGATATTCATTTGGTGAAAATTACACTTTTTCTTGCTCTAAAACACTTATTCAGCATAGTCGAATCGAATCTGTGCAACCCAGGGGGTTAACCGCGTATTTCGATTCGAAAGAAATCATTTACGGATTCGAACAATTTGTACTGTGTATTACGATTTTCGTAATATTTTTTTCAAGTAAATGGACGTTTTTTATACTTTATTGAAAACAAAAAATCCCTTTCTTAGCAATCACTCTCTATTGCGAACAAAAAGTTTTCATCAAATTTCCTATTTTATTTAAAGATGCAACCTCTGTCATCGTTTCGAACGATTGCGAAAATCGTAATACACAGTAAAAATTTTTCGAATCCGTAAATGATTTCTTTCGAATCGTAATACGCAGTAGCCCCCCAGATGACATTCAACAGATATCAACTCTGGCTCCATTAGTTTTGCATTGTATTATTACAGTTTGAAGGCCGCTAGGAATCAGTTAAGCCAAACACAACCAGAGAAAAAACTTGGTTCATTTTAGTCACAGACATTTAATTAAATGTAGATGCAAAATATTTAAAAGTTACCATAATAACATAAATAATAATTAAATCTTACCATATTTTCAAAGAAACACTTTGGAAAGGTTGATCCATTTGGACCTTTTTTGTTTGTATTCGACACAAAACCAGAGTATGAAAACAAACAAAACATTTCGCAAACGTTTGCAAAATGAACAAAACTATTCAAAATTTTTAAACTGTATTGTACATGAGCAAAAACAAAACAAAAACTTTGCAAGTGTCAAAGAAAGAAAACGAAACAATTGGCTTTCCACTCATCTGCATTATTTAATTTACCGTTACAATCGTACATCTGAGTACAAAACAGATAGAGAAACGTTTTGTTTTGAGTAATTGATTTAGTTCTTGTTTGGTTTTTGTAGTGGCATAACAAGAGTAAAATCCACAATGAATTACTTTTTATTTAATTTAATGTGTCTTTTTTTATGGTAGTAAAAATAAGCATTAATAAAAAAAAAAAACCTAAAAACCTCTCTTTTTATTTCAATTAGAAACAATAGTAGTGAGTAAATCAATTACCAAACGTTTTTTCTCTGAATGTTTCAATTTTCTGTTCCAGCTGTGTACGTTTATGTTAATGTACAATTTGCGCTCACGAGCAAAAATAATACAAAACAAAATGGCACAATCATTCTCATTGTTTTGGTTTTGTTTTTGTTTTACTCACTGCAAAGAACAAAACAAAACGAAAGCAAACGTTTCGTTTTATTTGTTTTCGTACTCTGCACAAAACACTTAAATAGAACTTTAAGTCGAAATCTTTTTTTTTTTGCCCGAAAAAACAATCATTGAAATTAACAAGATTTTGTTTGTCGTGCTTAATTCCCAATTTTTATTCTTGATAAAAACACTGAAATTTATTGTTAATAGGATAAGCTATTCCTATGCGCATTTCGCTTAGGCCAGATCCGAAGATTTTAGAAAAACTAAAGATATTAAATCAAATAAACTGTTAAGCAAATAAGAATTATGAGCAACAGTTTTACTCGAACAATATCAAAGCTTAATTAAAAACAACAACAATAAACAGTGAGTTTATCTTTTCATTTCGCCCAGTTAATTTCATTAAAATGTTGGCCACAAAAACGGTGTGTTGTTGTGGTCCATTCGAATGATCCAATTTTCGATTACCCTTTCCAGCATGGCTGCCAGTGTCTCGCGAATTACGCGATGAATGTTAGCTGTAAAGTGTTAAATCGTAGCTGGCCTATCAACAAAGACTTTGGACTCTACATAACCACAAAGAAAAAAATCCAGAGGTGTGATATCACACGATGTAGGTGGTCAGTTTAAAAGTCCGAAACGCAAAGTTAGATGCTCACAAAAATTATTTCTCATTGCTGCGCCACGGTACCGTAACACATCAATTCAGGTAGCTTTGGAAAGATTTACATTTAAACCTGCCCTAGGGCCTTCACCATGGTGGAAAAAAACTGCCTAATGCTTAGCTTATAGCGTATATAAATCTCTATAATTTATCCATACATTTTTTATGGATCAGTTTATTTTGGAAGATATAATTTTTCCGCCGTTAGATTGGCATTTTTTTCCTCTACCCGCCCCCCGAGTGTGAGAGCAAGCAGCACACACAGGTGGCATTTTGACTGCATAATTCGGCAAGACTAAACGCTCGCCTCTTGCTTAGGAGCTGAAGCTATTTAATCCGCTGCTTTTAAAAATTCTAGCAGCATCTGTTGGGTAGCAACAGCACCTAGCGATAATCCTCCCTCAAGCCAAACTCTTCCACAAGTGGTGAAAAATCACATGTTTTTGACAGTTATAACCGATAGTTAATTACAACTGAACTTGGTGAAATTGGTCGTTAGAAAACAAATTTGGAATTGTTGCATTTTGATCGGATTCATAGTAAATAAATTTGTTTTAATGCGAACCCTAAGAAAATATTACGTTTTTAAATGAACTAGGTTATCAATTATTACTTTTTCATTGTCATAATATTATTATTTAAACTCTTTGTTTTGGAATTTAATAAGCTTTATAGAAAATAAACAAAACTCATTTTATGTTACCCTTCACTTTTCACTAATATCTCGTTGTTGTCTATTGCATAGATGTGGAATTGTTCAATCTTGATTAATACCATCATATTTGTTATTGCATAACAACATAATAATTGACATTTGGTAAGTTTTATAATAATGTCAATATGGATTTTAATATGTTGAAACAGTATTCAGTAAGAAAAAAAAAACAAAAACAAAAAACTTAAAAAGTGTAGATATTGCGTTTTGTTATGGACCTCCTCAATCATTCGTGGTATGCATATAAATGAGTCTACAAACTTTCAGATAACTGCAGGCAACAAAAAAATATCGTTAAAAATTTTCCCGCTATCAGTTCCAGTAAATGTAAGAAAAGAAAAAATATACACGTATATACATATTTTAAAGAAAAGTTAAAATAATTACAATGTTAGTTTTTTGCACTTTTTAAATTTTATGGTTTGAAATATTTTCCAAAGTTCTGCCACAAAGTCTTTTGAAAGCTTCACAAATACGCAGGCAATCGACCTGTTGTTTAAATTTAATTGAGCAATTTATCAGTTTGTGCCTTATTAACCGATCAAAAGGAAAAGTGAACAAATTACGAGGGAAAAAACTATTTACGATAAACGGAATTTTTTCCCCTGAACATTTTTTTACGTTATTATTCTTCTTTAAATTACCTCAAACATTTTTTTCATGTGAGTTTTTCATGATCGCAAATATGTGAAAAGGGAAAAACTACGAGGGAAAAATAATTTACGATAGGGGTGATGTATAGGTTTTACAAGAAAAATAGAAGAAATTAAAATTATAAACAGTTTAAGGCAATTTATCATTTCAAATAATTTCTTGCTTCTCCTGTAAAATTTTCAAAATGTTAGATGGGGCATTTCGCGTGCCAGCTAACGATATGTAACTATATTGGAAATATTACTGAATGATTTCATTATAATATGGTTGCTGTAATAATATGACCAGGGAAGCCATTAATATGCAATTGCATTTTTTCCTTGTGCGGCCAATGAAGGCACAAACAATATATTTGTCCGTTTTAGGGCCATTATTATAACTTGACGTTAGCTGTTATCCGACAGTTAACAGACGCTTTTTGACAGATAATACATTATTATCTGTCAATTTAATCTTAACTTTTGCTAACTTCAAGTTGTAATAATGGCCCTTAGAGCCTTTCATTAATTTTGGCATCGATTTGTTAGTGCATATTTTTGGCATATTTTACCGTTTGCAGCATTTTTGTGTATAATTTGGTTAAACGAGCATTTTTGCAGCATACTTTAAGTTTATAGCGCATATTTTGCCTTTTTTGAGGCATATTTTGATACATGTAAAATTTTTTTAGATGCTTATAGGATCTTTCTGTTACTTCAATTTCGCCATCTACATTTAATTTTTACTCTCAAATTGTAAGACAAAGCAGGTTGTCATTAAGGATAAATGTTATGTAATGTAAAAGACCAAAATCTTTTAGTATACCGATCGACTAAAAATCATTTTTTAAAGTAATCTTACAATGTCCATCCGTCCGTCTGGCTGGTTGCCTGCCCACGTTAACCCTTTGCGCAAAGTACAAGTTCCAATTTTGTAGATAATTTGATCAAATATGGACAAGGGGCGTGTAAATGGTGAAAATCGGTCTTTAATTTCAAATATTCCCCATAAAAACTTCTTTCCGAATAAGACACTTTGTGACAGCATGATGGTATTTCAATTAACGTCGGCCCAAAAATATTTTACTGCAAATTAAATTATTATCGAATGGGTTCACATTTGCCCAACGCTCCCATCACACTTTTTCTACCATTTTAATTTAATAACTCCATTTCATTTACTGAGACACATTGGTCTGCAATCACACCTTTAACTTCCTTTTAAATGTTAACATTAATTAACAATTTAGCTACCGTATCTAAAATCCCTTTTAGGCAGAAAGCCAAAGGGATGTTAATATCTAGATAATATTCGACGCAAACATCTCGTATATGAATTTTAACCTAATATGGGCTTAAGCTATAATATTTTTAGGCTTTTTTTTAAATTTTGTTATTTAATTGTTGAATATTTTGTCTTCAAATTAGCCATTTTTGTTTTTTTAGGGCATATTTTTAAAATTTTTCAGGGCATATTTTCCAGTTTTACTGCATATTTCCTGAATATGACAAAGGGACCAAAATAAACCGACTTAAGTAAAACCAGACCGCCTGGCTAAAATGACAGTCTTTGTATAACCTAACCCTTTTAATGTCAATGTCAAAAGTCGGCTTGTCAGGAAAGTTATATTAACACACAAACGTTTGTAGGAATATTTTTTGGCAACAGAAAATTTATCTGTGTCAAACTTATGGAAATAAAATAATTCGTTTTCGATACACCGTCAGGAAAAGCTACGTTCATTGAACTTAAAATCCCCATCGATTTCAATTTCACGTGATTTCGATTTACAGAACATGACCGATAAAGATTTACAAAATAAATTTAAAAATAAAAATGTTTGTTAAATTTAATAACCGCTTAAGCCTGAAGTACACGGAATGTAATTTTGACGTCACTACAAAGCCACAATAGCAAGTTTGTGTTGTGTGATGACGACAAAATTACGTCATAATCACATGCGCATGTGGCTTTTTACATTCCGTGTACTATAGGCTTTATGAATTTTGGGCTGAATCTAAGTACTAATGTATTAGGGAAATTCGGAAAGTTCAATTCAATAAACGTAAAATAACAATAATTTCTATTTTATAAAAATTAATTAAGAAGTAGTATCAAAATAATTTTCTGGAATAAAAAAATTTTAATTTTAAAAGATTTTGTTATTCGTGCTAAATTCCCAGTTTTTATTCTTGGTAAAAACACTTGAAATTTATTGTTGATGGGATAAGCCATTCCTATGCGCATTTCACTGGTTGTGGGGAATGTAAGATGAGATAAACTCACTGTTTATTGTTGATGTTTTTGTTTAAACTTTGATATTGTTACAAGTAGAACTGTTGCTTATAAGTCTTATACGTTTTACAGTTTTATTTGGTTTAATATCTTTAGTTTTTCTAAAATCTTTATGGATGAAGTTTCCTGATGATCTGACCTAAGCAACCAGTGAAATGCGCAACAATAAATTTCAAGCGTAGTTGAGTAAATTTCTAAAAACAAACATAAATTTTCCTATATATTTTTAAATAAAAACTATATGAAGACAAATTAAATTTGGGTTATTTTTTAAGTCATGGTGCGTTAACCCTTAAATGCCTAAGTATGCCTCAAGGCAATCTTTTTCAAAATTTGTACTGACGTTCGCTATATAATTAATTTATATTAATGCCCTTTTTTACAAATGCTTAAAGATCTAGAAAAATATTTGTAGAAGTTTCGAAAGCTGGTTAAAACTCTAAAGGCATTGTAAACAATCTCACAATGCTTTTATTTGAAATGTAAACTTCATTTATGCTGCTCAAATAATAATTTTTTTTTTTTTTTTTTTTGATGATCATAAACAAAACTAAATATTAAGTTTTTTTGCTTTATTATTGAAAATAAAAACTAACAAACAGAATTCTCCAAATAGTAAATGGGTTTTTATTACTAGATGCCCAAGGGTGTTTCAAGGTATACCTTAATGTTTTCTCACCTGGAAAGTAAACGACTTGTTGCCCGGCCTTAAAAATATTTTTTTTAACTCAAAAAAATACCCAAAAAAAATATTTTCATAATAAAGGGTGTTTTTTAGAGTGTCACAACATTGAGTTGACATCACTGCTTTATTTGAGCACCCATTTAACAGCTGATAGTTGCTTTTTATTAGGTTTAGTTTGCTTTAAAATTTCATTATGAATCGACTTACACCAGAGCAACATGTGCAAATTGTTGAAATTTTTAATCAAAATAATTTGGCGAATTTCCATTCAAAATTTCTTTTTCGATTGATCCCATTTCCCATTTACGTAAATAAGCAGAATTGTCGCATTTGGAGTGATGAGAATCCACAAGCTTTTGTCGAAACACTATTACATCCACAGAAAATTACTGTTTGGTGCGACTTATTGATTTTAGCTCTAGTTCAGGTTAAGTTTAGTTGTAATTAAATTCTCGTTCAGTTCCAGTTTCGTATCCACCGCAACACACTAGTGCAAGTTCTAATTCGATCATAGTTAAGTTCTAGTTCTAATAAACATTTCGTTACTCAAGGAAGTTTCTTATGAGGAATTAATTCGCACAATGTAAGCAGGCACTTATTTACAATTTAAGTGTAATATATACCTTCGATGCGTTATTAATAATACTGTGATAGTTAAAAAAAAAATAGAAAAGCCTGGCACATTGCGTTTTAACATAACTGGGGTACGCTGAATCTAATGGTGCTAACCGTTTTTTTATGTTAGCTCTTGTTTTCGAGATATGTTTACCGTTATTTCGAAAATGGAGGAGGTTGCACATCATATATTCGTGTAACTCAAAAACGGTTTAGTTTATTGAAATTACTAAAAAAAACCCGAAATTCCGCAATAAAAGGAATGAAGATAGCGGGTAGGAATGTTAGAAATAAATATGGCGGTTTAATAAAGTTCTTAAATTTGGCCCCTGCAGCGCCTAGGATGCCCCTAGATGGGTCAAATGTATGACCAACCCCACTTTATTTTTCATCTCAATCATTTATTTCTAACATACCTACCCCTTATCTCCCTTCCTTAAGGGGGCTCCCATACAAAATAGTCAATACAGATTGGAAATATATTTTAGAAAAAGCCCCAAAACTACCAAGGAGTCGCCCCTAGTAAGATAACATGTATGACCGACCTCAATTAGTTTTTTGTTCCTAACATTTTCTTTAAGTCTGCTTTCACACGTTTCATCTTTTGATGCTCAACTCTTATGTTTTTAGGTGAGAGAAGAAAGAAGAAAGGGGGTTAGTACAGAGATGCCTGTACTCGGTCAGTACGCTTTGTGTTTTTATTCGTTGGTATATGCCAGCGATGGCTGCATGTAATTTTTTTCTTTTCTTTTTCTCTTTGATTCGCTGTTAATGAAATTGTTGTTGTTTTGAACCGAAAAAAGTTGAAACCGATTGCTGCGTGTGATTATGTTGGCATCTTTAAAAGGGAATTGAAAAGAAGTTGAGCATCAAAAGATGAAACGTGTAAATTTAGACTAAACATACTTGCCATATATCTCTACCCCTTAGGGGGGCTCCCATACAAATATGGGCGTTTAATGAAATTCTTTAATTTGGCACCTGCAGCGCCTAGGATGTCCCTAGATGGGTCAAATGTATGACCAACCCCACTTTATTTTTTATCTCAATCATTTATTTCTAAAGTACCTACCCGCTATCTCCATTCCTTAAGGGGGCTCCCATACAAAATGTTCAATGGAGCTTAAAAATATATTTTAAAAAAGTCCCATAAATCCCCAGGAGTCGCCCCTTGAAAGATAACACATATGACCGACTTCAATTAGTTTTTTGTTCTTAACATTTTCTCGGGACATACTTGCCCCTTATCACCACTTCTTAGGGGGGCTCCGATACAAATATTGCGTTTTATAAAATTCTTAAATTAATTAAAATTTTTCGACTTTTGTGAATAAAATCAAAAGTAGGTAACTGATTTTTAATGAATTTTTAAAAAATAAAAATTTCGAAATTTTGGCAAAAAAACGACTGCTCTTATTAGAAAAAAAAAACTTTTCTTAAAGGAAATTTTATTACGGAATTTCGGTTTTTTTAGCAATTTCAATAAACTCAACCGTTTTTGAGTTACGCGAATATATGTTGTGCAACCTTCTCCATTTTCGAAATAACGCTATATTTCAAAAACCAGAGCCAATCTAAAAAAAACCGCAAGCACCACTGGATTCAGCGTACATGTTTTATGTAAAATCGCCAATTTCTTGCACAGTGTCATTATCAGAGAAACCATAAACATGGAATTGCATGTTTTTTCTTGTGCGACCAATGAAGACAGAAACAATATATTTGTTCGTTTTCGAGATTTTTATGAACTTTGGCATCGATTTGTTAGTACATATTTTTGCATATTTTACAGCTTGCAGCATTTTTTTGCATAATTTAGTTAAAAGAGCCTTTTTGCAGCATTTTTTTTTTGTGTATTGCGCATATTTTGCCTTTTTAAGGCATATTTTAATACATATTAAATTTTTTTAGTTGCCTACAAGAGCTTTCGCAGCAAATCAAATTTTTTTTTTTTTTTTTGTTCAAAAACCTGTTACTTCAATTTCGACATCTACATTTAATTTTTACTCTTAAATTGTAAGACAAAGCAGGTTGTCATTAAGGATAAATATTATGCGACGTGTATCTAGACCAATCTTTTTGTATTCCGATCGACTCAGAATCACTTTTTAAAGTGATCTAACGATGTCCATCCGTCCGTCTGGCTGGTTGTCTGTCTGTGATCAAATATGGACGAAGTCTATGCTAATGGTGAGAATCGGTCTAAAATTGCACATCCAAATTAGACTCTTCGTGTCCGTAAGCTATCTAATTATGATGGTATTTAAATAAAATAGCTTAAACTTTCTGTTAAATGTTAACATTTGTTAACAATTTAGCGACCGTTCCCAAAATCCGTTTAAGACAAAAACCCATATGGATGTTTATATCTAGATAATATTTGGCGCAAACATCACTTATATGAATTTTAACCTAATATGGGCTTAATCGATAATATTTTTAGTTTTTTTTTTTTTTTTAATTTTGTTATTAATTTGTTGAATATTGTGTCTTCAAATGAGCAAATTTTAATTTTTAGGGCATATTTTAAAAAATTTTCAGGGCATATTTTCCAGTTTTTACTGCATATTTAATGCGCATGAAACGCGTTTTTAGAGCATATTTCTGGTTTCCCTGCTTATATATAACATTTTCACTTAAATTATTTAACAATAGTTGGGATCTAACAAGTGGCTCATTTAATGAATAAGCAGGTACTGCTGAGTTGACAATCCTTGGTCGGTGTTCGTTGAAATCCGAGTCGTTTTGGTGCGTAGAACCGATCGCTTGTCGTGGAAACGAGCCAATTTGGTACTCTCTATCACTTTCGCAAACCCTTTCGCAAAATTTTTTTAAACTGACAACAAAAATGAAAGAAGCGCAGATTGACAGTAATGAAATGTTAAATTTTTTTTTCTCTCATTATTTATTTATTGAATCTTTATATATTAAATATGAACTAACAACAATTAATCAAATCTTATCCCAATACTTTAATTTATGTCCTGCCAGTGCCAGACAAAATTTTTCTTCATCTTATTTTGAAATTTTAAAATATGTAAAAAATACGAGTTCGTCTGAAAATGATTTGTGAAAAGAAAAAAGACGCGAAAGACAAATGCGCAAACGTATTAACGATTACCAATCACTCGATTTTTCTTTCGCATCGCAATAGAGAATGCTAAATAAGCAGAATTGCTTTGAAAGCATTGGTTTTCTTTAGAAATCAAAAGGTTTAAGGTTGCACTTCAATGGAAATCGAGAGATATCGAAAGCCAATTTTTAAAACGGAAATTCAGCCACTCAGCTTACTAAAGCGGATTTAATGAGTAAAATCAATACTAGTGGAGAACCTTACGAAAACCATAAAAAATAACATGTGTATTTCTTACCCCTTGCAGGGATTTTTAAATTAAAATACATTAACACCTGCTAAAATTCCTTTTTGTAAAAAAATTTAAAATTTTAAAATTCGTTTTTTTTATTCAGTTTCTATAAAAAGCCAATAAACAGAATTGGTTGGAGAACATGTGAATGAAACTTAAAGAACCCACATTTGTCATTGATTTTTTTTTTTAATTAAATAATAAAAATTTTAAAGGGTCCCTTCGTTTTACAAATAAATATTTTCACAAACAAACACACAATTAAACTCAATTTTTATTAGCTTTAAGTGTCCTTTTCCTGATTTTCAGTTAGACTCTTAGTTTTTTTTTTACTATTTTGTACCTCTGATATTTTATTTATACACGTAGTTACTTAAATTGAGGTGAAGTGTTGGGAAAAAAAGTTAAAAGTTTTTAAAGTTTAAAAACGAGTTCTAAAGGAATGTATTCTTAAATGGAACAAAGGACGGTAATCTAACAATTTCTTTATCGCAGGGTTACAATAGGGGAAACACAAAACCTTTTGGGTCTGTAACTCCCAAACACATTAAGGGCCTGTTCGTCGATAACGAATGAAGACTTCGTTCGCTTAAATTACAATTAAAACAAAAACAAATTATAAAAATATTTTACATGTAAGTTATTCTTATCGACGAACAGGACATAATTTAGAAAACAAGGAACGTTCTTATACCGTGTTCCGATATACACCTTAATTGAGTTTTACGCAATAAATGCCATTATTGAGCTCAATTTTCCATACAAATTTGCAATTTAGTTATTGCTCAATTAATACGAAATTGTTATAAATATTGAGTAAAATTTAAATGCGACACTGTAACACTGTTTTGACATTTGGCAATTGAAAGTACAAAAAAAAAGGCCCATCCATTTGGTCTGCGCAAAAACCAGATGTTTATTCCTTGAAGATGTCAAAAGTTGTTTACATTTTCTTATACATACATGTACATTTTTATTTACGTTGAATGTTGTATGTAGTAGTAATATAAATTAAGTTAGCTAAATTGTGTATATGTGAACAGAAAGATAATTATGTCAATTAACCGAATATTGACTCAATAAAAAAGGTATATCTGAACACGGTATTACTTATGAGACTATATTAAAATTATTTTTACTATAAAGACCGACCAGTCAAGTGAATAAACCAGCTAGAAAAGGTTCGGATAGGAACCCAGCAAATAAATTAAATGACGAAAACTGAGCCGGGATAAAAAATTGTTTTAAATTTTTTCCGAACTTTTTATAAAATGCTGATATTTAAGAACATATTGGAATTCAGACTTTGGAAAGGGTTTAATAATAAAAACTCTCTAAATTTTCTTTTATTAACACACAATGAACCGCCTTATTTTGGTTCTTACTTAAGGGTACTTTTGTACTATTGTACTTTGTATTAAGATATGCCAAAAACTTAAGTAATTCCCTGCAAACAATAGGATTAGTCCAAACACGCGTGTAAAATGTAGCCCACAAGGGACTAGGACTAGTCCAAAAGTAACCCAAACGTATGGAAAAACATGGTCTATTTAACATTACGATATCCTAGGGCAGGACCATATAACCCGGCCTTGGATTACAAAGGAGTAGTCTTAAAACTAATCCATGGTATAATCAAGAGGATTAGTTTTGAAGTCGTTTAAAAACGAAAGCATGTCGTTAAAAAACGAAGACATGTCGTCTTACTACAAACACTTTTAATCAATGACATGGTCCATGCTTGCATTACATTGGACCAGTTCATGGAGTAGTCCATTTTATCAAAATGAATCAGGTAGTCCAATATTATTGACATCCCATCAGTGAACCTAGCCGAAGGGGTTTGATCGGCGGCGGCGGCGCGGGTATAATTGATCGGCGGCGGAGGCGTTTGCGTCAATGAATCGGCGGCGGCTTAAATGTCGGCTTGAAATGTTTAAAATTGTTATTTAAGGAAAACTATTAATCATTTCTCTATCTATTTATTTTTATGTTAAAGTACAAAACATCAAATAATAATAAAAGGATAGTGCAATTTCGTTTTTTTTTCATTACTGTTTTAAGTTGATGATATCAGTAGGACCACAAATCCATTTACAAAAAGTAAAGCTTTCTGCAATAAATTATTAATAAAAATGTAAGCTTTAAATTTCAAAATTGTGCTAACCGACTTAAAGCACAAGCTGCAAATCTTGTACTTTTCTAAAACCATTTTGTTTGAAACAAAGAGGTGACCAAAATTTTGCCAACACTCCGCACTTCCATACAGTGTCTTAATGTGAGACACTTCTTTAATTCTTTGTTTTTTATTTAACAACTGCTGGTAATATTTTATACTTTTTTCTGCCACATTAAAAACTTCACTATCAGAGTAAGATTCTGATTCAGTGTCTAAATCATTTTGTTGTAGTTCACTTGTCTTTTTTGTAAAATATTCCTGCAGAGATTTTTGCATGTTGTTAAGTACAATGTCGCTTTGAAAAATTTTAAGAAAATATAACGACACTTGAATGTTGCACATTGATGCTAAAAGATGCCATTTCTGACGAAGAAATTAATTCATTAAAATACAAATCTGTAAAATAAACTTAGTTACACAAATTAAGAAATTTCACGGAGCAGCTGCTGTCATCGGTGGCTTTAATTGAGCCGTCTAAGCCTTGTAAGTCGGCGGCGGCATCCCACACAACTGATCGTTCTTTAAAATTTTTCTAAACAATAATTTTCAACCACATTAATGCCCAATTTTCAGGATGGTATTTAAATCAATATTAAGTTAATTTTCACAACAAACTTAAATCGTATTTAAATCAGATTGGTTTTTTCAGTTTTATTTGAAAATTCTTATTTAATTAAGATAAAAGTATGGTAGCACTACTAAATACAAAAAAAAAAAAAAATATAAAAAAGTGTAATTATTTACAAGGTAGTCTGAAAAAACAGCTGACTGTTAATGCTTTGCCTGTTATTGTTGTATTGTTGTGATATTGAGGCCACCTTGCTAATATATTACAATGGAAACTTAAGTTGAAATTAAGTGTACTACATCGGTGACTTAAGTTTCACTTAACTTTTTAGTGAAGAAGAGAATTTTGTATTTAAAACGATTTTAAAAATAAATGTGTTTTAATATCAATCCTGAAAATTGGCCATAAGAGTTGAAAAAAAATCAATGAATTGTAGTTGGGACTGTAAGAAAAGATAAACTCACTGTTTATTGTTGTTGTTTTTGTTTAACAGTTCGCTTAACAGTTTTATTTGTAAAATATCATTAGTTTTTCTAAAATCTTTGGATGAAGTTTTCTGGCGATCTGGCCTAAGCAACCAGTGAAATGCGCATAGGAATAGCTTATCCCATCAACAGTAAATTTAAGTTTATCAATTATATGAAATGGGAATTGAGCACATTTAAACGAAACCTTGTTAATTAATTTTTTTTTTATCCCAGGAAAAACTTTGATAATAATAGTTTTCATTTGACCAGGGTTGCTTTTTAACAAAAGCAAAAACTAGCCCCGAGACCGGGGCATTGGCAGAGAAAGTGAAACACCGTTTCCTCCTCCTCCTCCTCATCATTATGACAACTTCTTCAGCAGTCATAATAACCAGACCCATTCTCCCCGCGTAAGTCCCTATCATCCAGTGACCCGTCAGGATGATATTACTGTACTGAACTGGTCCCACCGAAACCAAGTAGCACGCGCGTTCTCGCCGTATCGTAGCCAGCCATCAAGCAGATATTATCACCATGCCATCTCTCCTGAGACCTACTGTACGAATCAAGCTTAATGAAAGTTTTACAGCGAGCCAATAAAATGACGATCAGGCCGCTGATGAACATCTCGTCCAAGAGACAGCCCTGTTTGGCTAGGCCGTCTGCAGCGTTACCATTGAATGTTTCGCAAACTCATTCAGAGACATCCGACATTCCACAGTTAACCTAGATGCCGTGAATATGCATATAACTCGATATACGATAGTACTTCAGCCAGTTTTCCGCCCGCATAATGCCCAATTCCTCGATGAAGAATTGAATGTATTGATTTTACTACTGCAAAATTAAGATGAAACAATATATCTGTGGTAGATTTGGATTTTTCCTCAATGACTTGCATTCAAATTCAGAAGCTTTAAAATTTTTAATAAATTTTTTTTAAGGAGTGCTTGTATTCAGGGTATATTCATAGGTTAGGTTCAGACTTAAAACTATGAGTTCTTTCGAACTCATAACAAGATATTGAAACTCCATTATATAATGGGAATTTTTACTAAGATTCCGCAAATGGACTGTACGATCCAGCGCTGCTAAAGAAAGGATCTACTACCAGGGTTACCGTTGGAAAATTTCGAAAAGGGTCACAAAAAGGGGATTTTCCAGAAAAAGGGGTCAAAAAAAGGGTATTTCAATAAAAAAAGGGTCAACATTTTTAAAAGCATTATTTCCCAGACCAAGTTTTTTTTATAAACAAACAAAAAATATTTATTTCAGGTAGGCAGTGCTTAAAAAACTTAATTTGTTTATGGAACGCCCTTTCCTGTTTTTAACAATTGACTAAAAGTTTGTTCTTCATGATTATAGCAAATTTTTTTTAATAGTTTTTATGTTATATTCCGAAAATTTTTTTTACCTATTTAGCGATTTAAAATAAGTTTTTGGCTTTGTTTCCAATTTTGCAATCGTTGGCGAATTTTTTCCTGCAAGCTTTGTGATTCTTTAAAGCTTACCGTTGTTACCAAATATTTGTGAATTTCAGCAATTTTTACTGAATTTTTTTCATTCCTGTTAGTTTTAGGGATTTTTAATCAATTTAATGGCGCTATTTTTGCAAAATTTTTCGAGTTTCTAAATTTTTGCGAAGCTTTCTTGCTCTTTGAGGCAATCCTCGCCGTTTTAAAAATGGTCCCATACATAAACCGATGTCACCTTTTTTACAGGGCACTCTTAATATTGTCGATTTTAAAGGGGGCAAAAAGTTCAATGCCTTATGACATTATTAAGGATGAAGTTTTTAGCATAAAACTTGCTACTCTATAAGAGAGCAAAACATTTATAAGAAACGAACACCTAATTGCATTTTTTAAATAAAATGTCACATTGTTTTTGAAAAGAAATCACCACAAATTATTCAATAAATAAAACTTAACAAATATGTATATGAGTTATTTTTGCTATAAGGGAAATCGTACTTTAATTTGTACTTTACTATCGAAAATCTAATTTAGAAGTCGTACAAAATCTCTTAACACAAATCTATTTACGAATACTAACTGATTTTTTGGAATTTGCGTTCTATATTTTGGTATTAAATCTTCACTTGAAGTCCATTTCTCCATCTCCGCTTATTTCGAAAACATTTTTGAGCACTAACGTCCAGCGTTGTTGACAAAAAACAAAATGTGAGTGCTATTTCCAAAAAAGGGTCAAAAAGTGTCACAAAATAGGTGAAAATGATACAAAAGTATAATTTAAAAAAAGGGTCATAAATGGTATCAAGACCGTCGAAAAAGGGTCAAATTGATACTTTAGTATCACAACGGTAACGCTGTCTACTACACTTGGGAAATGCCTCATGTCTTTAAATCTGCCATCGGCAACCTATACTATTACATTTTGCGATTATATGCGTTGTACGAATTTTACATATGTTGTTGTTAATGTTGTTAAATTCTCTGCAATGTGTGTGCACATGTACGTAATAAAAGAGCATACAAGAGAATAAAAGAGAAAAGAGAAAACGCGGCGCCCTGATTTTGCCGATGGCAGCTTTAAATACAATTTCTTCAGTCTTAAGACATGACATAAAAACCACCCTATATTGATTTTTTTTTGATATCAAATTTCATTATTTTATTTAACTGGCTTCATTCAAGAAGGCAACAAATGAAGCCTGAATAAGTGCTTTTAATGCACTCCAATATTCTCAAATACTTCTGTACAAAAGACAAGTATCCAGCATACATTTTATACAAATGTACATCTGTGATATGCTTCAAAGTAAAATAATTTTTTTTACACGTTTCCTGGCTGCCTGATATTTTTGAACACTTACGAACTCTACATAAGAAAAAGCTTCACAGAGTTTGCAATGGAATTTTGCAAATGTTTGTTTTTTAAATCCTTGAAAGTCTATTTCTATTTCAACCAGCTGCTGCAGTAAAAACCGTAATTGCCTTTGTATTGAGTTTTTATTTCTTGCTTGCACTTGAGAAAAGCGTGTCGAAGACAAAAGTAACCACACACATAACATAAACCATGGAATGAATATATGTAGGTACATACATATGTATCTATCTAGCTAGATCTCGTTCTGTTTAAATAAAAAAAAAAAAAAATATCACATCAAACACAAACTGTTTGGTTTTAAAATTTTTTTTATTTAATTTTCTTGTACTTCTTTCCTTGTTTCCTTTCTCTAGTTTAATTAATAGATTTTGAATTTAATATTAATTAATTCTATTTTTTACACTCTTTTTCATTTTTACAGAAATGGTATCAGCGTTGAGGGTGCCACACACAAACAAGTTGTTGATCTCATTAAATCTGGTGGTGATTGTTTAACATTAACCGTTATATCAGTAACACAACAAGTGAGTACAATAACTGTTATGTTTTCTTATTATTACGGATGTTTTAGGACGTAAAATTATGGTTAAGTATGTTAAGTGTGTTTACTTGAGAACAAAACAAAAGGCTAAAAGGGAAAATGCATTGATGTACGATTGGTTGGGTTCCAATTTGGGGGAAAAAAATTCCGGAAAAGTTTAAGGAAAATATCTTTAAAAATTCCTGGGAGTCTTTCGATGCGCAATTTCCGAAAAGTTATTCCCAAAAGTGTCTGGTTGGAGGCTAAAGCTGGAGGTCCATACCACGCGTTTTCGCCTCCACGCAGCGCATGCGTTTATAACCTTACTTGCGTTCTACGTTTCAAGTTACATGCAACGCTTTTTATGCAGCAGCAGCACAATTAAAAATAAAATTTAATTTGTCAAAATCAGCTGATTTGTTCGAACGCTGCTTGTGACGCTTACAAAAGTAGAAAGTAAACCTACTTTTCGCCTCAAGGCATCTACGCGTTTGTGCATGTAACTTACTACGTATAACTACACAGATTCTACTTTTTTGACAGCTGCGTATGCTGCGAAAAAGCGAGTAACGCATGGTGTGGACCTCAAGCTTAAGGGGCTGGTTAGTCAGAGAACCTTATGTCTAAGGGGTCAGAGGTGTGCTTCGATAGGCAAGACAGGCGCCATGAGAAATACTCCTCAAGTGACGTTGGATGTTATTCTACATCTTCTGCCTACTGAGAAGTATGTAATTGGAATGGCAGCCAGAAGTATTCTAAGACCGGCCATTCACGTACACTTTAAACTGTCAGTTTCAACTGTTCACTTAAAACTGACAGAATTAACTGTTAACTGAGATGTACACACACGTGCAGTTCAATTATTCAGTTTTTAACATGGATTCGAACGAGCAGGACGGTTTGGCCATATACGACCTCTCGCTCGACACAAATTGAACTGAGAACTGTGCAGTTGAACCCCCACACACGTTCACTTCAGTTGACACCAGTGTTGCCAGTGGTATTTCGAGAAAGATACATTTTAGTTTCCAAAAAGATAAAATTTTTCCCAAAAAGATACATAAAAAAAAATTTAAGTCCAATTTCAACGTTTAACATTTGTTAACATTACATTTTTATTTCATACTGCAGGGCTGCCATATTTGACGATTTATCGTCATTTTGACGCGACGATTTTTTCCGACTCCAAAGTCTGAATAAAACGTTACATTTTCTGACAATTTCGTTTTTTAATCTTGAAATATTGAGAAATATTTTACGCTGATATGCCATACCAAAACAAGAGCGTCAACGTTGTGTCACGTACAGTAGTGATAGCTTTTTGGTTTAATAAAACCCACAAACTATATATAAAAATTGCGATAAAAACGTTAGATTGACCAAAAAATAGCTAAATTGCCATTATTTATTAGCAATAGCGGCAGACTTTACTATTAAATGAGCTGTCAAAATCGGGTTTTACAATTACATAGCGTGCCGCTTTTGTTTAGGTACGGCTGTAATATGAAAGTCTTATGCGCCGCATACACGGTTCAATTCAGTTGTCAACTGAATCTTTTAACTCAGTTGACAACTTCATCAACTAAATTGAAAGATTTTAAATTTATTTTTAAATTTAATGAAATAAAAGACATTTTTTAAAATACTTAACTACAAAAATTAATTTTGACAGCTGATCAAGAGACTTGAGCACACACAGTACAATCGAATTGAAGGACTTAGTAGTCAACTTGAAAAAATCAAAATCTTTTGATTTTTCTTCAACCAACTCGACAACCGTCAAACTAATCAACTGACAAGGCCATACACGCTTTGATTTGGACAACAACCGACTCAGTTGACAATTGAATTGAATCGTGTATGGCCTGCTTTAAGAAAATCTTTGATTATTTTCAGAGTACAAAAACAACAGTGTTACACTTTGTTTATCTTTCGTCAAACCATCATCGAATAACCTTTTACAACTCTCTGTATAAATCATATTTTCAACAATTATACGGCATTTCACGATTTGTAAGAGGATATATACATGAGTCTCAACGATTCTTGACATGAAAGTCTTGATAGATTAACTTTACCCACGTCTTAAACGATTCCCTTTAAGAAGCGTCTTTAGCTGTGCCATTTAAAAAAATTTTTTAATTGTTTAAAAAATAACTAAATTTTAAGTTCTCCGGTTTTTTCGAAACGATAAAGACGATTTCTTTTCTCACAAATTTATCTGGCAGCCCTGAAGATATCATATCAATTCATAAAGTCATAAATATTAGGAATGTAATTAAAAAAAAAAACAAGCAAACATTAAAATTAATTATATGTAACTATCTTTGGATGTTATCGAAACAAATTTATTTTTGTATAAATTAATATACGAGTTAAGTCGTTAACACTAAGATTATATCAAAAAGTTTATATAACTTTCCTGAAAATAAAAGATGTTCATATTTCCTCCGAACAACTTCGCTCTACTTGTATTCCTCGATTTAGGTGAATCGTATGTTGAACCATCCTTAATCTTTTCTTTCACCATTATGAAAGCTGCGTTTTTATAAGGATTGATTCGGTTACGATCATCAGTCTTAGTAAGTTTTAGTACATTTTGCATACAGATTCAATAGATACGAAAAATGTCAGGATTACAAATGGTACGTGAAGCCATCAAAAGATACGAAAAATGTATCTTTCGTATCCTAATGGCAACACTGGTTGACACTGTCCGTTAAAAATATAAAACTTTTATATTTCTCAGTTTAACTTAACCGTTGAGTTGAACTGTCAGTTATTACCCACTCACGCATAGACCGGCCGGCCTTAGACTGAGGGAACTCGGTAACTCGCCAATCTTGGGTGAGATTGGCATTGGTGGTTATTGCCTGGGCTCGCCCAATATTAGCTAAAATGTTTCGATTTCTTTTTTGAACCTTTCATTATGGAATGGAAGCTCCTCATTACGATGGCAAATAGTTTTGAACAAAAGACAACCTTACACAGCGTTTACATTTGCCAGTACTGGCAAGACAGTAAGCATATACATATTAGTTGGCAAAACAATGCAAAAACAAAACAGCTGTAAAAGTGTTTATGTATTAGTGAAAAAGTTTGAATGAATTGCTACTGTCTTGCAAGTACTGGCAAATGTAAACGCTATGTAAGCTGCTTCTATTGAACTATTATGTCTGAAATATATGGGCATTTCCATTTTGACGTGTTGTGATATTTATACCACAAAATGAAAAAAAATTAAATGAAGAAGTCAAATTTGTAAAAAGGGTTTTTATGTGTACAATGTAGTAGCACTATATTCAGAAAAAAATAACAGCAATCGACGCTAAGGATTTGCAGATATAAGCAAAAATATGTGCTCGCTGAATAAGACTGCGAATTCAGCATGACGTTTTGTATAAAACCTTTTAAAGTGAACTTTGTACTTATATAGATTTATTTTCAAGCTATCAAATTTAAAAATCTTTGCTCGTTTTAAGTTACATATCGGCATTTTCAGCGAAAAGTCTACTTTTTTTTTATGTAACGCCAGAATGCAAATAAGGTTGTATTTTAGGACCATGTTCTTCAGCCGTTATCTTTTTTGTAACCTAGTTGCACAGAAAAAATTCTCCAAAAATTTTCAGCAATTAAAGCATTAATCAAAAATAAAATCAGTTTTAATTAAAAATTTAATCAAGTGAATTAAACGTTTAATCAAGTAAATTAAACGTTTAATTAATACTATTAACTGGTTTAATTGATACTATTAATTTGTTTACTGGTGCAAATTTAATTAATTTTTTAATTAATATCACAAATTTTTTAATTGAAATCATTTTTATTTTTTTCTGTGTGCGCTTTACACCAAAATATAAAAAAGTAAACTATACATATAAAATTTTTTGAGAAACAATTGAAATTACTTCTGGCGTTACGTTACTAAAATTGGACTTTTCGCTGGAACTGCCCATATTTCAAACAATCCGGTATGTGATGTAAAACGATTTAGAAAACATTACGATATCTTTCATATTTGATTTCTAATACATTTTCGTCCTGTATATATTCTTTTAAATTCTTTATTATTAATGTTAAAAACTTTACGTCAGAAATGGATTTTAAAATCGGTCCAAATTCATCACACCTTTAAACACGATAATTTTGAAAACGATCGTTGTTCATCACATGCCTGAATACAAACTAATTAATTGTTTTCTGATTAAGTACATTTTTTTGTTTAATAAAAATAACATTAATTGTCAAATTGATTACATCTTACATCCTTTCTAATATTTGGAGGATTCAAACGGTATGATATCAAGTCTTATTGTCATAATATCCTAATATTTGACAATAGTTTAGCAAAATTTTTGGTATGCTCTGTTTATTGTTTTGTCATAAAAATTTTAATAATGAGGTGTTGCTCACAGCATCCAGCAGCAGTAATATTTTTTCGTGTTATTTTTTAAGACATGCGGCGTTATGATAACCGTTTAAATCCCTCAATTATTCTTTATAAAAAAAACTCCCGGCAATTCGCGAAAAAAATTGTGTGCCTCCTAATTTGAGCATGTCAAAAGTAAAAATTCATTTACCGATTAGTTATAGAAGGCAATTAAACTGTTTTATGCGTTAAAACTGAAAATGCTTTGAAAATGTTTAGTGTTTTTTTTAGTTGATTTTGTAATAAGAATAAAATAAAAAACATGAATTAAACACAAGTCAATTAGTAAAAGTACTTTGTAGTATATTCTCTTTAGTAAAATATTGATTAATTGCATAGCATACATTTGTAGGTTCATAGGTAGGTAGAAAGGCTGGTATAAATTTAATATTCACACCCTTACCCAGAGACCAGTAGAGTCTATTGTGACGTCTTGAGAAATAAAAGAAATTAAAATAAATGAATTAAATTTTTATTTAGCTAACTCATAATTAACAACACCTATTGCAAATAAGATTTTAAACATTGCCACACATTTAACTGTTTTAAGTTTTTATTTCAAAATTGTGCACATAAAATTAACAAATACACAATAATTTTTGAATTTTTAATTTTGCATTTATCTGAATAGTCTTTCAAAAAACATATATCGTATGAGACTCATGTAGTTATTATCTTGCAACTCGTAAAATGCCTGCCGCATAATTGCTAAAAATATGATTTATACAAAGAGTCGTAGAAGGTGCTTTCGAAAATGGTTTGAAAAAAGATAAACAGAGAGTAACATTGTGTTTTTGTACTGTGGAAATAATCATTTAAACATTTTTTAGAGTTACATGCCACAGCCGTAGCTTAACAAAAGTGGCACGCGTTTTCTGGTTGTCCAATTCGTCATGCCCATACTATTTGTATGAATCATCTCTAAATAGCGCGGCGGCAACGGTTTGCAATTGGAAAATCCGAATTTGACAGCGCGTTAAATAGAGAAATTGGCAGCTATTGTTAACAAATTGTAATTGCAATTTAGCTATTTTTTTTTGGGTCAATTTACCTTTTTTATCTCTACACTCATAAAATTATTACAGTAACTGATTGTGGGTTATTAAATTCGTTTTCCGTACTGTTAAAATTGCACAAAAATATAGTTATTTTACGAATAATTTTATTTTTTAACATTTATGTTTGTTATTCAAAAAACAAATTACCAAAAAATAATGTTTTTCCGTATTTATTTTGTTATGTAGTTTGATATTTGTCGGTTAAAATATAATTTTCAAAAGTAAAAACTATTCAATGTTAACGAATATGCTGTTCAATAAATAAAAAATTTAAAAATGAATGTAAAAACCATTTGTTTTAAACGAAATGTAAATGATCCGTTTTCTAAATGAATTTTCGTTTGAATTTAACTACCAACCCCCGTATTCACAAACGATTATTATATTTAACAAAAGTTTATTAAGGATAATTTTCATAGTAAATTTGTTCTTTAAACCTTTATTAAATTTAAAAAATTTTTGTGAATACAGGCAATAATATTTTGAGTATATTTTTATACCCTCCACCACAATTAGTTGTGAAGAGGGTATACTAAGTTTATCATTCCGTGTGAAACTTTTTTATTATTCATCTAAGACACCATAAAGTATATATATTCTGGGTCCTTGAGTAATTCTAAGTCGATTTAGCCATGTCCGTCTGTTGAAAACACGCTCACTTTCGAAAAGCTCAAAAGAAATAAAAAAACTTGGTGCCAAATTGCTTGTAATTATCCTAAGCAGTTTGGGATTGAAATCCAGCAAAATCGGTTCAGTAGGATCAGAGATATGAGTCAAAATGTGGAACCACCACCTAAAAAAAATTTATAATTTTGTTACAAAAACTTATATAAATGGTGGAATAATGTACAGAATGATATAATATTTCGCAAAAATTTTGTTTTATTCGAATGGAAATTACGCTGTAAAATGTTGCGAAGATCCGTCCATAATTTACCCTAGGCCCCATATAAGCCCTACTCCCGGAAAACAGTATAGTACGCCTAAAACCATAATTAACAATGCTATCATAACAAAATTTGGCTCATCACAGTTTAATAGGACTAGAAATGGCACTGTGAAATTTCGTAAAGATAGGTCCATAATTTACCATAGGCCTAGGGTAGCCAGATTTTGAATTCGGAAAAACAGTACATTGGTTATGAAAAAACAGTACATTCAAGAAAAAAACAGTACATTTTTTTACGAAACCATAACTAAATATTTACAACTCTTGAACACCAATAATATAAAGAAATAGACTTCAAACATCAACATCAAAGGAAAGATTTACATTTAATGGTATTTTATATACAAAATAACACCATTTGCGTTTATAAAGCATACACCACAAACGAAGCATTTGGCCATTGTATCATTTTCCAATGTATAATGTTTAAATATCTTAGCTTATATTTAACTTAAAAAACTTATTCATTGATTGGGTTAGTAGAATTTTCTTAAAACATATTGGTATTTAAAGCAATTTTCACCACACACATATTGTCGAACTATCGCATAAATTTCAGAAAATATTTGTTTCTTCTTTAATTTAAACGGTAGTCATATGTCTTAAAATAAAAACACGAAAATATATGAAGGATGTGAGCAACTCCTTATTTAATCTGTGTATGGCTGAGTTCCTAAACATCATAATACTTTGCAGTCAAAGTCAAAAAAGTATCATAGAGTTTAACTATATCTAGTTTGATTATTGTGTACGCATCGATATTGTTTTTAGTGAACTTTGGTACAGATAACATTGTAAAATTTTTCACGGTTGCTTGGTAGAAAGCACTTAAAAAAGCGAGTTGCTTTGCAACTGATGTTTTGGAACTCACCCTATTTTTGACAAAACAATAGACGCAGTACAAAAATTCTAATTATTTTACAACTTTTTTGTTTGCAAAACAACAATTTCTTTAAACAAAATATTGTAAAATAGAGTGTGCAACAAAATTAGGGTCATCGCCACCAGCCTCAACACTTGCACCGCGCAATGAAAGTAGACTACTAGTAGAGCAAATCTGCAAAAAGGTTTGGAAAAATTAGTTCGGGCTCCCGAAATATGGGCCCCTAAAGTTTTTAAATTTTTTGAAAAGGCGTTTGGTATAAGACAAAATAAATATACTAAATGTACTTCTGAGCTAAAAAATAATTTTAGATGTCTTCAGTAGAATCGTATTGCCTTGATTTTTTTTAATTTTTCGAAAACCCGTTTTACATACATTGCACGCTTTTTTGGTCTTGGAAGACCGCTAGTGAAATTTGATGCAGAAAATATTCATAGAAAATTTTAACCCTCTAACGTACCGTTTTAGTGTAGAAGTTAAAAAAATTACAAAAATTACCCCTTAAAATGAGTGTTAGAAGGTAAATATATTCTATGAAAAGAACTGCCATACAATTCTACTGAAGACATCTGAAATAGTCTTTTAGGTCAGAAGTACATTTAGTATATTTTATTGACTTGTACCAAACGCCCTTTCAAGAAATTCAAAAATTTCAATGCCCGAAATTTCGAGAATTCTTTTAACCCTAATAAGTGCCGTCTTGTATACTTTTGTTTAAGAGTTGGGAAAAAGTGCAAAAATTACCCCTCAAAATGAGAGTTAGAGAGTAAATAAATTCTAAGATAAGGATATTATGACAATATGGCTTGATAGCATACCGTTAAAAATTCCCAAATGTGTTTTATTTAAAAACGATTTTTCTTAATATCTTTGTTTTTTGGACACTAAACTTAAAAATCAGTACAGAAAACAGTACAAAGTGTAAAAAACAGTACATTTGCGTACTGTTTTGGGTGTTGTGCATAAAACAGTACAATTGACAAAAATCAGTACATGTACTGTTAAAAACAGTACGTCTGGCAACCCTACCTAGGCCCCATATAAACCCTACTTTCGGAAAACAGTTTAGTACGCATAAAACTGTAAAAAAATAATACTATCATAACAAAATTTGGTACATCAAAGTTTTATTGGACTAGAAATAAGACTATGAAATTTCGTGAAGATCCGTCCATAATTTACCCTAGGCCCCATATAAGCCCTACTCCCGGAAAACAGTATAGTACGCCTAAAACCATAATTAACAATGCTATCATAACAAAATTTGGCTCATCACAGTTTAATAGGACTAGAAATAATACTGTGAAATTTCGTGAAAATCGGTCCATAGCTTACCTTAGGCCCCATATAAACCCTACTTCCGGAATACAGTTTAGTACGCTTAAAACCGTAAAAAATAATGCTATCATAACAAAATTTGGTACATCAAAGTTTTATTGGACTAGAAATAAGACTATGAAATTTCGTGAAGATCAGCTCATAATTTACCCTAGGCCCCATATAAATCCTAGTCCCGGAAAACAGCTTAGTACGCCTAAAAACGTAAAAAATTATGCTATATTAACAAAATTTGGTACATCACAGTTTTATTGAACCAGAAATAAGACTATAAAATTTTGTGAAGAACGGTCCATAATTTACCATAGGCCCCATATAAAGCCCACTCTGGTTAAATAATAAAATACGCCTTAAACCATAGCAGATATAGATATTGCGGTACACTTTCTTCCAGCTAAGCTTCATGTGGCCAGAAAAAATGTTATGGAATTTTGTGATATACGATCCATAATTTACCTTAGATCCCATTTTAGCAGCCTTCTGAAATTCACTGAAAACGCTAAAACTAATTTCTCCGCTCTATTGAAATTAATGTTTTTTCTGCAGAGTTTTGGGATGATTGGTTCATAGCTTACCATGGCTCCAATATAAGTTGCCCTCCTGAAAATCATTTAAGTTCGGATTAAGCTGTTATGAATCGTGACATTTGATTTAAGCTAGTTAAAATTGCTAAAAAAAAAGCATTTAACTTTCTGATTGTCGGTCAATAACTTAATATAGGTTTAAACTGCAACTAATTTGAATGCAGATGTTTGTTTTATGTGCTACTGTATAGGAATGGGCAAAATAATAAAAAATAATCGATATATATCGCCGATATTTAAAATACCGATATTGAAATACGACTATCGAATTCGATATTTTTTGAAGTCAGTCTTCATTAAAAACTTAAAATTTTAGCCGTTTTTCAAACAATATGTTTTTTTAAGAATTGGCATCACTGCATGCATCATGTGTTTTTTTAAATTTATATGATGATTTTTAAAGATTGGCATTTTTAAGAAGAATTAAGAAAAAAGCGAGGTTTTCAAGTTGCAGAATTTTAATTAAAACAGTAAAGTCAAACGAACTTGAAAAGATTTTTTTATCCGGTTTTGGAAAAATATATCGATGCCTTACTTCCTCAACCTCGTAACTTAAAATATACGATTTTGACTTTTTCATATCACGACTGCAGTTTTTGTGTTCTAATACTGCAACAACTTATTATTTCAATACAATAAACATAGATGTAATCAATTCTTTAATAATTCCTTTTTAACTTTAACCCAAACACCGAAGTATACAAAGATAAAACGTTTTTTTTTTCTCTCCTAAAAAGTTGTATTTTTTTTAAGATACAAGGTTGAGAAAGTAAGGCATCGATGTGTATGTGCCTATATATATTTGGAATAATAAAAAGATTTGTGCATATATATATGGAGGGCTCAGAGCTGAACCGAACCAAGTCATAAAATATATCACGTATATGTATTTCAAATCTGGTGCGAAAATCTCCGCAAAATTTAACTCAATCCAAATCTGTAATGGGGTAAATCAAAAACAGTTTCGTTCCTAAAGGTGTTATGATACTTGCTATTTTTTGTATTGGATTTTTTCAGGATTGACTGAATGAAACAACAAATGCGAGAAAGAACAAGAAATACAATTTGATAAAATGTAAACAAAACAAACAATACTGCCCACGTTTTTTCCCCACAAAAAACCGTCATAAAAGCTAAAAATCGCAAAAAAAAAGTTAAAAACCGTTTCTTTCGATCAAAAACTAAAAAAAATTGGCAACAGTGCTAACAATTAATCTGGAAATGTCAATTTTAAGTTAAAAAATTTTATATTTTTTGTGACAATCTTAGATTATTTATCGATAACACATGTATATTTGTTTGACATTTCAAGATTTTTTATGATATAATCATACTCTTTACACTTAGTCAGTTTTCCTATGCAAATTTATTTGCACTGTTCTCCAATATAGAAAAATACAAAAAATAGCAAGTATCATAACAGCTTAAGGTAACGGTTATAAACCCAAATCAGTGGCTCTAGTAATTAATGGCAATTTACTTACTCAAACTCAATATATTTTCGAATTTTCTTTTTTGACTTGGTTCGCTTCAGCTCTGAGCCTAGTTTCAGCAAAATACGTTCGATTTATATCGATACATCGATATTTTTGAAATAATAAATATCGATACTTTTAAAAAATATCGATTCGATATATATCGATATATTTTTTCAATTTGCCCATCGCTACTACGGTAATAGAATAAAGTGTTTTAAGGACGATTTTTAGGGAAATGAAACCGGTTGCACATCATTAGAGGATTCTGGTAGTGGGATTTCTGAAATAATTTTGGAATTTCAGAAATTCAGATTTTAAAAATTTCGTTTTTTACGGAAATTTCCGGCGAGGATTAGTGACCACTTTGATGTACCACTAATAGGTTCCTAAAAATAATCTCTTGTATAAGGACTGTTAAAAAAAAATGGTACATAATTAATCGCAACTCAAATATTGGTTTAATGGACCAACATTTCAATATAGAGGTTACAATTGACCTGAGACTAAAAAATTATTTTTAGCTATTTTAGTCGATAAAAGGTATAGTTTAATAACAAAGGCTTGACCAAATAGATATCTGAAATGTTACAAAAAAGAAAAGAAATTTTTTTTTAATGTCTTCCATAGAAACATGTAGAGCTGTTTGTAAAATTAATTAATTTCTTTTATTTTTAAACTAAAAAAATTTTTGTCTGTTTTATCTTTATAGGAAGCAGAAAGACTTGAGCCACAAGAAGATCAAAGTGGTTATTCGTATATTGATTATTCAGACAAACGATCATTGCCAATAAGGTAAAAGAGTTTTTGTAGTAAAATTTTAATAAAGCAAGTAATTAATAAATACACCCTTCTCCCCTTTTAGTATTCCTGACTATAGCATTATCAATCGTAATGGTGAACGATATATTGTATTTAATATTCACATGGCAGGACGCCAGCTGTGCTCGCGTCGCTATCGTGAATTCTCCAATTTACACTCCATTCTTCGCAAAGAATTTACCGGTTTCAATTTTCCAAAGTTGCCCGGCAAATGGCCCTTTCAATTAAGCGAACAACAATTGGACACCCGCCGTCGGGGACTCGAACAATATTTGGAAAAGGTCTGCGCTGTTCGTGTAATAGCCGAAAGCGATGCGGTTCAAGACTTCCTAACCGATTCTGAGGATGATATTTCTGCCTCGCCCGTGGACATTAAAGTCATGTTGCCCGATCATGAGGTTACCACAGTGTCTGTGAAAAAATCCGCCAATGCTCAAGTCGTATGGGAGATATTAGTACAACGCGCCAATTTTACTTCCTATACACAGCAGTATTTCTATTTGTTCGAAATTGTCGAATATAATTTTGAGAGAAAATTGCAACCCCACGAAATACCCCATCAGCTGTATGTTCAGAATTATAGTACGGCCTCGAGTACATGTCTGTGCGTTAAAAGATGGCTGTTTTCGGTATCGAGAGAATTGACTTTGCCTCAAGGAGAACAGGCAGCTAAATTTATATTCTATCAAGCCGTGGATGAGGTTAATCGGGGTAATATACGAGCCGAGGGACGTTTGTATGAATTAAAAGCTCTGCAGGATGCTAAAAAGGCTTCTGAATATTTGGCCTTGGCTCGTACACTGCCGGGCTATGGCGACGTTGTATTTCCTCATTGTGCTTGTGATAGTCGCAAGGAGGGCCATGTAGTGCCAGCAGTGGGTAGGTTTATTGTTCACTTAAAAAAACTTTAAAAAAATATTACAGAAATTCTAATGAAATTTAAACACATTTTAGGTATGAAAAGTTTTCGTTTACATGCTTGTCGTGAAGACGGCTCTTTAGAAGCCCAAATGGTCGAATTAACTTGGGATAGCATAACCCGTTGGGAGAGTGATGAGGAATCCATGTCATTCTGTTTCCAATATAATCGACCCGATAAACCAGCCAGATGGGTTAAGGTTTACACACCTTATGTAAGTTAATATAGTTTTTTTTTTTTTTTTTTTTAATTAAAACGGAAGCTAAACTAAAAATATCCTTCTAGCACGCCTTCCTCTCCGATTGCTTTGATCGCATAATGGAGGAACGTAAATGGGAAGATGCTGGCGATTAACAATTACAACAACGTTATTAGATTTAAAATTAGTTTGTAAAATATTAAGCAACACATCCCCACTTAAAATTAAGTTAAAAGTTGAAACAAAAATTGTTTGCAAAAAATTACAACAAACATTTCACAAAAAAAAACTATCATTTTGTAAATTATTTAACAAAAATCATGATTTCTTATCCTTTTTGTATTAAGTTTCTACTTGAAAATTTATTTATCTATTATTATCCCGTTTGTCGCAGAAACCAAATTTGTACGAAAGTGAAAAGGAAAATGTTTTTACCTTCTCTACAAAACCTAAAACGCAAACATTTTTGTTTTTCATTCAAAAAAGCAATACAAAAACAGTACGAAATGAAAAATGTGGAAATTTTCAATTTCGTACAAATTCTGTGACATTCCTCTATGTATGTATTATTAACTTTTATTTAGGCTTAATTTAGACTGAGCAAGTTTTCTTGGGCAAGCTTTAAGACGAAGGGAGAGAGAGAATGGGAAGGAAAAGAAGATATTTTGTTTTTTATTATTCATTTTAAAAAATCTATGAAAAACAATTCCATTTCCATTGTCATTTGCTATTTGTTTTTGATACTCAGTTCTTGAGCAAGAAAACTTGCTGTAGGTAAATTGGTGATTAACTGTATATTTTTTATGCCTTAAAGGATTTCATCTTTAAACTTTAAATTCGTAAAAAAATTTCATAAAATTTATTTATAACAATTTCTCGAAAATTTGTGCGGAAATTATTAAAAAAGGAAACCAGTTTATACAGGCCTGTTCTCAAATCATGTGTCTGAAAAACAAATTTTTTAAGATAAATTTTTAAGAATTATTTTAAAGTAATTTTCTCGGAATTCCAAGTCATTTAATAGCATTTTAGACTTATTGATGAAGCGTATTTAATTGTTATTCTTTTTTGAAATTATTGTTGATATTTTCTGAATTATTATTGAAAATTTATATTATTTATACATATATACATACAAATATGGCTTTAAATATCTTTATTTATCGTAAATTTATATCATCTTAATATATTTAAGTTACTATATACATACTCTAGACTTTAAAATCGCCATTCTGATCAAAAACAAATTTTTTTCTTTAAAAAAATTTAAATAAAATCAGACACACAAACAATACATTTCTTTAATATATTCCAAAATTTAAGGCATTTTATTTAAAACTTTACGGGGGTTCGAATATTTTGAGAGCGATTTAATTCTTTTATATCTGGGTGTTGGAAAATTTTAATCCAAAATACCAGATATGATAAAAATTTAAGCATTTTTTTTAATATAACTCATAAATATTCGTAAGTTGTAGATATTTGAAATAAATAAACCGTCTTGATGGCAATCACAAAATGCAGTTTGAAAATTTTGTAGAAATCTTACATACATTTCGCAAAAATGTTGAGTAGAAATTGAATACTAGGGATGTTACGAATACCAATACCGATATATCGGCGATTCTTTGGTTAAATTTCCAATGCATATTTTTTGCATACCAGCTAAGGCAATAACACATTCAAAAGCAGAGCATAAAGCCAGCAGAAACATTTAGAAGACCTTCATTATTCAGGAATTTTTAAAATATTTTTTAATTCAAATATATGAAGTTGTTTTTCGATAAACATACTTATACTAGCTGACCCGGTCCGCGTTGCTGGCCCCAAGCAAACATTAGTGTTGTATTACCAGACGATTTAAGTTGAGCTGTAAACGAAATTTACAGCCTTTAAAATTTTCCTTCCGTAAAAACCTAAATCGGTCAAGCCGTTCTCAAGTTATGCGCTTAATAGAAAAAGTGGGCGTAGAAGTAGGCGTGATACATTTTTCTTTCAATGAAAACGTAAAATGGAATAATACGAACATTTAAAAGAAAAATTAGTCAAATCGAAGGAGCCGTTTTTTGATTTTAGGTAAATCGAAAAAAGTGGGCGTGGCAAAATTTTCTTTCCGTAAAAACCTAAGTTAGACCATGGCGATCATTTTAAAGAGAAAATCGTCCAAATCGGTCAAGCCGTTCTCAAGTAATGCGCTTAATAGAAAAAGTGGGCGTAAAAGTAGGCGTGATACATTTTTCTTTCGATGAAAACTTAAAGTTGATTAAGACGAACATTTGAAAGAACAATTAGTCAACTCGATGGAGCCGTTTTCTGATTTTAGGTAATTCGAAAAAAGTGGGCGTAACAGTGGGCGGGGCAACATTTTCTTTCCGCAAAACCTAAGTTAGACCATGGCGATCATTTTAAAGAAAAAAATCGTCCAAATCGGTCAAGCCGTTCTCCAGTTATGCGCTTAATAGAAAAAGTGGGCGTAAAAGTAGGCGTGGTAAATTTTTCTTTCGATGAAAACTTAAAGTTGATTAAGACGAACATTTGAAGAAAAATTAGTCAACTCGATGGAGCCGTTTTCTGATATTAGGTAAATCGAAAAAAGTGGGCGTAAAAGTGGGCGGGGCAAAATTTTATTTCCGTAAAAACCTAAGCTGGACCATGGCGATCATTTTAAAGAAAAAATCGTTCAAATCGGTCAAGCCGTTCTCAAGTTATGGTTTTTGCCACGCCCCTCCGCCCCCAGACCGAAAATCAAAAATCAGACTTCCCTATGTCACCCGCCTGAATATTCTGAAGATTCCCTGAAAATTTCATCAAAATCGGCCCAGCCGTTTTGGAGTCCATACGTTACATACACACATACATACACACATCCAATTTTATATATATAGATAAAACAGGATGTGTGTGTGTATGTATGTAACATATGGACTCCAAAACGGCTGGGCCGATTTTGATGAAATTTTCAGGGAATATTCAGGCGGTTGACACCATGGTGAAATAAACAGGTGGCAGCACTACGGCAGATGACGATTTTTTGCTCTTGCATTGTTTGTCTAGGTTTATGTCAAAGTTTTGTTAATGTTTACAAAAAGTCCACGTTTTGTGCTGTGATTATTGCATTTTATTGAAGTTTTTGATAATTTTAAATTAAAATAAATAAGTTATTGACCACAATTAAATAAAAATTGGCTAAAAAATTGTTTATTTCATCACGTTCAGCGGCACGCTTTGATTTTTGCTAAAAGTATTTTTTGACGTAAACAGTGATATAACTTTCAGTTTTGTTGTAATGTTGTATTTGTTGCCGTAACGATGCCACCTGCTTATTCCACCATGGTTGACACTGTGAAGTCTGATTTTTGGTCTGCGGGCGGAGGGGCGTGGCAAAATCCAATTTTCATATTGCACCACCAATGACATATACATTTATTTTTTTTCCTTTTTTTATAATTTTGAAAAAGGTCGAATAATAAAAAAAAAACTAAAAAAGATTCCTTTTTTTATTTTATTTTTTTTTTTGAAAGCCGTTGTCATGTTTTCCAAAACGAGATATCACACTCTTGAATCGGTTATGTAGTTCCGAAGATATTTAAAAAAAAACCTATGTTAATAATGATCCAATATCAAAATTTTAAAACTTTCGCAATTCATGAATTCCGATGATATCCAACGATTTACCTTTCCAATTCAAGCGTCTCCAATTCCCTTTGCGTCTTGCCTTTGCTATTACCATCAGCAAAGCACAAGGTCAATCATTGACTATTGCTGGCTTAAACGGCCAGTTGTATGTGGCTTGCTCCCGAATTGGCACGCCAAAAAATTTATACGTTTTTACACCAAATAGAAAAACAAAAAACATTGTCTATTGGCTGGCCTTAAGATGAAGTTATAAATAAATATAATTTCCAATTTGCCTTAAATGCGTTTCTTTTTTGATTGAGCCCATATCTACACCATATGTAAGTTATTATGTAAAAAAACTTTATGATAGGTATTCCATGGATTTTTATTTAAAGGCCGTAAATTTCGTTAAAAGCTCGATTTAATTCGCGTGGTAATACAACACTAATGTTTGCTTAGGGCCAGCTACGCGGACCGGGTCAGCTAGTAACAAATAAATCTTCAAGCTCGAGGTCCTTTTTTGTATAAAATATTCTTTATTTTATTTTCTCCAATACTTCGTTATTCTTTGAATAACATCATCAGGGACTGTCTATTAAATAACAAAAATCAAAATATAAATATGAAAAAACATTTTTTAATTCAATTACTCTTCTTTTCCAACTGTAAAGTAAGGCCTCATAGAAGGCATCGGCTCTTTCGTATAAAAGATAAGATACACATTCCAAATTCGCTTCTATAACACATTAGTAACATTTGTTGCAGAAGCAAAATAATTATTTTTTTTGATCCCGTTACCATTCTTGTGGACCTACTCTGCAATGACAACGTGTGTAAAAAAGATATAAGTATGGAATGGAGCGAGCAAGCCTTGTACATCCAAAAGAAGGGGTACAGAGGCCTTCTAGAATGCTTGGTGTGGACCAGAGAACTGCAAAATTACAATTTTTCTTGATTTATTCATACGCTCAAACTTACATTCACCCTTTGCCTGCAAAACAAAGTTCAACGTTGGTAATTTTTACATCGTTTGGTACACATTTGATTTTTGCATGTATTCGTTTTTTATTGAAAGTGCTTTGTTTGCATTTTTGTTGCGCACTCAATATAACACAACTGTGTAAATTCAAAAGGCACACATTTTTTATACTTTTGCATTCAAGTAGTCATTGTCCACTCGATGAGACGCTTTGTTAACATTTACAACATTAACAACAATAAACCACTCGATGAGACGCTTTGTTAAAATTAACAACAATAACAAGAATACATTTGACATACAGAACTACTACTTTCTATGGAAATTGTTTGTACCTACATACATATGTGCGTTTAGTTTCATTTCAAAACAATCATTGTCGGAATTAACACTCAAACATCTTAATTGGCAAACGAAGCTAAACTATGGAATAAATAACAAAGCACGATGTGCATTATTTGAATGACTGCAAACCAGCAGCGAATGTTTGCGGTTGCGCAAGTTTGATTGTATGACCGCAAGCGAGTGCATTTGTTGCTGTTCATTTAATGCGATTTTTTTGCAATTGCACAAAGCCGTTCTCTGGTGTGGACCGACAGATTAAGCCACTTTAGTTTGCACCATAGGAGTTAAATGTTTTCTCATTGATAAGTGTTGTATGTATGTGTACGTTTTAAGATTTCTATGCTTATTTTTATTAATTTTTGTGAGAATAAAATTTTTTTTACAAATTTTAGGTTACTTCGAAGAGACCACAAAATCTATAAGTAAAGCCACTGCTACAATGTCTGGCGCTATTCCGCAAGTTAACAGTCTTCAAACATTGTTACAAAATACAATAAATGAATAAACTGAGATACAGAATAGCTCAGAGTCATAAAAAATTCGACTCATTTAGTCGTCAATTTCAATGAATAAACGATTTAAGACACAAATCTAGAAAATTTCAAATAGATTGAAAAAACATCTTATTGAGCTACTTAACATGACTCTGTATTCCGATAGTAAAAGTTCTGATAAATTCACATGAAGTGACTTTTGGAGCGTTTGTGAAAATGTTATACGAAAATTTCGGGAAGGATTATGCTTTATCCATCCTACGCTGATAAAAAAGAAATCTAAAGATACCTAAGATTTTCTTATTTTTCTAGAAAGGCGTTTCCGCTTGTTTACTGACGGAATAATTGTTATACCCACAACTTAAGGCTGCTTCAAACGGATTTGCAAAATAAAAAAACAAATTTAACTTCTGGTAATTTTTATGATGAATTTTTTAATTTAATTCGTTGTTTTTAAAATCTTATTAATATCAATTTAAATATTAATAATCTCTTACACAGTTATTTTGTGTAGAAAAAAAAAAAATAACTCTACTTGAGTTTTGTTAATTTTACTTTGAAGTTAAATTTTATATTCGTATCGGTATTGGTATCGCCGATAGTTCCTTTTGAGTATCGGTATCGTATCGTCGAAAAGGCGTATCGTTACATCCCTACAATTTGGTTGCAGAAAAAATAAAGCAGAAAAAAATTGTGCAAACAATCAGCCATGTTCTGAAAATCGAATTTGAGTAAAATTTAAATCGAACAAAACAGTCCTGTTTTTTAAGTTCATAAAAAGATTCCGATTTATAAATCTTATACTTTGAGGATTACGAATCTTTGCCAGAACTACTTTTGAAATTATCAAGAAACTATGACTAAAGAACTGAATAACTTTAGCAAATATTCTACGGATAAATGGCAGTTTTTGACCATTGCATCAGTAAAAATACTCCTTCCTACATAAGAAGTCCTTCCGAAAATCTTAAACAAGTTTGCGAGGAAAATCAATTTCGAAAACGAAACGATTTCAAACCGAAAATGTACAGGGGGGCTACTCTCTATTGCGATGCGAAAGCTAAATTCCAACTTGGTACTCTCTATCACTCGCAAAATTTTTTGAAAATGAAGCAATACTGGCAATAAAAATTGAAGATGGCGCAGATTGAAAGTAATGAAATGTCAAAATATGTAAAAAAAAATTGAAATTCGAAAATAGTAAATAGTGATAATTTACGAAAAGAAAAAAAATCAAAAGATGCGAAAGACAAATGCGCAAACACACTAAAGCGGGTATGTTCTAGAATCCGAATTCACTCGAAACTGAATTCCTTTAGCATTTTTGGAGTTCTACATTTCACATCCACAAGTTTTTATTCGTTTTCAATTAGAGTAGTAAAGGGTTGGTGAAAGTAAAACGAATCGACTTTAAATCTTTTATGTGAAAAATTTTTATCAAAAAAAAAAGATTTAGTTTTTACTTTAAAATGGTCTTTATCCAATTTAATCAAAACTATATCGTTACCTAAAACGCAAAAGGGTCAAACTAACCTACAATTAAAAATCGACTTTTTTTTATTGATTTTGATGTAATTATAGCTTATTTTTTAACACTTTTTATGTTATTTCCGACAATTAGTTTTTTTCAATCGATTTATCGATCTTAAATTAGTTTTTGGGATTTCAAATTTTTAAATTTTTCGAGAATTTTAGCCATGTTCGCGATAAAAGCGATTTTTTCCTGTAAGTTTTCTGATTCTTTACAGCTTTAAAAATTTATAATAAAAAGTAAACTTTGTTGTCATCATACCGCTGTTAGCAAATTTTTGCGAATTTCCGCAAATTTAACAATTTTTACCGAAGTTTTGCCATTCCTTATAGTTTTACGGACTTTTAATCAATTTTATGGCTTGTTTAAAATATTAAAAATGTTCGCGAATTTTCGCTATTTTTGGAAATTTTTTTTTTTTTTGCTATTTTCCGACATTTGTTTTTTTTAACCAATTTAGCGATTTTAAATAAATTTATAAAAAAAAGTTTTTTATATAAAACAATTAGACCTTAAGCTCGAATATTTTATTGGCATATTAAAATAATAAAGGTCGAATAAAAATACATAATATAGATTTTAAATAAATTTTTTTGTTTGTTTAAAAGTTTGCAATTTCTGGGAATTCGCTATAGAAAAGATTTTTTCCTGTGATTCTTTACAGCTTTCATAAATTTTAATACAAATTATCCTTTCCTATCATACTGCGGTTAGCCAATTGGCGATCTTTAGTTCAACTAAAGTTTTTTCGAACAAAAACTTCGAATACACAAAAACATGCGGATTTGAGAACACCAACTTATGAATTATGCGGATTCAAAAAATTTTTCGTTTTCAATTCGAGTCGAAACCTAGAACATACCTGAAGAGTTCCAATCTCAAGATTTTCTTCCACTTTCTTTCGCATCGCAATAGAGAGGAACCCCACAGTTTTCCTTTAATTTATCAGGTATGTGATGAAAGACGATTGTTTTCAAAATTATCGTTTATATCAGGTGTGATGAACTTCGACCGAATTTAAAATCCATTTCTGAAGTAAAGTCTTAATTTTTTATTAAAATTACAGTTCAGTTAACATATGGGCATTTCCTGGGGTCACGAACGTACGTTCGTACGCTTTTGATGTACAAATAATATAGAAAACAAAACGGTTCCTAGCATTTTTTTTGCGATTCGATAGCATTTGGGTAGCTCTATGTTTAGTACAAAAGATGGATTTCATCGAGTTTAAGTTTTCATAATAAGAGTTATAAACGTGTGGTCACGAACGTACGCAAAATAGAAGTCAACTTCGGCTGACAGTAGTGAAATGTAAAAATCTGCGTAATGAAACGGAATTTTCAAAAGTGATTAATTTATTTAAAAAGTGTATTAATGTAGGTCTACATCCAGTTTTTACAAAATAAAATATCTCTCTTGGTTTTTATTTAATTGGCTTATGTACCGGTCGCGAACGTACGGATCGCGAACGTACGATTTTTCCATATGCTTTTTATTGTTATCACCATGCATTTTACAATTGATTGTAATGGAGAGATTATGAAGAAAGAGTGTAAACATAACATATATTTTGCATGTAAAATAAGTATATAAAGTCATTGTCTTTAGAAGTAGAAAATACAGGAAATTATAAAATTTTCCAGTTTCCAGCTCAATTTCCTCAAGTAGAACAGCTCAAATATGCTAGGAAACCATTCTTTTATAAGAACATAGACTTTTTTCTAATAATAAACAATAAAAGACGATGATAATCAACATTTTATTTTTTCATCCTGGTAGACCATTCTGTGGAAATTTGTACTGTGTATTACGCTTTTCGCAATCGTTCGATGAAAACTTTTTGTTCGTAATAGAGAGTGGCTGTTAAGAAAGGGATTTTTTGTTTTCAATAAAGAATAAAAAAGTCCGTTTATTCAAAACAAATATTACGAAAATCGTAATACACACTACAAATTGTTCGAATCCGTAAATGATTTTTTTCGAATCGAAATAAGCAGTAACCCCCCTGTATTTTCGAACAAAAATGGAGACTTTTATTTGGAATTTGATTTTTAAATTCATCATACCTTTACAAAACGATTGTTTTGAAATCGATCGTTTTTAATCACATATCGTTCATTTGCAGCATAAAAGTCATATATCAAAAATAGCAAATTTTGACTTAATGTCACTTATGCATAATAAGTTAGGGGGGCTACTCTCTATTGCGATGTCTTTCGAATTGCTTCTTTTATTTTCTTTTTCGTAAATCATTACTTTTTTATTTAAATTTTTAAATTTATCAATTAGAAACTGGGAATTATTTCCTTTCGAAGGTTACTTTATATTATATTCAACATTTTTTATTTTTCGAATTTATTCTATGAGCTAAATTTCAGTTATGTATTTTATAAAGCTTTTTTGTTGTAGTACTATTCCTTCAATTTTTCGGAAATGACTTTAAACACTACCAGACTATTATATTGTATTTTCTTTTTACATTTTACCTTAGCCTTCCTTTGGACAGCAATGAGGTATATTGTATGTACAGATAAATTTACAATTATTAGACACCAGCAGAATGTAATGCATTTTCTGGCCCGCTACGGCCTTCGTCAGCATTCTTTGTGTCACACTGGATAGTGATACTTTATAAATTGAATGTATTTTAACTCAACAATTTTACCAACTAGAAACTGGGAGTTATAAAGTATCACTATCCAGTGTGACACAAAGAATGCTGGCGAAGGTCGTAGCGGGCCAGAAAATGCATTACATTCTGCTGGTGTCTAATAATTGTAAATTCTTTTTAATATAATTTTGTCTTGATTCGATATTTACTAGTTTTTGCCTAATGGTCAAAATTCGACCATAAATTTTTATGTTAATATGAAGGAAACATATGTAGTTCATTTAAGTATATGTACATGCATTTATATGACACGAGCATTTACTTTTTCCGTCTTAGTGGATCGATTAGGCAAGGGACAAACCTCCGGTTCAGATTTCTTCTACGTGGGTTAATTTAATTTTGTTAGTTAAATAAAAAAAATATCCGAAAATATCAATTAAAAAACGAAAAAGTATCAAACAATTTCCTTTATAGGTTCATCCACTTAGGACATTGCATGTTTAATTTTATGTTTCTATGTCTAAAATTAACGAAAATTAATCAAAATACCAGATGTAGAATGAAAAAGTACAAAAAAGCTCCCTTTTATACATTCTTATTCACTCAGGACCGAATATTAATATCAGGTCGAATATTAACAAAAATTCAAAAAGTACCAGATAAAAACAAAAAGTACCAACATTTTTCATCTTATAGGTTCTATATTCACTCAGTAAGCTGCACCTATACTATTATGTTTCTAAGTTCAATATTAAAGAAAATTTAAAAATTATTACATGATGCACGGAAAAGTAAAAGAAAGAAATTTAATTTTCCGTATTTCCCCTTCTTGATACTTTTTTCTCTCCATGTAGGTTCGTTTGTCGCAGCAAATGTTCTTAACTGTTTTGCCTGTGCCGATAAAGAAAATTTAAAAATTATTACATGATGCACGGAAAAGTAAAAGAAAGAAATTTAATTTTCCGTATTTCCCCTTCTTAATACTTTTTTCTCCCCATGTAGGTTCGTTTGTCAAACAAGGCAGCAAGTGTTCTTAACTGTTTTGCCTGTGCCAATTTATTCACAAGATTAACATATATAGTCGAAATATTCGACAATCGGTTTCTGAAAAATTGCGAATTTTTTTTTGTTCTGCATATGTCTTAGTAACAATATATTGAAAAGATTTTAATAAAATATATTCTGTGAGTAAATGCCTCTCAGATGATGCATATTTTGTTCAAATGGGTTGACATACAGAGGAGGAAAGTGTTCTTTACTGTTTTGCCTTTGCCGATTTATATATAGATTTGTTTAAGCTTGAGTTCTTTTTTATATAAAAATACTAGCTGACCCGGCAAACGTTGTTTTGCCTAGAAAAGTATTGTTTTTGTGTATATTTAAAATACAGATACAGAATCAGGTACAGGTAATATTCGGTGCAGATAATTTATCTTTATTTACAAAAAAAAAAAAAAAAATATGAAAATGTGAATTATAAGTAAACTATTGAATAAGTTAAGAGAATGTCATTGAAGCACTTTGTGAAAACAATATTTTTCGTTTTGTTGTCAGGTGCGACATAGAGTTGACCGTGTGAAAAACAGTCGTTCTCCAAATTTAGGCCACAAACACTCAATGATTGCCCTTGGGGTTTGTTGATTGTCATGGCAAATGCGAGACGAATTGGGAATTGGATTCGTTTAAACTCGAATGGCATATCGGTTAGGATCATTGGAATTCTCGGAATGAGAACTTCCTCTGCTTTAAACTTTCCTTTTAGTATTCTTGCGTAAATCACATTTCTCGTGAGTGTTGTGTCCGCTAAACGCGTTCCGTTGCATAATTTTGGAGGATTTAGATTGCGAAGCATAATGACAACTGAACCAATCTTCAATTGTAAATTGTGCAGTGGCAAGCCAGGCACATCCAATGAGTTCAAAAATTCGGTTGGATAGTTGGTTGCTTCGTCTTCATTTGTTACACAGTCGATAGATTTGAAGGAGTGCAATAAAAAACGGTGGCAAGCCAGGCACATCCAATGAATTCAAAAATTCGGTTGGATAGTTGGTTGCTTCGTCTGCATTTGTTACACAGTCGATAGATTTGAAGGAGTGCAATAAACCAACGATTTTATCTTGAATTATAAACGTAGAAACTAACGCCACTTTCTTTTATATATATCGAAGAAGAAGAAGAATATTACCAACATAGAAACCTTTGCCGGCTCATGCGCAACAACTTTACTAAAGACTAGAGTTGTCAATTATTCGCCTTTCAACTATGTTCGAATAATTCAAATAATCGTTTTTGTTCGTTCGATCAAACGATTAAATCTAAAAAATTATTCAATTAATCGATATGAATAACGAATAAAAAAATCCTGTTTGGATTTTCGAAAGGCGTTCGCAGACCTACCATCTTCAGCCAAACTTCTGTACACAATTTCTTCTATAGAACAGCCGCTGTCTCTCTTAATGTATTTTTCGATTGGACCAAGTTCGGCATTTCTTGATTATCTTCCATTACATCGTTTTCAATGGTTGTAACACTTGTAACACTTACGCAATTGGTAAAGATATACATACATATATAATTTAAAAAAAATATAATACAATTACAACATTTTCTACTTTCAAGATATGATTTATATAAACCAATTCTTTATTTTTAAGCTTTTTGTTTATTTCAAAATTTTTCACCCGAAATTGAAAAATCCCCTTTCTTGAAATTTTTTTAACGTTTGATTTAAAAATAAAACAGCTGATACAACTGAGAAGGTGAGTTGCAAAAATCGTTCGTTACAAAATTAAAAATATGAGATGGCGATTGATTTTAACAGTTCTGTTGGCGCTTTATTAGACGAAATATTCTGATTGCATCAATGCATGTCCGTGCTAAAATCATGGAAGAGTGTCATCTCGTTTTTGTAATTTTGTAACGAACGAGTTTTGCAACTCACCTACTTAATTGTTTGTTATGATTTGTTAAGAACTTAAAATACATTTTTAAAATACTATGAGTACTCAACACGGTTTTTGCTAACTTAACGTTGGGATTAATTACAACGAGGGCTATGGCAACAATATTTTTTAGCTTTCCTACATTTTGTATAAAATCACAAAAAACTTATGAGAATAAATCAAATTCCAAGCTTTTATTTAATTAATTTTTTAGCAAAAAAAATTATTCGATTAATCGACATTAATTAATCGATTTATTCGTTATTCGAAAATCTTCGTTTTAAAATTATTCGAACAAGAGTTAAGTTTTGTTTGATCGATTAATCGAATTATTCTTAATAGGTTAACAACTCTACTAAAGACCATAGCATGATCAAATGATATAATTTATTTTAAGTAATTTTCAATGGTGCCGCCTATCGGAAATTGGTCATACCAACCTTGAAAACTTTGTATGGTAATGCTCAACACCTGTGCTAAAGATCATAGCATGATCAAATGCACAGTTTATGATTTAACTCATTTCGAGTCATTTTCAGTGGCGCCACCTGTCTGAAATTGGTCATATCAACTTATAAACCTTCGCCGGCTCATGCTCAACAACTTTGCTAAAGATCATAGCATCGCCAAATGCAGAGTTTACGATTTAATTCATACTTTGCTATTCTTTTTACTTGGTCAGAGACCATTCCGAATTGGTATGAATCATCGAAATCGGTCCAGCCGTTCTTAAGTTATAAACGTAGTAACTAACGCCACTTTTTTTATATATATCGCTCATTTGCTGCAAGACCGGCATAACTCAAAAAAATCCATTTCGTGATAAACGCATTTAAAGTTTTTGATTTGCTCTAACTACTTAGAAAAAAAGAAGACACATTATCTTCAAACTGGCAAAGTATAAAAGATATAAAGATGAATTTAATACACAATATAAAAAAAAAAACAAAGCGAACAATTCTACATCTCTAACTCCAAAATTTCATTTTTTGAGTTATGCCGGTCTTGCAGCAAATGAGCGATATATATATAAGATTATTTTAATTTTATTTATTAATTAAAAACTAATATTTTTTAATAAAAAAAGTAAACGGTGCACCGCTAAACTTGATCATACATTTTCGAACTCAACCAATTTATTTTAACAAATTTATGGACAAAACGGAGGTTACTCTCTAAATAGTCAAGGTATTAATTAACGCATAGATATTTGACTGATCAGATCAGAACATAAAAAAAATTTTTCTTTGTGTGAACTTTTTCAATTGCTGTCACTTTTTTAAATATTTTCTCTTGCTTTGGGTTTTTATCGAGGCTGATGAAAAAGATGCCCTCGGCAATCGGCCATATTGTATAAGGCGTTTTCGTTAATGCTAAGTCGTTTTTTTTAAAAGATTAAATAATACAGGATGTGTGTTATTTTAATTTATTAAAACAAACGTCTCAGGCGTTAACGACAACGCCTTACACAATAAAGCCGAATTCCTAAAATTCATTAAAGCCATTTTAAAATGGTTGTTTTAAAAACCTTTTAGGACATTTTAATTATTTAAAAGTAATTTTATTTAAAAGTTTTAGTTAAAAGTCAAATAATCACCCTTATTGTGTTTGGCGTATTTAAAATACGCCTACGACATTTTGGTAATAGATTAAAGAGAACGCGAACTTTTTTCCTTTAATCTATTACCAAACAGTCGTAGGCGCCAAACACAATAAGGGTGAATATTTAATCAAAAGCTAAGTTCGTGTTATATGTATTTATATATCTTAGTTTATAGTAATAAATTGTCGAAATTTTTATTTAAGGAATAAAAGTAGTCTCAAAAAAATATTATTAAATAATTTTTAATTAGTAGTAGAAACAACACAAAACATTATTGTAAAACAAACAAAGAACTTTGAACAGGTTTAAATGTAAAAACAATTAATTATTTAAACGAATAAAAAAAGAAAACAAAAAAATGATCACAAAAAACAAATCACATTTTTAAAAATGCATTAAAATTAAAACAATTAAACAAGCAATTATTATTAAAGAAAACATTACTGTTTCAAACTGATTTCTAAAAATATTGTTAACATTTACTATTATTAACACAAAAACCGATACCATAATACATTAAATGACTAAAAAACGAAATGAAAAGTTATAATTTTAAATAAAAAACAAACAAAAATCAAACGTAACGAAAACTGTAATAATGGCACGCACTCTCTGAATAGCAAAAATTGCACTTTTTGCCTTTTTTTTTAAAGGCAATTTGCTTTATAAGAAATTTTAAAAAAGAGAAGAAAGAGAAAATTTTTTTTTTTTAAATTTAATTTAATATATTAATCTTTTGAATAAATCGTGTTTTTCTGTCAACTATTTCGAATTTGTTACCATTTTTTAAAATTATTTTGAAATACTTGAATTTTGAAAGAAGACTTTAGCCAGAGAATATGTATTATTTGAGTAAATACAATTTTGGAGTTATCGTGGCTGGCGAATTTTAAATACGCCTGCGACTGTTTGGTAATAGATTAAAGAGAACGGAAACTTATTTCCCTTATTCCATTATCAAACAGTCGCAGGCGTATTGTAAATTCGCCAACCAAGGTAAGGGTGAAAAAGATTTAAAGAAAATGGTTTATCCCATAAAAAATTTACAGAAAAGTAATGTAGTTTTTTACATCTATACTTATTTTATGTTAAAATATTTCATTAAACAACATTATATGAATTATTTAGCCTTAATACGGTTGTCGTTGTCGTAAACGACTGTGTCGTTTTTGTTACAGGTTAAAGTAAAACTGGGTCTCTACATTTGTATATTCCGGTAACTGGACCATTTGTTATCTGTATACCAAATTTATCAAAAAGAGAAAAAATTCAAAAAGTACCGAGCTTTTCCAGTTTTTATATCATAAAAAGTACCCAATATTTTAATCTAGGCCTAATGCTAGCTTTATACCAAGAAAGAGTACCAAAGGTTAAAGAATACCAAGAGAACCTACCAGCTTTTCCTCGTTTTAGGCCTCCAAAAAGTACACAGTATGTTTATATGGCTATAAACTGTATGCATACCAAATTTATCAAAAGAAAAAGTACAAATTTTATTCAGTTTTTAACCATTCGAAGTATAAATTTTATCACTATATTTAAATCGGGACCTTATGCAATCTGTATACCAAGTTTATCAAAAGGAGAAAAAGTGTAAAAAGTAAACTTTCAAAACGCCGATACACGTGTCTTTTTTTTTTGTCTCCTCTATCAAAATTTATAGGCCGGACCCTGTAATTTTGGAAAAATTTGATTTTGACAGTGTAATTAATAATATTATTGTAATACAGTCTAACTTCGATATAGTGAACTTGTATACAATGAAGCCCCCCACCCTATAATTGATTGATTCAAAAATCTCTTTATTAGAGTTTCTATACAACTTCTTTGGCCAAAACTCAATATTATTGTTAGAAAAGTGGGCGGTGCCACACCCATTCTAAGTGAAGTTGTGTTTATGAGAGTTTCGAACTTTCTACAAAAGAGCAACAATATCTACTTTGGCTTTGCCCTGATGAGTCAAACACGAGCTTTTCACATTAAGCCCCTTTTATAACCAAAATTATTGTGGAAAACATTCGAAAATGGCAATCTAATTGCCTGGTTTTAAACATTTCGGATTTCGAGCAAAAAAAAAAAACTATACAAACTAGAAGTTAGACAAGTATAGATTTGTCGATAAAAAGAACATTAACGGTCTTAGAACGAGATAACTATTTAAAAATTGATAACCAGCAATAAATTTTCATATGTTCAATGGGTAGTATTAAGAATCTTTTTTGCAATTAAAAAAAATTGTTTTAAATTTTTTTACTTTTTTTTTAAATTTAAAATCATAAATAGTTGAAACTTTATGATCTGTAATGAAAAAATGCAAATTCGAAAAAATTGCCTTTTTAAGTGATCAACATATTTTTCTCGATAACTTATCAAAATTCAATGATTTCAATATATTTTTATACTGTGTGTTAACAGATTAAATAAAAACTTTTCTAAAAAATTCCTTTTCATTTTAAAGTTTTAAAATAAATCAAAATTTAGTAGCAAATTTAAACCAGAGATGGGCATAATTTCTATTTCACAGCCAAAAAAAAAAAAAAAAAATTGTTTTATGTCGGACAATTTTACCAGTCTTAAGCAAATCCTCTGCTTTACACATTAATATGTGCGCTGCCCACCACTGATTTAAACATAAATAAAAAAAGTCTAAAGCTTGTGATATTTTCATAAACCTTTTCTTAAAACTAGTTTTAAACTAAGTGGCCATTTAAAACAATAAAAAAACTGTTAGAAAATAAAGCCTAAAAACGAGTTTTAACAAAATTTTAAATTTAATTAAATAAATTAAATAAATAAAACTCTGTATAACTAAAAACATTCCTTAATAATTAAGAGTTTAAAATATAATTAAAAAATTTAAATAAAATTAAAGCAAAACAACAAAACATCTTAATAAAATAAAAACAAAATTATTAAATTTATCAAAAGAAAAGAATTTTTAAATAAATGTTAAAAACAATTCTAACAAATAAATATGTATTAACAAAATGACAACTTTAACTAGCAACTTCGAAAAAATAAAAACCAACTCCTGCTAAAGCAATGCTCTTTTTGAAATAAAAAATTTCAAAATTAATTATTAAACTTTTCAAAACGATTTACATTTAGTTAACCAGGATCATACCTGTAGAGTTTAGTGCGTAAACATGATTTATTATTGTAAAAATTATACATTCATATACAATTATATTGTATCTAGATACTTTGTCCTTAATTTAAGTTACTTTTTATATCTAAAAAAATAAATATGATTATAAAATGTGATTTATTAAAAATTATATATACATATTATAAATTTATATTAAAATACTTGTATTATTATATTTAAATTTCGATTTACGATTATAATTCAAAAAGACATTAATTGTATACTAAGCTGTCTTTCAATCAATCAGATACATTCATTGTTAGCAATTAATTATGAAAGATATTAATTAATTAAATAAAAAAAAAACTAATTAAAATACAAAAACGACGAATGATTCTGTTAAATATTAAATGCATTCAACAACATTATAAATTAATAAAAAAATCCAAAATTAATAAAAACTAAGAAAATGAAATGCTTAATAGATTATGAGTTATAGTTTTATTGACAAGAAAAAAAAACTCAAGAAAAGTTTCATAATATAATTTTAGACCAGATCCTCTTAAGCTGGAGGTCCACACCACGCGTATTCGCATCCACCCATTGCATTTATAGCTTACTTGAGATCTACGTTACAAGTTACACGCAATGCTTTTTTTGCGGCATCACTCCAAGTAAAAATTAAATTTTAAATAGTAAAGTAAACCTACTTTTCGTATTCACAACTCAAGGCTTTCTAAGCTTTTATGCATTTAACTTGTTACTTAAAACAACAAAGATTCCACTTTTTTGACAGCTGCGTGGGCAGCGAAAAAGCGTAGAATACATTGTTTGAACCTTCAGCCTTGAAAAACTAATGCTATGTTCACATTATTGGGGGATTCACAAAGTGTCATAAAGTCATACGTCTTAAAATAATAGCATGAAAAAATACGACTGTTGTAAACAACACCTAATAATTCAGTGCGCTATTTTGAATTTCAATCAGCTGATTTTAAAAAAATATAAAAAAAAATAAATATTTACCTAAAATAAAAAGATTTTTCAGTTCTTATCCGTGAATTAATAAATTAAATTAGATCTTACCTGTCTATCACAGACATAATTACAAATATGTAATTTGTGCTGACTATTTTCCATTTTTCAGATCACAAATAAATAAATAAATCACAAAAAAATTTTATTTTGTTTGTTTACCAAATAGCGGAGTCCTAAGCCGATTAAATTTGACGCCGCAAGTGATTTGTTGCAAAAATTTTAGCCGCAGGTTAATTTCGGATGTTAGCCGGATAAAACTATACCATCAACGGCGACGGCTACAAAAACTAACGCAGCACGGCTCAGCGCTGGTCTCTTCTGATAAATTACGACAGCACAATAAAAATAGCAAGCACTGTTTTATTAATTTAGGACACTTTTTGTTTACAACGCAACAACAATATTTTTAAACCATTGCAAAATATTAGAATACATATTATGACAATATAAAATGATAGCCCACATGTGAATACCCCATATGTGTACTTGTCATGTGGAATGTCACTTTTCTATCCACATGTGATTTCATGTGTATGTTAAAATTTGAGTGTTACATAAGGTTTATAATTCATGTTTGGTATGTAACGCACATTTGATATAACCTATCAAAAGAAAAAAAAAAAAATACATATTTACCATTTTTAATAATAAAATTGTGTATTTTATCTTTTGTATTATTTATTTACTATTACATTACAATTTCAATTAATTTTTGCCGCCACAAACAATTTTGTTAATAAAACAAGTTAGAAAGTATAGTCGGTCAAGCCCGACCATATGATACCCTACACCACAGTATTTAAAAACACATCATGCTTATGTGTCCATGTAAATATGGATTTATTTATGTTTATAAACTTCATGAAAATCGGTTTGAAAGTTTGTGAGAGGCAAAAATTGCCCCTGCCTCTCCTTGTCGTCCTATTTTTTAAAAATTGTATAGCTAATGTGTCCATATAAATATGGATCTATCTATGTTTTGAATTTCATTAAAATCGGTTTGAGAGGCAGAAATTGCCCCTATCTCCCCTCGTGGTCCGTTTTTTTTTAAATTTATACATTTTGTGTCCATATAGATATGGTTCTATCTATGTTTTAAATTTCATTAAAATCGGTTTGATAGTTTCTGAGAGGAAGAAATTTCCCCCTATCTTCCCTCGTGGTCCTACGATTCGGCCCATTTTCAATGGTCCTTGTGCCAATAAGAAGCTATGCCCCAAATTTCATCAAATTATCTCCATAATTGCGACCTGCACTTTGCGCACAAGGTTACATGGACAGCCAGCCAGCCAGCCAGCCAGCCAGCCAGCCAGCCTGCTAGCCAGCCAGCCTGCTAGCCAGCCAGACAGCCAGCCTGCCAGCGAGCCGGACGGACATCGTTAGTTCGACTCAGAAAGTGATTCTGAGTAGATAAGTATACTTTAAGGTGGGTCTAGGACCACTATTTTAAGCCGTTACAGACATAAGCATAAATACATAATACCCTCTCCACTATTGTGGTGTGGGTATAAAAACAGTTGATGTCAGATGCTTTGTCGCTTGAAAATGGAACTCGTTCTAAATCAAAAATGTCAACACATGATATTGTTTGGAGGGGTTCAGACAATGTATACAAATTTAACATGTGAAATAGTGACAATCCACATGACAAATACACATAATGTGAACACAGCTTAAGACCTTCGTAAAACTGTTCTGGGCGTGGAAGCAGCTGGCACGTCATTGTAATAATAAGTCAAACTCTGGCCGTATTTGTTTGTCTGCCTATGTGTGTAATGGTTAGAAGCAACAATAATATGGTTGTGGCTTCTTGATAGGGGACTAATTTAACCATAACATGGTTGTCGGTGACAAAAATATGGTTAAATTAAACATAATTACTTACAAAAGTCGCTTTCTTTAAAAATAAAATTTCGACCGACTAAGAAACTTTCTAAAAGTTTGTGTGTATAAAGGATTTGTTATACCCTTTCCGTATGAGGTGAAGGTTAAGAAAAAAACTAAGAAATTAAAAGATCTTATCAAAATTTTCAATATATATATATATTCCTCTAACTCCCACTGGAGCATAGGGCGCCAACATTTTCAAGCTCACAATAATTGTCGATTGCAAGTTCTTGCTATTTTTATGATTTTCTTAAAATTAAATAGAAGCCATTTTTTATGGATATTTTAAGTATATATTGTTACGTTACTGCCATTTCAATAACGTTTTTGGTTTATTTCCTTTATAATTAACCTCTTGAGTTCTTTGCTTGCAACCAGTGTTTCCATTGGATTTTTCGAAAAAATACCTACACATGCTAAAAAAATCAGATTTTTCCCTAAATGTTAAAAAAATTCCCCTACAAAAATCCCTACGTATTATTATCATTGAAATGGAAGAAAAATCATTAGTTATAAAAAATAAATTTTATTCGAATATGTATATATATTTAAGCGTTGACATAAAATAAGTACAAAACTTAAAAAAATAATACATTTATGTTAGTATAACCTTTCTAATCCAGAGAACTCCAAAATCACTATTTTTCTTGATTTATTCGTACGCTAAAATTTACATTCACTCTTTGCTTGCAAAACAAAGTTCAACGTTGGTAATTTTTACATCGTTTCGTACACATTTGATTTTTGCATTTATTCGTTTTTTACTGAAAGTGCTTTATTTGCCTTTTTGTTGCGCACGCAATATAACACAACTGTGTAAATTCAAAAGAACACATTCTTATACATTTGCATTCAAGTAGTTATTGTCCACTCGATGAGACGCTTTGTTAACATTAACAACAATAAACCACTCGATGAGACGCTTTGTTAAAATTAACAACAATAAAAACAACAATAACAAGAATACATTGTACCTACATACTAGGGATGCCAATCGGGATTGATTTTAGAAAATCCCGGGATTCGGGATTTTTAAATCCCGATCCCGAAATTCGGGGATTTCTGGATCCCGGGATTTCCCGGGATTCCGGGATTTTTTTAAATAAACAGCACTTTCTTATTTATTTATGAATTTTCAAAAGGTATTATATATATAACATCTATTTTTAAAAAAGAAAAATAAGAATTATTAAAATAAAAAATACAACTGAAATATAATTATTAATAATTTTTTTTGTATAGAGTATACAAATTCAATAAAAACGAACATTTTTGTACACAAAAGTTGATATATTAAAAATCCCGGGATTAATGAAAATAAATCCCGGGATTTAGGATTTGTCAATCCCGAAAAATTCCGGGATTTCGGGATTTCCCGTTTGGCATCCCTACTACATACAGAACTACTGTACTTTTTAAGATGAAAAAAAAAGTCTGTTTCAATGGAAATTGTGTGTACCTACATATGTGCGTTTAGTTTTATTTAAATTTTTTTTTCTTGTACTACATAGTTACTGCTGAATGTCTTCATGAGTAATAATTGCTTAATTTCTGGCTTTTTTGTTTGTATTTTTTTCCTTACCAAAACAATCATTGTCGCACCGAACACACAAACATCTTTATTAAAAAACGAAGCTAACGATTGTAAATAACAAAGCACGATGTGCATTATTTGAATGACTGCAAACCAGCAGGGAATATTTGCGGTTGCGCAAGGTGTGATCCCGTACTCAACGTTGGGAGCCCGCGGGATCCCAATCTTACCGAAAACTGTTTTCGTACCCAAAGTTTGGTAAAGTAGCAGATATTTTAAGATAATAAAATTCTGCTTTTCTAATTTTATGCACGTTAATATGTCATTTATTTATTTATTTAAACATATTTCAAATTAACGTTTTCTTTTGGATTAGAAATTTGTTTTTTTTTGTTGCCGTACTTTTGCACATTTTTGTCTACCTGTATTAGTGAGAGAAATATTTTGTTACTTCCATTTTCCGAACTTTACCCAAAAAGTACTGGATCACACCTCTTGAATGATAACTGAGAAAAACATATACATACATACATATTAGTGTCGCCAATTTTTTAAACCATAAACAACTCTAGAAGGGGGGGGGGGGGGGGGTGCTTTAAAACCATGTGAGGTAAGGCCATTATGGCTTTATTGCTCAATTGAATGGGAGATAAAGCCATAATGGCCTTATTGCCCAATCATTGAAGGTAAGGTCATATTTAAAATTTTGCGAAATGAGAGATATAGCCATATTTGTTTTTTCGCAAATGAGAGATAAAGCCATATTTTTTCAGAATATTGTTATGCATGGTGTTAACATTCTGTGAAAGGGATAATCCTTAGTTATCATTGAAAACCATTTTTTTATTCTTGTGACGCACGCAGGAAAACTTTATTCAGCGAAGCCACCTGCCGCGTCCTACTGGAAGAAAAAACCCCTAAGTACGGCCGCAGGACGCCACGCAGAAAAGCCATTTTCTAATATTGCCTATGTGAGCTAAGGCCATCATGGCCTTATCTCACATGGTATTAAAGCTAGTGCTGGGAAACTATCGATAGACTATCGATATTATCGATAGACTATCGATATTATCGATAGACTATCGATATTATCGATAGTCTTAAAATATCGAAAATATCGATAGCAAAATATAAATATCGATATTATTATTATTTAAAATATAGCTATGAAGACATCTAACAGCAGCTATACACACACGGTTTTTTGCCTCAAATTTTTACTTGCTATTATTAATTCGCGCTGAATTGCAGCAATGAATACGAACAACAAGAATGGCAGGTGATATGGATTGCTTAGCTATGCTTTTGACTGCTTATTATAGGCATTTATGTGGAAATTTATATATGTTCAATTGCAGGCATAGGACAAAACAATGAACGACCATTAAGCTAAGATCCCACTATCGGCGCAATGCACCATTTTTTGGCGTATTTCATGTGCCGATAGTGTGAACGTTCAAAATGTTTTAATGTGCGACAATCTGTGCCGAAATTGTGCTGACTGTGGACAATCAAAATTAACCTAGATGCGCCGATAATGTGAACACTATTTTGCACAATGTGGAGCAATCAAATTGTTTAATATGTACCGATTTTTATCGGCCACTTGTGTGCCGATCACAGTCGCCAATCAGCGCCGATACAAGGGATGGCAAAACGAAATTTTTAAATTGCACAAACTGGTTACTAAAATTTTACTTTTTTGAGCTTAATTGTACCAAAATTACATTTGTTTTATCTATTATTTATGTATTGAAACGTTAAATAGTACGTTTGTACTACTAAATGAAAAAAAAAACAACTCGCTTTAACCAAAACATTGCAGTTGTATCGATGTTGCCATCCCTGGTTTGTAAACATTTGTTTACAAAACAACAATTACTAAAAAAAAAGAACAAGTGCAGTAACCCAGTAAAAAACGGTGCTTACTGGTAAGCAGGTTTGTAAGGGAGAGAAGCACAATTCCCCCTTACAAACCTGCTTACAAGAGGCATGATTTTTATATGGCGAATTCCCACTTGGAAGCACTACTTTTTTGTAAAATCACTGCGGTTTTCATGGCTTACATTATTCCGTGAAGGAATAGCTTCCAAAAACCGCAGCTTTCATACCTTTGATTAATTGCTTCTATACTGTATACCAGAAGCGCAACACAAAAACTTATGCAAAAGAACAAAAAGCAAAACAAACACACAACACAGTTAATATGTAATTTTTAAAATAGAACGAAACTGTACGCAAATTAAAAAGAAAACAACAACTAGATTGACCACACAAAAATTTGCTTGCGTCCTCTCTGCTCAAAAACAATTTGCTGACTGATTGCGTAATAAAAAAGAAGTAATTTTAAGCATATCTTGTTTTCGATTACATGTCGGGAATAATCGTAAGCACATTTTGAAATCATTGCAATACAACGTGCTTCCATGTAAGGGATTAACAGAAGCACTTTGTACTTTGGTCGTAAATTTTTTCTTTTGAATAATCATTTCAACTACTCCCTTACAACCTGCTTACTTATAAGGGATTATGCGAAGCTATTAAATAATTTTCATTTACTTATATTAAAAATTGACTTCAATGGTTTTCGCTTCCCTGTTGCTTCTAAGTAGTATGTAATAGCCAGCGCATATATCAGCGCTCTTGTACTTTTCTTGCTTCCGAAAACCTTAAAATTTTTTACTGGGAAGTTTGAACGAAATTGAATATATTTTTTATTATACATATATTAACATATTATTTAAAATTGATAGGTAACATAGTATAATATTCGGACGGAGAATTTTGCGAATTTCTAAAGTAAAATTATGTCTGCCAACAAGTAAATAAACAAAAACATTTGATTTAGTTTGCCCAAATAGTTGGTGACATAATTTTACTTTAAAAATTTGCAATATTCTCCGTCTGAATATTCCATTATTAGTTTCCTAGCAATTTTAAATAATATATTAATATAAAATTAAAAATGTATTCAATTTTATTCAAACTTACTGCACTTTTTTTTTGTAATTGTTGTTCTGTAAACAGATGCAGGGATGGCAACATCGATACAACTGCAATGTTTTCGTAAAAGCAAATTGTTTTCTTTCATTTTACAGTACAAATGTACTATTTAACTTTTTAATACATAAATAATAGATAAAAAAAATGTAATTTTGGTACAATTAAGCTCAAAAAAGTAAAATTTTAGTAGCCAGTTGGTGCACTTTAAAAATTTCGTTTTGCCATCCCTTGTATCGGCGCTGATTGGCGGCTGTGATCGGCACACAAGTGGCCGATAAAAATCGGTACATATTAAGCAATTTGATTGCTCCACATTGTACAAAAGAGTATTCACATTATCGGCACAGATTGTCGCAAATTAAAAAATATTGACCGTTCACACTATCGGCACATGAAATAAGACAAAAATTGGTACATTGCGCCGATAGTGGGATCTTAGCTTTAGAGGATAAGTCCGCTAGATTGATTACCTTTTTGGGTTTAGAATTTAGAAAATTTTTTAAAGTTGCAATGCATATCTTATTGTCCCTGTTACTTCAGTTCCTTCAGAAAGCTTCTTATCAATTTTTAAAAAACTGCCATCTAAAATAACGTGCGTATATACATACGTCTCATACATTCAATAAAGTGATAAAAACAACACACTGTAGCCTTATAAAAAAATAATTAAAGTTTTCCTGCACAAGTACAAACATTCAGTCGATAGTAATATCGATATATCGATAGTAAAATCTGAAATATCGATAAATACCGATAGTAGAAAATATCGATACTATCCCAGCACTAAAAGTCTCTCAAATTTATTTAAAAAAACAAAAACAAAATAAAAAAACATTTGATTCCGTACGGGATGTGCGATTAGATTCACACCTTGCTTATGCAAATGACAGTTTCATTAAACTTAGCAAAAAGTTTCCTTAAGTTCAATATGGTTTGCCTCATATAATTAACATGTATTCGCACATTTGCTTGGGCATTTAATGCTTTCCTTTGCCCAAACGTGTAGATGACTCCAAGCCTTTCTGCAGAAATTCATATTGCGTTTTCAACGCCACAAGATATCGATAAAATGTGTGTGTACCCAGCATAACACAATAAAAATAATGTTAGCCGAGACCGATTTGTAAAATCTGAAATTTTTTTAAATTCTTTAAATTGTAGATTCTTTTTTCGGTAAGTATTTTTTTTACTAGAAATTATAGTAAAATAATTATTTATTTACCCCCAATTTCAATAAGTTCAGCTAAAACTAACTATTACTTGAACTTCCAGTTAACAATATGTTTTGACAGCTATAACTGATTGTTAATTATAACTGAACTTGGTGAAATTGGGGATTAGAGTTAGAAATATAATAACAAATTTTATTATAACTTAATTAACCGAACAATATGCACATAGACCCTAAGCCCATTGCAGTGAAAAAAGCTTTGGTCTTTGAAATTTTTAAAAATCTTTGCCAAATAATAAATTTTTTTTGATGAAAATTTTTAATTTTTTATTGAGTTACATTTTTAACAAATCTTGAAGGAATTTTTCTTTCGATTTTTGAATAGGTGTAAAAATTTGTTTCGGCAACACTGTCACAAACTAACGTTATGGTCTTAATAAATCCCAAAAACTCTCTAGTTTTAACAGATCGATAACCGAACTACTTTATATTTCTGAGACCAATATATTAATACATTAAAAAATATGCAAAAATCTGCCAGTTTTCAACAAAAAAAAAATATGTATTTCCTTTTTGGAATTAAATTTGTATTTAATAGTCATTTTTCTCTTTAAAAGAATTTGCCGACTTATAGAAATAACTTAAGCAAACATTTTTTTATTTGTTTAAAAAATTTTAAATAATGCAAACTAATTAAACGAATGTTTTTAAAGAAATAAACAATAATAAAATAAGACAATCTTAAAATGACGACAATAAAAAGGGATTGCCATTTATTATTGTACAAATAGTCATAAATATTCGAGTGTGGGTGTGTGATTTTATAAGTCAACTAATTAATATTTTCAGATGTAAATAAACGTTGCAAATAAAAATGAAAGTACAAACAAGAATTGAACAAAGAATCAATTTTAGCAACAGATTATAGATTTAACTGGATAACCCACTGGTTGCACTACAGCGTTCTTGTGAAAAGTAAAATGAATAACAACCAAGCTAGAATTTAATAAGAATTAGAATAAAATTAAACTAGAACTGAAATTTAACTGAACTGAAACTGAACTGAAACTCAACTAGAACTAAACTTAAACTAAAGGAAAACTGAACTAGAACTGAACTTTGAACTAAACTGGAAGAGGACTAGAACTGAAATAAAACTGAACTACACTGAAAGAAAAATGCATCTTCATATTGATGATGCCCTAACGTCAGAATTGTGACATCAATGTTACTACAAATGGCATCAATGATGCAAAAAGTAACATCAATCCAATGACTAACGTCTTCGTAAAATTTTTTTAATTTTTACGTGTCATCTATTTTACGACTATAGTGACATCAATTCGATGCCACATTTTGTATATTATTAACATTATTTTCATGATAACAATGTATTATAAGAAGCAAAAATTCCTATATTCTATTTTTTTAAATTATTATGTTAAGTACATCAAATTTTTAAAGTAGATAGAATGATTAAAAAAACCTTATGGGGCATGGTGCTGGTGTCTTTTTATGGAGAGTTCTGCTGTAAACAAAGGTCGTTATTCAACAAACGTGAAACAAGCATATGTAACGGGTAAGTAAATAATAATATTCTCTCAATTCCAATGACATTGACTTAATGACAAATTGTCATTAAATTGATGCTAATGTGTCCTTTCTCCGACGTTACTGCGTCGTCGCATTGAGGACATGTTCGTCATTTTTGTGATGCCGATGTGTCATCCCATTGACGACATAATCTCAATTCCAATGACATTGACTTAATGACAAATTGTCATTAAATTGATGCTAATGTGTCCTTTCTCCGATGCTACTGCGTCATCGCATTGAGGACATGTTCGTTATTTTTGTGATGCCGATGTGTCATCCCATTGACGACATAATTTAATTTTTACCCTTATAACACTTTGGCCATGTAATGTTAAGGTTGACATCACCATGAGTGTCATGGGGTCAAAAACGAAAACACTTGTCATAGTACTGATGTCAAAATACATCAGCGTTATGACGTGTAAATACGTATTTATATACAAAAGATAAAACTACAACTGATACTTAAACTGAATATAAAACTCGAACAATTTCAATTGTCTTCATCAGATCTACAGGTTCTATTTACTATTTTCGATAATCTCATAAACATTCATTTTAAATTTAAATGTAATTTTGTAGTTACTTTTCCATAACTATAAATTATTGTACTTCTGCTGCTGCTGCGTAATTAGCATACTGATAAAGGTGTAAATTGTTTATTTCACTTTCATATGTATATGATCACTGCATTTGCTTAAAAAAATCTCAAAAGCAAAAACTTTAAAATTTATCATTCAGTTGAAATTTGCATATTCTAAACCACACTGCAGGTGTTCTTTTTAATTCTTGTATTTTCAAATGTCAAAATCGTGTAATAATCGAAATTCATCTTCCCTTCAGCCTCTTTTAAATGATCAAAGTGATCAAAGTACCTCTAGTATTCCCTATGCCGATGAAGATAGTGCTCATTCTTCTATCGAGACAAAATCATTTGGCGGTCATATAAGTTTAGATCGTAATGTAGATCTTTCGATTTTAGTGCATTTAAGTGACAGTGAGAGAGAACAAAGTGATTCAAAATTAAATAGAAAGGATTCCACTTATCCTCTTTATTTACCGGGTTTTGTTATCAAAGTACACAATATTGCCGGTGCTTTAAGAAGAAATTCTATATCCCTACCAACGGGACTAAATAATCGTGACTTAGATTCGTTAAGGTTTCAATGTCATGTACCGGATGGAGGCAAGGAATTTGAGAATATTAATAAAAGTTGTGAAAGTGAAAGGGTAAGAATTATGTTATTATTTTTAAGATTTTGAATTCTTAAATTCTGATATATTAATAAAAAATAAAAACAAGTCAAAGTGCATATTTTGCTTTGCCGAATCTAATATCAACATGGCCCGATAAGAACAAAAAGTTATATAAGCATAAATACTGTTCCATAGATATAAATTAATATATTTTGTGCCACGCCCACTTCTCTAATCCGTTACACATTTTGTCGGATGTTGTATATTGAAACCCAAGATGCTTGTACTCTATTTGGAAACTTTGACTCTTGCCGTTCTCCAGAAATTCAGAAAAAACAACAACAGAAAAACAAGTAAGAAAGTATAGTCGGTCCAGCCCGACCATATGATACCCTTCACCACAGTATTTAAAAACACATCATGCTTATGTGCCCATATAAATATGGATTTATCTATGTTTATAAACTTCATGAAAATCGGTTTGAAAGTTTGTGAGAGGCAGAAATTGCCCCGTATCTCCCCTTGTAGTCTGTATTGTACAAATTTTACGTATTACTATACAAAGGATTTTTTCTTCTAAACTAGATCTTAAGGACAAGCTTAACGTCTTATTTTATTTATTTTCTTAGGAAATTTAAAAATTATTTAAGTATTTTTCTCAATTCAATGATATTATGCATTTTATTTATATTTATTTATGAATCTGTTTTGTATTTATTTGCATCTTATTTACATTATTGTTTACATCGTGTAAACAATAAATTTAATAAGGTGTCGTCACTGGTTTACTGCCATGAATACAGTGGTAACTTTGCAAAAGAACTACCCGATAGTCTGAGGCATTGATTAAAGTAATCGATCGTAATGGCAATCACTATATAATCAAAAGCTTGGTTTTGTACAGTAAATTAGCAAATCACTCTTTTTCAATCCAGACTTCGAGCGAAGAAGTTACAAAGTAAAGGGTAAAAAACCTTAAATTTCAATTAAAAAAAAAAGAGCAAATAGTGAGGTTATATATATTAACCATAATAAATATAAAATTAAATTGGAAAATACATATGTATGTGTGTATTACTTTCGTCTTTGGAATTAAAGAAAAAAGGTAATAACTTTCATCAAAAGAATTACAAATCAAATCAAATCTAAAAATTTTCGTTCAGAAATCGTTTGGCAAATATACCCACATGGTATTTTCTGAGCACAGGCTCTAAAAGGCAAATAATATTAAACTTAAAAACACCCTAAGTTCAAATCAGGTGAATCATAAAGAAGACTCTAACTTTTTAACATTTTTCTGTTGGTTACCTGGGGAAAATTTGCTCCAATACATTAAGACTTACACCCTTAAATATCAGGTAATAGTTTCAATTAATTAAAATACTCAGTTTTTTACATTAGTGTTTCATTTTATGTTTAGATTTTTAATAAAAAAGAGTGTAATAACATTAAACAATTTGACCACCGCTGTCCCGAACAATTTGTTAAACGCACCACGAAATCGAAGTAGAGTGCGTATTACAAGTGGTGACGTCATAATTGTGCCAATTTATTAAAGATCTGCTCCACAAAAAAAAAAAAAAAGCTTAATACAAAAACTCGTTTTGCAAGCATTGCAGTGTGAGAGGTCAAAAGCTCCAACCCAAGAGAAGTGTGCAATTCAAGAACTGTTTTTTCTCTACGTACTTATTAATTATGCTTTAGGCGAATGTAACCCATAAAGACACCTTATTAAACATGTTTTATTTTTCTACTATAATTTTAAAAAATTATATACAAAACTAAGTCCTACAAACAATAAACAATTTAAAAAAAAATCCCTTAGATAATAATAATAATGATATAGTGTTAAACTAAAACTTTCACAAAAACATACAAAAAAAAAACTATTACTATAATAACTATTCTTAACTTCTTAAATGTTCAAACATAAAAGCTCTGTAATCTTCACATAATTCGTTAAAATGTACAATAGTTCCCAAAACTCAAAACCTTTAGCATTCCAATAATAGTTTCCGGTTCCTATTATACCTAATTTATCCATTTCATACCACCCTAGAAATTTTCTGTAGTAATTAACAACTTCCAACAACTTTAATCTAATTCTAACCTAACTTAAACTAACCTTAATGAAAGCCTAATATACCTATATAAAATCCCTTTATTATATAAGCTTAATCTAAAATTAAATGTAAAACATTTCTAGTAAGGTCTGTATAAAAAAAAAAATATCTTATGTATTTATATCTTTTAAATTAATCAATTCCAATTTCATTAGAAAATATGCAACGTCAATTTTAACATCATTATTATAACCCAGTGTATGCAGAATGTTCGAAGAGGCCTCCGAGACATCGTAAGCAACATTTAATATTTTTTTTAATCAACAAAGTTTGGTGAGTGATCGAACCTATTTATTTTTATTGTATTTCTTGCATATTTTCACAAAACCAATAACAGAAACAACAACAATAATAATCATGAATTAAAGTAAAAGAGTAAGCAAATGTTCTCTTATGTTTAGCAACATAGTTTTGATTGTTTTTGTTTCTGATTATATGTAACAAAGTTTATGTTCATATCTACATATGAATATATTTTAATAATTTTGTCTTTTGGTATCTTATTTTAATATGGGAAGTATCCCTTACTAAAAATCGTTATTTTTAAATATTTATATAAAATTTATCATCGAAGATAAGTTTATTATTTGAAAGAATTTTTAGGCTAGATTTAAGGAAGAAGTTTAACTAATTCGCTATGAACTTTATTAAATGAATAAATTTTGTAATTTTTCAAAATGGATTGCTAGAAGTTAAAAAATCTTTTCTTACGGATGTAAAATGAATTAGGATGACATCGTTTACGGGTTTCAGTAAACTTTGTGCCACTGAAACATTAGGTAGGGAGGGTAATGAGGCATTGGCCCCAAAAACATCTTGGGTGCTCTACAACCAGCAGGATGATGTGACCATAGTTTTGTTTTGTTTCTTCGAATTAGTACAATACAAATTTGCTTTAATTTCGACTTGAGTTAATTTAATTAGTATTTTGCAGTTTTCCCCTATAACAGAGGCAAGGGAGTTTTAATTATTATGTATACAAGTACAAGTCAGTTTTGTGCGATTAAAGGGTATTAGCTGACAAGAACCCACCCTAAGCAGACTGTTAGCTAGCATGCTGATAACTCCCAATTGTCATAGCTACTTATCTTTAAAAATAATATTTTTTTAACTAGAACTAGTGCACATACTTTTTTCGATCTATCAGTCCAATATTATAGTGACTTTAAACAAGCTAACCTGTTAGCAAATATTTTGCCCACTTGTACATTACATAATTGGCGCCCAACGTGGGGCCCAAAGTAATCACTAAATGGGTCCATACCCTAGCTTTTTGTTTTTTTTTTAAATTTCAATGGTAAATAAAAGTCACAAAATTATTAAATTAAAAAAATATTTACTCTTGAAATAAACTTTTATAATTTTCAGGATTTTTGTTTATTTGACATTTTCCAAGCTCGAGTATGACAACCGATTATTCCCTAGAAGTTGCTTTTCATAAGTATGGTGATTTTGTTTAATAATTTTTGATTTTTGTATAACGTTTTCTAACAACTTCTATATTTTAACAATTTTGTTAACTAGATTTCAGTATCCTAATTAGGGAGGGAAATTATATAAATATTGCTTATTGCATTTTTATATCTACCTAATTAGTTATAGAGAGATAAAGTTTCGTATACTGGTGTGTTTGATTTTGTTAGGTATTGGAATTATGTTAGTTAACTAACCACTTTTTAAGACTATCAAACTTTAGCTGGTTGCTTATTTTCGGCGTTTATCCTATTCAGTTTTACATCCAATACGTAAGAAAGATAAAAATTAAAAAAAAAAAATTGGCTTAAGACCAATAAATAATTCAAAGGAAAAATTTTTTTCTTTTTATTATTGGTTATACCGCTCATACGCATATTTAAAATATATACTCATTATATAAAATATATTTTCTCTAAAATTACAATTTCTTGTAATTATTTCTTTTCTACTCTTTATCGCTTAGTGTATAGACTAATATTTAACGAAATGTCATTAGAACGTACTCCACCACGTACAGAAGCTATGGCATCTGCTCTTAACGAAGCTCAGTGTAGCATTTGTAAAGACCTCATGCTCGAAACTCATGAATGTCTTATTATTATGAATTGTAACCATGTATTCCATAAAGGATGCATTGAAAGTCTTCTTTCTCAATCTGCGGAATGTCCCGACTGTCACAAGGCATGTCAGCTTGTAGACCTGAAAAAATTTGTTATTCAAAGTATTTCTCGGCAAAATCCCGAAGCAAAAAGTAACGTCAATGGGCGTGGGAAAGGTAGAGGTGCAATGGCAAAGAGGTATAATACTAGAAATGTAACTAAAAATCTATTTAATGAAAATTCTGCTTTCTCATTTGATTTTAATCAAAATATGACACAAACAGAAGCTAATGAAAATATGCAAACTATAACTCCTACACGGAATACTACAAACAATCCAATGCTTAATATTGATCCTTCTCAGCTCACACGACTTATAGAAACGAGTGTTGCGCGTATGCTGCAAAATTTAAACTTGGTGCCCGGTTATTCACCTAACGCACAAAATAGTCAAAATTTACAACAACAAAATTCAGTAAATAGAACATTACCCCCACCACAATGTAATAATAATAATCCACAGATGAGCAATAGTCGACATCCTTTATCTCCTTCTTCCAATTTTCAAGATAATTTTCATATGCGGTCAGATAAAATCACTTCGGTGATTCAAAATTGGAATCTTAAGTTTGATGGGTCAGCAAATGGCCTAAACATTGAAGAGTTTTTGTATAGACTTCGTTCTCTTACTGCTGACAACTTTAACAATGACTTCGCAGTTATTTGCAAGAATTTGCACATATTGTTGTCAGGAAAAGCCTGTGAATGGTACTGGCGTTACCACAAACAGGTGGGAAACATAGAGTGGAATGAATTCTGCGCTGCCATAAAGTACCAGTACAAGGATTTTAAATCCAATTTTGATTTGCGAGAAGAATTGCGAAATCGAAAAATGAAGATGGGAGAGACTTTTGATTCATTTTTCGATGCAATTTCCTCAATTGTGGATCGGCTAGATAGACCAATACCTGAAAATGAGCTAATAGAAATATTAACGAAAAATCTTCGCCCGGATATTCGGCATGAACTTTTATACGTTCCTATTTACTCTATAGCCCATTTACGAAAATTAGTGCAAATGCGCGAAAACTTAATGAACGATGAGTTTGTTCGAAGAAATGTTTCAAATAAGACGTTTTCAAGCAATTTTCCCAGAAGAAATATTGCTGAAGTAGATTTTTCAGAATCTTCTGAATTTTTAAATAACACTAATAATGAACATGTAGATGGCATAGAACAAAAAGCGGCTGTAACGAAATGTTGGAATTGTGATGAGATAGGTCACACTTGGCAAGATTGCCTGGGCAACAGAACCATATTTTGTTATGGATGTGGAGCTAAAAATACATATCGCCCACAATGCCAAAAATGTTTATCTAGAAAAACTTCAAATCCAAAAAACTTACCAGCTCAGACACAACCCCAAACCTTCCTCTAATTTTTAACGAAAAAAATAGCTCTAACTTAGAAAAAAACTCTTATTTGACACACTACCCTGAATTGACAAATAACCCTCAGATTGTTCAAATTTTAAAACGAGACTTTTCTCCAAATATTCTAAATGATAAAATTTTGTATCCAATACGACCTTATCATGAACGAATGCAAGAGTACATGTCCAAACGTAATGAAATTTTTTCGGTTTCAACTCTGAATTTTTTGGCGAAAAAGAAACCTAAGCGTTCCACAGTGAGGCTTAGAAAATATTTTAAATTGCGGAAACTAACGTCAAAGTATGTAGTATCTACTATTATAAATAATAATAATGATAAACGAATTTATGCAAACGTAACCTTTTTGAAATTTTCACAACTTGGTCTTTTGGACACGGGAGCGAATATAAGCTGTATTGGGAGTAAACTTGCTCAAGAAAATTTTTCCAGTTTTGAACAATTTTGCAAAGTTAATTCACAGGTAAAGACGGCTGATGGCAAATTACAAAAGGTTTTAGGCTATCTTGATGTAGAGGTTGAATTTAGAAAACTAAGGTGTAAAATGAAATTATGGATAGTACCATCCTTATCGCAAAATTTAATTTTAGGTCTAGACTTTTGGAGGCTATTTAATTTAGCTCCAGATTTGTTTGAATCTGCTATAATTAGTAGCCCATTGGATATTTCGGATGCAAAGAAAATGATTGATGGCCTTTCTGTAGACTTAGAAAATTCTGACTCGGATTTAGATATGCACAAATTCCCCTTAACTTCATGCCAAAATTCTCAATTACAATCAATTATAAATTTATTCCCAAATTTCGAAAAAGATGGATTGGGAAAAACCTGCTTAATTAAGCATAATATAGACGTAGGTAATGCGACTCCTATAAAACAGAGATTCTATCCCGTATCTCCAGCAGTAGAGGAACTGATGTATAGGGAAATAGACAGAATGCTGGCATTAGGGGTGATCGAAGAATCATCATCACCGTGGAGTTCGCCAATGCGACTTGTGGTTAAGCCAAACAAAGTTCGCCTTTGCTTAGATGCTAGGAAGGTCAATAACCTCACTAGAAAGGATGCCTATCCGCTTCCGAGCATTGAGGGCATATTTGCTAGACTTCCCAAAGCAAACCTGATTTCAAAGTTAGATTTGAAAGATGCCTACTGGCAGATTGGCCTCGAAGAAAAGGCCAAAGCTCTAACTGCGTTTACAATCCCAGGTAGGCCACTCTATCAATTCAAGGTCATGCCATTTGGGCTTTGTAACGCCCCACAAACGATGTGCCGGTTAATGGACTCGTTAATACCATCTGATTTAAAACATTGTGTTTTTGGTTATTTAGATGACCTAGTGATAGTTTCTGAGGATTTTCCCACACATTTGTCCGTTTTAGTGCGTATTGCAGAACAATTCAGGAGGGCTAATTTAACTCTTAATATAGCTAAATCACGTTTTTGTGTAACCGAGACGAAATACCTCGGATATGTTATCGGAAATGGAGGCATTAAAACTGATCCCGAAAAAATAGATTCGATATTGTCCTGGCCTGTGCCCAAAACTATTAAGCAAGTTCGAGGCTTTCTCGGTCTTGCCGGTTGGTATCGGAGATTTATTTCCAATTTTTCGTCAGTAGTATTTCCGATCACCGAAGTTCTGTCAACAAAACGAAAGTTTCAATGGACAGAAGATGCTCAAAGCGCATTTCAACAAATTAAAACCCTACTCACTACAGCCCCTGTTCTCTCTAATCCCGATTTTAAGAGAAAGTTTTATATACATTGCGATGCAAGTGATTTCGGTATTGGTGCAGTTTTGGTTCAGCTGGACGACAGCGGAAACGAAAAACCTATAGCGTTCATGTCGAAAAAGCTAAATACGGCACAACGCAATTACAGCGTAACCGAAAGAGAGTGTCTTGCGGCAATAGAAGCAATAAACCGATTTCGATGTTACATAGAAATGCAGGATTTTGAGGTAATTACGGATCACTCGAGCCTGGTATGGCTGATGAAACAAACCGAATTAACTGGAAGACTTGCCAGGTGGGTATTTAAGCTTCAAGGGTATAAATTTAACATCAGCCACCGAAAAGGAAAAGATCATATTGTGCCAGACTCTCTCTCTCGGTTACACTGTGATGAAGTTGCTACTGTTGAATTGGCTGAACCAGAAATTGACCTCAATTCTGAACATTTTTCAGATCAAGATTATGAAGAACTAAAAGCTAAAATAAGGGAAAATTCCACAAAATACCCTGATTTAAAAATTTTAGACAAATATGTTTACATTCGTACAGAACATTATACAGGTGACGATAATCAAGATCAGAATGCCTGGAAGCTATGGGTTCCTATTAAATTACGTGGAAATGTAATCATCCGAGCACACGATTCACCAGTTTCATCACATGGGGGAATGTCAAAAACTTTATACGTAATTAGACGCAATTTTTTCTGGCCTGGTATAGTAACCGATGTTCGAAATTATATAAGGGAATGTGAAATCTGTAAAACGACAAAAGCTCCCAATTTTGTAACAAGGCCAGAAATGGGTAGGCAAGTTACATCTGTCCGCCCGTTCCAACGTCTATATATAGACTTACTAGGACCTTACCCGAGAAGTAAGCGTGGAAATATTGGCTTGTTAATTGTGCTTGATCACCTTACAAAATTTCATTGGCTTTGTCCCATGCGTAAATTTACATCCGCTGCCATTCAAATATTTTTACTAGAACACATTTTCCATGTTTATGGTGTTCCAGAATATATTGTCAGTGATAATGGTTCACAATTTAAATCAAATGAGCTAAACGCTTTTTTTACGAAACTTGGAATAAATCATATTTATACAGCTTTGTACTCCCCGCAGTCTAACGCCTCCGAAAGAGTTAATAGGTCGTTAATAGCTGGTATTCGTGCCTATTTGAAAAAAGACCAAACTCTGTGGGACGAGAACTTGAGCTCAATAAGTTGTTCCCTTAGAAACTCTATTCATACTTCTATTCGAACATCGCCATATCACGCAGTTTTTGGAATAGATATGATAACCCATGGGTCGTCTTATAAATTAATAAAAAACTTAAATCTAATAAATGAGAGTTTTAATCCCTTGTCGAAAGGTGATAGCCTGGCTTTGTTACGCAAGGATCTTCAGAAACGCATAACAGATGCTTATCACAACAATGAAAACCAATACAATCTGCGAACTCGGCCAATATCTTATTCAGTAGGACAATTCGTTTTTCGAAAAAACTTTTCCCAAAGTAGTTTGGTGAAAAAGTTCAATTCCAAACTTTCCCCACTGTATCTCAAAGCCAAAATTAGAGAGAAAGTTGGGCAAAATTACTACGTCTTAGAAGATTTAGATGGTAAAATATTAGGAACGTATCATGCCAAAGATCTCAGGGCATAAAATTTGATTTCCTCCTAATACTTCGGCATAACATGCAAGTATTATGTGGTTTGTATTGTACAAATTTTACGTATTACTATACAAAGGATTTTTTCTTCTAAACTAGATCTTAAGGACAAGCTTAACGTCTTATTTTATTTATTTTCTTAGGAAATTTAAAAATTATTTAAGTATTTTTCTCAATTCAATGATATTATGCATTTTATTTATATTTATTTATGAATCTGTTTTGTATTTATTTGCATCTTATTTACATTATTGTTTACATCGTGTAAACAATAAATTTAATAAGGTGTCGTCACTGGTTTACTGCCATGAATACAGTGGTAACTTTGCAAAAGAACTACCCGATAGTCTGAGGCATTGATTAAAGTAATCGATCGTAATGGCAATCACTATATAATCAAAAGCTTGGTTTTGTACAGTAAATTAGCAAATCACTCTTTTTCAATCCAGACTTCGAGCGAAGAAGTTACAAAGTAAAGGGTAAAAAACCTTAAATTTCAATTAAAAAAAAAAGAGCAAATAGTGAGGTTATATATATTAACCATAATAAATATAAAATTAAATTGGAAAATACATATGTATGTGTGTATTACTTTCGTCTTTGGAATTAAAGAAAAAAGGTAATAACTTTCATCAAAAGAATTACAAATCAAATCAAATCTAAAAATTTTCGTTCAGAAATCGTTTGGCAAATATACCCACATGGTATTTTCTGAGCACAGGCTCTAAAAGGCAAATAATATTAAACTTAAAAACACCCTAAGTTCAAATCAGGTGAATCATAAAGAAGACTCTAACTTTTTAACATTTTTCTGTTGGTTACCTGGGGAAAATTTGCTCCAATACATTAAGACTTACACCCTTAAATATCAGGTAATAGTTTCAATTAATTAAAATACTCAGTTTTTTACATTAGTGTTTCATTTTATGTTTAGATTTTTAATAAAAAAGAGTGTAATAACATTAAACAATTTGACCACCGCTGTCCCGAACAATTTGTTAAACGCACCACGAAATCGAAGTAGAGTGCGTATTACAAGTGGTGACGTCATAATTGTGCCAATTTATTAAAGATCTGCTCCACAAAAAAAAAAAAAAAGCTTAATACAAAAACTCGTTTTGCAAGCATTGCAGTGTGAGAGGTCAAAAGCTCCAACCCAAGAGAAGTGTGCAATTCAAGAACTGTTTTTTCTCTACGTACTTATTAATTATGCTTTAGGCGAATGTAACCCATAAAGACACCTTATTAAACATGTTTTATTTTTCTACTATAATTTTAAAAAATTATATACAAAACTAAGTCCTACAAACAATAAACAATTTAAAAAAAAATCCCTTAGATAATAATAATAATGATATAGTGTTAAACTAAAACTTTCACAAAAACATACAAAAAAAAAACTATTACTATAATAACTATTCTTAACTTCTTAAATGTTCAAACATAAAAGCTCTGTAATCTTCACATAATTCGTTAAAATGTACAATAGTTCCCAAAACTCAAAACCTTTAGCATTCCAATAATAGTTTCCGGTTCCTATTATACCTAATTTATCCATTTCATACCACCCTAGAAATTTTCTGTAGTAATTAACAACTTCCAACAACTTTAATCTAATTCTAACCTAACTTAAACTAACCTTAATGAAAGCCTAATATACCTATATAAAATCCCTTTATTATATAAGCTTAATCTAAAATTAAATGTAAAACATTTCTAGTAAGGTCTGTATAAAAAAAAAAATATCTTATGTATTTATATCTTTTAAATTAATCAATTCCAATTTCATTAGAAAATATGCAACGTCAATTTTAACATCATTATTATAACCCAGTGTATGCAGAATGTTCGAAGAGGCCTCCGAGACATCGTAAGCAACATTTAATATTTTTTTTAATCAACAAAGTTTGGTGAGTGATCGAACCTATTTATTTTTATTGTATTTCTTGCATATTTTCACAAAACCAATAACAGAAACAACAACAATAATAATCATGAATTAAAGTAAAAGAGTAAGCAAATGTTCTCTTATGTTTAGCAACATAGTTTTGATTGTTTTTGTTTCTGATTATATGTAACAAAGTTTATGTTCATATCTACATATGAATATATTTTAATAATTTTTGTATGGGAAGTATCCCTTACTAAAAATCGTTATTTTTAAATATTTATATAAAATTTATCATCGAAGATAAGTTTATTATTTGAAAGAATTTTTAGGCTAGATTTAAGGAAGAAGTTTAACTAATTCGCTATGAACTTTATTAAATGAATAAATTTTGTAATTTTTCAAAATGGATTGCTAGAAGTTAAAAATCTTTTCTTACGGATGTAAAATGAATTAGGATGACATCGTTTACGGGTTTCAGTAAACTTTGTGCCACTGAAACATTAGGTAGGGAGGGTAATGAGGCATTGGCCCCAAAAACATCTTGGGTGCTCTACAACCAGCAGGATGATGTGACCATAGTTTTGTTTTGTTTCTTCGAATTAGTACAATACAAATTTGCTTTAATTTCGACTTGAGTTAATTTAATTAGTATTTTGCAGTTTTCCCCTATAACAGAGGCAAGGGAGTTTTAATTATTATGTATACAAGTACAAGTCAGTTTTGTGCGATTAAAGGGTATTAGCTGACAAGAACCCACCCTAAGCAGACTGTTAGCTAGCATGCTGATAACTCCCAATTGTCATAGCTACTTATCTTTAAAAATAATATTTTTTTAACTAGAACTAGTGCACATACTTTTTTCGATCTATCAGTCCAATATTATAGTGACTTTAAACAAGCTAACCTGTTAGCAAATATTTTGCCCACTTGTACATTACAAGTCCTATTTTTAAAAAACTGTATAGCTTATGTGTCCATATAGATATGGATCTATCTATGGTTTAAATTTCATTAAAATCGGTTTGAGAGGCAGAATTTTACCCTATCTCCCCTCGTGGTCCTATTTTTAAAAAAATGCATACCTTATGTATCCATATAGATATGGTTCTATCTATGTTTTAAATTTCATTAAAATCGGTTTGATAGTTTCTGAGAGGAAGAAATTTCCCCCTATCAGAATTTTCTGAGTCGATCGGTATACTTTAAAGTGGGTCAATATTTTAAGGTATTACACACATCAGCACAAATGCATAATACCCTCTCCACTATTGTGGTGTGAGTATAATGAGAGAAAATCGTGGGTTTTTGCTCATATCTCCGCCATTTGTGGATCGATCAGTCTGAATTTCAATAGCAAAATCTAACGGAGTATAGTTAACATAAATATATAACAACCTAGTCACCATCATCTTCAGAAATCCCATTTCAACAGGCAGATGGATAGCGTTAAATCCCTTTCGCTCCTCATAAATACCCAGAATATACATAAAGGGTGGTCTTACCATAACGCACGATGTTAATTGTGAGTCACACCTTAACGTCAAGATTTTTGCCCAACTTAATTTGACAAATTCAACCATGGAGAGGTACACAATTGAGCAGCGCGTTAAGAATGTTGAAGCCTTTTACGAAAATGGGTGTTCATTTCGCGACTAAATTTTTCCACAATCGGGATAACTGTGCGCAAATTTTAGCAAACCTGGTCCGTAGAAAATGTGAAAATACCTGTGCATACTCGCCCAGCTCGTTCTGCTTCATCGGTCCATACTTCTTCGAAAATGAGTTCGGCAAACAGTTACAGTGAATGGTGTTTGCTATCGCGAGATGATAACGGACTTCTTGTGGCCAAACATCGAGGTAATGGAACTGGACGATTTAAGAGCTAAGGGATGAGATAATTCGGCACAATAATGACATTGAACCTCAATTATGTATCAGATTTTTTATTCCTTTATTTTTTATTCAAATATAATGAAATTACTAAAACAACCACAGGTCGTTCGTAAAAATTGGTAAATAAATTACATTGGACCAAAGTTCAAATTTTACAAAAATTTTAATGATTTTTTGCAATTTGGCTCTTTTCAAATTATATTTTGTAAAACCAAACAATAAAATTATTTAAAGTTTTATCAGTTACGACGCCAGCTTATATCAATACCCACATTTTGTGCCCAATATGATCCAGATCGGTTAAAAAATGTCAAAGTTACAGTAGATTATTGGAAACAGGGCTGCCAGGCTTGGGGATTTATCCCCAAAGTTTTGGAGATTAAAAAAAAATTCGGGGATTTTTTTATTTCCTTTTTTTATTATTGACGCTTTTTTTTCTTTGTTTCGTATATAAAATATCAAAAAAAAAGTAGCAAAACTTGTATCTTAATCTTATCAACAACGAATACGGGGTAAAGGGATTAAGATTACCATTTTTGTTGAGTGTGTAAAAGGTACTTAATAAACTTATGTTATTATTCTTGAGTAAGTGTTTTAAAAAAGAAGGATTTAAGAAAAGAATCTGAAACCGTTGACAACACATATAATTTTTAATTTTTTGAAGCCAATTTTTAAGCAAATATGTTTTCCCCAAAAATAAGTAAATATGAAGGGCAATATAATAAAGTTGGGGAAAAAGAATGCATCGAAGTATGAAAAAAAACACAACAAAATATTAACTTTGTTAAGTTTTGTTTTTTAATTTAGGGACTTTTGGGGACTTTTTTTGGGAGAAGGAAAAAAGGACCTGGCAGCCCTCATTTGAAATATTCCACTTTTCGATTTTTGCCAAATCACAAAAAACACACCAAGTAAATACACATAGCGAAATGTTTATATATATATATATATATTCCTCTAACTCCCATTGGAGCATAGGGCGCCAAAATGTTTAGTAATAAAAAATATTTAGAAAAGCCTAAAACTGTTAAATTACTATGTGGGTAAATTCTATAAATCTTCTGTCTTATGCTCCATGTTATTTAACGTTACAATTTTTAATTGTTTGGTTTAAAAAGAAGAGTAAAATTGAAAAAAAAATCATAAAATTTTCAATGAAGTTAGGACTTTTGTCCCCTGTTACTCTGTCATTTCTTGAGCAATCTTCACTAGCAATCCATTGTTATTTTAGTAATTTTAATATCTTCTTTCATTTAAAACAAGTAAGAGTGCTTTATTCGGCTGTGCCGAATCTTTGATACCCTCCACCGACAGTTCGAATGTTTAAGGAGTAATATCTGTACGATGTTATTATTATCTTAAACTGTGACGATTTGTTATTAATTATGGTTTTAGGCGACTAAACTGTTTTCCGGTAGTAGGGTTTATATGGGGCCTAGGGTAAATTATGGACCGGTCATCACGAAATTTCACAGCGTCATTTCTAGTCCTTTAAAACTGTGACGAACCAATTTCTGTTATGATAGCATTATTTTTTACGGTTTTAGGCGTACTAAACTGTTTTCCGGTAGTAGGGTTTATAAGGGGCCTAAGGTAAATTATGGACACGAAATTTCACATTTCTAGTCCTAAAAAACTGTGACGTACCAAATTTTATTACGCTAGCGTTATTTTTTACGGTTTTAGGCGTACTAAACTGTTTTCCGGGAGTAGTGTTTATATGGGGCTTAGGGTAAATTATGGACGGATCTTCACGAAATTTAACAGCGAATTCCAGTCAAATAAAACAAATTTTTGCAAAATCTTATCTCATTCCGTGCCTTGTTCCAGCATTTATGTTATTTTTTGTAACAAAATTATAAATTTTTTTAGGTGGTGGTTTCACATTTTGATTCATAGCTCTGGTCCTACTGAACCGATTTTTCTGGATTTCAATCCCAAACTGCTTAGGATAACTACAAGCAATTTGGCACCAAGTTTGTTCATTTCTTTTGAGTTGTTCGAAAGTGAGCGTGTTTTCAACAGACGGACAGACAGACGGACATGGCTAAATCGACTTAGAATTACTCAATGACCCAGAATATATATACTTTATGGGGTCTGAGATGAATAATAAAAAAGTTTCACACGGAATGACAAACTTAATATACCCTCTTCACAACTAATTGTGGTGGAGGGTATAAAAAGAAATACATAATTTGTTTTTGATGATATTTGCATTTAAGTTAATATCGGCTATTTTGGAATATCTCGGAAACTGTTCTACTTTTGAGCATTCTGACTTCGGATTTAGCGGACAATTTTACATAAAGATTAGTTGTCAAATACAGTTGGTCAAAACACTGTCACATAGTGTTACAAACATAATGACGAACTTATACATATGTATTGTTACGAAAGTTAAATTATCTAAGAATTATTTATAGTTATAGTTATAAGTTATCTTGTAAGTTATAGTTTTATGTTACTTAAAATTGTCATGTATAATTTTCAACACAACTGTTATTTTAAAAATAATTCCTATATAAATTTCCCAGTAATTTCTAGAAATGGTTATAGAACATAATAAGTAGTTTTTACGGGAAGGTTCAGGAAAAATCTAGAAATAATTATGAAATATAAAAAGGGGTGACTCATGTAAAATTAGTTTAGTTGTTTTGGAAAACGGTTCTGTTCGTAACTAACAATTGTGAACAAAATAATTAATTTCAATAAAGTTTGTTAAGTTGAATAAGTGTGTGTACTTATTTTTATTTGCAATTAAAAGAACTCAACGGTTTATTATAAAGGGAGTAAACCGAACGCGTTTATTAAAGGAAAAACGTAACAACTGGTGTCAGAAGTGAAATTGCAATAAAAAAAAAAAAATAATAAAAATAAAATAAATAAACAAATAATAAAAAAAAGGATAAAAAAAAAACTATACAAACAACAATGAAATTCGAGGAGCTAAAAGTTGAACAGCTCAAGAAAGAGTTGGGCAAGTTGGATCTGCCTACTGCAGGAAATAAAGCTGAGCTGCAGAAAAGATTAATCGATGAATTTAAGCGACGCAACATTGACATCGCAACTTATGAATTTGAAGAAAAAGAAGAAATAGAAGTTGCTACCCGTGCAGTAACAAGCAACATGGATCTTGGTACAATGTTTGCTGCTATGATGGAGAAAATGGAAAAAATGTCGGCAGAAACTTCTAGAAAAATGGAAGAAAATTCTAGAAAAATGGAGGAAATGGTAAAAGAAAATTCGGCTGTAACCTCTAGAAAAATGGAAGAAAATTCAAAAGCTATCGTAGCAGAAAATTCTAGAAAAATGGAAGAAAATTCTAAATATATGGAGAAGATGGTAAAGAAAAATTCAAGCACCATCTTAGCCGAAATTCAAGAAAATTTTAGAGTAACAAACGAGAAACTTCAGGCTACTAATGAAAAACTTGAGAAGCTTCAAGAGATTTATGCTGTTATAAACGAAAGAGTGGACGATATGGAAATAGAATTGTCTGATGTAAAAACACAAGTCACGGTGTTCGATGAAAAACTACATCATCTGGAAGTTAAAGTTAATAGTCTTCAGTGCCAAGACGGAGCGGTTCGAGTTTCACCAGAAGTCTGTAGTAGAATTAAGGCCCCGAGTTTTGACGGCAGTTCACCATTTAGTGTTTTTAAGTTCCAGTTTGACACAGTTCCCAACAAAAATGCATGGAACAATGAAGAAAAAGCCATAGAGCTGATTCTGGCTTTAAAAGGATCTGCGGCTGAAATTCTAGAAAGTGTACCAGTAAGTTGCAGAAACAATTACGATGACATTATGGTAGCACTGCAACGAAAGTATGGTGGTGAACATAGAAAAGAAATATTCAGAATGGAATTACGCGGTAGAGTACAAAAGCCAAACGAGACGCTACAGGATTTCGCATTAGAGATTGAGCGCTTGGTGCAGCTTACTTATCCAGGTGAAAGTCATCCATTGCTAGATCATTTTAAGATCGAGGCATTTGTAAACGGTATACGGGATGCTGATGTAAAACTAGCGGTATGCGCATCACAGAAGCCATCATTTGCAGAAACGGTATCATTTGCCCTAGCACAAGAAACCGCAAGGATAATTTCAAGGCCACAAACGTATATGGTGCGAAAACTTGATTTTGCTGCTGAAGAAGAAAGAGATATTGTAAAGGACATAAAAAAGGCAGTGATGCAAGCTTTAAGCGAGAAGCAAGGTAAAAACAAAGCGAAATGCTATAATTAAGGTAAGATTGGCCATATTCAGCGAAACTGCAAAGCACCCAAACAACGATCAAGATCTGCTTCGCCGCAAAGGAACAAACGAAGAGCATGTCAACAATCATCGCGGGAGCCACCGCTTAAGCTGAGAAGAGCTAGCAGGGCAGAAGGAACGGAAGGTCCCACAATAAATTTAGTAGTGAAAACGAGTAACAGAAATATTACGACCTGTGGTTACATAAATGGTGAAATCCGCATTTTGACTATCGACACTGGTGCAGGACATTCCATTATAAGAGCTGATTTGATAAAGGGAGCTGTCGAGCCGCTAAGTGGTGTAAACTTGCGAACAGCTACGGGAGAGCCTGTTATTGTCTATGGCAAAGCAAGAGTGGAAATAAGAATGGCCGATATGATCGTTTTTGATGAATTTATTGTGGCTGAAATTATGGACGAGGTCATAATTGGAGCAGATTTTATGATTCGTCAAGGCATTAGTCTAGACATGGGACGACAAATTATGAATTGGCATGGTCTAGAAGTACCCCTTAACGTTGGGAATGGAAGTGAAGCCCTTGTAAGACAACTAGTCACTTGTGATCATAAGAAATTGTCCTCCCAAAGAAACGATGAAAAACGTGGGAAAGCGAGCACATATTCAAGACGGCCCAGTAAACATAAAAGCAAGCACGGTATAGAGTCTAAAAACAAGAAACGCATAAATGAGATTCGCTTATTAGATGTGGAACCCAGCGAAGACTGGTCAACGGCGCAGAAAAGTGACCCCTTATTAGCGCAAATTATGATGGCTAAGAAAGAAGGTGAAAGGCCGACTTGTGAAGAAATTAAATTGAACGATCCACTAATGAAAGCGTATTGGGCGCAGTGGAGTAGTCTGCGGATGATAAATGGTTGCCTATACCGTACATGGGAAAGTACTGATGGCAAAACGGTTAAAAACCTTATTGTAGTACCGACTTCTAAAGTATGTGAAGTTGTGAAGAAATTCCACGAAGGTACTGGTGGTGGGCATCTTAGCGTTACAAAAACCATAAAGAAGTTAAAAGCAAGTTACTATTGGGTCGGTTGCAAGCAAGCCGTGATTGATTGCGTAATTACATGCCCACAGTGCGTTGCAGACAGTGGTCTAATTGGAGAAAGTAGAAATCCGGTCCAGCAGTACAACTTTGGTGAACTATCCGTACCAGCGAATAATAATGACTCTACCCAAGAGCAGAAAAACGAGTTAAGACGAAGGCGTGTTAATTCATCAAATGACCAGATGAAAGCCAGATATGATCGAGCGGCAAATTCGAAAGGCTTCAAAGAAGGCCAGTTGGTCTTACTTTTTAATCCGCAACGAAAGGAAGGACTATCTCCAAAGCTGCAGACTCATTGGGATGGTCCATATAAAGTAATAAAGAAATTGAATGACGTGGTGTATCGGATCCAGAAATATAAGAGCCCAAGATCAAAAATGAAAGTGGTACATCTAGAACGACTAGCCCATTATGGAAAAGGAGAATCTGAGCCTATTCGGGACGAACAGGCTTAAGTGGAGGGCAGTGTTACGAAAGTTAAATTATCTAAGAATTATTTATAGTTATAGTTATAAGTTATCTTGTAAGTTATAGTTTTATGTTACTTAAAATTGTCATGTATAATTTTCAACACAACTGTTATTTTAAAAATAATTCCTATATAAATTTCCCAGTAATTTCTAGAAATGGTTATAGAACATAATAAGTAGTTTTTACGGGAAGGTTCAGGAAAAATCTAGAAATAATTATGAAATATAAAAAGGGGTGACTCATGTAAAATTAGTTTAGTTGTTTTGGAAAACGGTTCTGTTCGTAACTAACAATTGTGAACAAAATAATTAATTTCAATAAAGTTTGTTAAGTTGAATAAGTGTGTGTACTTATTTTTATTTGCAATTAAAAGAACTCAACGGTTTATTATAAAGGGAGTAAACCGAACGCGTTTATTAAAGGAAAAACGTAACAGTATATTCACTTTCCACCTGTGGTGAAGGGCATCAAAACGAAACAATTGTGTTTCTTGTCCAATGATATATTATAAACAAGAAAGAAAGTATAGTGGCTTAAGCCCGACCATATGATACCGCACCATATGATACCACACAGAAAATTTAAAAATTAATTATCCGTAAGCTTGTACATAAAGAGTTTTGTAGGGTTCCTGTGCCTACATTTTTGCTTATGTTCGAAAATTAATATGTGCTTCCATTTTAAATAAGGAATATCTATTAGGTGATGCAAGGCGAATTCTTTCTATCAAACCTACTTTTTGGTTTTGTGTGTGTTATTTTGCTTCAAATGTATAATTTGGGACTCATTCATCTGTAATGTTCGAATTTTTCTTCATTGGCAACACTGCTGAAATAACATGTAGATCAAAACAGTAGTTTATAGCCTAAATATATAGAATTATTGATTTTAAAATCGACACGGTGCTATTGAAATTGTTTTTCAATCGGAAACCTCTGGAAGTGCACGTTAACATTTTTCGCCAAGCCCTTCACGAATGTCAATTAACATTTATCGGCATAATATCTCTAAGTGGCATAACATTGCCTCAAAAAAACAAAAATCGTAATTCTTAAATATGTTTTTATCTTTTAACTTTGTATTGCAATAAAAAATAATCCAACTTCGCCTTAAAAAAACATTTGTATTTTATTAATTATAAATATTTATTTTTGATATTTGAAGTTAATTTATATCATATTGAATGATGACTTTATCGTAGTGACTACAAAATACATACAATTTATGGCAGTCACCAGCTGTGGTAATAAATAAATACAAGCTAAAATTCCATAAATAGTATTTATTTAATGTTAATTACTAAAACTGTTGTCTTATTTAATTTATTAGTAAATACTATTATTTTATAAATATACATACATACATACATACATACATATTTATAAATTATTACTAAAGTTAATTAAAGTGTGTAGCAGCGACAGTAAAATTAATTAGACCCACACCATAAAATATAGAGGCATAATGTGTTTGTGCTGATGTGTTAAGCACATAAAATCATTGGTTTTAAACCCCCAACTCATCGACCTAGAATCACTTTCTGAATCGATCTAACGATGTAACTCCTTCCGTCCATTCTTGATGTGTGTTAACATGCAACACGAAATGAAATAACCACATACGGACACCACTAAGTAATAAAAGACAGAGCTACAACTTTGTTTTAGAGGGTAAATCAAAATTCCGAGCGGTTTGCAGGATATGAGCCTGAGAAAATTATCACTTTTTTTTGGCAAAAATTACACCGAGGCCCCAAATCTTTGGGGGCCCATAAAAAAACTTTTTGACTTTTGGCCAAACTGGGTGACACGGGTCTTTTTTTTGGTATTTTATCACATAGTGGTGTCCATAGTGGTTATTTTTCCATGACTTAAAAAATTACACACAGTATAATTTGATAAAATTTGGTAAAAAAGTATGAATCGTCATAACGTACGAAGCCTATGGTGAGAATCGGTCCATAATTTCATATAACACTCATTCAATCTTCTTTCCGGAACAGAGTCTTTGTATCCATAAACCATCTTATTATAAATATATTAACTTTTAATTTGGCCCAAAAATATCTTATTGCAATCTAAATAATTTTTAATTTTTATTAAAGGATTTTTAGTTTTTATCCGTTTTCGGTCCCTTGAGGATTTTATTTCAATCGAGCCAGACTTTTACTCTGGATAGCGGCTGAAAGAGAAGTATACAGCGAAAAAAAAAACAAATACGTTGTCTGATAAATGTGATATAGTCCATTTAAACGAAGTTTTTATTTGCAATATATAGACCAACAGCTACATGTTTCAATTATGTAAACCGCTTTAATTGCAGACCTTTGTAATTAATAATAACCAGGGAAACCAGAAATATGCTCTAAAAAACGCGTTTTTTGCGAATTAAATATGCATTAAAAACTAGAAAATATGCCCTGAAAATGTTAAAAAAATGCCCTAAAATTTAAAAATTGCTCATTTGAAGACACGATACTCAACAATTTTGGAAATTGTACTTTGCGCACAAGGTCAACATGGAGAGACAACCAGCCAGACGGACGGATGGACATCGTTAAATCACTTTAAAAAGTGATTCTGGGTCGATCGATACACTGAAAGATTGGTCTAGATACACATCGCATAACATTTATCCTTAATGACAACCTGCTTTGTCTTACAATTTAAGAGTAAAAATTAAATGTAGATGTCGAAATTGAAGTAACAGATTTTTGAACAAAAAAAAAAAAAAAAAAAAAAAAAAAATTTATTTGCTGCGAAAGCTCTTGTAGGCAACTAAAAAAATTTAATGTGTATTAAAATATGCCTTAAAAAGGCAAAATATGCGCACTACACTTAAAAAATGCTGCAAAAAGGATCTTTTAACTAAATTATGCAAAAAAATGCTGCAAGCTGTAAAATATGCAAAAATATGCACTAACAAATCGATGCCAAAGTTCATAAAAATCTCGAAAACGAATAAATATATTGTTTCTGTCTTCATTGGTCGCACAAGAAAAAACATGCAATTGCATATTTATGGTTTCCCTGATAATGACACTGTGCAAGAAATTAGCGATTTTACATAAAACATGTACGCTGAATCCAGTGGTGCTTGCGGTATTTTTAGATTGGCTCTGGTTTTTGAAATATAGCGTTATTTCGAAAATGGAGAAGGTTGCACAACATATATTCGCGTAACTCAAAAACGGTTGAGTTTATTGAAATTCCTAAAAAACCGAAATTCCGTTATAAAATTTCCTTTAAGAAAAGTTTTTTTTTCTAATAAGAGCAGTCGTTTTTTTTGCCAAAATTTCGAAATTTTTATTTTTTAAAAATTCATTAAAAACACAAGCAATAAAAGATTAAAATCAGTTACCTACTTTTGATTTTATTCACAAAAGTCGAAAAATTTTAATTAATTTAAGAATTTCATAAAACGCAATATTTGTATCGGAGCCCCCCTAAGAAGTGGAGATAAGGGGCAAGTATGTCCCGAGAAAATGTTAAGAACAAAAAACTAATTGAAGTCGGGCATATGTGTTATCTTTCAAGGGGCGACTCCTGGGGATTTAAGGGACTTTTTTAAAATATATTTTTAAGCTCCATTGAACATTTTGTATGGCAGCCCCCTTAAGGAATGGAGATAGCGGGTAGGTACTTTAGAAATAAATGATTGAGATAAAAAATAAAGTGGGGTTGGTCATACATTTGACCCATCTAGGGACATCCTAGGCGCTGCAGGTGCCAAATTTAAGAATTTCATTAAACGCCCATATTTGTATGGGAGCCCCCCTAAGGGGTGGAGATATATGGCAAGTATGTTTTAAGAAAATGGTAGGAACAAAAAACTAATTGAGGTCGGTCATACATGTTATCTTACTAGGGGCGACTCCTTGGTAGTTTTGGGGCTTTTTCTAAAATATATTTCCAATCTGTATTGACTATTTTGTATGGGAGCCCCCTTAAGGAAGGGAGATAGGGGGTAGGTATGTTAGAAATAAATGATTGAGATGTAAAATAAAGTGGGGTTGGTCATACATTTGACCCATCTAGGGGCATCCTAGGCGTTGCAGGGGCCAAATTTAAGAACTTTATTAAACCGCCATATTTATTTCTAACATTCCTACCCGCTATCTTCATTCCTTTTATTGCGGAATTTCGGGTTTTTTTTAGTAATTTCAATAAACTAAACCGTTTTTGAGTTACACGAATATATGATGTGCAACCTCCTCCATTTTCGAAATACCGGTAAACATATCTCGAAAACAAGAGGTAACATAAAAAAACGGTTAGCACCATAAGATTCAGCGTACCCCAGTTATGTTAAAACGCAATGTGCCAGGCTTTTCTATTTTTTCAACTATCAAAGTATTATTAATAACGAATCGAAGGTTTATATTACACTAAAATTGTAAATAAGTGCCTGCTTACATTGTGCGAATTAATTCCTCATAAGAAACTTCCTTGAGTAACGAAATGTTTCAATTATAAATTTAATAATTTAATTGTAAAATTCATTTGCGTAAACCAATTAAAATACTTTAAAAAATTTGGCTAAAAAAAATGGCTAAATTGTTGTTTTTCATGTCTAAACGAGATGGAAATATTGGCACGTTCGAGTGTTATAAACTGCTAATAAATATTTTTCTCAAGAAAGTTGATAGTTTTGACTATAATTATTAGAACTAGAACTTAACTATGATCGAATTAGAACTTGCACTAGTGTGTTGCGGTGGATACGAAACTGGAACTGAACGAGAATTTAATTACAACTAAACTTAACCTGAACTAGAGCTAAAATTAATAAGTCGCAATTTGCGATTGCGTAAATGGGAAATGGGCTTAATCGAAAAAGAAATTTTGAATGGAAATTCGCCAAATTATATTGATTAAAAATTTCAACAATTTGCACATGTTGCTCTGGTGTAAGTCGATTCATAATGAAATTTTAAAGCAAACTAAACCAAATAAAAAGCAACTATCAGCTGTTAAATGGGTGCTCAAATAAAGCAGTGATGTCAACTCAATGTTGTGACACTCTAAAAAACACCCTTTATTATGAAAATATTTTTTTTGGGTATTTCTTTGAGTTAAAAAAAATATTTTTAAGGCCGGGCAACAAGTCGTTTACTTTCCAGGTGAGAAAACATTAAGGCATACCTTGAAACACCCTTGGGCATCTAGTAATAAAAACCCATTTACTATTTGGAGTATTCTGTTTGTTAGTTTTTATTTTCAATAATAAAGCAAAAAAACTTAATATTTAGTTTTGTTAGTTTGATCATCAAAAAAAAAAAAAAAAAAAAAAATTATTATTTGAGCAGCATAAATGAAGTTTACATTTCAAATAAAAGCATTGTGAGATTGTTTACAATGCCTTTAGAGTTTTAACCAGCTTTCGAAACTTTTACAAATATTTTTCTAGATCTTTAAGCATTTGTAAAAAAGGGCATTAATATAAATATAGCGAACGTCAGTACAAATTTTGAAAAAGATTGCCTTGAGGCATACTTAGGCATTAAAGGGTTAACACAGCATGACTTAAAAAATAACCCAAATTTAATTTGTCTTCATATAGTTTTAATTACGAAAATATAGGAAAATTTATGTTTGTTTTTAGAAATTTACTCAACTACGTATAATTTATTAAAGGCGTGATAAATTTAATTGTTTATTTATCAAAAACTTAAGAATTCTCTTATCGCCCGATTGAACATATAGACATCATTAATAAATTTTGAAACACTTATGGGTGATAATAAATAAATAACGACGAATAAATGTTAATAATTGTTAAATGTAGATACTTGTCGAGAAACAAGCCATAGTACAAGTACAAACATTTTGTTTATATTTAAACTTTTATTTAGCTATAACTAAAAAAAAAACACATACAAGTACTAAAAAAAGTTTGCATGTGAGAATGAATTCGATTGAGTGTAATCAGAATAAAAACAAAATTGACAACGATAACGAATTAAATAAATACTCAAAACAAATCAATCCGTTGTCTTTGTTTACCTCTATAAATCACATACAAAATTTAATATTTTATTTTAAAAATTGATCATAAATTCATTAAACGATCATCATACAAAGAACTAAAAGAACAAAAGAAAAAAATATTTTATTTTTTTTGTAGTAGTTTTTTATTTATTTTGTGTGGCTTTGTACAATAATTAGATGGATAACACGCTAATAAAATAACAACATTTTGAGTAACCGCCTAATAAAATCTGAACTAGAAGAAGATTGATTGTTTTTTTTTGAATTAAAAGTAATTTTGTTTAAATTAATCGTTGTTGCTTATCAAAATTATAAAAGACCACTTGAATGACTATTTAGTGGGATTAGGGTTAATTATTTTGATTACATTTCACCACTAGTGGTGAATGAGGGTATACTATGTTCGTCATTCCGTGTGAAACTTTTTTAATTTTCATCTAAGACCCCATTAAGTACACATATATGTATATTCTGAGTCTATGAGAAATTCAAACTCGAATAAGCGATGTCATGTCCATCGTTCCATAATTAACCATAGGCCCCATATAAAATCCACACTCGAAAAACCCTTTGGTACGCCTAAAACCATAACAAATAATGCTATTGTAATAAATTTTGGCCTGTCACAGTTTTTATGACTAGAAATCACATTAATTTCGAGAAGATCGGTCCATAATTAACCACAGGTTACATTTAAAGTCCACTCCTGAAATATTCTAACTATCGGTGGATGGTATCAAAGATGTGAATATTGCACTCTAACTTGTTTTAAGCGTTTTTTTTTATAAAATCAATAGTATTTAGCTTAAAGAAATTTGCATTTATTTTAACATAAGTCAAGGAATTGTTTGCGTATTATAGCCAAATGGCATTTTGGAGTTGAACGTGCTTTGGGTGTTTAATATATTGTTTTAAATTTTTGTTTTGCCAAATTTTGCAAATGGACGCTTAGAGGTGGATATTAAAGAGCACAAAATCAAAACCTGCTTTTTAAAAGGTACAGTGGGTGCAAATAATTAACGCTTAAAACTGAATTCCTGCGTATTAATCATGTGAGTGAATTTTGCCTCTATGTGGGGTTTCAAAATAAGCTGGCAATCAAGGTGAATACCGAGGTATTTCACTTTAGACAGCTGGCGTACAAACTGGTTGTTAATTCGAATTTGGGGGCAAGTTTCCTTTCTGAGAAAAAAGTTACTTGGATATACTTTGTGCATTTAATTTAATCCTCCACTTATTCAACCATACTTCCAATTATTCTATACATATATCATTGTCAAATCATAGATGCCGTTGCGGCGAATTCGTGTGCAATTGAAATTGCCGTACCATCTGCATAAGTAGATGTAAACATGTTTTCATTTAAAGGCACATCCGTTATATAGAGAATGCACAGAAGGGGACATTATCACCCTTATTCTATTTGGCGTCGTCAACAGTAAACAACGCCGATTTTTATGTTTTGTTTTAATTTCGTATTACCGTTGGCAATATTGCCATATTTCGATGACTGTAAACATATGTTTGGTATTTTCTAAGAAAAATTGGCGTTGCTGTTGCCTTTTATTGCCTTTGATTTTGTCGTCGGCATTTTTAGTGTTGTCTTGTGCTTCTTTGTGTTGTGTTTCAAAAATTTTACTTTATGGTTGGCTGCAATTTTTATTTATACGGCGGTTTTGATATTTTTCTTCATTTGTGTTGTGTTTTGATATATTTTTTGTGGAAATAATTGAAAGAATTAAAATAACAACTAAGTGCCAGTTCGAGAAGCCAGTAGAAGAGCTTGTAAAAAATCCATCACTAGTCAGATGATTTTGCAGGGAGGGTCTCTTTTCCTAATAAATTAAATATCCCTTGTAGAGATGGTGGTCTTGTTTTTTTTTTGGAGCTAAAATTTTAATGTGGGTTCCGTTCACACAGCCAATTACACCTGGAAATGCAACTTAAGTTTATCTATTGTGGACAAAGTTCTCTCTCCATGACTTCCAGAGTCTCGGACAAAATTTTTAAACTAGTGTCTGGGACAGTAAAATGTTGAAATAATTTCCAACGCTGAGCTGGTACGATCCCTGGGCCAAAAAAGGCAATGTTGCTGCAAAATATATTGTGTTTGGAACAAACGTTCCCTTTTTTTAAATGACGCTCTATTATTTCCAACACATGTTTAAAAAAAGGTTTATTCAGCTGAAAATAACTTTCAAATCTTAAAAAGGGGGAAAAAATCCATTAAGCACTTGGAAAAATTTAATATAATAAAAAAAATTTTATTTAAACATACATAATTTTTTTACAAAAAAATTTTTATTTAAATTAAAATTTTGCACTAACAGCACACAATTTTTTTTCTTATAAAAAAACAGTAAACAAAATGAATCAGCTGATTCCTATACTAGAATTAGGGTGAATATTCTACCCTGAGGCACACCAGCTTGCTTATCCTGTGCTGAGCTCACAAAATTATTCTCTTTAAAGCCTGGTACTCTGTTCAACATTTCACGTGAAATGCTGTCAAAATGCATATGAAAAAACCTGTGCAGAATATTTATTAAATAATGTTGATAGAGTTGTACTCTGTTTATTTTGTGAAAAAGTTCCGAAATGTTTCTGGCAACATTTTTTTACAACTGCGAAATAATGTAAGCTGCCTTTATTTCACGTGGAATTTTAAGCAAAAGCAAAAAAGTATGAACTTAATATTAAATAAGAAATAAAAAATTAAAATAACACAACCGGTAACAGTTTTTTATCCATATTTACCTTTTTTTTTATTAAATTTTTTATTAAAAAAACAAATTTTAGTAAAATACATGTGGCGTTTGTTTACATACACGAAACAATGTAGCATACTTTGACGGAACAAAAACGTCAAATTGTACAAACTCGCAAGATTGGTAACATTGATAAATGTCAAAATTTTCATGTGGAATAATCAATGTTGCTCAACATTAATACAAGGCTTAATACAAGATTTTCGATTTAATATGTAGCATTCCAAAAGTTTATGAGTTTTCGGAGGCAACCACTTCTTGGTTTTATAAATAAGTTCTTCGTGGCAGATCTTGTCAAAAGCTTCCGAAACGTTAATAAAGAGGGCATTTTTTCTTAAAGGCAGTGGAGCCACGTTATTTTCGAAACCCAAATTAGTTCACAGACATTATTTTATTATGATCTACAACTAATGAAATCTTGTTGGCCAAGATTTTTTCAAATAATTTAGACAGATAGTAGGCTTATTGGTCTATATGAGTCTACCTTCGTGTGATCCCTTTCCTGGGGGAAAAAACTTAATTTGTAAAGCAATGTGAACGATACTTAAGGCCGTGTAAGATGCAACGTCTTCGCTTTGCGTGACGTTTCTTACTTAGGCCAGGGTTGTCAGATTAATTTTAACCTTTTTCACCAAATTCAATGTCAAATATCGTCAAAATCGCCAAAGCCTTAATTTTTTAGTTTTTGACAATAAAATACGTATTTTTTTAAATTTTTTCAAATATTTTTTATAAATTATTAGAAATAAATTTATTCCGTATCGCTAAAATACTCTAAAAATTCAAAAAAGTCGCCATGCTATATAACTTTTCTCCTAGCTCTGCGTTAAAAGTACTTTATGTGGCATGTTTGTTATAAATATGAATATTTCATTTTAATACAACGCGAACCAAAAGTTTCACCTGACAATTTTTTTCACATAGCGTCTTGACCTGACAATTTTTTTGTCATACCAAACGTCAAAGTCTATATAAAAATAATTCGAAAATTTTTGTCAGCGTTTTTTTAATATCAAGTTTGACGTTTGGTATGACAGAAAATTGTCAGGTGAAGACGCTATGTAAGATGTATATATTTCATGATTTTTGTACCAATTAGAGTTGCCAACTTTTTTCTTAACGAAAATAATGCTCCGTGCATTTTCATCTTGTTTGTCTTGTTAAGGAGCGTATAGACGACATGTTTTTGTCATCCGACATGTCAAATTTACCACTGCAAAACACATACATGTCGTGTGTTACCTTTTTAACTTTGCTTCTGTAAAAGTCAGACGCAAAGTCATCTGACAAAATTTCAATTAGAGCGTGCTCTATTTTCTTCTGACAAACCATCTGACATCAGAAATCTATGCCGGGAAGAAACTGGCAGCGGCGTCAACTATTGACGGAATCATTAGCCGGCTGAAGTTAATATTTTACAATACCAAGATATGTATGCTCATCTCACCATTGAATAGAATTTATGTAAATATAAACATAAGAACCGTTTAATTATAAAATTCTAAATTGGTATCTTTAAAATAAAAGAAAAATGTTAAGATGGCTAAATTATTTTACGGCGCAAATAAATATTTTCGTGGCGGCAGCAAGCTATTTTGAAACCGAGAACTACTTTGGTTTCTGCAATAACAATGCGAAAAAAACAGAGACAATGTCAGAAGCAAATTACATGTACGTTTGTGACCGAATATTATAAACCTTATGTAAAACAGCAATTTTGACAGACATGAACAGTTACATGTGACTTGAAAATTTGACATGTCAGATGACAAATACATGTCGTGTACGGGCGCCTTTAGTTTGTCAATTTATGAATTTGCCTTGGGTTTGACTTTTAACAAAACAACTGATTTTAACAAATAAATTAGACATTTTTCAGATAATATTCGGGCGTGTCTATCTGTTATGAATAGGGATGCGATTTCCATGCAAATGCATGTCTTTTGTCGTTAGTCTTAGATCGATGTCGACCAATTATCTTTTTGAATCATTACATTTGCGTTAAAATGGCATCGATTTGTTTTTGCACGTTGTTGCATATTTTGGTGAATATGCATATTTTTGCATATTTGGGTTTTAAATTCATATGTTTTGCATATTTTAACATTTTTAAGTGATATATTTCTTAAATTTCCATATTATAAAAAGAAGTTCTTCAAAAAATTTGCCAAAATTGGAGCTCTGCTTAAAGTAGAAGATTTCGACAAAAGATCTTTCAAATTTTAACCAATGCAGCTCCTTACATGTGCCAATTTATCGATTTATTTATGTTACTTGTAGGCACGTAACCCCTGTGCCGAGTTGCAGAAGAAATTATTATAATTTTGAAATTAATATAATATTGATTTCATACGGGAAACAATGTGAAAGGAAGAATAGCCCGACCAAGGCGAATAAACTACAGGTGGTTTCGAAACGGCATCTGATTTTGACAGTTCGGACTTATTTGTTTTGATTTGTTAGTGTTTTGCTATAAATGGTTGACATTTCGAGCTAATGGCACTAACAATGCAATGCAAAAAACTGTATGTTGTTTCTGTTGTTTTTGGATTGTTGTAGTTCCGACACCACCTGCAGTTGAATTCGCCATGAGCCCAACAAATTGAAAAAAATACAAATAGTTTTGCAAAAATATATTGGATTGCAAACAATAAAACAAATTTCAACTATTTTTGATCTAGAATCAAATGTGGGATCTGAACGTTGAGAGTTCATTTTCCATGTTCAAAATTTTTTTAACAGACAAAGGTTTACTTTTGATGACATAAAAAAGTATTTACATATTTGATTATGCAAGCAAAAATTTAAATTATGTAGTTATTTAAATTAAGTTTTAAAAAAGAATTTTTTAATTATAATTTAATAGATTTTATTATTCGTGCTTAATTCCCACTTTTTATTCTTGATAAAAACACTGAAATTTATTGTTGATTGGATAAGCTATTCCTATGCGCATTTCACTAGTTGCTTAGGCCAGATCGTCAGGAAACTTTATCCATAAAGATTTTAGAAAAACTAAAGATATTAAACCAAATAAAACTGTTAAACGTTTAACCATTTCGTAACCATTTCGAAGTTTAAACAAAAACATCAACAATAAACAGTGAGTTTATCTTTTCTTATATTCCCCACTACAATTGATTGAAATTCTTCCAACATTAATTGCAGTTGTAAGTAGGTTAAGAAAAAACAAAATGAAAACAAAAATAACTTGCGTAAGCATGTAGCCAGCTTAAGTTTTTTTTTAAGCCTTGCACTTGCCTGTTTATTATCAAAGAAATTTTTGGGAATACAAAATTTCTTTGAGAATTTTTTAATTTTTGTTCAAGTTATTATTCAAGCATATTACTTTTATTTTTTATTCAAGTTTTTAGTAAATATTATTAATTTTTTTTAATGCATATTTTGGAGTTTTAAGTGCATATTTTATTCGCATATTTTCGATTTTTTAGTGCCTGAAAATCTCATCCCTAGCTATGACATAACCTTGCTCGTAAGTTTTTCTGATTTTCCAGGCTTTTTACATTCCAGAATATTTATAAAATTTGTCCTTGAGTTCTGAGATTTTTGTGCTCGTGTTTAAATTTGTTTCTACCTGAATCTGCATTCTATCCCACACTGCCAACTTTTAAAACGATCTCTTTTTATAACCAAAAACCTAAGCGTATAAGTAATAAGCCGGCATATGTGTGTAGTGAGACTGTAAATTAAACATCCTCTTCTGTAATTAGAAATGGAATTTAAAATTCTATACAAGTCCGAGCACAAGTGTGTTGTGGTGTATGAGAAATTATCATTAAATAATTTTTTAATTAAATTATTGTTTAATGTTTATTTAATTTATTAAAAACAGTTTTATTTAATTTTTTGCTGCTATTTTCGTCTCTGTAATACAAATATTAACAAAACGATCAGTAAGCGGTAAACAGTTGAAGAGCGTTATAAATACGAAAACAAATACACGATCCGATACGTTAAACTAACAATTACAAAAATAAATAATTGAAACCAAAACAAACCGATGATGATCGTAATTTAAAACGATGTTTGCAGCGGTATAAACGAATGTTTATGTATTTGTTAGAGTACATGTTGCTGGTGTTGCTGTTGGTAGTTTGAATGGTGGACTTGTGGGTTGTCTGGTTGAATGTTAGACTGCTTGCAATGGTGAGCGGCAGTTTGTCAGTTTAGCTAAGCCATATTAAACGTGCGTTGACTAGTTAAGGTTTAAAGAAGTAACGGTGAAATAGAGTTTAATTTAAATAATATTGTAAAACAAACGGGAAACGTTAATAAAATATAATAAGAAAATTTCGTAAATACCAAACAATGTGAAGTTTTTTTTAAAAGAAAAATAGCAAAAATAACAAAAATGAAATAATTTATTTAAATTAAAAAAAAAAAAAATTTTAAAATGCGCCCCAGTGAATAACGTTAATTAGTTTTTTTTTTTATAAAATTCTAAAATGAATTCCATACAAGAAACATATAAAGTACAGCGGACACCTCTACTAGCCGATTCTCTAAAAAATTCAACAGATAATTCTAATATTCCCTTTGCTGATGAGAATCCTCCCGATGAATCTTCACCCAGTCGCAAAGATTCTTTATGTAGTAGACGAAATGTCGATTTGACTGTACAAATACAAAATGGTGTTCAGAATGTAAAAAGTGCCATAACAGATTCTGGCAGTAATTCTCCTAGAACTGCCTCAGATGAATCAACTGCCATGGAAACACCTCCTTTGCCCTTAGCGCGCGCATTGCGTCGTAATTCGATTTCTATGCCTTCGGGTATCAATGCTATTGAAGACTTGGAAGCATTGAGACTGAAACATCAAATGCAGGAACAAGAACCGGTGGCGGAGGAAGATAAAAGTCGAACAGATAGTGTAAGTGTTTAATTTTTGTTTTGTTCTAAAATTTTAAGGGATTTCGCAACTAAAAGGAAAATGTTACTTTAAGTTGCGCATAAATTCTATAAATCCAAAAAGTTTTATTGGGCCAAAAGATGTATTAAAAGTTAGCATTTAAGCCGAAACTTCGTTGGCGTCTCGCCTTTTGTCGTGGAAATATTTATATGACAAAAGTTTATGTTTCTAGGTACGTCAAAAAATAGGAACGATTAAACCGCTTAAACGTTCGAATTTCGAAAAAGTACCAAATTCAGATTTGTTATTTTAGATAATTTACGAATATGATATAATTTTTATTTCCAAAATGTTCCAAAATACTGGTTTTACCTGGTTACTCCCGGAAAAGACCGAATTTCAGAAAAGTACCAAAAACCTGTCCGTTATTTTTTTAATGGCCAACGATATGTATTGAACTTTTTTTTATCGCTTTTAGTTGAGGATATTTGAGGTTAGCGAATTTACACGTTTTTACCCTTTTTTACCAAAAATCGCGTCTTAGGGGATCAAGTTGGCGAGAAAAATTCCAACTTTTTAGCTTCAAGCTAATTTAACAAGCAATTAAGTTTCATTAAATTATAGCAGATGATACCCTCGTATTTAACAGTTTTGTATTAAAATGTGTTTTTTTCAATGAAATTAATATTTTTAATTGTTATTTATGGCATTAATTTTTGGTAGAGAAATCATCAAAACAAATTCAGCCTCTATGATTTCAGCGAAAAAGTAAGAACAGTCTAATGAACTTAAGCTATGGTCACACTTAGCAAATATTTGACGCACCACACGTAACCAATATTTGTATTAAATTTTTGTTAAACTTTAAATAAGGTTTGCTAGATAAACAGCATTTTACAGTTTATTAATTACATTTTACAACAATTTGTTTCAGAATTAAAATAAAATAAATTAATTTAAATGGTTTAAAAGAATGTTAATTGTTGATCAATAAAGAGGTCGCAATTTTTTCAGGATTTTCCGTCAAATATTCATATGTTAAGTGTGAAAATATCTTAACAAAGCCCCTATATTAGATTTTTTGATTGAAACGAATTGGTTTTAACTTAATAATATCTGTTCCAATACGGAAAAGTCGCTTATGTCGATTTAAGCTACTCTTCCATAACACAACATTTATGTATATGGGCATTTCCTGGGGTCACGAACGTACGTTCGTAATCTTTTGATGTACAAATAATATAGAAAACAAAACGGTTCCTAGCATTTTTTTTGCGATTCGATAGCATTTGGGTAGGTCTATGTTTAGTACAAAAGATGGATTTCATCGAGTTTAAGTTTTTATAATAAGAGCTATAAACGTGTGGTCACGAACGTACGCACAATAGAAGTCAACTTCGGCTGACAGTAGTGAAATGTAAAAATCTGCGTAATGAAACGGAATTTTCAAAAGTGATTAATTTATTTTAAAAGTGTACAATTTTTTCATATGTTTTTTTTTATTATTATCACCATGCATTTTACCACAAATGTCTTCAAATTTCCTTAACAAAAGAACTTAATACTCCTTTTAGAATTGATTGTAATGGAGAGATTATGAAGAAAGAGTGTAAACATAACAAATTTTTTTCGGTGGCATGTCATAACGTCCAGTGTCATAGTGTCCATGGACGTTATGACACTCCAAAAAGTGTCACAGTGTCCATGGATCTTATGACACTTTCGAAAATGTCATAATGTCCGTGGGCATTATGACACTTTGCAAATGGACATTATGACATTTTCAAAAGTGTCACATTGTCCATAATTACTAAAGAAGTTAAATACAAAAAAAGATCTACATACGCGCAGAGAAAACATGTTTTATTATGGTCACAACCAACAAAACTATTTTTAAAGAAACTAATTTAACCATAATATGGTTGTCGATGACAATGATTTGGTTAAATTAAACATAATATGGTTAAAATTTTTTTAAAAATGGTATTGCTGCTTTTTCTCTGGGTGTATATATTAAATATATAACGAAAACACTTTTGGGTGCAAGGATCATTTTGATTCAAAATTCGATTTTTTATTCGTCGTTATATTATCTTTTTTATGTGTATATGGGGCGTTTTTGGGGTCGAGAAATTCATTTTTGATCTTTATTTTTTACCTATGACCACCACCAGAGGGCGTTTCATAAATTTCTGAACTATTTTTCGTCTATTTTCTATACATAATGAAAGTGTATGTGCCGATGCACTTCAACATCAAGTACTATAATTCGGTGCTCTTCGGTACTGTATTATTTTACAAATTCATTCGTTGGACACAATATTTGGATACAAATCTACGCGGAGTTGTGAATAATGTAATTAAAGACAATTCAATCGTAGGACTACGAGGGAAGATAGGGGGAAATTTCTTCCTCTCAGAAACTATCTGCCGATTTTAATGAAATTCAAAACATAGATAGAACCATATCTATATGGACACAAAATGTATACATTTAAAAAAAAAGGATCAATTTCTGCATCTCAAACCGGTTTTAATGAAATTTAAAACATAGATAGATCCATATCTATAGGGACACATTAGCTATACAGTTTTTAAAAAATAGGACCACAAGGAGAGGCAGGGGGCAATTTCTACCTCTCACAAACTTTCAAACCGATTTTCATGAAGTTTATAAACATATAGATAAATCCATATTTACATGGACACATAAGAATAATGTGTTTTTAAAAACTGTGGTGTAGGGTATCATATGGTCGGGCTTGACCGATAAAGATAATAAAGATCAATTTTACCGAAAAATTTTTCTCGGAAAATAGACGGAAAATAGTTAAAATATGCATGAAACGCCCTCTGGTGGTGGTCATAGGTAAAAATAAAGATCGACTTTTGAATCAAAATGATGTTATAGGGAAAAAATCATTTTTTGAAAAGTGGGAGACTCGAAAATCGAGATAGACCTATGGTTCCTTCACCAAAGTTGCTTAGAATTGTCCATAGAATCATCCTAGGGGGCGGCTCTAATCGAATTTTTCGGCTCCATTCAAATTGGCCCGCCCTAATGTGTATGTTAGTATATGTACATAAATATATTACTTTTTTACCAAAAAAAATTAAGTAACGAAAAAACCTCGAGGATAAAGCATTTAAAAGTATTGATAGGAGGATAGTTAATATCAGATTTTTTTGAAAACGTAAATCTACATTTATTAATCAATTCATCGCTTGGAATCCAATCTTCCAAAATGTTTTAATACAAATTTAAAGCGAATAACATGGACTGACAGTTATCTAATTTCAGTATATTTGACAATTTATTGTTTAATAATGCTAAATTAGAAAAAATCCGCTCAGCGGATGCACTACTATGTGGTAAAGTAAAAACATACGAAGCATATTTATACAAGTTTGGATATAAATTGTCACCCAGTTTTTCAAATTGCCAATTTCGTACCACAATGTTTCAGGCTAAAATATTTTAAATATTGCTTCATAGCTTTTATCGTTTGATCTGTTTTCTAAAAGTTTAAACTCTTTACAAAATCCTCTAAATTAGAAATTATATCGATAAAAACGGAAACAATTTCAAAGAAATTTGTGTCTTCAGCTGACTTAATAAATACTGGATTTAAAACCTTTAATGAACTCAGTCTCTTATCGCTAATATTAAAAGGGGCAAAAAGGGCACAAAAAACTACAAATTGATACAAAAGGGGATTAAAAACAAAGGGGCCAAAAAAGTGGCACGGCAGTCAAAAAGGGGCAAAAATTCGACTTGAGTCGCATAACGGTAACGCTGCAGACAAAAACTGTCACTTTACGCTCTCAATTTGTGTTCTCATTTACTATTTTGTGTACTCGAACGCAATTTCGTAAAATGCAGTAAAGTTCAGTAAAAAAATAGTAAAAACCTTTGTGTTCTCGAACGCAGCTTTTGTTGGACACGCTTTAGAAGAATAACAAAGTTAAACATTTTTATTTATTTATTAACAGAGTTAGACAAATAAATATTAAAGATCAGTATTGTGTTCCCTATCCTCTCCTGATGAATTTCTTTTTACAATAAAAGGTAAAACAATAAAATTATTTTAACAATTTCGGAATAGAATAAATCCCGAAAATCCCGGTATTTAAAAATTTTAATCCCGGGACTCGTACTCCTTAAGAGGCATTTGGCTAACCCAAGGAAAAGAACGTAAGGTACAAGAAGCCTTTATAAAATTATTATTTCTTTTTGGATGCATTATTCACTAAAGTGCAAAGAAAGTGCCACAGCCGAAAACCGTTTGGATCTATCTGTATAGAACTTTGTTTCTGGAAAATAGTGGAAGAAAGTGTTTATTTACCCGTCTTTCAACACAAACCTTTCCCCGTCTGACATTAATCTTTAGAAACTTCTCCTAAAAATTCTTTCAGTTGCTTGTAAATTTTGGCGAATTAATTTCTATCTAGAAATTGTATTTATTAGATATTCGCTTTTAATATTTGCATACATTTTAGCGAATATGAGTGCGAATGAAAATAGCAAAAATAAGAGAATAGTTCGAAAATGCTAATGCGAACATTCGTAGCCCCCTAATTGTAAATTAGGGGAGCTCCGTATGTATATTCGGGTACATGGTTTTGGCAATTGTTGAAGATTTCCAGGCTGTTAGAACTCTTAGTATAAGGTTTCTGTTAAAAAAATATTACATTTGTAAATACTATTTTATATGAAAAATTTTAATTTTTAAATGAAAATAAGATGAATATTTACGTATTTTTATACAATATGTGCGTTCGCTTACTTTTCCAGTAAAATCCCAGTAAAATCCAGTAGGTGAGTAGCATGAAAATTTTACAAATTTGTGTGTATGCGAACCAAGGACCGGAAAAGGTTTTTTTTATTTTGTTTCTAAAAAAATATTATTGTGCAAGTTTAAAAAATTCTACATTTTACAGAAAATAAAAAAATTTCTAAAATAGTTTTGAAAAAAAAGCCGTCGAAAAAAATAAATAAAATAAAGTTTTTAATAAAACGTTTTCTTAAAAACATAAAAAAACAAAAACAAAATAATTATATTTAAGCATTGTCATAAAAATTTAATTCTACAAAACGAATTTAATAAAATTTATGAAGAGGTTTCTGAGAATACATACATACATCCCTGTAGGAAGTCAAACACATTTATAACTAACTTTAAACTGGTTTTTTTATAACCACATCTAGTTGATTAAATGACTTTTTTGCTTGTCGACGACTCATTATTTTAACATGGGCATGTCATAGGCAGTTGTCAATTGGCCATCTTTGCATGACTTTTTAACTGACTACTAACTACTTATTTTTCAACCTATTTGTAATTAATTAAAAGTATTGTCAGTTTATAATAAATTATTTAAATTTTAAATAATTTTTGTCAAAAAAATATATGTACATATGAACATGCATACATATGTATGTATGTATATCTTTATATATTTTGTTATAGAAATAATTATTTATGAAAATTTTGCATTAAACTGCCCTAAATGATGATGTATAATACTCCTGAAATAAATACGCCACATAATTGCTAGTACATAAACAGATTTGTATTGATTCATTTTTTAATTATTTTAAAATGTTTGTATATATTTTTTTCATTTGACTTCATGGCATGCTTGTTTTACTTGTTTTACTTATTTTGCTTTTATTTGTGTTTTACGTGCGCCTTTTTGGTTGATATCTGCATGAGATTTAAACCAATTTGTAGTCATTTAAAAAAAAGTTAATTTATAGTTAGTGTTTTTTGCAACTGACTTTTTTATTTACTACAGGGATATAACATTTTTTAAAAATACATACATAGAAAAAAAAATTCTAAAAAAAAACGTTTTAAGAAATATTTTTCAACAAAAAAAAAGTTTTTTGAAAATTTTTATTTGTTTTTTTTTTTACAAAAAAAGTTTTTGCTTTTTTTGAAACTGTAAATTTTGTTTTCAAAAAAATTTTTTTTCTTTTTTCGTTTAAATTTTAAACACAGAAAAACAATATTCTTTTTTTACACACAAAAATTTTTTATTTAAAAAATAAAATTTAATTTTGTGTTTTCCGTTCGTAATTTCCGGTCCTTGATGCGAGTGCATTTCAGTAAAATCCAGTACAAATTTCTAGAAATTTTGGGGTAAACGAACGCAGCTAATATATTGAAAATACGATTATAAGTTGAAAATTCCCTACATTTGCCCTTAAATAAAAAATCTGTTCCTTTTTCCCTAAGCCTTCGAAATTTTCCGAAAAAAACCTACAAAAAGGGAAAATTCCCTAGTATTGGCATCACTGGTACATATATGTACATCCATACATATACATATGTATTGTAAATGTCAAAAAACTCCATTCAAAATAAGTTTATAGCAAACATGGTTCTCTCCGATGCTTGTTGATTATTTTTATGCATATTATATAACGTTTTATCCTCCCTCTTCGAACTTATTGGTAAACATTAAGCCAAAATATTTACAAAGATTTAAGTTTTTAACACTTGTGTTAATGGGAAAAATGTTTGCTGGCAACTGAAACGAATTTCGATATCGGTAGCGGGTTTTAACTATATACACCACAAAAGTGGAGAGGTTACTATTGTTATTTCGGTATTGGTAGTGAAACCGGTTTTAAATTTTAAAACAGTATTTAAACGGTACCAGTTGCCAACCTTGATTTAATCCTTTTATTTAGTACATATATAGTTTTTTTTTTAAATCAATTAAAAATGGATAATCATTCAAAAAAGCAAATTTCGATCTACCAAATGTTAAAATACAATTTGGTTTAAGGATTGATGTTTGACTATTGACGTCAGCAGTCGTCGATGGCTGCGAGTGTAAGACGGCAAATCCCTCTGAGGAGATCGAGTGGTAGCGATCGAAACATGTCAGGGTAACCAGCCGCCTGGGTTCGAATCTCAGGTCAGTCAAGAATGAATGATTATCAATAACAATTTTAATTAGTTTTAATGTTGTAAAATTCCTTTCTTAATAAAAATAATTTAATGAAAATTAAATTTGATGAACTTAAGCCTGATTAAAAATATTGAAAATTTGGATTAAAAACCATAAATAGTTGAACAAAATTACCACAATACTAATTATTGTTATACCCTCCACCACAATTAGTTGTGAAGAGGGTATACATATTAAGTTTGTCATTCCGTGTGAAACTTTTTTATTATTCATCTCAGACCCCATATAGTGTATATATTCTGTGTCCTTGAGTAATTCTAAGTCCATTTAGCCATGTCCGTCTGTTGAAAACACGCTCACTTTCGAAAAACTCAAAAGAACTAAACAAACTGGGTGTCAAATTGCATGTAGTTATCCTAAGCAGTTTGGAATTGAAATTCGGTTCAGTAGGATCAGAGCTATAAATCAAAATGTGGAACCACCACCTAAAAAAATTTGATAATTTCGTTACAAAAACTCACATAAATGGTGGAATAATGCACAGAATAACATAAGATTTTGCAAGGATTTGTCTTATTTAACTGGAAATCACGCTGTAAAATTTCGTGAAGATCGGTCTACAATTTACCCTAGGCCCCATATAAACCCTACTTCCGGAAAACAGTTTAGTACGCCTAAATCCGTATAAAATAATGCTATCATAACAAAATTTGGAATATAAAAGTTTTATAGTACTAGAAATAAAACTATGTAATTTCGTGAAGATCGGTCCATAATTTACCCTAGGCCCCATATAAACCCTACTTCCGGAAAACAGTTTAGTACGCCTAAATCCGTAAAAAATAATGCTATCATAACAAAATTTGGTACATCAAAGTTTTATAGGACAGGAAGTAAAACTGTGGAATTTCGTGAAGGTCGGTCCATAATTTACCCTAGGCCCCATATAAACCCTACTTCCGGAAAACAGTTTAGTACGCCTAAATCCGTAAAAAATAATGCTATCATAACAAAATTTGGAACATAAAAGTTTTATAGTACTAGAAATAAAACTATGTAATTTCGTGAAGATCGGTCCATAATTTACCCTAGGCCCCATATAAACCCTACTTCCGGAAAACAGTTTAGTACGCCTAAATCCGTAAAAAATAATGCTATCATAACAAAATTTGGAACATAAATGTTTTATAGGACTAGAAATAAAACTATGAAATTTCGTGAAGATCGGTCCATAATTTACCCTAGGCCCCATATAAACCCTTCTTCCGGAAAACAGTTTAGTACGCCTAAATCCGTAAAAAATAATGCTATCATAACAAAATTTGGAACATAAATGTTTTATAGGACTAGAAATAAAACTATGTAATTTCGTGAAGATCGGTCCATAATTTACCCTAGGCCCCATATAAACCCTACTTCCGGAAAACAGTTTAGTACGCCTAAATCCGTAAAAAATAATGCTATCATAACAAAATTTGGAACATAAAAGTTTTATAGTACTAGAAATAAAACTATGTAATTTCGTGAAGATCGGTCCATAATTTACCCTAGGCCCCATATAAACCCTACTTCCGGAAAACAGTTTAGTACGCCTAAATCCGTAAAAAATAATGCTATCATAACAAAATTTGGAACATAAATGTTTTATAGGACTAGAAATAAAACTATGAAATTTCGTGAAGATCGGTCCATAATTTACCCTAGGCCCCATATAAACCCTTCTTCCGGAAAACAGTTTAGTACGCCTAAATCCGTAAAAAATAATGCTATCATAACAAAATTTGGAACATAAATGTTTTATAGGACTAGAAATAAAACTATGTAATTTCGTGAAGATCGGTCCATAATTTACCCTAGGCCCCATATAAACCCTACTTCCGGAAAACAGTTTAGTACGCCTAAATCCGTAAAAAATAATGCTATCATAACAAAATTTGGAACATAAAAGTCTTATAGTACTAGAAATAAAACTATGTAATTTCGTGAAGATCGGTCCATAATTTACCCTAGGCCCCATATAAACCCTACTTCCGGAAAACAGTTTAGTACGCCTAAATCCGTAAAAAAAATTGCTATCATAACAAAATTTGGTACATCACAGTTTTATAGAACTAGAAATGACAATGTGAAATTTGGTGAAAATCGGTGCATAACTTACCATAGGCCTCATTTAAAGCCCACTCTGGTAAAAGAATTAAATAGCCGGTAAACTTTCTTCCAGTTTAGCTTCATATGGCCAGAAAAAATTTTTGCAATTTTGTGATATACGGTCCATAATTTACCTTAGATTCCATTTTAGCAGCCTTCTGAAATTCTCTGCAAACGCTTAAACTAATTGCACCGCTGTATTGATATTTATGTTTTTTAATACCAGAAATAGTTCTGCAGAATTTGGGATGATTGGTTCATAGCTTACCATTTCTTTTATATAATTTGTTCTCCTGAAAATCATTTAAGTTCAGCTTAAACTGATATTCTACTCAAGCTTTTTAAAATTGATTCTGATTGTCGGTCAATAATTTTATATAAGTCTAAACCGCAACAAGTTTTAATGCAGATGTCTGTTTTTACAAAGATTATAATAATAAATAGACATCATACAGATATTACTCCTAAAACATTCGAAGTGTCGGTGGAGGGTATCAAAGATTCGGCACATTCTGCTGCCTGCAATTTTAAGCCCATAAAGTCCCTGTTTTGTTTTGTTCTGTTTGATGATGTGTGTTACTGGGTGATAGGTGAAGGGTATTTAATATTTGGCACAGTCGAATGAAGCACTCTTACTTATTTTTAGTGTTTTTGTAATCAAATTTTGTTAGCAACCTTTTTTGTGCAAATAATTATCCATTTTTGATCGTGAACAGCTGGCAGCACTGCCACTGTCACATTTACTTTGTTTTAATAATAAAAAAGTTTAACAAGCCATTATTTGAAATTGAAATTTTATGATGATCATAAATAAACCTTTTTTGTGTTTTTTTTTTTTTTTTTTTTTTTTTTTTTTTTTTTTTGTAGAAATTAATTAATAAAAACAATAAAAATTAACTCACATTAACCCAATGTCCAAATAATTTACTAAAAATAGACATGGTTGTTTTTTTTTATTACAATATACATAAATAAATTATTAAGAGAATGTGTTAATAATATTAGCACATTTTTTGCTTAAGGCGGGAATTCTAATAAAATAATTCGATTAAAAAATAAATCAATATAAAAGAAATAAAAGTGAAAATTAATTTTGCAAACAATGAGAGAATGTGACAAAAACTGATTAATGAGACTCCGACAGTATGAGTATGGGGACGTTTATTTTGGATGTGTTATAATAGAATTTGTGTTTTTATATGATCGACATTGACCATAAGTTTTTACTTTATTGTTAAATGTTTTTAACTTGCTTTATTACCAATCTGATATATATTTGAGTACTGCTGAATTGACTTGATTGTTCAATTAATCGCTAATTGCTTGAAAAAATTAAATTTCAAAAGGTTTTATTTTTATAGGTCATTTTTGTTTATATTTCCTTGATATTTTAATATCACTTACTAGATTATTATTACAGATTTACTTTATTGAAATCATAGCGAATCATGATTAAGCATCATGTTTTATCGCAAAAATTCATTTGGGAACAGCGTTGCCAGAAAAATTGGATCATGTCCCCAAATAAAAGTTTAATGTCCCCAAAAATCTATCTCCAGATCTAAGACCCCAATTTTGTCCCTAACTGAACTTTAAATTAAATTCATCAACTTTATCAAGTAAAATTTCTCATATCTTTGATATCGTCCTCGGAGAGTTAATATGCTTAGCAGTGGGCTTTATATGGAATAAATTATGCACCGATCATTACAAAATTCATTAGATATAGTATTACAATTTGTTTCGGGCACCTAAAGTTACGGTCATACTTGGCATATATTTGAAGTAAAAAAAACGTGACACACATGCAAACAAAAATATAATTCCAAATATAATAATAATATTCATAATTGAAATATCACATCTTACAAAAATATAAAAAATTAAAAAAGTTTTTGCCAGTAAGACCAAGTTGAATCACGCTAACTTTTAACAAACGTAGTGGTAACGCTTATTTGGTCAAATATTTAAAAAGTGTGACCATAGATTAAGTTTTAAATGGTTTTGTCATAAAACCCTTAACCAGTTTCTCTAAAACTGATTTGGTTGGGATTCATTCCTTCATTTAATAAACCGGTTGGATGAGGGATTATTTAAGCAGTCACGTAATAAATGACGTACTAGAGACAGTGGTACATGGTAACACAACGATAGCTAAACTAAATTTACACAACTTTTACCACAATATCATTATTTGTCAGTGTTTTAGACGAATAAAAGTGTTTTTGCAAGATGAATTTATAACTTGTCTATGGAAAATATGAACTGTTCTTCATGAAATTTAGTGATTTCTTATCAAACGAATTTCTGCATAATTTACGCCCTTATTCTGAAAAACGTACATATTGCTTAAGAACGCCAAAAATGTTTCTTAAGAAACAAACAGACCAAGGTTTATTTATAGCAGGTAACCGCGAGATTACAACAATTGTACAATTAAACAAACAACAGGGCTTTTTATTGTTGTTATGTGATACGAGACAAAAAAGACAAAAGATAAAGACAAAAAACTTGTTTACTTGTTTACTATGGAACATTTGACAGTTTGTATCACAAAGCAAGCAAATAAAAAATAACCAGCTGGCTTTCCGATACTACCTGCTATAAATATACCTTGAAACCGACATAAAGAAAGTTATTTTTTTGTTATAATTAAAATAAACAGAAGGGAAGTGTTTTATCTTTCCCCAAAATTTGCAAAAATCCCTCAAACCCCGTTCACGTAATTCTGTCTCAAAATAAATGTTAAAATCCCCCATTTCGCGGACAAATCTTGACTTCTGGCAGCACTTTTCTGGAAATGAAAGATTTTAGTAAAATAATGTAAATTCTTAAAGGGCGTATACCCGGTAGACTTGAAGCCCTATGCTCCATTGAGGAGTAAAGAAGGACAAAGAGACCCGGTAGACTCTTGTTTGTCTCAAGCTTTTAATATTTACATTTTTTTTTTGAGTGTTTTAAAATATATTCCGTATTTAATCCCAAAAAGAAAAAATAATTAAAAAAAGATTAAATCACAAGTCGCTGTTTTTTATTTGTTTAGTTTTATACTTTTGAAGCTCGTTTTTTAATGATTCCATTTTATTTGTCATGTGATTCAGCCAGCACACATGATATTATTTACTTTTAAACTTTATATTTCAAAATTACCCAATTAAATTAATTTAAATAATTAGTAAACAAAAAATGCAAATATATTTATAAACAAATTAAGTCAATAGCAAATGGTAATATTTTCAGTAAATTTTAAAGAATTTTAGAGCTTAAGCTATGGTCACACTTAACAAACATTTGCCGCGTTACGTGTGACCACTATTTTTATTACACACTTGTTGGAATTTGTGTAACGTTTGCTGGACCAAAAAGCATTTAACAGTTAAATTATAGCATTCTTCTTCAGTTTGTTTAAAAACGTGCTAAGCAGATCAACAAAAATTGTTAAAAAGAAACTAACAACTAACTCGATGTAGTGGTCACACTTTTTTTTTGTTGTATTTTTTCGTCAATTATTTGTTGAGTATGAATATACTATTAGTCTATACGATATGTTGAATCAGCAAATGTATGCGAAAGGGCCAAATTAACTACTACAACAGCAATAGTCTAGTATCTTTTACCATTAAAAATGTTTGTTTTCGTACAAACTAGAGTTTTTTCCCTCACTTTCTCGAAGTACTTATCGAAACTAACGAAACCGTATTTGGGTTTTGTTAGCTGCCGTTCGGATTTTATGACATCATGAAGATTTTTGGCTTAAACTTGTTTTTTGAAATTTTTGAAAAACTTAAAATATGGTTTTACACGATATGCTGTAATTATGAACATACGTCCGTTTAGATCATTAACGTACATATGCCTATCATCTGTGGTTGAACAGACATTCTTAAGCGGCTCATACATAAGTACACCTTTAACATAATTGTTAAATTTTTCGTATTGTACAATTATATCGCCAATGTGTATGTGATATTCGAAAATGTCAAGAATCAAAATCCTTTTGCATTTTATTGCAGAACTAAAAGAAGTGCAATATACTGTGAAATGTGTTGGCAGCAATGTACGATGTTGTTTTACTTTAAAGTTTATGTTTTTTATTCTTAATAAGAATTGCGCCATAATTTAATTGAAACCATTGTGACACTTATTGAATAATATAGGGCAATGTAGAAACAATATGGCGAATAACATATACAATAATGTTTTAAATGGATGTGTTATTAGAAATGTGATCATTGTTTTATTTTATATCAAAAAAAAAAAACCTAATAGATAATGTTATGAATAACAAAACTATTTAATGACAATTGTATTGAGTACAATTGTGCAAACAAATGTGTTGTTTATGCATTTACTGCTGCTGGTAACTTATACGTTTGTAATTTAAAGGTTATTTATTAAAACAAATACATTTATGAATTGCACTTATAATTAGCAATAACAGCTTATCACATTAAACTTTGACTTTTTAAATGAAAAGTATTATTTATATTAAAATGTTTTTGAAAATTTTCTCAACTGCTTTACTTAGTGGAGGTGAATAAAGGGTTAATTAAAGATTTCATAAAGCAGCCTTAAAGTATGCTGTGGGTTTAGTATTTAAATATCAGTTACTTGTAGTAAAAACTGCCGTTTTTTGTTATTTATTACAAAAATTGTTAATTTTTACTTCTAATGTGTATATTAGGGCTTTCAATCGGGATTGGTTTTTCTGAATCCCGGGATTCGGGATTGAAGAAAATATTTCGGGATCCCAGGATTTTCGGGATATTTCGGGGTTTTTTAAGTTTTTTTTTATATACCCAGTATAAAAAACTTTTTAACTTTATAAAACACCACTTAATTTTTGAGTTAAAATAAACATTTCATGAAAGTATATTATTTATTTGTAAAAAAAATAAAAACAATCTTAAATTATTAATTGATCAAAATTCATAAAGAACATGTTATAAAAAACGTAACAAAACCACATAAAAATCTTATTTTTTTTATCTATATTTAGTTATTGATAAAAAAAATTACAAGTTTTTTAAGTTTTCTCAGGCCGGGTTTTTGAGATGTGGATTAAATTTAAACTTAGTTAAACGTTGTACAAAATTCAGATTTTTCCGGCGAAATGTAAATTTTTTTATTATTTTAGGCTCTATTATAGCCTATATACGCCCCTATATATCAATTCACTTGAGTTGAAATGGAACAACTTTTGAGTTGTAAAGTTTTTATGGTTTTGTTAACCACACTAACACAGAGTTATAAACCATAATACAAAAACTGCAAATTTTCAACTGAACTTTTTAAGACTAACATTTTAAGTAAAACTAAGCTGTTCCTTCAAAAATATGTATACAAACTTTGTAATGGCGCAACAAATATGTTTTCAGATTTACTAAACTTAGTTTACCTGGCATCGCAAAACCCCAGCCTAAATGTATTTTGAAATTATCCAAATATTTTAAGTTTCTCAAGTATATTTTAAAATTGTCCAAATACAGTAAAAATTCGATAATCCGGATAATTGATTGTAGACCCCAATCCGGAGTAGCGAATTATCCGGATTACCGAATTTTTACTGTACATACATATTTACAATACTAAAAACTTCATATTTGTCAGCCCATACTAGGGTATTCATTCGGTTAACCGTTAACCGGTTAACCGATTAATTACTACCCGATTAACTGATCGGTTAATTTAAAATTGCGTTTTTTCGATTAACGATTAAACCGGTTAATTTCAGTCGATTAACCGATATAACAAAATTTTGAATTTTTTATAGTATTATAACAAATTTGTTTGTGTTTTTTATTATTTGTTTCGTCTCATATGCAAAAGGTATGTGTTCAGAAAATATATTTTCATACAATATATTTTCTTCTAGCAATACATTCTTAAGATACAGTACAAAAACAGAAACTAAGGGATTCGGAAATAAACTTTTTTGCAGAATGTGCGGTGCTGAGCTATGCCAGATGATGGCCTGACAACAGAAGAAACTCTCGATAGTAACCGAAACAATTAGAAGTGATCAAAATTTTAAAAAATTAAAACAGTACTATAATGGCATAATGGAAGATTTTATATGTTTAGAGAAATCCAGGAAAAAGACTGAGAAATTAGATATTCTGTATTATGGATTGCTTTGGATTTCTCTAACATCTTCGATTAATGCAAGAATTTTTCTCCAAATCAAGATTTAACAAATCTAAAGAAAATAATCGCTTAAATGCTAAACATTTAAAACAAATTATTTTTCGAACGTACGGGGTCGCGAACTTACGATTTTTCCATATGTTTTTTTATTATTATCACCATGAATTTTCCCAAAAATATCTTAAAATTTCCTTAACAAAAACCTAATACTCAATTTACAATTGATTGTAATGGAGAGATTGTGAAGAAAAAGTCCAAACATAACATTTTTTTGCATGTAAAATAATTATATAAAAATGTCTTTAGATGTAGCTTTAAAAAATATAAAGTTTTCCAGTTTCCAGCCCAATTTCCTCAAGTATAACAGCTGAGATATGCTATAAAAACCATTCTTTTATAAAAACATACTTTTTTTATAATAATAAACAATGAAAGACGATGCTTACCAACATTCTATTCTTTCATCCTGGTAGAACATTCTGTGGGAATGCCCATATGTATTAATTAGTATTGAATTTTCTTTGTTTGCTCATTTTAGTCCAAGAAATGTTTTGTTTGTTATGTTATTGTTTTTTTTTTCACTAATAAACTCCAAATAATAAATAATTTTTGCATTTTTATTTATTGAAATTACTTAATTTATAACAAAACTTTATTAATCGGTTAACCGATCAATAGCAATATTAACCGATTATTAACCGATTAAACCAAAACCTCGGTTAATTAATCGAGCGATTAACCGATTAAAGCAAAAGCCCGATTAAATGAATACCCTAGCCCATACCCTTCCACTTACTAAGTTCTTTAACAATTTGTACTTTATCTAAAATAGATAAAGTCTTGAGAGCTCTCTTCACTGAAGGCATCTTGCATCAATACTAAACTAAAAACGCATGTGCAAACATACTCATATCACACTATTCTAACTGTATTTTTCAAAGCATGCTGTGATTTGAATACAAAAATTAAAAATTAAAAAAAATTATTCAATCCGGACTATAGAGTTGCAATCAATCCGGATTATAGAATACGCAATGAGCTGCAAAATTATATCCGGATTACCGAATATTCCGGATTTGAGAAGTCCGAATTATCGAATTTACACTGTATATTAAAAATTTTCAAATAAAATTTCAAATTGTCCAAATCCAAATGTAATTTAAACTTTTTTTGTCAACGTATCTTTATACAAGTTATTAAAAAAATGTAAAATAATAAAGAATATAAAATAAAATCGGGATCCCGAAAATCCCGGGATTAAAAATCAGAAATCCCGAGGATTCACCTAATCCTGAAAATCCCGGTATCGGGATTTCCCGATTGGAAGCCCTAGTGTAGATGCGCATATTTTTTTTTTCATTTTGGTTAATTTTTTTTACCTGGGGCCTGAATCTGGCAGTCGTTATCGAGTACTTTTTCGATTCGAAAGCAATTTAATATCTTGTTTTTTCAGTCAATACTGAAGGAATCGGAATTATTTTTTCAGTGTTGGAAAGCATTAATTTGAGTTTCACAACACTAAAACAATAATTTCGATTCGCTCAGTATTGACTGAAAGAATTAGAAATAAAATTGCCTTTGAATCGAGAAAGTACTCGATCACGACTGTCAGGATTAGGCCCCTGTTTTCATTACTTTTGTTGCATAACTAACACAAGTTATATGTGCGCCAAAATTCGCCAAATTTAATTTTCTTAAGACTTTTGTTAAGAAAAAAGTCGCCAGAAGTGATATTTATAAATAAAATGGAAATCAATTGAAGTTAAAATAGATGGAAATTTTCAATAAAGTTTTTTTAAAAGCATTGTTTTAAAAAGGTCTTTTTAAAATTTGATCGATTTCAATATCACTTGGAATCGATTTCAGAACATGGCATTTCCAACAACTTGAATGTAAGTTGAATATTCTTAATTTATATTATTTTCAGTAGCATATTTTTATATTTCGCAATGCACATAAGAATATTGAAGACATTTTCAAAAACTTGCTTTTATTTCTTTCCGAAAGAAAATAAGAAAATAAAAACTTTTTATAACTTGTAGGTTGTATATTTTTTTGATGTTTTTTAAATAATTATATGAGAATATTTTTCATTTATAAAAAAACAAACTTTTGACTGTCAGTCATATACTAATTCCCCTATGAAGAATGCATGATTTTTAGCCATGTACTATAAAATGGTTCACAAATTGTTTTTAGCCTTAAAGTATAAATAACCTTTGTTTTACAATTCAACTTAATAAATTTTAATGTTTTTAAAATTAACAAAAAGAATTTTAAGTTTGGCTATATAGTTTTACATTTGGTTACTTTTTAAAAAATTTTGGTTGTTACACCCAATTTTCATGATGATTTTTTCCCCTATTTTTGAAACATGTCTTTTTTAGTTTGAAAGCGAGCGGGGGAGAGAAGTAAACAGGGTAGAAAAAAGACATGAATCGTATTTTCTATGTTTTTTTTGACATTCCTCTTTGCATTTAATTTTGTTTTTTAATTTATGTTGTATTTTTATTTCAAAATTATTACATTTTTAAGGAAAATAAAAAAATCAAACAAAATAAGAAACATTGTGAAAATTTAACATGTCTTTGGAAGTTTCTTTAAAAAAGAACTACAAAAAAGACATGTCTTTTAAATCATCGTGAAAATTAGGTGTAATAATTTTTTGGTCGTGGCAGCTCTTCTTGTAGTTATATGACAGTGTCACTGCCAGAAAAATTTAAAATTGCAATTGCGATGAAGCAAAATTACCGATTTAAATCAAATTACACTTGACATCAAATTAACCTTTAAGCATGTTACTGAGCTACCTAAAGAGAGCGGCAAGCGTCTGTTTTACGTCAAAACTTTTCATTTCCACACAGTTTATACGAAGCAAACCTTTAGAACGCGATTTCAACAACACCCGGCTGGAAAATCATATTTGATAGATCGCTTGGTCGTTTTATTTTATTAAAAATGAATTGGCAATAGAATTTTCATAACGCTTGCCACTCTTGTTTAGGTAGCTCAGTAAGAGTGCTAGCATCTTTGTTAACTCCACCGACATTTAGAATATTTCAGAAGCCAGCTTTATTTGGTGTATGTAATGGGTGCCTATGACCTAGAAAATACATATATATTTTTGGGGGTTTTAGATGAATATTAAAACAGTTTCACACGGAATGACAAACTAGTTGTTGTGGAGGGTAAACAAATCCCTTTATAAAAACGCGAACAAGTTTATAACATTTACGCTATTTTTTTTTGGCAATTATTTGCCTTTTTAACCATTTGGATAAAATAAGTTAGATGAAAGTAAGTGGATTTATTGATTGGGATCTATCGAGACAGTTTAGATCAAGACCTTGCCTTTTGTTTAAAACTTTTTAGCAAGCTTGCCACATACAGCCCTAACTAAATACTAACTGAAAATCGAATAAAAAATGTCACATACAATCCTTAGTTAACTAAAACTACAAAAGTAAGTAAAACCGCGTACATAGTCTGGGATCACACTATGAAAGTTTTTCTTCTCTCCTCTCTCCTCTCTCACCCATAAACTCAGATTTTCTGAAAGGAAACTTTCATAGTGTGAACTCAGACATAAGCAAGTAGTTTTTAAGCAGAAAAACAAAAAATCTTAATAAGAAAAAGTATAAAATCTGTAAATTTAAATATTGAGAAATGTTTTTGAAGCGGCAATGAGACGCTAAAACATGTTTGAAAATCGCTAGATTTCCCGCTTACCGCTAAAACGTATTTTTTTCAGCGAATAATATTTCAAAAAACGCTAGATTTAGCGGGAAAATCTCTAAATTAGCAATACTGATGGTAACGCTGAGTACCCAGCGTTACCGTTCAAAATTTTCAAAAAGGGGCACAAAAAGGGGATTTTCAAAATAAAAGTGGCACAAAAAGGGGAATTCTGAGAAAAAAAGGGGCAACTTTAAAAATAAGACCATTTTCATTTTTATTAAGTTATTTTCACGGAAAACATAAACGTTACAAAAAATAAGCCTCTTCTTATGTATAAATAAAAGGCCTAACTCCACTTTTCGAAAATTTCTCAATTTTGTTGTATTACTATCTACTTAGATGTGAACTCTTTGAAAATGATTTGGTTCTTTTATAATTTCCTTTAAAAAAATATGAAAAATTGGTACATATAGAGTTTTAATCTTATATGATTTTTTCCGAAGCTACCAGCCAGATAAAAGGAAAATATACATAACAAAATTAGGCCATTATATATTGCTTAAATATGAATTGCTAAGCTGCGCGTGTTTGGCAAATTTCTATTTGTAGCATTTTAAATTTTGAAAATCCATTTTTCAAACAATACTAATTTTCTCTAGTCTTTATTTTGTGGAGTAAGGCCTTTCAGCTTTTGACACATCCATATATAGTCGAACTTACCTATATTATACAGAACTAACATTTTTTCTACTATCTATTTGTATGTATATATATATATTTGTGCCTTATAGGAGGCTTAGCCACTTGACCGATGGCCGTGAAATTTTCACAGCATGTAACTGTGACCCTAAAAGAGACATTATGCTATATAAAATTGTGACTGGGCAAAGGGGCGAGGCCACGCCCATACAACCCAAAATTTTATATCGTGTTATCTATGATATTTTTTGACCTACGGCGATAATATTTGGTATATACTTATGTTATTGGCATGAATAGAAAAAGTAAAAAAAATGTTATATCTAATAAACTACTGAACCGATCGTCATCAAATTTTCACAGAAGGCTATTGTTCTGAACTGATGTGTCGTAGGGTTCAAAAAGGTGTGATTTCACAAATGGGCGGTGCCATATTTTTTCGTGGATGGCAATATTAAATATCGCATATTTTCAGAGCCACTGCAAGCATTTTGTTGAACTTTTGGTAGTTGGATATTCTGAGGCCCAAAATTTAAAAAATAGCAGCGGGGGAAGTGGTACTCCCCATAGGACGCCAATGTTTAATATCGCATATCTTAAGAACTGTTATCAACAACTGTATACAACACTTTTGAAAATAAAAATAAAGCGGGTAGGCGCAGGGGGAGCAATACCTCCCACAAGATGCAAATATTAATTATCGCGTTACTGAAGAACTATATCAGCTAGAGTCTTCCAACGTGGTAAAATCCACTACTATGGTAAATTTTTAAAGAAAAATGGGCGGGGTTGACGGAGGGAGAGCAATACCCCCCTTAAAACGAAACTAATGAATGCCACGGAATTCTCTTACTACGAAGCAGCTAATAATTTTATAAATTAATTTTTGTTAATATATATTGTAAATACTTTCAGTTTTATTTTATAACGATGGGGTAGCGAAGCATGCCGGGTTAAGCTAGTTGTTTATAAAAACTTGTATTTTAGTTCGATTTTCTTTTAACATTTGCTTCAATAATATCCATATAAGGAATAGTTTGAAGACTTTTGCGTTAGGTGTTTAATTGCTTGTAAGAAATAAAGTGCTGGAAAATAATCTGCTAGGCTACAAAACCCTTTGTGCTGCTTATTTAACTTTTAATGATCAAATTTATTTTAAAAGAAATGCTGCTACATTTTTGTCCACTAAAACGAGCGACTGTTGTTAAAATCGTTATCAAGAAACTAAGATACTGCCATGCTACCTTTGCGCTTAGTTAATTGTATACCATATTTTTAGGTAATTTTACCTATGATTTTTTTTTGTGTGTAAGGAGATCAAATTATAATAATTTTTAAATTTGTTCACTATATAGAAAGCTTCATTTTATAGAACTACACTATAGAGATGTTCGAATGTATATATACACAGTGAAAAAACACGTCTTGTTTGCAAGTTAACGTGTATGAACTGTTGCATATAATTTTACCCTTCACCACAGCTGGAAATATATAAGTTCGTTATTATATAAGTTTGTCGTTCCATTTTTAATTTAACAAAATCGGTTACTAATTGACTTAGTAATAGACTAATAACCACGTTAATATTCCTAAAATAAGGGCTTTGGCACAATAGCGCCTTTATTATGAGTGATAGGTGGACCAAATTTAGTTCTGATATTTCTTATTAGGAGAAGTTAGTATTTTTATTAATGCATTACAGTGCTATGCTGTTTCTTTAGTTGTTATATAAGTATCTAATTTCCGAAAATATGCATCTATATATATTTATTAATAAGTTCAACATGGACTGCCGGGTATCAATTTTCAGTCTATTGGACCACTTATTGTTTTATAATGCTAATTTAAAAAAAAAAAAACTGTTTAGCGGATTCACTTCTATGCGGTAAAGTAAAAACATTTAATCATATAAAAGCCGGAAGTTCAAAAAGGGGCACAAAAACATACAAAATGATACAAAAGGGGATTTAAAATAAAGGGGCAAAGAAAGTGGCATGGCATTAAAAAAGGGGCAAAAATGCGACTTTAGTCGCATAACGGTAACGCTGTGAGTACCATCAATGGATAACCCCATGTTGCTGGTAACACCGAATAAACTTATCCGTCTACAAACGGCTTCATGTGAAGTTCTTACAAAAAACGAAGCCGAAGCTCAAAAGTTTTTTATACTAACAGAACTGTAAGATGCATTTAGGGGTGCGATAAATGTCCGGTTTCATTTACCAATTTGCTAAAGTGTATGCGATTGTTAAAGCAAATATCTAAAAACGCCGATATCAATAACATCTGGCCACTTTTATTACAACAAAAAATAAAACAAACACCATAAAAACAAAAACTCTGTTGTTCAAGCATCAAAAACATCAAGGTCTAATATAAAATTATCCTGTAATGATCTTTACCAATAACTAGTCCAAATTTTGAAGCCCGATGGTTTTACTGGTTCCATTTGGCTGCATTTTTTATGCACTAATTCCAAATTATTATTAATAGCGACAATAGTTTTCTATTAATATTTATTTAATGATAATAATAATAGAATTCACAACAAAAATCTCACAACAGATTTTATTAATGCAATTAAAAGCAAACAAAAAAAAAAATAATAATAATAAAGCATCTTATCAACAACTTTTAATCATGGAAAAAAAACTTTAAAAATAACAAAATAATTACTGCAACAATAATAAGTTCCCTTATGTTGTAATTGAAATTGAAAATAAGTTCAACCAGAAAAGAAGCAAATATTCTTAGAAATAAAAAATAGCATCGATTATGAACAAAAGCATTGAAAACTACGCATTGGTTTCGCTCTCATAAGAGTTCATTAATGTTAACAAATACCTTATACATACATAAAATAATAAAACTCATTCCAAATTATACTAAAATATTATTGAAAATACTAACCTACGTCATTATTAAACAAAACAAATATTGTCCTAAGTTTTGGCTTTGTAAATCATACGATTTCGGTGATTATTCTTTTCTATAAAATTATAAACACTGATTATTTGTTTATTTCCATCCATCATTTAGAGATTGCATGCTTCATATAAGTGACGATTCAATAATAATGATGATGATAGCGATTACAATTGCCACCTATCAAAACTCAAATAAAATCGTAAACACTTTAAATTAATTCAATTACGATTGGTTGGTAATTAGAGGGGAATGGAGCATATATTTAATAGGGAATATTAGAAACTACAGCAAGAACAGCTAAAACAAATAAAGTTTGAGATGTCAAGTCAATGTTGAAAAGTCATGCCTTAACTGGCAAATTGTGATCATTCTTACAGCAGGGCCACAGCTGGGTAATTAAAACAATAAGACCAATAAATTTTCACAGTGAAAATGAATTTTTTTGTAAAGAACAGTGGAATGGGAATAAATAAAATGGAAAAGTTGTAAATAAAGATCTAAAAATATAAGTTTAGAAGCACACAAACCTTATTGCTAGTTCTTATTGAGGAGGAACAATAGTGTATTGGCCATTAAGAAACTTAAAATTGTCCATATACTGTTCAGCTTTGGTGACATTTCATTAGAGTTTGCTAAAAACCGTAAAAATGTAAAACCGCGGTTTCGGTTTTAAAATGATTAAAACCGGCCGGTTTCGGTTCGGTTTTGAAAATATCAAAGTTAAATTCATACATAAACATATATATTTTTTTGCAAGTTTTTTATTTGTTTCAATTCATGTACTTCTATTCGCCCTTAAGTATATACCTGGGCCTGGCCAGGCATTTTTTGTTTTTTTTTTCTAGTTTTTTTAATATAAATATTAAGTATATTAGAACGAAACTTTATGTATTCCGCAATTGGCCAAATGAAAATTTTGTGCATATGGTATCCACCTGGGCCTGGTCAGGCCCTTCCCTATAATATATGTACTGCAGTAAATAAAATCATAATGAAACGTTTCAAAAAGCATACACAACACATAAGAATTCTTCCTTTTCTGCTTTTTCGAAAAATTATTTTATTTTCCAACAAAATGTTCCTGCTATAGCCATAAAACTCCCAGCCTTGCCCAGGGGTTCGTTAGTGTGAGTTTTTTTCTACAGCCATAAGGTGTGTACTTAAGAGTTATAAAGATGACATTTGTTCTTCTTAGTACTTATTTTGAATTTTAAGAATTTTGAAATACCTTGTCATTGTTGAAGGCTGTTATGTATAAAGTTTTTGTATATTAAGTACGAGTATGATGTTTAATTTGCAATTTCTTAAAGCATAAATACATTGTTAAAGTTAAAGCTAAAACCGAGGTTTTTTTGTCGGTTTTCGGTTTCGGTTTTTAGGCATTTAAAACCGCGGTTTCGGTTAAAACCGAACAGCAATCCCTACATTTCATAACGTTCAAGGACATTATGACACACAAAAAAGTATCATAAGATCCCCGAAGCCTGTGTTTGCTATGCAAAGAATTTTTTCTCTATGGTATAATAAACACCGACTTCGCTTATTTAAGCTTCCCTTCATTGCCGGCTTTCGACCGTGCACAAGGATTTTCTACTCTATAGTATAACAAACACCGGCATCGCTAACCAAGTAAAAGGTGCCGAAAGAAAATAATCGAAATTAAACCTTTTATGCACTTAAGGGCCAAAAATTACCCAATACTTTTTTTACGTTAAAAAAGCAGTTTTGTTGAAGAACATTTTTTAAAATTTGAGATTACCTGGCCTTTACACGTGAAAGTACTTTCTTGCAAGTAGAGTATACCTATTATCAACGAAAAATCGAAGAAACAGCCGATTGACTGAAAGTAACAAAATGATGTGTGTGTTAGTAAAAAAGTGTGAGTGTATTGCGCCTTTCAAGAAATTTACTTTCACGTGTAAATGCTTTTTTAGAGTTTTAAAAACACCCTAAAAATGTCGTCCGTTGAAGACATCACCTGAAGAAAGGATGGAGCCATAAAAAGTACTTTTTCCATATCTCACAATTTTAGGTCTAATTTTAAGAATTTTGAAATACCTTGTCATTGTTGAAGGCTGTTATGTATAAAGTTTTTGTATATTAAGTACGAGTATGATGTTTAATTTGCAATTTCTTAAAGCATAAATACATTGTTAAAGTTAAAGCTAAAACCGAGGTTTTTTTGTCGGTTTTCGGTTTCGGTTTTTAGGCATTTAAAGCCGCGGTTTCGGTTTCGGTTAAAACCGAACAGCAATCCCTAGTTTGATCCATTAAATTCATGTTAAGCTGATTTTTTGCCTTAATTACGATTTTGAAAAATCGAATTACATGCCGAGATTTTATAGCTCAATTCAAACTTAGACAACGATTGCCAAACAATTTTTATAATTCAACAAACACTAACTTTTTTGTATAGAAAACAGTTTAAAAACTAATAAATGCAAATTAAGCGAACATTTTAAAGAAGAAATGATTGATTTCACTGTAGAAGAAAATAACAACTTTGGAACATCAGTGGCACAAAGGTTAGTCTTGAGTTGGAATTTTGTTTTGTTTTTAGACATAAAAAAAAACATTCCGGATAAAAAAAGAAAACATAGAAAAAAGTTTTAAATTAAAAAAAAAAATTTTAATTTTTTTTATAAAAAAAAAAAAAAAAATTTTTTTCAAAAGGTTGATCATATAGCTATCGATGCTACTTGGGACAAACTTTGCTTACACCAATAGGTTACATGAATGAGAAATAACACCTTTTTGGCCAAAATGTCAATCTTTGAACCCCTCTATCAGAAACTTTTTGACCGATCTTGTTGAAAGTCCTATCCAAAAGGACTAACCTTGGTGCAAATTTCTTCCAAATCTGAAGACATCGATTTAAAAATTGGGTCACTTGACATGAAATTCCCCATATGTATATGTATGTATGTAAATGTATTTGACAAACCGGCGCCAAAACACATTGTAAATTACATAAGTATTAGACTGGTCGCAATTTTTTTTTTTTTTAAATTTACATGTTTGCGCTGCTTTAAATATGAGGTTTGGTGTAAGAAATCAAGTCCTAATTTTTCAGCTCAATCCGACGGTGCCTAGTCGTGCCAAGTGGGGCCCAAAGTTCCCCATATGATAAAAAAAAACATCTATTCAATCAGATACTAGATGAAAAGCCGGTCTTAAAGACCGAAAATCGAAAATCTGGCTTCGTTACGATCTTCCGCAGAGAAAATACTTTAAGTATGCCAAATTTCAGCTTCCTATGTCATCAGATGGCTTCAGAAAGTTGCGTAAAGAATAGGACATACATGCAAACATCCTTACATACTAAGAAATTATATATTGTATAGATAGATTAAAGTATTTGCAGTTTAATATTTTAGTATGATACGAACGAAAGATTTTTAACTAATTTTAACTAATTCGGGGTCGCTGAATCCAGTGGTGCTAGCCGTTTTTTTAGGTTAGCTTTAGTTTTCGAGATATACCGTTATATCGAAAATTAAGGATGTTGCACAACATATGTTCGCGCAACTCAAAAACGCTTTAGCTTATTGAAAAACCAAAAAAATCCGAAATTCGGCAATAAAATTTACTTTAAGAAAGTTAAAACTTTTTTCTTCATATTGGCTTTGGTTTCCGAAATTTAGGGAGGTTGCACAACATATGTTCGCGTAACTCGAAAATTAGGGAGGTTGCACAACATATGTTCGCGTAACTCAAAAACGCTTTAGTTTATTGAAAAACAAAAAAAACCGAAATTCCGCAATAAAATTTACTTTAAGAAAGTTAAAACTTTTTTCTTCATATTGGCTTTGGTTTTCGAGATATACCGTTATTTCGAAAATTAAGGAGGTTGCACAACATATGTTCGCGTAACTCAAAAACGCTTTAGCTTATTGAAAAACTAAAAAAAAACCGAAATTCCGCAAAAAAATTTACTTTAAGAAAGGTAAAACGTTATTCTTATATGCGCAGTCGTTTTAGAAACATAATTTTTTTTTCTGGAAAAAAAAATAAATTTTTTATTAAAATTTCGGAATTTTTGTTTTTAAAAATTCATAAAAAATTGAAAAATGGAGCTATGCTTCTAATTTTATAGAGTCATATAAAAAACAATATTGCAAACAAAACAAGCTATAAGTGATTAAAATCTGTTCACAACTTTTGATTTTATGTATTCACAAAAGACGAAAAATTTTAATTAATATAAGAATTTTATTAAACCGCCATATGTGTATAATTGAAATTCTTATATTTGGCCCGTGTAGTGCCTAGGATGCCTCAAGAAGGGTCAAATGTATGACTGGATCTTTAAGACCGGCTGTTCATCTAGTATCTGATTGAATAGATGTTTTTTTTTTTTTATCATATGGGAACTTTGGGCCCCACTTGGCACGACTAGGCACCGTCGGATTGAGCTGAAAAATTAGGACTTGATTTCTTACACCAAACCTCATATTTAAAGCAGCGCAAACATTTAAATTTAAAAAAAAAAAAATCCCATACAAGATGCAACCAGTCTAATAAGTATGTATGTATGAGTTTTATGCTTGTGCTTATTGATGTAAAAATGAAACAAATACTTTCTAATATCCACAATAACTTCACAACTTTTTAGCTGAGTCTTCAAATGGACTGAAATTAATCAAAAAAAAAAAAAAAAAACAAACAGAAAATATAAATTGTTTGCAGAATCAGTTATTTTTTTTGGTAGTTTGTTTTTTAAACCACAATCATTAAACAAATTTCCAATCTTTGGTCAGGAATTTGTTGTTGCTGACCTTTCAACGGGGTTGAAAAGCCAAACCCAAATCAAAAGAATTTATATTTGGTAAGTGATAAGGTACTCACGGTTCGACAGAGTTTTGATTAATTAAAGTCAGCGTGGTTACTACACTTTAAAAGTTAATTTTATTTTATTTTGTGTAACAAAATGAAAATAGAGCTAGTGCACTGGTGAAAGGTTGAACACTTTTTTTTTTTTTTAACTATGATGGCGATCAGCCCTTTTTACTCTACTTAAGGCGAATTCCATCTGTCAACTTCTTCTAGCGGCATTCACAATAGTAACCCCCTACAGCAGGGGCTCGATGTCTAGATCAAGACAATCGTCTTCCTGGTCTAAACTCATTTCAGAGGGCGCCTCAACATGCCGGCCCCCTTGCACGGGTGCAACGAGAATTGCTTCGCTGAGGCGGTTCATGGTAGCCACCATTTGTCGAAGGAGCTGGTGCGTCGTGGCTTGCCCAGCGGCTTGCTGCTCAAGATGCCGTTGAATGGGATTTGGCCTTCTCCTCGAACGCCTTTGTCGAGCGGTGAGGACCTGGACTGCTCCCGCAGATGACTCATCGCTGAGGCTTGTATGGCGTGCATGGCGCTGCAACCGACGAACTGGGGCCGATGGAACAATTTGGTCCTGCAAGCTGCTATTTCGACGAGGAAGTTGAAGACGCTCCTGGATCGGACGTCGCTGGCCGGACTCACTTCCGGACGTACGCCTTTGCCGCTCCCTATGCAGCAAAGTGTGGTGCAAACTCCCGCATTTACGACACACAGAGGAGGTGTTACAGGCAGCCGTCTTATGAGTCTGGGACAAACAGTTGCTACAATAACCATGGACTCGTACACTATATACCCTCTGTTGGACAGTAAAGCTAGCAAAAACCTTGCAAAACCGCAAATGATGGTGTTGGAAACAGATGAGGCACGTTTCAGGGCGACGAATAGGCTCCATGCTTATCTGAAAATGGAAGAAATACAAACTAAAAGAAGACACAGAACTATTTGAAGAATTCAGCAATAAGGGTTACTGTTGAATCATAATATAGGATTAAAGTAGCTACTTATCCATAATTGGCAACCAGCAGAGTTTTACGATAGGCCGAGTAACCAAACCGTACTTGGTCCTTACGTCAGCTACTCTGACTCGTTTATCTGAACCGCGATAAACAGATTCTATGCGCCCTAATCGCCAGTCACAAGGGGGAAGCAATTCGTCCTTGACAATCACGAAATCACCAACCAGTAATTCTTTTTTTGGATGGCGCCATTTGTATCGCTTATGCAGCTCCTGTAAGTACTCCGTTTTCCATCTTTGGGCAAATCGATGGTGAAGGGCCTTTAACTTTTCCCATCGGTTAAGAAGAGATATATTTAAGTCATTAGCTGGCATTTCCGGTGGAACCATTATCGGTGCCCCTCGTAGAAAGTGTCCGGGAGTCAACGCGTTTAAATCATCAGGATCCTCAGTCATCGGAGACAACGGTCGGGAATTTAAAACACCTTCAATTCTTACTAAAAGTGTAGAGAACTCTTCGAAATTAAATTTGTGATTCCCTACAACTCTCCTAAAGTGAAGCTTAAAGCTCTTTACTCCAGCTTCCCACAGGCCTCCCATGTGCGGCGCACTAGGCGGTATAAATTTCCATTCGAAGCCGTGAACAGCGTACCTTTCAGATACGTCTTTGGCAGATGCCCTAAGAAATATCGAATACTCTTCAAGTAATGTTCTACTTGCACCCACAAAGTTAGTGCCGTTATCAGACATCAAGCGCTTCGGCAAACCGCGCCTTCCCACGAACCTGTCAAAGGTAGCCAGAAAGGCCTCTGACGAAAGAGTAGAGCATGGTTCAAGATGAATAGACCTTGTTGCAAAACATACAAAAATACACGCGTAGCCCTTTATGTATGGAGAATTTCTCAGAGTGCCGGATTTTATCTGAAACGGACCAGCGAAGTCTACTCCAGTAAAAGTAAACGGTAAAGAGAACGTAGCTCTCTCTGCGGGTAAAGCTGCCATGATCTGAGACAAAACCCGCTGTTTATAGCGAACGCAAGTCAGGCATTTATTTATACATTTTTTAACAGCTCTCTTAAGAGCTGGAATATAGAATTGATATCTCACCATGTTTATCATTAGAGAGACATCCGCATGCATCAGATTCTTATGCATAAAATCGAGGATCATTTCGCATAAATTTGATTCGTAAGGAACAATAATAGGACACCTTTCGTCGTAAGTCAAAGAAGAATTAACCAAGCGACCATTTACCCGAAGTAATCCATTGGAATCTAGAAATGGATTTAGCGTCAGAAGCGCACTTTTCCTAGAGATTGGTCTAGAATTAGACAAATCGGTATACTCATTAGCATAGTAAGCCCGTTGAGTCATTCTGAGTAATATAATTTTAGATTGATTCAGCTCAGTATAAGATAGTGCGCCCCTATACTTCTCGCTGTCCCCACGCAATTTCCTCAAGGATAAATTGGAAAAACGTAGCATGTAGGCTATGACCCGGAGGGCCTTGTGATACCTCGTGAACCTATTAATAACACAGAAATCGTCCGAAGCTTCTCTTTTCACTCGGGATAGTTGGGTATTCGATGGTGGATTAACATTGTCCCGCAGAACCTTCCCCATATTCAAAGTTGTATTTTGAGTATAAGTACAATTGCTTTGAATGATTTTCCTTCGTTCTGGAGGGGTTTGCAACGTTGCACTTGACACAGGCCAATTATTCTCAGAGTTTAGAAGCCATACTGGCCCATGCCACCACAATGGACTATTTAACAGATCCTGTGGCTTACACCCCCTTGTTCCAAGATCAGCTGGGTTTTCACCAGTGGACACGTGCCTCCACGTGGCGTTACCAACATTCTCAAGAATTTTAGTAACACGATTTGCTATATATGTTTTCCACGTGGAGGGATGTTTTTGAAGCCAGGCAAGGACAATAGTGGAATCAGTCCACATATGAATGGAGGTGTCTGGGAAGAAGCCATTGGATACCAGATGCCTAACCAATTTGGAAAGAAGTAATGCGCCGCACAATTCCAATCGAGGAAGACTCAATTTTTGTAACGGAGCTACCTTACTTTTAGCGATTAATAAATGAGAGGTCCTAGTCGATGAGTTCCCTGATCGAATGTAGACTGCAGCACAGTATGCGACCTCAGAAGCGTCACAGAAACCATGCAATTGGATATCATTATCAGGTTGAAAGTTTACCCAACGAGGAATTTTAATATCCTCAATTTTTATCAAATTCTCAACAAAGGCATGCCATTTTACAAGAATATGAGGTTTCACACCCTCATCCCAATCGACTCCATCTTGCCACAACTCTTGAAGCAAAATTTTCGCATTGATAATTATAGGCGTAAGCCATCCTGCCGGGTCAAAAAGTTGCGCCACACAGGATAAAATTCGTCTTTTCGTTACAATTTTACCATTCCCCATTTCCTTAATTTTATAAGTGAACGTATCACTTTTCGCATTCCAAAGAATACCAAGAGTCTTTGTAGCGCTAGAACTGTCAAATTTCAAAAAATGTTCATCCAAAAGATTTTCCTTGGGAATGTGTTCCAACAATCTTGGATGATTTGCAGTAATTTTCCTTAACGGAAATCCTGCTGAATTAAGTGTTGTAATCAACTGATTTTGAGACTCTATAGCCGACTCAATTGTGTGACCTCCGGACAACACATCATCAACGTAAGTCTCCCTCCGCAATATTTTGGATGATAATGGATTCTCACCCTCCGTGTCACAAGCCAATTGAAGCAGTGTCCGAATAGCTAAGTATGGTGCACAATTTACACCAAAGGTAACAGTAGCCAATTCGTAATCTTGTATCTCATCCCTTACATTATTTCTGAATAAAACTCTATGGTATGGTCTATCTGTTTCATTAATCATTATCTGGCGGTACATTTTCTCGATATCGCCATTAAATACGAACTTATATTTTCGCCAGTTTAAAATTATAGTCATAAGATCCGATTGAAGAGTCGGACCACTATATAATACATCGTTTAATGAACATGAACTTTTCGTCTTGCGTGATGCGTTAAATACGACGCGAACTTTTGTAGACGCACTATCAGGTTTAAATACCGCATGGTGTGGTAGGTAATATGAAAAGAATTTACCATCTTCATTAATCTCCGTAGAGCCACATTCGTACATATGACCTAGATCAATATATTCCCCTAAAATTCCATTATAGGTATCAAGTAAACCCTGTTTCCTGCCCAAGTTAGTTTCCATTTGAATATATTGCTTCCGTGCTGCATAACGAGATGAAGATAAATATAATACCCTCGGAAATTCTCGTTTGAAAGGAAGTTTTACTACATATCGACCATCTGCCCGTCGAAAAGTGGTCTTTGAATACAGATCCTCACAGTACAGGTCATCTTCAGACAAAACTAAATTCCCTGAAATTTCCTCTGTTTCCCAAAATTTCCTCAATTGTAAACATAGCTCATTCGTTTCCTCCTGTCTTTCCCTTATATCAACTGTCACGAGTGACAAAGATTTAATGTTAAAAGGTCCATAAACAAACCAGCCGTATACCGAGTTCTGAGCCACCATATTTCCTAAAATATGTTGCCTAGTTCCCTCCAGTAAAATATATGGCAATATGTCGCTTCCTATTAACATATCGATATGAGAAGAAACATAAAATGTAGGATCCGCCAATTCTAAGTCCCCAATTTCGTTGAGATCAGGATTAGAAATTGTCATTGACGGCATCAAACTTGTTAAGTTTGGTACAATCACTGCTTGAGTATCAAGCATAAAATTATGTTTCTCAGCACACAGTTTTATGTTACAAATCTTCTTCGAGTTAGCAACTATTGTTCCCCCTAAACCACATACCTGGAAGTTTGCCGGTATCGTTTTCAGGTTTAATCTATTTTGTATCCGTTCAGTTAAGAACGTCCTTTTTGAAGCAGAGTCTATCAAAGCTCTTATCGTAAATTTATCGCCCAAGTGATCAATTTGCACCAAAGCAGTCGGCAACAAAATGTCATCGTTACTTACCGACAAATGAGTTTGAACATTCGTCGGATTTGAACTACTACCCGAAGGGCCCTGTAGTCTTGCATCGCAATCATTTTCATTCACGTCCCTACCATATAGCGTGGACTCCGTATGGAATAGATCCACCTGTCTATTTCCTCCCTGACTGCCGTTCGTCACCTGATTACCATTGTTATTTTGCTGAAGATGTAATAAGCTATGATGCTTATTCTTACACTGGGTGCATCGAAAAATACTCTTACAATCCTTATTCAAATGAGTTGGTGAAAGGCAATTGCTACATATTCTATTTTGTTCAACATAATCAATTCGTTGCCTGACTGAAAAGTCCGAAAATTTTCTGCAAACTCGAAGATTATGGTTCTCATTGCATAGTCGGCATAAATTTTGATTATTTGAACCCGCCCTCTGAATATTTTTATTTCCATCATTCCTATTAGCCCCTGCGTTCGAGTCACGTCTACGACCAGTATCATTCGCAAGTAGTTGCCCACGTGCCCTTTCTATTCTCTCAACTACTCTATGTCTACTCTTCAAAAAGTTATCCATTTGATCCCAAGATGGCATTTCAGAATCAGTATCCAACGATTCTTCCCAAGCAGTAATTGTTTGAATCGGTAACTTGCTGCTGCACAAATAAACTAAAATTGGATCCCACTGATCAACACGTATACCATGACCTTTCAACATTGCCAAACAATCACAAATAGTTGTTCTTATTCTATTAATGTCATCGCTGGTTTCATTAGTCGCAGGTTTTATGTTAAAAAGGGCCTTTAATTGAATTTCAACCAAAAATTTCTTATTTTCATACCTAGCTTTTAACGCATTCCAAGCCGGCAAATAATTTTGGTCTGATAACGGATATTTTTGAATAATCGCCAAAGCATCACCGGAGGTTTTATTCAGAGGGCGCCTCAACAATCATAATAGTTAAAAAATAAGAATATTTGTAAAATAACTATTTGGCTGACTTCCAAAACGTCCTAAGTCCAGGATCACACTATGAAAGTTTTCTTTCAGAAAGTCCGAGTTTATTGGTGAGAGGGGAAGAGAACATGCTATTATTCTCACCCCTCTCACCAATAAACTCAGACTTTCTGAAAGAAAACTTTCATAGTATGAATCCAGACTAATACAAAGTTTGTAAACAGTTTTACTACTGTATTTTAACGATGCACATATACAAAGTACCGAAACAATGCAACTATGTGTTCTGTTTATTTAAACGTTTTGAAATGTAAGTGATACAATGCATAATATTAAAATAAATCTGTATTGCTGGCAAATTAAATGTCAAATATCACAAAGCATCAACTTTGAAACCGATGCTCTGATTGCTTTTTTGCTGCGCTAGTCTAGGATCACACTATGAAAGTTTTCTTTCAGAAAGTCTAAGTTAATGGGTGAGAGAGGAGAGAAAAAAGCATGTTCTCTTCCCCTCTCACCAATAAACTCAGACTTTCTGAAAGAAAACTTTCATAGTGGGAACCCAGACTTACTAATACTTACCATTGATGTTTTGGAAGGGTAGGAATTGCATATACATATATTGTACTGCGGCGTAATGAAACAATACTTTGCTCATATACAAAGCATTTGACCTTTTGGAAGTCAGCCTTTTTATATTCATTAATTTTTAACTTAAGTGAAAACTATTTGAATATACAACAATCAGTTACTGTATAAATTTTCTGAGTGTAAACATTTTAGTAGTATTCCTGTTTAACGAACCTTCGATTCTGCGAACATCGCATTTAACGAACACACAAGTTTGCTTCATTGAGTACCTTACATAGCGAACAAAAAATATTTTTTGTGCTCAATTTAGCGAACAAATAAGATTCATAATTTGAAGTAATTTCTAACTAAAAACAAAGTGAGTTGCGTTTTTGAACTTATTTTTCATTACAATTATTTTGAGTTTTACGCTACCAGAGTAATGAATTGTACCTTTTTAAATTGTTTTTTTTTATATATATTACAGTATTTTTCGTTTAGCTGCACAATTTGCCAGTTTGCACGAAAATTCGTGCAGGTACGCAAAATATTCTCTTACAATAACATGGATACTAGACATAAGTATGGCATATAACGAACATTTCAGTTTAACGAACAGGCCTGACAAAGTACTGGTTCGATAAACCGGAAAACTACTGTATATAAAATTAGAGGCTGTAATTTTTTGCTAGTATCACAGCCATTTGTGGACCGATCTGGGTTATTTACAATTGCAAACTATTTCGAACTTATGCGATATAAAGAACTAACAACCTGATTCCCATCATAGTTGAGGTCTTCAGAAAACTCATTTCAACACACACACGGACAGACAAATCGACGGACGGATAGACGGACATCGTTAAAAAGCTCCGCTACTTAAAACGATCCAGAATAATATAATCTAAGATCAATATTGTTAAAATTACAAACAGAGTAACAAACTTGTATAAAAAACGTAATCATATATGGGGGATTTCATGTCAAGTGACCCAACTTTTAAATTTGATGTCTTCCGTTTTGGATGAAATTTCCACCAAGGTTAGTCCTATTGGATAGTAGCTTAGAAACAAATTTTCAAAAAGATGTGTCAAAAAGTTTCTGAGTTAAAGGTGGTCAAAATTTTACCAAACAGGTGTTCTTTCTGATCAATGTAACTTCTTACCTATTGGTGTTAGCAAAATTTGTCCCAAGAAGCTTAGATAGCTATTTTATCAATCTTTCGAAAAAAATTTTTCTTTCTTTCTTATGACTTTTCCCTTAAGGTAGTTTTAGTCGCAGCCCACGAGTGGGATATGTATAAAAATAATTTCTAACTCTAGACGAGGGGTTTTTCAATTTTTAGCTTATGCACTATTTTGAATTTTTTCCCATATGTGTTCAAGTGTTTCGAAAACCTTAAAAATAAAACTTATTCTGCGAAACAAAAGAAATTAACATTTCCGACGGTATGTAACGTACCCCACTATCATTTATTACCTTCGATACTGTAATACTCACAACAGTGATGCATTTTGAGTTGTTTTGTTTTGGGCCAAATTGACGATTTAAAAGGGCCAAAATACTTTTGGTGAGGCCAAAATGTTTTTTTAATATTTGATTATTATGTTTGTATTTAAATATAACCAACAGTAATACATGTAGCCCTTTGTTCCTTATAGGAACCCCAGGACATAATAATAATAATAATGATAATAATAATAATAAATGTTAAGGCTCTGTTAGCGGGGAGTAACAGTAATGTTGCAAATCAGCTGCTTCATTTTGTTGTATGTAAAACAATTAGAACGATTACAGTTAGCAGTAAGATGTTACGTTTCAATCTGTAAAGGCTCAGTTAGGCGAACGTTGCTGTACCGTATCGGTACTGTATCCATCAGCTGTTCGCTTTTTGTTATATGAAAACCAATACAAAAGCTTACCGAAATGCAATGTACCGTAGTTGCAACGTATCAATCTGTATAACATAGAATTTCATGCCGTTGTTACGTGACATTTGTAAGACAGTGATGGGCGGCTTGTATGTTACATTGAATGCGGGTAATTTTGCTCTTTTTTTTTTGGTACTTTTTTTAGTCTATCTATGGAATTGCGACAAAACAACTTATAATACATTATATTTCCAGATATACAAATATACATATGTTTAGATGTTTAAAATAAACAAATGCATATACACATCCAATGAAAAAGGGAAACATAAAATACTTTAAATGGTATCAAAGCCTTGTTTGGTGTATGCACATTTACAATATATGTATGCTAAAAATTTATATATGCTAAAATAAAGAAATAGATTGGTCTTACTTTTTTACGGTAAGGTTACTGTTACTCCCGGCTAACTAAGCCTTAATACATAATACTTGTCTTATTTTTTAAGAATAAAAACAAAAAAAAAATTTTTCAAAAAGCGATGAAGTCGTATGGGATGTCAAACTTTTTTTTCATAATACATGTCATTTTCATCACACATGCATTCACACTATCAGACTTTTACATATTACTGGAGTTTTTGACACGTATTAATACAAAGTATAAAAGTGTAAACTAGCCTTTACTAAACCTACCGTCCCTAACTTTGCTTGGAGGCCATGGAGATGTTTAATAAATTACTAAAGCTTGGAATATTAACTGTTTATTATCTGGATGTCCCAGATGTTAAAACGTTGCATGGAATGCGCTGCTCAGTTTAATAGTTTTTTATGACTTGAATGACATCCGACAAAAGTTATTCTGTAGCAAGGCGAATTCATTACAGGTAATCTCTTTACTAAAGCATATACAACTCGTGCAAAAACCACAAGCAATTTATTTTTGTAAAATTATTGTACAATGTTAAAGCCAGAAACAAAAAAAAAAAAAAAAAAAAAAAACCGAAACTAAATATAACAAACATCCAACAAATATAAAGCTAAAAAAAGTTATCAGCAGGTCTTTTTACACCACCTGTAATGAATTCGCCTTGTTCTGTAGTGTAGGGTTCCATGAATGATGATTCAAATTATTTAATAAAAACACAAATATTTAAATCAAATTAAAAAATACAGACAAAGAAATGACAAAATAATTATAATGTAATCACAACAAAAGTAACAATTAAATAAACTAGAAAACAAAACAAAAAAAAAAAAAAAAAAAAAAAAAAAAAAAACCAGTTTTAAAAGCGCCAGAGGGTTTATGAAATAAACCCCAATTTAAATAACAAAAAAAAGAAAAAAAAAAACAAAAGAATTAAAAATATTCATAACTTTTTTAAGCCCACTGTGCAATGATTAAATAATTAATAAAACATTGTTATTCTGTTTGTTATTAAAGTGTTTAAAAGCTTAATTTTAGTTCATCAACGGACTTGCAAACGTCTACAATAACCGGAAAATAAAAATGAAATAAGACAGCCTTTAAAGAAATTCGATTAAATCAAATTTATTAAATAAATTATTGCAATTTTTTGTTTGTTTTTGAAACAATGGCATCTTTAGCGAATATTTTTAAAAATCCCCATGGGTGTGTCAGCGATAAAGTTTTAACAAATTATTCGTACATCACGAGAACAAATCAAGATACAATGAATACCAATAAATCAGATCAAAATCATGATCGAAGTGCTAAAAGTAACGGAAATAATTGTTATGATTCTAGTACGGAAAGTGTGAATAATATTTTGGACAAGGCAGGTACTACTTGCAGTGAATTGGAAGAATTTTGTATTGTCGGAAGTTGAGTTAAAGAAAAATTATGAATTTTCAAAAATGATAAGAGATTTTTAATGGTTTTTATGGTTTGAGTTCAGTGATCAATAATTTTTTGTTTTTAAACGCAAAATTACGAGTTGATGATAGTGATAAGAGATTTATAAATATTTTTTCTTCTGCTTTAAATTTAAAGATCAATGAATTTTTTGTTTTTGTATGCCATTACGGTTTTAGTTCAAATATTGTATGTAAATATCGTACACTACATCATAAACAGGCACAACTCAAAATTTATCAAAATCGTTTTCTTTTTCATAAACCAGTGCCCATGTTCTATAACTCTCGCTTCGATAAACTTTTCGATTGAAATGTGTGAAATTAAATAAAAATGCCATATATTGAAAAAAAAACAGCTGTTTTTTGTCACTAAACTGTGCCTGTAACTTTATTTTGGCGAGAACTAGCTGTCACGTAAGAAAATTACTCGGCAATTTACAGAAAAAGTGTGTCTGTGACATTTTTGTGAGAAAAGTACCCGCTTTGAACTGTCAAATAAACTCACGAATAAAAATGGGGCGAGAAAAAATTTCAACACTAAAAAACTATTTAAAATGCAAAATACAAAGGATAATAATAATAATATTTTGTTCTTGGCACATTTTTTTATTGCTTAATTATTTTGCTTTTAACATTTTTATAAGATATACGCATGTTTTCAAAGCTCGTTTGCAAAAAACAAACATCAAAGTCGCACTTTACATTATTTGGTATAGCCGACGGTTGTATTTTCGCCGCCGTCGTAGAAAAATGTTCAATTTTAGTAAACTTTGAGTGACGACGTAATCTCTTTTGATAGATTTCGACATGAGTGTCAGACACAGTTTTTTCTCATTTTTCGAGAAACAATGGAATATTTTGTTTCACCTCTTTTCGATGCGAGAAGTTCTCACTATAGTTACAGAACATGGGTACAGTTCACTAATTAAATCTATAGCGACAACGAAAATTTCGTTTGCGTCATTGTCTTTCTTAACTTTTCTTCTTTAACGTTTGTGAAACTCAATTTCATTAAAAAAATTGCAACCATGTTTTGAAGCCAATTTTCTGCCTCTCCTAAACATTTTTGAATTTTGAGTTGTGCCTGCTAATGATTTAGCTTGCGATATGTATGTTAACTCGAATGTAAATGTTTTTAGTCCTGAAAGAAAAAAGATTCCGAAAATTTTATTGGTTATACATATAAGCTCTATATTATCATTCAAAAGTTTAAAAAGATATTGCTATAACGTTTTTAAATCTCTAAAAACTATTTCCTATTGCAATTGCACATGAAATTCTCATATTGATTACAATTAATATTTGTGAAAATAAATTTTGCGAAAGGCTAATATGTTAATTGAAATCTTATTGTTATGGACAGTAGTACTGAAATATTTGAAAATTAAATTGTTTTTTATACTCAAACTACCATAATGGCGGCGGTAGTATGCGTTTGTGCCGTTGTGTGTAACACAGACTCACTTTCTGAGTCCATCTGGCAGGCTGGCTGGTTGTCCATGTACACCTTGTGTGCAAAGTATGGCGAAATTATGAAGATATTTTGATGAAATTTGGTACATACCTTTTAATTGTTATTTAGTATTCAGATTTCCTTATACCGGCCATACACTACGCAAGTTTCGTGCTCAAGTCTGGCACTGTACAGTGCATCTGTGAAGTGTCCCTAAAGGGAAGCGAGCTGACACCAAAGTGGTCCCGTGATAGGTCTTTGGCAGTAAAGACCGGTTCTAGTTCTAACGCTTTATATGAATAAGACCTGTCACTTTTACAAGGGGTTGTCATTGGAGGGGGTCAGTTGATACCATTTGATCAGTACCACATCTATTCTCAATGAACGTGTTTAGTGTTGGTTACTACAATGTAGTATTATTTCAATGCAGTGTGGTATTATTTCAATAAAACAAGTCCTAGAACTAAATTTAAAAACCAAATTGCAGAAAATCCCAAAAAATGTGTCACACCGCCGGTCATTACTTTTTCTACCTTTTTGTTCTTCATAAACCATTTAATGATTGGTTCTCCTTTCACTGGATATGAGTTCTTTCTTTTTGTACTTGTTCTATTTTCAAAAATCCCAGGACCAGTCTGTTGGAACAACTGTAGTACAGTGAATTTGAGTAGTGTATGTTAAAAACGTTCAGATGTTTTGCGGGTTTTTAAGAGATGACAATAACAAGTGAGTGCAAAAAAAAAAATAGAAAAGAAAAAACGGTTTTGTGTTTTGTTTTTTTGTACATGGTGCCTTCTTCGCTTACAAACTAAAAAAAATAAAGGGTGGTGCAATCATAATGCGCGATGTCAAGTTTTTTTGCCCAACTTAATTTGACATCTCCTAGCTTCAGTGTTTGACATATTCAACCATTAAGAGTTACACAGTTGAGCAGCGCGTTAAGATTGTTGAAGCCTTTTACGAAAATGGGTGTTTAACTCAAAATGCATTTCATGCACTTTGAGATTGTTTTGGAACCTCAATTATGTCTCAGAGTCAATGAAAATATGGACCATCGGATAGAGGTATGCCACCGAAGCCGTGGCGAAAATTTGGCCGATATTTTGCTTTACACATTAAATTGTCATAGACCCTTTTATAATAGTAAATATTAATTAAGATTATTCTCTGAACACTTTTTGTTTTATTTACAATTAACATCGCGCGTTTTGGTTGGACCACCCTTTTTATTGCACAGTTTACTTGTATAGTGTGTGTTACAAGTTTCGCTTACGCAGTGCCAGACTTAAGCACTGAACTTGTGAAGTTTATGGCCGGCATTTGTAATTGTCCAGACTTGCAGTTTTTTAAAACTTCTTTAAAATTGCATTAGTGTCCATATTTTGAAATTTTAGTTTTGCAATATTTGTATATATATATTGTTTTTTTTTTTGTTCTTCTTTTATAAAAATACTAATACACCTGCAGCCCACTATCAAGTTGAAATTACAAAACAAAACAGAATTGCGGAGTACATGAAACTGTGTACCCATTTTCAACTCCCTCACCCATAAACTCTCCCTGTCAAAAATATTCTTTTTTAATAATTATATTATTGCGGGTGACTTTGCAAAGATTAAGAGTCATCTCATCTTAAAAAGATATTTAAACATAAAGACAAACTCTTTTGTCTCATTTTATTTACTTACAAAACATGCTTTAATAAAACAACCCCTTTCAACTTCTCAATATTTGACAATACCCAGCGGGAAAATGGAATTAATAGGAATCGAGAAAGTAATACATATCTTGTATGATATTTGATTCCAGAATTCATTATTCTTAGCACAGACCATGTCCTAGGATTGTAATAAATTATTTTAATGTATCCTGCGAATGAATTAAATAATTCATTCTTTGGAATAAATTATTTTATTCAAAAGTCTTATAATAATAATAAAAGTCTTCTCCAATGCCGTTTGGAATACATTTTTTAATACCTGTTTACTTTAAATAACTTTGACCCACAGACATATAATTTGTGCTTTGACCGTACGCTTTCCAACACAAACTGCGACTAAAATAAAAATTATAAGTAGGCGACATAAAGGCAGCAAAAAAATAACGGATTTTTATTATGGAAATATGTATGTAAAGCAAAAACACGAATAATTGTTACTAACAGAAACAATACATTCCTTGTTCTGCAAATGTGGGAATATACGTGGTAATCAGTGCTTAAATTTTGTGTCTGATGAAATTAACTTCTCGATTCCAATGAATGCATTATTTTCGAAAGATTTATTTTTTTAATTATTTATGTAATCAATTCCTCATTTTCCCGCTGGGTAGTTTGATAATGGAGAATTTTAATAGCAGTTTGAATCCTATTAGAGAGAAAGGTATACAACTACACCACTCTCTCATTCTAGAAAACAACTTTAAGAATAAAAGCTTTAATTTATAAAGGTTAGAGCAACATCTGTTCAAAAATAAAATTTAATTTATAAGAAGTTGTTGAGGTGTCATTAATATCTTTGAAACCGTAATTAATTAAAAAAAAATTCCCATAAGGGGAAATACAATTTTTCAATTCGAATTTAGCATATGGGCATTTCCATGAGAATGTCAACCACGACTCAGAAAATTAAAACGCTTAAAACATTTTTTCAAATATGGTAGGAAGGGCAAAAAAAAAAAAACACACAAACTATAGCTTATTGCAATTTTTAAAAAGCAAAAAATAAAAGTTTAAGCCAAGGCCCATTGAAAAGGTCTGCGCAAGAAGCCTTATGATCATTGTTTTCGTTCTTTTGAGCTTTCAAAAGTTGTTTACATACACGTGTTTTCCTTTTGCTTTGTATATGTGGTAGTAAGTTTTTGACAGCTTAAAAGAAAACGTTTTTTGTTTTTGTACAAGTAAGCAGACCTGATAGATGGGCCTTGGTTTAAACTGACTTTCTCGTTGATTCATTTTTAGTAACTGCAATCATTAATTTTTTAATTATCTGCCGATTAAATACAGATACCTGTAACATTGGAATTATACTTTAAAATTAATGTTACAACAGCATTGAACAAGATCCATTAGGAAAGACCAAATGAGTAGGTGAGTTGCAAAACTCGTTCGTTTCAAAAATTGAAAAATTTAGCACTTAATGAGAATAAATATATAGATTGTATTTAATCATGTCCTTTTCTATGTTTTTATGTGACCTAAAATTGCAGTTGGTAACAAAAATGGCTCGTTCCACTCACCAGACATTTTCAAAACTATCTCTTTGCATTTTCTGTAACAAAACTCGCTGGTTCATTGTTTTAACCTTTCGGTTTGAAGTGCGCAATAATATCGTTGATGAAATAGAGTCGAACTAGGGAGTTTAAAAATGCGGATTTTGTAAACAAGTTCGCTTTGACATATTTGTTTTTTATAAATCGTATATTAAAAAATATTTTTGTAGCGATGTTCATATAGTATATGACTGAAAATCTGCTGTAACTCCTGTGGTGAAAGCACAAAAAAATGCAAAAAAAGGAAAAGGAACTCGGGTTCCAAAAAATGATTTGAGAATACTTGTATCTACTCACTTTGGGGAAAACTTTGAAACCTTTACAGCAGATGGCAAGAACATGTTGAAAATCAAAATTGCTTTTTTTCTGTATTAAAAATTTGATTTTTGTTCGAATATTTTATATGACTTTAATTTGTATCTTTTATATCTATGATATTCTTAATAAAACACCGTTATATAAGGTAACAGCCCTTTACTTATTAAGTTGGACTAGGTGTTCTTGAGACAGACAGCTCCAAGTCTAAAAACAAAAGGTCTGATATTTCTCAAAAATAATACAAAGTTTACAACAATTTTTTTACCTTACTTTTCATTTCAAAATGTGTTATACAAATTATACAAGTAACAACAGAGAATGTATAATAAAGTTTGTCGAAATATTTGACTAAGCAAATGAAATAAAACCAAAACGGCAGTGATTTAATTTAACTATGTATATTATAAATAAAACATCTCACTTCATAAACACATTCTCCTTATAGTTTACAAATTCAGTTGTAAACACTTTTCATCTAACCAAGTTAGAGTTGGTATTGTTTTCAACTTTTCTATCTCGAAAACTGCATTCGCACATCCAAAGAGGAAAATTCTGATTTCAACAGGTAAAAAAGCATATTTTAAAAAACACGTGAATTTGTGTAATTTATCTCTCCCTACGGAGCCATTGTTACATTTTTTAGACCTGTTTGCATTATTTTAATAAATATACTAAAGTTCAATGATTAATTTTCGTGGCAGGTTGTGTGTTGCAAAACTAGTTCGATCCCATATGGATTGTAGCAAAACTCGTTTTATTCGAAAATCTGTAGCAAAACTTGTTTGTTCCAAAATTAAATCTATTGTTTTTCTATATTTTAGTTGGTTTCAATTTTTCAACTGTTGCGTTATTAATCAACAGTGGCATAACATTTCAGAGTCAAAAAAGTTCAATTAATTTGGTCCATTTAATCGGGCGCTATATGTTTTTTGCATTTTCCCAAAATGCGAATAAAGTGTTACGAACGAGTTTTGCATCTGACCTACTCAAATATATAGTTCGTTTGGCAGTATATTTTTTGTTTTGTTTTGGATGCCATTCTAATGTTACGTGCAAAAACATCACTTGTCTTCAGTGTTGCCAAAACTTGGTGACCAAAAATGGCTAAATTTACGGAAAAAATGGCTAAAAAATGGCTTAAAGCTTTTTTTAAATAAAAACACATTAAAATTCAACAACAAAACAGAAATAATTCATTTAAAGTTGTTTAATATAAAACTGTGAGTTAAGATCAATTTGTTAGATAAGAATAAACGTAAATTAATATTAAAATAAATTAATATTAAAAAATTAAATCATTGAAAAATTCGATGTCGTTATTGTTCATCTTATAGGAATCACTCATTAGTTTCAAATAATCATAAGCTTTAAATAATTTGAAGATAAATCATAATCACGACAACATTTACCCAACCTTTGGAGTCCAGATCTACAATAAAAACAAGTAAGAAAGTATAGTAAGTTAAACCCGAATTTATGATACTCTACACCACATTAGAACCTTTGTACCAAGGTTTACATGGACAGCCAGCCAGACGGACAAACATCGTTAATTCGACTCAGAAAGTGATTCTGAGTCAATCAGTATACGTAAAGGTGGGCTAAGGACCAATATTTTAAGGTGTTACAGACATCAGCACAAACGCATAGTACCCTCTCCAATATTGTGGTGGTGGTATAAATATTGTATTGTTATGGTAAAAATATTAACCTAATTGATAAAATCGAATTAACGGTTGCTTAATGTAACCTATTTCTCAAATTACTTTTATCGATGTTTACTTGGCTAAGCACCCTCTCTACTTCAGCATTACACCATGGAAGTGAGAGAAACCTTATAGTCAATTCTGAAATTTCTTAAACAATTTTGTTACCGCCTGCATCCCTTTATTGAAATACTTGCAACCAGAAAGAAACAGCGATGTTTGTATTGATCCATTTTATAAGTTTAATAGTGGAATACTGTTCCACAGCGTCATAGTTTATAGCGATTTTCAACATTTGTAAAAGTTGTGATTTAAATTAAAGGCGTTTTAATTGTTCAAAATGTTTATTTTACTTTTATAAATTTATAAATTATTATTTTAAAAGAAAAACGGCAAATAAATTTTATGGCTAAACAAGTTGAAAAATGGTTAAAAAAAATGGCTAATGGCTAAACTCATTTTTTAATAGCTAAACAGGGTGAAAAATGGCTAAATCTAGCCACTAAATGGCTGAATTGGCAACACTGCTTGTCTTTGTCATTTGTATTTGGTCCGTCTTAGGTGTTTCAAAATAAAAGTTCATGCTGCCAACGCCCACTCCCATATCTCAGAATTTTTTCTGTTGATTAACTAAATAAATAAATAAGTTAGAGTGCTATATTCGGCTGTGCCGAATCTTTGATACCCTCCAACGACAGTTCGAATGTTTTAGGAGTAATATCTGTATGATGTCTATTAATTATTATAATATTTATAAAAACAGACATCTGCATTAAAATTGGTTGCGGTTTAAATCTTTATTAAATTATTGACCGATAATCAGAAAGTTTAATGCTTTTTTTTTTAGCAATTTTAACAAGCTTGAGTAAAATATCATGATTCGTAACAGTTTAAGCCGAACTAAAATGATTTTCAGGAGGTCAATTTATATTAAAGCCATGGTAAGCTATGAACCAATCATCCCAAAACTCTGCAGAACGATTTCTGGTATTAAAAAACATAAATTTCTATACAGCGGTGCAATTAGTTTAAGCGTTTGCAGTGAATTTCAGAAGGCTGCTAAAATGGAATCTAAGGAAAATTATGGACCGTATATCACAAAATTGCATAACATTTTTTCTGGCCATATGAAGCTAAACTGGAAGAAAGTTTACCGCGTATTTAATTATTTTACCAGAATGGGCTTTATATGAGGCCTATGGTAAATTATGCACCGATCTTCACGAAATTTCACAGTATCATTACTAGTTCTATAAAACTGTGATGTACCAAATTTTGTTATGATAGCGTTATTTTTTACGTTTTTAGGCGTACTAAGCTCTTTTCCGGGAGTAAGGTTTAAATGGGGCCTATGGTAAATGATGGACCGTTCTTCACAAAATTTTAAAGTCTTATTTCTCGTTGAATAAAACTGTGATGTACCAAATTTTGTTATGATAGCATTCGTTTTTATGGTTTTAGGCGCACTAAACTGTTTTCCGGGAGTAGGGTTTATATGGGGCCTATGGTAAATTATGGAACGATCTTCACGAAACTTAATAGTTTCATTTCTAGTCCTATTTAACTGTGACGTGCCAAAATTTGTTATGATAGCATTGTTAGTTAGGGTTTTAGGCTTACTATACTGTTTTCCGGGAGTAGGGCTTATATGGGGCCTAGGGTAAATTATGGACGGATCTTCACGAAATTTTACAGCGTGATTTCCAGTTGAATAAAACAAATTGTTGCGAAATCTCATATTATTCTTTGCATTTTTCCACCATTTATGTTAGTTTTTGTAACAAAATTATCAATTTTTTTTAGGTGGTGGTTCCACATTTTGATTCATAGCTCAGATCCTATTGAACCGATTTTGCTGGATTTCAATCTCAAACTGCTTAGGATAACTACAAGCAATTTGACACCAAGTTTGTTTATTTCTTTTGAGTGTTTCGAAAGTGAGTGTGTTTTCAACAGACGGACAGACAGACAGACAGACAGACAGACGGACATGGCTAATTCGACTTAAAATTACTCAAGGACCCAGAATATATATACTTTATAGGGTCTGAGATGAATAATAAAAAAGTTTCACACGGAATGACAAACTTAATATACCCTCTTCACAACTAATTGTGGTGGAGGGTATAATAAAAATTTTATAAGCATTTGAAGGTCGGCACGTACGATATTGTTACCACTAAAATGCAACTAAATCTATCACCTTATTATGTTGGAATATAACTAAAATTTCGTCCAAACTTATTTTATTGCAATCTTAATCATCTAACCAAATATAATTGGAATCGGTCCATATTTTACCATAGCTCCCATACAAATACTACTCCCGAAAATAGCTTTTAATGCCATAACTTCCTTACAAATGTTGGTATTTACATAAAAAATGGCGACAATGACTTTTCCAATAGGTACTATGCCATGACAAAATGTTGTGCTGGTAGGTGCAAAATTAACCACAGGTCCCATATATGAAGATAACTAAATAATATTCGGCACAAATAACTTTTATAAAATTCTTAACCTCATAGCATAATTCTGTTTTGGCGACCTTGATTATCCATGGGTCCCTACACAGAAAAAATAAAAATTGATTTCAATTAAAAAATTTGTGATATTAATTAAACAATTAATAAAATTTGCACCAGTAAACAAATTAATAGTATCAATTAAACGTTTCATTCATTTGATTAAACGTTTAATTCACTTGATTAAATTTTTAATTAAGACTGTTTTTATTTTTGACTAACGCTTTAATTGTTAAAAACTTTTGGAGATTTTTTTCTGTGTAATAGGGTACACTCTTAAGCATTTTTTTTTAAATATAACGGTGAAGGGTATCATGCGGTCGGGCTTGACTGACTATAATTTCTAACTTATTTGTTTTAATATTCACCAATACCTCGCTTTGCGTTTTTTCGAAGTTGCGTCGCTGCTGAATTAGTACTAATTTTCCCTGTGCGTCGTTAGTTTTTCGAAGTTGCGTTGTTATGAGTTTGAGCCTTTAATTCTTTTTTTTTTTAATTTTCTATTTTTTTCTTAAATATGGCAACGCCTTTTGTTCCTACATAATTGCGCCATGCCCCCAAAACTCTGGGATTCCCTTTCTAACTGAAAATCATTGCAATTTTAATACAGGGAATTTATTTTACATTGAAAATAAGCTGTTCAGCAAACATTGAACCAATTTTTTGTGAAAGGCGACCTACGACAACAGCCGCTATGGACTCATCAGACAGAAATTAATTTTTATTTTGGTTTTTATAAATTAATTGTTTATTTTTTTTTTTTTGTTTTAATTGAATTTGTTTTTTTTTTTTTTTTTGTATGCATCTAATAAAATTTTATAAAGTTTTTGTTTTCTAAATGTTTACTTTATTCAATTTTCTTTTCAAAAAGTACTATTTTCGTTACCCTGGAACTATAGAAAAATATAATTCTCTTTGCGGTATTTCAATTTGCGTCGCGTTGTTTTTGTAACGTAACCACGACGCAAAGGGAGGTATTGGTGTACATATATTTACAAAAAATCTATTTCATACCTTGTAAATACTATAAGAGAAAAATCAGTCACGTACGGTAAGTCACGAACGATATTACATTTTGTTCATTATAACACCACCCAAAAAAATTTTTTTTTTCAATTACGCATTATAAAGGAAAAATATGTAGTTCAATATAAAAATATTAAAAAAATTAAAAAAAAAGAAAAACCTTGCACAATTCGCAGATTTTCGCATTTTTTTTCATTCACCCCAAAATCACTTCCGTTTTATATTACGTACGATATGCTCTTATTTTGCTCGATATTTTGGAAAACAAGGTTCCGAATTTAATAATTTTTTTTTTCATGTATAGTACCCTCTAAATCAGTCATAACCACTCCATAGACTCGCGAGCAGTCAATAATTGTATTTTTCACACAGACACGGTCGGCAATTCACATGTATACAAAAACTTTGTTCGGGCTACTCCATAGTCTGGCGAGGCAGTGAATAATCGTATTTTTTACACAGACACGGTCGCCAATTCATATGTATACAACAACTTTGTTTGTTGCTTGGTTATCACTGCTCTAAATGAAACATAATGATAACAATTTTCCAGTTACTACTATTTTTGCGAAATTTCTATCTTTCTGAAGGCATACAAATATCACGTACGCTGACATGGAAATGCCCATATGAGAAAAATCTCTGCTAACAGGTTTTTTCAAAAGTGCAGTTTTCCTATAATTATTTTGTCAATATCACGATTAAATGGAAATTTGAAATCTCTAACTACAGGTAAATTACAAATTTTTAAGCAATTCATTTAGAATATACATTTGTATTTATGTATGGATGTAAGTATGCTCTGGCAAAATCTTAAAATGCATTCATAACAGCAGTTGGTAGGTAGACATTAACATCTCTACGTTGAATCGATTCGACCGACTACCTGTTCTCTTCTTTTAATTGTTTAGAAAGGATAAAAATATCTTATGCCCTGCCCCAGGGTTTAGTAATATTTATATCTTTAAAGTGTTTACATCGTGCATTTTAAATGTTTAATACTCAGCGTGTTCATTTTGAAGAAATAGTTCAATTGTATTTGTACGAATATCATAAAGTATGAAAGAGATAAACGGTTTTTTGTTTTAGATTTTAAAATTGTAAAACAAAATGGTGGTTTATGATTTGTAATAGAGGATTTTTTCTTATAAATTTGTAGGTAATTGATGATATTTCTGGTTCAGTTACATTCAGTGTACCGGAGAAAAATGCCACTACTATACAATGTGAGAAACCCGAAGATGAAAGTGATGATGAATTGGAAATACATGGCAAGAGAAGGTGAGTAAAGATGATAACGTTATACTTTTGAAACTCCAATTATAAAATTACCCCTGGATAAATATAATAAGTTGTTTAGTTTTTTTCGTCCTAAATTATTTGATTGATATGTGTGCTTATGTGTATAACATCTAAAATATTGGTCCTAGACCAAGTCAGCTAAAGCCTAAAACGAAGTTGTGTTGGTGAGTAAGCTACCCAGCAAACACAATTTATGTATACAATAAAATTGTCTGTATTAATACTCTTATGATAGTTTCTTATTTATAAAATGTGACGAATTTAACTTATTGCTTACAAAATATTATCTCACAGAGATAAGTAGAGGAAAATGAACCACAAATATTTTAAAGAATTTTTTCTAAGTTCGGGACACAATAGTTTATCTGAACTTTTTTCCTAAAATCTATGACAATCATTAATAAGTAGGGATGAGATTTTCATGCACTAAAAAATCGAAAATATGCGCATAAAATATGCACTAAAAAATCCATTATATGCACTAAAAAAATAGAAAATATGCTTTAAAAACTTAAAAAATTCCATAAAAAATCATTTTTGAATTTTACTAAAAACAAAAATATATAAAATTCAATCTTTTGTTATTCAAATATCTATAAAAACTTAAATAACTAATTTTAATTTTTGTTTGTTTAAATAAATAAGTACTGTTTGATTAAAATTTAAACTTTGTCATGTTCTTCAAGAATGTCAATGCATTTTGATTCCAGATCAGATCAAAAATAGTTGAAATTTATTTTATTTCAAATTTTTTTAATATTTTTAATTAGGCTTAAGTTCACGAAATTTAATTTTTCATTAAATTATTTTTATGAAGAAAGGAATTTTTACAACATGAAAATTAATTAAAATTGTTATTGATAATCTTTCATTCTTGACGTGGCTGGGGTTCGAACCCCGGCCGGCAGGTTACCATGACATGTTTCGATTGCAACCACTCAATCTCCTCAGATGGATTTGCCGTCTTACACTCGCAGCCATCGACGACTGCTGACGTCAATAGTCAAACATCAATCCTTAAACCAAATTGTATTCTAACACTTGGTAGATCGAAATTTGCTTTCCTGAATGATTATCCATTTTAATTGATTTTACATGTTTTTTCCTTACTTCTGTTTTTTTTTTTTTTTTTTTTTTTGTTAAATAGACAATCCCTTGAAAAAGTCGACAAACAATCAACGAAACGTCGGGAACAAAATATTGTAATTAAAAATTGAATTTTATTTACATTGAAGAAATTTAGGCCCTATTAGCTTGACAAAAATAATAATCACTAATTATTTATTTTATTTTTTGAAATCCAAAATTTTTTTTTCTAAAAACGTTTGGGATTTTTTTTGAATTTGTCGGGCTATTTTTCCTTCCACATAGTTAATTTTAAATATTGCAATATCAATTAATTTGACTTGAGTATTTAGTGAACTAAATCCCTCCTAATTAGTTATGGTTTCACCAATATATCCATGATTGAAAAATACAAATGCAAAATACAAATGTTATTTAAATTTAATATTTCTTTTCCTTTTTTCAATTGCTCAATCATCGGCACCAAAAGACTCTTTTAACATTCTTAATATTTTTTTATAGAATTCTGAAGCGTCTAGCAGGGCCCCCATTTTGATACTACTGGCTGTGGTGGAAGGTGAATCAAGGCATACATTTAATTACAAATTGCAGTATTACCGAATTGGCTTCTAAATTCTCTGCAACGCGGTATAACCCTTGTACCAAGCAAGTAATTTGTAACCCATTGGAAGCCTTAACGATGTAAGGTGCTGAATCGGTTACAAATATAAGCATCTTTTGTCGAAATCTTGAAAATCAATCATGTATTCAAAGCAAAGCTCCAAAAGAATTTATTTATTATTTAAAAATGTTTTTGGAAAATTTTTTTTGCGTATTTCAAAATTATTTTTCAGAACTTTTTTATAATATGGAAATTAAAAATCCCTCAAAAAGGTCAAAATATGCAAAAATATGCATTAAAACCTAAATATGCAAAAATATGTATTTTCACTAAAATATGCAACAATATGCAAAAACAAATCGATGCCATTTTTACGCAAATTTAATGATTCGGAAAGATAATTGGTCGACATCGTTCTTAGACAATCGACAGAAAACATGCATTTGCATGGAAATCGTATCCCTATTAATAAGATTTCCGTATGACGTGCTAAAATCCCAATTTTCCATATTTGATAAATACACAGAAATTTAATAAATTTAATATTCCCAAAAATAACTTTGAGAATCATTTTCCCTGGAGCATTCGAAGTATTTTCAGTTCCATTTAAAAATTATTCATAAGCCAATGAAAAGCATCATCACAGATCACAATTCCGTTCGGAAACATTCCGTATTTTGGTGCTTTAGAAAATGACGAAAAAATTTTCGGAATGAAACCATTTTTGTTTTCGTGAACGGAATGTGAGTTTTCTGTAGTGAAAGGCCAAAAAACTATCAAAATACACTTTCTATCCATAAACGACTATGTTTTCTTCGGTTCAGAACGGAATTGTACTCTGTGACATGGCTGAATGCCTTTTAATGAGGTTCGCCCTTTTTATACCCACACCACACTTTCTGAGTCGAACTAACGATGTCCGTCCGGCTGGCTGGCTGGCTGTCCATGTAACCTTGTGCGCAAAGTACAGGTCGCAATTTTGGAGATAATTTGATAAAATTTGGGTCATAGGTTTTTATTGGCACAAGGACCAAGCCTATTGAAAATGGGCCGAATCGTAGGACAACGAGGGAAGATAGGGGGAAATTTCTTCCTCTCAGAAACTATCAAACCGATTTTAATGAAATTTAAAACATAGATAGAACCATATCTATATGGACACAAAATGTGTAAAATTTTAAAAAATAGGACCACGAGGGGAGATAGGGGCAATTTCTGCCTTTCAAACCGTTTTTAATGAAATTTAAAACATAGATGGATCCATGATGTGTTTTAAATTACTGTTGTGTAGGGTATCATATAGACGGGCTTGACCGACTATACTTTCTTAATTGCTTTCTTAAGTATTTGATAACCTGAAAGTCATTGTAAGTTACTAGGCGTTATTAAACATATACATTTTTATATCATTATGAATTTAAAATGTTTGCTGGGTAAGTATTGCTGTTTCATTGACGATTAAATGCAAGAGCATGATTATATGTGTGAAGTCGGATCTGCATAATTGTGCTATGAATTGGCTGCCTGTGTCCTAGACCTACTTCAAGTCTACCGTTCGACTTAGAGTCATTTTTTGAATCGATCAAACGATAAACGTCCGTTCAACTGGCTGGCTGGGAGTCCATGTAGGCATTGTGTGTAAAGAACTGGAAGCAGTTTTGGAGATAATTTGATTATATGTTATACATAAGTTCTATTGAAAATTGGGAGAATCGGTCCATAATTTCATTATTACTTTTGGAATTGAGTCTTTGTGCCCATAAACCATCTTGGTTTAATGGCGTTTAAATTTAATTTGGTCTAAACTCATTATTTTTTAATCTCAATCATGGTACCAAGTTTTATGGAAATCGGTCTATATTAAACTATAGCTTCCATATAAATAATACCCCCGAAAATAGCTTTTAATGCCACAACTTTCTTAGAGCAGTTCCATTATACCCTTAGCTTTTATGCTGGTATGCCATTCCTAAAGAAGAGCGTCAAAGTTGTGTGAAGGACAATAGTGTTAGCTTTCATGTTTAACCCATTAAGGCCCTGCGTTGCGTTTTCGCAACGTTCACTTAAACCTCCCCTCAGGCATTTTGTTGTTACGTGATATTGTTATAAAGCACAGTGAAATAAAATTTAACTTAATATCTAATCGACCTGCTTTTGGATTTGTATCATACATAAGTTTTTTTTATAAAAATTTTTAATTTAAATTTTGAATTTGTCCTGTTTTTTGGGTACTTTTGGAAAAAGTTAAAAAAAATAAAGTAATATATAATATACCTATCTGAAACTTCTGAAGGAGATAGCTAACATACGAACATTATTATTTCCACTGAAAAATCCAATCATCGTAGACATATCCGTGATGCGAAAACGCAACACTGGGCCTAAACGATATACAAATTACATACAATTTTTAAATACAAACATATTTATACAATCACTTGCTATTTAAAACGGCATAATAAAAACATGTATGTTTGTTAATTATAAGTTGTTGTTATTTATGTGTTCTGAAATTTTCGATAATTTTTTCACCTTTTTCAAACTAATTTCCAATTTTTAAAATGCAGGATATTTCGCAGAAGGTAAATTCTCTATGACAATTCCTTTTTTTTTTTCTTATGCCCAAAGTGTGTTATTTTCCTAAAGGAAAGCGAACTTACACCAAAGTAGTCCCGTGATAGGTCTTTGGTGATAAGATAAGAAATATCACTTTAACATTGGTCAATTGACACTATTTGACCAGTCTAACATCTATTCTCAAAGTGTTTAGTGTTAGTTATAACAATGTTAGATTATTTCGATACAATGTAGTATTATTTCAATAAAACAAGTCCAAAAAACAAGTTTTGTATTTAGTAGTGCTACCATACTTTTATCTTAATTAAATAGGACATTTGAAATAAAACACAAAAAATCAATCTGTATATCTGTATTTAAATACGATTTAAGCTTATATGAAAATTAACTTAATATTGATTTAAATACTATCCTGGAAATTGGGTATAAGTTGCAGGGTATTATCATATGCACGGACTTGACCGACTTTACTTTCACATTTGTTTCATTATAGATTTGATTGATTTTAAAAGATGTGCAGTGCAAAAAGAAGATATTTCACACAAATTAAAACTAAAATAATTTAAAAAAGTTGTCAACAATTGCAAACTATAAATTAATCTTCCAACTAAAATGCCATTTTAATTTAATTAAGAACAAAACAAGTCTTGCATCTTCTGAATGAATCAAAGATCAAATTACTCATACACAGTAACGCATACACAGTATTAATAAGAACTTTGTAAAAGTTTGCAGTTGCATAGTGTCATTTTATTAAAAACGACTACAAAATACCCATTCCCAAAAGCTTTTAAAAGGAACTACACACAGAAAAAAATCAATGTAAAGTCGTCGAAAACAATGTTGATTTGAATTTTTTCGATAGTGATTTTGCTTTATTGTTACTTCCTGTAAATTTAATGCGTGCCCCGGTAGGCTAGCTGGCAGAGAGCTAGTCTATCAGATCCGTGGTTGCGGGTTAGATTCCCGCCAGAGACTCTGGTTTCTTTCCTGCAGACAAGCGTAGAGCTTCGCGGGGATTAGCTTAGGGAATTAAAAAAAAAAAAAAATTAAAAATAACATGATTTTACAATAACTTGCGAACAACATTTTTTCTTTTAAAATAACTATAATTCGTGTTAATTTAACATTGCAGTAAAGTAAGAGCAACCACGTTGAACGAAAGTTATTTCAAGTTGAAACAACGTAAATTTCATGTAGAATAAAATTGGTTGGAGTGTGATATATGTAACAGTGTGAAGAAGCTTCAGGGACAACATATGCATTACATACTATGGTTGGATCTAACAATGTTTATGTTTTAAGTAACCACATTTTGTTTAAGAATAAACATTATATTGTTAAAATAAACAAAATATGTATGGTAACAATTAATCATAATTTGGTAAATATCAACGATATTATGTTGAAAATCTACCATAATATCTTAAACATTTTCCAAATAGAAACTGGGAATTATTTCTTTCTGAAGGTTACTTAACAATATATTTAACATTTTTCATTTTTCGAATTTATTCTATGAGCTAAATATCAGTTATGTATTTTATAAAGCTTTTTTGTAATAGTTCTATTCCTTCAATTTTTCAGAAATGACTTTATACACTACCAGACTATTATATTGTATTTTCTTGTTACATTTTACCTTGGCTTTCCTTTGGAAAGCAATGCTGGTGTCTAATAATTGTAAATTTTTCTGTACATAAAATATACCTCATTGCTTTCCAAAAGAAAGCTAAGGTAAAATGTAACAAGAAAATACAATATAATAGTCTGGTAGTGTATAAAGTAATTTCTGAAAAATTAAAGGAATAGTACTACAACAAAAAAGCTTTATAAAATACATAACTGAAATTTAGCTCATAGAATAAATTCGAAAAATGAAAAATGTTGAATATAATTTAAACATTTTCCGTAACATTCCATAGTCAAAAGACATTTTTTTTTACATCGATGTTTTCTAAACATCGAGAGAGAGTTTATTTTGTTTGTGTACTTAATTTTAAGAATGTATTGCTAGAAGGAAATTTCCCTGCTAGCATTTGGAAGTTCGTTTTTTTTCAAAAATTATCGGTATGAGCCTTTTTTGGTGATTAAAAACTGCTTAATCACTTGCACGCTTAAAAATTGACACAAAAATGACTCGTTCTTATTATTTAAAAGTGTTTGATTTGAAATTCAATAACAAAAACTATTAAAAAGAAGTCGAAAATGTCTCTTAACTAATAAAAAAACGAATCATATATGACTCTTCAGAGTCGCGGTTAGGATATCATTTATGATCAGAAATAGTGAATAGTTAAAAAAGACTCGAATATGATTAAAAATTTAAAAAAATGCTAGCTTTCGATATTGTATGAAAAAATATTTGTTTAAACACATACCTTTTGTATATGAGACGAGCCAACCCAGCGGTAAATATTGAAAGGACCGCAAGTGGCAGGTCTTTTTGAATGCCTCTATAATCCTCTCTAAAAAATTCGCTTCGCATGATATCCTGCCTTCTACATAGAAGGTATAAATTTCTTTTTGAAAGATCTCCTAAAAAATTCAGTACACATTCGTTACTCCCTCAGTGACCTTCCTTACTCCCTTATTTGGGAAGGGATCGAAGTTAATATTAAAGGGAGTGTAGAAGGGCTTGCTCCCAATGACAACCTGTGTAAAAAATAAATAAGTATGGAATGCGGCGAGAAGGACTTGTAACTGCTAAATAAGGAATTCTATTAGGCCTCTTTACTCATTCTAGTTACCACTGGGAAATAATTGAAAAAAAAAAATATATTATCCCAATAAGTACTCAAAAATAAAATTTCAAGTGCTTAAAATTTAACTAGAAATAAACTTGAATTAAAACGTATTTTTAAATGCATTTCAAGTTTCAAAATATTTTACTAATATTCACTTGATTTCAAATTCCCATTTTACTAGAGAATGCTATTGAAATAAAGTGTAACAAAAGTATATCGCAACCCTTGAAACTTGAAATTCGAACTTGAATACCAATTGTTTTGCAATTGATTTCCAGCAAAACTGCTTATTGGGATTATACTACAAAAAATTAAGTCTTATGATACATCGGTTAATCGGTTTATCGGCTGTTTAAGCGTTAATCGAAAATAGACAATTTTAAATTAACTGATCAGTTAATCGGGTAAAAATTAATCGGTTAACCGATTAACTGTTAACCTAATGAATACCCTACTCATTACCAAAAGTAAAAGAGTTTGACCAATATTGATTTTAGACCTCGTAAAGTAAAGATATTCTGGATCCTCTTGAGTAGCGGAGTTGTTTACACTATATCTGACTGTGTGTTTGTTTAAGTGGGACTAAAAGGGAACTTAGTGTTTCGATGAAAACGAGTAGAGCTGTTATGTTGTATTCATTGTATTCACATATTCTTTTCTTATATGGCTTATTTGATGATTACAATGGATCCAATAGGTTCATTATTTTACCACCGAAATATCTATTTTTTTTTTAATTAATCGTCTATCAAGAGTTTTTTTCTGCCCTATTTTTATACGCTTAGCTTGAATGTGTTTTTATACCTACACCATAATAGTGGAGAGGGTATATTGCGATTTTTTTAATGTGTCTCAGCATCACTTGAATATTGTTGAGGCGTGTTGGCAAGAGATATACGCTTTTATTTAATAAAAATATTCATAATTGTAAATATATACAGTGTGGTTCATCAGGATAGAAGCAACACATTTTTAAATAACAAAACAATATGAACAAAATAAAAAAAGTTCATACTACCAATGACAATTTATACATTATTTGTATCCCCCTAGGGGCGACTCCTAGGCATTAATAGGAGTTGTTCGTCAATATATTTCTAGCCTTAAAATTTTGTATGGGAGCACCTTTAAGAAATGGAGATAGCAAATAGATATGTTAGAAACAAATGATGGGGATGAAAAATAAAGTCCGGTTGGTCATACATTTGACCGGTCTAGAGGCGTCATAGGCGCTACAGGTGCCAAGTTCAAGAATTTAATTAAACCGCCATATTTGTATGGAAGCACCCCTAATGGATAATGAGCAAGTATGTCTTGAGAAAATGTTAAGTTATGGGACTTTTACTTTAATGTATATGAATTATATTCCTCATATACATACATATGACACTTGTTCAACAATAGTGTATTAACTCAAAATTTTTATTTTTCACTTTTCGGAATAAGAGACGTTATATTCATCTAACCGATAGAAAAATATCGTGCTATTATGTCTACTTTTTGGTAATGAAATTTAAAATGTTTATTGTTGAGCAAGTTCATATATTGAATAAAAATATATATTGAAGAAAATTATGAAATAGTATTCATATACATTAAAAAAATGGCCCATAACTGCCTAGGAGTCGCCCCTAGGGGTATAAAATGTATGACCGACCTCCGTTAATTTTTTACCCTTAACATTTTCTCAAAATATACTTGCCCTTTATCGCCATCTTTTTTTAGTGTATTCAATTAGCGAAACTGTTTTTGGGTTACGCAAATATATGTTCTGCACAGGGCTGCCAGACTGCTGATTTTTTCTAAAAAGTGACTATTTTATTCAGTCACCAAAAAGAGAAAACTTTAATTGTTTTTATATATTTAGATAGGTTTTTATCCCTTAAAACTTTATGGGGAAAAGCAAAATTTCAGTTTCATTAAGTGTTTTTCATATAAATTTTACTACACGTTCATTAACTTGTGTTGTGAAAACAGCATAATTAATCTTGGAATGTTTAACACCCGTACCTTAACAAGAATGGAAGATTTAACGTTTTCTTCCGCTTAGCTATTACGCTAATATGCCATATCTAAACAAGAGCGTCAACGCTGTGTCACGGACAGTAGTGATAACTCTCTTGTTTAATAAAACCTACAAAATAATAAATAAAAAAAGAGATAAAAAAGGTAAATTGACCAATAAAATAGCTAAATTGCCATATTTGTCAAATTCGGATTTTTCAATTGCAAACCGTTGCCGCCGCGCTATATAGAGATGCTTCATACAAATAGTATGGGCATGACGAATTAGACAACTTGAAAACGCGTGCCGCTTTTGTTTAGGCATAATGTTACTCTCTGTTTATCTTTCTTCCAACCATTTTCGAATGCACCTTCTGCGACTCTTTAACTAACTAACTAACTTCATGAGGTTCCCAGTAGCTCTTACATGATTGAAAATGCTAGCTGGGTATGAAGTTATTATATTTTAATTAGTATTAAGGTTATTTTGTTGAACTATTTATGGTTTTCAATCCAAATTTTTAATATTTTCAATTAGGCTAAAGTTCATCAAATTTAATTTTCAATGAACTATTTTTATGAAGAATAATATATTTTTGTTTTCTAAAAATCGACAAATTCAAAAAGTTAAAGAGTTAAAAAAACTAAATTTTAAGATGTCCGATTTTTATAAAGATTTTTTTAGTTTTTAGTTTTAGACGATTTCTTCACAAATTTATCTGGCAGCCCTGGTTGTGCAACCTCCTCCATTTTCGAAATAACGGTATATCTTAAAAATAAGAACTACCAAAAAAAAAAAAAAAACGGTTAGCACCACTGGATTCATCATCTACGAGTTATAGCCTTTTCACACTTGTCAACATTTAACATTTAACATCAATTTGCGAAAATGTTGGAATTTTCCCATAAGAAATACATAGGGCTAAAAATCAACATTTTTACAGAATGTTACTATCTCATTTTGTTCCCTTTTACATTTTTCGATTATTTTAGTGTAATCACTAGAAAAGTGGCAATAAATTCTGTTATTATTGTGGCATCACTGACAAAATGGCAGTTGCTTTGAAAGCAGCGTTACCATTTCTCAAGTTTTTCCTTTTTTGCAAGCCTTATTTTGCTTAATTTTGCTTAAATTATTAAACAAAATGAATTAGAAATACATTTTGGTGTTATCTCTTAAAATGTTGTTACTTTTGTAGAAAAAAAGTATTTAAAAAAAATAAAAGTTTTTTTTTCAGAAATGGTGACATTTTTTGTTAATGGTAAATGTTAGATGTTTCAAGTGTGAACTCGTATTTCACTTTTTCAACAGCTTCCATGCGTTCCTCCGAAATGTATGCAAGTGTACAAAGGGTATTAGGGTAACCCGCCAGATGCCGCGCTTCACAGAAAAAAAGTGTCAAACTCTAGCACAGTGTTACTAGCGAGAGGAACTAACGAAATCGGACTGGTAGTTTATGAGTAAAATATGGGTTTTAACTTTGGAATTGCTGAATAGGATTCCATACTTGAAACCCAAATTTCATTGAGGAACTGCCACTGGGTACACGTACAGAAAAAACATGTTTAAATATGGTCACCTCCAACCAAACTATTTTAAAAGAAAATTTTAAACATATTATGGTTAATATAACCATATAATTGTCAGCGACAACCATATTATGGTTCATTTAGTCCACCATCGAGAACCCACAATCATATTATGGTTGTCTCTAAAAATGTTATGGTTGAATATAATAATAATTTGTTTCGAAATTTACAATAGTATTTTCCCCTTTTCCAAGAGCAACATACTATGGTTGAAAACCAATCATGCTATTGTAAGTATTTAACAAATTTTAGTTATTATTGATCATAGCATGTTTGGAGGCAACAATAATACATATGTTTGGGGCTTCTTGATGGAGGCCTTATTTAGCCATAATATGGTTATCACTGAAAATAATATGCTTATATTAAACAAAATATGTTTAAAATGTTCTTTTAAAATTGTTTGGTTGGAGGTGACCATATTTAAACATGTTTTTCTCTGGGTGTATAAGCCCATAATGTCTGACTTACTAGTTTTGAAATTGTTGATCAAATTAGATCAAAGATTAGCGTTTGTACATATTTTTGTACGATAACTGCTAATGATACAAATTGTTTAAAACATCGCATAAAAAATTGATTGGTGTTTAACTTTTGTAAATGCTGCTAATAGAAATATAATTTAAAAGATAAATGCCCAACCTTTATTTTTGTGTGCAATCACAATAAGTTTTTGCAACGAATTTGCTCATTTAGGTATTCTAAATTAAAATTTTTCGTAATTTTTCCATAAATTTTGTAAATAAATTTTAAAATTTTTATGAAAACGAACCAAACTAACAACGCAGTTTGAAAGATTAATTAACTCTTAGGGCCATTATTACAACTTGAAGTTAGCTAATGTTAAGATTAAATTGACAGATAATAATGTGTTATCTGTCAAAAAGCGTCTGTTAACTGTCGGATAACAGCTAACGCCAAGTTATAATAATGGCCCTTAATAATTAAGACACAATAATTTTTGAATTTGCTCCTACCTTTACTGAATTACGTTTTGCTTTTGCTTTGCTTAAAAATCTTTATTAAATTGAAAATAAAGCTTGGCAATTCTGCTTTTAAATTATTTCCTTAAAGATAAAGAAATTCGCGATTTTTGTCAAAGTTATGAAGAAAACTCAAAAAAAAAAAAACCGGCAAACCCGATTTTTGGCAAAAACTCGACTTTCTCTTCCGAAAAAATCTAAAAAATACTTTACCCTATAAGCTTTTGAATTATGCTTGAATGAAAATATAATATTTTAGTTTAATTAATTTAAATCGATTCCCGTGGCAGCCAAGAATGAAAAATGTCAATAAATTTTAATTCTTTCATGTTGTAAAAATTCCTTTTTTCATCAAAATTTAGATAATAAAAAAACAAAAAAAAAAACATTAGTTCAATACAATAACCACAATACTAATTATTATTTAACTAATATGATAAAAAAAGTTTTTATTTTAATAATTCATCATACCCAGTCTCTACTGTAAATAAATTAAGAGTTGAAATTTAATCTATAGCAATTGCACTCTAAATAAATCATGTAAAATGTGCTTTCAATATGAGGAAAAAAAATATTTGAATCATTCTTCACAGATTTTATACTCCGACTGTTAGTGGACAAATTTCTATATGTGTGTCAGATGGTTTGAAAAACAAAAACTTTTGAGTTTTATTCAAGCGCTTCATGTATTTTATAGACGTTTAATTCGTTCATAATGACGATGATCATGTCTGTTGTTGATACAAATGATTAAGTATAAATGAAATAATTTACGCCTGTCTTTTACTTGTGGTTACTTTTCTTTAGTAACTGCCTGTTACTTAGTGAATTTGCAGCGATTTACTTATTAAATTACTGATTTAAGTACTTACTAAGTTTATCTGTCTTACTGAAAACTGAGCGAATAATAAAACGAGAGATAGAGAGAGTAAATTTTATGATTAAAAAAAATCACATCAAAATTATTCAGTATTAAAATGGATTTGAGTCTGATAAGAACTTTAATATAAAAAATGGGATCTTAGAAAATGTAATAGTTGGATTTATAAAAAAAAAAAATATATATTTTTTATATAGAGTTAGTGTGATTTAAAGTCAAGCCAAAAAAAGTTCATATTTTAACAATTTTATTGAACTTTTTAAAGAAGTCGGAAGAAAACACAAAACAAATAAAAAATATATCATTGTTCGTAAAAATTTCTAAGAAAAATATAAAAAAGGTATAAAATAACTTCTGGAAAAAAGTGTATTAAATAATTTTTAGCTTAGTATTCATAAAATAATAAAACGGTGTGAGGCATAATAAATTCACAACTCTATAAATAAAATACTCAAAAGATTTAAGTGTTTTTCGTAAATTTATTTCAATAAAAACTATCATCAGCTCTAAAATCAAGGTAAATTATTATTTTTGCTGCTTTATCTATAAAACGTTGCGAACATCAAATTAACATTTTGTTTAAATATAAAAATTTTTAACGAACTAACGTTAGGTTTATTAAATTAACAAAAAAATGTACAAAACAATCCCAAAGTTCATAAGCAAGGATACCAAATTTACAGTGCAACAAAATTCTGGAAGGTTTCAATTGTAGTATATAAACATATTATTATAATATAAAGGGTGGTCAACAGAGACCTGCGCCGTGGGATTTCATCGGCGGCGGCGGCTGACGCAAAAAAATGCTCGGCGGCGGCTCGCTCCGGCTGTTAGCCGATGTGGCTGTCAGCCGATGGGATATGCATATTCAAATTATATGTATGCACATTTGTGTATTATAACAAACAATTTAAGCCATTTTTCATACTATAATTCACTACCACGGCATAACAATATGTTTTTGTTTAACATTTTTTAATTTTTCGAATTTATTCTATGAGCTAAATTTCAGTTATGTTATTAATAATATATTATAATATAATAGTCTGGTAGTGTATAAAGTCATTTCTGAAAAATTGTAGGAATAGAACTATTACAAAAAAGCTTTATAAAATACATAACTGAAATTTAGCTCATAGAATAAATTCGAAAAATTAAAAAATGTTGAATATAATATAAAGTTACCTTCGGAAGGAAATAATTCCCAGTTTCTGTTTTTGTTTAAACAAGAATCACATGTTTTCAATGAACCAGGAAATCAAACATTAATTGAATAATTAGCTTTTCCAGAGGTACAAAATTTATCATTTTTACATATAAAACAATTATAATAAGACACACCGAAATTTCGAGCACGTTGAAATTCACTTTTCTTGTTAAGCATATTTTCGTAATGCAACCGTATCGCTGGAATCAGTTTCATCCTCCATTACCTTTGATGTTTTACAAAATCTGTAATTTTGTTATTCTCACACATTTATTTAATTTTGAATTGCAGCCAAATATATAGTTTTAAAAACAATCAACACTTAAGGCTGTTTAACAAAAAAGATTTGGTCATATTTTTACAGAGTTTAAACTTTTCGGCGGGAAAATACACAGAATAATCAACGATTGCACACATGTTTACTCATTTTCCTTTAAGTCGTTATTTTAAAAAGTTTGATGAAATTTTGGTACTTTATAAGCAAGAAACTAAGAGTTGCACTTTTTAAGGATAGACAAACAAAAAAGGATGTGGCAAGGTGTTAAAAAAAGAGAAATAAAATTATTTACAAAGTAATCGGTGGCTAAGCTGCAGCCGATTTTTAGCCGAAGAATTTTCGGCGGCGGTGGCTGCAAATATTTTCATCGGCGGCTGGCTAACAGCCGGCTTAGCCGCTTCGGCGCAGGTCTCTGGTGGTCAAGCGAAAAAGCGCAATGTTAATTGTAAATAAAACAAAAAGTTTTCAGAGAATTATCTTAATATTTTATATTATGATAGAAGGATCTATGACAATTATGTGTGAAGCAGTGTTGCAAAGTTTAAATTTTGAAATGGTACTGAACTCCAACTAAAAGAGTATTTTTCCCACTAAATAGTACTTTTTGTTACAAAAATAAAACAATTTTATGAAAATAACAGGAAAAAAATATTTTATTGAAATTCAGTTATCTAAGTATTTAAAAGCAAACAGTATTTATATTTGAGGTACACATGTTAATAATATTTCTGTTATACATTAACGTCAATGCGCCCTATCCATTTACAATATTATTGAATATTTTATTCGCCATATTATTTATATATTGCACAATATTATCCAATAAAACAAAACAACATAGTACATTGTTGGGAACACATTCCATAGTATATTGCACTTCTTTTCTTATTTCGATTTTTGCGATTTTTCGATTTGTTCAAAAAAATATATTTGAAATAGTTCATTTATACTGGTATTTATATTTTAACTTTTGCAAAGTTACATTATTCAGACTTTTACATATTTTACATACTTAGAACTAAGTTCTAAAAAGAGTTTAAAACATTAATATTTAAAAATAAAGCTTTTAATTCAGTGTTATACGATAAAGCAAGTTTAATTTAAAAGATCATCAGAAATATTATAACTACAACAGCAACTACCAGTTGGTTTTAATATATCTTTGGTGTTTATCAAACTTAAAACAGTTTCTACGTGTAAACGATTTCTTCCGTTGCTTTTTACGTAATTTTGCATTTTACAATGTGCTTCAATTGATGCTCAGCAATGTGGTATCGCTAAAAAACCAAAAGCAATGTGTGAAATGTCATCAAACATTAGTCTCATTCTTAATATTGGCTATATTTTTCCAAGAACTTTAAATATATTCAGTTCCGAAATGCTTTATTTCTGAAGGACACGCTAGAACACGGAATTGAGAATTGATATTATTAAAGCTTTCTCTATCGTTTGTAAATAACATTAATAGCAACAGTATAATGTTATTGGTTTTCTGGAGTCAAGCTGATTACCACTTCTAAGGTTTTATTTTCAAAACAAAATTTAGTTCTTAATGTTTCGCAAATTGTCCAATAAAATGATTTCGCAGTTTCTTTTAGTTTATAAACCATTTCCTTAACATTGATTGCATATTTCTATAGATATGGTTTTCATTTAAATTATCCTATGCACCCATTCTTAAAAATTTTCTTGCCACTTGTAAGAACAAATATCCCATTCTGGAAAGCAAAATATGAATCCTGGCGTCCACGCTTCGCATTTCAATGTTGACGTCATTAATTGTTTTTAAAATACAACAACATAAATTTTGCAACAAATACATGATGACCAAAACCTCCTATCGAAATTATCACATTTAAAAAGTTAAGAGTTAAAAAGCTCATTGGATAGAAAAGTACTGAAAACAACGCGGGGGTACTGCGGTATTTTTTATATGAAAAAGTACTGAAAAAAGTACCAAAGTACTAAATTTTTCAACACTGGTGTGAAGCAAAATATCGAGCAAATGCTCGCCTTAGCTTCGGTGGCATATAGAGATTTTCTATTCCCGGGAAAGCGGGATTTTTTTTCAATTTCCCGGGATCCCGGAAATTTCCGCTCAATACAAATCGATACAAAATATTATTTAATTTAATTTATTTGAACAAATAACATTTTCTGAGATCAATTAAATTAGTTTATAAATGCATTCAACGTTTTTATTTCTTTGGCAAAAAGGAAAAAGTGCTTGATGGCACCTTAAAATCTTCATGTTCAAAAGTACACATGGGCAAAATTTCAACTATTTTGTAAGATTTTTGAGGAAGTTAGAGCAAAATTAATTTCTGGTTATTGTTTTTAATGTGAAATAACATTTGGAATAATAAAAACTTCCGATCTGTGACATAAGGAGGGTTAAGGAATAAAAACTTAAAAAATATAGTCTCGGAGAACTGATGATTATATGAAATTCGGTTTAAATTTCCAAAAGTCACCTTTAAAGTTCTAAATTGTTCTCTTATATAGTACTAAACGAATAGACTTAAGCACTTATTGCCACAGAATTAATTCAAAGCCAATAGCATTTATAAAACCAAAAAAGTAGAATTATTCAAACAAATTATTACAAAGTATTTCTTTTAAAATTGGATTTAAGTTTACAATAAGCATTTACAGATTCGCTTGAAAGCCTATTTCTAATTTTTATCAAGAATATTACAATGATAAAACATGTTTCCTTTATACGGATGTTTGTCTTTTTAGCCAAAGGAACTGCAAAACTTGTAAGTCCTTTAAAAAAAAATTATTTTCTTCGAAACGAATAAGTGTTTTCTTAATTAAAAACTTTTGTCATCATTTCTTACAGAATCTAATCCGATGCTCTGCATATAAAATCATTAAAATCTCTTTGGCGTTTGGCAAAGAGGGTTGGGACTAGACTAAAATGACTTAAGCCAAACAAAAGAAAAAAAAATTTAATTAAAGTCGATCAAAAACTCAAAATGCCTTTTTTTTTACTTAGGACCTTTTTGCCTAATGGCTATAGATCTATTTCAATAGATCTATTTCATGACACAACTTATTTACAATTATACATATCAGCAGTAAAGTTGACATAATAAAAAAAAAAAAAATCCCGGGAATTCCCGCACAAATTTCCCAGGATTTTTATTCCCGAAAGATGTGCGGGATCCCGGGATTTCCCGGGACAAAAATTCCGTACGAAAAACACTAGTGGCAAACGTCTATCCGATGTTCCATATTTTAATTGACTCTGAGACATAATTGAGGTTCAATGTAGTTAATGTGCCGATTTAGTTCATCCTTTAGCTTTTGGGTTATTGACGTACACTTTTTCCTTTAAATATCCCCAAAGAAAGAAGTCCAACGGTGTCAATTCACATGATCGTAGCGGCCAATTAACATCGACATGAAAAAGAGCCATAGTTTCGTTGGCTGTGTGGCAAGTGGAGCCCTCCTGTTGGAACCACATATCGCCCAGGTCCATATCCTCAATTTCTGGTCACAAGAAGTCTGTTATCTTATCGCGAAAGCGAACACTATTCACAGTTACTGCTTGGCCGACCTCATTTTCGAAGAAGTACGAACCGCACCAAACTGATGTTTAAACATTTCCTACAGACCCGGTTAGCTTAAATTTGCGCACAATTCTCCTGATTGTCGAGACATTTGGTCGATCATGCTGACCAAAACAAATTCACGAAGTGCATGAAATGCATTTTGATTTTCGTAAAATGAAAATACCATAGAGAAAAAAATCTATCCATCTATCGTGCGATTTTTAAAAACAAAACTGAGGAGTTCTGGTTTTTTAAACTTAGGATTTTAAAATTCCGTATTTAAAATTTGGTATTTTAAGTTTCGGGCATATGAACCCAAACCAAATATTTAATATATGTAACTTTCTTTATGTTTTTTTTTTAAATTTTAACGTTTGTTGGGAATATAAAAAATGGCTCCACGAAAAGCCCCCCAACGAAATAACAACCAAACGAGAAATGAAATATTCCCCAATTCGTTCCGTACATTTTTGGGTGTTTTTCATATGAAATAACTCCCAATTTTTTTGGGCCGTTTTTCATTATTTTTTTTGGAATTATTTCATTACTCATTTGGGGTTTTCAAATTATGAAATAACACCCTACAAATTTTTAAAATTCGGGGCTTGTTTCATAGCGTGTTTAATTTGGGTTTAATTTCATTTTTTATTCGGGGGTTATTTCATTTTTAAAGCTGTTTGTTTTTTGGGGGTTATTTCATTTTATTTGGGGTTTATTTCATTTGCTTAGTTTGATCTTTTTCCTTTTTTTTGAGAATTCAAGTAACTGTTTTTTGGAATAACAGTGTCAACATATATGTACAATCTGCCTTGCATGTTGAGTTGAGTTGTTGTAAATCATAAAATATTTTCAGTTGTGCATCGAAGTTCTCGTGCATATCGTGTTAATATTTAAAAAAATGGAATTCCAAATTGTTGGTGGAAAACGAAGAAATAGCAATTTTCTATATTCTTTAAGTGAAAAACAATTATATTTAAACAGTGGAGGTAGTTGTGTAAAGGCCAAACGTAAAAGGCAAACTGTCTTCCGAACTGCAAAAATAGAGCAGGGCTAGAAGGATATACGGGCGGGTCAAATAACTGCGGCAATATTTTTGAACCGATTATATCCTTATTATGAAGAAGATGCCTGCGGGCCTCCACACACGCAGAGAAAAAGTATGGTTGGGCATGGTTACGGCAACAACACTATGTTTAATGTAACAATATATTGTTGTCATACACAAATAATTGTTATTTTTATTTAATATCAACAATATTATAGTTACAGTAAACATATCAATGTTTATCGCAATTATGAATTTGAGTATTGTTGACCGAAAAATAATTATGTTTCTAACAACTTAATTATGATAACTTTCTAAACATAGTATACTTCTCACAACCATATCATGATATTTAATAGCCATAACATGATAACTTTCTATACATTTATCATATTATGTTAAAGATGCAATCAAACTATTTTTACTCTAATCATATTATGTTAGCGCCATTTGTAAAATAATTTTGAAGAAGTTGTGTCGTTTTTTTATTTGTGAGCGGTTAAACAATTAAAAGATAAAATTCCATAAAAAAAAATAAGTTTAAAGAAATTAAAATATTTGTGGAGTTCATTCAAGTATTAGTGATGTAATAGTACAAATGCAAAATATCATAGTTTTTTTTTGTAAAATCCAACAACAAAACACACAGAGATTTCGTTATATTGTATAAAAGTGCTACGATATTTCTGTGGTTTTCATGGGCAACCGCGTATGTCTTAAAACAAATTGTTCAGGAAAGCCGAAAAACCATTCTAGATCAAGGTATTGCACATTTTAAACTTTGTCATTACGTTAAAAAATCGGAATTGACCCATCTTTTTTCAAAAAAATTTAAAGAGCGTTCAAAATTAGGAAATATGGCGTCAACATCTTAAAATCGGAAAAATGGACACACGCGGTTGCCCATGAAAACCACAGATTTTTCATTTGCTCTTTTGCAAGCCTTATATTGAACTCCGCAATTTAATTAACATTAAGAAAAATTTTAAAAAGCCACAAAATAAAAAATCGATGCAAAAATATTTTAATTTATTTTGTATTTTTATGACAGCTATGAAAGGTGCTGTATCATAATATGATTGCTTCTAAATTTATTATGATTAACATGATGATAATATGATTACTTCTTAGCTTATTATGATTAACATGACTATAATATGATTAATTTCTTAACTTATTATGATTAACATGACAATAATTTGATTACTTCTTAACTTAGTATGATTAACAGAATAATAATATGATTAACGGAAAAATATTATGATGTAATAGTACGAGTATATTTAGTCATAATATGATTCAATAATAATCACCATATTAAGTGACTGCAATCATAATTCTTATCATAATATGTTGCTCTTAGAATATGTTTACCACAACCATGTTTTTTCTTTGCGTGCACGATTCATTTCTATAATTTTGCGACTTTGCTGTTGGTCCATATTGACTTCATGAAATCCTTGGTGAAACTGACTCTTTTATGAATTCTGGGCATAATTTCATTTTTGTTGCTGATGGGGTTTATTTCATTGGGGGTTATTTCATTTTCATCATTGGGTGTTATTTCATATGAAATAACTTCCAAATATTGGGGGCTGTTTCGTTTTCGTTTTGGGGTTTATTTCATTTATTTTTCGATGTTATTTCATTCACTGCTTTTGGGTGTTATTTCCTATTTTTTGGGGGTTATTTCCTTTTCGTGGAGCCTAAAAAATTACTTCAAATTGAGGGCCATATTGAATTTTTTTTTTAGAGCTATTTTTAATTTTTTTGGGGAAAATATCCATTAAAAAATGGGGTCATATTGCATTATGAAAAAAGCCCCAAATTCGGAGCCATATTTCACAGCGCTAGATTAAGGTTACAAATTTACCCAGGGTTTTTTGAAGAACTACAGAGAAAAAGCGCATAATCAAGCGCTTCAATTAGAGAGCTCTTATAAAGCAGTAAATGATAAATAATAAAACATACAAAAAAGCTGCTATTTTAGTGCTGAAAACGAAGCAGGTTTTAAAGCGAAAAATATATTATGGCTTACGAAAATGATTGAAAAAGGCATTTAAACAAGTAAAAGCAATACATTAATGAATATTTTAATATAGTTAGTCCATAAAAAAGTACTTTAGGAGCGCTTTGTTTGCATGTTAAAGAAGCGCTTATTGTCAGCAGAAAATAGTCATCCAAACCGGGAACACCCCATACAAAAATCAGGCATCATATCAGCAGGTTTGAAGCGATTTGAGGTATGAATTCATTCAAAAAACATGCTCCTTTTGAAGCACATTTTAAACGGGGTAGCCAATTATTCTACACGGTAAGAGATTGTATACTTCACTCGATGCCATTAAAATACCTTCAAGGAACTTCATTCTGCTTTTTGTGGCGGAACAATGGCGGCATGAAATTACCCTCCAAAATATAACCCCCAAATATATAATGAAATAACCTCCTTAAGTGTGGGGCCTTATTTCATATTAAATAAAGCCCCGGGGGCCGGCTACGCAATAAAGCTTCAGTTAGCAAAACCGGTGTTTTTATAATGTTTTTTTCTTTTGGAGAGTAGCGGTCACCTGTGGTGCGTTAAATATTTGTTAAGTGTGACAATAGCTAAAGGGTATAAAATATTATAACAAAAAACCGTAGTATACCCATACCGACCCAAGCATACTGAAGTCTATCTATAAGACTGAATGTCTGAGTGAGAAAATGATACTTTAAATACAATATAGGGATCTGGAAGTCCAATTTTCGATGGTATTTTTGGAATAATTTAAGGTTACTGCATTTTGTCCCATAAACAAATGACTTCTCTTTAGTCCAGAAATGACAATTCAAAGGGGTAAAATCAAGCGAAGATCCAAGTGGCAGGGGTGATGACCTACCTGGGCTAATCGATTACTGGTATCTGTATTTCCTAAGCTCGATAATAAATTAATTAAAGAAGTGCAAAACCATAAACGTGTTTTATGTAAATAAAAATTTTTACAACATAAATATTGTTAGCTTTGCATGTGTACAAACAACGTCAATCCTCGGTTATTATTTCAGAGGAAAGGGCGCAGTAAAAGGGTTGTCAAAGAACAGCATTCCGTGCATCAATCACGGTCATAATAGCTCTTTAGCCATGTCATTCAAAGAAGTTTCATGCTGTTAAACCACGGGTACGAAGAAAAAGTATAAGTATTTCACAATGCATTTGCTAAAGAGTACTTAACACTTTAAAGCCCGTTTTCACAACTTACCGATAGCTAAAGGTAGGATTTTATCGGCCGTATAAAAAGTGTTCCATTATTACAACATTATTTTAACCTACCAGGTAGGATGAATCTTAACTTACTTTATCGGTCACTTTAGATTTAAGTAAAGTTTAAATAATGGAACACTTTTTATAAGGCCGTTTAAAGTCTACTTTTAGCTATCGATAAGTTGGGAAAACGGGCCTTATACTTTGTACAAAGTCATGTAAAAAAACTCAAGTAATATGTGAAAGTAAGATGTTGTTGATGCAATGTGTTATGAAAATTACAGGTATTACAAAAAAATTTGCGACTTAATCGTTTTTTAAATTTTTTCTTAAATAATACTTTTGATTTGATCAGGGTTGTAAGCAAATAAAATAATAATAACTTCATGTGTGTTATTGTGAGTACAAACAGAAAAGTGTTAAATAAGATTTTTCTTAAATTCGCAACAAAACTCATTAGATCTCTGTCTTACAAAGTATAATGAAATACGTAAAACTTGGGTGATAGTGTAAAGTGACCTTAAGCGGCAGAAATTGTTTAAATAATAATTCGGAGTTACATTGCAAGCTTGGCTTAAAATGCATGATGGTAATCTGCAATTTCAAGAAAACAACATCGTCAAAATGTGCTGGGTGCTTAAGGAGATATCTAAAGTTTTCATGCTGACTTTTTTTTGCAGAGTTGGCACTTTTTCACGTAGACAAAGACATACCCAATAAAATGGACGAAGTTATAACGCGTTTTGCGTGAAGACAAAAAGAAGATTTTCTTATTTGTGAATGTGGTATTTATGTATTCAAAATAATAAAATACTATTTGTTTAAATTAAAACCAATTCTTGAATCAAATTAGGTTTAGGGCAGTCCTGATTCAATTACCACTATGTGATTTCTTGAACTTATCTGGATAAGTCCTTGTTAAATCTTTCGATCTTTGCCAATTCACTAGTCCATGTCTTGAAATTATGCATTGTTAAATGTTTCCTTTAGTAATTCAATTTTTTTAAGCGCTGTATGCTTTATAATGGGATATTCTTGCAAACAATGTTTAATTAAAAGGGTCCTTAAATATTGGAAAAATCATGACTTTATATCGTTGTTAGCAGTAATAATTTTCACAATACCAATGCATTTTGACATTAATTCCATGAAAAATTGCATTTAAAAGAACCCCATGCAGGGCTTCGTTGATTCATTAAAATGTATTTAATGAAAAATTACATTAGATCTATGAATATTATTCATTGGATGAATACTTTCACAGAAAAAATTATTTTTCCAATTCAAACAAAAAATTGGTAGAATCAAACAATTTTTTGTCTAAAATCGGTCCTACAAACAAATTCGCATATTCAAACATTTATTTGCATTTTGTTTATTGAAAAAAAACGCCGATTTTTTCAAACAAATAATTTTACAGAATCAAACAAAAAGTTTACTGAAATTCATATAAATTTCAAACAAATAATTTTGCTGAATCCAACAAAAAAGTTTTGGCACAAGCAATGACGCGCACACAAGCAAGCACTGTTGGCGAAGATGAAGCAGAGCAGAGCGGCCGGCTGGCTTTGATACACATTTTTTGTTGGAATAATTTTTGAACGAAGTCATATTTATACTCACAGTGTTTTTCTTCATCACTCACTGTTGCTTTATCCTTTCCTTTGCTAATGAAGAAGAAATGTAACCAAAAACGGCGGCAGACCGACTCGATATGTTTTCCGCCATCATTCTATTTTTGTATTTGATGTATTTAAACAAACTATTTGAAAAAATTGAATACGGGATTTTGTTTTTTTTTGCCAACTTTGAAACCAACCAAAAATTTATTTTGTTTCTTATAATGTGTTTTTTCTGTTGTTTAAAAAAATGAAACATTTTTTTTACCTGCTATTGTTTTTGTTGTTTTTTTACTACAAACCTCGTCACGCTATTTTATCATTTTTCTTATTGCTGTACTTTTTTAAAGCGTCCAAAAATAGACTGCATGTGTTTTTTGTTGTAGTTCTTATATTTCACATAAAGAAGTGTTGCTTACAATCAATAAAAAAATGCAAAAAGACGACAACATTAAAGAGCGTTAAATATTTCATACAAAATTATGAAAACTTTAAACCAATAGCGCGCTTATTAAATTTTTGAAGAGTTGTCCACATTTTTGTTGGTTAAATAAAAATCAAACAAAAATATTGATTGAATCAGTAAAAAAATTTGTAGAAATCAAAAAAATTTTCAAACAAGCGTTTGTTTGAAAATAATTCGGCAATAATTTTTTCTGTGTTTCGATAAAGTAAAATATTTTTTATTTTCTTTTGTTTTATTTAATTTTTTTTTATTAATTCCCTAAATTCATCCCGCGAAGCTTTACGCTTGTCTGCAGGAACCAGAGTCTCTGGCGGGAATCGATCCCGCAACCTCGGCCAGAGATGCCAGCTATTCAATGGCAAAACGTGCCGACCGAGCAGTCAAAAAGAGCTAAAAAGTGCTTAATTTAAAAATCAAAGATTGTTCTGTATTAACTTATAGATGTTAAAAGTGTCAAACGTTCCAATATAATGTTTGAAAAGAGTCTGTGTTAGCTCTTTTTTATAGAAAGGGCTTACCGGAAAAATAACGAGCTGGGAGTAATTAAAAAGAGCTAAATCTAGCTTCATACCAGCTAAGTTGGCACCACTGGCACACAGCTAGCCTACCGGGGCAGTGTATTTCTTTCTTTCTTTGAATAAAAAAACTATGTTTTTTGCCATTACTCAATTAAGAGCGTAAATATGATATTAAATTGTCCATAACAACAAAAACAAAGTTGTTTTTTTTTGCTAGCGCATAAAAAAAGACCACATAAAGAGAACATCCTATGGTTGAAAAACAACCATGCTTAAATATATTTTACTTATTATACCATAATATGGTTGTGGCTTCTTGGTGGAGAGCTAATTTAACCATAATATGATTGTCGTTGACAATAATATGCTTAAATTAAACATAATGTTGTTAAAATTTTCTTTAAAAATAGTTTTGTTGGAGGTGACCATATTCAAACATGTTGTTTCTCTGGGTGTATCTAGTTGTAGAATTTTTATCACCTTTTTCACGATGAGTGTGAAAATTTTGCGTATTCACATGCTCTTTAGCCAAAAATGAGTCTCATCACTGAACAAAATACTGTGATTAAAAAAAACTCGTCGTATCATTCGCAAACCGTAGCATGATTTCTTACCCATCACCACAGGTGGAAAGGTATAAATAAGTTTGTCCTTCCGTTTGTAATTTCTTCAATATGGATCTTAGACCCTATAAAGTATATATAAATATATTCTGTTTCCTTATGAGGAGTGAAGTCGATTTAACGAAGACCATCTGTCTGTATGTCTGTTAAAATACGTTTTCCAAAGACTTGAGATTTGGTTGGTACATATTTATGTCACATATGCCTCGTTAAATTTTGCTATTAAATTGAAATTCAGTCTGATCGGTCCACAAATCGTCGGTTGATTATTTAATTGTCGTATTTGGATACAAATTACGTACAACATACGACAATTTAAAAATCAACCGACGAAATGGTTGAGATATGACAAAAAAAAAAAAACACTACTGACTTATTTTACTCCTAACTATCTTGTTGTTGTTTTTTTGCATATGGGTAATTCCAAAGTGTTGAACGTGACAGTCGTACGCATCAAAAATACAATAACATTTTAAGCAAAAAATATTTTTACGTTTTCTTAACCCTTAAATTATAGCACTAAGAAAGCACTGTTATCTATGCTAAAGTTTATGGAGGGCGCCGCGATTCTAGGTCAAAGATAATGGCAAAAGAAGTAGCGGTTCGAACGTGAAAAAAACAGAAGTAGTTTTTTTTTGGCCATGTATAAAAAGGCGTAATTCAGCGAAACCTGACACAATTTTTAAGTCAAACTTCTTTCAGAATTTAACAATGCAATGTAACATTAAAATGTCTTGGTTTGATTCCAAAATCTTCTGTATTTTCTTTTTTTAAGCCAAAATCTGGGTCGATACGTGACATTTCGAACGTGAAATATTATTTACCGTTAATCTAATATCACCTCTTTTAAGAAAGATAAATATTAAAGAAAACATACAATAATATATATAAGAAATTACGTTTGCACAACTTTACAGTCTGATTGTTCATCTGAGTGAACAAATTTATGAGTAAATTTATAAAATTAGTAAAATCTAAATATTTCTCAATAACAATAGGTCTGTCTGGGTACTTTTCCAGTAGCAAATTCTCAGTAAATTCTTTTGGGAGAGTAAGACCAATATTACTCTATCGGCTGAAAAAATCTCAAAAAGTACGCAGACAGTATCCAGTGAAATTTTGCAAGAAAACAGCTGATCGGTGTGTAAACAATTGAAATAACAAAGCAAAATAATTTTAGCATATGTGTACGCAAAATTGAATTCTCGAAGTGAAGCTTAAAAAGTGTTGTAAATTAAAAAACTTGTTTATTACACTGTTATTAATTTGGTAAATTCAATTTCTTCTTAGTTTTTAGTTTTATTTGTCGGGTTTTTTATAAAACTTCTTTTGCTTACATTGCCCAACATAGTGCCGGCTTACAATGGAAAAAAAGAATGAAATGCCCAATACAGTGCCCTCCAACAGCTTGACAACGGAGAAAAATAATTTGGATGTGAAGTGCTCGCCAGGAACACAATTCAATTGCAAAGTTTGTCCCACAAAGTTCTGCTGGTTCTATCGGTTCTGCCATCTCCACTCCACTTACGCCACGGTCGCACTGTATATTTGGACGTTTCTAGCATGAAGTAAAATGTTTTGTTTATTATAATTTATTATAAACGTTAAAAATCAACACAATTCTAACTACTTACAAAAACTATTTCATTCAAACAGCTGTTCAAACTATTTGCAAAATCTTGCAAGCGGAAATTTCTCCAGCAACATTTTGCAAGTTCTCTAACTTCCAACTGTCAAAAAAATTCTCTTTTTGGCTCTCTCGCTGCAAGAGATTTGGAGTACGCAGACAACATTTTGCAAGATTTTGCAACATTTTTCGCAAAATATGTGTACGCAGACAGACCTAATATTGTAAAATAATCAGCTTTTAATATCTTTAAATTTTCGGTCACGGTGGACGTTTTGCTGGAAATGCCCATATCTGGAGAACGGCAAGTGCGAAAGTTCCTAACTTAAGTACAATTATCTTGGTAACAAAATAGATTTATTTATATCTTAAGAACATTATTCAAATAAATTACAGTTCATGTCGCACCATAGTGAAGGGTATATAAGATTCTGCATAGCCGAGTATAGAACTCTTACTTGTTTTTGAAATGAAGTTACATGCGTTGTTCTTTGGATATTCGATAGTATATTTATGATTAAATTACAACTAAATTGAGCACAAAAGGGACTGCAATTACCAGTGTTCACTGCTATGCTAAATCATGGTGTTATTAAAATTTATATAAAAAGAAATTTTTTAAATTTATCGAAGTAAAAATTCTTTTCAATTATTCTAAAAATTGGTGAATTCTTTTCACTGACTGATTTATTCTTCTACAATATCTTATCTTACCCCTTACCAAAGCTTTTCCATTTACCTTAACAATTTCTCTTAGTACATTTTCACATACATACATATGTAAATATTTATTTCTTATCATTTACTCTGCCATGTTCCATGTTGGTGGACTTACTTTAATTTTTTACATAATTGGACGAGTAGAGACATAGAAAAGTGAATATTTTCTTTCAACTCAGAAGATAATCTTTCACTGTTATCTGACAGTGTACAATGTGTACTCAAGTATAAAAATTTTTATTGTTTCGTCAAATATTTATTTAATTGTGATTGTGTTTAAACGTTTTTTCATAGAAAATTAGTTTATTTTATTTTTAATAAACAGTAAATTTCGTATTATTTTTGATTATGGAGAAAGAAGTGTTAAAGTGAAAATAAATATTTGTATAATATTTGTTAAACAGAATTTTTTAAAGCTTGTCATTGTTATTTAAATATGTTGTTTATCTGTGTTTTTTAATGTGCTATAAAAGATAATTAATTTGGAGAAATAAATATTATAAATAGTCGTGTATTATCTATTAAGATTTTGCAAAACAAAATTAGCAGAAAAGCGTTTATATCTGTAAAAGGCAAATCCGGGGCGCCGCGTTTTCTCTTTTATCTTTAATTAAAATACGTACGTACACGTACGTGAGCACACATATTGAAGCGAATTTAACAATATTGTAATATATATTACCAACAACATATGTACAACGCATACAATCGCAAAATATAATAGTATGGCTTGCCTGTCGCTGGTTTATATTAAGATTAAAAAGTTAAACTGTTGCTTTCTATGACGAACAGTAAAGTTTAACTTCTTTTGCAAGTGTTGCAAACTACATCTTTGGGTATTAAAATTTTTCATTGTAGAAGCGCTAAAAATTCGTTCGTTATAATCAGGAAAATTCTAAATATGTATACGATTGCATGATTTTCCTTGTGCGAATAATTAAGGCAGAAATAATGGGTGGGGGGGCTTTAAAACCATGTGAGATAAGGCCATGATGGCTTTATTGTCTAATTAAATGGGAGATAAAGCTATAATGGCCTTATTGCCCAATCATTGAGATGTCAGGTCATATTTACAATTTTGCGAAATGAGAGATATAGCCAAATTTTTTTTCGCAAATGAGAGATAAAGCCATATTTTTTCAAAATATTCTTATGCATGGTGTTAACGTTCTGTAAAAGGCAAAAATCCTTAGTGACGCACGCAGGAAAACTTTATTCAGCGAAGCCACCTGCCGCGTCCTACTGGAGGAAAAAACCCCTAAGCTACGCAGAAAAACTTTAGTTTGCGAAGCCAGATTTCAATACTTAACTTTAGCGTCTCCGGAACTGAAATGAGAGATAAAGTCATTTTCTAATATTGCTAAGGTGAGCTAAGGCCATGATGGCTTTATCTCCCATTCAAATGAAAAAAAAAGAAAAAGGCTTTATCTCCCTATTGAATGAGAGATAAAGCCATTATGGCCTTATCTCACGTGGTATTAAAGCAAAAAAAGGAGTGCTTTAGCATCTCGTTCACAGGCGGCATGTTACACATAAAAATAATTGTTCAAGAGACCTTTTAATATACCGATCGAATTAGAATTACTCTTTTTATCGATGTAACGTACATGTTGCAATTTTATAGATTATTTAATGAAAATTGGCACCGAGACGAATTCATTAAAAAAGGCAAATCCTTATAGCCAACATACAAACTTCTTTCGGAAATAGAGTCTATTTGCCCATAAACCTTCTTATTATGTGGGAATTTAGATTAAATGTGGTCCCAAAAATGTGTTATTGCAATCTAAATAATCTTATCAAAATTTATTGGAGTCCATCCAGATTTTAACAGAGCTCCCATACAATGTTCAAGTGGCCTCCGATACGTTAATGGCCTGAGGTAATTTTAAAAACCAAATTTAGCCTTTAATATTCCATTAGAGCTATTATTACGTCCGCATTTTGATTCTTTTACATTTAATTATAAAAGTAATTATTTAATGGCAACCTTTTTCAAAAAAAAAAAAAAAAAAAAATTATTTTTTCACCTTGGAATTGCACCTTTAAACTTCAGCGTCGTTGCGAACAATTCTATGGGGAGGGGCGAGTGTCCTATACTTTAAAATATTTTTCGGAAATAAAGTCTTGGAGCACTCTAGCGAACATATTAAAATTATTATTTGTATAAAAGTTTTATTTAAAGTGCAAAAATAACTTGCGTTTTAACTTTTTTGTTAGGATTAAGTATAATCCAAAGAGTTATCCTTTATTAGTAACTTATCGGGGGCAATAGTTCTGTGATAATAAGGAAAAAGAGCATACAAAGGTGTATTTTTTTAATCTTATCGGAGAGCAGTTTTGCACTTTAACCCTTTCGGTCCGACTTTTTATTTGAGAAACAACTATGTAAATGAAAAATTTGTTTACAAATATTGAAAAAGCTTAGAAATTTATTATGTTTTGCATTATTACTTTTTCCGTAAGTCCTTTCATAATTCTTAGATATTGTCTGAGATTTTGTCCCAATCGGATTTTTCGGACTATTGCCCCAACCGGGGTTTTAATACAAATGGGACAATATGTCCCACTAGTATCGAAACTATGTACAAATCTTATAAAAATGTGCTCAAAATTTGCAACCGTTACTTCTTTGATAAACTAACACAAAAAGTTCGACTGGGACAATTGTAAAAATGATTTTTTTACTTTAAAGAACAAATTGGATCATTCAAACATTGTCTGGGATGTATTATCCCAATAGGACCGAAAGGGCTAAAAGTCATTTAAAAAAAATTAATTTCTATTTTAGTATAACTATCACTTCTCTGCTCTTAAAGTTGTTATACCCACACCACAATAGTGAAGAGGGTATTATGCATTTGTGCTGATGTGTGTAAGGCCTTAAAATATTGGTCCTAGACCAACCTTAAAGTATACCGATCGACTTAGAATCACTTTCTGAGCCGAACTAACGATGTCCGTCCGGCTGGCTGGCTGTCCATGTAGCCTTGTGCGCAAAGTACTGGTCGCAATTTTTGGAGATAATTTGATACAATTTATTAAAAATGGGCGGAATCGTAGGACCAGGAGGGAAGACAATGGAAAATTTCTTCCTCTCAAAAACTATCAAGCCGATTTGAATGAAATTAAAAACATATATAGAACCATATCTACATGGACACAAAAGGAATGCATTGTTTAAAAAATAGGACCACGAGGGGAGATAGGGGCAATTTCTGCCTCTCAAACCGATTTTAATGAAATTCAAAACATGGATAGCTCCATATCTATATGGACACATAAGCTATACAGTTTTTTTAAAATAGGACCACAATGGGAGGTAGGGGGCAATTTCTGCCTCTCACAAACTTTTAAACCCATTTTAATGAAGTTTTTAAACATAGATAAATCCATATTTATATGGACACATTAGAATGATGTGAATTTAAAAACTGTGGTTTAGGTATCATATGGTCGGGCATGACCGACTATACTTTCTTACTTGTTTTTTTATTGAATTTCTTATTTCACAGATCTTAAGAAAATTTTAGTTTTTATTCCAAATGTTATTGCACACTAAAAAAAGATACGCAAGAAATTATTTTGCTATAACTTTCTAAAAATCGTACAAAACTATTGAAACTTTGCCCATGTACTTTTCAATGGGAAGTTCTTAAAGGTGCCATTAGCTCAAATTTAGCTTAAGTAAACATAAGCACTTTTCCCATTTTGCTACTGATTTATTAAAAACTTAAAAAAAAAATTGGTAATTCTATGTTCCATAAATTAAAATTATTTTTAATGAAAAAAATCTGTTAAAATTACACTGTGCTAGTTGCAAAATTAGACAAGCCGGTCACATGGCGTTTTAGCATACAGGGGTGTGCTGGAAATCGCAAACGCAAAACGCAAGAATTTTAAAAGTCGTTTTTTAGTAAGATTTCTGTCATAAAAGAATTTTATGACAAATATTATACAAACATTTCTCTATTAAACAGATTTTATAACAAAAATTATAAAAATTTGATTAAAAGTGTATTATAAACAGCCTCCAAATTCTTGCGTTTTGAGTTTGCGATTTTCAGCACACCCGCCTTAATTCGGGTACGCTTAATCCAATGGTGCCCGCCGTTCTTTTAGGCTCTTGTTTTCGAGATATACCGTTATTTCGAAAATGGAGGAGATTGTACAACATATATTCGCGTAACTCAAAAACGGTTAAGTTTATTTAAATTATATTTTTTTGTTTTTACTTTTCTTAAAGGAAATTTGCGGAATTTCGTTTTTTTTTTAGTAATTTCAATAAACTAAACCGTTTTTGAGTAACGCGAATATATGTTGAGCAACCACCTCCCATTTCGAAATAACGGTATATCTCGAAAACAAGAGCTAACCAAAAAAAAAAAAACCGTTGGCACCATTGAATTCAGCGTACCCGAATTATGCTAAAACGCTTGTTTAAAAAAAGTGTAAATTTCGAGCACAGTGTTATTATTTAAATACTTTTGAAGTATGTATGTACATATGTATTATCGTTTCTACTTGTTTTTTTTTTTTTTTTTGGCATATTTGATTTTATTTTTTCCAAGTGCCATAGGTGGCACTTTAGATATCTTATCGTTACAGGTTAAATTGTGATTTATGATACCTACCTTAAATTTATATTTTGATTTTTAATTATAGACAAGTGTTAATAAAAGAAGTCTAAGTGGATTAGTCTGTCTATTAATTAAATAAAAATTAAATGATGTGTGTTGCTAAGAGCATCACCGGAGAACGGTTGGATCGAGTTCGGTAATTCTGTTTATTGTTTCGGTAAATAGATTTTATTGTTTTGGATGCAAATATTTGTAAATTTTAAAGCGAGCGTTGCACCTTCCATACAAAGACCACGATGCGATTTACTAACTATTAACGAAACGGCAATCGTAATCGATAATACTTATATATATTCGCTTGCAGTAACGATAGTGTGTATCTGTAATTTCTTTTTAACGATAGTATACAGCTGTATTTTTGTATTCATTTAATTTAATATCATGTGACAACTCTGTCTACAAAATGTCAAAATAATCGAAAAGCACAAAAGAAAATAAAAAAAAACAAATGAAATAGTGCTTAGATTGCGGTTTTTATATTTTTTTGTAAAATTTTTATTTAGAAATTTGTTTTTTGTTCATAATTTGCTCATTTTTTTTTTTGTAAATTTTAAATTAAGAATTTTGTATATAATATAGGTATATTAAGTACTATGAATGTGTGTATGCAAAAAGTCGGGCCTCAGCCATTTCAAAAATAACTTTACCGATTAAACAAGCACAACGTAAATTGAACCGTTTATTTCAGAAACCCGTCAACTCTCATTTCATATAGGCACTCTTGACGGGTTTCTGAAATAAACGATTCAATTATTGTCGCTAAAATAACGAAAAAAAAACTGTTTAAGTAAACAGCTGATTTTAATCGACAGCGAATATCGTTAAAAATTTTACTGAATAGCATATGGGCACTTCCACAGAAAATCTCTCTTTTTGTCACGTCACGTCACCTAGCAATTATTCTTGTATTTTAGAACCACGTTGTTCAAATTTTTCCTCTCTTTCACTAAATGAAAACCTAGTTGCGCTCTACACCCAAATGCAAAAAAAGTAAATAATATTTTCATTATTCTTTGAGAAACGATTAAAAATGGTTGGTGACGTTACGTGACAAAAAGTAGACATTTCTGTGGAAATACCAATATTCGATAAATTTTCGTTATACAGTCAAATCCCGATAATTCGTACCCCGCTAAATCGTAATTCCCGATAATTCGTAATAAACTGTCGTTCCCTTGAAAAAATCTCGTATATTCGTAAAATTTCCATAAATTTTGGTCTCCTCGATAATTCGTAATTTTTTTTTCAAAGAAAATCGTCTTTACCTCTTATAAATCGTAATTGTTTGATAACTACCACTTATAATTCGTAATAAAAACAACAGAAACATGGAAAGAATGATTTTTTGTTTACCGCTTTTTTTTGCGTGGGATTTTGCTTGTCGTGTGTTTATTTTCTTAAGTTCGGTTTTTTACATGAATAATTTTTATATATTTTATTTTTAACAATTGTCTTTTATGTGTTTTTTATTGTTTTAGTAAATAAATTGAAAAACCCGTTGATTCGTATTAATTTTATTTAAGCCCCGGTAAATCGAAATCCCGCTAAATCGAAAACCTGTATAATTCGTAAGAAATGGCCGGTCCCTTGCAATTACGAATTATCGGGATTCTACTGTATATATGTATTTTAACGAAACGACTATCCGGAAAGAGGTTAGAGTAAAAGTTTCCAAATTTGGTACAAATATCATGCTTATGAAGACACAACATCTGTCTAACACTAGCCTTAATTGAAATAGTAGAGAACGGTTACAGTAAAAGTTTTCAAGTTCGAAACAAATAAATTTGTTAACAATACACAACATCTATAAACAACTGGGTTTAATTGAAAAAGTGGGCGTGGTACTTCCCATGCAAAGACAATTTAAATAACAGTATATCTGGAGAACAGTTACAGTAAAAGTTTTCACATTTTGAACAAATACTTTAGTTATTTATACAAAACATCTGTCAAAAAGTGGGCTGGTTTAGAGAAGTAGGTGTGTCACAATATAAATTTATGTATATCTTGGAAGCAGTAGCAGCTTGATATAAATAACTTTGGTATTTGGTTATTTGTAAAAAAAAATTTCTTTATATTGAAAAATTTAGAAAACCAAAAATTTATCTTTTTTATGAGATTTAAAAATATTTTTTCAACTGTTTAATATGACGTCACATCAGCATATTATACACATGTTTGTTTGCTTGTATTTTTATATTTTGGCTGTACGCTAATGTGACGTAGATGCGCAGAAACATTTAATTTTTAAAAACTGAATGCGTTATCTTGGTTTCTTTGTGTCATGGACGCTACCGGTGGAAATGGAAAACTTTTTTTTAACTCCTTAATTTTGGCAACGATTCGCTCGCAGGTGATTATCGGCAGTTATTCTATAATCAATGCCGGCGGTTGAACTTAACGCATGTTTGGAATCTTAATTTTTGTGGAAGCACGTCAAAAAATTTTAATTAAGTATAACTTTCAATCTAGAAAACAATTACTTAACATTGGCAATGGCAAATTCCCTTTTAATATTTCGGCTGTCTGCATTAACTTCTCTGTGAATTTTCTCATTCATTGCTCAAAATTACACAAATAATTTTTGGTTGAGTGAGCGTGTTACATTGGCCGCGAAAAATGTTGAAATCAACGAATTGAGTTAAAGCCAGCAAATTGATGACGGAAAAATCGGTGGATTCTATTATTAATCAAGATGATATCGCCAACAAATAACCAAGTTTTTGAACCCTCTAGAATTGCACGGTTTGCTACCTCACAACCTCCAACTGATAGTTGGAGCAGTTGTTATAATGTTGCGAAAAAACAATTTTATAAGATTTATTACCAAAGTGACTTTATATTTTGTTTTCTTATTTTCAGAGACCGTTTTCGTAGCCGTCGAAGAGCATCGATAGCCCCTCTGCCGGCCCTGCGTTTAAATGATCAAGAAATGTTGGCAAGTGATTTTGATGCGTACAGTGTGGCCAGTAATCAAGCCTCAATAACGAGTGTTAATTCTTTGGCGAGTTTGTTGAGAGAAAAAATGCAAGTAGGTGCAATTATTCAAAAATTAAGAAAATAATTTTTTATTAATTAATTTACTTTAAATTCATACACAGGCTTTTCCCAACATGATACGCAAAAAGAAACGCGAAACTAAAGATTATAAAATAAAAATCTTTGTGATTTTAATGTTCTTTATGGTGATATTTTTGGTAAATATATGGACACATAGTAAAATATTTTATATAACCTTGTTTTTATTTCTTTTTCCTTTCATTCAGATCGGTTTTGCCTACGTTGGTTACCAGCGAAAAATCTTGACATTCTCTTATTTCGATAAAATCAAATTTAATTCGAAAGATCGTATTCTAAGAATTCTGAATCATGACAAAGAAGAGGTTATTTCCGGACAACTGGGTAAAACGATTGGCATGGATACGCAGCCATTTCACTGCCTTGAAGATAAACACAAACCAGATGGCAGTGTATGTTTGGAGTGGCATGATGTTGCCAGACTCTATTTAAATTTTCAAGATATGGATGTATTCCGCTGTTATACCTTAAATTGGCAGTCTTTAAATGAAGTCCACTATCCCACCGATTGTTATGAGTTAAAACGTAATAACGGTCTTTGGTTTGGTGGAGGAATTACGCGCAATATGAGCTGGTCTTTGAGTGAAAATGATTTTGATTTTGCTCCTTTCTCCAGTGGTGATGTAGAGTTGCATCAGTTTGGCAATGGTGTTAAAAGATATTTTATTAATTCTATTGGAGTGGCAATACAAGTGGATGATAAGACTCCTTTACATGTGGCGGTGAACACCACAACGAATGAATTTTGTTTAAGAGCCAAAAATGATGATTACACATTCGTCAATAAATTAACCGATTTGCCGGAATTGAGTTATAAAATTTGTACCACAGAGGATATGAAATCGTTGCATATGTTAATGACTCAACAGAGCTTATGGGATGGCTTGAAAGAAGCCGATATGAAAATTTTACATTCCCTACTAGAGGAGCCTGTTTGGCAAATTCCTTATCAACCTAGTGTGGGTTCATTTAACGAAACCTCTATATACAATTATTCGGAAGATGTTATAGGCATGGGTTTTATGCGTTTGGGGCATATATTGATTAATGAATTTTGGCAAGAATATATAGGAGACTTTACTGTTGACCCCAGTAGATTCCCCACTATAAAGGATACAATTGATGTTTTGCATAGAAGAGGATTTAAAATTGTGTTCACCATACAACCCTTTATAAGTACCGATAGTGATAATTTCAAAGAAACAGTGCGCAAGAAGCTGCTTATTTATGAAAGACATTCGGAAAGAAGTATACCCGCCTTAACACGGTATAAAAGCTGTTCGAGTGCCGGAGTTTTAGATATAACCAATAATGCTACTCTTATGTGGCTTAAGGAGAAATTATTAAAATTAAAACAGGAGTATAAAGTTGATAGTTTTTATTTGGATTTGGGCACAGGATTTAATTTGCCCCATTACTACCAATGCCGCCAAACTTTAGATAACCCCGATATGTACGCCCGCTTATTTACCGAAGGCTTGGAAACAATTGGTTTTATCGGGGTTTCTACCGCCAGTTCCGTACCTAAGCCTCCTGCTTTCCTAAGTACACCACCTATTAATTCATCATGGGCTGGTTTGAATGAGGTAATGTCCACCGTATTAAATTATGGAGTTATTGGTTATCCATTTGTACTACCCGGAGCCATAGGTGGCGATTATGGCTTGAACAGAACAATGAACAAAATGCTTTCGTTCTATTCCTTGGGACAACCTGCATTACCCGAAATGGATTTGTACATACGCTGGCTTCAGCTTATGACCTTTATGCCTTCCATGCAATTCAATCATTTGCCCTCGGAATATAAAAGCGATTATATTACTGAAATTGCCAAAGAACTGACAACAATACGACAAAAACATGTTATACCTTTATTATTAAAATATCTGAGTGAGTCCATGAATGAAGGTCTACCTTTGGTGCGACCTTTGTGGATGTTGGATCCCCACGATCCGGCATGTTTAAGTATTTACGATGAATTCTCGGTGGGAGAAGAATTGATCGTGGCTCCGATATTAGAGCAGGATAGTGAAGAAAGAGAAGGTAAGCCTTAAATAACTCTTTAAAGAATGTATTTTAAATACGAAATGAATAACATTGTTTTATTTTCAGTTTATCTTCCACAGGGAGTGTGGAAAGATGGTATCGATGGTTCATTGCGCAAAGGCAGCCGTTGGATTCATAATTATAAAGTTGCTAAAGAGAAAATTGCATATTTTATAAAAATGCCCGATAATACTAGATTTTAGATGTTGTGATACACAAAAAAATAAACAAATATTTTTAAAATTAATTCTAAGTTAAATAGTTGTGAAAAAAAAATTGTATTATTATAATTTATTTATATAATAAGATGTTAAAAAGTAGTTGATTAATATTTTTAAAAATTAATTCACTTCATATAGAAATAAATATTTAAGTTTTAAATTTTTGTTTCTTTGAGGTTATTCCAAGGAAAGTATTTATTTATGTTTAAGTCACCATAGCCACTAAAAGTGTCTGGAACTTCATGATTAAAAATGGAAGACAAAACGTCCGAAAAAGATTTAATTGGTTATGCACTACCAGCCATACCGAAATAAGAGCGGAATGCAGGACTTTTTCATCCGCTTAGCTTTTACGCTGAAATGTCATACCTAAACAAGAGCATCAACGTTGGGTCACGAACAGTAGTGTACACATTCTTGTTTAGTAAAACCCACATAATAGATGTTGATAAAACCGCTAGATTGACCACAAAATAGCTAAATTGCCATTATTTATAAACAATAGCGGCCAAGTTCATTATTAAACTCGCTGTCAAAATCGGATTTTGCAAAGCGTTGACGCCACGCTATTTAGGGATGCTTGATACAAATTGTATGTGCATGACAGTTTTTAACAACTAGAAAACGCTAGCCGACTTTGTTTATGTACGGCTGTAAGAAAGAAGCTAGTTTTATGCACTGACTTACCCTAGTGAATTTGATAAAGCAAATTGCTTTCAATCAGAATCAGAAGAAATCTTTTTTTTTTATGAATTAATCGCAGAAAAAATAATAAATTTACCAAAACCCTAAACTCTGTAAAATTCGAGTTTACAAAGGAGCTATATAACATTTTTATATTCATATTATAGGTTTGATTTATATTCGCTTTTAATACTTAAAGCCAAGATTAATTATTATGTGGTTGCGACAGGAATTTTACTGTAATTCAACGCTTAAATTATACCGTATTTACATTGTTATGTTCGACTGGATTTTCTATATCCATTTTGCTGGAATAAGCTATTGAATTACAGTGTAATTAAAGTGTGTTTCAAAGCATGAAATTGGAAAACAGGAATGGATTTTCACTTGATTTATACTTAAATTCCAGAAGAATTGCTTATTGGGCAGGTACAAAAATACAAAGTTTCAGGAGACACATAAAACTGAATATCTCTTAAACTATTTTTGAAGCAGAGTTTTTCCTTAAAATTTAAAGCCTCTGTTAATATTATAAAAGTAAAAACAACAAATTATTTTAAGTGAAATTGGAAGGAGAAAATGGTCATTACAGTTTCCGGAGGTAAGCGATTTTCGAATTTTCGTGGTTTTAGTAGCAAAATGGTATCTTTAGTGTATGTAATTTATTAAAACACACAAATATCCAAATAATCTATTGCACGATTTTTAAAACAAAAAAGACGATATTTTTTATTTTTTTTTTCTCAGGAAATTGACGATTTTGCCACAAATTTATCTGGCAGCACTGATTAAAACCAAAACAAGGAAAGGCTTAAAAAAATTTAAAATAACAAAATATAACAATTGTTTTTTGTTTATTTTCATCATATAAATTATGCATTCATCATTTATATTCCTTCTATTTTTTTATTTATTAAAAAAAATTGTATATAAACATATTTTAAATTCAAAATATCTACATTTTGTTTTTCTCGCCACCAATTTCAAATGTGACTTATTTTGACAGTTGAAGCACAGCCGCGAATAACGTTGTAAACGCCACATTTTGCAAAAACTTTTTTTTTGCAGATAACCGTTAATCTTACTCTCTTACACAGATTAAACATCAAATCAACCAAAACTATGCACCTTAACGCCTTCAAAATGGCGTACAAAGTGTCAGCCAGTTTAAGAACATTGCAAGTTACTAACAAAATGATGAAACCGAAATGGTTTTGCAGTGCGGAATAATGTTTTAAAAGCGTTTTGCATTAAAGTTTTTATTATCATTATTTTTAATAATAGAAAAAAAATTTTTTTAAACAAAAAATGCTGCCTGTCAAAAAACGTTTTTTTGCTCTCTTGAAAAATTATTATTTTGTAACTTAAAACGTTATTCGCGGCTGTGCTTCAGTTGTTGAAAGAAACTTTTCGCAAAATATTGTTATAGAAACACTTTTTTTCGCATCCTTCCAATAATTGCTGGAAAATTATTTAAATTACAGATAATTCTCGCAAAAAAAAGATACAGAAACACTTGTGTGAGAAAAACCATTTTTTGTATCATTTCACACTATTTTTGTTGCAATTCACACGTTTCATGCGAAAAGTTTTACGATGTGAGAAAAAAGAAACGGGCTACTGAGTAGCATTTAATATAAACACGATTTAATTAAATTTTAAATAACATTTCCTTTTTTTCTATGTTTAATCAAAACAACTTTAATATTTTTTGTTTAATTTAAACGCTTTTTTTATTTAAAAATCTAATAAGCTTTTTTCAAGCACAAATTATGTATAAAGCTTTTATTGTGGCTTGCACTGCCATCTTCCTTTAATTTTTAGCAATGTTTTCTTATTTCCACTTGCTTTCCCCACACAATGCAAAAGCATCATAACAAAACGAATGGTGGGATAGAAGAAATTCAACGACCGACCGGCATGAATTTACAATTGTACCAAACTTTGAACACTTTTTTCTCTACTTTTACAAAGCATTTTCAAAATTTTTTTAACACAAACATATTAAATATACATTTCTTAACAGTTTAATGCAAAAATATTTTGAAATTTAATTCTTTTTACCAATTTTTTATTGATTTTAATGAACTACTATCACAATACAACCGAACCGTACTAAATTTGCGCGTAAACTAAAGAAATACAATACCAACAAGGTGGCAAAATGGTATCTTTAGTGTATGTAATTTATTAAAACACACAAATATCCAAATAATCTATTGCACGATTTTTAAAACAAAAAAGACGATATTTTTTATTTTTTTTTTCTCAGGAAATTGACGATTTTGCCACAAATTTATCTGGCAGCACTGATTAAAACCAAAACAAGGAAAGGCTTAAAAAAATTTAAAATAACAAAATATAACAATTGTTTTTTGTTTATTTTCATCATATAAATTATGCATTCATCATTTATATTCCTTCTATTTTTTTATTTATTAAAAAAAATTGTATATAAACATATTTTAAATTCAAAATATCTACATTTTGTTTTTCTCGCCACCAATTTCAAATGTGACTTATTTTGACAGTTGAAGCACAGCCGCGAATAACGTTGTAAACGCCACATTTTGCAAAAACTTTTTTTTTGCAGATAACCGTTAATCTTACTCTCTTACACAGATTAAACATCAAATCAACCAAAACTATGCACCTTAACGCCTTCAAAATGGCGTACAAAGTGTCAGCCAGTTTAAGAACATTGCAAGTTACTAACAAAATGATGAAACCGAAATGGTTTTGCAGTGCGGAATAATGTTTTAAAAGCGTTTTGCATTAAAGTTTTTATTATCATTATTTTTAATAATAGAAAAAAAATTTTTTTAAACAAAAAATGCTGCCTGTCAAAAAACGTTTTTTTGCTCTCTTGAAAAATTATTATTTTGTAACTTAAAACGTTATTCGCGGCTGTGCTTCAGTTGTTGAAAGAAACTTTTCGCAAAATATTGTTATAGAAACACTTTTTTTCGCATCCTTCCAATAATTGCTGGAAAATTATTTAAATTACAGATAATTCTCGCAAAAAAAAGATACAGAAACACTTGTGTGAGAAAAACCATTTTTTGTATCATTTCACACTATTTTTGTTGCAATTCACACGTTTCATGCGAAAAGTTTTACGATGTGAGAAAAAAGAAACGGGCTACTGAGTAGCATTTAATATAAACACGATTTAATTAAATTTTAAATAACATTTCCTTTTTTTCTATGTTTAATCAAAACAACTTTAATATTTTTTGTTTAATTTAAACGCTTTTTTTATTTAAAAATCTAATAAGCTTTTTTCAAGCACAAATTATGTATAAAGCTTTTATTGTGGCTTGCACTGCCATCTTCCTTTAATTTTTAGCAATGTTTTCTTATTTCCACTTGCTTTCCCCACACAATGCAAAAGCATCATAACAAAACGAATGGTGGGATAGAAGAAATTCAACGACCGACCGGCATGAATTTACAATTGTACCAAACTTTGAACACTTTTTTCTCTACTTTTACAAAGCATTTTCAAAATTTTTTTAACACAAACATATTAAATATACATTTCTTAACAGTTTAATGCAAAAATATTTTGAAATTTAATTCTTTTTACCAATTTTTTATTGATTTTAATGAACTACTATCACAATACAACCGAACCGTACTAAATTTGCGCGTAAACTAAAGAAATACAATACCAACAAGGTGGCAAGAGATCTATTGTGATGGAAAATACTATTTAAGAGAGCAAATAGTACTAGTAAAGCCTGAGTTTACATATGTATGTGTGCAATGGGCTTAAATGCAAACAACAAGAATAAGCAATTGTTAAAAGTAAATGTATTTAAATCAGGAACGTAACAGTTATAAGATAAACGATAAAAAAAATCAGATTTAACAATTGAAGCACAACCGCGAATAACGTTTTAAGTTACAAAATCATAATTTTTCAGGAGAGCAAAAAAACGTTTTTTGACAGGCAGGATTACTTGTTTTAAAAAACGTTTTTTTCTATTATTAAAAATAATGATAATAAAAACTTTTATGCAAAAGGCTTTTAAAACATTATTCCGCACTGCAGGACCATTTCGGTTACATCATTTAAATAGTAACTTACAACGTTCTTCAACTGGCTGACTGGACATTTTGAAGACGTTAAGGTGATTAATTTTTGGTGATTTGATGTTTAAACTGTGTAAGAGAGTAAGGTTAACGGTTATCCGCTAAAAAACAGTTTTTGCAAAATGTGGCGTTTACAACGTTATTCGCGGCTGTGCTTCAATTATTACTGATACATTTACGTAATGGTTATAATCAGGGAAACCATAAATATGCAATTGCATGTTTTTCCTGCTGCGACCAATGAAGGCTATATATTTATCCGTTTTAAAGCTTTTTCTGAATTTTGGCATCGATTTGTAAGTGTATATTTTGCATATTTTACTGTTTGCAGCATTTTTTGCATAATTAAGTTAACTGAGCTTTTTTGTAGCATTTTTTTAAGTTTATAGCGCATATTTTGTCTTTTTAAGCATATTTTTTTGCGAAATTCAGTTTTAAATAAATATCTGTTACCCAACGTGTTGCTTCACTCCAACACTTTTTAAAGTGATCTAAAGATGTCCATCCGTCCGTCTGGCTGGTTATCTGTTTATGTTTACCTTGTGCGCAAAGTACAAGTTGCTATCTTGTAGATAATTGCAGCAAATTTGGTAAATCAATTTTAATTGTACTAAGGACGAAGTCTATGTAAATGGTGCGAATCGGTCTATAATTTTACATATTTCCCATAAAAGCACCTTTCCAAATAAGACTCTTTGTGTCCGTTAACCATCTTATTATGTTGGTATTTAGATAGAATTCGCCTAAAAATCTCAAAAATTCGTTTGTAAATACTATGGTGTTTGGGCTTTACCGATTATAATTTTAGGATTGTTTTTATTAAATGTAACTGTTAATAAATTGTTGAATATTTTGTTTTAAAATTATCAATTTTAACTGCCTCTTCATCTATTTGCGAACGAAGACTTCGATCGCTTAACTAACATTTAAAGGAAAAACAAATAATAAAATATTGTTTTTCTTTTACAAGCGATAGAAGTCATCGTTCGCAAATAGATGAACAGGCAGTAAATTTTTTGGGACATAATTTTAAGTTTTTACTGCATATTTAATGCGCAAAAAACGGGTTTTTAGAGCATATTTCTGGTTTCCCTGGTTATAATCAACCATAAACAAGTAATATATTTTATTTTGGTTATATTTACCAATTGAAATGAGATATATTTTTTGGTTATAAATAATCGTAATATAGACCTAAAAATTTTTTGGTCGAAAATAACCATTTTAAAAACAAAAAAAAAAAAAATTTGGTTGAAAATAACCATAGTAAAATTTTTTTTATTTTTTTTGGTTACTACAGACAAAATATTGTATATTTGAGTTTGATACCTAAACAATATACAATGTACATATGTATGTATATATACATACATGTATATACAAACTTGGTGACAACAATAAACCTTTCAAATTTTTTCATACATTTTTTTCGATAATGGTTATTTTTAACCAAAAAATTTTTTTGGTTAATTTAATGGTTATTTTTAACCAAAAATTTTTATTTTACGTTTTTATTCAATTGTATAATTAAAAGAGAAAATTTATGCTTTAGCAAAATAAACTTATTTTAACGGTATTGTTTGTCACTCTTTTTTTGAACGAATTGTTTGAAACAGGGTTGTCAGATGTGGCGATTTCTCGCCAAACGTGGCGATTTTCAAACTTGTTTGGCGACCTAATTTTTGATTTGGCGACATGGCGATTTTTTGGCGATTTAACAAAAAAGTTGGCGATTTTGTTAGCTATTTTTGATGAGCTATGCATTTGTTCTGAAAATCGTTAAATTCAATACTGAGAAATAATATTAATTTTGTTATACTTATATTATTTTTATGTATGAAGTTTGAGGCATTCATATGTATGGTCAGTATTTGAAAGTTCAAATGGCTGATGAAGATAATGAATATCTTCGAGAAAATAGTTTTTCATATATAAAAGTGCTCTTGAAAGAATCAATAAATAGAAATTAACATATATATATTTAAAGTCTATGAACATTTTTTCATTATATGTATGTGGCAATTTTTTATCCCAGATACAATACGTTGTTGTCAGTGATATTTTAAAGATTTTAATGAACTCTTACATACCTTTGGACATTTTTGAAACCCAAATGAAAAAATTAGCGTTGGTTAATTGCAAAGATAAATAAGTTTATGCCAAAACTTTAAAGCTGCAACGAAACGGCAGGTACGTACAATTTCAAGCAACTTACTTTGACTATTCTTTATATGTTTTCTATATTATTATAAGTAATGCCTGTGTTTAAACTATGAACTCCACTACAACTCGCCTTTGAAGTAGAATGCAATACGAACTTCTAGACGCGTTGTTACGAGTTATAAGTTGCACTTCTTTTGTACCATCGTTGAATAAATGAAAAACCCTTACAATGTATTCCAAAAAAGAAGACAAATAGGTAGCTTTGCCGGTGAAGCGTTTTAGATATATAATAAAACTGCAACTACATACATATATAAAAATGTAAATATATCCAATATTTGTTTAATACTAGCCGCAAAAAAACTTTTTTTGTAGTAAACATCGTACCATTTTTGTGTTCACTAGCTATTTTTACTTTTTTCTAAATAAAAATTAAGCAAAATATATATATATATATATATTTTGAATTTTTGGCGTATTTTAGCGATACGGAACAAATTAATTTTTTTAGAATTTATAAAGAATATTTTTAATAAATTAAAAAATATGTATTTTACTGCCAAAAACTTGAAAATAAAGGCTTTGCGGATTTTGGCGAGTTTTGACATTGAATTTGGCGAAAAAGGTCAAAATCAATCTGACAACCCTGGTTTGAAACACAAATCAATTAAGAGAGGAAAACAATGCAAGCAATACAATAAGCACAGGTTGTTGCTTATACTACATTTACACTACGCCATATCTAGTACTTACGAGATTTCGAGCCAAATCTAGTTGTTTTTAATAGATTTCGACGAAATCTACCCAAAATCTAGTAGTACTTGAGGGGCATAGAATCAAAGACTGCAAAGTCCACATTTATAGTTTTCGTAATAAATAGTAAAAACCTCTAGCTCAAAGTATATTCATATTTATGAATTGTATATCATGATATTCAGTAAATAAGAATATGATGAAGATATGACGCAAGTTTCAACCAAATCGATATAGCGGTTTGCTGGCAATTATAATAATAAAATTGGACATTGCTGTGTTTGATCTAATCAAATGGAAATTGCTGCTTTTTTAGCGTGGGCAAGTACTTAAAAAAATCAGTAGTTATAAAATTCTTAAACTTAACAAAGGCTTAGTTTTTTCTTGATTGATTTGGAGGAACTTCATAACAACTTAGCTCCATAATTACGACTAAAGACAAAGTTATAAAATGAACAATAAGCCAAACTGCTTCATATAAAAAAAATTTGTTATATTTTTAATTTCTTTTTAGTTTTGTTTTGCAAAAAGGAAAAAAATAAAAAAAATAGCCTGCATTTTCGAAAATAGTTGAGAGAAAAAGAGCTTAACAAACTGTGATCATTGCAAAAACGACAATGTCCAATGGACTTTGCCGTTTTTGCATCAATTCTTAATTTTTGATCATACTTTTTTATGGGATAAAAGTGTTTCTGGTAATGTAATATTCACTAATTGGAAGCATTCATTAAATACAACTAAATGGCATTTTTAGTTACGTTTGTGAAAAAAGTGGACTTTGCAGTCTTTGATTCTATACCCCTCACTTAATGATGCAACTATGGTTTTTTCAATAAAGTATGGTTTTTTCAATAAAGTTAAAAAAAGACAAAACAAAAATTGTTAAAAAAAAATTAAAAAGTTTAATAAAAACTGTAAAAATATAAAAAAGACGAATAATATTGATAAAATAAATATCGTTGATTATTAATAAAAGGTAATGCAAATTTTTAAATGTAAATTTCTTTTTGTGTTTGTATGTGTAATGAAAAAACTTTTAGTCAGTTGTTTTGTTATAAAAACAAAATTTCGCTAATGTCAAAAAAGTATAATGTAAACGCACTAGATTTCAAATCAAATCTACAAGATTTCGGCCTAATGTAAATGTAGTATTAAAAACAAAATAAAAGCATCGAAAATATAAGTGACAGCAAAGCCGAAACTTTTCTTGTGTATATAACAGAAAAAAAGTATTATTATAGGTTCACATAGCAAAATCAAAAAACATCTAAAAAGTATGCCAAATTAACATAAATCACAAATATTTTTCAAAGCGCTTTGTTATGGTTAACACTAGGGTATTCATTCGGTAATAAATAATTATGTTTATAATTATTTGTTTTGTCTCATATACAAATGGTATGTGTTTAGTAAAATATTTTTTCCTTTTAGCATTAATTTCTTTAAATACAGTACAAAATCAGAAATTCGGTAATAAATTTTTTGCAGAATGAGTCATTGTAACACAAACAATCTTTTAACAGAATTAACCGAAGCAATTAGAAGTGTTTAAAATTTTTAAAATTAAAACTGGACTCTAATGTCATACTGGAGGATTTTATGTGTTTAGACTCTAACACAAATTCGTGTTGCTAGTATTATATGGCAGCCGGTCATCGCGTAATCATAAACTGCCCTGCAAATAATAGGACCAGTCCAAACACGCGTGTAAAGAGTAGCCCACTAGGGACTAGGATTAGTCAAAAAGTAACCCAAACGTATGGAAAAGCATGGTCTATTTAACATAGGGTTGCCATACGTACTGTTTTAAGCAGTACATGTACTGATTTTTTGCAATTGTACTGTTTTATGCACAACTCCTGAAACAGTACGCAAATGTACTGTTTTTTACACTTTGTACTTTTTTCTGTACTGTTTTTTTTTTGCTCAGTCTATATTTAACAGAACTGGCTTACAAAAAATTATGTTGTGTTAAAAAAAAAAGTTCTAAAATAATAAGAGTTTTTACGCTGTGGTCATTGTTTTCTCATAAATACACAGTAGAAATCTAAATTGTAATAGGTGGCTCGTAGCAGTGGTATATTTTCCAATAGTCTTTCCCTTTCCACACCTGAGAAAGACAAAAATAAAATCTAAATTTTTTTAAGTACTAAAAAATACTTATTCCAAAACAGTTATCGTTAATTTTTAGAACTTTTTTAATTTTCTGGCATGTTCTGGAAATCGAAATCACGTAAAATTGAAAACAAACAAATTTGGAAAATAATCCGTGTTCAAAATTTATAAAAATACCTAATACCTTTGAGGACCACTTTTCTTTACCTAAACTACTGAAATAAGAAAAAGATAAGTAAATTTTTACAAAAATTTTTTTAAAAATATCGTTTTCAATTGCACTTGATTTTAAATATTTTCAGATTTTGTGAAATAAAAATAAACCAAACTATTTTTTTTGGGCCATTAATCTAGGCCAATTTCAGCAAGTTCAGGTTTAATTAACTTTCATTATAAAAGTCAAAAAACCTATTGTTTTAGTAATAGTTAATTATAGCTGAACTTGGTAAAATTAGCCGTAAATAATTTAAAAATTATTTAAAATTGGAAAATTAATTTAGGAAACAAACATTTTCTCAAATTCTATATGATTTGTGCAACTATGTGTATAGTGAAAATTGCTTTAAATACGAATATGTTTAAAGAAAATCGTACTTACAAAATCAATGAGTTGATTGTGTTGAGCTAAGTAAGGCTTTTCTCCTTTCTTATATGGCTTACAGTAATGTTATGGTTTTCCTGGCCAAATGCTTCGTTTGTGGTGTTTGCTTTTTAAACGCAAATGGAGTAATTTCATATGTATATTTATGAAATGCCATAAACTGGAAATAATTCCTTTGACGTTACACATTTTAAGTGTATTTCTTTCTTTATATAATTGTTGTTGCATATTCAATCAAAAGTTTAAAATATTTACCCCAATTTCACCAAGTTCAGTTAAAACTAACTATTACTTTAACTTCCAGCTTACAATATGTTTTGACAGCTTGAACTGATAGTTAATTATAGCTGAACTTGGTGAAATTGGGGGTTACTTATTAAAACAAATGGTAATGTTGTCGTCAAAAAAAATGTACTGTTTTTTTCTTGATTGTACTGTTTTTTTGTATTCAATGTACTGTTTTTCCGAATTTAAAATCTGGCTACCCTAATTTAGCATTACGATCTCCTAGGGGAGGACATCGTTTAAAACGAAAGCACGTCGTTAAAAAACGAAGACATGTCGTCTCACTACAAATACTTTCTAACAATGACATGGTCCATGCTTGCATTACATCGGACCAGTCCTTGGAGTAGTCCATTTTATCAAAATGGATCAGGTGGTCCAATATTATTTGCAGGGCGTGCCAAGCAAAACATGCATTACATACAAATTAATGGATTATTTTTGTGCAATACATACATAATAACAAAAATGTGAATATATTTCCGTCAATAATTTGGGCTTGAAATATCAGAAGTATATATTTATTAACAAAATTATATAATATTCGATTTCCTAATTTTAGAATGTATAATTTGTTTTATCAGTCAAATCTTTGATAAAAAATGTATTTGATGTCAAGCACAGCTCTCAAACCTTTTTCTCTGGGTTGATTTTAACAATTGAATTTTAGTTGTAAAAAGGTCGAATGTATATAAAATGTCAATAAATAAAAATTAAATAAATACATTTACTTACATACATTTTTAATATACCTATTTCTGGTTACAAAATTTGTTATTATATTTTTCTTTCACACTCACTTTTTAATGATTTTCCATATATTTTTTGAATTGAATGGAAATATTTTATTAAAATGTATCTTATGGTTTTAACACTTTTTAATCAATTATGAGATGAAAAACGATTTTGAAAACAAACCGATTTGAAAACGATAATATCGTTTTCAGTATCTTTAAAAATTAATTTATAATACATTTCCTCTGTTTTCCTATAGTTATTTTAAAATCGGTCGAAATTCATACCACCTGCTTAAAACGATAATTTTTAAAACGATCGTTTTTCATCACATACCTGAGTAGCATTTAATATAAACAAGATTTAATTAAATTTTAAATAACATTTACTTTTTTTTTTTTAAACGCTTTTTTTATTTAAAAATCTAATAAGCTTTTTTCAAGCACAAATTATGTATAAAGCTTTTATTGTGGCTTGCACTGCCATCTTCCTTTAATTTTTAGCAATGTTTTCTTATTTCCACTTGCTTTCCCCACACAATGCAAAAGCATCATAACCAGTGTTGCCACCTTGTGGGTAATTACCCGAATTTAGTATAATTTTTACGGTCGTGGGTAGAGCGTGGGTAATTTCTCTTAGGTGTTATTTAGGTATAATTTGAAATTTTTACTTCAGATGCCTAAATAAAATCAAGATTCGATTTCAATGATGACATTTATTGCTTTTAAAATATTGTTGCTAAGAAATGCACATCCTTCTGAACCAAAGTCTCGGTTTCTTTTTAAGAAACGACTTCAATTATTAAACAAGATGGACGCTTAGATTTGGATAAAGATGCCTATCATAGTGATTTAGAACCTGAAGTTTATTGAAAAAAGTTATTCAAACTAAAAACTTGCCTGTGGGAAGATATGTTTCCAATATAGCAACATATAATTAATTTTATTAATTTAAAGGGTATTTTTTAAGACCATGAAACTTAAAATGGTAGACAACACAAAAATTTAAAATAATTTTAATCGCAGATTGATACACGGCATAACCATTTGAAACTGATTTAAAACAAATAGCACCGCGCCTGTCCTTGTCGAAACGCATTACAGACGTCCAATTTTGTTTCTCTTTTTCGAATAAAATGAACAATGTTGACCTCCAAGACACCGATTGTTGCTGGTTTATCAGCATTAACCACTGACTTCATAACCCTACGGAAAACAATCAATAAGTGTCACATCGCACGACCTGGAAGTCTAATTGACAGTTTATTTTCTCTAAATCAACACATCGCCTTCATTTGTAAAAAAAATTTGCGTCATTTAAGTCATGAAGTCACCTTTAAGTTGCGAAAATCGATGGCTGATTTTCAAAGTATATTTGGATAAATTAGTGGCGTTGTTCAAGCATGAATCTATTCATGATGATATGCCTGATCAAAAAGTGAAAACAGTATGACAGCTCATTTGACAGCTAACCTTTCGTAAGCTCTATGGGGCTAAAAAGCATCCATTATAAAGCAAGACAAAGAACATTTTAAACCTTCCCAAGATATATCAACCAAATGTGGAAGTTAAACTCATTATTTTAGCAGTTTTATTAATTTTTGTAAGTCTTTAATGCTATTTTTTATTTATTTAAATAAAATTAACAGTTTGACTAATATTGATCTTGTTTTAATGAGTTTGTTTTGTGTTGCTTCTTTGTAAATGTATTTTTATTAAATAAAACTTAAATTTTATATCAGGTGTAATTTCATTTAAATCGGGTAATTTTGTTTCATCTCAAGTGTAATTTTGAATCTTGCTGGTGGTAACACTGATCATAACAAAACGAATGGTGGGATAGAAGAAATTCAACGACCGACCGGCATGAATTTACAATTGTACCAAACTTTGAACACTTTTTTCTCTACTTTTACAAAGCATTTTCAAAATTTTTTTAACACAAACATATTAAATATACATTTCTTAACAGTTTAATGCAAAAATATTTTGAAATTTAATTCTTTTTACCAATTTTTTATTGATTTTAATGAACTACTATCACAATACAACCGAACCGTACTAAATTTGCGCGTAAACTAAAGAAATACAATACCAACAAGGTGGCAAGAGATCTATTGTGATGGAAAATACTATTTAAGAGAGCAAATAGTACTAGTAAAGCCTGAGTTTACATATGTATGTGTGCAATGGGCTTAAATGCAAACAACAAGAATAAGCAATTGTTAAAAGTAAATGTATTTAAATCAGGAACGTAACAGTTATAAGATAAACGATAAAAAAAATCAGATTTAACAATTGAAGCACAACCGCGAATAACGTTTTAAGTTACAAAATCATAATTTTTCAGGAGAGCAAAAAAACGTTTTTTGACAGGCAGGATTACTTGTTTTAAAAAACGTTTTTTTCTATTATTAAAAATAATGATAATAAAAACTTTTATGCAAAAGGCTTTTAAAACATTATTCCGCACTGCAGGACCATTTCGGTTACATCATTTAAATAGTAACTTACAACGTTCTTCAACTGGCTGACTGGACATTTTGAAGACGTTAAGGTGATTAATTTTTGGTGATTTGATGTTTAAACTGTGTAAGAGAGTAAGGTTAACGGTTATCCGCTAAAAAACAGTTTTTGCAAAATGTGGCGTTTACAACGTTATTCGCGGCTGTGCTTCAATTATTACTGATACATTTACGTAATGGTTATAATCAGGGAAACCATAAATATGCAATTGCATGTTTTTCCTGCTGCGACCAATGAAGGCTATATATTTATCCGTTTTAAAGCTTTTTCTGAATTTTGGCATCGATTTGTAAGTGTATATTTTGCATATTTTACTGTTTGCAGCATTTTTTGCATAATTAAGTTAACTGAGCTTTTTTGTAGCATTTTTTTAAGTTTATAGCGCATATTTTGTCTTTTTAAGCATATTTTTTTGCGAAATTCAGTTTTAAATAAATATCTGTTACCCAACGTGTTGCTTCACTCCAACACTTTTTAAAGTGATCTAAAGATGTCCATCCGTCCGTCTGGCTGGTTATCTGTTTATGTTTACCTTGTGCGCAAAGTACAAGTTGCTATCTTGTAGATAATTGCAGCAAATTTGGTAAATCAATTTTAATTGTACTAAGGACGAAGTCTATGTAAATGGTGCGAATCGGTCTATAATTTTACATATTTCCCATAAAAGCACCTTTCCAAATAAGACTCTTTGTGTCCGTTAACCATCTTATTATGTTGGTATTTAGATAGAATTCGCCTAAAAATCTCAAAAATTCGTTTGTAAATACTATGGTGTTTGGGCTTTACCGATTATAATTTTAGGATTGTTTTTATTAAATGTAACTGTTAATAAATTGTTGAATATTTTGTTTTAAAATTATCAATTTTAACTGCCTCTTCATCTATTTGCGAACGAAGACTTCGATCGCTTAACTAACATTTAAAGGAAAAACAAATAATAAAATATTGTTTTTCTTTTACAAGCGATAGAAGTCATCGTTCGCAAATAGATGAACAGGCAGTAAATTTTTTGGGACATAATTTTAAGTTTTTACTGCATATTTAATGCGCAAAAAACGGGTTTTTAGAGCATATTTCTGGTTTCCCTGGTTATAATCAACCATAAACAAGTAATATATTTTATTTTGGTTATATTTACCAATTGAAATGAGATATATTTTTTGGTTATAAATAATCGTAATATAGACCTAAAAATTTTTTGGTCGAAAATAACCATTTTAAAAACCAAAAAAAAAAAAATTGGTTGAAAATAACCATAATAAAATTTTTTTTATTTTTTTTTTTGGTTACTACAGACAAAATATTGTATATTTTGAGTTTGATATCTAAACAATATATAATGTACATATGTATATATACATATATGTATATACAAACTTGGTGACAACAATAAACCTTTCAAATTTTTTCATACATGATAACCAAAAAAAATCAATTTTTTTCGATAATGGTTATTTTTAACCAAAAAATTTTTTTGGTTAATTTAATGGTTATTTTTAACTAAAAATTTTTATTTTCTCAATTAATAAGTCACGATAATGGTTAAATATTCCCAAATGCAGATAAAGGGCATTTTGCCTGGTGCCGTGCAATAAAGCCATAGGAAATAAAGCCATATGGCCTTATTTCCCAATCCATTGTGTAGCAAATTTAAAATTTTTTTTTTTCATATAAATCAATATGGTCGATATGTTCAGTCGCTTGGAAATTTGACAGGGTTTAGCTCGTCGGAATTGGGAGGGTTCTTGAACCTGTCTGACCCTTAATAACTATATAAACAAAAGTATAATATTTCCAAAACTTTGCTACACAAAAATCATTAATTTGGGCTATTGCACTTGTTATTTCTTTCTTTTTTTTCTTTTTAAATTAATTTGTCATTTCGTTTGCTAATTCAATTTTTTGAATAAAAAAAATTACACATACATCTATGTTCAATTAATAAGCACATATAAATTAATCAAATGAGATGTAAAACATTACATAGATGATGAAATACTTGAATTAACTATATGATCACATGATATTTAGTAGACGTGATGAACCCTTTTAGATTATGATAAAATTAATATTAATCAAGCTTAGTTAAATCGATGTAAAATTATTCGGTTGATGTAATTAAGATTTTCGGCGTACCACTTTTTAAACACAAAAATTTTTTTCTTTTTCAATTAATTTGCACAGTCGGCAATTTTTCTTCCTTCACGTATTTTCTTTTTTTTGCTTTTCCAGTGATGGTTTTTTTTTCTTTTTTTATGCATTTGCCTTCTGCTCAAACCGAATATCAATGGACGGACTTTGAACCGTGATCATGTTTTGCGAATGATGCAAAAAGATTCCTTTATTAAAACCCTATTAAAATTATTGATACAATATATCAAATAAATTTTAAGATTTGGAATTATTTTAATTGCTCTTACCAATTTGATTGGGTTTTATTGAAATAGTTAATTTGTTTGTTATGAAGATTCGAAGTAAAATGTGTCGTTGTTATATCGATGAAATATGTATATTAATTCTAAATACTGTTGTACTTATGTACACAATTAATTTTATAAAACAATTTTCCTCTTTTTACAATTTTTTTTTGTCTTCTTTTAAGTAATTTTAAAAAGTAACTTAACACTCTCGAGTTTCAGAATTAAAAGGCAAAATTAACGAAATCTTTGCTTAAGCTCTACATCTCGGTCAAGCTTCGATATTCATTTAATGCTTGCTTGAAATTTATCGTTTACCAACTAATAGCCAATGATGTCAACTCATTAATTAATGTTATAATGTTATCATATGTCATGACATTAATAATTGTTGTATGCAATCATGTTAATCATTGCCTTAATAATTAATTATTAATGTTGCACTATACAAAATGCCTTATGGCACCATAATATTACTTAATAAAGATTTTAAAATAATATTATATAAACTAATGTATTGTAAGTATTATAAAAAGTAAAATTTAATATTATAAACTTTCATATTAATTCGAATGAGAATTAAATTCCCAGATCCTATTTAACATTATAAATACATAACTATTTTCTTTTTTCTATTTGTCAAGGTATCGATAATTTTCAAAATCTGTTACAATTGAGAAATAAGTCCATATGGCTTAATTTTCCTGTAAGGAGTGAAATAAAGCCATACATGGCCTTATTTCCTATTTAAATTTTCTTCTTTTAATACAATTCTAATTTATTTAAAAATTGTTTTGTTGTTTTTTCTCTGGGTGTATATATTAAAAATATAAGGAAAACACTTTTGGGCGCAATAAAATAAAAACAATGAAACAACTAACAAACTCGTAGGCCCAAGGCCGAAAATGTTTATAGGATAAACCCTTTTTATACCCTCCACCACAATTAGTTGTGAAGAGGGTATATTCAGTTTGCCATTCCGTGTGAAACATTTTTACTATTCATCTCAGACCCTATAAAGTATATATATTCTGGGTCCTTGAGTAATTTTAAGTCGATTTAGCCATGTCCGTCTGTCTGTCCGTCTGTTGAAAACACGCTCACTTTCGAAAAACTCAAAAGAAATCAACAAGCTTGGTGTCAAATTGCTTGTAGTTATCCTAAGCAGTTTGGGATTGAAATTCAGCAAAATCGGTTCAATAGGATCTGAGCTATGAATCAAAATGTGGAACCACCACCTAAAAAAAATTGATAATTTTGTTACAAAAACTAACATAAATGGTGGAAAAATGCACAGAATGATATAAGATTTCGCAACAATTCGTTTTATTCAACTGGAAATCACGCTGTGAAGTTTCGTGAAGATCCGTCAATAATTTACCCTAGGCCCCATATAAGCCCTACTCCCGGAAAACAGTATATTAAGCCTAAAACCCTAACTAACAATGCTATCATTACAAATTTTGGCAAGTCACAGTTACATAGGACTAGAAATTAAACTGTTAAGTTTCGTGAAGCTCGGTCCATAATTTACCATAGGTCCCATATAAAACCTACTTCCGGAAAACAACTTAGTACGCCTAAAAACGTAAAAAATAATGCTATCATAACAAAATTTAGTACATCAAAGTTTTATAGAACTAAAAATAAATCTTTGAAATTTCGTGAAGATCGGTTCATAATTTCCCATAGGCCCCATATAAACTTTACTCCCGGAAAACAACTTAGTACGCCTAAAAACGTAAAAAATAATGCTATCATAACAAAATTTGGTACATCAAAGTTTTATTGGACAATAAATAAAATTGTGTTATTTCGTGAAGATCGGTCCATAACTTACCCTGGGCCCCATATAAACCTTACTCCCGGAAAACAGTTTAGTACGCCTAAATCCGTAAAAAATAATGCTATCATAACAAAATTTGGTACATCAAAGTTTTATAGGACAAGAAATAAAACTGTGTAATTTCGAGAAGATCGGTCCATAATTTACCCTGGGCCCCATATAAACCCTACTCCCGGAAAACAGTTTAGTACGCCTAACACCGTAAAAAATAACGCTAGCGTAACAAAATTTGGTACGTCACAGTTTTTTAGGACAAGAAATAACACTGTAAAATTTCGTGACGATCGGTCCATAATTTACCTTGGGCTCCATATAAACCCTACTACCGGAAAACAGTTTAGTACGCCTAAAACCGTAAAAAATAATGCAATCATAACAAATTTTGATTGCATTAAATGATACTGTGAAATTTCGTGAAGATCGGTACATAATTTACCATAGGCCCCATATAAAACCTACTTCCGGAAAACAACTTAGTACGCCTAAAAACGTAAAAAATAATGCTATCATAACAAAATTTAGTACATCAAAGTTTTATAGAACTAAAAATAAATCTTTGAAATTTCGTGAAGATCGGTTCATAATTTCCCATAGGCCCCATATAAACTTTACTCCCGGAAAACAACTTAGTACGCCTAAAAACGTAAAAAATAATGCTATCATAACAAAATTTGGTACATCAAAGATTTATTGGACAAGAAATAAAATTGTGTTATTTCGTGAAGATCGGTCCATAACTTACCCTGGGCCCCATATAAACCTTACTCCCGGAAAACAGTTTAGTACGCCTAAATCCGTAAAAAATAATGCTATCATAACAAAATTTGGTACATCAAAGTTTTATAGGACAAGAAATAAAACTGTGTAATTTCGAGAAGATCGGTCCATAATTTACCCTGGGCCCCATATAAACCCTACTCCCGGAAAACAGTTTAGTACGCCTAAAACCGTAAAAAATAACGCTAGCGTAACAAAATTTGGTACGTCACAGTTTTTTAGGACAAGAAATAACACTGTAAAATTTCGTGACGATCGGTCCATAATTTACCTTGGGCTCCATATAAACCCTACTACCGGAAAACAGTTTAGTACGCCTAAAACCGTAAAAAATAATGCAATCATAACAAATTTTGGCCCGTCACAGTTTAATAGGACTGTAAATGATACTGTGAAATTTCGTGAAGATCGGTACATAATTTACCCTAGGCCCCATAGAAACCCTACTCCCGGAAAACAGTTCAGTACACCTAAAACCATAATTAATAATGCTATAATAACAGAAATTAGTACGTCACAGTTTTAAAGGACTAGAAACGACGCTGTGAAATTTCGTGATGATCGGTCCATAATTTACCCTAGGCCCCATATAAACCCTTCTACCGGAAAACAGTTTGGTTGCCTTAAACCATAATTAATAACAAATCGTTACAGTTTAAGATAATAATAACATCATACAGATATTACTCCTTAAACATTCGAACTGTCGGTGGAGGGTATCAAAGATTCGGCACAGCCGAATATAGCACTCTAACTTGTTTTAATTAAAATTTTCTTTTTTAATCAGGCTAAAGTTCATTAAATTTAATTTTCATTAAATTATTTTTATGAAGAAATTAATTTTACAACATGAAATGAATTAAAATTATTGTCATTTTTCATTCTTGACTGTTCACGGACAGTTTTTCTTTAAATCTTTAAATAAACTATATAATATAAGCGGTTTTCACCCTTTGTATTAAGTGTACAACTCTGCTTTACTTAATACGATTTTATACTACAAAGCGTCTTTTTCGTTAGTACAGAGACAGAAATAGTTTTTTCAACTGTTTTATTCTAGGTTATTTAGCAAACGTGTTTACTACAGCTTTTTGTTGGATTTTTCAACCACAGTGTAATAAATTTTAGTCTTATACATTTTGTTGTTGCAGTGTTGTAAATCTTAGTACTTTAACCAAATGAATAAGATTCACAAGGTCTGCAAGGGACTTTACTATCAAGGGTGAAAACCGCTATAGAAATTACAAAAAATGGACATAGTTACCTTTGTTGCTTTCCCTTTCACTTCTTCTTGCGAATAGATTTTTTTTTAATCTTTTTGTTTTTATAATGCTTCAGTGAGAAACTATTTTTTTTGTTCTATTTAAATTCATATCTAATTGCCAGAAAAATACATTTACATACATACATATATCGAAGAATATTCCTCATTCATTAAGAAAACTTTTAAAAAGTTAACCTATTTAACGCAAAATTCTTAATTTGATTTTTTTAATAAATAAACGCTTTAAAACGTCTCCAGCTTCTTATTGACAATTTTTAAGCTATACTTTTTGAATTCCATCAAAAAACGAATAGTATGTACATCTTTAATATTTAGATTTTACCTTTATTCATCCAATTACGCATATTCCCTTTAACAACAACAATAAACAACCGTTATAATCTCTCTTAATTCTCTTGCATCAATTTAGTTGAATCGTACTTTTCCTACGCATCGGTTATATTTCCAAAGTGTCTTAGAAAATTAATAATTATTAATATTAAAATTAGCCCATTTAAATTTTTTTTTGCATAAACGTGTAATATACTTTGTATTTTATCTAATTATTAAAAAATATAATGAAAAAGTTAATAAAAAAGTTGTTAAAAAAGTTTGTAAAGTTGTGGGAAATTGGTTAATTTGCCTTTAATAGTTTTTGCTTTTTGGTGTTTCTGTGCTTTTTGATCGAATGATGAGTGTTTGTAAGAGTGTGTGCGAAATGGAGATGTTGTTTTTGTTAGCAATATCTAAAAATAATTTAAAGAGAAGAGTTTGCTTAACAAAATGAAGATGGCACTTGTTGTCTTATGGAAAGTTAATGATTTATGTGAAATTGTTAAAGCAGAGAAATAGATAAAAAAGGTAAATAAAAAAATAAAAAGCAAAATAGTATCATAAATATATAGGAAACGGAAAAGGAGATAACAAATATGTATGGAAGTAAAATGTTTATTTTATTCTATAAGCTTTTGTTGTAAATAAGTTAATTTAAATACATATGGCGCCATAAGTCTAGTTTTACTAGTAGGTATATTTTCTTATTCGACCAGTTTTTTGGTTTAAGTCTTTAAATTATCGTGTTTTTAACAACTTCAATAAAGGCTAAAAGTTAATGTTAAAAAAAAAAAATTTTGTAAATTTAAATTATTTTACAGTCTATTGTTACCAGTGAAGGGATTTGTTAATTTTCATTCTGTACCAAAATTTTACGAAAACGGGACAAATTGACTGAAATGTTGCCAAATCCGGTATTATTACTAAAAAAAATTTGAAAGTTTAGTTAATATTTTCAATTTTAATGAATATTTTATTTATAGCTTATAATTAATAGATAAAGATAAAAATGATTTTAACACTAAAAATCAGAAAAAGATCAGGCTTAAGTTTTGATTGTGCATTAATTTTTTTTATAAAAAGTATCTACATTTTATTAAATCAAATACATTCTTTTATATAACGAGTTGTAAAATTTTTTACTTAATATACAATGTATTTGATTTAAACTTGGACTAATGTTTATACCATGTTCACACGGACAGCAATATTCGTGTTTCGCTCTCTTATTCCTGTTTCGCGCCCCAAACATGACTGAAACGACTTGTTTCCCCATACAAAATCTTGTGAGCGAAACAGGTCGTTTCATTTTGAAACAGGCTGCGAAACAGGAAAAATGTACTATCATCTCTAATTTTGATAACAATTATCGTTAGTTTATCTGAACTAGCCCTCAAAAAAATCAAAACAAAATAAAATACAAAATAAAAATTGATGTTTAATAAAATAAAGTGATAATTATCAAATAATAATATTAATAAAAGTATTAAATAATATATTTTTAACATTTAATTACTTTTTTATCTGTTTTAAATAAAATCACACTAACAACACAAAAAAAAATGTCAAAATGAAACCAGAATGAATCGTATGAACAGCATGTTTGACAATCTAGTTTCAGAGAGCGAAACGAGTGGTTTTTGTCGTCGTATGAACATAGCATTAGCCTAAAACCATCTTCACTTCCCCTTGTGGTCCTATTTTTTAAACAATGTGTTGCTAAAGTGTCCATATATGTAGCGATATATTTATGTTTTAAATTTCATTAAAATCTGTGAGGTAATTTCGGGCTGGCAGAAATTGTCCCAAAACTGAACTCGAGGTCCGAATTTTGGAAAAGTGAAGCCCAAAACTATATCTATGAAACGAGTCTATAGAGGATTTACAAACGTTTGTTGTATTTTATATACATATATTTAGTGTATATTTCTTCTTCCTATACGAAAGTTTAAAGTTAAAAAAAAAATGCTATAATTTCAATTCGAATAAAATTTTCCGTTTAGGAATGTGTATGTTGTAATTTTTATGATTTAATTGACTTATCTTTGGCTTAGGGTGTTCAGTCGATTAATTCTTGTTCAAATAATCGAACAATTTAAGACGATTAATTGTTCGCCTAATTTAAAATTGCTTAAAGTTAACTTTTTTTCAGCTAGTTGATGCTTGGATTATTTTTAGTGGAGCCAACTGGCTATTTTAACATTGTCATGTCATGGGAAGTAGTCAATTGTCCGACTCTGCATGACTTTTCAACTAACTTAAAGTTAGTTCCATAGTAGTTAGCTTAAACTGAGTAAGATAGTAGTTAGTTAAAAGTTATCCTGATTGTAGTTAGCTATTTACTTACTTTATGTCAATATGAAAAAGTTGTTTACGTTTTTAGTTTTACTTTTTATACAATCTGAACCGATTTTTCGTTTTTTTATAACCTTTAAGGTATTTCTAATGTCAGTCTGTTAAAAAAGAATTGGTATTTCATATGAAATTTTTTTCTTGTATATAGTAAGTTATCCGATAAAACTTGGAAGACATTTTGAAAATCTTTCCATCTTTTTTTGCCGTGAACTCCATCTACATTTACTTATAATATGCGAAACACTAAAATTTTGCAAATACAAAATAATTAACATTTATAAAAATCAAAATTCGAAATAGCAAAAGAAAACAGAAACAAGAAAGAAACGAAAATATGAAAAAAAGAAAATTGGGGAATTTCTTTATTTATTTGTAGTTAGCTTATAGTTAGTTGTTAAAAAGTTAACTATAAATGCATTATTTTTGTAGTCGACTACCAAATTGCTTGCAGGGATTAGATAGGCACACAAATATACAATATTTTGCTATATTTTCTTAAGAAATTCCAATATGTCATAATTTGATCTTTAACCAAATTTTGTCTCTTATATCTCATTAGAAGGATAATTACGTACACATTTCTATTCTTTTACAATTAATTGCAATAATAATTATTAAATGGCAAAATTTTTATCCATACAATCTTAGGGCACTCTTATACATACATGTATAAAGAGTAATTTGATTTTTCATTTAAAATTTAAATTCTATAAAATTCTTAACGTTCATTTAGAAAATAAAATAAAACTTTGTTGCTTTTTAAAGTAGCATTTTACAATGTTTTTCTTATTTTTTTTAACAAGAATGTAAAAAAGGAGTGATTTGAAGGAGAAATGTGAACCTTAAACGATCTTAAAAGAGTTAAAGAGCTAAAGGGCCAAGCAATATTAAATAGTGCCATAAATATGTAGTCCAAAGCCAAAAATCCCATCACTGATTGAAATACCATTGCTTTGCCTTAGATAATGGGGCTGTCATTTGTCGTTGCCTAGAAACAGCGCCCTAAGTGTATTTTGTGTAGTGGTGGGTAACCTTGCTAATGTTTGATTTCTACCTTATTCCCCAGTGGGTGGCGGCTGCCTAACCTTTGCCCAGTGGTGCGATTCCCTAACTTTAAACGAACCTACAATCGTAATATTTGTTAACATATATTCGCTTACAGTAACGATAGTATGATTCTGTAATTTCTTTTTAACGATAATATACACTGTATTTTTGTGGCATCACTGTTTACAAAATGTTAAAATAAACGAAAAGCACAAAAGAGAATAAGTTAAAAGCAAAAATTCTTAATTTGCGGTTTTTATATTTTCTTGTGAATTTTACATTAAGAATTTTGTTTTTGTTCATAATTTGCTCTTTTTATACCCTCCACCACAATTAGTTGTGAAGAGTGTATATTAAGTTTGTCATTCAGTGTAAAACTTTTTTATTATTCATCTCAGACCCCATAAAGTATAAAGTGGCTCCTTGAGTAATTCTAAGTCGATTTAGCCATGTCCGTCTGTTTGTCCGTCTATTGAAAACACGCTCACTTTCGAAAAAGTCACAAGAAATTTAGAATTTTGCTTGTAGTTATCCTAAGCAGTTTAGGATTGAAATCCAGCAAAATCGGTTCAGTAGGATCAGAGCTATGAATCAAAATGTGGGACCACCACCTTAAATAAATTGATAATTTTGTTACTAACATAAACGGTGGAATAATGCACGAAATGATAAAAGATTTTGCAAAAATTTGTTTTATTCAACTGGGAATCACGCTGATTTGTCCATTATTTACCCTAGGCCCCATATAAGCCCTACTCCCGGAAAACAGTATAGTACGCCTAAAACCCTAATTAACAATGCCATCATAACAAATTATTTCGGCACGTAACAGTTTAATAGGACTAGAAATGACACTATTAAGTTTCGTGAAGATCGGTCCAAAATTTACTATAGGCCCACTCTGGTAAATTAATTAAATACTCCTAAGACCGTAGCAAATATATTTATTGTGGCAAAATTTCTTCCAACTTAGTTTCATATGGCTAGAAAAAATGTTATGCAATTTTGTAACACACGGTCCATAATTTACCTTAAATCCCATATTTAGCAGCCTTTTAAAATTTACTGTAAACGCTAAAAAAATTTCACCGCTGTTTGCTTTTAATATACATAAATCCCACTCCTGAAAATCATTTAAGTTCGGCAAAAACTGCTACGAATCATGATATTTTACTCAAGCTAGTTAAAATTGCTAAAAAAGCATAAAACTACACAAAGCATAAATTAATACAGGTAACCCTCCTATAAGACGGCTTCCTAAAAACGATTTCGATCTTACACGAAAAAAAAAAATTGTGGAAATCTCCTCATCTACAACACGGTTTCATTCTAACACGATAAAATGGAATTGCAACTTTATCAAGATTGAGTTGTTAAAATTGTACCAAAATAGTACAAAAGTACTAATTTTTGCATCCCTGTTACGATTTAGTTAGATTTCGGTGATTCAGCAAAGTGTATGTGTGTCTACACGATTTTCGCATCCACCGAAAGTAAAATTGGGAAATACCCAAAGTATCTTACATCGAGCTTCGATTGAAACAATTAAAAAAAATTTATATTTTACACTGTCTCCTAGCCTCATATAACACGTTTTCTTACAACACGACGTTTTCTAGGAACCTATCTACCGTGTTGTAGGAGGGTTACCTGTAATAAATAGATATCATGTAGATATTATTCCTGAAATAATTGGACTGTCGGTGGAGTGTATCAAAGATTTTGCACAGCCGAATATAGCACGCTTACTTGTTTTTTGTAAATTTTGAATTAAGAATTGTGTTTTTGTTCATACATATACATATGTTTGTATGTGTGTAAGTAAAAGTCGGGCCCAGCTGTTTTAAACATAATAAACCCATAGGTATCAACTTCAAATGCAAAATAGCTGCACATGAGGTCATCTTTCGATCATTAATGATACTCTCATTGTGAGAAAATGAGAAAATCATTTGTGATATATTCCTTTTGAGCATAAAAATGGGATTATATGTGAATCCTTTTTAAATCGCTCTAGTGATAAATCATTAAATAAAAAACATTTAGAATTCATCATATGAACATTTGAATGAATCATATATGGCTCAAAATCACCAAGGTTGTAAATTTCAAGATTGATTTTATGCCAGAAAAAATTTTAAGCTATAATGATGGCTCTAAGTTTATACTTTTGCAAAATTTTTATATTAATAAACTTTGACAGGGCAGCGCACAAAATTCTAAACTTTTTTTATATAACTGCTTTTTAGTGAATATCTTTCCGAAAACCATCATTTCGGGAACGTTTTTCTAAGTTTGATTAAATTAACAAAACAACACAAAGAACATAACTTAAGCATCGTTTAATAATACGGGTTTATTATGAATCTACCCAGCGGTAAATATTGAAAGGACTGCAAGTGGCAGGCCTTTTTGAAGGCCTCTATACTCCTTTCTAAAAGATTTGCTTCGCATGATATCCTGCCTTCAAAAGTATGCCTTCTAGAAGGTATAAACTTCTTTTTAAAAGACCTTCTGAAATATTCAGTACACATTCGCTACTCCCTTCTTTGAGAAGGAAGAAAGGAAGGTGTTCAGTTTCATTTACTTTTTATTTTTAGTGACCTTCCTTACTCCCTTCTTTGGGAAGGGATCGAAGTTGTTTTTAAAGGAAGTTTTAATGGAAGGCCTTGCGTCCAATGACAACCTGTGTAAAAAATAAATAAGTATGGAATGCGGCGAGAAGGGCTTCTGACTACTTGTAACTGCTTAATAATGCATTCTATTAGGCCTCTTTACTCATTCTAGTTACCGCTGGGTATATTATATAAACATAAGTAAAAACAATACATACAAAATCCTTTTCAAGCAAAATACGCCAAAAAAATTAAAGAAGTTGCTATTATCGTGCATAAAATTTTTTGAAAAATCTAAATATTAAAAACTCTTATGATCGAATTAACGTTACATGAACAGAATAAAAGTTGTGTTATAAAATAAACTACGTATTTTCTAAAAAAAGCTCAATTTATGCGTTTTTTATTAAAAAATAGTAATGTTCCCGGACATGATAAATCGTTCCCGGAATGACAAAACTATTACCGAAATGATTATATTGCCCAGTAAAAACTTCGCCTACTAATGAATAGCTTCTTTAACTCATTATTTTGTAGCTTTGTTCTATAACTACATCCATAACAACTTCCATAACTACTTTTTTCTGGATGTATGCATGTAAAAAAAATAATGACTAAAGGCGCCCGTACACGACATGTATTTGTCATCTGACATGTCAAATTTTCAAGTCACATGTAATTGTTTATGTCTGTCAAAATTGCTGTTTTACATAAGGTTTATAATATTCGGTCACAAACGTACATGTAATTTGCTTCTGACATTGTCTCTGTTTTTTCGCATTGTTATTGCAGAAACCAAAGTAGTTCTCGGTTTCAAAATTGCTTGCTGCCGCCACGAAAATATTTATTTGCGCCGTAAAATAATTTAGCCATCTTAACATTTTTTCTTTTATTTTAAAGATACCAATTTGGAATTTTATAATTAAACGGTTTTTATGTATATATTTACATAAATTCTATTCAATGGTGAGATGAGCATACATATCTTGGTATTGTAAAATATTAACTTCAGCCGGCTAATGATTCCGTCAATAGTTGACGCCACTGCCAGTTTCTTCCCGGCATAGATTTCTGATGTCAGATGGTTTGTCAGAAGAAAATAGAGCACGCTCTAATTGAAATTTTGTCAGATGACTTTGCGTCTGACTTTTACAGAATCAAAGTTAAAAAGGTAACACACGACATGTATGTGTTTTGCAGTGGGAAATTTGACATGTCAGATGACAAAAACATGTCGTCTATATGCTCCTTTACTTTTTAATGCGTTCATTTTGGGACATCCCTTGTAAAATTCATTGGTTCTTTCAGTAGAATTGTAAGTAGTGCTCTTATGTTTTTCTGATTACTCAACACATTATTTTGTAGGCGAAGTTTTTACTGGGAAGGTATAAGTAAGGAAATGTTTGAATTGTAAGCAACGGTTTAAATATTAAAGTTATTTATTTAGACGATAAGTTAGCAAAAAAATATTAAAAAAATCCATCAAATAATAATATTTTCCATTTGTTTTTTCTTTTTTAAGCAATGGTTTATTCTGCTGACGAAGAGATGTTGCCATTTAAGCTCCTTCTGTTGTTCAGTCATCTTAGCCATAAAAAATTGTAAGGGAGTCACCCTAGGAAACAATAATTATCATTCCGAGAACGCAACAGTCATTTCGGGAACGTGCCATAATATACGGAAACGTTCCCGAAATGACCGTTCACGAAATGACGATTTCAAATAAATGCGCGACTTGCTTTTACAGCGGCTAGTTTAAATGCGACCTGACTTTGTCAATAGTAAAATATTACGGCTACTTTAATATTTCTTGTCGTAAAAACGAATTTCATCAATAATTACATTTAATAAAGACGTTCACGAAATGCCGGACTATTGATGTACGCTCTACGAATAATGAATTGAAAGTTACTTACCACTTTAATATAACTTATTTGACGATAAATGCATTGTCAGTTGGCTTTTTTATTGTTTTCTTCTTCTACTGCAGTTTAACACCTGATGGCTATGTTCACTTAAAATAATTCTTTTTTGATTATTGGTGCGTTCACTGAAATGACTTGTGCACTATCGGACAAACTATTTTTGCATTTTTATAATAAGAAATAAATAATGTTTAAGTATCATTTTCAAAACTAGTTTTTGTGTAATAATTACGGTGTATTTAGTAATGACTGGTGTTAAATACCTTAAATTGTTCATTAATATCTTGGACTTGTTTTTGAAGATCGTAGCATGTATTTTGATTTAGTTTAAAAATTACTTATTTATTTAAATTTATTGTTTGATGTACACATAAAACAGATTAGTTGTAGTAATTTATAAATTTTCTTTTTTCAATAAAGTCAAGATTTAAGGCCATTTTCTCATTAGGCGATGATATTTTTTCCAAACGAAAAACTGCACATTAAAGAAATTTGGTTTTCTCAATGTCTTATTTGCTTCGATTTTATCGCAAAGCTAACCGGCACTCATCTGCCAATTATTCATTTTCCTTTTATTTGACGTTCAGATAAATTCAGTCAGCTGACTCCCAACTTTTACATGTATTTTGAGTGGCGTTGCCAGCTGAAAACTTTGTTTTTTGTCGGTATATTGAGAAACCCAAAATCGTTAACGGACAGTTTATCGGTCCAATAAATTCATGTTGACATTAAGTAACAGACAGTTTGTCGATACATTGAGAAAATGGCCATTAATATATTAAATTGCTAGCAAAACCAATTCTGCACCTTGGTGATTTTGAGCCATATGTATACATCCTTTTATATAAGATATCGATATGTATATTGCCTGCTACCGAAAACGTGCTCTCGCTTTCTACAGACGTTGGTTTTATACTACTTTTCTACTTCAAGAAGCTTTTGAGACATTTCATCAGCAATTAAAAGACCGTTGATTTATTGGCGTAGGAAAAATAGGTCGATTTGTAGGTAGTTTTTAGTAATTTTAGTAAATGATATATTTTTATTGCTCGTTTTTGATTTTAACGATGCACAGACAGGTATTTGGCCCTGAAAGTCGCTCAAAATCAAATTTTCTTTTATATAAGCACTTTTTTAAAAGTCACCCTCCAAACAACAGAACGAACATGGCGCGCTGCAACCTTTCACCAGCTGCATAAAGCCAGTCGGATGTTACCGTTCGACAAACGTGTGTGATTTGTTCGATACGCTCAAAACTTTACTCTCTTCAAATATTAATTTTATGGTGATAAAGTTGATTTTGTGTTAGTTTGTATTATGGATTGTGTACAATCAGGTATGTGCTTTATCCAAAACTTAAGTTTTACATTGATTCTAATTATTAACTATATTTTTGTCCTTAATGGCTAAGCTCTACAAATGCAAAAAAAAAAGACACACATCTTCGTTTACACAGAGGCTTTAAACTATTTCTGTTCATTTCTGAGCTTACAATTTGATAGTATTTTGTAGAATAGACGCTCCTGAAATTTAAAAAGCTAAAAACAGCCACCCCAATCCACCCCTAAATTTTTAGCGATTTTTTAGTACATGGGCTTTGAAAACTAGGTTAACCAAGAAATTAAATGTAATTTTTTTATTAAAAAATTTCGAGACCAAATGGGCTTATTGTTGGACATACCTAAGGAAACACTTTTGATGAGAATACCAGTCGCCGCTATTGCGAAGAATACGAAAGATCAGCAGAGATATCTGGGATTGGCAAAAATTTAATATACCGGTTAAAAATAATACAAGTTATCATGTGCTTTGGTATTAAAATTAACACTGAACTGTTCCAGGCTTACTGTAAGGAAACTGCTGAATTGTATGTTTCCCTTTATCAATTTCACCCTATGTCACCGACATTACACAAGGTGTTGCGCCATGGAGCAGCCGTAAAAAGGGAGGCGGTTCTGCCAATCGGTCGACTCTCCGAAGAAGCGGCAGAAGCCCGTAATAAACATGTTCGCACATACAGCCTGGAATTCTAGAAAATTTTCAAGAATAAAATGCAACCAAGATGTGTTAAACCGTACCCATGTTCTGTAACTTTAGTGAGAACTTCTTGCATCGAATAGATGTGAAACAAAATATTCCATCGTTTCTTGAAAAGTGAGAAAAATGAGTGTTTGTAACCCATGTCGAAAACTATCAAAAGAGATTGCGTCGTTACGTTATAAATGTCATAATATTGCACTCGAAGCCAATGTGACATTGCAGACGTTCAGAACGCCAGTAACACATATCGTTGACGGCGACCAAAATTTACTAAAATTGAAAATTTTTCAACGACGGCGGCGAAAATACAACCGTCGGCTATACCAAATTGTGTAAAGAGTGACTTTAGTGTTTGTTATTTGCAAACGAGCTTTGAAGACATTCGTATATTTTATAAAAATGTTAAAAGAAAAATAATAAAACAATGAAAAATGTGCCAAAAACAAAATGTTATTATTATTATTCTCTGATTTTGCATTTTTAGTTGTTTTTTATTATTTTTTCTCACCCCCTTTTTATACCCACACCACAATAGTGAAGAGGGTATTATGCATTTGTGCTGATGTGTGTAACGCCTTAAAATATTGGTCCTAGACCCACCTTTAAGTATACCGATCGACTCAGAATCAATTTCTGAGTCGAACTAACGATGTCGGTCCGGCTGGCTGGCAGGCTGGCTGGCTGGATGTCAATGTAACCTTGTGCGCAAAGTACAGGTCGCAATTTTGGAGATAATTTGATAAAATTTAGGACATAGGTTCTTATTGACACAAGGACCAAACCTGTTGAAAATGGGCCAAATCGTAGGACCACGAGGGAAGATAGGGGGAAATTTCTTCCTCTCAGAAACTATCAAACCGATTTTAATGAAATTTAAAACTTACATAGAACCATATCTTCATGGACACAAAAGGGATGTATTTTTTAAAAAATAGGACCACGAGGGGAGATAGGGCCAATTTCTGCCTCTCGAACCTATTTTTCTATCTTATATCCAGGTGGACACATAAGCTATACAGTTTTTCAAAAATAGGACCACAAGGGGAGGTAGGGGGCAATGTATGCCCCTTACAAACTTTTAACCCGATTTTAATGAGTTTTATAAACATAGATAAATCCATATTTATATGGACATATAAGCATGATGTGTTTTTTAATACTGTGGTGTAGGGTATCATATGGTCGGGCTTGACCGACTATACTTTCTTACTTGTTATTCGTGAGTTTATTTGACAGTTCAAAGCGGGAACTTTTCTCACCAAAATGTTACAGACACACTTTCTGTAAATTGGCGAGTAATTTCCTTACGTGACAGCTTGAACTCGCCAAAAAAAAGTTACAGACACAGTTAAGTGAGAAAAACAGCTGTTTGTTTCAATTTATGGCATTTTTGTTTCATTTCAAACATTTCAATCGAAAACTTTCTTGACGCGAGTGTTACAGAACATGGGCACAGGTTGCTTTTGACGTCAGACCCTCTTCTTATTGGAATGAGGAAAACCAAATCGAAAAAGAAGCAACTCCGTTTGATTGAAGTCTTAAATTTACTGGAAGAAAACGACATTAATAACGTTTATATTGAAAATGAAGACGATACTTAAAAAAATGACGAATAAATAAGATTTATAATTATGTTTTTGCCTTTTTCTACACTGAAATACCCAAACCTACCTTCAAATCCAATAAAATACTAATATAAAATTTTAAATGAAAATGCTAACAAATTAAAATGTCTATGAATTTAATTTGAAATCCCCGAAAATTTCCGGGGAATTCTTTCCCGCGTAGAAACTCTACATACAAGTCAAAATAAGAATACTGAATGGATCGATACTTTAAGAACTGGGAAAAAAGACTTTACACCTTTTCTATTTGTAATAACTCGATTTTGATATCGATCACAGATATACAAATGTTACATTTTATTTTCAATAATAACAAGAGTGGCAATACGTTTATAGCAAAAAAATGCCAAAATGCTACATTTTCAGACTTTTACCCGCAAATGCATATTACTTTTAATAACAAAATAGTTTTTCACAATTCCTTTAGTGGAATTTTAAACGATTTATTCCAAAACATATTTTAAAATAAACGGTACAAATTTAAATCTTATTTCGAAAAATATAAGAGATAAACTATGCATGTTACCTCGACTAGTGCATTGATAAAAAGTTTTAAAAATCGAGCCAAAATTAAGACCACTGGGCCGCTTTTATTTTTTGTAATGTTCCATTCTTTGGATACCTATGGCGCCCCTCCTGATTTGTTTCGACTTCAAATCTATAACTTAAACTCGACTACAAGTCTTTAATTGCTACCTGAATTTTTATTCTAACTAACGGCTTACAAAATCCACAATTATTTAAATTTTTCCAAAATCTACCACTGTGCGACAGTTAATCTTTATTTTTTCTTCTTCCTGAATTGTTTAAAGCCCAAATGAATTAACTTACATTTTGAAAACAAAATTTAATAAAATATAAAGAAATATACAATTTAAGAATGGTTTAGACATTTTTTAATGTTTTATTAATTTATTTTTTTTTTCAACTTAAAAACAATATACACTATACATTTGTTAATATCATCATTAAAAAATGGAAATTACAATAGTACAATTATTATTCATTATCTATTAAATACAAATATAAGTTTAAAATTAAATTAGTAACAACTACTACGAGTATAAAATTAAAACTTTTTTGAAAAGTTTGCAACTAAAGGCTAAATAAATTATTAGTTTTTATTATTAGAAATACAGATAGAACGTTATTAAGTACATTAATTTTTTTTTTTTTTCAAATAAATAAAATAAATAATAATCAATTTAAAATGCTTAAAAATACGTTTTTTTACGAAAAACTTATAATTTAAGACTAAATATCTTAAAAATAATTAAAGTACATTTGAATTTAACAAAATATTTTAAAGAAATAATGTTTTATTTTTCTTAAATATGGAATATTTCAACTTAAACTCTACTTTTTTTTTTAAATCTATTTACTTAAATAAAAGATTGCTTAAATTTTTCCTTTATACTACAATCGGGTAAATTTTGTTCACAATATTCTGTTTCGCTCGGCCTCGCAAACGGATTACAATTGTCTTCTTCTACCACGATATCGTTTTGATCTAAGCACATTACAGATCTTCTTCTTACCGGCAAAGGAGCTTCCGCAGCTTTACATGTAACTGGGCAAAATTGCCAAGGACCTGTAAGCCAATAGGCAGGACAAGGAGTGTTATTGCATTTCTTAGTTAAACGCAGAGGTCGAGGATTTTTGGCAAAAGCCCAACAAAGTTCGGTATCGGGAGTAACTAAAAAGAAATTTAAGAGAAAGTCAATCGACAATTTGCTTTCAATATTTGTTTTTAAATGTGATTACATCAAAAGCAATGCTTTTCTGCATTTTGTTTTTTACCTTTGCCATTTTCAAAACATATCGGCTCACGATATTGGAGGCCGCCTCCACAGGATACCGAACAGGAGTTCCACTCACTTAACTTCCACATATACTGCTTAGACGAACTGACACTTAAGGCAGGCAATGTGAATTCATAGTAAATTCCTTCATTTGGCTCATCACCTCTAACAATAATCTAGAAAAGCGCAACAATATATGATTACTACAAAAGTCGATTTTTATCAGTACAACAACATACATATATCGCTATGGAATGTTGAATGGGTTGTGGTATCTTTATGATCTCCTGTTCATCAATGCGATCATAGAAACTTTCTGCACCTGCTATTAAAAATTCTCCAGGCATTGAAATTAAACTCTCGCCATTTAAATAGAATAAACTACTATTCGCCCTGGCAATACCCAAAAAATGCGGTGAGTTTCCCAGTTCCTTGATAATAATGTGACGAGCCTTTGCTGGTAGAACTACAATTTCCACATAACCCTCACTCACCTTAAGAGTTTCATTGTACATGGCTTTTACCGGCTTACATTGATCTCCTTGACCGCCGCAAATGCCACAACGATCTTCTTGCATATCAGAATCAACAATCCAATCGCAACCAACTTTCTAAAGACAATCACATTTAGTTAATCAAAGGATTTGTGGGGCTTAAGTGAATATTTGATTTTACTCACCCTACAAATTCCATCAATGCACATATTGTTAGTACCCAAAGTACAAGGTGTCCCATCTAAAACTATGTCGCCCCAATTGGCTATAATGGTGTCATCGTCATCAGTGCAATAGAGTTTGCATGGGTTTTCTGCAAATGAAAAATATTTAGTCTTTCTGAAAGGTTGCATTTTATTTTAGGATGAATTACGTTTATCAAAATATGGCAACCATTTATAGAACTCTCCCTGATATGCCTTATTGTTATATATTTCACACTGTCTAGCTCGAAAACTGGGTTCATCCTTTGGACAAACGTGAGGATTACAAATTTGATACCTTTAAAATATATTTAGAAAAGTACGTGGAAATAAAAAGATATACAAACAAAAATTCTGCTCTTACCTTTTCCTTTCCCCAATACAAAACGAACCACCATTCGATGGCAAAGGCTTATTACATTCCCTGTATTGAATCGATACCCCTCCACCACAGGAACGCGAACACTCGCTCCACTCAGACCAACCACCCCAGCCACCATCAACTTTCTCCAAAGACTCTTGAGGAACACACTCACCATTTTGACACCACTGTTTGTAAAAAAGGCAAATGAAAACGAAACAAAGAACATGCAACATTTCTATTTTTCATTCAACCTTATTTTAATTAAACAAAAATTACCAAAACAAACCTTACGACTTCCACAAGGTGTACCCGGTGCTGTTGGTCTCATATTCGTTATACATTCGCCATTAACACGACACCACAAGGTTGAGCAGATTTCATTCATAGACGAACAGGCACTTACCTCACTATCTGTTACGTTATATTGGAGACGACATTGTACCTCTGCACTGTATCTATGGCCAGGTTGTTCTTCCGGATAAGCGTACTCGCTAATATCGGTGGGTTCATCGTCCAAACACTCACCAAGGCCTTGGCTATGGAATTGAATTTATTGCTTGATATTGTTTTGAGGAATAAACTTTATCTATTATGCTTACTCTAAGAAGTGTGTTATAAATTTTCGGCTACAATTTGACCAACACACTTGTAATGTATCCGCTCCAAATGTTGGCGTCATTATATGTACAATAGAGCCCACTCTTGGATGACAACCAATTTTTGCAGTATCGTGGAACATGCCGAAACTGAAAGGCGAAATATATTATAAAAAAAAAATTAAAACATTAACAATGAAAATTTATAAATATTAATTTAAAATAAGTAAGAAAGTATTAAGATTCACATTTTCGGGAGTGTAACCTATTTGTGACCCGTGGGCAATCATGTACCCGCCAAAAAAAATGGTGCTTTTAAAGCAGGGCTGTGGAGCCGGAGTTGAGGTTTCTGTACCGGAGTCGAAGTCAGAGTCGGAGTCGAAGTACCTACAAAAACTCGCGACTCCGAATAAAAATAAAATTAAACTTCTTAGAAATTGGCGATGCAATATTTAAAATGTCAATTTGAAATTTTTACAGAATAATTTTCTTGCTATATTTGACAATTTACTTAACTTTCACGCTCAGAAGACAAACGTGCCCTCCTGTTAAAATAAATAACATCACTGTTCCGGTAGAAAGCGATGTTAAATACTTGGGAATTCATATAGATAGATGCCTGACCTGGTTTCGTCATATAACGGCGAAAATAACGGCTATGAAACTTTAAGCAGCTCAACTACATTGGCTAATCGGTCGAAACTCAAACTTATCCTTAGACAACAAAGTTCTCTTATACAAGTTTATCATAAAACCAATATGGACATATGGCATCAAATTATGGGGTACTGCATGCGCATCAAACATCCAGTAGCTACAAAGAAGACAGTCTAGGATATTACGGCAACTTGTCTGCGCCCCATGGTATATACGTAATGACAATATCCACAGAGATCTTAACATCGCTACCATCCAGGAAGAAATTAAAAAATATTCAGTCAAATACACAGATAAACTAATGGTCCATCCCAACTACCTCGCTCGGGATCTAATAAAGTTCGAAGGTCACCGGAGGCTGAAAAGATCCGACACTTTGAACCTAGCAGGCTTTTTTGACACTTGAATGCAATTAATTAGCGGTTACATTGGTAACGGCTAACAAATACAAATAAGAATAAGAATTATGATCAAGCTTTGAATACATATTGTTATTTTCGACAAGAAAGATTCAATAAAAAAAAAAAAAAAAAAAATTTGACAATTTAAAAGATTAAAAAAAAGAGTTTAAAGTCGAATAAGGGCCAGTTGTATATACATTAAGCATCAATCTAATAGTAGGAGACGTTGACGGAGTCTTTGTCGGATTTAAACAGTTTTAGCGGTTAGAGTCTGAGTCGGGGTTAGAACTTTTTTTTGACGGCTCCACAGCCCTGATTTTAAGGCTAAGGTTCGTGTTAAAGTTCTTTATGCCGAATATCATATAACTGAGATTTTAGGCAGGAACTTTATATAGGACATATGTATGTTCAATTCTGATCCTACCAACACAAAGTTTCTGTAGGAATTCATAAGTTTGGTTAGTCCTTGTAACAATTAGAACCTGTGCACCAAATATCATCAAAATTGTGACCTGTTCTTTTCACACAAGTCTACATGGACAGACAACAATCCAGCCAACCCACGGGTGTGCGCATATGGCATAAAGTTTCTTCTTAAATTTTGTGAATTGTTTAAATCAAAAAAACAGTTTATTTCAATATAAATAGTATGTATTTGTTATTATTTATTTAGCTGTCACTGGCTTCGCATACTAAAGTTTTTCTGCGTGGCGGACTGCGGCCGTGCTTAGGGGGTTTTTCCTCAAGTAGGACGCGGCAGGTGGCTTCGCTGAATAAAGTTTTCCTGCGTGCGTCACAAGAATAAAAAAATGTTGCATTTTATTTCATGTGTGAGTGAGTGTTTATACTTTGTGTGATGGTGTGAACACAAACTGTCATTTTACATTAGATTTTTTGACAGTCGCATCAAAACTCATTAGATTTCTATCTCACAAAGTATTATGGAATACGTAAGACTTGTGAGATAGTGTAATCTAGGCTTAAAGGCCAGTTTACACGGTAATACAATGTATTACGACTTTGTAGAATCAAAATAATATGAAATTCTCTCCGTGTTTAAAAGAAAAAAATAAAAGTCTGTTGAGAGTATACTTTATGTTTACACGGATGGTATAAGTAAAATCAAAAATAATAACAAAAAAAGCAGATGGTTGCAGTTTTACAATTTTTACAAAAACAACATGAAAATTTCCTGAGTTGTTTTTGTAATTGTATAAAAATGCTACCACCTTCAATATACTCCGTTAAAATGCACCTCTGGTGTGATGAAAATACATAAGTTTCTAAAATGGTTTAGAAAAAAACCATTTACCGATCGCTTGTCAGATTTTGTATTCGTATTCTCTCTTACTCAATGCATTTTGCTTTTACATGATAAGATTTCTCTCATTATACATTATGTCGTAATACAATGTATTACCGTGTAAACTGGCCTTAAGCGATATTCACCACGGTTGTACACAGAAAAAATTATTGCCGATTTATTTTCAAACAAACGCTTGTTAGAAATTTTTTTTAATTTCTATAAATTTTTTTTACTGATTCAAACAATATTTTTGTTTGATTTTTATTAAACCAATAAAAATGTGGACAACTCTTCAAAAATATAATACACGCGTTATTGGTTTCAAGTTTTCATAATTTTGTATGAAATATTTAACGTTCTTAAATGTTGTCGTCTTTTTGCTTTTTTTTATTTGATCGTTAGCAACACTTCTGTATGTGAAATATAAGAACAACAACAAAAAACACACACAGTCTATTTTTGGACGCTTTAAAAATGTGCAACTATAAGAAAACCAATAGCAGAAACAACATTACAAGAAACAAAATCCCGTATTCAATTTTTTAAAACTGTTTGTTTAAATACATCAAATACAAAAATAGAATGATGACGAAAAACATATCGAGTCGGTCTGCTGCCGTTTTTGGTTACATTTCTTCTTTAGCAAAGGAAAGGATACAGCAACAGAGAGTGATACAGAAAAACCATTGTGTTGTGTGTATAAATAAGACTTCGTTCAAAAATTATTCCAACAAAAAAATGTGTCTCAAAGCCAGCCGGCGGCTATGCTCTGCCGTCATCTTCTCATACAGTGCTAACTTGTGTGCGCTTCATTGCTTGTGCAAAAACTTTTTTTTTTATTTTGAAATTTAGTATGTATATGAATTTCAGTAAACTTTTTGTTTGATTCAGTTAAATTATTTGTTTGAAAAAATTTTCAATAAACAAAATGCAAATAAATTGTTGAAATATGCGAATTTGTTTATAGGACCGATTTCAGACAAAAAATTGTTTGATTCTACAAATTTTTTGTTTGAATTGGAAAAATAATTTTTTCTGTGTAGTAGTTTTCCATATTAAATTTTCTTTGAGTTCAAATTAGTGTTAACAACTCTGATTTTCAATAATTAAATTCAGCTGTTGCTAAAAATTTTCCGCTTTAAAAAATAATTATTAAATAAAAGTAAAACAAACGAAAACAAATCACAATATAACACAAATTGTACGCAAACACAAGTCAAAGGTTAATAAAAAAATACTTGCTTGTATAAAAAGGTACTTTACTCAGATGCAAAAAGTGTATTATCTCTCACTCAATTAAAACTAGGGGTAAGAAATGGAAAAAATTTGCCATTTATTGTTGCAACATATTTAGAAAGAAAAACGACAACTTTTCACATTTTTGCACACGTACCACAAAATGTAAGAAAATTAAATGAAGAAGACAAATTTGTAAAAAGGGTTTTTATATATACATATAAAGTAATGTAGCACTATATTCAGAAAAGAAACTGCAGCAATCGACGCTAAGTATTTGCAGATATAAGCAAAAATATGCGCTGGCGGAACGTTAAAAAACGGAAGTGGATTTTGACTTGCATTACAAAACTTAATAAGACTACGAATTGAGGAAGACGTTTTGTATAAAACCTTTTTTAGTAAACTGTGGGCTTATATAGATTTATTTTTCAAGCTATCAAATTTAAAAATCGTTGCTCGTTTTGAGGTACATATGGGCATTGTAACGCCAGAATGCAAATAAGGTTGTATTTTAGAACCATGTTGTTCAACCGTTATTCCTTTTGTTACTAAAGTTGAGCTTAACACCAAAATATAAAAAAGTCAACTATACATATACATTTTTTTGAGAAACAATTTAAAATATTTCTGGCGTTACGTGACAAAAAGTAGACTTTTCGCTGGAACTGCCCATATATTTTTAGAATAGAACAAAAACCCGCGCGAATGGTAGCATTCATGGAAAATTATTGTCAGAAAAGAAAACACCATTAGTGAGTCAGTTTGACCTGCCGGCGTGGCTGTTTCTTCACTATGACAAATTGAAATAGGCTTCCAAGAACGTACAGTTTATTACCATTTCAAAAGGATATTATATGAGATATATCTTTTTCAATTCATCATATCACAAAATATGGAATATCCAAATTGTATTCAATTAAAATTAAATCTAATATTTTCAAGTGTCTTTAATCTTTCAATACGCAAAATTTAACAATCAGTAATCTTCATGTATGTGTCATAAATTTTTTGAATTTAACACTTTTCAAAAAAAAAAAATAGCTTCAATATAACTCCATGCCATTAATGTTAACAACATAATTAACGAAATAAAATCCAATAAATGGTTATTTTTAAGCAGTGGATTACAGGCTTGTTTTACTAAATCTTTACACAGACAAAAACCAAAATGTCAAATTATAAACATTATCAGATCAATCATCAAATAAACATTTACTTAATAATTAATTTAAATGTTATGCACAGTGGATAGTGAACACAAACACTTGTCGTTGATTCAAAAAAAAAAAAAAAAAAAATAATACAATTAAAAAACGGTTAGTTAAAAATGATAGATTGAATTTTTTTTAACAGAAATCAAGTAGCAATTCAACAAATAAAAAAATATACTTTAAATACACTATAAACATGTTTTAAATAAATAAACTTACAAACACACACACTCGCTCATGCAGAAAAGTACCCTGCAAAAACAGTAACTAGTATTTAGCTAGAAATATACTGGTTGGTTCTTCCATTAAACTAGTTCAACTTTTGATTTTTTCAAAATATCTTATTCAAGAAGTTAATTTTTCATATAGTTTACAACTAGTTTAAACGCTTTATTAATAGTATTAGTACTACTAAAAAAGGAAAACTTAATGTTACACAGAAAAAATTATTGCCGAATTATTTTCAAACAAACGCTTGTTCGAAAATTTTTTTAACTTCTACAAATTTTTTTTACTGATTCAATAAATATTTTTGTTTGATTTTTATTTAACCAACAAAAATGTGGACAACTCTTCAAAAATATAATAAACGCGTTATTGGTGTCAAATTTTCATAATTTTGTATGAAATATTTAACGCTCTTTAATGTTGTCATCTTTTTGCATTTTTTTATTTGATCGTAAGCAACACTTCTTTATGTGAAATATAAGAACAACAACAAAAAACACACACAGTCTATTTTAGGACGCTTTTAAAAAGTGCAACTATAAGAAAAACAATAGCAGGCAAAAAAACGTTTCAGTCTTTTTAAACAACAGAAACACCATTATAAACAACAAAATCCCGTATTCAATTTTTTCAAACTGTTTACTTAAATACATCAATATACAATACAATACAATACAGAATGATGACGAAAAACATATCGAGTCGGTCTGCTGCCGTTTTTGGTTGCATTTCTTCTTTAGCAAAGGAAAGGATACAACAACAGTGAGTGATGAAGCAAAAAAACATTGTGTTGTGTGTATAAATAAGACTTGGTTCAAAAATTATTCCAACAAAAAAAATGTGTCTCAAAGCCAGCCGTCGGCTCAGCTCTGCCGTCATCTTCTCCAACAGTGCTTGCTTGTGTGCGCGTCGTCATTGCTTATGCAAAAACTTTTTTGTTTGATTCTGCAAAATTATTTGTTTGAAATTTATATGAATTTCAGTAAACTTTTTGTTTGAGTCATTTAAATTATTTGTTTGAAAAAGTCGGTGTTTTTTTCAATAAACAAAATGCAAATAAATTGTTTCAATATGCAAATTTGTTTATAGGACCGATTTCAGACCAAAAATTGTTTGATTCTACAAATTTTTTGTTTGAATTGGAAAAATAATTTTTTCTGTGTACTGTTCCCCTAAATATTTTTTTCATGCCTTATTTTTTGCTTTGTAGCATGTTTTTATTTTAGAATAATTCTAATCACTTGCCCCTGGCACCAGAGATAGAAAGAGAATATGATAACTTATTTTCCTGTTACACACCAATATTTGACTTTTGTTGCTATCCCCTTTTTGTTTACATAATGAACTCTTAATTATAACAGCCGTATCTAAACAAAAGCGGTGCGCGTTTTGTAGCTGTTAAAAATGGTCATGTCCATACAATTTGTTTGAAGCGTACCAGCGGCGTCAGCGCTTTGCTATAAGAAATTCTGGATTAGACAGCGCGTTAAATAGTGAAGTTGGCCGCTTTTGATAATATATAATGGCAATTAAGCAATTTTTTTTATCAGTCTAGCGATTATATCTCCAGTTTTTATAAATATTATTTAGGTTTTACTAAACAAGAAGATTAACACTACTGTTCATGACACAACGTTAACGCTCTTTTTAGCAGCGTAAAAGCTAAACGGAAGAAAACGTTCCGCCTTCCGCTTTTGCTTTGATAAGGCTTTAAGAAACCAGCAGAATGACCCGATATGACTTTCGTCACCCTTCTAAGTTGTAAATTTTATGAATTTAACTAAATAATTTTAACAAAAAGAATTCGGGAATTTTTTTTCTGTAAATTTATTTTTTAAAAATGAAAATAATTTTTAAACTCTATAACCAACCAATGATTTATGTTTTTCTTTTTGCAGTGTTGTTGCTGTGCCCGCAGCAAATAAGAATATAAATGGTTTTTTTATCAACTTTTGTAGTGTTGTTGTTGTTCCTACAACAAACCTCGTCACGTATAAATCTGTTCAGATGAAATTTTATTATTTTTTATTTTTTCGACGCCCAACAACTAGTTATAAACAAGTCCAAAACCTATTAACGATTTTAGCTGCAGGGTATCGATTTAAACTTTAATACTTGCTGGAAGTAGCAGTAACCAGGGTTACCGCTCGCCGACTACAGTCACAATTTGACCCACTTTTAGCAGTCTGTGATTTTTTGTATAACTTTTTGGCGATCTTTCCCCCTTTTTTTAACGAAAAATCTTAAAAACTATGAGCAGCGATCTGAATTGACCTTGTGGTCCTTGTGTGCGTTTTACGTTTTCGATTTCCAGCACTCTCCTGTACATGTTTATTTTTTGATACATTGACATAAATAAAATATTAGAGAATTTCTACAAAAACCGACACCTACAAAACAGTATTCGAAAACAAGTCGAACATTATTTAGCGTACGGCACTCACACCCACAAACGAAATCTATTTTTGGAGTGCTTATGTATTAATACACAACCCTTAATACCGTTCATAACTATTTTCACGAAAGTGACAAGCATTATGTAGTGTTCTGTTCTTCGTTATAAAACAGAACAATAGTAGTTGTTCTCTAGACATATTTTAATGTTCAATACTGTTTCTTTTTTACTTCGTATGTAAAATTTTGTGCTGGCTTCTGGTTTTTTTTCGTAAATGTATTTTGTTTTTGTAAAAATTTTTGGTTTTCTTTACCAGCTAAAGGGCGCTAAGCACAACTGAAACGAACGAACATTAATGTGTTGAACCGAACACATCAAAGTTTATGGTTTAAAAAAAAAAAACAGAACGCAATTAAATGTTCTCATCTTTTTGTTGAGTTCGATAAGTACAGTATTATTTCTGTGTTCGAAGATTACAAACAGAGGAACGTTTTCTTGAAATGATTTACTACACAAACACTATTATCGTATGTGTTTTCCACATATCTACCGAACCGAACACTAAACAACCGTACATAATGTTTATTTTCGAACACTGCTATATATACATATATATAGTTTTTATTGATACATGTTTTTTTATTTTGTTTGATTCATTTTTTGTTTGTTATGTTTTGTTTTGTATAAATCAAAATCATTAAAAACGTTTTGCGATTTTTATTTTTTAACGACTTTTTGTGCGACTTTATCTTTATAAAATGTAATTTTGTGCCACATTTTTTTTAATTTCTACGGTAACCCTGGCAGTGCCACCTGTAGAGTTCTTTTTGTTGTTATAACAGACATCATAATGACAACCAACTGAACAAACTGGAGGTGGTTAAAAATACATGAGTTTACTACGATTTGAATGCGTGGAGTCGTTTTAAAAGGCAGCCTACATTTAAACGGAAATAAACTTAAATGACACACATACAAAAAAAAAAAAAATACTAGTGAAACAAAAACAAGCTCACAAACATGAACTTATAAATTATACATTTAAGTAAAAATTATCCGAGTTGCAGGCAAAATAGTAAAACAAATAAAGATTTTAATGAATGAACGAATGAATTGTCTTTCGCTCACACACACTGACCGACAACCACACACAGATTTAAATTAACTTATTTTTTTATTCTACAATATATTTTGTTGAATAAAATTTCGTAATCGGATGTGATGTTTTGCTCCCAAGTTAAATTTTTTACTGTTTAATTTTTGATTGAAATCTTTTTTTTTAATTGAAGCTATTAAATTGATTTTATAGTGTAATTTTTGTTACATTGTTTCAGAATTTATGTGCAATTAAAAACAAAAATACATTATTGAAAGTGACCTCTTTGGGGTACTACACCCACTTTTAAATGTCATTATTGCACAAGCGACCAGTCTTTATATAATTTAAGAAAACAAAGCAAATTATTAGACATAAAAAACACCATATAATAATTTGTCTAACGTTTTTTTATTTTTCTTTCTTACAATTGTTTATCTGAGCAGTTGCTTTGGGAGGCAAAATGTCAAGATTTATTATAAATGCATTTACTGTTTTGCTAACAAGTGCATAATAAGTAAATCATTTTTAGAGGGGGATGGTTAACCAAGTTTGACAAATAGATGTCGATTTTTTGGATTGATATAAACTTGAAGAACACAAAGCGATCTTATTTACTTTCAAGAGCCAATTATAGAAATCGTCTGAAGTGACAATATATCGTGAAGTACTTAAATTTTCTTGATACGTAATTTTTGAGAATGCAACATTTTTAATTAATAAGATTTTGCTTGCATAGAAACTAGCGTTCCCCCCCACCATAAATTTCAGTGTTTTTATCAAGAATAAAACTTGGGAATTCAGGATGGCAAACAAAATCTCACTTTCTTGATACCTTTCAATGTTCGTATCTGTTTAGAGGATGCATCTTCCGCTTTTCTTTATACTCTCGTTAAATACAAATGGAACTTATTCCATAAGATTTATCTTTTTTCCCAACGAAAAACTGCACATTGTTTTGCAATTTGTTTTCTCAATGTCTCAGCACTCATCTGCCAATTATTTATTTTCCTTTTATTTGCCGAACAGATAAATTCAATCAGCTGACTCCCAACTTTTACATGCATTTTGAGAGGCGTTGCCAACTCAAAACAATGTCAAAGTTATTTACGGGAATACAAAATTTTTTATTAAGATTTTTGTATGACGTGCTAAATTCCCAATTTTTCATATTTGATAAATACACTGAAATTTATTGTTGAGGGAAACCTAGCTTCTATGCGCATTTCACTGGTTGCTTAGGCCAGATCATCAGGAAACCTTTTCCAAAGATTTTAGAAAAGCTAAAAATATTATACAAATAAAACCCTAAAGCGAATAAGAATTTTAAACACTCAAAGTCTTACTTGTAACAATATCAAAGCTTAAACAAAACACCAACAATAAACAGTGAGTTTATCTTTTCTACAATTGGTTGGGTTCTTTCCGACTCGAATTGTAGTTGTAAGTGGGTAAAAAGAAAAAACTAAATTAATTTTTTGTCGGTATATTGAGAAACATATAAAAAACGAAGCTGCAAACAAAACAAGCCAAAATTGATATTTGTATGGGAGCCCCCCTAAGAAGTGGTGATAAGGGGCCAATTATGTCTCGAGAAAATGTTAAGAACAAAAAACTAATTGAGGTCGGTGATACATGTTATCTTACTAGGGGCACAGAATACTTACAGAACTGTAAAAAGCGACGTGTGAAAAAGTCCCAAATCAGTTGCGAGGGCAGCTTTCGAAGAGAGAGACAGAAAGCTTTTTTTGGTAGTGAAAGATGAAAAATAAAGTGGGGTTGGTGATACATTTGACTAACCTAGGGGCATCCTAGGCGCTGCAGGGGCCAAATTTAAGAATTTCATTAAACGGCCATATTTATATGGGAGTCCCCCTAAGGGGTGGAGATATTTGGCAAGTATGTTTTAAGAAAATGAAACAAAAAACTAATTGAGGGCGGTCATACATGTTATCTTACTAGGGGCGACTCCTTGGCAGTTATGGGGCTTTTTCTCCAACATATTTCTAATCTGTATTGACTATTTTGTATGGGAGCCCCCTTAAGGAATGGAGATAGCAGTAGGTATGTTAGAAATAAATGATTGAGATGAAAAATAAAGTGGGATTGGTCATACATTTGACCCATCTAGGAGCATCCTAGGCACTGCAGCAGCCAAATTTAAGAATTTCAACCATACATATGTATATGGCGGTTTAATAAAATTCTCAAATTTGGCCCCTGCAGCGCCTAGGATGCCCCTAGATGGGTCAAATGTATGACCAACTCCACTTTATTTTTCATCTCAATCATTTATTTCTAACATACCTACTCGCTATCTCCATTTTTTTTTTAGTAATTTCAATAAACTAAACCGTTTTTGAGTTACGCGAATGTATGTTGTGCAAACTCCTCCATTTTCGAAATAACGGTATATCTCGAAAACCAGAGCCAATCTAAAAAAACCGTAAGCAACACTGGATTCAGCGTACCCGAATTATGTAAAATCGCAATGTGCCCGGCTTGTCTGTTTTTTCAACTTACATAGTGTAATTTTTCCGCTAACAAGAAAAAAACTAATTTAACGGTTTCACACGCAGTGAAAACACTTTTGCACAAATAGCAAACTTACATTATAATTTTTTTTCCAATTCAAACAAAAAATTTGTAGAATCAAACAATTTTTTGTCTGAAATTGGTCCTATAAACAAATTCGCATATTCAAACAATTTATTTGCATTTCGTTTATTGAAAAAAACACTGATTTTTTCAAACAAATAATTTAACTGAATCAAACAAAAAGCTTACTGAAATTCATATACTAAATTTCAAAATCAAAAAAAAAAGTTTTTGCACAAGCAATGATGCGCACACAAGCAGGCACTGTATTAGAAGATGATGGCAGAGAGAGAGAGAGAGCAGAGCGGCCGGCTGGCTTTGAGACACATTTTTTTGTTGAAATAATTTTTGAACGAAGTCTTTTTTTATACACACAATGTTTTTCGTCATCACTCACTGTTGCTGTATCCTTTCCTTTGCTAATGAAGAAGAAATGTATCCCAAAAACGGCGACAGACCGACTCGATATGTTTTTCGTCATCATTATATTTTTGTATTTGATGTATTTAACTAAACAGTTTGAAAAAATTGAATACGGGATTTTGTTTTGTTTTAACCAACTTTGAAACCAACAAAAAATTTATTTTGTTTCTTATAATGTTGTTTCTGTTGTTTAAAAAGAGTGAAACGTTTTTTTACCTGCTATTTTTTTGTTTTTTTTTTTACTTCGAACCTCATCATCTTTCTTACTGTTGTACTTTTTTAAAGTTTCCAAAAATAGACTGTATGTGTTTTTTGTTGTAGTTCTTATATTTCACATTAGGAAGTGTTGCTTCACAGAAAAAATTAAAAATTTTCTCTAATCACCAATTTTATACCAAATTCATAGAATCAAGCAATCCATTTGTTGATTTTGCACCTATTACCAAAATGATTATATTGATTACTAAAAATTGTAAAAATTTTATATTTTGAAGATTTTTTTTTCAATAAATGATATTTTTAATTTTAATTAAAAAAATGATCAAAAAAAACTTTGCCGTTTCAAACAATGTATTGATTGATTTTGACAATTCCAACAACAATTACACAAGTTAAAATTATTTTATTTTAAATGAAATAATTTTTTGATATTTGATTATTATTTTAATTCAAAATTAATTTCAAAACAACTAAAATGTTAATTAAATCAAAATTTTTAATATTTTTAATTAGGCTTAAGTTCATTAAATTTAATTTTCATTAAATTATTTTTATGAAGAAAGGAATTTTACAACATGAAAATTAATTAAAATTTATTGATAATTTTGCATTCTTGACTCAATCTGGGCTCGAACCCAGGTGTTTACGGACAGGTTACCCTGACATGTTTCGATTGCAACCACTCAATCTCCTCAGAGGGCTTGCCGTTTAACACTCGCAGCCATCGACGACTGCTGACGTCATTAGTCAAACATCAATCCTTAAACCAAATTGTATTCAACCTTTGGTAGATCGAAATTTGCTTTGAATGATTATCCATTTTAATTTATTTTAACATGTTATTCCCTTACACTCATAAAATTATTACAGTAACTGATTGTAGGTTATTAAATTCGTTTTCGGTACTGTTAAAATTTAATAAAAATATAGTTATTTTACGAATAAATTTATTTTTCAACATTTATGTTTGTTATTAAAAAAACAAACTACCAAAAAAATAATGTTTTCCGTATTTTGTTTTTGTTAATTTGTTTGATTTTTATCGGTTAAAATATATTTTTTAAAAGTAAAAACTATTCAATTTTAACGAATATGATGTTCAATAAATAAAAAACTTAGAAATTACTGAAAAAATCATTTGTTTTAAATGAAATGTAAATGATCCGTTTTTTAAATGAATTTTAATTTGTTTCAAATGAATTTTCGTTTGAATTTAACTACATAATATTTTGAGTGTACTTCTGTTTTTTCGTACTTTTGTCAAGAATTCTTCTTGAAGTTCAAAGTACATATTTTTTGTTTTTTTTTTTTCATTTTTTGTCTTTCTTATTCTTGTTGACCTTTTCAGCACAACTTGAAGGACAAATGCAAACATAGAGCTCGTGCCTTAGCTTTAACAATTATTAGTATTGTGGTTATTTTATTGAACTATTTATGGTTTTTAATCCAAATTTTTAATATTTTTAATTAGGCTTAAGTTCATTAAATTTAATTTTCATTAAATTATTTTTATGAAGAAAGGAATTTTACAACATGAAAATTAATTAAAATTTATTGATAATTTTGCATTCTTGACTCAATCTGGGCTCGAACCCAGGTGTTTACGGACAGGTTACCCTGACATGTTTCGATTGCAACCACTCAATCTCCTCAGAGGGCTTGCCGTTTAACACTCGCAGCCATCGACGACTGCTGACGTCATTAGTCAAACATCAATCCTTAAACCAAATTGTATTCAACCTTTGGTAGATCGAAATTTGCTTTGAATGATTATCCATTTTAATTTATTTTAACATGTTATTCCCTTACCTGTAAGGGAACCTGTCCGTAAACACCTGGGTTCGAGCCCAGATTGAGTCAAGAATGCAAAATTATCAATAAATTTTAATTAATTTTCATGTTGTAAAATTCCTTTCTTCATAAAAATAATTTAATGAAAATTAAATTTAATGAACTTAAGCCTAATTAAAAATATTAAAAATTTGGATTAAAAACCATAAATAGTTCAATAAAATAACCACAATACTAATAATTGTTAAAGCTAAGGCACGAGCTCTATGTTTGCATTTGTCCTTCAAGTTGTGCTGAAAAGGTCAACAAGAATAAGAAAGACAAAAAATGAAAAAAAAAAAAAAAAAAAAAAAAAAATATGTACTTTGAACTTCAAGAAGAATTCTTGACAAAAGTACGAAAAAACAGAAGTAAGGGAATAACATGTTAAAATAAATTAAAATGGATAATCATTCAAAGCAAATTTCGATCTACCAAAGGTTGAATACAATTTGGTTTAAGGATTGATGTTTGACTAATGACGTCAGCAGTCGTCGATGGCTGCGAGTGTTAAACGGCAAGCCCTCTGAGGAGATTGAGTGGTTGCAATCGAAACATGTCAGGGTAACCTGTCCGTAAACACCTGGGTTCGAGCCCAGATTGAGTCAAGAATGCAAAATTATCAATAAATTTTAATTAATTTTCATGTTGTAAAATTCCTTTCTTCATAAAAATAATTTAATGAAAATTAAATTTAATGAACTTAAGCCTAATTAAAAATATTAAAAATTTGGATTAAAAACCATAAATAGTTCAATAAAATAACCACAATACTAATAAATCAAAATTATATTTTTAATATTCGTTCAACAAAACAAAATAATTGATTCAATTATTACATTAATTAAGTTTAAATACTTTTTAAATAATTTTTTTAATTGATAAAAAATTACTAATAATTTTTTCTGTGTTACGATCAAATAAAAAAATGCAAAAAGACGACAACATTAAAAAGCGTTAAATATTTCATACAAAATTATGAAAACTTGAAAGCAATAACGCGTGTATTATATTTTTGAATGGTTGTCAACATTTTTGTTGGTTAAATAAAAATCAAACAAAAATTTTAATTGAATCAGTAAAAAAATTTGTAGAAATTGAAAAAATGTTCAAACAAGCGTTTGTTTGAAAATAATTCGGCAATAATTTTTTCTGTGTTAGGGAAAGTCGCTCATGTTCAGACCATTCGAACACAACGCGTATAACTATTGTACAGTCGTTAGATCACAACTGTCGGCAACTGCTACGACTTTTTATTACTCAATAATACTTAATACAGTTCATTTGGGTACTCAATTCTACTAAGTACTTTCAACGCGTTTTTTCAAACACTGATTTGTTATACATCTTATATATAAAGACCCAAAAAGAAAACACTTTCCACCTCTGTTTGTCAACCGATTTGTAAGAAATACACCATTTGAAAGGTATTTACTTACAGAAGTGCATGTTTTTTGGATGGTAAAAAAGTGAAAATTCGGTAAAACTAAAAGAGATACGAAAAAATTTAGGGAGTAAACGGTTATAAGCTGTATTGTGGAACTGCTTTGGCACCCCATCTTTCTTTTAAAATAATAAAGATAGAAATAAAGATTATACCAAATTCGTAACTTTTCTAAAGGTATGCTCAGACCTAACAAATATTTGACGAATAAATCCAAAAAATGCTTGACCAGTAAGTTGAACCAACTTTAGCTTAATTTTTAACAATTTCTATTGATTTACTAAACTTTATTTGTAAGAAGATAATTGTATAACGTAATTTAGAAACTGTTAAATTATGTTTGATCGAGCCAAAAGCTTTTCAAAAGTAAATAATTTTTTAATAAAACTACACAGAAAAAATTATTGCCGAATTATTTTCAAACAAACGCTTGTTTGAAAATTTTTTTAATTTCTATAAATTTTTTTACTGATTCAATCAATATTTTTGTTTGATTTTTATTTAACCAACAAAAATGTGGACAACTCTTCAAAAAGTATAATAAACGCGTTATTGGTGTCAAGTTTTCATAATTTTGTATGAAATATTTAACGCTCTTTTTTTATTTGATCGTAAGCAACACTTCTTTATGTGAAATATAAGAACAACAACAAAAAACACACACAATCTGTTTTTGGACGCTTTAAAAAAGTGCAACTATAAGAAAAACAATAGCAGAAATAACATTATAAGAAACAAAATCCCGTATTCAATTTTTTAAAACTGTTTGGTTAAATACATTAAATACAAAAATAAAATGATGACGAAAAACATATCGAATCCAGCGTTACCGTTATGCGACTAAAGTCGCATTTTTGCCCCTTTTTGACTGCCGTGCCACTTTTTTGGCCCCTTTGCTTTAAATCCCCTTTTGTATCATTTCGTAATTTTTTGTGTCCCTTTAGCCCCTTTTAATATTAGCGATAAGAGACTGAGTTCATTAAAGGTTTTAGATCCAGTATTTATTAAGTCAGCTGAAGACATTAATTACTTTGAAATGGTTTCCGTTTTTATTGATATAATTACTAACCCAGAGGATTTTGTAAAAGAGTTTAAACTGAAACATTTTGGTACGAAATTGGCAATTTAAAAAACGGGTATCCAAACTTTTAAAAATTTGCTTCGTATGTCTTTACTTTACCACATAGTAGTGCATCAACAGAGCGGATTTTTTCTAAGTTAGCATTATTAAAAAATAAATTGTCAAATAGACTGAAAGTAGATACCTGTCAGTCGATATTTAAATTTGTATCAAAATTTGTATCAAAATAACTTGGAAGATTGGATTCCAAGTGATTTGAAAAATATAGATTTACGTTTTCAAAAAAACCTGATATTAACTATCCTCCTATCAATACTTTTATATGCTTTTTCCTCGAGGTTTTTTTTCGTTACTTAATTTTTTTGATAAAAAAGTAAAATAATCCAAGTACCAAATATTTATGTACATATACATACTTACATATATACATATGTCTATTTTTTAAATGTAAAGTTTTTTTGTATCAAATCATATTATGAATTATTTTTTGTTTTTATAAGTAGTGTTACTACACTATTTAAAGCTCGTTCTCAGCGTTGCCAGAATGAAGATTTTATCTAACTTTTGAAGATTTTTTAACCAAAATATGATTTAAAGATTTTTTTTCACAAATAAAGATTTTTAACTTTAAGTTTGTTTGTACAAAATAAATAATTTTTTCACAGTTTCTTAAAAAGTCAATTTTTAAAACAAAAAGGTTTTGTATCAGCTTGTTTATTGGTTTTTCAAAATGTATTTTTAGAAAAATTTAACCAATTTAATTTTGTATAAATATCATGTATTTCAATTTAAATAGTTTCCATAATAAGAAGTACATATGCTATTATAAAAAATTATTACTATTTTTTACTTTTTTTACCCTTGTTATAAAAAATTTTAAGATTTTTTTCTTTAAAATAGGATTTTTTTGCGCTTAATGAAGATTTTCCTTCCTAAACTTCTGGCAACGCTGCTCGTTCTATTTACAAGTAATTAGTAACTGTTTTTGTGTAACTAATTGAAATAAAAATTCTATGCAACATTTCATAAACGTTTACTTGCAAACATGACATGGCTTTTCACGATATATGTATATATATATATGTATATATATATACATATGTGTGTGTGTATTTCCCAAACAATTTGTATTATATATAATGTTTTTTTTTTTAAATATAAAGTTAATTTTTTTTATGATTAGTTTTCGATGATAATAATTTAATAAATACATATGTATGTTTTTTTTTTTTTTTTGAAAATTTTCCTGTTTTTAAAATTGCCCCTTTTTTTCTCTCAGAATTCCCCTTTTTGTGACACTTTTTTTTGGAAAATCCCCTTTTTGAAAATTTTGAACGGTAACGCTGATCGAGTCGGTCTGCTGCCGTTTTTGGTCACATTTCTCCTTTAGCAAAGGAATGCTATGTTCATACGACGTTATAAACCACTCGTTTCGCTCTTTGAAACTAGTTTGTCAAACATGCTGTTCATACGATTCATTCCTGTTTCATTTTGACATTTTTTTTGTGTTGTTAGTGTGATTTTTTTTTTAAATAGATAAAAAAAGTAAATAAAACTTAAACATATATTATTTAACACTTTTATTGATATTATTATGTTATAATAATCACTTTATTTTATTAAACATCAATTTTTATTTTGTTTTTTTTCTTTATTTTGATTTTTTTTGAGAGCTAGTTCAGATAAACTAACGATAAATGTTGTCAAAATTGGAGATGATAGTACATTTTTCCTGTTTCGCAGCCTGTTTCAAAATGAAACGACCTGTTTCGCTCACAAAATTTTGTATGGGGAAACAAGTCGTTTCAATCATGTTTGGGGCGCGAAACAGGAATAAGAGAGCGAAACACGAATATTGCTGTCCGTGTGAACATGGTAGAAGGGATACAGCAACAGAGAGTGATAGAGAAAAAAACATTGTGTTGTGTGCAGTGTGGCCATATCCAAAAATATTTTACAGCTAAATCGGCTTTAAAATAATGCTCAAAAATGCTAAAAAAAATCCTAAACTGCCAAAAAATAATGCTAAAATTTAAATTGTATTATTTTTTTTGTTATTTTAGTTAATATGCCTTTATACATGATTTATTTTTAGCCTGCATTGAATTATTTTGCATAATTCTTCCCTATAAACTCACATTATATCAAGAGAACAAACTGATTAAAAGTAACAATAAAATATTTATTAAACATAAAGTCTTAAAACTTTAAAGGAAATATATTTCAGTCTTATATACGTACATAAAAAGTTTTTAAATAAAAGGTACCATACCATAACAAAAAATTAAGGGAACTTGACCCATAAATGGCTATTATTTAATATTTCAATAAAATTTATATAACATGTTAAAAAAAAAATTCATTTTATAAATTAAAAACGTCATCAAATGAATATTCTTCTTCAGCTTCTGAAGAATCGATCGAGATATCATTTTTATATATGCTATCATTGCATTTTTATATGAGATCGTGAAATTTTTTAAAACTATCGCACCATTTTAAACCACACCTAATATAAAGTAGCGATTTAATAGACTTTAACTTCATTCTATTTCGAATTTTCAGTTTAAGAGATTTATACCACTTTAAACCTATTTTAACTTCCGTGTTGCTTAATGGCAAGACCAAGAACTTCATTGCAAAAGAGGCTAATTCACTGAATGGATTTTCATTTAATGCATTTTTATATCCATATACATTTATCCAGAAATCAACTGTTGAATTATTATTTAACAATTCATATGAATTTAGTTTCTACCACTGATGTTCCAAACTTGTAATTTTTTATACAGTGAAATCAGTCATTTTTTCTTTTAAATGTTCGATTAATTTGCATTCATTTTAAACTGTTTTCTACACAAAGAAAGTTAGTAATTGTTAAATTATGAAAATTGCTTGACAATCGTTATCTAAGTTGACATATTAATTTAGCTATACAGCCATGTTCTGACAATCGCACGATTTGAAATCGCAAAACGCCAGATTTATTTTGTGGCGTTCCTTAACTCGTGCGTTAAGTTTGCGATCTGCCATAGTTTCTTTCAAATATTCTAGTTCCCGTTTGCAATTTTTAGTCGCCAAACTTTTTGCTTTTCCGATTTACAGAACACCTTATTTGCGTTTTTAAGTCAGAATCGCCAATGTTAAACGTTTTGCTATGGACAGAACATGCCCGATAAAATCGAGTTTGTTTTTCTATTTCAAAAGTTATGGTATTTTTTGTTTCCAAAAATTTTTTTAAATCGTAATTAAGGGAAAAAATGCGTTTAACATGAATTTAATGGATCGAACTGGTCAAATTTTAAAACAATTTGCAATGAAAGGTCTTTTTAAAGATTGTACAGTTTCTAAAGCAAAAGAGTAGGGACTTGTATGTGCATTCAAAAAAACAGTGTGGTTGATTTTCAAAAAAAGATTATTTGAATATTCTTAAATTAAATAATGCTAAAAAATGCTAAATATATAGTTGAAAAATGCTAAAAAAATGCTAACTGCTAAATGAAAAATTTGCAGCTAAATCAGACAAAAAAATGCTAAATCTAGCTGCAAAAATGCCAGAATGGCCACGCTGGTTGTGTGTATAAATAAGACTTCGTTAAAAAATTATAAAAATGTGTCTCAAAGCCAGCCGGCGGCTCTGCTCTGCCGTCATCTTCTCATACATTGCTTACTTGTGTGCGCGTCATTGCTTGTGCAAAAACTTTTTTTTTTGATTTTGAAATTTAGTATATGAATTTCAGTAAACTTTTTGTTTGATTCAGTTAAATTATTTGTTTGAAAAAATCAGTGTTTTTTTCAATAAACAAAATGCAAATAAATTATTTGAATATGCAAATTTGTTTATAGGACCGATTTCAGACAAAAAATTTTTTGATTCTACAAATTTTTTGTTTGAATTGGAAAAATAATTTTTTCTGTGTAGTTGTCAGTGCAGGACGTCAAATAATTAATAGGTGTGAACATAACTTAAGAAACACAAATATAAATTTGGTACTTTTTCGAAATTCGAATGTTAAAGTCGTGAAAATCGTACCTTGTTTTGGTTCTTTTTGACAAAACATTTTTCTTCATTTATTGACAATTTATACGTTTTAAATATGGGCTCTCACTACTATAGGTATATTAACATTTTTGATGGGGAGAAAAAGTTTAAAAAAGGGGAAATTCGGGAAATCAAATTTCTTTCTGGTATTTTTTTTAATTTTTGTTATTGCTGAACCTAGAAACACAAAATTCAGCATGCAGAGTCCAGAGTAATTGAGACACAATAAGAGAAGACTTTTTGGTACTTTTTGTTTTCCAATTGGTACTTTCTGATTTTTTGAATGTACTATTGAACTTATAAAGTTAAATTAAACATTCACGGAAGACAACATATTTTGTTTTAAATTGTTTTACCCGTTTAATTTTTTTAACTTCGCTTTTTATTGCTAGCTTGTTTTTGATTCCTTGATAAATTTGAAATTTGCATTGTATTTATATACAGAGTTATACTTTGAAAGACAACCGTTAGATTTTCCGTTCTGTTCCCAAAATACAACTCTGAAAGTATTGAGTAACCACTTTTAAGTCTTGAGTACTCCTAAAGAAGTGCAAAGAGTCGATACTCGCTACCCACTTCTCAATAATTTGCCAGCAATAACTGCCAGCTTTATCTCCTATTTATTGATTTTCAGCACGCGTTTGCCTTAGGTAGCTAGGTAGAAAGACCGGTGTGAAGTCTCCTTCACACCTTCACCCAGAGACCAATATGGTCCATTGTGACGCCTTAATTAGAGATAGCCAAGAAGGCATAAAGTAGGTGAAATAAGCAGCGAAAGCACAAGACAGATCCGAAAGATAGGTAGAAAACGAAAGGAAAGAAAAGAACACAGAAAAAATTATTGCCGATTTATTTTCAAACAAACGCTTGTTAGAAATTTTTTTTAATTTCTATAAATTTTTTTTACTGATTCAAACAATATTTTTGTTTGATTTTTATTAAACCAATAAAAATGTGGACAACTCTTCAAAAATATAATACACGCGTTATTGGTTTCAAGTTTTCATAATTTTGTATGAAATATTTAACGTTCTTAAATGTTGTCGTCTTTTTGCTTTTTTTTATTTGATCGTTAGCAACACTTCTGTATGTGAAATATAAGAACAACAACAAAAAACACACACAGTCTATTTTTGGACGCTTTAAAAATGTGCAACTATAAGAAAACCAATAGCAGAAACAACATTACAAGAAACAAAATCCCGTATTCAATTTTTTAAAACTGTTTGTTTAAATACATCAAATACAAAAATAGAATGATGACGAAAAACATATCGAGTCGGTCTGCTGCCGTTTTTGGTTACATTTCTTCTTTAGCAAAGGAAAGGATACAGCAACAGAGAGTGATACAGAAAAACCATTGTGTTGTGTGTATAAATAAGACTTCGTTCAAAAATTATTCCAACAAAAAAATGTGTCTCAAAGCCAGCCGGCGGCTATGCTCTGCCGTCATCTTCTCATACAGTGCTAACTTGTGTGCGCTTCATTGCTTGTGCAAAAACTTTTTTTTTTATTTTGAAATTTAGTATGTATATGAATTTCAGTAAACTTTTTGTTTGATTCAGTTAAATTATTTGTTTGAAAAAATTTTCAATAAACAAAATGCAAATAAATTGTTGAAATATGCGAATTTGTTTATAGGACCGATTTCAGACAAAAAATTGTTTGATTCTACAAATTTTTTGTTTGAATTGGAAAAATAATTTTTTCTGTGAAGGTAAAGGACCAAACGCGTTTGCCTTAGCTTCAAGATGATTTTAAAAAAATCAACACTTATGAAGGAAATGTTTTGCTAGTGCATCGTTGAATCTCTACTTCACTATTTTTAAGGACCCAGAACATAAATCATTTATAGGGTCTAGAATCAATGTTGTAGATATTACAAACTGAATGACCACCTTATATATACTCTTTCCACCTGTATAAAAGCTAGTATAAAGACTAATTTTTGTTGGATGGACAACACAAATGTCAACCTCTTTATCAATTTTCATATTTCTTGAAAAACTAAAGGCATGATCGTAAAGTCATCACTGCGATGCATCAGGAAATCAAACATTTTTTAATCGCGATAAAAAATAATAATAACTTTTTTGAGTATTATTTTTGTGGAGTATTTGACAATCTACTTCACTGATATATACATATATGTATATACAGTATTTTTCGTTTAGCTGCACATTCAAGTTTGCACGAAAATTCGTGCAGGTACGCAAAATATTCTCTTACGCAGTATTCACTTAGTAGCATAAATAATGCTTTTAAAAGAATTCAATTACCTGCATAAATGTGCACTTATGTAAAAATTTTTTCTTATTAGTCCCAATTCACACGTTGCAAGTCTTACTGATCAGCTTGCTACTTTATAACGAGAGTGAAGAGAGGAAAATAAACGTTTCTCTCTCACTCTCTCTCGCATATAAGGTAGCAAGCTGATCAATAAGACTTGCAACGTGTGAATTGGCACTTACAAAAGTAGATTTAGTCATGCAATCATTATTTTCAACAAATTTTTTTAATACAGTATTAAATTTAATATTAATATATGTTTATAAAACAATTTATTTAAAACAAGTTAGAGTGCTATATTCGGCTATGCCGAATCATTTCGCTCTATATGATATCTAGATATTATAATGGATATTATAGATTGAGCCGTTTTTTGATTTTAGGTAAATTGAAAAAAGTGAGAGGGGCAAAATTTTCTTTTCGTAAAAACCTTAGTTGGACCATGGCAATCATTTTAAAGAAAAAATCATCCAAATCACTCAAGCCGTTCTCAAGTTATGCGCTTAATAGAAAAAGTGGGCGTAAAAGTAGGCGTGGTAAATTTTTCTTTCGATGAAAACTTAAAATGGATTAATACGAAAATTTGAAAGACAAATTTGTCAAATCGATGGAGCCGTTTTCTGATTTTAGGTAATTCGAAAAAAGTGCGTTGGGCAAAATGTTCTTTTCGTATAAATCTAAGTTGGACCATGGCGATCATTTTAAAGATAAAACCGTCCAAATTATATAGATGTCATTGGTGGTGCAATATGAAAAATGGATTTTGACACGCCCCTCCGCCCGCAGACTTCACAGTGTCACCCGCCTGAATATTCTGAAGATTCCCTGAAAATTTCATCAAAATCGGCCCAGCCGTTTTGGAGTCCATACGTTACATACATACATACACACATCCTGTTTTATATACATATATAGATTAAATCAATTTACACATTGTTTGAAACGGCAGAGTTTTTTTGATAATTTTTTTAATTATCTGGTCTTATATAAACAACCTCCGCTTTCGTTCAAATGACACCAGTGGTTTTCTATGTCTTGATGCAGAACATTAAGTTTTTTATTATTTTATGTATTTTCCTTAGGAAACTTCCCTAATTATAAGACTACAAGCAGCAAAATACATTACACAAGTTTCAGTTCATACAGAACTGACCATTTAATATTCAAAGAATAAAGATAGACAACACAACTATTCAAACATGAGTAAAAATATTTACATATTTATGTTACGAGAACCAGTGTAAATACATTCGTTCATATGTTAATACAGCTTAAATGAATATTAAAAAAAGTGCAATAATGTGTGGGATTTTTTTGTAATTTGTTGCTGTTGTTGTTTTTTGCATTTAGCTGGTGAATAATAAAAAATCTAGTGCCGGTTAGTCTACCACGATCAATGTAAAAATTCTAAAAGTATCTCGATTAATAGAAAAACAACTTAATTGCTGTTTTCATTCTACTTTGGTTCACTATGTATGTATGTTTTTAAATGTTGTTGATATTTTTTATTTTGCTAATGTTTTTGTCAGTAAAATGTTAATGCTATTGTTGTTGTTTTGCGATTTTCCAGCTAGACTGCTTGGTTTTCAATACCCGGTGGCGGCGAGTCATATTCTAATGATTTTAGTCATTCACTCAAGTTGGCCATAATACACTCATGGAAAAATAACTTTGCTTAAATATTCATATTGACGTAATCATACTCGAGTTTAAAAAGTCAATATTCATACATTTGGTGTCTAAACATGCTGTACATTTTAATTATTCATTCACGGTAGTTGTAAACTGTTGCTTTCTTGCTTTTCGTATAATTTATACAACAGCAACAACAATTATATTGTTAAAAAATGACTTAAGATAACAATTCCATTTTTCAAACGCAATTTAATTAGAATTTCAGATCAAAAGTAATAAATTTAAGTTTGTAGTATGAGTGTTTTTTTTTTTATTGGATTTCATTACATTCTAGTTAAATCGGTTTAGGGGAATATAATAAACCCTATATTGTATTCATGACAATTTTATGTCAAAGCCGAATTAACTGCTTTAAGGTTGTGCGTATGCAAATTGACATATTTTTAAATCTTGAACAAGTTTGGGGTCATTTTGACCCTAAGCCCATTTTAGGGTTAATCTCTATCTCGGAATTACACAAAATGAAAAATTGCAAAGCATCAGGTCCTGACAACATCCCGACTGAATTGTTGAAATATGGCGCCGGCACCCTTGCTGAGTTTCTAACACCACTTATCAGAAACGCGTGGGAAAATAATGAAATCCCTACTGACTGGAAAGAAGGTGTAGTCGTCACAAACCCTTAAAAAAGGTGACCTTACACTATGTAAAAACTGGCGAGGTATCACATTGTTTAACGCCATTGGTAAAGTGATGGCGACACTAATATTGGATCGAATATCTGCAGTGGTTGATCGCATTCTACGTAAAGAGCAAGCAGGTTTTAGGCGGGGGCGGTCGTGTGTCGATTATATCAACACGCTTCGCATAATTATTGAGCAGTCGTCTGAATATAACACACACCTATACCGCCTTTCTGCAGATTTTGAAAGAGCTTTCGACACTATATCCCGAAACTCTATGTGGACCGTATTAATTAACAAGCGAATACCGGAGAAGACTGTCACCTTAATACGCAAACTTTATAAAGATGCGACAAGGCTGTATATTATCCCCTACCTTATTTCTTTTGCTTTTGGACGGTGTAATAGAAGAGACTACACGAAGGCGCCGTTTGGAATTCGATGGAATATGGCAGAGTAACTAAACGACATAGATTACGCTGGTGATATTTGTCTAATGGATATTGAAGCCAAAATAAGGAGTCTCACCGAAAGCGCCAGAAAAGTAGGTTTGAGAGTAAACTTTCATAAGACAAAACTTATGCGTATAGATACCAATATAACGACTACACTTATAGTGGAAATATAATAATTGATGATGTGGAATCTCTTAACTACCTTGGATGCAAGATAACCGAAGATGGCGGGTCTGAAGCTGATATTTCTGATCGGATTAATAAAGGTCGCGTTGCTTTCTTCAAGTTGCACAAAGTATGGCGGGCAAACAACATCTCAAAGAAGACAAAACTACTTATATTTAATTGCAGCGTAAATAATAACAATAAGGAAATTGGGCTTATTTGCAAAAATATGGTTAAAAAAATTAGTTTTTCCCGAATATCTCAAAATTTAAATCGCAGGAACGGAAAACTATGAAAGATATCAAATAATTTCTTTATATTTGTATTCCCTTTTATAACCTTAATAAATCCCAATGTGATGTTAAAAAAATTCTGAAATGGTTTTAATAAAATTTTAAAAATTTGAATTTGGAGTTTTGAAACTGTCTTTAAGAAAATTTGTTTTGGCTTTACCTGCGAATAAGTTAAAGGTATTCCTTGACGACAAAAGTTTATGTACAAGTAAATACGGGTATATTTTAAGTTCAAAATCAGGGACCGAAAATAACAGTTATATTGGAATTTTAAAACAAAAAAAGCATGTAGAAGTAAATGTCGAAAATGTCAAGTATACCATATTGTTTCTCATGCACTTGTCAATGTTTAAATATATTCACCCTTATTCTATTTGGCGTCGGCAATAACAACGGCAATTTTAAGGCAACAGGAATTCTTATCAAAGACAACATCAATTCTATGTTTTTTTTTTTTGGTATTTTGTAAGAGTATTATGACGACTTTGACTATTTATCGATAATGTTAATAAAATACAGCACACATCTCTAATATTAAAATCAGCTGATTCATTCTATTTACTGTTTTTTTTTTTATGGGGGGAAAAAAATTCTGTGCTGTTTGTGCAAATTTTAAGTTAAATAAAAATTAGTTTGTAAAAAAATAATAAAACATAAATTATATTATATTAAATTTTCCCAAGTGCCTAATGGATTTTTTTTTAACCTTTTTAAGATTTGAAAGTTATTTTCGGCTGAATAAACTTTCTTTTAAACATGTGTTGGAAATAATAGAGCCTCATTTAAAAAAGGGAAAGTTTGTTCCAAACACAATATATTTTGCAGCAACATTGCCTTTTTTGGCCCAGGGATCGTACCAGCTCAGCGTTGGAAATTATTTCAACTTTTGACTGTCCCAGCCACTAGCTTAAACATTTTGTCTGAGACTCTGGAAGTCATGAAGAGAGAACTTTGTCCACAATGGATAAATTAAAGTTGCATTTCTTTGAAAAGCAGCATTTCCAGGTGTAATTGGCTGTGTAGACGGAACCCACATCAAAATTTTAGAGCAAAAAAAAAAAAAAAAAACAAGACCACCATCTCTTTTTTAATCGCAAGGGATATTTAACTAATTACGAAAATAGACCCTGCATAATCCTCTGGCTAGTAATGGATTTTTTACAAGCTCTTCCACTAGCTTCTGGACATTGCACTTAGTTGTTATTTTAATTTTTTCAATTATATCCACAAAAAATATATCAAAACACAACACAAATGAAGAAAAATATCAAAACCGCCGTAGAAATCAAAATTACAGCCAACCATAACGTAAAATTTTTAAAACACGACACAAAGCAACACAAGACAACACTTAAAATGCCGACGACAAAATCAAGGGCAATTTAAGGCAACAGCATCGCCAATTTATCTTAGAAAATACCAAACATATGTTAACAGTCATCGAAATATGGCAATATTGCCAACGGGAATACGAAATTGAAACAAAACATAAAAAACAGCGTTGTTTACTGTTGACGACGCCAAATAGAATAAGGGTGATTGATTTTTAAATTTTTGGTTTTTATATTTTCGATCAAAAATAAAAGTTATTCTCTAAAGAAATGTACGTGATTTAATAATTTAGTTGACTTTAAATTTTTATTTTAATGTGTAATTATCATTGGAATGTCTTACGCACATTCAAATAATAATTAAAAGTCAACTTAATTATTAAAACACTCCCTCCTCTGGAAATAAAGCCGACTCTCATAGTTTTGATTTGCCAACAATGTGAATTGGGCTTTTACTTTTCTTGTGATTATAAAGGGAATCGATTAAAATCGCATGATTTCAATTAAAATTTGATTGCAATTGAATTTATTGCATTTAATGACTTTAAAGAATGCCTTTAAAATGACTGCAATCTTGCGATTGCAAATCTGAACTAATTTTAAAATTAAAGAATGAAATCAATTTGGTGGAAATTATTTTGATTGCAATACCAACTAATTGCAGTTTTGTTACAGCTCTTTTACAGGCTTATACTTATTAATAATATCCAAACTAAGACAAAACCTTGGCAATAGTATGAATTTAATATCGACTTAAGGAGTTTAAAAAAGTCGTTAATTTCCTTCTTTAAAGTAACAACTTAATTCATATTGAACTTCATCAACTGTTAGTAAAATAAATCGTTTCAGTAGAATGATAGCAGCAACATGATTTCAGTTTGTTGTAAATATATTTTAGATGTAGACTATTATCTTATAACTTTGATATTTATATTTATGTATTAAATATGTTGTTAAATGTTGTTTTAATTGTTGTTATAAGTCCTTTATTACATATTCTTAATAAAAACTAGTTAGTTTTAATTTCAAGCAAAAAAAAAAACAAGTATTAATTAATTTAAATTATTTTATAATTACAAAAGACTTTCATCAAGTATAATTATCTAGTTTCAATTGTTAGTACTTTTATCTCACTCACATTATCATATTTTAATCAAATCGGTTAATAATCGTGAGGTACTTTCTTTAATAGATCTATTTTTCAAAAGCCGTTATAAGTCTTTTGATAATACAGAAAAGGTAATAGGAAAATGTGCTCTTAAACCGGCTAAAAACGTGAGAGTTTATACACAAAGTACAACAAACAATTTTTTTTCTTAGTGTAACATTAAAGGGTGTTTGTTAGACGGAGGTACACTCAAAAGAAAAATCTAACCATCCGCACTCAAACCAATCCGAAGCGGTTTTAATAGTACGTTGAGTACGGATTTTCTTCAATCAAAAGTACAGAAAGATTGATTAAAGTACGGACTTTCAAACGCAAAATACTTAACTTATCCATATTCAATCCCGAATTCGTTCTTGAAATAATCCGAAAATAAGATGAATTTAAGTATAACTAAGATTGAACCAATCTTAAAATGCGCTTGATTAAAGTATTATAAAGTGGATTCAATACCGAATTTGTACTTTAAATGAACCAAAAGTGAAATAAGAAGGAGAGTTTTATTATGATTGATTTACTTATCTGTTTTAAACCTTACAGAATTTCAATTATAAAACACCAGTATCATTCTCGATATGATTTTTACTTTAAAAACTTAATGTACATATCTTTCATTCTAGGGGGTGACTGGCACAACTTTTTTTATGGAGGTTGACCAGTAGCTCGTTTCTGTATTTCTCGCATCGTAAAATTTCTTACATGAAGTGTGAAACAAAAAATTCCATCGTTTCTCGATTTATGAGATAAAAGTCTTTCTGTATTTGAATGCGAAAACAGACACAACAAATTCTGTTTATACTGGAATATTTCCAGTCAAATAAAAGCGAAACGTCAACAAAAGAAATAAATATAATAAAAACAGGGCTGCCAGATTTGACGAGTTATCGTCATCTTGACGATTTTTTGTTCCGATATTAACAAAGTGACGTTTTGATGATTTTTGCTAAAAAAGTGACGAAAGCAAAACCAAAATCAAAAATATTTTATAATTTTGTTGTTACTTTCTATAGAAATTTATCTTGAATTTTTAAATTTCAAACACTTCTATTTTGTGGCGTTGAAAATTGAAAAAAAAAATAATATGAATGTCTGTAGAAAGCAACAACATATTTATAAAATATTTTTGATTTTGTTTTTGCTTTTAATGAAATTGTTGGCGTTGCGTTTTACACTATAAGCCCCTTAGTCTTCGAAATAAGATAATTGTAAATATTTTTATATGTTTGTTTATTAGAAAAAAAGATATCTTTAGAAACAAGGGTTAAATTTTTCTATTTATCCCTTTTGTGAAAATTGTCCTCGAAATTGTTTGTCTCTTCCCTAAAAAATGTTTCGGCAAAAGCAAAATTTCGAGGGAAAGTAATGGACCGACTTGACTTATTTTGAACATTTAATACTTCTTATATACATATGCAAAATATGATTGATATTTGATATTCTTATCTTATATGTGCCAAAACCATTATTCCGGCAAGAAAGAAATTTGTTTGTCTCCCAGTAAAAACTTTTTCAAAGTGGATAGCTTCTTTCACTCGTTATTTAGTAGCTTTCTTCCATAAGAACTTCGATAACTACTTTTGTCTGGATGTATTTAGATAAAACAAATGACTAACTTTTGAATATGTTCATTTTGGCACAACCCTTGTAAAATTCATTAGTTTTTCAGTAGAATTGTGTGTAGTGCTTTTATGTGTTTCTGATTACTTAACATATTATTTTGTAGGCGAAGATTTTACTGGGTCTTTAACCCGTTTATTTATGAACCGATTTTTTTAATTTTAACTACCAGGTATTCCACTAAGTCTATTTCAGGTAAAAAAGAAAAAGATTATAGGAATAGGTAAATTAAAAATTTATATCTCAGCCATTTGTAAACCCATATAGTTAAATTTCAACAATATACTATTTCGGACTGCATACGATATAAATATAAAACAACGTTGTCACTATCAATTCCATAAAAACCCAGAATATTTATAATACTGTTATCAAAGCTGATTTAATTTAAAAATTTTCCATTTTGATCTCGGTTTTTGTAAATATGTATATATACTATGTTTTTGTTTGATTATTTTTTAATAAAAGTCGAAACAAATTTGTTTAAAATTGATTTTAAATTGCACGATTCTTAAAACAAAATAGACGATCTTTTTTATTTTTTTCTCAGGAAATTGACGATTTTGACACAAATTTATCTGGCAACACTGATTAAAACCAAAACAAGAAAAGGCTAAAAAAAATTTAATATAACAAAATTGTATAACAATTGTTTTTTGTTTATTTTCATCATATAAATTATGCATTCATCATTTATATTCCTTCTATTTTTTTATTTATTTTAAAAAAATAGTATATAAACATATTATAAATTCAAAATATCTACATTTTGTTTTTTCGCAAAATATTGTTATAGAAACACTTTTTCTCGCATATTTCCAATAATTGCTGGAAAATTATTTAAATGACAGATAATTCTCGCAAAAAAAAGATACAGAAACACTTGTGTGAGAAAAACGGTTTTTTGTTTCATTTCACACTATTTTTGTTGCAATTCACACGTTTCATGCGAAAAGTTTTACGATGCGAGAAATACAGAAACGGGCTACAGGTCTATTGTACATATATAACTGAAAAAATAAACTAAATGAGTAGCAATAGTTCTCAATTTTACTTTTTTAACATGAAAATTGTGTGTTTCGTCTTGTTCTGTAGTTTTTGTTATTTCTACATACAACACGCAAATCGTTTTTTAGCTACTTGTGTGGTGTTGTTAAAGTGTTTGCAACAACTTTAATAATTTAAATGAGATTAAATGATGAAACAGAATTAAGTCTTCAACCTCATGCAAAAATTCTAAAGCCCATAAATAAAACGTCAGCAGTAACTTCAAATTCTCTCTCATTTCTTTCTTTTTCTTTGTTTCTTATTTTTCTTTGTTTACAAAATGTATGAAATTGATTGAAAATATGGTAGCATTGTTAATATAATAAGTGTCTATATGTGAGAGCATTAGGAAAAACGTCTTCAAAATAAAATTGACTTTATTTCACGACCGCATTCTCTGGCAAAATTTTATGTCAAATTGTATGGAAAACATCGTTCAGCCCCAGTTCTGTTTCATCATTTAAACGCTAACTTTGTAATTTTACTCTCAGAGTGGCACTTAAACGAAAAATTTTATCTTTTTTTTTTTGCTTGGCTTAAGCATTTTGTACTTATTTTAAGAAATTCCGGGATTTTCGAAAGTAATCCTATTAAGGATTCTTTTAAAAACGTTTTAGTGCTATTCGTAATTGAATTTTTGAGTACGACTCGTACTTAAAGTAAGCATAAATAACTGAATTTATTTATCTGTGTATGCCGTTAAAATTTTGACAAAAGATGTCTTTAAAAATATCTGTATGTAACTGAAAAGAACCATCTTACTTGCTTTTTAATATAAATTAAAACGAGTGGAAGTCAGGGCTATAGAACGGATAAGTAAAAGTTCCCATTCGCTGTTTTTGAAACATGTAGACGAACATATTCAGCCTTATCGTGGTTAGAGAATTCAAAATACGTTTGCGACTGCTTCGTAATAGATTAAATAGAACGTGAACTTGTTTCCTTTAGTCTGGGATCACACTATGAAAGTTTTCTTTCAGAAAGTCTGAGTTTATGGGTGAGAGGGGAAAGAGGAACAGCATGTTCTCTACCCCTCTCAACAATAAACTCAGACTTTCTGAAAGAAAACTTTCATAGTATGAACCCAGACATTGGCCCGTTTTCACAACTTACTGATAGTTAAAGGTAGGATTTTATCGGTGTTCCATTTTTACAACTTGACTTTGACCTACCAGGCAGGATGAACCTTAATTTACTTTATCGCTTACTTTAGGTTAAAGTAAAGTTTAAATAATGGAACACTTTTTATAAGGCCGGTTAAAATCTACTTTTATCTACTTTAGCTTTGGAATCGAAACAAACCAAAGAAATAAAATCGGTTCCATTATGATTGCCTAACTATATAACCATTTATTTTTAAAAAAAGACACTAAAATTTGTTAAGTTTTGAATACAATTTGCTGCCGTCTGTTAAAAACTTTTTACCAAAACATCTAGAAAATATCATAGCATTTTCTAAAATCATTTTTAGGAGTATTTGGCCTTGTCTAATGACACATTTAGCTGTAAAACGGATTAAAGAGGTAATCGTTGCGAAACAATTTAAATCAATGAAAGAAAATTCTTTTTATTTCCCGAGTAATTGATGATGCCGGTTAATCGAATTACATGCATGCTACTTTAAATCATCCAATGAACGAAAAGGATTTTTGGAAGTTGCTTAAAAAGGGAATGAAGAAAAAACGATGTCGTAAAAGCCCTTGTGTGAATTGGTTGTAAGACCATGTGCTTCCTCTTAATTTCTGTTCTGTATTTGTAAAATGGCGCAAACTCTCTTCTTCTGGTTAATGTATGTGCTCTTCTTTGCTTTGGAGCAAACCCTTAGTTTTGTTTGTATTCAATATGTGTAAAACATCAAAACTTTTCGCTAGACTTCTGGTAGCTTAAGTTGAAGTTGCAATATTTTCAGGTTAGTCATCAATTTGGTATCGTATTTTAACAATTTTGAAAACCCGTACCTTAATTTTTGTGTTCAAAATTTCGAAAAAAAAGTACCTCCCTGTTAATCACCTATTAGTTTGTTATCATTTAAGTTAAACTTTTTTAAATATTTTAAAATAAGATTTATGATTTGTTTTCCTTTGATTAAATAGCCAAAGGAAATTTATAGTTATTTCAACTTAAAAACACATTTAAATTTTTATATAAAAAATATTGCATTTTTTTTTATTAATTAATCAAATCTGATTTCATTTGAAAAATGTTAATATTTTGAAAACACAGAAGTCAGTTGCTAATGACGGGGGGTCCAATTGATTTATTGGAAATGTATCACTTAGGGGACCGTTTGTTTTAAAATGGTGTTAATAAAATACTGTTGAATACAAGCGGATTTGTATTTGATATTTTTTAAAGGTTTATATCGGTTTTTACTATTGAATTTTTCAATTAAATTATGCTTTACAAAAATAATTTACTTTCAAGAAATTATTCAATAAACTATTCTTTAAATAAAGTAAGCGTTTGTCAATATTTAACTGTCTTATTCATTAAAAATATTTCAGTTTTAAAAAAGGTATATTAAACCAATTTTCATATAAAATTCTTTTTATAAACCTGTTTTATTTTTTTATAAATAAGGCCATTAAAAATTTCCCCAAAATTTGCATATGTTTTTTTTTAAAGTAATAAAATTGTATTCATTTTATTTTCAGAATGTTTGAGATGGGAGTAAATCGAATAGGTAAGTCGTGTATTTTTTAATCTTAATCAAAATAAATTCTAAATTTTTTCAAAAGTTTTTAAAACGACTTTTAATTTTATACTAGATGACCCGTGCGAATATTTCGCACCGTTAGTTGTCATTTTTGTAACATAAAATGAAAATAATTAATAGAAATTTTAGTAACTTCAATACATTTTAACATATAATTTTTATCAATGAAAATATTAATTTTTCAATTTCTAATTATTTTTCGTCATTAGTGTTAGGAATAAGCTTTAAAATAAGATATCATTCATTAAATTTGATGCGGTGGTATGGGAGATATTTGCAACCGACAAAAAAGTGCTTTAGAAATAATATATATGATTTTATTGATATATTTTTTCTACTTACTTGTGGCCCAATTCGTGCGCTATTGTATGGGATAACATTATTCCATTATCTTCATTGACACTGCAGGATTGTTTCGGTTTACACATGCCACCCACATTGGCCAAGCCCAGGGTCCTGCAAAAAGAGCAAACTATTAGAAAAGCTTATAAGACAAATTTTTTTTTATATTCAGAAAAATCAAAATAGTCATGCAAAATGTGTACACCACTTAAAAAATGGTGTTTGGAATAGTGTTCGAAAATAAACATTAAATGTCATTCCTAAGTATTCGGTTCGGTAGATTAGAGGATAAAGTTTTTGTATAGGAAATCATTAAAAAAAAAATAACGTTTCTCTGTTTGTGATTTCGAACACAAAAATTGTGTTCGTTGTGTTCGGTTCGGCAGATAAATGTTCGTTCGTTTCAGTTGTGCTTGGCATTATTTTGCTTGCTTAAAAAAAAAACCAAAAATTGTTAACAGAAACAAAATACATTCACGAAAAAAAGATAAAGCCAGCGAAAAAATTTTACACAAACAAAACATATACACATGTACACAAGCTATTCGTTCTGTGGTCGTTGCTAAAATTTTTTGTTTGCTAATTTTTTTATCAATGAAAAAAAGAAACAATATACATAGAACATTAAAATAATTAATTAAAATAAATACAATTGTGTTGTTTTTAAACGAAGAACAGAACACTATATAATGTTCGTTACTTTCTTGAAAATAGTTACGAACGGAATTAAAGGTTGTGTTCGTATACACAGAAACAAAAATAAAATGTATGTCTACAGAACCACTACAATATCTGTTTTTTAACGAAGAACAGAACACTATATAATGTTTGTTACTTTCTTGAAAATAGTGACGAACGGTATTAAAGGTTGTGTTCGTATACACAGACACTAAAAATAAAATGTATGTCTACAGAACCACTACAATTGTTCTCTCTTTTAACGAAGAACAGAACACTATATAATGTTTTCTACTTTCTTGAAAATAGTTACGAACGGAACTAAGGGTTGTGTTCGTATACACAGAAACTTTAAAAATTTATATCGTTTCTAGGTATGTGAGCCGCACTCTAAATTATGTTCTGTTTCTGTTTTCGAACACTGGCTTGGAATGACCATATCAAGACTATTTAGAGGGATAAATAGTGTTTAGGCAAAATTTGCATATGAATTTTAAAACAAAATGCATAAATATGTCAAAAATGTGTAAAATATGTAAATTAAGGCAATTTGTACAAATAACTCGATACGATAAATTTGCTTATAAATCCACGCCCTAGTTATCGAATTGGTCTTAATAACTTCCAAAAGAACTCGAACATTTTCCAACATTAACTAATTTTAAATTTAAAATCCAATTTTATGCCAATTATAAAGGGTGGTCCAACCAAAACGCACGATGTTAATTGTAAATAAAAGAAACAATTTTCGGAAAATTATCTTAATATTTTTTATTATGATAGAAGGATGTATGACAATAAGGTGTGACACAAAATATCGGCCAAATGCTCGCCACGGCTTTGGTGGCATACCTCTATACCGATGGTCGTTATTTTTAATGACTCTGATACATAATTGAGGTTCAATGTCGTTAATGTGCCGAATTATCGTATCCTTTAGCTTTTGAATTGTTCTTGGCTTAAGATAAAATTAGACGTGACATAACCATAATGCCACAGCCGTAACGATGACCGTAGAAACCAAAATTGAATTTGTTTGTATGGTATGCTTATGTCGTTATACAGTGGTAATGGTAATACAGCTTTGTTATGGTTATGTCACGTCTAATTTGAGCATTATTAAAGTTCACTTTTTCTTCTATATAGCCCTAAAGAAAGAAGTCCGACGGTGTCAAGTCACATGATCGTGGCGGCTAATTAACATCGCCACGACGTGAGATAACATGGCCATTGAATTTATCGCGCAAAAGAGCCATTGTTTCGTTGGCTGTGTCGCAAGCGACACCATCCTATTGAAACCACATATCGTCCAGATCTATTTCCTAAATTTGTGGCTACAAAAAGTCCATTATCATTTCGCGATAGCGAACACCACACCCAGTAACTGCTTGGCCGACCTCATTTTCGAAGAAGTACGCCGCCAGCTCATAAACCGAACCAAACAGTCACTCTTTGTGGATGCATCGGCCTTTCAATAATCACTTGTGGATTTTCATTTGCACGAATGCGGCAATTCTGCTTGTTAACGAATCCACTGAGGTGAAAGTTTGCCTCGTCGGTGAAGATGAAGGGCACGAAATGCATTTTGATTTGAACACCCATTTTTGTTAAGGGTTTCAACAATCTTAACGCGCTACTCAATTGTGTACCTTCCATGGTTGAATTTGTCAAGCGCTGAAACAAAGAAATGCCAAATTAAGTTGGGCAAAAATATGACGTTAAGGTGTGACTCACAATTAATATCGAGCATCATGGTTAGACCACCCTGTACATAAAAAATTCAAATAAATTCTTATAAAAACTAGAGAAGCTAGTAAATGTTGTCTTTCTTAATTCTAAAAATAAGTTTTAGCATTCATCTTTTTTAATCCTTATTTATTATCATTTTTGAATAAATGTTCATACTTACATGCAATTGTTGCCGCAAATATTTTTACGTGTTATCAAAACCGCCACATCATGATGTTGAGGATCTAATTCGTTTGCCGTATTCAATTTATGCTGCCAACTGAAAAAAAGCATTCAAAACCAAAAGCAATTTTTAATATCGAAATCAAATTAATCATGGACTATTTTACTATAAATAAAATTTTATTGTTACTCAAACTTCCTAAAGGAGTTTTCAAACAGATTAAACACAAAAAAACCAAGAATTATCTTATCATTTTGGCAGTATCAATGAAAAATGTAGCAAACATTTTATAACAAACACTCATTATTCAATTCATTTGTAGACGTAAACATTTTAAGCTTAAAGCCATAGCAAACAATATATTACTGGCGCCTAAAATAGATACAGGCTGTTATTTCTAAAAAAAATATGGGGAGTTTTATATGGAAAGAGAAATATCTCAAAAAATTATAAGAATTTCGTAATATAGAGAAATCTTCTAGTAAATAGCTTTATTTATTATAAAAAAATATTAAAAAAGTACGTAAAACATTTTTAGTGGCTTTTAAGTTCTTTTCATATGAAACTCTCCCTACAGTATTTCTGGCATTAAAGTTTTCCCTGCGACAATGTAAAGACATGATTGTCTCTCTCTATTTAGGCTTTTTATTAACTTTATGCAAATAAACTAAATTATAAATAAAATTTTTTTTCTTTAGCCTTTTGCTTACTTAATATGAAACTCCCCCTACAGCATTTTTTGCATTAATGTCTGCCTTATGACTTTGTATAGACATGATTCTCTCTTTCTTAAGATCTTTATAAAATTTATGCAAATAAACTGAAATATAAATTAAATTAAAAGAAAAAAAAAAAAATTATAAAACTCACCTACAAAATGTATCCAAATTCTGTTGGGCATTTTGTGTTAGATTTAAATCTGGATGAGCTTCGTCATCGTCGAGTAGTATGATTCTGACTACAACAATTTCAATGGCATTGCCAATGCTGGGATCCTTGTAAAGAGCTGAAACCATATTCATTATGGTCAGAAGATAAGTCTCGATTTCATTATGAAATACAACCATTGTGGAATCGGCAACGATTAGAGTTTCTACATGACGTGGGCTGCTAATTGAACGTTTCATACGTTGATGGCTGCTGGCGTGATGGGCTGATGATGCTAGTGGCGGCGGTTGTAGATGAAACTCTGGTCGCAGATGATGTTGATGCTGTTTATGTTGTTTATGCTTTTGTGGTTGGGGAGCAAAAGCAATTGTTGTTTGTTCAGAAGACGCTGATGATGGTGATGATAAGATGTTGTGTTGGTTTTGCATGTGGTTGTAAATATGTTTTTTGTGTTGCTGTTGCTGCTGATATGTTTGGTGTTTAAAATTCGTTGTTGTTGTCATTTGATATTTGTATTGAGATTTCTGAAGTTGGTGCTGATGTTGATGCTGATGACGTAGTCTACGTATTTTTCTGCCACCTTGAATTTTTACCTGCATATAATTATTATTTTTATTTGTTTGTTTATTTATTTGTCATGCATTCATTCATTCAATTAAATAGTAAATTTAAAACACAAGTAACAGAATTTATTACAATAGATGAAAAAGAAAGAACAAATTTAAATAAAATCTTATTCATTCATTCATTCATTCACCTACTCACCTTTCCTTGAGGTTGCCATTCGACTAAACGAGCTTCGATACGTCTTTTTGGTTCTTTAGTACCACAATTACTTAAAGCCTTCTTTGGCTTCCTTCCACCATCGTTTTGCTGCAATTTATGTTGCTCCTGCTTGCGTTTATGCGATTTCTTATTCTTATTATTACTGCTGCGATTTGTTGACTGTATACAGAAAGAAATTGTGGCTTAGTTATACGAAAAATCTAATTAATCAAAATTATTATTCATTTAAAATATTTCATATGTGGGTACCCTGAAGGAAACCTGGGTGCAAGTGTCTCTAAGTCACCAGTTTTGTCGACTATATTGGTGACATTGTCAACGGAGTGTCTACACTACATTACATTTGCCACTATATTTGGCTTTAATACGAACAAAATTTTATCAATAACAACTGAAAAGTACAATTCCTATAAAATTTCAAGAAATTATAAAAAAAGATTGTTATGATTTCGTATTCTTACAAAAAGTGTAGACTACTTTTACTAAAATGTACTAGCGATTCTCTGCTTCCAATGTCTACATATGTTCGCCTAGTCAGTAGTACCAGCGTCAGTAGTAGGTTTCCAATGACACGCACATGTTAAATGTCTATTGTAAATAACATTGCCTGGGGTATAATAAGTCACAAGTACTGGTGACTGTGTCAATAGTGAATCAGTACAGATTCACTAGTGACATTTTCTGCAGGGTATGTAGTACCCTTTCTTTTGAATACACTAAAACTAGAATAGAAGTTATGTTTAAGCCACAATCAGTGTCAAATTAAAAGCATGTTTAGAACCAATATTTAACGGCGGTTAGAATCGAATTTAATCTATTGCTGCATCTAATGAAAGTTACGATATGGACATTGATAGGGACAAATACGAAGCATTGGTAAATGGTTTAACTTAGTAAAAAATCCTTAGGAAAAAGTTAAAACTTGTCTTCAAGTTGTCCACATCTAGTTCAAATTAAGGTTATGAAAAGAGTCGGAATTAAAAGGAATGTGAAACTAGAATTAAGTTCATACTGTCACTACCTAATCTCTTAAAATCACCAGCACTCCGCAGATCAGACGCTCCTGACGAAGGTGACCATATTCTATCGGCATATATTAAATTAATTAATATTCTTATGACGAGCTGCATGCTTGAGCAGTATGTCGATTAAGGCTATAACTTTTTCACACTTTTTGCGAATATCAAAAACGGCATAGTAAAGTCGTGTAGAACATTGAAAGTTATTAATAAAAAATATGATAATTTTTTCGGATTATCAAAAAAATTCACGCAGGGATTCAACCCGAAAGTTTGAAAACAACCATTTTTATCTCACGGAAATTTTAAAAAATATACACCTGATATTTGCATATGTTCCTATACGTATCACTTGAATGCTATTTTGGAATTTATCCACTGCTTTAGATTTAAAAATTTTCCTACGGCTTACAATTCATCGCCGTTTTTTTCGCAAAACAACGGGAGACAGATGTTTTCATTATAAAAAAATTTTCTTGGCCACTCCGTGGTACTATGCCAAAAATTTGGTCGATATGTTAATTAAAGTAAACGTTCAAAGCACTTAGTTTATTAAACGGCTTTTCAAATTCAATTCTCCAACGTTTGTTTGCCAAATTCAGGAAGTCGGTTAATAAAATATGCTGATTAGCCGCTGTAGAACCGAAAATGAGACATCACCAATGATTAGTGCTACAGGTATATTTAAGATTATTGACACACCCACTCTTCGTTAGAGCTTAATCTAATTGTGCTTTTTACAACGTATGAATTAAATGCGCCTGCCAGTGTCACCGTGTGCAAAATAAATTATACACAGATATTAACCCAGATCATGTGCTTACCACTTGCTTAAAAGACAGATCTATTCACTCTTCAGTTTTATTGTATAGCAACCGGACACAGAGAAACGCATGCCAAAATGTCTAGGATCGAAATCTGTTCCTAATTCATAAGTGGAGTCGTCAAGAAAAAGTGATAACTCCGACTCCAACTCCATCTGCTGATATTTTTTATGTACGACTCCGACTCCAACTCCAACTCCTACTCTAACCTTGATGCTAAATGTATATGAGACTGCCCTGCAAATAACAGGACCAGTCCAAACACGCGTGTAAAGAATAGCCCACAAGCTACCTGGACTAGTCCAAAAGTAACCCCAACGTATGGAAAAAACATGGTCTACTTAACATTACCATGTCCTAGGAGAGGACCATATAACCCACCTTTGGACTGCTAAGGAGTAGTTTTAAAACTACTCCATGGTTTACTCAAGAGGATTACTTTTGAAGTCGTTTAAAAACGAAAGCACGTCGTTAAAAAACGAAGACATGTCGTATCACTACAAACACTTTTTAAGAATGACATGGTCCATGCTTGCATTACATCGGACCAGTCCATGGAGTAGTCCATTTTATCAAAATGGATCTGGTGGTCCAATTTTATTTGCTGGGTGGTCCTTATTTGACCTTAATCCTCTTTTTAATGCAGTACCTTTTAAATGGCTTAATATAGCAAGAAAATGATGCCATAAGAATTTGAATTTTTCAAAAACCCGTTTTACATACATTGCACGAACTTTTTGTCTTAGAAGACCCCTAGTAAAATTCGATGCAGAAAATATTCGTGGAACATTTTAACCCTCTAAAATGTCGTTTAAGTATACTTTTGTGTAGAAGTGAAAAAAGAACAAAAATTACCCCTTATAATTAGTTTTAGATGGTTATGATATTCTAAGCAAAGAATCGCCATAGAATTCTACTGAAGATATCTGAAATAGTATTTTAGCTCAGAAGTACATTTAGTATATTTTTTTGTAGAAAGCAACAACAAAAATACAAAAGTTCGTGCAATGTATGTAAATGGATTTTCGAAATTCAGGGCCTTAAAATTTTTGTATTTTTCGAAAACTCGTTTTACATACATTGCACGATTTTTGGTCTTAGAAGACCCCTAGTGAAATTTGATGAAGAAAATATTCGTCAAACATTTTAACCCTCTAAACTGCCGTTTTAGTGTGGAAGTTAAAAAAGGACAAAAATTGCCCCTTAAAATGAGTGTTAGAGGGTTAATATATTCTAAGAAATAAATCGCCGTACAATTCTACTGAAGACATCTCAAATAGTCTTTTAGCTCAGAAGTACATTTAGTATATTTTTTTTAACTTATACCAAACGCCTTTTCTGAAAATTCAAAAACCTTAGGGGCCGATATTTCAGGAACCCGAGCTAACTTTTCAAAACACTTTGGCAGCTTTGCTCTACCAATAGTCGGGTTTCATTTCGCGTTGCTCAGTGTTATGCAAGAAAACTGTAGAGTGAATGAGAATTACAAGCACTCATCCAGTCTTACTTACAACGATATCAAAGCTTAAATAAAATACCAACAATCAACAGTGAGTTTATCTTTTCTTACATTGTATGTGACTACCCTGATCTTTTGAAATGTTGACATTGAATTCTAGAACAATTTTTATTTCAGAAGCCATACCATCGCAACAATGTGCTAGTGAATGCTCTCTTTGCCTATGCAAAAAATTAAGGACTGGTCCTAAGGTTTCGGATCTTTTAGCTATTGTAAATTCATTAAATTAGACCTGTAGACTCCATAAATTCAGTCGCTTAATATCAGTCACCATCAAGATAAACGTTTCGGACCGTTATAAAAGCTGTTTTGCATGGTTGTCGGAAAATGTATAGTTTTGGAATCTTCTTCCTTAGAGATTTCAAATGATGTCCCTAAACCTCATTCAGGTCTGTCCTAAGTACCCGAAACTGATGTTCGAATACAATTAAAATTTTTAGTTATTCCATCCCTCGTTACAAATCTCCTGAGAAACGCGGAAAAAATATCCATCAAAGTTTTGGAATCTACTCCCTTAGAGCTTTCAAATGATGTCTAGGAACCCCATTTAGGTCTGTTTTTAGTACCCCTGCTCTTCGAATTTAAAGGTATTTTAAATTTTTCAATTACTCCACCCCTCGTTATTTGACTCCTGAGAAACTCGGAAAGATTCTAACTGCAGACCAAGAATCTACTTCCAAAGAGCTTTCATATAATGTCTCAAGATCCCATTCAGGTCTGTCCTTAATGCCGATAAAAATAACATAAGATAGCCAATAGGTTATGCACCATATTCCTTACTTAAATTAATTTTTTTCCAATTTATTACATATTATATATTAAAATTTATTATGTTTTCTTTATTTGTTAATTAAAAGTTATAAATAATTTCGCTTTTTATTTAAAAAAAAAAAAATTTTTCAAAATTTTAAAAATTAACATTTAAGCAAAATTCTCTGCAAAGCAATTTTTTGGAAACGTCTATATTTATTTTTTTTTTTAAAGAACCATGTTGTGAAAAAATCAATCAGCTGTGTGTTAAAGGCAAATGTCTCAATTTTTGAACTTTCTGTTCTCTGTCAAAACAGCAAGAACGTATTTAAAGACTTTGTGGAACTTTATTTTTCCCAAAAATTTCAAACAATCCGCTACATTTAATTATTTAATGCTCATTTCATTTATTAACAGTTGAAAAACATAAAAAAAACATTTCTTTTAATCTGACTTACATAGCAATTGTAGCACAACGTTCTACAATATTATAAAAATTATTTAATTTCAAATTAAATTTGTATGCTGCCATTTTACTGCAAAAATTTCTAATTGGTTTTGCTAAAGATGCTTGGGTTACTTTTATACGTGCATCTAATTTCACCATTCGTTTCTGCATTAGATTAGAACACATTGCAGACGGGATGTCCTTATTTTTGTAGGGTTCATTCTTGCAAATATTTCCACTTAAACTTATTATTTTTTCAGCTATTTTTGTAAGATCATCACAGTCACCCAAAATGTTGGAAACTTCCTTAGAAGTCCTTACACCACATTCTTGAATAGCGTAGGTAAAATCGTTAACAGAATCCTCGATATTGGCGACGGAGTCAATTAAGCAAGAGATTCCGCCTAAATTTCATTCATTGAAATACTCAGGTTATCAGAGTAAGTGGCACTTTGGATTTGTGCTACACACAAAACGAGGACTAAAAACACTAACGATGAATTTGTATTCATAGTTTTAGGTTTGTTATTTGTAAAGTGATTTTTCAAATGATTTCAGAGATGCAAAACGTTCACTTTTATATGTTTTAGATTGTGTATACTTTTATTCAATTAAGTACTTGATTTAGATATTAAACAAAACAAAGGCCCGTTTTCACAACTTACCTATAGCTTAAAGTAGACTTTAAACGGCCTTATAAAAACTGTTCCATTATTAAAACTTTACTTTAACCAAAAGTGAGCGATAAAGTAAATTAAGGTTCATCCTACTTGGTAACTAAATGCAAAGTTGCAATAATGGCACAGGTTTTATACGTCCGATAAAATGCTACCTTTAGCTATCGGTAAGTTGTGAAAACGGGCTTAAGTATTTTTCATTATTATTTGTGAACATTTTTATTAATTTTTGTTAAAAGTATTTCTTTCAATAAATATTTTTATATTGACAAACTCTTGAAGATAATTAATTAATAATAATTTTTGATAAAAAAAAACTCATGAAATAGATTAAGTTCCTAAAAAACCTAGATAACCTGTTAAGATGTATTCACTCAGTGAAACAAAGTTAACGGAGCAGTTGTACAAGACTTTATTTAAGCTATAAACTCGGTCATAACTTCACATTACATCTTAACAAGCGATGTAACCGATATCGATCGTCGATATTTTACTGTCGATAGGACGATGCTTCTTCAAATGGTTTTTTGCATAGGAACTATGCGCATTAAAAATCAAACATAAAATCTAAACAGAATAATGAAATTGTTTCTTTTAATTCTAAACCGTTTTGCTTTGCACCATAGCAGTGAAATGTTCTATTATCGTAAATTATTTGTACGTTTTAGGAATTTTCTACTTATTTTCATTCATTTTCATTTAAGAAGAATACCTTAGGTCTCCAAATATTTCTAGAGACGCAGATCCACTTGTTTACTGGCGCAATGAAATATTACACCGAAACTTGAGGAAAATGGTGCAGAAATACTTAAGTTTTCAAATGAGTTCTGTCGCATCTGAGAGGCTATTTTCCACTGCAACTCTGGTTCAACAGGAGTTGCGAAATCGTCTATATCCGCAAAAGTTGAGAATACCTTGTTTTTTAAACAAAAATCTTATAAATATAAATTTTAAATACTAATAATCTTTTGCAGTGTTTTTTTTTTTTTTTTTTATAAAAAATAATAAATTTTCGTCAGTAGTGCGTCGAATGTTGACTTCTAAATGATCAATCGTTGCTCCTTTATCAGCATAGACCAGAGATTTGCCTCATCCCCACAAAAAGTTGTCCAAATGTGTCAAGGAACACACGAACGTGGTGGCCCATTGACGGGTCCATTTCTTGAGATAATTCGATCACAAAAAGTTTGGCTAGTTGCGCCGTCTTCTTGGAATCATGTCTCCTCCAAATGACTTGCAATGACATGAGGAATAAAATAATCACGAATCATTAGCCTCCAGCTTTCGCTATAAACGGAAATTTTCGCTTTCAGATTTAAAAACAAATGTTACATGCCAAACACGCAACAAACAATTATTTTTACGGGATGTAATTGAGTCTCAAGAGTCTGATTAGGATAGTGTTCTCCCCAAAAATGACAATTTTGCTTTTTTAGATAACCGTTAGGCCAGAAATGAGCCAAATCGCTGAATATGATTTCACGATATAAATCTGTCTTTAACTTTCATTTAGTTGTAAGCACATTCACCGAACACACGACGCAATTGATGGTCAGATGGCTTTAATTCTTGCACTAATTGGATCATAGATCTTTCCTCAAAAATTTCTAAGTAGTTGAAGGGCAGAGACCGAGTTGCAGAGAACGGCGTCGGATTCGATAAATGCGAGTTTTCTGACATACGTCTACAGCGGCGATGAGTTCTGTGGTACGCAAGCTACGGACTTGCTCAGATGGGAGATTATGCACATCGTAAACTTGCTGAAGTGCTCTATAGGTTTGGCGAACAGAGCGCGAATTTTGGAAATAAATTTTCACGATCTGAAACGTTGTTCTGATGTTAGCCTTTGCTATGGTGATTAGCCAAAGTATACTGAAAAAAAGTCAGACACACTTCGTTAGAATGACAACTTATTTTACACGTATCTCTATCGGAAGTTGTATACGTCTAAAAAACGCCGTTTATAATAAACGCAAATTAATTCTACTTGAGTTTTTTTTTTAATTTTAATTTTTTTCAAATTCAATTTGCGTATCGTCGGCAAAACGGCATATCGTTACATCCCTACTATTAACTCAATAGGCAAATAAATTGCTAAGTGCGCGCTAAACTAGTTCATCAATGAATTAGCTAAGAACAACAAGGCAAATTAGAAAACAAACATTTGATGTGTTTGCATTGTTACTTAATAAAAAATAGAAAATTGTTTAAATACAAATTTTGAATCATAATTACAATTGTTATTTTACGACACTTATGTCAGCAATGTGATATAAAGAAAGTTATTTCATTATTGACGTAAAGAAATTTGCATTTAGTCTGTCTGTGTAAAAGATTGACTAATAGTGCAATTAGTTAAATTATTTATTTAATAAAATTTTATAAGAGCAGATATTTTTCAAATTATCTATAAATACCTAGGAAATTTTGTTAAAAACATCAGTGTTTCAAATTACTTTCTACGTTAGTCTAGCAAATCGGAGATAGAAAAGAAATTCAAGTTTTTAATTGCAATATTCTTCGTAATCCTGTCATTAGGATTAGAAGCAGTACTAGCACAGGGCGAACCAACATCTTCTACAGAAACTTCCTCTAGTGCTGATCCCGCGACCACTACTGCAGATTTTATGACCCCTACTCCTGATCCCACGACCACTGCTGCTGATCCCACGACCACTGCCGCTGATCCCACGACCACTACTGCTGAACCTACGACCACTACTGCTATTACTTCTACTACCACTACCACTAAGGCTCCACCATCTTTTGCCGAAGATGTTGCTGCTTCCACCAAAAATTTACTTGGCATCAATTGTATGGTACAGGCAGTCTACAATATCGAAGATATTGTACCTGATTTTAAGTTTGAAATTGGATTGTGCGGTTCAAAAGTTAAAAAAGAGGCCTCTGAAGTATTAAATAATGTAAAAAAGCTTCAGAAACCTATTCGAAACGTTCTAAAGACCAATCAGAAAGTGTGTGACAAAGATTCAAGATAATATGGGAAAAGTAAATTCTAGCGTTGACTCAACTCTCAAAGCAGTTAATAAAAATTTTCAGCAGACCACCAGCGCCTGCGCTAGCATGGCTCTCGTGAGATTTAGATACAAGCTAAATAATTTCACTGCGATTGTCTCAGAATGTGCTCGACTTGCGGGAAATGTTTAAATATATTAAAAATAAAATAAAAGTTGTTTATTGATACATATGCATGCATAAAAAATGTGTTTTATTTCATAATTATGATTTCCTAGTAAAACATTATAAGATTTTAATAAAAGCGGAATCAATCATAAGAAACGTAACAAAGTGGCATTTCGAAACAAATCTAAATCTTAAGTACATTTAGAAGCTTCTAAAGTCTAAAGGAGCATGTAGACGACATGTTTTTTTTGCATCTGACTTGTCAACTTTTCACGTCACATGTAATTGTGCTTTGTTGTAAAATTGATGTTTTTATAAGGTAAGTTATTTGCTTCTGACATTGTCTCTGTTTTTTTTCGCATAGTTATTGCAGAAACCAAAATAGCGTTCTGTCGCCACAAACATTTTTATTTTCACCGTAAAAGATTTCAGCCATCGTAATTTTTTTTTTAAATTCTTAGATACCAATTTAGGATATTAAAATAAAACGTTTTATATATTTTTACTAGCTGGCCCGGCAAACGTTTTTTTGTCACATAACTTATTTCTTTATGATGTAACAGTGTCTGCTAGCCAAATTTTAAGAAAAAATTATAGGCCATAGTTCTTTCCAGATTTTTTTGCCCAATTTGCCTGCCCAATTTCAAGAAAATTAATTAATTAGCTTAGAAGATATAGGGAGGCGGAGCTTTTACCCCTCTTGCCCTATTTAATGTCCTGTCCACTTTACGATGTTACAGTGTATGCCTGCCAAATTTTAAGAAAACTGGTTGATTAGTTAAGAAGGTAGAGGGAAGGGGAGCTTTTACCCCTCTTGCTCTATTTCCATCTGTAACACTATTTGCCTGCGTAATTTAAAAAAAATCGGTTGATTAGTTACGAAAATATAAGGAGGGGGAGTTTTTAGCCCTCTTACCCTATTTCACACCCTATTCCTTATTCTCTTTCGGATGTTACATTGTCTGCATGCCAAATTTTAAGAAACCCGGTTGATTAGCTTAGAAGATTGGGTAGTGGGAGCTTTTACCCCTATTGCAATATTTCGCGTCCTCTAGTGATATAAAATATACTCTACGTCGTATTATCATACTTAACAAATACACATACAAAATTTCATAAAAATCGGTCAACCGGTTTCGGAGGAGTTCAAAAAGGAGGGCATTTTGTTGATATTTGTATGGAAATATAAATACATGTTTCGGAATGAACATGTGGCTAAAACTCAAGAACCAATACACATTTGAAGACCGTTGATACATAAAAATCTTGGTATTGACGGTTCACGCGTTTCAGAGAACATCAATTACTAACACAATGCAACTTATTTTTATATATATAGATGAACATAATTTCTATTCAATAGTGAAATGATAATACATGTATCGGTATTAAAAAATATTAACTTCAGCCGGCTTATAATTCCGTCAATATCGACAATGTCGATCGCCGCGGCCGGTTTCTTCCCGGCATAGATTTCTGACATAGTTTGTCAGAAGAAATAAGTAAACGCTCTTATTGAAATTTTTTCAGATGACTTTGCATCTGACTTTTACGTAGCATTTACAAGTGAAAGCAAATTTCTTGAAAGTCGCAATACACTCACACTTTTTCACTAACACACACATAATTCTGGTACTTTCAGCCAATCGGCAGTTTATTTGATTTTTCGTTGATAATACGTATACTCTACTTTCAAGAAAGTACTTTCACGTGTAAAGCCCAGTGCCCATGTTCTGTAACTCTCGCGTCGAGAAAGTTTTCGATTGAAATGTTTGAAATGAAACAAAAATGTCATAAATTGAAACAAACAGCTGTTTTTCTCACTTAACTGTGTCTGTAACTTTTTTTGGCGAGTACAAGCTGTCACGTAAGGAAATTACTCGCCAATTTACAGAAAAAGTGTTTCTGTAACATTTTGGTGAGAAAGTTCCCGCTTTGAACTGTCAAATAAACTCACGAATAAAAATGGGGCGAGAAAAAATTTTAACACTAAAAAACAATTAAAAATGCAAAATGCAAAGAATAATAATAATAATATTTTATAATTGGCACATTTTTCATTGTTTTATTATTTTGCTTTTAACATTTTTATAAAATATACGAATGTCTTCAAAGCTCGTTTGCAAACAACAAACATTAAAGTCGCTCTTTACACAATTTGGCATCGCCGACGGTTGTGTTTTCGCCGCCGTCGTTGAAAAATTTTCAATTTAAGTTAATTTTGGTCGCCGTCAACGATATGTGTTACTGGCGTTCTGAACGTCGTTATGTCACATCGGCTTCGAGTGCAATATTATGACATTTATAACTTAACGACGTAATCTCTTTTGATAGTTTTCGACATGAGTTACAGACACAAATTTTTCTCACTTTTCGAGAAACGATGGAATATTTTGTTTCACATCTTTTCGATGCAAGAAGTTCTCACTAAAGTTACAGAACATGGGTACAGGTTACAGAAGCAATGTTATAACATGTATGTATGTTGCAGAAGGAAATTTGACAAGTCAGATGTAAAAAAAAATGTCGTGTACATGATGCTTAAGTGAAAGATTTTGTAAAATTTTTGACGAACTCTGAGCTGAAATTTTTAATATCTTTAATACTTTAATTTATAAAAATAAATTTAAATTTATTCTTAGTATTAGATTCACAACAGGTGGAAAGCGTACATCTATAAGTTTGTCATTCAGTTAGTAGTTTCTACAATTTTGGTCTTAGAACCTTTTAATAGGCGTGTTCTGAAAATCACGTGATTTAAAATCACACGTTTTTGCGAATTTTGTTAAAAAAATGTTTAATCTTCTGTATGTTTATAACAACAGATAATAAAATGGATTACTGCACCCAAATGTACTTTATTTGTTTACTACCTATATGCTAAAGAACTTACCGCTCATTTGCTGCAAGACCGGCATATCTCAAAAAATAAAATTTTGGAGTTAGAGATGCATAATTGTTCGCTTCGTTTTTCTTTAAATTGTGTATTAAATTCATCTTTGTATCTTTTATACTTTCCCAGTTTGAAGAGAATGTGCCTTCTTTTTTTTCTAAGTAGTTAGAGCAAATCAAAAACTTTTTGAGTTATGCCGGACTTGCAGCAAATGAGTGATACATATATTTCAAGCTGCTGCAAAATTACTTAAAACCCGTTGTGTTTACAAAAAGTAGAAATTTTTAACCTGTCTTTTCGCTGAAATAAACTTTATTTGTTTGGTGCATTTATGTTTAAAATTTGCACAAAATTATTTTTAATCCTGTTCTGTCTATCAACAGTTAAAGAACATGGGTTCAAGTTTGTTCAAAATTATCTGAAAAAAAAACATGTTTACAAAGGTTGGGTTTTTGAGATCTCAGTTAAACTAGGTTTAATTAATCTGAAAACAGATTTGTGCCGCCACTACCAAGTTTGTGTACAACATTTTAACGGAACAGCTTAGTTATGCTTAAAATGTTGGTCTTTAATGAAATAATAAAAAAATTAAATTTTGACGGAAAATCCGAGTTTCAGACTACCTTAAACTTAGTTTAAACTTAATCCACATCTCAAAAACCCGGCCTGAAAGAATTAAAAATAAGTATTTTTGGGCTGCGGAGTCGTTAAAAACTAGTTCTACCTCCGACTCCAACCGCTGTAGTTTCTAAGTCCAACTACGACCCCAACTCCAACTCCTACTCTAACCTTGATGCTAAATGTAAGGGTTGCCAGATACCAAAAGTCAAAAAACTAGACAATAGAAAAAATTCACCTGAATTTTGAAAATATAACTGGACTATTTGAAAATGCACTTAATAACTACAAGAAAAAGTAAAATTTTAACTCAGATGTTATTTTGCAATAAAAAAAATTTTAAAAGCAAGGAAACTTAACGTTTTAAGTTCAGTCTTTTATCATATTACGAATTCACTACAAGTGGCAGCGAAAAGCAAGCTGAGTTTGACAGTTCGAACAAATTTGTTGTGATTTCATAATGTTTTATTTATAAATAGTTGACATTTCGAGCCGTGAACACTAATAATGCAATGCAAAAAAAACATCTGTTGTTTCTGTGATTTTTGTATTGTTGTAGTATACATAAATTCGACTTGATATATAATAATTTCAATCAAATAAAAAAGTACAAAAACAGCCATCTTATGGAAATAGAGTGAAATGGAAATATAGAGATTTTCAGTTAAATTTTTGTTTACATTACCGTCGTTTTATTTAAAGATAAGATCTAAAAAGTTAAGCTGTACTCATAGTGTGAAGCAGCGTTTAAAAAACTGCAGTCAAAGTGGAAAAACTGCCATTTCTTCCACTTCTTCAGTTGCCATTGGCCAAAAGGAAATTGTTGATTTTTCTTCTGATTCATTAAATGTAAACAGTCGCTGCCATTTCAACTCAAAAAGCGAAAAGTTGTACCCATATTTTCGTGTTTTGTTCGACAGTTTTTGAATTCGACGGCTGTTTTTTAAACCCTGGTGTGAAGTATATAAAACCAAATTATTTAATGAACTTTAAACACTAGTGCTGGGAAACTATCGATAGACTATCGATATTATCGATAGTTTTAAAATATCGATAGGAAAAGTATCAATATCGATATTATTATATAAAATACAGCTATGAAGACATGTTACAGCAGATATACACACACAGTTTTTTGCCGCAAATTTTTACTTGCTATTATTAATTCGCGCTGAATTACAGCAATGAATACAAACAACAAGAATGGCAAGTGGTATGGATTGTTTAGCAGTGCTTTTTACTGCTAATTAAAGGACTTTAAGTCGAAATTTTTACATGATTATATAGAGACTGAAATGTCAAGTATTTTTGTAATGTTGTAAAAAAAATTCAAATCCAAATGCAATTGCAAGCATAAGACAAAACAATGAACGCCCATTAGAGGATAAGTCCGCTGAATTGATAATCTTTTTGGGTTTAGAATTTAGAAAATATTTTGTTATTCGTGCTTAATTCCCAGTTTTTTATTATTGATAAAAACACTTGAAATTTATTGTTGATGGGATAAGCTATTCCCATGCATTTCACTGGTTGCTTAGGCCAGATCATCAGGAAACTTCATCCATAAAGGTTTTAGACAAACTAAAGATATTAAACCAAATAAAACTGTTAAACGTATAAGAATTATAGCAACAGTTCTACTTGTAACAATATCAAAGTTTAAACAAAACACATCAACAATAAACAACAGTGGGTTCATCTCATCTTACATTTCCCCACTACAATTAGTTGAAATTCTCTCAACATTAATTGTAGTTGTAAGTAGGTTAAGAAAAACAAAATGAAAAAAACAACAACTTACAAAAGATGTTGTCAATTAAGTGTTTTTTAGGCCGTGCACCGCCTGTTTATTATCAAAAAGTAATTTCAATTTTTGGGAATACAAAATTTTAATTTCAAAAGATTTTGTTATTCGTGCTTAATTCCCAGTTTTTATTATTGATAAAAACACTTGAAATTTATTGTTGATGGGATAAGCTATTCCTATGCATTTCACTGGTTGCTTAGGCCAGATCATCAGGAAACTTCATCCATAAAGGTTTTAGACAAACTAAAGATATTAAACCAAATAAAACTGTTAAACGTATAAGAATTATAGCAACAGTTCTACTTGTAACAATATTGTTGTTTTTTTTTTCATTTTGTTTTTCTTAACCTACTTACAACTACAATTAATGTTGAGAGAATTTCAACTAATTGTAGTGGGGAAATGTAAGATGAGATGAACCCACTGTTGTTTATTGTTGATGTGTTTTGTTTAAACTTTGATATTGTTACAAGTAGAACTGTTGCTATAATTCTTATACGTTTAACAGTTTTATTTGGTTTAATATCTTTAGTTTGTCTAAAACCTTTATGGATGAAGTTTCCTGATGATCTGGCCTAAGCAACCAGTGAAATGCATAGGAATAGCTTATCCCATCAACAATAAATTTCAAGTGTTTTTATCAATAGTAAAAAAACTGGGAATTAAGCACGAATAACAAAATCTTTTGAAATTAAAATTTTGTATTCCCAAAAATTGAAATTACTTTTTGATAATTTAGAAAATTTTTAAAGTTGCAATGGAATATCTTATAGTTCCTGTTACTCTGGTTCCTTCAGAAAGGTACTTATCAATTTATAAAAAACTGCCATCTAAAGTAACGTGCGTATATATATACATACATACGTCTCATACATTCAATAAAGTGATAAAAACAAACGGTAGCCTTATAAAAAAATAACTAAAGTTTTCCTGCACAAGTACAAACATTCAGTCGATAGTAATATCGATATATCGATAGTGAAATTTGAACTTTCGATAAATATCGGTAGTTGAAAATATCGATAGTATCCCAGCTCTATTAAACACTGGATCGTTTCCAAAGTTAATTTGATTTTGATTTTACTCGAATTCGATTTGCAGAACATGGCTGATAACAACTTGTTTAGCCAAATATGTATATTTTTTTTTTGTATTGTTATAAGAATTTAATAACTCTATTACTTTAGTTGCAAGCAAAAATGTTTGAAACATTTTGCAACTTTCATCAAAATTTAGTCTTATTAAAATTGTAGCCTTCTTTCGGTCAAAGGATTGGATTCTTGTGAGTAAAGATTATTAGAAATACCTTAAGTCCTTGCACAAAAAGTATTGCTAGTTGGCATGTCTAACAAACGAGATCAATTTATATAAATTTTGTACGTTGTTTTTATCGCATTTTTGAAAAACTGAACTGTATCTTATTAATTGGAATGTCTGCCGGCAAATTAGAAATTTGTTCCTTACAATTTTTTCTTAGTATTGGATGATATCGCTAAAAAGTCTCGTAATCCGTGCAAACTGTGCATTTTTACGCCCTCGCAAATGAACCGTCAAGAATTGTGTGAGAATTTATTTGCAATTTTGACTCGTAAACTTGCGCTGTTTAATTCTGCATTTATACAAACAGATTTTTTAATGCTTTTAACGTCTTTTTCAATAAAAAATCCAAGTGTTTATAAATCAAAAACAATAAATTCCAGCAATAATTAGTCTTTTCGCTTTCTTTGTGCATTCTTAAAAACAAATTTCAAATATAAATCACAAATTTCAACTTTATATAATTTTATATTTTTGAATTTTCTTTTTGTATAGACGTTTCTTACTAACTGAGATTAATGTGTAGTTTATAGAACACGAGCGCCTTACTCGTCCGTTCAACTTACATTTAAAACAAAAACAAAATTTCGAAATTTGTTTTTGTTTTAAATGTAAGTTGAACGGACGAGTAAGGCGCTCGTGTTCTATAAACTACACATTAAATTGTTTAAAATTATACAAAAATTAAAAAGGTTCGTTATGAAACGAGTCTCGCAAGTTTGTCCATTTGCACAAATAACAATTTTAAGCGATATCATGAAAACCCTTAATAATTTAATTATAAAAAAATATAATTAATAAAAATGTAATTTTTCAAAATTAAATAAAGTTTTTTAACTGTATAAATTGCATTTTAGCTGGTACTTGGACAACACCCAAAAAGCTGGACAATGCAGACCATTCCAATTGTAATAAGCGGGTTTTAACCTTTTTGTAACTACATATTTTTTTTCACATTGTAAGTATAAGGCCCGATAGCTAAAGGTAGGATTTTATCGGCTTTAAACAAAAATTTTATCAGTAAGAGGGAAGTTTCAACGGGTACAAAACTTGCCGTATACAACTCCACATATATATCAACCCTTACATATGGCTGCGAATCATGGGCGCTAACCACAAAAAAATTGGAGCAGAATTCAGGCGTCAGATATGAAGTACTTAAGACGTGTAGCCGGTAAAACAAGACGAGACAGAATACGAAACGACACTATACGAGCCAGCTTAAATACAGAACCGCTATACAACAAAATCGAACGCAATAAGCTAAGGTGGTTCGGACATGTAACCAGAATGCCAGAGAATCGCCTGCCGAAACGAGTGTCAGAAGCAAGACCGAGTGGTACGAGAAGCAGAGGAAGAAGAAGAATAACGTGGCAGGACACTATTAACAACATTCTGACAGAACAAGGAATCGAGCCTAGAACGAAGTGGAGAAGTCTTTGCAAAAACCTCTACACTGCAAGGTAGAAAGAGGTCCGGAATAAGTAAGTAAGTAATAAAAAGTGTTCCATCATTACAACTTAACTTTAACCTACCGGGTAGGATTAACCTTAATTAACTTTATCATTCACTAAAGGTTAAAGAAAAGTTTTAATAATGGAACACTTTTCATAAGGCCGGTTAAAGTCTACTTTTAGCTATCGGTTAGTTGTGAAAACGGGCCTAAGATAAAGATATTATTTTTTAGCTTATAATTAGCCAAATTTAAAGGATTACTTTTGGGACAAAAATAAGTACTTTTTCTAGTAGAAAAATAAGTAGTTATTTTGTTAGCAAAGTTTTTGCTGGGATCTTTAGTCAAATTACTGCTTCTGTGCTGTATCGGGCTGAAGAATCAGTTTGAGTATATCACAGAAAAAAAAACATGCTGCATTATTGAACTCTACGATAGATGGGCCGTGAACACTGAATGTAGGATTATCAGGCAATTATAGCCCCGTAGAGTTGGACGACGTATAATGTCTCTTATATCGATAACTGAAAGGGACGTATCACTTTTGTTATCTGTTTGATTACGGGACATTGCCTTGTACGTAGGCGGCATGCACAGCGTCTGGGATTAAGTCAGTATGATTAATGCCACAGCTGTGATGACGAAAATGAGCAGAAGAACGTGAAACACTTCCTCTGTTACTGTCCTGCACTGGCAGAATTGGGACCCGCGACCTTCAAAGAATTGTATGATATCTCTGGACTTGAACTGTGCTGCATTTTGAACTTTTCTAGAAGCTCGGGTTCGTCCTACCGTTGGAGTTCTGTTTAGTGAAACTCCATGGCATCACAATTCTAAGTGTATCATTTGAGTACTGACTGCCATTTTAACCTAACCTAGCACTTTGAACTCTGCATTCTTAAAATTGCATGGAATTCAACATCGAATTTAATATATTTAAAAAATCAGAGTTAACATATTTAAGTGATTTCGAAGACAAACCGTTCGCCAAAAACTCTTTGATTAATAGAAATTTTCGGCATAAGTAAATAATATAGAATGAATTGAACATTTATATAAGTAACTCTTTGACTTTAACTTAAAAAAATAATGCTCATGCGAAAAAGCTGCGAGACCAACTGCATCTAGTTCTAGCGTTCTTTTTTTAAACAAATAACAGAAATTTGTTTCTTTTTCACCAATAAATTTCTTAAATTAGTATTATTTTGACTGGACCATGTTTAATCTGGATGCCTATGGAATTGTGTAAGCAACGATATTTTGATTTTTTTTTGTATACGTTTAACAGTTTTATTTGGTTTAATATCTTTAGTTTTTCTAAAATCTTTATGGATGAAGTTTCCTGATGATCTGGCCTAAGCAACCAGTGAAATGCGCATAGGAATAGCTTATCCTATCAACAATAAATTTCAAGTGTTTTTGTCAAGAATAAAAACTGGGAATTAAGCACGAATAACAAAATCTTTTGAAATTAAAAAAAAAAAACATTTTTTCAACTTTCGAAAATATGTATTTTCTCTCTGTGTATTACAAAAATCTTGGCATAATATTATTATATTTTTTCCTCATCTTATTTGCATGTTAGTGTTGACAATTTATTTTATTTTAACGTTGAACATTTTCTTAACTTGCATTTCGGACAAATGTATTTTTTTTTTTGCTTTATTTACTTTATTTTTCTGTAGTGGGTTGTTGCAATTTGTCTGCCAATTTAGTCTGGTTGTTTTTGGTCTCCGGTATTTTGTCGTCTGTCTGTCCGTTTGCTCGTTTATTTCTGCTAAGTCTGTCAACCTTCCTGCCTTTTTATTTTCTTGCTAGCAATTTTTTCCATCATCCATCCATTCATTCATTTATTTATTCATTCATCCATTCACAATCACGGAGCCCACCTAAACTTTTTTTCTTCTTAAAAAACTCTTTACTTGTCTGGTTGTGTGTGTGTGCGTGTGCTTGTTTTGCTGTTTCTCTTTTTTAATTTTAATGTAAATTTGTGTAATTACCTTTTCCTTAACAGACGATCTTTGAAATACAACATGCGGATGTCCGTTAGTGTTGTGGGCTGTATGATGTTTTGATGGCTCAATGTAGTATTCATTATTTTTAGTTTTTATATGACCGACCTGGAAAAGAAAAAGATAATAAAATATTTAAAAGACAACAAAAATTAATTAAAATATTTATTAGATGGAGGTTAGTAATAATTTAAAAGATACAAATTTGAAAAGAAGGCTGAAAGCAAGAGAAATTTAATTAAATCATGACTTTTGTGAGATGTTTTAATTCAAAAGATTTAAGACACATTCTTATTTTTATTAAAAGATTCAAGACAAAAACTTATTTTTTTTTTTGTATAAGACTTAAGACAGAAACTTGTTTGTAACTGTTATTTAGGGTTTTTAAAAGACTTAAGACACAAACCAATATTTGGGAAAAAGACTTAAGGCACATACGTTTTTCTAACTTGAAAATTTTGTTTAACCCAAAAACTTAAGAAACAAACTTTAATATTATTGTAAGACTTCGGAAACGAACTTGATATTACGTAATTACCTTTTGTAGAAAACCTAAGACTCAAGCTTAAAACCTTTCTTTTTTCAGAAAAGATTTAGAAACCGAACTTTCGACTGACAAATAAAAATATTTCTAAAAAAAGAAACATTTTCTCATGATCAAAATTTCAAGAAATACAAAAGTATCTTGTTATAATAACAATAAGCAAGATATTTCTGAAATCAAGCTGCATTATAATTGGCCATAAGCAACGAAAACTTGGTATGTAACTATAACAAATATTTTTTTTTTTTTTTGCTGTATTTAAGTAAATTTTAGTTCGCTTTGAGTCATAACTTTATGCCTAAACCAAGACGAGAATGTGCAAAGTTTTCTTGGTTCAAGCCATATGTTCTGGTGATTAAGTAAATAATTATTTTCGTGTAGTTGTCAAAAATTGTCACGCTCATACAATTTGTATGAAGCTTCCCGAAATAGAGCGGCGTCAACGCTATGCAATTAGAACATCCAGTTTTGACAGCGCATTGAATAGTGAAGTTGGCCGCTTTTGTTAATAAATAATGGTAATCTAGCAATATTTGTGTTAATTTAGCGGTTTTATCGCCAACGTTAACACTACTGCGACGTGACATTGACGCTTTTGTTTATGTTTGATATATCAGCGTAAAAACTAGGCAGAAGAAAACGTTTCTCCTTCCGCTCTTGCTAAGGTACGGCTGCAAAGAGAAATTTTAAGTCCGCTTCCCTTCATTCATAAATTATTTTAATTACTTCAAATAGTATTCACGCGTGAGAGAGTGAACGTGTTTCCAATATAACATTGTGTTGATAAATGTGCGTAATCGCAAGTGTTTAAATATTCGTCGTTCATAAATATATTTGTTTTTCTTGTGAGCGTGCGAAATAAAAAAATTTGAAGTCACGTTCTTATATTGACTCTTTGGTGGATAGGCTTAAAACACAAAGTTGATTTATTTTTTTTTTTTTTTTTTTTTTTGGAGAAAGATCAAACTGTCTTAGTTTTTCCGAAAATAAAAAGATTTAATACACGTAATTTTCTTAACTAAGAAACTTGAAGAAACGACTTAAAACTGACTGTTCACTTTAAAAAAGGGATGTAACGATACGCCTTTCAAAATGAAATATCACCGATATCAATACCGATACCGATGTACATATTCAATTAAAATTTATGTTAAAATTAACAAAATTCAAGTAGAGTAATTTTTTTTTTTTATTCAAAATTATGTATCAAAAAACAAAATTTTAAATCATGATAAAATTAACAAACAAAAAATAATTTCTTTTACAAAAATAACAGCGTAAGAATTTAATTAATTATTTAATTATGGCTTCGGTCGGTAGCTGATTACTAATGATCGTTGAGCCGTTTTCTGATTTTAGATAAATCTAAAAAGTGGATCAAAGCGATTATTTTAAAGAAAAAATCGGTCAAATAATAGAACAAGTGGGCGTAAAAGTAGGCGTGGTAAATGTTTCTTTCGATAAAAACTTAAAATGGATTAATACGAACATTTGAAAGAAAAATTAGTCAAATCGATGGAACCGTTTTCTGATTTTAGGTAAATCGAAAAAAGTGGGCGGGCAAAATTTTCTTTCCGTAAAAACCTAAGTTGTACCATGGCGATCATTTTAAAGAAATCGTCCAAATCGGTCAAGCCGTTCTTAAGTTATGCGATCAGCAACACACAACATTTCATTTTTTTATTATATGAGGAGCCGCAGAACAAAAGTACTTTTTCGCATTTTTTGACAAATTGGTTTTTTGATATTTTTATAATATTTAGGTGGAAATCTTTAAGAAAAAATCCAGTTAGCAAAAATTATAAAAAAAGAAGTGTTTAGTTTTCTATTTAATTTAAAATAAAATTATAAAAATTTAATTTTCCTTATTTTTATACCCACACCACAATAGTAGAGAGGGTATTATGCATTTGTGCTGATGTATGTAACGCCTTAAAATATTGGTCCTGGACCCACCTTAAACTATACCGATCGTCTTAGAATCACTTTCTGACCCGAACTAACGATGTCCGTCCGGCTGGCTGGCAGGCTGGCTGTCCATGTAAGCTTGTGCGCAAAGTACAGGTTGATAATTTTTGAGATAATTTGATGAAAATTGGGTCATAGGTTCTTAGTGGCACAAGAACCAAGCCTATTGAAAATGGGCCGAATCGTAGGACCACGAGGGAAGATAGGAGGAAATTTCTTCCTCTCAGAAACTATCAAACCCATTTCAACGAAATTTAAAACATAGATGGAACCATATCTATATGGACACAGAATGTATGCATTTTTTTAAAAATAGGACCACGAAGGGAGATAGGGGCAATTTCTGCCTCTCAAACCGATTTTAATGAAATTTAAAACATAGATAGATCCATATGTATAGGGACACATTAGCTTTACAGTTTTTCAAAAACAGGACCACAAGGGGAGGTAGGGGGCAATTTCTGCCTCTCACAAACTTTCAAACCAATTTTCATGAAGTTTATAAACATAGATAAATCCATATTTATATGGACACATAAGCATGATGTGTTTTTAAATGCTGTGGTGTAGGGTATCATATGGTCGGGCTTGACCGACTGTACTTTCTTACTTGTTTTTACTATAATGGTTCAGGTTTAAAAATATTCAGTCAAAATATTAGCTGCGTTCGTTAACCCCAAAATTTGTACAAATTTTGTACTGGATTTTACTGAAATGCGTTTGCGTACACATAAATTTGTAAAATTTTTATATTACTCACCTACTGGATTTTACTGGAAAAGTAAATGAACGCACATATTGCTGTTTAAAAAAACGCACACCAAAACTTTATTTTTGCTACTTTTTTAAACAAAACGTACTTTTTTCATTTTTTATTTAACAAAACGTACTTTTTTCGATATAAACTTGGTTTAATATTAACCATGCTCGACATTTAATGTGTTGACTTATGGCAGTTTCATTCAACTTTTGGTAAGCAAAAAACTTGTTTCCATTTCCAGGTTCATGCATTTTTTTAAGGAGTCGAAATAAATAAACGTAAATTTCCCAAAAATGTGTGAAAAAGTACGTTTTGTTCTGCTGCTCCTCATATAGATTGACATTAATAAGGTTTTTGGTTTAAAAAACAAAGTATTCTCAGCTTTTGCGGAGATAGGCGATTTCGCAAGTCCGTTTGAGCCAGACCTGCAGTGAAAAATAGTCTGTCAGATGCGATAGATCTTATTTCAAAACTTAAAAATTCTGCAATATTTTTTAAGTTTGGGTATAACAGGTCATTGCGTCCATAAACAATTGGATCTAGGTCTCTAGAAATATTAGAAGGTATCTTTCGACTTTTTCTTTAGCAGTATCACAGCAAAGGATGCCAGGAGGGTCATCCTCCTCGGATTCTTTTATAAATTGTTTACAAACGCTTCAAAGGCCAGTTCTTTTAGCTTTATTAGAACTTGTACCACCTGTAAGAGTGACCGTGTGCTTTCAACTTTTTCGGACTGCGGAGACAAATAAGACGTTTTTCGTTTTGATTGATGTCGATTGTCTTTGAAATATTCGAGCATTGTATTGAGGGTCAAGAATTGTAGATACACAATAGGTTTCATTATTTTAAAAAGCCTCAAATCTTTTATTGATATCTAATGCTAAGTCAGCCGCTAAGTTTTAGGGCTATTCTCCATATCCGTTGATTCAAATATTATATGAAATATTTTCATTATTCTGTTTTAGTTTTATGCTCTGCTTTTAAATGTGTTATTTCTCTAAGTTGCTATGCAATAAATAAGAATTGAAAATTAACTTGTTTGTCCAAAAATACTCAAAAAAAAAAATTATATATATAAAAAGTATCGTCGCATCGATAGAAAAGTATCGCCGATACCGCTATATCGGAAAATCTGAAGTATCGCCGTTATATCGGTATCGGAATTCGTTACATCCCGGCTTTAAACATCTAAACAAAAAACAAGTTTTAAAATTAGATTTTGTTTTGAATGAAAATAAACATTTTTATTTTAAGCAAAAAGCTTAAGAAATAAACTGTGTTATTGTTCGAAAAAAAGACTTCAGAAATAAATATCTCTTTTAGGCAGTCATCGGCAAAACATACGCACGGTGCATTTCTCTTATTAATATTAATAGACGTACCACACCTTCCTCTAAAGTAAAGGGAATAGACCTAAAAAAGGAATTTCGTCATTGTTTCTCTTGAAATTTAACGTGGTCCACCATAATGCACGATGTTAATTGTGAGTCAAACCTTAACGTCAAGTTTTTTGCCCAACTTAATTTGACATTTCTTTGTTTTAGTGTTTGTCAAATTCAACCATGGAGTGTTACACAATTAAGCACCACGTTAAGATTGTTGAAGCCAATTAACGAAAATGGGTCTTCGAATCAAAATGCATTTCGTGCACTTCGTGTTTTTTTTAGTCAGCATATTCGACCAAATGTGTATACAATCGGGAGAATTGTGCGCAAATTTCTGCAAACCGGTTCTGTAAGAATTGTGAAAACACCTGTGCATGACTGTTTGGTGCGGTTTATGGGCTCGCGGTGTCATCAGCCTTATTATCGCGAGATGATAGCGGGCTTCTTGTGACCAGAAATTGAGAATATGGACTTGGACGATGTGTGGTTCTAACAAGATGGTGTAGTTTGCCACACAGCCAACGAAACAATTACTCTTTTGTGCAAGAAATTCAATAGCCGTGTCATCTCACGTCGGGGCGATGCTAATTTGTCGTCACGTTCATGTTATTTGACATCATTGGACTTCTTTCTTTCTTTGGGAATATTTAAAGGAAAAAGTGTATATCAATAAGCCAAGAATAAGTCAAGAGCTAAAGGATGAGATAAATCGGCACATTAACGACATTGAACCTCAATTATGTCGTGGCGAGCATTTAGCCGATATTTTGTTTCAGTCATAATATTATTATATAAAATATTATATTATTATTATAATAAAAAATATTAAGATAATTCTCTGAAATTTACAACTAGCGAACCACTGCACACTTCGTAGTGCAAAAAAAGAAAATAAGAAATCAATTCGAATTCATTTAAATCAGTGATAAATTGTTTTTATTGAAATGCTCTGTGGTGCACAACATTTCTTATTTTTCCATTTTCGGTGTAAATATACAAAACCGATGGTTTGCCAACGCGCGAACAGGCTACATTTAACTGCCCATGTGAGAAAACTGGATACTCTAAGTTCAATTCACAAATTCCTAATGATAATGAGTTAAAATAGTAGATTCAATTACATAAGCCATCAACCTTTTAATATCAAGTCTTGTGTCATGACATAAACGGGGTTGATTGATATTGCGAAGGAAAATAATAGTGACTCCAATTTTTAATTGGAGATTATGCGGAGGCAATCCTGGTAAATCCAACGAATTTAAAAATTCTGTTGGATAATTCTCAACATCTTCTACATTGGTAGCAGTATCCACAGACTTGTACGAAACCAATTCGCCAGGAATCTTTGATTGTATAGCCATATTTAATTCACTAACATCTTTGTTCTTTGCCGCTAAAATTGCTCTGTCACATGTCAACCATGTACGGCATGTATATTTTTGTGCTATGCTAGGGAACACACGTTCAATCAATTCGTCTTTTGACTGTACGAAATGGCAAAAATCATGTGGCAATGTTATCAATTCAGAGTCATTAACAGGCATTGCACCATTCCCAATTTTCAGCAATTGCTTAGAGAACTTATCAGCAGATGGATCATTCTGGAACTGAACACGAACGTTAGTAGTGAGTTTCAATGTTTTTACAAATCTCCATAAGCATGAAGACTTTAAGCAAGCGTTAATTTCATCAGCAGCTGTCGCTCTATAAAATCTAGGCATCATCAAACAACTCTGAATTACTCGAAGGTCTTTCATTGTTCTTTCCAATGCTTCAACAGATTTCTTATTCGCCATAATACATTCATCCCAAATAATGATACCGCAACGTTTCAATAATTTTGCCGTTCCAGATGTTTTAGAAACGTTACATGTGGGAGTTTCATTAACTTAGTACTTCAATGGCAATTTCAAAGCAGAATGTGCTTTGCGACCACCATCTAACAAAGTGGCTGCAATGCCAGAAGACGCCTTTCAGTCTCCAAAATATTAACTTAAATTTGCAAAATTTTCATGTACGAAAAAATACATGTTTCGAAATGAAAGCAGTGTTCACTTAAATGGCTATAACTTATGAAGATGTGATTTACAAAACCTAAGTAGCTAAATTAAAGTAATGGTTTGATTAAAATCGAATTGTAATGAATTTAAAAACTAATTGAGTTTCAGTTTTTCAAAATATTAAGTCGAATTCGAAAAATTGCCATGCAAAAAAAAATACATGTTTCAGAATGAATTCAGTGTTCACTAAAATGGCTATAACTCATGAACCAATACACATTTGAAGACCGTTGATACATAAAAACGTTGGTATTGACGTCACCTTCCACATTAACTTTGCAGAAACAAAATTACAGAGAACACAAATTACTAACACAATGCAACTTATTTGTATATATATAGATTAAAATCGTGCGTTTGGTTGAAGCACCCTTGAAAGACTTAAGACACGAACATGAAATTTATTCCAAAGTTAATACTTTAACTCAAAAGTAATCCCCTGTATTAAAAAGAGTTAAGCAACGAACTTTCCTTTCGAAAAAAAACCAACGATACTCTTAAGAATTTTACCACTTTCCCTTTTCACTGTACACTACTTAAACTATTATATTTATTTTGAATTATGTCCAATTTCGCCAATTCTATTTAAATATCAATTCATATTTAAATATAGTTTTTCATGTAATTTCATTTTAATTCTTTATTCTCCCGAACTTTCGACATGTGCTATTTTTCAAACTGTTTAACGATAACCCATTACTAACAATTAGATACACTTTTAATAAAGTTTCAAAAACTCAATTAATCTCCTCTAATAAGAAAACAAACATTCTTGAAACATTCTTTAATGTAAATCCCCGCAAAAATTCCATTTAAAAAAGTATTCAACTTTTTTTTTCAGGTGAATAAAAAATTAGCTTAGCAATTTTCTTAAAAATCCAATAATTCCATGTAATGTTTTTTTCTTCAAATATAATAAAACTCACAACTGTTAGAATTTTATACAGCTAATCGTGTCTAATTGCGGTGCTGTGCCCTGCCATTAACAATCAAATATTAAAAAGATCATGACATAAACAAGTGACAACAACTCCAAGACACTCTACCAAAACTGCACACAATAACAATACAATTATTAAGATATTGTTGGTGTTATTCTTATTGTTGTTGCTGTTGCAATAAGTAATAAATATTAATAATAGAAATAAAAACGTTTAAGTGGTGTCATAAAATGTGTTTATGACTTTAATGACAAATAATTGTTGCTTCCGTTAATGTGAGAACTCGACTGAACAATCCAGCTACAAAGTACTACATGCAAGACGTGGTGCGCGGACACATTAAACAAGACACGATTTGACTTCATAAGAAGTCTATTACTTTTATAAAAAAAATTTTGTTTTCTTGTTAGAGTGGATTTTTGTGAATGTGTTTTTTATTTTCAATTAAATAAATGTAAGAAGTTATATTACTTTAACATTAATGGGTAAAAACTTTTTTTGAAAGGTAAAAGACTGTAGTTAAGTTGAAGAAAATTTACTGAAAAATGGGGAACTATTTTTGAGAAGATTCCAAAAAATAACAATAAAGTTCGTTAATGTAAGGAAAAAGTTGTTAGGAATGGTTGCCGAATATTATGATTAAAAGAGTCTCTCATACTCAGAGTTCGAAAATAAACATTATATACTGTAGTTAATTGTTCTGTACGGTACACATATGGAAAACACAAACGCTTAAATTGTTTGTGTAGTCAAAACCTTAAGAAAAACGTTTCTCTGTTTGTGATCTTCGTATTTAGCCGTGTTTGAAATGTCTGCAAGCGTTTAGTGTCCTATGCGTTGGCCTCGCTGACAAAGCGTCTACACTTTTGTCAGCATTAAAAAATATTGTTTCTATGAAATAATTATATGGGGGATTCACAAGGTGTGCCATCAAGTCATATCGTCATAATGTCCTAAAAAATATTTTACAATTGTTAAAAAAAAATATTATTGTGTTTCAAACAAAATAAATACTTTAATGCTGTATTCATTGATTCGTCATAACTGTACAGTAGAAATCTTAATTATAAGCGGTTGCCCACAGTAGTCATATTTATATTTCTTGTAATTATTTTAAGACACAAACATATGACAACTTTAGTTCTTTTTATTAATTGAACATTTTAATTAAATAAAAAATGTATGTACAGTAGACCGTACTTCAAAAAAAGTTTCCCCGTACACCCTGTTATCTATATATATAAAAAAGTTGCATGAGTGACTGACTGACTGACTCATTCATTATCGCCCAGCCCAAACCGCTAACCCTAGGAACTTGAAATTTGGGCTAGCGTTTGTCACTCCCCAAATCGATCCACTAAGACGGGATTTTTGAAATTCGAATGTTAAGGGGGTAAAAAAGTGTAAAAATGGGAACTTTATTAATAAACCACGATTTGTTTTGTTAAAAATAACAGCTGACTGAAACATCTGGCTTTAAACACCAGCAGATGTCGTTAAAAGTGCTAGTGAATAGCAAAATGGTAAATTTTGTGGTTAACATTTTTAAACGAAACAATTGTGGTTTAAAAAGCATAGTGAATCGCACAACAGATCTCTGTTCGTACCACCCTAATGGCAGAAAATAAAAGATCGCAAGAAATTAATTAACTTTAGCTAAGGAAGTTATTCGATAATTCCAACAGAAACATTTTTGAATTAAATTATACAAAAATATATACCATTATTTTGAAAATTGAAGAGGTTGCACAACATAAATTCGCGTAACGTAAAAACAGTTTAGTGTGTTGAATTCTCCAAAGTCTCCATATCTTTCCATAGTGAGTTTTCAATGACGAGCACATGCTTAGTGTCGATAGTACAAGGTATTGTATGGTCTAACTATTGTCGTTTCCTACAGAGAAATAACTTTTTACTTAAAATTATTTAAAGTCAATTAATCTATACTAATATTATAAAACTAAAAAGTTTATATGTTTCTTTGTTTGTAAGAGGAACTGCCGGTCCGATTTTAAGGATTTTTTTTAAACAAAATGAGGAATGAAAACTCCTAACGAACATAGGCTATATAAGGTTAAACTAAAGTGCTTAGGATAGCGCCCAGGGTTGCTAAACCTCCTATACTCAGAAAATATTGTTACGAAAGTAAATTTAGTTAAGAATTAGATTAATTTATTAGTTATCTTATATTGATTAGTTATTTAGTATTTGTTAGTTATTTTATTAGTTTAAATTGTTATTGTATAAGTTATGCACACTTCTAGTGTAAAAACTATTGTACTGATCTAATGTTAAAATTGTTATGCATTATTGTACTTCAACCCCACTGTAAATACTAGAATGTTCGTTATTAAGTTATCTTAATTTATTGTAACGCCTAAAAGTATGCCTTAGTTTATGATGCCTAATAACTCAACAAGTTAAAATAAGTTTAATTAACAAAATAACCGTTAGGAGGGGAACTTTTTAGAGCCATCTAGACCAGAGAACTGCAAAATCTCAATTTTTCTTGATTTATTGGTACGCTAAAATTTACATTCACTCTTTGTTTGCAAAACAAAGTTCAACGTTGGTAATTTTTACATCGTTTCGTACACATTTGATTTTTGCATGTATTCGTTTTTTATTGAAAGTGCTTTATTTGCATTATTGTTGCTCACGCAATATAACACAACTGTGTAAATTCAAAAGAACACATTCTTATACTTTTGCATTCAAGTAGTCATTGTCCACTCGATGAGACGCTTTGTTAACATTAACAACAATAACAACAATAAACCACTCGATGAGACGCTTTGTTAAAATTAACAACAATAAAAACAAAAATAAAAAGAATACATTGTACCTACATACAGAACTACTGTACTTTTTAAGATGAAAAAAAGTCTGTTTCAATGGAGATTGTGTGTACCTACATATGTGCGTTTAGTTTCATTTAATTTTTTTTTTTTTTCTTGTACTACATAGTTACTGCTGAATGTCTTCATGAGTAATAATTGCTTCATTTCTGGCTTTTTTGTTTGTATTTTTTTTTTTTTCTTTACCAAAACAATCATTGTCGCACCGAACACACAAACATCTTTATTAAAAAACGAAGCTAACGATTGTATAAATAACAAAGCACGATGTGCATTATTTGAATGACTGCAAACCAGCAGCGAATATTTGCGGTTGCCCAAGTTTGATTGTATGACCGCAAGTGAGTGTATTTGTTGCTATTCATTTAATGCGATTTTTTTTTACAATTGCACAAAGCCGTTCTCTGATCTAGGCGTAACTAGTATCATCTACACGTCTGGGCTAGAGTATAAATAGAATCGTAAGAGATAGCATAAGATAATTCTAAGTTCAGACTTTGTCAATAACGCATCACGCAGAGAAAATTATAAACATTGAAGTTAGTTGTGAATAATAGCTGTAAATTACGGTTGTTGAAGTGACTAAGTTCTAAATAAAGCTGTGTGAATAATAAATAAGTGTTATCAATTAAAGTGTTGTGTCTATTTTATTTTATTAAAGTGCAATAAAGAACTCAAGAGGTTTATTATAAAGGAAATAAACCGAAAACGTCATTGAAAAAGCAGAAACGTAACAATATTAATTATCGTTTTAGAATAGATCTGTTAAAGCAATAGTTTCCCTACTCAAAAGAAATACAGGGCAATTTTATCGTGAGTACGCTGTTTACCCTCCATTCCTCCTCCAGTCTATCTTTCCGCTCGACCGTCCCCTGACCGAATGCGAATGTGAATTTTGCGATTGCAGCGTTTTAACCAATCTATATGATATTGGAAATATAGGCTTTTTTAATTTTAATAACTAGAACCAAGAGGGGGACATAGGAAGAATTACAGCCTCTCCGAAAATATCTACCAATTTTTATAAAATTTAAATTTTCTGCCTCTCCGACTCTAATTAGTTTTACTTTTATAGTTAATCAAAAATTAACTCTGGGCGGACAACGCGGCGGGCTACGGCTAGTAATAAATAAAATTTAATTTATTTCTTGTCGGAAAATAATAAGTTATTTGTCAGATTATAACATTTCAATAAAAAAATTTAAAATAAAATCTTTTTAATAAATTTTTAAAACCAAAAAATGTGACTTTGATGATGGCCACACATCGGTTAAGAAATAAGAATTTTTGATTTTGTGCTAACAACGTCATTCATGTCAAAAAAGTTCGTTGTTGTTCCTTTTAAGTTTAAAGATATTTTAATTTCTTTTTTTATGTAATTTTTGTTAAAAAAATTACTTTTAAGAAGTCAATTTCTTTGTTAATAATATTTTGCTGAAAAGACAACCATTAATTAATTTTTTGCTTTACGATCCACTGTGCCTTGGAACAAATGTTAAAGTGGCGCCACATTAAGTCGTTGCTTTCTTGCCACACCAAAACTTGGAAAAAGAACAACATCAGCCAGAAAAAATAAACAAGCCAACAGATTTAACACTCACGTTTACCACTTTGTCTGTAAATACTTATTAGACTTCCCCCAAGTAGACATTACAGAAATGACAATGAAAAACAGACGGACAAATAGACAGTCATGTATCTATTGTAATTCGCAAAACATTTACTCCAACCAACGATACTTAGATTTGTTTGATCATGGAGAATTTCATGCTGGTCGTTAACAACTTTACAAGACTAAATATTTGGTTTCAAGTAACAAAAATATTTTAAAATTACATTTCTACTTTTTTAACATCATTTTTGTTTATTTTTAAATTTTGACTTACCAAACCGCGACACGTTGATATCGCTACCCTTGAGTCTTGCTCTTGTCCTCTGACTTTGCCATGATAATGACAATTGGTGTTTTTCTGTGGTCGTTGGCGTGTGCGTAAATCTCTTTTATGCCTTTCAACAATCAAATGTGGCGTCATGAAATATGAATTGGGTCTAAAGGAGAGACAGAAAGATGATTAAAATTCCTATTCTATTTGTTTCACTGTGTTGACATCTTAATTTATTACTCTAATTCCAAATGTAATTGTTCATTCTGTATTTCTATCTGGTAATGGACTTCTGGTTCTGTAGCAGACCCTGCTGAGATAGGATTTTCGTCATTGAAACTTCTACGCCTTCGATGATGACGATAGTTTTCGCCATGATGATGGGTTAAATTGTGTGAAAGAAATTCTCCCGATTTTGTTACTTTTTTTGGTATGACAAGTTCACCAGATATCAGTTCGTCCGAATGCAGGCCTACAAGGAAAATATATAGGAAAAGATTGTTGATTTTATGTAAATTTATGCTTCGAAAAATTTTAATTAAAATAAATTTTTTAGTGTTATTAATAAAAATGAATTTTATCATATTTTATAAAGTTTTTTCTTATTTCTTTATTTTTAACATTAATCATAAATTTAGTTCATAAATTTTTAGTTTTTAGCTTAATTGTATTTTTTTTGCGAATTAAGGCTTTAATATGCATCCCATAAATCACACCATATAAAATTTAATTGAATGATTTTGTTGAGCAGCAGTTGATGTCGCATAAAAGACGTATTTAAATTTAATTAAAAATAATTACACGGCTCAAAAGTGATTATGGCCAATTATTATGTAATACAAAGAAACAAAAAAGCCATAAATTACGAGGGTGGATAAAAAAAATCTAAAACTGAAAATATATTTTAAAGGCAGTACATTACGCTATGCTAGTAGAAAAAATGGACAAGCCGGGCACATGACATTTTAACATAATTCGGGCACGCTGTATCCAATGGTGCTAATTGTTTTTTAGGTTAGCTCTTGTTTTCGAGGTATACCGTTAATTCGAAAATGGAGGAGGTTGCACAACATATATTCGCGTAACTCAAAAACACTGACCACACAAAGAAGTTTATAGTGTACATGTGTCGACGTCACACAAGCAGGATTTTTATTCCTATGCACGCGTACATAGGATTTGTAAATGTGCCCTTCACTGTTTTAGAAACATAATTTTTTTTTGCAAAAAAAAAATAATTTTTTTCTCAAAATTTCGAAATTTTTGTTTTTTAAAAATTCATAAAAAATTAGAAAATGCAGCTAGGCTTCTAATATAAAAAACGAAGCTGCAAACAAAACACGCCATTAATGATTAAAATATGTGAGCAACTTTTGATTTTATTCACAAAAGTCGAAAAATTTTGATTAATTTAAGAATTTCATAAGAAGTTGTGATAAGGGGCAAGTATATCTCGAGAAAATGTTCAGGATAAAAAATTAATTGAGGTCGGTCTTACATTATACCCACAAGGGTCGACTCCGTGCCATTTATGGGACTTTTTCTTCAACATATTTCTAGTCGGCTTCTCTAGAAAAATATCTTAAGGAACTTGATGCAACTCCACAATTTGACTACTCATTATGGCGTGCAGCTAGAAATCTAAAAAGGCCAGTTATATCCTAAGCCACCATTAAGAAACTTGAATGGTAGTTGGGTAAGAAACGATATTGAAAAAGGAAATCTGTTTGTAAGTCACTTGAAAAACGTATTTACACCAAATATATCTCACAATATTGCGGTCGAGTTACCACCGGTTGCTGCTAGAGCAGCTATTCCCCTCAGATTTGAGATAAGAGAAATCGAAAAGGCTATTTGTGACTTAAACACTAAGAAGGCACCTGGTATTGATAAAATCAGTAATAAAATGCTTTTTATTTTACGCATTGAATACTATCCTCAAAAATGGAAGGTTTCCTTAGTTACCATGATACCAAAGCCAGGTAAAGATCATACAAAAGTTGAGTCTTAAAGGCCTATTAGCTTATTACCAAATATGTCAAAGCTGTTTGAGAAATTATTAGTTTCAAAATTAACACCGATTTTAAGTGAAAATATATGTATTCCAAACCATCAGTTCGGATTTAGAAGAAAACACAGCACAATCGAACAGAATCATCGAATAATAAATGTCATAAGAAAAGCATTTGAAGAAAAGAAATATTGCTCAGCACTCTTCATCGATGTTTCGCAAGCTTTTGATAAAGTCTGGCATGAAGGCTTATTACATAAATTGAAGCAAAATTTACCAGCAAACACACACAAGCTGCTAGAAAGCTACTTAGTCGGTCGTCAATTTATTATTAAAGAAGGAAATTTCTTAAGTTCACCTCAGCCCATTGCCGCTGGAGTCCCACAAGGCAGCATCCTGGGACCCCTATTATACTTAATTTATACTTCGGACATGCCAACAAGCAACTATACACAAACTTCAACATTTGCAGACGATACAGCTTTTCTAAGCGTCCACGAAAATCGTTATGAAGCATCGCGTTACTTACAGCATCATATATTTCAACTAGAAATATGGTTAAGACAATGGAGGATAATGGTCAATGAGCAAAAATGCGTACATATAACATTCACTTTGCGCCGGGAATCTTGCCCCCCTATTAAAATCAATAATCAAATAATTCCTTAACATTCGCATGTAAAATATCTCGGTATACATCTGGATCGGCGATTAACGTGGAAATGCCATATAGAGGAAAAATTAACTCAAATGAAACTAAAAGCCATTCAAATTCATTGGCTTATTGGAAGAAATGCTGTCCTTAGTCTCGATTGTAAGCTTCTACTTTACAACTCTATCTTAAAGCCTATCTGGTGCTACGGTATTCAACTATGGGGCACTGCCTCGGCCTCTAATACAGACAAAATTCAAAGGCGCCAAAATAAACTTCTTCGAATAATCACAGCCGCTCCCTGGTATGTTAAAAACTCAAACATTCATAACGATCTCAATGTGCCATTAGTAAAAACTATGATTACAAAATATGCAATAAAATATTTAAAAAGGCTTGAACAACACCCAAATCCACTAGCTCGAAATATTTTAAATCATGGCGGCCACACTCGCTTAAGGAGAAGAGACACTGCAGCACTTACCCAATTAGATGAGCGATAAACACCCACATAAGTGAACAGAACCCGTGATGAAGAAAATTTTGTCTGGCACTGGCAGGACATAAAATAACGTATTAGGTTAAGTTTTGATTAGTTATTGTTAGTTCATATTTAATATATGAAGATTCAATAAAAAATAATGACAAAAAAAAAATATTTCTTGTCTGCATTAAACATTTTGTAAGGAATGGAAATAGCGGGTAGGTATGTTAGAAATTAAATGAAAAACAAAGTGGGGTTGGGCATACATTTTACCCATCTAGGAGCATTCTAGGCGCTGCAGGGGCCAAATTTAAGAATTTCATTAAACGACCATATTTGTATGGTTAAAATTCCAATTTTTTATGAATTTAAAAACACAAAAATTTCGCAATTTTGATAATTTTCTTTCCAAAAAAAAAAATTGTGTTCCTACAACGAACTTTTACTTTTCTTAAACGAAATTTTATTGCGGAATGTTGTGCAACCTCATCGGAAAAAAGTGTCCATTTCAAGCACAGTGTTATTAATTCAATCTATTATTTATTAATTATCAATAAATTTAAATTCATTGCATGTTGTAAAATTCCTTTTTTCATAAAATCAAGGACCGGAAAATGTTTTTTTATTTTGTTTCTAAAAAAATATTTATTGTGCAAGTTTAAAAAATTCTACATTTTACAGAAAATAAAAAATTTCTAAAATAGTTTTGAAAAAAATGCCGTCGAAAAAAATAAATAAAATAAAGTTTTTGAAATAAAACGTTTTCTTAAAAACATAAAATAAAGTTTTTAAAATAAAACGTTTTCTTAAAAACATTAAAAACCAAAAAACAAAATAATTATATTTAAGCATTGTCGTAAAAATTTCATTCTTCATAACAAATTCAAATCAAATTTATGAAGAGGCTTCTGAAAATACATACATACATATTTAATTTTTTAAAAATACATACATAGAAAAAAAAATTCTAAAAAAAACGTTTTAAAAAATATTTTTCAACAAAAAAAAAAGTTTTTTGAAAATTTTTATTTGTTTTTTTTTTTACAAAAAAAGTTTTTGCTTTTTTTTGAAACTATAAATTTTGTTTTCAAAAAAAATGTTTCTTTTCTTTTTCGTTTAAATTTTAAACACAGAAAAACAATATTCTTTTTTCCACACACAAAAATTTTTTATTAAGAAAATAAAATTTAATTTTGTGTTTTCCGTTCGTAATTTCCGGTCCTTGCATAAAATTAATTTAGTGAAAATAAAAATTTAATAAACTTTGGCCTGATTAAAATATGAAAGTTTGGATTTAAAACTATAAACAGTTCAATAAAATAACCACAATACTTATTATTGTTAATAGCTAAGGCACTAGCTCTTTGTTTACATTTGTCCTTTAAGTTATGCTAAAAAAAGGTCAACAAAAAAAAAGAAAAACAAAAAATATGAAAACAAACAAAAATATACTTTGGACTGCAAGAAGAATTCATGACTAAAATTATAAAAAACTGAAGTAAGGAAGAGAATGAAAATCAATTAAAATAGATAATCACTCAAAGCAAAATTAGATCAATCAAAGTGAGAAAATTTAAAGATTGATGTTAAACAATCGACTGCCATCCGTCGTCAATGGCGGTGAGTGTTAAACGACAAAGCTCTCTGAAGAGATAGTGTTGTTACTGTTGAAATATGGCAACCTTTCCGTGAGCGTGAGTTCAATTCCCCGGTCAGTTAAGAATGAAAAATAATCAATAAATTTTAATTCATTTTATGTTGTAACATTCCTTTCTTCATAAAATTGGTTTAATGAAAATTTAATTTAATGAACTTTAGCCTGATTAAAATTTGAAAATTTGGATTTAAAACAATAAACAGTTCAATAAAATAACTTAACTTACAATTTTTTTTAACAAAGTTTATTCTATGAAGAAAATACCAAAAATTATTTGGATTCCTTACCAAAGGCTGGTTATCAGGTTATATGGTTATTAAGTTACCATTACAACCGCAAAATACATTTCTTTAAATGTGTTTTAACGATATGACCTGATAATCCGCCTTTCGTGAACAACCCAATTATAAAAACATCAGTTCATTAAGATCAACTAGGGAGATCGATTATTCGACTTGTTTCAAAAACCGGCTATCGAATATTCCGAATAGCTGCTAGTTGTAAAAACCCGGGTTTCGGTTAAGTATTTAAAAAATAACCGGTTTTAGTTCGAATACATAAAACTACAAAAATCAAATTAGTTTTTGTAATAAAAAGTTAATTTGAATAAAAAACAATACAATTCACGAAGGTACGGAACCAACAAAATACATGGATATGACTTAAGGTAACAAACCTAACAAATATTTGACGATAAACCCAAAAAAAGCGAGACCAGTAAATTGATCAAACTTAAGCTTTATATTAAACAATTTTATATTTATTTACTTAACTTAATTTTTAAGAGGATAATAGTATAATGTAATTTAGAAACTGCCTAATAATGTTTACTATAGCCAAACGTTTTGCAAATGTACCCAATTCTTTACGAAAACTAGTGGTTACGTTTAGGACGTCAAATATTTAATAGGTGTGAACATATCTTTAGAATTTTTGAAAAACATTGGTTTTAAAAAATCATAGGAATTTTATAAATTTATTATTTGAGATATTCTCCGAAATTTATTTTAAATGGGTCTTAATTTGTTGGTAGCTAAGCATGTCTGTATAAATCAGTAGACTTCAACCATATTTTTGAAAAGTTGCAAGCTAATCCTCTTAGAAACGAATAGTAATATGAACATACTTTTTGTATGAAATATCTGTGAATTTGTCGATCACAATTTAAAAACGTCCATGACATTGTTTGATTCCTTTAATTTTGTTTTAAGTTCTTGGTGTTTTAATAAATAAAACTGATAAATTTTTCCATATCGTTGATTCCGCGGTATGTTGTAGTGTTAGGCATGAAGAAATGCTGGAACTACTTAAGAGTTTTCTGTGCCTTAAAGGGCCTTCCGTCTTCAGCAGCACAACAGGCTCAAATTTCACCAATGATTCATTATTGGCAGCATATTTTAGCTAAGTATTATTTGCAATCTCTTACTTATATCAAGCTTGTGGACTAATTAAAGGTGATTAAAAAGTCATGACGTTGAAGAACCTTTGAAACTTATCATTTTAGTGCCCTTTAAGCACCTTTGTCTTTTAAATCAGTTCGAAATATCACCAAAGATACCATCTTTATAAAAATATATATGATATTTAGAATCCTGTCCAATTGCTGATTACTGAGCTGAAAATTTTTGTGTAATATTTTGGTTTGTTTTTGGTTTCTGTTACATGAACACATGCTTATAAAAGCTATGCGTATTTTCATTGTTCTTAATGTTTTTTGACTTTTCTTAAATTTTGTTTTGACATTCTTAATAAAAAGTTTAAGTTGGGCCAATATTCAATTAGAAAAATACTTAATTACGGGTACATTAATAACAAAAGTAATGAAAACGTATATAAATTACACATGACTAAAATTACCGGTTTATTTTCCCAAATAAACGGGTTATTCGATATTCGAAAAATTAACACTTCAAAATATCCACCTTGGGCAAAACTAAAATAACCGGTTAAAACCGGTCGAATACTTTTCGTTCGATCTCCCTATGACCAACCGAACAGAATACTAGTTGGCCCTACCGCCACAATAAAAAACCACAATACGCACTTTACCAATTTGCCAAACTGTCAAAAATGTTGTCACAACTTTTAAACACTTTCAAGGACACACAATAAAATTAAGGAAAGAAATTGTCTAGTAAAATTTATAAAAAAAAAACAACCCAAAAAAATTAGTGCTTTTCAGATTAATTTGTCTACACAATCACTTGCCAATCATTCGGAAACAGCACTTAAATTGCCTAAAATATAACGGTTCGATTTAAAAAGAGCTAAAACTTCGTCAAAGAAACAAAACAAAATTTAATTGAAGAACCTTCTTCACTAAATAAAACAGTGAAATCTTTCATGCACGCACACCAAAGGGGCCGTTGAAATGTATCCGTACAAAAAGTGCTCCCTCCCCTTAAAAGATCTCAATATTTTTCTTAAGAACACTGCAGGGACCAATTAACAGTGTCCGGTATCAACATTAAGAACATTAATTACCCTATACATATTTATTTTTTTACTTGTGACATTGAAATTCAGAAGTTCACTAAAAACCAAGTGTGATAATAATAAAGATTACGCCATTGAGAAAACAAGGTTTCAATCTTCTACGCAAGTCGCACAGATGACGTACGCGAATTGCATACCTATTGGCTAATGACACTGGTCTGAATCTCAATATGAGTAAAATAACTTTGATTAATAACTTTGATAGCAAAACAATGTATATGGGAAATTTAGACATATCGACATGCTAATTTCAAATATGTGATCAGAATTTTTCAAGCACGTCCACTTATAATGCTATAAGCAGTTTTTGTTTTCATTAGAAAGGTTTACAACACCTTAAAAACGGCACACACGTGTCAGCAACAACAAACGTTGTTTACTCAATAAAAAAAAATTGGCTTTGACACTCTTCGTTGACTCGTTCAAACTAAGTCTGAAAGCATTGTTTCTACATAGTTGAAATCAATATACGTCCTTACCTTTAGCTTATGCAGTAAATACCCAGTAAAAACTTCGCTTACAAAATACATAATGTGTTGGGTAATCAGATAAAAGCAAAAATACTACTTACAATTTTACTTAAAGAACAAATGAATGTCCCAAAATTACCACATTTACATTTAACTAAAAGGTATTAAAAAAGTAAGTCATTATTTTGTATACCAACACACATCTGAGTAGTAGGGTAACTAGTTGCCACAGCTCTTAAAAAAGATTTGCAAAATTCTTACACGATCCTCGTTTTCTTTAAAATAAAAAAAAAACTTCAAAAATGTGCTTATAATTTTAATATGTGTTTGCCTAAAGCTATATAAATTCGCAAAACTTGCCTTTTCCAAAAAATTAAAAATACTAAAATATTTAAAATGAATTAAACGAGAAGAGCAAAAAAAATTCATTCATAAAAAAGTCATTCAATAAACAACAAATCATACGTTGGCGTTTATCGCTTTACTCGTATCTTAACGTACAAGTTTTAGTATAAATAAGTTCTTAAAGATAAATTGAAAAATAAAAAAATCGTATAGAGTATTTTCAATGCACACAGCTACAAATCCCCTGTATAGAAATAAATAAATATGTACCAGAGTATTCGCGAACAATTTAAACTTATAAGTTGCCATAAATCTTAAATATAACTTTTATATTTTTTTTCAATGCATCCATAAAAAAAATGAGTGAAAAACACATTTAGTTGCCACCCATGTTTCACATCAACATTTAAATTAAAAATCGCTTTCATGTACACAGAGAAGATTTAATACAAAAATGTTTAAACGAAAAAAAAAACTAAACATTAGCTCTGTTCATTTACTCTACTAGCAACAAGATAGTGGAAGTAAAATTAACAAAATTATTCAAACAAATATTAAAAAAAAGTAAATAAATGCCTTATGCTGGGTACACACTATGCAACACATTTACGCAATCTAGTAAATTAAATTCATTTTCATTCATTCTAGATTGCATCAACATCAAAACGCTTTGATATTTTGAGGTTGCATTGAAACAGATTGCATGTAGATTGCACTGTGTGTACCCAGCATTACACTTAAAAAAAAAATCAATTCATCCACCCAAAGCGGTATCGATAGTACGGTAAGTAGAAATTTTCTTGAATCAAGTACAGAATTGTTCAAGTGTGAAGTACTTAACTTATCCATATTTAATCCCGAATTCGTACTTAAAAGAATCCGAAAATGAGATTGATTTAAATAAAACTAAGATTGAATCAACATGCGCTTGATTCAAGTTGAATGAACTTAAAATTCCCAGTAAAAAAAATTTGGGTTTTTTGAAGCACTTAAGAGAAAAAGCGCAAAATCGATGCTTTGTTTACATGTTAAAAGAAGCGCTTATTGTCAGCAGAAAAAAGTCCTCCAAACCGGGAACATCCCATACAAAAATCAGGCATCCCATCAGCAGGTTTGAAGCGATTTGTGGTTTGAATTCATACACAAAACCTGCTCCTTTTGGAGCACATTTTTTACTGGGTTATTACCTGTTTAACGCCTTACAGAATTTCAATTATAAAACACCAGCATTATGCCCGACATGTTTTCTACTTTTGAAATTTGATGTTCATATATTTTACGTATTGTACAATTATATCGCCAATGTGTATGTGATATTCGAATGTGTCACAATATATTGGCAACAATCAAAAGACTTTTGATTTTTATTGCACAACGAAATGAAAGTGAAGTGTGTTGGCAACATTATACATTGCAACAATCAAAAGACTTTTGATTTTTATTGCACAACGAAATGGAAGTGAAGTGTGTTGGCAACATTATACATTGCTGTTTATGTTATTTCTATAGGTTTTGTTCACCTTTTTATTGAATGAATTAAAACATTGTGCGTCTTATTGTAAAATAAAGGACAAAATGGAAATAAAATGGCGAATCTATATATCTTCTATATATATAAAATAGGATGTGTGTATGTATGTAACGTATGGACTCCAAAACGGCTGGGCCGATTTTGATGAAAATTTTAGAGAATCTTCAGAATATTCAGGCGGGTGACACTGTGATTTTTTAATTTCGGTCTGCGGGCGGACTGGCGCACAGTGCTTTGGCCCATAGACATAAATCAAAAAAAAAAACAAGTCTTATATTGTGCTTAAAAATGTACAGATCGATAGATAACAAAATAATTAAAATGAATTTTGAAGAATTTTTAAGATTTAACTCTTTTTGGCGGCGCTAGAGGGCGCCAAAGTTTGAGAATTTATAGTAAAAATGGCCAAACAACTACTTGAGTTTTACATGCTTTAGGAAAACTGTTGTAAAACTGTTGTTTTTTAAAGCACGAGATTGAAATTTTTTTCTGTAGTAGTTTACTATATTTAGAACTAACTGTAAAAAATTTTTATTGATTTATTTTCTCATAAGTGTTTTTTTATTGGTTTGAAAAATGCTTATTATTTACTTAAGCTCTAAAAATTTTCTAACTTTGATGGAATATTAAAAAAAAAAGAAAAATATGGTCTATGGGTTTTTTTCTGATTTCGAATATTTAGACTGTTTTCTAATAACTACAAAACAAAAATTGAAAAAATTTTACCACAACTTGAAAAAAAAAAACTTTTTTTAAATGGCTATTTTCATGATTTTTGATCAAATTTTGATAGTTTTCAGGAGTTTAAAAGACAATTAACTACAAATACTGTGAAATATTAATTCAAACTTATACCATTCAATAAAAAACAACAAAAATCAAAATATGTATAAAAAATTTTTTGTGTTTGTCTGCATTTTACGGCATAAGAGGGCGCTGAAATCACAAATGCCCTTGGTTTTTTATTGTTTCAAGAAAATAATTGTTAAAAATTAATTTTTTGGATTACGAGATTCAAATTTTTTTCTGTAGCAGCTAACTATATTCTAAACCATCTATAAAAAAATTTTACTGGAATTATGCTCCTATACATATTTTTTAATGGTTTGAAAAATGCTTATTATTTAGTTAAGCTCTAAAAATTTCTTAACTTTGATGGAATATTAAAAAAAAAAGAAAAATATGGTCTATGGGTTTTTTTCTGATTTCGAATATTTAGACTGTTTTCTAATAACTACAAAAAAAAAAATTGAAAAAATTTTACCACAACTTAAAAAAAAATTTATTTAAAAAAAATGCTATTTTCGTGATTTTTGCTCAAACTTTCATAGATTGAATTAGTTAAAAAAAAATAAACTAGGAACATAATAAGAAAAAAATCCAAATATATATACTATTGAATTAGAAAAATTGACAAGATAAATTTAAAAAAATTAGTATAACAGTTGTGTCTGTTTCTTTTTGTCGACACAAGATGGCGCTAAATTCCCAGATGACGTTGGTTTTTCATCGTATAAAGAATATTTTCAAAATGTGACTTAGTGCCGTTATTTTTTATTTAAATTGAAGATGGTTACGTGACAGAAGTTTTTTTTTGGTAACAGCCTTTGTTTGTAGTAAGAGCAATTCTATTGTGGAGTGTTCGAAAATATTGCATACAGGGTTTTCAATTTAAAAGAAAATAAAAATTTTCTATTAAAATGTTAAATCAATTTATATATTTAATAAATACTTACTTTTACAAACGAGTAAAAGTGAGGGCGCGTGGTTCAAAAAATGAACGTGCACATCTCTAATCAATTTTATTGCAATCAAAATCAGCTTATCAAATTTTATTGGAATCTTTCTATTTTTGAACATAGCTCCCATACAAATCATTCTCCCGAAAATAGCTTTTAATGCCAGCTTCCTTAAAAATATATGTAGTAACATACCAATATAAACCATAGGTTACATATAAACCCTCATCCAAAAAACCCATATATGAAGATGAAGATATCTAAATAATATTCGGCAGAAAGAACTTTGAAACGAATCTTAACCTCATAACATAATTTTGTTCTGGTGGGTCCATGATTGCCCATGGGTCCCAAATAGATTACAATCTAGGAACTTTGTTTTTAAATACTATGCTATAGGATATCACATGGTCGGGCTTGACCGATTATACTTTCTTACTTGTTATTTTTGCACGAGCATTTTTAGCGTTTTTCACTAATTTTTTATTAAATGATGTTTTTGTATTTTTCACATTTATAATCCGATTCTACCAAAATTTGGCACACATATATATCTAACAAATATGAATTTTCATACCAAATTTTATTACGATCGGATAATTTTTGGAAGTGTTATAACATTTTTAAGAAAAAGGATATATGGCAGGACCTTGAATCCTTGTTCAGATTTAAGTGAAAATTTGCACATACGTTGCTAGTTGTGTGTGTATTAGTATGACCATTTTTTGTAGTTTTGTGGGCATTATTGAAGCTAAAATTACATTTTTCCATTTCAGGACACATGGGAGGTAGGCGTGTCCTTGGACCGATTTGTCCAAAAATTCACATTTTTCTTAACTAAGCTATTCTATGCTTGTGTACCAAATTTCAAAAATGTCTGACAACTCCTTCTATTTATGTCCCTTCGTTATATGGGGACAAAGCACTGTGTGGCGTGGCAAAATCCAATTTTCATATTGCACCACCAATGACATCTATATACTTTGGACGATTTTTTTCTTTAAAATGATCGCCATGGTCCAACTAAGATTTATACGAAAAGAACATTTTGCCCCGCCTACTTTTTCGAATTACCCAAAATCAGAAAACGGCTCCATCGATTTGACAAATTTTTCTTTTAAATGTTCGTATTAATCAATTTTAAGTTTTCATCAATGATTGCTATGGTCCAACTTAGGTTTTAACGGAAAGAAAATTTTGCCCCGCCCACTTTTTCGAATTACCTAAAATCAAAAAACGGTTCCATCGATTTGACTAATTTTTCTTTTAAATGTTCGTATTAATCCATTTTACATTTTCATCGAAAGAAAAAGTTACCACGCCTACTTTTACGCCCATTTTTTCTATTAAGCGCATAACTTGAGAACGGCTTGACTTATTTGGACGATTTTTTCTATAAAATCATCGCCATGGTCCAACTTAGGCTTTTACGGAAAGAAAATTTTGCCCCGCCTACTTTAACCCCCACTTTTTTCGATTTACTTAAAATCAGATTTGATGGGAGTCTCATACAAAGCGTCTTTGATCGTCGATGACCGCATTTTATAATCGTAGAAGATTCATCACATGGGAAAAACTGTAAAACGACTGAGATTCCTCCAAAGCACAGTGAAAGACGCTTCTTAAGTCATTGTGGCAATCGTTTAAGAGGTAGGTAAAGATTAACTTACGAGTCTTTAATGTCAAGAATCGTATCCCTGTAAAAAATAGAGCTTACTATTATATATATACTATTACAGCTATTTTTTGATCAATCGAGCGTTTTTTTCTCTATTCTTATTTATAATTTGTGGGTTTTATTAAACAAGAAAGCTATCACTACTGTTCGGGACACAACGTTGACGCTCTTGCTTAGATATGGCATATCACCGTAAAGGCTAAGCGAAAGAAAACGTTCCGCCTTGCGCTATTGTAAAGGTACGGCTGTTAAACATTCCAAGATTTAAAAACGAACGTGTCAGAAAGTTTAATGTTTCATTCAGACTTTGGAGACTGCATAAAATCGTCACCTTTAAGAAAAAAATCAGCAAATCGGCACGTTGCTAATTCCGGAACAAAAAATCGTAAAAATGACGATAATGTGTCAAATCTGGCAGCCCTGCTCCCAATTCAAGTAATTACCCACAGTTAAGGCTCAGTTAGGCGAACGTTGCTGTACCAGTAATGTACCGCACCGTAGTGTAAGCACGTTGGTGCACTTACGAAACTTTAAAAACGTGCCATATGTTTTCCCATAAATAAACAAAAAGCAATAGTATACATAAAACAAAACACACAGTGATGGGAATTAAAAATGTTCAAATGGTGGCTGTTGTACAGAAAAGGTACCACGTGATTTAAATGGTATTAAAACAGTATTTTGTGTATGTAAAAAATGTTAAAATTTAATATTTATATAATTGATTCACAATAAATAAATTTGTATTTTAGCATATATACATTTTTAGCATACATATATTGTAAATGTGCGTACACCAAACAAGGTTTTGATGCCATTTAAAGTATTTTATATGTTTTACATTTCCATTGTAAAACATATTTGTTTACTTTAAACATCTAAACATACATATGTATATTTGGAAAAATGTTGTATTGTAAGTTGTTTTGCCGCAATTCCATAGATATACTGAAAAAAGTACCAAAAAACAAGTAAGAGTGCTATATTCTGCTGTGCCGAATCTTATATACCCTTCACCATTGTGCGAGTAGAATAGAGAGCAACTGAGTAATTTTTACATACACATATACATACATATTTACAATACTTACAACTTCATTATAAATGAAATTTAAAAAGCGATAACTGGTAAATATTTTTTTTAAATCGTTTTTAGTTTCTATTTGTTAAAACTATTTCGTTAAATATATGAAATAATAAAGAAGGTGATAACGAAAATCATATTGGGCATTATGGTAGTATATCTAAACAAATACGAGGGGGTGGGGGGGGGGGGGTGGTGAGGGGATAGGAAGAAGAGACGACAACCGGATTTGAACTTCGCTTTGCATAAGGACCCAGAATATATATACTTTATAGGGTGTAGGACCTTCGGTGAAGGGTATAAGAAACAATCTTAATTATAAAAAAGAGTAATTTTTGGGATTTCAGAATTTTGGTCATAACTCTGCTATTTCTTAACCGATTTGACAGATTTATATACCGACGTGTTAAAGAAGAAATTTGCCAGTTATAAAACGTGGACTCGGGAAGATCTATGGTTCCTGAAAATGGGTATTTTTCAAAAAAAAATTAATATTTTGGTCATAACTTTTTTGTATCTGAACCGATTTTCCCGAGTTTTTCAGAAAATATTTTCTATTAAAAATTTCCGATCTTCTGATATATAAGGCGTAACCATAGGTCATATTACAGTCAAAAAATTCAGGTTTTTATACAATTTTTAATACTTTTTGTATGAGAGGTACCACGCCTACTTCTCTAATCCCGCCCACATTTTGTAGGATGGTGTATATTTATAACCTAAATGTTTGTAACTAATTTTAAAGCTTTGGCTCTTGCCGTTCTCCAGATGTACAGAAAAAAGTACAGTACTTTTCGCTTATAGTCACATCCTTTAGTTGCAACAATAACGTGGACTATATCGCTAATGTGACTATAAGGCTAATGAACATATATGCCACTTTGCCGCATATAACCGAATTCGAATATAATCAAGTTATGTGAATAAACGAAACAAAAAATTCATATAAATTACACCGACATCACGCGTATGGTTTTACAATAGAGTACAGGATATTTCATAACTGATACCAACGATACCAATTTTTTACGAGTAGAGATTTGATGACAAAAATTAAATAATTTAATTCATTCTTTCTTTGGACTTTTTTTGATTCGAAAACTAAAAAGAACTTAGTAAATTTTGCTAATGTGACTATAACGCCATTAATTTGCTTTACTTTTCCCTTTGACTACTGTTGATATATGGCATATATTACAAATGTGCTTATATCGCTAAATGGACTATAACGTTAATACTTTATATTAAATTAACTTATAGCGGCAAAATAAACAGATAAAACGGACTATATCGCTAATGTGACTATAAGCGTAGTGACTATAAACGAAAAGTACTGTAATACAAATACAACAACCACAAGGGATTTTTGGAAAAATTAGAGGCAGTCGTGGTTTTTTGGTCAAATCTCAGCCATTGTTGGACCGATCTGGCTGAATTTCAATAGCAAGGAATGGTGGACTATATGTGACATAAATGTAAAACAACGTAGCCGCTATCATGTCTGGAGTCTCCGGAAAACACATATCAAACGTAAGACGGACGGACGGACGGATATCGTTAAATCAACTTCTCTCCTCATAAGGACCCAGAATATATATACTTTATAGGGTCTAAGATCAATATTGTAGAAATTACAAACGGAATGACAAACTTATATATACCCTTTTCCACCTGTGGTGAAGGGTATAAAAAGAGCAAAATTACCCCCATTCAATGAAACATACAAGCCGCCCATCACTGTCTTACAAATGTCACGTAACAACGGCATGAAATTCTATTTTATACAGATTGGTACTTTGCAACTACGGTACATTGCATTTCGGTAAGCTTTTGTATTGGTTTTCATATAGCAAAAAGCGAACAGCTGATTGATACAGTACATATACGGTACAGCAACGTTCGCCTAACTGAGCCTTTAGGATTGTTTTAAGTACGTTTTAGTGTAATTTGTACTTAAAGTAAGTATATAAAACTAAATTTATCTCGAGTGTTTTTCTTTATGTGCACCAACAAAAATTTGCAAGTTAGACATATCGAAAGTATTCAGCTATGAGCTACCGCTTTCTGCCTTCCTTAATTTAAGTTTTTAAGTTATATTTAATATTATTCATTATTTATTTGTCTTTTAAAAACATATAATTTCTGAAAAAATACGAAATATTTTTTTAATATGCGTCTTACATTGCACCGAAATATTGTAGACTTGATTTGAAATCTTCTTCAAATTTTAGTGCGCTTACCCCCGACCAGACGAGCAATAAGATTGGCAATCACTGCTACGGCAACTGTTGAATTGTATTGCTAACACAAGATATTAACGTTATAATAATTAGAGTTTTTATTTTTCCGAATAATTATGTTTCAATTTCTTGGGAATTGCCGCCCAATACAAAACAATGAGAAAAAGATCTTTTAAATAAGTTTATAAATGCATTAAACGTTTATATTTAATACAATGCCAACAGCATTGATATAAAACCAAAATTAATTAAATTTTGAGTAGATTTCCTCAAAATCTGGCCAAGCGGTCGGTAAATATTAATTTTCTAAACCTATTTCGAAACGTATGTATTCTTATCACACCAGAGGTGCATTTTAACAGTATATATTGAAGATGTTCACATTCTTATACAATAACAAAAACAAACATAATCAACTCAGAATAGTTTCATGTTGTTTTTGTAAATATTGTAAAACTGTAACCATCTTCTGTTTTGTTATTAACTCAGCTGTTTAAATATCTTTAATTTCCATAAAGTTTTTGTCTTCTAAATTTTGACGCTTGACTTTCTCTTTTTCTATGAACACTTAATGGTAATAATTATTGCAGTTCAGCAATAATTTTCAGTTACTAAACAGACCTATTGTTGACGACTGTAGTGAAATGAATTAATTTGAATAAAGTTTAATGGGTTTTCTCTCTTAATAATTAAAATATATAAGTGTATCTTTGATTTTCTTGGAAGTTAACTTCAATTGATCAATAATTGTAAATTATATTTTTACAATTGTTACCCCGGATCTTCACGTAGCAATATTTATTGCGGCAAACGTCAAATTTGATTGATTCGTTAAAATTGCAAAGTGTGGACCGCATGTTGCTATGAGTGTCCATCCATTGCGCAATGATTGCTTTTCTGATTGCTTTAGCAATTATTGCTTAGCAATCTGCTGTCAAATCAGTTGTCATATACTGGCACTCCATTTCTTTGTACGTTTATTTATTTCAAAGCAATTTCACGTTTGCTCCAGAAATATAATCAGTATTTATTGCGCCATTGTTTTGCCGACGTTTTTGCTTGTGCTTAGCAAAAAAAAAATTCTACGTGGAGCTGCGTCTGCGTAAGAATAGGTTTTTATAAAATATAGAAATAGGCAAAGAAATATTAGGGGGCTTCATTTTTTTATTTCTACAAGTTTTAAAGTGGCATGTGAATGCTTAGGCAAGGTTCCATTGGCAGAACCATTTAAGAGCAGCTCACGTGGCCCACGCGTAGGTTCAGCAATTAGTTCCATTTTTCAAAATATGTTTCATATTTTTTTTTTAAATTTTTGATGTCTTCTGAATAGGTTTTATTAAAAAATGAGGTTATAAAAATAATTTTATATACTTATTTCTCCGTTGTTGTATGTTTATAAACAAGATAAATTAAAAATTTAGCGAAACCAAATTTAATGTTACTTTTTAGAAATTTTTTTATTTAAAAAAAATCAAAAATGTTTAAATTAAAATTCAAGATTACCATAATGAAAATTAAAGTGGTTCGCCTTTTAATAAAAACCCAGCAAAAACTTCTCTAAAGGCTGGGATTTACTTTCATTCGCAAATTTCTATCTTTCTGGCAACACTCATTTCCATACAAAGTGTCAATTTGATTGCTTTAAAACAATATTGGCGCTAGAACTATCTTGATTTGTGTTGCAAATTAATTTTTTTCCAAAGTTTCATATTACAAAAATCATAAATAGCCATCCATTACAGGGGTTCCCATAACTTTTTGATTTCGATAAAATTTTTTTTGCAAAACGTAATTTGATTAGAAAAAGTATGAAGAATTAAGGCCCGTTTTCACAACTTACCGATAGCTAAAGGTAGGATTTTATCGGCCGCATAAAAAGTGTTTCATTATTACAACTTTCCTTTTACCTATCAGGTAGGATGAACCTTAATTTACTTTATCGCTTACTTTAGGTTTAAGTAAAGTTTTACTAATGAAAGCCAGTTAAAGTCCACTTTTAGCTTTCGGTAAGTTGTGAAAATGGGCCTAAATGTTTTAATGTGAAGATTTTATAAGTGAACTGTATTTATAATATAATAAAACACTTTTAGCTTTATTTGATTTAATATTTATACTGGTCTGCAAAAAAATAAAACATTTTCTCGCCTTTAAACAAAAATATGTGGACTACAGAGATTTTACCGCGCGTTATTCAAATCCGTTTTCCGTTTTTTTCATATCGGGCTCAGATTTTTTTAAGAGGTATGACTAATATTTCGCCCAAAATAAGACGGTTTGTCCCAGTTTTATCGAAACACCAACAAATGATAAAATGAAATGTAGTAACCTAATTGACTTATTTCGGGTGAAATATAAGTCCAGCCCATAAAAAATTTGAGCCCGGTAGAAAAAAAATTAAAACGGATTTGAATTAATATGCGCTTAAAGATCTCTATAATCCACACATTTTTATTTTAAGGTGATATTTGCTGCAACCAGTGATTTGTTCTTATGCAGCAGCGAAATGAGGAAACGCCGCTCGTGTTAATATACAAAATAAAAAAAATTTGTATATTTTAGCATGAATGGAGTTGCCTGATTTCGCAGCTGGCAACTTAACTTAAGTTGTGTTGCCATCCAGAAAATGCAATAATATCCTGTAGACCAATTAGTCTTCTGTGTTCTCTTTTTCAAAAACTTTTGAAAAGATTTTTTAAAAGAGATTTTAACCAATTTTTAACTGTTACTCCAGAATATCAGTTTGGATTTCGGAATAAACATGGTACGCCTGCACAATGTCATCGCATTGTTAACGTTATTCAAAGTGCATTCGAAAAAAGCAATGCTGTTCCAGGAACTTCATTTAAAGATAAGCAACCACTGAAATGCGCATAGGAATAGCTTATCCCACAAACAATAAATTTCAGTTTATCAATAGAAATAATTGGGAATTTAGCACATTAAAACTTAATCTTATTAATGAAAATTTTTGACTCCCAAGAAAACCTTTGATAACAAAAATGCAAGTGGCAGTGCAAAAAACTGAACTGGCAACAATGAAATAAAGTTAAAGGGTGGTTAAATTGTAAGGGCCGATGTTGAATGCGAACCACACCTAAACGCCAAGTTTTTTCCCAATTTTATTTGACATTTCTCTATTTCAGACTTACTCAATTTGAACCATGGAGAGATACACAATCCAACAACGTGTTAAAGTTATCCAGACTTATTATGAAAATGGGCGTTCAAATCAAAATGCATATCGGGCACTTCGTGATTTTTTTGGTCAATTTGATCGTCCAATGTGCGTACAATCGCAAAAATCGTGGAAAAATTCGAGCAAACCGGGTCTGTAGAAGATGTGAGAACACCAGTGCATGCTCGTACAGCTCGTACTGCAGGAAATATTGCTGCTGTTCGCGGTAGTGTGGCTGAAGAGCCGTCCACCCCAACTCGTCGTCGTGTCCAACAATTGTACCTCTCACGCTCGTCGTTGATGAACATTATGCAAAAAGACTTGCATTTACACGCTTACAAGGTGCAATTGGCTCAAGAACTAAAGCCTCTTGACCATTCCAAACGTCGTGAATGGGCAGAATGGTGGCAAGAAATGGCAACAGTGGATGATCAATTTTCGAAGAAAATCATCTTCAGTGATGAGGCACATTTTCACCTCAGTGGATTCGTCAATAGACAGAATTGCCGCATTTGGGCGAATGAGAATCCAAGAGTGATTGTCGAAAAACCAATGCACCCACAAAGAGTGACTGTTTGGTGCGGTTTATGGGCTGGCGGCATCATCGGGCCGTATTTTTTCCAAAATGAGGCCGGTCAGGCAGTGTTCGCTATCGTGAGAAGATAACGAACTTTTTATGGCCCGAATTGGAAGATATGGATGTGGACGATATTTGGTTTCAGCAGGACGGTGCCACTTGCCACACAGCTAACGAAACAATGGCTCTTTTGCGCAACAAATTCAATGGTCGTGTTATCTCACGTAATGGCGATGTCAATTGGCCGCCAAGATCATGTGATTTGACACCGTTGGACTTTTTTCTTTGGGGTTATTTGAAAGAAAAGGTGTACGTCGATAAGCCAGCAGCAATTCAAGAGCTAAAGGATGAGATAATTCGGCACATTAACGGCATAGAACCTCCATTATGCCTCAGGGTCATCGAAAATTTGGACCATCGGATGGAGGTGTGCCGCCGTGGTCGCGGCGCCCATTTGGCCGATATTTTGTTCCATACATAATTGAGTATTACCAATATATCATAATAAAATAAAATTACAATAATTTCCTAAATATGTAGTTTGTGTTTTATTCAAAATCAACATCGGCCCTTGAAATTTAACCACCCTTTATTTGTTTTTATTTTTGTTTTTTCTTTTTGTTTTCCGCTAACAACTACAATTAGAGTTGACAAAAAATCAACCAATTGAAGTCGTGATTGTAAGAAAAGATGAACTCACTGTTTGCTGTTGGTGGTTTGTTTAAGCTTTAATATTATTACGTGTAAGACTTTTTAGTGTTTATAATTCCTATTCGCTTAACAGTTTTATTTGAATAATATCTTAAGCTTCTCTAAAATCTTTAGATGAAGTTTCCTGATGATCTGGCCTAAGCAACCAGAGAAATGTTCATAGGAAAAGCTTATCCCACCAACAATAAATTTCAGTTAATCAATAGTAAGAATTGGGAATTTAGCACATTAAAACTAAATTTTTTTAATGAAAATTTTTGACTCCCAAGAAAACCTTTGTTATATTTTTAATTTCATGATGTAACTAGCTTAATATTGTTTTATAGATTGCAAATAAATATATTTAAAGTAAGATGTTATTCGTTTGAACGCCAGACTATGATTATAAAAAATTGTCCAGAAGACAGAGTTGTAATTTAAGGTAGTAAACAGAACATGTTTAAAAGAAAATAATTATAATAATAACGATCACTGTAATCTCCAACAATGAGCTCTTGTAAAAAAAGAAGTTCAGCAATTTTTTGCTGACACTTTAGCCATTCTTTGTCGTACAGAGTGGGCAACTCTGCTTTTGAAGTTGTTAATTTTGTATTTTTAATCTTTTGTAAATTCAAACAATATTTATAAAAAAATTTAAAAGAAATTGTTTTTTATTCTCTGGAAATCTATTGTGTACTATAAGACATAGAGAATGGACTAGAGTAGAATCTCCCTTAAAGCAAAATAAAAAAATTTCACTCTAAACTTGGTACGTGTGAAGTTAGAACAACAAAGTAAATACATTTTTTACAAGCACAGGCCTAGAGTTAGGTTTTTTGACAGCTGAGTTGTGTTTTTTTTTTCTCTATCTCTCTGTGCTAGTCGTTTTCTTTACCCTTAGAAACTCGCCAACTCAATTTTGGATTTGTTGATCTGTACAAAGTTCTGAACACTTTTCAGTTAAGTTATACATAAAAGAATAGTCAACTCAAGTTTTGTATGTCATACATTTTCACTTCACAGCATTTTAAACACTTTGGTTTCTCTCCATAAACTTTAACAATGAGTTTTGATTGATTGGTTGGTTGCAATAGCTAAACTTGGACATGTCAATCAGCATTATTACGGCCAAACAAATTCACAAGATCAAATTACGTTGAAGCAACAATGTTGTGATTCAATTTTATAAAAACAAAAAAAAAAAAAACAATTTAATTGTTTAAAATCTTGGAGTATAGAAAATACGTTTTATGGCAATATATTGTTTAGAATTAAAGAAAAAACTAAAGTTGTTTATTATCTAAGAGGATACTAAATTTACACCCCCATATTTAAATGTAGAAAATAAATTCAATTTAGAAATAAAAGTAACAATAAATGAATTTGTCAGTTTCATTTGGTGATTGGTATTTTTTATGACAACAACTTGATTTCAAATACAGTTTTTAAAAATATTTGCATAGACAAGGTCATTTTTCTCCGATTGTCGTTAACTTAAGCTACGGTCACACTTGGCAAATATTTGAAGAAAAAAAGTGACCAACAGACGAACTTAAATATAATTTCCTGTAATTACAAAATCTTACATAAAACATAATAATTGAGGTTTCAATATTTTCAGTATTTTTCTTTGCATGGCAGTACAATTAGTTTTATTTTGTGTTATTAAGACCATGTGAAATCTCACTAACTGTTAACAAAAGTAGTGGTTATGATAATTTGGTCAAATATTACATAAGTGTGAGCGTAGCTTTATTGTTATAAAATTGATTTTAGATCCGCTGCAAAAAAAAATTTGCTCATAAATTTAAAATGTTTTTAAAAACACATATTTTTACTGTACCCTGTTATTATATAAAACAATTAGATATACTTACCGTATAATTGTTCATCACCATAAACATGCCACGTTGACAGAATGAGGCATAAAATAAAATTTAATTGTAATTGAGGTTTCATTTTATTTGTTGTTTGCTTAAATTGTTCAATTTAATTTGTTATAATTAATTTTGGATTTGAAAGTGAAAATTTGTTTGCGTCGTTTTCTTATCATTAATTATCCATTATCAATAATTTTATTAAATTTATACATTTTTTTTAACATTGCAATTTGATGAACATTTTCGTTCAAATGTATTCGAGTGTGTGATGCGAGATTTAAATTGTACTTCTTGAAGATTTGAATCTAAAAAGATAAAGAAAATAGAAATATTCGAATTAATGTGAAAATTGTAATGGCTTTTATGTTTAAAGCTATGTTCACATCTACGTATGTCCTACACGTAACCACTAGTTTTATTAAAAAAGTATTTGCTTATGCAAGACGTTTGGCTGGACCAAACATCATTTAACTGTTTCTAACTTACATTATGCAATAGTCTTCTTACAAATAAAGTTTAGTAAATCTATAGAAATTGTTAAAAATAAATCTAAAGTTTGATCAATTAACTGGTCACGCTTTTTTGGATTTTTTCGTCAAATATTTGTTAGGTCTGAACATAACTTTAGATAAGGAGGATAACTGAGTTTTTTTAAATTATGGAAAAAATTAAAGGAAAATCTATTTTTCTGCGTTAGTGCAGGGTACACTTAATAGGTGCCCACATCCGCTCAGCTGATCGTTTTTGTATATGAAAAAAATTATTCTAAATATCAGAACTCCATATAAAAAAATTGACAGCCATACTAACTCACTCTGATGCACCTGTCTTATGAATGCACCTTGCGTTAGTGAAATACATAATTTTGAGGAGTCTTATCTACAGCAAGCAAAATTGCGCAGTTTTCTAATTTAACACCCTGGCAGAACAATACTAGGGCTTACTATTCAATAGTAAGGCTTACTAAAGGTGGCTACCAATTTTTAATTGAAGAAGATCGGTTTATTCGTATCACTAAGATGCCATGGGGCACTGTTCAAATTTTAATCTTGGATCAGACATTTACAGTTTCTTAACATTTGGTCTTCACCTAAGATAATATCTGATATAATATGTAAGAGAACGTCGGCAGAATGAGACAACAAATTTCTTCATGTTAATCTTAATCTTAAGCAAGGGGAACACGTATCGAATGATTTTCGTGCAGTAAACTTGTGTTGTGTTTTACTCTTTTTTTTAGTGGTTTCTTGTTTTTTAGTTAAAAATATTGTTTTTTTAAACACTTATCACAAGATTTTCACTATTTGCACAAAAAAATTAAACATTTTAATGAATGGGTCTTATTATTGTTTTATATGTGTATATGTATACACATATATGTGTATTTTTGACAGCTAATCTTATAAGATAGATGTGATAAGATTTCTTATAACAACTGTCTTATATTATTTATTATAATATTAATATTAACACTATTTGAGAGTCCATACGTAAAATAATACTCTCTGCGATTGAATTTGACGTTTGCTGATATAAAAATCTTATATCTTATCTCAGGTGGAGACCCTGTGTAAAGGCAGCTCAAGAACACATGACATAATCAATACTACTGCCACAGCGGCGGTAGTAGTCGTTATATCCTACGCTGTGTTTGTCTTTCAATAAAACAAGGGATTGTGGTTATAATATTATATACAAATCTTCATCTTAAATGCAAACGGACGTAACTACATTCTTTTTTTTTACAGGAGAAGCAAAAAACTTCACAAAATCAATAACAAAAAGGTGTTCTTGGCGTTCGAATATTTTAAACAAAGTCACCATTTTTATCGCAGGGATATTTGAAGGAACATGTAGTTTAATAAAACGAATTAAAAACAATCAAAAACTCAATATCGAATTTTTGTGTAGTTACGTCCGTTTGCATTAAAGGTGACGATATAATGATCATATGCTAATAAAGCCATAAATTTCTAGTTAATTTGGCATTATTGCTTGATTTGCAAAAGGAGAATCACCCCATAAAATTCTTAAGGTTGTGCCGAATAAAGGAAAGCTATTTGCCCGGAAAGCAGATCATCTTGATAAAAAGCAGCAGTCTATTTTGTATATATAAGTTTGTCATTCCGTTTGTAATTTCTACAGTATATATCTTAGACCCTATAAAGTTTGTATATTCTGGATCCTTATAAAAAGACATGTTCAAATCCATTTGACCGTCTGTCCGTCAGATCGGTCCATAAATGCCTGACAGGCGCGGATCCAGCTCGAGCCTTACGGGGGGGAAATTTTGTATGATACAAAAAAGTAAAAAATTTGTTTTTAAAAGTTTATTAAAAACAATATATGTATGTATATTATAATAATATAATATAAAATATAATATAAAATATAAGATCCGTTCAATATAAATTAAAATAAATTAATCTTTTTAAATAAGTAAATTGTGATTTCCTTGTGAGGCAAATTGAGATAGTACAGTCTATCTTCGGTCATTGTTGATCTGAGCCATGTTTTTATTCGACGAAGGGTAGGAAATGATCTCTCACTTGTAGCATTACTGACGGGCATTGACACGAAAATTTTAAATATTTTTCTTAGATTTGGGAAGATGTCTTCATCACAGTTTATTAAAGCATCTACAATGTTATCTGATAGATTTTCAGATATTTTCCATGTTTGTTGCCAATGCAACAGTTCAGGCTCAAGTTAAAATGTGTTAATCTCGTTTATCAAATATAATCAGCTCATCAGCTAGTTGTGGTTTTAAAATAAATGGTATATGGGCAAATCTCAAAAACAGTCCACAAACCAAAAATTGTTCATATTAATTTTTTTTAGATGTATAATTTAATTTTTATATTTAAAAATATGTATTTCGACGATCATTAATATAATAATTTTTACCAAATATAACCCCTTCCCTGATCTCTTGATGTTACACATGAATTTAACATTATTTTGGGTGCTTTTTGAGCTTAAAATAGCACTTACAGCCAGCAGACTCATCGCAATATAAATTTCGTTAAAAAAAAGATTGTTATTCATTCATCCATTCATTAATGATCACAAAATTAGTTTAAATATATAATTTGTTTTGTTAAAATAAATAAAATTGTGTTTATTATATAGTACTAAAAAAACTGTAGCATGCGTTGTAAGGCGTGCGTCACAAAGGGTTCACGGATTTTATCAAAAAATTACATTTTTAAGCGAATAAGTGATTTTAGAGTTCTCTTATATTCATCTTTCTTTTAGGAATAAGACTTTGTATACCTTATGATGTAAAATTCGCTAAAAAACACCTTTCAACTTTTAAAGCTGCTTCTAAGTTTTGTGGCGTGCGTATCAAAACTTTGTGATTAATTATTTCGCAACAAATGCTTGCTAAGAAATTATGATATATGCCATTCGTAAGTACATATTAATGTCACTAAATACTATATATAAGTTGAAGCTATCTCTTTTGAAAGGCCAAAAAATGGTTATATATCAATCAGAAAACACGAGCGAGTGTAGCGTTCGTTACGCAGGATTTGTCCATATGACTTGATTACACTTTGAGGTTGAAGTTTAGGTATGTTCAATACATTTAGAATATCTATTGGGAAAGATGTTTTGAGATCTTCTAAAGTAAATTCAATAAGAGGAATGTAACCTACAACTCGGTAGTAATCTTCAACATTTTGGAAGTGATTATTTCGTTCAAATCTTGTCTTTTCGATTTGAACTAACTTTAACTTTTTCAAAAATCGCTTTAAATTGTTCTTCGGCTTTATTTCTTTTTTCTTCAAGGCACATGATTAAAATTTTGATAAGGCTTGATCCTTTTTGGAGATCTATATCTTGCTTTTGTAAAATGATAAGTGACTGTGTTACAACAGGTATCGCACTTTATATGTATATTCCGCAAATAAATTTAAAAGTACTAAGTGAGCTCCTTAATATAAAGATAGAGATACTACTTCCTTTCCACTCAGATATTTTTTCCAAAGGTTCTACTATATGATGTACACTAGTTGCAAAGACGCATAATGAAGAGAGTTTTGCTCCCAAATACTTTGCTTAAACTGTTTTTCGCTTGGGATGATTATATTTAAAAAATTTTGTCGTTTCTTAACAAATGATACAACTTTTTGTATTAATGGCACTTTATTGCTTTTAGAAATTGAGTTGTTCGATTTATGGGAATAGCAAGGAGTTTTTTTCGCATTTGTCGCTTTTCCAGAAATTTTGAAAAGCTCCATTTTCCGCTGACATCAGAGGACACCCATCTGTTCCATCTCCTACACAATTTTTTAGGTCAAGACCAAAATTTGTCAAAATTTTAAGAACTATTGATGATAGTGCCTTCGCTTCAATTGACACATCAACGTCATCAATATCTTTTGAAGCCTCTTCAAATGCGTTTACAACAAAGCAAATAAATTCTTCCCTAAAAACTTTTTGTTGTATGTTCAAATATTAAAAAGATAAGGAAATCTGGCTTTTCCCCGACAAATCAGTGCTTTCGTCAAAAATTATCGAATAGAATTTTGATTCATATAACACATTTATACATAAATATTGCAAATACTAAGGCTTTTTAATAATTAAGCCGCACGCATTATCAAGTCAAACGTTTAGTCTTTGAATATAGATGGCACCTGCTGGTAGGGATGAAACGATACGAGTAAATACAAGTACATATTCGATACTTTTATATAAGTACCAAGTATTTTTGTAATCGATACTTAGCAACCGAGTACCAAGTAGTATCGGTAAAAAAATACTCGGTATCGGTCAAAAGTAATCGTTTCACTTTGGTATTGAAATTAATCTTAAATTTTTGATTATTTTTCAAAGCTGGAGCAGCAGTAACGGTATCAAGAAATACCGAAATCCCGGGATAATTCTAATAATTTAAGTCCCGAATCCTGGGGTTTGACATAAAATCCCGAGATTTTGGGCTTAGTAAAAATTCAATATTAAATCATACTGGCCATGAATCTAATTTTTAACTGGTTACAAAAAAGTCACAAGTGAATAAATGTTGCATGCAATGCATTATGTACCAAGAAAACAAAATCAGAAGGTGGGTCTATTTTCTAAGTGGATGATAATTATAATACAACTTTAGGGGGTTCTACCAAAGGTCTTTTGACACATATAAGTTTATTTTATTAGATTATTACTTGCATATTTATTTGAGATAAAATAAATTAAATATTTATAATATGTATTTTATTCGACCTTTACTATTTTAATATATAAATTAAAAATATTCGAGCTTAAGGTCTTATTGTTTTATATAAAAAACTTTTTTTTATTTTTTTTTTTTGTAAATTTATTCACACCAATATTTCGGCACTTCCTTTGAGTGCTTTCTTCAGGGTTGTTTTCTTTTTAACAAAATTAACAATTTTTTAAAAACAAATTTAACAATAAAATGACAAAACTAAAAAATTTTTTGTAATTGAATGCAAAAGTATTTTTCAATACAAACTAGATGTATTACAATAAACATACATTTTTAACTTCCGTTTTAATTTTTATAAATTAAATGTCTACATTTTCAGTATCTGACTTGAAATTAATTCTCGAGATTGTCGGTACTCTTATAATTTGTAACATTTCCAACATAAATCTACGTTTGTAATTATTTTCCGTGTTTAGAACTTTTGTTCTAACATCAACATTAAATTATAATTATATAAATTTTAAAAATTATCTTTTATATATGAAATCCCGAAAAATCCCGATCTGTCCCGGGATCCCTTTTTTTGAATTGCAAATCCCGAATCCCGGGTTTCAAAAAACCTGGTCCCGTTTGGCATCCCTAGTCAACACCTATAAACCAAATATCGTCTTGGTCCATTTCCTTAGTTTCTGGCTATAGGAAGTCCGTTATCATCCCGCGATAGCGAACACCATTCACGATAATTGCTTGGCCGACCTCATTTTCGAAGACGCCGCCAGCCGCAGAACTAAATCGGGAGCATGCACATATATTTTCCCATTTCCTACAGACCCGGTTTGCTGAAATTTACGCGCAATTCTCCCGATTGTGGAAACATTTGGTCGATTATACTGATCAAAAAATCACGATGTGCACGAAATGCATTTTGATTGAACGCCCATTTTCATAAAAGGCTTTAACAATCTTAACGCGCTGCTCAATTGTGTACCTCTCAATGGTAGAAGTTGTCAAATACTGAAACAAAGATAGGTCAATTAAAGTTGCGCAAAAAACTTGATGTTAAGGTGGGACTCACAATTAACATAATGGATTATGGTTGTACCAATCTTTATTATATATTTATCAATTTAAAAATAAAATACTTATTTACATTTAAAATAAATTCATAGTGACATTGTTAATTTCTGGAATAAAAGGTGAATGAAGGTTGTTATCCTGAACGTTCTATAAAATTTTGTTTCCTAAGATAAAAAAAGATTTTTCGAAAGGAAATTGGTACTAGGTGGTAACTAAAAGTGGTCTCAATATTTACACTTATTGTTTTGCACAAAAATTCTAATAGGTCGTATTTCTTATTTTATTGTATAGTACTAAAACACTAATAAGAAAGATTTTAAATGCTGCTTTGTATTCTTTTATCACACAAACCGATACAAGTACCGATACAAGTAACTTAGTATCGATACTTTTTTTTCGATACTAAGTAGGTATCGATACTTTACGAGCGATACCACATCGAGTAAAAGTATCGATACCTTAGAGGTATCGTTTCATCCCTACCTGCTGGGATTGAATGTAGAATAATAAGTAATTGAATACGGTAAACTAAATGTTTCTTTGGAAATATCTAATAAATAACTATTAGGATTAAGATGTGGATACTTATTGAAAATCGTTAGAGTTTCAATAAAAGAAAATAAAAAAATACTTATTGAAAATTTCGTTAGAGATTCCATAAAAAAAAAAAACAAATAAAACATAAAAAACAATAAAAACAAAAATTTTGTACATTAAAAAAATATTATTATGGAAATTCTTGTATTATCGAAATTAACCAAACATATTTTTATAATTTTCGGGGGGGAAATTTCCTTATTTCCACCCCCCCCCCCCCTGAATCCTCGCCTGATGCCTGAGATATTAGCAAAAAAGCAACGACTGCCGCTAATTGGCCAAAGTTTAAAATTAGGTACAAATATCTCGGCTACAAATACAGTACATCCCACAAAATATGGGTGGGATTGGAGAAGTGGGCGTGGCAAAAATATAGTTTTTTAATATCCAAAAATAGTGACAAATATTGGTACACATAGCTTGGTTATTAACACACAACCTCATAAAAATATAAGCGAGATTAGAAGTGGGCGTGGCACCTCCCGTATAAAGACATTATAGATTTCTGTATATCTAGAGAACGGAAAGAGCCAAAGTTTCCAAATTAGGTACGTGGATCCTGCTCAACAATTCACAACATCCGACAAAATGAGGGCGGGATTGGGAAGTCGGCGTTGCACAAAATAGATTTATTTATATACATACACAGAAAAAAAATTATTTCAATAAAAATATTTGTGATAGAATCTGGGAATTATTTCCTTCCGAAGGTTACTTTATATTATATTCAACATTTTTCATTTTTCGAATTTATTCTATGAGCTAAATTTCAGTTATGTATTTTATAAAGCTTTTTTGTAATAGTTCTATTCCTTAAATTTTTCAGAAATGACTTTATACACTTTATCAATATACCTCATTGCTTTCCAAAGGAAGGCTAAGGTAAAATGTAAAAAGAAAATACAATATAATAGTCTGGTAGTGTATAAAGTCATTTCTGAAAAATTGGAAGAATAGAACTATTCCAAAAAAGCTTTACAAAATACATAACTGAAATTTAGCTCATAGAATAAATTCGAAAAATGAAAAATGTTGAATAAAATATTTGTGATATTAATAAAAAAAATTAATTAAAATTGCACCAGTAAACTAATGAATAGTATAAATTAAACGTTTAAGGCTGGGTTTTTGAGATCTCAGTTAAACGAGGTTTAGTTAATCTGAAAACAGATTTGTGCCTCCATTACCAAATTTTTATACAAAATGTTGACGGAACAGCTTAGTTTTGCTTAAAAGATTGTTCTTAATAAAATAGTAGTAAAAAATAACATCTCAAAAACCCGGCCTTATTTGATTTAACGTTAAATTCACTTGATTAAATTTTTTATTTAAACTGATTCTATTTTTTATTAACGCTTTAATTCGTTAAAATTTTGGACAATTTTTTCTGTGTGTATCTAGAGAACGGTATTTATATAAATTTCTGCTCCAATCACACCGTGGTGAAGGGTATACTTATATGATTCGGCATAGCCGAATATAGCACTCTTACTTGTTTTTTTTTTTTTGTATTAGGGGATTCTTCTTCTCAGGAAGAAGGATTTTCAGGGTATGAAGATCACAGTAAATATTAAATAAGGGAATAAAAACAACTCCTGATCTTAACCAGTTCAATGTTTTTTTTACTGTCAGAACTTCTTCTTTCATGTTCTCAAGTCATTTGTGTATGTGTAATTGATTTTCTGCTTTCCTGGATAAAAAAGCTTAGAATACGTATTGCTTTAAGTTCAACAACGATTACTTCCGCACTATCCTAAAAATTTCGGCAAACATGAAACAGTGAAACAGACCTGGCCTTGATAGTTATACAAACCAGAGTCTCTGGCGGAAATCAAACCTGCAACACTTGCACTGATAGAAAAGCTCACTACCAACTTGCCTTCACTTATGTTAATTAATTCTACTGTCTTGTGTTCTTGATTTTAAAATTTTTGGCCACTTTAATTTTGTATGAACTCTAACCCTTTGTATTCTACACAGAAAAAATTATTAGTAGTTTTTTATCAATTAAAAAAGTTATTTAAAAAGTGCTTAAACTTAATTTACGTAATAATTGAATTAAATTAAAAATATAATTTTGATTTAATTAACATTTTAGTTGTTTTGAATTAAAATAATAATCAAATAACAAAAAATTATTTCGTTTAAAATAAAATAATTTAAACTTGTGAAATTGTTGTTGGAAATTGTCAAAATCAATCAACACATTTTTTGAAACGGCCAAGTTTTTTGATAATTTTTTTAATTAAAATTGAAAATATTCATTGAAAAAAAAATATTCAAAATATAAAATTTTTACAATTTTTATGAATTTGGTATAAAATTGGTTATTAGAGAAAATTTTTAATTTTTTTCTGTGTAATCTTTAATTATTAAAAAAACATCAACAAACTCCTCTTTTTAATGTGCTCTAGTTTGTTGCTTGGCTATAAGTTATGGGAATGCCTGCACGTTACGTAAATGTATATGAATAAATCCAAAAGTGTTTAAATTTATTACTTAACGTCCCATTATTGGCAATTCAAAAAAAAAAAAACAATTTCAATACCAATCGACTTTATTACTAATGGAGACATTTAATTGTTCATATTTAAAAGAAGAAAAAATTAAATAAGAAATCAATCCATTATGACTTTGTGGTTTTAAATTGTGGTAGATACTATTTTAACCGCCTAAAACAAATGGATATAAAACAGTGGTGTAATAAAATACGATACAGAAGAAATATAATTTAAAAATATGCTCTACCCTACAACATGCAGTAATAACTGGACTTAAGGCTAGTTTACGCGATCACACAAGTCGTCCTTTTTTTGAGGAAAATACAACCCTGTCATTATAAGTTGTTATAGTTTGTTTGAAGTTTTCAAGCAATAATTAGATCAGTGAAGCATTTTCGAAAAAATACGTACGACTTGTATTAAGATAAGCTACAGTCTAAGCCCCCCTTAAGATAAAGATGTATTTACTGATATACAGGGTGGCGCAGAATGAGCTTTATGGTTTGAATTCTTTATATCTTTCTTAATTATTATTTTTCACTGTTTTTTTTCAGCATTTTGTTAAGAAGACTTGGGAAACGAGTTATCAATAACTTAACAATCGAAATACGAACCAAAATAATTGAACCCGATTAATATTATTAAAATAATTGTCTTGGGTGTGTGAAATACAAAGCGGCGCACTGTGGCTGAAAATTTAATTAAATCGGCCAAAAGTCCAAGTTTTTGTTATCGCCGATTCAAAACTTTCATAGCAAACATATAAGAACTTAAAAATCAGTTTTTTAAACGTTTTTTCCGGGATTAGGAATTTGGGGGTTTTTTAATTAAAAATGGGGATGCTATTAAGTCCACTCTTTGAAGATCTCATCGGTCTACATAACTTCAAAATTTCATTTTGATATCTAGGGTATTCATTTGATCGACCTTTTGCTTTAATCGGTTAATCACTCGATTAATTAACCGAGGTTTTGGTTTAATCGGTTAATAATCGGTTAATTTTGTTTTTGATCGGTTAACTGATTAATCAAGTTTTTTTATAAATTAAGTAATTTCAATAAATAAAAATGCATTAATTGTTTATTATTTGGAGTTTATTAGCAAAAAAAAAAACAATAACATACCAAACATAACAATTCTTGAACTAAAACGAGCAAACAAAAAAACAATTCATAAATATTTAATATGCATTTTTTCAATTAATACACAAGGTGTGCTTTCAAGTCATATCGTCGTAATATTATAAATAATATTTTACAATTGTTTAAAATGAATAAAAAAAAAATTTGTAATGCTGTGTTCATTGATTCGTCAAACCTGTACAGTAGGGATCTAAATTATAAGCCGTTGCCCACAACAGTCATATCGTCGGCTTAATATGCCAACCTGCTAACTCACTTTCAGCACATTTTACAGGAGAGACAAAAAACTTTTTATTTTCCCTATTTGCAGCTTGATAGAAAATTAAAAATACAGTTAGTTTTACACACTTCAAGACTTAAATAGAAGAAAAACTACATGATAGTCGACGAGGCGTATCTTTCTCTACCACACAGCATCAACATCTCAATTTACATAAAAAGTGGATTTAGCCGGTTTGCATATTTCTTGGAATTATTTTAAAACATATGACTTTATGACTACCTTGTGAATCCCCCAAACAGGTGTTTATAAAAAAATTAACTAACTATTATTAGTTATTTCAATAGTTAAAGAAAATCTTATAAAATAATCTTTTAGAAAAGTAATTTGGTTTAAATGTTTAGGATTAAAGCGATGCTTTTCTTTAGTTTTGACAAAACTTGACTTGGAAAAATTCTTTTACTTATCGCAGATCTAATTTCTCAGTCATTTTCCTGGATTTCTGAAACAAAAAAAAGGTGTTGACAATCAAACATTTAATCCATTTTTCGCCACATTCATACATAAAAAAATTTAAATGTAATTTAACCGTACGTCACAATACAAAAGGTAAAAGTTATAAAATAATCAAAAATTTAAGCATATACTAAATAGTTTTTTTTTTTTGAAGACTAACTAATGAACAGCGAGAGTCATATATACAGTCTCTATTTGATGATATCTGTGATGATGCTAACAATGCATCCGAGTCGGTAGATGAACAAGACATATAGTTGAATGAAGTTCAAGAATCTAATGTTGAAGATGATGCTGAAATTCGGCAATGTGAAGAAGCAGATTTAGCTGACGATGTCGATTCTGATGATGAAGTAGATGAAGAAGAGGTACCAGTTTCTGTAAGTATCGCAAAATCTGTGGCACGTGATGGTACTGAGTGGAACAAACAACCAAACATCAATCGTTAAGTTCTTCGCCATAGTACTGTACGAGAAGAGTGCGGACCATCTAGGAGCACCGAAATGTTCTCAATAGAGAAAACATTCAAATGGTTTATGAGCTTAGAAATGGTGGATATAATTATGCGTCACACAAACAAAAAAGCAATAGCAACGTATAATGCTTACAACATTAGGCACCCTGATGCAACTCCCAAGTCATGGAAGTCACTGACGGTAGCAGAGTTGTATGCATTTTTGGCATACTTTTTATGATTGGCGCAAACCATAGCAATTCAGAAAGTGATCGAGATTTGAGGAATGTCAAAAGCTATCCTCTGTATCGCGACACGATGGGAGTCAACCGTTTTGCTCAATATTGTGATTTATAAGGTTTGACGACGCAAACACTCGAGCTGCACCCGAAACTTCTCCACTAAAATAGCGATTGAGTCATATTTCAACCGTCCGCTGGAATCAATGTTGAACACGACACCATCGACATCTGCAGCAGCCCGCACGCCAAAACCTATCAGCGGTTCCTGCTACTTATGTTATGCTCAAGAAACAAAGCGACGTAGAAAACCCAGAAAGATGTGTGGCAAATGTAAGAAGCCAATGTGTCTTGATCATTCGATCACCAATACCGAATGCACAAAATGTAACAATAATTCATAATTTTAATTTTTCAAATAGAATCATATTATTTAAACACACTATAAAATGGTTTGTTGCCTTTTATTTTGATATAAACTGGTGTGGTATAAACGTATCTCGGCAGTGTGTTTACGTAGGTGTCGACTTTGGAAGCTCGTAGCTCCTGAACCACAGATCCGAATTGCATTAAATAACCTTTTAACAATTAGAAATTACTTATGTTTCCTAGATCCTTAAGTAAAGCCGTTCATGAGTTACAGCACTGCAAAGTTGCAAGTGGATACATTTGTAGCCGGGTGTGTGTTCTAGGGTTAAGTCACCGGTCGGCGGAAAATGGGTTAAAATGAAGGTCATTGAACACCTTCTTTGTTTGTATAAAAAAATATTTTCTAAACACATACATTACGTATATGAGACGAAACAAATATTTAAAAATACAAATTTTTTTACATCGGTTAATCGACTGAAATTACCCGGTTTAATCGTTAATCGGTTAGTAATTATTGCATACCCTAGTGTTATCACTATCTATGTCTGATTCATGGAATGTCAAAAATTAAAATTATTATTTCTATAGTGTAAATAAATGAAAGGGCTTTCAACATGAGTAAAAACAGTAATTTTAAGGTTTGACATTCTATAAATCTGATATCAATAAGGATATCATAATGAAATTCGGTAGTTATGTAGATAAAAATGTCCTTAAAACAGTGCAATTAAAAAACATACCGCTTTTGAATAAAACAAAAACCATAAATCATTTAAAAGAATTTTTACTAAATGCTAAAAAACATCAAAAGTTCAACTTTGACCTTAAATTTCTCAATAACTTCTTGATCGATTTAAATTGTAGGAAAGTTCAAGAAGTCTTCTCTCCAGCAAATTATTTATCTCTTTCGGTTCAAAAGTTACAAATTTTTTGGCCGATGAAAAACGATTTTCAGCCACTGTACGGCGCAGAATGAGCTTACTACACAACAGCATGCCTGATGATGTAGTTATGTTACATGATATTTGTCCATTTGTTAATGACGATTTCGAATCTGTAGCTGAAATTTCTGTATCAGCTCTATTTAAAAAGACATGACAGATGAGACACTGTTGGCCTCATTCATAAAACAGGTTTATAAAAGATTTATGAAACGTAGTTAAATAAACCTTTTATAAATATGTTTTAATTTTTATAAATAATGAATTCTCCAACAAAAGTCAGCCATCCTGAGTGCGCTCCAGGAGCCTTTATAGCGTCCCTACATCGTACGCACGCAAAGAAAAAAGATGGTTGTGGTAAACATATTCTAAGAGCAACATATTATGATAAGATTCATGCTTGTAGTCACCATATTAAGATAATTATTGAATCATATAATGGCTAAATATATTCGTAATATTACATCATAATATTTTTCCCTTAATCATATTATTATTCTGTTAATCATAATAGGTTAAGAAGGAATCATATTATTATCATGTTAATCATAATAAGCTAATAAATTAATCATATTATTGTCATGTTAATCATAATAAGCTAAGAAGTAATCATATTATCATCATGTTAATCATAATAAATTTAGAAGCAATCATATTATGATACAGCTCCTTTAATAACTGTCATAACAATACAAAATAAATTAAAATTTGTATGTATCGATTTTGTTATTTTGTTACTTTTTAAAATTTTTCTTGATGTAAATAAAATAGCGGAGTTCAATATTTGTTGTTGGTTTTTACTACGATATTTTGCACTATTAATTATTAATTATTTTAATTTCTTTAAATTTATTATTTTTTATGGTAATTTATCTTGTTTAACCGCTCACATATAAAACAAACGACACAACTGATTCAAAATAATTTTACAAATGGCGCTAGCATAATATTATTAGAGTAAAAATAGTTTGATTGCATCTTAAACATTATATGATAAATGTATAGAAAGTTATCATGTTATGGCTTTTAAATATCATGATATGGTTGTGGGTAATATAATATGTTTTGAAAGTTATCATAATTTAGTTGTTAGAAAAATAATTATTTTTCGGTCAACAATACTCAAATTTATAATTGAGATAAACCTTTATATGTTTAAAGTAACTATAATATTGTTGATATTTAATAAAAAATAACAATTATTTGTGTACGACAACAATTTATTGTTACAATAAACATAGTGTTGTAAGTAATCATATTATCATCATGTGGTGGTCCTTGTGGAATCGACCACCCTGTTCTTCACCAAGATTGGCAGAATAATAGTCTTGATCGCTGTGAATAAAGTGTAACTTGATGCTCACATTACATCCTAGCCTTTGAAAGTGACGTTTTAGTTGTTTGACGGGTTGCTCAGTCAGAACTTTTCTTATTTCCCAAAACATTTTTAACAAGCCAAACAAAACCATTCCATGCCTTTTTCTTAATCTCTGTCAAAATATCCGTTTAATTTGAGCTTTTCATTAACGATCTTTTATATAAGTCCCATCAAAAATACCCGTTTTTATCTTTTCTGCACTCAGTTTTGGTCACATTCAAAGTCACTATCACTACTGTTAGTTTTCCCCTCAAAAGTGGCATCAAATTAGTTAAAATTATGTCATAAACAAAAGTTGCAATTTTCTTAACGAACAAAAATAATTGCCCTCGAAATTTTGCAAGTATTTGCGAAGCCGAAAATGCACATCACTTACAGGATATCAATTTTTTAAAGCTAATTGAAAAAAATCCCCAATATAAATAAAAAGAAACTAGTAATTATAATTGCATTAATAAAAAACTTTTAAGCCAGTTAAACCATAAAGCTCGTTCTATGCCACCCTTAATGAGTCCAATTTACTGGATCAAAGTTTATATTTTTTTAACAATTTTAAATTTAGATATTTTACAGCAAGATCAGCGTTGCCAGAATTAAGATTTTATCTTATTTTTAAAGATTTTTTGAACAAAATAAGATTTAAAGATTTTTTTTTTCAAATTAAGATTTTTATTTTTAGAAATAAAGATTTTTAACTTTAAGTTTGTACAACATACATAATTTTTATAATATGACTAAATTTTCAAGCTTGAGGTCTTTTTTTAATTTTATATAAAAAAACTTTAAACTTTATTCTACCTAGAAAATTTAGTCATATTATAATTTTAATAAAAGGTCGAATAAAATACATATGTATAATACACATACATAATTTTTTTAAAAGTTTTTTAAACAGTAAATTTTTAAAACAATGAGCTTTTATATCAGCTTGTTGTCTATTGGTTTTGCACACTTTTGTACCCATTGTCTAGCATACACAAAAAGGCATCATTATTTCTGAGCATACAAAACATTAAAAAAGCATCATAGATTCGCTGTTGTTGATTTTGGGACTACTGATGAAAAAAATTATTTGTGAATAGAAAAAACGTATTTTTATAAAGATTAATGCCCGTATTCATAAAAAAATTTAAAATTTAATAAAGGTTTAAAGAACAAATTTACTATGAAATTTGTCCTTAATAAACGTTTGCTAAATTTAATATTCATTTATGAATACGGGGATAATTTATTAAAGAACAAAAAAGTTCATTTATTTAATACAAAAAGGTAAATCTAATGGAACTTAACCCTAGGATTACCGTCTTGGTCTATCCAGACCAAATTTGTGTTTTCCTTGGAATATTTTTCGGATATAACAAAAAAACAGGGGCGTGAGTTCTATAAATGATACGTGCTGAATCGAATGAAACTAATTTGGATTCGATTAGAGCAAATTCGTGGGGTGAAATTCTATTTTTATGTAAAAGTCTATGAAATTACCCTCTTGGCCAGAAGAAATTCTTGTTTTCTTGCAATATTTTTTAAAAAGGACAAAATTTCAAAAAACAGAAACGTGAATTCTATAAATGATATGTTCTGAATTGAATGAATCAAGTTTGAATCAAATGTGTGGTAGATGCGAAAAAGCAATGCAAAATAAAATTATATGATAAACTAACGGACCTGGCGAACTTCGCCTCGTCCCAGTTTTAAGCCTTCAGACAAACTTTAGACTAATCATACGACACAAATATTTTCACACAACGTTTCGTACAAAAAAATCCATTTTCGATTTTTCCAATTTTCCGGAGGGATTTTCCAAAATTTTCGTCCGTAAAATCCTTCTCCTCGAAAATGCGAATAACTGACAAAAAATTTTACGATATAGGCCCATCCATTCTCATATTATGAATTACTATACATTTTTTACACTATATTCGTATAACCGTACGATGCATACCCAACTTTTTCTACGAGAACACACACCCGGGATACGTTTGTACCTACTAGCTTATTTTGGGTTTTTCTTATGTTTAAATGGTCCAATTTAATTTTTATTTTTTTTTTAAAGCGTAAATAAATATTTTAAAAATGTTTTACTTTTGTTTCATGCAAATATTCTACATGGTTCAAAAGATATAAGCAAAAGAGTGCATGCAGGCAAATATTATTCAAGTGATAAACAAGTGTTTGTAGTATTTGGATATTTTAACGGTTGCTTTTTGATGTTGTTGTGCATTCGCCATTATTTAGCGGATCACCAATACCGAGTGCACAGTATGTAACAATAATTCATAATATTAATTTTTCAAATAAAATAATATATTTTCAAAACACTATAAAATGGTTTGTTGCCTTTTATTTTGATATAAACTGGTGTGGCACAAACGTATCCCGTAGGTGTCGACTTTGGAAGCTCGTAGCTCCTGAACCACTGGTCCGAATTGCAATTAGAAATTACCTATGTTTTCTAGATCGGAAACCTATATTCCTTAAGATAAGCCATTCCTGAGTTACAGCACTGCAAAGATGCAAGTGGATACATTTGTACCCGGGTGTGTGTTCTAGGGATAATCTAGCATAATAAGCATACGTTCAATAAAAAACATATTTATTTACTTTTTATTTAATTGGGTTTTTTAGCTGTTCTTATTGTGTTCTGCCTAGACCAAGGGGAGAACTTAGTGGTAAAAAGTTACCGAGAATCCTTGGATTAGGAAGCTTTTGGTTTGAAAATTCCACATTCCATGTTTATGATAATTTTTACATAAGTGCTTAAGAATATCTTTTAAAAAGTATTCCAACATTATTTTAATAAAAATTCCATTAGGAATATATTTAGGTAAATCCAAATTTTTTCAATGAGCTTTTTTTAAATGCAACTTTCTCAAAATGCCGTCGATATAACAACGGTATCAAAAAATATAATATTAAATTGAGAACCCTAAAGATTTCATATGATGTGTGAGCTTCATAGCTCCAAAACTAAATTTTTTTTGCCCAAATTTATACATCTCTAATATCAGAATTTAATTACATTCGATGAAACTTCTTTATTTAGGATTTTTTTACTTCTTATTTATGAGAAAATAAATGCATTTAAAATCTATTTTTATGGAAAATATAACTAAAAAATACAATTTCAAACCTACAATCTAATTTTGTATAAATACCGCAATTACGCATTTCAATTTGAATAGTTTCCATAATCAAAAGTAGTTTCTTTTAAAATATTAATGATTTTTACTTTTTTGCACTTGTTAAAAAAAAATTTAAGATTTTTCTCTTCAAAATAAGATTTTTTATTCGCCAAATTAAGATTTTCCTTCCAAATCTTCTGGCAACGCTGAGCAAGATATATATTTTACAGCAAGAGAGATATTTTTTAAATATTTGGTTTATAATCCAAATTTTTAATATTTTAAATTAGGCTTAAGTTCATCAAATTTAATTTTCATTAAATTATTTTTATGAAGAAAGGAATTTTACAACATGAAAATAAATTAAAATTTACTGATAATTTTTCAATCTTGACTCAATCTGGGCTCGAACCCAGGCGTTTTTACCGACAGGTTACCCTGACATGTTTCGATTGCAACCACTCAATCTCCACAGAGGGCTTGCCGTTTATAATACAAAATTCAAGTAGGAGCCTTTTGCGATTTGCGATTACCTCCTTAAGCTCTAGGCATCATTGCGCTCTACTACTCTAATTTCTTTAATACCTTTAAGTGGCGCCAAAAATGGTCTCGTCTATATACACTAGACTGGTCGCAATTTTTTTTTTTAAATTTAATTGTTTGCGCTGCTTAAAATATGAGGTTTGGTGTAAGAAATCATGATCTAATTTTTCAGGTCAATCCGACGGTGCCTAGCCGTGCCGGGAGGGGCCCAAAGTTCCCCATATTATAAAAAAAACATATTTTCTATCAGATCTTTATAGTTATACTAGTTGAAAAGCCGAAAATCAAAAATATGGCTTCGTTACGATCTTCCGTACTTCAAGTACTTCAAGTGTGCCAAATTTCAGCTTCCTATGTCATCAGAAAGTTGCGGAAAGAATAGGACATACATGCAAACATCCTGACATACTAAGAAATTATATATTGCATAGATAGATTAACATATGTTCGCGCAACTCAAAAACGCTTTAGCTTATTGAAAAACTAAAAAAAAAACCGAAATTCCGCAATAAAATTAGCTTTAAGAAAGTTAAAACTTTTTTCTTTATGTTGGCTTTGGTTTTCGAGATATACCGTTATTTCGAAAATTAAGGAGGTTGCACAACATGTGTTCGCGTAACTCAAAAACGCTTTAGCTTATTGAAAAACTAAAAAAAACCGAAATTCCGCAATAAAATTTGCTTTAAGAAAGTTAAAACTTTTTTCTTTATGTTGGCTTTGGTTTTCAAGATATACCGTTATTTCGAAAATTAAGGAGGTTGCACAACATGTGTTCGCGTAACTCAAAAACGGTTTAGTTTATTGAAAAACTAAAAAAAAACGAAATTCCGGAATAAAATTTACTTTAAGAAAGTTAAAACTTTTTTCTTTATGTTGGCTTTGGTTTTCAAGATATACCGTTATTTCGAAAATTAAGGATGTTGCACAACATATGTTCGCGTTACTCAAAAACGCTTTAGTTTATTGAAAAACTAAAAAAACCCGAAATTCCGCAATAAAATTTACTTTAAGATAGGTAAAACGTTTTTCTTATATGCGCAGTCGTTCTAGAAACATAATTTTTTTTCTGGATAAAAAAATAATTTTTTTATTAAAATTTCGGAATTTTTGTTTTAAAAATTCATAAAAAATTGAAAATGCAGCTATGCTTCTAATTTTATGCAGACATATAAAAAACAACTTTGCAAACAAAACAAGCTATAAATGATAAAAATCTGTTAACAACTTTTGATTTTATGTATTCACAAAAGACGAAAAATTGTAATTAATTTAAGAATTTTATTAAACCGCCACATCTTTTGTGAATACATAAAATCAAAAGTTGTTTACAGATTTTAATCATTTATAGCTTGTTTGAAAAACGTTTTACCTTTCTTAAAGTAAATTTTATTGCGTAATTTCGGTTTTTTTAGTTTTTCAATAAGCTAAAGCGTTTTTGAGTTGCGCGAACATATGTTAATCTATCTATACAATATATAATTTCTTAGTATGTCAGGATGTTTGCATGTATGTCCTATTCTTTCCGCAACTCTCTGAAGCCATCTGATGACATAGGAAGCTGAAATTTGGCACACTTGAAGTACTTTCTCTGCGGAAGATCGTAACGAAGCCATATTTTTGATTTTCGGCTTTTCAACTAGTATAATTATAAAGATCTGATAGAAAAGATGTTTTTTTATAATATGGGGAACTTTGGGCACCACCCGGCACGCCTTGGCACCGTCGGATTGACAAACCTCATATTTTAAGCAGCGCAAACAATTAAATTAAAAAAAAAATCCCATATAAGATGCGACCAGTCTAATATACACTATAGAAACAAGTCACAATTTGTATAAAAGCAATCTATATTATTTCAATGTATTTTTTTTTTTTGTTTTCTTTTTTATTCTAAATATATTTTAAAATCAGTTCAATAATGTTTTAAAAACACAAATAAAAAAAAATTGATTTAATCATTTAATTTCAAACCATTAAAATGAAATCAATTAAAACTGAATAATAAAGTTGTATAATGGAAATTAAAAAAAAAAATCAAAAAACAAAGTGGTCATTAACTAATCGAAATCATTATTTAACAAATTATACAAATTATATCTGGTTGTCTGAATGTCTTGCTGGCTTTTTAATAGATTTTTTTTTATTATTTTTTATATAAAGCATCTTTAACCAGAAAGGGAATCTACACTTAATTAGCCAAAACAGATGACATATGCGAATCGATTAAGGGGGGCGCAAAACATCAAACACTTTGCCTCGGGAGTAACAATTCAAAAGATATAAAGAAATATTGTTTAAAGCAATAAAACAAATTATGGTTGGGTATAAAGTTAATTATTCAGCAATAGTTTACTAAAGATGCCAGATTAAAGAAATTCAATGGGATCTCCCATCACCGGACACCGAAGAAACCATTCAAATGTGTCCGTAGAAAGGGGGTGTCCTTTCAAAAAAACGCAACAGGTAACAGGTACAGGATGTTTGCAAAAGGAATGTGTTCGTTAAGGGTTATTATTAGGGATGAGATTTTCATACACCAAAAAATCGAAAATATGCGCATAAAATATGCACTAAAAACTTCAAAATATGCCTTAAAAAAATAAAAAATATGCACTAAAATCTTGAACATTTTCATTAAAAATGCTTTTTTTAAAACAATCAAATTAAATAAAAAGGTCAGTCTTGAATTTATTAAAACTTAGTTTAAAAAACTAATTTAAATTTTTGTTTGCATATGGGCATTTCCTGGGGTCACGAACGTACGTTCGTACGCTTTTGATGTACAAATAATATAGAAAACAAAACTTTTCCTAGCATTTTTTTTGCGATTCGATAGCATTTGGGTAGCTCTATGTTTAGTACAAAAGATGGATTTCATCTAGTTTAGATTTTCATAATAAGATTTATAAACGTGTGGTCACGAACGTACGCAAAATAGAAGTCAACTTCGGCTGACAGTAGTGAAATGTAAAAGTCTGCGCAATGGATCGGGATATTCAAAAGTGATTAATTTATTTTAAAAGTGTATTAATGGAGGTATCCATCCAGTATTTACAAAATAAAATATCTCTCTTAGTTTTTGTTTAATTGGCTTATTTACCGGTCGCTAACGTACGGATCGCTAACGTACGATTTTTCCATATGTTTATTATTATCACCACGCATTTTCCCATAAATGTCTTAAAATTTCCTTAACAAAAATACTTAATACTTCTTTTACAATTGATTTTAATGGAGAGATTATGAAGAAATAGTGTAAAATAACACATTTCTTGCATGTAAAATAAGTATGTAAGTAAAAATGTCTTTAAAAGTAGAAAATACAGAAAAATATAAAATTTTCCAGTTTCCAGCCCAATTTGCTCAAGTAAAACAGCTGAGATATGCTATGAAACCATTCTTTAATAAGAACAAAGACTTTTTTATAATAATAAACAATAAAAGACGATGATAATCAACATTTTATTTTTTCATCCTGGTAGACCTTTCTGGGGAAATGCCCATATATAAATAATAAATACTTTTTTATATTGTCCGTTCGGCCGCAAAAAACTTTTGTAAGTGGAAAATGATCTCCCAACGTCAGCCGAAGTTATAGGAGCATACTTGAAGGATGCCAATTCATTTGGAGAACATTAATTTTCAAATTCAAATCCCACATTTGATTCCAGAGCAAAAATAGTTCAAATTTGTTTTATTTTTTGAAATCCTTAATTTTTTCGCAAAACATTTGTATTTTTTTTTTTTTTTTTTTAATTGGCCGGGCTATTCTTCCTTCCACATTGTTAATTTTACTTTCTGCATATCAGTTAATTTGACTTGAGTTGTCTTAAGTGAACAATATACCTTAAATTTTGTTATTGTTGAACCAATATAAGTTGGAAAATACAAATGCTTATTGACTTTTAATGTTATTTAAATTTAATATTTCTTTTACCTTTTTAATTGCATAAGCCCCGGTAGGAACAAGTTCTTCAATAACATTTTAAATTGCTCAAAATTTTTTGAATAGTATTCTACAGCATCTAGCCATGTTAATACTGACTGCGGTGGTAAGGTGCCGAGGCATACATTTCATTAAAAATTGCAACACGTAAAGGAGCCTTTTGGAATATATTTTTCATGTATGAAACCAATTAATCAATTCTATTGAATTGGTTTCTAATTTCCTCTACAACTCAGTACCACCCATATGCCAAGCAAGTAACATGTGAACCGTTTTGGATAAAATATTTTAAGCTCATTGGCAGCCTTAAACATGTAAGGTTAAACATGCATCGGTTAAAAATAAATTTTGATCTTGAAATTTTTTTAAGACTTTTATGTAGAAATTTATTTTATAATATGGTAATTTAAAAAATATTATATCACTCAAAAATGTTAAAATATGCAAAAATATGCATTTAAAACCAAAATATGCAAAAATATTTATTTTCACAAAAATATGCATCAATAACGGCGGCATGAAATAACCCCCCAAAAAAATAATGAAATAACCCCTCAAAAGTTTGTACAGAGAACAACAAAAACGATTTTTGGGGTTTTTTTTCATTTTGTTTGGGGTGTTATTTCATTTTTTTAATTAAGGTATTATTTCATATGAAATTTATCCCCAAAAAATCATTATGAAATAAAGCCCCAATATTTTTTTTGGGGGATTATTTCATTTTCAAATTTATAATGAAAACGTTTTTGGGCGCAAGGATTTATCCACTTTGGTATACAGAACACCGGCTTCGATAAAATAAGCTGCCCGGCCTAGCCGGCCTTCAGCCGGGCGCAATGGTTTTCTTCTTTATGGTAAACCAAACACCGGCTTCGCTAACTAAGGCTTCTCTGCGTAGCCGGGTCGAGTCGGTATTTTTATACTATAGAGGAGAAAATCCTAACGCTATGCAGAGAAGCTTTAGTTAGCGAAGCCGATGTTTGTTATACCACAGAGGAAAAAGTCATTGCGCCCGGCCGAAGGCCTGCTATGCAGAAAAGCCTTAGTTGGCGAAACTTGTGTTTGGTATATATCGCGTGATTCTTTTAGGCAAAACTGTATAATTAATTGTATTACATATGTATATTGGGCCTTTATCTAATTTCAGAAATTGGGGTTTTATTTCATATGAAATAAGCCCCCAAAAATTAGGGAATCATTTCATTTATGTTTGGGGCGTTATTTCATTTCGTTGGGGGCTAATTTTATTTTCAAAATTGGGGCTTTATTGCTATGAAATAAGGCCCCACGCTTTGGGTGGTTATTTCATTATTTTTTGGGGGGTTATATTTTGGGGGGCTATTTCATGCCGCCATCAATAACAAATCGATGCCATTTTTACTCAATTTTAATGATTCGGAAAGATAATTGGTAGACATCGATCTTAGACTATCGACAAAAAACATGAATTTGAAGGAAATCGCATCCCTAGTTATTATACTGCATTTGGTATGATTTCAAACACAGCTATTTTTAATTTACTTTTGAGGAAAAAAAGAAAATATATCTTGTTTTCGATATAAAAAATGAGTTTAAAACAGCGTATTAATTCGTTTACGTAAAATTTTAAAGGGAAAACAATAATACTCGTTTTAAATTATGTCGTACACTACACAAAATTTCATAGGTAAAGTAAAATAGAATAACAGGAGCAGAGCTGACAGAATATGTTATACCCTAGTCATCATAAGTCCTCTGCGGAAACCCCATTTCAACAGAGAGACGAACCGGCAGACAGATGGACATCGTTACATCAACTTACCTACTCTACTAAGACAAATATTGTAGAAATTACTAACAGCAAGTCAAACTTATATATACCCTGTATCCTTCAGTGAATGTTATAAAAAAGTTAAATATTTTTAACAAGGTTCCGTTTAAATGTGCTAAATTCCCATTTCACACCATTGAAAAACTGACATTTACTGTCGATGGGATAAACTATTCACATGCGTATTCCACTGGTTGCCTAGGCCAGATCGTCAGGAATAAGAATTTTAAGCAAGAGTTTTATTTGTAACCATATCAAAGCTAAAACTAAAACAACAACAATAAACAGTGAGTTTATCTTTTCTTACAGTCCCGACTACAATTGAGTGATTTTTTGTCAACTCTATTTTTAAATTTAAAGCTATGATCACATTATGTGTATTTGTCATGTAGATTGTCACTTTTTCACATGTTAAATATCAATATCATGTGTTATTTACAGTACACATGACATTTTTGATTTAGAACGAGTTCTGTTTTTTATTAACAAAATTGTTTGTGGCGGCAAAAATTAATTAAAATTTTAATAAATATTAATCATAATAGAAATAAATAATACAAAAGATAGAAAATACACAAATTTTTTATTGAAAATGTATTTTTTTTTAACGCTAAATATCGACATGTGAACAGGACATTTATTCAAGCCAACAAATTAGGTAGGTAGGTAGGTAGGTAGGTAGGTAGAAAGGCCGGTGTGAAGTCTCCTTCACACCTTCACCCAGAGACCAATATGGTCCATTGCGATGCCTTATTCAGAGATAGCCCTAGGGAGATAGAAAGTTAGTGAAATAAACAGAGAAAGCATAAGATAAATAGAAAAGAAGGTTTCGGACCAAACCCGAGAGAAATCCTACTCAACCAAATACGCCCTACGTGCGTTCAGCACCCAGCCTACTCTCGCGCAGCCAGGCCATCCCCATTACGAATCCCATCAGATTCTCGAGTCCGCAACCCGAGACATCCCCTAATTCGCCCAGGAATCTACTGCCCAGCCACCTCCGCCTGCTGCCCTGCAACCTGGGACAGTGGCACAGAATGTGCTCCACCGTCACCAACTCCTCAGGGTCCTCGCACAACCTGCACATATCCGACAAATCGGATCCCATCCTCACCGCCATCCTGCCTATCATACAGTGGCCCGTGATCATTCCTATCATGGTCCTAACGCAGACCCTACTTCTGCTCAGCAGCAAAACCGAATCGGACTTACTAAACACCGGCCACAGCGTCCGTTATACCCGACAGTCCGTTCGGTTCCCCCAGGCCCGATTGGTCGCGCCCACAATCCATTCCCTGAAGCCAACAAATTAACTTAGCCCACAAAATTACAAATCCTCAAAGCAAAAGATCTTCAGGAATTTGCTAAGAAATTCACCGCCTGATGCAAAAAATGTTAAACTTCACATTAGATAGTTAACCAGCACTTAAATCCCAGCAAAAGTGTAGCTTAATTTGTTTGTTAACTAATGTGAACTTTAAATTTTTTGCATAGGGAAGTACAAATTTAACACGAGAAACTTTTATATAAGCAAAACAAGTAAGAAAGTATCAAGCCCGATCCTATGATACCCTACACCACAGTATTTAAAAACAAATTTTCCAGAGTGTATTGCACTATTAATAGGTAGTATATATTTATGGTTTTAATTTCATTAAAATCGTTTTGATAGTTTCTGAGAGGCAGAAATTGCCCCTATCTCCCCTCGTGGCACAACGATTCAATAGGCTTGATCCTTGTGCCAATAAGAATCTATGTGCCTAATTTTATTAAATTATCTCCAAAATTGCGATCTGTCCTTTGCGCACAAGTGAAGAAAGTGATTCTGAGTCGATCGGTATACTTTAAGGTGGGTCTAAAACCAATATTTTAAGGTGTTACACACATCAGCACAAATGCATAATACCCTCTTCAATTGTGTGGGTATAAAAACGATTTGATACAATATTTATTGGGATAAATACACAATTAGCTCTTACTCCCGATAATTGCTTAGCCACACAAATAACTTTTAGCACAAGTAACTTGCTTAAAATATTAACCACGCGTTAAAGAATGAGCGGAATTGCAAAATAAAATTTTCAAGCGTTATTCAAATTTTTGAAATTGCAAATGTTTTCTAACACAGTCATGAAAACTTACTCAAGAATCTATTAAATACAATAAAATTTAAAAATATTTTAAGAATTTGTTCGTGACTGTGAGTGAACCTTAAGAAATGATTCTTATTGACCGTACTTAATTTACATTTCCTTTTCTTGTAAGCCTATGTGTTCGTGAGTCAAAAACCACTCACGCGCACTGCTCTAGTTTAAACTTAGGATGGAATTGTAAAATTTTGGAAATATAATCTTCAAAGGAAATTTTTTCATTACTAAAGCTGTTATGATACTTGCTATTTTTTGTATTTTTTCTATATTGGAGAACAGTGCCAATATATTTGCATAGGAAAACTGACTAAGTGTAAAGAGTATGATTATATCATAAAAAATCTTGAAAAGACAAACAAATATACATGTGTTATCGATAAATAATCTAAGACTGTCAAAAAAAATATAAAATTTTTTAACTAAAAATTGACATTTCCAGATTAATTGTTAGCACTGTTGCCAATTTGTTTAGTTTTTGATCGAAAGAAACGCTTTTTAACTTTTTTTTGCGATTTTTAGCTTTTATGACGGTTTTTTGTGGAGAAAACACGTGGGCAGTATTGTTTGTTTTGTTTACATTTCATCAAATTGTATTTCTTGTTCTTTCTCGCATTTGTTGTTTCATTCAGTCAATCCTAAAAATATCCAATACAAAAAATAGCAAGTATCATAACACCTTAAGAAAATTTTTCTTATTCCCATTTCGAAAACCAGCACTCCAATCTGGCAGCATAAAAACCGCAACATTTTGAATAGTGGTAAAAGTAAAGAACATTAAATATTTTTCAAAATCAGACAGATACATATGATATTAAATTTTACTTTTGATATATATATGTGTGTATGTATGTGCATATGTACATACATACACTCTTACAAATATTTCTCGTATTTAATTTATATTTTTTTTCTTTATTTTTGCTTTAAAATTCTAGGCGCCACAAAGCGTCACCTTACCAGGTTTTGTGGCTCTTATTGTGTGTGAATGGCGCTTGTTTTTAATTAAGGCAACAAAAACAAACTTCAAAAATAACTGAAATATATTTCCAAAAATGTTTTTATAAAAAAAACAACAACCATTTTCATGAACAATAATAACATCCATAAAAAATTAGGAATACGAAGAATTCGTTTGCTTAACTTACATTGAAAACAAAAACAATTTATAATATATTAAAATAAAACATCAAAAAATAATCAAGTTATTTAGTAAATTTGTTTTTATTAATGAAATTACCAAAAACATTTTATCATAAATTACAAGTCATGATTTGTTTTTTTTTTTTTTTTTTTTTTGTTTTGAGAAATCAACAAGAAAAAATTCTATATTCTTAATTGTCCTTATTAGTTCTTGAATTTATTAAATGTTATGAGATTTAAATAATTAACAAGAATAAAATAAAATTGAAGGCTGTTTTTCCCCTTATGCTTCGTTCATTGTTCCATAAACGTGTAGTGCCTTATAATCGTCTCATTTTTAAACTTACAAATTTTCATAAAAGTTTTTTAAGTATCATCAATTTGTATTAAAGAGTTTGGAAAAAAAATAATTTGTATAGCCACTCCGCAATAGTGCTGCGTTTTTGCTGATGTTTGTTACAACATAAAATTTTAGTATGCCGATCGACTCAGAATCACTTTTTCAACAGATCTAACGATGTCCATCCATCTGGCTGGCTAGTTATCTGTGCGATAGGTACAAAAAAGTACCAAATTTGTATATTAATTTTTTAGATAAGTTTCGAATGTGATATGTTTATTTTTATTATTATTGGTTTGAAAGAAAGACGGGCTGACAAAAAAGTACCAAAATTAAGGCTTTACCCGTTTACTTCCTAAAAGAGACGAATTTCAATAAAGTACCAGACACCTGTCTGCGTATTTTTCTCTGTCTCTTTTAGTTTTGGAGATATGAGTGAGGTTAGAATAGGAGGCTTAACGCCCCTAGACCCTAACCTAAAAACTTTAGTGGAATCTTCTATAGCCTATGTCCGGTAGAAGGTAGCATTCTTCATTTTGTTGAAGAAATTTTTAAAAACGGACCGGATACCCGTGGTACCATACTTTGGAAACCTATGGCCTCCTCTCTCCTAATATATCTAAAGACCCCAAACCCAAAACTTTTAACTCGAATACAAATGGCCACCTGAAACTGTATTTCAATCGGACTAGTCGTTTACAATATACAAAATTATTTCCATTTTTTTTTTTAATCTCCCAATTTGCGTTACTGACAACTTATAACATACGGATTTTCTATGTATAACTAGAGTTTTTTATCAGCTCTTGTTTTCGCGATCAAAAATAAAGGCTCTTGCAGGACATATATTAGCACAACTAGAGAAGGCCTGGTTCTGTTAACTAAAGTAAAAATTCAAAATTCGACAACAAAATTATCTTTAAGACGTGCAGACATTATTTCGAATTCTGCACGGTAGTTTCAGAGATATCGTAAAAAATAGTTTTCTTTAAAATTTGCCAACATTTTTTATTTAAAACTTTGTTTGAAATAAAAATATTACAACGCACCAATTTTTTGTCCAGTAGGATGTAGCTGAATATATTCCAAAGTAATGCAGCTCGTTTTCATTGCAATTGGTCCAACCTTAAAAAAAACCAACAAAAAACCTGGGCCCAAGTTAAAGAAATTGGAATTCAAAGTTATGACTTCAGGTTTAGAACTGCAGTATAATAAGGACACCTTAGGATTATCCTAAAATGGTAAAAAAAATAAAGAAAAGGTATCCTAGTTCGGAAAATTTCTATTAATTGGCCATTTCCCGTTTTGCATATGATTTTTTTTTTAGAAAAGATCAAACGATTTTCTATAAAAATCACGTTTCTTAATTTTTTTGTGGCATTTTGTTCTAGTTCAAAGCGATAATTTAAAAAAAAAATCAATTTTTCACAAACGCAAACACTTTAGCAACCCATAACTCAAAAAATAAACACCATAAAAAAATATTTTGCACACACATTCATATCTACTAGAGCAAATTATGTTTTGTTTTTTTGTATGTTCGTAAGGAATAATAGATCCGTATATCTATTGCTTCAAAGCTTTTAGCTATTCTCTCACTAAATTGTCAATAAAATCAGAAGTTGTGCACAAATATCAATGCAAGAGCGATCGATTCTTTTAAAATATATTTAGGTACATGCCACTGACGAAAACTACTTGTTGTAATTTTTAATTTTTATTAAAGTAATTTTTGGGAATAGGAAATTGTTAATTAATAAAATTGTCGTGCAAAATTCCCAATTTTAATCTTGATAAGAACACTGAAATTTATTGTTGGAGGATAAGCTAGTTAATATGCGCATTTGACTGGTTTCTCAAGCCAGAGCATCAGGAAACATTCTCCAAAAATGTTTCGTGATATTAGCAACTAAAAGAGCAGAGTGAATAAGAATTGCAAACACTCAAAAAGTCCTATTTGCAACGATATCAAAGCTCACTTGCTTGTTTTTTAGAAACAGCACATAAGTTAACAAAAAAGTATAAAAATTGATTTAAAAAAGAGAAGATTTTACTAAGAAAAAAGGTTTTACCAAAACTTAAATTTAAAACTATTTTTTAAAGTTCTCATTTGCTAATTTTAGAAAAAATCACAGATATCGGAAATGCCACTAGTTTTTCCACTTTTTCAAACTTTCTTTACAGTCAACATTTTGTTTTTATCTGGCATCTGTTTAATCTTAATATGTTTTTTATGTCAGAAAATATAAAATACATACATATTCAAACATACATTCATTCATTACGTTTTTTATTTATCTATTCATACTTTTAAATATACAAACAAGTATGTACTATTGCAAAAAAAAAATATACAAAAATATGAATGAAATCCAAAAAAGTGTAAAAATATTCAACAAAGTTGTATTTCATTCATTAATTCGTTTTTGTACAATTTGCGTGAGTGTTTGTGCGTGTTTGTTTTATTTATTTTTTAGATTTTTAAGTGTTTATACCCACACCACAATAGTGGAGAGGGTATTATGCATTTGTGCTGATGTGTGTAACGCCTTAAAATAGTGGTCCTAGACCCACCTTAAAGTATACCGATCTACTCAGAATCACTTTCTGAGTCGAACTAACGATGTCCGTCCGGCTGGCTGGCTGGCTGTCCATGTAACCTTGTGCGCAAAGTACAGGTCGCAATTATGGAGATAATTTGATAAAATTTGGGTCATAGGTTCTTATTGGCACAAGGACTAAGCCTATTGAAAATGGGCCGAATCGTAGGACCACGAGGGAAGATAGGGGGAAATTTCTTCCTCTCAGAAACTATCAAACCGATTTTAATGAAATTTAAAACATAGATAGAACCATATCTATATGGACACAAAATGTATAAATTTTTAAAAAAAATCGGACCACGAGGGAAGATAGGGGCAACTTCTGCCTCTCAAACCGATTTTAATGAAATATAAAACATAGATAGATCCATATCTATAGGGACACATAAGCTATACGGTTTTTAAAAAATAGGACCACAAGGGGAGGCAGGGGGCAACTTCTGCCTCCCACAAACTTTCAAACCGGTTTTCATGAAGTTTATAAACATAGATAAAGCCATATTTACATGGACACATAAGCATGATGTGTTTTTAAATACTGTGCACTGAAAAAATTTTCTTCACAGATCCAATGAAATTTACATTAAAATTCAACCTATGTAACCCTTCATTGGATTAATGAAGGATTAATAAAATCAATGACAAAATTTTCATTGATTTTATGAATCCTCATTGAAAAAATGGATAAAATAAACGTTTGTCATTAAACGAATGCAAAATTTTCATAGATTTTATGAAACATTTCATTAATCCAATGAAGGGCTACATAGGTTGAATTTTAATGTAAATTGCATTGGATCTGTGAAGAAAATTTTTTCAGTGTGGTGTCGGGTATCATATGGTCGGGCTTGACCGACTATACTTTCTTACTTGTTTTTAACTATTTTTTTCCATTAATATGTATGTGTTTTTACAACATTTTATGTAAAAGATAGCTCAGCTCTTATGGCGCATGTGGGCTGATTTTTAATAAAAATCACAAAATAAAAACCCAAAACAGCAATAATTTTTATGGGTCCGTTGGCGTTGAGATCAGCTATTTTGCGCTCTCTCTCTTATTCTTTTTTTTCATCTCCCTCGTAAAGTGTTAAATTTACTATTAGTGCAGAAAAGTTGTAGGTATTAATAGTTGTTTTGTAAATGTATTTTTAAAAATGTGAAAAAGAAAAAGATGATCTTAATTGAATTTTAACTTCCGTTGTGAAATGAATAGGAATGAAGAATATTCTTGTAATAGGTAAAAGCCAGCATGCTCTCTGTGAAACCACTTGCAGAAATTGAAAAAGTGCAAAATTATAATTTAAAGTATTCTTTAAATACACTGTACAACACAAAAAAAAAACGGGATTCGTCCTATTGCTTTGCTGCCGATAATCAATAAAATTTTTGAAAAAATTCTTTATAAACAGTTGTCGTTATATTTGAATACTAATAGTTTATTATATAATTGTCAATACGGATTTAAGAAAGGTTGTGGAACAGAAGAAGCTGTTGTTAATGTAATTAACAATATTTGTCAAGGTTTGGATAATGGGTTCAGTGGTGTGGCTGGAATCTTTTACGATTTTTCTAAAGCATTTGATTTAGTAGATCATAAAATATTAATTGAAAAAATGAAGTATTATGGGGTTAATGAAAAAGCACTGGCTTTGTTGAAGAACTATTTATCAAATCGGAAACAATATGTAGATATTGAAAACTGTAAAAGTTATACTGGTGTAGTAGAGTATGGGGTACCACAAGGGAGTGTATTGGGCCCTCTGTTATTTAATATATATCTAAACGATATAAAAAATTTAGAATTGTTTGGAAAACTGTACATGTATGCTGATGATATATGTATGTTGTACCCATATAAGCACGAACTAGTTTTAAAGACGAATATGGAGTATGATGCTGCTATAATAACAGAGTATGTTAGGCTAAATAAACTTATTTTAAATCCAGGTAAAACCAAATTGTTAAGATTTCGACCATATGCAACAGATAACCAAAATTTTAGTATATATATAGATGGGAAGGAAGTTTTTGAAGTTTGCTCAACAAAATATCTTGGAATTTATTTACAAAACAATCTTTCCTGGGATAAACATATTGAGACCTTGAAAACGAAGATTACTTCCGTTGTTGGTATGCTTTATAAATTTAAGAACAAGTTTAATGAAAAAACTAAGCTGATTATATACCAGTCATTAATTCATAGCCATTTAAATTATTTACCTATTATATATGCTTATAAAAAAAGCAATGAGTTAAAATCATTACAAAGAATTCAAAATAAATCATTGAAAGTCGTTTTTAATAAGCCCTTAATATATTCTACAATAACATTGTATAGGGATATATCGAAAACAATTCTACCTATTTACGGATTGTATAAATTGCAGTTGCTTTTGTATGTCTTCAAATCGATACATAATATAGGTCATCATACAATTTCTTTTGTTAGGAATCAAACCGTATTTAACACAAGAAATAACATGAATCTCAGAGTTGCAAAATGTCGTTTGGAAACAACGAAACAAAGAGTTGAACATATGGGTAGTATTGAGTTCAATAATCTTCCACAGAATTTTAAAAACATTGAAAGGATTTCAATTTTTAAAAAAAGTTTAAAAGAGTTTCTTCTCCAAAATTTAGAAATGCTTCTATTGTAAAAATTAATTGTGAAAGTTTATTTAATATGTAAAATATTCTTTTTTTCTTTTTCTATTTCTTTTTTTTTTTTTATTATTGCTATTATTATATACAACTTATGTAATATTTTTTGCCAACTCGCCTCAATAATGTCCAAGTGGCGCTGAGGCACTTTCTATCTTTTGTAAAATATTTCTTCTTTTTTTTTGAAAATAAACTGAATAAAAAAAAAAAAAAAAAAAAAAGGCCAAAAAAATCACGTGTCAGCGTTTTGATAGATCACATCGGAATTTTTTTTATGGGGAAGGAGCTTAAGTTCCCCTTTTGGCCTGTTCTTGCAGCATATCGGCTTGTGAAACTATATCCGGCGCCGCAGTGGCGCAATCGATAGAACTGCAAAAAATTCTGAGGATCGGAATGTGGTTATTCTCGAAACATGGAAATTCGACCCGAGTTCGATCCCGTATTCAGTCAAGAATAAAATTGTCAAAAAAAAAAAAAATTTAATTCATTAAGGCCTGTTTTCACAACTTACCGATAGCTAAAGGTAGGATTGTATCGGCCGTATAAAAACTGCTCCACTATTGCAACTTTGCTTTAACCTACCAGGTAGGATGAACCTTTATTAACTTTATCGCTTACTTTAGGTTAAAGTAAAGTTTTAGTAATGGAACACTTTTTATCAGGCCATTTAAAGTCTACTTTTAGCTATCGGTAAGTTGTGAAAACGGGCCTTAAAGTTGTAAATTCCTTCCTTCACTTAAAATAATTTAATGAAAATTAAATTTACATAGAAAATTATATTTGAAACAAAACCCAAATTCGAAAATTTGTTTTTGTTTTAAATGTAATTTTCTACGCGAACGGTAACGTTCGAAATCGACGAACAGGCTGTTAATGAACTTAAGCCTAATTTGAATATCAAGAACTTCAATTAAAAACCAATAGCTAAAAAAAAATCACAACTGCTTTAAAAGACATACTTAATTCATTATAAGTTATGTTAAAGATGGGAAAGAGTCGTAGCTAACGGCGGACAATACTTCAAGCGATTTTAGAACTAAAAATATTTCTTAAATAAAGCTATATTTAATCCCAAAAACTGCGAGAGTTATTTTATACCACCATCTAAATTTAGAATTATCTAAAAGTTTGCTTTCTTCGTCATAAAGGTAAAAGTACATAACACGCGTTAATTCGTCGACGTTTGTCGTGCATTTAAAAACTTTAGCGCATGAAAAATTTTAAGTTACACAGCGCGCGTTACAAAAGCCATTCCTGTCAGCTGTTTTTTATTTGTTAACTTATTTGTACATTGAAAACCTATTCGAAAGTATATCAAGAGTTTTTTATTTTATTGAATTTATTCTTTTTATATATGTAAATATTGTATGCTTTTTGAGCTCTTCAATACGTTTTTCTTTCATGATTTACAAATTTGTTAAATTATTATTTCTATTGTGAACTGATAACTTGTCAAAAAAACACAACGCGTTAATAAGTTCAAAGTAAACCAACTTTCTGGCGCAAACGAGCCAGCTTGTTATATGAAAATACACTAGTTTAACTTTTTGACAGAAGTCTACTAACGCGTGTTATGTACTTCTACCTTAACAGACCTGCAAATAATGCGACTAGTCCATACACGCTTATAAAATGAAGCCCATAAGGGACTAGGACTAGTCCAAAGATATCCCCAATGTATGGAAAAACATGGTCTATTTAACATTACGATGTCCTAGGGCAAGACCATATAACCCAATTCTGCATTGCAAAGGAGTAGTATTAAAACTACTCCATGGTATACTCCAGAGGATTAGCTTTTAAATCGTTTAAAAACGAAAACATGTCGTTAAAAAACGAAGACATGTCGTTTAACTACAAACTCTTTTTAACAATGACATGATTCATGCTTGCATTATATTGGACCAGTCCAGGGAGTAGTCCATTTGCTCAAAATAGATGAGGTAGTCTAATATTATTGCAGGGAACGTTCAAAAGTGTATCAAAAATATTCATCGCCACACGTAGAGACAAAATATGTTTAAATATAGTCAGCTCCAACAAAAAAATATTTGTAAGAAAATTTTAAATATATTATGTTTAATTTAACCATATATTTGTCACCGATAACTATACTATGGTTAAATTAGTCCTCCATCAAGAAGCCACGACCATATTGTGGTTGCCCCTAAAAATGTTATGGTTTAATATGGTAATTCTTTGTTTTAAAATTAACAATAGTATTTTCCTTTTCAAAGAGCAACATGCTATGGTTGGAAAGCCACCAAGCTATTATAAGTAAAAAACATATTTTAGTTAATATTAACCTTAACATGTTCGGAGGCAACCATAATATGGTTGTGGCTTCTTTATGGAGGACTTAATAACCCATAATATGGTTGTCAATGACAATAACATGGTTGAATTAAACAAAATATGTTTAAATTTTTTTTTAAATATAGTTTTCTTGTGATCATATTAAAACATGTTTTTCTCTGGGTGCACTTTTATATAATTTCAGCCCAAATTAATTTGCGTTTTTCGCTATTTTTTTAATTTCGCCACTATTGATTATATTGAACTAGCGGACCCGGCGAACTTCGCCTCGCCCCAATTTACGCGGTTTGTTTTTAAGACTTTTCGTTATTCGTATTGACTGATTGCGAGAAAAGTAAGGGAAACAGAGTAACGAAACCACGTAGCGAAACCACGTATGCAAAATGTTAAACTTTTTCTGAATAAACTTTGACGTTTACAAAAATGAAGGGATATCAAAGAAGTTGAGTGAAGAGAACAAAGGAAAGACACAAAAATAAGACATATCAATTAAGCGAAGTCCGACTTTACTAATCAGTTTTTTTACAATTCAAATAACGAAGACAAACAAAAGATACTGACGAAGAATGAAGAAACTTACGTAAATAATGAATCGTGTTGTCACTACGGTACGAATAACGTAACGAACCGAAAAAATCCGTATAATCGAGCTCAAAACGTTTTTTATCACAATGATTTCCACAATTATCATCAAAATAAAAAAACTGCAGCAAGAAAAATAGCACATTTACAGTAGGAAATTATAATGCCAAAATGACACCTGTCAGATTGCGCAGAGTCTAAGTCAACGTTTAACGCCATCTATCGGATTTTGGCTGAGAACTTTCTATTTTTTTATTTGGAAAGCCATTAAAGCCCTTATGACACTACATTTTTTATTCATTAATTGATATGGAATTGATAGAAAGAAACAGTAAATGCTAGAAAGAGAAAACTATAAAAAATGTAAGCAAAGTTTTTTAGTTTTTTTTTCTCTTGTTATGATTTTGTTTCAGGGATGGCGTTGAGAATTTTTAAAATTGTACCAACAACCTTTAAAAATTGTACTTTTTACTCTAATTGTACTAAAATATTTTTTTTAGTTGAAATTAATATTATTTATGTTCTTAAAAAACACCACAAAAAGATTTTATAAATCTTAGTTTAAAAAGTATCAACAAAAACGTACAATTAAAACAACTTAGCCATCCTTGTTCTGTTCATTTTATTAAATGTTGCCAACTTTTTGTTTTTGAGAAACCTAAAAACAAAAAGCGGTAAATCGCTGAATTTGCCCATAAACCGCTGATTCAGCAACACTTTTATTATTTCAAGCTTGATATGTAAATTTTAGGATGAACAATTTTACATTTTTTTGACATAACTTCCTTTTTTATCGATAACTTTAGTAAAATTTTTGACAGTTTGCCATTTATCTTAATACAGCTCAACCGGTCACCCTTGGTAAATTTTTCTCTTACTTTATAATTGCACTGTTCACCAAAACTTGAACAATGCATTAAAAATGTAGTGTCATCTTAAGCAATAATATCACACAAAATTTCGTACAAAAAGATCCATTTCGATTTTTCCAATTTTCGGACTTTTGCGGAGAGATTTTCCCCATTTTCCGCAATTTTCCATGATTTACACTAAGAACTTTCTATTGTTTGATTTGGAAAGCCATAAAGAAATAATTTCACACAAAATTTCATTCAAAAACTCGATTTTCGATTTTCTTAATTTTGCGACTTTTTCGGCGGGATTTTCCGAAATTTTCTTCCGTAAAAACCTTCTCCTCGAAAATACGAACAACTGACAAAAAATTTTACAGAAATCGGACTAGCCGTTCTCATTTTATGAATAACCATAAATTTTTTACACCATTTATGTATATATATATATATAGACTAGCTTAACCAGGTGCGCTTCGCTACACTGCTTTAACCACTTCTTCAGTTTTGATATATTTAATATATGCATCCTATAGGAGGTATTTACCCCCTGCGCCTACCCGCTTTATTTTTGTTTTCAATAGTGTAGTATCCCATAAGAGTGACTTCTACAAAGTTTGAACATTCTCACTATAACAGTTCTTAAGATACGCGATATTAAACATTGGCGTCCTATGGTGGGTACCACTTCCCCCGTTGCTATTTTATTTCAATTTTAGGGCTCAGAAGATCCTACTGCCAAAAGTTCAACAAAATGCGTGCAGCGGCTCTTATTTATATTTCTATCTATGAGGGCTACTGCTCCTCCTTTGTCAACCCCGCCCATTTTTATATTGAAATTTATAGTTTACCATAATAGTAGCTTTAACAACGTTTGAAGACTCTCCCTTTAATAGTTCTTCAGTTGAGCGATATTTAATATATGCATCCTATGGGAGGTATTTCTCCCCTGCGCCTACCCGCTTTATTTTTATTTTCAATACACTGAAAAAAATTTCTTCACAGATCCAATGAAATTTACATTAAAATTCAACCTATGTAACCTTTCATTGGATTAATGAAATGTTTCATAAAATCAATGAAAATTTTGCATTAGTTTAATGACAAACGTTTATTTTATCCATTTTTTCAATGAGGATTCATAAAACCAACGAAAATTTTGTCATTGATTTTATTAATCCCTCATTAATCCAATGAAAGGTTACATAGGTTGAATTTTAATGTAAATTTCATTGGATCTGTGAAGAAAATTTTTTCAGTGTAGTGTAGTATACCATAACAGTGACTTTTACAAAGTTTGAACATTCTCACCATAACAGTTCTTACGATATGCGATATTAAACATTGGCGTCCTACGGGGGGAACCACTTCCCCTGCTGCTATTTTATTTCAGTTTTGGGGCTCAGAAGATCCTACTCCCCAAAAGTTCAACAAAATACGTGTAGCGGCTCTTAAGATATGTGATATTTAATATTGGCATACAATGGGGGTACCAATTCCCCTCCCCTATCGAAATAATAAGTAGCCTATTTTATTTTTAGGGCTCACGTGATGTTACTTTAAAAATTTCAGGAAAATCGGTTCAGTAGTTTAGGAGTCTATAAGCCAACAAACAAACATACAAACATTTTTTATTTTTATATATCTAGATTCTAGATACTAGATAGATTTTTATTAAAATAATTAAGTTTAACGCTTATTTACATTTACTTTTATTTTATGTCAACGACGGACAAACATAGCTCGATAATTAAAAAAAAAATCAAGTGAAATCCAAAATTATATATTACTTTATAGCACGTCCAAATATTGGCCTTGTCTATCAAGCAGCAAGGGAGTTTCATCTTTCTTTGTCAAATATTGCAAACAGCCAAACGGATGGACAAAGTAGCTTGACCAATAGATAGACCAATTTTAACAAAAACAGTAACAAATTCAAGATGTGCTTTATTGTATCAGTGGTTTTGCTTCGTCCAAAACATATACTGGTGGTTTGGATGAAGATATCTCTGATCGAATTAATAAAGCCCTTGTTGCTTTTCACAAGTTACATAAGGTCTGGCACTCAAACAAAATCTCACAAAAAACTAAGTTGAGAATATTTAACTGCAGTGTAAAATCGGTCCTTCTGTATGGCTGTACTACATGGAGCTATACCACTCTTACCCTAAACAAAATCCAGACTTTTGTAAATCGTTGTCTAAGAAAAATTCTACGGATCTTCTGGCCAAATCAAATATCCAATGAGACACTGTGGCAACATACTAATAGCATGCCCATTGAACAAGAAATAAGAAGACGTAAATGGACATGGATCGGTCATACTCTGAGACGTCCGGTAACGGAAATAGCTAGAACTGCCCTCGAATGGAACCCTCAAGGACACCGCAATCAGGGACGACCACGTAATACTTGGACACGCTGCACAAGACAAGAACTCGCAACAGCTAATAAAACATGGAGACAAATCAAAGTCCTTGCCAATAATAGAAGAGAATGGAGAGAATTTGTTAACGCCCTATGTTCTTCTTCAACTTTTTATATAATTAATATTTATATAAATAAAGGACATATATATAATACATATAAAGAATTTGGTCCCTTTAGAGGTCCTCATAACGATCCGACCTTTATTTTAATGCGTTACAACAATTGGTGTATCATTTAAAAAATGTGAAATTTGTTTCGTCTAATAAATTTAAAGGATTTTTTTTCGTTTTAAAGTCCTGATCAAGATCCGACAATTATTTCAGTGCATTACGAACGCAGTGACAAAATCAAGATCAAAATATGCAAGGAATTTTGTTTCTTTTTACGAATCACCCAACAAACACATTGTCTAGTCAAGTGAAAATCGTCGCTAAGTTAACCAACCATGGTGAAAGTGTACCTCAATGTTATAGTCGACTCAATTATGTACCAATTAGTTTATCAACAACGATGACAACCCATTTCAAATTATTGTCACTTAAGGTGAGAAATATTAATTTGAAAAGCGACTTAACCATATCATTAACAATTTAATTTATTGTAAAAAACAACGATAACAACAACCACCATAAACATCAAATCAATGATAAATACACACAAATGGATTTAGCAAACCGATGCTTAATAAAAAAAAATTTAAGCGTGAAAATATCTTTAGATAATATTAATAAACTTAAATTTAATTTTACTTTTTACACTAGTGCTGGGAAGCTATCGATATTATCGATAGTCTTAAAATATCGAAAATATCGATAGGAAAAATATCAATATCGATATTATTATTATTATTATTATTATTATTTAAAATACAGCTATGAAGACATCTAACAGCAGCTATTCACACACAGTTTTTTGCCGCAAATTTTTACTTGCTATTATTAATTCGCGCTGTATTACAGCAATGAATACAAACAACAAGAATGGCAAGTGGTATGGATTTCTAAGCTGTGCTTTTTACTGCTCATTAAACGCTTTTAAGTCGAAATGTCAAATATTTTTGTAATGTTGTAAAAAACAAATGCAAATCCAAATGCAATTGCGAGCAAAGGACAAAACAATGAACGACCATGAGGATAAGTCCGCTAGATTGATTACTTTTTTGGGTTGAGAATCAAAACTAATTTAGAAAATGATTTAAAGTTGCAATAGAATATCTTATAGTCCCTGCTACTTCGGTGCCTTCAGAAAGGTACTTATCAATTTTTAAAAAACTGGCATCTGAAATAACGTGCGTATATACATACATACATACGTCGCATACGTTTAATAAAGTGATAAAAACAGCGAACTGTAGCCTGATAGTAATATCGATGTATCGACAGTGAAATCTGTACCATCGATAAATATCGATAGTATCCCAGCACTATTTTCCACACAATTCAAATTAAACTTTGGATTATAAGCAATTTTAACCCACATTTTTTTTTAATAACAAAATAAAAAAGTCAGCTAATAACTTTCATTTGATCTAGCTTAAAATCAATAATAACTTCGAAACTTTTTAAAATAGTTGGTCAATGATTTTATGAATGAATGAGTGAATGAAACTTTTGTAAATTAATTCAATTTTAACACGCCCACACCAACAACATCATTATTAAACAAATAAATATTATTAAATATCTATTTGTTTGTTTATTGAGAATTAGCGTCATTTAGTTTATTTTGATATTTCAATCATCACCTCTTCTACATGATTATTTTATATTTTGTCTTACTAATCGTGATTGTTTTTTTTTATAAAATAATGGTGAACATTATCATCCTCAATTCATATTGATTTATGTTTTTATTTTACTGTCAATTATTTGTATTTACGTTTGATTTGTGTTGTGTTGTGTTTGAGTGTTTTTGTTGTAATTTCAATTCTAACACTCTACTTTCGATCGTATGCGTATTGAATTTTAAAATGGAATTTAATTAAACGTTTTATATGCTTTTCAAATAAACATCTATGAGCAATTCTTGGAATTAGTCATAATAAATAGAAAACAATTTATAGTATATACACATTAATATTTATTTTGTTGAATAATAAGAAATTTGCATTTACCTGTGTGAACCAGAAAGTGAGTTGAAGAAATTCTTTAAAAATCTTTTTTAGGTTTAAATATTAACTTTCTTGCTAACATTAGGATTGACTGCATATTTATTCTATCTTAATCCAAAATTTAAAGCCTAATCCGTTGCTTTAGTTGCTTTAGTTTAGTTTGATATTTTTGAACTTTAGCATTTAATAATATGGGACAAACACAATAAGTGACGTCACGAACGTTTGATTTTAAAACCAGCACTGTAACTATACTACAACAGGGCTAAAACTTAACTAGAACCGAACTATAAGTGAAGTAAAACTGAACTAGAACATGACTTTAACTGAACTAAACTAGAACTAAACTAGAACCAGACTAGAACTGAACTATAAATGAACTAAAATTGAACTAAAACTAAACAAAACTGAACAAGAACTAAGTTTAATTTAATTAATTTTAAACTAGAAGTTGAACTGAACGAAAACTAAGCTTAAACTGAACAAGATAATAAGACCAATTCTTGAGTTTATTGGTGAGAGGGGTCAGGGCTGCCAGGTACTTTTTTCCCATATCCCCAAAAAATTAAAAAAAAATCCCCAAATTAAAAACAAAACCTTAAAAAGTTAATATTTTTTTTCTGATCAAATTTTAAATTTTTTTTTTAAAAATATTAAAAGAAATCCCCAAGAACCCACGTGTGTGAAGTTAAATATGAAAAGTTAAACTCGTTTTTAAAAAATATAATAAAACGCATGCGATATTTTTTTAAAATATTTTTTATCGCATGCGTATTATTAAGAAAATACGACTATTTATACGAACTTTTACAGTTTTTATGAAAAATCAATAATTTTAGGTAGTCTTTTTATATTAAAATTTAGGATTTTTGAAAAAATACGACTTAGAGTGAAATTCTCATGAAAGTGCTGTGTGAGGGATATGGCCACTGTGTCCAAACCCTTCGATCTCAGGGAATCAAACCTAATGGAAAATGAAGACTATGGACAGGGCTACAATAACCTATAAGCACTTTATCCAAGTTGTATTTGTGAAAATTTTTATACACTTTTGAATATTTGACTTAGACTGAAATTATCATTAAAGTGCTCTGATAGGGATAAGAGTTTCAGTCATATTTTTTCACAAATCATAAATTTTAATATAAAAAGACTAAATAAATATCTAATTAGTTTTAAATATTTAATAAAAATTATTAATTTTTCATAATAACTAGAAAATTTCGTATAAATAGTCGTATTTTCTTTATAATACGCATGCGATATTTTGTTTAAATATTTTTTATCGCATGCGATATTTTTTAAAAACGAATTTAACTTTTCATATTTATCTTCACACACGTCAAGAACCCCCAGATACAAATTTTTAGTAAAAAAAATTATATTATTTTGTTTGTAGCGACTGGTTTCGGAATGTTTTTTTAAATCCTTTTTATGCCATTCCAGTGAGGAATTACAATCAATATGCTGCTTTTGAAGACGAATGAGCCAATTTATAAGATATAGAATTAGAAGCTTGTTTAATCGGTTTTAGCCGTCCTTAAAATCAACAATAAAAATACATATATCCGTCATTTATTAAATACTTCGATGCATCATAAGCACTGACCAATAGCTTAGCATTCTTTTTCCCAAACTTTAATATATTGTCTTTAATATTTACTTATTTTTGGGGAAGACATATTTGCTTGAAAATCTTCTTTACAGAATTGACAATTGTATGTGCTGTCTACGGTTTTAGAATCTTTTTAATTATAATTATAAGTTTATAGGGTACCTTTTTCACATTACACAAAAATTGCAATCTTAATAAGGACCCTTTACACCGTATTATTTGTTGATAAGAGTACGATAAAAGTTTTGTTACTTTTTTCATATTTTATATACGAAACAAAGAAAAATAGTCGCAAATAATAAAAGAAGGGAAATTATATTAAAAATGTTTAAAATCCCCGAAAATCTCCTTAAATCCCCAATCCCCAAATGACTTTCTTTGTCATTTTTGTTCGCATGAAATCCCCAACTTTGGGGACAAATCCGCAAGTCTGGTAGCCCTGAGAGTGGTGAGCAGATTGGGAGGGGTACTTAGTTTCATGTACCCTGCAATTCTGTTTTATTTTTTTATTCTCACACTTTTTTATTTTTATTTATATATAAAATATAAACAGGATAAAAGTAAAGACAAGATGAAAACACAAAAATTGTTTAACTAGAATTTAATAATCTGAAAACTTATGCAATTTCAAAGCAGAAATTTAAAAAATTACAAGTCTCTTTAATGACTTACCTGTTCAAACAAGTAAGAGTGCTTGATTCAGCTGTGCCGAATCTGTAATACCCTCCACTGGGAGTTCGAATATTTTAGGTGTAGGCTTTATAGCTGTAACTCTCGCGTTGTGAAACTTTTCGATTGAAATGCGAGGAATGAAACAGAAATGCCATATCTTGAAAAAACAACTGTTTCTTCTCACTTAACTGCGTCTGTAACATTGTTGGCGATTATAAGCGGTCACGTAAGGAAATCAAAAAATTTCTGTGAGAAAGTTTCCGCCTTGAACTATCAAATAAACTCACGAATAACAGTGGAGCGAGAAAAAATTTTAACACTTAATATCATATTAGAAATGCAAAATGCAATAAATAATAATATTTGGTTCTTGGCACATTTGTTCATTGTTTAATTATTTGCTTTTAACATTTTTATAAAATATACGAATATTTGCAAAGCTCGTTTGCAAACAAAAAACATTAAAGTCGCACTTTAAATTATTTGGTATAGCCGACGCTTGAACTTTTTCCGCCGTAGTCTTTTTTGATAGTTTTCGATATGAGTTACCAACACACTTTTTTTTCACTTTTCGAGAAATGATGGAATATTTTGTTTCATATCTTTTCGATGCAAAAAGTTCTCATTAAAGTTACAGAACATGGATACTGGCCACATACTATGATAATTCATTGTCTAATTAAACAAAAAATATCATGATTTGTTTTAGTAATTTTATTTAGAATTTTTAAGATGAGATTCAGGAGAGGGTTTTATATTTTATTCCGGTACAGTGATTTCTAATGGTTTTTTCCTTTCTACAAAAAAATGTAATGTTTTATTTAAAAAATTGAATTTGGCGTTCATTTGTTAATGTTTTGCTCTTCTGAAGGGAAGCGTGTTTTATTGTAAAACATTCGCCCTTACTTATGGCATAAGGCATTTAACTTCTCGACTCGGACAGTGCTAGGTGATATATGATAATACATGGTGTTTTTTTAATAACCGCGACGACGATATAACTAATAATCCAAAAAGTGGCGATTTTCCACTCTATAATATAACAAAAACCGGCTTCGCTAACTAAAGCTTCTCTGCATAGCAGGCCTTCGGCCGGGCGCAAGGATTTTCTCCTCTATGATGTAACAAAGACCAGCTTCGCTAACTAAAGCTTCTCTGCGCAGACGGCCTTTGGGCGGGCGCAAGGATTTTTTCCATTATGGTATAACAAGTACCGGTTTCGCTAAGTAAAGCTTCTAAAATCTTCCTTGTTTCCGAACGAAGGCCGACTTCGCAGAGAAGCTTTAGTTATCGAAGCCAGTATTTGTTATACCATAGAGGAGAAAATCCTTGCGCCTGGCCGAAGGTCGGCTGGGCAGAGAAGCTTTAGTTAGCGAAGCCGGTTTTTGTTATTCCATAGAGGAGAAAATCCTTGCACCCGGCCGAAGGCCGGCTGTGCAGAGAAGCTTTAGTTAGCGAAGCCGGTACTTGTTTTTATCAAAGAGGAGAAAATCCTTGCACCCGGCCATAGGCCGGCTATGCTTTTAAGTTTGTAAGCTATGCTTTCGAGTTTGTCCACGGACACTATGACACTGGACGTTATGACATGCCACCTTTTTGCAATATGTGTATTTAGACAAATAGTATGCCCGAAAAAATGGGCTATTTTTCATATAATATTTTTGGGTGATTTTTCATAATGAAAAATCACCAAATTTAAAAAACGAAAAATCACCCAATAGTAACGAAAAATAGCCCAACAATTTTGGGTCATTTTTCATATGAATTTAAGCCCAATTTTACATGGAATTTTTTTGGGCGATTTTTCATTCATTTTTTGGGGCCATTTTTCTTTGGGCGATTTTTCCTACAGCAGGCGAAAAAAGCTACAAAATAATGAATTCAGGAAGTTATTAAAATTAGGATTGTAAGTAAAAAATCGCTTCTTTTGCAAAATCAATTAAAAAACGAAATGCCGGAAAATAAAAAAAGCGTTAATAAAATAGCTTAATGATAGGTGTTAAAAACAGGGCATTCCACTTTTTCATAACTTGTGCTTTGTTCTCGTCAAATATCAAATAGCATTATTACAGGGTTGGCAAGACTTTTATACATGCACCTTTTTAGAAGGCGATATTTTTGTGAAGAAAAGAAACCGGCATGGTATTAAAAAAACCTAAAGTAGACAAAATTCAATACAGTTATTAATCTTGAAGCTATAGATAAGTACTAATTGAAGCACATTCGAAAAAATAATTAAATTAATTTAAAAATGAAGGGTATAATAATTTATGAATAAAAAATACATAATTCCCACATAATTTTAGAATTTAACGCTTCTTAAGCACCTATAAGACGGTCATACTTTGTATGTTCAGAGAGAGAGAGGACTAATATCAAAATCTTTTAATTTTCAACATACCAAACTGACATACACGAATTTTTCGCTATTACACTAGTATGATGGTATGATGACATACCATTCTCACATACCAAGTATGACCGTCTAGTATTCGCTTCAAATTGCTTCTCGGACCGATTATCAAAGAATTACATGGTGGCATTTCTATTCGTATAATGCTAAATTGGACAATTTTAAACACATCTTCAAAAAATTTGTCCAATCTCATTATTCGTTACTGTTTTGGGGCGCACATAAGTGTTTTCGGAGAGTGAGGTTAATTACACTGGTTTACAGCCAAAAAATACCAAGAACACCACATGCCTAGACAAGTTAATTGGGACCTCCTGAACACGAAAATCGCTCTAATTTTTTTTTCCTAAGTACCGTTTTTTAGATAACGGTACTTCTGTGTTTTTCGGTGTATGGTCCCACTCAAACCCTTGTGGAACCCAACCAAAAAGTCCGATTTATTAAGGATTTTGTGGAACGACAATATTTTTATCTCATATAAAATTCTGTGTTTTTTAAATACGTTAAAACTGATGAATTTAAAAAACACGGAATTTTATATGAGATAAAAATATTGTCGTTCCACAAAATCCTTAATAAAAACTTTATTTTTCATCCGATTTCAAATAACGCTTAAAATGTTGGTAATTAAATATACTATTTGGTTAAGAAATAAAACATTCCAGATATTTAATATAACGTAGTAAAAAAACGAAATAAAAATGAAAAATTTTGAACAAAACTTAAAAAATTGACATTCGATGGAAAAGGCATTCGATTACCTTTCCAACGATATACCACTTATTTCGATCGGACTTTTTGGTTGGGCTCCACAAGGGTTTAAGTGGGACCATACACCGAAAAACACAAAAGTACCGTTATCTAAAAAACGGTACTTAGGAAAAAAATTACAGCGATTTTCGTGTTCAGGAGGTCCCAATTAACTTATCTAGGCATGTGGTTTTCTTGGTATTTTTCCAAATTAAAAATTTGTAAAGCAGTGTTATGGACCAATCTTCACAAAATTAAAAAGTATTATTTCCAGTCATAAAAACATATTTGTGTAAAATTTAATGGAAACCGGTGTATTCTGGTTCAATTTAGGTAAGTTTTTGTAACAAAAATGTCAATTTTTAGCGAGCTTGTTTCATGTTTGGGCTTTTAACTCTTTTTCATTTTCCGATTCCTCTGGATTTTAATCAGGGTTAAAATAAACTGCAGTCGAAATCGAAAACGGTCGAACAAAAAACCAAAAATTGTTGTACAACTTTTCGCTTTGAGTTAGACTGACTGCGCCTGCTTTCATTTAATAAATCAGAAGTGAAGGCAACAGTTTTTCTTTTTTTGCCAATGACAAACGAAGAAGTGGAATAAATGGCAGTTTTTCTACCTTGACTACAGTTTTTTAAACGCTGATTTTAATCCCTAGCTGCTTAAAAGAAGTATGTATAAAGAAAAATTGTTCTTTTCTGTTTAATCTTTCGAAAGTTAAAGTGAAGGTGATACTCATTCGATCCTTTAATTTGATGAAATTTTAAGTACAAAATGTGACCTAAGTATAAACGAAGTATTATTTTAGAATCTTTTGGTTGATTGTTTATTTTTTCCCAAATAAAGGTTTTACAAAAATGCAATTTTTAGACAATTTTAGTTAAAGGGTATCTCTGACATTAAATATTTATTTTTTATTTCCTATGATTTAATTTTGAAATTTGTATTTTTAGCAAAAAATAGAAAGAAAGTCATTGAAGTGAAAAAATATATGGGTATTTCCACAGAAAAGTTTACATTTTGTCACGTTACGGCACCAAGCATTTTAAATTGTTTCTCCAAAGAATAATTTATGTCGTCGACTTAACCCATTAGCGCTCAATTTGTATTTTAAAGATTTTCGAAAAATATAATATTATTAATTGAATTTATTCAATTACATATTTGTGAATGTTCCCAAATGGGATCATTGGGCGCTAACTTTTTAAGTAAATTGAGATTTTGACGCCATCTGGTAGAGAAAGATACGCCTCGTCGACCAGCATGTAGTTTTTCTTCAATTTGTGTCTAGAAGTATGTAAAACCAACTATATTTTTAGTTTTCCTCTCAAGCTGCAAATATGAAATATTAAAAGTTTTTTGTCTCTCCTGGAAAATGTGCTGAAAGGCAGTTGGCAGGTTTGCATTTTAAGCCGACGATATAGGTATACGGCTGACAATCGCACGATTTGAAATCGCAAAACGCCAGATTTATTATATGGTGTTCTTAAACTTGTGCGTTTAGCTTGTGACCTGCCATAGTTTTTTACAAATATTCTAGTTCTCTTTTGCAATTTGAACTTGCCAAGCTTCTTGCTATTTATTGCGATTTACAAAACACCTAATGTGCAATTTTAAGTCAGAATCGCCAATGTTAAGCGTTTTGCGATTGTCAGAACATGCCCGATTATTTAATTTTTGTGTTTTTTTTTTTTGTATTTTGGCGTAAAGAGCAATTTAGTACACGAAAGGAAAAAATTTGAACAACATGGGTCTAAAATACAGTCTTAATTGCTTGGTGACGTAACGTGACACTTCTATGGAAGTGCCAATATATATAATTCATACCTGAATAATTTATGATAAATTTCAGTTAGTACCGTTATTGGAATTTTAAGTGCTTAGCCATAACTTTTCTATAAAATTTATAATTCATTCCTACAGAGATGTTCGAAAAACAATTTTTTTTTTTAATACTCACCAAAAATTCTTAGCGTTATATTTATAATTATTAAATATAAATTTTTATAAAAATTTCAATAATTGTCATGAGATATTTATGAAAACATAAAATTTAATTCATCGGTGATTTAAGAGAGAATAAATAATTTTTTTTTTTTATTTTTAAGATCACACAACTCAATTTCAAAAGGGGTCTAATGTGGCGCCAGGTATACACAACTTATAAATTTTTTTATTATTTATTTTTGCCTTGCTGCTACACACTAAACATTTTCATTTATTTATTTGTTTATTTCTTTATTTATTTTTTTTTCTTTTCTTTTGAAAACACACAAATGATCATTATTTAATACTCTAATAGATTTCGGAGACAAGCACCGGCACAAATGTCCACTCACACAGATACAAACACGGACACAAAAATTATTAAACCGCAAAAATAAATCGAACTATTGTTGTTGAAAAATATTTTTATACCTTTTTTTATATTTACTAAATCAATATTTTTTATTTTTACACAGCATTTAATGTTGTTTATAAAGATTTTGTAACTTTTTGTACAAAAAAGGCAGACGACAATCAAACGGATGCGTTTGTAGATACAATTCTAGATATGAAGATAGATGGATAGACAGACAGACAGTCAGATCACGCAACAAAAAAAAACTGAACCATACAAATGGCCAATAATCTTGTTTTACAGTAGATTAATGTTCTGGTCTGTTGTTTTGCCGTCGAAAATTATTAAGATTCACACCGACAGACAGCCGCAGCCGCAACAGCAGCAAACAAACGCAAAGAAGGCGACAGACGACGACACACCGTACAAAATGCGAAAATGATATTTTTTCAATGAACACAAAAATTTTTTTTTTTTTTTTTTAATTTAACAACAGCAAAAATATGAGTTCCAAAAGGCAGAAAAAATCAATTTATAAGATACACATATTTTTAGATTTTCAAAATTTTCTTTCAAAAATTGTTTATTTTCACAATTTTCTTATTTGTTTTAGTGAAATTTATTAAGTGTTTTCAAAATTCTTTAAGGGAATCTCTTAAAAACATCATTTAATTTTCACGTGGTCTTCAGTTATTTAAACAACAATTAATAATTTCTTGGTATTTTTCAATTATCTTGTCTACAAATATTTTTTGTATGAGTTTGATTTTTTCAACTCAACACCTTTTTTATTTTCCGATTTAAGCATTAAAAACTCGCCACGATGTTATCCATTGGATACACAAACTCAAACTGAGGAAATATCGTAAAAAGCTGGAGAATTTAAAAGAGCTGTTTGTTCAACAACACTTCGTATTTGTTGTGTGATTTTTTTGGTGGCTGACTGACTGGCTCCCCATTTACGATCGTAATGATCGTTTTTTTTTTTTTAATTTTCCTAAAGTAAAAAAAAAAAAACAAATGAATAAAGCAAGCCAACTGTAGAACAATGGGTAAAACAATAATAATATGCATTTCATATTTTCAAAGAGAATTAGAATGGGGTATATTTTTAAATAGCTAACGGAAAATTTCAGCCAACTAATCAAACAAAAATTGCATGGATATTATTGAAACTAACCTGCCGGAGGTTAAACTATTACCTAACTAGTTCCAAACTAGTACAAAAATATCCAGTACTAGTTCTCAACTGTAAACTTTTCCATACCATCTTAATGCTCAAATAAGCAAATGTGCTTGGAAAATCACTACACAGAACAAAAAAGAAAACCCAACTTCAATTAACATATAAGTTAAAAGTTTGTACTATTAATCAAATTCCGTACTGATTTTCCGCCTGCAAATAAATTGATCATATCAATTAACATATTTGCAAGATTGAGCTTTTCTTGCTGTTGAGTTTCAATCAATAGGTTTAATTGAAATGTGACAACCAGCAAAAGAGGCTATAAAACGTGAACACAAATCAAAATATTTTTTTCAATCAACACAGTTAATTGAAACAATTAAAAAATTTTTGAATCTTTAAAATATTTTAAAGTTTGTGGGTATGTTTTCATATTTGCAAATTTACACACACAAATTTTAATTTTTATTTTCAATAAAGGCAAATTAATTGGAACAATTAAAAAAATTGCTTTAAACAGCATTACTTGATTTAGTTGAAAAAATTTTGGTGAAAACTTCTTCTGTGTAGTACTATTGGTTCTAGACGTGTACTATAGTAAACTTGGACCACATTAAGAACCAGTTTGTTACTAGTTCTTGTGTGTATGTAGAAAAAATTAGCATTTTGCATTTCAACATTTTTTTATAATAAAAATGGCATAATAAATAATTGGAAATCAAATTTATGAAGCAGTATCAAAATACAAATTTGTACTCGAATATTGGTTTTGTTAAACAAAATTTCTATCAGTCTATAAGTGGTGCCCTTGTACTCATCAAGTACTGGTACTCATAAGCACTAGTATTTTACTATAAGAACTCTAACCCCGTAAGCACGAGTGCCCTTGTTTTAGAAATTGTACTAGTGGCATTTTGACAATAAACTCTTAATCTCCTGTGGGGTAAAAATAATTAATTATCATATTATTTTCTTGCTGTTTTAAATGTCTTTACAACGATCATTATCCAACCCAAAATTATTTTTTTTTTTTTTTTTGTTTTTGCTTTACGTTTGTGGAAAGTGTAACGCAGTGACTCCACTTTCTAAAAGTAACTTTTCATAAATGCAAGGAACTGCCTATAGTATTTATCACTTAATAGCATTTCATAATTTGCACGTTTTTTTTTTTTGCTTTTAAAAGAGAAATGCATATATAAAGACTTGCCTATTTGCATATAAATAACAAGTAGTAATTGCATAATTTGGATAAAAGCGTAAATGCTTAGAACCGGTGTGTTAATAAGCGATAAATACCGTAATTAAAAAGGTAAATGAAGGAAATATTTTGAAACTTATTTTCAACTAATTGGTTTCATACTTTGTATGCCCTTCACCACACGTGGAAAGTGTATATAAATTTTTCATTCCGTTTGTAATATCTACAATATTGATCTAAGACACAAGTAGCGAAGATGAAATTGGGGATCCGGTTCCCGAAACTCGTACTACAGGTTTTTCGTTTGAAGCACATCCTTTGCCCGGTGCATCCTACAACGCATTATAGGGAAAGATAATTTTGTGGCCAGACTATTCGTATGCGGAGTAAGCTTCCTGCTGAAGTCTTCCCTCTCACTTTCAACATGAATAATTTCAAGTCGAATGTTCACAAGCACTACTCCCTCTTACCTCCTCCCCATAACCTATTTTCTTAGTTCGAACACAATGCAATGCAATAGTAGGGGTCAACCCCTAAGTGCTGGTCCTAACAAAAAAAAAGATGCTTCAACGATGTCCGTCTTACCGTCTGTTTGTTAAAATGGGTTTTTCGAAGACCCCAGAAATAACGGTATCTAGGTTTTTTATATTTCTGTCACATGTGCTCCGTTAAATTAATTTTGCTATAGAAATTCGTCCAGATCGGTTCATAAATGACTGAGATATGAGCAAAAAAAAAACTACGATTGCCTCTAATTTTTGCCATAAAAGTCCCTGTTTACTTTGTTGTTTTAACTCATAACAAATACATACACTAAGGAAACAGCAGCTTCAAAAAAGCTAGAGGTTCTTTGTTTTAAAAAACACGTAAGAAATACGAAAACATATTGACTTATTCTCTCAATCGGTATAAAGAGAACAACCCATTAGCTTCTGTAGTAACGTCTAGATTTGAAGGGCACAATATGAAAATTAACTTACAAGGCAGATGAATCCGTGCAATAATGCAACGACTAAGCAAGTAAGAAAGTTTAGTCAGTCTAGCCCGGCCATATGATACCCTAAACCACAGTATATAAAAACAATATTTGCTATTGTAGCCTATTTGGAACCTATAGGCAATCATGTACCCGCCTAAACAAAATTAAGTTATGAGGTTAAGATTCGTGTAAAAGTTCTTTGTGCCGAATATTATTTAGATATCTTTATCTATATGAGATTTTAGAATGGGTGTTTATATGGGACCTATGGTTAATTTTGGACCTACCAGGACATGATCTATCGTAAAAGTTATTATCGCCAATTTGTATGTTAATACCAACATCTGTAAAGAATTTATGCCAATACAAGCTATTTTCGGGAGTTTTATTTGTAATGGGTGATTTTTTAAGAGCTAGAAAAAAGTTTAAAAAAAAACACATAAAATTCAAAAAAATGCATGAATTCTTTATTTGAATCGATAGTACGGTCCATATAATTTAATGTTTGAAGGTTATTTCATGCAAATGTTGAATGTGACTGCGCCTCAAATGGTCCATCCCCTTAGTCCAATTTTGGCATACTTTTTCCAACATTTCGGCCGGTATCTCATGAATAAATGCTTCAATGTTGTCTTCCAATGCGTCAATTGAAGCGGGCATGTGTGTATAGACATGAGCTTTAACATAGTCCCACAAAAAATAGTCTAAAGGCGTTCAATCGCACGATCTAGGCGGCCAATTGAGCGATCACGAACGTGAAATAAAATGTTCACCGAACTCACCTCTCAATAAGTCCATTGTTGAGCGTGCTGTGTGGCATGTGGCACCGTCTTGTTGAAACCACATGTCATGCAAGTCAAGCTCTTGCATTTTGGGAAAAAAAAAGTTGGATATCATCTCACGGTAGCGCTCACCATTCACAGTTACGTTACAATTCGCATCATCTTTGAAGAAGTACGGTCCAATGATGCCACCAGCCCATAAACCGCACCAAACTGTGACTTTTTCTGGATGCATTGGTAGCTCTTGCAATGCTTCTGGCTGATCTTCACTCCAAAATCGACAATTCTGCTTATTAACGTACCCATTGAGCCAAAAATGAGCTGACCATAAAATGGAAGAAGCGTGCAATGAACTTTCTTAACAGAGCACGCATTTTGATAATAAAATTCAGTTATTTGCAAGCGTTGTTCGTTTGTAAGACGATTCATGGTTAAATTATAGACCAAACTGAAGATGTTTGACAGTGAAACAAAACACGAAACGTGCGTCAGCTTTTTAAACCAGTGTTACCAAAAAGATAATAGCTAAAAGATTCCATAAAATTTGTTTAGATGATTTTGATTGCAATAAAATAATAAAATAATTTAATCGAAATATCAACATAATTAGATGGTTCGTATGCACAAAGGCCGTATTCCGGAAAGATGCTTGTATGGGGGCTATGTGAAATTACGGTCCGATTCACTTTATTTTCAATGGGCTTGGTCCTTGTGGCAATAAGAAACAATGTTCATTAAATTATCTCCAAATTGCGACCCGTACTTTGCGCACAATGTTCACATGGACAGCATGCCAGCTAGCCGGACGGACATCGTTAATTGAAGCACAGCCGCGAATAACGTTTTAAGTTACAAAATAATTTTTTTTCAGGAGAGCAAAAAACGTTTTTAACAGGCAAGATTATGAATTTTTTTATTTTTTTTTTTTTTAGATTATTAAAAATAATGATTACAAAAATTTTTATGCAAAATAATAACAAATTTTAACATGCAAATTTACAGTTTATAACTTTTTTTTAGTGGAAAAACGTTTCATATCCACAATCATGATGTCATTTAAAACGTTCTTCCACTACGCAAAGCATCATGACTGGTTGCTTTTAAAACGTTATTCCGCGTTTAAACCCATTTACTTTGCATCATTTTTAAGTAACTTACAACGTTATTCCACTAGCTGACTCATTGTATGGCCTTTTTAAAGGCTTTAAGGTGCATAATTTTGGGTGATTTGAGGTTTAAACTATGTACGAGAGTAATGTTAATGGTTATCTGGGAAAAAACAGTTTTTGCAAAAAGTGGCTTTTACAACGTTATTCGCTGCTGTGCTTCAATTATACTTTGAAAGTGATCATGAGCCGACCGGTATACTTAAAGGTGGATATAGGACCAATATTTTAAGGTGTGATAAATATCAGCACAAATGCATAATACTCTCTCCACTTTTGTGGTGTGGGTATAATTACACTGTACAACAAATTTGAACTATTTTTGTGCGGTCTGGAATTTGATTGCAAGCTTTTACTAATTTGAGATCGCTGATTTTAAATCTAACATCCATTTTTCTCTATCAGCTCTACTTTTCGAGATAGACCGTTATGTCCAAAATTAAGGCACTTATATATATGAAGTTTGGAATAACTTGAAAACGGTTAGCCATATTCAGTTAACAAAAAAAACCCGAAACTTGGCAACAATATTATCTTTAAGTCGTGTTGCATTGTTTTTAAATTTGCCCAGTATTTTCAGAGATACCGTTGATTTTAAAAAAAAAAAGGAAAATTTTGAAAAAAAAATGTGGGATGTAAGAAAAGATAAACTCACTGTTTATTGTTGGTGTTTTGTTTAAGCTTTGATATTGTTACAGGTAAGACTTAGAGTGTTTATAACTCTTATTCGCTTAAGGTTTTATTTGTTTAATATTTTTGGCTTTTCTAAAATCTTTGGAAAAGGTTTCCTGATGACCTGGTGTAAGCAACCGGCGAAATGCGCATAGAGGCTTGCTTTCCCTCAACAATAAATTTCAGTGTATTTATCAAATATGAAAAACTGGGAATTTAGCACGTCATACGAAGATCGTATTAATAATAAACTTTGTATTCCCGAAAATAACTTTGATAATATAATTGCATGTGCCCGTGCATAAAACTGAATTGGCAAATTGGTTTAGTTCGTTGTTTTCTTACGAAGACAATAGAATGAAGCGGTTTGTTTTTTAATTTTGTTTTTTCTTTTAACCCACTTACAACTACAATTCGAGTCGGAAAGAACCCAACCAATTGTAGGGGGATGTAAGAAAAGATAAACTCACTGTTTATTTTTGATGTTTTGTTTAAGCTTTGATATTGTTACAGGTAAGACTTAGAGTGTTTATAACTCTTATTCGCTTAAGGTTTTATTTGTTTAATATTTTTGGCTTTTCTAAAATCTTTGGAAAAGGTTTCCTGATGAGCTGGTGTAAGCAACCGGCGAAATGCGCATAGAGGCTTGCTTTCCCTCAACAATAAATTTCAGTGTATTTATCAAATATGAAAAACTGGGAATTTAGCACGTCATACGAAGATCGTATTAATAAAAAATGTTGTTGTTCTTTAAAAATGCGACAACAATCACAGTTTTGGTCGGAAAACATATTAACATATTTCGAATGAAATGAGGTTTGTTTCATTGTAATCGGTGCACAACTTTTGATTTTATTCACAATTTACTGAGAAAACTGAATATCAATTTACTCATATAGGCGAAAACAAGTGTTATCTTTGTTTGGGAGGTGCCGATTCCACAAAAAACTTCGAAAACCGATGCTCTGATTGCTTTTTTGATGCGTTACTTATACTCTCCATTGATGTTTTGGAAGGGTTTGCATTGCATATATATTGTTTCGAAAGTAACTTAAGTTAGTTGTTATTATTGTTTAAGAATTAGTTGTAATTATTATTTATCTTGTATTAATTAGTTATTAAGTATTTGTAAGTTATTTTATTAGTAAACATCGTTATTAAAGATTGTTATAATTTAGTAAACTTCAATCCCAATGTGCAGAAAGCCCTAGAAATTACCGTTAAAAAAGCTTTAGTATAAGTGGTGAAATTATGTAAACATAAGTGCCGCCATAAATCATAATTGACGATGGAGTGGTGAATAGTAAAGCCTCGAACCTTCTAGAAACAGTTCGAATGTTCTAGATGGCTGAATTACAGTATAAATACTTGCGGCGGCTAGCATCAAAAACCCGTATTAGTTCAGACTTTGTCAAGTTTTCTATAAACATTGAAGTGTATTGATTACAATAGTGAGTTGTAAATAAAAGCGTTAAATTGTTAAAGTGACTTAGTTCTTAATAAATAAGTGTTATACATACATTAAAGAGTTGTGTTTGTTTAGTTTTATTTAAATTGCAATCAACGAACTCGAAACGGTTTATTATAAAGGAAATAAACCAAAACGTTATTGAAAGGCAGTAACGTAACAATTGGTGTCAGAAGTAAAATTGCATAAATAAAATAAAAAAAAAATTAATTAATTAATTAATTAAAATACAAAAAAAATATAAAAAAATAGACAGCAATGAAATTTGAAGAGCTTAAAGTAGAACAGCTCAAGAAAGAATTGGGCAAGTTGGAGCTACCAACTGCAGGTAATAAAGCAAAGCTGCAGAAGAGACTATTGATGAATTCGAGCGACGCAATATGGACAGTGTGAGTTACGAATTTGAGGACAAAGAAGAAATAGAGGTATGTACTCGTGCAGTTGCTAGCAGTATGGATTTAAACACAATGTTTGCTGTATGATGGCAAAAATGGAAAAAATGTCAGAAGAAAATTCTAGAAAAATGGACGAAAATTCCAGAGCGATGTTAGCTGAAACTTCTAGAAAAACGGACGATAATTCCAAAAGCATGGTACAGATGATTAAAGAAAATTCAAGCGATATTCTGGCTGAAACTTCTAGAAAAATGAATGAAACTTCTAGAAAAATTGAGGAGAAGAAGCCATGCTGGCTGAAATTCAAGAGAATTCCAGAATAACCAACGAAAAGATTCAGGCTACTAATGAAAAACTTGAGAAGCTTCAAGAGATTTCTGCTGTCATAAATGAAAGAGTAGATGACATGGAAATAGAATTTAACCAAAAACTGTCTGATGTAAAAACCAAGTCACGGATATTAAAACTCAAGTCACGGATGTAAAAATACAAGTTACGGTTTTTGATGAAAAACTACACCATCTGGAGGCAAAAGTTAATAACATTCAATGCCAAGAACGACCAGTGCGAGTTATTCCAGAAGTTTCTAGTAGAATTAAGGCCCCAAGTTTTGACGGTAGTGTGCAGAGATGCCAGAATTAAGATTTTATCTTATTTTTCAAGATTTTTTGAACAAAATAAGATTTAAAGATTTTTTTTCTCAAATTAAGATTTTTTTTTTTAGATATAAAGATTTTTAACTTTAAGTTTGTACAACATACATAATTTTCTTTTACAGTTTTTTAAACAGTAAATTTTTAAAACAATGAGGTTTTATATCAGCTTGTTGTCTATTGGTTTTGCACACTTTTGTACTAACATGCATCATTATTTCTGGGCATACAAAACATTAAAAAAGCATCATAGATTCGCGGTTGTTCAATTTTGGAATATTAATAAAAAAATTATTTGTGAAAAGAAAAAATGTTTAGAATATATTTAAAGTTTAATTTATTAAAGAACAAAAAAGTTCATGTATTTAGTTACTATGTCTTAGAACAAAAAGGTAAAACTAATGGGACTAAACCCTAGGATTACCGTCTTGGTATGGCCAGACCAAATTTGTGTTATCCTTGCAATATTTTTCGAATATAACAAAAAAACAGGGGCGTGAGTTCTATAATGATACGTGATGAATCGAATGAAACTAATTTGGATTCGATTGAAGCAAACTAGTGGGGTGAAATTTTTTTTTTATATAAAAGTTTATGAAATTACCCTTTTGGCCAGACCGAATTCTTGTTTTCTAGCAATATTTTTCAAATAGGAAAAATATCAAAAAACAGAAACGTGAATTCTATGAATCAAATGTGTGGTAGATGCGAAAAAGCAATGTGCAAAATTAAGGACTACATATTCGATGGCTTGCATGTAAAATAAAATAATAAATTCGTATAATCAGCAAATAACATACGTTCAATAAAAAAATATATTTATTAACTTTTTATTTAATTGGGTTTTTTGGCTGTTCTAATTGTGGTCTGCCTAGACCAAGAGGAGTGGTAAAAAGTTACAGTTAAGGGTTATGAAGCTTTTGGTTTTAAAATACCACATTCAATGGTTATGATATTTTTTAAACAAAGAATTTATACATAAGTGCTTAAGAATATCTGTTTAAACGTGAACCAACATTATTTTAATAAAAACTCATTAGGAATATATTAAGGAAAATCCATAGTTTTCAGTGAGCCTTTTTTAAATGCAATTTTCTCAAAATGCCTTAGATATAACAACGGTATCAACAAATATAATTACCAAAATTTTTTTGCCCAAAATTTATTCATTTATACATACAGAATTTAATTACTTTCGATGAAACTTCTTTATATAGATGGACTTTTTTACGTTCTTATTTATTAAGTAAGTGCATTTAATTTAAATTTAAATATGTAGTTTCCATAATAAAAAGTTGTTTCTTTTAAAAAATTAATAATTTATAATATTTTTAATTAGGCTTAAGTTCATTAAATTTAATTTTCATTAAATTATTTTTATGAAGAAAGGAATTTTACAACATGAAAATCAATTAAAATTTACTGATAATTTTTCATTCTTGACTCAATCTGGGCTCGCACCCAGGTGTTTCTTCATAAAAATAATTTAATGAAAATTAAATTTAATGAACTTAAGCCTAATTAAAAATATTAAGAATTTGGATTAAAAACCATAAATAGTTCAATAAAATAACCACAATGCTAATAAAATTAATAATTTTTACTTTTTTGCCTTTGTTATAAAAAATTTCAAGATTTTTCTCTTCAAAATAAGTTTTTTTTTTCGCCAAAAGAAGATTTTCCTTCCAAATCTTCTGGCAACGCTGGTAGTGTGCCATTAAATGTTTTTAATTTCCAGTTCGATACAGTTGCCAACAGAAATGCATGGAACAGTGAGGAAAAAGCCATCGAGCTCATTCTTGCTTTAAAGGGGACTGCGGCTGAAGTGCTTGAAAGTGTACCAGTAAGTAGCAGAAACAATTATGATGAAATTATGGGAGCACTGCAACGTAAGTATGGAGATGAAAACAAAAAGGAAATCTACAAAATGGAGTTGCTTGGCAGAGTGCAGAAGGCAAACGAAACCTTACAGGACTTCGCACTGGAGATTGAGCACCAACAGCTAACTTATCCTGGTGAGAATCATCCATTGTTGGACAGCTTTCAAACAGAAGCATGCATTAACGGTATAAGAGATGCTGATGTTAAGTATGCGGTGTGTGCAGCATCAAAGTCAACATTTGCAGAAACTGTTTCATTTGCCCTGGCACTTTAATGTATAACACTTATTTATTAAGAACTTAGTCACTTTAACAACCGTAATTTACAGCTTTTATTTACAACTCACTATTGTTATCAACACACTTCAATGTTTATAGAAAACTTGACAAAGTCTGAACTAATACTGTTTTTTGATGCTAGCCGCCGCAAGTATTTATACTGTAATTCAGCCATCTAGAACATTCGAAATGTTTCTCGAAGGTTCGAGGCTTTACTATTCACCACTCTATCGTCTATTATGATTTATGGCGGCACTTATGTTCACATAATTTCAATACTTATACTAAAGCTTTTTTAACGGTCATTTCTTGGGCTTTCTGCACATTGGGATTGAAGTGTACTAAATTATAACAATTTTTAATAACAATGTAAACTAATAAAATTACTTATGAATACAAAACAACTAATAAATAGAAGATAAATAAGAATTACAACTAATTCTTAACCAATAATTACAACTAATTCTTAACCAAAGTTACCTTCGTAACAATATATTTAATATGAATAAATACTACTAATACTTTATTTTAACATACCAAGGGGTAGATGTGATTATTCGAAGAAGTTTATTTTGGCGCCTTTGAATTTTTTCGATATAAGAGGCCTCATAACTGAATACCATAGCACCAGATTGGCTTTAAGATGGAGTTGTAAAATAGAAGTTACCAATCGAGACTAAGAACAGAATTTCATACAATAAACCAATTAATTTGAATTGCTTTTAGTTTCATTTGAGTTAGTTTTGCTTCTATATGGCTTTTCCACATTAAACGGCGATCTAGATGTATACCGAGATATTTAACAAGCGAATTTTGAAGTATTATTATTTGATTATTGATTTTAATAGGGGGCATGATTCCCGACGCAAAGTGAATGTTATATGTACGCATTTGTGCTCATAGACCCTTATACTCCTTTGTTTCCATTGTTCTAGTTGAAATATGCGATGCGGTTTTTCATACGATGTTAAAGAAAAAAACTGCGGAACAACTTAAAATTAAAATCTATTTTATTTTCATTGCGGACATTCTTTCTCTCTCAATTTGTGATACTCATTTTCTCATGTTGCCATAGTTTTTGAATAATTGGCGATGTTCACAACATTATTGTAAACAAACAACTTGATAAAAATGTATACACAAAAAAATTAATAAAAATGTAAGCAAACAATAACAACTATTGCCGTCGCCGTCTTCCGTTGTATTATGTGCGAGAAATCGCACCGCACCGCAAACATTGTGTTTAGACTCTGAATTGGCTGAGGAGAACTTGAGTTTACTGGTAAGTTTAGCTTCAATTTATGTTATAAGCCTTCATGCCAGACTTTATCAAAAGCTTGAGAAACTTCGATGAAGAGAGCTGAACAATATTTTCTTTCTTCAAAGTCATTTCTTATGGCGTTTACTATTCGTTTTTTTTTTTATATAAAAAATATTATTTATTTTTTTGTTAATTTTGCCATGAATTGAAATTCAATTTGTTGTCTCTTAAATCTTAATATCACTGTAATTTTTTAAAGTAAAAAAATTACTCTACTTGAATTTTGCTAATTTTTACTAGAATTTAAATTCAATATGTGTATCGGTATCACCGATATTGAATAAGGTATCGGTATCGTATCAGCAAAAAGGTTTTTCGTTACTTTTCTAATTAAAACCACGATCCCGTAAACGGACATTTCCCATCAGGACTGACGTTCAGTCTCCGCCTGCGAGAACTTTAATTTTAACGGCAAATAAAACAATTTTTACAAGCTATTTCTATTTGTATGTACCTAATTAAATGTTTAGAACTAAGAAAAAAGAAATTTTTTTAAATGGTCCTATTTTAAATAATCCCCACTGTGCAATATTGTTTTGATAGCTTCTTGTTTGGCGCTTTATGAGATGAATGATCATTTATACAAACACACACTCCTCTAAACACATGCAACAACTGAATGCCGGTAAAAATAGTCATTGTGTTCAATTTCAAACTCAAACTCTCTGAACCAAAATTTTAAATAAAGAAATAAACAAACAAAGTTGTTTTTAATTGATGAACAAAACAACAACAACGGCAAAAGAAACTCTATTTGACTCAATTCATTCATAATATTCTTGTCAATAAAAAAATACATGGTATACTGAGTCACAAAATTCAGCTCTTTTTGTTTTTTAAAATGCTCTGCCTCCTCGATCGCTCGTCTCTTTTGTTATTAATCAAAGCCACTGCAATCTCTTCAAGTTTATTTTGTATATTTTCTGAAACGATCTGAATGTATTTCTAATTGTTTTCTTCATTGAGTTGAAAATATAAAGAAAAACGTGCTGAAAGTTTTTTTTTATTTCTTAAATTTCTTTGCAAGATCTTTTGATGGGAACGTTATGCGTATCTATTTCGTTGGTTTGTGTGTTGTTTGGATGTGTTTCCTAGTGGCTGCAAGTTTTTTTTTTATTTTTTTTTATCAAAATTAATGTCAATTGATATAAAAGTCTGACACTGGCGCTAACATTGTGTTCGTGTTACGAGTACAACTACTGACTACATGATGTTGCTGTTTGTTTTGTGCTGTTGCTGTCTTGTCACTGCTGCTGGTGATGTTGTTGTCATTGTACGAACATGTTTGTAGTATTCAATTAATTTCTTCCTCTTATTTTTGTGTTGTTTGTTATTTTTATCTTTTGAATTCAATTGAATTTTTTCTATTATATTCCCAATATCATGGTGGATGGTATGAGGATGGGTTAAATGATTGAAGGTCTTATAAGTTTGCCATTGAGCTTGTAATTTGACGACTTTTAGCAATAGAATAATTTTTAATATTGTACCTAAATACATACATATACATATGAAAAATGAATATTATTAAGTATTTTCTTTCTTAATTTAATTAATTGGTCTTCTTTTTTATATTTAACATGACATATAATAATTATTCAAATCTATTATACTTCCTAAGATTACGTCCTGCCAATACCTGACGAAAAATCTCCTGATCACGTTTCGTTCGCGTTCACATAGTTGTTTATCGAATTTCTGATTGGGAAAGTCTCTTCACCTTTAGCGAATGTGAGTTCGCCGACGAATGTGGTATAGGTAGATAATATACGTTTGGCAATTATCCTGCTGTCTGGAAACATTATTTTTTTCATTTAAATTTTTTATTCTCGAGTTTGAAACTTTTAAATTGCACTTGACATGTCATTGGAGTACTTTTGCAATGCTAATAATACTGAAAAAAGTATAGTTGTACTGACTTAATCATCCCTGATATACATTCAAGATTTAGCAATCAGCGAACATTTCACTTCTATGATGCAAAGCAAAACGTCTAAAGCTCGCGTCGCGGTCCTTACCATGCGTTAATGCATCTCTTAAAATCCGTGTAAAATTGTATGTATAGACAAATTACACAGCAAATGCGTAGAATTCATATACGTTTCGAACTCATGAAGTAGGATTATTTTCCACTTTTGCATGGGTCGCATGTAGATTTGCCAGACGGCCTGGAATGGTCTGGATTGTCCAGTTTTTTTTTTGGGTGTTGTCCTGGTTCCAGCTTAAATGCAATTTATTCAGTTAAAAAACTATTTAATTTTTAAATTTAATTTTTTATTAATAAAACCTATTTATTATTGTATAGAACAAAATCCTGTACTAAGAAAAAATTGTAAGGAAAAAATGTCTAATTTGCCGACAGATATTCCAATTAATGAGGTACGGTCCAGTTTTTCAATAATGCGATAAGAATAATGTACAAAATTTATATAAATTGATCTCGTTTGCTAGTCATGCCAATTAGCAATACTTTTTGTGCACGGACTTAAGGTAATTCTAAAAATCTTTATTCTAAATTTTGATTAAAGTTGCAAAATTTTTCAAGCATTTTTGTTTACAACTAAAGTGATAGAGTTTTCAAATAACAATACAAAAAATCTGTCATCGGGTCATCTGTCATTTAAATTTGAAAAAAAAAATTTCCCAAAACGTTTTTTTTTCATAAACAAAGACGTTTTTTTTTTTTTTTTGTAAAATAGTGCTATCTACATAAAAAATATTACTTCATATCGAGGGTTATTTTTCAAATAGTGCTTTCTGAATTTTTTCAAAAAATTTTTTTTTATAGAAACGTGTTCACTGACGGAAGGGTCATCTGTCATTTAAATTTGAGAGAAAAAAAATGTCCCCAAAACTTTTTTTTCATAAATGTTGTTTTGTGCTATCTAACACAGACTTTTTTTTTTTGGTAAAAAAGTGCTATCTACATAAAAAATATTACTTCATATAATAAAATGATAAAAAGTGTTATTTCAAAGTAGAAATATTATACATCAAAGGGTTGGAAATTGTGTCTAGATTTCATAAACTAATATAATTTTTAAATTCGTTGTAAAAATTTTGCAAAAAACTGCAAAAAATTGTTTAATGAGTTTTTGTAAACAATATAAATTTTAATTTATCAAGTAAAATCTTTGTTAGCTAATATTATTTAATGAAATTTTACAAGTAAATACATGTTTTAATGCTTAATACAAACTAGCTCAAATTTGTATTAAACTTACAAAACGAATCCCACAATTCCCAAAAAAACAGCCGAAAATTCCCTAAAATTAGTGTTTTTTAGAAATATAATGGCTACCAAGCAAGTCTTAAGCGGCCCATACACTTGCAGTATTATTGTATATGATATTCGCCATATTATTTCAATTTTGTCCTATATTATGCAATAAGTCGCACAATGGCTTCATTCATTCAATAAAAAGGTGAACATAAACTATATGAATAGCATAAACAGCATTGTACAATGTTGCCGACACATTTCACTTTCTTTTCTTTGTGCAATAAAAATCAAAAGTCTTTTGATTGTTGCCAATATATTGTGCTACCATCGAATATCGCATACCCATGGGCGATATAATTGTACAATACGTAAAATTGAACAATTTTATTGCAAGGGTATCAGCCGCTTTAGTATTCATATTGCACAATTATTATATACATATCAGGTCATACAAAGTCGAACGATTCGCCCAAAATTGGACCGTCTGAATGGACCACCTCAGACAAAGTCATGGCCAAAATTTACTTGTACATGACATTATACAAATAAAACTGTTAAGCGAATTTATTTGTATAATATCTTTAAATTTTCTAAAATCTTTGGATGAAGTTTCCTGATGATCTGGCCTATGAAACCAGTATGTTAATAGCTTATCCCATCAGCAATAAATTTCAGTGTTTTTTTTTCAAACATAAAAATAAGGAATTAAGCACGACAAACAAAATCTTGTTGATAATTCACAAAAACATATTTCAAACAAACTATGATAAATTTGAGTCTTATATTTCCAAAATACCGAACCAATTATAAATTATGAAGAACTCGGTTCTTCTGAGATGTCCTAATTTGGGAACCTATAGCACCTCTCCTGCTAAGTCTATAGACCTCAAATCCAAGACCTAAACTCGACTACAACTTTTTAATTTTCACCTCAAACTGCATTCCAATCGGACCAACCGTTTATAAAATATAGAATTATTTCATATAAATAGAAGCGAAACCCTAATAATCTGGCCCACGTTCTTTTCAACTAAGCAAACGGATGCATTTCCAAACCATGGAAGTCTGCTATTTCGCAAGAATATCATTATTTTTATGATAATTTTCTTTGGGAGATTTTTTCTACAGCCCCCGACTACATTTGCCGGAAACAGGCGCGGATTCAGGGGGGGTGAAATAAGGAAATTCCCCCCCCCCGTAAATTATAAAAATATGTTTTGTTTATTTCGATAATACAAGAATACCCATTAATATTATCTTTTTTTTATGTACAACATTTTTGGAAATCCCAGCAAAGTTTTTTTTTGTTTTTTTATTGAATCTCTAACGAAATTTTCAATAAGTATTTTTTTGTTTTTTTTTTATTGAATCCCTAACCAAATTTTCAATAAGTATCCAAATCTTCATCCTAATAGTTATTTATTAGATATTTTCAATGAAACATCTAGTTTATTGTATTCAAATACTTATTATTCTACATTCAATCCCAGCAGGCGCCATCTATGTATAACCAAAGAGTAAACGTTTGACTTGAAAATGCGTGCGGTTGAATTATTAAAAAGCCTTAGTATTTGCAATATTAATGTATATATGTGTTATATGAAAAAAATCCTATTCGGTATTCCTTATCTTTAAAATATTTTAACATACAACAAAAAGTTGTTAGGCAAGAATTGTGTTGGCTTTGTTGTAAAAGCATTTGAAGAGCATTCACAGGATATTGATAATGACACTGATGTGTCAATTGATGCGATGGCACTATCATCAACAGTTCTTAAAACTTTGACAAATTTTAGTCTTGACCTAAAAAATTGTATAGGAGTTGGAACTGATGGGTGTCGTTTGATGTCAGCAGAAAATGAAGCTGTTAAAAAATTCTGGAAACCGCGACAAATGCGAAACAAACGCCTTGCTATTTCCCGTAAATCAGGCAAAACACGTTTTTAGTAAAGTATTTGGGAGTCAAACTCTCTACATTATGCGAGACAAGATGGGTGGACCGTCACGACTCAGCTTTACACTTTGCAACAAGTGTACATCATATAGTAGAAGCTTTGGAAAAAATATCTGAGTGGAAAGGTAGAGAGCCTTATATTAAGGAACTCACTTAGAACTTTTGAATTTATTTGCGAAATATACATATTAAGTGTGATACTTATTGTAACACAGCCGCTTAGTATCATTTTACAAAAGCAAGATATAGATCTTCAAAAAGGATCAAGCCTTATCAAAACTTTAATCATGTGCCTTGAAGAAAAAAGAAATAAAGCCGAAGAACAATTTAAAGTGATTTTTAAAAAAGTTAAAGTTATTTGCGTTCAAATCGAGGTTCCAACCTAAAAAACAAGATTTGAACGAAATAATCACATCCAAAATGTTGAAGATTTCTACCGAGCTGTAGGTTTCATTCTCTTATTGAATTATTTTTAGAAGATCTCAAAACAACTTTCCAATAGATATCTTTAATGTATTGAACATACCAAAACTTCTTCTCAAAGTGTAATCAAGTCATATACAGATATAAAACTTTTAAAACCACAACTCGAGATAAACACCTACTAACATCTAAACTTGAGCCTGAACTGTAGCATTGGCAACAAACATGGAAATTATCTGAAAATCTATCAGATAACGTTGTAGATGCTTTAATAAACTGTGATGAAGATATCTACCTAAATCTAAGAAAAATATTTCAAATTTTCGTTTCAATGCTCGTAAGTAATGCTACGAGCGAGAGGTCATTTCCTACCCTTCGTCAAATAAAAACATGGCTCAGATCAACAATGACAAACTGAACATACACTGTACTATCTAAATTTGCCTCACAAGGAAATCATAAATTGCTTATTTAAAAAGATAAGTTTATTTTAATTTATATTGAATATTTTATTTAACCTTATTGTTGAGTTTTTTAATATAATATACACAAATTGCTGTATCATAATTTTTTTTTAGAACAACGCTAAAATATCTGAGGTTAAAGATTTCATAGTAAAAGTATTAATTTTGACTTGCGAAAAACTATATATTAAGCGTCGAAATATATCGAATTCCAATTAATACTATTGTGCGCGAACAGCTCAAAAATTACTTAACTTCAATGCAATGCAGCTTGACAAGTAAACAACATATGACATTGAAATTTTCAGTAGTGATGTAGAATTTTATATACTGCAATCGGTTACAAAATATTTTTCAAAAAACAAATTTTTATTTTTCAAATAATATCCATTTTTTGCGATTTCACCCCTCTGTGCGATGGTAGAAAAGTTGTTCTGGTTAATATCTATAAGGGGCCCTCGAAGTACGAGGTATAAAAAAGGAAAAGTTTTTTCAACACAGAAAAGTATAAAATATTGGTTCGATTTTAATGGCTGATAATTTTTGGATATTTTTTTAAAAATATCTCTCCATATTTAATTACTCAGGCTAAGTAAGGATTAATCATATCTTTGTTTGTGTCATGACCAGGGCAAGGAAGTTCATGCACTTAAAATCGCAAAATATGCGCATAATTTGCATAATTTGCAACATTGTCAATTGTCAAAACAACTGGTAGGTTTTACAAAAAATAATATAGAAAAATAAATTTTAAACAGTTTAAAGCGATTTATGAATTTATAATTTTGAATAGTTTTTGCTTCTCCTGTAAAATTTTCAAATTGTAAAGTGGGCCTTTTGCGTTTTAGGTGACGATATATAACTGAAAATATAAACTAAATGAGAAGCAAGAGTTCTCAATTTTACTTGTTAAACATGAAAATAATGTGTTTTCCTCTTGTTCTGTTCTACACACAACAAGCAAATTAACTACTTGTGTGCTGTTGTTGTAGTGTCTGCAACAAGATTTGCCATTTTGATAAGCAGTGATGTTAGATGTTTTTTTCGAAATATCGTCAAAATTTAAAAAAAAAATCGTCAAAATCGTCAGTAGTTTTGAAAAAAAACGTCAAAAAATCGTCATATAAAAAAATGGTTTTTTTATAAACACGGATATATCACTCTATTAAAACATAAAAAAATATTAAGTATAAAATCATACAAAACCAAAAAATATAGAATTTTTAATACTTAAGACGATTTGGTGCGGCTTTGATATTGCTCTCCGGAGATTTTCGTCAAACAATTCCCGTCATCCCGAAATCTTCTGCTGCATATGAACTTAACGCCTGCCTGAAATCGTCGTCTTTGTGGAGGCATGTCCAGAAGTTGCAATTGACCGCAAACATTAGAGTCGTGTTGCAGAACGACCCATCGGCTGCTGAATTCTCGAGACAACTGCTGGAGCTTGGCAACGGCCAAATTCCTATTGATGTTTCGAATGGATTGATATCGTTCCCTGAAAATTTTTGTGAATTCAGATCGTCCAAGGAGGAGCTCATCAGCAAAGTGTTCCCCGACATTGCACAAAACTACAAAAATCTCGATTGGATTGGTGAACGGGCAATAATAGCAGCGAAGAATAAGGACTTCGATAACTTAAACTTAATTATTCAAAGTTAAATCGCAGGACAACTACATATAGGGTTCCCAACTTTTTTTGTTGCAATTAAAGTACATTGATTATTAAAGGTTAAGAAAAAAAGTACACAGTATAAATATAAAGTCTAATTAATTTATTTTTATTGTTATATTTAAAAATGTTTTTTATTGCTTTGCGCAAGTTTTATCAAACAATTACACTGAGCTAGAATTTGGCAACTGGCGCTTAAACCTTTTTCGGGTACGCTGAATCCAATACCGGTTCAAAAACGGTTCAGTTTATTGAAATTACATACTAAAAAAAAACGAAAATCCGCAATAAAATTTCCTTTAAACGTTAAATTTTTTCTAACATGCGCTGTCGTTTTAGAAACATATTTTTTTTTTTTTTTTTTTTGGCAACAAAAATAATTTTTAATCAACATTTCGAAATTTTTGTTTGTTAAAAATCTATTAAAAATTACAGTTATAAATGATTAAAATCTGTTAACAACTTTTGATTTTATTCACAAAAGTCAAAAAATTTTAATTAATTTAAAAATTTCATAAATCGCAATATTTGTATGGGAGCCCCCTTAAGAAGTGGTGATAAGGGGCAAGTATGTCTCGAAAAATTGTTAAGGAGACTCCTTGGCTGTTATGGTACGTTTTCTTCAATATATTTCTAGTCTGTATTAAACTTTTTGTATGGGAACCCCTTAAGGAATGGACATTTTTAAATTTTGTTTTAAATATTAGTTAAACGAGTCACTTTTGTGCTCGCGATCTAAAAGCAGGCAGTAATTTGAAGGAGTTTTGCACTCGTGTTTTAAAAGCAGGCAGTTATTGTACTCAAATAAAACAAACAAGTGAAATAGTGCTGTCAGATTATTTTTTTTTCGAAAAATCGTCCTGCCAATATAAAAAAAACATCAAAAAATGGCCCTGACTAATATTAAAGTTGTTTTTTAGTTTTTCTAAAAAAAAAACTTGTACAATAATGGCTAATAAACCACTGATGGTTTAAACGCTGGTTTAGTTGAACTAAACTTGAATTTATATGTAGTTTAAACTCAGCAACTATAAATAATTCTCCCATGTGTTATATGTGGTAAAAAAATAACATGTGACAGCACTACGATAAATCTTATCAAATTCATATGGTCTGTGTTGGTAGTTTAAACGCCGAATTTTATGCGTTTAAAGATGGTTTATATATTTAGTAATTTATAGATTTTTGTACATCAAATCGCTCTCTACTGATTCCATTCAAATTAATCATATTAAAAATTTTAATATTTGTGTTGTATTATTACTCTAAAGTTTGTCTGAAGGCTTAAAATTGGGACGAGGCGAAGTTCGTCGAGTCCGCTAGTAGATATAAATATATATTCGCCCATATATACATATATTAACTAACCCCCCGTTTCCACATGCAAGTGCAAGTTCGAAAAACTCAATACACTGACACTTTTTCACTAACATTCACACAATTTTTGTTCATTCAGCCAATCGGCTGTTTCCTCGATTTTTTGTTGATAATACGTATACACTACTTGCAAGTAATTACTTGCATGTGGAAACGTTCGGTAAGAAAAAAGCTTTACTTGACAGATTAAAGTGTTAAAAATTTGATGAAAGATTAAAGTTTAAACTAAATTTATTGACGGGATTAAATCGTCAACACCTAAGTGACTCTACATTCAAAATCGTCAATCGTCATTTTGGTAAATTCAGCAAAAAAAATCGTCAAAATGACGTAAAATCGTCACATCTGACATCCCTGTTGATAAGTTAATTGAGATTAAAACCCTCACTTCGTAATTTTACTCTCAGAGTGGCACTACCATCGAAAAGTTTAATCTTTTTTTACTAGGTTTAAGAATTTTGAACTTATTTTAATAAATTCCGGGATTGATTTTCGAAAGTAAGGTGTTATTCGTACTTAAATTTTTGAGTACGAATCGTACTTAAAGTAAGTATAAAAAACTTAATTTATCCCGAGTGTTTTTCTTTCTGTGTAGTATTAAAAGGTAATATTTTCAACAAAAAAAATTACCAATTATAATGATTTTTCGAAAAAAGTTACCATTTATGGGACATTTTTGAAAAATTTACTAATTAAATTTACTATCTATCTTAAAAAAATTGTCGAATATTAATTTCAAAAAGATTTTGTTTTTCGTGCTTAATTCCCAGTTTTTATTCTTGATAAAAACACTTGAAATTTATTGTTGATGGGATAAGCTATTCCTATGCGCATTTCAGTGGTTGCTTAGGCCAGATCATCAGGAAACTTCATCCATAAAGATTTTAGAAAAACTAAAGATATTAAACCAAATAAAACTGTTAAACGTATAAGACTTATAAGCAAGGCTAGGAAGTTCTTGCACTTAAAATCGCAAAATATGCGCATAAAACATGCACTAAAAATCGTAAAATATGCAAAAATAAAAGTAAAAAATATGCATTAAAAATATATTTATTTAACCATATTTAACAAAAAAAAAAAAAAAAACATAAATACATTTCATTCAGTTTTAAAAACTTAAAATATAGTTTAAAACGTAGTAGTAGATAAAGATATATTTACATACTTATATAAATAAATAAGTTTTTTTTTAAGTTAACAAATGTAAAACTCATTCTATTTGGTCTTAAAACAGTTTTAAGCATTGAAAATGTTCGTTCGACATCAACGGATGTAATAGGTGGATATTTAAAAAACTTTGGCTTTTATTTTTTCGCCGATTTGACCTTCTACTTTTCTTATTTTAATGACAGCGTCATCAACGAGTTTAACCGAGGTGTTCAATGATTTAAACCCCTGAAGTTCGGTTATTGTCTCGACTAGAAACCCATTGTTTGAGTGTATAAATTCTAATTGAGGTTTATATTAGGTACATTTAAAAAATTGTTTACTTATTTTCGTTAAAGATGTGGTAATTAAATTCTTCAACATTTTTGGCATAATACTCAACTGCCTGCAACCAGGTACCCCATCTTGTTATACATGGTTGAAACGCAAAGGTGACTTTAAAAACTTTCATGCATGGCATGAGCTTAGCATGTGACATGTAAAATTTTTGAGTAAGATATCTTAATAAAAGGTCAAGTAGAGCAAAATTTTATTTTTATTAAAGGATTCTAAAAGAGAAATTGAATCTTTGAAAGTTCGAGCTATTGAAGCATGATCCACCTTTTCCAACTTTACAATATTTAACAAAAATTTGTGTTTACTCTGTTCTTCTTCTACATTCAAGATCTTCTTCTGCATTCAAGATCCCAATTACGTAGACAACGAAACGTGCTTCAGTGACCATTGCTTCGTCAATAGACAGTAGACTGGTCGCATCTTGTATGGGATTTTACCTTTCTAAAAGTAAATTTTATTGCGTAATTTCGGTTTTTTTAGTTTTTCAATAAGCTAAATCGTTTTTGAGTTGCGAGAACATATGTTAATCTATCTATACAATATATAATTTCTTAGTATGTCAGGATGTTTGCATGTATGTCCTATTCTTTCTAACTTTCTGAAGCCATCTGATGACATAGGAAGCTGAAATTTGGCACACTTGAAGTACTTTCTCTGCGGAAGATCGTAACAAAGCCATATTTTTGATTTTCGGCTTTTCAACTAGTATAACTATAAAGATCTGATAGAGAAGATGTTTTTTTTATAATATGGGGAACTTTGGGCCCCCGGCACGGCTAGGCACCGTCGGATTGACCTGAAAAATTAGATCATGATTTCTTACACCAAACCTCATATTTTAAGCAGCGCAAACAATTAAATTTAAAAAAAAAAAAATTGCGACCAGTCTAATAGACAGCCACAAATTATGTCACTTAATTCTTTCAACAATGTCACATAGTTGTATAGTGTACAACTTGGTGATATAAGTTTTTATAAGGGTTGTTTCCGTAGGAATGGTTTGATTGTTATATTTGTTTAAAAAAATTCTATAACTTTGGTTGATTAGCTAATATAGAGGTATATCTGCAGACACCAGAGCATTATACAATTCAAAACTAAATTTGCTAGTCTTATCCCCAAAAGTTGATTTTCTTGAAATTAAAGTTTGCGAAACGTTTTCATAAATCATAAATCTTTGTATTTCTGGCTTTAAAGGTGCTGATTTACTTGAAATTTTTAAATGAAACACCTTTTTGTAAACTTTGCAAAAAAGTACTTTTCCCTCTATTTTGAAGACTCAAAAACACACTTATTTAAAAGAATATTTTTTGATATTTTTCCTTAAAAACAATTTATTTTATTAATACTTTTTGGATTTTAGGCCATACTTCTTACACCGTAAATCAAAAATATTATGTTGAGTTCTATTTTTTCTTCGCCGAACGTTATTTTTATTTGCTGTTTCTTCAAGTAAAAAAAACCGCGAACAAAATGAAATGTCAAAAACTGTTTTATTGTTACTTCTACAATTATGTGCACAATTATACAAATTGTATAATTTTTGTATGTGCTACTTTTTAAAAGAAAAAGAAACAAGGTGAATTTATAATAAAATGTAGGTAATTCAGTACCAAACACCAACATGTTGTTTTTGCTCCTTGAAAATGTTGAAGTTAGCAGATTTCTCCATACTATTTTGACTGTTTAACAGCTTCAGGGCTGAAACAACTATAACCAGCTGATTCACTGACTACACCTTATAATGAATTCGCCTTGAACAGAAAGATATTTCTAAACAAAAAACTAAGAAAAGAGCAATTTTTTTATAAATATTACAAAATATGACGAAAAATGTGAATTTATAACAAAATATGAGAAAAAATATGCATTTATATCAAAATATGCAAAAACATGCATTTAAAGCAAAATATGCAAAAATATGCACTAACAAATTGATGCCATTTTACTGGAAATATTGTGATTCGCAAAGATATTAACTTTAGGTGGGTCTCAGAGTACCGACAACAAACATGCATTTGCATGAAGTCCCTTGCCCTGCTTATAAGCAACAGTTCTACGTAACAATATCAAAGTTTAAACAAAACACATCAACAATAAACAGTGGGTTTATCTCATCTTACATTCCCCACTACAATAAGTTGAAATTCTCACAACATTAATTGTAGTTGTAAGTAGGTTAAGAAAAACAAAATAAAAAACAAACAACAACTTACAAAAGATGTTGTCAATTAAGTGTTTTTTTTTTTAGGCCGTGCACTTGCCTGTTTATTATCAAAAAGTAATTTCAATTTTTGGGAATAAAAAATTTTAATTTCAAAAGATTTTGTTATTTGTGCTTAATTCCCAGTTTTTATTCTTGATAAAAACACTTGAAATTTATTGTTGATGGGATAAGCTATTCCTATGCATTTCACTGGTTGCTTAGGCCAGATCATCAGGAAACTTCATCCATAAAGATTTTAGACAAACTAAAGATATTAAACCAAATAAAACTGTTAAACGTATAAGACTTATAGCAACAGTTTTACTTGTAACAATATCAAAGCTTGAACAAAATACATCAACAATAAAAAAGTGGGTTTATCTCGTCTTACACTCCCCACTACAATTAGTTGAAATTCTCTCAACATTAATTGTAGTTGTAAGTAGGTTAAGAAAAACAAAATAAAAAACAAACAACAACTTACAAAAGATGTTGTCAATTAAGTGTTTTTTTTTTTTAGGCCGTGCACTTGCCTGTTTATTATCAAAAAGTAATTTCAATTTTTGGGAATAAAAAATTTTAATTTCAAAAGATTTTGTTATTTGTGCTTAATTCCCAGTTTTTATTCTTGATAAAAACACTTGAAATTTATTGTTGATGGGATAAGCACAAATAACAAAATCTTTTGAAATTAAAATTTTTTATTCCCAAAAATTGAAATTACTTTTTGATAATAAACAGGCAAGTGCACGGCCTAAAAAAACACTTAATTGACAACATCTTTTGTAAGTTGTTGTTTGTTTTTTATTTTGTTTTTCTTAACCTACTTACAACTACAATTAATGTTGAGAGAATTTCAACTAATTGTAGTGGGGAGTGTAAGACGAGATAAACCCACTTTTTTATTGTTGATGTATTTTGTTCAAGCTTTGATATTGTTACAAGTAAAACTGTTGCTATAAGTCTTATACGTTTAACAGTTTTATTTGGTTTAATATCTTTAGTTTGTCTAAAATCTTTATGGATGAAGTTTCCTGATGATCTGGCCTAAGCAACCAGTGAAATGCATAGGAATAGCTTATCCCATCAACAATAAATTTCAAGTGTTTTTATCAAGAATAAAAACTGGGAATTAAGCACAAATAACAAAATCTTTTGAAATTAAAATTTTTTATTCCCAAAAATTGAAATTACTTTTTGATATTAAAAAAAAATGATATATGGCAGGACCTTGAGTCCTTGTTCAGATTTAAATGAAAATTTGCACACACGTTGCTAGTTGTGTGTGTATTAGCATGACCATTTTTTGTATTTTTTTGGGCATAATTGAAGCTAAAATTACATTTTTCCATTTCAGGACACATGGGAGGTAGGCGTGTCCTTGGACCGATTTCTCCAAAAATTCATATTTTTCTTAACTAAGCTATTTTATGCTAGTGTACCGAATTTCCAAAATTTCTGACAACTCCTTCTATTTATGTCCCTTCGTTATATGGGGACAAAGCACTGTGCGTCGTGGTGTTGTTAATTGTTCACCACTATCATGTGATTTAGTGCCGTTGGACCTTTAAGCGTACTAGCCAGAAGATATGTAAGTTGAAATGGAGAATTAAGTAAACGAATAAATAAAAAAATTTGGGCGGAAATCCCGGGATTCCGGGAATATGATCTGCATTTCCCGCTTTCCCGGGAATTACAAAAGTGGGGAAAAAAAGAAACTCTACATAAAAGAAATGGAGACAAACCCGCTAGATTGACCTAAAAAAATAGCTAATTTGCCATTGTGAATTAACTATAGCGGCCAACTTCACTATTTGACGGGCTAGAAAAATCGGACTTTCCAATTCCAAAGCGTTCCGCCGCGCTATTTTGGCATGCTACATAAAAATTTTATAGGCATGAGATTTTTTGACAGTTAGGCACACTTTTCGCTCTCGTTTAGTTATGGCTGAACTCCATCCTGTCGGTTTAATTTCGCACCGCTTTTTCGAGCATACCCGTTCGAATGTTGACTTCTAAATGATCAATCGTAGACCAGATATTTGACGTACATAATAATTAGGTCACCACATTTTTGGTTCAACAAAGTGATATTTTTATGCGCTATATGTCATATTTTGCCGTCTTGTTGGAACCATTTATCCTCCAAAACTAATAAAAAAAAAATCACGAATCATTTGCTTGTAGCGTTTGCCATTCACGGTTATGTTGCCACTGGTATCAGAGTTAAAGGCAAATAGGCCGATGACGCCTTCGGCATGTAAACCGCACGAAACAGTGATATTTTCGGGATGTAATGAGATTGTCCGCTTGCTTTAATTCGTGCACCAGTAGGATCTTATATTCAGACCAAGATCAATACTCATATTTTTTCATGTAGTGGACGGACAGCGACCGAGTAGCTGCAAACGGCGTCGCGACGGATCGATAAATTCGACTCCTCCGACATACTCACATCCTCTATATTAATTAAAATAAATAAATAAAAAAAAAAATAAATAAATAAATAGCTTATAAATGTCACATTTATTATTTTAAACTTTTAATTAACAGCATTTTTATATAAGTTTTTCCTTAGGGTTTTGCCATTTTAAAGATCTATGTAAATACATGTATCTTTGGTGCACCATCACTGAGCGTGTTGGTATTAAGGTAGAAGTACACGCGTTAGTGCGCGCGCGCTCTGTAGACATCTGTCCAAAAAAGTTAAACTAGTGTGTTTTTATAGAACAAGCTACATATTTTGACGCGGCTGCGCCAGAAAGTTGGTTAACTTTGAACTTTTTAACGCGTTGTGTATTTTTGACAAGTAATCAGCTGACAATAAAAAGAATAATTTAACAAATTTGTGAATCATGAAAGAAAAACTTATTGAAGAGCTTAAAAAACATACAATATTTATATAAAAAGAATAAATTCAATAATATAATAAAATTTTGATATACTTTCGAACCCGTTTTCAATGCAAAAATAAGTAAACAAATAAAAAACAGCTGACAGGAATGGCTTTTGTAACGCGTGTTGTGTAACTTGCAATTTTTCACGCGCTAAAGTTTTTAAACGCACGATACTCGTCGACGAACTAACGCGTGTTATGTACTTCCACCTTTAGTCTCATTGGAAAGCGACACATCTCAACCTTGTTGGTCAACCTTTAAAACGCGCGTAGGTCGTCCTACCTCTTGTTTTGTGTAGTTAGGTTTTACTGTTCCCTTTACCTTACTGGTCCCTTTCTCTATGCGCTGTTACATATTAAGTTTACTGTGGGTAAAAACATGCTATATGTACAAAATAGTCTCTAATTTTTTTTTTTAAGAAAAACACCTCAAAAAGTTTGGTTGTTTTTTTTTTTTTGAAAAATTTTTTTAAAAATTATCTGTTAGAAACTTTTTATTAGTTATTTTCGAACAAAAAACTGTTAATAAAAATTTTTTCTACGCAAGTTTAAACTTAAAAATTGATCGAGAAAATAGTAAGTGAAGTAAAAAAACGTACCGTTTATGCTAAATATTTTATTACATAGAAATAAAACAAAACAAAGTTTTATAATAAAAAATTTCTGGAAGGCGAAGGAACTGAAAGCACAAGATTACGAAATAGGAATCTTGAAACAATTTCACAGTTTAACAAATTCAGCATGATTTCTTCTTCATGCTTCATGCAATTTATCCATTTAAAAAATATCTTCACAGTTGTATACCCCAAATCAACAGTAATGTATGAAAGTTAATAAGCTTGTTATTCCATGTAAAACTCTTTTTAATATTCATCTAAGATCCCATAAAGTTTAAATATACTGTGTTCTTCATTAGTTCTAAGTCGATTTGGACACTTGGGTGTCAAACTGTTTCTGGTACTTCTTGGCTGTTTGGGATTAATTTCCAGCAGAATCTCTTTAGCAGAAGATGAGTTTGCACACAAATATTGAACTTCCTCACTAAATACTTGACAAAAACTAACACAAATTAGTGGCGGAATGTACCGATTGTCATTAAATTTGAACAAATGTTTATGTTTTATAGTATGTAACTAAATTTCGTGAAGGTCAGTTTATAGTTTACCTATGGCTACATGTTAGGACCACTCTCGGATACCATGTAAGTATGGCTGAAAACTTAACGAACAATGTTTTTATGGTGCAATTAAGCATAAACTACTTTCATTACACAGTACAACACATGATTTGCCAACTCAATTCTGTGAACTGTATGTGAAATTAGACCCAAAAAGAAGAATTTCTGCATCATTCGTTTTGTCTTCTTACCTGCGATTTGAAGTTAGTATCGATTTGAAGTTAGTACTATCGTATAGGGGAATTTATCACGTTTTAGGCCCTGTTGTTTGACATAGCTCGACAACCACTAGCCCAATTTAGTTGAAATAAATTTTAAAAAATTAAGAATTACAATTCCCTTAATCTGTTCATATATTGTTTTCCTATACAAGTAACACTTTCGAAGTTAAAAATGAATGTATGAAGGGAAAAAATTATTTTTTGCCTAAAAATTAAAATTTTTTTTTTAAAAATACATAAAAAATCCAAAATGGAAAAAAGTTTCAAGTCTAGTTATTTTTTCGCAAAGTCACATAACCTATGAGCAAAATGAGACAAAGATCATAAAAATCGATGCACGCGTTTGTCATTTATTCACAATTAAGTAAATGTATGAATTTCAAAAATTTGCTCGAGATATGCACAACATTATTTGGAGAAAACATTGACACCTTTTTCATGATTCTGAGAATTAAATGGACCTGATATTCGGAAATTGATCAAAAGTGATTCTTTCACACATTTGCTTTCAGAGCATCACGACCACCAACATGCATGGAACGCATTGAAAGAAGTAATAGAAGGCGTTCTAGGAAAGAACCGTGTCCAGCGAGAAGAGATACAGCAACGAGTGGACAGGTTGCTGTTTTATTTCGAAAAAATCGGTGCATCCATGACGCTGAAATTGCATTTCTTGCACCACCACCTCGATACTTTTTTGGCACAATCACCTCAGGAATCAGACGAACAAGGAGAGAGGTTCCACCAGGTGACCATGCCATTTGAAAAGCGGTTCAAAAGCAAAAAATTGGATGCATTGCTTGCGGAGGTTTGTTGGTGGAGTTCCACAATTATGCAGTTTGAAGAAAGCACCGAAGATGAAGACATTGAAATTGGTGGACACAGTGAAAGAAACTCGCCCTTGAATAGTATGTGTATCTCGGATGACGATACAGACTCAGACCATGAATATGAACAACCTACGAAGAAAACAAGATCATCAGAACCACAAGCGTCAACTTCTACAAGGATGGATATTGCCAATAATTGAAAAAATGTTCTAAATTTTGTTTTTATGCATATTATAATTGCGTATTAATTGCATATTATTTTATTTTCATTAAGTTTTTATAAATAAAGTTTTTTTTTGCATGATAATTTTTTAATTTATATTTTTATTTTAAGAGTGGTGGCTATAACTGATTTTTGAAATTCATACCTTTACTCAATTGCGAATAAAAGCGAAACGCGTGCATCGATTTTTATGATCTTTGTCTCATTTTGCTCATAGGTTATGTGACTTTGCGAAAAAATAACTAGACTTGAAACTTTTTTCCATTTTGGATTTTTTATGTATTTAAAAAAAAAAAAAATTTAAATTTTTAGGCAAAAAATAATTTTTTCCCTTCATACATTCATTTTTAACTTCGAAAGTGTTACTTGTATAGGAAAACAATATATGAACAGATTAAGGGAATTGTAATTCTTAATTTTTTAAAATTTATTTCAACTAAATTGGGCTAGTGGTTGTCGAGCTATGTCAAACAACAGGGCCTAAAACGTGATAAATTCCCCTATACGATAGTACTAACTTCAAATCGATACTAACTTCAAATCGCAGGTAAGAAGACAAAACGAATGATGCAGAAATTCTTCTTTTTGGGTCTAATTTCACATACAGTTCACAGAATTGAGTTGGCAATCAATTAACTGAAAAATGTTGTACTGTGTTAGACTCGAAATCGCTCGAAATGCCCCATGTAAAACATAGCCTCGTAAAACACTTTACTACGCCCTTAATCGCAAAACTTAATAATATTGTTGTAAAATTTAGTCCACTATAGTCTACTTAGTCAAGAAATAAAATTTCGTAAAGATAGGTCTATATTTTACCATAGCTCCTAGGTATTAGGTATAATAGCCCATTCTTAAAAATCAGCTTAATAAGTCTTAAACTGCAACAAATTTTAATATGAAATTTTGTTGGATAAAACAACTAAAGACACGAGTCTCACATAGTTTTGCTTATGTTTTATAAAAAAAAATTTCTTAAAATTTTCCCAGGAATCCCGCAATTAATGCCCGGGAAAGCGGAAACGTAAAACAATTGAAAATCCCTAGAAGAACCTTAACAGACTTGGAAGCCACAAATTCTTACCCCCGTATTTAAAAACGATTATTAAATTTAACAAACGTTTATTAAGGCAAATTTTCATACAAAATTTTTTTTGTAAAACTTTATTAAATGTTTAAAATTTTTATAAATACGGGGGATGGACTTCAAGCAAAAAAATAACAGTTAGTTTACAATTAAACATTTTTAAGTCCTCCTGAAAAAAATTTAATTTAAGACATACCTACCTACATACATACATAGGTACGCGGTTATTAAAGCAAACCATAAAGGGTTAAATAAAATCTTCTCGGAAAAATTTTATTGACTTCTACATTAGGGTGTCCCAAAATTTTTTTTGTCAGAGGCTCAAGCTTAATTTGAAAGCTTATAAGATCCAGTATTTTTGAATTTTTTTTTTTTAGATTTTTAGGAAGAGGTTAAGAGGTAAAAAACGGTTTATTACTTTTCAAATTTATATGAAAGGTATAAAAACTAGTGACGCGATTTTGAATACCGATAAGTTCTAAGCAATTAAGGAAAAAAAATGGAATTTTGTCCTACAGTTTCCGAGTTACACTGTTTTTATAGTTTGTACCTTAAAAATGGTGATACTTTTTTCGTTATAATTATTGTATATTTCCATTAATTTTTATAGTTACGTTTTAACTGTCATTAACTTTTGACATTTATTGATCTAAACCGTTACACGCTGTCATTTTCACTTTCTATTTTATGTGTGCTCCAGGAGCATTCTTATATAGACAAATCAACAGTTGATGCCTTGATTGAATTTAGTTCATTTATTTTAAGAACAAATATCAAATATTGGTACCTCTGCCAGTGCCCTCGATACTCTCCTCTCAATGATCTGACCCTATTAAAGGAATTGGATAGTTATAAAATTATTAATAAAGCAGTTGCAAAAGCCTCGCTTTAACTTTTCTAGGTCATCAGTGGTACTTTACTCCGAAATTGGCTGCCCCAGCGTTTTTTGATGAACGTATCGACACCAAAACTTAGCACTTATTGACAAAAAAAACTTGCAGATACTCCATGCAGCGATTATGAAGTAGCAAATGTAACTTTAACAGAAGAAAACTTTAGAAATAAAGAAATTCAACAATTCATTTCAAAAGCCAGTCTTACTTTTTTTGAAGATTGCAATATTTCAATAGATTTTTTAAAAATAGATCCACAGAATTGGAAAGCCAACAAGTCATTTCAAGAGGCAAAGAAAAAAGTTCAACAATTACAAGTAAAAAATGATGTGGCAGAACGAGGTGTAGCTTTGGCTAATACTTATATTAATGTCACAACTTCTGAAACTGATTACCAGAATTTATTGCAAGGTATATAACTACATAGCAAGAACCGCAATAAATGATTTTTCACAGAGCAAGAGAAAAGTTTTTTTTTTTGTTGATTGGGTAAGATTGGTGAACTGGCAAACAGCTTATAATAACAAATACTGGGTAGGTATAAAGAAAAAAACGGGTATAACTCAGGAACAGTAAGAACAAATTTAAAAATTGTTTATTCATATTAATAAGAATTAATTTGTCTTTCAAACTGCATCATTAGTTTTTTTGGTTTTTATTTAAACTTAAAAAGTTGTAAAGAGTTATTACAAAATTTTTTTAAAAAATTACGAAAAATTACGCCGAAAACTCCGTTTTTTTATGAAAACTCTATTTGCGCGACCCCTAAACCTATTCCGAAAATTCTTAAAAAAAAACCAAAAATACTACCTATAAGCTTTTAAATTTTAATTGAGCACCTATGAAAATCAGAAAGAAAAAATTTTTTGGGACACCCTATTCTACATATAGGTACATACATATGTACATATTAATAAAACCAAGTAACAATTAAAAATAGTTTGCCGTTGCCAAGGCCATTAAATAGTTATTATTGAATAATAGACGGACGACGAACGACTTGAAAAAACCCCTCCATTTAGAGTTTTTAATAAAATAATGACTTCTTAATTTTTATGACAACTTATTTTGCAATGCAATCATTTTAAAATGATCTTAAATTTCTAAGAATTCCTTTGGAGATACTGCCAACAACAACAATAAAAAAAATTTAAGCAACCAATTTACAAGTCGTCGTTGTCGTCATCATCGTCAACTTTATTTACTACGTATGTATGTATACAAAACCAATGACCTTAAAGATCATGTCTTATTTGTAGGAAAACAACAACAAAACTAATGATGTTGCTTCTGCTACTGGTAACATTGTCTGCTGTTTGTGGCAGGCAAAGTTATTGATGTTGCAAGCAAAATAAAACCAAAACAAATAAAAAACAACAAAAAATCAAACAGTGACAACAACAATGTAATGAATCGCATCATTAGCGTAGTTGCTTTTTTTGTCTTTTGTACAACTTGTTGTTGCTGCTGTTGTTACAACAACATATCATTATAGTCGTTGCTTTAAGTGCCTGAAATGCTGTAAAAATAGTTGTTGTCATTGTCGTGTTTTTAGCTGTTTTTGCTCTTGTTGTCGAGTTTATTTTTAAAATAAAAATTTAATTTTCCCCTTTTTTTATCCAGCACAAAAAAAGACGCCGACGCCAGTTGGCGGCAAATTGTGGCGACACGTCTGGAGCGTGCGGCATATAAGTATGTCCCATGTACCAAAACAAAACAAAAAAACAACAAAAATATAAATATAGCAACTAAAAAACAATAACAACAACAAAAATCTCAAGCAACCAACAATCAAAGTGACTGATTCGTGTTTTTTTTTACGATAGATAAATCGGTTGAATATGTGTGAAGCTATTGTATCATAGTCATTTTAACCGTCAGCATACAGTCGGTAGATCGATCTATTGGGTTGTCTGTCTTTCGGTGTCTATCCGTTAAAATAATATTTAACAATTACAGCAGTAACAAACAAAATATTAAAACGAAATCAAATCTGTATAAAAATCTTGACATCAGCATAATGACGCCTTACCTGAATGACTGACTGACTCGCTGCCAGACTGCTTAACAGCCTTCTGGCTGTCCAAAGCCAAAAGGTTTTATTGGTATGAACATACATATTTACAATGATATGGGGATGATATCTTATAATTTTATTATTTTAATTAATAGTACCAGTAGTACCCGTTCCGCATTACTGGACCATAACTTTTACAGTATGTGTATTGATTTGTAACATTTATTATAAATGGAAATAATGGTTTATGATTTGTTATATTTTAGCTACAAAAGGTCAACGGCTCCTACCAAAGTGGGGTTCGCAAGAAATTTTTGGGGTACATCGACAAAAATTTTTGTCTTAACATATTTTATTAATTCTTTCAGCCATTTATTAACCGTTACGACTGATTTTAAACAGCAAAATGGTCGTAGGCATTACCGGTCGATTTCTACATCAAACACATATAAGCGTTATGTAGGGGCTCCGCAAACTTGATTTCAACCGACGGACAACGTGATTTGAACTTCGCTTCTTATGAGAGTCCAGAATATATCTGTGACAAAAAGGAAAAAACGCTTAAGTTAAATAAACTTGAGTAATTGACACCTTTGAGATCTTTACGTGCAAAAGAACATATGGGCAAAGTTACAAATACTTTTTACGATTTTTCAGAAAGTTACGCTAATAGAAAAACCTTCGTAAATATAACCATTTTTTATATTCTTGCAATGAATTTTGTCATTCCCGCTACGAAAATTGTCATAAATACAGTGCAATTTTGTCATTAAATATATGCCATAAATGTTACAAATCAACGTACATTTTCATTTTTGAAATGTAATGTATCATTAACGCAATGATCTCATTTAGTTCATATAATTTAACGTGTCATTAATGAAATGAAATCTCTTCCGTTATTAAAAAAAATTGTTTCATTAATACAATGATATTTTTCATTGTTTTACCATAATACAATAAAAAAAATTTCATACATTTGACATTCATGCAATGTAAAGGTAATTTAATTTATTTCTGCCATTTTAGTCTGGATTCACACTATGAAAGTTTTCTTTCAGAAAGTCTGAGTTTATTGGTGAGAGGGGAAGAGAACATGCTGTTTCTTTTTCCCCTCTCACCCATAAACTCAGAATTTCGGAAAGAAAACTTGCATAGTGTGATCCCAGACTTATATACATAAGTAGGTACCTATATAATAATTTTTTCTTGAAAAGATACACAAATTATTAAACAATTGCGGGTTTATTCAAATATTAGGTACAAAGTAGTTTTCTAATATAACGTTATTTGAAATTATAAAGCTTTGAAAATATTTTTCGAAAAATAAATTCTTTTTCAGTTTCAACAAAAATCAGTTGCTTAAATTGAATTGCCAATTGCAGAAAAGGAACTACTTCAAAACATAAATCTTGAGATAATAAATTAAAACAGTTTAGTTAATAATAATAAATGCAAGTTTTATGTTCTTAGCTCGTAGAGAAGAGAACTGACTTTAACTTGAAGTTGCCTAAGATGACACTTTTAACACAGTTTTCTTGGCAATACTCAAATAAGGTACATAAAGTAAATGTCAGTAGTTTCCTTCTTTCACTTAGTGATTCAATTGTTTTAATGTTTAATTAGCCTCAAAAAAGTAATGTAATTATAGGAATCGATTTAGCAGCTCTAAAATAGAAGTTATAAAAAAAAACTTTATATTTAAATCTGTTTAATAGTAAGTAAAATACACATATCGTCGCTGTTTTTACTAACTGACCTAATTGATATTTTTTTGAAAATTGAGTTAAGTACATATTAGGGCTTCCAATCGGGATTGGCTTTTCTTAATCTTTTCTTTTAACATTTTTTTTATACTCAATATAAAAAAAATTTAAACTGTATCAAAGTCAACTTAATTTTCGAGTTAAAAAACACATTTCATGAACGTATGTATATTATTTATGTACATGGGCACTTGTCGTTTTAACCTAATTTGGGTACGCTGCATCCAGTGGTGCTAGCCGCTTTTTAGGTTAGCTCTAGTTTTCGAGATATACCGTTATTTTTAAAATGGAGGAGGTTGCACAACATATGTTCGCGTAACTCAAAAACCGAAATTTTAATAATTTATGACTTGTTTTATTTGCAATTTCGTTTTTCATACGTCTGGAAAAAATTAGAAGCCTAGCTGCATTTTCCAATTTTTTAGGAATTTTAAAAAAGCAAAAATTTTGAAATTTTGATAAAAAAAAATTATATTTCTGAAACGACTGGGCATTAGGGGTATAACTAATTTTTTTGGCATAGTACCATGAGGTCAACCATGTCCTAGTAACCACGAAAATCATAATCTTTTGTAATTTTTCTCAAAAAAGTTCACGCACCAATTGGTTTTTCTAAGCCAATACATATTGAATACTCATAATTTTATACGGTGTTTTTTATTCTTTTTTAATTATTTTTTTTTGTTAAAAAAGGTTAAAGATACGTTTTAGTTTGCGGAAAAATCTCTTACCATCTCAAAATATTAATGAAATTTCATACTTGCGCTATTTTTTGTTTTAAATAAACATATTATTAATTTTTCTTAACCTAAAAGAAAATTAAAAATTTTCAAAACTTCATCGCGGTTGGTGCGTGAACTTTTTTGACATTAGCGGAAAAATAAATATACGTTCCCTTATGGTTGTTTATGCTCTATCGGACTGTGCTATGCCAATTTTGATATTTTAAAAAATTGTTAAAAAGTTATATCCCTACTGGGCATATTAGAAAAAAGTTGTACATTTCTTAAAGGAAACTTTATTGCCGTTTTTGAGTTACGCAAATATATGTTGTGCAACCTCCTCCATTTTCGAAATAACAGTATGTCTCAAAAATAAGAGCTAACTTAAAAAACGGATTCAGCGTACCCGAAACTCCATGTGCCCGGGTTGTCTATTTTTTCAGCTAGCACAGTGCTATTAATTGATCAAAATTCATAAAGACCATGTTATAAAAAACCTAAGAAAACAACATAAAAATCTTATTTTTATCCATATTTAATTATTGATAAAAAAAATTACACCATTTCCAATTGTTTTTAAAAATTTTCCAAATGAATTTTAAAATTTTCCAAATATATTTTTTAGTTTTCTCAGGCCGGGTTTTTGAGATGTCGATTAAGTTTAAAGAGTTGTAAACCATAATTCAAAAACTACAAAATTTTAACTGAACTAGAGTTGAGTTGTATTAAAGACATTTTAAGCAAAACTAAAGATCCAATTAGACGTCACATAACCTCAACAAAACCGTATTACCATCACCTCTGTATTACCAAAACGACATAAGCATACCATACAAACCAATTCAATTTTGGTTTCTAAATTCGCCGTTACGGCTGTGGCATTATGTTTATGTCACGTCTAATTTGAGCTTAAGCTGTTCCGTCAAAATTAAGTATACAAACTTTGTAATGGCCGCACAAATATGTTTTCGGATTAACTAAACCTAGTTTAACTGACATCTCAAAAACCCAGCCTAAATGTATTTTGAATTTATCCAAATATTTTAAATTTTTCAAGTATAATTTAAAATTGTCCAAATATATTTAAAATTTTCAAAAACAATTTAAAATTGTCCGTATGTATTTTAAATCTATCCAAAATTTATTAAAGAAAATTTGAAAATAGTAAAGAATATAAAAAAATCGGGATCCCGAAACGTCTATGGGACGCAAAAAATTAAAAAAAAAACAAATAATTTTTATAAAGTGCAAGGTATATTTACACAAGGTAGACTCATTTGTGAGTGTAGACATGCTGCTATATAAAAGGAACCGAGTTGTCAAAATTGTCTTCATATAAAACAAAAACAATTTAACGCACACATGTGCAAATTTTGGCTCCTATACACTAAATTTGACGTTTGGGTTCCAACAAGGGGTAATCAGCTGACAAACATATGGGCCAACGAGTTTACCTTGTGTAAATATACCTTGATAAAGTGCATACAAAATTTGGCTGAGCCAACCAAGTCAGCTGAAAAATCCGCCGCCGATTAGCCGTTAGTTTCGGCGGCGGCGCGGCTTACAAAAAATAATCGGCTGATCAGCTAGCCGCCAGTCGCGCCGGTACGGCTTGCTTCTCTGGCCGGCAGCGCACACTGTGGTAAATCACAAATCTAGGTGGACAAAATAAAAAAAAAAATGTCTGGCAACATTCCTTCTGATCGTTTAGTGAGCTTCTCAATACAATAGGTAACTGTAATTCATGTTTTGTTTTTGTTTGTTTTTAGCTCTGATTAGGATAAATAAGCTTTAAAGTCAGTTGTTGTCAGCACGTACATTCAGATTTCAAAGGGAAGCGTATTTTTTGTGTGACTTCGGTTTATGATTAAAAATGCTACAGTGATTTTATTGTCATAATTTTTTTTCATTATGATAAAGCTATATTTCAAGGAAATATATTACAATTTGCATTCAATTATTTCCATTGTAAGTATTAAAAAAAAAATTTTTTTTGTAAGAAGTTCAGAAAGTGCAAAAAATAAAATATTTCCTTTTTTCAAGTAGAGTTAAAGCTGTTAATTCCGCATAATTCCGGCGTAAAACTATATTTGGGTACATCTTTTAAGTGTTCACTTTAAGATAAATCAAAAACATCTTGCGCGTTTTTGCGACCGCCATACATTTTTTTTTCACTTTTCCAGTATGACCTCCACTCTTTAGTGAAAGGAAATTTTTGAAGAATGGGTAAAAACTCCCAAAATACATCGGAAATACGTATTATTGACGGTAATAATGGTTAGATATGCCCTTCAAGATATACTAGAAGTAGAGTTTTTTTCCCGGCAAAGCGGGAATTTTTTTTAAATTTCCCGGGATCCCGCTCCATATTCATTTATATATTTGATCTCATTTTTTATTTAATTCAGGAGTGAGAAGTGAACCTAACGCGATTAATAAATTTTGTTCAGCTAGATTTGCGATCTTCCACACTGTGCAGCGGCGGAATCATTAGCCAGCTGAGGTTGTTATATTACAATACCGATAAATGTATGTTCTTTTATCCTTTTAAAAGAAATAATGAACATACATATATAAAAAACGTTTTGTTATTATATCCAAATTGGCATCTTCGAAAAAATTTTAGGATGGCTGAACCCTTTTACGGCGCAAATAAAAATGTTTATGGCACGTTATTTTCAAACCGAGAACTACTTTGGTTTCTGCAATAACTACCCGTCTCCACCATCCATCAACTTGGTAAGAACAGCATGTCGCTCATGAATTCTACTCGTGTAGACTGTTCATGTTAATGTTTCGTCCATGTGCTGCCATCGTTGCCTAAACCTTTGTCTTAGCATCCATGTGCGCCATGATGTTGGCCATACAATGTATTTTCTGTATACAACCAAACGCACAACAACAAAAATTGTGGTCAATCAGAACAAGAACATTAACACGTATTCGCCACATACAAGAACATGAACAAATTAATACCGTTGCTCTGCCGGCGTTATGGTCATGTTATGTTCTAATCGAAAGCGCATGGAGACGTGGGGTAACAATGCAAAAAAAACAGAGACTATGTCAGTATCATGTACGTTTGTGACCGAATATTATAAACCTTATGTTACATAGCAGCCACACGATCAAGTTTTGCCTTTCAATTCCATTCAATTTGCAATACACTCTCACTTTTTTACTTACACACTCACACTTTTTATATTGACCACGAGATTGCTTTCAATTTCACCTTTCCATTTGTTTGGCAATTTTACTTTCAATTTAACAGCTGATTACATGTTTGTCTTTATAAATTGTTTTCTTGATGACATCTTAAAAGTAAATTGCTTTCAACTTGCGTGCAGCCTACGTCACAGCTGTCAATATTTGCATATTTTGACAAACAGTATATCGTTAGCTAAAATGCAAAAAGACGTAACTAACAAAAATATAATTTTACAGGAGAAGCAAAAAACTTTGTAAAGTGAAAACTATGAACATGTCAGAAAAACATGCATTGATATGTCGTCCATGGAATTCTTCAACCAATTTCCAAAGAAACTCATTTTATTATATTTTCTTAGAAAAAAAATGTGTAATTACGTCGTTTTGCAAACTTCAAACAAAAAAACTTGTAAATTGTAAGGGCCGATGTTGAATGTGAACCACACCTAAACGCCAAGTTTTTTCCGAATTTTATTTGACATTTCTCTATTTCAGACTTACTCAATTTGAACCATGGAGAGATACACAATCCAACAACGTGTTAAAGTTATCCAGACTTATTATGAAAATGGGCGTTCAAATCAAAATGCATATCGTGCACTTCGTGATTCAGTAATTAGGCACGTTTTCACCTCAGTGGATTCGTCAATAAGCAGAATTGACGCATTTGGGCGAATGATAATCCAAGAGTGATTGTCGAAAAACCAATGCACCCACAAAGAGTGACTGTTTGGTGCGGTTTATGGGCTGGCGGCATCATCGGGCCGTATTTTTTCCAAAATGAGGCCGGTCAGGCAGTTACTGTGAATGGTGTTCGCTATCGTGAGATGATAACGAACTTTTTATGGCCCGAATTGGAAGATATGGATGTGGACGATATGTGGTTTCAGCAGGACGGTGCCACTTGCCACACAGCTAACGAAACAATGGCTCTTTTGCGCAACAAATTCAATGGCCGTGTTATCTCACGTAATGGCGATATCAATTGGCCGCCAAGATCATGTGATTTGACACCGTTGGACTTTTTTCTTTGGGGTTATTTGAAAGAAAAGGTGTACGTCGATAAGCCAGCAACAATTCAAGAGCTAAAGGATGAGAAAATTCGGCACATTAACGGCATAGAACCTCCATTATGCCTCAGGGTCATCGAAAATTTGGACCATCGGATGGAGGTGTGCCGCCGTGGTCGCGGCGCCCATTTGGCCGATATTTTGTTCCATACATAATTGAGTAATACCAATATATCATAATAAAATAAAATTACAATAATTTCCTAAATAGTTTGTGTTTTATTCAAAATCAACATCGGCCCTTGAAATTTAACCACCCTTTAGTTACGACCCTTTGTTTTTTGTTAATAAAAACGCAATTTTTGATCGCAGAAGTGTTAAATTTTGTCAAGACATGTAGTTTTATAGCATTCATAATAATCAAAAACTCGACTTTGAATTTTTTGTTAGTTACGTCTTTTTGCATTTTAGCTAACGATATGTAAAAGACGATCAAGAAAATCTTGATCGTGTGGCTGCAATGTTAAACCGCACAATTACATGTGAATTGAAAATTTGACATGTCAGATGACAAAAACATGTCGTGTACATGTACCTTAAGCTTACCTTTCAATGACAGTGAACTAAGTAGTAAATGACATGTTATTTAATTTCAAGCCCGCAACAACCCCCATTCCGAATCGTGCTTCGTATCATTAATAATACAAAATTCCCGTTTTAGAAGTTTCCTAGTATTGCTGAAAATTTCATTATTGCTTAAGTACCAGTAATGAACCTTACCATTGCATTAATGAATAGTGAATAAGAAGCGTTTTTTTCAGTGTATATGTAGCAAAATTGCTTCTTGCTTACTCATATTAACAAACATTAAAACTCATTGCGTGTCTATTTGGAAACCCTTCTCTCTTCTCTATCCCGATCGCCCACAAACAAAATAAACGTGTTTGTCAGACATGTCTGAAAAGACATCGTGTAAATGCCGCGAAAGCTTAAAAGTTCTCTCCTACAAAACTAAAAAGAATTCTTATGTGCTGTTAAGTGATTGAACTTGTAGTAAAATTTATATGAAAAATACTCAGTTTTTTTAGTGTAGTAAAATTTATATGAAAAGCACTCAGTTTTTTTAATGTTTTTCATATAAATTTTAGTACACGTTCAGGCACTTTTGTTGTGAAAAGAGCATTAAGTGCTTTTTCCTTATTGCAAATGATTTAGGCGGCATTTATATACGATTATTTTGTAATTGTCAAACAGCCTTTAGTTTTCCTAAGCAGTTTGGGATTGAAATCCAGTAAAATCGGTTCAGTAGGATGAGAGTTATTAGTCCAAATGTAAAACCACCACCCTTAAAAAAATTATAATTTTGTAACAAAAACTTACATAAGTAGTGGTATAATGCACGAATTGATATAAGATTTGGCACAAATTCGTTCTTTATGACTAGAAGTCATATTGTTATTGTTGTTCGTGAAGATCGGACTATAATTTACTATAGGCCCCATCAGGCGCGGATTCAGCTCGAGCCTTAGGGGGGGGGGGGGGGGGATGATTTTGTATGATACAAAAAAGTAAAAAATTAGTTTTTAAAAGTTTATTAAAAACAATATGTGCATATTGTTACGAAAGTTAAATTATCTGAAGAAAGCGTTGGGCAAGTTGCATCTGCCTACTGCAGGCAATTAAGCGATGAATTTAAGCGACGCAATATTGACATCGCAGCTTATGAATTTGATGAAAAAGAAGAAATAGAAGTTGCTACCCGTGCAGTAACAAGCAACATGGATCTTAGCACAATGTTTGCTGCTATGATGCAGAATATGGAGAAGATGGTAAAAGAAAATTCAAACGCTATCCTATCGGAAAGTTCTAGAAAAATGGAAGAAAATTCTAGAAAAATGGAAGAAAATTCTAAAAAAATGGAGAAAAGGTTATCGAAAATTCAATCACCATCTTAGCCGAAATTCAAGAAATTTCAGAATGACAAAGGAGAAACTGCAGAAGCTCCAAGAGATTGCTACCTCAATAAATGAAAGAGTAGACGAAATGGAAACAGAGTTTAACAAGAAGCTGTCTGACGTAAAAATAGAAGTTGATAAAAATTACACCATCTGGAAGTAAAAGTTAATAGTCTTCAGTGCCAAGAGGAAACATTTCGAGTTTTACCAGAATTCTCTAGTAGAATTAGAGCCCCGAGTTTTGACGGCACTTCACCATTTAATGTTTTTAAATTTTAGTTTGATACAGTTGCAAACAAAAATGCATGGAACACTGAAGAAAAAGCCATAGAGCTGATTCTGGCTTTAAAAGGAACTGCGGCTGAAATTCTAGAAAGTGTACCAGTAAGTTGCAGAAACAAATATGATGACATTATGGTAGTACTGCAACGCAAGATTGGAATTACGGGGCAGAGTACAAAAGGCAAACGAGACGCTACAGGATTTCGCATTAGAGATTGAGCGCTTGGTGCAGCTTACTTATCCAGGTGAAAGTCGTCCATTGCTAGATCATTTAAGACCGAGGCATTTGTAAACGGTATACGGGATGCTGATGTGAAACTAGCGGTATGTGCATCACAGAAGCCATCATTTGCCGACACGGTATCATTTGCCCTAGCCCAAGAAACCGCAAGGATAATTTCAAGGCCGCAAGCATATAAGGTGCGAAAACTTGATTTGGCCGCTGAAGAAGAAAGAGATATTGTAAAGGACATAAAAGAGGCAGTGATAGAGGGCTGCCAGATTTGACGATTTTTCGTCATTTTGACGATTTTTTGTCCCGAAATCAGCAAATTGTCGATTTGCTGATTTTTGTCTTAAAAGTGACGATTTTTTCAGTCTCCAAGTCTGAATAAAACAATACATTTTCTGACGATTTCGTTTTTTTTTAATCTTGCTATCTTTAACAGTCGTACCTTAATAAGAGCGGAAGGCGGATCGTTTTCTTTCGCTTAGCTTTGACACTGATATGCCAAAACGAGAACGTCAACGTTGTGTCACGAACAGTAGTGATAGCTTTCTTGTTTAATAAAACCGCAAATTATAAATAAAAATAGAGATCAAAATGCTAGATTAACCAAAAAATAGCTAAATTGCCATTATTAATTAACAATAGCGGCAAACTTCACCACTAAACGGGCTGTCAAAATCGGGGTTTCCAGTTGCAAAAAGTTCAGGCCGCTCTATTCAAAAACTAGAAAACTCGTGCCGCTTTTGTTTAGGTACGGCTGTAATATGCAAGTCTTAAAAAAATCTTTGATTATTTTCAGACTACAAGAACAACAATGTTACGCTTTGTTTATCTTTCGTCAAACCATCATCGAATGAACCGTTTTACGGCTCTCTGTATAAACCATATTTTCAACAATTATACGGCAAGCATTTCACGAGTTGTAAGAGAATATCTACATGAGTCTCAAACCATTCTTGACGTGAAAGTCTCGCTAGATTACACTATTTGACAGTTTTTTGACCAAATTAATCTGACACCTAATCTTTATGTAAAATTGTCCGCTGAATCAGACTTGTCAAAAGTAGAACAGTTTTTAAGATATTCCAAAATAACCGTTATTTGTGTTTTTAAAAAAAGATGATGTGGCTGAAATGCAAATATCTTCAAAAGTTTATGTATTTCTTTCTTTTTCGTGAAAGGCTATACAATTTCTAAAATAACCATAGGTCGTTTGCGAAGATGATTTAATAAGTGGCAGAGTTATAGTAGACAAAATTTCAAACTTCATTATAAATTTAATGATTTTTTTCCAATTTTGTTCTTTTTTTCATATTCGGATTCAGCGGACAATTTTACATCAAGATTAGGTGTCAGATTCATTTGGTCACGACTGCTGTAAATTTGTGACGCAGTGTTATCTTTACCCACCTCTTCAACGATTCACACACCGATTGAAGAAGCGTCTTTCGCTGTACTATGGAAGAATCTCACTCGTGGTACAGTTTTTCCCGTGTGTGAAATCTTCTACGATTAAAAAATGCGGTCATCGGCGATCAAAGACGCTCTTCATGAGATTCCCAGTAGCTCTTACACGATTGAAATGAGGTAATTATGTTTTTTTTTTATAAAATTCGAACAAAAATTGTTTAAAAACAACTAAATTTTAAGTTGACCGATTTTTTGACGATGTTTTGAAACGATAAAGACGATTTTTTTATTTTTTCTCAAGAAACTGACGATTTTCTCATAAATTTATCTGGCAGCCCTGTAGTGATACAAGCTCTGAGTGAGAAGCAAGGTGAAAACAAAGTAAAATGCTATAATTGCGGTAAGATTGGCCATATTCAGCGAAACTGCAAAGCACCTAGAAGACGATCAAGATCTTCTTCGCCACCAGGAAACAACCAGCATGATAAACGACACACATCACAAGAGTCACCTTTAAACTAAAAATAGCTAAAACTGCGGGGCATGGGCTAGCTTTCACATCTGAGGGTCCCACAATCTCTATATCAGTAGTGCAACTGAGTAACAGAAATCTTACAGCTTGTGGTTACATTAACGGTCAGACACGCATTTTTGCTGTAGACACATTCTATTATAAGGCCCGATTTAATACAAAAACCAATCGAACCACTAAGCGGGGTAAGTTTGCGGACGGCAACGGGCGAGTATGCCACTTTCTATGGAAAAGTAAAATTACAATTAAGTATGGCCAATACAATCGCCTATCACGTATTTATTGTGGCTGATATTGTAGACGAAGTAATCATTGGCGCCGATTGCATGATTGAACATGGTATACATTTGGATATGGGTCAGCAAATCATGTATTGGCGTGATGTGGAAATACCCCTTGAAATTGGATGCGAAAAACTGCCACCCAAATCAGAAACCTTAGTATGGGCGCCAATGGAGGGAGATTGTGAGGACAACAGTTTGTGGGTGGTGGAGCCAGCAGAAGTTAAAGGAGATGTCGTAACAGCGAATGCCCTCATAAGACCCAGCAATAGTCTAGTTCCCGTGAGAGTATTAAATTTATGCAGCAGTGAAAAAGTCCTTACGCAGAACCTCAAGATTGGACAATGTACTTCAACAGAGGCAATAATTAACTGCGAGCAGCACCAATGCGCAGTCAGGAGAAGTAGCAAGGACTACGAATCACTAGAGGAACATGTGCGTAAATGGACCGAAAAGCTAACACCACCTTTTAAAATAAGGCCAAACAACTACTAAGAAAATATACCTCTGCATTCGCTTTGAAAGGTCAAAATCAAGGCAGATCAATCTTGAGAAACGAAATCAACACCGGCGAAACTAAGCAAATAAAACAGGCGCCAAGAAGCATTCCTCTAGCAAAGCGAAATGAAGTAAGAGAGCTGGTAAGCGAGATGGAGAAAACTGGAGTTGTTAAGCCGTCTTCAAGTCCTTGGATCTCTCCAGTGGTTTTGGTGAAAAAGAAAGATGGAAGTACCAGATTCTGCGTAGACTACAGAAAACTGAATGACGTCACGAAAAAGGATAGTTATCCATTGCCTAGCATTGATGATACCTTGGACACGTTAGCCGGAACGGAATGGTTTTCTACATTGGATTTGAAGAGCGGTTATTAAAAAGTGGAAATTTCAGAAAATGATAAGGAGAAAAATGCATTTAGTGCAAGTGATGGTCTATGGCAGTTTAATGTGATGCCATTTGGACTCTGCAATGCTCCGGCTACATTTGAGCGTTTAATGGAGCAGGTTTTAAAAGGTCTTCACCGAAAGACATGTTTGGTGTATCTTGACGACATTATTGTGATGGGGAAAACATTTGATGAACACCTGAAAAACCTAAAAGAGGTGATGGAACGTACATCAATGGCAGGACTCAAACTAAATGCTAAGAAATGTTCATTGTTCCAAAAGGAAGTAAAATACCTGGGACATCGTGTAACCTCCAAAGGCATCTCAACGGATAATGATAAAATAAAAGCTGTAATGGATTGGCCTCGTCCGAAAAATCTACATGAATTACGCAGTTTTCTAGGCTTATGTACATACATGTACGTACCGAAATTTGCTAAAATTGCTGCAAGTTTACACGAATTAACCAAAAAGGCGCAAAAATATAATTGGGGTGATGCACAGGAGGCAGCATTTCAGAAACTGAAGGAATTATTGTGCTCAGCTCCAATTTTGGCATACCCCATTGCTGGAGAGAAATTTGTTCTTGATGCGAGCGGAAACGGAATTGGTGGTGTGCTTTCCCAGGTGGTCAGTGGCGTAGAGTAAGTCGTGGGCTATTACAGTCGAATACTATCGAAGCCTGAGAGAAACTACTATGTGGCGCGAAGAGAGCTCCTGGCAGTACTAGAGTGCGTAAAACATTTTCACAAGTATTTGTATGGTCAACACTTTGAGTTAAGAACAGACCATTCTGCACTCAGGTGGTTGTTGCAATTCAAGAATCCGGAAGGTCAGATAGCTCGCTGGATTGAGAGCCTACAAAGTTATGATTTTACCATTGAGCACAGAAAAGGTGGAAAACATGGCAATGCGGATGCTCTATCAAGACGACCCTGCAAACTGGAATGCAAGCATTGTGTAAAGGAGTAGATAGAGTCCAACGAAGACTGGTCAATGGCACAGAAAGCTGACCCTTTATTAGAGAAAATTATGAAGGCCAAAGAAGAAGGCAGAAGGCCGAAGCGAAACGAAATATCATCTGAAAGTCCTCTAACAAAAGCATACTGGGCTCTATGGAACATCCTTCAGTGATAAATGGCTGCCTGTACCGTGCATGGGAAAGTTCGTAACCTCATTGTAGTGCCATCGTCAAAAGTACATGAAGTTTTAAATGAATTCCATAATGGTCCAAGTGGTGGCCATCTTGGCATAACAAAAACACTAGAAAAATTAAAACAACGTTTCTGCTGGGTTGGGTGCCAACAAGCTGTGGCCGATTGGATATCAAATTGCACCCAATGCATTGCCGCCAAAGGACCAACAAATAGAAGTCGGGGACCGCTTCAACAGTACAATTCGGGTGCCCCATTTGAGCGAATCGCAATGGATATAGCTGGACCTTTTCCTGTGAGTGATGCCGGCAACCGTTATGTGTTAGTAGTTATCGATTACTTTAGTAAAAGGCCAGAGGTGTATGCCATCTCAAATTAAGAAGCCAAAACCGTTGTAGACGTATTTTTGAATAACAGGGTGTGCCGCTACGGAGTTCCAATAGAATTACACTCTGACCAAGGCAGAAATTTTGAATCTGCTGTGTTCAAAAAAATGTGCGAATTGTACGGAATAAGGAAAACTAGAAAAACTCCTTTGCATCCACAATCCGATGGCATGGTTGAAAAATTTAACCGCACATTAGAGGAACACTTGCTCAAAGTAGTAAGCACTCATCAGAAGGACTGGGATGAACACATTCCAAAGTTTCTGTTGGCAAGCAGCTGTTCATAATTCTACCTCTCGTAGACCTGCCAAAATTGTTTTTGGAACGGAGCTCAGACTACCTGGAGATCTAGAATTTGGTGTTAAGCCTGGACCAACAGATGAAAACAATAAAGGCTCTACATCACAGCAACAAGATGACCTTAAAGAACTTCATGAGTTCGTACGTAGCCGGATTAAGCTGTCCAGTGACAAGATGAAAGCCAGATATGATCGAGCGGAAAATTCGGAAGGCTTCAAAGAAGGCCATTTGGTTTTACTTTTTAATCCGCAACGGCAGAAAGGACTATCTCCACAGCTGCAGACTCATTGGGATGGCCCATATAAAGTAATAAAGAAATTGAATGACGTGGTGTATCGGATCCAGAAATATAAGTGCCCAAGATCAAAAATGAAAGTGGTACATCTAGAACGACTAGCCCATTATGGAAAAGGAGAATCTGAGCCTATTCGGGACGAACAGGCTTAAGTGGAGGGCAGTGTTACGAAAGTTAAATTATCTAAGAATTATTTATAGTTATAGTTATAAGTTATCTTGTAAGTTGTAGTTTTATGTTACTTAAAATTGTCATGTATAATTTTCAACACAACTGTTATTTTAAAATAGTTCCTATATAAATTTCCCAGTCATTTCTAGAAATGGTTATAGAACATAATAAATAGTTATTACAGGATAGTTCAGGAAAAGTCTAGAAATGACTCATGTATAATTAGTTTAGTTTTGTTTTGAGAAACGGTTCTGTTCGTAACTTACAATTGTGAATAAAATAATTAATTTCAATAAAGTTTGTTAGGATGAATAAGTGTGTGTTTTTATTCGGATTTGCAATTAAAAAAACTCAAACGCGTTTATTAAAGGAAAAACGTAACAATATTATATTAAAAAAAACTCAACAATAACGTTAAATAAAATATAAGATCAGTTCGATATAAATTAAAATAAATTAATATTTTTAAACCAGCCACTTATGATTTCCTTGTGAGGCAAATTTAGATAATATAGTCTATCTTCGGTCATTGTTGATCTGAGCCATGTTTTTATTCGACGAAGGGTAGGAAATGACCTCTCGCTTGTAGCATTACTGACGAGCATTGAAACGAAAATTTGAAATGATTTTCTTAAATAAAGCTAGATATCTTCATCCCAGTTTATTAAAGCATCTACAACGTTATCTGATAGATTTTCAGATATTTTCCATGTTTGATGCCAATGCAACAGTTCAGGCGCAAGTTTTGATGTTAGTAGGTGTTTATCTCTTTTATCAAATATAATCAGCTCATCCGCCAGTTTTGGTTTTAAAAGTTTTGTATCTGTATATGACTTGATTACACTTTGAGGCAGAAGTTTAGGTATGTTCAAAACATTTAGGATATCTATTGGAAAAGGTGTTTTGAAAATAAATTCAATAAGAGGAATGTAACCTACAACTCGGTAGTAATCTTCAACATTTTGAATGTGATTATTTCGTTAAAATCTTGTATTTTCGATTGGAGCCTAGATTTGAACGTAAATAACTTAAACTTTTTCAAAAATCGCTTTAAATTGCTCTTCGGCTTTATTTATTTTCTATTCAAGGCACACAATTAAATATTTTGATAAGGGTTGATCCTTTTTGAAGATCTATATCGTGCTTTTGTAAAATGAAACTAAGCGGCTGTGTTACAATAAGTATCACACTTAATATGGGCATTTCCGTCAAAAGGTCCACCGTGACCGAAAATTTAAAAGTTATTAAAAGCTGATTATTTAAGATATTGTTATAGAGAAATATTTAGATTTTACTAATTTTTAAATTTTATAAATTTACTCATAAATTTGTTCACTTAGATGAACAATCAGACTGCAATGATGTGCAAACGTAATTTCTTATATGTGAGAATGTTTTATTGTATGTTTTCTTTAATATTTATCTTTCTTAAAAGAGGTGATATTTGATAAAAATTATTCCAAAAAAATTTTCTTACATGGTCTGGAATCTAAGGAAGAGTTCAAAGAGAAATATTTTATTCGGATTAACAGTAAATTTTTATTTTATTTTGATCAATATTCAGTTAAATTATTACGGAAAAAACTTCACGTTCGAAATGTCACGTATCGACCCAGATTTTGGCTTAAAAAAAAGAAATTACAGAATATTTTGGAATTAAACCAAGACATTTTAATTTTACATTGCTACGTAAAATTCTGAAAGTAGTTTGACTAAAAACCGCTACTTCTTTTGCCATTATCTTTGACCTAGAATCGCGCCCTCCATAAACTTAAGCATAGATAACAGTGCTTTCTTAGTGCTATAATTTAAGGGTTAAGAAAACGTAAAAATATTTTTTGCTGAAAATGTTATTGCACTTTTGATGCGTACGACTGTCACGTTCAACACTTTGGAATTACCCATATGTATATTCCGCAAATAAATTCAAAAGTGCTAAGTGAGTTCCATAATATAAAGGTAGAGATACTACCTTTTCCCTCAGATATTTTTCCAAAGCTTCTACTATATGATGTACACTTGTTACAAAGTGTATAATTGACTCGTGACGGTCCGCCCATCTTGCCTCGCATAATGCAGAGAGTTTGGCTCCCAAATACTTTGCTAAAACTGCGTTTCGCTTGGGATGGTTATATTTAAAAAATTTTGTGGTTTCTTTAACTGAGATTGACGTGGAGGAAAAAATCAATAGAGCTAGAGCAGCATTTGAAATTCTAGCACCAATATGGCATAACAACAACATTAGTCTTCGAACAAAACTGCGAATTTTTGAATCCAATGCAAAATCAGTTCTTTTGTACGGATGCACAACATGGAAGGTGACCAGTTTAATTACAAGTCGTTTGCAAACTTTCGTCAATCGCTGCCTCAGACGAATACTTCGAATCTTTTGGCCAAATGTTATATCGAATATTGAGCTACTTCGTAAATCAAATCAGATAGATGTGGCTACTGAGATTCGAAAACGAAAATGGCAATGGATTGGTCACACACTTCGACGTCCAGATGAGAATATCGCAAAGCATGCGTTACGTTGGAACCCGTTTCATCAAGCAGAACGAAGAGTTGGAAGGCCTAAAATTACTTGGAGACGTTCCACCGAAGCCGAAATGAGATCTGTGGGTTTAACATGGAACAAAGCTAGAAATGTAGCCCAAAACCGAGTACGGTGGAGAACGACTATTGTTGGCGCCCTATGCTCCAGTGGGAGTTAAAGGAACATATATATATATATATATATATATATATATATATATATATATATATATTTAACAAATGATACAGTTGTTTGTATTAATGGCGCTTTACTGCTTTTAAAAATTGAGTTGTTTGATTTATGGAAATAGCAAGGCGTTTGTTTCCAGAATTTTTTAACAGCTTCATTTTCTCTGACATCATAGGACACACATCTGTTCCAACTCCTACACAATTTTTTTGGTCAAGACCAAAATTTGTCAAAGCTTTAGAACTATTTATAAGACTAGTGAAAGTCGGTTCGAAATATACCATAATTCCAATATAATGCCCACTCTGAGAAATTATTTAAATACTTTTCTTAAACCATAGCAGATAAAGATATTGTGGTAAAATTTGGTCCAATTTAGCTTCACATGGCCAACAATAATACCATGCAATATTAGGTGTGATCCCGTTCTCAACTTTGGGAGCCCGCGGTATCCCAATCAGTGTGGCCATATCTAAAATTATTTTACAGCTAAATCGGCTTTAAAATAATGCTAAAAAAAATGCTAAAACAAAATCCTAAACTGCCAAAAAATAATGCTAAAATTTAAATTGTATTATTTTTTTGTTATTTTAGTCAATATACCTTTATACACGATTTATTTTGCATAATTCTTCCCTATATACTCACATTATATCAATAGAACAAACTGATTAAAAAATAACAATAAAATATTTATAAAACATAAACATAACATGTAAAGTCAATTAAAGTGGATAATCATTCAGGAAAGCAAATTTCGATCTACCAAATGTTAAAATACAATTTGGTTTAAGGATTGATGTTTGACTAGTGACGTCAGCAGTCGTCGATGGCTGCGAGTGTAAGACGGCAAATCCATCTGAGGAGATCGAGTGGTTGCGATCGAAACATGTCATGGTAACCTGCCGGCCAGGGTTCGAGCCCGAGCCACGTCAAGAATGAAAGATTATCAATAACAATTTTAATTGATTTTCATGTTGTAAAATTCCTTTCTTCACAAAAATAATTTAATAAAAATTAAATTTCATGAACTTAAGCCTAATTAAAAATATTAAAAATTTGGATTAAAAACCATAAATAGTTCAACAAAATAACCACAATACTAATTATTGTTAAAGCTAAGGCACGAGCTCTATGTGTACATTTGTCCTTCAAGTTGTGCTGAAAAAGGTCAACAGAAAAGAGAATGACAAAGTGAAAAAACAAAAAATGTACTTGGACTTCAAGAAAAATTCTTGACGAAAGTACGAAAAAACAGAAGTAAAGGAAAAAAACATGTAAAGTCAATTAAAGTGGATAATCATTCAGGAAAGCAAATTTCGATCTACCAAATGTTAAAATACAATTTGGTTTAAGGATTGATGTTTGACTAGTGACGTCAGCAGTCGTCGATGGCTGCGAGTGTAAGACGGCAAATCCATCTGAGGAGATCGAGTGGTTGCGATCGAAACATGTCATGGTAACCTGCCGGCCAGGGTTCGAGCCCGAGCCACGTCAAGAATGAAAGATTATCAATAACAATTTTAATTAATTTTCATGTTGTAAAATTCCTTTCTTCACAAAAATAATTTATTAAAAATTAAATTTCATGAACTTAAGCCTAATTAAAAATATTAAAAATTTGGATTAAAAACCATAAATAGTTCAACAAAATAACCACAATACTAATTATTATTAAAGCTAAGGCACGAGCTCTATGTGTACATTTGTCCTTCAAGTTGTGCTGAAAAAGGTCAACAGAAAAGAGAATGACAAAGTGAAAAAACAAAAAATGTACTTGGACTTCAAGAAAAATTCTTGACGAAAGTACGAAAAAACAGAAGTAAAGGAAAAAAACATGTAAAGTCAATTAAAGTGGATAATCATTCAGGAAAGCAAATTTCGATCTACCAAATGTTAAAATACAATTTGGTTTAAGGATTGATGTTTGACTAGTGACGTCAGCAGTCGTCGATGGCTGCGAGTGTAAGACGGCAAATCCATCTGAGGAGATCGAGTGGTTGCGATCGAAACATGTCATGGTAACCTGCCGGCCAGGGTTCGAGCCCGAGCCACGTCAAGAATGAAAGATTATCAATAACAATTTTAATTAATTTTCATGTTGTAAAATTCCTTTCTTCACAAAAATAATTTATTAAAAATTAAATTTCATGAACTTAAGCCTAATTAAAAATATTAAAAATTTGGATTAAAACCATAAATAGTTCAACAAAATAACCACAATACTAATTATTGTTAAAGCTAAGGCACGAGCTCTATGTGTACATTTGTCCTTCAAGTTGTGCTGAAAAAGGTCAACAGAAAAGAGAATGACAAAGTGAAAAAACAAAAAATGTACTTGGACTTCAAGAAAAATTCTTGACGAAAGTACGAAAAAACAGAAGTAAAGGAAAAAAACATGTAAAGTCAATTAAAGTGGATAATCATTCAGGAAAGCAAATTTCGATCTACCAAATGTTAAAATACAATTTGGTTTAAGGATTGATGTTTGACTAGTGACGTCAGCAGTCGTCGATGGCTGCGAGTGTAAGACGGCAAATCCATCTGAGGAGATCGAGTGGTTGCGATCGAAACATGTCATGGTAACCTGCCGGCCAGGGTTCGAGCCCGAGCCACGTCAAGAATGAAAGATTATCAATAACAATTTTAATTAATTTTCATGTTGTAAAATTCCTTTCTTCACAAAAATAATTTATTAAAAATTAAATTTCATGAACTTAAGCCTAATTAAAGATATTAAAAATTTGGATTAAAAACCATAAATAGTTCAACAAAATAACCACAATACTAATTATTAAAACATAAAAACTATAAAAGAAATATATTTCAGTCTTTATATACGTACATAAAAAGTTTTCAAACAAAAGGTACCATACCATAACATAAAATTAAGGGAACTTGACCCATAAATGGCTATTATTTATGTTTCAATAAAAATTATATAACTGTTAAATAAAAAATATCATTTTCATAAATACGTCATCAAATGAATATTCTTCTTCAGCTCCTGAAGAATCGATCGAGATATCATTATAATATATGTTCCTATTCCATTTTTATATGAGATCGTACAATTTTTTAAAACTATCGCACCATTTTAAACCACACCTAATCTAAAGTAGCGATTTCATAGACTTTAACGTCATTCTATTTAGAATTTTCGGTTTTAAGAGATTTATACCACTAAAAACCTATTTTAACTTCCACGTTGCTAAATGGCAAAACCAAGAACTTCATTGCAAAAGAAGCTTATTCACTGAATGGATTTTCATTTAATGCATTTCATATTCATATACATTTATCCAGAAATCAAATTTTGAGTTCTGTCACTTGTGTTCCAAAGTTATAATTTTTTCTACAGTGAAATCAATAATTTCTTCTTTTAAATGTTAGCTTAAGTAGCATTCATTACTTTTTTCTACACAAAAAAAGTTAGTATTTGTTAAATTATAAATATTGTTTGCCAATCGTTGTTTAAGTTGACATATTAATTTAATTATAAAATCTCGGCATGTAATTCGAATTTGTTTTTCTATTTCAAAAGTTATGGTATTTTATTCGTTTCCAAAAATTTTTTTGAAATCGTAATTGAGGGAAAAAATCCGATTAACATGAATTAAATGGTTCAAACTAATCAAATTTTAAAACAATTTGATATGAAAGATCTTTAAAAAGATTGTACAGTTTCTATAGCAAAAGAGTAGGGATTTGTATGTGCATTCAACAAAAAAGCGTGGTAGATTTTCAAAAAATATTACTTGAATATTCTTAAATTAAATTATGATAAAAAATGCCAAATATGTAGTTGAAAAATGCTAAAAAAAAATGCTAACTGCTAAATGAAAAATTTTCAGCTAAATCGGACAAAAAAAATGCTAAATCTAGCTGCAAAAGTGCCAAAATGGCCACGCTGATCCCAATCTTACTGAAAACTGTTCCCGTACAGGTGCGATCCCGTACTTTTTGGGTAAAGTTCGGTAAAATGTGAGTAAACAAGAATTTTTCCCACTAAAAGACAAAAAATGTTCAAAAGTAGGGGAACAATAAAAACCAAATTTTTACCCCAAAAGCAAACGTTACAATGAAAACGTTCAAAAAAATAAATAAATGACACATTAGCATGTACAAAAGTAAAATTGAAACATGCACCTACATTTTTTTAACATTTTCTTTTGTTTAGTGCTGGTTCACACAGGTCAAGTTTACTTGAACAGTTTTATTTAAATTTTCTTTTGAACTTGCGTTCACGTTCATGCACAAAATTAATTTTTGTTTTCTTTTCCTTCAACTTTGTAGCTTTTTATTATATTACGGATGAAAAAAGAAAAGAAAAATACAAAACTGACTGGTACGGTCAAGTATGTATCCCTTTCCATTCTCTTTACCCCTCTCTCCTAAAAGCTCGAGACTTGAAGAGTCAAACTTGACCTGTGTGAACCAGCACTTAGTTTATTAATATTTTTAATTTTATTTCTTTTGGTAGTACTTGTTTGCAGTTTTTATTGTTTATTTTTTGTCACAGCTGATTGTTTAACAATTCTGTGGTTTTCATGGGCAACCGCGTATGTCTTAAAATAAAATTTTTCAGGAGAGCCGAAAAAAACATTCTAGATCAAACTATGGGTTAGATATTGCACCTTTTGAACTTTGTAATTGAGTTAAAACATCGGAATGGGTCTATCTGTTTTTAAAATTTTTTTAAAAAATGCAAAGAGCGCTTAAAATAAAGCATCAACATTTCAAAATCGAAAAAATAGACATACGCGGTTGCCCATGAAAACCACAGAATTTTCCCAATCAGCCCAAAGAAAAAGTACGGGCTACTTCGTGCGAGAAGAAGAAGAATGTTTTTCTCTTAAAAGCTCTCTCACTTTACCAAACTTTGAGTACGGGAACAGTTTTCGGTAAGATTGGGATCCCGCGGGCTCCCAAAGTTGAGTACGGGATCACACCTAATAAGTACCAGTTAGGTTCATTAGAGAGAGAGTTGTCAATTTTTGTACCCATGTAATGTCAAAGAAGAGAAATAGAATAAAAAAAATAAAACAAATTAGCGAATGACATACAGAAAAATTTTGTTTATTTAAAAAAAAAGTAATATTATAAAGGACACAAATGAAAAAAGAAAAAAATTTACCGGAGAATTTATTAGCATACATCAGAAATTCGTCTATTTATTTTACAGGAATGACAGAGAGATAGTTTAGCACAGGGCATCAAACAGGCACGTTTTGATTTTTGATTCAGATAAAAAAAAATCGGTGTTTTTAAAATGAAACATACAGATTTTTGAATGCTTTTTTATCAACACCGCATGAATCACTCCACAATTTCGTTTAATTTTCGGGACATGTATAAAATTGTGATTTTTTTTGTTCAAAAGAACAATTGCATATACAACATTTTTAAGTCATTTTTTGTCGGAATTAAAAAGTTATTTTAAAACTTTTTTTATTTTAATTTTAAAATTATGTAACTTTTTGGCATTTTCTTTTGTTTGAAATAAATTTGACATTCTATGGGTTTTCTAATTGAGAACAAAATTTCTAATGACTATACCTTGTATTATTCTACCATGCTACAAATAAAATCATAAAGCTTTCTGATTGCCGGTCAATCGCCTACACTGCGAGGAATATTAATACTGACGTCCGTTTTTATAAAGATTAATTTATAATTTATAGATCCCATTTAGGATGAATGCCTGAACTTTTCTAACTGTTGCGTAGGCTTGCCAGAAATGAAATCCATGAAAACAGTGTATCGAGAAAAAAAGCAATACATTAGTTGCGTTCGAGAACACAAAAGTTTTTACTATTTTTTACTAATAATTAGTATTGTGGTTATTTTGTTGAACTATTTATGGTTTTAATCCAAATTTTTAATATTTTTAATTAGGCTTAAGTTCATGAAATTTAATTTTTATTAAATTATTTTTATGAAGAAAGTGACGTCAGCAGTCGTCGATGGCTGCGAGTGTAAGACGGCAAATCCATCTGAGGAGATCGAGTGGTTGCGATCGAAACATGTCATGGTAACCTGCCGGCCAGGGTTCGAGCCCGAGCCACGTCAAGAATGAAAGATTATCAATAACAATTTTGATTAATTTTCATGTTGTAAAATTCCTTTCTTCATAAAAATAATTTAATAAAAATTAAATTTCATGAACTTAAGCCTAATTAAAAATATTAAAAATTTGGATTAAAACCATAAATAGTTCAACAAAATAACCACAATACTAATTATTGTTAAAGCTAAGGCACGAGCTCTATGTGTACATTTGTCCTTCAAGTTGTGCTGAAAAAGGTCAACAGAAAAGGGAAAGACAAAGTGAAAAAACAAAAAATGTACTTGGACTTCAAGAAAAATTCTTGACGAAAGTACGAAAAAACAGAAGTAAAGGAAAAAACATGTAAAATCAATTAAAATGGATAATCATTCAGGAAAGCAAATTTCGATCTACCAAATGTTAAAATACAATTTGGTTTAAGGATTGATGTTTGACTAGTGACGTCAGAAGTCGTCGATGGCTGCGAGTGTAAGACGGCAAATCCATCTGAGGAGATCGAGTGGTTGCGATCGAAACATGTCATGGTAACCTGCCGGCCAGGGTTCGAGCCCGAGCCACGTCAAGAATGAAAGATTATCAATAACAATTTTGATTAATTTTCATGTTGTAAAATTCCTTTCTTCATAAAAATAATTTAATAAAAATTAAATTTCATGAACTTAAGCCTAATTAAAAATATTAAAAATTTGGATTAAAACCATAAATAGTTCAACAAAATAACCACAATACTAATTATTGTTAAAGCTAAGGCATGAGCTCTATGTGTACATTTGTCCTTCAAGTTGTGCTGAAAAAGGTCAACAGAAAAGGGAAAGACAAAGTGAAAAAACAAAAAATGTACTTGGACTTCAAGAAAAATTCTTGACGAAAGTACGAAAAAACAGAAGTAAAGGAAAAAACATGTAAAATCAATTAAAATGGATAATCATTCAGGAAAGCAAACTTCGATCTACCAAATGTTAAAATACAATTTGGTTTAAGGATTGATGTTTGACTAGTGACGTCAGCAGTCGTCGATGGCTGCGAGTGTAAGACGGCAAATCCATCTGAGGAGATCGAGTGGTTGCGATCGAAACATGTCATGGTAACCTGCCGGCCAGGGTTCGAGCCCGAGCCACGTCAAGAATGAAAGATTATCAATAACAATTTTGATTAATTTTCATGTTGTAAAATTCCTTTCTTCATAAAAATAATTTAATAAAAATTAAATTTCATGAACTTAAGCCTAATTAAAAATATTAAAAATTTGGATTAAAACCATAAATAGTTCAACAAAATAACCACAATACTAATTATTGTTAAAGCTAAGGCACGAGCTCTATGTGTACATTTGTCCTTCAAGTTGTGCTGAAAAAGGTCAACAGAAAAGGGAAAGACAAAGTGAAAAAACAAAAAATGTACTTGGACTTCAAGAAAAATTCTTGACGAAAGTACGAAAAAACAGAAGTAAAGGAAAAAACATGTAAAATCAATTAAAATGGATAATCATTCAGGAAAGCAAATTTCGATCTACCAAATGTTAAAATACAATTTGGTTTAAGGATTGATGTTTGACTAGTGACGGCAGCAGTCGTCGATGGCTGCGAGTGTAAGACGGCAAATCCATCTGAGGAGATCGAGTGGTTGCGATCGAAACATGTCATGGTAACCTGCCGGCCAGGGTTCGAGCCCGAGCCACGTCAAGAATGAAAGATTATCAATAACAATTTTGATTAATTTTCATGTTGTAAAATTCCTTTCTTCATAAAAATAATTTAATAAAAATTAAATTTCATGAACTTAAGCCTAATTAAAAATATTAAAAATTTGGATTAAAACCATAAATAGTTCAACAAAATAACCACAATACTAATTATTGTTAAAGCTAAGGCACGAGCTCTATGTGTACATTTGTCCTTCAAGTTGTGCTGAAAAAGGTCAACAGAAAAGGGAAAGACAAAGTGAAAAAACAAAAAATGTACTTGGACTTCAAGAAAAATTCTTGACGAAAGTACGAAAAAACAGAAGTAAAGGAAAAAACATGTAAAATCAATTAAAATGGATAATCATTCAGGAAAGCAAATTTCGATCTACCAAATGTTAAAATACAATTTGGTTTAAGGATTGATGTTTGACTAGTGACGTCAGCAGTCGTCGATGGCTGCGAGTGTAAGACGGCAAATCCATCTGAGGAGATCGAGTGGTTGCGATCGAAACATGTCATGGTAACCTGCCGGCCAGGGTTCGAGCCCGAGCCACGTCAAGAATGAAAGATTATCAATAACAATTTTGATTAATTTTCATGTTGTAAAATTCCTTTCTTCATAAAAATAATTTAATAAAAATTAAATTTCATGAACTTAAGCCTAATTAAAAATATTAAAAATTTTTTACTAAACTTTACTGCATTTTACGAAATTGCGTTCGAGTACACAAAATGCAGTAAATGAAAACATATGTAAACTGAGAGCGAAAAGTGACAGTTCTTGTCTGAGTATTTACAAATTTTTACTGCAGAAATTTTTGCAGTAAAATTTTGTAAATCAAAAAATGTTTCAAAAGGTAAACAAACAAAAGTAACAAATAAAAAGCCCTGCAAATAATAAGACCAGTCCAAACACGCGTGTAAAGAGTAGTCCACAAGGGACCAGGACTAGTCCAAAAGTAACCCAAACGTATGAAAAAACCCTGGTCTATTTAACATTACAATGTCCTAGGAGAGGACCATATAACCCACCTTTGGACCACTAAGGAGTAGTTTTAAAACTACTCCATGGTATACTCAAGAAGATTAGTTTTGAAGTCGTTTAAAAACGAAAGCATATTGTTAAAAAACGAAGACATGTCGTCTCACTACAAACACTTTTTAACAATGACATGGTCCATGCTTGCATAACATCGGACCAGTCCATGGAGTAGTCCATTCTATCAAAATGGATCAGATGGTCCAATTTTATTTGCAGGGAGCATACAAATTGTGAAAAAATTGTTAAATAAAAGAAAAGTTGAAATAAAAATTAAACCAAAACAAAAAGTGAATAAAAAAAATTAAATAATTTAACACGCTACAAATTAGTAAAATCAAATAAAATAAAAAACAAACAAATATGAAAGATTACATAAAATAGTTTGTTTGTATTTTCCAAAAATGTTCGTGTTGTAAAAAGTATTTAATCGAGTACCGATAAGAAAACGAGTTAAGTAGTCAAAAGTGTCAATATTTGTAATTATTTGCCATCAGCAGTTGCCTTTATTTTACGAATTTTTACAAGTTTTGCGTTCGCGGGATTGGACAACAGCATTTTGTTAGAGACATTTTTTTAGTTTACTCATTTACTGCATTTTACTGTAAAAGTACTCAAACGCACCTATTAATGTAAAAAAAGTAAAATTTTTTTCAGTATATAAATCAAATACATAATTTAAAAAATACAAAACAAGAGATCATTAATATTAAGTATTTAATATAATAATGTATGAAAATTTTTAATTTAGTCAGCTGTTCCAAATTAAATTTTTAAAACCTTTGTTCATTTTAATTTTGTAAAATAATAAATTAATTTTCAGTTCAAAATACTTGCTAGTTAAACAATTTAATTATTCTTAATTTAAAAAATTACAAATATCACGTTTTTGTACTTCGTTAACAAAGCAATTTTTACCGTTTTTTTGTTTTTAGAAAATTTAAAAACTCAAAGAGTATTGGAAATTAGTTTTATTATTAATTCACTCTCTAAGTTTTCAATTAAAAGTTGACTTCGCTTTTTCCCAAAAAGAAGACATATTTAAAACTAATAGTTCTTTCAGTTGTTTGAATGAGGAAGTGAAAACACGAATATTTTCGAAAATGGGAAATGACCAACCTTGTAGAACTTTTTTCCATTTATTTTCTGTAGGTTTTTCTTTCTTAATTTTTTTTCAGCAAAACCTTTCAAGGATACGAACTCATCAAAAAGAAAAATAGAAAATAATTTGATTGAATTAAGGTTAAAAGTGAAATGTTTTTCAAATTTATTATTGTTTAGGCTGAAACTTTGTCGTTTTATATACGAAATCAATTCATCTACACGCTTTAAAAAAAAAAATTCTCGTGTTGAAAAATTTTTGTTTCTGTTGTTGTTTAAACTTTTCGCAAAGTTGCTTGATTTACTGAAACATGTCAATTGCTTTTAGATTGTCATTATCCACAAATTATTTTAAAAGGCAAAATATAGTATTTTCTATGCCAAGGTGTGCTTCAGCAAGTACATTTCAAAAATTGGCAGTAAACTTTTACAGCTGAATAGGTTTTTAAAAATCTTTTCACTGCAGGCGCTATCGAGTTGGTAAATGACGCAGCATTTCAAACCATTTCGAATCGCAATATTCGAACAATTCCTTCTGATTTGCATTCCTTCTTTTTATTTATATGATAAGTCTGGTATCATAAGGGTATCAATGATTCCGTACAGCCAAATATAACACTCTTATTTGTTCTTAATAACTTTGATTTTTTTTGTACACTGAGCAAAATTGTTATTATCAAATATTGAAATAGAGAAATGTTGTGTATTTCTTCTACCCTCTTTCTAAATCCAAAAACTGTTCCGCGAAATTTTTTGTGGTTTCTGAGAAACTAAGCATTCATTTTGCTCCATATCAACTATTTTAAAGTTTTTAAGCATTTTTTTGCTTTGCACGCCATTATTTGGCAATTGCACCAAATGCATCACAAAAAGCTAGTTTTCAAAAATATTTTTAAAAATGTGGCTTATGCGGACTTCACTTCATTCATGAAAGTTGACAAAAATTCATATTTTTCATCAAAACATGCCGGAAGCATCGAGAAAAATTCTATCGTATACATTTTGAGAAATCTTTATGTAAACCTTCATTGTCGTTTTTCTCTACTTCGACCTTTTGCGGACGATATGTATATTGTTTTTTTTTTTTTTAAATTTAATACATATACAGTGCACTCGCGATAATATGAACTAATTAAAACAAAGCCAGTTCACTTTTGCAAGATTGTTCATATTTGCGAATGTCGTATAATTTCCCTTTAAAAATATTTTTTCCATAAAAATAATTATTTATTGCTCATTGGATTTAAAAATCTAAAAGTCTGTGATTTCGTTTCGTTCAATCAGTTTAAAACGCCCCGCTCTCTTAAAAATCTCCAGGTATTTGCCGTGTCCGCTAACGGTGATCTTTTTGTATCTCATTTCTAAAAACCATCGCTGCATGCAATTTCCATTTTTTGGGTATTCGGAAGACCGCACATTTTTCTTTTTTCAATCAAATAAACGTATTGTTAGAACATTAAAAAACATCAAACCTGTGGCCGTATGGAAAAACTAGTAAACTCCATTTTTTAAAAACTCGAGAAAAACACAATTAAAGTTTTAAACATACATATTTCGCTAATTAATTAATTTGTATTTATGTTACTATGCATGCGCATTTAACAAAACTTAATTTTAAAAAATTTATAACATTTCTGGTTCCATTAAACTTATTTTTGGACATTAAAACCGAAAATCAATGTCACTTATCTTGTTTTTTCGAAAAATGGAGTTATCAAGTTTTTCCGAAAAAAATGTTTTTCTTAAATTATATTGTTACGTTTTTCCTTTAATAAACGCGTTCGGTTTACTCCCTTTATAATAAACCGTTGAGTTCTTTTAATTGCAAATAAAAATAAATACACACACTTATTCAACTTTACAAACTTTATTATTTTGTTCACAATTGTTAGTTACGAACAGAACCGTTTCTCAATTATACATGAGTCACCCCTTTTTATATTTCCTAATTATTTCTAGATTTTTCCTGAACCTTCCTGTAATAACTATTTATTATGGTCTATAACCATTTCTAGAAATGACTGGGAAATGTATATAGGAATTATTTTAAAATAACAGTTGTGTTGAAAATTATACATGACAATTTTAAGTAACATAAAACTATAATATATAACTATAAATAATTCTTAGATAATTTAACTTTCGTAACACTGCCCTCCACTTAAGCCTGTTCGTCCCGAATAGGCTCAGATTCCCCTTTTCATAATGGGCTAGTCGTTCTAGATGTACCACTTTCATTTTTGATCTTGGGCTCTTATATTTCTGGATCCGATACACCACGTCATTCAATTTCTGTATTACTTTATATGGGCCATCCCAATGAGTCTGCAGCTTTGGAGATAGTCCTTTCTTCCGTTGCGGATTAAAAAGTAAAACCAACTGGCCTTCTTTGAACCCTTCCGAATTTTCCATTCCATTGTTTGTGGCTTTCCTCTGGTTATTTGATGAATTAACACGCCTTCGTCTTAACTCGTTTTTCTGCTCTTTGGTAGAGTCATTATTATTCGCTGGTACCGATAGTTCACCAAAGTTGTACTGTGTATTACGATTTTCGTAATCGTTCGAAACGATGACAGAGGTTGTATTTTTTAAAAAATGGGAAATTTGATTAACAATTTTTGTTCGTAATAGAGAGTGGCTTTTAAGAAAGTGATTTTTTGTTTTCAATAAAGTATGAAAAACGTCCGTTACACAGTACAAATTGTTCGAATCCGTAAATGATTTCTTTCGAATCGAAATACGCGGTAACCCCCCTGGATAAAAATAGTTTTTATTATTTTTGTACGTAAAACACCTAACTATTATCTTTGCAACAGAAACAAAAATAATAAAAATTAAGTGAGTTAAAACCTTTTTCAAAGTTACTGTACCACATAGGGTACGGTATGGTCTAAAAACTATTACTCGGAAAGATTTTGGGTGTTTGGCAGTCGTATTCTATGAATCAAAAACTGCAGAAAAGATATAATATGCATATAAAGAACGCATACATATATTCTTTGAATTTTCTAGAGTTGCAATCTTTAGGCTCAACATTTTGACCCGAATTTGTTCTATATCGCTCTTTGTCTCTTAGTCTTCGAGACTACACCGTTTTAAACTTCTAATTTTTCTGTTTCTGTTTTCTGTTATGGAGTTAACTTGTTTTCTCAAAAAATGCATGGAGTTATCTAGTTTTTACATAAAAATTGATATTTTTCTGATTTTTGTTTTTAAAATAACTATTAAATGAGAAACTATATCGAAATTTCGATCTGACAGAGTGATAGTAAATGAAACACGCTTTCTATTTTTGGTGTTATCTTAATTTTCGCAAAAAGTGGAGTTAACTAGTTTTTCCATACGGCCACAGAAATATACTCTCTAAATTAGTAATACCTTTTCCTAAATTTTCTAAAATTTCTTATTTTACTTTTTAAAGTGCAAAACTTATGCTTTTTTAATTCATTTATCGTCACCTAAAAGACGAAATAACCTATCTGCAGTTTTCAAAAGTTTACAGTAGAGGGAAAAATTGGAACTATTAACGATATTGAAACGAAAATTACACATTTTGATTAAAATGAAACCAGTAATATATATCGGTTGAGAAAATTTTGTTTTTCTTCTCACAGCTTATGTTATGACACTTAGGTTTTTTGGAATTGTAAAAATCTGAAACCAAATAACCTATCTGCAGTACTAATTAGTATGAATAAATAAAAATTTCTTTACACATGCATATTATATACATTAAATAATTAGAGTAGTAGTTTCTTTTACTGGTTTAAGCAAACACAAGTCCTTAATGTTTGTTTAAATTACACTATGCAACAAAATTAAACTTTTATCGTGATTTTTGATGATTTATTTTTCTCTTTTTTTCTTCAAAATTTTGCAGTCATATGCGTTATGATAATAGAGGGAATAAAAATCCATAAAAACCTCAATTTTGAAATTTTTGCAGATAGGTTATTAGGTCTTAACATGCAGTCTACAACTGACAAGAAATGCTTAACTTTAACACTAATATGATGTTAGTGTTAGGTATCGACTCATCATGTTAGAAGTTTTCACATGTTATAACACGGTTGCTAATGCAAATGTTATAACAACGCTTTTATAACATCAAGTTATAACAGCAAATCATGTCAGTTGTAGACGGGCAGTTAAGATGACGATATGTATTAGAACTTTTCACGTTATTTTTTTTTTTTTTTTTTTTTTTGTTTAAAAAGAAATTTAATTTTTGTTAATTTTACCATTAATTTAAATTCATTTCATTGTTTTTTAAATCTTTTTAATATCAATTTTATATATTGATAAAAATAATTACTCTACTTGTTGTTGTTAACCTTGAATTTAAATTTAGTATTCGTATTGGTATATCCGATATTTTATTTTGAGTATCGGTATCGTATCAGCAAAAAGGCGCATCGTTACATCCCTATTCATAATGTCCTTGCACGTTATGTATTCATTCTACAAAACGCTATTATGGCGATTTAATCATTTTTACGCGGAGAGTGTAATTCAGATTATCAAAGTGCTAGGTCCACTAAGGGCAAGATTTATACATACTGTTACTGACGTTTACAAAAACAAAGCTTTCGCGAATATAATTTTGTCTGGCCATACTTACTATAAATGCACACTAAATAAAATGGAACACCCTCTGGGAATTGTGATCATTGTGATATTAGTGAGGATGCATCTCACGAGATTTTTTGCTGTACTCTTTACGGCAGACAAAGGTCTTAGTTCCCTGACGTTTGCAAATATGAATATGTGGTCGGTTTTCTCTAGTAAAAGGGTATCTGCAAAGTCTGGGGCCTAATTCTGGCAGTCTTGATCGAGTACTTTCTCGATTCGAAAGCAATTTTATTTTTAATTCTTTCAATCGTTAGTGACGCATCGAAATTATTTTTTTAGTATTGTGAAACTAAAATTAAACACTGAAAATAATAATTCCGATTCGTTCAGTATTGACCGAAATAATTAGATATTAAATTGCTTTCGAATCGAGAAATTACTCGATCACGACTGCCAGAATCAGCCCCCTGTATTTTAATAAAGTTTTTAGATCTCATCGGTGTCATTTTGTTACTTCATCCATCCAATTCATGGTCTCATCATATTTATGAAGTCTTTATTTAAATTTAAGTTGTTCTTTTTTTGTATACTTTTGTATAGCGAGAATTGTTGTATTTCAAAATTATAAGTTTGAGTAATTTGTAATAGTTTAATTTAAACCAATGTTACTGTGAAAAAAGTAGGTATAGCAGCATTAGCTTTTTATTTATAACCAAAACCCTTGCGATAGGTAAAAGCATTTGAACATAGTTTTGATATAAAAACTAATTTTAAGAAACGCATCCAAAATAAAAAGTTCTGGTAAATTTAAGGAAAATTAAATTATCCAAAAGAAAAAGATACAACAAATATAATATACAACATACTCTTATTAATTTTGATCTTCTTCCTGTTTTATTATCGTGAAATCCTCTTATTTAATGTGCTTTTTTGCGCGCAAAGGTAGCTTAGTTCGTTTAATTGTTTTCGATAAAAAATGTTTCGCAGTATGTCGTTTTAGATCAGTTCTATGTTCAAATGATTCCTCGCACAAAGTACAATCATAATTAAAACTATCTTTGTCGTTTTTATGATGCCTTCTTTTGTGCATATATAACCCATTACGGGATTGATAAGTTCGATCACATTCAGCACATTCAAATATTTTCGGTTGAAAATTTTCCTCGGAAGTATGTTTATCTAGATGACACTTGAGCTCAGACTGTTGCTGATAGGTTTTATCGCATATTCGACAAGCATAAGGTCGTTCACCTGTGTGTATTCTTCGGTGACGTTTTAAGTCATCCACACGAATAAATGGTTTTGTACAAACCTCACACTCATGCAACACCACAGCGTTTTTATGAGTGTTCATATGTCGCGACAACGATTGGATATGTGAAAACAGATTGCCACATACACGACATTTATAGGCTTTTGAATTTGGATGTGATTCTCGTACATGATAAATAAGATCTTGTTGACGGTCAAAAGACTGTAAGTAAAATGTTATTATGTAAAAAAAAATATTGAGAAAAAATAAAGATAATTACACTCTGACATATGGCGCATGTGAAATCAAGTAATAAAGGACTTGTAACACGCGGTTGTTTATGTTTATATCCTGTTGCACTGCTGGTTCTCTTTTTAGCTTTTCTAATTTTAACTTTTACTTTTTCAGGTAATGATGTTTTAATAGTGTCCTCCTTTTCGGTATCACTAGTTGCTTCCCAATCAAGTAAATCTTTTTTCAACTGGCTTACTTCTTCATAAAAATTATTTTTTGATTCAATCTGATTTTCTTCATCAGCTAAAAGTGCTGCTTCAATTACAGAAATTTCCTCAAAATACTCAAATTGTTCATTAATCTCTGAGTCAATTGAGGTTTCTGCAGTTCTTCTTATTTCGGAAATTTTTTTATTTCTTTCTGGTTTCTCTAATTTTTCTTCACAAATTTTAGTGTCTTCAATATCTTTTAAGTCGTCCGTGCAGTCAAAAAGTTCTTCGACTTCAATTAACATACTATCATCTGGTATTTCAGTTTCGGTAAAATTGCTTTCCGTTTCACAATCACGTTCAGACTGAACCTCATGCCCTTTTAACTTGTTGACCAATAGTTTTAGAACTTTGTCTGCCTTTCGCACTTGTATAGAAAAATAATATAGTGCAGTTATTTTACTAAAGCATTCTTTGCACACTTTTATGGGAAGGTTTTCAGTTTCAATTATCTGAAAAGTAAACAATAATCTTAATTGTTTAAAAAAATATTAATAAAATTGTACACACGTCTATGTTCGTTATTTCAAATAGCATTTCTTTAATGCTATGAAAACTTCCTTGCATCACATCCATGACGCTCATCTTCTCCATATTCATATCATTTTCGTTTGTATCTATCAAACAAGTTCGACATAATTCCATATTATTTACTTCATTTAAGTTTAATCGCTCTTTGGAATTTTCTTTAAATTCCAATATATTTTCAAAATACGATATTTTACGCATTGACTTCGTCATTATTTCACATATGATTTCACTAAGTTACAATTTTTAAAGATATATTTTGTATAGTTTCATATAATTAATACAGAAATTTCTCTGACGTTTCATTCTCATATTTGTAAACAAAACATTGCTGCCTCTTCCAGGGTTATCACAAGCTTTTCAAATCTTATCCCCAAAAACTATTTTTTTCTTCCCCAAAAATCCTCACATCGTCTACACATGCATTTTTTGTTGCAGCAAATCTTGAGTTTATTGGTGAGAGGGGTAATGCCATGTTTCCACGGTACGTGCTTCGCTCTCTATTCAAACATCGATTGTTTCAGAGTTGTCAACTCGGTGCGTTTCGCACCATTTTTGGTGCTTTTTTTAAATTTTTTCTGCGATAACAACAATGATGAAAATATTAACTTTATTAATTTGGAATAATTATAATAAATTTTTGATCACTTTTTAAAAAGTTTTAAACAGAATTTTTCAAATTAATTTACGAAAATAAATCATCTTGTACAAATAAATGCAAACATAAATACTATCCCTTATATTCATTATAAAACGAATTTTTTATGAAAATTTGTTTAATAAACCTGTTATAAACCCAAAATATTTTTTATGAATATAGGGGTATGTATTTATGTAGAAATTTGTTTAACTTTTTTTAAAGTTTTTTTTCTTTTTTAACTATGTAAAATGTAAAAGGCTGTTTTATTGTTATATTTTTAATATGAAAATACTAAACTTCTTAAAAAAATATATATGAGTATGTACAGTCAAATCCCGCTAATTCGTACCCCGATAAATCGTAATTCCCGATAATTCGTAATAAACTGTCGGTCCCTTGAAAAAATCTCGATAATTCGTAAAATTTCCATACATTTTGGTCCCCTCGATAATTCGTAATTTTTTTTTCAAATAAAATCTTCTTTACCTCTTATAAATCGTAATTGTTTGCTAACTACCACTTATAATTCGTAACAAAAACAACAAAAACATGGAAAGAATGCTTTTTTGCTTACCATTTTTTTATTTTTGTGTGGGTTTTTGCTTGTGTGTGGATTTATTTTCTTAAGATCAGTTTGTTACATGCATAATTTTTATGTATAATTTTTATATATTTTATTTTTAACAATTGTTTTTTATGTTTTTTTTTCGTTTTAGTAAATAAATTGAAAAACCCCGTTTATTCGTATTTATTTTATTTTAACCCCGTTAAATCGAAACCCCGCTAAATCGAAAACCCCTATAATTCGTAAGAAATGGCCGGTCCCTTGCGATTACGAATTATCGGGATTCTACTGTATATGTATTTTTTAAAATATTTTAATAAAACGTCAAATACTGAACTATTGTTAATTTTGAATCCTTACTAGATATTTAGTTTTGATCTCTTTATAAAAAAAAAAATTTGTATATATTTTATGCAATTAAAAAATTTTATCTAGCACATATGAATACCGAGTCGAATTCCACAAGGTTAACTCTAATGCTAACAAATTTGTGTAGTTTTTTTATGTTTGATAAGTTTTATTTTTTTTTTTTCTAAAAACTCTGAACTGGAAAGATTCTACTGTATAACAATAAAACATGTTATACAGTAGAATCGCGAAAAAGTAAACCAAAATATTCCAAGGGTTGTTAACTTTTTCGAACTATTAAATTTTCTAAGCGGCATTTAATTGTAAAAAATGCAATAATAACCAAATTTTTCGAAAATAACACACTAAATTTATTTAAATTACTTATTTTTAATAAATTAAAATGCGCATAAAAGCTAGCTTTCCCTCAACAATAAATTTCAGTGTATTTATCAAATATAAAAAAATTGGGAATTTAGCGCGACATACAAAAATCTTAATAACTTAAATTTAATTTGCACCGGCTGGTTTAAAGTGCACAACTCCTCCTGAACCACAATTTACGATTCTACTATATTTTTAATATAAAAATGTTATGCAAAATTAATTCAATATTTTAGATAAAAATGAAATTCTAAACTTGCTGCGTTTTTTCTCCATTTTGGTGCGTTTTGAAAATGCAAAGTTGACAACACTGATTTGTTTATTAAAGACAACTGTCAAATCGAAGCAAGTAGATACGTCGTGTAAACACCATGATTCATTAACATGGTTCAGGGAGCGAGAAGGTGATTCAAATCGTCGTGGAAACATGGCATAAGATGATTGGGGAAGGGTTCTTCTGTTTTTCTGTTTTGTTATTATTCTTTTTAACTTGAAGTTAGATGAAGGTGTATATGTTTTTATATATAGGTAACTAGCGGACCCGGCGAACTTAGCATCGCCCCAATTTTAATTTACAATAAGAACTTTATATTGTTTAATTTGGAAAGCCATTAAGGAATAATAGCACACAAAATTTCCTACAAAATCCGATTTTCCAATTTTCTGACTTTTCCGGAGGGATTTTTCAAAATAAAAACATTCTCCTTGAAAATACGAACAACTGACAAAAAATTTTACAGAAATCGGCCCAGCCGATCTCATTTTATGAATAACTATACATTTTTTACGCCATTTTGATATATATAGATATATAGAAATGAGAATAGGAAAGCCAGATAAAAATACAATTGCACAACTATAAATTGCAAGTCTGGGCGATGACTTAAGCTCGATTCACCCATGCGTTCCGAACAAAATTTTTGTCCGGGCAAAAGGTTTGTTTACATAAAAAACTAGTTTGTATACAAACTTTGACAAGTCGACCACAGAAAAAAAAACACCACATGTTGACTTGACCTCACCTTCTAGTCAATTCGCCTTGCTTGTGCCGAAGAAAATGAACTGAGATGCCACTTTTTTTCAATTTGTACATAAAAGTTGAATTGAGCTGTTACATATTACTTGAGGGTTACACCATGGTGAAATTACACCATGGGTTACACGATCAAGTTTTGGCTATCAAGTTTTAATACACTCACACTTTTTTACCAATAGTGCCGGTTTAAACACGTCAAGTTTGACTCGTCAAGTCTTGAGTTTTTAGGAAAGAGGGGAAAAGAAATGGCCTTCTCTTTTCCCTTCTTTCCTAAAAGATCAAGACTTGACAAGTCAAACTTGACGTGTGTGAACCGGCACATACACTCATACTTTTAAAAATTGATACGAACTTGCCTCTAAAATTCTCTTGCCAGTGAGTGTATCAATTTTCGTTCAAGAAAACATCTTATTACAAATCTTTTGAAGTTGTTTTTGTTTTTTTTCACAAATATTTTGCCGGCAAAAGCTGAAGTTCTTTTTTTTTTACAAATTGTTGCGGGAATTTTAAAATTTTAACTAAAAACCTAAAAAAATAGTGAAATATGTTTATTAATAAAATTTATTTATAAAATTAATAAGCAAAATGATGTTCTGAGATTCATAGAGCTGTACAGAAGCCATGAAACTTTATGAATCTTTCATCATATAGGCGAAATGATTTGAAAATAAAAGCCTACGAGTGTATAGCTTCCGAAACAAAAATGCCAGTGGAAGAAGTAAAGAAAAAAATAAAGTCCCTTCGAACAGCCTACAGTGCAGAAAAATCAAAAGTGGAAAATAGCAAAACATTTTGAGTTGTTTTCTCGGCGACGACATCTTGAAAAAGTAAATTGCTTTCAACTTGCGTGCAGCCTACGTCACAGCTGTCAACTTTTGCATATTTTGACAATCAGTATATGTAAAGGACTATCAAGAAAATCTTGATCGTGTGGCTGCACTGTAAAAGATAACATAATTTTGACATTTGCTGCAATATATGTCGCAATAATTATCTCTGGTATAGTCGGGCAGTTCCTGCAAATAAAATTGGACCACCTGATCCATTTTGATAAAACGGACTACTCCATGGACTGGTCCGATGTAATGCAAGCATGGACCATGTCATTGTTAAAAAGTGTTTGTAGTGAGACGACATGTCTTCGTTTTTTAAGACATGCTTTCGTTTTTAAAACGACTTCAAAACTAATCCTCTTGAGTATACCATGGAGTAGTTTTAAAACTACTCCTTAGTGGTCCAAAGGTGGGTTATATGGTCCTCTTCTAGGACATCGTAATGTTAAATAGACCAGGTTTTTTCCATACGATTGGGTTACTTTTGGACTAGTCCTGGTCCCTTGTTATTTGCAGGGCTGGTACTCACTAATACACAACCAAAAATTTTTTGGAAATGCCTGTCTTAAAGTCAGCCGGCCGCTCTGCTCTACTTCATCTTCTCAAAAAGTGCTTGCTTGTGTGCAGTGATAATACGGTAATTTTGAGCCCCAAAAGGTAGCAAGGTAATTTCATTTAAAAGACGGTAATATAAAGATTTGGGTTTTTGATATTCATATACATACTTACATATGAAGGCTTTAAGCTTCGTTCACAATCAAAAAAACATTTTCATTTGGAGTTCATAATGGAGCAACAAAATACCGAGTCGAATTCCACAAGGTTAACTCTAATGCTAACAAATTTGTGTAGTTTTTTTATGTTTGATAAGTTTTATTTTTTTTTTTTCTAAAAACTCTGAACTGGAAAGATTCTACTGTATAACAATAAAACATGTTATACAGTAGAATCGCGAAAAAGTAAACCAAAATATTCCAAGGGTTGTTAACTTTTTCGAACTATTAAATTTTCTAAGCGGCATTTAATTGTAAAAAATGCAATAATAACCAAATTTTTCGAAAATAACACACTAAATTTATTTAAATTACTTATTTTTAATAAATTAAAATGCGCATAAAAGCTAGCTTTCCCTCAACAATAAATTTCAGTGTATTTATCAAATATAAAAAAATTGGGAATTTAGCGCGACATACAAAAATCTTAATAACTTAAATTTAATTTGCACCGGCTGGTTTAAAGTGCACAACTCCTCCTGAACCACAATTTACGATTCTACTATATTTTTAATATAAAAATGTTATGCAAAATTAATTCAATATTTTAGATAAAAATGAAATTCTAAACTTGCTGCGTTTTTTCTCCATTTTGGTGCGTTTTGAAAATGCAAAGTTGACAACACTGATTTGTTTATTAAAGACAACTGTCAAATCGAAGCAAGTAGATACGTCGTGTAAACACCATGATTCATTAACATGGTTCAGGGAGCGAGAAGGTGATTCAAATCGTCGTGGAAACATGGCATAAGATGATTGGGGAAGGGTTCTTCTGTTTTTCTGTTTTGTTATTATTCTTTTTAACTTGAAGTTAGATGAAGGTGTATATGTTTTTATATATAGGTAACTAGCGGACCCGGCGAACTTAGCATCGCCCCAATTTTAATTTACAATAAGAACTTTATATTGTTTAATTTGGAAAGCCATTAAGGAATAATAGCACACAAAATTTCCTACAAAATCCGATTTTCCAATTTTCTGACTTTTCCGGAGGGATTTTTCAAAATAAAAACATTCTCCTTGAAAATACGAACAACTGACAAAAAATTTTACAGAAATCGGCCCAGCCGATCTCATTTTATGAATAACTATACATTTTTTACGCCATTTTGATATATATAGATATATAGAAATGAGAATAGGAAAGCCAGATAAAAATACAATTGCACAACTATAAATTGCAAGTCTGGGCGATGACTTAAGCTCGATTCACCCATGCGTTCCGAACAAAATTTTTGTCCGGGCAAAAGGTTTGTTTACATAAAAAACTAGTTTGTATACAAACTTTGACAAGTCGACCACAGAAAAAAAAACACCACATGTTGACTTGACCTCACCTTCTAGTCAATTCGCCTTGCTTGTGCCGAAGAAAATGAACTGAGATGCCACTTTTTTTCAATTTGTACATAAAAGTTGAATTGAGCTGTTACATATTACTTGAGGGTTACACCATGGTGAAATTACACCATGGGTTACACGATCAAGTTTTGGCTATCAAGTTTTAATACACTCACACTTTTTTACCAATAGTGCCGGTTTAAACACGTCAAGTTTGACTCGTCAAGTCTTGAGTTTTTAGGAAAGAGGGGAAAAGAAATGGCCTTCTCTTTTCCCTTCTTTCCTAAAAGATCAAGACTTGACAAGTCAAACTTGACGTGTGTGAACCGGCACATACACTCATACTTTTAAAAATTGATACGAACTTGCCTCTAAAATTCTCTTGCCAGTGAGTGTATCAATTTTCGTTCAAGAAAACATCTTATTACAAATCTTTTGAAGTTGTTTTTGTTTTTTTTCACAAATATTTTGCCGGCAAAAGCTGAAGTTCTTTTTTTTTTACAAATTGTTGCGGGAATTTTAAAATTTTAACTAAAAACCTAAAAAAATAGTGAAATATGTTTATTAATAAAATTTATTTATAAAATTAATAAGCAAAATGATGTTCTGAGATTCATAGAGCTGTACAGAAGCCATGAAACTTTATGAATCTTTCATCATATAGGCGAAATGATTTGAAAATAAAAGCCTACGAGTGTATAGCTTCCGAAACAAAAATGCCAGTGGAAGAAGTAAAGAAAAAAATAAAGTCCCTTCGAACAGCCTACAGTGCAGAAAAATCAAAAGTGGAAAATAGCAAAACATTTTGAGTTGTTTTCTCGGCGACGACATCTTGAAAAAGTAAATTGCTTTCAACTTGCGTGCAGCCTACGTCACAGCTGTCAACTTTTGCATATTTTGACAATCAGTATATGTAAAGGACTATCAAGAAAATCTTGATCGTGTGGCTGCACTGTAAAAGATAACATAATTTTGACATTTGCTGCAATATATGTCGCAATAATTATCTCTGGTATAGTCGGGCAGTTCCTGCAAATAAAATTGGACCACCTGATCCATTTTGATAAAACGGACTACTCCATGGACTGGTCCGATGTAATGCAAGCATGGACCATGTCATTGTTAAAAAGTGTTTGTAGTGAGACGACATGTCTTCGTTTTTTAAGACATGCTTTCGTTTTTAAAACGACTTCAAAACTAATCCTCTTGAGTATACCATGGAGTAGTTTTAAAACTACTCCTTAGTGGTCCAAAGGTGGGTTATATGGTCCTCTTCTAGGACATCGTAATGTTAAATAGACCAGGTTTTTTCCATACGATTGGGTTACTTTTGGACTAGTCCTGGTCCCTTGTTATTTGCAGGGCTGGTACTCACTAATACACAACCAAAAATTTTTTGGAAATGCCTGTCTTAAAGTCAGCCGGCCGCTCTGCTCTACTTCATCTTCTCAAAAAGTGCTTGCTTGTGTGCAGTGATAATACGGTAATTTTGAGCCCCAAAAGGTAGCAAGGTAATTTCATTTAAAAGACGGTAATATAAAGATTTGGGTTTTTGATATTCATATACATACTTACATATGAAGGCTTTAAGCTTCGTTCACAATCAAAAAAACATTTTCATTTGGAGTTCATAATGGAGCAACAATTTCTTTTGCAACCACACACCTTTTGAATTAAGAAACCGTTATACAAATTGTTGCTGAAGTTAAAGTAGACTCAACTTTAGTTACATTTTTAAAAAAATTTTAGTTACATTTTTGTTCGAAAAATGAACGGAAAATATATTAAATACTTTGGGAAGAAAAAATATAGAAGAAAAAACGAAATTGTTGCCCTGATTGTAAACAAAGCTTTATGATCTTAACTTTTGAGAGATGATTTTCATGAATGTTATACAAAAAGTTAAGAATGTTATGTTTCTGCAAATGCTTAGGTTACAGTGATAAGTGTAAAATATGAAGAATTAAATAACTCATTGTACAGTAGAATCCCGATAATTCGTAATCGCAAGGGACCAGCCATTTCTTACGAATTATAGGGGTTTTCGATTTAGCGGGGTTTCGGTTTAACGGGGTTAAAATAAAATAAATACGAATTACGGGGGTTTTTCAATTTATTTACTAAAACGATAAAAAAAAACATAAAAAACAATTGTTAATAATAAAATATATAAAAATTATTCATGTAACAAACTGATCATAAGAAAATAAACACACACACAAGCAAAAACCCATGCAAAAAAGTAGCGGTAAACAAAAAATCATTCTTTCCATGTTTCTGTTGTTTTTATTACGAATTATAACTGGTAGTTAGCAAACAAAAATTACGATTTATAAGAGGTAAAGAAGATTTTATTTGAAAAAAATTACGAATTAGCGAGGGGACCAAAATGTATGGAAATTTTACGAATTAACGAGATTTTTTGAAGGGACCGACAGTTTATTATGAATTATCGGGAATTACGATTTATCGGGGTACGAATTATCGGTATTTGACTGTATATAATTAATTGTATTTTTAACTTTTTGGTTGTTTCAAAATCAACAATTGTTTAAGCATTTTAAAAAGCCGTAATGTGATGAATTAAACTATAGTAATTACACTACGTTTTTTGACCAAATGAATTTGACACCTAATCTTTATGTAAAATTTTCCGCTGAATCCGAATACGAAGTTAGAATTGTCAAAAGTAGAACAGTTTTTGAGATATTCCAAAATAACCGTTATTTTTGTTTTTAAAAAAGATGATGTGACTGAAATGAAAATATCTTAAAAAAATTTAAACGAACTATGTATTTCTTTCTTTAAGGTGAAAGGCTATAAAATTTCTAAAATAACCATGGGTCGTTTGTGAAGATGAGTCAATAAATGGCAGAGTTATAGTGGACAAAATTTCAAACTTCATTATAAATTTGATGATTTTTTGCAATTTTGCTCTTTTCAAGTTATTGTTTTTAAACCAAAAAATAACATTTTTTTAAGTTTTATCACAAACGACATTAGCCTATTTCAATACGAACATTTTTTCTCAAATAGGATCCGGATCGGTGCAAAAATGACAAAGTTACAGAAGATTAATTGAATTAACCCACTTTTCGATTTGTATCAAATCAAAGGAAAACAAATAAATATACAAAGCTAAATTTTTATTAACAATAAATATTAAAAATAGCTTTAAACTATTGAATTTCTATATGGGTTAATTTACTAAATCTTCTGTAGCTGTGTCATTTTTGTACCAATCTATCTCTTGTTGGGCGCAAAATGTTCATATTAAAATCATGTAATGTCGCATGCAAAAAAAAACATTAGGATTTAAAAATCATTGGTTTAAAAAAAAATAACTTGAAAAGAGCAAAATTTAACAAAATCATAAAATTTTCAATAAAGCTTGAACTTTTGCACCCTGTAACTCTGTCATTTCTTGACCAATCTTCACCAGCAATCCATGGTTATTTTGGAAATTTTATAAACTTTTACTAAAAAGAAAGAAATACATAATTTGTTTAAAATTTTTGAAGATATTTGCATTTCAGTCACTTCATCTTTTTTAAAATCACAAATAACGGTTATTTTGGAATATCTCACTGTTCTTCTTTTGACAATTCTAACTTGATATTCGGATTCAGCGGAACATTTTACATAAAGATTAGCTGTCAGATTCATTTGGTCACGACTTTATTGAAATTTTGTCACGTAGTGTTATTAAAACTTTTCATAAAACATTTTTAAAATTTGAATAAATTAAAAAACCTTTGCGTACGGTAATTTTTTCTCAGAAAAGGTAATTTTTAGAGGGCCGTACGGTAATGAAAAAATAAAAGTTAACATCACTGCTTGTGTGCGCGTCATTGCTTGTGCAAAAACTTTTTTGTTTGATTCAGCAAAATTATTTGTTTGAAATTTATATTCATTTCAGTAAACTTTCTGTTTGATTCAGTTAAGTTATTTGTTTGAAAAAATCGGTGTGTTTTTTCAATAAACAAAATGCAAATAAATTCTTTGAATATGCGATTTTGTTTATAGGACCGATTTCAGACAAAAAAAAATTTTGATTCTACAAATTTTTTGTTTGAATTGGAAAAATAATTTTTTCTGTGCAGCAAATGAGCGATATGTACTATATTCTGCATAAAAAAAATCGGGGATAATGACAACTTAAAACTAATTGACAAGTTCTAGAAAGTAAAGCAACTTTTCGAAAAATTGTAACAACAAAAGAATCAAAAACTAATGGTTTCATAGCCGAACTTGCCAATTAGCCACAGCTTCGATAATGAACAGGAGAATTGCCTTTTTTAAAAAAGCGTGTAGATAAGTTTCTATCGAAAACGAAGCTTTGAAGAAGTAATTCAGTTATTTTCTATAAATCTGTGGCACTTTGACAAACATCTTAAGTCGAGATAAGATAACGAAAAAAGTTTTATGCAAAACTCGGTGAAAAAATCATTTTTATCAAAGAATAAAATAAACCAAAATTAAAAAATATTTCGTTTATAGTTTTGAGAGTAAAATTTTTATATTGCCCAAAATTATCTCACCTACTGGATTATACTGGAAAAGTAAACAAACGCACCTATTATTACAATATAAAATGATAGCACACCTTGTGCATACCCCATATATTTAAAAAGAAATAACACGTTACAAACTATAATGGTGAAAAGACGTTACAGAAAGAGTATTATTGTATGAAGTGACTGTGTGACTGAGGAATTCGATCGTTTGAGTACAGCTATGGAATTTTCGAGAGCAAATAATAATATACGTTGATAAAAAGGCTTAATACTAAAAAGGTAAACACATAAATCAAGTAAGAAAGTAAGAAAGTATAGTCGGTCAGGCCCGACCATATGATACCCTTCACCACATTATTTAAAAACACATCATGCTTATGTGTCCATATAAATATGGTTTTATCTATCAGGGGTGTGCTGGAAATCGTAAACGCAAAACTTCATTAAAATCGGTTGAAAGTTTATGAGAGGCAGAAATTGCCCGCTTCCTCCCCTTGTGGTCCTATTTTTGAAAAACTGCATAGCTTATATGTCCATATTAATATGTTTCTATCCATGATTTAGTATTAAATCGGTTTGATAGTTTCGGAGAGGCAGAAATTTCCCCCTATCTAGTCTCATGGTCCTTTTTTTTTAAACGCATACCTTATGTGTTACGTTTTAAATTTCATTAAAATCGGTTTGATTGTGGGCACAAAGACCCTATTCCGTAAAGTAGCTTGTATGGGGGCTATATGAAATGATGGACCGATTAGCCCTTTTGGCAGTTAGAGCCTATGTACCAAATTTCCAAAAAACACAAAATATTATCATAACGTTGAACGATTTTTTTTAACCAGAGTTGTTACAGCACAATTTATTATATAAAAAAAAGTTGCACATCAAAAAAATAACGATTTTTGCAAAAAATTTATTAATTAATTTATTTTTTCGTACAACTTGAACGTGTGGCTGCAAGGTTAAGCAAAGTGCGAAACTAATCGCACATTCCGTACTGAATCTAATGTTCTTTAAATAAGTCAATGTATGGATGGTATTTTAAAGGATTGTGACAATAGTTTTTGTTTGGTGGCGACTCTTTCTTTGTTAAGTTACTTTTAAGTTAGATTTAGAAAACAAATGTTTGCATGTCATTGATGTCGGAAAGATGCAGAGATATTACCTTGCAATTTCGTATTTGTTAGGATAAATTACTTTCTCTGTTTTCACTATGCTAATAACTAGATTTAAATATCGCTGTTTAATTAAATTTAAGTATCCTGTTGTGTTTCTATAATATTATGTTGGTTTTCACAAAGCCCGAAAGTAACGATACGCTTAGAACTGTTTTGTTCACAACAAGAGGTCCTACATTAAAGTTGAAAGCATACCAAGAGTACTAATAGGTTAACACGTATTTACGCACAAAAAAAATCAAATCAAAATCAGTTAGATTAAAATTAAAAATAAAAAATATCAATTTTAAAAGCCCAATAATCGATTTCAGTATAAAATTTGCAAATTTTTTACTGACCCTACACTGAAAAATACATATTTCATGAGTAAAATAAACAAAAACCTTTGAACATTGTACAAAGCTATTTGTTGTTTTGCCGGAACAAAACATTTTGTAATATGTACAAATGTTATTTTGTAAATGTTGTGGCATTCTTTTTTTGCACAATTTACAAAATTTTTATTTTAGTACAAAAAATAATTTGTAAATACAACAAAATTAATGGAAGTTTATTTACAAATTTTTTGTACTATTACAAAATTTTTCGTTTTTATACGCAAATTTTTTTGTAAAATGTACAAAATATTTTGTAAAAATTTTTGGAAATAAAAAAAGGTTTGTTTTAAAATTTAAATAAAATTATTTTTTTTATAATAAAAATAAAAAGTTTTTTCGAGCTCGAGGCCAATTATTTGTAAACAATAAATATTATTACATAGTTAATTAATTTGTTTCAATATTACGATTTCCATCGGATATCATAATCAAGGCGGTAGCAATATAAGAAAACAACAATGTACGAAAAATATTAGCAACGACTGTGCTTAAATAAGCCTTGATAATGATATCCGATGGATATCGAAATATTGAAACAAATTAATTAATAAACAATATTTATTGTTTACAAATAATTGGCCTCGAGCTCGAAAAAACTTTTTATTTTTATTTTAAAAAAAGGTCGAAGAAATAAAAATTTAATTTAATAATTTTTTTTATTTTTACTTCTTTTATTTAAAAAAATGAATTCAGTTATTATATTTGAAATAATGTTTGATAAATTACTTGAGGCTTTGGTATCAAAAAACTAGAAAGTAATACATTTATTGTAATAATAAAAAAAATTAATACAAAATAAAAAAGTAAATGTTAATTCATAAATTTGCACATGTAAATGTTAAATTTCTGGAAGAAGTGTAAATGGAACAAAAACTTTTATGGATCCGAAGTTTAACTGTCAAAATTTTTGATTCTTTGATTAAAAGAAATAGACGTTTCTAACCATAAGTACCTATGAATTGCTAACTACTCACCTTCTTGAACGGTTTTATATAAAATTTGCGTAGTTGGGTTGGCAGGAGTATTTTCTGAATTATAAAATTGCAAGTTAATGAAATCCCACATATGAACGCAAGAATCGGGGTATTTAATATGGAATAAATGGTATGCCTTGAAACAGATGTCAATAGCTTTTATTATACTAAACAACTTATTTCCCGATTTTGATGCTTTTGATTTAAGTCTTGAAGGTGGAAGTAATGATTGTATAAGTGTTAATACAATAAGGTATTTTGTATCTAGAAAAATTAGTTAAACAATTATTAGTTAATAAAAATATTAAAAAAATAAATATTTACGTACTGGAGTCGCAACATTTGTTTTCCTTTGCATAAATCCAAAGCTTATGCTCTTCACCCTCTTTAAATTAAAAATAAAATTTTGGAATCACCAGATTTATAAATATTAAATTGTTTTTATCGTTTCTTAACACGTGTTTTACTTATTCTTGTACAAAAGGTTCGGGAAAATGTTTAACAACAAAAAACTTTGTAAGATTTACTAATAATTTGTTCAGTGCAGTCATTCTACGTTACTAAATTCTTTTGCGCAATCGAAATACAAAAACTTTGCAATATATACAATAATTTTGTTCATTGAACAAAAAAATAATTTACAAAAAAATATTTTGTATTTTTAGTCATGAACTATTTTCAGTGTAGAAACTTAAAATTCAACATGCAACTCTGGAGAGTATTAAAAAACTATGAGAGGAGAATTTCTTTCTGATTTTGTTCATTATTGAACTTACAAAACTAAATTAAATATTCACGGAATTGAGTGGAAAATAACTGGTTGGTCCCTCGCCAAATTGATCCGCTAATACGAAAAAAACAAATGCTCGAATCATGTAAATTCATATATGTATAATTTCCTATTTGTATAAAAAAATTATGGTCGAACACGGGGAAAACACTTGTTATTTTTAATAATTAACATTAATTAATTTAACTAATTGTTTAAATAAACCAAACAAACACATTTTAAAATAAATTATTCATGTATTTTTATATTCTTAATAAATCTAGCATAAGTTTTATACATATGTTCTTATGTATGTATGTATTTAAAACAAATTATAATTCTTAAGCATTAAACATTTTTTTTTTATCTTCGACATTGCAAATCATTTTCTGTCAACTCTATTTATCTTTATGATTGTTGATGGCTTTGACGGTGATTTATTAAATTGCTCTTTGTCTTAAAAGTTTCGTTACAAAATGTGCACAGAAATTTCCATTCGCCAATATGAGACTTTATGTGAATTTCAAACGTTTCATTATTTTTGAAGGCTTTTAAACAATATTCACATATTAACTTTTTTCTCGAACTGTGAGTTTCATAATGTCTTTGCAACACAAAATTATTTGTGAATGCTTTATCGCATATAGTACAGCGAAATTCGTTTTCTCTTGCATGTGTACTAAGGTGACGAGTTAGTAATTCTTCAACAAAAAAACTTCTTGGGCAAAGGTTACAGGTATATTTTAATTTTTTTACATGACTATGATTTATTTCTTGGTGTCGCCTTAAGTGAGAAGATTGTTTAAAGTTTTTGTGGCATATGCTGCAAGAAAAGGGACGGTCATCTGTGTGAATTTTTACGTGCCGATTCAAATCACTCTTGCGATCAAAAGACTTAAGACACAATTCACATATATTGCGCTTTTGCAAATGTTTTCTAATAGTTATATGCTGTGATAAATTTTCTAAGCTATAAAAATTGTCATCACAATACGGACATTTAAAAAATTCTATTTCGGGATGGGCACGCTGCAAATGTTTGGCAACAGCTTGCTGACACTTAAATACCTTCGTACAAATTCCACATTTCATTTGATTAATATCATTGGAATTTTCAACATTAACGGGAGCATAATCTTCATAGCCATACTCATCCGCGTAATTTCCTGTGCCAAATCCTGCAACACCTACATCTTCATTATCAACGTTTTCAGTATCTGTGTTTAATTCATCTATTATAAAATAGGTATTACTATAGTAGTTGGTATTGTCTTGATCGTCTGTCATTGTATCATCGATAGTTATTGTTTCGTTAAGTTCATGATTTTTTCGATGCTTTTTTTGGTGGTATTTTAAGTTCTTTTTATACTTGTAAACTCTTCCACATTCATTACACTTATATGGATACAGGTTGGGTATGTAATTGAAATTTGTCTCTGTTATAATTACGTCATCATTTTCCTCGTTTTCTGCTAATAAATTGTGATCATCTTTATCACAATGCTTCTCTATGGTCAATAGGTTTTGTTCATCATTCTCACAATATTCATCATCGGTAATTAGAATTGGTTCATCGTTCTCATAAGGCTCGCCTTCATTTAATCGATTTTGTTCAAAGCTCTCAGAGCCTTCATCTATAATCACTTGATTTTGTTTATCATTTCCACAATATTCATCCTCAATAGATAGATCTTCATTATGTTTTACACTATCATCTGTCAAGTTCTTTTCTACATTTACATTGAAAGACTTTAAATTTCTATGTGTTCTCATATGTACTCGTAGATTCCTTTTATGTTTGTATGTTTTATCACATTGTCTACAAGAATACGGACGCTGTTCTGTGTGAGCTCGTACGTGACGTTCCAATAGAAACTTGGTAAAAAATTTCATATTACAATATTCGCAAATAAATGACTTTCTTAATTTGGAATGGATTCGTTTGAAATGTGTTGTTACAGATTTTAATTTTGAAAATACCGTTTTACAATATAAACATTTAAATACTTTAGCATTTTTATGATTTTTTTTTGTGTGCTTAACAAGTTCATTTTGAGTAGAAAATTTCTGAAAATAAATTTTATTAGTAAGAGCATGAAATTATTATTTAAACATATGGGCCATGTCACAGAGTACAATTCCGTTCGGAATGATTCCGTTCGGAATTGAAGAACACATATTTGTTGGTTGATGGAAAGTGTATTTTGATAGATTTATGGCCTTTCAGATACAGACAACTCCCATACAGTTCATGAAAACAAAGATGGTTTCATTCCGAAACATTTTTTCGTCATTTTCTGAAGCACCAAAATACGGAATGAATTCCGTTTCCGAACGGAATTGTACTCTGTGACATGGCTGATAAGTAGAGTAATTATTCAGTACATATCGTCAGCTCATTATTGGTTTGGCGCATATCATAGTGAAATTACCATGATATGCGCCAAACCAATAATGAGCTGACGATATGTGTTTTAATGCAGCTGTTGTTTTGGGATTTTGTTTTGTGTTTTTTTTTAAATGCTTTATTGATAACACTTGCATCATCTCCTAAAATGTCATGGTCACATAAGGTACCGTTACGATTTTATAGCAAAAACAATTTTATCGTAAGCGACAACCTTCATACAAAATTTACATGAAAAAATAAGAAAAACCTTCTCTTTTAAAATTTTGTTTTTGTCGCTTAAGCTTTTTTTCGGTTTATTTGTTATTTATGTATATTTAAACATTTTTTAAAGGCAATTGTAAGTGAATTTTTATATGTTTATTAGAATTTAAAAGAATTTTCTTTTAATTCTTCCGGTCAATTTAAACAAGTTCAGTTAAAACTAACTTTTACTTTAACTTCCAGTTAACAATGTGTTTTGACAGCTATAACTGGTAGTTAATTATAACTGAACTTGGTGAAATTGGCCGTTAATATACAAATTAAAATTATCGCCGAAATGCCGGTAAAAATCTGTATACTTTAAATAACAAGAAAAAGTACATATCACGAAAAAAAATAGTTTTCATTTTGTTTCGGAATTTGTATTTTCTTATATGTATATGTATGTCCATAATATACTGTGACCATATATTTGAGACCAAAATACTGAACAGTAGTTAAAATATTTGTTAAAATACATAGTCCGAGCATGAAAAGACACGCTTTTATGCTATAAAAATTAATCCATTGCAATAAATACAATACGCATATTTTAATGTCTTTTAACGTCTTCATAATCTTCATTTTGTAGTTTTTGAAACTGATTTTCGGTTTTTTTATAAACTCTTCTTTTTTAATACTCGTTAACAAAGATATTTGTTCAAACTTTCGGCAGAAAAAATTCTGTTTTTAGAAATCGAATATCTCGCTATTTTTTTCATATTTGAAAATAAATGTTTATTTTGGTATTGACAAAAATAATGCACTTCAATCTGAAGTGCTCCTTAGAATTTTGCATATAGTAGAATCTTGTACACTTTTCCAATTTATTCGGCTTTATTACGTATGATGTTGTCGTTAACGCCTATGTTGTTTTTTTGTAATAAGTTAAAGAACGCAGGTTATATATTACTTTAATCTATTGCAAAACACGACTCACTCGTTAACGACTAAAGACCCAACTACAATATGCATAAGCTGGCTTAAGCTACTGTCAAAATTTAACAACAAAAAAAAAAATAAAACAAGCTAAAAAAAAAAAAATAAAATCAACAAATATTTTATTCCGTACGGAAAGTGCCTAAGAAAATGCCAGTTTCATAAAATTAACCAAAAAGTTTTCTTAAGTTCAATATTGTTCGACACATTTGAATCACATGTATTCGTGCAATTGCTTAAGCATATTATAGTTGGGCACCAAGCCTTACACAACAAGGCCGATTACTTTTTAAAGTTTTCGAGGAAAAAAGAAAAAGTTTACATGTTTGCAGTATTGAAAAAGGTCAGATAAATTGGACAAGTACACATGTAGCAGTTCTATTGTACAAAAACAGAACAATTTACGGTATTTTACTAAAAAAAATCACACAAAACAATGCTCTAAAATACAGTACTGTTCTTTAAAATACAGAACAGATAATCACCGTATATATATACGATATTCAATAGGATTAAATGCGATAATGAATATACATACAAACATACCTTGTCACAAATAGCACATTTATTTTCAATAGGATATATTTTATGCTTCCGATCATTGTAAATTTCTTCATTTATTTCATTCGAATTATTCTCAATGCCTTTTTCAGCAGGATGAGTCTCCTGGACATGTTTTGCAAGATCTTTTTTTAATGAAAATCTCTGTAAAAAATATTACCATTTATGGATTTTAATATTTTATTTACTTTATTACTTAAGAGTTAAATTGAAAAACCTTAGTACAAACAGCACATATGTGATCAACTGGATAAGATGTTCCCATGGAGCTGTATTTATCCTCATTACTATCAACACGTAAAAAGTCTAACAAACTATTATCCCAATTCATTGCATCCTCCTCATTGAAAGTATTGGCATTTATAAAGTTGGGTTCCTGTTTAACAAGAGCTTCTGGCTCCATTTGATGTGGATTTTCTGAATAATCTTTTTTTTCGTTTCTAGCATAATTTGGTGTTCTGCCAATATCATTATACTCTTTAGGCGACGCAAATGAATTATTTGCTTTTTCACTTAATCTGTTCTGTTTATTATTAGTGTCCTTTCGTATATAAGTAGATTTTAATTGGAGAGCCATATTTTTAAAAAATTTTCAATTTTTTATTGTTAAATTTTTTTTTGTAAATATATACATATATAGCTTTTTATGTTTGTTTGAGGGTAAGCCCAATTGCATTCACTATATACATATGCACACACACATACCTTTAAAAAAAATAATATTGACATTTGTAAATACAGTTGTCATTTTGCTGTCATTATTGTTACTCTTCTTCTTTTCTGGCTAGTGAAACACTCATTATGTAAACATTTCGTTTCAATGTTCTTAGAATACCCAGCAGTTTTTATTTAATAGTAATTGTTAAAGGCCAATTTACATGGTAATACAATGTATTACGACTTGTCGAAAGATTACATAGCGTCTTCACCTGACAATTTTTTGTCATACCAAACGTCAAACTTCATATTAAAAAAACGCTGACAAAAATCTTCGAGTTTTTTGTATATAGACTTTGACGTTAGGTGAAGACGCTATGTTAAGGGCATAATAAACCTCACAAATGGCTTGGCAAATATGTCAAAATTTTACATTTGTACAAAAATTTTGTGTTGTTAATTGGGGTGTTTGCTGTTTGGACAAACATTTGAAGCAATGTTTGCAGAAATATTAAAAAATTTTAATATTTGGCAGACATGTTGGATATTTGGCAAACTTTTTGTGGCGTCTAATGCTAATGTATTCAATTCAACTAATTTTTAATATTAAATCATATTTTTTAGTAGTATTGCTTGCCACAAAACAGCTCGTTGCTTAAATCACTTTTTACTTTAAATTTTTTGCCTTTATTTTATAATTTCTTCTCCGTTTTAACCAAAAAGCAACAAAATTGCCGCAGCACTATTGACAACTGCATTCATTGAAAACTAAACAAAAATGAAAATTTATGTTTGTACGGAGAATATTTGTGTTGTTTATTGGCAAACCCCAAACGGAAACAATGTGTGTGTTTGCCAAGCATTTTGAGTGGTTTATTATGCCCTTTATGTAGAATGAGAAAAATCTTATCATGTAAAAGCAAAATGTATTGAGTAAGAGAGAATACGGATACAAAATCGGGCAAGCGGTCGGTAAATGGTTTTTTTCTAAACCATTTTAGAAACTTATGTAGTATATTGAAGGTGATAGCATTTTTATACGATTACAAAAACAACTAAAATCAACTCAGGAAATGTTCATGTTGTTTTTGTAAATATTTAAAACTGCAACCATCTGATTTTTTGTTATTATTTTGGATTTTACTTATACCATCCGTGTAAATCTGAACTATACTTATGCCCGTAATTTCTACAAAAAGAAAACAGGTCGTTTTCGTACCTAACAGTTATCTTTACATATTTCAAAGTTTATTTTGCCTACGTGTTTTTACTTTCATTTTCCCTTTAAAATATGGAAGCTTTTACACCATAGATTTCTATGCACAGTTAGATTACTTTTTGTAGAAATTACGGGCATTACAAAAGATTTTTATTTTTTCTTTTAAGCACGGAGAGAATTTCATAATATTTTGATTTTACAAAGTCGTAATACATTGTATTACCGTGTTAACTGGCCTTAACAAATTAAATGTGAAGATACAATTTTACGCTGGGTCTCCACGTAGCAATTTTTATTGCTAAGTACAAGCAATAACGTCGGCAGAACAATGACAGAACAATGGAGCAATGTTTGCTGATTATATTGCTGGAGAACACTTGTTATTGCTTTGCCATAAATTTGCAATTTTCACCTCGAGTAGTTGTATAAAGTTTTGTGGCTGTATTTATAACAAATGTTTTATGTTGTGTTTTGAAGTAATTGTTAAATTTTCTTTTTTAAATTAATTAATTAAATTAATAAAATAATTAATTGTAATTGTCGTAGCTGTGTTTTGTATTGCTTTTTTGTTTATTTGCGTATGAAAAAAACCTAAAACTTGTATTGTTCTATTGAAAAAATAAAAATATACAAGAAAAATCAAATTCGTCGTTTGCTTTTGTTGATATTGACGTTTATTTAAAAATATAATATATAACAACTTTTTCTGTATATTGTTGAAGTATTTTTTCACTTGCTTTTTTAATAAATAAACACACTAATAAATAACCAACCGTACAGAGAAATGAAATGTCAGATAAATTACAACTGATTTGACAGCAGATTGCTAAGCGTAAGAAGGCAGATGTTTACTTGGTTTATTCCTCAACGATGTCAAAAGTTGTTTACATTTTCCTTATATACGCGTATTTTTGCTTACCTATTGGATAGGCCTTGATACATAAGTTTCTAAAATGGTTTAGAAAAAACATTTACCGACCGCTTATCAGATTTTGTATTCGTATTCTTGCAGCCACACGTTCAAGTTGTTCTTGATAGTCTTTTACATATACTGTTTGTCAAAATGTACATAGATTGAAAGCTGTGACGTAGGCTGCACTCAATTTGTAACCAAATTACTTTTAAGATGTCATAAAAAAACAATTTATAAAGATAAACATTATATCAGCTGGTAAATTGAAAGTAAAATTGCCAAACAAATCGAAAGGTGAAATTGAAAGCCATCTCGTGGTCAATTTAAAAAGTGCGAGTGTGTTACATGGGGTCTTCACCTAAGATAATATCTAATATAATATCTGAGAGAACGTCGGCAGAATGAGAGAACAAATTTCTTCATGTTAATCTTAATCTTAACATGGGGTCTTCACCTAAGATAATATCTGATATAATATGTGAGAGAACGTCGGCAGAATGAGAGAACAAATTTCTTCATGTTAATCTTAATCTTAAACAAGGGGAACACGTATCTTATAAGATTTCATAATCGAATGATTCTCGTGCAGTAAACTTGTATTGTTTTTACTCTTTTTTTAAGTTTTTTCTTGTTTTTTAGTTAAAAATATTGGTTTTTTAAACACTTAACACAAGATTTTCACTATTTGCACAAAAAAAATAAACATTTTAATGAATGCGTCTTATTATTGTTTTATATGTGTGTATGTATGTGTATTTTTGACAGCTCATCTTATAAGATAGTTGTTATAAGATTTCTTATGACAACTGTCTCATAACATTTATTATAATATTAATACTAACACTATTTGAGAGTCCACACGTAAGATAATACACTCTGCGATTGAATTTGACGTTTGCTGATATAAAAATCTTATATCTTATCTCAGGTGGAGACCCTGTGTAAACAAGGGGAACACGTATCTTATAAGATTTCATAATCGAATGATTGTGTCGTTTTTACTCTTTTTTTTTTTTAGTTTTTTCTTGTTTTTTAGTTTTTTCTTGTTTTTTAGTTAAAAAAATGGTTTTTTAAGCACTTATCACAAGATTTTCACTATTTGCACAAAAAAATTAAACATTTTAATGAATGCGTCTTTTTATTGTTTTATATGTGTGTATGTATGTGTATTTTTGACAGCTCATCTTATAAGATAGTTGGTATAAGATTTCTTATAACAACTGTCTCATAACATTTATTATAATATTAATACTAACACTATTTGAGAGTCCACACGTAAGATAATACTCTCTGCGATTGAATTTGACGTTTGCTGATATAAAAATCTTATATCTTATCTCAGGTGGAGACCCTGTGTTAGTAAAAAAGTGAGAGTGTATTGCGAATTGAAAGGCAAAACTTGATCGTGAGGCTGCTATGTTACCATACGGCCACACGATCAAGTTGTTCTTGATAGTCTTTTACATATACTGCTTGTCAAAATTTACAAAAATTTCAAGCTGCACTCAATTTGTAAGCAATTTACTTTCAAGATGTCATCAAGAAAACAATTTATAAAGCAGCCCATACACATGCAATATTATTGTATTTGATACTCGCCATATTATTTCCATTTTGTCCTATATTTTGCAATAAGTCGCACATTGGTTTTATTCATTCAATAAAAAGGTGAACATAACCTATAGGAATAACATAAAGAGCATTGTACAATGTAGCCAACACATTTCACTTTCTTTTCGTTGTGCAATAAAAATCAAAGTCTTTTGATTGTTGCCAATATAATGTGCAACTTTCGAATATCACATAAACATTGGCGATATAATTGTACAATACGTAAAATTTAACAATTTTATTGCAAGTGTATGAGCTGCTTCGTGTAACCCTCAAGTAAAGACAAACATGTAATCAGCTGTTAAATTGAAAGTAAAATTGCCAAATAAATGGAAAGGTGAAATTGAAAGCAATCTCGTGGTCAATTTAAAAAGTGTGAGTGTGTTAGTAAAAAAGTGATCGTGTGGCTGCTATCCCTATCGGATATTCAGTTAACTTTAAATTAACTGAAAGCTAACTATTTCTCAAGTAGTGGTGGTTGACACTTGTATTACTTTTATATGGAATTAACTAACTACTTTAACATTGCGATGTCCTAGGAAGTAATCAATTGTCCGACTCTGCATTACTTGCAGTTAACTTTAAAGTTAGCTACCTAGCCGTTAACTTAAAGTTAACTTTTTGTAGCTAGCTATAAACTTACTACTTTAAGTTGGTTTTTTTAAATTAACTATTTTATTAAAATTGTATTTAGTTATTTTATTTAATTTTTTAATTATAGTATAACCTGGCCATTACCGATTACCAATTTCTACTCCTAATATTGTAATAATGGCCCTAAATAATTAAATCTTTTGTGGGTCTTGGAGCCGTTTGTTTGCCAATCGACTTGGCTCTCTCTACTTAAAATTCACAGTGTTTGTATACACTTTGGTTAATGTAAATTTTGCATTGCTTAGTAGTTGGCTTTAAGTTAGTCTATACAAGCTTACTTAAAGTTGGCTTTTTTTGTAGTTAGCTACTCATTTGACGGCAGGGATGTTACTCAATACTTTTTGCTTTTACATGATAAGATTTTTCTAATTCTACTTAATTTTTTGCAATGTTGTAGTACACTGTATTACCGTCGGAACTAGTAGGTCTGCGCGAAACGTCTGATTTTTTGCAGTGTTGTGTTTTTTGTGCACTTGTTTTGACATTTTTTTTCACAAACAAATGACGCTGTTTACGCCACTTTAAAACGCAGTTACACGATCCAGTTTTTTTTTGATAGTCTTTGACATATACTGTTTCTTAAATTTTCAAAAATTGCACGCAATATTTAAACAATTTCATTTCAAGATGTCTTCGAGAAAACAATTTATAAAGAAAAACGAAAATTTTGCTCACTAAATTTGTAATCATCTGTTTTCTTGAACGTTAATTGAAACACTATACTTGAAAGAGAATTTCAAAGGCAGTTCGTTTCAATTTTTAAAAGTATGAGCGTATTGGTTAAAAAAGTTCAAGTGTATTAAAACTTGAAAGGCAAAACTTGATCGTGTAACCCTGAAGTAACCCTAACGTTTGCATAAAATAACCTCCCAAAAGTTTGTACAGATAAAAACAACAATGATTTTAGGGGGGTTATTTCATTTTTTATTGGGGGATTATTTCTTAGGAAATTAAGAAAAAAAAAATATGAAATAAAACCCCAATGTGTTTTGGGGGAATATTTCATTTTTAAATTTATAACGAAAATGTTTTTGGGCACAACGATTTTATCTCTATGGTATAACACACACCGGCTTTGCTAACTTCAGCTTCTCTGCATTTCATATCAATTAAGCCCCCGAAATTGGGATATTATTTCATTTCTGTTTGGGGCGCTATTTCATTTCGTTCGGTGCTTATTTCATTTTCAAAATTGGGTTTTTTGTGTATACAATTTTTCTAAATTTTTTTTTTTTTTTGGGTGTATTACATGCTGCCAACACACATAATATTTAAGGTTGGCAATTTTGCCATTTTCCGGCTAGCTATAAAAAATCAAATTCATACCTTTATTTTTTACATTTGTATAGTTTTGAAAAATTAGATGAGTTGGTAGAAATGCTTTGTAAAGAAGATAACAGTAAACCAGTATATAGTGGGCAAAAGAACCCAGAAAATGATGAATGAAATAGAGGATTTTCTTGGTATCCTAATTGTTACAGATTATGCACGAGTTCCTTCAAAAAGATCATTGTTAAAATGAAAGCGATCTTAAAAATCCCATTGTTTCGGATTGTATTCTTAGAAATTGTTTTGATACGATATTTCGTCATATACATTGTTTTGATAATGTAAGACAACAAGATGATGATAAAATCTAAAAAACTACTTTTTTTTTTGGTGTAAAACGCATTAAAAAAAATAGTTTTTGTTACTTTTTATGTAATAAATTAAACTATTTTCAATTCTAGCATTTGTTGAACTGTCGAGCTGGCAACCTTGATCACATTAGTGTTAATATGACATGCCGTCTTGACAAGCCATCGCTATGTCAATACAACACACAATTTCCTGCAAACACAAGAATTTGGTTTGTGCAGACTGCTTTTGACAATGTTTTGTTCTTGTTAAAACAGCGTTGTCATATAAAAAAAACTTTAAAATTTTTGTCAGCGTTTTTTTTTATATGAAGGTTGATGTTGGTATGACAAAAAATTGTCAGGTGAAGACCCTATGTTACAACGATGTCTAACATCACTGCAGTGCCGCCATTTACGAAAAAGACTTGGTATTATTATTGTTTCTTTTTATATGGGTTTCCTTGTCATACGTTTTTCCCATATCGAAGAATGTTTTGTTCTTGAGCTAACAACAATGGAAGGTCTGGACGGCGTGTTAAGCATATAATTATATTATATATTATTATTATTATTTATTTATTTATTTAGTAGTATTCATCATACTTTAAAATTTTCAAATATACATAGTTTTTAATTATTTTTTCTTTACAAAATACGATTTTATATATTATATTTTACAAATTATGCTATATTCTTCCTACATATATTAATATTTTCCTCCCTTTTTGTGTAATCTGGTAACAAATTGTATAATTTAAGTCCTTTAAAGAATAGAGATCGCTGCATAGCTGTTGTTGTTACCCTTCGGAAATTTTCAGCGTTTCTAAGGTAATATGGTTGTACTTCTCTCACATATTCCAGTTGTTCAGTAAGGTATTCTGGTGCATTTCCCATTTTCTGTATGAATTGAAGTGTATTCAGTTCAAGTCTTTGTTGAATGTTTAACCATTTTAGTGTGTCTAGCATTAGTTGAATTGGAGCATATATATTATAATATATAATGTCTGGTGTGGACAGGTTTTAATGTAAACACCTTAAAAAAAAATTTTAAATTATTACTTAACTGTGAATAGCTGCCGTAAAGATTTCTAATTGGCAATACTCATCTCATTAAATGTCAAAGAGTGAATAAAAAATTTCATCCACTGTCTTTTATTCGGCTGCTCTTGTATATTTTTAGGTAAGTTAATTAAATAAAATTTAAAGAAACCTATTAGTTATTTATAAAATTAAAAAAAAGGTATATGTATAGAAAAATATTATAAACTATTAGAAATAAATTGATTTAATTATAAAGAATTATAGTAAAAATTGTCAAGTACCAAGCACTACTTATGTAATTAATAAAAGTGGCGACTATTGAATGAATTTTAAGAAATATAAACATACTACATACTTCTTTATTGTTGTTTTTATTACAGAATATGATTCGTGCACCGCTTGTTAAGGCCTTGGGCACACTGGGCTCGCCCACACACCAAATTGCCAGTAAAGCGGTGCGCACAAGTGCCGCTCTTGCCCAGACACCAGCCAAAGCACCCGAAAAGATTGAAGTGTTTGTCGATGACATTCCTGTAAAAGTACTACCAGGCACCACTGTGTTACAAGTATGTGGTAATAAGAAAAAAATACGAAATTTTATTGATTTTTTATATTGCGAAATTCTTTAGGCTGCTGCTATGATTGGTGTAGAGATTCCACGTTTTTGTTATCACGAACGCTTAGCTGTAGCCGGCAATTGTCGTATGTGTTTGGTAGAGGTTGAGAAGAGTCCCAAACCTGTGGCTGCCTGTGCCATGCCTGTTATGAAGGGTTGGCGCATCAAGACGAATTCCGAGATGACTCGAAAGGCACGTGAAGGTGTTATGGAATTTTTGCTTATGAACCATCCATTGGATTGTCCCATTTGTGATCAGGGTGGTGAATGTGATTTGCAAGATCAAGCTATGGCTTTCGGTTCAGATCGCTCACGTTTTACGGATATCAACCACACTGGCAAACGGTACTTTATTTACTGTACTGTACATAAATCTTAACTTATTCGTTTTCTATTACTTTTAGTGCTGTCGAAGATAAAGATATTGGACCATTGGTGAAAACTATTATGACTCGGTGCATTCATTGTACTCGTTGCATTCGTTTTGCTTCGGAAATTGCCGGTGTTGATGATTTGGGTACGACCGGTCGTGGAAATGATATGCAAATTGGTACATATGTAGAAAAACTATTTTTAACTGAATTGTCAGGGAATGTTATTGATTTGTGTCCCGTTGGTGCTTTGACTAACAAACCATATAGGTAAGTAATTTTTTAAGGTTTATTTTATATCATTGTTATTTTATATACAACTTGTTTGCGTTTGCGATTATTTTTATACCCTTCACCGAAAGTAAGAGGGTGTATATAACTTTGTCATTCCGTTTGTAAGTTCCACAATATTGTTCCTACACCCTATAAAGCATATATATTCTGGATCCTTATGAAAAGCGAAGTTTAAATCCGGTTGTACATCTGTCCGTGTGTATGTTGAAATGGGTTTTCCGAAGACCCCAGAAATTATGGGGACTAGGTTATCATATATTTATGTCACATATACCCCAAAACAAACGCAGATACATGGTACAAAACATTATGATGAATATAGGCCCGGCCCCTATAACAACTCAAATCAGTTGATTTGTAATTTTTGTATTATGGTTTACAACTTTGCTATATTGCGGTGAACAAAAACATCAAAAAAAAATAACTCATCGCAACTAATTGTATTAATTACAACTCAACTGAGTTGAGTTGTGAACCGTATAACGGGTCATATTTTATTTTAATTATATTCGAACAACGTTCCTTCTTGGTTCAGTTGTCTAGGGGGTTTCTTAAGGTTAGAAGCTGTGAGTTCCCTAAGTCGAATCTTGGTTTTTCAAAAAAAAATTTTTTTTTTAATATTTATGTTCTAAAATAAATTTTGAAAAAATACTTACCAGTTTTCGATTTTTAAATTTAATTTATAATAAAGTTTTTAGTATTGTAAATATTTATGAATATGTATGTAAAAATTTACCCATAACAATCAGACTGCAAAGTTGTGCAACCGTAATTTCTTATTTGTGAAAATGTTTTATTGTATGTTTTGTTTAATATTATCTTCCTTAAAAGAGGTGATATTTGATAAAAATTATTCCAAAAAAAATTTCTACATGGTCTGTAATCTAAGGAAGAGTTCAAAGAGAAATATGTTATTCGGATTAACGGTTAAATCAGTTATATTATTATGAACAAAATTTCCCGTTCGAAATGTCACGTATCGACCCAGATTTTGGCTAAAAAAAAATACAGAAGATTTTGGAATCAAACCAAAAAAAGAAATTTTAATATTACATTAAGGGTATTCACGTCACAAGTTGCACCCTTTCAAAAAAGCAAAAGTGAAAAAACATAACAACAACCACAAAGAGAATTATTTACGCACAACTAATTGTCTGTGTGGTTGTTGTTATATTTTTGCACTTTTGCTTTTTTGCAAGGGTGCAACTTGTGACGTGAATACCTATATTGTTATTTAAAATTCCGAAAGTAGTTTGACTAAAAAATTGTGCCAGGTTTCGCTGAATTGCGCCTTTTTTTACATGGCCACAAAAACTACTTCTATTTTTTTCACGTTGGAACCTCTACTTTTTCGCGCCCTCCGAAAAATTTAGCATAGATAATAGTGCTTTCTTAGTGCTATAATTTAAGGGTTTTAGAGAACGCAAAAATATTTGTTGTTTGAAATGTTATTGCATTTGTGATGCGTTCGACTGTAACGTTCAACACTTTGGATTTACCCATATAGAAACTTGTTTTGTTTACAATTTTTTTTATGGAAATTATAAAAAAGGACATTAACTCAAAATGTACAAGTTTTCAGTAGTGGTGTCAGATGATTTTACAAAATATTCACAGCACCTGTCTCGTTTTGAAATAAAAAACGCTTTTAATAAATTCAGTAACAAACTTAAAATATGTATTTTATAAATTCATTTAAAGAAGCGAGAAACGCTTTAAAATTATTTTGTATTTCTTCTGACTAAAAAATTACAAGAAGTGATCTGCTTAACAAAATCAAATTAGCAGCAGACCAAAAGAAAAATTGAGGAATTCTACCTACTTCAACTTTTTAACTGTTATTATTTTTTATACATAGTTTTACAATATAAAGGAGCTACAAGTTAATTTACATATAAAGTTTTACAAATATAAGGCTACAACTGCATATGGGTAATTCCAAAGTGTTGAACGTGAAAGTCGTACGCATCAAAAATGCAATAACATTTTAAACAAAAAAAAATTTTACGTTGTCTTAATCCTTAAATTATAGCACTAAGAAAGCACTGTTATCTATGCTAAAGTTTATGGAGGGCGCGATCCTAGGTCAAAGATAATGGCAAAAGAAGTAGCGGTTCGAACGTGAAAAAAACAGAAGTAGTTTTTGTGTCCATGTAAAAAAAGACGTAATTCAGCGAAACCTGGCACAATTTTTTAGTCAAACTACTTTCAGAATTTTACGTAGCAATGTAATATTAAAATGTCTTGGTTTGATTCCAAAATCTTCTGTATTTTCTTTTTTTTAAGCCAAAATCTGGTTCGATACGTTACATTTCGAACGTGAAATTTTTTCCATAATAATTGAACTAAATAATAATTAAAACAAAATAAAAATTTACCGTTAATTCGAATAACATATTTCTCTTTGAACTCTTCCTTAGATTCCAGACCATGTAAGAAAATTGTTTTGGAATAATTTTTATCAAATATCACCTCTTTTAAGAAAGATAAATATTAAAGAAAACATACAATAAAACATTCTCACATATAAGAAATTACGTTTGCACAACTTTGCAGTCCGATTGTTCATCTAAGTGTACAAATTTATGGGTAAATTTATAAAATTAGTAAAATCTTAATATTTCTCTATAACAATATCGTAAAATAATCTGCTTTTAATAACTTTTAAATTTTCGGTCACGGTGGACCTTTTGACGGAATATGGGCATTTCCGTCAAAAGGTCTGTGTACTTTGTTTGGTGTGTATGCTAATATTAAATTGTTGAAATAGACAAGTGAAGAGAAATGAAACAAGTTTAATACAGACGTTTGAAAGATTTTAGACTTTCATTCTGCGGCAACAAGTGGGTATGTTATTTTCTTGAAATTTTTTTTTAACAACCGAAACTGTATGTATGACTGTTTAAAACAAGAGGCGCATAACATTGAATTTGTAAATTCAACATTACATTAATTTTTTCATATAAGAAACTATGTAAAACTTAATTAAGATTCGTAGTCAAAAGTTAACCCTCTATTGCCTATAACCGCCTTTAGACGGGGTTCATATAAGCTTAAATTAAATTAAATATCTAAACAAAGTGTTACTTGAACTATAGTAACTGCAAAACTTTTTGATATTTGGCAACAACATATGTATGTAGTTGGTTTTTCTTACCATTTTTATTAGTTTAGAAAAATTGGTTAGAAAAAATAAAATTTATGCATCGGAGAAAAGATATTTTGAAGTGATCGAAAACTATCGTCAACTTGAATGCGTCAAGGAAATATTAAGATAATTCCGATCCCATTACACAAGTTAAAAATGCGTTCGCTGTAGCGGATTGACAGTTAACATTTAAAAAAACTCTGAGAGATCTTTTCGTTTTGCTTATTTTACAATAATGAGGAGTGGGAAGCTAAACAGATTGTTATTCATTAATATGCCAAAAACCATTGAAAAAGGTCGGTGAATTACTAAGTAAAAGCGCAAAAATAGTGAGAAAAACGAAATCATATAATTATTTAAGTATAAGTATCAGTGTGACCATTTTTGCATTTTTGCAGTTAAATTTAGCATTCAAAATGTTAATTTAGCTTTAATTTTCTTTTAGCATTTCGGCATTTTATTAAGCATTTTTATAAAATGTTTTCAGCTTTTTTTTAACCTTTATTTTAAGTTTGGAGGAATAGTTTTATTGATGAATCGAACTTTTTTTAACTAAGTTTGACTACAAATAGTTGCACTCAAAAAAAAATTTCGTATGAAAATGGATTAGTTTTATCTTAAGAGACGTCTTTTTTCTTTTGTAAATAAATGTACATTTAGGGTATATTATAAATGCCCTAATCATGTTGATTATAAAAATTATTACGTATAAAAGTATAACAAATTTTACATTGTGATGTAAATGTGAATGAAATGATCCCAAGATAAAATTCTATAGTGTAAATGTTTGGGCATTTTATGTTTATCCAACAAACTGTTAACTGCTGAAAAAATAATATTTTTAAAATTTTATGGTATAAAATTTCTTTTTATAGAATCTTTTAAATCAGAGCAAAACTAGAAACAAAATCGATTGTATTTCGTTTAAATGAGGGGTACTGCGGGCCGCCTAATTATTTTTAAAATAAATTTTTATAATTAGGCTTAAGTTCATCAAATTTAATTTTCATTAAATTATTTTTATGAAGAAAGGAATTTTACAAACATGAAAATTAATTAAAATTGTTATTGATAATCTTTCATTCTTGACGTGGCTGGGGGTCGAACCCCGGCCGGCAGGTTACCATGACATGTTTCGATCGCAACCACTCGATCTCCTCAGATGGATTTGCCGTCTTACACTTGCAGCCATTGACGACCGCTGACGTCAATAGTCAAACATCAATCCTTAAACCAAATTGTATTTTAACCTTTGGTAGATCGAAATTTGCTTTCCTGAATGATTATCCATTTTTAATTGATTTTACGTGTTTTTTTTTCCTTTACTTCTGTTTTCTCGTACTTTTGTCAAGAATTATTCTTAAAGTCGAAAGTACATTTGTTTTGTTTTTTCATTTTTGTCGTTCTTTTTTCTGTTGACCTTTTTTCAGCACAACTTGAAGGACAAATGAATACATAGAGCTCGTGCCTTAGCTTTAACAATAATCAGTATTGTGGTTATTTTGTTGAACTATTTATGGTTTTTAATCCAAATTTTTATAATTAGGCTTAAGTTCATTAAATTTAATTTTCATTAAATTATTTTTATGAAGAAAGGAATTTTACAAACATGAAAATTAATTAAAACTGTTATTGATAATCTTTTATTCTTGACGTGGCAGGTTACCATGACATGTTTCGATCGCAACCACTCGATCTCCTCAGATGGATTTGCCGTCTTACACTCGCAGCCATCGACGACCGCTGACGTCAATAGTCAAACATCAATCCTTAAACCAAATTGTATTTTAACCTTTGGTAGATCGAAATTTGCTTTTCTGAATGATTATCCATTTTTAATTGATTTTACGTGTTTTTTTTTCCTTTACTTCTGTTTTCTCGTACTTTTGAGAAACATATCATGGTAACCTGCCGGCCGGGGTTCGAGCCCCAGCCACGTCAAGAATGAAAGATTATCAATAACAATTTTAATTAATTTTCATGTTTGTAAAATTCCTTTCTTCATAAAAATAATTTAATGAAAATTAAATTTGATGAACTTAAGCCTAATTATAAAAATTTGGATTAAAAACCATAAATAGTTCAACAAAATAACCACAATACTGATTATTGTTAAAGCTAAGGCACGAGCTCTATGTATTCATTTGTCCTTCAAGTTGTGCTGAAAAAAGGTCAACAGAAAAAAGAACGACAAAAATGAAAAAACAAAACAAATATACTTTCGACTTCAAGAAGAATTCTTGACAAAAGTACGAGAAAACAGAAGTAAAGGAAAAAAAACACGTAAAATCAATTCAAAATGGATAATCATTCAGAAAAGCAAATTTCGATCTACCAAAGGTTAAAATACAATTTGGTTTAAGGATTGATGTTTGACTATTGACGTCAGTCGTCGATGGCTGCGAGTGTAAGACGGCAAATCCATCTAAGGAGATCGAGTGGTTGCGATCGAAACATGTCATGGTAACCTGCCGGCCGGGGTTCGAGCCCCAGCCACGTCAAGAATGAAAGATTATCAATAACAATTTTAATTAATTTTCATGTTTGTAAAATTCCTTTCTTCATAAAAATAATTTAATGAAAATTAAATTTGATGAACTTAAGCCTAATTATAAAAATTTGGATTAAAAACCATAAATAGATCAACAAAATAACCACAATACTGATCATTTTAAAAATATTATCATTTTTTTTAATTTTGTTTAAAATGAGTTTCTAAAATTTTTGTCATCGACGAAAACGTCATCGACGAAAACGGCATTCGCCCAGGCGAACATAAGATTAGTGCCATCAAAAATTTCCGCCCCGACCAATGTAACCGAGGTTAGAAGATTCCTAGGCTTAACGGGTTTCTTTAGAAAGTTCGTTCCGAATTATTCTTTAATTACAAAGCCAATTACGATGCTGCTACGAAAATCCGAAAATATTTTTACTTGGGGTCCAGATCAACAAAACGCTTTTAAAAAACTACTCGAAGTCCTCACTCAGCAACCGGTTTAAGCAATCTATAATAGTGATGTTCAACATGAAGTTCACACTGATGCCAGCAGTTTGGGTCTGGCTGGTATTCTATTACAGTCAACCGATGGCAATCAGTGGAAGCCCGTATTTTACTACAGTAGACACAGAAAGCCGCTATCACAGCTATGAGCTCGAAGCTCTAGCAATAGTTGAGGTACTAGATCGTTTTAGAATTTACGTATTGGGTAAGCCGTTCCGTTTTGTGACTGATTGTAGTGCCGTTGCCCAAATGAAAACCAACAAAGAGCTCAAACCAAAAATCGCCCGGTGGTGGATGCGTCTATAAGAATACGATTTTACGCTAATTCATCGTGAAGGTACTCGTATGGCTCACGTGGATGCATTGAGCAGAGCCCCCTATAACCCGCCAGAACCAATCGAACCCGCCACTTTTATGATGAGGGTTACCGCAGAAGTTGATGATTGGGTCGTATCCATGCAACTCAGGGAAGAAAACCTACTTAACCTTATGACTGTCGTGAGAGGAGAACGTAAATCCGACCAAGAAAAACAAATTAAAAGCGATTACTGTCTTCGCAGTTTTAGACTTTACCACAAAGATGATGATGGGTTGAAGCTGGTCGTTCTAAAGGATATCCGATGAATAATTGTAAAGTACTCACATGATGATATGGGGCACTTTGGTTTAGAAAAAACAATTCAACGAATTCGACAAAAATTTTGGTTCCCGAAAATAAGAAAATACACCAAAGAGTATATTGCCAGTTGTATTCCCTGCTGCTACAACAAAGCCCGAAGTGGGAAGTCCGAAGCCCGCTTACACTTTAGTGAAATTGAACCAATGCCGTTTCAAACCGTCCACATCGACCACTTGGATCCATTCACGAAAAGCAAAAGAGGAGACAGTTATGTTCTTGCTGTATCGGATTCGTTTAGTAAATATTTAGTTGTAAAGGCCGAACGAAATACACTGAACGAGATGACGTCATACTTTGGTATTCCAAAATGTATTATTAGCAACAGACGAACTGCTATTACCTCAAAAGCCTTTGAAGATTATTGCACCCAAAATTCGATAAAACATGTTAAAACTGCTGTACGTACTCCAAGGGCTAACGGACAGTTCGAACGGCCTAACCAGACGATTCTGTCGTATATTCGTGCAACTGTTGAATATCCAAAGGATTGGGATTTAACATTGCGAGAGCTCCAAAGGGCCGTCAACTCCCAACGAAGCTCAACCTCTGGTTTCACCCCAAATGAACTCATATTTGACTTCAAACTACGCGATATTGTTCACAACCACCTAGTAGCTGCCATTAATGATAAAACATGTTAAAACTGCTGTACGTACTCCAAGGGCTAACGGACAGGTCGAACGGCCTAACCAGACGATTCTGTCGTATATTCGTGCAACTGTTGAATATCCAAAGGATTGGGATTTAACATTGCGAGAGCTCCAATGGGCCGTCAACTCCCAACGAAACTCAACCTCTGGTTTCTCCCCAAATGAACTCATATTTGACTTCAAAGTACGCGATATTGTTCACAACCACCTAGTAGCTGCCATCCATGATGATATTAGGTTAGGTGAGGTTAGGTTAAGAAGGGTTGTGCGCCCACAGGCACACCTCCACTCGGAGACAGAATACGATCCATTTTGATTCCCTTCAATGAAAATATGAAGTATGAGATAGAGATAAGAGGAAGTGAAAAGTAGAGAAAAGAAAGTATGATATAGACAGAAAATTAGAAAGTAGGACCAATACCCCCCTTACAGTCCCCTCAGCAGAAACAGCCTGACAAACCCCAGTAGATCGGCCGGATTACATCCAGCTATGCACCCCAGTTCGTCGTGAAACCTATCTCCTAGCCACTTCAGTCTGAGACCCTGCATCCTAGGACAATGGCACAGTACATGCTCGATCGTCTCTAGCTCCTCCGAATCCTCGCATAGCCTGCAGAAGTCCGGTATGGCGTTGTCCCATCTGCCCGCAAAAGCCCTGACAGGACAATGCCCCGTCAAGAACCCTATAAGTGTTCTGAGACTACCCCTTTCCAATCCCAGTAGAACCCTGGTTGCCCCCGCGTCCAAATTGGGCCATAGTGCCCTAGACACCCTGCAATCCATTTTGCCCCTCCAGCATCGGTCAACGTCATCACGGAATTTCTCCCGTACCACCCCATAGTAGTAGCATAGGGGGGTTTTACCCCCTGTCCCCCACCACTAAGTCGAGACCCGAACCTCCTCTCGCGAGTTCGTCCGCCACCTCATTCCCATCAACCATGCAGTGTCCTGGTACCCAACACAGCCTCACGTTGAGTTCCCTAAGAGCGTTCCTACACCGCGCAACCAGGCATGATCGCACCGTATGGCTCTTCAATGCCCGAAGCGCCGCCTGACTATCGACGTAAATTGTCACCTCAGATCCACCCACGATGTGATCCAGTATCACCTCCGTCGCCCTCCAGATCGCTAGGATCTCAGCCTGGAAGACACTGCACTCATCAGGGAGTCTGAATGACCTTTTTACCTCGGTGTCCGCGATATAAACACCAGCACCAGTGCCGGTTTCCATCTTGGATCCATCCGTAAATACTGCCTAAATTTCCCTATCCGGGAACTCCACTGGTGGTATTGCACCGAAGTCCAGGGTCATAGTCTTATGATCCGAAATTCCCTCGAGAATAATACTCTGATCAAGCAGACCCATCTCGTACAAAATTCTTGTGTGATCATCCCGCCTAGGTCTAACTAAAGAAGACTCGTAAAGTCTAATAATGCTCGATAGGGGATAGATATAGTAGGATGTCCAGCGCTGCCTGCGGAGTGCTTCTCCTTGCGCCTGTGATGCCAAGAGATGCACTTCTTTGAACCTTGCTGAGCATCTTCCTATAGCTATCCACTCTCAACGCACCCCACCAAACAGTGCATCCATAGGTAAGTATAGGCCTTACAACCGATGTGTAAATCCAGTTTACCATATCAGGCCTAAGACCCCAGTTCTTACCAATGGAGTTCCTGCATGTGTAGTATGCATTGAGTCCCCTTCTCATCCTCTCCTGAGTTTGCAGTCCAGAAAGTTACCCAAGTACTTTGCTCCTTCCGATAGATGCAACAGGACGCCATCTAGCTCTGGCCCCCTAAATCCCTCTATCCCATACGTTCTGGTGAATAGCACCAGCTCAGTCTTCGCAGGGTTAACACCCAGTCCCCTATCCTTTGCCCATGCCGAGAGTTCGCCTAGCATCACCTGCATAATTTCCCCGATCGTCGACAGAAATTTTCCCCTGACCAGCAGAACTATGTCGTCCGCATAGGCAACAACTTTCCTGCCCATGGAATCAAATGACCTAAGAATCCCGTTAACCGTAAGCAACCACAGTAGAGGCGATTATACCCCCCCTTGTGGTGTCCCCCTGGTAACCCTCCTCCTTATCACATGATCCCCCAGGCTCGAGTTTATAATCCTACTGCCAAGCATGCAGATTATCCACTCCACCAGAAAGTCCTCAACTCCCAACTCCAACAAAGAATCCCTAATCGCCTCAGTCCTAATGTTATTAAAAGGCTCCCTCTATATCCAGAAACGCGGCGAGAGTATACTCCTTATGCCTCAGACCGTGCTCAATCCAACCCACCACCTCATGTAACGCGCTCTCAACAGATTTACCCTTCAGGTAAGCATGTTGAGCGTTGCTAATAAGGTGGGTCTCAATATTACTCCTGAGATAGAAATCTACTAGCCTCTCAAGAGTCTTTAACAAAAAAGAAGACAAACTAATAGGTCTAAAATCCCCCGGTTTCGAGTGGCCTGCTTTACCGGCCTTGGGTATGAAAATCACCCTGACCTCTCTCCACCCCCTAGGCAGATACCTCCTACTGAGGCATTTCCTAAATATATCCACCAGCAGAACTGATGCATCGGAAAAATACCATCCGGACCCGGTGATTTATATGGGTCGAAAGTATTGACCGCCCACGCCAGCTTCTCCCTTGTGACCATTTCATCGACGCAAGCGGAAGTATGAACCGATGTCACGGACATGGCATCCCACTGACCGTCCTCCATACTACCGGTTTCCCTGCACCCAGGAAAGTGCGTCTCCATAAGTAAGGTTAGGGTCTCAGAGCTAGACTCAGTCCATGAGCCGTCATTTCTTTGGATGTAACCCAGGGCCTTAGGGTCCTTAGATAAAATCCGTCGGAATCTTGACAGCTCGTTGACATTATCGATGGACGCACAAAATTGCATCCACGATAGTCGCTTTGCTCTCTTCAGATCCGCCTTATACCTGCTGAAATGCACCCTGTGATTGTTCCAATCATCTGGTGCTCTCGTAAGCTTGGCCCTATTAAACAGTCTCCTCACCGTAGACCTTTGAACATGAAGTTCCCTGGTCCACCATTTAGGCTGTTTACGCCTACCCGGAAACATATCCGGGCAGGACTGCTCATAGCTTTCCCTTAGAAGATGAGTGAACCTATTCACCACCCCCTCTAGATCCGTCGGCAGCAAGTCGCCCAAGGCCTGATGCGCCAACCCAGTTCGGACCCCTTCATTGAAGGAGTCCCATTTTGTCCCCCTCGGGTTCCTGAATGGAGCAGCCCTAGGTAGGTCAAAATTCAGTGTGAAGGTAATACGACTATGGTCTGAAAAAGTACAGTCCGTTGCCACCCTCCAATCAACAACAATTTGCTCGTCACGGTTTGCTAATGTCAGATCTATCACTGCCTGCCTATCTTTATTTCTGAACGTCGGCGTGTTACCCATATTACAGATAATAAGATTGTTAGTAGTTATAAAATCAAACATTAACTCACCTCTTTTATTAATATCGGCACTCCCCCATTGGTTGTGATGAGCATTGGCATCGCAGCCAAACACAAGGATTGCACCTCTCCTCCTTGCATATGCCGTGAGTTGCCGCACCTCTGTACCCGGTGGGTCCAACCCCTCGTATGGCATATACACCGAGGCCAGTGTAAGCGTACGCTTCCCTTTGGCCTCTCCATTTACAACGGTCAAGTCACCGCACCTGAAAGAATGAGATATGAGAAAATTCAATTCACTTCTCGCTAGTATACACGTTCTTACCTTGTCCTCTGTGGACGGGACAAACAGAGTGTATCCCGCAACCGCAAACCTTATTTTTATTTATCCAAGGTTCTTGGATAAGGGCTACGTCCGTCCGAGTACTGGAGAGGAAGGTTGCAAGTTCGGCTGAGGCTGATTCACAATGGTGCAGGTTTATTTGCACCACTAGATTCGTTACCTAAACCGAATCTAACATCCCCCCGCACCTCCTCCAAGAATTCCATGGACTTCCGATCGATTGCGAAACGGAAGTCCTTGCCGGTATTCTCCTTACACACCAGTGAGGTCACTAGCCATTGGTCAGTAAGAAGCCTGCTGTTCTGGTTGCCCAATACTGCCAGTATAGTTTCCACCTTGCGTACGGGAGGAAGAATCCACACTGTCACTATGGACCTAATTGGCAAGTCGGAGGCTTGTATGACTTCAAGCCTTGCCCCCGAGTTAATGTCGGCGCATTTGCCAATTGTGGTTCTTAAGAATTCCAATGAATTCTTGTTACCACAGTTGACAACCTTGACTCCCTTCACCCAGTCCGCACCATTGAAGGATACGTCCTCCTCCTTGCCTTTGAAAACTGGCAGCTCGTCGATAAGCCTAGCCTCTAGTAGCTGCCATAGCTCGGCACTGATCCTCCCATCCGGATCATTCCGGTCTATGACAGCCACCTGCAGATGACCCTTCAGGCTCGTCGACTTCTTCATTCTTTTATTCGATGAAGAAGGCTGATCATCCCCAGATCTGACCCTCTTAATGGTCTCCTTATTGGAGCCATTAGGAGCTTCAGCCGCAGATGTACCAGCCCTCTTCACTGTGCTAGGTGACTCCGGTACGACTGGTTTCGAAGACCCGTTCCTGCCCGCGCCTTTTCCCCTAATGACCCCCTTACGAGAGCCACTAGAGGAATCGGACGGAGGATTACCAGCCTTCTTCCCCGTGTTCGCTGCTTTAGCCACTTTGCCTCCTTTCTTGGGTATCGCCCCCTTATCCTCCGCAGCTCGTTCCGAAGACATGAGCGCTTTGGTCACCGGGGCAACCCCTCCTTCCTCTATCTCTCCACGGCATGTTGACGGCGCCACCGGCGCTTTTGAGTAGTTTCCGGGTCGGCGACCTCATCCACCTGCTTTCTCCAAGGATAGGGCCAACCGAGCACGGTACTGACAGGGCCGTAAATTCTTTCGAATTTAGCGACGCTTTGTCGGTGCCTTCTCAGAAGGTGCCTATTCCTCGCGGAGAACGTTGAAGGATCCCTCTTCGCCATCTTATCCAGATATGCAAGAGAGCTCCTTGTTCCGTTCTGCGCCTTCTCCTCCTTCGTTCGGCTGGATTTCTTAATATCTCGTGGAGGGGCGCTTGGCCCGTCCTCCACGGCGTCCTGCCGAACAAGTTGTGGACAGTCTTCTCCCGAGTGGCCCCTCTGATGTCCCCTGGCCTCACAGATGGGAGTGGCAGGCTCTGCAGTCTGGCTGTGAGCTGATATATCAATATCAAGCTCCGTGTCGGAGAGCAGAGTCAACCTCTCTAACTCCTGAGTAGCCCCGGTTTCACCACAGGAGTCACCCGATAGAACCAGAAGACTATCCACATACAGGTCGGTCAGTACCTGTCTCTCCTGCTCAATTATGTTCTCATGAACAGTCAAGTGGGTACTCTCCGACTCAGAGACCGTGACGTCCGACTCAGTCAGTCTCGTCCGTCGTGTCCTCATTTTCCGTTTCGTTTTTATTTTTCTTGTTATGGTTTTCTTTTGTTTTTTGTAAAAAGGGTTTCATTTTTGTTCCCACGAGTAGGCTCGTTCAGACGGACCGTACCACGCAGTGACGGCCCTGACGCTGAGGGGAGCTGTTAACGACTAGTTTCTTTACGCACTAACTAGCCACACAGGACCTCGGCACTGCTACCAACCACGTTGTCCTTAAAAGTGCATATTTCGCGCCCCAACCACTGGTAAAGCCCCCACCTTACAAGGAGCGTACCCACGGGTTGCCACGCCATGCTATATGTACTGATAATGGGCCGGAAGTGTACCATTCACCGCCGCCTCATTATCTTGACAAGATGAGTAACCTTTAGTTGCACACCCCTTCAGTGTTCTCGATCTCCCGCGAAGACGTATTCATCCCATACATCATCCCAAGAGATCAGAACCGTAGAGTGCACTTAAGCCCTCGCATCTCGACAAGATTGTTACCCAGGCGAAGTGAACCCGATCTCCCATAACCGACAAGAGAAATAGAGGAGTCGAAAACATTCGGAAAGAACGAGAAAAGTGGAAAAAACGTTTCAATGCACGTCAGCCGTCCCTAAACAGTATTCCGAAAATGACGTTGTTGTGATCGAAAATGAAGCGTCGTCTACAGGGGACTCTAGAAAGTTGGAGCCGAAATTCCGTGGTCCGTACATCATTGCCAAAGTTTTGGGCAACGATCGTTATCTGATTGAGGATGTCCCTGGTATTCAAATTACCAGCCGAAAGTTTTCATCTGTGTATGCAGCCGACAAACTCAAGCCTTGGTGCAGCAGTTGTCCAACGCTTGATGAAAGCGCTGACAATGCCAGAATAGGCCGAACTGTCACCCTGTGAATTACTACAACTCTGCACTTGATAGAATATGAAAATAGAAAAGAAGAACGAAAAAGGTCGGCAAGATAGCAAGACGTGTTACGAGTAGTTTCTTTTTAATATATAAAATTAATTTATCTTTTTCTAAATTTTTTTTTTTTTTTTTTTGTCATTATTTTTTATTGAACCTTCATATATTAAATATGAACTAACAATAATTAATCAAATCTTAACCTAATACGTTATTTTATCTCCTGCCAGTGCCAGACAAAATTTTCTTCATCACGGGTTATGTTCACTTTTATAGGTGTTTATCGCTCATCTAATTGGGTAAGTGCTGCAGTGTCTCTTCTTCTTAAGCGAGTGTGGCCGCCATGATTTAAAATATTTCGAGCTAGTGGATTTGGGTGTTGTTCAAGCCTTTTTAAATATTTTATTGCATATTTTGTAATCATAGATTTCACTAATGGCACATTGAGATCCTTATGAATGTTTGAGTTTTTAACATACCAGGGAGCGGCTGTGATTATTCGAAGAAGTTTATTTTGGCGCCTTTGAATTTTGTCGATATTAGAGGCCGAGGCAGTGCCCCATAGTTGAATACCGTAGCACCAGATAGGCTTTAAGATAGAGTTGTAAAGTAGAAGCTTGCAATCGAGACTAAGGACAGAATTTCTTCCAATAAGCCAATGAATTTGAATGGCTTTTAGTTTAATTTGAGTTAATTTTGCCTCTATATGGCATTTCCACGTTAATCGCCGATCCAGATGTATACCGAGATATTTAACATGCGAATGTTGAGGAATTATTTGATTATTGATTGTGATAGGGGGGCAAGATTCCCGGCGCAAAGTGAATGTTATATGTACACATTTTTGCTCATTGACCATTATCCTCCATTGTCTTAACCATATTTCTAGTTGAAATATATGATGCTGTAAGTAACGCGATGCTTCATAACGATTTTCGTGGACGCTTAGAAAAGCTGTATCGTCTGCAAATGTTGAAGTTTGTGTTTAGTTGCTTGTTGGCATGTCCGAAGTATAAATTAAGTATAATAGGGGGCCCAGGATGCTGCCTTCTTTAATAATAAATTGACGACCGACTAAGTAGCTTTCTAGCAGCTTGTGTGTGTTTGCTGGTAAATTTTGCTTCAATTTTTGTATTAAGCCTTCATGCCAGACTTTGTCAAAAGCTTGCGAAACATCGATGAAGAGTGCTGAGCAATATTTCTTTTCTTCAAATGCTTTTCTTATGACATTTACTATTCGATGAGTCTGCTCGATTGTGCTGTGTTTTCTTAATTCTCCGGTGTACTAAGCGGAATATTTTCTAAAATTGGTGTTAATTTTGAAACTAATAATTTCTCAAACAGCTTTGACATATTTGATAACAAGCTAATAGGTCTATAAGACTCAACTTTTGTATGATCTTTACCTGGCTTTGGTATCATGGTAACTAAGGAAACCTTCCATTTTTCAGGATAGTATTCAAGGCGTAAAATAGCATTAAAAATAAAAAGAATAATTTTCTTTGCTATGCGAGGTAGCTCCAAAAGCATTTTATTACTGATTTTATCAATACCAGGTGCCTTCTTAGTGTTTAAGTCACAAATAGCCTTTTCGATTTCTCTTATCTCAAATCTGAGGGGAATAGCTGCTCTAGCATCAACAGGTGGTAACTCGACCGCAATATTGTGAGATATATTTGGTGTAAATACGTTTTTCAAATGATTTACAAACAGGTTTCCTTTTTCATTATCATTTCATGCCCAACTACCATTCAAGTTTCTTAATGGTGGCTTAGATATTACTGGCCTTTTTAGATTTCTAGCTGCACGCCATAATGAGTAGTCAGATTGTGGAGTTGCATCAAGTTCCTTAAGATATTTTTCTAGAGAAGCCGTTTTCTGATTCTGTAGCAACTTTCTTAGCCTTTTTGTGCATTCTTTTAATAAAATCTTAAGTTGCGGGGATCTGTAAAGTTGCCACTCTCTTCGAACTCTCCTTTTTTCAGTCAAGAGCCGCTCGACATCTGAAGAACATATTTTATTATTTTTAATTTTTTTGGGGGTAACGCTGGAGTGTTGAACAGCTAGTTTAAGATAACTGTCAAAGTTAACAAGAGAGAGATCCACATTCTCCGGTGTACTAAGCGGAATATTTTCTGTGCAATGGGCACTGAGAAATTTTTTATATTTTAACCAATTTATTTGTGTGGCTGGCGTCGCTAAGTAACCTGACGGAAATACAATTCTATTTGGGTTCGATATAGTAACAATTGTAGGTGTGTGGTCGGATGATAATTCTAAGGAAGCTTCAACATGAATCGTTTCTGTGGGGATGTTTTTAACCACGCCAAAGTCGATAACATCTGGAATTTTTTGCTGATCAGTAGGCCAATATGTTGGTTGCCCGCTCGCGACCACATTTAAACCCATTTTAGAGATTGTGTTAAACAAAACACGACTTTTTGGTGTTATAAGTCGTGACCCCCAGAAGGTATGTTTAGCGTTATAATCGCCAGCGGCCAGAAAACAGGGTCCTAATGATTTATAATATTGGCCTTCTGATATGGAAAATCTAGGTGGAGAGTATAAAGAAGAAATTACTATGTTTCGATTTAGCTCCTCAACACAAATAGTCGTTGCTTGCAGATAGTCTTCACGGTGATCACACATAATGTAGTGTTTGACTCGAGTTTTTATTAAGATGGCAGAACCTCCACAAGCTCTATCTCGAGGGTCCTTGGTATCATATAGTATATAACCATTGATTTTAAACGTATTTCTTGAGGTCAAATGAGTTTCAGAAATCATCATGACATCAATTTGTTTATTTTTAAGAAAGTATTCTAATTCATTTTTATGTTGGCGGATGCCGTTTGCGTTCCAAAAACAAATTTTTAAACAGTTCATGGTTTGTTAAGTACAGCTTGCAATAACATCGATTGCATTCTAAGCATTTCCTGCATCATATTACCCATTGTGTTCGTAAAATTATTTACTGTTTGCACTAATGTTTCCATGGTTTTTTCTAAACGACTTAAATTAGAAACCGGAGTTTCATCATAACTTGGCGAGGCACCTTGCATTGGCTGATGGTTTGATTTTAGGACGTTAGCGTAAGAGGTTCTGTTATTACTAGGCTGGGGGGCTTGAATTGCATTTGTGTTTACCTGATTTGCAACCTGCATTTGAGGGGTATTTGTTTTCGGTCCAACCGTCTGCTTGACAATATTATATACTGGGCATCCTCTATAATTGGCAGTGTGATTACCGCCACAGTTGCTACATTTTTTTACGTTGGGGTCGGTTTTAGACTTATCGCAAGAAACTGTACCGTGTAGTTCACCACATACTACGCAGACAGGGGGTAAGTAGCAGTATGCCTTGGTATGGCCAAATTCTTGGCAGTTTAAGCACTGAACAGGTCCATTTTTTTTGTGCGGCTCTTCTATAGTTATTCTTCTGTAGAGAATATATTTTAAATTGTAAATAGGATGTGTTTCGTTTTTTTTAAGTTTTACGTCGCCGGGTTCAAACTCCACTCGAAAAAGTGGTTGGGGAATTTTTTCTCTATTTTTAATATTTACTACATGTTTTACCTTGAAGCCTTTTTCTTCTAGGAATGTTTTAACCTCTTCTGGGTCCACACATGAGTCAATACCCTTAATCACTACCTGTAGACCTTTACTGCTTTTCAGTTGGTAGGTATAAAAGTTTTTTTTAAGCGTTTCGAAGTTGTTTACTATTTTGCGAAAATCATTCTCATTATTTACTTGTATTTTTGTCTCGTTTATACTTCCACGCTTTATAGCCGCTACGTAAAACGAATTTTCACCTATCACCGATATCAAACTCTTTATGAGCTCATTTGAATTTTGCTCCCTTAGATATATCGGGGGAGGCTTGGATGGTTTAATGACGTTTGGTGCTTCAGAGGATTCATCCTCCAGAATTGCAAAACGATTTTGAGTATTTATTTTATCAAAAGATGGTACTTTTGAGGCCGAAGCAACTGCTGCAGAGGTAGGGCTGCGTCCCCGTTTAAGCACTGTTATGTACCTGTCCATACCAACTTGTATTGTAGGCTTTTGACAACTTTTTACAGGGGGGTTTTCCATTGCATTTGTGTTTGAGTTCATGGTATCATTTCCCACTAAATTTGTTTTTGACGTCACGGCAATACTTGCTGGCCTGGCAACACTTGTCACCAAATCTTGTTGTAGTTTTTTTAATGAGTTACTATCCACCGTTTGTGTAAATACCGAGGGTGAGAGGGAACGTGTTCGAGTAATTGGCTTAGCCGTTAGGTAGTTAATATTGTTTTGTTTTGTTTTATTTATTTCTGCATTATTTTCATTTGCATTAACTAAAACGTAAACGTTTCTTTCATTTTGTCTTAGTGTTGTTTCACTGTTTGTACTCATGCAAAGAGTTGTTTTTGTTTTTCACCGTTTTGCTTTGCTTTAATATTTTTATTATTTATTGTATTTTACAACAACAAAAGAAAAAACCAGAATTTAAATGTTTTGTTCAGAATATGTATACACATGTATGAACATTCATACGTACATACATATATATTTTTACTGTTTTATTTTATTTAATTTTATCGTTTTAAATTGTTCACTACAGTATTTATCGGATATAAGAACATCTCATATAAGAACAAAACGCTTTTAAGAAACATTTTCAAAAACACCATGTCTTTTTAGTGATTTTTCTAACAAAAAGGGTTTCATATAAGAAAAACGCTTATAAGAAAAAAACTGATTAAAGAACATTTTTCTTAAACACCAAAACCACAAAATGTATAGAAAAAGAATTTATATAAGAAACTTCCAACGGTAACACAGACTTTATGTAGTTTGCTTGGACAACGCTGTTTTCTGACAGTTTTACAACAAGAACATAGTTTTTTTACTTTTAGTTTTAGGGCACTGCTACACGTTCAATAAATATCGTGATATTTCTAGTATCACGATATTTATTGAACGTGTAGCATGCAATATCGATGGATCGCGATCCATATCGCAGAATGGCCTAAAATATGAAATCCAGAAATCCAGATCGCGGATCGTGGATCGCGTGATAAATATTGAACATGTAGCATTTTCATGATATTAAATTATATTAATAAAAATTAATACGTCAGTAAAAAGTGTCAAAATAAAAGAAATAAAATACGCAGTGGAAAAAATTAAACAAATAAAAAGTAAAATAATTGACATGATACGCCAGTAAAAAGTGTCAAAATAAAAGAAATAAAATACGCAGTGGAAAAAATTAAACAAATGAAAAGTAAAAAAAACCACTTTTTGCTCCAAATGTTTCTTTCCACTTTTTCTTTTGGGTTTATCGCGACGACCCGCACAGCACAAAAATAACATAAATACTAGAGTTGTCAATTATTCGCCTTTCAACTTTGTTCGAATAATTCAAATAATTGTTTTTGTTCGTTCGATCAAACGATTAAATCTAAAAAACTATTCGATTAATCGATGAGAATAACGAATAAAAAAATTATTTTAACAAAAAAATTACTATGGAAAATCTTCCATTCCATCCGCTATGACTTTTTTTTTTTTTGATGCATAAAATTTTTATCTTAACTCCACATAGTTGTATTACTTTAAGGCATCGTAAAACCCTTAATTCCTTAATAATTCGATATTACTCTGGATTTTCGAAGTCGTTGGAAGACCTACCATCTTCAGCCAAACTTCTGTCTACAATTTCTTCTATCGACAGCCACTGTCTTAATGTATTTTTCTATTGGACCAAGTTCAGCATTTCTTGATGTCGTGGGATTATCTTCCACTACATCGTTTTCAATGGTAGTATTGTGGCACTTACAAATTGTAAAGATATACATATATAATTTAAGAAAATTGTATTATAATATAATAACAACAATTTTTACTTTCAATATATGATTTATATAAATCAATTCTTTATTTTTAAGCTTTTTGTTTATTTCTAAATTTTTCACCCGAAATTGAAAAGTTTCCTTTCTTCAAAATGTTTTAACGTTTGACTTAAAAACAAAACAACTGATACAATTGAGAAGACGAGATAAAAAACTCGTTCGTTGCAGAATTAAAAAAACGAGATGGCAAATGATTCTTAAAGTTCTTTTGGCGCTTTATTAGACGAAATATTCTGATTGTATGTCCGTGCTAAAAACATGGAAGAGGACATGCATTGATACAATTAATATATCATTTCATTTCGTATTTTAAATTTTGTAGCGAACGAGTTTTGCAACTCACCTACTTAATTGTTTGATAAGATTTGTTAAATAAAAACATAAAATACATTTTTGATATACAATGATTACTCAACACGGGTTTTGCTTACTAAAAATTGAGATTAATTACAACCAGGGCTATGGCAACAATATTTTTTAACTATCTTACATTTTGTATAAAATCACTTAAAACTTATGAGAATAAATCAAATTCTAAGCTTTTATTTAATTTATTTTTTAATAAAAAAAAGTTGTTCGATTAATCGACATTAAATAATCGATTTATTCGTTATTCGAAAATCGTCGTTTTGAAGTTATTCGAACAAGAGTTTGGTTTTGTTTGATCGATTAATCGAATTATTCTTAATCGGTTGACAACTCTAATAAATACTGACGCGATAAATATTGAACATGTAGCATACGCTCGTGATCCATCAATATTTTAAAATGGATCGCGATCCAAATATCACGATATATATTGAACGTGTAGCAGTGCCCTTAGATGAGCGAGCTGGTACTCATGAGAAGCTTTGTGTTTTTTGCCAATAAAAACAAAAGTAAAAATTTTTAAAGAAATACAAAACGGTATAAAAAGAAGCGAAATTGCAAAAACATCTAAAATAGTGAAAAACTCAAAAGACATAGAAAATAATTATTTAAAAGTTAGAAATGTTAACAAAAAAAGAGACAGAAAACCAAAATATGAAAGTCTTATGGCTATAGCTACTTATATAAGAAATAAGTTTCTTATATAAAATAATTGTATATAAGAAAGAAACGCTTATAAGAAACTTTTTTCGTGGATTTTTTAAGTTTCTTATATCCGATAAATACTGTATTATGTTAAGTAATTTAAATAACAAAATATATTATTTTTTTTTTTAAGCGTCCATTCGCTGCTTATATTTATGTATTACAAAATCAAATGTGATTAATTAATAGTTCAAATCGTATGCGGGGCTAAAAGTACACGTCTGTATCACAACAAAGCACAAACCGAACTGAATAAAACCAGTTTTCAACTTATAAATAAATACGGCACAGTTTTTTTTTTTTAACAAGCATTTTGTTTCTTGGCTATGAAGCTTTTACTACACCCGTCTCCAGTCGTACTGGGGCATTTACGCGGAAATTGTATAAAGGTTGTGCAAAAATTGAGGTATCATTTTGAATTTAATAAAAATAAAAGATTTTTTTTTTGAGATATTAAAATTATTTTTATTTCAGTTTATTAAAAATAGGTTCGGGTTACAAAAGAAAATTATGTCGGTCAAGTAACCCCCTATTGACTCGGCAGGCTCCCCAATTGTTTACCAAAATTCAATGGTTGATATCTTCTCGATAATGTTGTTTTTAAGCTCTTAAACTGTTGTGGGATTATTACTGTACACTTTCGATTTAAAATAACAAAAAAAAAAAAAAAATTGCCTAAAGGCGTAAAATCGAAGGATATTTGTGGCCAATAATTTACTCCTCCTCTACAAGAAATAATGCGATTTTCGATTTTTTCTTTAAAAAAATCCATTATTTCTTTTGCAGTGTGGCATCATCCTGTTGAAACCACATATTCTCTACGCCTAAATCATAAATTTTCCACAACAAAAAGCTTCGGATCATCTCCCTGCAGCGAGAAAACTTTTTTTTCCATTATTTATTAAATATATATTCAGGGGTGTCATAGAGACCAATCTTATCGGTATTGGATTTGAAACCGACAAAACAAAAAAATGTCGGTGTCATGAAATTCAATGCTGTCGGTTTTTTGTTCGAACTAAAATTATTGATATTGGTTTTTTATTGAAAATAAGCCAAGCAGCTTACATCTCTTGTTTTTTTTATTGGAAATTATTTCCTTCCGAAGGTTACTTTATATTATATTCATCATTTTTCATTTTTCGAATTTATTCTATGAGCTAAATTTCAGTTATGTATTTTTATAAAGCTTTTTTGTAATAGTCCTATTCCTTCAATTTTTCAGAAATGACTTTATACACTACCAGACTATTATATTGTATTTTCTTGTGGTAATTTTACTTATTTATAACGTTAAACAACAAATTTGTTTATATTTTTAATAAACTCGCTTTATACCTACATACATATTTTTACACAACAATAAAATTACACAAATGAAAACAACAAATACATTGCAAGTAATACAACGATGGAATTTATTTTATATGTTTACTGTATTACCACTTCTTATTTTCTTTTCTATAATTTACCTTTAATTAAAAACACAGGTTTTAACAATATTTTAACGCAAAAATCATTATTTACAACATTTTCAAACAAAAATTGTATTTAAAGCTGTAAACACATGAGCCAAAACATTAAACATCTGATTCGAATATCGGTTTTATTTGTATTCGAAAATAACAAATCCGACTTGTTTTCATGTCACCAAATAAAACCAATATGTATGTATTGGTTTGCAAAACCGACAATGAGCAAAACCGACTTTGATTCTATGACACCCCTGATTATATATTTAATATGATAAAATCTAACATTTTAGTTTTTAACATAGCAGGGGGCAGCTGTGTTTTATTTTGTCCTTTGAATTTTTTCGATATTACAGGCCGAGGCAGTACCCCATGACTAAATACTAGCCGACGGAACGCACTTTTTGAAACCGAACCCGAACTTCGGTAAATTTTGGCAAGTTCGGCCGAACCCGAACTTTTTGTTAATAAATCTAATGATAATTTTTTCGGATTGTTAAAAAAGTTAACGCAGCGATCGGGTTGAAGTTTGAAAACAACTATTTCATCTCACGGAAATTTTAAAAAATATAAACCTGATATTTGTATATATTCCTATACGTATCACTTAAATGCTATTTTGGAATTCATCCACTGCTTTAGATTTAAAAATTTTCCTACGGTTTACAATTCATCGCGGTTCAAAATTTCTTAGAAACTTTTAGAAATTTTCTTCTCTGCATGAGGGTTTTTTTTCGCAAAACGACGGGAGACAGGTGTTTTCATTACTAAAACATTCTTGGCCACTCCGTGGTACCATGCCAATAATTTGGTTATAGCCCTAGTATACATATTAGTACTCAAACCTCTACAATGTATTTTTTGAATTCGTTGGGGTGTATTTTCTCTAAGTGGCGTTTACTATTGGCGGCAGTTTGTTTGCTTGGCAATGAACTCCCCATTGACATTTGTTTGGCGCAACATTTTTGCATTGAGCGCTTGCTCAATTTTTTCAAAAAAAAAAAAAACCAAAATGGATTGGATGACATTTTTTTCTGGAAATATGTATACTATAAAGTTTGGTTTGTGATTCACCCAAAACAGAATATTTTTTTGCCAAATAAAATTTAACAGTTTTTTTTTATTGTATTTCTTACCGTCTTCTAAAACCTACACATATAAAGACATTTTTATACACTTAAGCATTTTATTTAGTCATCGATGTATTTTTTCGTACTAATAATCACAGAGAAAAAGGCTCCACGAAAAGCCCCAATGAAATAACGCCTAAACGAGAAATGAAATATTTCCCAAATTTTTTTCATAAATTTTTAGATGAAATAACTCCCAATTTTTTTTGGCCCTTTTTAATTTTTTTCTTGGGAATTATTTCATTCGTCTTTTGGGGTTTTCAAATTATGAAATAATCACCAATGTTTCAGAGCGTGTATAATTTGGGTGTAATTTCATTTTTTATTCGGGGGTTATTTCATTTTCAATAATTTTGTGACTTTGCTGTTGGGCCATATTGACTTCATGAAATCCTTGGTGAAACTGACGCTTTTATGAATTTTGGGCATAATTTCATTTATGTTGCTGATGGGGATTTTTTAAAAATATAAAGCTAAATCATGTTTGAAATAGAGCTAAAAAAAAGCTAAAGAAGGAAATTTAAAGCCAAAAAATAAAGCTACATTTTTTTATAGCTTCTTGTAGTAACTTTTAATTATTTCGATATTTTTCATAGATTAAGTATCGCTTATGTAATTATAGCTGAGAATAATTATATAAATAAACGAAAAAAAATCCAAAAAATGCTTGACCAGTAAATTGATCAAACTTTAGCTTTATTTTTAACAATTTCTATGGATTTGCTTAACTTAACTTGTAAGAAGATAATTGTATAATGTAATTAAGAAACTATATAATGATGTTTGATCTAGCTAAACGTTTTGTAAAAGCAAATAATTTTTTTTATTAAAACAAGGGACGCCAAATATTAAATAGGTATGAACATAGCTTACCCTACAAGAACACTACCGGTCATTTTACTAGTTTTATACCACTGTGTAATAACAAAAAGTGATAGTACTGATCGCTAGTAATGCAGTCTTTTAGTATAAATATTCCTGTATATAAAAGAAACTGTCTAAATTCAGTAGACTTCCAGTTGCTTAATTCATCTAATTTTCTTGCTACACGACAAAATTCCGAAGGGACATAATTAGCAACAAAATTAATTTTCTCATTCATTTTAGATATATTACTTTTGCACATTAAAAGTTTAAGCAATTTCTTAGTGACACCTAGGTCAACTAAATGCATGCTATCTAATGGGAACTGAGAAACCATTTCGAACCCTGATTCTTCTAAAATACTTCTTTTCTCTTTAAATGCATCTATGTGGTGAGCAGTGTGACATCTAAAGTGAAATGTCATATCAGTTCTTGGAATTCCGGGTTCTTTCGAAAAACATACTCTTCTCTCCTTATATAAGCCTTCCTGACAACATTTGGGGCATCCATTCTTGCTATTATGGTAAACTACTCCACTGACAAATGCCCTGGCTGGGGAATCGCAAATAAATGAGCGTACTCTGAACCGCAACAAATTTTGCTTAGGGCCTATTTTAACGCCATTTTCTTTAAGTAATTTGACTTCTGCGCAAAAGTCTGCCATGAAATTATCTAAAAATTTTGGTTTCTTAAACCCTGAAAAACAGCCTATCATAAATGGACTACTATTTGCAAAACCTGCTATTGACCCAAGAATAGGCCACAAAACTCTATTGGAGCTTTCAAAAAGTTTCGGACCATCAATGCCCACATCGATTGAAACTTCTTCCTTTCCATCTAAAAAGTCAAATGTGCCCGAAAGAAAGAATTTTTGTATTCCTAAATACATAAACTCGCCTTCGGGAATGGTCGAAATATTAACAATCTCCTTATTAACGTTAAAAAGAGTTTTTGCCGATAATGGCAAATCTTTAACTCCTACCCTTTTTAATGTATGGAGCAAATCATCCAAAGCTGTATGGGAAATTTTATTCCTTACAGCCCATGATTTTATCTCCTCACAATTTGTTTTACCATCCATTTTAGCAGGATGGTTTTCCAAAAAATCTTCAAAATCATCGCACATACCTGGAAGCACCGCATACGTAGATGTAGATGCGACTGGATCAGAAATATCCTCCACGGTTTCACTTTGCACAGTAACACTTTGCACATGCTCTAAGTGCATTTCTTCTTTTTCACTTTTGTGCAACAACTTTTTGTACATTTGCACATTAGACTCATATGTCTTTTTTTCTAAAGAAATTAAATTTTGGATGTTTCTTTTCATTTTAATACTTATCTTGTACCTATACCGATATTTTACTTTTCTTTTTTTTTAAGTATTAATTATGAATTTACAATTTTTAATTGATTAAATAAAAACAGCACTTTTTACCGCAAGCGTACAATTCGAATAAAAATATTTTATGTATCAATTGTCATAAAAAATCCTAACAAGAATTTTTGCATTTGTACATTCGATGTTCCACTCTAACACATATGTTAGAGTGAAACAAGTAATGCAATATTTGCCTGACTTGCCACTAGCAATAATTTTTACTCAATACATTTGTTCCCAAAAAAATCCCCAAAATTTCCAAAACCCAATTTTTAGCTTTTGGCCAATAAATAAGTAAATAAGTAAAATTAAAATAAAAATATTTCATATATTTTAATACAACATCTATTTAAATGCGAATTAAATAAATATTTACATAAATGTCTATAAATAAAATTCAATAAATATTATAAAAATATACCATAAAATTGTATTTCAAAAACGAATCAGTGGCAACGCCGGTAGCTAAAATTCAATGTAAAACTGTTGCAAGTGTGTTAGTAAATAAATGTTTTTTTTTTTAGTTTTGGTTATGCATTTCTTGTAGGGTTAACTAGTAAAATTTTCACTGGCAGAAATTTTCAAAAAATAGTTGACGGAAGTCGTTGTCGTGTTCGAAGTCGCAGCCGTTTGAAAGTCGAAATCACGACAACGACAATGTTAAACACATAAGTAAAATGTTCGCCGTACATATGTCGTTTGCGTCAATCATACTGCCAACTTTTAAAAACGACTATACAGTCAACTCGCGATAACGTGAACTAATTTTTACCATGGCGTTTCACGTTTTCGAGTTTGTTCACGTTATCGAATGCCAAAACTTAAAAAAAACAACACCCCTATTTTCAAATAAATAGATAAACAAGTATTTTAAAAAACATATTTTATTCATTTTTAATAACAAAAAATATATGCACAGAAAAAATGATTTTTTCAATTCAAACAAAAAATTTATAGAATCAAATAATGTTTTGTCTGAAATTGTTCCTATAAACAAATTTGCATATTCAAACCAGTGTTCGAAAATAAACAGTACATTATTTAACGTTCGGCTCACATACTCAGGAACGATATCTATTTTTTTTTTTGTGATTGTGTAGACATACACAACCCTTAATACCGTTCGTAACTATTTTCAAGAAAGAACCGAACATTATATAATGTTCGGTTCTTCGTTAAAAAACAGAACAATTGTAGTGATGCTGTAGGCAAACATTATATTTTAATGTTCTATAATGTTTTTTTCGTGTGTGTATTTTGTTTTTGTAAAAAATGTTTGGTTTTTTTTTTATCAGCCAAAAGGGACGAACATTAACGAGCCGAACCGAACATATTGAAGTTTGTGGATTTAAAAAAAAAAAAAACTAACGGAATTAAATGTTCACATCTTTTGTTGAGTTCAGTGTTCGAAAATAAACACTAAATATCGTTCTTTAATGTTCGGTTCGGTAGATTTGTGGAAAACACAAACGCTAATAGTGTTTGTGTAGAAATTCATTAAAAAAATAACGTTTCCCTGTTTGTCATCTTTCGAACACAAAAATAATGCTGTTTTCATCATACTCAACAAATAATGAGAACATTAAATTCCGTTCGGTTTTTTTTGAAAATCCACGAACTTCAATGTGTTCGGTTCGGCTCGTTAATGTTCGTCGCTTTTTGCTGATAAAAAAAACCAAACATTTTTTACAAAAACAAAATACACACACGAAAAAAACATTATAGAACATTAAAATATAATGTTTTTCTACAGTATCACAACAATTGTTCTGTTTTTTAACGAAGAACCGAACATTATATAATGTTCGGTTCTTTCTTGAAAATAGTTACGAACGGTATTAAGGTTTGTGTATGTTTACACAAACACTAAAAAAATAGATATCGTTCTTCGGTGTGTGAGCCGAACGCTAAATAATGTACTGTTTATTTTCGAACACTGGTTGAGTTTGATAAAAACAGTAATATTTTTGTGTTCGAAAGATGACTTACAGGGAAACGTTATTTTTTAATGATTTTCTACACAAACACTATTAGCGTTTGTGTTTTCCACAAATCTACCGAACCGAACATTAAAAAACGATATTTAGTGTTTATTTTCGAACACTGATTCAAACAATTTATTTGCATTTTGTTTATTGAAAAACCACTGATTTTTTCAAACAAATAATTTTGCTGAATCAAACAAAAAAGTTTTTGCACAAGCAATGACGCGCACACAAGCAATCACTGTAGGAGAAGATGAAGGCAGAGCAGAGCGGTCGGCTGGCTTTGAGACACATTTTTTTTGTTGGAATAATTTTTGAACGAAGTCTTATTTATACACATAAAGTTTGTCTTCATCACTCACTGTTGCTGTATCCTTTCCTTTGCTAAAGAAGAAGAAATGTAACAAAAAACGGCGGCAGACCGACTCGATATGTTTTTCGTCATCATTCTATTTTTGTATTTGATGTATTTAACTAAACAGTTTTAAAAAATTTAATACGGAATTTTGTTTTTCATTCTTACCAACTTTGAAACCAACCAAAAATTTAATTTGTTTCTTATAATGTTGTTGTTGTTTCTGTTGTTTTAAAAGAGAGAAACGTTTTGTTTTTCATTCTTACCAACTTTGAAACCAACCAAAAATTTAATTTGTTTCTTATAATGTTGTTGTTGTTTCTGTTGTTTAAAAAGAGTGAAACGTTTACCTCTTATTGTTGTACTTTTTTAAAGCGTCTAAAAATAGACTGCATGTGTGTTTTGTTTTTGTTCTTATATTTCACATAAAGAAGTGTTGCTTACGATCAAATAAAAAAATTCAAAACGACGACAACATTAAAGAGCGTTAAATATTTCATACAAAATTGTGAAAACTTGAAACCAATAACGCGTATATTATATTTTTGAATAGTTGTCAACATTTTTGTTGGTTAAATAAAAACCAAACAAAAATATTAATTGAATCAGTAAAAAAATTTGCAGAAATTAAAAAAAAATTTCAATCAAACGTTTGTTTGAAAATAATTCGGCAATAATTTTTTCTGTGTGTATACGCAATAATTCTGTTGACTTTGCATATGATACCTTCATTAAAAAATTAATTTCTTATGAATACCATAAAAAATAAACATAAAATTAACAAAAACGAAAAGAAAAATTTTTTTGTTTAAGGATTGTTTATAAGGGATACAAAATTTCTCAAGAAAAAATCGGTTTTTGATCTTAACTTTTCTTTAAACGGGTCAACAAGTTGTGGCTGATCAAAAAGCTTTTCTCCGGAAATTATTAGAAGACAAACAATAAACCCCAAAAGTTGGATTTATTTAGGTCTCACTTGTATGACTTATATTTAGGAAAATATTAATTTTACATAATAATCGTTTTCTAAAGGTACGGTCACATATGGCAAACATTTGTCAAAAAATATCAAATATTTGTTTGCCCTAATCTGACCACAAAATATTTTTGAGGGGCAAACATAAAAACAGCTGATTTTGGGCAAACAAAATTATTTGCTAGCAAACCAAAATGCTCCTAATGTGACCATTTAACGTCAAATATTTTCCTTGTTTTTAGGCAAACAAATATTTGTTCTTACAAAAACTTTGTAAGAACAAACAGCGGCAAATAAAAAGCTTTAAAATAAAAATTATTGAATAAAATTGAAAAAATTAACAAAATTAAATAAGTTTTTAATGACGAAAAAACTTATTTATGTAAAAAAATTTTCCTGTGTTCTCTTTTTAGCAAAGAGTTGCGAGGTAAATAGGATTCAAGATGTTACAAAATACATTTTTCTTAAGTAAATGGGTAATTTCTATGAGCCTATGTTACGAATTATGAATTGCAAGCATGGCGTATCTATATAAATATATACATTTTTGAGAGTGTACCAGTTTGGGGTCATTGGACAATCAGACACCTGCCAAAAAAAAATTATATAATGAATTTAAGTTTTATATAAAACATATTAGCGCCAAATAATATACCGACATAGACACCTTTATGAGATTTATTTTCGTCTTGAAGTGATTGTAGCAAGTGACCTAGAACCCATTCTCGGCCTAACAAGACGAAATTTTGACACGACATACAAGCTATTATAGAAATTATTGCCAAAACCGACATTTATAAGATTATTATGACAAATAGAAACTGGGAATTATTTCCTTCCGAAGGTAACTTTATATTATATTCAACATTATGACATTAAAAGCTATTTACAGAAGTGGTATTTCTATAAGAGATATGGTAAAATATGGATCGATTACAATAACATTTGGTAAGGTGATAATAGATTGTCTAAAGGCACAAGGACTCTTCTCCAGAAATAAGTTTTTATGGGGGCTATATGAAATTATTGACCGGTTCTTTCCACCTCTTATGACAATAAAAATAACATTTCATTACTATCAGGTGTGTTTTGGGAATCCGCATAATTCAGAAATTGGTGTTCTGAAATCCGCATGTAAATTTGCAAAAGTTCGCGATATTCGCAAAATTCTGTTTTTGCTTAAAATGTTCTCAAATATAAGAATAAAAGTCTATTTGTTTTACTTTCACTTACCCCTTACTACCCTAATTGAAAACGAATAAAAACATGTGGTGGTGAATTGCAGAACACAAAAAATGATGAATTAATCCACTTTCGAGTGAATTCGGATTTTAGAACACACCCGATTATCTCAAAAATTGCGACATGTACTTTGCGAATAAGGTTAACATGGACAGCTAACCGGACGGATGAACATTGTTATATCGATTAAGAAAAGGATGCTGACGAAAAATAAAAATTTTGGTGGCAAGTTCACTCAAGTTGTTTTAAGCAGTTTTGATTGAAATTTAGCACTTGTGGTACAGTAGGAAAAGCGTTATGGACTAAAATGAGAAACAACCTCCCGAAAAATCGATATTTCTGTAACAAAAACTAACATAAATTGGTGGCGGAATGCACCTTTTATCGTTAAATTTTGCACAAACTCAATTTATATGCCTAGAAATCATACAACTAAATTTCGTGAAGATCGGTCTATATTTTACAATAGATCCACTGTCTAAAACTTGTGTAACTAAACCGTAACGAATATTGCTTTAGTTCATAATATAGTTTAATTTAGTTGTATTAGACTGGAAATTACTTCGCCAAATTGCATTTATCTCTTTATTTGTTATGTAAATCCTTTTTTACTTTTAAAACTGTTGTTCTCGCTCTTCTATACCATAAAACCATAAAAGTTTCAATATTTTGTATCAGAATGATAATTTTTAGTTTTAATAAAAAGTAATTTTATTTATTTAATTTTTATTTTTGACAATTTGTTCAAATATTTATTTTTAGGCAAATATTTTTATATGTGAACACAGGGCAAACATGTTTTCCCATTTTTTATTTGAAGCTATTTCATATCTGTTTGAACAAACAAAAATGGGCTAATAAATGTGCGTAGTGTGACCAGCAAATAAAATTTTTATTTTTTTTTTGACAAATTTTTTAAAAATGCCGGCAAACAAAATTTGACAATTGTTTGCCATATCGAGGGCTTATATTCAATACCCGCCATACACCAATTATTGGAAAATGACTTTTTGATGGCAAATTGTTCACTGATGCCAGCTTTATCTCTGACAAAAATTTCAGGAAAAAAAAATTAATATAAGTTCTTTTTTTTTAAATATTTGTGATACCGCTATCAACCGCACGATTTTTTTTAATGCAATACCCGCCATACGCCACACATTGGTTGAAGTTCATAGAACGAGCGGCAAAAAATAGAAGAAGTTGTTGAAGGATAATGAAACTTGGCACAAAGGCATTTGTTTGAATCAAGAAAAAAAGGGAAAAATCAAAATGAATCGCCCACGTTTACGCCCACCTCCCATACAAAGTGAAAATTAAATTTTAACCTACGGCATTGTTTTTTGGCACATAGCATTTTTAAGCACTCGTAATAATTTGTGTGATATTTAAAAAATATCCGCCCACTTTTACGGCCACCTCCCATACAAAGTGAAAATTAAATTTTGACCTATGGCATTGTTTTTTTGGCACATAGCATTTTGAAACACTCATAATCATTTGTGTGATATTTGATTTCTGCCTTGATTTCTAATACATGAACTCAATTTTCACAAAAAATAAATATTATAATTGTAAAATGGGCTCCTGAAAATATATACCTGATCACGCCCACGTCCCATAGAAAAACCAAATAGAAAAAACATGAATACGTAATTCAAGCATAGTCTTTTAATAATTTTTTAACATCATTATCGGGTTGCAGAACAGTTAAATTATATGCATTTGCATACTGCTCAGTTACCAATCCAGCCTAGTAAATGGAAACATCTTCAAGATTTGAAGCCGTTTTACTTATGATAATTTAGTTCATGATTATTTTATGATAATTTAGTTCAGATGAAGTCAAAGTAATAAGGAGCAATGTGACACTGTCCAATTTGAATTAACTTTTTTAATTATGTTTATTTTTTTGTTATTGTTTTGTTATTGAATTCTTTTATGTTAGAAAAACGTTAAACAAATGCTTAATTTAATAAAATTACATATTATAGCAAAAAAAAAATATTTTTATTACTGTGCAATTACCGCTATACGCCATAAAAATATTTGAAGATTTCAGTTGCAATACCCGACATCAACCATATCGCTACGAATAGAGTTAAAAGTTCTACTTTTTTCATAAGGGTGACTTAGTAGTCATATTTAAAAAATATTATAGAAGAAAGATTAATTCATACCTTAAGAATTTTCGAAAGAAACAGTTTTTTCTCTCTCCTGAAAAATTGTATTTTGGCGGATGGCGGGTATTGAATATAAGCCGTCGATATGTGACCGTACCTTAAGAAGTTGTTGTTAGTAAAGTTTCAAACAACTTTTGCCTTAACAAGTTTTCTCTAAAACTCATATTGAACAAAACCTAATTAAAATAAAAAGTAAACAGCAGCATTGATGCTAATTTTTTCTTTAGAACTGTTTTTTCTTACACACGTCAATTCAGCTTTAATATTTGTGTTTGTGTGCGTATGCTTAAAAAAAAATAGTCAAACGCATATCATTTGTTTCTAACGTACCACGGTTGATAAATTTGGTGCAATTGTACTTTTTTGATACCATTCAAAGCCAAAAAGTACTGTGGTACCCCCCCCGGCTTAGCCTTCGCCGATCGTCCTAAAAAAAATTTTAGTTGTTTTTTTTATCAATACCCACCAAATTGGCGAGTGAGACCTAAATAAATCCAACTTTTGATTTTAACGGTCACCCTAATGTACATACATACATACATACATATGTATCTGCATAGCCTTTACAACTGATCACTACTTCAAATGTTCTTTTCTCTAATAGACCATATAAGCAGCATCCTACCTACATTTACACTACATCCTATTTTTTGAGCTTCTATTACAATATCGCGATTGGTTGTTCTATTTTGAATTCATCCATTATCATCAACAATTAAATGAACCAAGCTTAAAACAAAATGCATAGGTCTTAAAGCTATGATCTACACACCCACACATAAAAATGTTTCCCCTTATAAAATATACTTTGAGTGTTGTAAATAAATTTCTTAAAATACAAACGCACTTTTGTACCTTAACTTTAGAATATCACTCCCTATATTCTTTTAATGGCTGTTTATAAATATTTTTATAAATACTAACTATGTAGGTATATGTTTTCTTAAAACATTAGTTAATTTTTCAATCCTTTTTATATTTTTGCACTCAAATTATAAAACCTTTCAATCATAATTTATCTTTTTTCAATAAATAACAAAACCATTAAGCAATTATATTTTAATTGAGCAACACATCATACAAAAATTTCTTATTTTAAATCTTTCCTCTTTTTAACCTTTTTTGTATGTACACACAAAAATATTTTGTTATTCGTATTGCGACTATTATTAGTTTATTTTTCGACTGATAATATGTTTACTATTCACCCTGAAATATTTAAATATTTTGTGTGTAATAGTCGCATACAAGGCGAATTTACTTTACATCTTTTGACATTTCTCTACATAATTATAAAAAAAAAATGTAAACAACTTTTGACATTTCTCTACCCAATTATGAAAGAAAAAAGTAGCACAGCTGTGTTTTCAACACCACCTGAAAGTTAATTCGCCTTGGTCGCATATTTTTGCAGTCGATGCTCAACAAGACGGCATATTTTGTTTTGTTATGTTATTAATATTCGTACATTTCGCATATACTTCGGCAGTTTGTAATGTGTGGCAGTAATATTATTGTGTAATTGATATTGAAATGGGACATACAACATTTAATATTTATGGTGACTAAAAATATTTCAATATTTCTATAGAAAATATATTTATACGGGGAAAATATTAATATTTTGCGCAATGTAATATTAAAAAGTTGCTGCTGGTTAAATATTTTTGAGTTTAACTAGAAATTATATTAATACAGCGATGCATTTAAATATATTACGGTTGTTGATTATTTAATATTTTTAGATTTTCTGTTAGCTTGTGTTTAAAATTATGCATATTTATGACTAATATATTAGTATTTTTAAACGCTGCTTTTTAGATCACACCCAGCGGTAACTAGAATGAGTAAAGAGGCCTTATTTAGCTGTCACAAACAGCCAGAAGCCCTTCTCGCCGCATTCCATACTTATTAATTTTTTACACAGGTTGTCATTGGGCGTAAGGCCTTCCACACTTCCTTTAAAAACAACTTCGATCCCTTCCCAAAGAAGGGAGTAAGGAAGGTCACTAAAAATAAAAAGTAAATAAAACTGAACACCTTCCTTTCTCCATTCTCAAAGAAGGGAGTAGCGAATGTGTACTGAATATTTCAGAAGGTCTTTTAAAAAGAAGTTTATGCCTTCTAGAAGGCATACTTCTGAAGGCAGGATATCATGCGAAGCGAATCTTTTAGAAAGGAGTATAGAGGCCTTCAAAAAGGGTGCCACTTGCGGTCCTTTCAATATTAACCGCTGGGCAGTTGTAATTATTACTTAAGTATTGCAATGGTGTAGTTTGCATTTGTATTGTCTTTGTCTTCTTTTGTGTTTATTGCACTTGTCGATTTTTGTTGTTTTCTTAAGCTCTCCAACGTGTATCTCTTATTTTCCCTTTTCTCTTTATCTAAAATTCTCACTTTTTCAAAGTTTGGCTTGTGTCCGTTTTCAATGCAGTGTTGTGCAAGTACAGTTGAATGTTTTCCTCTTTTTATATCAGCTTTATGTTCGTCAATTCTCACGCCTTAATTTCTTTTCGTTGTACCAATGTAGATTTTTCCACACTCCTCATTATCACCGCCGTAACATTCAATTTGATAAACAACATCACTTTGATCCCTGCACTCAATCTTTGTTTTTGTTTGTGTAAATAAATTATGTATTGTCTTGTTTGATTTATGCGCGAATATTATTTGTTGGTCTTTTATTATCTCTCTCAGTTTGTTGTTCTCAGTTATGGTGTTTTCTTTTCTAAAAAATAATGATGCATTATAGTTGTGTAATATATTTATTAGGCCTTAGAAAGTGATACATTTTTCTAAATTACAATGGAACAAAATAATAGCTACGTTTTACACTCAACAATAATGTGTATTTAGCGTGTTAAATATTGAATGCAAAGTTTGTACTTAACCCTTTCGGGACGGCTTTCGAATTTGAATGCTATAATGAAATTTATGTATTCATTGAGTTAATAGCCTTTCGTAGAAACATTCTGGTAAGGAAATGTAGCGCTCCAATATCGGGGATGTCTTGGAGGGGCCGGTACACCGTTGTACCATTCGTCTTTTTAAGTGGTACAAATACGTACCAACCGTCTTAAAAAAACATATTTTTGGTATATACAAAATAAAAACATTATCAGTAAAATCGAAAATAAAGTCTCTGCGATCTTCGAACGGCTGTAGTGTAGATCCCAAAGGAGGGATCTAGATCCTTTCCACTATATATGTTGAAGTCATATGTGCACCCAGTAATAGAATCACATCGTAGCCACATTTTTATTCCCCTTTTGATAGGTTTGAGAGGCATGTACTGCTTCAGTGTGATACGGCCCTTGAATTTTGTCATGGATTCATCTATACTTTGGTAGCAGCTGTCTTGTCTACACTTTACAAAATTTTTTTTCAAACATTCTAGCAAGTCATCTATGTAGTACGTTTTGTTACAATTTGGCGGTTTTTCAGGGCTTGCAAAGTACATCATAGATGATATATAGAGGAAACGATCACGAGCAATTGCTTCATAAATTGATCGATTGCCGAGAGATTTGTGAAGTGACAATAGTCTTTTATACAAGGAACACGACTGTAGGACATAATAAACATGCACCCTATGATCAGTTATATTTCACCACTATTAGTTGCAGTTATTTTTACTTTTTTCTTTTTAGGTTTTGCATTTTCATATATTTCAAAACGCTCGTTTGTGCACTGAGCTATATACATGTAAACTGATTTCGGCAAAAGTTTATGAAAAATTTCAATAATACTTCATGTGCGTGGGATGTGTTCAGATATTTTGCAGCTGCGAGTCATAGGTAAAGATATCTTTGGATTAAAATCTTGTTTAGGAGTATGCCACTCGAAATTAGTATTATCTACTCGATTGTTGGAAGATATATCTTCAATTATTTTCTCGATAATATTATCATCTGCACCGTCAAAATCTTGTTTAGGAGTATGCCACTCGAAATTAGTATTATCTACTCGATTGTTGGAAGATATATCTTCAATTATTTCCTCGATAATATTATCATCTGTACCATCATCCGACGAACTTTCGTCACTAGCACAGTCATCACTCGGGTTGTAGTTATCACTACTTGAAGCAGAAAATTCTTCCAAACTATCAGTTTCATTATCATCCTCCAGAAACTTTTGAATATCTTCAGGATTCATAATTTCTAGGTATAAGCTGTGAGAGTCCAAAAACAATTTTTAGTACCCAGAAGACTGCTGGTATTCATATGTACCAACTGTCGGACTGATGGTACATATACGTACCACTACTACAATTGCTCATATAAATGGGAATAAAATGTAAAAGGTTTTTACCTGTTCTAAATTATAAGTAAAACTCGCTTCCTTTTGTTAAAATTTATTATTTTAATTTGTTATTTTGGTCTAATTATTGCAATATATTGAAAAAAACGAGAAATGATTGCAACATGCGTCTGACTTTGTCAGGAAAATCTATCAACTGAGCACGTGTTTGCAATGATATTTAAAAAAGTACCGTCTTAGAACAATCTCAATTGCTTAGAAAACGGCATGGTACGCTTTAAAATCAAAGAATGTGACTACTATAACTTTTAGAGATGTTTGAAGTTTAGTGGTACATATGCGTACCACTCGTACCGAAAGGGTTAAAGCGATATTAATTACGCTTGTAGCAATTTTAAACATTAAATTTTCTTACAATTCCAATAAGCGTTAACAGCACTGATTTTCAATAATTAAAGTCAGCTGTTGTTAAAAATTTTGCGACAAAAAAAAAATATAATTATTTAATTAAAGTAAAACAAACGAAAAACAAAAAGTTTTTATATCCATCACAATATAATTAAAAATCACAATATAACGCAAATTGTCCGCAAACACAAGAGAGAAAAATACTTGCTTGCATAAAAAAGTACTTTACGCAGTTGCAAAAAAGGGTATTTATCTCACACTCAGTTAACACAGCGTTTACATTTACCAGTACTGGCAAGACAGTAAGCATATACATATTAGTTGGCAAAACAATGCAAAAACAAAATAGCTGTAAAAGTGTTTATGTATTAGTGAAAAAGTTTGAATGAATTGCTACTGTCTTGCCAGTACTGGCAAATGTAAACGCTATGTAAAACTGCGGGTAAGAAATGGAACAAATTTGCCATTTATTGTTGCAACATGTTTAGAAAGGAAAACGACAACTTCTTACATTTTTGCATATATTTTTAGAATGGAACAAAAACTCGCACGAATGGTAGCATATATGGAACATTATTGTCAGAAAAGAAAACACTATTAGTCTGTGTTCATTCGGCTCATGTCTTATTGACAAGATTGCTACTTTGTAGGCGAGAGGGACGAGGGGAAAAGAAACGAGTACACAGATGCATGTACTGTCTTTACGTTTTGCTTTCTTATTCGTTGTTTAATTTTGTTTTTGTTTTCAATATCAAATAAAACAAAATAAAAAACATGTCAAAATGACATGATTCATTTGAACGCCAATTCAAGGAAGAATCTTGTCAATAAGACATGAGCCGTATGAACTCAGACTTAAGGCTCAGTTAGCCGGGAGTAAAAGTAATCTTACCGTAAAAAAGTAAGACCAATCTATTTCTTACAGATTGAGACGTAACATCTTACTGCTAACTGTAATCGTTCTAATTGCTTTGCATACAACAACATGAATCAGCTGATTTTCAACGTTACTGTTACTCCCGGCTAACTGAGCCTTTAGTCTTAGAATAAACGGTAGACTATAGTATTTGGCAGTACTTGATGTGTCATTTCTGTTTTTTCCCCCTGAAGAAATATTATTTTTAACTTTAGTAAGTAATGAATTAATCAGCCCCTTTGGAAAATTGTTTTTCATTAAGATATCCTTTATTCTTGTTATATTCTCAGATTGAAATTTTAAGTTGCTTATTTTTTAACTTTGTCAATTAGATTCATTGCCGTATTTATCTTCTTTTTCATGGGTTGTCTTGAGTGGAAATTCATTAAGCGTCCAGAAACAATTGGTTCATATACCAATCTGTTATTATTTTGTCATTTTGTCAGAGTATTTTCATATCCAGATATGGTATTGCATTGTCCTTCTCCCTCTCTAGAGTAAATTTCAATTTGTTATGATATGAGTTAAATGTTTTTAATATTATGTCTTCGTCTTTATATTTTATTATGGCAAACAAATCATCTACATATTTTGTGATCAGTCTTATTTGTATACAGATATGTGATGAAAATCGATCGATTTCAAAACGAACGTTTTTAAAGGTGTGATGAATTTCGAGGGATTTTAAAATCCATTTCTGAATTAAAGTCTTAAATTTTCGTTCAGAATACACTTCAGTTAACGTATATTGTATAAAAATTAAAAGTATGAAGACTAAAAATGAAAGGAATATGTATTTAAAATCCATTTAAAAGATACTGAAAACGAATTTTCGGTTTCAAATCGTTTCGTTTTTAAAATCGATTTCCGTCACATACCTGATATTGTTCATTTGTAGTTCTTCAATACATTGTTCCATTAGGTGGTCCAATATAATGTCGGCTACAGTGGGGGACAATGGGTTGCCCATTGGCATCCCGTATTTCTGTTGGTAAATTTTGCTATCATGCATAAAATAATTATTTTCATTTAAGCAAAATTTAAGTATTTTCAAAAATTGTGTTCTCGGTATTTTAGTGTGATTTTGTAGCACATTCCATTTGATCATAATATTACTTATCGCTAGGTGTATAGGTATGTTTGTAAAAAGCGATACCACGTCCAATGATAAAAGAATCTCATCTTCGTCCAATGTAAGTGTATCCAGTTTTGTCTTTAATTTTAACGAGAACAACAGGCAAAGCATTAACAGTCATCTGTTTTTTCAGACCATCTTGTAAATAAATACACTTTTTTATATATTTTTTTTGTATTTAGTAGTGCTACCATACTTTTATCTTAATTAAATAAGACTTATCAAATAAAACTTCAAAAACCAATCTGTTCTAAATCCGATTTAAGTTTGTTATGAAAATTAACTTAATATTGATTTAAATACTATCCTGAAAATTGGGCATTAGTCTCTCAGTCAGCCTCCCCATCTTCTTCATAGTCCTACAATATCTCTTGAGTAATGTACAGGTGTCCACGTTGTATTTTCGCTTAATACATATGTGTAAGGTGGGTCGAAAAAAAAGTTGTGCCAGTAACCCACTAGAATGAAAGATATGTCAATGAAATTTCTAAAACAGGAAAACATTTTTTGCCTCGCTCCAAAATACAGCACTTTTGGTTTTTTATATGTAGCGCTGCTATTTAAAGTCCGATCGCATATCGTTGTTCATGGCTTGACATTGGCTTCATTTTTGCCTTTGATGACTTTTTAATCCGAGCTCAAACTCTGGGCGCCACTTATGCCATCTCGGATCCTTCCCCCAAATGTCCAATTTTTTTCACGTGCCAAGAAAGCCCTTCTAAAACTTAGTATGTATAGCTTTTAATATGCTCACTTTTGTGCGATATATCGGACTTTAAATGGCAGCGCTACATATAAAAAACCAAAAGAGCTGTATTTTAGGGCGTGGCAAACAATTTTTTTCCTGTTTTAGAAACTTCATTGACATATCTTTCATTCTAGGGGGTCTAATATACAGGCTTTCAATACACTTAAAGATCTGTTAAAGATCTGTCAAGCAAGTGTTTGAATTAAAAATAATACGCATAGTAAAATTGTTGGTAAAATTTTTGTATTATTTTACTTTTGAAAATGTTTAGTTTAAGTTTTTATTCATCTCTATTCACTATGAGCTGAAACTACAATTTTAAAAGGATGGTTTTGCGCTTTTATTTATTTCAACATTAACATAACGATGGTTTTCTACGGCAACCTCGTAACTCAAAAACAACTACTTTTCAATAGAGAATGCTTTTTTTTACCAAATATTCGAAACTTTTTGCTATATATTCTTTTATAATCCAAGAATTAGGAAAAATTCCGATATTCCGCCGAACAAAAAAATTGCAATATTATAAGGTGGTATTTACTGATTACTTTTCCGGTTAAACCAAAAAATCAAAAAAATCGAGTTACGTGGTTGCGGAAGAAAACCATCGATATATGTAAGTAGTTCTATTTACATGAACATAATTAGATTAATTAAAACAAAATAAAAACAAGTAAGAGTGCTATATTCGGCTGTGCCGAATCTTATATACCCTTCACCATTGTGCGAGCAGAATACAGAGCAACTAGACAAAAACTAAATAATTTTTACATATACATACATATTTGCAATACCTCAAACTTTATTTATTATAAATAAAATTTAAAAAGCGAAAACTGGTAAATATTTTTTTTAAATCTTTTTTAGAACACAAAAAAAATAAAAATATTAAAAAAAAATTTTCTTTTTAAAAAACCAAGAATCGAACCGGGAACTCTCAGTTTCAACAAACCCCCTAGACAACTGAACCATGAAGGAACGTTAATCGAATATGTATCATTAAAATGAAATATGGCACGTTGACTGTTCACAAAATTCAACAAAGTTTTGTTGTAATTACTTCTGATGTTTTTGTTCACCACAAAGTTGGGAAATATATTCACCAAAATAGTTTGCGCCATGTATGTGTGTTTGTTTGTTTTCTTTTATCTTTTTTGGCGAGTTTTTAAGTAGCAAAAAACACAAAAATTCCTAGTTTCTATTTGTAAAAATATTTTCGTTAAATAGATGAAATAATAAAGAAGGGTGATAACGAAAATCATATTGGGCATTATGCTAGTATATGTAAGCAATTGAAAGGGGGGGGGGGGGGGGGGGAAGAGGGACATCACATGGTTAATTCAAGTTCTCTCCTCATAAGGACCCTGAATATATATACTTTATAGGGTCTTAGATCAATATTGTAGAAATTACAAACGGAATGACAAACTTATATATACCCTTTTCCACCTGAGGTGAAGGGTATAAAAAGAGTAATTTTTGGGATTTCAGTATTTTGATTATAACTCAGCCATTTTTTAACCGATTTGACAGATTTATATACCGTCGTGTTTAAGAAGAAATTTGCCAGTTAGTTGGGTTATAAAACTTGGACTCGGGGAGATATATGGCTCCCGAAAATGGGTATTTTTCAAAAAAAAATTCATATTTTGGTCATAACTTTTTCGCATCTAAACCGATTTTCTCGAGTTTTTCAGAAAATATTTTCTACAAAAAATTTCCGATCTTTTGATATATAAGGCGTAACCATAGGTCATATCACAGTCAAAAAATTCAGGTTATTATAAAATTTTTGAAATTTGTTGTATTAGAGGTACCACGCCCACTTCTCCAACCCCGCCCACATTGTGGGTTGGTGTGTATTTATAACTTGAATGTTTGCACCTAATTTGGAAACTTTGGCTCTTGCCGTTCTCCAGATATACAGAAAAAAGCAATAAAAATACAACAACAAGGGATTTTTGGAAAAAATTAGAGGCAGTCGTGGTTTTTTGGTCATATCTCAGCAATTTGTGGACCGATCTTGCTGAATTTAAATAGCACAAAATGGTGGACTATATGTGACATAAATGTAAAACAACCTAGCAGCTATCATGTCTGGAGTCTCCGGAAAACACATATCAAACGTAAGACGGACAGACGGACGAACGGACAGACGGACGGATATGGTTAAATCAAGTTTTCTCCTCATAAGGACCCAGAATATATATACTTTATAGGGTCTTAGATCAATATTGTAGAAATTACAAACGGAATGACAAACTTATATATACCAGAGATCAGCAATGAGTAGTGAAAAAGTGAGTAGAGCTAAATCATGACTCATAAATTCTTGTACTTATACGCACTCATACTTATTCCAATGTTATTCAAACTCATATTCACTCAAAAGTTTCATTTTATTCATCGTACTCATACTTACCAACATTTGTAGTGTTTGATTTAGAATCTACTCAAGTCAATGTGTATAGGCGAAGCAAAATGCGAGGCTGCCAGATTTGTCCCCGAAATAGCAAAGTGACGATTGGGCAATTACAGTTTACTAAAGTAACATGTATGAAGTAGACGATTTTTCGGCAAATTTATCTGGCAGCGCTGATTATTAAGTTGTGTGTTTTCGCTGTTGTGTTAAAACGGTAAATGGATGAGATAATGATTTGAATCATTGTGAGTATTGTAAGTATTTTCTTGAAATTATAAATCAAGCTGAGATCATTTATAAGTATGCGTATAATGTCGACGTCGCACTCATAAATATTTCTCTTGTGAGTATGAGTGAATCAGAGTAGTTTAGTTTAAATGATTTCTACGCACTTATACTTACAATTGCATGAGTCAGTATGAGTAGCGAAAAAACTATTCATTGCTGATCTCTGATATATACCCTTTTCCACCTGAGGTGAAGGGTATAATTAAATCATTTTACTTTTTATTAAGTCTTCAAGTTCAAGTTTTTTTTTATTTCTAGTTCGATTTTGCGTATTTCTAAATGAGCTTTTCTGTTTTTCTCTTTGCTTTAGTGTTCCGCCTTATATAAACCGCTTTCTCCTCTTTAGCATTCTCCGTGTGTAACGTTTCAATTCCGATAATTTATTTTTCAAATTCAAGCATAACTCTTTTTGCAGTTTTACTTGTTGTTCTAAAAGCCCTAGTTCCGCTTGGTTTTTATTTTTTTCTAAACGAAGGTATCACATGTGAAGTACACGAGCTTTCAAATTCGGTAATGTCAGTTATTGTGTCTAAACTTGGCTCGGGGTCTGGTGAAATCCTTCGCTTTCTCTTAATTCCAAATGGATCTTTATTTTCGACAATAGCACGCATGTCTAATAGATCAATTGCTGCTTCTTCGACAGCTGAAAATGTATTTTGTTTGAACCGCCCATCACCTGTTGCATAGCTTTGTTATGAGTGAGTTTTTTCTTTAATTAAATTTAAAATCGGCTATTACCTTCATCTAACCCTAAACGGCGTTCCACTCCTCCTTAATATTCGTTTTGCTTAAACTTTTTTGGAAGGCCTTTGCCAAAAAAAGTTTTTGCTCCATTTTGCTACTTACTTCGCAAATTCTGCGGCAGTTGTGAGATTTATCCTAAAATATATATCAGAGTTAGGTACACAAGCACATAAAAACTAAATTATATTTCAATGATATTAAATTTTTTGCATGTTTACATTTTATTTCCTTCCATTGAAATTATTTCTCAAATAATTTTAATAACGTCGTGACAAAAATGTTTAAAGTCATTCACCCTTATTGTCTTTGGCGTTTTTGCGGCGTAAATTAGTCGTTTTTTAAAAACGGTACCGTGATTGGCGAAAAACGCCAATAAATACGACACTTTTCAAATCTATTACAAAAACGACGTCAAAACAGTACCGTGTTTGGCGTATTTGTCTGTCAAAAGTGTAAAAAATTGTCGTTAAACATTTTGATCACGACGTTATTAAAATTATTTGAGAAATAATTTCAATGGAAGGAAATAAAATGTAAACATGCAAAAAATTTAATATCATTGAAATATAATTTAGTTTTTATGTGCTTGTGTACCTAACTCTGGTATATATTTTAGGATAAAGATCACAACTGCCGCACAATTTGCGAAGAAAGTTGCAATAATGGAGCAAAAACCTTTTTTGGCAAAGGCCTTCCAAAAAGGTTTAAGCAAAACGAATATTAAAGAGGAGTGGAACACCGTTTCCGAAGATTTATATTGCATTGGTCCCCCATCCCATTCCGGAGAGGGTTAGAGGAAGGTAAAAGCCGATTCTAAATTTAAATTGAAGAAAACACTCACTCATAACAAAGCTGAAAGCTATGCAACAGGTGGTGGGCGGTTCCAACAAAATACATTTTCAGCTGTCGAAGAATCAGCAATTGATCTATTAGACATGCGTGCTATTGTCGAACATAAAGATCCCTTTGGAATTAAGAGAAAGCGAAGGATTTCACCAGACCCCGAACCAAATTTAGACACAATAGGTGCGTTTGAGTACTTTTACAGTAAAATGCAGTAAATGAGTAAACTGAAAAATTTTCTCTCACAAAAAGCTGTTGTCCAACAGTTACGCGAACGCAAAATTTGTAAAAAAAAGGGAACAGCTGATGGCAAATAATTGAAGTGTTGAAAAATATTGACACTTTTGACTACTTAACTCGTTTTCTTATCGGTACTCGATTAAATACTTTTTATAACACGAACATTTTTGGAAAATACAAACAAACTATTTTATGTAATCTTTCATATTTGTTTGTTTTTTATTATACCCTCCACCACAATTAGTTGTGAAGAGGGTATATTTAGTTTGTCATTCCGTGTGAAACTTTTTCATTATTCATCTCAGACCCCATAAAGTATATATATTCTGGGTCCTTGAGTAATTCTAAGTCCATTTAGCCATGTCCGTCTGTCCGTTTGTTGAAAAACTCAAAAGAACGAAACAAACTCGGTGTCAAATTGCTTGTAGTTATCCTAAGCAGTTTGGGATTGAAATTCAGCAAAATCCGTTTAGTAGGATCAGAGCTATGAATCAAAAATGTGGAACCACCACATAAAAAAAAAATTGATAATTTTGTTACAAAAACTTACATAAATGGTGGAATAATGCACAGAATGCCATACGATTTTGCAAGAATTCGTCTTATTCAACTGGAAATCACGCTGTAAAATTTCGTGAAGATCGGTCCATAATTTACCCTAGGCCCCATATAAACCCCACTTCCGGAAAACAGTTTAGTACACCTAAATCCGTAAAAAATAATGCTATCATAACAAAATTTGGTACATTAAAGTTTTATAGGACAAGAAATAAAACTACGTAATTTTGTGAAGATCGGTCCATAATTTACCCTAGGCCCCATATAAACCCTACTTCCGGAAAACAGCTTAGTACGCCTAAAAACTTAAAAAATAGTGCTATCATAAGAAAATTTGATACATCACAGTTTTATAGAACTAGAAATGACACTGTGAAATTTGGTGAAGATCGGTACATAACTAACCATAGGCCTCATATAAAGCCCACTCTGGTAAAATAATTAAATACGCGGTAAACTTTCTTCCAGTTTAGCTTCATATGGCCAGAAAAAATGTTATGCAATTTTGTGATATACGGTCCATAATTTTCCTTAGATTCCATTTTAGCAGCCTTCTGAAATTTACTGCATAGCTTCCCATGGCTTTTATATAATTTGTTCTCCTGAAAATCATTTAAGTTCAGCTTAAACTGATATTCTACTCAAGCTTTTTAAAATTGATTCTGATTGTATTATCAGTCAATAATTTTATATAGGTCTAAACCGCAACAAATTTTAATGCAGATGTCTGTTTTTACAAAGATTGTAATAATAAATAGACATCATACAAATATTACTCCTAAAACATTCGAAGTGTCGGTGGAGGGTATCAAAGATTCGGCACAGCCGAATATAGCAGTCTAACTTGTTTTATTTGATTTTACTAATTTGTTGCGGGTTAAATTATTGAAAAGAACATGAATAATTTTTTTGCTATTGATTACTTAATTACCCAAATACTTCACACTTTTACAACTCTAAAAAATTAACATAACCAAAAAAAAATTTCAAAAGTTTGTATTTAGCCAAACAAACAAGCTTAATTAATTAATATTTATTCACTTTTTGTTTTGGTTTAATTTTTATTTCAACTTTTCTTTTATTTCACAATTTGTATGCTTTTTATATGTTACTTTTGCTTGTTTACCTTTTGAAACATATGTTTTTTTGATTTACTAAATTTTACTGCAAAAATTTCTGCAGTAAAAATTTGTAAATACTCAGACAAGAACTGTCACTTTTCGCTCTCAATTTATGTTCTCATTTACTGAATTTTGTGTACTCGAACGCAATTTTGTAAAATGCAGTAAAGTTAAGTAAAATATAGTAAAACCTTGTGTGTTCTCGAACGCAACTAATAACTGACATTACCGAAATCGAAAGCCCGTGTACTCCTGTGATACCTCCGCTTAGAAAAAATAAAAACCGAGCGAAACTAGAGCTTTTAGAACAACAAGTAAAACTGCAAAAAAAGTTATGCTTGAATTTAAAAAATAAATTATCGGAATTGGAACGTTACACACGGAGAATGCTAAAGGGGAGAAATCGGTTTATATAAGGCGGAACTCTGAAGCAAAGAGAAACAGAGAACTAGAAATTAAAAAAAAAACTTGAACTTGAAGAGTTAATAAAAGGTAAAATGATTTAATTTTTATTTTGTTTTAATTAATCTAATTATGTTCATGTAAATAGAACTACTTTGTATATCGATGGTTTTCTTCCGCAACCACGTACCTTTTTTTCGATTCTTTGTTTTAATCGGAAAAGTAATCAGTAAATATCGCCTTACAATTTTGCAATTTTTTTGTTTGGCGGAATATCGGAATTTTTCCTAATTCTTGGATTATAAAAGAATATATAGCAAAACAGTTTCGAATATTTGGTAAAAAAAAAAGTATTTTGCTTCTACTGAAAAGTATGTATGTACATACTTGTTTTTGAGTAACGAGGTTGCGGAAAAAAACCATCGATATGTTAATGTTGAAATAAATAAAAACGCAAAACTATCCTTTTAAAATTCTAGTTTCAGCTCATAGTGAATAGATATGAATAAAAACTTAAACTTAACATTTTCACAAGTAAAATAATACAAAAATGTTACCAACAATTTTACTATGCGTATTATTTTTAATTCAAACACTTATTTGACAGCTCTTTAACAGGGTGTTTGAAAATAATTTTATTATATGTATTCTTTTACATTGTGATTCTTTTACAAAATTTTGCTACTCGAAAATTTTAGACGGTAACATAAAATTGTAAATACGACTGCAACTACGACACCTGTCGTTTTTCGACTACGCCAAACACAATAAAGGTGAATTTTTTACACTTTTGACAGACAAATACGCCAACACGGTACTGTTTTGACGTCGTTTTTGTAATAGATTTGAAAAGTGTCGTATTCATTGGCGTTTTTCGCCAATCACGGTACCGTTTTTAAAAAACGACTAATTTACCCCGCAAAAACGCCAAAGACAATAAGGCGTATACGACTCAACTTTTGGATGATCTTTTCCTGGCTATGGTATTATGGAATCCTTCCATTCTTGAGCATAGTGTTCAAGGCGTAAAATTGTTTTAAGTATAAAAAGAATAATTTTTTATGCTATAAGAGGTAGCTCCAAAAGAAATTTGTTACTGGTCGTATCAATACCAGTGGTCTGCATGGTGTTTAAGTCACAAATAACCTTTTCGATTTCTTTTAACTCAAACCTTTGGGGAAGAGCTGGGGGTCTACTCTCTATTGCTATGCGAAAACAATTTCGATGCGAAAGCTAAATGGCAACTTGGTACTCTCTATCACTTTCGCAAAATTTTCTGAAAATGAAGCGATAGTGGCAATAAAAATGAAAGATGGCGCGGATTTACAGTAATGAAATGCCAAAGTGTGTAAAAATATTTGAAATGGGAAAATTTAAATAAAATAAAAGTGATGATTTACCAAAAGAAAAAAAATTAAAAGATGCGAAAGACACATGCGCAAACGTATTGAAGAGTACTAATCTCTAGATTTGCTACAATTTTCTTTCGCATCGCAATAGAGAGTAGCCCCCCTGCTCTAACATCAACAGGTGGTAACTCGACTGCTATATCGTGAGATATATTTGAAATAAATACATTTTTCAAATGTTTAACTAACAAATTTTCAAAATAATTTTTGGGAATACAAAATTTTAATTTAAAAGGTTTTGTTATTCGTGCTTAATTCCCAGTTTTTATTCTTGATAAAAAGACTGGAATTAATTGTTGATGGGATAAGCTATTCATATGCGCATTTCCCTGGTTGCTTAGGCCAGATCATCAGGAATCTTCATACATAAAGATTTTAGAAAAACTAAAGATATTAAACCAAATAAAACTGTTAAACGTATAAGACTTATAAGCAACAGTTCTACTTCTGAGATTTTTCAATAGAATTTTTGAGTTTTCTTCATAACTTTGTCAAGAACCACGATTTTCTTCAATTTTAAGGAAGGATCCATAAAAATTTGTGGTCGGATTTCGACCATTAGGCAAACACTAGAACATATATATAACACTGCTTTACAAATTTTAAGTTTGGAAAAGTACCAAGAATGCCACATGCCTAGATATGTTAATTGGTGCCTCCTGAACACGAAAAACGCTGTAATTTTTTTTCCTAAGTACAGTTTTTTAGATAACGGTACTTTTGTGTTTTTCGGTGTATGGTCCCAATGAAACCCTTATGGAGCCCAACCGAAAAGTCCGATCGAAACAAGTGGAAAGATAATCGAATGCCTTTTCCGTCAATATGCTGAAAATTTCTATCTGATAAGAAATGGCTGAGTTATGGCACATCAAAGTTAAAAAAAAATTTGCCTATTTTTTACTTTTTTTTCAAAATTTTTCATTTTTATTTCTTTTTTTTTCTACGTTATATTAAATATCTGGAATGTTTTATTTTTTAACCAAATAGTATATTTAATTACCAACATTTTAAGCGTAATTTGAAAAAAATCTGATGAAAAATAAAGTTTTTATTAAGGATTTTGTGGAACAACAATATTTTCATCTCATATAAAATTTCGTTTTTTTTTTTAAATACGTTAAAACTTAAAAAACTTATCTAAAAAACGGTACTTGGGAAAAAAAAATTACAGCGTTTTTCGTGTTCAGGAGGTCCCAATTAACTTATCTAGGCATGTGGCGTTCTTGGTATTTTTTGGCTCTAAACCAGTGTAATTTATTAATAAAACACACTTTTAATCAAATTTTTTAGTTTTGTTGCTCGTCCCTGGGAAATTCGTAAAATCAGCAGCATTGATGTTTTAGATGCTGTTGGTAGCAACATTGTTGTTAGTACTCGTACTAATGAAGTATTGCGTATCTTACCTCGCGAAAATGATGATGTCAACGAAGAATGGTTAGCTGATAAGTCTCGTTTTGCCTGTGACGGCTTGAAACGTCAACGTTTAGTAGCACCCATGGTTCGTATGCCAAACGGAGAATTGCAAGCTGTTGAATGGGAGGGTGCTCTTATTTCAGTTGCTAAAGCTTTGAAAAATGCCAAGGGTGCCGTGGCTGCTGTTTCGGGTCAATTGGCAGATATTGAAGCAATGGTTGCACTTAAAGATTTACTTAATCGCAATGGAGCTGAAGTTTTGTGCACTGAACAAGGCTTTGCCAAGAATGGCGCTTGCACTGATTTGCGTTCCAACTATGTATGCAATAGCACAATTGCTGGTCAGTGCCTCTTTTTAAATTTGTGTATGGTTTTTCATTATTAATTAAATTTATAAATTATTCTTTTATTAAGCTTTGGAAGAAGCTGATGCTGTTTTGTTAATTGGCACCAATCCACGTTATGAAGCTCCTTTAGTTAATACCCGTCTTCGCAAGGCATATGTACACAATGAATTGAATATTGCCGCCATTGGACCTAAAGTAGATCTTTCTTATAAACATGAAAATTTGGGTGAAGATGCTGGACTAATTAGTCGTGTATGTTCAGGCTCTCATGCTTTCTCCAAGGTTTTAGAAGGAGCAAAGAAACCCGCCATTATAATTGGTGCTGATGTCTTGGAACGTGCTGATGGCTCTGGTATTTTGGCTACCGTTTCAGCTTACTGCAAGAAACTTAACAAACCTGTTAGTTTTTACAATATCAGGATTAGTTTTAATTCTAAAATATTTTAACATTTTAGAACTGGAACTCTTTGAATGTCTTGCAAACAAATGCCGCCCAAACTGGCGCCTATGATGTTGGTTATCAACCTGGAATCCAAGCCGCCATTAAAGCTAAGCCTAAAGTTTTATTTTTATTAGGAGCGGATGCTGGCAAAATGAGCCGCGAACAATTGCCTCAAGATTGTTTCGTTGTTTACATTGGCCATCATGGTGATAATGGTGCATCCATTGCTGATGCTGTATTACCTGGTGCTGCATACACTGAAAAGCAAGCCACTTATGTGAACACCGAAGGTCGTGCCCAACAAACCTTGGCTGCTGTTTCACCACCAGGCATGGCGCGCGAAGACTGGAAGATTTTGCGTGCAATTTCAGAAGTAGCTGGTAAGTGAAACAATAGTTTTAATCAATTAACTGTAGCCAATATCTATTAAAATAAGAGCATATGTATGTATATTTCGTATGTCGCCATATAAATAGAGCAGTTTACAGGTCACTAATGTACTGTTTACAGGTAACAAGCAATTGATCGTGTAGTAAAAATTATATGAAAGCACTCAAAAAATTGATTGATTTTCATATTACTTTTTCTACACAATCAAAAGTCAACCTTTTAAACAAATTGTTCTATATCAACCTGCGATTTGCATATTTTTGACTAGCAAAATAAAACTCAACAATTTTTGAACGTTCTTCAATCGTATATAACCTTGCCAGATATGAAATCCATAAAAACAGTTCATCGATAACAAAAGGCAGTACATTAATGGGATAAGAAGTAACATTTTTTTTTCGTTAACCTAAAATTCAAATAATAAATGTAACTAAAAATATAAAATTCAATGCATAGAAATTCATAAAGAACACAAAATAAGAGACCTTTAATACTAACAATTTAATATACTAAGCAGTGAAATCTTTTAAATAGTCAAATGTTTCAAATTCATTGTTTAAAACAAAAAAGTTTTCTTGATTTTTTTTTTTTGTAAAATAATAAATTAATTTTCAGTTCAATATCACGTGTTAATAAGCAATTTAATTATTCTAATTTAAAAATTTAGTTATTCCAATTTTATTATTGTAAATTTAAAAGTTACAAATATTTATAACTTATTATTTCACTCTCTAAATTTTCAATTAAAAGTTAACTAAAAATTTGTTTAGTTGTTTGAATGAGGAAGTGAAAAAACGAATATTTTTGAAATTGGGAAATGCCTAACTTTGTGGAAATTCTTTTCATTTACTTTCTATAGCTTTTCTTTTCAAATTTGTTTCAGCAAAAGCTTTCAATCAAAAAGCATATTCAAGTCAATTTATTTAAAGAATAAATTGAATTGCTTCTGCAAAATCATGGACGGAAATATTTGAATTAAGGTTAAAAATGGATAATTTTTAAAATTATGTTTTAGGCTGAAACGTTTTCGTATATAAAGTTTAGTTTTCCATAGAAAATAATAGTTATAATAGTAGAAGAGCTACACGCTATTTAAAAATTTAATTATCCTGTTCATTATCGCAGCTGTTGCAAATTTGTACGTTCGGCTATGAAACCATGAAGTTTTTGGCTCCGTTGTTGTTAAATTTTTTTGCAAAGTTGCTTTAATATCTGGAACAGTCAATTAATTTTAGGTTGTCATCATCCTCTAATTTTTTTTAAAGACATAATATAGTATTTCCTTTGTTGTGTACATGGCCAAGGTTTGTTTTAGCACATTCATATTCAAAAAATTGGCTTAAAACAGGTGAACAACTGTTTTGGAACAACAAGTAAGCTGTTAATGCGAGATAGTTTTTTAAAAATCTCAACATGACGCAGCATTTCAAACCATTACAAATAGCAAATTTAAAAATTTCTTTCAGATTTGCAGTCTTTTTATTTGATGTCGAAATTTGTTACAAATTTGTTTGTGGTACTTTATATATATATGCAGGAAACGTGTTTTATTATTGCGAAAAAAAGAGCACAAAAGCTAAAAAGAAGTACAATTTCGTATTCTACAATTATTTATGCAGAAAGCAGTACAAATGGTAAAAAAATACGCGTACTGCTGAAAGCAGTACGTCTACCAAACCTAATCGTATACTGAATCTCCCAAACGTTGGCTCTAATACTGGGGGGTTACCGCGTATTTCGATTCGAAAGAAATCATTTACGGATTCGAACAATTTGTACTGTGTATTACGATTTTCGTAACATTTGTTTCGAATAAACGGACGTTTTTCATACTTTATTGAAAACAAAAAATCACTTTCTTAAAAGCCACTCTCTATTACGAACAAAAATTGTTCATCAAATTTCCCATTTACTAAAAAATACAACCTCTGTCATCGTTTCGAACGATTACGAAAATCGTAATACTCATAACGTCCATCAAATAAATGTCATAGCGTCCGCGGACGTTATGACACTTTGTAGAGTGTCATAATGTCCACAACATGCTTACAAACTAAAACAAGTACCGGCTTCGTTAACTAAAGCTTCTCTGCACAGCCGGCCTTCGGCCGGGCGCAAGTATTTTATGCTCTATGGTATAACAAACACCGGCTTCGCTAAGTAAAGCTTCTAAACTCTGCCTTGGTTCTGAACGAAGGCCGACTACGCAGAGAAGCTTAAGTTAGCGAAGCCGGTTTTTTTTTATACCATAGAGGAGAAAATCCTTGCGCCCGGCCAAAGGCCGGCTGTGCATAGAAGCTTTAGTTAGCGAAGCTGGTATTTGTTATACCATAGAGAAGATAATCCTTGCGCCCAAAAGTGTTTTCGTTATATATTTAATATATACACCCAGAGCAGCAAAACTATTTTTAAAAAATTTTAGCCATATTATCAGGCATGTTCTGAAATCACGGTGATTTCAAATCACGAACGATTTTGAAATCACCCGAGAAATATTTTGGTGTTCTGAAAATCACGAGATTTTTAATTTTTAGTCGTGATTTTCATTGTTCTAAACCACGAGAAAACAACTGTGCGCTTCTTTTTAAAATATTGCCATTCATTTAGTACGTTTGGTTGCCATTTTCATTTATTTTTTACCGTCATATATTAAAATTTAACCAATCAAACTTCATAATTATGGTTTACTTTTAGTTTTTTGTAACAAATAAACTTAATTTTTATTTTTAATGTTTAATTTAATTGAAGAAAATAGTCATATGCTACACGACTTTAATACTTTTTTGCTCTGGCAACCACAGACTACTAAAAAGTAAATCACGAAAAATGTAAACAAAACTGCAAAAAATACAGCGGCCTCCTAAATTTGTAAATTTTAAGGTTCTCCCGTGCCAAATAATTAATTTTAATGCAAAAACAAATAAAGAACAAATCATTTAAAGTGTTTGTGATAATTTTATTACAGATCTAAAAACAAAATGCTTAAAAAAACTTCAAGTGATTTGAAATCATCATGCTGTAATCTAACCGGTTTTAAATCACGAGATTTCAAAAATTTTTGTGGGCAGAACACCTTTTTAGTGATTTCAAATCACTTTACGAAAAAGTGATTTTCAGAACATGCCTGTATGTTTAATTTAACCAAATCATTGTCACCGACAACCATATTATGGTTAAATTAGTTTCTTTAAAAATAGTTTTGTTGGTTGCAACCATAATAAAACATGTTTTCTCTGCGCATATGCAGATCTTGTTTTGTATTTAACTTCTTAAGTAATTATGGACATTGGACACTTTTGAAAATGTCATAATGTCCATTTGCAAAGTGTCATAATGCCCACGGACATTATGACATTTTCAAGTGTCATAAAGTCCATGGACACTATGACACTTTTTGGAGTGTCATAACGTCCATGACCACTATTACACTGGACGTTATGACATGCCACCAAAAAAAGTAGACTTATTGACTCGTATTTGTAGTTTTTTTTTAATCTACAAATATCTAATGTATTGTATTTAATTTTTAGGAACTCCTATCCCATACGATACCCTTGATGAATTACGCAACCGTATCGAAGATATTGCTCCCCATTTAACTCGTTGGGGTAAATTGGAACCAGCTATCTTCCAAGGTTTAGCAGATCAAGTAGCTGGGGTAAAAATATATATATATAAAAATATATATACATTTTATTAATTTATCTAAATGAAACTAACTAATAAAGTACGTTTTATTACATTCATTGCAGGCAAAATCTATTGACAACACCAAGATCGATATTAAATTGAAGGAATTACGTGATTATTTCATGACCGATACCGTTTCAAGGGCTTCTCCTACCATGGCCAAATGTATATCGGCTGCTAACAAGCAAAATAGCAAACAGCAACAACGGGCGGTTTGTTAAGTTTCTTTCTTTTTGTAAAACTTTAAGGTGTTTAAATCCCATATTTAATTAAATTAATTACTTTTAAACTTAGCTACAAATTAAAAATAATAACTTTAAAAGTCATCTTAAGTTTTCAAACAACAAAATGAAATTTACCTTAAACAAAGGATAAAAAGAATGTTAAACGAACGTGAATTTGTTGTAATATAGAAATGTATTGATTGAATGGTTGTATAACCAATTATGTTTTTAATTTTATAATTCTTTTCTTTTGTAAAGTATCAATGAAAATTTGCTGTAGATGAAATATGTCAGATAAAGGATTTTTTATTACACATATGTATATTTAAATTATTAGTAGAGTATTTAAAATATTAATAAATTTTGAAAACACTGCTAATTTAATTATTTTCTTTTGAGATGTAATAAAAATCATAAGAAAACGTTATAAAATATCAACACAAATAAAATGAATAAAAAATTCTCTAACGTTTTGTGTCTTCACTAGATGGGTGGGTGTGGTTGGTTTCTTTGCTATTTTTAATTTTTGGCAAATTGTAAATTTCTGCAAAATACCAGGCGCACAAAATTCAGCAGTAGGTAGATTATGACATGACAGGGTGACTAATGTAATAGAATAACTAAACAGAATGACTCATGTAAAAAAAAAACCAAACAGGGCATCTCAGCTAAATTAAAATTATTCATTTATAATAGAGCAACAGGGTGTTTCAAACGCTAAAAGAAATTTTTTTAATGTTGCCAACATTGAACAGTATGGGTTTTGCTTACTTTTTCATGTATTCAATAAAAAGTTGCGCCATATATTTTGTTTATGTTCCCCGACTTATTGAATAATGTGGAGCAAACCTACAACAACATGTACTCAATAAAAAGTTGCGCCATATACTTATTTGGTTTTTTGATATTCGCCAACTTATTGAATAATGTGGAGCAAACCTACAACAACAGCACCAAAGTACTCGATAATACAATAACAAAAATTAACGCAAAACAAGTTTTATTTACTAATTAACAAGAATATGTATTTGATTAAATTTAAACAATATTAATTTTAAACAAAAAATAAAGTACAAGAATTAAAATATTTTACTGAAAAACATACAATAGTATTTATCAATCAATGTAATATTTATAAACAAAGATAACCTAATTTTTTTATGTATAACGAAAAAACTACATGACAAAATTTACTGACGTTCATAAAGTAGATTTAATGAAGCTTTGTACTGACTAAAGAAATTTCGAAAATTTTCTTCATTTTCCTTAACATCCTCATTAATTTCCATCTGAAACGATGTAGGCATTTGAGGAAATGTTTTGGTATGGATTTGCTGTTGTGAATAAGAGTTGTAATCGCCACACGTAAAATTTTCTGTTGTAGTGTTCTTTTGGCAATTAACTGGTGGATCCTTGAATTTAAGAAATTCTTCCATTGCTATATCATTTTCGCTATTAATAGTGTTCAAATTTAAATAGGTCACTGAATAATCATTAGTGGTATTATTTAGATTAATATTCTCAGAGTTTTCACTATTTAAGAAAATAGGCTCAAGATTAGAAGAAAAATTTAAATTAGCGATAGAATTTGGGGCTATAGGAGTAGAAATGAACACGTTAGGGTTTTCAGTTACACTTGGAGGATAGTATTGCATTACATTGGGTTCAGCATTAATTGTCACAGGATTATTTGCAATGCTGAAAAGAATATGTATGAATAAAATATGTATAACAATATCGACGTAAGACCTATTTGCCAGACATACTTTTAAAAATTAGATATATGTATGTTTTTATAGCAAGTCTAAACAAAAATAAGTTGAGATATTACAAAAACCTAAGATTGTAAAAAAATGCTACTCAAAATTCTTCAATCCTTAAATAAATTTCGATTTCTTTAGGCGACAAAAAATCGTGTGGTTTTCTTTAGTCTGTAGATTTCTTTAAGCTATTCTTAAATATTTTTATTGTGGTTTTATTGGAATAGCGCATGGGCTTTAGTCCAAATTTAATTTTTTTTAAATCAGGCTCAATTTCATCAAATTTGATTTTAATAAATTATTTTTATGAATGAAGGAATCTTACAACTTGAAATAAATTAATGGGTTTAAAATCTAAAATAATTCGAGTTCTTTAAATTTTTGACATCAGTTTTAAACTATTATAAAGGAAACTAAGTTTTGTTTTATTATAAGTTTTTTGTTGATTTGCTGGACACCTGATCTGATATGATATCTAACAATTTCAATCTTAACATTAGCGCCGCCTTCTTATATTTATAAAATATTTACTAAAATAAAAAAAAAAATTTAAATTCTATAAGACTAGAAAAATACACTAACATAAAAAAAAGTTGTTAATAGCTGTGATAAAAAAATTTCAGGAACAAGTCTAGTTTACCAACGCAGCTCTAAATAAAAAATAAAGTACATAGGGTGATAGAAAATTGAAAAATAAGAAGAAAAAATAAAATGGCAAAATTCTCGGAAACGCATAGTTTCCGAGTTATGGACCTCGGAAGTTTTCATATAAACTGGCGATTTCCCTCTACATTTCTGAACGTATATGGCCAATATTGGTATTATTTGAAAGCATTTGAACATATCTTTCTGGAAATGCAAAATTTATTTAAAACTTTTTTAATCTTTAGCTCCTAATACTGTTTTTACAAAATTTATATCAAAATGTTACGGAAGTGCACTAGGTAATAAAAATGTAATCAAATAAACCTCAGCTTCTCTAAATAAAGCTTCTCTGCATAGCCGGCCTTCGGACGGGCGCAAGGATTTTATCCTCTATGGTATAACAAACACCGGCTTCGCTAACTAAAGCTTCTCTGCATAGCCGGCCTTCGGCCGGGCGCAAGGATTTTCCCCTCTATGGTATGACAAATACCGGCTTCTCTACCTAAAGCTTCTCTGCATAGCCGGCCTTCGGCCGGGCGCAAGGATTTTCTCCTCTATGGTATAACAAACACCGGCTTCGCTAAAAAAAAGCTTCTCTGCACAGCCGGGCGCAAGGATTTTCTCCTCTATGGTATAACAAACACCGGCTTCGCTAAATAAAGCTTCTTCGCATATCCGGCTCCTTAATCCTTAATGGATTAATAATATTTAAATAAAATGTTTATATCTAGAAAAATTTATTCAAAAGCTTTTAAATGACACCAATATTGGCTATATACGTTCAAAAATGTAGTGGGAAATCGCGAATTTATATGAAAACTTCAAAGGTCCATAACTCTGAAACTATGCGTTTCCGAGAATTTTGTCATTTTATTTTTTCTTCTAATTTTTCAATTTTCTATCACACTATGTACTTTTTTTTTTTATTTGGAGCTGCGTTGGTAAACTAGACTTATGCTAAATTTCAAAGTACATTTAAGACATTGGCTGCTTCTACTTTCCATAATTAAGTACTTACGTATTTTCTGCTACGATTTTTTTAACCTCCATGGAACCATCTTCATACATAGGTAAATATTCTCCAAAGAATTGTAATATTTGATCCTTACTACAATTACCATAGTAACCTGCATATTCAGGAAGAATATCTTCGCTCAAGTTCAGCACCGAATCGTGAGGATTTTCAAAAAGTTCTACTGGTAATTCAATTACTTGGTCTTCTTCGGATGTAGATTCAGAAGTTTGAAGTTTATCCTTCAATATACGCTGTTCGTTGTTGAAATGTAGTATAGTTTGAAAACGTAAACGACTTTTTTTGATTTTTGAGAGACCACCATGAAACATAAAACACAAATCTCCCATCATTCTTTTGGAAACATATTTTGTTATGCAGGTATAGTGAAAGTCTACATTATCACTCTTTTTATTATTTTTTTCTAAACTCTGTTGATCTATCAATTGATAAGTATGTCTCCTTATTTTTCCTAGCAAGTCCAAACGAAAACGTTGAAAATTTTCATTTTGATATTGCAATAAAATGTCTTCATCGGCTTCTGGTGTGGAGTTTATACGCTTAAATTTAAAGTCATCTAGATGTTGTAAGAAACTGGAACTATTTTTAATTTTAAATATCGAACGCGTAGAATTAAGGTAATCTTCTAGTGTTACTAAATCTAAAAGAACAACAGTGCCGTCGCGATTCCAGCGAAGAAAATCACAATAATCCAAATTTACTACAAGCCATAGTTTGTAAGGAAAGGGAAAGTTTAAAATATCTTGTCGTGTTACATAAGGATAATTAGCGTCCATAATTAACAAAATATTTACACTTTTTTAAAATATTAATCAAGAAATTAAGTAATGATTGGAATTTTTTATTTAACACATGTATAACGGTACGAACTCGACAGGGTGTTTTAAAATGTTTAACTTTTTTTTTAATTTAAAATTGCCAGATTAGTTGATTTTATTTCAGTGTTGTTAATAAATAGCAAATAATTAGGTGAGATCCCGTACTTTTTTGGCATGGTATGATAAGTACAAGGTATGTGCTTTATTTCTCATTCAAGGCGAATTGACTAGAAGGTGCGGTCAACTCTACAACAACACTGCTTCTTTGGTCGGGTTGTCAAAAATATTGCCAATAAAAAAGTAGGGTTTTTAACATAAAAAACTAGTTTGTATACCAACCTTGACAAGTCGTCCACCGAAAAAAACACCATATGTTGACTTGACCCCACCTTCTAGTCAATTCGCCTTGCTCTCATTTTAAAACTCATACAAACAAAATAACTGTGTCGTACGTTATATCGCCGTAAATTTCTACGGCAGAAGTGCAGTTTAAAATAATTGGACCCCCTCTGGAATTAAAAAAAAAACAAAATAAAGGGGGCTAAGGATCGTTGGCCCTTGTCCTCTTGGTGGTATGTGTATGCTTAAATAAACCTTGAGGAGGAAATAATGAACGAATTCAAAAACAAAATACATATTTGCAAACGTGAGCATATTACCTTTAATTTGAGTAACCACAAATGCCACTTATACACTATTCCACAAAGCCTTATGTAAGTATTTTACGAAAATGATTCCCTGATCTAATTATTGTTTGGAAATTTTCAAAAACAATTACAACTTATCATGACAGGGTTGCATTTTCGTAAAATTCTAAAGACGTTGTGGGATAGTGTACAACGGCCTTAAGTGGTGGTTTTTTGGATCTCGGCCCCCTAAAATTTAAATTTTTTTTATTCTTAATTCTAAATCGGGTAGCAAATATTTTTTGTGTGCCCCGTAAATTACGCTTCAGCCATTTCTACAAGCAAGCTTTAATTACCCACAATACCGTCGTAAACGTATTTTATTTTCTATTGCAAATAATTTCATTTTTTGTTTATATTTTTGCTTTTATTTTCTTTTTATATATTCAATTTTTAAAAATGACAATATGGTCACAACAGGCGTATGAAATATAATCTAAAGTCAACGTACGACGTACATTTGCTCTAACTTTTACGTCAACTATTGTGGACCTTTGTATAAAATATTATAGGTTTTAACAAATAGAAACTGGGAATTATTTCCTTTCGAAGGTTACTTTATATTATATTCAACATTTTTTATTTAACAAGAAAATAAAATATAATAGTCTGGTAGTGTATAAATTCGTTTCTTTTACAAAAAAGCTTTATAAAATACATAACTGAACTTAAGCTCATAGAATAAATTCGAAAAATAAAAAATGTTGAATATAATATAGGTTTTCTTAAAAACGTTTTCTAAAAAACTTTTGTATAAAAAAAATTCAATTTGTTTCAAAATAAAAAATTTCTGAATACAAACTAAATATGTATATTTAAGCATTGTCATAAAAATTTAATTCTTCAATTCAAATAAAATTTATAAAGAGGTTTCACAGAATATGGGACGTTTAAACCTCTTAAATATGGAATCGTATTTAGTCCTGGATGCCACTGGTTCGCAAATTGCTTATTGATACATGCAACTAATCTTGTTTGAAATAGAGCTGTGAAATAGAGCCAAAGAAAATGTCAAATACTAACTCAATCGCAACGTCGTTGTTCGAAGCCTTAAAAAAAAGCAGAGAAGTTTAAGTTCAAAATAAAGCCATTTTACTTGCTCTATATATGGATCCAAGGTTTTGTTTCAACTACTAACAATATACAACCGGTTAAAAATAACGGTGGAGATAAATGAAAATATAATACATAATGCAGCTTTTATCATGAAGTATTAAAAATTTATTTCTACCCAAAAATTGGAATTGAAAGCTACATTAAATACTTCAAATCAAGGTACTTTTTCAACATGATTCCAAACTACCATTCGGAACAAATATTTTAGAATTTTGGAAAGTCAAAAAGCTAAAAGCTCTTATAATTTCAAAAATTGCAATAGTAGCTTTAGCAGTTCCCGCAAAATAGGTATCTATTGAAAGGGCATTCAGCGTCTTGTCTATGACTATGGCAAAAAGCTGCAGAAATGTAAGCTTAGAAGATTCCGAAAATATTTTATTGCTTTCATTAATTCATTAATTGATAAAATGGTTACCTTCGTTATTATAAACTTTAGTAATATTTTAGATAAATTGTAAGGAAAATCCATTTACATCAGAACCGCCATCATTGGATTTTTTATAAACTAAATTTTTAAAAAAATACTTAGGGTGTGTGTGAAACGGTAGCAAAGTACTCATGGATGTAAAATTTTGACACTGTTGAGGTATAGTATAAATCAGTGTTCGAAAATAAACGCTAAATATCGTTTCCTAATGTTCGGTTCAGTAGATTTGTGGAAAACACAAACGCTAATAGTATTTGTGTAGAAAATCATTAAAAAAAATAACATTTCCCTGTTAGTCATCTTTCGAACACAAAAAAATTACTGTTTTTATCAAACTCAACAAAAAATGTGAACATTTAATTCCGTTCGGTTTTTTTTTGAAAATCCACAAACTTCAATGTGTTCGGTTCGGCTCGTTAATGTTCGTCCCTTTTGGATGGTAAAAAAAACCAAAAATTTTTTACAAAAACAAAATACACACACGAAAAAAACATAATAGAACATTAAAATATAATGTTTGTCTACAGTATCACTACAATTGTTCTGTTTTTTTTTAGTAAAATGTTTTTTTGACCGTCTTTTACTCAATGCAAATGGATGAAACTTTGCAGGCATACATATTCCCGATCACAATACACGAATACATGGGAGAAACCAGGATAAAATCTAGGGGAGGGGGGCAAACATTTTTTTGGTAAATTGCTTTTTTGACCGCCTTTTACTCAAGGCAAATGGATGAAACTTTGCAGGCATGCATATTCCCGATGACAATACACGAATAGATAGGCGTAGCCAGGATAAAATCTAGGGGAGTGCAACATTTTTAAAACTTTTTCTTTAGCTTCACTTCGAAAAATCAAATCTTCTAACGTTAATTTAACCGCCTTATACTCAATGCAAATGGATGAAACTTTGCAGGCATACATATTTCCGATGACAATACTCGAATACATGGGCGAAGCTGGGATAAAATCTAGGGGAGGCGGGGGGGTGCAAACATTTTTTTTTGGTAAAATGCTTTTTTGACCGCCTTTTACTCAATGCAAATTGATGAAACTTTGCAGGCATGCATATTCCCGATGACAATACACGAATACATGGGCGTTGCCAGGATAAAATCTAGGGGGGGGAGGGGCAAAATGTTTTAAAAATCGTTTCTTAAAAAAATTTTTTTTTAAATGTTCTTATTTCAATTTTAAAAATTTTTATATGTGAAGGAAAAAATAAAAAATAATTGAAATTACTTAACCAGCGATGTTTAATGCAAAACGTTTTGCATTTTTGAGCAATATAATGTGACATCATTAAAATTTGTTATGAATTTACTTAAGCTTAATCGACATTCTAGTTAGCAGCTAGTTGTACATAGTGAAAAAATAATGGCTAACTTTTTGTTCTGAATACGGCAGTCATTATTCTACAAAAAATATCTACTAAACAAACCCTTTCAGAATTATAGAGTTTAGTTGGTATTTTATAAGAATGTTGCGTCGAAGTCAAATAGTTTTCGATAATCTGGCAAAAAAAAAATTCCATCCTTAAATATTTTTCTATTATGTTTGTTCGTCATCATTATTGCTAATTTTTTTAACGCTATTTATGCTATATTCCGACATTTTGTCTTTTTAACGGACTTCTTCAAATAAATTTTATGGTTTGTTTCCAATTTTGCCCCTATCGAGTATTTTTGTCATGTTCGCGATTGAAGTTTTTTTTTTTCCTGTAAGTTTACTGAGGTTTTACAGCTTTAACGATTTTGAATAGATTTAAGACTTTGCCGTTTATGCCGCTTTTAGCAAGTTTTTACGAATTTTTGCTAATTTAGGAAATTTTATTTTCTTTAACATTTTAATTGAGAAATCAAGAATGCTTTGTTTTAAATTTGCAAATTAATATTGCAGAAATAAGTAGCCAAAGACAAGCTTTCCAGCCTTTTTTAATAAAAATGTTATTACCATTTTTTTAATTCAACCGAAATTTATTTCAATATAAATTTTAACTTTAATATTCAGTTTTTTTGTTTTAAAAAACTTATTACATACACAAAACGTGTATTTTTGTGTTTAATTTAAATTTATTTTAAATAAAAGAAATTAGCATTGGGAAAAAATAAAATAGTAAACAGTTTGTTATAATAAAGATATATTTATAAAAAATAACAGTAAATAAAAATATTATTCGTGAGGAAGTTTTAATTTAAATATTTTTAAATATCTTTTATGCTGTATTTATTTAATCTTCTATAATTTTAAACCAATTATTAAATATTGTTAATATTTTATTATATTTTTTTTTAGCAATAACTATTTTTTTTTTCTTTTTTTGTTTAAATTAAAAATATGTATTTTTAATTTAATATCAATCTATTATTTATATACTATTATTAATTTAAATTATACGTAGAACATAGTTTGTAGAGGAAAACGAATAAGTTTTTAATATTATAATTTGTTATTATTAATCGTTCAAGTTTTATATTATAAATTGTTTAAATTTCAACTATCATCATATCTTGAATGTTACGTAACAAATCTTGCATATTTCACAACAAATCTCTATGAAATACCCATGCATGTTTTGTATGGGCAAATTTATGGGACAACCACTGAGATTCTAATAAATTAAAACGATCCCTACTAAGATATAAAGGTTTGCCACGTCTATAAACGAAAAGTAAGAACAATAAAGTTGAATTAAGAAAAAATCTATTAAAATTTGTTTTAAAGTACTTACTTTAGATCGCGATCTTCTTCATCAAAATCATCCAAATAAAGTGAGCCCCATAGACATGCTCGTCTACCACGTATAACAATAATATAAGTAGATGTTACAACCAAGAATATACCAATGCCACCGCCACAAGTAATTGTATGCTGAAAAGTGTAGAAGTGTTGTTTTTATAAGCTTTCCAAAAATATATAAATTTTTATTTAAGTTGGAACAATTACATATGTATATTAATTTTAAATTGTTCAATTTTCTATATCGGTATCGAAATAGAAAACTGAAAAATTTTGAAGTAAATATGGATCAAAAATCGTCGTATACTTAATACATACATAAAATTTGGCACAAAACTTAAAAAAAACAATTAAAATGTAAAAGACCATAATTGTCTAAAATCAAAAGTACGGTTTCATATCAGTGGCATTTTGACAAAACATCTTAAGTCAAATTTAAAAAGTTGAAAAAAATGTTGTTAATCATACGAATTTTCTTTCAAAAAACAATTCTGTTTACGTTTTTAAAATTTTGTATTAGAGCGATTATATTCTAGACAACTTTTAACATCAATTTTCAAATCATACTATTTGATACTTATTTGATGCAATTTAAAGAAAAATATCTATAAGGGTATTCACGTCACAAGTTGCACCCTTGCAAAAAAGCAAAAGTGCAAAAATAAAACAACAACCACACAGACTATTAGTTGTGCGTAAATAATTGTTACCCCTTCTAGAAATAACTTAATTGCAAATATGTTTCTTTCTATTAGTAAAAGACGTTTAAAGAGTCTAAATGTTGCACCCGTCAGAATAGAATCGTTCATAAGCGTAATTTTTCTTTAATTTTGGTTTATTTTATTATATGATAATTTGTTCACCGAGTTTTTTTTTCTTTAAACTTGTTTGCTATCTTATCTCGACTTAAGTTGTTTTGTCAAAATGCCACAGATTTATAAATACATATCGTCTTCTAAAATTTAAAATAACGTAACATCACTTTTGATAAATTGACAGGAGAAGCAAAACAAAAAAAAAAAACGTTGTAAAATGGAAATATTTAAGTTATAAGAACAAAAAGTTATTTGAAAATTTCCAATTTTGTAATGAAATGTAGCTTTGCATTTTAGGTGACGATATGTTTGTTCATGTACATATAATACAAATAATAATTGAGTTCTTAAGAAATCTTACCCTCACTGCTTCACAGCACTCATTTTCGGCGCAACAATTTTGTTTTAGGCACACTATGGTACCACAAAGTAAACAAATGGAGCTTTCTTTGGGAACTTTGTAGCAATTTAAACAAGGACGTTCGTGGTAATACTAAAATTATATTACGAATTCTTAAATCAATTTTTTTTGGCAAAAACAAAAACTAACTTACTGTAAATAATCTCTCATATTCTCTAGGTAATTCCAATAGTTTTGGTTGTTGCCAGGCAGCATGTTGATTAAGCAAAACCAATTCTCGAACTGTATCAGTTGGTGGTCTTATGTTCATTAGTTGTTCGCACCAGAATTTCGGTAGAGATTCCTCAGTGCCGGGTATAAAACATAAACCTTTGGAGGCATTAAAACAATCCCAATCCATGGAATCGGTAACCAATTCTAAGTAGTAAACTAAACGCACAAACTCCAGGCCTGGCGCTAAAATTTCGGGCATTTCGTGTCTATATAGATGTTGACGTAATAAGGCCGCTATACGTAGAAACGGCAAGCTCAAGGTCTGCAGTTGTGTTTCCATTGATTTAAAATTAACCTCTACACCAGCCAGCAAACCATCTTCGGAACCGCTACTAACGCCCATGGCAGCAGATGCCGCAGCCGATGTGGATGGTATACTATCACGTCTAAGGTGTGATAAACGATTGGTGTTTTTCAATACTAAGGCCATGGCGCGTCCCAAATACGACATGTTATGAGAACGCATAGAATTACGTCGGCTAGAAAGTGTATTTTGTTCAGCCGTTGGCGAGGCATTAAAATTAGCCAAAATAAAATCACACTCGAGATCAGTCAGGGTGACACAGAGTTGTACAACAATTTGGTAATATAACAAATTGTACATAACTTTAACCATACAAGTAAAATATTCTAAATGAAAAACAAAGATCCAATGAATTAAATCCAAAAAAAAAAAAAAATACAAACAAAAATAAGAAGTTACCAAATTTTAACACTTACCCTGATCTAAATGTAATGGTGCTAGAAGAATAAATTTCAGTAATAAGGCTATGGGATCGGCAAGTAGTCCCGGTATAACTTCACGACAATGTAAAGGTACAGGGGCACTTTCCGATACTGTCATACCAGCTAATGACGCCCATGAACTCCATAAGGGCCATTCGACTAACACCCGCACATGCACGGAAAGTACATGCAACAATGGTACAATACAGTCTCTTTTTTGCTTATAACGTGTGGGATTTGTTGTACATAATGAACCTCCGCGTTGTATAATTTCAGACTCTAAGTTAGTCCGAGCTATCGATGTTACAAATATAAATAGACTTCGGAACGTAGGCGGTATTCGTTTCATTTTGCGATTTGTTATATTTGTCATGTCTTCCATTGCACGACCCATAGCTTCAGATAATTTTGTTGAGGTCTAAAGAAATGTTTTAGAAAAATTCAATAAATAAAACCTATTACTTTTGCTTAAAAAAAACCCACCGGTGGTCTTTCATTTTCTTTTATAAGATTCGCTAGTTCCAAAACTAAACGTTCGAACGGTTGGACACCAGAACGCACAACTGGTGTTGGACGATCTAATTGAGGACTAAGAGGCAAAACAGAATTTGAAAGCTGCCGACAAACAGGACAATAAAACTCTCCTCTTTCGTGTAAGTGCTGTCTTTGACTGGCATAAAGAGTCTTTAAATAAGCGTCCAAGCAACTTAGATGTAAATGATGACCACATGACTGCACATGAACACCATTTTCATAGGCCATATTATTGGATAGATACCAAGACTCTTCGCCAAATTTCAAACTTAAAATTTCAGTGCGTCTATTAAATTCAGTTGCTAAGCGTGTGCTATGTTTAAGTCTTTCTTCATCTTCTGGTGATAGAGGAAGTGGCAATCTTTCGCTTATCCTTCGCCGATGACCGACAATGCCACTTGACTCCACGAGAACTACTAGCCCAATGGGATTTGACTCCGTACTTGGGGTGGTGCAATTACATATAATACAATCGTATTCTTTTTCGCGGGGCTGTTCTTCGTAAAGGTCTTCTTCCTCCTCCATGCCGGCATCCAAGTTATTGGCAGCAGCGGTTTGCATAAATTCCTTTTGTTTATTTGCAAAATCTTGCATCATTTTCATTTGTCTTTCACGGGCTCTTTTGCGACGTTCCTCCTTTTCTTTAGCTTCACGAGCCTTGGCTTCGGCTTGTTTCTCGCGTTGATTCGGCCAGAGTTTACGTCTTATTTCGTCAATATTTTGAGCACAAGTCTCATCATGTTTTGCTATTTTGCGCAAAAGATTGCCAATAAAGTAGGGACCGTCTCCAATGCGAGAATCGGAAACTCTAATATTACGTATTTTTGTGTGACTAGACGCCGCTGCAGCAGCAGCAGCAGAAGAGGTTGAGGGTTCAGAAGGTCCCTCACAGTCTACATCCATGGCTGATGATGATGCAGAGGAATCACCCTTCCCCTCATAATCTTCTTCTTCATCGGGATCGGTGCACGAAAAACTATCTAAAGTACCACTCAGTTGTGAGTGTAATTTGAGCAGCAGCGATAATATACTTTCATCTATAATCACTTCATCTTTACAAAGACCATCAATAGCGTTGTCAACGGAACGTTTCCGATTGCTGGCATCAAATGCTCGGCGAGCTCCTAAGGCGCTAACACCAAGCGTGGGATTAGAGGGTACAACATCCATGTTTGTACTTGGTACTGCTACGGGTTGTACACGTGGAAATGGTATTAAACTACCTATTGAATTGGGTGTGGTAGGAGAGAACATTTCCGATTGTGTATGTCTTTGATTTTGTGCTGTTTGCTGCATTCTAGGTTGATTGGCAGTATTCGTTGAAGTGCCTGGATTTTGTCCTCCACGTAATACAACTTCCATACCTGTATCTGCTGCCATTGTTATGGGTTGTAATGAGAAGCGGAACTCCATTGGTGGGGAATTCCCTCCTGTGTTTTCAATAGCATTAGATACTTCTCCTATTAGATCGTCGTCTTGGCTATCTTGTGATACGAGACCAGTTTCTGGAACCACTGATAGATCGGCTGGCAAAGCCACTTCCATATTTTGCAAACGCATCGGCACTATGGCGGTTGAAGTTGTGGTTGCATTTGGAGCCGAAGTACTATGAACAACACTTAAATTACGATCCATATTCTCAAGCCATGCTGGCGAAATTTCCATTGCTGAAGCAGTATTATCATCTAGATCATAATCTACATCCGGATAGAATTGATTAGATCTATAATGAGCTGGTGTGACCTGGGGTTCTTGAGATTTTAGCGATATCTTGGTGACTACATGTCTCAAATTACAGCTTAGATTATCTGTGGGATAGCATTTAAATAACTTAGGAGGATCTCTGCGCATGCCAAAACGATAACAGGGTTTGTGCTGATCTTCACATTCAACAATGGCTGCATTATCACTGCCCGTCAATTTGGTATCTTCACTGGTTTCGATGGCAATCTCCAAAAGGTATATCGCTAAGGCCAATAAATGTTCTGATACATCACGCGAATGTACAGCACGGTATAATATCGATATTAGGGTTGAATGAAAGACTCGAGAACTTAAAATACGGCATGGATCACTGAAAGCTGATCCCACCGCTCTGGGCAATCTAAATGGTGGCCACAAATTACCACTTGCTGGCATTTTATTCTTCGATTTTACATAATTTGTAAAGCGATCCAACGATGACTGAAAATCTCTTCTATGCACAGCTCTCAATAGAACATGTAAGGGATCATAGTATTGTTCCCACACCTCATCGATAGGTGTGAATAGACCCTGCTCTAAATTTTCCGATCCAGCAGAGGGAGCTTTATACACAGACAGTTTCTTCAAAAATGTTTCAAAATTCTTTGTATGAACATTGCCCGACCTTTCAGGCATCAGTTCCAATAATTGTGAATGAGTCTTATTCTCAGTGGCCAGAAGAGCACTTATTTCAATGATACACTGTGTGGCCTCATCATTGCCCAGATTTGTACGACTGGTTACCAAGGTGGCAAGGAATGTTAAGAAACCTTCAAGCATTGAAGTTTGTTCCATTTTCTGGGCTTGTTTGAGTGGCGCCGTCTCCAGCCATTTTGATACACCAAACAGTTCAATGGTATTTTGTAGGAAGAAATATTGCGGCAAATTGGTTGCACAAATTTGTAGAAAGAACAAATCCATATCAGCCATGGAATTACAAAAGTTAGCCTGAATATAGGTCATCGCTTGCCCTTTAATTTGCAGACCATTACGCACCCAAATACCGGCTAAAATTTCGTAGAAAAAACTCTGTAAATAAACAAATATAAAAAAGGAAATTAGCATTTAAAGGTCTGATATATTTTTGAGAATATTAAATTAAAATGTAATTCATAAAAAAACAAATAAAATACAACTTTTATTCTTATCGTTTGTTATAAAATCCAAAGCAGTTAGTTTGTGTTTAACATTTCTGGAAAACGCTTCGTTATAAACTTAAATTATGAATTTAGTAAAATTTAATACTATTTTTTACATATTTGCTATTATTTTTGCAAATTTCGCCCAAAAATCAGAAGCCTTTGTTAATGATCTTCAGGATATAATCAAATTAACGTCTAACATTGAAACATTTCTATTCGGATCGAATTTTTTAAAAGACATCTCTAAATCGAATATTAATTTGCCGATTGTAAACGATAAGCAACGTAGAGTTATTGCAAAAATAAATTTATTAGAACGAGAATTGGAGAAAAACATTAGAAAAGTAAGTTTTAAATATATGGATGAATTATGAACCCTTAACACAGTGATACGAAAAACACAAACAAACGTGTAAGTGATTTATCAGTTTTTAATCACCAAAAGTACTCAAAAAAGGCGCATGCCGATGATTTTTGAAAAGAGAAAAAAAAAACCGATTTTCCAAATGCTAGCAGGGAATTAAAATATTGATTTTTACAGAATCATGTTTTTGCTATATTTAATCATTTAAAAATCCCGAATCCCGGGATTTTCTAAAATCAATCCCGATTGGCATCCCTAGTATTTAGTAACAAAATAATACCTACTCTTAAAGTTGTATTAATTTTTTCTTCAACTTACTGAACTGATATAAAATTTGTGTGTGTTTTTTTTAATTATAGCATTCACATTACATGCCATCTTTACAAGATTCAACAATCAATTCCGTTATCAGCAACAACCAGGCCATGGTGTTGATTCATAAAATTGAATTGGCTAAATATACCATTGATTCAATGTACCGACAAATGCAAAACTTACTGAAATACGAAGTATATTTGGAAACTTCAACTATTTTAGATATTGCCAAATGGTTTGTAAGTCCTAATTCATATTCGGTTAATAATATATTGAATCTTTTACACTTGGCATTAGCGGGTCAAAGAAATTCGTACAGTAGCGGTTTAAATGTGCTGGTAAAGTATTACGATGTAAGTAGTTACGATTTTAAAAATATTTGTACGTTCCTACATAGGGTTTCCGTTCCTCACACTTTTTTATTTCCCAGGAACATATGAAAACTTCTTTTATTTTTGGGAATTTTCGAATATTTTTTTATTTACGTAATGTTAAAAAGGAGAATACATAGGTTTGTATTATTTGGATGCCGCGTTTATATGCATTTAAATTTGACTGAAGTCGCTCACGTTTGATTTTGTTCTAAAATTCTTGGCATCGTCTTCATTTTTTATTGAATTTAAGTATATTGTTTCTCGAGTCGCACAAGCCATAATAAGTATAAACAGAAGTAATTTGGGCTCATAACCAGTGTTGCCAGTGGATTTTTCGAAAAAATACCTACACATGCTAAAAAAAAATCCGATTTTTTCCTACACGTTGAAAAAATTTACCCTACAAAAATCCCCACGCATTATTATCATTAAAATAGAAGAAAAAACATAAGTTATAAAACATAAATATTATTCCAATATCTACATATTTTAAAGCTTTGACATAAAATAAGTACAAAATTAAAAAAAAAAAACATACATACTATTATGAATGTACTTTTAATTAAATTCAATTAAGCCTTTCAACATTAGGTGTGATCCCATATTCAACGTTGGGAGCTCGGAGGATTCCAATCACAAAGTATACAGAGATGAAAAATGCCTAAATCATTTGCGAGGGCAGCTTTCGAAGAAAGAGAAAGAAAACGTTTTTTGTTAGTGAAGTGACAATGCGTAAAAACAGACCGCTACTATCTACACAAATTGCATAATCAAAACAAAAAACGCAAAAAGGGCAGCTTTCGAAAAAAAAGACAGAAAAAAACACAATATTTTCTGTCTCGTGACGCCTCTGTATACTCTGTGATTCCAATCTTACCGAAATCTATTCCCGTAATCAAAGTTTGGTAAAGTACGAAGTAGCCCGATTGTTAAAAAAAATCAGCTGTGTCAAAAATAAATAAAACAAGTTAGTGTGCTATATTCGGCTGTGCCGAATCTTTGATACCCTCCACCGACAGTTCGAATGTTTAAGGAGTAATATCTGTATGATGTTATTATTATCTTAAACTGTGACGATTTGTTATTAATTATGGATTTAGGCGACTAAACTGTTTTCCGGTAGTTGGGTTTATATGGGGCCTAGGGTAAATTATGGACCGATCTTCACGAAATTTCACAGTCTTTTTCCCAGTTCTATAAAACTTTGATGTACCAAATTTTGTTATGATAGCATTATTTTTAACGGATTTAGGCGTACTAAACTGTTTTCCGGGAGTAGGGTTTATATGGGGCCCAGGGTAAATTATGGACCGATCTTAACGAAATTACACAGTTTTATTTCTTGTCCTATAAAACTTTGATGTACCAAATTTTGTTATGATAGCATTATTTTTTACGTTTTTAGGCGTACTAAGTTGTTTTCCGGGAGTAAAGTTTATATGGGGCCTATGGTAAATTATGAACCGATCTTCACGAAATTTCAAAGATTTATTTTTAGTTCTATAAAACTTTGATGTACCAAATTTTGTTATGATAGCATTATTTTTTACGTTTTTAGGCGTACTAAGTTGTTTTCCGGAAGTAGGTTTTATATGGGGCCTATGGTAAATTATGGACCGATCTTCACGAAACTTAACAGTTTAATTTCTAGTCCTATGTAACTGTGACTTGCCAAAATTTGTAATGATAGCATTGTTAGTTAGGGTATTAGGCTTAATATACTGTTTTCCGGGAGTAGGGCTTATATGGGGCCTAGGGTAAATTATTGACGGATCTTCACGAAATTTCACAGCGTGATTTCCAGTTGAATAAAACGAATTGTTGCGAAATCTTATATCATTCTGTGCATTTTTCCATTTATGTTAGTTTTTGTAACAAAATTATCAATTTTTTTTAGGTGGTGGTTCCACATTTAGATTCATAGCTCAGATCCTATTGAACCGATTTTGCTGAATTTCAATCCCAAACTGCTTAGGATAACTACAAGCAATTTGACACCAAGTTTGTTGATTTCTTTTGAGCTTTTCGAAAATGAGCGTGTTTTCAACAGACGGACAGACGGACAGACAGACGGACATGGCTAAATCGACTTAAAATTACTCAAGGACCCAGAATATATATACTTTATAGGGTCTGAGATGAATAGTAAAAAAGTTTCACACGGAATGACAAACTGAATATACCCTCTTCACAACTAATTGTGTTGGAGGGTATAAAAACTGCAAGCAAGTTAACCAAAATAATTTATATAAGAAATATTTATAAAATAAACAATAGAAAATGTTGAAAAATGAAACTAAGTGCTTGAATTTAAATTTTATGCACTTTAATGTGTCATTTATGTATTATTTTAGATTTTATTTAGAAATTTGGTTTTTATTGTTCCCGTAGTCTTGTGTGAGAGAAATTTTGTTTACTCTCACTTACCGAACTTTACCCAAGAAGGACTGGATCACACCTATTGAATAATAACCCAGTGGTATAAAAAGAAGCAATCGCCACTAATGACAGGCGAAATAGTTAGCACTTTTGTTCAATTTGTACTAGGGACTACTGATGTGCCATTCAAATTATACTTACATCTTTCTCTAGACACCAATATCTTATGTTAACATGTTAAAATATGTACCCACGTTTCGCTAGCTAATTCTATAGCTCCAAGTAATGCAGAAATCAATTTTTTTTCAACGACAACACAAAAAATGTGTATCCGAAATAGATCCCGTTACTAAAACCACAACATCGCTTGCTTTTTGCTATCACACTTTGAGGATATAAGTAGCTAACCCTTATGGTAGGTAAAGGTTCTGCAGAGAGGGGTCAATCGCAACCTCGTAGGACATGCTCGTGTTAAATTCGCCACTTTAAAGCATGTGAGGTAGATTGTGTGGGACTAGCTGTAGTTTTAAATGAGCTAGCGAATATACACGTACAGAGCTAGTCCCAGTGGTATAGCAAAGAACCATCGACTATAGTTACTAGTGAAATGGTTGATATTTTTTATTCATTCAATTCTGTAACCGTCACTTAGGGCAGCAATGGTTTAGCTGAATAGATCCCGTTATTAAAACAACAAAAACTTAATGATCACAGCTTGTTTGTTCTTTGTGTTTTTTTAATATTTTTAAATACTCTTATTTTAGATTTGAGAGTGCGAAGCTTTACAACTCTATAAGAAATTAATGAGCGAATCATGATATTTTTCACGTTAGCGTTAAGAAAATTATGGAAGAAATGACAGAAAATCTAGTTTTCTATAATTTTCTTAACGCTAACGTGAAAAATATCATGATTCGCTCATTCATTTCTTGTAGGGAACTTTAATAATAGTTCTCTACAAAAGTACATATGCAGCAAATATGAATTATAAGTTTATGTTTTCAAATATTTTGTCAAATGAATAACTTAATTAAAATAAAAATAATGTACGTTTGTAAACAAAAAATTTTTTATTTATACACAAATAGTGAAGAGCAGTGTTGAAAAATTCAGTACTTTGGTACTTTTTTCAGTACTTTTTCATATTAAAAATACCGCAGTACCCCCGCGTTGTTTTTAGTACTTTTTTTATCCTTTGAGCTTTTTTAAGGTGATGTGATCATTTCGATAGCAGGCTTAGGTTATCATGTGTTTGTTGCAAAATGTATGTTGTTGTATTTTAAAAATAATAAGCGACGTAAATATTGAATAGGATATTTGTTCTTTCAACAAAATTTGGTTTTGAACATAAAACCTTAAAAGTGATAATCAGCTTCAACCCAGAAAATATTGTTTCCGGAAAAACCAATAGCATAATACTGTTGTTATTAATGTTATTTACAAACGATAAAGAAAACTATGAAAATATCACTTCTCAATTACGTGTTCTAGCGGATTTTTCAGAAATAAAGCATTTCAGAACTGAATATATTTAAATTTCTTGAAAAAAATAAAGCGAATATTTAGAACGAAACTAATGTTTGCTGACCTTTCATATAATGCTTTTGGTATTTTTTCGATACCACATTTCTGAGCATCAATTGAACGCACATTTTCAAATGCAAAATGATGTAAAAAGTAAAGGAAGAAATCGTATGCATATAGAAACTGTTTCAAGTTTGATAAAAACTAAAGATCTATTAAAATCAACTGGTAGTTGCTATTGTAGTTATAAAATTTCTTATTATTTCTTAAAGTAAATTTGCTTTATCTTAAAACACTGAATTAAAATCTTTTTTTTTTAAACATTATTGTTTTAAACTTTTTTTAGAACTAAGTTCTAAGTTTGTAAAAGTCTGAAACTTTGCAAAAGTTGAAATATAAACATAAAAACCAGCATTAATTTATATTGACAAAAATAAAATTTTTAATTTATTTTCTTATTCATAAATATATGAACTATGTATTTCAAATATATTTTTTTTCAGAAAAGCTATATATTGTGAATGTGCTTGCAACACTGTACTATGTTGTTTTGCTGTAAATGTTGTGTTTTTTTTAGATAAGAGTTGCGCCATATTTTAATTGAAACCATTGTGCCACTTATTGAATAATATGGGGCCATATAGAAATAATATGGCGAATAACATATACAATAATATTGTAAATGGATGGGGCGCTTGACGCTTATGTATAATAGAAATATTATTTACATGTGTGCCTTAAATAAAATACTTAAGGAGCGTATAGACGACATGTTTTTGCCATCTGACATGTCAAATTTCCCACTGCAAAACACATACGTGTCGTGTGTTACCTTTTTAACTTTGCTTCTCTAAAAGTCAGACGCAAAGTCATCTGACAAAATTTAAATTAGAGCGTGCTCTATGTTCTTCTGACAAACCATCTGACATCAGAATCTATGCAGCGGCGTCAACTATTGACGGAATCATTAGCCGGCTGAAGTTAATATTTTACAATACCAAGATATGTATGCTCATCTCACCATTGAATATAATTTATGTAAATATGTATATACATACATAAAAACCGTTTCATTTTAAAATTCTTAATTATTATCTTTAACATAAAAGAAAAAAATGTTAAGATGGCTTAATTATTTTACGGCGCAAATAAATATTTTCGTGGCGGCAGCAAGCTATTTTGAAACCGAGAACTACTTTGGTTTCTGCAATAACAATGCGAAAAAAAACAGAGACAATGTCAGAAGCAAATTACATGTACGTTTGTGACCGAATATTATAAACCTTATGTAAAACAGCAATTTTGACAGACATGAACAATTACATGTGACTTGAAAATTTGACATGTCAGATGACAAATACATGTCGTGTACGGGCGCCTTTAGATAAATGAATTCCAATAAAATATTTTCGTTCCATTTATTTTCATAAATTATTATTTTTTTTTTAACAAAATGTACCATTTGCAACACTGGTGAAGAGACATGCTTTCGGGTCTTAGAGAAATGACTGCCGAATAAGAGGTACCGACTATGCGATTTAGGTACAGTTCTTGTGCTACCTCTTAGATGTTAGCGCCGCTGCAGCACTTTAGGAGCAGTGAACTGTGTAGTTTTACTGCGCTAACCCCATAGCTAGGTAAAGGTAATGCAGGGAGGGGTCAATTGTCACCTCCAATGACATCAACATGTTAAATTCGCCACTCAAAAGCATGTGGGGTAGATTGTGGGGGGACTAGCGGTAGTTCTTAAAGGGCTAGCGAATATACACGTACAGAGCTAGCACGCTGTACCACTGGGAACTTAGAAAAACATATACATACATATTTGTGTCGCCAACTGTTTAAAGCACAAACAGCTCTGGAATTAAATGTTAAAGCTATTTTAGGGGAACAATTTTCTTTCAACCGTTTTGGACAATAAAATTTCATTAAGAAACGATTTTTCAGCATTTATTTTATATATAATACGATATGACTAGGGTTCCCAACTTTTTTTGTTGCAATTAAAGTACATTGGTTATTAAAGGTTAAGAAAAAAAAGTACACAGTATAAATATAAAGTACAATTAATTTCTTTTTATTGGTTTATTTAAAAACGTTTTTTACTGCTTTTCGCAAGTTTTATCAAACAATTACACTGTGCTAGAATTTTACACTTTTTTCTTGAGACAAGCCGGGCAACTGGCGCTTTAACCCAATTCGGGTACGCTGTATCCAATACCGGTTCAAAAACGGTTCAGTTTATTGAAATAACTAAAGAAAAAAAAAATTTCCTTAAAACGTTAAATTTTTCTAACTTGCGCAGTCGTTTTAAAAACAAAAATAATTTTTTGCAACATTTCGAAATTTTTGTTTGTTAAAAATGTATAAAAAATTCCACACATATAAAAAAAAAAGCTTCAAACAAAACAAGCTATAAATTATTAAAATCTGTTAACAACTTTTGATTTTATACAAAAAAATCGAAAAATTTTAATTAATTTACAAATTTCGTAAAACGAAATATTTATATGGGAGCCCCCTTAAGAAGTGGTGATAAGGGGCAATTATGTCTCCAGAAATTGTTAAGGCCACTCCTTGGCTTTTATGGTACGTTTTCTTCAATACATTTCTAGTCTGTATTAAACATTTTGTATGGGAGCCCCCTTAAGGAATGGCAGGAAGTAATTTGAAAGAGTTTTGCACTTGTGTTTTAAAAACATTCAGTTATTGTAATCAAACAAAACAAACAAGTGAAATAGTACTGTGAGATTATTTTTTTTCGATAAATCGTCCTGCCAATATAAAAAACAACAAATGGCCCTGACTAATATTAATTAGTTGTTCTTAAGTTTTTCTAAAAAAAAACTTGTACAATAAGTATTATAATTTTATGACTAATAAAACCTGACTAATATAACCTAAATCTATTTTAAATTCTAGATAAATCTAATCATGCGAAATAAAGTATTTTCGCGTACTTTATTATTCTCATAAAGTATAGAGTACAATTACTCGAAATAACGTACAAAACTTTATTATAAAGTACGGTTGGCAAGCCTAGATATGACGAAAATCCCAACATTTTGGAGATTATGCAAAATCTGTCCGATTTGTCCTACGCTTCTATTTAAGTATCAAAAATACCTACATGTAGGGATTTTCCCCTACTTGGGATATTAGTTAAAATCATGTCAAACTAATGTATCGCAATTAATCAACAAGAGGGTATTAACTAGAAATTAAAAAATTTTCAGTACAAGCAAAACAATATTTAATTATATATTAAAGACATATGAAATATTTACAGCGGATAGATGAAAATATTACAGCGGGTAGAAGTATATATTGCGTGTCGAATTTTTTTCCAATAAGTAAAAAAATAAAAAATTTTAAATAATGACCTCTTTTTTGATCAAGCGCAATATTTAGATTCTGATTTCCAACGATCTAAAGTTGCATTTTTATAAATCGATAATCGAGCAGTGTTTAAACGCTGGTTTAGTTGAACTAAACTTAAATTTATATGTATGCAGTTCAAACTTAACATATATGTATGTATGTAGTTTAAAAATTATTGTTGACAAAATTATATAATCTGTAGTGGTAGTAGTTTGCGCCTCATTTTATGCGTTCACTAGGAAACCAACCGATCAACTTTTGCCTTTCAATTCTTTTCAATTTGCAATACACTCTCAGTTTTTTACTAACACACTCAAACTTTTAAAATTGACTACTATAGTATATAGTATGTATATATACATAGTTCATTCTTTTCTAAATTTTTTTTCATATTTTAAAGTATGGTGAAACGCCCTTGTGCGAGATATCAAATCTAGAATTAATTAATTTTCTAACACAATCAGGGGGCAAATCGCGACATTCGATATCGATCGAAATTGCAATACAAATAACATGGGAATTTCGATCGATATCGAATGTCGCGATTTGCCCCCAGCATTATTTCTGTTGTCGATGTCTTAAACAATTGTGTCGGTTTTTGTAAAGTTACGAACAACCTGTGTTTTTTTTTATTCTACTGCAAAAACGACTTTGTCGTTTACGACAACAACAACCGTAATAGGGCTGATTTGATTGTCATAGAAAGTAAACTTATTCTAGATTTGATATCTTATCGGTTAAATGTATTTTTACCCTGTTCCACTGTTAACTCTACAAGGAAAAACAAGTTAAAAGTCTACTTAAGTACAATAAGGGTAAATAAAGTAAAAATTTTTACTGGATAAGGTACAATTTGAAAATTTCATTCATCAGGGATATTTTTATATGTTTACTGATTTATAGATTTGTTGGTTTAAACACATTTTAAACCAAAAAAGAGTTCAACTAACACTGATTTATTAGCCCTTAATGAAACAAAATCTAAAATAACAGTTAAACAGGCCTGTCACAGAAATCAATTCCAATCGAATTTGATTTCGTTTTATGTGAAGCAAGATACAAAATTACTTCCACTTTCGATCGGAATGGATTTCTATAACAGGCCTGAAAGTCTTTGCAGTCATACGAAAAAATTTAAGATGTTCAATTCTGTGGTTTTCAAGGGCATATTTCTGAAAACTAAATTTTTCAGGAGAACCGAAAACACATTCTAGATTAAACTATGGGCTAGGTAGTAAACGTTTTAAACTTGGCAATTATGATTAAAAATCGAAATTCGTCCATCTTATTTCAAAAATGTTTAGAACCATGTTAAGAGCGTTTCAAATTCAACATCTCAAAATCGTAAAAAATGGATGAATAAAAAAAAACAGAAATGAAAGAAATATGTACATTAGGGGTATAACCAAATTTTGGCCCTAGCACTTCGCGATAGCAAATATTGTGTTATTTACGAAAACAATTTGTTTGGGTCGTTTAAAAATAAAACTACACCCACAAAAGCGATTTTCTAAAATTCCTTAAGAAAAAAATTTAATAAAAACATGTTAAATATTTTATTAATAAATGAAAAAAAAAAAAAAATAAAGGACATTCATTTTAGGGCAATTCCCTAATAATTTCATAAAAAACTGAGTTTTTGGCTAAATGTATAAGTACAAATAAAAATCCCCCTTATTGCTAAAGCCAATGTCGACTTAAATGACGTCGACACCGCAGTCATGGCATTACCGCCGTCAATATTTACGATAACCGATAACTATTGACAAAGAATTTGTATTAATGAAGACAATTTAACGCCGACGTTGACACGAATTGGCTGTGATTTTGTCGACAAAGTTTTTACCGTCGTCTAGTAAAATTGTGACAAAGTTTTTACAATATATTTAAAAAAAAAAATTTAAAATTTAAATGGAAAAAAAATTAAAGTAACAATTTTAAAACAATTTGAAACCCTTATTGCTGAACTTGAAAATAAGCCCAGTTTGGCAAAAGGATTTCAACGCAGCTCAACTCCTAACAATTTCAAAAAAGAATGGGAGGAAATAACAACAAAATTAAATTCAATGGGACCACCAATTAAGGCGCCCGTACACGACATGTATTTGTCATCTGACATGTCAAATTTTCAAGTCACATGTAATTGTTCATGTCTGTCAAAATTGCTGTTTTACATAAGGTTTATCATACTTGGTCACAAACGTACATGTAATTTGCTTCTGACATTGTCTCTGTTTTTTTTTTCGCATTGTTATTGCAGAAACCACAGTAGTTCTCGGTTTCAAAATAGCTTGCTGTCGCCACGAAAATATTTATTTGCGCCGTAAAATAATTTAGCCATCTTAACATTTTTTTCTTTTATTTTAAAGATACCAATTTAGAATTTTATAATGAAATGGTTTTTATGTATATATTTACATAAATTCTATTCAATGGTAAGATGAGCATACATATCTTGGTATTGTAAAATATTAACTTCAGCCGGCTAATGATTCCGTCAATAGTTGACGCCGATGCCAGTTTCTTCCCGGCATAGATTTCTGATGTCAGATGGTTTGTCAGAAGAAAATAGAGCACGCTCTAATTGAAATTTTGTCAGATGACTTTGCGTCTGACTTTAACAGAAGCAAAGTTAAAAAGGTAACACACGACATGTATGTGTTTTGCAGTGGGAAATTTGACATGTCAGATGACAAAAACATGTCGTCTATACGCTCCTTTATTCCCCGTCTACAACTGACATGATTTGCTGTTATAACATGATGCTATAAAAGCGTTGTTAAAACATTTGCATTAACAACCGTGTTATAACATGCGAAAACTTCTAACATGATGAGTCTATACTTAACACTAACATCATTTTAGTGTTAATGTTAAGCATTTCATGTCAGTTGTAGACTGTATGTTAGAGACAGCGAGGGTTGGCAAAAGGTTTGGCTAGAACATTTTTTAAAATTATAAATTTTTAAATTTCGACCATTTCCAATGGTTCCCAATTTGATTGTGTTGGAGATTGATGATGAGCGAGTTATACTCCTCATTGACGGCTCAATTTTTTTCAAAACAAACATAAATGCTTAATCGAAAATACTCAATGAATCTATATAAAAAACAAATTTACAAATTGTTCGTATGAATTTTCACAAATACAAACCAAATTGTTTTATTACTCACGTGTTGTCCGGCAATTTGAAAATGGATGATCTTTGTCTTATTACTTTCCTCTGAAGCTTTAGCATTTCTTTATTTTCTTCATCACTACTTTCAGAGTCAAACAAAAATAACATTTTCACGAAAATTTAAAAAATAAATTAATTTACTGTCAAAATACATAGGGATGAGCAATAGTTTTTTTTTTTAAATATCGATAACATGTCGACATCAACATATACATGCAAATTAATACCGATTTAATGTCGAGTTGACGTCGGCGTCGACTAAATGCGACGTGAGCTAAAAATTAACGGCACCGTCGACAACGAGTTTAGTAATAGAGGGGAATAAAAAAAATTATTTTCCAACTTTACCGCGAAAAATTAATAAACTATTTTTTTTAATAGTTTTCAATGGACTATTCGACTATGCTGGGCCATTTTGATATTTGCAAAAAATGGGAATAAGTTATACCCCCAATGCTTGTTTTTGTTATAGTACGTAATCGTTGAAAAAATCCCTTGTTCATCTTATTTCATAATTTCTAATGAAAAATCACTCACGCACACAACTTAAAAAACCTTTTTTTTCCCATACCCAAATATTTCTTAAAATAATTCAAAATCATTCTGTTAAAATTATAGTGTTTTCACACTTAAGGTTTTAATACAAATTTTTGTTTTAACGATAAAACCAATCATTAAAACCTGGTTTCACCATACAAAATAAATTTTTTAAAACCATTTTAAAACCTCTTTTGATTTGGTTTTAAGTAGATTTTATGAAATACAACCATGTTTTCGTTGTACTAAATTCAGTACTACCAAGTTAAAAAGATTGAAAACAGCTGATAATGTTTAATCCCAGCTAGCATTTTATATCACAATCCAATACTTTAGGAATCAGCTTCACATAACCGCATATGAGCTAATTTTTCGATCATAAATGATACTCTTGTCGTGAGAAAGTACTACACTATCGATGAATCACCTCAAAGAATCATTTTTGATGCAATTTTCTGATTCTTGTTTGAGCAACTTAATGGTAGTTTTTCTAATCATTAGTTAGTATTTATCGTCTCATTTTTTAATCGTAAATTATATAGTTTTTTTTATATTTCAAATAATTTTTTAATTGTCATGTTTTGACTTTTTCCCCCCGATAAAAGCAGCACGATTATGGCTTTTGATTATTTTAACCAACTATATTTTGAACAAAACAAAGGATATTGGGTTCTCGTAAAGGAAATAAAAAAAAAAACAGTCGCACTGACACTTATTTTCATTGATTGACAGCAATTTTTGGGCTTCTTTTTTAGCCAATCTTTTTATTTGTTTGGCAGACAAGAAAATTACTTTTTTTCTCTTTTAATTTGACGAGACGAATGGGCAAAAATACATAATATTTAAAAATGTTTAGAAATCATTACGAATCGACGGATCTAATCGTTACCTAAAATGCAAAAGGCTCTACCTAACATTTTGAATAGAAGACAGGAGAAGCAAAAAACTTTTTTAAATGATAAATTGCCTTTAACTGTTAATAATTTAGTTTTCTTATAAAAAACCTACAAGTTTTGTTTTGACAATTGACAATGTTCCATATTATTCACACGGTTAGTTTGGCTTTAAGCGTTTATCATTTAATGTTTTGTAGATTTTTTTGTTTCTCAAAATATTGCTGACATTTCTGTTGATGCAATACATCAGAACCAACGAAAACACGATTTTTGGTTAGTAAGGGCCTTTGCGTTTTAGGTAACGATATATAATTTCTTTTTTCAATCGCTAAATTGAAAATTCATCAAATGGGATCTTAGGGGACCCATTTAGATAATAATTACAAAAAATTATCACACAAATGCTAGCTGGGATGGCACTCAATAAAAATAAATAAATTTAAAAAAATAAAAAAACGTCAAACCGATGAAATATTCTAAAATACACTTTTAATATAAAATTTCCAAGCATTTTCCTGCATTCATTTCTAATTCAATTTTAATTATTTCTACGAGAAAATAATTTTATTTTGCACAAAACTATTAGGCATCGGATTTAAAAAACTTGTAATGTAAACACAAAATCAGCTGTTAATAGTTTTAGTTAAAACCAGGTTTTAACTTTAGGTGTGAAAACACTACTACAGTCTTTTCCAATAATCACCCCTATTATGTAAGGCGTTGTCAACGTCGACATTAATTTTTGATTGTTGTCACATCAAGGCGACGACTACATCACTTCGACGTTAATTTTGTATTTTATAAGAATATTGTGTCGACGTCGACTAGTTATCGAAAATTTGACAAAAAAAAAAATCCCATCTCCAATTGTTTTTTATTTTTATTTTTGTTCTTCACTCACTTTTAAAAGCTATGTCTGAGTCCATACGGCTCATGTCTTATTGACAAGATTCTTCCTTTTTCTTTGAACATGAATTGGCGTTCAAATGATTCATGTCATGTTGACGACATGTGCTTTTTTGGTATTGAAAACAATAAAAAAATTAAACAACGAATGAAAAAGCAAAACGTAAAGACAGTACATGCATCTGTGCACTCGTTTCTTTTCCCCTCGTCCCTCTCGCCTATAAAGTAGCAGTCATGTCAATAAGACAAGAGCCGTATGAACACAGACTATTTATGCTATATTCCGACATATTTTTTAATTGATTTAGCTTTTTAAAATATAGTGTAGAGTTTGTTTCCAATTTTGAATTTTTTTCGCGAATTTTTGGCATGTTTAAGATAAAAGATATTTTTACTGTAAGTTTTCTGATTCTTTATAGCTTTAACGTTTATTAATAAATAAGACTTTTCTTTCATGCCGCTGTTAGCAAATTTTCGTTAATTTAGCAATTTTCAACGAATTTTTGCCATTCCTTTCAGTTTAAGGGACTTGTAATCAATTTTATGGCTTGTTTGATATATTAAAAATTTTCGCGAATTTTCGCTGTTTTTGCATATTTTTTTTTTTTTTTAACTTCCCGACATTTTGTTTTTTAGCCGTTTAGCGATTTCGAACCAATTATAGGGTTTGTTTCAAAGTTTGCAATTTTTGCTAATTTTAGCCATGCTCGCGATAGAAGCGAAAGTTTTCTGATTCTTTACAGCTTTAACGATTTTTAATAAATATTAGACTTTGATATCATGTAGCTGTTAGCAATTTTTACGAATTTCCGCTAATTTTGCAATTTTAACCAAATTTTTTCCATTTCTTATAGTTTTAGGGAATTTAAATCAATTTTATGGCTTTTTTTATATATTAAAAATGTTCGCGAATTTTCGCTATTTTTGCAAATGTTTGCTAATTTTCGCAATTTTGGTTATTTGAGGCGTTCGTCTTAAATTAAAAATTTTCGCGAAATTTCGCTATTTTAGCAAACTTTCCCGAACTTTCGCAATTTTCGCGTTAAATTTACTAATAAAATTTGTGCCCTTAACTTCTTTTAAATTTGCATTTTTTATTTCAAACGTATTCAATAAATATGTTTACATTTCATTTAAAATTTCTTTAACATTCATTTGAGTCGTCGCAAAATTTCCTGTCGACTAAAACGGAGACAATACTACTCGACGTCGACTTGAAAGCGCCTTAGAAAATATCAATTGACTGTCAATAGTAATCGATTAATGTCAACAACGACTCATAAAATACCATTACTGTTCAGGTGCCGTCGACTTGTGTCGATGTCGACTTTCATAATAGGGGTGAATATAAAATTATTGATTCGAATGAATAAAACTTATTTGATAGTTTTTAAAAAATTTTGGTTTGAAATTTTTTTAAATTAAGGTCGTTATTGTGTGTTTTCATCCGAAGAGAATGCATTTTGTGAATATAGCTTTGGGCGATTTTTATTTTGCAATTAAACACACAACGATTTGTACATATGTATGTACATTGTACATAGTTTTTAAAGTTTTTTTTATACCCACACCACAATAGTGGGGAGGGTATTATGCATTTGTGCTGATGTGTGTAACGCCTTAAAATATTGGTCCTAGACCCACCTTAAAGTATACCGATCGTCTTAGAATCACTTTCTGAGTCGAACTAACGATGTCCGTCCGGCTGGCTGGCTGGCTGTCCATGTAACCTTGTGCGCAAAGTACAGGTCGAAATTTTGGAGATAATTTGATGAAATTTGGGTCATAGGTTCTTATTGCCACAAGGACCAAGCCTATTGAAAATGGGCCCAATCGTAGGACCACGAGGGAAGATAGGGGGACATTTCTTCCTCTCAGAAACTATCAAACCGATTTCAATGAAATTTAAAACATAGATAGAACCATATCTATATAGACACAAAATGTATGCATTTTTTAAAAAAAAAGGACCACGAGGGGAGTTAGGGGCAATTTCTCCCTCTCAAACCGATTTTAATGAAATTTAAAACATAGATAGATCCATATCTATATGGACACATTAGCTATACAGTTTTTCAAAAATAGGACCACAAGGGGAGGTAGGGGGCAATTTCTGCCTCCCACAAACTTTCAAACCGATTTTCATGAAGTTTTTAAACCAGTGTTCGAAAATAAACAGTACATTATTTAGCGTTCGGCTCACACACCGCAGAACGATATCTATTTTTTTAGTGTTTGTGTAAACATACACAAACCTTAATACCGTTCGTAACTATTTTCAAGAAAGAACATTATATAATGTTCGGTTCTTCGTAAGAAAACAGAACAATTGTAGTGATACTGTAGAAAAACATTATATTTTAATGTTCTATAATGTTTTTTTCGTGTGTCTATTTTGTTTTTGTAAAAAATTGTTTGGTTTTTTTTTATCAGCAAAAAGCGACGAACATTAACGAGCCGAACCGAACACATTGAAGTTCGTGGATTTTCAAAAAAAACCGAACGGAATTTAATGTTCTCATCATTTGTTGAGTATGATGAAAACAGCATTATTTTTGTGTTCGAAAGATGACAAACAGGGAAACGTTATTTTTTTTAATGAATTTCTACACAAACACTATTAGCGTTTGTGTTTTCCACAAATCTACCGAACCGAACATTAAAGAACGATATTTAGTGTTTATTTTCGAACACTGTTTTAAACATAGATAAATCTATATTTATATGGACACATAAGCATGATGTGTTTATAAATACTGTGGTGTAGGGTATCATATGGTCGGGCTTGACCGACTATACTTTCTTACTTATTTTTGTTTGTTTTTTTTTTGTTTGTTTTTGAAAAGAATCAACAAATATATAATTTTAAAAAACGAAAATTTGTTTTTGTTTTCAATATAAATTCTCACTCACTCACTTGTTTACGTTTACTAAAAACAGGCAGTTAATTTAAATTCCAAATAAAGTTTTTTTTTTTGGAAAACATGAATTTTTTACAGTTTTGAACTTTAAAATTTGTTATTGTGTTATAAATTGAAAATGTTCTTTGTTCCTACAAATTTCAAAAATTCGTAATTTATTTCAATATTCGAATCCAAGTTAAGTTTACTTGAGACTTAAAAACTTAAAATCATACATAAGAAAACATTTATTAGTCAAATTACAAATAAAACTTAAAACTATATTGTTAAGTATTAATTAGAGTTGTCAATTATTCGCATTTCAACTTTGTTCGAATAATTCAAATAATTGTTTTTGTTCGTTCGATCAAACGATTAAATCTATTAAATTATTCGATTAATCGATAAGAATAAAGAATAAAGAGAATTATTTTTATTAAGTTACATTCGTCCATTCATCTACAACTATGGAAAATCTGCTATGAATTCTTCTTTATTTTAACGTTAAACTTTTCATCTAACTCCATATGGTTGTATTCAGGGCTGGCAAAAACCCGGGTTTTTTAAAAAAATCCCTACCCAGTGGGTTTTTTCATGGGTTTTATTGGGGTTTACTGGGCTTTTTTGGGTTTTGTTGTTTTTCGTGTATAATAATTGGTCTAAGCAATGTTGCCAACTCAGCTCTTTTCGGTATAGATTTAGCAAGAAAAGCTAGTCTTACATATGTAAGTCCTTACATATATGCCTCAACTGCCAAGTTGAACTTTTATGCCCAAATAAGATCGGAACATATAAATGAATTTGAGAATGACATTCATAGAATTTTAAATTACGCTCAGTTGTATAAATAAGCTTTGAATCTCCAACAAATGTTACTCAATTGCAACTGCCATTGATGTAATTTGTTGAACAATGATATACTACTGTCAAAACGGAATTTTGTTGAAACGCGTACTTACTCCAACTCATTATTTGGCGAATGTGATGCATCCCAAACATATATTTAAGTATGTATGTATACAAACTAATTAGTCAAGAAAACGTAGATAGCAGAAGAATGGATAAGTCAAAAGCACCTCTCATTTCTTGCACCCTGTTTGGCATTTAAAATTTAAGTTGCAGAATATTTTTCACAATAACGGTATTCAGTTCAGATTTTATTTGATTGAAAAATGGAAAAAGCACACAAGGAAAAGTATTTACACTAAAAGCTGCAATTTAAACAGCCTTAAACCAAGTGTAAACAATCAGGTTTAAAAGTTGCAACATTGCAGTTTTTTCCATTTAACATTATTTTTATATTTATATTATATTTCCATTAAAGACGTAATAATAAGACGACAGGCTGTTTTACTTTATTTGACACGACAAATATGTACAAAATCAGACTTTTAAATTATAATTAAGACATTCAACATGAGTGCAATTTTCCAAATTCCTTTTTTTGCAATCAAAAAAATCAGAACTGAACAACAATTGTCAAACATTTAAAATTTTTACCAGCAAAATTTTACGATTTTTTCGCTTTAGTAATAAATTGCCCTGCTAGTTCAGCATCAATAGAAAACATTTTTTACCCCTTATTGTTTATTATAGAATAACCATAGAAATCGTCTTGGATTGGAAAAAGCATTAGCTCTTGTTAAAATGTATCGACATTTAAAATCTGAACCACTTTTTATGTAGGTATAGGATTTTAACTACAATTTCGGCCTTTTCAAAATCAAATTCAGGTTTTTAAAAAACAAATTCAGAATTTTTGTAATCCAATTAAGTATTTTACAAATCATTTTCCGCATTTTTCAAACCAAATTCATTTTAAAAAGCCTGATTTTGATTTTTAAAAGGAATTAGATTTAAATAATTAATAAAAAGAGAAAAGCCCACTAACGTTATATCAACATACGTACTAGAGGATCCGATTATTCGACTTTTGGTTTTGTTCGAGTAAGGAATAAATCGATTTTCGAAATTTAAAATTGCTCGATAAATCGAATAAAGGTTTTAAATTGTTCGAATTACTCGAATAAATCGAAGAATTCAAATAATTTTATCTAATGGAAAAAAATTAACACCTCTATTTGAACTCATACTTTTATTTTATTAACAAACAGAAAAAGAGAGGTGCCAGCCAGTTATGAAAAATATTTTAAGACAATTTATTATTTGTTAAAATCGAGTGAAATTTAAATCGATGGAGATTCTCTGTTAAATTTTTTAAAAACTACCGCAGTTTTTCCTGATTTTTAGAGAAATTCTGTTAAAGATAAGAATTCAATGTTTAATATATAAAAGGTGTTGGGGTGAAAATGGGGCTGGTTACCTGTTGCTTGAGTACGTTGTCCGGAATTACAAAGTGGCTGGGAACCTCACTCTAATGGTTGGTTGAGACAGGTCAATTAGCGGCTGGCGCACACACATTTACTCACTTCACACACTAGAAAATGCACCCTTATTTTTTGTGGCTCAATGGCTCTTTTGGGTTTAATAAAAATCACAGATTTTCCTCTTTAGTTTTAATCTTAAGTTTATTTACTTTCTTTCACTTTTTTTAACTTTGGCTCAATTTACATTTAATTTAATAATTTTAATTTATTATCTGCCGACGTCTGGCTGGTTCGGTTTTATTAAAAGCAGTGATTACGCGAATTCATTTTACAGGTGGCGTTAAAGCACAGCTGAGCCACATATCACATGGTTGGTTGCCAGATGGCACCACTAAATCCCGTTCCACACGAAGGAACGACAGTCGCTGCCCACACGGGCAAACAAAATATGTGTTTACACCAGCCAGACGTCAACATACCGCCCGCCTTGCAACGGTGGTGCAACATAATAAATAAATACAAATAAAAAAAAAAGAATGGAAATTAAATATATAAAAAGGTAAAATAAAAAAAAGGTATTAGAAACTCAAAAAAAAAAAAAACAAAGTTAAAATTAACAAAAAATCAAATTTGGCAAATCAAAAAAAAAAAAAGAAAAATATTAAAGCAAAAGTTAAAATTGACAAAATTTAAATTATTAAAATTGAAAATTAAAAAAAATGTAATAAGAATGGTAATAAAAAAAAAAAAAAAAATTAAATATTCGACCTCCAGGGCAGCAAAAGAACGGACTGCTTTACGCTTTCAGCACCACTCCCTCTCCAAAGGACATCAAATAGGGGGAGCTACGTCGGACCCAAAGATGATGTAGTAGGCTGTGCTGAAGTGCCACGGGGTCCGCCACAGAAGATACCTTTTACTAGATAGGGCAACAGTAAAAATTAGGGATTTTAAGTGTCGTATTTAGGCAGAGCTACTAGTTTGTGTATCGGCCGTGTGATTACGCCGCTTAGCGTTTTTAAATCGGCTACTCGCACCTTGGCGTCACTTCCGCGATAGACTCGAACAATACGGCCTAGTCGCCACTCAGTTGGACAGCCTGGTTCACTTTTAAGAGCAACGAGATCGCCTTCTTTTAGGTCTAGCTGAGGGTGTTGCCACTTGTTGCGTTTATTAAGCTCATTTAGGTATTCCTGCTTCCATCGGCGACAGAACTCTTGCTGTAGGGCCTTTACTTTACGCCATCGATTTACAATACTTAGGGGTGAAGACAGCTCTTCGGGCTCCGCAGGGGTAAGCATAGCTGTGCCTATCAAAAAGTGGCCTGGGGTAAGGGCCGACAAATCTTCAACATTTTCTGACATCGGGCCTAGCGGACGCGAATTAAGACACGCCTCTATTTTTGCCAAAACGGTTGAGAACTCCTCGAACGTAAATTTGAGTTGACCAGCTGACTTTTTAAGGTGCATTTTCATACTTTTCACCCCCGCTTCCCAAAGTCCTCCCATATGAGGTGCTGCAGCAGGGATAAAGTGCCACGACAGACGCTGGTGACCATAATTTTCGACAGCCGTGTCACGAAGCTCTTTTACGTGCTTGGCGAAGTCTGCGTCGATTTCTCTAGCGGCGCCAACGAAGTTTCTGCCGTTATCAGAATAAATGCAGCTTGGGCAACCACGACGGGCGACGAAGCGGGCCAAGGCTGCTAGAAAGGCAGGGGTAGACAAATCGCTTACCGCTTCAAGGTGAATCGGCTTTGTAGAGAAACAAACAAAAAGACACACGTAGCCTTTGGTGATTCTGCAGTATCTGCCAGTGAAACTTTTAATCTCAAACGGGCCAGCAAAATCAACGCCAGTATTCGTGAATGGGCGACAAATGGTAGTTCGTTCTGCGGGCAAAGCAGCCGTTATTTGATTTTGAAGCTTTTTTCTGTGAAGAACACAGACTTTGCAATTACGAACCACCGTCTTTATCAGATTTTTTGCCCGAATGATCCAGCACTCTTGCCGGACTACGTTAAGGACTAGACGAGGGCCTCCGTGCAGGACTAGGGTGTGAACGAATTCCACATACAGCCGAGCCAATCTACTGCCATATGCCAAGATAATAGGGTGCCTTTCGTTGTAGGACAGGCAAGTGCTAGAGCTAAGTCGACTATTAGATCGAATAATGTCGTCTTTATCAACAAAAGGGGTAAGTGTTAACAGGGGGCTACGTGAATCGATTTCCTTATTCGCTTTAAGACAGCTGAACTCCCCTGAGAAGTAAATTTGTTGAGAAAGGTAAAATAAGCGATTTCTCACGAGTTTCAACTCATTAGCCGAAATCTTCACCGAGCCATAGTCGACCTTTTTACGCCTTTTTGTACTCGCCAGGGCCACAAATCGAAACATGTAGGCTATTACGTGATACGCTCTAGATAGACTAGAAAACCTGTCTAGAATATCTTCTTTATCAGCAGATCTAGCAACAAAAACTTGAGCTCCTTTCGACTCTTCTGCCGTCTCGAACTCCACTGCTCCTACGGGCCACGAAGACGGCTCCAAGTTGAGCCACTCAGGTCCGTGCCACCAGAGCATATTTTCTATCAAATCCGCAGGGATCAGCCCCCGGGTTGCTAGATCGGCAGGATTATCACCTGAAGCCACGTGACACCAGTTTTTATTCCCCACTTTTTCTAATATTGTAGCTACTCTATTTGCCACGAATGTTTTCCAGCTACAAGGTGGTTTTCTTAGCCAAGCTAGGACAATTGTGGAATCGGACCACAAATACAGGGGGGATTTATTCACGTTAAAAGTAGGTACCACATTATCGACTAAATTTGCCAAAATAACTGCTCCACATAACTCCAAACGAGGCAAAGACGGCTTCTTTATTGGGGCCACTTTCGTTTTACATGTGAGCAAACTTGATAAAACTTTATTTTCGAGCTGTACCCTTATATATATTGTAGCTGCATACGCCAACTCAGACGAGTCACAGAACCCGTGAAATTGAATAGTACAGCCAGGCGAATATTGAACCCAACGTGGCAACTTAATCTTTTCAATATCCGCATAATTCGCAACAAAAGTCTGCCATTTCTGCAGAGCCACTGGTTTGATTGCCTCGTCCCACTCGATCTTATCAAGCCACATTTGCTGCATTATAATTTTTGCTGCAACTACCACCGGAGCCAACCAACCCGCAGGATCGTATAGCCGAGCAATGGTAGAAAGAACCTCTCTTTTCGTATATGAGGCTTTTAGTGTTATCTTTTCCCCAACAAAGAAAAACACATCTTCTGCCGCATTCCAGCGAATCCCTAACGTTTTTGTTGTGCTTTTTTCATCGAGCGACAAAAATGAAGAATTAAGCAGGTGATCATGGGGCAAATTTTTCAAAATTTCTGCAGAATTCGAGGTCCATTTTCTGAGCTCAAATCCCCCCATATCCAAAATGGCAATTAATTCCTCACGTGCCACCAAAGCATCCGCAACTGAATGGGCACCAACTAGGGCATCGTCCACGTACATATTTTCTCGCAGGATTCTAGCACCTAACGGAAAACGTCGTTCTTCATCACTCGCCAACTGTAGAATGGTTCTAAGGGCCAAATATGGGGCACAATTTACACCAAAAGTCACCGTTTTCAGTTGGTAATCAGTAAGTTCTGCACCATCACTGCTTCGAAACACAATTTTCTGGAACGGCCTATGTGTGGGAGTCACAAAAATCTGCCGGTACATTTTTGAAATGTCCGCATTAAATACAAACTGAAAAAATCGCCATCTCAAAATTAGATTTACTATTTCAGCTTGCAAAATAGGGCCAGTGTACAACAAATCATTTAAGCTTCTGCCATTTGCCGAAGGACTTGAGGCATTAAAAACTACCCTCAATTTCGTAGTTGTACTTTCAGGCTTAAAAACGCCATGATGGGGTAAATAATAACCCTGGCCACCTTCAGCACTTTCTGCTTTCTCCATATGCCATAGGGTTAAATATTCTTTTAGGACCTCATCGTACTGGGCTTTACGCTCAGCATTGCGCATCAAAGATTTTTCATTTCTTAGAAATTGACAAACAGCTATATGCCTATTGGGACCAAGCGACAGCAAACTATTTTTAAAGGGCAGACTCACAGTATATCTCCCTTCAGAGTTTCTAGTGGTAGTAGAATTGTAGATCTCCTCACATTTTTTATCCTCTTCTGACAAAATACGTCTCTGAGACACCTCTTCTAACTCCCAAAACTTCGATAATTGGTCATCAATTGCAACTTTTGTCATATGAGACACTCTTAATATTCGAGGGGAAACTCTAGCAGGCGTTGGACCTGTAACTATCCAACCAAAAATGGTTTCTTGAGCCACTAACGATTCAAAAACACCATGCCTTACTCCACCACGAAGAATAGAAGGATAAAGATCACCTCCTAACAACAAATCAATCTCACTGCTTTCATAAAACTTCGGATCAGCATAACACAATTTGGGCAGCTCAATCTCTTTTTGAGGCAAAAATGAATGTGTTGGAATACTACCCGTTACTCGAGGGACAACAAGGGCCTGAATATTTAGAGCCACGTTCTGATCGAAAAGAGAAACAATAGTAAAAACTGCCATTTTCGAAGACGAACTAATTATCTCTCCGCCTAAACCTGAGACTTCTGCAGAAACTGGATTAGTTGGCAACTTTAATAATTTTTGTATCTTTTCTGAAACAAAACTTTCATCCGAACATGGATCTATCAGGGCACGAACCTTGTAACAGGAACCAAAACTTAAAATGTTAACCCAGGCTGTGGCTAACATAACCTTTTTTGCAACAGAGGTATGATGTGACTGAACTACACTAGAAGGGCCGGCAACATTAGTGGACTGTATTTGACTTTGCGTATTTTGACTCTGAGCTTGAGAATTAGTGTTTGCTTGGCTTTGATTATTATTGTTATTTCTTACTATTTCTTTGTGTATTAGTGTATGGTGTTTTCTATTGCATTTAGAACAGCCATTAGCACTACTGCACTCTCCATACAAATGCCCCATAGTAAGACAATTAAAACAAAAACGAAATCTTTTTAACGTTGAAACACGATTTTTGTAATCCATGCTCAAAAATTTATTACAAACACTAATCTTATGATTTTCCTTACATAATTTACATGTGCTAGAGTCAACTTTTGTGTGATGTGTCTTAAACTGCTTAACTTTTGTAGAAGTATTATTATGTGAAGGGCCTGCTTGGGAACCACTGGCAGCTATATTGTTCGCTACTATAATGTCAGAAACACTTTCAAGGGCATGAAATCTATCGGTCAGAAAATTATTTAATTCTTCCCATTTGGGAACCTCTGTTTTATTTTTTACCGATTGCTCCCACAGATGCAAAGTATTTTCTGAGAGCCGAGACGAACATTGAAAAACAAAAATCGGGTCCCATGAGGCAATATCTACTTTATATAACTTTAGCACTGAAATACAATTATTAATCTCCCTTTGGAGCCTTTTTATTTCCGCAGCCGTTTCTCGTTGACATGGAGCCAAATTAAATAAAGTCTTAAGCTGACTATTTATTAACACCCGTTTATTCTCATATTGGGATTTTAAATTTCCCCACGCAATCTCAAAATTTTCTGCTGTGAGGGCAATATTTCTGTTAATATCACGGGCCTCACTATCTGTTTTTTGAAATAAATAAAACAATTTTTCTACAGGGCTAAGTCTAGAATTGTTTATGTAGATTGCCGTAAACATGTCCCTGAAGGTGGGCCACGAAACGTAATCGCCATGAAAAACGCCAGTATCACAAGGGGGTACAGGTATTGAACAAAGATTGGGAGCCACTGCTTCCTTACTTTTTTGTTTCTCATCGTCTACTACCTGTTTTGCATTCGCCAAAATATTTAAACATTTTATATATGTTTTTCGCACCAGAGGAAATTTTGTCTTGACCGCTATTAATTCCTTTTTTTCCTCTATAGTGTCCCCGGAACACTCGCCATAAATTTTCTTAAATTTTTCCCAACTTTTCTCTAACTCGTTCTTCTCAAACTCGAACGCAACATTGGTATACGTTGAAAAATCTTCTTCTTTCAACATAACCTCCATATTCGTTATTTCATCTGCAGCCTCAATAAATTTTTCAAATGTAGCCATTTCTTATTTTTAAAAATCGAACAAAATAATCTAGTTGTCTTAAGAGCCACAAAAAATCAATTCCCAGCAAAAATTTAATTGAAAAAAAAATTGACGCGCTGGCAACACTTTTCCTTTTATTTATGAAAATAAAACAACTTGAGGCAAACAAAATTTATGTTGGATTTTTCCTTTTATTTATATAAATACAACAATTGACTTATTGGGCTACAAAAAAAAATAACAACAATTCGACGAGTAACGGGTAGAACCGGCGAGTAAAAAAAGATGGCTCTTAAAATTTTATGGTCTTATTTTTGGCGCGACGTAACCTCAATTTCTCGCGACACAATATATATATAATTTCCAAATTCCACAGAGTACGTACCTTATTATTCTCTTCCCGGCTCGAAGGACCAAAATGTTGGGGTGAAAATGGGGCTGGTTACCTGTTGCTTGAGTACGTTGTCCGGAATTACAAAGTGGCTGGGAACCTCACTCTAATGGTTGGTTGAGACAGGTCAATTAGCGGCTGGCGCACACACATTTACTCACTTCACACACTAGAAAATGCACCCTTATTTTTTGTGGCTCAATGGCTCTTTTGGGTTTAATAAAAATCACAGATTTTCCTCTTTAGTTTTAATCTTAAGTTTATTTACTTTCTTTCACTTTTTTTAACTTTGGCTCAATTTACATTTAATTTAATAATTTTAATTTATTATCTGCCGACGTCTGGCTGGTTCGGTTTTATTAAAAGCAGTGATTACGCGAATTCATTTTACAGGTGGCGTTAAAGCACAGCTGAGCCACATATCACATGGTTGGTTGCCAGATGGCACCACTAAATCCCGTTCCACACGAAGGAACGACAGTCGCTGCCCACACGGGCAAACAAAATATGTGTTTACACCAGCCAGACGTCAACAAAAGGAATTTTTTTTATAATCTTTTAAAACAGGATCTTTGTTTTTAAATCCCCTTTTAATTTCCTTTATTTTAAAACTATAGGTTTGGTTAATTTAGTTTTTAAAGACAAAAACCAGAAACTTAGTTTTCAAACAAGGACACTTATGGCGATTTCTTTTCTGAGAAAAATATGTTACAGTATATACATGCAACATTTTCCAATGTTACCTATAATCGCTCGAAGTGTTACATGTTGTGCAATTTCAATAGAACACAATTAGTGCTTTTATTTACAACTATTACACTTTCATCATTAATGTACTTAATTAGCGATTTTTAAAGCTATTTTAGCGGTTTCTGCACGCTATTACGGGTTGGAAACAAATATTAACATCACTAATGGCTTATAAAAATTAAAACGATTATAATATAAATAGACTTTTTTTATATTTTGTTTTAAAACAATTTTTTTAGAAAATTATGGGCGGTATGAATTATGACAAACAAAATAAAACATTTGTTGTACAAACAAAGTAGTAAGTACCAAAGTTGTAAGACAGGGCAGTATGAACACCTTAAGTAAAAGGAAGGGTAAAATATGCAACATGTTTTGCATGTTTTTCATCAACATATTCACAAAAGAACTTCCCACAGTTGTATTTTTTGTACAAACGAACACAAAAATGTAGAACATGTAACATTAATGCAACATTTTTCTCAGAAAAGAAATCGCCGTTAGACTGGGGTTTTGGGATGTGGGTTAAGTTTAAACTTAGTTTAACGTAGTCTGAAACGCTGATTTTTCCGGCGAAATGTGATATCATTAAAGACCAACATTTTTTCAACATTATTTCATTAAATACCAACATTTAAGCAAAACTAAGCTGTTCCGTCAAAATTTTTTTATGCAAACTTGGTAATAGCGGCACAAATAGGTTTTCAAATTTACTAAACCTAGTTTAACTGAGATCTCAAAAGCCCAGCCTTAGGGTTTTAAAACAAAAGTATTGACATCTCAAATGTCACATCCAGTAGGGTAATAACAGGTAACCCATTATCTGACAGTACTTGGTTTACAAATTTATAACTGCTATTGAATTTTTTTTTTTACGAATTTGACGTTTATAGTCAGCTTTTAAAAAACTGCAGTCAAAGTAGGAAATCTGCCATTTCTTCATTTGTCATTGGCCAAAAAAACTTTTGCTTTTACTTTTGATTCATTAAATGTAAGAAATTAGTTTTAATCGATTAATTGACATAAATTGTTCGAGTTATTCGTTGTTCGAAATTGGCTTTTTTAATTATTCGATCAAATAATGGCGGAAAAATTGCTCGATTAATCGAGTGGATACGCTAATACGTACAAATGGGCATATAAACACTTTGTATTCATTTTATATTAATTTTCTTTTATTTTTCTGTAAAAAAAATTAAAAATTATACCATCTTTGTATAAATGAATATAAAGAAAAAAAAAACCACTTGGGTTTTTTAAAACAAAGTACCCATTAAAACCCGGGTGGGTTTTTCTGGGTTACCCAGTGGGCAGCCAACCCTGGTTGTATTACTTAAAGGCATTGTAAAACCCTTAATTCCTTAATAGTCAGATATAACTTTGGCGTTGGCAGGCCTTCCATCTTCAGCTAAACTTTTTCATACAATTTCTTCTATAGAGCAAACGCTGTCTCTCTTTATGTATTTTTCCTTGGACCAAGTTCGACATTTTTGATGTCGTTGGATTACCTTTACTACATCGTTTTCAATGGTAATATTGTGACACTTGCGCAAATGGTAAAAATATATAATATTTTAAACAGGATAATACTGAAATGGAACGCTGAAATGCCTATAAGTACCTTTAAACGAGCAAAGATTTTAAAATTTTATAGCTTAAAAATAAATCTATATATGTCCAAAGTTTACTAAAAAAGGTTTTATACAAAACGTCTCGCTCAATTCGCAGTCTTATTCAGTTTTTTCAAAATCCACTACCGTTTTTTTAACGCAACTCCTTAGCGTCGATTGTTGTAATTTTTTTTGCTGACTATAGTGCTACTTCATTACTTTGCATTTAAAAAAAAAAATCCTTTTACAAATTTGTACTCACGTCACGTCAAAATGGAAATGCCCATGTACATATCGTCGTGCCGTATATCACAAAAATTTTTTTTTAGGAAATCGAATCTTAAGGTTCAAATTTTTATACGCAAAAATGTACGTGAAAAAAAGTCGTCCAATATTTTTGTCAGATATTGTGTTTGAAGTTCTTTATCGATTTATGTAAAAATATCCAAAGTCATGGAAATAAATTTTCAAGTTATAGCGATTGTCACGTCCGAAAAAAATTTTCAATTTTGTCGTATACGCCACTTTTTGCGATATATTTTTTAGTTTGTATGATATAAGTCAAAATAAGTTATTAAAAACCTACATTCACGTGTTTAACCAATATTGAAAATTAAGTTATAATAATTTTCGAAACGAAAATTTATGAAAGTGACAAATGTATTTACGTATAGTTATAGTTTTTATATTCACCCCTATCGTGAATAATTTTTCCCTCGTGATTTTTCCCCTTTGCGATCATGAACAACTCCCATGAAAAAATGTAATTCAAAGGAAAATAATAACGTGAAAAAATGTTCACGGGAAAAAATTCCCCTTATCGTGAGAAATGTTTTCCCTAGTAATTTGTTCACATTTCCCTTAGATTTTCTCACTTTATTTTTGCTAGGGAACAGAACACGTATGTAAGTGACTCCTCCTATAAATCGATTATTAAGGGTTAATAAAGTTAATAAGGCACAAACCCATATATTGCTCAACAAAATGCAAAACAACAGGTCGATTGCCTGCGGATTTGTGAAGCTTTCGCTTGACTTGGTGACAGAATTTTGGAAAATATTTTACTACATTAAATTTAAAAAGTGCAAAAAACTAACGTTGTAATCATACTATCCCTCCAGTACTAAATATTTTGCTTTTTTATTTCAACTTTTCTTTAAAATTTATACTTGTATATTTTGAACAAAAATTTCATTGATTTTTTAATTTTGTTAATCTTTCTTCTTTTTTTACATTCATTGGAACTGATAGAGTGGAAAATTTTTCATATGAAATTCACGATTGCTTTTTTCCCTTCGAGGGGAATGAAAATTTTATGGGAACAAAAATTCCACTTGTTATTCACGATAGGGGTGATTATCGAATTTCCTTATGTATGAATAATTTTAAGGTTTATTATTACTTAAATGTGGTCTTACCATAATGCACGAGGTTAACTGTGAGTCACACCGTAACGTCAAATTTTTGTCCAACTTAATTTGACATTTCTTGGTATCAGTGCCAAATTCATGCATGGAGAGGTGCAGCATTGAGCAGCGAGCTAAGATTGCTGAAGCCTTTTACGAAAATGGGCGGTCAAATAAAAAAAACATTTTGTGCACATCTTGATTTTTTTTGGGCAGCATAATCGATCAAATGTGTCCACAATCGGGATAATTGTGCACCAATTTTAGCAAACCAGCTCTGTAGGAAATATGAAAACGCCTGTGCATGCATGCTTGGTGCGGTTTATGGCCAGGCGGCATCATCGGGCCTTACTTTTTCGAAAATGAGGTATGGTGTTCGCTATCGCGAGCTGATAACGGATTTCTTTTTGTCAGAAATGGAGGATATGTACCTGGACGATAAGAAGTTCTAAAAGAATGGCCATGTTAATTGGACGTCACGATCATATGATTTGAAACCGTTGGCCTTCTTTCTTTGGTAATATTAAAAATAAAAAGTGTACGTCAATAAGCCAAGAACAATTCAATTAGGATTAGATAATTTGACACATTAACTACATTGAACCTCAATAATGTCTCAGAGCCATTGAAAATATGGACCATAGGACAGAGGTATGCAACCGAAGCCAAGACGAGCTTCTCACACATATTTGTCATAGATCCTTCTATAATAATAAAAAATATTTAGAGAATTCTCTAAAAACTTTTTGTTTTATTTACAATTAACAATGTGCATTATGGTTGGGCCACCCTGAATAATTAAACTTTAATTGCTTAACAATAAAATGAATTTAAGCATTATAGCAATAATTCCATCAATATAAATAGCCGTTGTGTACTACGTCCGAAAAATATCTTTACATATAAAACGAAAAATGTTAAAATAACAGCAATATTAATAAGATAGTCTCTTTTTTGTAACTTGTCTAATATACTTTGTTCACATACAACAAGATAACGCAAGATTTTTTTAATTGAAAGTTTTCATACGATTTTTGTCGTATATCCACAATTATGCTACATACGGTATTATAACGCATTAATTTTTTCGCAAACGTGGATATACAACAAAATGGGTTCGTAATATCTCATTAACCATAAGAGATAGAGACGTGAGGATTGCGCATATCGATAGATCTGTTAAATTTACCGCAGGAAACGGTCTTATCTCATTTTTTTCGATTTTGTGATATACGACAAGATAACTCCGGAACGACGATATGTAAATCAATTCTTTAATTTTTTAGCGTTTTGTTTATTTCTATTCTATTTCACACGTTTGAGTTAAAAAGAAAACAGTTTATACAATTGTTTGTCAAAGATTTGTTCTATAAGAACATAAAATACATTTTTGGAATACTATGAGTACTCAACAGGGTTTTTGCTTAATAAACATTGAAATTACCCTACAAGAATAGTGACGGTCATTTGACCTATCATATGACCGACATTGCTGATACAGATATCGGTCATCGCGTAGAACAAAGTTTCTATCATTTTCTTAAGGCCAACGTGAAAAAAATGACAAACTTTTGTGTACGTGTGATTTTGCATCCTTCTTTAACCTATGAATTTTGTGGTAGATAAAACATATATCTGAGCTGTTTACTCTTATACTCTTTACATATCAGTACTGATGTATAAACCGGACACAGCTGACTAGTCAGTACTGATGTATATACCGGTCACAGCTGACTAGTCAGTACTGATGCATATATTCGTCACTGTTGAAGTACTTTTTAGCTTAAATAAAACACGATTAATTTTATTAAATTCTCATACATATTTTTGTTTTTTATTTAAAATAAAATTCAATATTTGTTCGTTTTACACAATAAATTAAATAAATAAATAATTATTTTTTGTCCTATGAGGTAATTTAAATTTTATAAAGCTTTTTTGCAATAGTCCCAACTTCAATATTTCACTTGGTTTTTGCTTAAGTCAACCTTTGGTTAACATTGATGCTATAGATAAGTACATATACTAAGGAATGATCCTATACACTACCAGAATATCTTGTAGTTTCATTAGAATCATTCCTAAGTGTATGTTTACATCTATAGCATAAATTTTAACCAAAGGTTGGCTTAAGCAAAAACCAAGTGAAATATTTAAAGAATGGGAATATTGCAAAAGCTTAATAAAACAGGGACCGTAACAATTATTCCTCCTTTCATAAACGTAAGATGATAACAGTTTTTTTATTAAATATTAGAGGTTGCTCGTAACCAATAGTTTTATTAAAAAGTTATTGGTTTTTGCAAAACGTTTGGCTAGATCAAACACCATTTAACTGTTTTTAAATATCATTGTACAATTCTGCTATATATTGTATCCATTCGAAACGTTTGCCGTGTTTAGTTTTTACTAAAAGCTTTTTAGACAATTTGTTAAACCATAAAGAGTGTCTGATTCCCCACAATTGTATAGAGCACACACTAAAGAGGTCACTGTGCGATCAAGAAGTGCTAGATTTGTGTTTTTCGCTACAATTTGCAAAATACTGTAAGATACAAACAAAAGACGACTTAATTTTATTTAAAAACAAATTTTCGTGATAACACACCTCTGAATATCGTATAACCAACTTTGGTTCCTTACAATGCAACCAAATCAAGATGACTGCTGTACGTATGCGTTTACACCATTCACTGCAGGTGGAAGAATTAACACGGAAAAATGTTTTCGCCTCTAATCATAATATGACGATTATCCAACTGAACATCGGGATGAGCCTCTTCATTGAGAATACTTTCAGCACCGCCAGCAGGAGCCAAACCAATTAATTCCCAGTAATCTACATGCAATTCGTGTCCACCTGGTGTATAATACAAATAAATGAGTTTCTACAATATTGTTCACGAAACGAAACTTACCGATTTGCCTTCTGGCACAGGTTTTAGTGTACCAAACATTGTAAAAATCCGTAATGTAAATAAAAAATTAAACCTTTGCCTTGAAGTCTTAAACGATAGATTTTAACGTTTCTGTTAATTTTCGACACATTCAAATATGCAGCTGGCCAACTGGGATCTTCGGATATGAGTCTTTTTGGCTTCATCCAAATTTTATTTAGGCTTTTCCGCATCTTCAGCTTCGCGTTTTTCTTTTTCGCATTTTTATAACTTACTTACCCAAATCCTTTGGATTTTCTTTATTTATTTTAATAATTATTAAAATATTTTGCAGTATTTAATTTAAACAATTCACAAATTTTCACAAATATTAGCCAGTAAAGCGTATGTATAACAAAAATTAAAAAAAAATTGGAATTTTTGTGTTGTTTTCAGTTGTTCTACTCTAACATATATGTTAGAGTGGTACAACTAATGTAAAATTGTTGCAAGTGTGTTAGTAAAATTTTTTTTTTTTAGTTTTGGTCATCCATTTCTTGTAGGGTAGTTACAGTCAGGGCTATGGCTACAATATTTTTTAACTTTCCTACATTTTGTATAAAATCACTAAAAACGTATGAGAATAAATCAAATTCTATAAAAGCTTAGAATTTTTTTTTTTTTTTATTAAAAAAATTGTTCGATTAATCGACATTAATTAATCGATTTGTTCGTTATTCGAAAATCGCCATTTTGAAATTATTCGAACAAGAGTTTGGGTTTGTTTGATCGATTAATCGAATTATTCTTAATCGGTTGACAACTCTAGTATTAATACATGTTATTGTTTTACAGTAACAAACTTATCAGGTTTTGTGAAAAATTACTAACATTGAGATTTAAAGTGCCTGGCTTCCGGCACCACATGTTCGAATCCAAAATATTTAAATATATAAAAATGCAAACACGGTAAATATTATATGAATGTTATCAAAAAGTAATTTCAATTTTTGGGAATACAAAATTTTAATTTCAAAAGATTTTGTTATTCGTGCTTAATTCCCAGTTTTTATTCTTGATAAAAACACTTGAAATTTATTGTTGATGGGATAAGCTATTCCTATGCATTTCACTGGTTGCTTAGGCCAGATCATCAGGAAACTTCATCCATAAAGATTTTAGACAAACTAAAGATATTAAACCAAATAAAACTGTTAAACGTATAAGACTTATAGCAACAGTTTTACTTGTAACAATATCAAAGCTTGAACAAAATACATCAACAATAAAAAAGTGGGTTTATCTCATCTTACACTCCCCACTACAATTAGTTGAAATTCTCTCAACATTAATTGTAGTTGTAAGTAGGTTAAGAAAAACAAAATAAAAAACAAACAACAACTTACAAAAGATGTTGTCAATTAAGTGTTTTTTTTAGGCCGTGCACTTGCCTGTTCATTATCCAAAAGTAATTTCAATTTTTGGGAATACAAAATTTTAATTTCAAAAGATTTTGTTATTCGTGCTTAATTCCCAGTTTTTATTCTTGATAAAAACACTTGAAATTTATTGTTGATGGGATAAGCTATTCCTATGCATTTCACTGGTTGCTTAGGCCAGATCATCAGGAAACTTCATCCATAAAGATTTTAGACAAACTAAAGATATTAAACCAAATAAAACTGTTAAACGTATAAGACTTATAGCAACAGTTTTACTTGTAACAATATCAAAGCTTGAACAAAATACATCAACAATAAAAAAGTGGGTTTATCTCATCTTACACTCCCCACTACAATTAGTTGAAATTCTCTCAACATTAATTGTAGTTGTAAGTAGGTTAAGAAAAACAAAATAAAAAACAAACAACAACTTACAAAAGATGTTGTCAATTAAGTGTTTTTTTTAGGCCGTGCACTTGCCTGTTCATTATCAAAAAGTAATTTCAATTTTTGGGAATACAAAATTTTAATTTCAAAAGATTTTGTTATTCGTGCTTAATTCCCAGTTTTTATTCTTGATAAAAACACTTGAAATTTATTGTTGATGGGATAAGCTATTCCTATGCATTTCACTGGTTGCTTAGGCCAGATCATCAGGAAACTTCATCCATAAAGATTTTAGACAAACTAAAGATATTAAACCAAATAAAACTGTTAAACGTATAAGACTTATAGCAACAGTTTTACTTGTAACAATATCAAAGCTTGAACAAAATACATCAACAATAAAAAAGTGGGTTTATCTCATCTTACACTCCCCACTACAATTAGTTGAAATTCTCTCAACATTAATTGTAGTTGTAAGTAGGTTAAGAAAAACAAAATAAAAAACAAACAACAACTTACAAAAGATGTTGTCAATTAAGTGTTTTTTTTAGGCCGTGCACTTGCCTGTTCATTATCAAAAAGTAATTTCAATTTTTGGGAATACAAAATTTTAATTTCAAAAGATTTTGTTATTCGTGCTTAATTCCCAGTTTTTATTCTTGATAAAAACACTTGAAATTTATTGTTGATGGGATAAGCTATTCCTATGCATTTCACTGGTTGCTTAGGCCAGATCATCAGGAAACTTCATCCATAAAGATTTTAGACAAACTAAAGATATTAAACCAAATAAAACTGTTAAACGTATAAGACTTATAGCAACAGTTTTACTTGTAACAATATCAAAGCTTGAACAAAATACATCAACAATAAAAAAGTGGGTTTATCTCATCTTACACTCCCCACTACAATTAGTTGAAATTCTCTCAACATTAATTGTAGTTGTAAGTAGGTTAAGAAAAACAAAATAAAAAACAAACAACAACTTACAAAAGATGTTGTCAATTAAGTGTTTTTTTTAGGCCGTGCACTTGCCTGTTCATTATCAAAAAGTAATTTCAATTTTTGGGAATACAAAATTTTAATTTCAAAAGATTTTGTTATTCGTGCTTAATTCCCAGTTTTTATTCTTGATAAAAACACTTGAAATTTATTGTTGATGGGATAAGCTATTCCTATGCATTTCACTGGTTGCTTAGGCCAGATCATCAGGAAACTTCATCCATAAAGATTTTAGACAAACTAAAGATATTAAACCAAATAAAACTGTTAAACGTATAAGACTTATAGCAACAGTTTTACTTGTAACAATATCAAAGCTTGAACAAAATACATCAACAATAAAAAAGTGGGTTTATCTCATCTTACACTCCCCACTACAATTAGTTGAAATTCTCTCAACATTAATTGTAGTTGTAAGTAGGTTAAGAAAAACAAAATAAAAAACAAACAACAACTTACAAAAGATGTTGTCAATTAAGTGTTTTTTTTTTAGGCCGTGCACTTGCCTGTTCATTATCAAAAAGTAATTTCAATTTTTGGGAATACAAAATTTTAATTTCAAAAGATTTTGTTATTCGTGCTTAATTCCCAGTTTTTATTCTTGATAAAAACACTTGAAATTTATTGTTGATGGGATAAGCTATTCCTATGCATTTCACTGGTTGCTTAGGCCAGATCATCAATTAATGTTGAGAGAATTTCAACTAATTGTAGTGGGGAGTGTAAGATGAGATAAACCCACTTTTTTATTGTTGATGTATTTTGTTCAAGCTTTGATATTGTTACAAGTAAAACTGTTGCTATAAGTCTTATACGTTTAACAGTTTTATTTGGTTTAATATCTTTAGTTTGTCTAAAATCTTTATGGATGAAGTTTCCTGATGATCTGGCCTAAGCAACCAGTGAAATGCATAGGAATAGCTTATCCCATCAACAATAAATTTCAAGTGTTTTTATCAAGAATAAAAACTGGGAATTAAGCACGAATAACAAAATCTTTTGAAATTAAAATTTTGTATTCCCAAAAATTGAAATTACTTTTTGATAATGAACAGGCAAGTGCACGGCCTAAAAAAAACACTTAATTGACAACATCTTTTGTAAGTTGTTGTTTGTTTTTTATTTTGTTTTTCTTAACCTACTTACAACTACAATTAATGTTGAGAGAATTTCAACTAATTGTAGTGGGGAGTGTAAGATGAGATAAACCCACTTTTTTATTGTTGATGTATTTTGTTCAAGCTTTGATATTGTTACAAGTAAAACTGTTGCTATAAGTCTTATACGTTTAACAGTTTTATTTGGTTTAATATCTTTAGTTTGTCTAAAATCTTTATGGATGAAGTTTCCTGATGATCTGGCCTAAGCAACCAGTGAAATGCATAGGAATAGCTTATCCCATCAACAATAAATTTCAAGTGTTTTTATCAAGAATAAAAACTGGGAATTAAGCACGAATAACAAAATCTTTTGAAATTAAAATTTTGTATTCCCAAAAATTGAAATTACTTTTTGATAATGAACAGGCAAGTGCACGGCCTAAAAAAAACACTTAATTGACAACATCTTTTGTAAGTTGTTGTTTGTTTTTTATTTTGTTTTTCTTAACCTACTTACAACTACAATTAATGTTGAGAGAATTTCAACTAATTGTAGTGGGGAGTGTAAGATGAGATAAACCCACTTTTTTATTGTTGATGTATTTTGTTCAAGCTTTGATATTGTTACAAGTAAAACTGTTGCTATAAGTCTTATACGTTTAACAGTTTTATTTGGTTTAATATCTTTAGTTTGTCTAAAATCTTTATGGATGAAGTTTCCTGATGATCTGGCCTAAGCAACCAGTGAAATGCATAGGAATAGCTTATCCCATCAACAATAAATTTCAAGTGTTTTTATCAAGAATAAAAACTGGGAATTAAGCACGAATAACAAAATCTTTTGAAATTAAAATTTTGTATTCCCAAAAATTGAAATTACTTTTTGATAATGAACAGGCAAGTGCACGGCCTAAAAAAAACACTTAATTGACAACATCTTTTGTAAGTTGTTGTTTGTTTTTTATTTTGTTTTTCTTAACCTACTTACAACTACAATTAATGTTGAGAGAATTTCAACTAATTGTAGTGGGGAGTGTAAGATGAGATAAACCCACTTTTTTATTGTTGATGTATTTTGTTCAAGCTTTGATATTGTTACAAGTAAAACTGTTGCTATAAGTCTTATACGTTTAACAGTTTTATTTGGTTTAATATCTTTAGTTTGTCTAAAATCTTTATGGATGAAGTTTCCTGATGATCTGGCCTAAGCAACCAGTGAAATGCATAGGAATAGCTTATCCCATCAACAATAAATTTCAAGTGTTTTTATCAAGAATAAAAACTGGGAATTAAGCACGAATAACAAAATCTTTTGAAATTAAAATTTTGTATTCCCAAAAATTGAAATTACTTTTTGATAATGAACAGGCAAGTGCACGGCCTAAAAAAAACACTTAATTGACAACATCTTTTGTAAGTTGTTGTTTGTTTTTTATTTTGTTTTTCTTAACCTACTTACAACTACAATTAATGTTGAGAGAATTTCAACTAATTGTAGTGGGGAGTGTAAGATGAGATAAACCCACTTTTTTATTGTTGATGTATTTTGTTCAAGCTTTGATATTGTTACAAGTAAAACTGTTGCTATAAGTCTTATACGTTTAACAGTTTTATTTGGTTTAATATCTTTAGTTTGTCTAAAATCTTTATGGATGAAGTTTCCTGATGATCTGGCCTAAGCAACCAGTGAAATGCATAGGAATAGCTTATCCCATCAACAATAAATTTCAAGTGTTTATATGAATGTATATTGAAAGTGTATTTTTTTGTCTACTAATTAGAAAAATGAAGTACCCAAAAAGAACATTTAAAGCATAAGTGGAGTTTTATCTTCTTTTGAATTATAATTTCAACAATTGTTTTTTTTAATTCGGGATTCTTACAAACATATGCATACATACATTGTTGTTGTTTTAAGAATAACTTTACTTGAACATATTTTTAAAATCATTATAGTGTGGCTGAAGAACCGTCGACCTCGTTTATTTAAAAAAAAAAAACCAAAATTCTAAGGAAATCGATTTAAACAGTTTTTTTTTTAAATTGAAATGTCAAGCCATATGGAGTTTTGCAGGAGAATTAACCAGAAATTGCGCGTTACTTACGGAGTTTTGTACGAAATTGATAAATGAATTAAAAAACAAATAAAATGGCGGCTTTTACAGAATTTTTATTTTTTTAACTTAGCGGTGTTTGCATTGAATATCTAAATTAAACATCTCACGAACATCACTGCGTCGTCAATACGGCGAATGGTTGGTTGAACAGACAGAAGTGAATGGTGACTTTACAAAGAATATCATCTTCAGCGACGAGGCACATTTTCACATTAGTGGATCGTTAACAAGCAGAATTACCGCATTTGGGCAAATGAAAATCCAAGAGTTATTGTTGAAAAGCCGATTGATCCACAAAGAGTGACTGTTTGGTGCGGTTTATGGGCTGGGAAAATGTGGTCGGCCAAGCAGTTATATCTTGCAAGCTATCAGGAGATGATAGCGGAATTCTTGTAACAACATTAAACCTCAATTATGTCTCAGTCATTGGAAATATAGACCATAGGATAGAGGTATGCCACCGAAGCTTTGAAGAGCATTTGGCCGATATTTTGTTTCACTTGTTCATAACTGTCATAGATCTTTCTATTATAACAAAAAATATTAAGAAAATTCTCTAAAAATTTGTTGTTTTATTTACAATTATAATCGGACCACACTTTGGACCACCATTTATAAGAATTTATCTATTTCATTGAATACAGTACGCATATCTTAACGGATTTTTAACTTTTTTTTTTGATTTAAAAAAAAACCTATAAAATCCACTTGGAATGGGAACTTGCAACTAACGGACAGTTTAACATTTTTTGTGTACAAGATGATATACATACAAACATTGACTTTGCCGTAATAAGGGAACCAAGAGTTTATTTCCAAGTCAAGCCCGTTTCGAAATTGGCACTCTGATTTCTAGTTTGCAAACATTTTAGATTTCAAGCAAGTAAACAACAATATGAATTTGAAGTTAGTTTACCAGATTTGTCAAAAATCCATACCGGGGAGTGCCCCGGTAGGCTAGCTGGTAGTGAGCTAATCTTTCAGCGCCGGGGTTGCGTGTTCGATTCCCGCCAGAGACTTTGGTTTCCTGCAGACAAGCTTAGAGCTTCGCGGGGTGAGCTAAGGATATACAAATAAAAGCCCAGGCTTCGAAATTCTGCTGACAGCTTTTTTGAAAATGGAAAATATAAGTTTTTTTTTTCAAATTTTAATATGTACATGGTAATGTTTTTTATTTCCTTTTTTCCCCTAATGAGGATATTCAAAGAATATCAAATATCGAAAACAAATAAAGAAAAATGTACATAAGTAGAACAGACCTCGAGCTTGAGCATTTTCATTTTATATTGTTTTTTATTTCCTTAATTTAAAAAAAAAACTTTCTCAAACCTTAACCCTGTTTCTCAAAACTACCAGTAAATACTTTAAAAAGCAACAATTTTACAATTTTTGTTATTGTTTCAAATATATTTTACTTGTAGATTTGTAACTTGTAGTTTTGAAAAACAGGGCCCTTGTGTTCTATTTAGAAAAAAATTAGGCATTATATACAAATGTTTACCCATTTAAGTTATTATTTTTAAAGAACTGTTCTGTATAATACACAACGGATGGTCACCGTACTGATAAGGCACATGAAGTTTTAAATGTACTAAGTATTTTTTTAACTGAATAAAGTTTGAAGGAATTTGCAATGTAACGTATCAAAAATATATAATGAAGCCGGGAGTGTATTGCATTTCATTAAATATAAACAACTTAATAAAAGAGAATAAACAAATAAAAAATAATATAAACAAAATTTATAAAAACATAGTACATACTTCTATGATAGATGTACATATGTATATCAAAGAAGACGACATGAACAGAAAAAGAGAAAAAAAAAAATCCAAACTCAGCAGTTAAAAAATCTATCTCTACGATTGTGTTAATAACAAGGGCTGCCAGATTTGGCGTTCTAATCTCAAATAAGGGGAGATTTTGTTGGTGAAAAAGAATACAAATTAACTACAAGTAAGAGTGCTATATTCCGCTGTGCCGAATCTTATATACCCTTCACCATTGTGCGAGTAGAATAGAAAGCAACTAAATAATTTTTACATATACATTTATATGAAATTTAAAAAGCGATAACTGGTAAATATTTTTTTTAAATCGTTTATAGTTTCTATTTGTTAAAATTATTTCGTTAAATATATGAAATAATAAAGAAGGGTGATAACGAAAATCATATTGGGCATTATGCTAGTATATGTAAACAAATACGAAGGGGTGGTGAGGGGATAGGAAGAAGAGACGACAACCGGATTTGAACTTCGCTTTGCATAAGGACCCAGAATATATATACTTTATAGGGTGTAGGACCTTCGGTGAAGGGTATAAAAAACAATCTTAATTATAAAAAAGAGTAATTTTGGGATTTCAGTATTTTGGTCATAACTCTGCTATTTCTTAACCCATTTGACAGATTTATATACCGACGTGTTAAAGAAGAAATTTGCCAGTTATTTTGGCTATAAAACGTGGACTCGGGAAGATCTATGGTTCCTGAAAATGGGTATTTTTCAAAAAAAAATTAATATTTTGGTCATAACTTTTTCGTATCTGAACCAATTTTCCCGAGTTTTTCAGAAAATATTTTTTATTAAAAATTTCCGATCTTCTGATATATAAGGCGTAACCATAGGTCATATTACAGTCAAAAAATTCAGGTTTTTATACAATTTTTAATACTTTTTGTATGAGAGGTACCACGCCTACTTCTCCAATCCCGCCCACATTTTGTAGGATGGAGTATATTTATAACCTAAATGTTTGTACCTAATTTTAAAGCTTTGGCTCTTGCCGTTCTCAAGATATACAGAAAAAAGCAATAAAAATACAACAACCACAAGGGATTTTTTGGAAAAATTAGAGGCAGTCGTGGTTTTTTGGTCATATCTAAGCCATTTGTGGACCGATCTTGCTGAATTTCAATAGCAAGAAATGGTGGACTGTATTTAACATAAATGTAAAACAACCTAGCCGCTATCATGTCTGGATTATCCGGAAAACACATATCAAACGTAAGACGGACAGACGGACATCGTTAAATCAACTTTTCTTCTCATATGGACCCAGAATATATATACTTTATGGGGTCTAAAATCAATATTGTGGAAATTACAAACGTTATGACAAACTTATATATACCATTTACATCTGTGGTGAAGGGTATAAAAATAATAAAAATTGCATTAAAAGTGTATTAAAAATAACTTTCAAATTCTTGCGTTTTACGTTTTTGATTTCCAGCACACCCCTGTAGATTTTATCAATTAGGAAAATATATTTACCATAACAATATCGATCGACCAAGAATCACTTTTAGGGATAATTTGATAAAATTTTGTACATAGGTTTTAATACTTTTTTTCTTGGTTTTATTGTGGATTTGGACTCAAAAGATTAGATAATGTCTTGAATATTATTTCCCTTCAAAATAGGGTCTAGATGTCGATGTGTGATAGGGATGGCCAAATTGAAAAAATATATCGATATATATCAAATCGAAATTTTTTAAAAGTATCGATATTGTTTATTTCAAAAATATATATGTATCGATATATCGAACGTATTTCGCTGAAACTATTACCAAATTAAAAAATGTAATATACATATATATATATGCACAAATCTTATTATTATTCCAAATATATATAGGCACATACAGTTCCAAAACCGCATAAAATAAATATTTTCAAGTTTGTTTGACTTTTCTGTTTTAATTAGAAATCTGCAATGTGAAAACCCCGCTTTTTTAATTATTCTTCTTATTAATGCCAATCTTTACATGCAGTCTACAACTGACATGAAATGCTTAATATTAACACTAATATGATGCTAGTGTTTAGTATAGACTCATCATGTTAGAGTTGTTCTCATGTAATAACACGGTTGTTAATGCAAATATTTTAACAACGCTTTTTTAACATCACGTTATAACAGCAAATCAAGTCAGTTGTAGACGGGGAGTTATAGATATTCATATTAGTTGGCAGTGATGCCAATTCTTTAAAAACATATTGTTTGAAAAACGTCTAAAATTTTGAGTTTTAATGAAGACTGACTGTAAAAAATATCGAATTCGATAGTCGTATTTCAATATCGATACATCGATATATCGGTATTTTAAATATCAAAGCTTAAACAAAACACATCAACAATAAACAGTGGGTTTATCTCATCTTACATTCCCCACTACCAGGGTTGTCAGATTTTTTTGAGCTCCATCGCCAAACCGGATGTCAGAAATCGCCAAACCTCGATTTTGTTCAGTTTTTGTAAAATTGTCTTTTTTTTTAAATTAAATTTTGCATACAAAAAACGCTAGTATAATTTTTAGTCAAAAATCGCCAAAAACTGAGAAAAAATACCAAAAAGTCGCCGAAGTAAATTTTGTTTTGTTTCTGTAATTTTTTTTTAAATAACATAAATTGCAGATAATATATGTGTTCAGTTAAAAACCTTAATTAAGTACACAAGCCTATAAGATCGTACACTTCAGCCTCACCGACTTCATTACTGGAATTTTGACCTACATACTATGACAATTACATACGTACTATTAGAATTAAATAGTGACTGAATATAAAATTCACTTAATATGTTTTTTTATATTAGTAATGATAACAAAAAATGTCGATTTGTTAAACAAAATCGACGAAATAATATAATAGGTTAAAATAGCCAAGTTAATTGCCAGTTATATAAGAAATCGCCATAAATGTCGTCAGTCGCCAAATGGGAAATCCCATCGCCAAACACGTTTCAAAATCGCCACTACAATTAGTTGAAATTCTCTCAACATTAGGTCTGTCTGGGTACTTTTCCAGTAGCAAATACTCAGTAAATTTTTTTGGGAGAGTAAGACCAATATTACTCTATCGGCTGAAAAAATCTCAAAAAGTACGCAGACAGTATCCAGTGAAATTTTGCAAGAAAACAGCTGATCGGTGTGTAAAATTGAAATAACAATTATTTCGGTAAATTCAATTTCTTCTTAGTTTTTAGTTTTATTTGTCGGGTTTTTTATAAAACTTATTTTGCTTACATTGCCCAACATAGTGCCGGGTATAATGGAAAAAAAAAATGAAATGCCCAATACAGTGCCCTCCAACAGCTTGACAACGGAGAAAAATAATTTCATTTCACAAAAACTATTTCAATCAAACAGCTGTTCAAACTATTTGCAAAATCTTGCAAGCGGAAATTTCTCCAGTAACATTTAGCAAGTTCTCTAACTTCCAACTGTCAAAAAATTCTCTTTTCGGCTCTCTCGCTGCAAGAGATTTGGAGTACGCAGACAACATTTTGCAACATTTTTCGCAAAATATGTGTACGCAGACAGACCTTTTACTTGTAGTTGTAAGTAGGTTAAGAAAAACAAAATAAAAACAACAACAACTTACAAAAGATGTTGTCAATTAAGTGTTTTTTAGGCCGTGCACTTGCCTGTTTATTATCAAAAAGTAATTTCAATTTTTGGGAATACAAATTTTGTTTTGTTGTTTAAGCTTTGATATTATTACAAGTAGAACTGTTGCTATAAGTCTTATACGTTTAACAGTTTTATTTGGTTTAATATCTTTAGTTTTTCTAAAATCTTTATGGATGAAGATTCCTGATGATCTGGCCTAAGCAACCAGTGAAATGCGCATAGGAATAACTTATCCCATCAACAATAAATTTCAAGTGTTTTTATCAATAATAAAAACTGGGAATTAAGCACGAATAACAAAATCTTTTGAAATTTAAAACTTTTTTTTTATTTTTTTTAGCGGGAATTTTTTTTTTTTTTTTGCTGAAAAGAAAGCTTATGTCTTTTCCTTAAAGGTAGTTTTGGTCGCTTATGTAGTGTGGCTCATGTATAAAAAAGTGGCTTATGTATAAAAAAATAATTTCTAACTCAAGACGAGGGTTTTTACATTTTTAGCATATGCAGCACTATTTTGAATTTTTTCCTAAAAGACCAGAACTACCTTAAAGGAAAAGACATAAGCTTTCTTTTCAGCAAAAAAAAAAAAAACATTCCCGCTAAAAAACAATAAAAAAAGTTTTAAATTAAAAAAAAATTTTTAAAATTAAAAGAAAAACAAAAATAGTGTTTTTAAAAAGACTGATCAAATAGGTATCTAAGCTACTTGGGACAAATTTGTCTAATACCAATAGGTAATAAGTAACATGTATGAGAAAGAACACCTGTATGGCCAAAATGTCAAACTTTGACCCCTTTTATCTCAGAAACTTTTTGACCGATCTTGTTGAAAATTTGTGTCTTAACTACTATTTAATAGGACTTGGTGCTAATTTCACCCAAATCGGAAGACATCGATTTAAAAATTGGGTCACTTGACATGAAATCTCCCAACACTCACAGCCATCGACGACTGCTGAAATCAAAAGTCAAACATCAATCCTTAAACCAAATTGTATTTAACCTTTGATAGATCGAAATTTTCTTTGCATGATTATCTATTTTAATTTATTTTACATGTTTTTCCTTACTTCTGTTTTTTCGTACTTTTGTCAAGAATTCTTCTTGAAGTCCAAAGTACATTATTTGTTTTGTTTTTCATTTTCTTTGTCTTTCCTTTTCCTGTTGACCTTTTTCAGCACAACTTGAAGGACAAATGGAAACATAGAGCTCGTGCCTTAGCTTTAACAATAATTAGTACTGTGGTTATTTTGTTGAACTATTTATGGTTTTTAATCCAAATTTTTTCACTATCACTAAAAGCAGATTGAATGCAAAAACCTGCACTCAATTCAAATAGTGCAAAATTTGGGCATGCAATCAAAAAACTGCATACAAATATTGTCTCACTAAAATTTAAAAAAATGGAACTTTGTATGTGCATGGTTTTTGATTTCTTTTGAGGATATGCATAAGTAAAGACCTAAAACAAAATGAATGAAAAAACAAGTTTTTAATTTTAAATTTAGTGCAACAATTTAAGTTGCACTCAAAGAAGTGAAGAAAAAAAAGTTGCAATAAGCGGATGATTGCTTTTTTTAATCACACTATTTTTTTAAAATCACTATCACTCATGTTAGGCTGCAAATTTTTAATTTATCACTCAACATCAACAAAATGTTTGCAATATTTTTGAACTAACACTAAGTGTGAGTTGAAACTGCAAAATGAGTGCACTATCCCCATCTATGCTAGTTATATTAAAAACTGTTATAAGTCCCTACATACATATATCATATCGTCGGCTTACAGTGTAAACCTGCTAACTCCCTTTTAACAAACTGTTATAAGTCCCTACATACATATATCATATCGTCGGCTTAGAGTGTAAACCTGCTAACTCCCTTTTAACAAATTTGACAGGAAAGTCAAAAAACTTTTTATTTTTCCTATTTGCTGCTTAAGAGAAAACCAAAAATATTGTTGATGTGACACACTTCAGGACTCAAATTGAAGAAAAACTAGATGCTGGTCGACGAGGTATATCTTTCTCTACCATACGGCATTAAAATCTCAATTTACTTAAAAAGTGGAGTTAGCAGGTTTATACTCTAAGCCGACGATATTAGTGTTAATTATTTTAAATATTTATTAAAGGCAAAGCATTCATATTTCTAAAAATTGGGAATTTTAAATCCAAAAAAGTAAAACAATAAAAAAACGATTAGTTTTGCAAAAAACAATAAAAAGACATTATTTTATATACAAGTTTTATTTTCCCGCCTCCCCTATGAGTTTATTATATTTGTTCTTGTTGTTGTTATAAATATATGTATACTACTTTTTGGTGTTCTATTCTACTCGTCACTGTAAGCACTGAATCTGGTAAAGAAAGCATGGGTACATTCTTAAAGGTCATTTGCAATGCAACTGAACAAAGTCATGCATTGCTAAACGCAACCATTTAAGCATTGACAATGTAACACGTTCCTAATTGTAAATTAACAGTTATCGATGCGGAAACAAAAGGCAAACTTATTTTGTGGATATTTGTTTTACAAAGTAAACAAAACAGCACGTTACTTTGTAAAGTAAAAGTAACAAAACCGCATTACCATGCTAATGACTATACCTTGTACTTATTATGCCATGGTTTTAACATTTTTTATTTTTCAAAAAATGTATTTTAATGTTCGGATCAATGATGTTTAAAAACAATTACAAGTGCTTATATACCCTTCACCATAGTACTAAAAATCGAGCCAAAACCTAAAGTTCGGGAATACACTTGTAATCGTAACAATTAGGAGAAAAAATCAATAATCTATTGGATTTTAAAATCGGTAAAATGTGGCAACACTACACACATATACAAGTTAAAAACATTAAAAGAGAGTTTTTATGAAACTTTAACGAGATAACAGAGAAAAGAGAATATGTGATATGAAAATCAAATAAAAATGTTTAATATCACTGCATTGGAGTATAAACCGTTAAAGACACAAATCAAATGAATTTTAACACTCGAGTCGAGGTGACGTCTGGAACAAGTCACGAAACAGTCGGGGTCTAGTGATACGGTCGGTTGAATCATGTGCTTAATGTGTGTATGTAACAATAAATAAAGACAAAATTAAAAAAAAAAAAAATACACACAAATTAAATTTTTTTTGTTACTCCAACTAGTCATTAATAAAGAAGTTGAAAAAAGTTTAAACATAATTTAAAAAAGTATTAAAAAAATCTTTAAAAATATAAAACTTGTTAAAAAAAAAATAGTTTTTAAGTTGTATACAAAAGTGTTCTTTGTTAAAAGCTTTTCTTAACTGGTTCTACCACAAATATTTAAAACAAAATGAAATTGAAAGGCGCTGCGTTGTCATGTCTGGGCTTTTTGCTATTCACGTGTTTGCTAATTTCTGCACCTACAACCTCTACAGCTTTAATAGAAGATGCTCTTGATGTGTTTCATGTAGTAAAAGAAGTCACAACGGCTGTGTTAAAAGCCTGGGATATTGTACAAACTTCCCCACTTGGTTCACATATAAATTTTCCCTTAATGCGTGAGAAACAGCGAAAAGTTTTATCACGCCTTAAAGAAGTTAGTAAGCAAATTCAACTCATCGAAGATCAGGCAAGTTAAAGGTGAAAATGATATAAAAAAATTTTCATAAGACCTAATTGTTTTTGTTGGACTTTGTTTGCAGCATGCTGAACAAGTTGCTTTGGCGATACAATCGGTTGATAATTTTATTGAAGGCAATTTGCCATTGCTGACAAAGCGATATGAAATTACCGATACTATGAATCGTATAACGTCGCGTTTTCAGCAAATGCAACAATATGAACTCTATCAGGACAAATTGGAATCTTCGACATTGTTGACGTTTGCTGAATGGACCGTTTCGCCTAACGCTTATTCGGTACATCATTTAATGGATCGCTTACATTTAACTATGTTCAGTTCGGATGATAAGGCCAATAAATCAGGCTCAAATATGTTTGAAATGTTAGCCCAAAGTTTTGAGGTAAAATATGTAATGAAATGTGAAACAATTTTTTTTATTGTTTACAGTTAAACATGGTTTGTGTGGTTTTGCTGGAAATCGGACTCAAAGAAAATCTATTATATATTTGATAATATCTACATATAAACTTAAAAGTCTAAAGGTACATTATAGCTTTATTCATTTTCAACAATATACCTATGCATAGGTATAGAGTGTACGAATAAAGAATTTTTCGACGACCCTTTTTGAAATACATATCGCTCATTTACTTCAATAGTAACATGACTCAAAAAAATCCATTTCTAGATAAATGCGTTTAGAGTTTTTGATTTGCTTTAACCACTTAAAAAAATAACGACACCGTCTCTTCAAACGGGGAAAGTATAAAAGATGTAAGGATAAATTGTATACACAATGTAAAGAAAAACATAGCGAACAATTCTGCATACCTATCTCCAAAATTTAATATTTTGATTTATGTCACTATTGAAGTAAATGAGCGGTATGTATGTATGTAGGTATAAAGAAAAAATCATCTGTATAATTTATTATTATATTTAAAAATATATTTAATAATAAAGCTTAAAATTTTATAGGTAGGTATAAATCATGCAATCAAAACATACACTAGGTTAAAAGGTAGGAGTGGAAGAGGGGTTTCTTCACTTTTTAAAACATTCTTATCTATTTTGTGGAGCAGAGAAACAAAATAACGCAAATTAGTTGTAGGTTTTATTTTATTCAAAATTGGGTAGGTAAATCTAAATTTCCGGCTTATTCTGCTCAAAAGTTGATATTAGATTACACTGTAGATTTTAAGATTTAATTCTAATAATATTAGTTTAAAAATATTACGTTATGTTTTATTAGGTCCTTAATATAAAACACTTTTTTTATATAGCACAGTGTAGGTATTTAGGCAAAAATTATGTATTTTAAACAATGAAATAAAAACAAATTATTTTAAAAAAGATAGAGAAATAGAATTAACAATACAGTTGCAAGATTAATAGGTCTTCCAAACAATTTCACTTAAAATGTTTGTATAAATGTATAGGTCATATAAAATTTTTTTAGGGGCACCAAAAGTATTGTGCTTGGTGTAAAACATTTCAAACTTTTTTTATAACTAGCTAGTCAAAATTTTACAAAAATTAGATGTCATTAAAGCAGTGATAACCAAGCAACAAACAAAGTTGTTGTATACATATGAATTGCCGACCGTGTCTGTGTAAAAAATACGATTATTGACTGCCTAGCGAGACTATGGAGTGACCCGAACAAAGTTGTTGTTGTACATGTGAATTGCCGGCCGTGCCTGTGTGAAAAATACAATTATTGACTGCTCGAGAGACTATGGAGTGGTAATGACTGCATTAAAGATAAAACAGACTTCTAGTATGGACACTAAATAGGCAGAGAAAACAACAGGTGATTTTCATTTAACAAGAAGTTTTTATAAACTAATAAATTTTTCAAAAATTAATTTTGAAATACATACATAGGTATATGTTATGTAATAACAATGTATGTATGTGCTACAACAATAAATAGAGATTCGTCACAATTTAAGAAATCAAAAATATACAAGTAAAAACTTCCTTTTTTTTAATTTGATCTATATTATTCTAAAACATAAGGACCATTTCATATTAAGCAATTTGGGATCATTAACCCAAAATCGACAATAATAGACACACGCTGTTTTTCAAAAAACTCCATGGATGTATTGCATATTTTATTGAACATACCTTTTTGTACACGAAATAAAACACAAAAAGGCTAAACAACAGTATATTGAAGTAGGTAGTACTTAGAGATTCTAAATTTATTAGATATGTACTATGTACGTACATACACATGTACATTGTACTTCATGAAAAATATAACAAAGCTATTAATGACGAAACATTTTTGATGGTCAAAACTGTGGGAAACATTTCAATACTTTATAAGTAAAAAAAAGATGTAACAAAGAAAGTTGTTTGGGCCAGAGCCGTGAATCATCATAAAACCATCTAAACTCTGAGTTTAACATGAAAAAAATCAGCATTTTACTAAGAAATAAAAACTACAATTTGGAAAATAATTGTCTTCTCTCTTTGTAAATGTATATCCGTTATTAAGAAAAGAGAGTATTATAAAAATAATAAAGAGAACAAAGACCAGCAGTTATTTTTTGTCGACTTAAGGCCCAACCACAATGTGATTAAGTTGGCTTAAGCGAATGAGCGAATACATGTAAATTATATGAAGCAAACCATTTTGAACTTAAGGAAACTTTTTGCTAAGTTTAATGAAACTGTCATTTGCTTAAGCAAGGTGCGAATTTAATCGCACATTCCGTACGGAATCAAATGTTTTTTTATTTTGTTTTTGTTTTCTTTAATACATTTGAGAGACATTTTGTTAATTTTTGACAGTAGGTTAAGCAAGACTATGCATATTATGGTTGAGCCTTAACTAGTAAGACCAAATACAAAAAACTAGTTTAATAAAAATAAATCCATATATGTAGGTAAATATATATATATATTTAATAATATGCAATTTAATGTATGAATCATGATTGAACTTAAAAGAAAATAGTATGAATGATAGGTATACATATTTTTTGGTGAATTTAAAAAAAAAACAAATCTAACCTCATTCTTAGGCATTTGCCTCAGTTAAAAAATTAATGTTTATTTTAAGTGTCAGTGACCCATTTAGTTGTACAAGTATCATAACTACTAAAATAATTACCATCATCTATTAAAACCTTATAAAAGAGAAGAAAAAAAAACAAACTTATACACATTTTGGTGATATCGAAAAAAAAAAAAAAAAATCACAAGCACTTTCTACATTTTGTGGTAGGTACTTAAGTATGTAGTTAGTACCCATACCCGCTTTACCAAAAATTTTAAAAATGTCAGTCTTTATGTCTGCATTTACACTTGTAATACAGATGTTTTTTTTTTCTTTTTTTTTTAATTTTTATAAAGAAACAAACAATGTTTTTTTGTTCAAGGCAATTTTAACAAAGAGAGAATACATTTAAAATTCTCACTAAAAAATAAGAAGAGTTTTTCAGCAACAAACTTCATCAGTGTTGTCAAAAATTAAAAATCTTCTACATTTATGCAAAAATCGCGATTCTTTGATCAGGCAAATTTTCGTATGTGTTTAGTGATATTTTTGGAAAAAAAATTGTTTTACAGTTTTCTGTTTAAACTTGTGTTTTAATTCTCGAAATTATATTGGACTCCAAAGAGAGTCAACTCAAAATTTACACATTTTCACTTTTTTCTGGAAAACGATAAACAGTGGTCATTTTTACCCACTGTACAAATTTGAGGCCAATTTCTCTAATATTTTGCAAAAAAGATGGTGAAATAGTGAAATTACTATGATATGCGCCATATAAAAAAGTTTTTTGTCCCTACTGAAAATTTATTTATTTGAGTTGAGTTTTTAAACATGAGAATTCTATTGCCAATACATTTTTAATAAATTAAAACGACCAAGCGATCTATCAAATAAGATTTTCCAGCCGGGTGGTGTTTAATTCGTGACAATTAAAAGTTTTGACATAAAAAAGATGCTTTCCGCTCTTACTTGGGTAGCTCAGTTAGAAATGCGATATGTATTTAAATTAACATCGTGCGTTTTGGTTGGACTACACTTTACAAAAAAAAATTTCAAAGATTATGTATCTTTATTTAAAATTTATAATAATACCATTTTTGTTTAAAAAACAACGTTTTTTCCACTCTTGATAGACGATTTCGAAAATCCGTTTGAACCAGAATTGACACTTTTCCTAACAAAAGTGTATAAGGCTTATGGCTAATAAATATGTGAAAGTTTAAACGCTGGTATATTTGAACTAAACTAAAATTAATATGTAGTTTAAGCTTAAAAACTTAAAAACAGTGCGCCATAAATATATAATATGTAGTTTAAAAAATAAGAATGTGGCAGCACTACGATTAATTTTGGTTAATTCATATTGAATGCATTGGTAGTTTAAACGCCCAATTTTATGCGTTTAGAGATGGTTTATATGTTAACTGATTTAAAGATTTGCTGGTTTCAACACATTTTAATCAAAAAGAGTTTAACTTGCACTGATTTATTAGCTCCTAGCAAGGTTGCCAACTCGACAGTTCAAAATAAGGCTAGAATTGAAACTAAAATTGGCTAAATTTTTAAAAAAATAAACACTGCATGATTTAACTCAGGAGTACATACAATTTTTGTACCTTGCATTTAACCAAAACTTAACAAAAACTTCCATTAATTACATAAAAGGTAACAGAAACAATTTTTTTAATTTAATGCGTTTTACACAAAAGAAAAATAAAAAAGTTCCCAGATTACATCATTATCTTGTTTTTTGCGTTGTCAATAAAATGTACTCTATGACGAAATATCGTATCAATTTCTACGAATAGAATCCGAAACCATTAAATTTCAAAGATCGCTTAAATTTGAACAATAATCTCTCTTTGAAGGAACTGAGCATATTCTGTAACAATAAGGATACCATTAAAATTCTTATTTTATTCATCGGTTTTTTGGGTTCTCTTGTCCACTTTAATATACTGATTTACTGTTACTTTCTTTACATAGCATTACTACGAAATCATCTTCAAAAGCTTTTCAAATTGTACGTAGATTGGCAAGTCATTGCAATCAAAAGTCAGGCTCAGGCAATATCCGTTTTTAATGTTTTCAAGCTTCACAAATGTGAAAAATCAAATTATGCCTTTTGAATGCATTTTAAAGTATTAAAGGTTATAATTAACATCAAAGTAATAACAGCACATTTCATAAACAAATGTCACAAATTTGTCTTAAAAAATATTACAAAAATGGAAATACAAAACAGCCATGCAAAAAAAATTAAAAGAAAAATAAACTGCAAGATCTAGCTGGGAAATGGCTAAATTGGCAACCTTGGCTCCTAGTTTCTGTACTAACGTGAACTTTAACTTTTTTTTTGATAAGACCGACAAACTTCTCGTAGAAGTTAAGAAATATTTTTCACAAAACGCTAAAACCTTAATCGAGGAATTGCGAATGAAAAAGTCATTCAAATCGATAAATTATTTTACTCTTAGTTTGTCAAGGAAGATGAGAAGCAGCTAACATCAACTAATGTCCAAATTTAAATTTGAGCAGATCTGGGCAATTTGCAATACTTTTATATTACCATTAAATTGATCATAAATTACCATTTACTTAACCATTTTAATGCACTTTTTTTGCACTGCATTATTTTCTTGTCAAAGCTGTGCATTAGTTTTCAAATACCATTAAATTGTATAACATTTAATGCACTACTTTTGCATTACAATAGAAAAACACACCATCAATACTGCATTATTATTGCGTTATCACTAGAGTATTTTTAAAATAATAACGCATTATTTTTGCACTATCTTTAACACATATACTTATGAGCTGCAAAATTAAATAGAAATTGTTTTTTTTTTTATCTTGTAAGCCAATTAAGCATTACAATTATGACATTTTTTTAAGTTTTGCAATCGTTAATAAAAACTAAAGGTTAACTGTAAACAAAGTAATTTTTTCAACAAAATAGTATATTTCGTAGAAATTTAAAGAACTAAAACAGCACATTTATGTGTTTAACTATGATATAAGGCGCTTTGTCTGTAAATTACAAAAGCGTCATTTGAATCACTTCATAAGAGTTTTAATGATAATGCAAAAATAATGAATTGTTGTTTTACACTACTGTAGTGATAATACAATAATAACGCCCTATTAATTATGTGTTGTAATAATAATGCAAAAGTAGTGCATTAATTTAATGGCATTTAAAAATAAGAAAATAATGAAGTGCAAAAATAGTGCATTAAAATGGCTAAAGTTAATGGCTATGAAACAAACTTACACTACCAATGATCTGGTTTAATGTAAAAAAATTTTCAATGCATTAGTATATTGGTAATTCCATAGTGTTGAACGTGACAGTCGTACGCATCAAAAATGCAATAATATTTTAAACAACACATATTTTTACGTTCTTCTAACCCTTACTTTATACCACTTAGAAAGCACTGTTATCTATGTTAAAGTTGATGGAGGGCGCGCGACTCTAGGTCAAAGATAATGGCAAAAAAAGTAGCGGTTCGAGCGTGAAAAAATAGAAGTAGTTTTTGTGGCCATGAATAAAAAGGCGCAATTCAGCGAAACCTGGCACAATTTTATAGTCAAACTAATTTCAGAATTTTACGTAGAAATGTTACATTAAAATGTCTTTGGTTTGATTCCAAAATCTTCTGTATTTTTTTAAGCCAAAATCTGTGTCGATACGTGACATTTTGAACGTGAAATTTTTTCCATAATAATTTAACAGAATAATTATTAAAACAAAATAAAAATTTACCGTTAATCCAAATAACATATGTATTTCTCTCCGAACTCTTCCTTAGATTACAGACCATGTAAGGAAATTTTTCGGAATAATTGTTATTATATATCACCTATTTCAAAGAAGATAATATTAAAGAAAACATACAATAAAAATTTATCACAAATAAGATATTAAGTTTGTGCAACTTTGCAGTCTGCTGGTTCTTCTAAGTAAACGAATTTTTGGCGGAATTTATAAAATTTGTAAAATCTAACTATTTCTCTATAACAAAATCATGCAAAATGCTTTTAATAACTTTTAAATTTTCGGTCACGATGGACCCTTAGAAAGAAATGCCCATATTTAATGCATTTGATCCAGGTCTGAGTTTGAGTTCCTTAATTGGACAGTTTAACAATAATTACACAAAAAACCACAAACAATTTTGTTTTTGTATTCATCTGTCAAAACAGCCAATTCATGTTAAAAACGACGACATCTGCTAACTAGATGCTGCCACCTTATTATTGCATTATAAAAGTACATTATTTCGGACACAGGTATATTTTTTTATTGCCATAATAAAGAATCACAAAAAACAGATAGAAATCTGAGGGAGAATATAAACAAAAAAAAACTAAAACAAAACAAAGCAAAAAAAAAAAATAAAAAGGAGAAAACTGTTCTCAACAATTTAAACGATTTTGCAAAGAGTAGGAATTACAATAAAATGGGAACAGATACAAAGAGATAAGAGAACAAAATGTATAGAGATACAAAACAAATATGAGTTGCCGTTCGAATAAATTACTTATTTAAAAGTACATAATTAAAACGAAATTCAAAATTTTCTTTTAAAAGCAGTTTTTCAGCCAAGCTAAATAACGAACACATTTCCTAATCTTGATTAATTTTAAAAATTTATAAAATATTTGTTCAATTTCTTTTTAATAACTACTAAATGAAAACTTGGCAACTCTATTCTTTTGTTTAACTAAAAATTTTAGTAGTTCTCGTTTGAATTGAGTTTTTGCTGAGATACATTCTTATTATAAAATTGAAACGCGTTCTGTACGGTTGAAATCCGTTCGAAAACGACTAAATTAAATAAAAGATATACAAAAAAACTTAAATCGCATAAAAATAACGAAAAAGAATGGAAAATAAAATAAAAAATTAAATTAAATGAACATTTTTTTTAGCTTCAATTTAAAATAAAAATCTAGTGAAAACAATTTAATTAATACAGTTAAAGTAAATGAGTAAAAAAAAGAATGCGTACTTATTAAGAGATTTCGTTTGAAATATAAATAAATAACAAATTAAAATAATTTAAAATCTTTGTTCACCGTTTAAGGTCACCATCACAGCCAACACACAATAATAGAGATTTTGTTTAAACAATAAAACTGTTACATTTCACAGACTTTTTTTAATGAATGGAATGCATTATTAGCAAGTGGTGGATTATTCAGTTTGTCAGAATATATTTGTATACATATATATACATATATGTATATATATTTACTGTTCAGATTGTTGTTATTGTAATATTTTAAAATATTCTCTTTTATTTATGTAAGTTGAGGAAGTCATAAAAATTTTAAAGCAAATTTTGTAGAACTTTTTTTTTTTTTTTAATTTAACAGTATACAGAAAATATATCTGCTTAAAAAATATGTTTATTTTGCAGAATATTTAATTTTTTTTTGCAATATTTGCACAATTTATATTTATTTTATGATAATTTGTATTTTTCTGAATGATTCTTAAAATATTCTTAAGAAATCAAGGCATTCAAGAAAAAGAATATGTAACGAACTTTTAATACCTATGAGAATTGATATTTAAACAATTAAAAATAAAATTGTTTAATAAATCATAAAAAAATGTAAAAGAAACATAAAAAAACAGTTTTTAAAAATACCAAACATAAATACGGCGTATTGGCTGCTGAAAGAAATGTACTTATCAAAAATAAATTGAACAAATTTTTCCGTTTTTTAAATTGTCAACAAAGTAAAGAAAATAAATTAATGGCATTGTTTAACTTTTTGCTTTTAAAGAATCCAAATCAAAAAAGAATACTAAAATATTAAAGACAAAAAGACAAGCAAAAGAAAATACATAATTTAATAAAAAAAAAAAAAAAAAAATACAAATAAATTAAATAAACAACCACGTCTATACAACGTTCCAAAAAAACATCATAAAAGAGCCGGGAAACTGTTCAGTATGGCCACTTTAAAAACACAAATATTGCCGCTAATAACCTTATCGATACTGGTAATTTATTGTAATACAAGTATAGCTCAAAGCTCGGTCTCTTATTTAATTCCGAGACATAATGTTCCCCCCATTAAAATTGAAGCTATTAAAGATCAATATATGAGTTTGGAACAGTCAATATGGCAACATTTAAATCGTTCGCCTAATAATCGGAATACCGAGCAACAAATGCATAAAATTGTCGATAGCCATCGTGAGTTCATTAATGAACATATGAATTCAACATGGCCCTTGGGCAAATATGAACTATTAAATCACTATGAGTGGAGTATTTTGGAACGAGATTTACAGCAAATCGAAACATTATTTGGAGCTTTTCAACGTCTTATTAATGCCCAAGAGAATAGTGTGGATTTTACAGTTTCTCAAGATTTGGAAGATCTTATGGATAATATTTTACGTAACGATAAGACATTTTCAATGGGACGCATATTTCAGGATACAGAATTGATAATGGTTAAGCAGACTATGTATTATCGTGCCATGATGGTTAGTTGAAAGTTGTATTATTGGAAACCTAAAAAATATATACCTACATATCGTCACCTTAAATGCAAACGGACGTTAGCAAAAAAAAAAACATTACAAAATCAATAATAATAAAGTATTGTTGTATTTGAGTTTCCTAAAAATTTCTGTGAAAATATAGTTTAATTAAATAACCCATAATCAATTAAAAACTCGATTTCGAATTTTGGTGTATATACGTCCGTTTGCATTAAAGGAGACGATATATAACTATATAGTATTAAATATAAACTAAATGTATCATAAAAGCGTGAGATTTGTGTTAGAAAAAGTGTATTTCATGTTAATATAAAATTTTCATTACACAACGTTTTAGTTTCTGAATAGAACGTTGTCCACATATGTATAAAGCAATTAATAAGCATACAATAAATCTTTTTTTTTTTAATTAGTCCAATAAAAGCCATAGCCTAAATATAAGGTCACTTTTAATATTTCTGCAAAAGGAATTCATATTTATACATAAACGTCTTTAGACCAATTTCCGAAAATCATTTTAAACTCTTTTCTTAAACTTAGCAAATATCTTACAATACTATTGAACTAAAAGTATTTTAGAATATTTCATATACATACATATATGTTTACATAATGGGAAATATATCTTTTGGGTATAGAGTTTCAGAGAGAAAGCACTACAAAAGTACAATAAACAAAAATTAACTGCCTGTTCATCCAATTATAAAATATTGTTTTTGTTTTACTTGTAAGTAAGGCGAAAGAATCAAAAAATCAAAATCGATGAACATTTGAAAAAAACAATTTTGTTTAATTCCATAAGGCTAGTTTACACTATTATACTTTGTATTAATATATGTCAAAAACTCAAGAAATATGTAAAAGTCTGATAGTGTGAATGCATGTGTGATGAAAATGACAAGTATAATGAAAAAAGTTTGACATCCCATACGACTTCATCGTTTTCTGAAAAATTTCTAAACAAAAATACTTGTAATTGGATCAGGGTTGCATTTTTTTCTAGGGTGAGTGTTTATACTTTGCGTAATGTGAATACAAACTGTTATGTTGAATTAGATTTTTTGACAGTCGCAACAAAACCCATTAGATTTCTATCTCACAAGGTATTATGGAATACGTAAAACTTGTGAGATAGTGTAAACTAGCCTTTAATAATATTCAAATAATGGTTTAATATAACATTTGATATTAAAGTTTAAAGACACAAATTTTCCAGCGTTTAATTTGTTTGCTTAAATTTATTACTCATAAATAAAGTAAAATTTTTCAAGTTTCTTTTTAACTTTTGCCATTAATAAATTGGATTGATTTTATATCATTCTCAATTTGAAGTTAAGGTTTTGTTTCTGCTGGAAAAAGATCAATGATCCTCGTATTCTAAAACTAACTTTAAATTTTTACGATACAGTTTTAAACTTAAACCTTATAAAATGTTTTAACATAATTTTCAATATGTGAGAATAATAGTTGTTTTTTACAAAAAATAATATTTTTTTAAAGCAATTTTCCGATTTTCTCTTCAATAATAAAAAACGATTAAAATCTTTTAAAAACTTTATACACGCGAAGTGTGTTAGTTAGTAGTTAGTTTTTTTTTGAAAATAACTGGTTTTATGGATTTGCATTTGGACTCGATTCTAGTCAACACATGAGGTAGTTATTAAACTACTTATACCCTCACAACTTAAGTTGATGAAAGTATAAGGCGTTTGTGCTAATATGTGCAACACATACAAATATTGGTTCTAGGACCCATTTTAGTCTACCGATTCGATCTTACTATGGCCTTTCGTCCGACTTGTTATCTGCCCATGTAAACCTTGTGCCAAAACAAACTACAGGTCGCAATGTTGGAGATAATATAATGAGATTTGGATCATTCGTTCAAAAATGCTATTTGATTAAACATATAGAGGAAACTTATTCAAATGGCAAAAGTCGGCCTATAATTACTAATAGCCCCCATACAAAGGTTTTTTCGGAAAAGAATTATTGAGCCCATTAACCATCTTTATGCTGGTTTCAAGGTTAAATTCGGGCTTAAAATATTGAATTGCAACAAAAAGCATTATATCAAATTTGATCGGAATCGGTTCATATTTGACCGTAGCTCCCATACAAACATCACTTCTAAGTCATGACTATTTTTTATAAAAACTATTATGCCAGGAAAAAATTGCTAGGTCCAGAATTTACCACAAGTCCCATATTTAATAAAATAAAACCTTTTTTTTAATAAGAAACATTAAAAATATATTAACTGCCTGTCCCTCGATTTTGAACGAAAAATACGTTCTCGTATCTTACTTTTTAAACAAAAACAAATTTTAAGACATGATTTTTGTTTTAAATGTAAGTTAAGCAAATGAAATCTTTGTTCGAAATCGATGGACAGGCGTAAGAAATTATTGCAAAGACAAACCTTAAGTAAAACGCATTTGAAACGTGCCTTTTTATAATCTTAATACAAAAATTGTTTTAGATAAACGTGCTTTGTGCAAAATCTTTCGTTTTCAAAAAAATGTGGTATTTTAAATGAGTTATTACGTTTAATTTTTAATATTAAAACTTTAAATTTAAAAACTTAATTATTTTTTACAACAATTAAAAATTGTTTGGCACTCAAACATTTTGAAGAATTTATTGTTTTCCTTAAAATTATATGTGTTTCGAATTCAGACAAATGGTTTGCGAAACCAAATTTTGTAAAGCAATCCTAATAAAACACACCTTTGATTTACGTTTTATAAAATTCCGCTTATTGAAACTTAAAATTAATTACGAAACGCTATTTCAAAAACCACAATTAAATAATTGTTATTAAAACATCTGTGAAAATCTACACGGCAATTTATTTCCATGTTACAATAATAAAAAAAAGAAAATTAAAATTATTATAAAAAAGGTAGTAAAAACCATTAAAATATATTTATATACATAAATATGAACGAACGGCAAATTTTATATAACAAAGATTTTTTTAAATATTTCATAAATTATCAACATTTTGAACACGATTTTTATAATTTTTAGGCCTCCAAAGAAGAAAGATGTTTAAATCAACAATCTACCCAGCAATTTATTTATTCATTATATACGGATATTGCATTAACGGAACTTAAAGGTTACACAATGATGGAATTCTCATGGATGATGTTGAGAGTGTATGGCAAGGGTTAGTATAAAGTTTGAGCAAATTAATTCTTTTGATAAGAATTTCGAAAAATAATTTTAAATAATAATTTAATTTTGTAGGAAATTTCACGCAAGAAGCTGAACTTATGCGTAATGATTATGAAAAACGTACTGAGAAAACTGTGCGTTTATTACGCGAAGTTATGCAACGGGCCGATCGTATTGTCTGGCGTTGTGATCCTGAGAAGTACGTGCAGGGTAAGACTTATGAGGAGGTGACACGTTTAGTGCAGGGCTACATTGAGAATGAAGTTGATATGGATTATAATCGTGAATGTTGGAAAACTTGTGATGATTATGAACGAGGCAAGAATGAGGGATGTTTTAAAGATAAATTCTGTGCCAGACAAGAACGCTGTTCGGGTAATATACACAATTGCCGTTATGTTGATTCGGATATGACGATATGTACTGCGGTATGTAGAGTTTCAGTTAAGTTTAAGTATTTAAATTAATAAACAAATATTTTTCAAGCCTCGAGATAGTGTACGCCGTTATGAGTTTATTGAATATGAAAATGGTGTTACTTTAGGAAAGACTAATAGTTGCCCTCGTGGAAAAACTCCGGTAATTTTTAAACTATTGAAAATTAATCTTAAATTTATATAATTAAATAATTTTTATTTTCTAGGTTGAATCATGGTGGCGTTATTTATTCTGGCATTGTACCTATTGTTTCTGTTTGTGCGATGATCAATACAGTACCAAAACGGATCGTTATTTCAATTTACGTAAGACTTTATCAAATACCAATGACAACAAGTAAGTTGATATCAAAACTAACCTCAAAATTTTATTTGAAAAACAACAAAATCTAATAAACCTTTATTTTGACACAGAGTTGTCACAGGATTACGTTTTACCAAACAAAATCGTGTTTTACATTTGCAAATACAAGAAGGCCAACTTTTGCCCAGAGGAATGATTAACGAATCTTCATTAGAATGGAAACCAGTCGATAATTATACACTTAACGAGAAGGGGGTTCATAATAATCGTGACTATTACACCTTAACTTATGGTGCCCGTTCCATTGATTTGGATGATGTGCACACCGATGATAATACATTTGTGGTGACAGGTGTACGGTTTCGAGTAGTGGGAGCACATTTGAATTTGGAAGCCAGATTAAGTGAATTTAATTTTGAAACTGGGCAACTAGTTAATCCCAACGAAAACAGTTTCTGGAAATCTAACGATAATACAGATGTTAGTGGTGATAGAAGGTGATTTTTTTTAAATTAACTTTTAAGAAAATTTACAAAAAAATTGTTCTATTTCAGAGCTAAAATAGAACTTCAAGACCCCGATCTGCCTACACGCACGATTGCAAAATCGGTACCCGATTCTCGTCACAATCAATATTTGGAATTTTCTGCTTCTAGTTTCAACAAAGATGCTTCACAATCAACTGTGCCATTTATAGACATACAAGATGTGGTTTCAATCCCTTCAGTGCCTTTGGCTGGGATTGGTATCTATCATAAGGGTAGACCTGGTTTTGGTGGATTTTTGGCTCCGAAACTAATGACTTATGATTTTGCTCCTCATATTTATACACCTCGTAAAACTTAAATTCCTTTTACATTTAGTCTATATACATACATATATTTTAATATACAACAATATAATTTCCCTATGTTTCATAACTCACTTCTTTTCTTAAAATCTCAAAAATTTTAGTATTGCAGTATAATAAAGTATATAATTGCATTAATTTAATAATAATATATAATAAAAGAAAGCATATTGTGAGTATATATGTAACAATTAAAAGCATTAAAAAAATGCCAAATATAGAAATTAAATTATGTATAATGAAAATATTGCATACATTTAATGATTTTGCTATAATTTTAAATACTGTATTTGTATCTTAATGAAATAAGTTTGTAGAATGTAGAAATAAAATTTACAATAAAAATTTTTAGAAATTAATCATTGATAATAAATATATTTAATAATCGACTCAGGCTGGGTTTTTTTAGATTTCAGTTAAACTATTTTAATCTGAAAACAGATTTGTGCCGCCATTACGAATTTTGTATACAACATTTTGACGGAACAGCTTTGTTTTGCTTTAAATGTTGGTCTTTAATGAAATAATAAAAAAAATTACATTTGGCCGAAAAAATCAAAGTTTCGACTACGTTAAACTAAGTTTAAACTTAATCCGCATCCCAAAAACCCGGCCCTAAACAATTGAAAAGAAACCCAAAGAAGTTGTTAGAGACCAGGAACTTATTAAGAAACAACTACTTTTGTTAAAATAGTTTCAAATATAAATAAAATTGTTATTTGTAACAGTTTACATTTTGGCTTTTGACAATTGTTTGCTTTTGTGACAGCAGAAATGTTAACAAAATCTTTAGATGATCAAAATTACAAGCAGAAAGGTTAGGGAAACTATAGATATTTTATTGTTGTTGGTTTAGAAAAGAATAATTATGCCATTAAATTTTTCGAAATCTCTTTATGATTTTTCTAGACCCCATGTAAAAATACTTAGTATGGAGTCGCCATGAAAATGTATTGAAATATTACAGAGACAGTTTCATATGACAAAAACTTTTAATGCCAGGTCCATGACATGACAGGAGCGATGACTAAAGGCTCAGTAAGCTGATTCATTTTGTTGTATGTAAAGCAATTAGAGCGATTACAGTTAGCAGTTAGATGTTGCGTCTCAATCTGTAACTGAGCTACCTAAATAAGAGCGGAAGCGTTTTTTGTATGTCAAAACTTCTCATTTGCATACAATTTATACGAAACAAACCATTATAATGCGAATTAGAAACCACCCGGATGATAAATCTTATTTGACAGATCGCTATGTCGCACAGTGGTATTTTTTTGGCAAAAAGTCTATTTTTTTACAGTTATTTTTTAGAAATCTTATATGCAATTCTGTAGAGAAATGTTTCATTAGTAGAAAACCATGATTTGTTTTCGAAAAAAATACAATTTTGTATAAAAAAGAGTGCGGTAAAGTTATCTAAATATTATACAACGAAAACTGATGAATATTTGACTACATTTCAGTTGTTTATACAATAAATATGGTTTAACTACGAATAGTTTTAGAACATTCTTATTAAAATATAGTATTTTAAATTTAATAGGAAAGAAAAATTATTTAAATTACATATATAGTTAAACAGATCTGAGCAAATCAAAATGACTCCAAAAAAATTTAGCATTTGCAGTTTTCATTAGAAAAAAAATAAGTTAGCTCGGTCTACCTCCGTGTTAGTACTACTACTAAATTAAAGTTTGGAATGTTTTCTTTCATTTTATGTAAAAAAATTTTGCGACTTTTTGCGATCGCTGAACAAACTTATAAATTTTGTGATAAAACTCACGTATTTTTTGTGAATATTTACAGTAAATTGCAATGCATATTTACAGTAAAAGGTTTTATATACTTTTAAGCTTTTACTTTTACTTTTTAATAACTGATTGACAGCAATATCGAAAAAGTGCATAACAAAAAAATAAAAACAAAACCATATGATTATTTGAAATAATAATATTTGCCAAAAAAAGTTTAAGAAAACTATTAAACCTAACAAATTTTTAAAATGGGTTCCTTTTGTGTTTCATAAAGTGAATTGTGCAAGGAACTTATAAATTGCAATAATAATGTGGATTTATTAACTGATTTCATTTTGGGTTCTATGGGCGGTGGGTGGAGGGCGTGGCCAATTTTGATTAAACTTTATATTTTTCTTAATTGAGCTAAATAAAGGCTCAGAGCAAAATTTCAGAAACTTTGGGCCAAAAAAAATTTTGGGTTCTATGGGTGGTGGGTGGAGGGCGTGGCCAATTTTGATGACACTTTATTTTTTTATTTAATTGAGCTAAATAAAGGCTCAGAGCAAAATTTCAACAACTTTGGGCCAAAAATTAATTTTGGGTTCTATGGGCGGTGGGTGGAGGGCGTGGCGAATTTTGATGAAACTTTATATTTTTCTTAATTGAGCTAACCAAAGGCTCAGAGCAAAATTTCAACATTCTACGAGCACTCCTTATATTTTTTGCCAAACATTGTATGGACAAATCCCTCTGTGTGTCGGTTTGTTTTATTGAAATTGTATTTAAATAAAATTTTCATGTTTAAAAAAAACGCTTGCCGCTTTTGTTTAGGTTGTTCAGTTAGAAATAGATTGGTGTTACTTTTTTACGGTAAGGTGACTGTTACTATTACTCCCGGCTGACTGAGCCTTAAGCTCTTCTATCAAGCTCACTGCCGAAAAATACATAAATGCGTTAAAATTATATCTAGCCAATAACGATATTACTGTACAATTTGGGAAAAATAATTTCATCTGATTAAACATTTTAATAGAAAATGTATTCTGTCGGCCCATAATTGTGTTTAGCTTTTGTTTATTTCCTTTTATACAAAATCAATGCAATTCGTTTTAATTATACGATCTGGCCTTTCTTAATAGTCTTGCAAGATTTTTTAAGGTCTTAGTTGTAAACCAATACCGCAATTTATGATATGAAAGTTTTATAAATTGAACCTCTCGAAACCGTTTTGTCGTGAAGTTTAGATGCGACATTCCGTATTAACGACTGGTTTTTATTATTAAATTAATTCCTTATTTTATTAAAAAATATAATTAAAATACATATATGAAATTCCCAATTCAATCAAACAAATCAAATAAATTGAAAGCGATAATCTCTGAACCTTTTAATAGTTATTTTACTAATGTCATTTAAAAAACTTTTTATAAAACGATTGATCGATGATAAAGTAATCAAAAGCCAGTAAATATGTAAGTACAAATTGGGTTTTTTTATTTAAATAAGCGATTTGACAATTTTTTTTAATTTTTTTTAAAGGTTTTATAATAATACTACTTTTGGAATTAACGAAATTTGGGAAAAATATAAAATTAGCTTCCACTATTGAATTTTTTAATAAGACATCTGTCGAGTTATTTTTGTCTGTACTAAAGCGGGATTTGTTAAAGAAAAGTGATAACAACTTATCATTATTTAACATTTATACAAATAACTTATGGCATTTTCTTTTCTACAACAAAATGTGACATTTTATTTAAAAAATGCAATTGGTGTTTATTTCTAAAAAATATTTTGCTCTTTAAAAGGGTAGCATATTTTTGTCTAAAAAAATTTGCCCTTTCTAATGGCATAAAGCATTACACTTTTCGCCGCGTAAACAACGATAGTGTTGATAGTGGCCTTTTATAGCGGTGACGATTGCCTTAAAGAGCAACAAAGCTACTCATAAATTGGAAAATTTCAGAAAATTTTCCAAAAATACCAAAAATTTTCGAAAATGTTTAATAATTCAAACAAGCCATAAAATTAATTAAAAGTCCCTAAAACTATAAATATTGCTAAATCAGCGGAAATTCGCAAAAATTTGCTAATAGCAGCATTACAGCAAATTATTATTTATCTATCTATCTATATAAATAAAAATGAATTGATATTCGTTGGTTATCGCATCACATGAGAACGACTGGACCAATATGGCTATTTTTTTTAAATGTTTGTAGTAGTCCGAATAAGGTTTGTAGAGAAAGAAAAGTTTTCCAAGCCCACCGATGTATTTAAAATTCCTTTTTACCCTAATTCGCTTTATATAAATATAAAAATAAAATTCAATTTCTTTAAAGATTCAACTCAAACTTGGTACAAATGATTACGAATCCTAGGGTTATGATCCGAACAAGTATAACTGACCATGCAAATTTTTAAGACCAATTTTGTAAAAATTTGTGAAAACGGTATACCTCGACAACTAATGACTGGTCCGATTTGGCTAATTTCTTTCTTTTTATGAATGACATCTGCGTCTTGCATTCGCAATGACAATAAACAAATCACAAGGACAGGAATTGATAATGAACAAATCACAAGAACAGTAATTAAGTGTTTTCGAATTAACCTTGAAAATCCACGCTTCTCCCATGGTCAATTATATGTTGCCTGTTTCCTTGTCGGAAAACCATCCGCTTTGTTTGTTTACACGCTAGACAACAAAACAAAAAATTTCGTGTATCAAAAAGCATTACAATGAAAGAAACGGTTATGTCACAGCAAACTAACTGGAAAAAAACATTTTTGCAATCGAAATATAAATGAAACATGAAAAAAATCTGCAAAATTTGTTTTCTATCACCCAAAAAAGACGCAAAACATATGAATCAGCTGCTTTACAAAAAATTCAACGCATAGACTCTAACATCTTATGAAAAATTTTCGAAAAATTTTAAAAGTCTTAAGGCCCAACCATAATATGCTTAGCCGTGCTTAACCTTAATTTAAGAATATCATAAAACGCAATATTTGCATGGGAGCCCCCCTCAATGCCCAGGGGTCGCCCCTTGTAAGATAAAATGTATGACCGACCTCAATTAGTTTTTTGTCCTTAATATTTTCTCGAGACATATTGCCCCTTATTTACACTTTTTAGGGGGGCTTTAATTAAAATTTTTCGACTTTTGTGAATGAAATCAAAAGTTGCTTACAGATTTTAATCATTTATGGCTTGTTTTGTTTGTAATTTCGTATTTTATACGTTTGGAAAAAAAATATTGTTTCTAAAACGACTGTTTTTCGGTTTTTTTAGTTTTTTCAATAAGCTAAAGCGTTTTTGAGTTATGCGAACATATGTTGTGCAACTCCGCCATTTTCGAAATTTTTGTATGGGGACCACCCTAATGATTAAAGATGGAGACTAGGTATGTTCTGAAAAAATGCTCGGGTAGCAAAAATATTGGCGGTCCGTCATATATTTGACTCTTCTAGGGGCTTTCTAGGGCTAGAAGGGGGGTGGCGGGTAATTTTATATAAAATAATATTTAGCATGCGAGCCCCTTTAAGGAGCACAGATAGGGGGTTAGTATGTTAATAAAAAATTTAGGAGCGACTCAGGAACAGTTGTGAAGCTGTTTTTTGGCTTTTGTACCGTTTTCTCTTAGCTTTGCCCCCGATGAGGAGCCATTTACCCCCATCCCACACCCATAATTGTTTGGCTTTTTTTGCGTTTTTTTTTACTAACTTCAAAAAATTGGGGGTTCTAGCGTATCGAAATCAAGAAGTCGTGCACTATTCCACCCCTAATATATATATATAGAGAGAGAGTTGTCAACCGATTAAGAATAATTCGATTAATCGATCAAACAAAATTAAACTCTTGTTCGAATAATTTCAAAATGTCGATTTTCGAATAACGAATAAATAGATTAATTAATGTCGATTAATCGAACAATTTTTTTTTTATCAAAAAACAAATAAAATAAAATCTTAGAATTTGATTTATTCTTATACGTTTTTAGTGATTTTGTAAAGGGTGGTCCCACCATAATATTTTTTATTATTATAGAAGGATCTATGACAACTATGTGTGAAACTAAATTTCGGCCAAATGCTCGTTACGGCATCGGTGGCATACCTCTTTCCAACGGTCCATATATTCATTGACTCTGTGATATAATTAAGGCTCAATATCGTTAATGTGCCAAATTATCTCATCCTTAAGCTCTTGAATTGTTCTTGGCTTGTTAATGTGCACTTTCTCTTTTAACACGGCCATTGAATTTCTCGCGCAAAAGAGCCATTGTTTCGTTGGCTGTTTGGCAAGCGGCATTATCTGTTGGAACCACATATCTTCCATGTCCATATTCTCAATTTCAAAAAATAGCAAACACCATCCACGGACACTGTTTGCCATTTACGAATTGGGCGGGCATGCACAGGTGTTTTCACATTTCCTAGAGACCCGGTTTGCAGAAATTTGCGCACAAAATTTTCCCGATTAGGGACACATTTGGTCGATTATGCGGACCAAAAAATCAGGAAGTGAACGAAATGCATTTTGATTTGAAGGCCCATTTTCGTAAAAGGCTTCAACAATCTTAACGCGCTGCTTAATTGTGGACCCCTTCATGGTTGAATTTGTCAAAAACACTGAAACAAATAAATGTCAAATTAAATTGGTCAAAAAACTTGACGTTAAGCTGTGACTCACAATTAACATCGTGCATTATGGTTGGATCCCCCATTACAAAATGTAGGAAAGTTAAAAAATATTGTAGTCCTGATTGTAATAAATCTCAGTGTTTAAGGTGTTATGATACTTGCTATTTTTTGTATTTTTTCTATATTGGAGAACAATGCAAATATATTTGCATAGGAAAACTTACTAAGTGTAAATAGTATGATTATATCATAAAAAATCTTGAAATGTCAAACAAATATACATGTGTTATCGATAAATAGTCTAAGACTGCCAAAAAAAAAATATATAAAATTTTATAACTTAAAATTGACATTTCCAGATTAAATGTTAGCACTGTTGCCAATTTTTTTAATTTTTGATCGAAAGTAGCGGTTTTTAACTTTTGTTTTGCGATTTTTAGCCTTTTTGACGGGTTTTTGTGGGAAAAAAACGTGGGCAATATTGTTTGTATTGTTTACATTTTGTTTTGGAATCACAAAAAATTTTTTTTAAATACAATAAAATTTAATGCAAATAATAAAAAATATTACGAATTACATCGTGGTATATTCTTTAATTGAAAATTTATGATTTGAAATCCCATATGAAGGGCACCTGCTTCATTTCGTTTATCAAAAACAAAATAGTTTCATCTGCCCAAGCTTTTGCCATTGTTTTTGTTTTAGTCAAACAAAAAAATATACATGAGAAATGTCAATCAGAAAAAAAGGGTTTGTTTACATATTGTATATCTTGTTCTTTCTCGCATTTGTTGTTTCATTCAGTCAATCCTAAAAAAATCCAATACAAAAAATAGCAAGTATCATAACACCTTTAGTAAGAAAACCCGAGTTGAGTACTCATAGTATTTATTAACCAAATAGTTGACAAGCAATTGTATCAACTGTTTTCTATTTAAATCAAACGTTAACAAATTTTCAAGACAGGGGATTTTTCACTCTCGGGTGAACAGTTTAGAAATAAACAAAAAGTTAAAAAAACAAGTAAGAGTGCTATATTCGGCTATGCCGAATCTTATATACCCTTCACCATGGTTTGGAAAGAACAGAAGTTTATATATATATTTAAATACATGTATATATACATGTATATTTATAAAATATATATCGTTTAGTTTTATTTAATTATTTGCACATGATTGCGTGCTATTAAATATATTAAAAGTTTAATTAATATATAGCACGTTAAGTTTTGATCGAATTTCAGTATTTGGTCATGCCGACATCTTAAAGTATAAAATTACCATTTACTTTGGTGATAAAACTTGTAGTCGGGAAGTTCTATGGTTCACGAAAATAGGTATTAAAAAAAAACTATATTTTTGACATTACTTTTTTTTTACCGATATTCCGAGTTTTTCTAAAGATTTCCGATATTTTGATATCTAAAACGTATGAATAGGTCATAATACAGCTCTAAAATTTTAGTTTTTATAAAAATGTTAATGTTTTTAGTCCTTTTTTGGAGTATTTTGCACATAACTTAACCATTTTTAACCGATTTGGCAGATTTATATACCAATGTGCTTAAAAATAATATTTCCATTAAATTGGCTTATAGGCATATATATATATACCTACATATTTGTACATATATTTAAGCAAACTTAATTATAAAAAAAAAAAACTTAATTATAAAATAAAAAACAAACTTAATTATAAAAAAGAGTAACTTTTGGGATTTCAGTATTTTGATTATAACTCAGCCATTTTTTAACCGATTTGACAGATTTATATACCGACGTGTTTAGCAAGAAATTTACCATTTATTTGTGTTATAAAACTTGGACTCGGGAAGATCCATGGCTACCGAAAATGGGTATTTAAAAAAAAACCGGTTTTCCCGAGTTCTTTATAAAATATGTTCTACTTAAAATTTCCGATATTTTGGTATATAAGTCATTTCCATAGGACATATGACAGCCCTAAAATTTAGGTTTTTATACAATTTTTAAAACGTATGAATAGGTCATAATACAGCTGTAAAATTTTAGTTTTTATAAAAATGTTAATGTTTTTAGTCCTTTTTTGGAGTATTTTGCACATAACTTAACCATTTTTAACCGATTTGGCAGATTTATATACCAACGTGCTTAAAAATAACATTTCCATTAAATTGGCTTTTAGGCATATATATATATATATATATATATATATATATATATATATACCTACATATGTGTACATATATTTAAGCAAACTTAATTATAAAAAAAACAAACTTAATTATAAAAAAGAGTAACTTTTGGGATTTCAGTATTTTGATTATAACTCAGCCATTTTTTAACCGATTTGACAGATTTATATACCGACGTGTTGAGCAAGAAATTTACCATTTATTTGTGTTATAAAACTTGGACTCGGGAAGATCCATGGTTACCGAAAATTGGTATTTAAAAAAAAAAAAAAATAATTTTGGTCATAACTTTTTTGTATCTGAACCGATTTTCCCGAGTTCTTTATAAAATATGTTCCACTACAAATTTCCGATATTTTGGTATATAAGTCATATCCATAGGACATATGACAGCCCTAAAATTAAGGTTTTTATACAATTTTTACTTTTTTTTGTACGGGAGGTACCACGCCCACTTCTCCCATCCCGCCCACATTTTGTAGGGTGGTGTGTATTGACAACCAAAATGTGTGTACCCAATTTGGAAACTTTGGCTCTTACCGTTCTCCAGATATACAGAAAAAAGCAATAAAAATACAACAACAACAAGGGATTTTTGGAAAAAATTAGAGGCAGTCGTGGTTTTTTGATCATATCTCAGCCATTTGTGGACCGATCTTGCTGAATTTCAATAGCAAGAAATGGTGGACTATATGTGACATAAATGTAAAACAACCTAGCCGCTATCATGTCTGGATTATCCGGAAAACACATATCAAACGTAAGACGGACAGACGGACAGACGGACATCGTTAAATCAACTTCTCTTCTCATATGGACCCAGAATATATATACTTTATGGGGTCTAAAATCAATATTGTGGAAATTACAAACGTTATGACAAACTTATATATACCCTTTTACACCTGTGGCGAAGGGTATAATAAAGAATTTATTTATATAAATCATATCATGAAAGAAGAAAATACTGTTATTTTATTATATATTTTTTTAATTATCATTTGCGCAAGTGCCACAATATTACCATTGAAAACGATGCAGTGGAAGATAATCCAACGACATCAAAAAATGACGAACTTGGTTCAATGGAAAAATACATAAAGAGAGCGGTTGTTCTATATGTATATATGTAGTATATAAAAGAAATTGTATGCAGAAGTTTGTCTGAAAATGGTAGGTCTGCAAACGCTTTTCCAAAACACAAAGTAATATCGGATTATTTAAGAATAATGGGTTTTACGATGTGTTTAAGTACAACGATATGTGGATAAGATGAAAAGTTTTACGCATCAAGAAAAAAAGTCAAAGTGGATTTGAGAAAAATTAGAGAAGAAGAAAGATTTTCCACAGCTGTAGACAAATAGACGGATGGATTTATAATACGTAATTTTTTGTAGAAATAATTTTTTTTTCGTTATTCTCATCGATTAATTGAATAATTTTTTAGGTTTAATCGTTTGAACGAACAAAAACAATTACTTGAATTATTCGAACAATGTTGAAAGGTGAATAATTGACAACTCTAATACGAACCCTTCGCCATGGATTGACAAACTTTAATATACATTTCGAGGAATTACCGCAAAAAAAACTCAAGGCCCAGTTAGGCGAACGTTGCTGTGCCCGTAATGTACCGCACCGTACTGTAAGCACGTTGGTGCACTTATAGAACATATAAAAACGTGTCATATGTTTTTCAAAAAGCAAGAGTACACATAAAGGCTCAGTTAGGCGAACGTTGCTGTACCGTATCTGTACTGTATCAATCAGCTGTTCGCTTTTTGTTATATGAAAACCAATACAAAAGCTTACCGAAATGCAATGTACCGTAGTTGCAACGTACCAATCTGTATAAAATAGAATTTCATGCCGTTGTTACGTGACATTTGTAATACAGTGATGGGCGGCTTGTATGTTACATTGAATGCGGGTAATTTTGCTCTTTTTTTTTTGGTACTTTTTTTAGTATATCTATAGAATTGCGACAAAACAACTTACAATACAACATATTTCCAAATATACATATGTTTAGATGTTTAAAATAAACAAATGCATATACATATACAATGAAAAAGGGAAACATATAAAAGACTTTAAATGGTATCAAAACCTTGTTTGGTGTATGCACATTTACAATATATGTATGCTTAAAATGTATATATGCTAAAATACAAATTTATTTATTGTAAATCTATAATATAAATATTAAATTACTAAAATTTTTTAAAAATACACAAAATACTGTTTTAATACCATTTAAATCACGTGGTACCTTTTCTGCACAACGGTCACCATTTGAACATTTTTGATTCTCATCACTGTTTGTTGTGTTTTATGTAATACTATTGCTTTTTGTTTATGTATGGGGAAACATATGACACGTTTTTAAACGTTCTATAAGTGCACCAACGTGCTTACAGTACGGTGCGTTACATTACGGGTACAGCAACGTTCGCCTAACTGAGCCTTAAAACAATACACACAGTAATGGGAATCAAAAATGTTTAAATGGTGACCACTGTGCAGAAAAAGTACCAAGTGATTTAAATGGTATTAAAACGGTATTTTGTGTATGTTAAAAAACGTTAATAATTAAATACTTCGTCCTCTCAATATAACAATAGCGTATAATTTTTTTGGGATTTGAGAAAACCGTGTTTAAAGTTTTTGTCAAATCGGATTTCTCTTAAAACCTCAATAAAAATTCTTCATATTGGATTTTTCGACGAATACATAATACCGTTTCTTGTCTTTAAATTTACCAATTTTTTTTATTCTACGCATCCTTTAAGACCATAATTGTGTCATTCAAAGTGCAAGATCTCCATATAGGCTATTTTATTTTTTAAGGAATTCTTATGATGTATACACTATTTTATTTTGTATGGTATACGCTGTTTTATTCAATACTTTTACGGTATTTTTAATAAAATATTTGATCTCAAAAATATCAATTTGTAACATTATAAAACAGTGATTCAGGGGTGTCATAGAATCCAAGTCGGTTTTGCTCATGTCGGTTTTGCAACCCAATATTGGTTTCATTTGGTGTCATGAAAACAAGTCGGATTTGTTTTTTTCGAATACAAATAAAACCGATATTCGAATTAGCTGTTTTATGTTTTGGCTCATGTGCTTTAAGTGCAATTTTTGTTTGACAATTTTGTAAATTATGATTTTAGTGCTAAAATATTGTTAAAAGCTGTGTTTTTAATTAAAGGAAAATTAGAGAAAAGAAAATAAGAAGTGGTAATACAGTAAACATGAAAGAAATGCCAAGGTGTTATTACTTGCATTGCATTGGTATTGTGTAATTTTATTGTTTTGTAAAAATTAAATTAAATTTATTAAAAATCTAAACAAATTTGTTGTTTAACTTTAGAATTAAATAAAATGACCGCTGCTGTTGTTGCATATTTGCTGTTTACAGAAAAAATGAGAAGAAGACTTGCTAATTTGCAGCAGCCCGCTGCCGGAGACTACCGGAAACATGCAAAAAATACTATTTTACCAATTAATCAATTTTATTTTGCTTCTATCAGTGGAAAAAATCTAACTGTTGAAAAAAATAAAATAAAAAATTAACCTTTTAACAACTTGATTAATTTCCAATATAAAAAAACAAGACCTGTAAGCTGCTTGGTTTTTTTTCAATAAAAACCCGATAACATTGGTTTCTGTGACACCTAAAACCGACACTAATTGTAGTTCGAACAAAAAACCGACAACATTGGATTTCATGACACCAACGTATTTTTTTTGTCGGTTTCAAATCCAATACCGATAATATCGGTTTCTATGACACCCCTGATTAATTCATAGTTTTGTTGATTCAGTGGCCCATATTCATTACTTTCCAATTTGGGTTATTATAACCAAAAAATTATGACAACTTAAGGTATACATTGCGTAAATCAAAAACAACTAGAAATTCATTCGTCTTCTTTCTCTTCCTCTGCTTCATCTGGCTCATCTAAACAATTTCGCTTCTTTCCACATTGTAAGTTAAAAAAAAGTGACTGCGAGCCACGAGTAATTATATTCTTCTTGCACAAATTTTGGAGATCATGCAGCTTTCGATGGTCGGAATGAATCTATTTCTCAAGCAATAGTGTATATTATTATAAGCTATTTTATGAGTTAAAGTTTTCATAAATTGTATTTTTTTTCTACAGGTAAAAATGGAGTATAATGCGTTTACACTTTTATTCTTTAAACAACTTTGGAGTGGCAATTTGAAGTAAAATAGCGCATATGAAGGAAATTTTTGAACAAGAAAAACAATTTTTTCAAACGACATTTTGACCAACTTAGAGTAGAATTTGACGAAATTTTGACCAGACATAAAATCAATGATGGAGATTCTAAATATGCAATAAAAAAATAATAGCGTATGAGCACATACGCTATTGTTATATTAAGGGGACGATTTATATTATAGATTTACGATAAACAAATTTGTATTTTAGCATATAATGTAAAAATGCATGCACCAAACAAGGTTTTTTGATACCATTTAAAGTCTTTTATATGTTTTACATTTCCATTGTATGTGTATATGCATTTGTTTATTTTGTATGTACATCTAACATATGTATATTTGTATATATGGAAATATGTTGTATTTAAAGTTGTTTTTTTTTCGTAATTTTATAGCTTTACTGAAAAGAGTACAAAAAAAAGCAAAAATACCCGCATTAAATGTAACATACAAGCCTCCCATCACTGTTTTAGAAATGTCACGTAAAAACGGTATGAATTTCTATTTAATACAGAATGGTACGTTGCAACTACAGTACATTACATTTCTGTAAGCTTTTGTATTGGTTTTCATATAACAAAAAGCGAACATCTGATTGATACAGTACAGAAACGGTACCGCAACGTTCGCCTAACTGAGCCTGTAAGCTTGATAAATAATTTAATTGGCAGCATTTGCATCATCTTCTCAAATGTCATGGTCACATAAGGTACCGTTACGATTTTATAGCAAAATCAATTTTAGCGTTAGCGACAAAATTGATATGAAATAAAATAAAAAAACCTTTTCATTTAAAATTTTGTTTTTTTCGCTTAAGCTTTTTTTGCGGTTAAGCCTCGATATTAAACCTTTCTACCTTCGGTGATGGGTTAAAACACAGTAACGTTTTAGGATTTCAGTATTTTGGTCATAACTCTGCAGGGTTGGCAAAATCCAGGTTGTTTTTCAATGCTTTTTTGGGGGGTTTTATGGTTTTTGGTGTAATGATCTAATAACACTGGTTCACAAATTTTTAACTTTTTGCCATAACTTTAAAAATGAGATGTTTTTTAAGATAAATCGGGGCAGTTGATCACGAATATGGCTTTTATTTATTTTTCTCAAGAAGCGTTTTCGAGATATACGCGAAAATCGTGTTTTTCTTCAGTGGTTTTAGATATTTTGAAAAATCTCGAGAACTGTTTAACTGATTAAACATTTTGCATAGATATCTCTTTTCTCTTTAAAAACATATCCAAACTGCGTCCATCGGATAAAGATTTACTGAGTTAAAGGACTTTAAACATGAAAAATTTCAAAACTTACCATTTTATTTCGCTTTTTATTTTAACATGTATCTTAAATAACGTAGTAAGCGTAAAATTGTTATCGTCGGACAAAGAATTAAGAAATAACGATTTCCCCCGAATAAACATTACCTACAGTGTTCGAAAATAAACAGAACGTTATTTAGCGTTCGGCTCACTCACCCAGGAACGATATCTATTTTTTTAGTATTTGTGTAAAAGAACATTATCCTTAATACCGTTCGTAACTTATTTCAAGAAAGAGCCGAACATTATAAAGTATTCTATTCTTTGCTAAAGAACAGAACAATTGTAGCGATAACGTAGACAAACATTATATTTTAATGTTCGATAGTGTTTCTTGATAAAGAAATGAACAAACCAAAAATTTTAGCAACGACCGCAGCACGAACAGCTTATGTGTTTATTGTGTCTATGTTTTGTTTATGTAAAATTATTTCGCTGGCTTTTTCTTTTTGTTAAAATTACAATTGATACAAATTTTCGGCAGAGTGATGAGATAAATAAATTTTTACCCAATTTTATTTTAACTAGGATCGCCCGGTGGCCAAAATTCGACCACTCGACATTTACTTTCGAGAAAACCTGTGCGTTATACAACCAAAACGTACACATTTTAAGAGAACGGCAAAAATGCACTATTCACCCAACTTGTACGTCTGTAAGATAAATAAAAACGCTTTTCAAACACTTTGAATCAAAAAATTAAAAAAAAAAAAATATATTGTGCATATCTACTAGGGTATTCATTCGGTTAACCGTCAACCGGTTAACCGATTAATTACTACCCGATTAACTGATCGGTTAATTTCAAATCGGCTTTTTTCGATTAACGATTAAACCGGTTAATTTCAGTCGATTAACCGAAGTAACAAAATGTACCATATTTTGTAGTATTATAACATATTTTATTGTGTGTTTTTAATTATTTGTTTTGTCTCATATACAAAATGTATTTGTTTAGAAAATATTTTTTCATACAAACAAAGAAGATGTTCAGTGATTTTCATTTTAACCCATTTTCCGCCGACCAATGACTTAAATTACATTGTTTTTCACTGTTTTTTTTTATCTTCTTCATCGATCAACAGGAATGTGGCGAAAAATGGGTTAAATATATGATTGCCAATACCTTTTTTTTTGTTTCACGTACTTTTTATATATTTGTGTTTAGTTATTTGTTTTTTATCATATCTTCTCATATCAGTCTTTTAACAAAATTAACCGAAACAATTAGTAGTGTTAACAATTTTTAAAAACTCTAATGGCATAATGGAGTATTTTATATGTTAAGAAAAATCCTGGAAAAGTACTGAGATATTAGATATTGGCTGACTTCCAAAACGTACTAATACAAAGTTTGTATACAGTTTTACTACTGTATTTTAACGATGCACATGTACAAAGTGCCGAAACAATGCAACTATGTGTTCTGTTTATTTAAACTTTTTGAAATGTAAGTGATGCAATGAATAATACATTAAAATAAATCTGCATTGCTTGCAAATTAAATGTCAAATATCACAAAGCATCAACTTTGAAACCGATGCTCTGATGGTTTTTTGCTGCGTTACTAATACACACCATTGATGTTTTGGAAGGGTTTGCATTGCATATATATTGTACTGCGGCTTAATGAAACATTATACTTTGTTCTTATACAAAGCATTTGACGTTTTGGAAGTCAGCCATTCATCTACGATAAGTGAAAGAACTGTTTCCAAGTCAACTTTTTTTAAAACTAAAGAAAAGAATCGCTTTAATCCTAAACATTTAAACACAATTATTTTTCTAAATGATTATTATATAAGATGTCCTTTAACTATTGAAATAACTAATAAAATTATCTCAGTTTACTTTTGAATAAATACGTAAATATTTTGTGGATTCACAAGGTAGTCATAAAGTCTTATGTCTTAAAATAATTACAGGAAATATATATCGTCGGCTGAATATGCAAACCACTTTTTATTTAAATTGAGATTTTGATGCCGTGTGGTAGAGAAAGATACGCCTCGTCAACCAGCATGTAGTTTTTCTTCTATTAAAGTCTTGAAGTGTGAAAAACTGACTGTAGTTTTAATTTTCTATCAAGCTTCAAATAGGAAAAATAAACAGTTTTTTGTCTCTCCTGTAAAATGTGCTGAAAGTTAGATAGCAGGTTTGCATATTTACCCGCTTATAATATAGATTTCTACTATACAGTTATGAAGAATCAATGAACACAGCATTACAATTTTTATTTTGTTTGAAACACAACAATATTTATTTTAAACAAATTTAAATATTTTTCAGTTTGTTTTTTAGGATATTATGACGATATGACTTGATACCACACCTTGCGCATAAATTGAAAAATGCGTATTACATATTTATGAATTGTTTTTTTTTTTGCTTTCTCGTTTTAGTTCAAGAATTGTTATGTTTGGTATGTTATTGTTTTTTTTTTTACTTATACACTCCAAATAATAAGCAATTAATGCATTTTTATATATTGAAATTACTTAATTTATAAAAAACTTTATTAATCGGTTAGCCGATCAAAAACAAAATTAACCGATTATTAACCGATTAAACCAAAACCTCGGTTAATTAATCGAGCGATTAACCGATTAAAGCAAAAGGTCGATTAAATGAATACCCTAATATCTACACCCAAATTCCTTTAAAACAATATATGTTTCATTAAAATCGGTAGACGATAAGATACTTAAAATTCAACCACAAAAAAATTGTTTCCGTATTTATATATAAGATTATATTCAATTTCTTTTTTAAAACCTTTTCTTTAGCTTCACTTCGGAAAATCAAATCTTGTAACGTTAATTTAACCGCCTTGTACTCAATGCAAATTGATGAAACTTTGCAGGCATACATATTCCCGATGACAATATACGAATACATGGGCGTAGCCCGGATAAAATCTAGGGGGGGGGGGGGGTGACATTTTTTTATATGCTCTTTTTTAAGAAAAGCTTTGCTTAAAAAAATTTTTTTTAAATGTTCTGATTTATTTTAATTAAAAATTATTAAAAACTTTAATCAAATACAATAATCACAGCACAAAACGTGGACTTTTTGTAAACATAAACAAAACTTTGACATAAGATTGGACCAACAATGCAAGAGCAAAAAATCGTCATCTGGCGCAGTGCTGCCACCTTTATTATTTCACCATGGTTTAAACCAGTGTTCGAAAGTAAACAGTACATTATTTAGCGTTTGGCTTACAAACCCAAGAACGATATCTATTTTTTTAGTGTTTGTGTAGAAAAACGCAACCCTTAATACCGTTCGTAACCATTTTCAGGAGAGAGCCGAACATTATAAAGTGTCCGTTCTTCATTTAAAAAAACAGAACACTTGTTTTTGTTAAAAATGTTTGGTTTATTTTACCAGCCAAAAGGGCGCTACGCAAATCAGTAACGAACGAACATTTATGAGCTGAATCGAACACAATCAAGTTTTTAAAAAAACCGAACGGAATTAAATGTTCTCATCTTTTGTTGAGTTGGACAAAAACAGTACTATTTTTGTGTTTGAAAGATAACAAAAAGGGAAACGTTTTTTTTCCTTAACAATTTTCTACACAAACACTATTAGCTTTTGTGTTTTCCACAAATCTACCGAACCGAACACTAAGGAGCGATCGATATATAATAATTTCCGAATGTGTGAAGAGTTGGTATCATGAATAAAATGTGTTGTGAACATTTCCGAATGTTTAAATTTTGAAACTCCGAAAAAATTTATTTCCAATTTGCTTGTTTTCAAAAAAAATTCACACGATTGTGAATAGCTCACATGTGAAATATTTTACTAATTTATGAAGAAAATAATTTACAAAGATTTGTCTGTCGGAAAAAGGAAGAAAATGTAAGTTTATATTTAAAATTAAAAAAAAAAAAAAAACAAGTTAGAGTGCTATATTCGGCTGGGGCGAATCTTTAATAACCTCCACCATATGTGGCATATGGTATATTATGGGCCGATCTTCACGAAATTTAACAGTATAATTTCTAGTTCTACAAAACTGTCACGTACCGAATTTTATTATGATAGCGTTACTTAAAACGGTTTTAGGCGTACGGAATGACAAGCTTAGTATACATACCCTCATCCACCACTGATGGTGGTGGAGGGTATAACAACGTTTTAAATGCACAAATTTCATTAATTCCATTTACATACATATGTATGAGTAAAACGGTAAATAACTAGCAAATAAATATTTTTTAATAATTTCCTTATAACCGATTTCGCGATTTCAAATAAATTTTAGAATTTTTCAGAAATTTTTGCCATGTTTGCGATAAGAGCTATTTTTACTGTAAGTTTTCTGATTCTTTATAGCTTTACCAATTATTAATAAATATATTTGCTATCATGCCGCGCTTAGCAAATTTTTGCGAATTTCCGTTAACTTACCAATTTTTACAAAAATTTTGCCATTCCTTATAGTTTTAGGGACTTTTAATCAATTTTATGGCTTGTTTGAAATTTATAATTTTTTCGCGAATTTCCGCTATTTTTTGGAATTTTTTTTGTTTTTTTTTTCGACATTTTGTTTCTTTTGCCGGTTTAGCGATTTCAAATAAATTTTAGAGTTTGTTTCCAAGACTGCAATTTTTCGAATTTTAGCCATGTTGGCGATAGAAGCGATTATTTCCTATAAGTTTTCTGATTCTTTAAAGCTTTAACGATTTTTAATAAATATTAGACTTTGCTATCATGCCACTGTGTTAGAAAGTTTTTGCGAATTTCCGCTAATTTTGCAATTTTTACCGAATTTGTGCAATTGCTTATAGTTTCAGGGACTTTTAATTCATTTTATGGCTTGTTTTTGCAAACTTTTCCGAATTTCAGCAATTTTCGCGTAGTTTTGTTGCTCTTTGAGATAATCGTCTTAAATTACAAATCAATAGTAATCGATTATTGTCAATAACGATTACGATTCAGAAAATACAACAGCATGTTGTTCGAGAAAATCTTTTTCCTGTGTCAAAGCTTTACATTTTCAAATTTTCCCGAAAAAAATTAGTTCCATAAATTTCCAAAAACAGTTTTCTTAAACACATTAATTGTTTCTTGTTTACAACTCCGAATAGAATGACACAGGCTTTTAAAATCAGGTATGTTATTTTATTCACATGGAATTCATGATACGAAATTAAAATCCATGTGAATAAAAAATTTTATTTGGAAATTTTCACATGTGGAATTCATGATAAGGGCGATAGTGTTTATGTTCGAACACTGATTACATATGCCCATTTGTGTGTATGTACATTTACCGTAAGTGGGCTTTATTAATTTAATATTTATTAATTTAAACATAGATAGTAACACGGCGAATTTTAATCTGATCAATATCTCGAAAACTCATCTTGAGAGAAATAAATGAGTGCCATATTCGTGTTACACCACCCCAAATTACCTTAGAAAACATCTCATTTTTGAGGTTATGGCAAAAAGTTTAAAATTTGTGAACCTGTGTTATTAGATCAATACAGAAAAACCCACGAAAAAGCTGGGTTGGGTTTTTTGTAAAAACCCGGGTTTTTGCCAACCCTGGTATAAATAGAGAATTAAAGAAAACTTGTATAGTGTGAGACAAACTGATAAGGCTTACTTGCATATGAAAAAAATCTCCCAGACAGTTGCATTTTTAGCTCCCAACACTATCTGACTTTTTGACTGTGTGTTTAAAATATAGTTAAGCTAAATTTTATAGTGAATCGCGGCTTAATTAAACAACAGTCTTAGTTTAGTAGACGGTTCGTACAGGCGTGTTTTTAAAATCCGAAAAAACTATTTTAATTAAAATTTTATTTAAAACAATTAAAACTTATATTCATAAAATATTTAAACAACCAGTACGTTCTATTTTTATAAAAAAAATTAACAACTTAGGGAATTAAATCGGTATCAAAATGATGATTAAAATTTTTTTTATTTAGTGAATTAACTTTACGTACATTTATTTTATTAAATGCAGTGAATTTTAAAATATTAAATGCGACTTCTAAAATAAGTGCGAATATTTACTGGATTTTCCAAAACGACGTACAGTGGGCTCATTGGGTAATTCCATAGTGTTGAACGTGACAGTCGTACGCATCAAAAATGCAATAACATTTTAAACAACAAATATTCTTACGTTCTTTTAACCCTTAAATTATAGCACTAAGAAAGCACTGTTATCTATGTTAAAGTTTATGGAGGGCGCGATTCTAGGTCGAAGATAATGGCAAAAAAGGAGTGGTTCGAACGTGAAAAAAAAGAAGAAGTTTTTGTGGCCATGTATAAAAAAGCGTAATTCGGCGAAACCTGGCACAATTTTTTAGTCACACTACTTTCAGAATTTTACGTAGCAACGTAACATTTAAATGTCTTTGGTTTGATTCAAAAATCTTCTGCATTTTTTTTTAAGCCAAAATCTGTGTCGATACGTGACATTTCGAACGTGAAATTTTTTCCATAATAATTTAACTGAATAATGATAAAAACAAAATAAAAATTAACCGTTAATCCGAATAACATAATTCTCTTCGAAATCTTACTTAGATTACAGCCCACGTAAGCAAATTTGTTTGGAATAATTTTTCTATCAAATATCACCTCTTTTAAGGTAGATATTATGAAAGAAAACATACAATACGTTTGTACAACTTAATAGTTTGCTTGTTAGTCTTAGTGAGCGATTTTTTGGGGGAATTTATAAAAGTAGTAAAATCTTAATAACTTTTAAATGTTCGGTCACGGTGGACATTTAGAAAGAAATGCCCATATGTATATATAAATTGTATGTACATATTTATAAAACAAAATAACTAATTATGATTATTAAAGCCCTCGCAAGTGATATATTGCGAGTTTAATAATAATTGTTGTGCAGTTAAGTGTTATTTGGTTCAGCTTGATATTAATACAATAAGTGAGAGCTAGAGAAGTGGTAGCAGTTTCAAAAGAAATTGTCGCCGATAACACTGTGCTAGTTGCAAAATTAGACCAGCCGGGCTTATGGCGTTTTAGCATAACTCGGATACGCTGAATCCAATGGTGCCCACCATTTTTTTAGGTTAGCTCTTCTTTTCGAGATATACCGTTATTTCGAAAATGAAGTAGGTTGCACAACATATATTCGCCTAACTCAAAAACGGTTTAGTTTATTGAAATTACTAAAAAACCAAAATTGCGCAATAACATTTCCTATTTAATATGAGCAGTCGTTTAAGAAACATATTTTTTCTTTTTTTGGAAAAAAAATAATTTTTTTTATCAAAATTTCGAAATTTTTGTTTTTTAAAAATTCATAAAAAATTGTAAAATGCAGTTAGGCTTCAAATTTTTTGCAGACATATCGTATGCTCATTACTGGTTTGACCTACCGACCACTTTAAAAAAAAATGAGTTAGGTATGAGGAATATATTTTTTTAATACCCTCTTTCTAAATCAAAAACCTGTTTCGCGAAAATTTTCATGGTTTCTGAGATATAAAGCATTAATTTTGCTGCATATCAACTGTTTCAAAATTTTTTAAGTACTGTTTTGCTCTACAATCCATTGTTTGGCGTTTGCAGCAAATTCTTCATACAAAAACGTACAAAATAAATTTTACTGTTGCTTTGCTGCATTGCCGTAAGAAAAAATATAGTTAAAGCAAAAGCAAAATAAAATGACAACAAGAAAATTAATTTGTGAAAAATAGTTTTATAAAATAATGGACCCAACCAAGTGTACGGTTTGCTATGATATGCAAAGTGTTTTTAGCCTACCTAAGGGAAATGCTTCAACATTTTACTACAAACGAAAATTGAATATGTACAATCTTACAGCAACCATTATTATGCTAAATATACCAACTTTTACTTATTGTGCCTTGTGGACGGAAGCTCATAGCGGTGGGAGTGGTAACGATATTGCTAGTGCTTTAATTAAAATTTTAAATTAATTAATAAAAGATTATCCACTAATTAAAACTTTGACATTATGGAGCGATTCTTGCGTACCTCAAAATAAAAATCAAATTAACGCAACCGCAATCAAAATGTTCTTTAAACAAAATAATATTGATGCCGTAATACAAAAGTCTTCAGAACCAGAACATTCTTTAATTCAAGAAGTGGACTTTGTCCATGGTGTTATTGACCGGTACTTAAAGAATATTGAAATTCATAGTCCTCTTTATTTACTAAATTTACTTAAAACAATGCCAAATAATAAAACAAAACTTAAAGTTATGGAAATGCTTCCGGAAAATTTTCGCACATACTCGTTGGAAGCAAATAAAACGGACTTTCGAAAAGTCCCTTTTGCTAAAATTAAAGTACTTCTATACAGTTAAAATAATGATTAATGTATATATTATAAAACTTCTACCAGAGAGGAAAAATATAAAAATGCAATTTTGGTTAAGTCTGCATCAAAAAATTGTTTGAAAACTCCTGAGAATTTGTTGACGAATGTTTTGAAAATATCGAAACCATCATTTATTTCCAGCGATAAAAATAGAGACATAAAAGACTTGCTTATATTTCTTCCACGTGTTGATAAAGCTTATTATAAAAATTTACTCAATATTAAGTTTTAAATTTTCTTTTTCCTTTTGCATTATTTAAGTTGTTTAATTTGTGGCTTTTTATGTAACTTTTCATAACAGTAGAACTGTTTTTTCTGTTTTTGTAAATTAAAATCAAATAAAAAAACTATAAAAAAAAATTCATCTCAACAACAAGTTACTCAATACACAGCAATAAGTATACGTATGCAGCACAAAAAGCCACACACTGCGGCACAAAACAATATTTTTCATTTTCAAAAAAATACTATTAAATTCTAACTTTATTAATGAAAGTGCGCAAAAATTTTTCTTCAAAACATATACCGGAAGCAGTGGTAAAAATATAAAAAAATTCTATCGGGTACATTTTGAGAAATCTTCATGTAAATCTTCTTTGTCGTTTTTCTCCACTCCGACTTTTTGGCATATGCGCCAAACCAATTCTGAGCTGACGATATACAAAACGAAGCTGCAAACAAAACAAACCATAAATGATTAAAATCTGCATACAAAATGTTCAATGCAGACTAGAGATATATTGAAGAAAAAGTCCCATAAATGACCAGGAATTGCCTCTAGTGGAATAAAATGTGTGACCAACCTAATTTAGTTTTTTATCTTTAACATTTTCTCGAGACATACGTTCCTCTTATCACCACTTCTTAAGGGGGCTCCCATAAAAATATTGCGTTTTATGAAATTCTTGAATTAATCCATGGACTTTATGACACTTTCAAAAGTGTCATAACGTCCATGGACACTATGACACTTTGCAAATGGACATTATGACACTTTCAAAAGTCATTAGGTCCATAATTACTAAAGAAGTTAAATACAAAAAAATTATCTGCATACACGCAGAGAAAAACATGTTTCATTATGGTCCCAACCAACAAAGCTATTTTTAAAGAAACTAATTTAACCATAATATGGTTGTCGGTGACAATGATTTGGTTAAATGAAACATAATATGGTAAAAAAAAATTTAAAAATGGTTTTGCTGCTTTTTCTCTTGGTGTATATATTAAATATATAACGAAAACACTTTTGGGCGCAAGGATATTCTCCTCTATGGTATAACAAATACCGGCTTCGATAACTAAAGCTTCTCTGCACAGCCGGCCTTTGGCCGTGCGCAAGGATTTTCTCCTCTATGGTGTAACAAACACCGGCTTCGCTAACTAAAGCTTCTCAGCACAGCAGGCCTTCGGCCGGGCGCAAGGATTTTCTCCTCTATGGTATAACAAACACCGGCTTCGCTAACTAAAGCTTCTCTGCATAATCGGCTTTCGTTCGGAACAAGGCAGATTTTAGAAGCTTTACTTAGCGAAGCCGGTGTTTGTTATACCATAGAGGAGAAAATCCTTGCGCCCGGCCGAAGGCCGGTTGTGCAGAGAATCTTTAAGTTGCGGACATTATGACACTTTGCAAAGTGTCATAACGTCCGCGGACGCTATGACATTTCTCTGATGGACGTTATGACACTTTTGAAAGTGTCATAGTGTCCATGGACATTATGACACTTTCAAAAGTGTCATAACGTCCATGGACACTATGACACTGGACGTTATGACATGCCACCAATACTAATACATACTACCTACGAGAAAATAAAAAAGACGATGAACTTAAAAGAAGACACACAAAACATTAGTGCCAGTTACTGTGTTGCAATATCAAAAAACCTGTGATATAATTTTTAAGTTTGTGTTTAATTTAATTTTTCATGTTTAATGTTTTTCATGCTTGTCTACAAAAAATTATTGTTCAATGTAATAAAAATTGATTTTCTTATTACGAATCCCTTGATAAAGTGAACATAACATTCACGAAACGTTGGGAAAATATGGATTAAATGCATTTTTAATTACATAAAAAAACTTTAGGCCGTATTAGCTAAAATAAAATCTAATTTAATGCATACTACCTACGTTGAAATGTGCAGGGTTTTAAAAATTTCAGATGAAACCTAAAACTGTCGAACTAAAAACAACAATTTGTGTACAACTTTTCGCTTTTCGAGTTGGTTGGACAGTGACAGTTTATATTTAATGAATTAGAAGTAAAAGGTACAGTTTTTTTTTTGCCAATGACAAATAAAGAAGCGGAAATTACAGTTTTTCTACTTTGACTTCCGGTGATGTGCGTTGCACAGTTCAAATCATTCACTCGCACTGCACGAGAAAACACAAGTCGTCAGCTCGTTATTAACTTGGTGCATATGCCAAAAAAATCGTAGTAAAGAAAATGTAAATTTGTGTAAACGTTCTTGAACGAACTAAGAAGTTAATAGTATTTTATTGCAAGTAAAAATTATTGTTTTGTGCCGCATTCGCCACTTTTCTAAATTAATTTTTAACAAGTTCCGTTTTGTGCTGCTTATTGAGTTGCTGTGTTGATATTTTATTTTGATTTTGCTTTAACTACTTGTTTTCTTACGGCAATAAAGCAAAGCAAGAGTGAAATTTATTTTGTACGTTTTTTTTTTGAGGAATTTGCTGCATTCGCCAAACAGTGGCATTTAGTTGAAAACAATACTTAATTAACTTTAAAATAGTTAAAAATAAAAAAATAGAATGCACATATTGGACTTTAATCGACAATTACACTGACGCGCTATTTTCCCGATTTTCTACTCTTTTGTTTTAATTCAGTTTAATGTTTTTTATTTTTTTTTTACATAAAGGGAAACAATATTAAAAAAAAAAATATAAATTAAAAAATTGAATTTTTGATACCTACAAACAAAGTATAAAAACATTTCAATTTAGTATTTAACAAAATGAAATTACTAAGAGTTGTCTGGTCAAATGCCGCTTTTCTTCTAATTATACTAATTTCCTCACCGAAAATCTCCTCGGCTTCCATTACCGCAATTATATCTGCTGCTCTTGTGGTCAAAGATGTTTTTAATATAGTCAAAGATGTCACATCAACCGTTTCTGATGTCTGGTCTTTGGTTGAAAAAAATTCCGCTTCATCGAATAATAAAGATATGATTCTATCACGTTTTAAAGATGTTAGTAATGAAATTCATCTTACAGAAAAACAAGTAAGTTTAAAATTAATAATTAATACAAAGACATGATATGCAAAATTATTAATTTGCAATTTTTTAATTCTTTTCAAGAATGTGGAGCCAGTTAATAGTTTCATAAATTTACAATTGGCAGCAAAACGTATTGATATAACTAATACCATGAATGTTATAAGGACACGTTTTGATGAAATGAAAGAATACGCTATACATCATGATAATTTGGAAAATTCAACATTATTAAGTTTTGCCGAATGGACTGTTTCACCTAATGGCTTTTCGGTACATCATTTAATGGATCGTTTGCATTTGACAATGTTTGGTTCGGATGATAGTTTCGGCTCAAATATATTTCAATCATTGGCCTCAAGTTACGGGGTAAATTTTTGCTTAAATTTGCTTTTTACAACAATTAATAAAAACAATTTTTCTATTAAAACTAACAAAAACTCTTAAAGAATGAAGAGAGATGTGTAAATCAACAATCTGCCCAACAATATGTTTACTCGTTATACTCGGACATTGCCTTAACGGAACTGAAAGCTTATACGATGATGGAATTCTCTTTTATGATTTTAAGAGCTTTTGGCAGAGGTAAGTGGGTGTAAATATTTATAATTTTAACTAGATGTTAGAGTCGATTAAATCATTTTCCTTACTTTTAATACTTTGTAAAAATATTGTAGCAAAAAAGCGCAAATTAAGAATAAGGAGTGCATATTAATGCTGCGTTTCTTTTAATTAATTTATAAATTTTTTATAGTTTTTTGTTCTTGATAATTAAAGTTAGTCCATTTTCGTATTTTAAAAGATAAAATTGTCTATTTTACCCTTTTTAACTTCTTTCTCTAACGTAACTCTTACATAAAACACATTAATGTTGTCTTTAACTTGCATCTCTGTTTTAAGTTTCCGAAAATTGTTTTGAAAAATTTGTATTTTTTATTTCAAATATACAAACAAGTAATTAACAAAAGTATGCCTTCATTACTACAACAAGCTGTTATAAACTTTATGGTCTAAAGCGTGTTAAGCGTTTGCAAAACATTTTGAAAAAACATAAAAAGCAATTTTTTTTTTTTAATATTTCTTTAAGGAAATTTTACCCAAGAAGCTTTACTTAAGCGCAAAAATTACGAAAAACGAACTACAAAAACGTTGCGATTATTGCGTGAAGTAATGCAAAAGGCCGATCGCCTAGTTTGGCGTTGTGATCCTCAGCAGCATATTGAGGGGAAGACATACGAACAGGTGAAACGCTTTCTTCAGGGTTACATTGAGAATGAAGTTGACATGAGTCCCAACCGAGATTGTTTGCAAAATTGTAGATCTTATGGACGCGCACAAAATCAAGGTTGTTATATGGACCAGTTTTGTGCCAGACAAGAGCGTTGTACGGGTCAAATACATGAGTGTAAAAATGCTGGTTATTTGAAGGCATGCCCATCGGTATGTAGCAACTTTTAAATTATTTGTTATTTTTTAATAAAATAGTCGAATTAAAATTATTATGTTTAAAGTCCCTGGATAGCCTTCGACGTTATGAATATCTTGATTTCAATAGTATTACCGCCGGAAAAATAGGCCATTGTTCAAGAGGAGAGTCAGAGGTAAGTTTACTTTCAATATAAAAGCTTTAGGAACTAACGAAAAAAATTAGTATAAATATAGTAGAATATTCCAAATCATTTGAATTTTTATACTTTTAAATTTTAGCAAAAAAAAATATTTAATATAGTAGAATATTCCAAATCATTTGAATTTTTATACTTTTAAATTTCCAAAAAAAAAAAAAATATATTCCTTTTTAGGTTGAAGCATGGTCGCGTTATATATTTTGGTATTGTAGTTATTGTTTCTGTATATGTGATGATCAATTTAGTAGCAAAACAGATCGTTATTTCAACTTACGTGACACCCTATCAAATGTTAATGAAAATATGTAAGTTAATATTAAAAATTTATTTCAAATGGAAATCTATAACATCAAATTTTATTTAGGGTCATCACTGGTATACGTTTTACTAAAATAAATCGTATATTCCATTTGCAAATACAACAAGGTCAACTTTTACCCAAAGGTATGATTAACACAACAACCCTTTCCTGGAAGCCAGTTGATAATTATACATTATATGAAAGAGGTGTTAATAATAATCAAGATTACTTTACGTTGACTTATGATGCACGTGCGATTGATTTAGATGAAATACAAACTGATGATCAGTCTCTAGTTTTGACGGGAGTCCGTTTTCGAGTGTTGAGTGATCACTTAAATTTGCAGGCTAGATTTAGTAAATTTAATTTTGAAACTGGCCAATTGATAAATCCTTATGAAAATAGTTTTTGGAAATTTCATGACATAAGTGAATATAAAAGGTAAAGCAATATTTTAAAATTCCTTTAATTAGTTTGTTTAACTTTTTTTGTTAAATTGTATAATATTAGAGGAGCGTTCGATTTAAGGGAGCTTGATATTCCCATACGTACTACTGCTAAATCTTTGCCCGTTTCTAGTCACAATCAATATTTATTATTTGGACCTGCTAGTTTTAAAATAGATATTTATCAAACAACTGTACCGTTTATAGACAGTCAAGATGTCGTCTCTAAACCACCTGTGCCTTTAGCTGGTATTGGTATCTATTATAAAAGTATTTCTGGTTTTGGAGGATTTGTAGCACCAAAACTAATAACCTATGATTTCGTTCGCCATATTCACACACCTTAAAAGGTTACATAACTTATGTTTTGTGTTTAAATATGTGTGGTTTATTTTTAATATTATAAATACTGTTATGCAAATAAAGAGAATACTTTTATATTTAAATAATACATATATCTGTTATATTAATCTTATATTGGTAAGTAGTTTGGCTAGACCGCTTATAAACATTTTAGAAAGTATAGTAAAGACAAAATACATAATAAGGCATAATATAATACCGACCTATGACAATAATATTATGGGTCGATCTGGCAACGCTTTATTTTTTTTATTTTAACATGAGCGGCGCTGCCTAATTTTGTAGACCTATTAGTAAATACTAGGGTTGTCAATTATTCGACTTTAAACTTTGTTCGAATAATTCAAATAATTGGTTTTGTTCGTTCGATCAAACGATTAAATCTTAAAAATTGTTCGATTAATCGATAAGAATAACGAATAAAAATTATTATTTTTACAAAAAATTCCGTATTTTAAATACATACATCCGTTCATTCATCTACAACTATGGAAAATCGTCCATTTTCTACTTAATTTTTTCTCAAGTCCGCTTTCTTCTTCTTTTTAATGCGTAAAATTCATACTCTTAACTCAACACATCGTAAGACCCTTAATTCTTAAATAATCCGATATTATTTTGGATTTTCGAAAACCTTTGCAGACCTTCCATCTTCTAACTTCTGCGTACAGTTTCTTCTATAGAACAACCGCTGCCTCTATTTATGTATTTTTCCTCCAAGTTCGGCAATTGTTGTTGTCTTTGTAAAAGATAAAATACTTTTTTGAAATACTATAAGTACTTAACACGGTTTTTGCTTACTAAACATTGATATTAATTAAAATCAGGGCTATGGCTATAATATTTTTTAGCTTTCCTACATTGTGTAAAGGTAGGTCCAACCATAATGCACGATGTTAATTGTGAGTCGCAACCTACCGCCAACCTTTTTGACCAAATTAATTTGACATTTCTTTGGTTCAGTGTTTGTCAAATTCAACCATGGAGATGTACACAATTGAGCAGCGCGTTAAGATTGTTTTATTCTTTTACGAAAATGGGCATTCAAATCAAAATGTATTTCGTGCACTTCGTAACACACACTTTCACCTCAGTATATTCGTTAACATTCGGATGCTTCCACAAAGAGTGACTGTTTGGTGGGGTTTTTGGGTTGGCCGCGTCCTCGGGCCATACCTTTGCGAAATTGAAGTCGGCCAGTCAACGAAACAATGCACTTTTGCGCGAGAAATTCAATGGCCGTGTTAAATGAAAAAGTGTACGCCATTAAGCCAACAACAATTCAAGAGCTAAAGAACGAAATACATCTGCACATTCACGATATTAAACCTTAATGATTTCTTAGTCATCGAAAATATGACCATCGGAAGCCACCGAAGCCTGGCGAGGAATTGACCGATATTTTGTTTCACACATATTTGTCATAGATCTTTATATAATAATAAAAAATATTGGAAAAATTATCGGCACGAATAACAAAACCTTTTAAATTCTCGAAAAACTTTTAGTTTTGTTTACAATTAACATCTTGCGTTTTGGTTGGACCGCCCTTTATAAAAAACTAAAAAAATAAATCAAATTTTAAAGGCTCAGTTAGGCGAACGTTGCTGTACCCGTAATGTACCGCACCGTACTGTAAGCACGTTGGTGCACTTATAGAACGTTTAAAAACGTGTCATATGTTTTCCCGTAAATAAACAAAAAGCAAAAGAAAAGGTACCAAGTGCTTTAAATGGTATTAAAATAGTATTTTGTGTATGTAAAAAATGTTAATAGTTTAATATTTATATTATAGATTTACGATAAATAAATTTGTATTTAAGCATATATATAAATTTATAGCTTACATATATTGTAAATGTGAATACAACATTTTTGATTTTGATTCCATTTAAAGTCTTTTATATGTTTCCAATTTTCATTGGATGTGTATATGCATTTCTTTATTTTAAACATCTAAACATATGCATATTTGTATATTTGGAAATATGTTGTATTGTAAGTTGTTTTGTCGCAATTTCATAGATATACTGAAAAAAGTACCAAAAAAAGAGCAAAATTACCCGCATTCAATGTAACATACAAGCCGCCCATCACTGTCTTACAAATGTCACGTAACAACGGCATGAAATTCTATTTTATACAGATTGGTACGTTGCAACTACGGTACATTGCATTTCGGTAAGCTTTTGTATTGGTTTTCATATAACAAAAAGCGAACAGCTGATGGATACAGTACAGATACGGTACAGCAACGTTCGCCTAACTGAGCCTTAAGCTTTTATTTAATTTATTTTTAAATAAAAAAAATTGTTCGATTAATCGACATTAAATTATCGATTTGTTCGTTATTCGAAAATCACCATTTTAAAATTATTCGAACGAGAGTTTGGTTTTGTTTGATCGATTAATCGAATTATTCTTAATCGGTTGACAACTCTAGTAAATACATATGTGCATATGGTAATTTTACACTGTACGACACGATTTTTCACCCAAGATCAAACTGACCAGATTCTGAAAATATAGCTTAAAAAAGTTATAAATATCTTTCACTTGGTGAAGTTGCCCACATCAGTTGACCGAGACGCCAGATTTTTTGCTAAGTTACTTGCTATTGTTATCACATGTAATTTTGAAAAAAATTAGCAAAATCGGTTCACGGATTCAAAGCTTATTACGATGTTTCTTTAATTTAACTAGTCCCAACTTGTAATAACTAGTACATAATTTGAATTTTAAGGCAGCCTTTGCAAATCTTTAGTTATGCTATTAAAAAAAAATGTTCAGTAGGCATATAACTTTTAACAATTTTTGCAAATAGGAAAAACGATATAATATAGTCGAAAAGTCTTTTCGAATTCGCATAAAAAATTCCGCAGTAAGCGCAATTTTTAAGAAATTGAGTTTTTTAGTGATTCCAATACATTTACCACAAATACACCTCGTCACAAAACTTTAATACAATGGCATCAAAAATATCAGTTTATCAAGCAATTTAAGAAGTTTCTATTATGTGTTTGCCTTCTCCTGTAAAGTTGTATTTAAGTGAGTTAGGGCCTTCCTACATGAGACCAACGATATGTATGTATTTGTGTAAACATTTTTAAAAAAGTGATATACATAAGTGTGACTGGCAATTTTTATATGAATTGGTCCAAGCTTTTAAATACTTTGAAAACATAAATACATATGTATTTTCTTTATATAACATTAAGAATAATGTCAGTACCCAGTAATGATCGTTGAAATTCTAGAGCTATTTTGGCACTTATGTCTTTTATGCTTATTCCAGAAAATCAATGCAATTATTTTCTATTTGTAAATTTGTATGTGATGCTTGAAGCGATGATTGGTTTTCTGATCATACTTTTAAAAAAAATTATTTCGGCACACTACAAAAATCACCCAGCTTATGTTTTAATGTTTTCTCAGACATTGGGTCAAAATACCATCAGCTATTCAGGAAGTTCAGCGAAGCAGCCTCTGCGAAAACGTGCAATTAAAATTATGTAAATCGAATAACAGTTAAAAACATTTGTGTTTCAAAATAAAAATATTTAAAAACATCTGATTTTTTTTTAGAAAGTGCGTATGGTGTGATATTTATTACTTGTACAATATTTGCCATCATGTAATGATTTGCCAAATTTTTCGTAAAATTTTCTTATATGCTTAGGTTTGTGTTTATAAAAAAATTTTTAATTTAATAAAGGTTTACAAAACAAATTTTGTATGAGAATTCACCTTAATAAGCGTTTTGTTAAATTTAATAATCGTTTATAAATACGGGGGCTAAAAAAATGTACATATGTATATTCTTGTTCAATATTCGGCACTTTAAGTGAGGCGCTCAGCGCCAAAACGGCCTTACCCTCATTTTCAAAAAAATCAAACTGACTATGCTGATCTAACTGGTACCTTTTAAAATAAATACTAAAAAAAGCCCATATTGCATAGTATAACACAAGGTTATACTAACTGCTGAAAGCTGTTTTTCCTCTATGCAACGTTCAAAAAAAAATGTGGATGCCATAATGGCCTAAGCCGCTTATGCCAAATCGAATCCTAGAAAGAAAAATATGTGTGGGTTAGGCCAAAAACGCATGTTACGTTTAAAATTTTTAAAAATCAACTTCCTTTTTTTCTTTTTTGTAAGTAAAAACCATAGTTTAAGTAATAAAACTGACTTACGCCATCAGCTGTTGCGATTTTGTTCTAAAAATGCATTTTAATCAACCTTGGTTTCATAGTTTGTTTTGATTTTTGCTTCTACCCATTAAATATCAAACTGTAATTTTGAATAGCCCGTTAAATAGTAATTCTTGTTTAAATAATAAATCCACTAGTTTGTCAAAGTTAAGTTCATAAGATCTATTAAAGTGTGTTGTCAGTTTTTTTAATTGAAAATGTATTAGCAAGAAAAAAAATAGTACGTGAATAAACATATCTGATGCTGACTCGATGAGTTTACAAGACTTCGAAAATTCTGGATCGGAGTACGTCCCAACACCAAGTGGGTCATCAATTTCATCGTGCTCTTCCGAAAATACATTGCCTGGACCATCGGGACTTGCGGCAACAGAATCAGGTCAGCTGAACCAGATATCGAAGTTGAAAGCAGCAATGAATTGAAAATATCAACTAGAAAACGGATTGCCAAGAAAACTAATCTATTGTCTTGGTATTAATGACCTTATCACGAACAAGTCATTCATGTATACCTGGAATGAGGGAATAGCTTCAAGTGGCCCACAGGAAGTAGGGTGACGGCAGATGATATTAAAAGCATATCCTTAATTGAGAAACTGGTGACAAACAGCAAAAATCTCCGCAGGCAGGACTTCAAAAGTTGAATGGCTTAAGATTCTGTGGATTCGATTCCAAAATGTGAAGTCATTTATAATACAATACAAACATTAAAAAACATAGATATTTTATTTCAAGAAGTTGATATTTCAAAGAGGAACTCCAGCAAGTTCGTAAATTTGGAATTGGAATCGCTTTATCCTGGAGGAATATTCATTGAAGCTGAAAAGTTTAAGGATTTACAGGAACTCAAAGAGTTCATACCTCCTATAAAGCATGCATTTTTCAATAATTTAAAAACAAATTTGAGAGCCAAAGATGAAGATATTCAGAAAGAAGGCGAATAATTATTATTATTAATTTGTATTATTTAAAACGCAAAAAATTATTTTTATTATTTATCTGAAGAAATTTTGTATGTATAGTAAAGAAAAATAGTCAAGTTTTTTTTACAGAGATTATGGTAGTAAAAAGGTCGGGGTAAGAAAAAAAAAAAACTTTTTTACAGACTTTGTTGTTCTCGGCAAGTAACTTGTGCAACTAACTTGCCGAGTCTGAAAGGGGTCCAAGCGATATGATTAAGCTTACATAAATGTTTCTATGTCGAATTTTTTAGCAGTTGAAATTATTTTTAAACGGGCGTTTTTTCAATTTTAGATCTACCAACTTTTTTGCTTCAAAGTATATAATGAATAAATTTTATAAAATTTTAATTTATAAATTTTTATCGCTTCACATTGTTTTTGAGTAGTCGAGAAAAGATATTAAATTTCATCTGTAAATACAATTTTCTTTTTTATGCACATACAAAACTATAAAAACAAATGGAGGTTAATCAGACGTAGACAATAAAAATTTTGAAAAAGTTCTTAAAAGCTTAATATTTTAATTAATAGAAAAAAACTAATTGATTTTTAAAACGAAACTCACCTGCACTCTTAAAGGATGCATCATCAATAAAGGTAAAATATAAGATCGGGTGGGTAAAACTTCTGACAAAGACATGCCCATTTTAGTAACCGCCTGACAAACAAAAGCGGCTAAATAACGATGTAAGGGAAAATGAAAAGATGCTTGCAACATTTCATCCTAAAAACAAATATGTATAATAAAATGTGATAGAGCAACTAAACCTTTTTTAAATCTAAGCTTACATGCGAAATTTTTGGTTCTGGAAAATAAATGGCATCTAACCATTCATGCAGCATATTAACACAATAAGTTATAATCTTTTTGGCCAAGTGAGCATGTTTGCCATCTTGTAAATGTGAGATAATTGACCACATTGGATAGGCACTGGCTTCCAACTCACATGAAAAAGCAGCGTAATACGAATTGGGTTCGAATTCTACATGTGAGGCTGTCTCTCGCACATTAACATTCATGCCCTGTAGCATGGAAAGAAACTGAAACCACATATCAATGAGATTGTCATCGCGCAGGAAAACCAAAGCCACTGATTCGTGGGAAAGAACATTATTGAAATCAGAAACTAAAGGCCAATAACAATGATCTTTCATAACTTGGCGGGTGCAGTCAATAACAAAATGAAAATTTTTTTTAGGATCTAGAAGAAAAAAAAAATAAACAATTAAATAATTAATTTTATTTGATGGTGTTTTGATAAGTTACCGTGTAAAGTATTTTGTATTAGTATCTTAGACATCATTAATTTTAAACTTATAATCATCACATGTAGCAGCGATAGTTCATTAACCATTTTTAAAGCTAAACTTTCATTGGAAAACAATTGTACACTCATGTGTACCACTCTATTACTTAGCGTATCCGGATCTCTGGACATTTCTAGTACTGAAGGTATACGACTGTAGTGCATTACGAATGTTCTGGTCAGGTGTACCTTGTAGTCTTGATCTGGCAACATGTTGAGAAGAAAACATACTAAATTCTGTGGGAACTCGAACTTAAAAGTCCAAAAGATAAACTCCTCCAGCAGTGTAGTGTGTAACAGTTTCTCACCCAAGGCGGGCAAATGTTTATACTCATCGGGTGGTTCTGGTCGGGGAAAACGATTAACAGCCTCTTCATATTTTTCACGATTCTTTTTCAAGGCTCTAGCATGTCTAGTACTAAGGTAATTCACATCAGCAAATTGTTTGTAAACCTCTTGACTGATAAGTGCTCTCGTCATTACTTTACGCATTATTTCGCCCATATTATTTAAATCGATTAACATATTTGTAAATAATTCGCACAATTGTGCTACCACTATAAATGATTGAGACGTGGCATCACTGTGCTCGCGAAAATGTTGCAATAAGCGAAATAATAATTTTGGCATTATTGCTTCGGCAACAGCTAACAGATTGGCGGGTACCGGTTCTTTGTTGACACGATTATTTATGCCATGATCACTACAGAAACCCTCAGCTTTCATTACGGACGTATCGCCACAATCACAGGCACCACCTGCTTGAGATAGAAACATATTGAAATCATGGTTCGTATGATCGCCCTTTTTGAAACAGTCTCGACATATGGACATACACGGTGATATGCCGCAAGTGCGACACCGATAAGCCACAACGTGCGGCACCCAAACTAAGCCGCATTTGGCATGATTATCGTAACTTCGAACTGAAAGAAAGAAAAAAATATATGTATATTAATGGTTGGTAAAGCTAATTGACATAAAAAACGATATATAAAATTACATTACGCTCTAGAATATAAAGTTTTCGGGCATGGAGAGAGCTAATCTAGTTGGCTAAAACCAACACTAACGGCTACCTTCTTCTTATTCCGCACATTTTGATCTCGAACAAAATGCAATGGCTGTCCGTGTTGTTATTTGAAAAACAACATTAAAGAAGATTTTCCACATGCGATTGGACCTACTTACATATTTGATTTAAACAATCCCAAGCCACTTGACTGGATCACACTTTACTTCAGTTCAAGGAACCTAACATTGTTTTCAGTTTCTGTCGAGTTCTTTTTCCACAGAATTTATCTTCTCATTTCATCGTTAAATGCAATGGTATCACCAATTATAATCATATTTACTGCACTGACCGGAGGTTTAAAGAAAAACGCAACAATTTTTGTTACTTTTTACTACTAAACTGTCTTTTAAAAAATATTTAAGGTTTATACAACAATTATTTTTTTATGAAAATTTTTATTTCTTCCTGGTTTTAAGAATAATCCTCGTAAAGGCCAGTTTACACGGTAAAACAATGTATTACGACTTTGTAGAATCAAAATATTATGAAATTCTCTCCGTGTTAAAAAAAAAAAATTTTTTGTAAGTATAATTCATGTTTACACGTGTAGTATATGCATACTGTAGTATTCATATAAATGCATGAATACTAAGCAATACCACGACTTTGTTCTACAGTTATTTGAAACTGCACAATTGACATTGAACCACATAAATGTAAATGGTAAATTATAAACAAACAAAACAATTATTTGAAACTGCACAATTGACATTGAACCACATATGGTAAATTGTAAACAAACAAAACAATTAAATGTGTATGTCCAAAAAACCCAAAATAAAATAACTAAAAAGGTTTCTTGTTACAATTGTTTTGTATACTTGCGATACGTTTATGACGGCATCATAAAACGTTTGGGTGTATGTCTGTTTGACATCTTGACCACCCGGAAAAGTACTTGAAACATGTGTGTCACTAAAATGTGCAACTAGGTCGTGGGATGTGCTGCTGTAGCATTTTAGGTAATATAATTCTAAGACTATAATTTAGTATATAAGATAGTGTAAATATTTTTGTAAGATTAGTATTAGTGTTAACATCAAAGTGAGTGGGATAACCAAGAGCAGAAAGTAAATAAAATTAAGAAAACCCAAACAAAAAACTGCTTTTTATTCCTCACCCCAAACCTACCATATGGCGATCCTTGGAAAAAACTTGGAACATTGGTGGAAGTCCTAGTTCAAAGCCAGAACTAGAAGGAGAAGACAAGCCAAGTCTCTTCTCTCAACAGTAGTACCAGCTTAGGAGTACTAACCAGTGATGCCAACTAAGTGCTTTTGGCACTATTTATGGTGCTTTTTGATGCCTCAAAACGCCAAAATTTTATTCATAGTGCCAAAACAAGAAAAAGCACTAACTTGGTGCTTTTTCAATTTTTCGTTGGTGCCTTTAGTGCTTTTTACAATTTGTATTTTTTTTTCTACCATTTTTTAAAACTACGATTATATGAGCCGTTTATTTTGAAAGTGGCATAAGTCACTTTTTCAAAAAAATCGAGTTAATAATAAATAATAATAATAAATAATAATAATAATAATAAATACTGAGAGAAATATCATTATCATGATATATCAAATACAAGTGAATCTTCTCGAAAGTTAGCATCCATATTTTTAAACGTGTTAAAACGCAAACCCTTAAATATCTCGACTTAAAAACAAAATGACTTATGCCACTTTCAAAATAAACGGCTCATATAGAGGATGATTTAGTTGAACTTTGCTATTTGGGGTTAGATTTTGAGAAGGCTTGTAAAGATTTTAATATTTCAAATGATAAAAAAAGTGATAAAAGAAAGTTAGTCCGTGTTCATACGGCTCATGTCTTATTGACATGATTGCTACTTTATAGGCGAGAAGGACGAGGGGAAATAAAACGAGAAAACAGATGCATGTACTGTCTTTACGTTTTGCTTTTTCATTCGTTGTTTAATTTTGTTATTGTTTTCAATATCAAAAAAGCACTCATGCAAACGCGCGACTACACAAAATAAAAAAACACGTCGTCAACATGACATGAATCATTTGAAAGCCAATTCATGTTCAAAGAAGAAAAAGGAAGAATCTTGTCAATAAGACATGCGCCGTATGAACTCAGACTTACATTCGTTTTACCAAAAACTTTATATACGAGGTTAGAGCTAGGCTTTTGGAAATTTTACGAAACGTTGCAATTTTTTGCGTTGACAACTTATTTAGTAATCGTAATTAAAACGATGTATTTCGGTAAACATTTTTTTAAAAATGTTAGCAGTGTTTCAAAAATAGAATATGGATTGGAAAATATTAGGAATTGTTAAAAAACATGCAGTCGGAAACCGTCCAAAAAAACGCAAAGAATTTAAAAAACAAAAAAAAGAGCCGCAGCTTGGAATATTCAAAGTGTTAAACAAATTAAAAACAGCTGACAGAAAATACTTTTATAATGAGCTATTTTTCATGAGCTTTAGTTTTCCACGTGTTGTGTACTTCTACCTCTAGTGCTATTGAAAAACGGTTTATTTTACACCTTATGTATGTTCTTTATTCAGAAGCGTACATACATATGTTAAAATAATTGGATAATATCATAAGCCAATTGTTTGATTAAACTTTGCACGATTTTAATTTAGATTTTAGATTTTCGTTTAGATTTTAACGATAAAATACAAGGATGTTTATTAAAATATATGCTGTCATTAAGTTTTATAAACAATGGTCGGTCATTGCAAATTTTCGGTGATTGCAATAGGCCAGATTTTTCGAGTTACCAAAATCGAGCTCGCACTGTATTAATTTAAAACGGTTTTATGGCCAATTGAAGCTCCAAATAATTTGGATGATAATATTTTTATTGAAGATAATAATAATAATACATTAAAAAATGTTAATATACAAATCTATATATAAATCGGCTAAGGCAAAACAGTTAAGAACACTTTCCTGCTCTGTATGTCAACCGATTTGAACCAGATATACACCATTTGAAAGATATTTACTTACAGAAGTGCACAATATATATTTTATTAAAATCTGTTCAATAATTTCAGAGTTATAGGCGTTCAAATTTGCTACTTACACAAATACAAAACAATTTTTTTTTTTTTTTTCTATTACCAAATAATAAAAAAATAGGGTTGTCAATTATTCGATATTTTTTAGAAACCGGTTTTCGAATATTTCGACTATATAAAGTCGAGAAATGGAATGTGATCATATTTAAATTTTCTATAATATTGATCTTAGAAACTTTTTGTTATAGGTGCATGGTCCTGATTGAATGAAACCCTATGATATTAAAAATTTTGGTTATTTTTTTATTTTTTCTTTGGTATGTTTTGAATTTTTGTTAATATTCAACCTATAAAGATAAAATTAAAAATGCATAGTCCTGGTGGAATAACAACAAGTAAGGGGAGCTTTTTGGTACTTTTTCGTTCAACATCTGGTACATTGATTAATTTTCGTTAATATTAGACATTAAAAAATAAAATTAAACTTGCAATGTCCTGATTGACAATCTATTAAGGAGATTTTTTGATACTTTTTTATTTTATCAATTTTGATGATATTGAACTTATAAAATAAAATTAACTCTCGTGGAAGTTAAAATATGAAACGGAGGTTGGTCCCTCGCCAAATCGATCCACTAAGACGGAAAAAATGAACGAAACATGTAAATTCATATATGCATAGATGTACTTTGTTTTCTTCTTATGAACATGAAAATGTATGGTCGAATTTTGACCATTAGGCGAACACTAGTATAAATATATTTATGTATTATTTAATCTTAAATGAAAATGGTCCCCATCAACGCCGTCGCCTTTTTTCTAAATTTTGGAGGTATATAATATTCGGCACAGCCGAAATCAACTGGTTTTGGGTTTGATTAAATTGTAAAAATGGCTTAGTGCTTTTTTACGCCTTTTTTTTTGCTCGAAATAGTGCTTTTTAGTGCTTTTTTTTAATTTAAAAGTGCTTTTTGCTCTCAAAAAGTTGGCATCACTGGTACTAACCTAGCAAAGGTAGCAAAACTTTGTTCATCAACATCAACTTTAACAGCGAATTTCATTCATCATCAACATCCGTAACAAAAAAAAAAGAAAAAAAAAGAAGGAGGAAATATTTTATCTCATCAGCGTTAACTATAGCAGCGAATGGTATTCTTCATCAACAACGGCAACGAAGAGAAGTAAGCAACAATAAACATATATAACTAGAGAACGCAACAAGCATATGTAAGTCGTCTAAAGAAAATTTTTTAAAAAAAAAAAAAAAAGAAAAACAACCTATAAAGTGGAGGTAGTTAATTTTATACAGTGCAGAAGAAGAAATATACACACACAAAACAAAAAAAAAAAAAAAAAAAAAAACACAAAAGATATAGAAATAGTGTTTAAAAGAAAAGTGTTCAAAAAAAAAAAAGTTTTAGATCAAATGGGGAATGCTCAGAATAAAATTAAAGAGGTCGTAACAGCAACAGCTAATGCACCTCCTGCCATTAGCATCAGTATTGAATTAGCAATTTTAATATGCATTTTATTCACTTTTAACGTACTGATTAAATATATAAAAAATTATGTGAAGAAGCAAATTAATAGAGTCATGGTAAAAACTAATATAAATAATATTGCATAACTATTAAACATAGAAAGCTATTACAAAGAAAAAAAAAATAATGTTATCCAATAAATAGAATATTTTAAAATTATATAAAACATAAGGTATTATATAAACCCAAAAATGATATATCACTTATAAACTTTTTTTTAAAAAAAAAAAAAATCATCTCACATCTTCATGAATGGTATATTGCTGTAGTGATCTTTGATGGATAGTATATATAAACAGATAGAAACATTAATATCAAACGCCAGAAAATCAATAGGCAAAGTTTATACAGCGGACACCTTGGTCGCAAAACGAAAAGAGGTGGAAAGATTAGAATTACAAACCATAGAAATATTGGAAGATCCGAAAATATCGAAAGTAGATAGGGATAGGAATATAGAAAGATTTGGCAAATTAAAGGGTGAAGCGTTAGAAATTCTTAGGTTACACGAACAAAGGGATCAACAATCATCATCGCAACAAGCGCGTGATATTAGTTCAAGGGAAACAGGTGACGTAGATAACACGATGACAGACAACGTACTTAACACGACCGAATTGGCAGCTATTTCCAAGCTTATACCAATATTTAACGGTGCAAAAGGGGAACTTGAGATCTTTTTGGCAAATCTAGAGATAGTACAGGAAACCATTGTACCTGAAAAACATACTGCATTCTTCAACTTTATATATAAAACAAAACTAACCTCGAAAGTACAGAATAAGATTAGACAAATAGCCGTACCAATTGATATTGCAACATTAAGAAATTCACTAAAACGGGCCTATGGAATAAAGAAATCTCCTAACGTCATTTTGAACGAATTGACAACCATAGTCCAAACAGAGTCAATACGAAAATTTGCAGATCAAATAGAAACCCTGATGATGGAACTAAACGAGCTACAAACGGAGGCTCTTGGCGAAGCGAGCAGGGAAATAATTAGCAACACGAATGCTATAATAGCTTTCAACTCGTTCAAAAACGGATTAAAGAACAGGGAAGTAGTCCGAACGATTGAGGCCAGCAGGAAGAAAACACTTCACGAAGCCATAGAGATAGCATTGGAGACATCAGCGGACATCAGACAGAGCCAAATTATGTTCCAGACAGCAAGGTCGAGGGGTCCAGACAACAACAATAGAAATACCAATGATAACAGAAACGGTAGACGCAACAGCTACAACAGTAACTTCAATAACAATACCAACGAAAGCAGGAACAGTGTTAACAGCAGATGTGGAAGTTGCGGCGGAAAGCATGGTGATAGATGCTATGCTCAAGGAAAAACTTGCGACAAGTGTGGGAAGCCTAACCACTTTGCGAAAGTATGCAGATCAGGAAACAATAGCAATGCTCAGAATAATGGAAATAGTAGGCGTAGAAATAATAATTATGACAATGGAAATGGTAACAGAAGTCGTAGGGTACATCACGTTCAGGAACAGGGAAACTCCCAAGATCCGGAAGTCTTAAGGTACCAAGACTCTCCGGACCAAAACTAGTAGAATTACACAAAATTTACAATATTTCATCCGATTTAAAGAATTATATAAAATTGAATATTCAAGGTACAAACAGTGTAATGACATTTTTAATAGACACAGGGGCTGATGTGTCACTGTGCAAGGAAAATACTGTTCGAAATTACGAGGAAGATCCGGATGATTATTGTTTATTAACTGGAATCTCTAAGGACAGAATAAAGTCTTTGGGATCCACTATTGTGAAGATACCAATTGGAGAAACTGTTGTTAACCACAAAATACAACTCGTGGATTATGATTTTCCAATTGCTACTGATGGAATACTGGGTAGGGATTTCCTCTGCAAGTATAATTGTAATATTGACTATGAGAAATACATACTAACGGTTAATGCGGGAAGTGAATCGGTCATATTTCCAATACATGATAGGACTTATGGCATAAGTTGGGTGAAAATTCCACCAAGAAGCGAAGTTATTCTTCCTTTTAAACTGGATTTAGAAGAGGACGGAGTAGTTTGTAGTCGTGAAATTGCTCACGGCATATTCTTAGCGAATTCGATTGTTCCTAAAACGGGTAATCAACATATAAGGTTACTGAATGTATTGGATAAAACAACGGTAGTTAGAAATCTCAAAGTCGATACAATTCCATTAAGGAACTACGATATCTATAGAACAGGTACGCGGAAGGGATTACATTCTGAACAACGATTCCAAAAATTAATGAGTGAACTTAACATAGATAGCGAAGACGAGAACGCGAAACGGGAATTAATTGATATACTTAAAGAATATCAATCTATTTTTCATTTAGATGGAGAGCATTTGACAACTAACAACTTCTATTCTCAGACAATCCAATTGAACGATAACAGTCCAGTCTACATAAAAAATTATCGGTTGCCGCAGGCACAAACTGAGGAAATTCACAATCAAGTGAAGGGTTTATTGAGAGAGGGAATAATAGAACCGTCCGTGAGTCCATATAATGCTCCATTGCTTTTGGTACCGAAAAAGGGCCAAACCGATTTAAAAAAATGGCGTCTAGTAGTTGATTTTAGGAAATTGAATGACAAAATAGTCAATGATAAATTCCCACTAACAAGGCTAGATGACATTTTGGACAAATTAGGTAGGGCGAAGTATTTTTCGACTCTGGATATGACAAGTTCATTCCACCAAATTGAACTTGAACCTGATTCAAGACCTTTTACAGCCTTTTCGACCCTAGATGGTCATTACCAGTACACACGGCTACCATTTGGTCTTAAGATTTCTTCTAACAGTTTTCAACGTATGTTGACCATTGCTCTATCTGGATTGGAATCAGAGGCATTTTTATATGTTGATGATATTATTGTCTTTGGATGTAGTTTGAAACACCATAATCGGAATTTGGTTAACGTGTTTGATAGACTCGCGAGATATAACTTGAAATTGAACGCGGGCAAGTGTTGTTTTTAAAACCTGAGGTGGTATATTTAGGTCATCTGATAACTTCAAATGGTATAAAACCCGACCCAGGTAAATTTGAGGCCATTACTAAATATCCCATTCCAAAAAACGCGGATGATGTCAGGCGTTTTGTAGCATTCTGTAATTACTACAGACGGTTCATAAAAAATTTTGCGGATATTGCAAGTTGTCTGAATAATCTTTTAAAGAAAAATGTTAAATTTGAATGGACGGAGGAATGTCAAGTAGCTTTTGAGAAGTTGAAGGCAAATTTGATTAGTCCACCCATTCTACAATATCCTAATTTTGAAAAACCATTTGTATTAACCACAGACGCATCTGACTTTGCGCTTGGGGCAGTTTTATCTCAAGGTACGATAGGTGAAGATCTACCTATATCATACGCAAGTAAGTCACTCAACAGATATGAAAAGAACAAGCCGGTCATAGAAAAAGAATTGTTAGCCATACATTGGGGCATACAATTCTTCAGGCCATACCTATACGGAAGAAAATTTACCGTGGTTACAGACCATCGACCATTAATATCGTTGTTTTCGCACAAAAATCCAAGTTCTAAGTTAACTCGGATACGACTAGAATTATCAGATTACGACTTTAACATAGTATATAAAAAAGGAGCAAATAATACGAATGCGGATGCATTGTCCAGAATTCAGATAGATTCTGAGACATTAAAGGAAATGATACCTCACGAAATAGACGAAACGGTAAGGAAAACGCTGGTGATAACAAGGGGAATGAGTAAAAAGACGCAAGAAAAAGAAAGCAGAACAGAAAAACAGAATGAGAGAGGTAAGAAGGATAGAGAAATTGATGCAACCGAAGAGAACTGCAATTCTCATAATGGGCCTGATCAACTCAATATGTGGGAATGCACATCTTTCAACGACATCAAGCGCGCGAAAAGAATAAAATTTATGTTAGAGGAAGACCTAGGCACAAGAGTAAAAATTACAGACCAAAAGAGTCTAAATGAGATACGGGTGAGATGTAGCGATAATTCACATTATTTCGATAATGTACTGAAGAAACTACTGTCAACACTGGAACAATTGAAATACAAAATTTATGCACTGAATAGGAGTGATAACGTATTTAATATGATAACCCATGAGGTTTTGAAAGAAAAAGTAAATAAAATTAAAGTGAAAGACGTCACAATACTGTTATACAACGACCCCCAAAGGATAACGAATGTAGAAAAACAAAAAGAATTGATAAAATTATATCACGACACACCAAGCGGAGGACATTTCGGAGTTAGAAAAACTTTGTTAAAATTAAAACAAAAATACATATGGAAAAACATGTACAAGATGGTTAAAAAACATGTATCAACGTGTGATCTTTGCCAAAGAAACAAGCAAGTAAGACACACTAGGGAACCATTCTGCATAACGGATACACCAACACAGAGTTTTGAGACGATTGTAATCGACACAGTTGGGCCATTACGTCCTTCTGGAGATTATAGGTACATATTGACCATGCAGTGCGAACTGACGAAGTATGTTATAGCGGCTCCCATGGAAACAAAAGAAGCCGTATCTATAGCAAAGACCTTAGTTGAAAATTTGATATTGAAATACGGTTTATTTAGAACACTGAAATCGGACAGGGGAACGGAGTTTGCTAATGAATTACTTAAAGAAATCTGTGGATTATTGAAGATAGAACAAAAATTTTCCACACCCTATCATCACGAGACTCTAGGTACCGTTGAAAGGAACCATCGTGTTTTAAATGAGTATTTCCTATCTTTTGTAGGTGAAGGTGAATGGCATTCATGGATACCATACTATACTTTTGCATACAATATTACTCCACATGTAGACACTGAATACTCTCCTTTTGAATTGATATTTGGGAAATTACCTAGTTTACCAGGCGACCAGATTACGAATTGCAATAGGGTGTATAATCTTGATAATTACGCGAATGAACTAAAGATTAGATTAAAAAACTCTTTAGAAAACGCTAGAAAATTAATAAAGATAGTCAAGGATAAAAGAATGTTAGATTCACATAACAATGCTAATAGAATAGAATTGGAAGTAGGCGACTGGGTCTTGGTAAGGTTGGAAAGTAGAAAGAAAAATGAATCGCCTTACCATGGTCCATACGAAATAGTAGATATAGATGATCTAAATGTGTACATAAAAATTAAAAATAATATTAAAGCTTATCATAAAAATTTATTAAAGAAATATAATACAAAATAAGCAAAATTAATTATATAATACATAATATCTAAAATTAATACAAAAAAAAAAAAAAAATAGTATATAAAATTGTAGTGTTAATGACTTTCAAAAAAAAAAAAAAAAAACAAAACAAAAAGAAATAAATTTTTTTTATGTAACCAACCAGACAGTATGCATACACTTATATTTGTAGTAATCATCCAATTTCAAAGTTTTTGAAGAAATTGTACGATTCCTCTTAAGGGCGATGGTGTAGTATATGCATACTGTAGTATTCATATAAATGCATGAATACTAAGCAATACCACGACTTTGTTCTACAGTTATTTGAAACTGCACAATTGACATTGAACCACATAAATGTAAATGGTAAATTATAAACAAACAAAACAATTATTTGAAACTGCACAATTGACATTGAACCACATATGGTAAATTGTAAACAAACAAAACAATTAAATGTGTATGTCCAAAAAACCCAAAATAAAATAACTAAAAAGGTTTCTTGTTACAATTGTTTTGTATACTTGCGATACGTTTATGACGGCATCATAAAACGTTTGGGTGTATGTCTGTTTGACATCTTGACCACCCGGAAAAGTACTTGAAACATGTGTGTCACTAAAATGTGCAACTAGGTCGTGGGATGTGCTGCTGTAGCATTTTAGGTAATATAATTCTAAGACTATAATTTAGTATATAAGATAGTGTAAATATTTTTGTAAGATTAGTATTAGTGTTAACATCAAAGTGAGTGGGATAACCAAGAGCAGAAAGTAAATAAAATTAAGAAAACCCAAACAAAAAACTGCTTTTTATTCCTCACCCCAAACCTACCATACACGGATGCATGGTGAAATTACTACAAGGTGGCAGCGCTAGGTGTTGTTGTACAACAATACAACAAAAACAGGCAAATTTGTTTGTGTAATAAACTCCGTGCTGTCAAAAACTATGTGCAACAACGTTGCCATTGTTTGTCTTTTCCTACAAAATTTGGTCGGATAATTTTCGCTTGGTAGGATGGTAGGCTTGGCCTTAGGGCAATGTTACACGTTTAATAAATACATAAATAACAAAATCGAAAAGCTATTTTAAGGTATTAAAGTGGAAATTTTTTATGCTAAAAGGATCATAGAAATCAATACACGTATAAACATTGCATAATGAGAATGAAAATATTGAAGTCTAAGGGGAATGTTATTTCTGGAAGGGCGAATAGAAACAGAAAGCTAAGCATTACGAAGTAGGAATTCTGAAACAATTTCGTTGTTAAACCAATTGTGCATTAAGGAGAAATTTAATTTATCATATTAAATAAAATTTTTCATAGTTGTATACCCTTAATCAGCCGTGGTGTATGATGGGATACTACGTTTATCATTCTATGTGAATCTTTTTTTTCTAATATTCATCGAAGATCCCATAAAGTATATACGTATGTATATTCTGGGTCTTCCAAGTTGATTTAGTCGTTTGGGTTTCAAATTGTTTCTAGTTCTTCAAAGATGTTTTTATTAGAAAAAGAGTTAAGCTCCCTTATGTGCAACTACCTCCCTAAAAGCTAATATCAATTTGTTGCGGAATTTCAAGAAAAACCTTTTTATGACACCAAATATGGTGAAGGTCGGTTCATGTTAACTCAAAAATTTCTGTAGAAGCAAAATAATTTTTAATTTTATATTAAAGGTATATAAAAAACTAACAGCTATAACTGGAAGTTAATTATAACTGAACTTGCTGAAATTAGCCGTTAAATGTATCATAACTAGAACATAAATAGAAAACTGGTAGAGTACAAAGGATTTTGGTTAACAAGTTTGGTCGAATAGAAAATGTTCAGTGGCAACGCTGATCTGCAACAAATAAAATGAAAAATATTATGAAAAACTACTAAAAGATTCATACTTAAAATTTTAATGTTTTTTGAATTAAAAACAATTGTTTTTCCGCTTTTTTTCACTACAAGTCCTTTGGATTTGGATTTAAAGAAAGTGGCGCACCAGTGCATATCAAAAATAAACGCATTTTTCAAACGTACACACGACGTGGTCACATACATACACAATTATTTTTGTTTTTATTTATTATTTAAAAAAAAAACTATTAGCACACCTTTAGACACACAAAAAAAACCAAATTCGATTTACTTTTTGCAAATATTTTAATTGTTATACACAATTTTCATTCAAAAACCGCACAAAAATTATTATTTTTTAATTTTTTTTCAAGAATGTAAACATAAACAAAAAAAAAAATGACATCTTTGGGTTCTCACCACAGTTAAGAAAAAATTACCAGATGCCGTAGTGATGCCACCTTGTAGTAATTTCACCATGACACGGATGGTATAAGTAAAATCAAAAATAATAACAAAAAAGCAGATGGTTGCAGTTTTAAATATTAATTTCCTGAGTTGATTTTAGTTGTTTTTATAATTGTATAAAAATGATATCACCTTTAATATACTCTGTTAAAATACACCTCTGGTGTGATGAGAATACATAAGTTTCTAAAATGGTTTAGAAAAAAGCATTTACCGACCGCTTGTCAGATGTTGTATCCGTATTCTCTGTTACTCAATACATTTTGCTTTTACACGATAAGATTTTTCTCATTCTATATAATCTTTCGACATGTTTACAAATTTCGATAAACTTTTTCGTTCGCTAGAAATGAAGGTTGTTTCTTTAGTTATTTGCAACGCTGAACGCAAATTGCCACTTTCCACACATATGAGTAGTAGCATAACTTCAGAAGGGGTTTCTCTATTCAGTAAAAAAAAAATCCGAAATTCGACAACAAAATAATCTTTAGCCCGTGCAAACATTAGTAGTTTCAAAAATATTATAAAAGTTGGATTTAAAAGAATAAAAATACGGGCTGTGGAGTCGGAATTGAATTTTTTGTACCGGAGTCAGAGTCGAAGTACCCACAAAAACTCGCTACTCCGACTCCAAACTATTTCGGCATAAAAAAATTTTCTAATATTAATATGCTTTAAAAATGTTGAAATCAGAAAATAGAAACTAGTCTACTTTATATATGCAAATTTGTTTGTGTAATAAACTCCGTGCTGTCAAGATTATGTGCAACAACGTTGCCATTGTTTGTCTTTTCCTACAAAATTTGGGCGGATAATTTTCGCTTGGTAGGATGGTAGGCTTGGCCTTAGGGCAATGTTACACGTTTAATAAATACATAAATAACAAAATCGAAAAGCTATTTTAAGATATAAAAGTGGAAATTTTTTATGCTAAAAGGATCATAGAAATCAATACACGTATAAACATTGCATAATGAGAATTAAAATATTGAAGTCTTAGGGAAATGTTATTTCTGGAAGGGCGAATAGAAACAGAAAGCTAAGCATTACGAAGTAGGAATTCTGAAACAATTTCGTTGTTAAACCAATTGTGCATTAAGGAGAAATTTAATTTATCATATTAAATAAAATTTTTCATAGTTGTATACCCTTAATCAGCCGTGGTGTATGAGGGGATACTACGTTTATCATTCTATGTGAATCTTTTTTTTCTAATATTCATCGAAGATCCCATAAAGTATATACGTATGTATATTCTGGGTCTTCCAAGTTGATTTAGTCGTTTGGGTTTCAAATTGTTTCTAGTTCTTCAAAGATGTTTTTATTAGAAAAAGAGTTAAGCTCCCTTATGTGCAACTACCTCCCTAAAAACTAATATCAATTTGTTGCGGAATTTCAACAAAAACCTTTTTATGACACCAAATATGGTGAAGGTCGGTTCATGTTAACTCAAAATTTAAAAATTTTCTGTAGAAGCAAAATAATTTTTAATTTTATATTAAAGGTACTTATATAAAAAACTAACAGCTATAACTGGAAGTTAATTATAACTGAACTTGCTGAAATTATCCGTTAAATGTATCATAACTAGAACATAAATAGAAAACTGGTCGAGTACAAAGGATTTTGGTTAACAAGTTTGGTCGAATAGAAAATTTTCAGTGGCAACGCTGATCTGCAACAAATAAAACGAAAAATATTATGAAAAATTACTAAAAGATTCATACTTAAAATTTTAATGTTTTTTGAATTAAAAACAATTGTTTTTCCACTTTTTTTCACTACAAGTCCTTTGGAGATTTAAAGAAAGTGGCGCACAAGTGCATATCAAAAATAAACGCATTTTTCAAACGTACACACGACGTGGTCACATTAACAATTATTTTTGTTTTTGTTTATTATTTAAAAAAAAAAACTATTAGCACACCTTTAGACACACATATAAAAACCAAATTCGATTTACTTTTTGCAAATATTTTAATTGTTATACACAATTTTCATTCAAAAACCGCACAAAAACTATTATTTTTTTAATTTTTTTTTTCAAGAATGTAAACATAAACAAAAAAAAATGACATCTTTGGGTTCTCACCACAGTTAAGAAAAAAATTACCAGATGCCGTAGTGATGCCACCTTGTAGTAATTTCACCATGACACGGATGGTATAAGTAAAATCAAAAATAATAATTAATTTCCTGAGTTGATTTTAGTTGTTTTTATAATTGTATAAAAATGATATCACCTTCAATATACTCTGTTAAAATACAACTCTGGTGTGATGATAATACATAAGTTTCTAAAATGGTTTAGAAAAAAGAATTTATCGACCGCTTGTCAGATGTTGTATCCGTATTCTCTGTTACTCAATACATTTTGCTTTTACACGATAAGATTTTTCTCATTCTATATAATTTTTCGACATGTCGTAATACATTGTATTACCGTGTAAACTGGCCTTAAAGATAACACATGTTTACAAATTTCGATAAACTTTTTCGTTCGCTAGAAATGAAGGTTGTTTCTTTAGTTATTTGCAACGCTGAACGCAAATTGCCACTTTCCACACATATGAGTAGTAGCATGACTTCAGAAGGGGTTTCTCTATTCAGCAAAAAAACAAAATAATCGACAACAAAATAATCTTTAGCCCGTGGAAACATTAGTAGTTTCAAAAATATTATAAAAGTTGGATTTAAAAGAATAAAAATACGGGCTGTGGAGTCGGAATTGAATTTTTTGTACCGGAGTCAGATTCGAAGTACACACAAAAACTCGCTACTCCGACTCCAAACTATTTTGGCATAAAAAAAATTTTCTAATATAAATATGCTTTAAACATTTTGAAATCAGAAAATAGAAACTAGTCTACTTAATATATGTATGTATGTAAATAACTACATATATAAAAGCTCAATGCGGCACGTTTTAGAATTAAATATCGGTTTGAAATTTTTACAGAATCAGTTTCTTGCTATACGGTGCACTCGCAATAATATGAACTAATTAAAACAAAGCCAGTTAGTTCACTTTTGCAAGATTGTTTATATTTGCGAATGGCATCTAATTTTCCTTCAAAAACGTTTTTCCCATAAAAAAAAATTTCTAATGTTAAAGTTTTGGATTTAAAAATATATTGATTTTTAGAACAGAAAATCAAACTTAAAGTTATTACGCGAAAAAGTCTGTGATTTTCTTTCGTTCAGTCACCTTAAAACGTCCCGCTATCTTAACCATCTCCAGATATTTGCCGTGTCCGCTAACAGTGATCTTTTTGTCTCTCATTTTCAAAAACCATCATTGCATGCATTTTCCATTTTTTGGGTACTCGGGAGACCGCACATTTTTCTTTTTCCAAGTCAAATAAACGTATTGTTAGAACATTAAATAAACAAATTTATTCGCTAAATTAGTAATACTTGCTCCTTTTCCTATTTGTTCTAAATTTTCTGATTTTCCTTTTTGAAGTTCAAAACTTAGCCGTTTTTTAATTCATATTAAAGAACTTTTCACGTTAAAATTATATTTAAAGATGTATGTATATAGAATTCCATGTTAATGTAAGCACTAGCTAAAACGGGTATGTAAAACATTTTGATTAACAACTGAAGACAATTTTAAAGCAGATGGCTAGGGAAATCCCCAAGTTTTTAAGCAGTTGAATTAAAATTGATTTTGATTTTAAAATTATGTAGCTAGATAAAAACCGTTAAAAATACAATTATTAGTTGTTCATATTTTAAAGTTTTTGCACAAGTCAGTGGAAGAAAATAATTGTTTATATTTTGGGGTGTTCATATTATCGCGAGTGCACTGTATTAAACGATTAAAAAGTTACATTAAAAAAAAAAACAAGTAAGAAAGTATAGTCGGTCAAGCCCGATCATATGATACCCTACACCACAGTATTTAAAAACACAGTATGCTTATGTGTCCATATAAATATGACTTTATCTATGTTTATAAACTTCATTAAAGTCGGTTTGAAAATTTGTGAGAGGCAGAAATTGCCCTATACCTTCCCTTGTGGTCCTATTTTTGAAAAACTGTATAGCTTATGTGTGCCAATAAGAACCTATGTCCCAAATTTTATCCAATTATCTTAAAAATTGCGACCTGTAATTTGCGCACAAGGTTACATGGACAGCCAGCCAGCCTGCCGGACGGACATCGTTAGTTCGACTCAGAAAGTGATTCTGAGTCTATCGGTATACTTTAAGGGGGTCTAGGACCAATATTTAAAGGCGTTACACACATCAGCACAAATGCATAATACCCTCTCCACTATTGTGGTGTGGGTATAAAAAGTTTGAAGTTAAATAAGGACCAGTCTCATATATGTACATTTAACAGGGTTGCCAGACGGCCTGGTCCAGTTGTCCAGTTTTTTTTTTGGGTGTTGTCCAGGTAGCAGCTTAAATGCAATTTATCCAGTTAAAAAACTTTATTAAATTTTGAAAAATTACTTTTTTATTAATTACGTTTTTTTAATAATTAAATTATTAAGGGTTTTCGGGATACCGCTTAAAATTGCCATTTGTGCAAATGGGCAAACTTGCGAGACTCGTTTTATGAAGAACCTTTTTAATTTTTGTGTAATTTTAAGCAATTAATGTCAGTTAGAAACGTCTATACCATGGCCCAAGTTTTTGGACTGCGCACAACTACAACAATGCAACAATAGAAAAAACAACACGCGTTTTGTTTGTGTATACAAATGGTAAAATGTCAAAAAGTGGTCAACTGTCAAGAAATATGTGTTATCATGTATTTGTTTTGTTAAATTAAAAATTTTCAATGGAAATTTTGGTAAAATAAGTTTGTTCTAAAAAAGTGATTTGAACTAACTGGGCGATTAAAGAAAATGAAAACAAAAGGACAATGGGAAGATGTTTTCTATATGTTAAGTATAGATGTTAGTATAGATGGATGTACATAAATTGGTGAAAATAAATTTATAAAAAAAGTTTTTTATATAAAACAATAAGACCTTAAGCTCGAATATTTAATTTACATATTAATATTTGTGTTTTAAAATTTTATAAAAGAATATAAATAATAAATAAAAAACTAAAAGACATTTATCATCTCCTCCCAAGTGATGATACAGCAGCGCCAATTTATATATCATTTGATGCCGAAAGTGCCATGTCCAAAGCATTTGCAAAATCTATTTGGTATGAATGATTCAATAAACAAAAATTAATCTGGAGATAATCATTTGAACTGCACACTTAAGACTGCTTACTATATTCCGCCGCCTGCATATGGGTGTGAAGAAAACAACGGAAGTGCTTTACCCGATATAGAAGAAGTGTCTCCTTGGTCAACATGTTCGTCTGTGGAAATAAAAATTTCTATTATTGAAATAAAAATGGTAATACTGATGTTGTTTTCTTCACACCGTATTAAGGCGGCGGAGGAAAGTAAGCAAGCAGTCTTTAATGTGCTGTTCAAATAATTTTCCCCAGATTAATTTTTGTTTATTGAATCGTTAATACCAAATAGAGTTTGCAACATGCTTTGGACATGGCACTTTCGGCATCAAATGATAAATACATTGGCGCTGCTGTATCATCACTGGAAAGGAGACGATAAATGTTCTCCATTGTGTCCGCCTTTTAGTTTTTTATTTATTACTTAAGGCTAGTTTACACAATTATACTTTGTATAAAAACATGGGTAATTCCATGTCAAAACGACCAAGAGTGGGACACGACCCCTTCCGATGTTAATGAAATTTGGTGAGAAGGTAAAAAGCACAAAAAAATCTGTTTGTATTAATTAAAGCCCTGCACGAATGCATTTAAATGCCGTTTCAAGACATTCGTTTGTTTTTTAAATGCTGGTTATAATAAAAGCCCCTTTGTGACACAACCAGTCCGAAAGCTAGTCATATGTCTGGCCACTTTAGTAAGGCGATGTCCTAAGAGGGGGTATATTGTCACCAAGAGACCACAAAAAGACAGTTCATAAGCCGGTTCTTCTTGGCTTACCCTTAACTGACTCCTTATACCCACCATAAATATGCTTTTCTGATTCTGTTGTCATACGTTCTGTTTCTCTCTCTCTCTCTCTCTCATAAAATGAACGAAATGCTCAATGACATACATTTTTCACTATCCACCACCTGCGACACAAAAAGACAGCTAAGTGCCAGCACAAAGTGACAGTAAAATTTTCCACAGTTTTAGAACCAGTTTTCCGAGTATAGGATCAATGTGTATAGTTTTATAACTAGTCTACTGTGTATAGTACTGCCACTTTTTGGGTAAATTGTCACGAAAAAACCACAGGGCTGTTATAGACTTACAATTGTTGTGTTTTCGTATACAACAAATTATACATTGAGTTGATTTGTTTAAATCAAACTACTGCTTAACACCGTGTTGTTTGAAACCAACTACTGTTTTAACATTGAATTGGTTTTTCGTAATGTATCATTCGAACTGATTAAAAAAAAAACACAGTATTTGAAACATCAATAACATGGTGTGGAGAACTGTGAAAAAGAAACAAATGCATTCGTGCAGGGCTTTGATATTAATACACAATTGAACAGCGCAAGTTTACGAGTCAAAATTGTTGGGCAAATTTACGAAGTTTGTGTAAATGAATTCTCACACAATTCTTGACAGTTAATTTGCGAGGGCGTAAAAATAAACAGTTTGCATAGATTGCGAGACTTTTAAGCGATATCATCCTATACTAAGAAAAAAATTGTAAGGAAAAAAATTTCTAATTTAAATTGATCTCGTTTATTAGTCATGCCAACTAGCAATTCTTTGTAAGGACTTAAGGTATTTCTAATAATCTTTACTCACAAGAATCCATTCCTATGACCGAAAAAAGGTTACAATCACAAAAAGATTAAAGTTTGATGAAAGTTGCAAAATCTTTCAAACATTTTTGATTACAACTAAAGTAATAGAGTTATTAAATTCTTTAAATAACAATACAAAAAAATATACATGTGGCTACCCAAATTGTTATCAGCCATGTTCTGCAAATCGAATTCGAGTGAAATCAAAATCAAATAAACTTTGAAAACGATCCAGTGTTTAAAGTTCATTAAGTAATTTTGTTTTATATAAAGTACAGCTTATCTGAGTACAGCTTATATTCATTAGAACTTATCTTTAAATAAAACGACGGTAGTTTAAACAAAAATTTAACTGAAAATCTCCATTGATTTCAATTTCACTCTATTTCGATAAGATGACTGTTTATGTACTTTTTTATTTGATTTAAATTATTATATATCAAGTCGAATTTATGTATACTACAGCAATACAAAAATCACAGAAACAATAGATGTTTTTTTGCATTGGATTATTAGTGTCTCCGGCTCGAAATGTCAACTGTCAAACTCACTTTTCGCTGCCACTTGTAGTGCATTCGCCCTGATAATAATTTTGAAATATGATAATATGATATGCCGTGCTTTTAAATTTTTTTTTAATGGAAAATAAAATCTGAAGTATAATTTTACTTTTGCTTATATTTATTAAGTGCATTTTTAAATTGTCCAGTTATTTTTTCAAAATCCAGTTGAATTTTTTCTATTGTCCAGTTATTTGACTTTTGGTATCTGGCAACCCTAACATTTAGCATCAAGGTTAGAGTAGGAGTCGGAGTTGGGGTCGTAGTTGGACTTAAAAACTTCAGTGGTTGGAGTTGGAGGTAGAACTAGTTCTTAACGACTCCACAGCCCTGGTAAAAATACTTATTTTTAATACTTTTAGTAAACAAGTTTTTTTTCGGATAATTTTGAACGAACTTGAAACCTATATTCTTTAACTGTTGATAGACAGCACCGGGTTCATATTTTCCTTTTTTAAACATGTTTTTTCAAAATAATTTTGTGCAAATTTTAAACGTAAATGCAGCAAACAAATAAAATTAATTTGAGCGAAAAGACAGGTTAAAAATGTGTTCTTTTTGTAAACACAAGGGTTTTTAAGTAATTTTGGAGCAGCTTGAAATCTATGTATGTATGTTCTTTAGCATATAGGCAGTAAATAAAAAAAAAATCGCAAAAACGTGTTATTTCAAAAACACATGATTTGAAATCACGTGATTTTCAGAACAGGCCTATTAAATGGGTCTAAGACCAAAATTGTTGAAACTACTAACTGAATGACAAACTTATACGTGTACGCTATCCACCTGTGGTGAAGGTAATACTTAGAATAAATTTAAATTTATTTTTACTGATTAAAGTATTAAAGAAATTAAAAATTTGAGTTAAGAGTTCGTCAAAAATTTTACAAAATTTTAAGCAGCATGTACACGACATGTTTTTTACATGCGACTTGTCAAATTTCCCTCTGCAAAATACATACTTGTTATTACATTGCTTCTGTAAAAGTCAGATGCAAAGTCACCTGCAAAAATTTAAATTAGAGCGTGCTCTAATTTCTTCTGACAAGCCATCAGCTGTGTCAGAAATCTATGCCGGAAAGAAACCGGCAGCAGAGGTCGACATTGTCGATATTGACGGAATTATAAGCCGGCAAAAGTCAATATTTCTCAATACTGATATACATATGTATGATCATTTCACTATTGAGTAGAAATTATTTTCCTATAAATATATAAAACGTTTCATTAAACTATCCTAAATTGGTATCTAAGAATTTAAAGAAAAAAATGTTAAGATGGCTGAAATCTTTTACGGCGCAAATAAAAATGTTTGTGGCGGCAGCACGCTATTTTGACACCCGGACTACTTTGGTTTCTGCAATAACTATGCGAAAAAAAACAGAGTCAGATGTAAAAAAAAACATGTCATCTACATGCTCCTTTAGACTTTAGAAGCTTCTAAATGTACTTAAGATTTAGTTTTGTTTCGAAATGCCACTTTGTTACGTTTCTTATGATTGATTCTGATTTTATTGATATCTTATAATATTTTGCTAGGGAATCATAATTATGAAATAAAACACATTTTTTATGCACGCATATGTATCAATTAACAACTTTTATTTTATTTTTAATATGTTTAAACTTTTCCTGCAAGTCGAGCACAGTCTGAGACAATCGCAGAAAAATTATTTAGCTTGAATCTAAATTTCAAGAGAGCCATGCTGGCGCAGGAGCTGGTAGTCTGCTCAAAATATTTATTAACTGCTTTGAGAGTTGAGTCAACGCTAGAATTTAATTCTTCCATATTATCTTGAATCTTTTTCACACATTTTGTGGAAGGTACTTTAGCAGCATCTGTACTAGGTTTATAATTTTCATTTTTACAATCTTTCTTATTGGCCTTGTTAACGTTTTGAATAGGTGTCTGAAGTTTCTTTACATTATTTAATACTTCAGAGGAATCTTTCTTAACTTTTGAACCGCACAATTCAATTTCATACTCAAAATCAGGTACAATATCTTCGATATTGTAGACTGCCTGTACCATACAATTGATGCCAAGTAAATTTTTTGTGGATGCAGTAACATCGTCGGCAAAAGATGGTGGGGCCTCAGTGGTAGAAGGAGTGGTCGTGGGATCAGCAGTAGTGGTCGTGGGTTCAGCAGTAGTGGTCGTGGGATCAGCAGTAGTGGTCGTGGGTTCAGCAGTAGTGGTCGTGGGATCAGCAGTAGTGGTCGTGGGATCAGCAGAAGTGGACGTGGGATCAGCACTAGGGGTCGTGGCATCAGCAGTAGTGGTCGTGGGATCAGCAGAAGTGGACGTGGGATCAGCACTAGGGGTCGTGGCATCAGTAGTAGTGGAAGTTTCTGTAGAAGATGTTGGTTCGCCCTGTGCTAGTACTGCTTCTAATCCTAATGACAGGATTACGAAGAATATGGCAGTTAAAAACTTGAATTTCATTTCTATCTCCAATTTGCTAGACTGACTTATAATGTAATTTGAAAGACTGGTGTTTTTAACAAAATACCCCAGGTATTTATAGATAATTTGAAAAATATCAGGTCTTATAAAATTTTATTAAATAAATATTTTATCTAATTGCACTATTAGTTAATCTTTTACACGGGCAGACTAAAATGCAAATTATTTTACGTCAATAATGAAAAAACTTTCTTTATATCACATTGCTGACAAATACATAAGTTTCGTAAAATAACAATTGTAATTATGATTCAAAATTTGTATTTAAACAATTTTCTATTTTTTATTAAGTAACAATGCAAACACATCAAATGTTTGTTTTTTAATTTGCCTTGTTGTTCTTAGCTAATTCATTGATGAACTAGTTTAGAGCGCACTTAGCAATTTATTTGCCCATTGAGTTAAGATTAGGGATGTAACGATATGCCGTTTTGCTGATACGATACCGATACTCAAAAAGAAATATCGGCGATACCGACTCTACCCGCCAACTACTTTGAAATTTTTGAGGAAAGATCTATGATCCAATTAGTGCAAGAATTAAAGCCAGCCGACCATCAATACCGTCGTGTGTTTGGTGAATGGGTTGAGAATAAAATCGAAGTTTATCCAGATTTTTGTCGTGAAATCATGTAAACAAGCAAAATTACCGTTTTTGTAGAGAAATCAATCTTGAGACTTAATTACAATCCCATAAAAATAATTGTTTATTGCGATTTACAAGCCATTTGTCTTTAAATCTGAAAACGATAATAACCGTTAATAGCGAAAGCTACAGGCTAATGATTCGTGATTATTTTATTCCTCATGTCATTGGAAATCATTTGGAGGAGACATGATTCCAACAAGACGGCGCAACTAGCCAAACGTTTTGTGATCGAATTATCTCAAAAAATGGACCCGTCAATTGGCCACCACGGTCGTGTGTTCCTCGACACCTTTGGACAACCTTTTGTGGGATATGCTGATAAAGGAGCAACGACTTGCAGTGGAAAATAGCCTCTCAGACGCGACAGAACTCATTTGAAAACTTAACCTTTAATAGCCTGATTTATTTTTTTGAGCAGAAAAAAAATTTATGTTTTAAAACTAGCGTTTCTGAACAACTTTTGTTATACGACTTTGTGCATAGGTTTTATTGACCTGAGCTAGGTAAGAAAAACCTGGTTGGTTCTTTGCGGAACCACTAGGCACCCGGAGATCAAAAATTTTAAAGGTGTATATTATAGCACAGAATTTTTTTTTAACAAAAATCAACATATTTTATTTAGTTAATGCAAAAATAACAAAAATAAAGAATTATTAACATTAAAATATCAGCAACTGCATTTAGTTTTGGTGAAACACAACAAACCAGTGTTTTTAGTCGAAAATAGGCTGTTTTCCTAAACGCCTGTTGCATTGTAGTAATACATGACAACATGTTCTTAAATGCAACCATAAAAATTTTGACCATGCATTTAGTTCCGAAATGTAACTTTGTAGTTGTCACTGCGCAGAGAAAAGCAAATAAAGCAGTTAAAATAATGTAGATGCAAAACATATTCATTTACAACACAACGTAGGTAAAAATTTAAGTACACAATGCATCAACACGGTATTGATACATTGTGAACACATGTTTAGGAAAACAGCCATACAAATGTGTTCCACATTTTTGGTATCTATCTTTTGTTCGGGATGTACATTTCGGATTTTTGCATCGCGGTTTCCCTTCCTTGACATATTCTGCTAAATGCCCAAACATTATCAAGGCGAATATCATGCGGCGGCATCGGAGCAGACATTAGGTGATGATGTTTCGAAAAAATTTCAACTTCGAGATTACTTCGTCGACCTTTCCCACACTCATTTTAGTACCAGATTTTGTCAAGCAATGCGCAACTCACACACAATTGTGAGTGACGGCGCGGCGCGGCATTGTCTGGTTGCTTTTGAAGTGCAAGAATTGGCGAATCTTGTCATGACGATTTCGTGTCATGCAGTTCATTATTAGTCACTTCAATATGATCGATCGTACGCATATTTTAATACCAACATGTAGTAATTGATTTCCATGACTCGTTTGATTTCATCTGGTGTAGTATTCAGTGGGTTTTCGACGTTTTGTTGCACTGCATACAAGCCTTAAACGACTGCTGCATTGTTCTGAGCACCTGCAGCTTCAATCGCTTCGTTCTCCTCATATAAATGGCCTATTTGCCCGTCATCTTGTCGTCTTCAAAATTTTCATTTCAGAAAGCAGCATCAAAATCGAAATCTGGATCATAATCTTTGTCGTTAGAAGAAAAATCACCATTATCTTCACTGTCCGCCCACGCAACCGAATTGACAAACTCCCAAAGCTCTTCTTCTGTTCTAAAATCAAGAATTCTATGCGACATTTCTAATCAACAAACTGAATAAACCGTTACAAAAATTGGAAAATTTCGAACTCCCGGTGCCTGACGGTTCCGCAAGGGACCAACCATACACTTTAAAAATTCCATTAAAATAAAATAAAATAATAAACGCTCACATAAGCTTCAAGGCATTATAACGACCACGGAAAAATTTTTTGAAACTTCAATTTTTACGTATTTGATACAAAATTATTTTTTGAAAGTTCGCAATTTCGCAAAAGCTGTTTTTTTCAAGGTTGTGGCACCTTACTGAACATACACGAATCAAATAAAGTTAAATTAAAGTGGCGACCGAGGCAAAAGGTGGCGCTTGTATTAAAAAATATTTTTAAAGTCGCAGGTGCAAGTTCCATAGTCCTATGCAAAAAATAAGTATTAAAAATTAAAATGTTTGTTCAAAAAACTCTTTAAACCATTTGAAGAAGCATCTTCAGTAAAATATCGACGATCGATATCGGTTACATCCCTTGTTCAGATGATCATGTGAAGTTATGACCGAGTTTATAGCTTAAATAAAGTCTTGTACAACTGCTCCGTTAACTTTGTTTCACTGAGTGAATACATCTTAACAGGTTATTTAGGTTTTTAGGAACTAAAGCTATTTCATGAGTTTTTTTTATCAAAATTATCTTCAAGAGTTTGTAAATATAAAAGAAATTAAAAATATTTATTGAGAAAAATACTTTTAACAAAACTTAATAAAAATTTTCACAAATACTCAAAAATACTTACAATGTTTTGTTTAATATCTAAATCAAGTACTTAATTAAAAAAAGTATACACAATCCAAAACATATAAAAGTGAACGTTTTGCATCTCTGAAATTTCAGTATCATTTGAAATAGCATTTTACAAATAACAAACATAAAACTATGAATACAAATTCATCGTTAGTGTTTTTAGTCCTCGTTTTGTTTGTAGCGCAAATCCAAAGTGCCACTTACTCTGATAACCTGAGTATTTCAATAAAAAATTTAGGCGGAATATCTTGCTTAATTGACTCCGTCGCCAATATCGAGGATTCTGTTAACGATTTTACCTACGCTATTCAAGAATGTGGTGTAAGGACTTCCAAGGAAGTTTCCAACATTTTGGATGACTGCGATGATCTTACAAAAACAACTGGAAAAATAACAAGTTTAAGTGGAAATATTTGCAAGAATGAACCCTACAAAAATAAGGAAATCCCGTCTGCAATGTGTTCTAATCCAATGCAGAAACGAATGGTGAAATTAGATGCACGTATAAAAGTAACCCAAGCATCTTTAGAAAAACCAATTAGAAATTTTTGCAGTAAAATGGCAGCATACAAATTTAATTTGAAATTAAATAATTTTTATAATATTGTAGAACGTTGTGCTACAATTGCTAAGTCAGATTAAAAGAAATGTTTTTTTTTATGTTTTTAAACTGTTAATAAATGAAATGAGCATTAAATAATTAAATGTAGCGGATTGTTTGAAATTTTTGGGAAAAATAAAGATTTAAATAAGTTCCACAAAGTCTTAAAATACGTACTTGCTGTCTTGACAGAGAACAGAAAGTTTAAAAGATGAGACATGTGCCTTTAACATATCGACCCCTAACCGCGAAAATAACGTAAGCGCCAAAAATCAAATTTTACAGGAGAGAGCTTTTTTATTTTATTTCATACAAATTTTGTATAAAATTTGCCGCTTACAATAAAATTGTTCTTGCTATAAAATCGTAACGGTACCTTATGTGACCATGACATTTTAGGAGATGATGCAAGTGTTGCCAATAAAGTCATTTATTAAAAAAAAAACGAAAATTGAAAATCTTGTCGCTTACGTTATTTTCGCGGATAGGGCTCGATATATGTAGCTAATTGATTTTTTTAATAACATGATTTTTTTTTTTAACTAAACATAGGCATTTCTAATTTAAAAAATTGCTCTGCAGAGAATTTTGCTTAAATGGTAATTTTTAAAATTTGAAAAAATTAGTTTTTTTTAAATAAAAAGCTAAACTATTTATAACTTTTAATTGAGGCTATCAGCGCAGAAGTGGTGTAATCCCAGACTACGTATTATGAAGTATTAAGGAGTTAACACTACTTTTGCACTATAGTACATGGTTATAACGGCCCGTGCAAAAACTATGTTTCTACCGCCACCTGTTTTGGATACAAACAGTTGGCTTACTCGACTATTGCACTGTTAAGAACAGTGCAAAGAACATATCTTACACCAGAAGCGTAACCAAATTAAATTGTGGGTTATACCGTGTTCAGATATGCACCTAAATTGAGTTTTACGCAATAATTGCCATTATTGAGCTCAATTATCCATACAAAATTGCAATTTAGTTATTGCTCAATTAATACGAAATTTTTATAAATATTGAGTAAAATTAAAATGCGACACTGTAACAAGTGTGTTTATTAAGCAAAACACAACTTACCTAACAGTGTTTTGACATTTGGCAATTGAAATAACAACAAAAAAGGCCCATCCATTTGGTCTGCGCAAAAACCAGATGTTTATTCTTTAAAGATGTCAAAAGTTGTTTACATTTTCTTATACATGTACATTTATGTTTACGTTGAATGTTGTATGTAGTCTGTAACAGTTTTGGCGAGTATTAGCGGTCACGTAAGGAAATCAAAAAATTTCTGTGAGAAAAGTTCCCGCTTTGAACTGTCAAATAAACTCATGAAAAGAAATGGAGCGAGAAACAATTTAAACACTAAAAAACGATTAAAAATGCAAAATGCAACGAATTATAATATTAATATTTTGTTCTTGGCACATTTTTCCATTGTTAAATTATTTTGCTAGGATATCTATTGGGAAAGTGTTATGAGTTCTTTTAAAATAAATTCAATAAGAGAACTGAAACCTACAACTCGGTAGTAATCTTCAACATTTTGGATGTGATTATTTCGTTCAAATCTTGTCTTTTCGATAGGAACCTCGATTTGAACGCAAATAACTTTAACTTTTTTAAAAATCGCTTTAAATTGTTCTTCTGATTGTTCTTTTTTGATGATCTATATCTTGCTTTTGTAAAATGATACTAAGTGGCTGTGTTACAATAGATATCGCACTTAATATGTATATTCCGCAAATAAATTCAAAAGTACTAAGTGAGTTCCTTAATTTGAAGGTAGAGATACTACCTTTCCACTCACATATTTATTCCAAAGCTTCTACTATATGATGTACACTTGTTGCAAAGACGCATAATGAAGAGAGTTTGGCTCCCAAATACTTTGCTAAAACTGTTCTTCGCATGGGATGATTATATTTAAAAAAATTTTTCGTTTCTTTAACAAATGATACAACTTTTTGTATTAATGGCACTTTTTTGCTTTTAGAAATTGAGTTAATCGATTTATGGGAATAGCAAGGCGTTTGTTTCGCATTTATCGCTTTTCCAGAAATTTTGAAAAGCTCCATTTTCTGCTGACATCAGAGGCCACCCATCTGTCCCATCTCCTACACAACTTTTAAGGTCAAGACCAAAATTTGTCAAATCTTTAAGAACTATTGATGATGGTGCCTTTGCATCAATTGACACATCAACGTCAACAATATCTTCCCTAAAAACTTTTTGTTGTATATTGAAATATCTTAAAGATAAGGAAATCTGGCATTTCCCCGACAAATCCGTGCTTTCGTCAAAAATTATCGAATAGAATTTTGATTCATATAGCACATACATATATACATAAATATTGCATTTACTAAGGCTTATTAATAACTTAACCGGTAAACTAAATGTTTCTTTGAAAATATCTACTTATTGAAAATCGTTAGAGATTCAATATTAAAAAAAATAAAAAAATACTTATTGATAATATTATTATTGGGAATTCTTGTATTATCGAAATTAACAAAACATATTTTTATAATTTACGGAGGGGAAATTTCCTTATTCCCCCGCCCCCCCTGAATCCACGCCTGATTTTATTGTTTTATTAATTTAATTTTAATTAAATTAATTTTTTTTAACTTTTCAATTTTATTTGAGTCAAATGGTTGGCTTTAGGACAAATAAATAAGAAGCTCCACGGAAAATTGGTGTGTGGCAAGAAGTGGATAAATTGTAGGCTAAATACCTCAAATCCATGTTATTTATGGACTATAAATAAACACTTTTCTAAGCGGACCTCAATTTGTTTTGTTGAAAATAACAGCTGACTAAAACAGCTGGCTTTCAACACCAGCAGATGTCGTTAAAAGTGTTAGTGAATAGCAAAATGGTTAATTTTGTGGTTAACATTTTTAAACGAAACAATTGTGGTTTAAAAAGCATAGTGAATCGCACTACAGGAATGTGATATCGATTTTATTAAATACTTTAATAAATTCTTCAAGCTTAAGGTCACTTATTTATAAAATTAATTAAAATATTTTAATTAATTTTATAAATAAGTGACCTTAAGCTTGAAGAATTTATTAAAGTATTTAATATAAAAAAAAAAGGTCGAAGAAATAGGACTATGATATCGATTTTATAAACGAAACGATTTAAAACCGAACATTTTCCAGAAACATAAAAGTTAATTTTTTATACAATTGTCTCTATTGTTTTCTGTCTATATTCTTTGAAATTTTATATTAAACTAGCATTTAACCCGCTACTTCGTTAGCGTCTCCTTTTTCTTCGTGGATATATCTGTATGTTAAAGTTTACTTTTCTAGGTTTAAACTTATTTACATTTTAGCATTTAACCCGCTACTTTGTAATCGGGCCTTTTCTTTCATGAACATATTTATATGCCAAAGTTTATGTTACTGGGTTTTAACAAAAAAGTTCCAACATTTTTCATCTCATATGTTGATATTTATTCACCTATAATTTTGTGTTTCTAAGTTCAATATTATAGAAAAGTAAAACGCGTAGAACACAAAAGCAAATGAAACAAAGGTAATTTACCGTATTATCCTTTTTGATACTTTTTTCTCCCCATTTATGGGCCAAAAACTTCAATGTTGTAGTGGGAGCCCATGATTTAGTATGAATATGTCAATGAATGAAGAAAAATGTTTTGTAAAAAGTACCAAAAATAGTTACAATTTTCACCCTTAAGCTTTCGAATTCAAAAAAGTACCAAATTTATGTATATTCGAATTTAATGATAAGTTTCGAATGTGGTATAAACTTTATTTCTAGGTTTATTGGTTCAAACGATAGATTGATAGGGTGACAAAAATGTACCAAAATTCAGGTTTTACCCGTTTTCTTCCTAAAAGAGACAGATTTCAAAAAAGTACCAAATACCTGTCCGCTTTTTTTTCTAAAGAACAACGATAAGTATTACAGTTTTTTTGTATCCCTTTCAAAAAAACAAAATAATTTTTACATATACATACATATTTACAATACCAAAAACTTCATTATAATTTAAATTTAAAAAGCGAAAACTGGTAAATATTTTTTTTAAATCGTTTTTGAACATAAAAATTGAAAAAAAAAATTGTTTTTGAAAAACCAAGATTGAACCAGCGGACTCACAGTTTCTAACCTCAACAAAGCCCCTAGACCAGGGTTACCGTTGGAAAATTTCGAAAAGGGTCACAAAAAGGGGATTTTCCAGAAAAAGGGGTCAAAAAAGGGTATTTCAATAAAAAAAGGGTCAACATTTTTAAAAGCATTATTTCCCAGACCAAGTTTTTTTATAAACAAACAAAAAATATTTATTTCAGGTAGGCAGTGCTTAAAAAACTTAATTTGTTTATGGAACGCCCTTTCCTGTTTTTAACACTTGACCAAAAGTTTGTTCTTCATGATTATAGCAAATTTTTTTTAATACTTTTTATGTTATATTCCGAAATTTTTTTTTACCCATTTAGCGATTTAAAATAAGTTTTTGGCTTTGTTTCCAATTTTGCGATCGTTGGCGAATTTTTTCCTGCAAGCTTTGTGACTCTTTAAAGCTTACCGCTGTTACCAAATATTTGTGAATTTCAGCAATTTTTACTGAATTTTTTTCATTCCTGTTAGTTTTAGGGATTTTTAATCAATTTAATGGCGCTATTTTTGCAAAATTTTTCGAGTTTCTAAATTTTTGCGAAGCTATCTGGCTCTTTGAGGCAATCCTCGCCGTTTTAAAAATGGTCCCATACATAAACCGATGTCACCTTTTTTACAGGGCACTCTTAATATTTTCGATTTTAAAGGGGGCAAAAAGTTCAATGCCTTATGACATTATTAAGGATGAAGTTTTTAGCATAAAACTTGCTACTCTATAAGAGAGCAAAACATTTATAAGAAACCAACACCTAATTGCATTTTTTAAATAAAATGTCACATTGTTTTTGAAAAGAAATCACCATAAATTATTCAATAAATAAAACTTAACAAATATGTATATGAGTTATTTTTGCTATAAGGGAAATCGTACTTTAATTTGTACTTTACTATCGAAAATCTAATTTAGAAGTCGTACAAAATCTCTTAACACAAATCTATTTACGAATACAAACTGGTTTTTTGGAATTTGCGTTCTATATTTTGGTATTAAATCTTCACTTGAAGTCCATTTCTCCATCTCCGCTTATTTCGAAAACATTTTTGAGCACTAACGTCCAGCGTTGTTGACAAAAAACAAAATGTGAGTGCTATTTCCAAAAAAGGGTCAAAAAGTGTCACAAAATAGGTGAAAATGATACAAAAGTATAATTTAAAAAAAGGGTCATAAATGGTATCAAGACCGTCGAAAAAGGGTCAAATTGATACTTTAGTATCACAACAGTAACGCTGCCCTAGACAACTGAACCATGAAGGAACGTTGTTTGAATATCATTAAAATATGGCCCGTTTTATTGTTCACAACTCAACTCATTTGAGTTGTAATTATTTTTGATGTTCTTGTTCACCACAATTTAGCAAAGTTGTGAACCATAATACAAAAATTACAAATAAACTTATTTGAGTTGTGAACCGTAATAGGGGCCTATATTCACCAAAATGGTTTGTACCATGTATGTGTGTTTGTTTGTTTGTTTTCTTTTAGTATAGGCAGTGTTGTCATACCGTAGATTTATCTTTTTTGGCGAGTTTTTAAGTAGCAAATAGAAACAACAATTCCCAGTTTCTATTTGTTAAAATTATTTCGTTAAAAAGATTAAATAATAAAGAAGAGTGATTACGAAAATCATATTGGGCATTATGCTGACAAACTTTTATATACCCTTTAACACCTGAGGTGAAGGGTATACAAAATTAAGACTGAGATTAATAAACGGATTTTAAAATCGCTTGAAACTCATGAAATTTAAAACGATCTTTTTAAATTCGATCGATTTTCATCACATACCTGATTAAAAACTTAAAAAATGTTTAATCCTTCTGTATATCGTTGGTTTCATGTAGAAAGGCCCTAATTCACATAAATGCAACTTTACAGGAGAAGGCAAAAACATAATAGAAACTGTATGTATCATAATGTAAAATGGCTTCTTCAATTGCTTGTTAAACTGATATTTTTGATTCTATTGTATTAAATTTTTGTGTCGAGGTGTATTTGTAGGAAATGTATTGGAATCCCTAAAAAATTAGGGCCTTTCTACATGAGACCGACGATATATACATCTGTATATTTGAAAACACAGTAGATTTAAATAAAAACCGAAAATACTAAAATTTCGGAATTAAAAATATTTTAAATTCGAAATACCGATTTTCCAATACCGACTAGTTATTGAAGTCGTAATTACTAGAATTACGATAATAATTTTCTTTGAAAATTAAACAACCAGCTTTTTTAATTTTGCGTAAATAAAATTGATATCACCAGACAAAATATAAACAATGAAATTCAATTTAGATATGCAGTTGTGTTCTTAATAAATAATACTATAAGTGTTTTTTAATACTTTAGAAGAACTCCAAATAATTCTATAGTTTAATAATTTTTATATAAAATTTTTTTGTACAAATTAATAGTAAAAACCACTTAAGTTGAAATTATTTGATAAAAAATATTTAAACAAGTGAAATAAGGGCCGATATATGAAATACTCAAGTATATAAAAGATCGATTTTGTCATAAATTTTCATCATTATTAGTGAAAAGTGTCTAGACTCTACAATTACAACGCTATGAGTAGAAAAGTAACTTTTTTATTGTTTGTTTTTGGCTTGCTATTAGCCCGTGGAGCAAACGACTTTGGAAGTGAAGGTGTTTTTACACAAAATGTCCAGGCTTCATCCAACAACTTAGGTGGCGTAAATTGTTTGGTGAACGCTGTTTTCGATGTGGAAAATGCTGCTGAGGATTTCATCTACGATATTCAAGTATGTGGCGTGACTGCTTCCGATGTGGTTAAGCAAATCTTGATATACAGCAATGATATAACTAAAAACACTGCTCAAGTTATTACTGCAGATGATAGCCCATGCGAAAATGCTGCATATAACGAATCAGATGCTAAAATTGCTGCGCCAGCATCCTGCACTACTAAAATAAGAAATCTAATGGGTAAACTGTATGATGCTGTCTACACCACTTACACTTTTCTAAATACAGATATAACTATTGAAGATTCTTGTAGTGATATTGCTGCTGAAAACATCAAACTAAATTTGCCGATCTTTACACAGGCAGTTGATAATTGCGCAATACTTTTTGCACAATCTTAAAGGTGTTTAGCACATTTTTTGCGAGCCTAAATAAACGTTGGGTTCAACTTATCTTTTTCCACATCCTTAGTTTGATTGATATTTCTTTTTAAATAAAAGTCAAGAATTTGCCTTAAATTAGTATAAGGGGTTTTTTTTTTTTATAAATTAATTTTCCAACTTTAATAATCAGTGAAAACTTAATGCGTTTCTATATTACAGAGCATTGCAAAATCTTTGACTATGTCCATTCGATTTTTACAGTACTACTAGAAGACTTCTTTTGTTAAAAGTCATAAACTTCATGAGACCGATAGGAAAAAACATGAAAAGAACATTAAACTGGACTCAGCCGGGATTTCTTCTTGAATATTGTAAAGAAGGAACACAAATTTTAAATTTACATTAATTTTTAGATTTAAAACTGAGATTTGATTTGCCGGTAAAAATCTATGTACGTAAATTAGCGCTATAACCAATATTTTCGCATGGTACCACGTGGTGAGCAATGTTGTGTTAGTTACGAAAAACATTATCTGAGGTTTAAAAAAAAAAAAGAAAAAACATCATTCACCAAATTAACTTTCAATAGAGTGAAGAAAAAAATAACGAAAAATTGTTGGAAACAGAGTTGGATTGATTTAAACTAAACATTGATCCCAAAGTAAACAAAATATCAATTTATTTAGCAGGGACTGTAAAAGTTATTCCTTTTTTCTTAAAAGTCAGATGAAAACAGTTATTTTTTGATTTTTATATTTTCGATCAAAAATAACAGTTATTTTTTGATTTTGATTTTTTGGAACAAAAATAACTGTTATATCGTCAGCTCTGAATTGGTTTGACCTACCGACCATTTTTTAAAAAAATTGAGTTAGGTATGGGGTATATACATATATTTTGAATACCCCTTTTTGAATCCAAAATCTGTTTCGCGAAATTTTTTGTGGTTTCTGAGATATAAAGCATTCATTCAGGGCATTGCATGTTGAATTTTATGTTTTGAGGTCAAATATTAACGAAAATTAAAAAATACCAGTTGTAGAACCAAAAAGCTGAAGAAATATATTAAATTTCCCGTATTTCCCATTTTGGTACTATTTACCCCCCCCCCCCCCCGTTATAGTATCAAAAATTGCAAGATGCAAAATGTTTTGTAAAAAGGTACCAAAAATAGTTACGATTTTCACCCCTTAAACGTTCGAATTTCGAAAAAGTACCAAACTTGTATTCGTATTTTTTTGATAAGTTTCGAATGTGGTATAAACTTTATTTCTAGGTTTATTGGATCAAAAGATAGATGGGCTGTCAAAAACGTACCAAAATTCAGGTTTTACCCGTTTTCACCCTAAAAGAGCCGAATTTCAAAAAAGTACCACACACCTGTCCACTTATTTTTCAAAAGAACAACGATATGTATTACAGTTTTTCTGTATCTCTTTAAGTTTTGGAGATAAAAGGTTTCCCAATTTACCCTTTTTTACCCCCTAAACATTCGAATTTTTAAAAATCCCGTTTTAATGGATCAATTTGGAGAGAGATCCAGGCGTTTAGGCTGTACAATGATGAATGGGTCAGTCACTCACGCAATAAGTATTCGTATGCAGCACAAAAAGCCACTTTTTTAATTTTTTTTTTTTTTCAGAAAAGTGGCGTATGCCGTACAAAACAATATTTTTCATTTTCAAAAAATACTATTAAATTCTAACTTTATTCATGAAAGTGCGCAAAAATTTACATTTTTCTTCAAAACATATACCGGAAGCAGTAGTAAAAATATAAAAAAATTCCATCGGGTACATTTTGAGAAATCTTCATGTAAATCTTCTGTGTCGTTTTTCTCCACTCCGATTTTTTGGCATTTTTATTTTTTCGAGCAAAAATAAAAGTTATTCTCTAAAAAAATGTATGTGTTTTAATAATTTCGTTGACTTTTAATAATTATTTTAATGTGCATAAAATATTCCAATGATAATTACACATTAAAATAAAAATTTAAAGTCAACTAAATTATTAAATAACGTACATTTCTTTAGAGAAAAACTTTTATTTTTACTCGAAAAAATAACAATCAAAAAATAACTGTTATTTTTGATCGAAAAAATAAAAAAAATAACAGTGAAAGATACAGTAGACGCTCACAAATTAGAGCTTTCAGTAATTCGAACTTCCAGAAATTAGAATCAGTGTTTGCAATACATTAAACGCTCTAAAATTCGAATTTAAAATTCTAATTTCAGAGCGTGTTTTATTTTTTTTTTTTGTTATTTGAACACAAGAAATCCGCAGTTTATTTTTATTCTGTTTGAACATAGTAAATCTAAAAATTACCGAATCATATATGTTTTTTCCTTATTGAATTGTTATGTTTTGTTGCCATTAGTTTTTTTATATTCATATTTTTAATTTAAAAAAATACATTTAATGTATTGGACTGAATTGTTACGTTTTGTTTTCTTGTTTTTATCAAACAAAATTGAATTAAAAAAATTTTAAAAGTCTTTTATTTAAGTTTTTGGAAGTAAATTTGCTCAATTTTTTATTTTTTATTCGGAAAAAAAGTCCAGAAATTAGAATAATTCAGAAATTAGAATCGCCTTAAAAACAAAGCGGTTCTAATTTGCGAGCGTCTACTGTACTTAGTTTTTTATTTTTATGTATATTTTTGCATTTGTTTTGTTTAATTAAATTTATGTTGTGTTTATGTAAAACAGAATGTATGTTAAATATTCAAAATGCAGAACTATTGACGAAAGATTATATATCTAATAAAATATCCCTGATGATGTTGGGAATCTCCAACGAAACGTCGGAAAAATAAATTATAAAATAATCTTTTATTTGCATAGAATACATGACCTTAATAAGCCCGATTTAGAATTTTTTAAACAAATCAATAATAAAATAAGGAAAAGGTCGATAAAGAACTTAAATATAAACAGTTATTTTTGTTCAAAAAAATAAAAATCAAAATTTTAAAAATCAATATATTTAATCATTGACAAGTTCATAAGGACCAATATGGTATACTTGAATCAGTTTTTCGACATTTAATTCTATATGCTTTTTTGTTTTAAAATTCCAATATAACTGTTATTTTCGGTCCCTGTACTTAAGTACTGCAGTCTTTATTCGCGGATATCGCAAGTACGAGCGCTTACTTAAACAAATGACTAGTAACATTGAATTCAGCGTACTCAAATTAGATTTATAGTTATGGTGCCCAGCTTGTGAAAAAAAGTTGTGAAATTCGAGCACTTGTAAATACATATCGCTAGCTAAAATGCAAAAAGGCGTAACTCCCAAAAATATAATTTTACAGGAAAAGCAAAAAACTTTGTAAAATAAAAACTAGAAACATGTTAACAAACCTGCTTAGATAACATTGCAGCCACACGATCAAGATTTTCTTGAGTCTTTATACATATACTGTTTGTCAAAATATGCAAAAATTGGCAGCTGTGACGTAGGCTGCACGCAAGTTAAATTGCTTTCAACTTACGAAATGTCATTAAAAAAAATGTATAAAGACCAACATGTAATCAGTTGTTAAATTGAAAGTAAAATTGCCAAACAATTTAAAAAGTGTGAATGTGTTAGTAAAAAAATGAGAGTGAATTGCAAATTAAAAGGAATTGAAAGGCAAAACTTGATCGTGCGGCTGCTATGTAAGTCTTCCATGCAATTGTTTAAACAATTTTCAAGGAAAATAATTTCATTATATTTTGTTAGAAAAGAAATGTGAAATTACGACGGTTTGTATTTATCAAATAAACACACTTGTAGTTACGCCCTTTTGTTTTTTCTTAATAAAAGCGTAATTTTTGATAATAAGAGTGTAAAATTTTATCAGACATGTAGTTACTGGCTCTTTGCATTTAAGCTAACGATATGTATGCATGTACATCACCCCACGTCTCCATGCGCTTTCGTTTAGAACATGACATGACCATAACGCCGGCAGAGCAACGGTATTCATTTGTTCATGTTCTTGTATGTGGCGAATACGTCTTGATGTTCATGTTCTGATTGACCACAATTTTTGTTTTTGTGCGTTTGGTTGTATACAGAAAATACATTGTATGGCCAAGATCATGGCGCACATGGATGCTAAGACGAATGTTTAGGCAACGATGGCAGCACATGGACGAAACATTAACATGAACAGTCTACACGAGTATTATTTATGTGCGACATGCTGTTCTTACTAAGTTGATGGATGGTGGAGACGGGTAGTCAGGGATGATAAATGACATTTCCAAAATTGTACTTAATTCAGTTAAAAATTTTACTTTTCCAAATCTTTGTACTAAATTGTACTAAAACCCAAAATTATTTATCGGCGCTACAACAGCGCTTCCAAACTGTGGAAATTAACTTTGGAAAACTTAACCTGTTTGCGAAGTTTTTAGGGCACTTTTATCAAAGAATTTTGTTTAGTGATTAAGCACATTTCTGGTTAAATGGCTACGTCAATAAGCAAAATTGTTGTATTTGGAGGGAAGACAATTTCAAGAAGTTGTCTTGTTCGTCCGATTTAACGCATCTGGATACCTTGTTTTGGGGCTGTGTTAGGTCATTAGCTTATTGGAAGCCAACACTGACGCCACACGGCCAGATTTATTGGAAAAAGTGGTCAAAAATTGAACAGAATGGACTATATAACTCGTAGCTGCGGTGGACATATGCAGAAGGTCATATTTAAAAATAAATGCCATGAAATTAACTACCACATTATAATAAAAAATTTCATTCCAACCATATTTTGTCTTGTATTATCATTTTAAGTTCTCGTGCAGCTAAAAAGCATCCTATACATTAAAACTCAATTTTATACTTATTTGAAATATATATTTGGCAATCAACAAGAAAAAGTTAAGTAAATATGTAAAAAGGAGTTTAGACGAAGACTTTTTAGCTTGTTTTTTTTTTGACTTGATAGGGGAACGGAGTAAAAATATGTAAATTTACATAAAGGCGATTTCTTCGCATTTTTTTATCATATGTATTTTGGTATGAAAAAAATATGTTCCATATTCGGCGACCAATTTGGTACAGCAATTCTCTGATATCTGGAAACATTAGTTTTCAATTATCCAGTCTTTGACTGAAATGTTTCTATTTTAAAGCATTTGAAATTTTTAAATTTTACTAAAAATGTCATTGGAGTACTTCAGCACTTTTGCAATGCTAATAGTACTGAAGAAGTACAATTGTACCGACTTTATCATCCCTGACATGTATCCATACAACAGTGTTGCCACTTCGGGGGTAATTACCCGAATTTGGTATAATTTTTACTGTCGTGGGTAGAGCGTGTGTAATTTCTCTTAGGTGTAATTCAGGTGTTATTTGAAATTCTTACTTCAGATAACCAAATAAAATCAAGATTCGATTTCAGTAAGGGCATTTAGTTCTTTTCAAATATTGTTGCTAATAAATGCACAGACTTCTGAACCAAAGTCTCGGTGTTTTTTAAGAAAAGACTTTAATCATTAAAAATATATTTTCAAAAGTTTGTTAATTAATGTCGCAACATGGATCTTAAGACTGGATAAAGATGCCTATCATAGTGATTTAGAATCAGAAGTGTATTGAAAAAAGTTATTCAAACTAAAAACAAGCCTGCGGGAAGATACATATGATCCCAATATTCCAAGATATGATTAATTTTAAATTTATCTTGCAACTTTTTAAAGCTTTAGTTTGAAAAATATTTAACGCCCGTTACAGTAGTAAAACTAAATTACGAAAGGGACAGTTGTATAAAACCCTTGAGGCATTTTGTTTACTAATAAAGGAATAAAGGGGTTTTTTTAAGACCATGAAAATTAAAATGGAAGACAACACAAAAAAAAATTTACTTTAATCGCGAACTTATATACGGCATTACCATTTGAAACTGATTTCAAACAAATAGGCACCGCCTGTCCTTACGAAACGTATTGCAGACGTCCAATTTTGTTCAAATTTTCGAGCATTGCTGGCTGCATGTCACGAATAAAATGAACAATGTTGACCTCGAAGACGTCAATTATTGCTGGTTTATCAGCATAAACCAGTAATTTTACAGCATTACGAAAAACAATTAAGAGGTGTCACATCGCACGGCCTTGAAGTCTAATTGACAGTATATTTTCTCTAAATCAACACATCGCCTTCATTTGTTAAGAAATAAGTTGCGTCAGTTGAATCATGAAGTCGCCTATAAGTTGCGAAAATCTATGGCTGATTTTCAAAGTAAATTTAGATGATTTATTGGCGTTGTTCAAGCATGAATCTATTCATGATAAAGTGCCTGAGCAAAAAGTGAAATCAGTATGACAGTTCCTTTGACAGCTAACCTTTCGTAAGCTCTATGGGGCTAGAAAACACCCATTATATAGAAATGGCAATGAACATTTTGAACCTTCCCTAGATGTATGCAACCAAATGTGGAAGTTAAACTCATTATTTTATGTTTTATTAATTGTTTTTAAGTCTTTAATGTTATTTTTGTTAATTTATTAAAAATTACAATAATAATCTAAACAGTTTAACTAATATTAATGTTCTTTCAATGAGTTTGTTGTGTTTTTGATTCTTTGTAAATGTCCTTTTATTAAATAAAACTTCAATTTTATATCAGGTGTAATTTGATTTTAATCGGGTAATTTTGCTTCATCTCAAGTGTAATTTTGAATTGTTCTGGTGGTTACACTGCCATACAACTTTAAAACTCAGTGCAGTGTTTTAAAATACTTCAATTTGGGGGAAAAAAGGAGAGAAAGGACATCCCGTAAAAATGAATTTATTATAACACTATGCTAGAATTTGACACTCTTTACTCAGTCAACCTAGTTCGAGTAAGCTGAATCCAGTGGTGCTAACCGTTTTTAGGTAAGCTATTGTTTTCGAGGTATACCGTTAGTTCGAAAATGGAGGAGGTTGCACTTAAAAGCGTAACGTTTATTGAATAAACTAAAAAAGCCGAAATTCCGCAATAAAATTAACTTTAAGCAAGGCCAAACTTTTTTTATTCTGCACAGTCATTTTAGAAACATAATTTTTTTTTGCAAAGTTTCGCAGCTTTTAATTTTTAAAACGGCATACAAAATTGAAAACGCAGCTGTTTCTAATTTTTCTACATATGGGCAAATCCTGCGTGACGAACGCTACATTCGCACACGTTTTCTGATTGAAATATAAAAATTTGTTGGTCTTTCAAAAGATAGCTTCAACTTATGCATAGTATTTAGTGACATTAATATGTACTTACGAATGGCATATATCATAATTTCTTAGCAAGTATTTGTTGCGAAATAATTGATCACAAAGTTTTGTGACGCACGCTACAAAAGTAACTGGAAGTAACTTCAAAGGTTAAATTGCGTTTTCCTAATTTTTAGCGAATTTGGCATGATAAGATGTACAAAATGTAATTCCTAAAAGAAAGATTACTATAAGAGAATTCTAAACGCACTTATTCGCAGCCAAAAAATGTTGTGATTTTTTGACAAAAGCCGTGAACCCTTTGTGACGCACGCTACATAACGCACGCTACAGTTTTTCCAGTAGTATTTTATTATTATATTTTATTTAGATTAACAAAACAAATTATATTTTTATGAATTGCATTTTTTAACTTATTTCTTAACTAATGAATATCAACTTTTTTTTTAACGAAATTTATATTTTGATAAGTCTGCTGTAAGTGCTATTTTAAGCACAAAAATCACCTAAAATAATGCTAAATTCAGGTATAACATAAAGAAATCAGCAGTGGGGTAGGATTTGGTAAAAATTGTTGCATTAATGATCTTTGAAATACATATTTTTTAATATAAAAATGAAATTATACATCCAGTCTTATATTGCATTAAAAAAAAAAAATTCATTTGAAAAATTTTTATTTGGTGGACTGTTTCTGGAATTTGCCCATATACAGAAAATAAACTTTTAAACAAAATAATGTGCTATAAATGATTAAAATTAAAATCTATCGACAACTTTTAATTTTATTCGCCAGAGATGAAAAATTTCAGTTAACCCCCTAAGGGGAGGAGATAAAGGGCAAGTATGTTTTGAGAAAATGTTTAGGACGAAAAACTAATGGAGGTCGGCCATACATTTTATCCACTAGCGGCGACGAGGTGAAAATTACCTTCCACTTGCAGATTAAAGAAAAAATATGATTTTTAAACAAATAAAGTGAAATCTCTTTTTTATCGCACTCGTCATTGTTGTTCTTTTTTTTTTGAACCATAATCAATATTATTACTGTCCAAGACCGAAACATAAAACTGCAAGTCTTTGCTTTCTTTCTAACTTTCACAACTTTTGAGTATATAAGAGGACTCCCAAATCCTTTTTCGGGTTAACACATTGATGGGAAGTAGTTCTGAAACAATATCATGCATTCTTTCCGAGTTCCGTTTTTTTCTTCTATCATTCGCTTTGAAGGTTGGAAATTAAAGGCCTTATTCCGTAAAACACAACGCACAAGTTTCATTGAAAGGAAAAACAAGTTCAAAAATATTTTATAATTTTGTTGTTGCTTTCTATAAAAATTCATATTTTTTCATTAAAATTTTCAACGCTACAATATATCGAGTCCTTATCGCGAAAATAACGTAAGCGCCAAAAATCAAATTTTACAGGAGACAGTATTTTTTATTTTATTTCATACAAATTTTGTATGAAATTTGTCGCTTACGATAAAATTGTTCTTGCTATACATTCGTAACGGTACCTTATGTGACCATGACATTTTAGGAAATGATGCCATTTATTAAAAACAAAAATGAAAATTGAAAATGATGTCGCTTACGTTATTTTTGCCGTTTGAAATTTAAAAATTCAATATAACTTTCTATAGGAATAACAACAAAATTATAAAATTTTTTTGAATTTGTTTTAGCTTTTAATGAAATTTTAGATGGTGCGTTGTGTTTTACGGAATAAGGCCCTAAAATGTAGTTTACTTAGCACTTTCACTGCGGGAGCTACAGCAGATTTCCAATCATATATTTTTATGAAAATCGCTAGCAAAATATTTTTCAATATACGATTTATAAAAAAACTAATTTATCAAAGCGAACTCGAATTTTTAAATCCATTAATTCGACTCTATTTCATCAAAGATTTCTTAGCGCATGTCAAACAGAAAGGTTCAAACAGAGAACCAGCGGGCTATAGAAAATGTAAAGAGATAATTTTGAAAATGTCTGGTGGCGAGTGTAACGAACCAGTTTTCTTACTAACTGCAATTTTAGGTCACATAGAAAAGCACATACATACATTCCATACAATCTATATATTTATTCTCTAACAGGACTTAAAGATCTGTCAGAAACAATTGATATCTCGATTTTTTAGATTTTGTAATGAAAGAGTGTTGCAACTCACCAACTCAATTATATTCTTAATAAATATTGAAGAAAAAGTCCCATAACTGTATAGGAGTCGCCCCTAGGGGGATAACATTTATGACCAACCTCATTATTTGTTTGTCCTTAAAAATTTCTCAAAACATACTTGCCCCTTATCATCATCCATTAGGGGGATCTCATACATTTATGGCGGTTTAATGAAATGTTTAAATTGGCCCATGCAGCGCCAAGAATGGCCATACCCGGATCAAATAAATGACCAACCCCACTTTATTTGTTTCTAACATACCTACCCGCTATCTCCATTTCTTAAGTGGGCTCTAATACAAAATTTTTAATACACTCTAGAAATATATTGAAGAAAAAGTTCTATAACTAAACATTTTCTCAAAACATTCTTGCCCTTTATCTCCACCTCTTAGGTGGGACTCCCATACAAATATGGCGTTTTAAGAAATTCTTAAATTAAATTAAAAATTTTCATCTTTTGTGAATAAAATCAAAAGTTTAAGACAGATTTTAATTATTTATGGCTTGTTTTGTTTTAACTATTTTTCTATACGTAATACAGCAAACATAACTGCAATTTTCAACTTTTTATGCCGTTTTAAAAAACAAAACATTTCGAAATTTTGCTTATTTTGCCATAATTAAAGGTAATTTTATTGCACTAAACCGTTATAGAGTAACGCGAATATATGTTTTCAAAGTAGCGGTATATCTCGAAAACAAGAGATAAACTTAAAAAAGCGGTTAGCACCACTGGATTCAACGTTTTCGGGTGGCCCGCTTGACAGTTTTTTCCACATGCACAGTATAGTTGTTAAATCCTTGGTTAAAAATTTGGAAATAGTAATGAAGTTCATATATAACTAAGGGACAGATAGTCCCACAAATTAGAGTATGAAGTTTACATTTGGACGGACCAATGCTGAAAACGTACTTCAATAATTAATACTGTACCCATGTTCTGTAACTTTAGTGAAAACTTCTCGCATCGAAAAGATGTGAAACAAAATATTCCATCGTTTCTCGAAAAGTGAGAAAAAATTGTGTCTGTAACTCATGTCGAAAAATATCAAAAGAGATTACGTCGTTACGTCATAAATATGATAACATTGCACCCGAAGCCGATGTGACATTGGAGACATTGAGAACGCCAGTAACATATATCTTTGACGGCGACCAAAATTTACAAAAATTAAAAAATTTTCAACGACGGCGGCGAAAATACAACAAATATACCAAATAATGTAAAGTGCGACTTCAAAGTTCGTTGTTTGCAAACGAGTTTTGAAAAAATTCGTATATTTTATAAAAATCTAAAAAGCAAAATATACCGCATTTAGACTACGCAATTAACGTCGAGTTTTTTTTCTATTTTCTTTTAAAGAAGTTGCTACGAAACTCTGTTCACATTTACATTTACATTTTTTTCATGCATTTTTTCAACCCCGTTTGTAAATATGGTCTTAATTAAAAAATAAAAAAAATGTGCCAAGAACAAAATATTTTTATTAATGTTCTTTATATTTTGCATTTTTAATCGCTTTTTAGTATTAAAATTTTTGCTCGCCCCATTTTTATTCGAGAGTTTTTGTGACAGTTCAAAGCGGGAACTTTTCTCACAAAAATGTTACAGATACACTTTTTCTGTAAATTGGCGAGTAAGTTCCTTTCGTGACAGCTAATACTCGCCAAAAAAGTTACAGACACAGTTTAGTGAGAAAAACAGCTGTTTGTTTCAATATATGGCATTTTTGTTTCATTTCGCACATTTCAATCGAGAAGTTTCTAAACGAGAGAGTTACAGAACATGGGCACAGATTTGCTGAAACCGCTTTTAATTCCTTAATACCATCTTTGTAATTTTAAAGAAAAGTTTTTAAAAAATTGATTATATTCGGCATGTTCTTAAGATTGCATAATTGAGAAATTTCGACGAAAACATGTAACTTCCAATTTTCTACCGCGTATAAATTGCAAACTAAAAGAGTGTAAATTGATTTAAGTGAACACTCAGAAATACTTCTTTGTAACTTCAAGTTATAGAATCATATAATGTTTAATTAAATCTTTTTTCTAGAAGTGTATTAAATCAATTAATACTCTAGCAAATTCCTATTAAATTTTACATATTCAAAATAAATATTTAAATTTTATCTTAGAATGTATCTTAAGCACCAATTGCTTAACAAGAATAAAAATTAATATAATTTTTATCATTTAATTAATTTCAGCTGCAAATATTTGTTTTTATAATTAAATAAAGCGAAAAATATGATTATTAGACATCGTGCTATAGGGTATATAAGTATAAAATTGTTCCAATAAACTTCAGTATTATAAGAAGAGTTATCCGTCAACTACATACTATTAACAATATGTATTCCAAGGCAAAAGTTTTGCTAATTAATTTCATTCTGTTGCTTGCCACAGGCATAGCTAATTGTACCGATTTCCAAAATAATGTTAAATCGGCAACAAAAAACCTGGGTGGCATTAATTGCTTGATAGACACCGTATTCAATGTAGAAGATGCGGCCAACGATTTTATCTATGACATTGAAGTATGCGATGTTGAAAATTCTGATGTGGTAGATGAGCTAGTGGAATATTGTGAAAGTCTTGCTAGAAAAACAGAAAATGTTATTGATGCAAATAACATTATTTGCCGTAATGCAGCATACAATGAGGAGACAGATGCTAAAAAATCTCCTCCAGCTTTGTGCGCCAGTGCAATAAGGACTCGTATGGACAAACTTAATGCAATTGTTGAAAAAACAAAGACTTATGTAACCAATAATGTGGATCAGATTACAGATTCCTGTAGTAATATTGCTGCATACAATTTGAAATTGAATTTACCCGCTTTTACGGATTTAGTTGGCAATTGCGCTTAACTATTTACAAAATAATAAAATTGTCGGAAATAATGTTAAATGTCTTTCCTATTTTGTAACTTTTAATAAACATGAGCATTAAAATTTTTTGAGTGTTTTTTTTCACAAAAGTTAGACGTTATACTTAGGGATGTAACGAATACCGATATATCAGCGATACTACGGATTTGCCGATACATATATATCGGTATCGGCGATATTTTACTTTTTTATAGTTTTTTTTTTTTTTTTTTGAAGAAACAATTAAATTTGCATTGCCTATTTTTTCATTACAGCTAAAAGCAATAACACGTTTAAAAGCAGAGCATAAATTCAAACAGAATAGTAAAAAGTTGCTTTTAATTTTTAGGTTGGAGGTCCACACCTTGGGTTCTATGTGTATGTTACTTTTTTGACCTTTAAGACGCATGCTAAAGTAGAATGTAATCCTACTTTATGTTTTTGGCACGTATGTTGTACTCTACGCGTTTGCTGTGTAACTTTTCAATACAATTTTCCACTACTACGCTTGGTGTGGACCGGCAGCTTTAGCTGTTTTGCTTTGCACCATAGTAGCAAAATGTTCTCTCATTGATGAGTTTTGTATGTATTTGTACGTTTTAAGATGTTTCTGCTTATTACACCCACACCACAATAGTGGAGAGGGTATTATGCATTTGTGCTGATGTTTGTACATACCACCTTCAAATATTGGTCCTAGACCTACCTTTAAGTATACCGATTGACTCGGAATAATTTTCTGATTCGAAATAACGATGTCCGTCCGGCTGGCTGGCTGTCCATGTAAACCTTGTGCGCAAAGTACATGCCGCCGCAATTGATTTGATTTGATTTTTTTGTTATTAAATTTAGAACCTATTACATGGCACGAGGACCAGGCCTATTAAAAATAGGGCGAATCGATCCATAATTTCACATAGCCCCATAAAAGCTTCTTTCCGGAATATGGGGTTTGTGCTTTAAACAGTCTTATTATGTTGGTTTTTATTTTATTGTAATCAAAATCATCTAACCAAATTTTATTGGGATCGGTCCATATTACCATAGCTCCCATACAAAACTTCTCCCGAAAACGGCTTTTAATGCCATATCTTCCTTATAAATGTTGGTATGTATTTACATAAAAGTTGGCGATAATAACTTTTACGATAGCTAATATGTCATGAAAAAATGTTGTCCAAAATGAACCATCAGTCCTATATAAACCCCCTTCCTAAAATCACCTACACAAAGTCACTCATACAGATGAATATATTCAAACAATATTCCGCACAAAGAACTTTTATATGAATCTTAACCTCATTTACATAACACTGTACAACAAAATCAAATTTTTCCCAATATTACAAGGTCCGGTCTATAAATGTTGATAGAGGAGACAAAAAAAAAGACACGTGTATCGGCGTTTTGAAAGTTTACATCTGAATTTTATTTGAGGGGGGGGGGGGGGGGGGGGGGTAATTAAAGCTTCCCAGCCTTGGCACATTCTTATTGTTAATCGGCATAAGAAACCAGGTAAGCCATAAAATGTGTTCAGCAAATTTATGTAGAATATCACGGTGAACATTTTTTGTAGAATATATTAACCCTCTAACTCTTCAAGGTATGATTCTTTTTTATCCTTCTTTTAAAAAATATTAAAAAACACCATTAAAACAGGGATTTTAGGTCTTAAAATGTTCCGCAAAATATTATTAGTAAAATTTTACTATAAGTCCCTGAATACACCAAAACGGAAAATTCAACCAGAAAGTCAGAAATAAGACACAACAAAAGAGAGCTTAGGGTTAATTTCACATTTATTATGAATTTTATTTTAAAGTACCCCAAAAATTTTGCATGAAAAAAAAAGTTCAAATTTAACTAAAAATCACCAACTTCTCTATTATTTTACCTTCGATAGGGAATATGGATAGGAAGCATTCATTAATTACATTCTTTTTAGCTCTTGGCAATTCCACTTCATTATCATACAATCAGGCATGTTCTGAAAATCACAAAATTTCAAGTCACATGTGATTTTAAAATCACAATTGTGATTTAAGGGTGTTTTGGAAACCACAAAAGTTTTAACTTGATTTAAAATGGTGAAAAATATAAGCAATAAAACTTTGATCGGCGACCACTTAACCGACCAGTTTAAAATCAAAATGATGAAAAAAGTTTTTTTCCAGAACACCTTTCATCTGATTTCAAATCACTTTCACAAAAAGTGATTTTCAGAACATGCCTGAATGTCCAGCATATTTCAGCGATAAGCGAATGAACGCTTTTGCCTTTATAGCGTTCTTGAAAGGGTGCGCATGTCTGATGAAATTTTTCATCTCATCAGAGATTCTGTTGACAATTGGTTCTCAAAATAATCCATATGGGAATTTAAAAAATGAATTTTTGTTGACATAAGAACGCCTAGTTTTTCAAAAGCTCTAAGCATGGTGTCTACGTATATTCGAGACGTACAAGAACGATTTTTTCCTAAGACATTGTATATCACTTCCTTAATGCTTTTTCAAGCATCAAGCTCAATTGGTGAGAGAATTTCGTCGAAGTCAGCGTTTAAAAGTTTAATTGTTTACTTTCATTTTTTTATTATTTTTAAAATAAAACACTAAAATTTCAAAACAAATTATGTGCATAATATATGCACCGCAAATTGACACATTTTCAATACAATAAGATATATAGCACTTGATTTTTGTTTTGATTTTGCTTTTCATTATTTTTGTTGTAATGTAACGGATAATATTTTTGCGGAACATTTTAACCCCTCAAATCATTGTTTTAATGGTGTTTTTGCTCTTTTTTAAAAGAAGGACGCAAAAGACCCATACCTGGTGGAGTTAGAGGGTTGAAATATTCTACAAAAATGTTGTCCGTAGTATTTTACATACATTTGCTGAACATATTTGATACCTAAAATGTAAGGGTCACATGGTTTCTTATGCCGATTAGCAATAAGAATGTGCCAGAGCTGGGAAACTTTAACCTGCCCTCAAATAAACTTTCTATGAAGACTGTCAAAACAAAATGTAACAAAAGTCAACAAATATTATGAGCAATGTAAATACAAATCGCTTATACCTACCTATAAGTGTGTGTTCTTGTAAAAAAAAACAAAAACAATTCAAAATACTTCAAAAAAAATGTTCAACTTTAAAACTAATTAGCTGTATTCTAATTATTATATACATATATTTTTAAATGGAGGCATCTCTGGTGATATTACGAAATGATTTGACTAACTCATTACCAGCTAGGCTACCGGGGAGACGCTATAGGATTTATACACCCAGAGAAAAAACATGTTTGAATATGGTCACCTCCAACCAAACTATTTTTAAAGAAAATTTTAAACATATTGTGTTTAATATAACCATATTATTGTCAGCGGTAACCATGTTATGGTTAAGTCAGGCCTCTATCAAGAAGCCCCAACCATATTATTGTTGCCTCCAAACATGTTATGGTTAAAAATAACTTAAATTTGCCTAGCACTTAACAGCATGGTTGGTTTTTAACCATAGTATGTTGCTCTTGAAAAAGAGGAAAATACTATTGTAAATTTAAAAACAAATTATTATCATATTTAACCATAACATTTTTAGAGGCAACCATAATATGGTTATGGGTTCTTAATCAAGGACTAATTTAACCATAATATGGTTTTCGCTGACAATTATATGGTTTTATTAACCATAATGTTAAAAATTTCGTTTAAAAATAGTTTGGTTGAAGGTGACCATATTAAAACATGTTTTTGCTCTACGTGTAATATAAAGAATTAAACAAGGGACTGATTAAAACAGTGAAGGGCACACACATACTATCACATTTATGCTTGTGTTGACGAAATAACAACAAAGCAACAGCCGAACGTACATTCCCAGTTGGCAAAATGGTCCTAGACGCAAATGTCGTCTACGATGTCCTCAGGACAATTTAGAATTTGTCGCTTATATAACATTGATGACGAAAACTTAAGTAACAAAACGTGTATTTTGTCGTGTTTAAAATCGTATTTGCCTTAAATAATACTTTAATGAGGACAACATAAGCGACCATTGCATGCATGTTGTCGTGTTTCAAACCACATTGACGACAAAATGCATGCAATTGTCGGTCATCTTGTCTTCAATAAGACTTGATTGAGGACAACATAAGCGACCACTGCATGCATGTTGTCGTGTTTAAAACCACATTGACGACAAAATGCATGCAATTGTCGGTCATCTTGTCTTCAATAAGAATTGATTGAGGACAACATAAGCGACCACTGCATGCATGTTGTCGTGTTTAAAACCACATTGGCGACAAAATGCATGCAATTGTCGGTCATCTTGTCTTCAATAAGACTTGATTGAGGACAACATAAGCGACTACTTCATGCATTTTGTCGTGTTTAAAACCACATTGACGACAAAATGCATGCAATTTTCGGTCATCTTGTCTTCAATAAGATTTGTTTGAGGACAACATAAGCGAAAAATAAAAGATGAAAGACAATACCTAAAATTTGCTTCAACTTTTTCTTAAAAATAACGGGGCAATAACGACAAAAGAAAGAAATCACAAACAAAAAAACATGTAAAATTATTTAGTTGAATTTTTAAAGTGCGTGGTAAAGGTTTAGTTTTGCTCTGTGATTTTTTAACAATTGTGATTTGCTGTTTTGTTTATTTTGTTAATTAATTTGGTAAGTATAACTAAAATGTCAACAAGAGGGTATTAACTCAAAATTTTTATTTTTTTACTTTTAGAAAAAATCGACACGTAATATTCATGCCCATTTGGCCATGTCTTGAAGACATCCTTGACGACGCGTGTACGACCATATAAAATCCTTGAGGACGCGTAGACGACCGTCCAGGCAAATCGTCGACGACTTTTTCAAACAAATGTCCGCCAAATCGTTCACGACTAATGAGCTATATTGTCGCCCATATGGTCGTCGACGACATAATAAGCGATATTGTCGCTCATATATCGTCAACGACAGCGTCGCCCATATGATCGTCAACGACATATGAGCGATAATGTCGCTCATTAGTCGTGAACGATTTTGCGGACATTTGTGTGAAAAAGTCGTTGACGATTTGCTTGGACGGTCGCCTACGCGTCGTCAAGGATTTTATATGGTCGTACACGCGTCGTCAAGGATGTCTTCAAGACATGGCCAACTGGGTTGTCACAGCCACACAAAGAAGTTTATAGTGTACATGTGTCGACGTCGCACAAGCAGCATTTTTATTCCTATGCACGCGTACATAGGATTTGCAAATGTGCCCGTCACTGGATTAAAACAAGAGGAGACACCCAATTGCAAATATGAAGTAATTTGGACCAATGTTGATGGAGGCAACATTAATTTCTATTTATAGTTAGTGTTAACCGCCAAAATGCAAAATTGTCTGCTCCATTTCATGAATGTTGTTGAATATCCTATATTGTATTTTATCATATAAATATTTACGAATTGGTAGCAAAACTAATTGTTTTTTTTTATCAAATTAAACAGTAGCACTGATGCCACTTAAAAGACGACTATTTTTAATTAACTCAAGTACAAATACTTTAAAATTCTCAGATGCTCGAAATTTAACTTAATTTAATATTTATGTATATAAAAATTTGATTTGTTTATTTTTTTTTGATTTGTTATAATTATTGAAAAGAAATAAACAATTCTTTTTTCCAATTATAAATTGAAATGCAAACACTTGTTAAAATGCAAACAAACTTATTTATTATGCAAATAAATTTTTCACTATATAAAGAATAGAAAAAACTAAAAAATGTATTAGTTCGTAAAAGTGCTTGAAATACAAATTCGTAAGAGAAAACTATCAACAAAATGTTTGCTAAAATTGCATTTGTACTTTTATCCATTTCCCTAAGCAAAGTGGTAGAAGGATCATTCAGTGACGATTTCAATAACAATGTTGCAACAAGCATTAAAAATTTACAAGGCATTAATTGCCTGGTGGAGTCTGTACTCAGTTTAGAGGATGCTGCTGATGAGTTTTCCTTTGAAATTAAAAAGAAATGTGAACAAGAAGCAGATCTATCCACAGAACTGGTTGATGCCACTGATCTTATGGAAATCACATCCAACGTATTTGACATCAATGACTTTGATTGCGATAATGCTGGTTATGATGAAGATCAAGATGCTGACACTGTTCCTAAAGCTAAATGTGCAAGAAAACTAAAAACCGAAATGGCCAACTTGTTGACATCTTTTCAGAAAACAAACAGTGATATAGTTTCGGGTTTACAACAATCTTATAGCAGCGGTGCTTGTGTCAAAATAGCCATGACAAATTTCAAATACTTTTTGGACACCTTTGGTTCACGCATTGCAACATGTGCTGAAATAGTTGCTTAAAAGATAAACACCGAATGTATTTTTGTTAAAAAAAAGGCATTTGCCTTTATTGGAATTGGAAAATATTTTCAATTCACCAATAAATAAAACTAAGGAACATTAAAAAAATGTGTTTCAACTGTGAGGTTATCAATTTAAAAGATTACCATTATGAAATATGTTGGTTGAACAAAAGAGTTTTCTCGTTTTCATTTCGTTAAAAATACAACTCATTTAAATAAAATGTTTAACTAGATACTTGAAATGCCACAAAAGACGAATTTTGCACTAAGATATCTATTTGTTTTTAAAATCAAGCTATTGTTTATATCTTCTACTACTGTACACAGATAACAATTTAAATTGATTTCAATTTAAAATATTGTGATATTAATTAAAAAATTATTTCAATTTGCACCAGTTAACAAATTAATATTATCAATTAAACGTTTAATTCACTTGATAAAATGTTTAATTCACTTGATTATTTTTTATTTTTTTTATTAATGCTTTCATTGTTCAATTCTGTGAAGTGAAGTGTTATCCCATTAGTTTGTTTTAGATAAGTTTTAGTTAGAAGGGACAGTGTTTTAAAAATAGTGGATTTCAAAATAATTAAAAATATTTTTTATAAGTATGAATTAGACCGGCTTTAAATATTTCGGTTTGCGTTTTAAGTTATTATTATCCTATTTGCCAATTTATATCCCCTGGGAGTGTGTATATCCCAGAAACTTGTCTGGAAGTTAAAATTGGAAGATCTCCTGAGATCGCAACTGACCAGGGTCTTATCTAGTAGCAAGGGAACCAGTAGCTCCTGGGACCTCATCGATTCTGGACTGGTTGCCTCCTGAGTATATTTGACGCATGGAAACAATTTGTTCACGCTTTATTTCCAAAAACTGGATCTGTGGACTTACTACCATTTTCTTTCGCAATGCAATATAGAGTAGCACGCCTGAAGTTTTGGAACAAGAGACTGAGCAGCAAAATATTTACGCGCTGGAACAACAAACGGAACTAAGCATATTTTTTTATACACTTTGAATCACTTTTTTGTTCGTTTTTTTTTTCAATTTGTTATATCAATTTTTAGTTTATTTTGACAGTTTGTGCCAATTCACACGTTGCAAGTCTTATTGATCAGCTTGCTACTTTATAACGGGAGTGACGAGAGGAAAAGAAACGTTTCTCTCTCACTCTCTCTCGCCTATAAGGTAGCAAGCTGATCAATAAGACTTGCAACGTGTGAATTGGCACAAACTGTCAAAATAGCATTATCTATAACTTTTTGGCAGATAAACAATGTTGCCATACCTAATACCAATTGAAATGTTATTTGCGTTGCTTTTTAACAACGAAACAGAAGTTGTGTTTCTATCCGTAATCGACCCATCAGACACTAAATATAACGAAATCAATATGTTTGTTTGTAACTACGAAATCTCAAAATTATTCTATTTAAAAGTATTTAAAAAAAACTGTTAAAAAAAGCCTATAGAACCATCATCCGTAAAAAATATAGGGGTTCAAAACTACTTAGCTTTGGTTTCAAAAGCGTAAGTAAATAGACTAGCAATTACTTTAAATATTACTACAAGTTATTATTTTTGTTATTTTGTTAATAGTAGAATAGTTTCCGTGTTTGTTAAAGTTGTAACTATAGCTTCAAAAATTAATTTTTTTTTCAATTAATATCAAGGTTGGCAACCGAAACGAATTTCGGTATAGGTACATATTAAAATATTTGTTATTTCTTTATTGGCATTAAACTATTTTGCATTTTGGTAATAAAAAGATATTATTATAAAAGACATACCTTTTATTTGTATACATACATATGTATATATGTATAAGATTTTTTTTTTTTTTAAATTTAATGCAAATTTTTTAAATTAAAGTTGTTTTCAAATTAAATTTATTTTAAAGGAACATAGTAATTCTTGTATATTGTTATTATTTGTCGAAAAAGACAAATTATCCAGTTTGATGATAAATTCAAACTGTAACTTTTATTATCTTTATCAAGATCTATGCAGCAATTTTGGCTAATCGTGTCCATCTTCACACATACTCCTTTGGTATGATCAATTGCTTGTTCAACGGAAATATCCTTGAGAAAGTAATTTCCACATCGATCCAAAAGAAGTGCACCTAGGAAGCTTTATTCTTTCTAGTTATATCTATTTATTAGCACAAGTGTTATCTTTTTCTACTCGTTGAAAAATTGATATTATTTTTTAATACCCAAACGGTTATGCCGGTATGATACCGGTATTGAAGAGAACAAAATAATTATTTCTGTACCGGTATTTAATTTAAGCGGTATTGTTATTAGTGGTTGCCAACCTTGATTAATATCAATTTAGTATATTTTGAAACTCGTACAAAATTTGCTTGATTTATAACTCACTTCATTTAACCTACTATTAAATAAAATCACACGCAATACAAGCTTTAATATTTATTGAAAATTATTTTACAATTTCAAATTTGTAAATTAATTAAAAACAATCATACACTTTTAAGATTCATAAAATCATCATTAATGCAATAATGGAGTCTTAAAAAAAGAGGAATTTTTTTAGAGATGTGCGATTAATCGATTAATTAAAAATTTGGTTAATAAAATTATTGACTAATCTATTTTTCTGTTATTAAAAATGTTATAATTTGATTAATCAGGGGTCTAATCACCGCATACGATATCGAGCAAAATTGATCCAAATTATTTATTTTGGTATTATGAAACTCGATATCGAATGAAATGTCGATATCGAATAATAGCATTCGATATCGAGTAACTCGACATTACATTTATCGAGTTTTAATTCGATACGTCAGTGTATCGTATGCAAAAAAAATTCGATAGTTTATTCGATACGATAGAATCGAATTAGAATAGTTTTTCTCTATGTTTTATAAGTTTTTTTTTATTTATATTTTGCACTTTTATAAATTCTGCACTTAGGGCCTTACATCAGATTCTCATGGCTTTTCGTACACTTAAAGAGTAGGTTTTTTTTTGTGTTTGGTGCAAATGGCCTTGCGAAGAAGCAAACGCAAAATAGGTTGCCCTTTTATGAAATCTTACGGGAACACTGCGAATTTTGATTTTTGCATTTGCTTTTTTACAAGGCCATTTGCACCAAATTTTGAACTCCTCTTGTGAGTTAAACAGTTATAATTACTCACAACAATAGTTTTATTTTGTTAAATTTTTATCACTTTTTTTGGCTTAAGCATTATTAAATAATGTTATTTTAACCTAATTGATCAACATTTTAATTATTCAATTAATAAGACCTCAGATTAATCAGAAATATTAGGCAATTAGAAATATTAAATAATTAGTATTCTAATTAATACAAATCTTGATTTACCGATCAATCGCAACTCCCTAGTACTTTTTTTAATATTAAGGAATAAAATTATTTACAAAATCGATTTTTAAAGTAAGAATAAAATGCGAAAAAACACTGAAAATAAGAAGAGTAGCTAAATGAAATACAAAAAAAGTAATGACAATAACAAAAAAGCTCAAACACACATTAAAGTTCAATGCTCCAAAACTCAATGGCATCCAATATATTCACATAAATACACACACAAACACTTTTACACAGCATTAAAAAAACAACTACTCGTACAACAAAAATATAAAAAAACTCAATGAGTGAAAATGAGAAGTAGTGGAGCAAAAATTAACCGGAGATGAAATTAAAATAGAAGAAGATGCCAGATGTAAAGTTATTACGAAATATTAAATTTAAATTAACAAATCGATTTTTAAGTGCAATGTGAGTATTTTTTATTACCCGGGAGAGCAAGATTTATTTTTCAATTTCGCGGGAAATCCCGCTTAATTTAAAACGGAGCAAAATATAAGTTTATTTATTTAAACATAAAACAAATAACAATTCATGAGATCTATTAAATATTAAACGTTAGTAGAAAAATAAAAAAATGTCAGTTCTTTATATGCAAAGCCAATAGCATTGACATAAACAAAATATTTCTTTGAAAATAGAATTTTAGTACAGAATAAGCATTCACAGAACCGTTTAACAGCATTTTTATAATTTTAATCAATAAAAGACCTGTTATGAAAAAATACGTTCCCTTTATACAGATGCTTGCTGTCAAAAGAACATTATATAAACTTTGGCCACTTTCTGTTTTCTCGGCACTTCCTTCCAAAACTTGTGATTCCTTTTTAAAAAAAAAAATTACTTTGTTTGAATCGAATCATCGCATTTTCAGAATCTTATCCGACAAATCTAAGCAGTTGTAACGTTGCCATGATTAAATAAAAAAAAAATCCCGGGGATTCCCGTACAAATTTCTCGGAATATTATTTTCCCGGGAAATCCCGTATGTGAAACCCTAGTATAAATTAGGGCTTCCAATCGGGATTAGGCGAATCCCAAATCTCGGGATTTCTGACTTTTAATCCCGGGATTTTCGGGATCCCGATTTTTTTTTATATTTTGTATTATTTTTACATTTTTTTTAGTAATTTGTATAAATATTTGTTTTTTGGTGTATTTGTTGACACAAAAAGTTTTGTAATTTTTACATCAATAATCAAATATTGATAAAAATAAAATTTTTATGTTTTTTTGTTACGTTTTTATTACATGATCTTTATGAATTGTGAGTACAGGTAACCCTCGATTAACGCGGTCTGTTGGGACCGAAGAAAGCACGTGTAAAACAAATTCGCGTAAAACAAGGTTCAGGACTGGTACAAATTCCGTTTATGGGACCAGAAATTTAACATATTTCATTTCATTTTGGGGCCCTAAAACCGTGTTAAATCAAGAACATAGAACTGTATACATATATGGGGGATTTCATGTCAAGTGACCCAATTTTGAAATCGATGTCTTCCGATTTGGATGAAATTTGCACCAAGGTTAGTCCTATTGGATAGTAGTTTAGACACAAATTTTCAACAAGATCGGTCTAAAAGTTTCTGAGTTAGTGGGGGTCAAAATTTGACATTTTGGCCATACAGGTGTTCTTTCTTATCCATGTTACTTATTACCTATTGGTGTTAGCAAAATTTGTCCCAAGTAGCTTCGATAGCTAGTTGATCCATCTTTTGAAAAAAAAATTTTTTTTATTTTTTTTTTTTTAAATTTAAAACTTTTTTTTATTTTTTTTTGTGTCTAAACTACTATCCAATAGGACTAACCTTGGTGCAAATTTCATCCAAATCGGAAGACATCGATTTCAAAATTGGGTCACTTGACATGAAATCCCCCATATGTATTTTACTTTTAAAAAATTAAAGGATATTTCTTTCTAACGATATGTATAAAGCTTTGCTGTTATATCTTTATAAAATAAATGAATTAAAAAAGAATAAAAAAATAATTGAAACATACATATGTAATTGAATATTTAAAATCAAAAATATAAGAAAATGATGAAAATTGTAAAATAGTCAAAAACAAACTAAACCAAGACAAATTGAATAAAAACCAGTAAAATTTTACTGGTTACTGAAATAATGGCAATATTCAGTCAATTTTTACTGATTACTAAAAAAATCAGTATTCACTTTTAAAAAGAATTTTAATAAAAAAAAGTTATATTGTAAGCATTGTCAATTAATTTTTAGACTTTTTCAGGTAAAATATATTTGTTTGTATATGTTTCAGAAAAGGGAAATTAGCTTAGTACTGCATTATTTCAGTTACTTGTAAAAGTTTCCTGAATACTAGGTGGTATTATTGATTCCGCACGGAAAGGAAAATTTTGCGGAAAAAGTTATTGATCGATATGAAAATTGCAATTATCTATTCCTGCGGTAAACAGTTTCTGCAAAGCAAATTTAACATCCTTGTTTTATCAAAGTTATTTTCGGGAATACAAAGTTTATTATTAATACGATCTTCGTATGACGTGCTAAATTCCCAGTTTTTCATATTTGATAAATACACTGAAATTTATTGTTGAGTTTTAATTAATTACGCGTTGATTTTGTGTCAGCTGATGAAAAAAAGACATTTCAAGACAAGATTAGAAATTGAAAAGTAAAATAAAAAGTGTTTTTAGTAAATTATATGTGAAATTTTAAAAGGCAGTTAATATAAAATTAAAATATGGACACAATAGGCTTTTTCGACGATGATTACTTGGACATGCGGTTAGAAAGAAGAGTTTTACGCTATAAATCTGAAGACGTGTTAAAAATGAAGGATAGATAGTAATTTCAAAAATAAAAAAATTTCAGGTTAAATCTATTATTAGTCTATATATAAATCGGCTAAGGCAAAACAGTTAAGAACACTTTCCTCCTCTGTATGTCAACCGATTTGAACAAAATATACACCATTTAAGAGGTATTTACTCAAAGAAGTGCACAATGTATATTTTATTAAAATCTGTTTAATAATTTCAGACTTATAAGCTTTCAAAATTGTAACTAACACATATGCAACTAAATAAATAAAAATCTATTTTCAATTATCAAATAAAAAAAAGTTAAGGTGATCGATTATTCGACATTTTTCAGAAACCGGTTTTCGAATATTTCGACTATATAAATCAGACCAGGCAAAACTGTTAAGAACGCTTTCTTCCTTTGTTTGTCAACCGAAGCTCTGTGGGGAGAAAAAGAGGGGAAATATGGGAAACTAAATTTCTTTTTTTTTACTTTTCTGTGCTTCATGTGATCATTTTTAAATTTTCTATAATATAGAACTTAGAAACATAATATTATAGCTGTAGGATCCTGAGTGAGTGATAACCTATAAGATAAAAAATGCTGGTATATTTTGTTTTTCATCGGGAACTGTTTGAATTTTCGTTAATATTCGACCAATTAAGATAAAATTGTACATTAAACTGGGTGAATAAGAACATGTAAGGGGAGCTTTTTGGTACTTTTTCGTTCTACATCTGGTACTTTGATTAATTTTCGTTAGTATTAGACATAGAAACATAAAATTAAACGTGCAACGTCCTGAGTGGATGACAATATATAAAGGAGACTTTTTGATACTTTTTTGTCAATTGGTATTTTTTATACTGAACTTACAAAATTAAATTACTCACGTAGAAGATTAACTATGAACCGGAGGTTGGTCCCCCGCCAAATCGATTTACTTTGAAGAAAAAAATAAATGCTCGAAACAAATAAATTCATATATACTTAGATGAATTATGTTTTCTTCAAATTTACAAAAACAAAAAATCATGGTTGAATTTTGACCATAAGGCGAACACTAGTATGTATAAAACCACAAGCAATGTCTTGATTTGTTTTTCATTAAATCAACCATTGCTTCTATTTGCAATTTACTTGAGTATTTTCTTTTTTACTCCTATAAAAATATAAAAAAATCAAAATATTTAAATTAAAACAATTTTTCTTGCAAATTTTACAATTCCTTACATTTTTGTTCTTTCCGTTAGCTTTTCGTTATAAAATTTGAGCGTAAGCAAAATGAAGAAATATATCTACATTGCGGAATCAATAATATGGCAATACCGTCAAGGTAGACATGATACCGCAACAACGGAAGGATACCACACAAACGGAATGAATAATTACAAATTTGGCTTCCGCACAAAAATTGCTTTCCGCACTTGCGGAACGGAATCAATAATACCACCCATTGTAATTTTTTCAGTAAACAGTAAAAATTTACTTGAAGCTGAAAAAATTGCCATCATTTTTTGAGCGTGTTTTATTAAAGCGCGTAAAAAACGCGTATTTCAAAAAAGGGTTACTATTATTGATCCGTGTTATATCTAAATCGCGTAAATGAAGTACCGTGTAAATCAAGGGATACCTGTAATTATTATTTTAAGTTTGTTTTTATGATATTTTTTACAAATAAATAATACCTATATTTTTTAACATTTTTAATTAGGCTTAAGTTCATGAAATTTAATTTTCATTAAATTATTTTTATGAAGAAAGGAATTTTACAACATGAAAATTAATTAAAATTGTTATTGATAATCTTTCATTCTTGACGTGGCTGGGGCTCGATCCCTGGCCGGCAGGTTACCATGACATGTTTCGATCGCAACCACTCGATCTCCTCAGATGGATTTGCCGTCTTACACTCGCAGCCATCGACGACTGCTGACGACGACTATTGACGCAGCAGTATATATGCAGAAAATATGGCTTAAGTTCTATGCATTTTTTTATTCGACTATTTAGTAAAGTTGCGTTGGTTGCTACTGTTACTTGTTGTCTAGTTTTTCAATACCGATTTAATGTGGAATTAAGGAAACATATTTACCATATTGAGAAACTTATTTGTGGCGATATAAAGAAATTGTGAATCAAAACATTAAAAAAACGTTTTAAACACACATAAAAATAAAGAAAGGACGTTAAAAAACAGGGCTGTCACAAACCGGGCTTTTTAAAAAAAAAGCCCAACCCAGTGGGTTTTTCATGGGTTTTATTGGGTTTAATTGGGTTTTACTGGGCTTTTTTGGGTTTTGTTGTTTTTCGTGTATAATAATTGGTCTAAGCAATGTTGCCAACTCAGCTCTTTTCGGTATAGATTTAGCAAGAAAAGCTAGTCTTACATAAGTCCTTACATATATGCCTCAACTGCCAAGTTGAACTTTTATGCCCAAATAAGATCGGAACATATAAATGAATTTGAGAATGACATTCATAGAATTTTAAATTACGCTCAGTTGTATAAATAAGCTTTGAATCTCCAACAAATGTTACTCAAAGTTCAAAAAGATCTAAATGCTGTACAAAGTGACTCCGCTACAATTGCAACTGCCATTGATGTAATTTGTTGAACAATGATATACAACTGTCAAAACAGAATTTTGTTGAAACGCGTACTTACTCCAACTCATTATTTGGCGAATGTGATGCATCCCAAACATATATTTAAGTATGTAGGTATACAAACTAATTAGTCAAGAAAACGTAGATAGCTGAAGAATGGTTAAGTCAAAAGCACCTCTCATTTCTTGCACCCTGTTTGACATTTTAAAAGAATATTTTTCACAATAACGGTATTCAGTTCAGATTTTATTTGATTGAAAAATGGAAAAAGCACACAAGGAAAAGTATTTACACTAAAAGCTGCAATTTAAACAGCCTTAAACCAAGTGTAAACAATCAGGTTTAAAAGTTGCAACATTGCAGTTTTTTCCATTTAACATTATTTTTATATTTATATTCTATTTCCATTAAAGACGTAATAATAAGATGACAGGCTGTTTTACTTTATTTGACACGACAAATATGTACAAAATCAGACTTTTAAATTATAATTAAGACATTCAACATGAGTGCAATTTTCCAAATTCCTTTTTTTGCAATCAAAAAAATCAGAACTGAACAACAATTGTCAAACATTTAAAATTTTTACCAGCAAAATTTTACGATTTTTTCGCTTCAGCAATAAATTGCCCTGCTAGTTCAGCATCAGTAGAAAACATTTTTTACCCCTTATTGTTTATTATACAATAACCATAGAAATCGTCTTGGATTGGAAAAAGCATTAGCTCTTGTTAAAATGTATCGACATTTAAAATCTGAGCCACTTTTTATGTAGGTATAGGATTTTAACTACAATTTCGGCCTTTTCAAAATCAAATTCAGGTTTTTAAAAAACAAATTCAGAATTTTTGTAATCCAATTAAGTATTTTACAAATCATTTTCCGCATTTTTCAAACCAAATTCATTTTAAAAAGCCTGATTTTGATTTTTAAAAGGAATAAGATTTAAATAATTAATAAAAAGAGAAAAGCCCACTAACGTTATATCAACATACGTACAAATGGGCATATAAACACTTTGTATGCATTTTATAATCATTTTATTTTATTTTTCTGTAAAAAAAAATAAAAAATTATACAATCTTTGTATAAATGAATACAGTAGACGCTCTCTTTTATGAACTAATTCAGACAGGGCCTGTTCACTAAATGGAAAATTTCACATAATCGAGACAATATAAAATAAGTACTTAAAATCGTATATTAAGTTTTTATTTTATATTAGTTTGCTAATTAAAAAATGTACATGAAAGTGGTAAACTTTATTATTGAGGTACTTTATGTTTTAAATGTTATATTTCTTAAAGAAAATATACCAGCTAGTTTTAAAACTGCAATTCTTATTCCACTACTGAAAAAAGGTGATCCAAACATTCCTTCTAATTATCGCGGACTGTCTCTAATAGATTCTCTATGCAAAATTTTTAATAGCATTATAATGAATCGTATATCGTACTGGATTGTCGAACATAATATTTTAAATGAATACCAAGCTGGGTTTAGAAAACAATATTCAACCGTGGATAATGTCTTCAATCTAACAAATATTGTTCATTTAAATAAACTCAATGGTAAAAACACGTATGCCTTTTTTGTTGATTTTACTTGTGCATTTGATTCGATTCCCAGGAATTCATTGTTTTATAAACTTGCAAATATGGGATTGTCATCAAAAATAATACGAATACTGCAACAATCGTATGATAACACCTCCAGTCAAATATTGTTCGGAAACTCACTCTCCAAGTCTTTTAATGTGAACCTTGGTGTCAAACAGGGTTGCATATTAAGCCCAATTCTGTTTGCATTATACTTGAACGACTTAGCCGACGTGCTTACTGGCGGGATAATTGTCGACAACATCGCAGTAAAAGTTCTTCTTTACGCAGACGACATTGTCATACTATCTGATTCACCCACTGGTCTCCAAACGATGATTGATTCCCTTCATGTGTATAGTAACTTATGGCATTTAAAAGTCAACCTTGCTAAATCCAAAGTATTAGTTTTTCGCAGTGGCACTAGAATATCAAACAACGTAAAGTGGAAATTTGGAGAAAATGAAATTGAAATCGTAAATTCATATAAATATCTTGGTATGGACTTGTGTTACAACTTATCCTTTAGAAAACATTTGGAAAATAAACTTACTACATCAAAAATGGCAATATCTTCATCTTGGTCAAAATATATAAACCATCCCAAAATATCTAATAAAAATAAACTTAAAATCTTCAGCGCTGTATCTCGGTCAATCATGTTTTACGGAGCCCAAGTATGGGGTTACATGAAATACGAAATAGTTGAAAAACTATTTGGATTTTTTATTAAAAAGATGTTACTTTTACCTAGCAACACTCCAAACTATATGCTCTTTTTAGAAACGGTTTTAAACTCTTTATACATAGATACGTTAAAATTGCATTTTGATTACATCAACAAAGTTCTTAACATGCCTTGCGACAGATTACCTCGAAAGCTTGCAGAAATAATAATCGCTAAACAAACTTTTTGGGCTGAGGATTGGACGAACTTGTGTGCTAAAATTAATTTTGTGCCACATAATAATTCTGTACCACTAAGCAAACATTGCAAATCAATTTTACCACTTGTTAAAATTTATGAATATCAAACCTTTATTGCCGACGCTAGAAACTCTCAGTTTCATGACTTATACTCACAATTAAATTATTCTTTACTTCAAATCACTACTACAGAACTCTCGTCTCGTGCAATAAGTCTATTGATAAGAGCAAGAGGAGGACTGTTGGATATAAATGCTAGATCTTTTAGAAGTACATCCGACGGAATCTGCACTCTCTGCAATCTAGACGCAACGGAAAATACTCTACACTTTATTGGTACATGCCCCATTTATAGTGGATTTAGAAGTACATTTTTCAATAAACATCAACTAAACCTACTCGACGTTCTAAATATTCTGAATGGGGATGCCTTTAATTTTGGTTCCCTTGTTAATTACCTGGAATCTTGTCTCAAATACAGAAAAGTGATATTAAATGAATTTGCTTAATTCCTTTTTACATTTTATATTTTTGAATTTGTTAATTCCTTTTTATATTTTTATAATTTATATAAATATTTGTACTAAGTTCATTTGTTAAACAAATTTTATGCTGTAAATTAGCTTACAAATTTATCTTTTTGAATTTTTATTTTTTAACAGCTTTAATTTTGCCAATCTGGCTCACAACTGTATGTTATGCCAGTTATAGATCATTATTTAAATTTAAACAAATTTTGTTATTATATTAGTAAATGAATCTATTAAATAAATAAAAATAAAAATAAAAATATTATTTTGCTTTAAGGGATTTCTGTAATGTCGTGTCCCTGCATTTTTGCAATGCCAAATATCATTATCCGATATTTTATTTTCACTCCAAGCAATAACTTAACAAACACCAACCATTTTATAAATTTTCCTTTGTATTCGTATATACACATTTACTAGCTTATTTCGGGGAAGACACATTTATAACAAAGGGTGTTTTTTATAGAGTGACACAAGTTTAAATCATAAAGCTTCGTACAGACGATGGGCAGATCTTACAATATTAATAAGCCGCGTTGCTTAAATTGCATTAAAATTGGCTAAAATGTCTTACAACTGTGTGAACATTGTAAGCTCATTTGTATTTGCAGAAGTGCAGAATTAATGCATCTGACAATGGACCATTGTCAGAAAAATATTGCTGTTGGCAACGCCTGCTTACAATATTGTAAGATCTGACCATCGTCTGTACGAAGCTTTATAAAACAAGGAAATATAGTTAATATCAATGAAACGGGCTTTTTTGGAAAGAAAATTCTATGAAATTTAAATATGATTACAGCACTGTGGCCGCCACGGCTGGAGCGTAGAAGGCAACAATTTTCAACAACGTTTTGCATTCTTTCTATCATCGTTTTTGAAGACATATGGCTCTGCCAGCCCATAAAGCGCACCAAACAGTAATTTTTGTGGATGTAATGGTGTTTCGACAAAAGCTTGTGGATTCTACTCACTCCAAATGCGACAATTCTGGTTATTTACGTACCTATTCAACCCGAAATGGGCTTCATCGGAAAATAAAATTTTGGGTGGAAATACAAAATCAATATCAATTTGTGCTTCAGCCCATTAGCCGAATTATTTGGATTAAAAATTTCAAATATTTACGCGTTGATCGATAAAGGAGCACATAGACGACATGTTTTTGTCATCTGACATGTCAAATTTCCCACTGCAAAACACATACATGTCGTGTGTTACCTTTTTAACTTTGCTTCTGTAAAAGTCAGACGCAAAGTCATCTGACAAAATTTCAATTAGAGCGTGCTCTATTTTCTTCTGACAAACCATCTGACATCAGAAATCTATGCCGGGAAGAAACTGGCAGCGGCGTCAACTATTGAAGGAATCATTAGCCGGCTGAAGTTAATATTTTACAATACCAAGATATGTATGCTCATCTCACCATTGAATAGAATTTATGTAAATATATACATAAAAACCGTTTAATTATAAAATTCTAAATTATTATCTTTAAAATAAAAGAAAAAATTTTAAGATGGCTAAATTATTTTACGGCGCAAATAAATATTTTCGTGGCGGCAGCAAGCTATTTTGAAACCGAGAACTACTTTGGTTTCTGCAATAACAATGCGAAAAAAACAGAGACAATGTCAGAAGCAAATTACATGTACGTTTGTGACCGAATATTATAAACCTTATGTAAAACAGCAATTTTGACAGACATGAACAATTACATGTGACTTGAAAATTTGACATGTCAGATGACAAATACATGTCGTGTACGGGCGCCCTAAGTCATTTTATTATGAAATTTCAAAGCAAACTTAACCAAAAGCCACTGATGACAATTTAAGGTTGTGATACTCTTAAAAAAATCAATGGTTGCAAGTTGTTCACATAATAGAGATAGGTCTCTTTAGAACCTCATGTATACAAATTTTGTTGTTCACTATTCTGGATGTTCATATAACTGGGTATTCATATAACCGAGCGTCTACTGTATAAAGAAAAAACCCCACTTGGGTTTTTTAAAACAAAATACCCATTAAAACCCGGGTGGGTTTTTCTGGGTAACCCAGTGGGCAGCCATCCCTGTTAAAAAAGGAAATTTTTTATAATAAAAATCTTGCTTTTTGTAGCAAAACTGAAGAAATTGGGTCAATAAAAAGACATTCAATACAATTTCGCAGTAAACAGTATTTCATTTGTGCTGGATGAAAAAAATACTCACTAAAATCAGTAATTAAGCTTTCAGTCGGCTTATCGTGCTAAAATTTGCTTTTTTTATACCCATATCATAATAGTGGGGAAGGTATTATGCATTTGTACTGATGTGTGCAATCAGAGCTTTACAGATCCTAGGCTTGTTGGTGGAAAATTTACGGTGATGTGTTTTTAACCTTAATCGTGGGTAAGAAGATCTTTGAAGTGAAACAAACGAGGGCATTAGAAGATCCAACAGAAATTGTTAATTTTTAACTAGTTGCGATTAACGTCTGCGGGTGCATCGTTCTTCTGCACATATTCATGTTCACAGGAGATTCTCTCAGCTAAGTTTATGCTCTATTGACGTATTAAAACCAAAGATTAGCTAAGAAACGATTTAAAAAGGTTAAGCCAAAAATGTTACACATTACCTGTGTTCTTTAATCTATTACAAAAAAAGAATCTCACTTGTTAACGACAACGCCTTACACAATAAGGCCGATTATGTAGAAGTTAAATTTTTTCTAAAAAGTTTATGTATCGTACCTATTACTACTATAAAGTAAAATTGCCAAAATTTCTTTTATTTACAAATAGTGTGAATTGCATGTTAATAAGCAAAATGGCACACGACTTAAAAAAATAAGAAACCAAGATGAAAATGTAAATGACTTCAATATTACAAAATAAATAAAAGCAAAACTAATAAACTCTTTATAAATTAAAAAAAATGCTCATGGAAACAAACAAATAAATACAAATACGTGTATGGATATAAAAATAACAAACTTTAACATAAAATCAACAACAATTACTATCATAAAAAAGAGAAACAGAACGAGAACATGTTCGCAGGCAATTAAGAGTGAAACATTTTACACTGCTCAACTGTTTTTCCGGGTAAAATTAGGGGCAAAATAGTATTTCGTACCGTGTTAGGTGGGAGAGGTAAGGTAAGGTGAGTTTCGCTGCCAGCCTTGTAGACAGGGTTGTCAGATGTTTTTAAAATTGTATCCCCAAATTGTAAATTTGTATAAGCAAAAATTATTTTTTCTTCCCTAAAAATCCCCACTAAATACTTTCATACTTTAATTGAATTTTATTTAAAATTTGACATTAAATATTTTATTAGTACTGCATTTTGTTTGTACGTGTTTTTTATTTTGTGTTTAGATTTTACCCAACTCAATTAATGTAACTTTGATAAACAAAGTCAAAAAGTCCACAGCCAAATTTATTATCCACCTCAATTTTTTTGTAGATATTTCTAGAATTTAATAGCTTTATCAATTCTAGGGATGATTCAAACGTGTCCCAACAAATTCAATTACATGAACAATGAGTACTTGTTCGAAATATTGATTCTTATTGCATTTTCATTATTTTCTAATTTTGTGTTAAATTAAGTTCATTGCCGAAAAAGCCCGCATGTTTTCAAAAGCTGAAATTGGGCTGTCCCAATCAGTGTTGCCAAAACTTGGTGACCAAAAATGGCTAAATTTACGGGAAAAAATGGCTAAAAAGTGGCTAAAAACTTTTTTAAATAAAAACACATTAAAATTCATTTACAAAAACCGATATAATTCATTTAACTCTTTTTTACAATGAAATTGTAAGTTGAGATCAATTTGCTCAATAAGAATAAATTTAAATTAATTTTTAGCATTTAAAAATCATCGATAAGTTCGATGTTGTTATTGTTTATCTCATAGGAATAACTCACTTTTAGTTTTAAATATTTTGAAGTTAAATCATAATTATGACAACATTTACCCAACCTTTTGAGTCTAAATCTACAATTAAAACTTCTGAGATGTTTTTATAGTACAGTCGGTCAAACCCGACTATATGATACCCTACACAACATTAAAACCTTTGTACCAAATTATCTCCAAAATTTCAACCTGTACTTTGCGCGTAAAGTTTACATGGAAAAGCCTGCCAGCCGAATGGACATCAATAATTCCACTCGGAAAGTGATTCTGAGTCGATCGGAATACTAGGACCAATATTTTAAGCTGTTACAAACATCAACATAAAATCATAGTACCCTCTTAAATATTGTGGTGTCAGTTAAAAATATTTTATTGTTATGGTAAAAATGTTTAACTACTAATTGATATCGAATTAACGGTTGCTAAATGTAACCTTTTTCTCAAATTACTTTTAACGATGTTTACTTGGCTAAAACCCTGTTGCCTTTCTAGTCAATTCTGAAATTTCTAAAAGTTTTTCGCTGCCGCCTGCATCTGTATATTGAAATACTTCCAACCAGAAAGAAACGTTGTTGTTTCTGTTGATCCGTTTTATAAATTTAATATTGGAATACTCTTCTTTTATTTTGAAAGATGTTTCATCATCATCGTTTATAGCGATTTTCAACATTTGGAAAAGTTGTATTTCAATTAAATATGTTTTAATTAAAAAAATTTTTATTTTACTTTTATAAATTTTTATAAGGAAATAAAAATTATTATTATTAGACCCCATTTACATCTATGCAATTAACGCCGAGTTTTTTTTCTATTTTCTTTTAAAGTAGTTCTTACGAAACTCTTTTCACATTTACATTTACATTTTTTTCAAGCATTTTTTCAACCCCGTTTACTTCCCTACACGCAAAGAAAAAACATGGTTGTGGTAAACATATTCTAAGAGCAACATATTATGATAAGAATTATGATTGTAGTCACCATATTGAGATTATAATTGAATCATATTATGACTAAATATACTTGTACTATTACATCATATTTTTCCCTTAATCATATTATTATTCTGTTAATCATACTAAGTTAGAAAGTAATCAAATTATTGTCATGTTAATCATAATAAGCTAAGAAATTAATCATATTATTGTCATGTTAATCATAATAAGCTAAGAAGTAATCATATTATCATCATGTTAATCATAATAAATTTAGAAGCAATCATATTATGATACAGCACCTTTAATAGCTGTCATAAAAATACAAAATAAATTAAAATATTTTTTTATCGATTTTTTTATTTTTTGTGCCTTTGTACAATTTTTCTAAAATGTTAATCAAATAGCGGAGTTCAATATGAGGCTTGCAAAAGAGCAAATCAAAAATCTGTGGTTTTCGTGGGCAACGCGTGTTTCCATTTTTTCGATTTTAAGAAGTTGATGCCATATTGCCTAATTTTTAACGCTGTTTAATTTGTTTTAAGACATACGCGGTTGCCCATGAAAACCTCAGAAATATTGTAGCACTTTTATAAAATATAACGAAATCTCTGTGTGTTTTGATGTTGGATTTTACAAAAAACTATGATATTTTGCATTTGCACTATTACACCACTAATACTTGAATGAACTCCGCTAATATTTTAATTTTTTAATTTCTTTAAACTTATTTTTGTTATGGAATTTTATCTTTTAATTGTTTAACCGCTCACAAATAAAAAAAAAACGACACAACAGCTTCAAAATTATTTTACAAATGGCGCTAACATAATATGATTAGAGTAAAAATAGTTTGATTGCATCTTTAACATAATATGATAAATGTATAGAAAGTAATCATGTTATGGCTATTAAATATCATGATATGGTTGTGAGAAATATAATATGTTTAGAAAGTTATCATAATTAAGTTGTTAGAAAAATTAATATTTTTTGGTCAACAATACTCAAATTCATAATTGCGATAAACATTGATATGTTTACAGTAACTATAAAATTGTTGATATTAAATAAAAATAACAATTATTTGTGTACGACAACAATATATTGTTACATTAAACATAGTGTTGTTGCCGTAACCATGCCCAACCATATTTATTCTCTGCGTGTACACCTCTTGCTAACAAACAAAAAGTTGCATGCGAAAGTTGCGGCAAGTTGCGGCGTTAATTGCATAATGTAAATATGGTCTAAAACATAAAATAAAACTCCTAAAATAATAAGTTTAACTTCAACATTTGGTTGCATATATCTAGTGTGTTTTCTTAGCCACATAGAGTTTACGAAAGGTACGCTGTCAAACGAACTGTCATACTGTTTTCACTATTGGTCAGGTACATTATCATGTGTAGATTCATGCTTGAACAACGCCACCAAAACATCCAACTTTACTTGGAAAATCAGCAATCGCTTATAGGCGACTTCATGATTAAACTGACGCAACTTATTTTTTAACAAATGAAGGCGATGTGTTGATTAAGAGAAAATAAACTGTCAATTAGACTTCAAGGCCGTGTGATATGACACCTGTTGATTGTTTTCCGTAGGGTTGTGAAGTTGGAGGTCAACATAGTTTATTTTATTGCAGCCAGCAATGCTCGAAAAAGTGGAACAAAATTGGACGTCTGCAATGCGTTTCGTAAGGACAGGCGGTGCCACAACAGTGGAGAGGGTATAATGCATTTGTGCTGATGTGTGTAACGCCTTTGTAACCTTATGCGCAAAGTACAGGTCGTAATTTTGGAGATAATTTGATAAAATGTGGGTCATAGGTTCTTATTGACACAAGGACCAAGCCTTGTGCCGAACCGTAGGACCACGAGGGAAGATAGGGGGAAATTTCTTTCTCTCAGAAACTATCAAACCGATTTTAATGAAATTTAAATCATAGATAAAACCGTATCTATATGTGCACAAAAGGTATGCATTTTTTAAAAAATAGGACCACGAGGGGCGATAGGGGCAATTTCTGCTTCTCAAATCTATATGGACACATAAGCTATACAGTTTTTCAAAAATAGGACCACAAGGGGAGGTAGGGGGAAATTTATGTCTCCCACAAACTTTCAAACCGTTTTTCATGACGTTTATAAACATAGATAAATCCATATTTATATGGACACATAAGCATGATGTGTTTTTAAATACAGTGGTGTAGGGTATCATATGGTCGGACTTGACCGACTATACTTGCTTACTTGTTTTTTTTTGTGGTGTCTACCATTTTAATTTTTATGCTCTTAAAAAATCCTTTATACCTTATTTAGTAAACAAAATGCCTGCAGGATGTTATACAACTGTCCCTTTCATAATTCAGTTCTACAACTGTAAAGGGCGTTAAATATTCTTCAAACTTAAGCATTAACAAGTTGCAGGTAAAAAATTAAATTAATTATATGTTGGAATATTGGAACCATATTTTCCCTCAGGCTAGTTTTTAGTTTGAATAAATTTTTTGCAATAAACTTCTATTGCTACGTTTATACGTAGCCTATTCGCGAATAAAAATTATTTGCGATTAATACTAGGAACACAACTGGGACGAACGACGAATTTCGCCCTACACGACGAATTTTTTAGTAAAAATTCGCTGAGTAAATTCGTCGTATGAAACACAATAACGACGAATAACTAATTGAGAAAGTTGTTTACTGTTTGTGTAAAGAGAGAGAAATAGTGTGACCATATGAAAAAAATTTACTTAAAAAACACAAACATTAACAAAAACGCAATTAAAAACTATTCTTGTAGTTATCTTCTTTGTATATTTATTTTAAATGCGATAAAATAATAAAAAAAAATAATTATTATTGCAAGGTCGCCGCGTGTGACGAATTTCGGCCGACGCCTTGATTATGTGTATTTACATATACACAAATATGTTTTATTTTTGTCGACGAATATTCGCGGCCAAATATTCGTCGTTCTCCCAGTTGTGTTCCTAGCATAACTAAAGGCTCAGTTAGCCGGGAGTAACAGTAACAGTAACCTTACTGTAAAAAAGTAAGACCAATCTATTTCTTACAGATTGAGACGTAAAATCTTACTGCTAACTGTTATCGTTCTAATTGCTTTACATACAACAAAATGAATCAGCTGATTTTAAACGTTACTGTTACTTAACTTTCTGTTTATATGTCTATTTCTTAATGAAAATTCTTCTTTTTAAGTGATGCCAGATGGAAAATTTATTGATTTAGTAGCACTGTATGTATATAAACTTTTTATTTTTTAAATGAAAAAGATCAAAAGTTATTGTGTATTTTTAAATTTATTTGCACATTATTGATTTAATTTTACTTTTGTTGTCATATGAATGTGCCACATCGAAATAAAAACGTAAAACGGTTAAAAGTGTGGCAATGCTTAAAATCTTATTTGCAAACAGTGTCGTTAATCAGGAATTGTTTTCATGAGTTAGCTATTTGCAAATAAAAATTTAATTCACTGTTTATGCGGCAATATTCTCTACTTGCAATATATTTATTTGCGAATAAGTGGTGCGTATAAACGTAGTATATGATAGGCATCTTTATCCAATCTTAGGATCAATTTTGCGACATTCATTACCAAACTTTTGAAAATATTTCTTTAATGAGTGAAGTCTTTTCTTAAAAAACCCGAGACATTGGTTAAGCAGACTGTGCAATTTTTAGCAACAATATTTGTTTTATTTGGGTATCTGAAGTAAGAATTTCAAATAACACCTGAATTACACCTAAGAGAAATTACCCACGCTCTACCCACGACAGTAAAAATTATACCAAATTCGGGTAATAACCCACAAAGTGGCAACACTGTTATTTTTGTAGGTTGATTGGTCGGTTGGATTGCTAGTTGGTTGACTGGCTGGTTGGTTGCTTAGTTAGCTCTGTGTTGCAATATAACAGGAAGTTCGTAGTTACCTCGTCGTAGCTCTTTGCTATTTTTTCAGTGCTTATTTTGTTGCTTTTTCCTCTTCTATACGTTTTTCTGTTTGTTCTCTTTGTGAATTTTTAGTAGGACTATTATTGTAACAACACGTGCGTTTGCTGTTTGCTCTTTTCCTATTTTGGTATCTGTATAAGTTTGTGTATGAATTTGTCCTATACTTTGTTTCGTCTTTCTATCTATTTTCGTGCAAGATAGCGTTTAAATAGCATACACTCTATAATATACAAATGTAGCTGAGAAATATATATTAACTAGGTGTCTTCCGAGTTGTTATGAGCAACTAGGAACAACTACGGAAAATGAGGTTAAATATGTGTGATAGTAGAGTATAAAATTAATGAGAGAAAATATTTGCAGAATAAACAAGAGGATAAAGAAATTACATACAAGCAAGTTTTAATTAAAATTACACAAAAAGACGAAATGAGAGTTTAAGGAGTTATAGAATTTTAGGGGCATAACATTTTTTTTAAATTGTTGTAGAAAAGTTTAAATGCAATGAAATTTTTAGCAAAGTCTTTGAAAAACAAGAAAATTAGTAAAATGATATCTTAGTCTTTGCTCTATGCAGAACATCGCCAACTTAATTGAAATTTTTATTATTTTTGTTGTTAGATTAAAAAAAAAAAAACAGAGAAATATTTTGACTGGCCGACAAGTTGGAACACTGATTTTTTTTTTAGTAATTTATATTGTGATTACTTTAAATAAAAAAAAAATTCATAAAAAATATTAAAGATTTATTTAAGGTTTATTAAACAAATTTTCATAAAAAATTAGATAAACATTGGAAATGATTTGCGAACGAGGTCGTAACAATTTTAAAGTTCCAGGTTCCATCAAGTACCCGTCCAGGTTTTGCATAGTGTAACAACAAATTCGGGATTAGGGATGCCAACTGGTTTATGGATTTCGGGATTTAAAAAAATGAAAATGAATTCATGATTTGTTTTTTTAAATAAATGTGGTCTTGTGTGAAATTGTCGACATCAAATAGACAGATTTTTTTTTTATTTAAGGGTAAATCTCTAATTTTGCACTCTTTTGTTTTCGTATGGCTGTATGTTATATTTTTCTCCAGTTTCATATAAATCTGTACAAAAATATACAACTTTTCGCTATATTTCCCTTAGAAATTCCCAGCATTGCAAATATGACTTTTGACCTTCATGATTTCAGGCTCAATGTTTTCTGATTTTAGTAAAACCTTTAGATTGCATTTAGAATTATCTGGACTATAATATTCTGAATGAGTTTAATATAAAATTCATAACAGTAAGGCTCATTCGCCAAAATATGGCAAAAATATTAATTTTTCCTAAAAGTCTCAAAATTTAAATCGCGGGTTTGGAAAAACTATGAAAGGTATATAATTTGATTCTCTATTATTTCCTCAATAAAGCCCAATACGGCGGCATGAAATAACCCCCCAAAATATAACCCCCCAAAAAAATAATGAAATAATGCCCCAAACATAAATGAAATAATTCCCTAATTTTTGGGGGCTTATTTCATATGAAATAAAACCTGAATTTCTGAATTGACATAAAGGCCCAATTAATGAGGCTCCATGAAAAGCCCCCAATGAAATAACGCCCAGGAAATAGCCCCCAATGAAATAAACCCCAAAAAATAGGAAATAACACCCAAAAGCTGTGAATGAAATAACATCGAAAAATAAATGAAGTAAACCCCAAAACGAAAACGAAACAACCCCCAATATTTGGAAGTTATTTCATATGAAATAACACCCAATGATGAAAATGAAATAACCCCCAATGAAATAAACCCCATCAGCAACAAAAATGAAATTATGCCCAAAATTCATAAAAGAGTCAGTTTAACCAAGGAAGGATTCAATATGGACCAACATCAAAGTCGCAAAATTATTGAAATGAATCGTGTGGAGGCCCGCAGGCGTCTTCTTCATAATAAAGATATATTCGGTTCAAAAATGTTGCCGTAGTAGATCCTTGTAGCCCCTCTATTTTTGCAGTTCGGAAGACAATTTGCCTTTTACGTTTGGCCTTTACACAACTACATCCACTGTTTAAATATAATTGTTTTTCACTTAAAGAATATAGAAAATTGCTATTTCTTCGTTTTCCACTAACAACTTCGAATTCCATTTTTTTAAATATTAACACGAGATGATGTAAAGCGTCCGAACTTCGATGCACAACTGAAAATATTTTATGTTTTACAACAACTCAACTCAACATGCAAGGCAGATTTTACTTCTATGTTGACACTGTTATTCCAAAAAACAGATACTTAAATTCTCAAAAAAAAAAGGAAAAAGATCAAACTAATGGCGATTTCTTTTCTGAGAAATATGTTGCATAAATGTTACATGCTCTATCTCTTTTGTGTACAGCATGTAACATTTATGCAACATATTTCTCAGAAAAGAAATCGCCATAAGCAAATGAAATAAACCCCAAATAAAATGAAATAACCTCCAAAAACAAACAGCTTTAAAAATGAAATAACCCCCGAATCAAAAATGAAATAACACCCAAATTAAGCACGCGATGAAACAAGCCCCGAATTTTAAAAATTTGTTGGGTGTTATTTCATTGGAGATTATTTCATAATTTGAAACCCCCAAATGAGGAATGAAATAATTCCCAAAAAAAAAAAAATGAAAAACGGCCCAAAAAAATTGGGAGTTATTTCATATGAAATAACAACCAAAATGTATGAAAAAAATTGGGGAATATTTCATTTCTCGTTTGGGCGTTATTTCATTGGGGGGCTTTTCGTGGAGCCATTAATGAAATACAATTAATTATACAGTTTTGCTTTAAAGAATCACGCGATATATATCATGGTATGATACACCAAACACAAGCTTCGCCAACTAAGGCTTTTCTGCATAGCCGGCCTTCGGCCGGGCGCAGGGTTTTTTTTTTATCGAAGCCGGTGTTCTGTATACCAAAGTGTATAAATTCTTGCGCCCAAAAACGTTTTCATTATAAATTTGAAAATGACATAATCCCCCAAAAAATATATTGGGGCTTTATTTCATAATGATTTTTTTGGGGACAATTTCATATGAAATAATACCCCAATTAAAAAAATGAAATAACACCCCAAACAAAATGAAATAACCCCCCAAAAATCGATTTTGTTGTTCTCTGTACAAACTTTTGGTGGGTTATTTCATTATTTTTTTGGGGGGGTTATATTTTGGGGGGTTATTTCATGCCGCCGCCCAATACTATGATCAAAAAATTGGGAAATTTGTTGAAAAACATTTTTAAAAATTTGAAAATGGAGTTTTGTAACTGCCGATAAAAAGATTTTTTGTTTGTTTTTGTCACACCTGATAATAGGTAAACGGTATGTCTGTGTTCATACGGCTCATGTCTTATTGCCATGATAGCTACTTTATAGGCGAGAGGGACGAGGGGAAAAGAAACGAGTACACAGATGGATGTACTGTTTTTACGTTTTGCTTTTTCATTCGTTGTTTAATTTTGTTATTGTTTTCAATATCAACAAGTAAGAGTGCTATATTCGGCTGTGCCGAATCTTATATACCCTTCACCATTGTGCGAGCAGAATACAGAGCAACTAGACAAAAACTAAATAAAACTGGTAAATATTTTTTTTAAATAAGAGACAACCGGTTTTGAACTTCGCTTTTCATAAGGGCCCAGAATATATAAAGGGTGTAGGATCAATATTGTAGAAATTACAAACGGAATGACAAAGTTATATATACCCTTTTTACCTTCGGTGAAGGGTATAAAAATAGTAATTTTTGGGAATTCAGGGGTCTAATCACCACATTTTTTTGCATACGATAGACACTGGCGTATCGAATGAAAACTCGATAAATGTAATGTCGAGTTACTCGATGTCAAATTCTATTTCAAATTCAATACATTTCATTCGATATCGAGTTTCAAGATACCAAAATAAATAATTTCGATCAATTTTGCTCGATATCGTATGCGGTGATTAGACCCCAGTATTTCGGTTATAACTCATAAATATGTCCGATATTTTGGTATATAAGTCATATCAATAGGACATATGGCAACCCTAAAATTTAGGTTTTTATAAAAATTTTGATGTTTTTAGCCCATTTTTGGAGTATTTTGCTCATAAATTACCCATTGTCTAACCGATTTGATATTTTTATATACCGACGTGTTAAGGAAGAATTTTGCAATTTACTTAAGTTATATTTATATATAAACATTTATATATACTTGTATACATATATTTTAACAAAGTTAATTATAAAAAAAAGAGTAATTTTTGGGGATTCAGTATTTCGGTTATAACTCAGCCATTTTTTAACCGATTTGACAGGTTTATATACCGACGTGCTTAAGAAGAAATTTACCATTTACTTGAGTTATAAAGCTTGGACTCGGGGAGATCTATGGTTCCCGAAAGTGAGTATTTAAAAAAAATTTAATTTTGATCATAACTTCTTTAGTTGATTTAAAATAAAATAATAATTTTTATGGTAATTAAATAGATCAAACTATTAATTGATTTATTTGTAAGATTCAGTTTTGTAAGATTCAGTTTAATAATTAAGACGATAAATTGAAATTTCAACTCAAAATAAATTAGGGGAAAAACAGTTTATTTAGTTAGAGCTAAAAGTGTGTGAAACGCGTTTCAACGGTAGCAAAGTTCTATGGTGAATTACAATTGTCAAGAATTTTTACGAAATATAAAATTTATACTAGCCCCCAGGGCTAGTGAAATTATTTCACCTCAACGATATCAAAATATTACTTTCTTGAATACTTTGCTTCCGTTTCACAAGCCCCTTTTTCAGATTCCGAAGGATTTTGTTTATTCCCAAAAGTCTATATGTATGTATATATAAAATTCTTGTGTCACGGTGTTTGTAAATGAACTCCTCCGTAACGGCTTGAACTATTTTTATGAAATTTTGTATGTGTATTTGTTAGGTATGAGAATATGTCGTAAGGTTTATTTCATATCGCTAGAGGGCGTAAAATAGGACAAAAGAGGTAAAAGCTCCCCCTCCTTTTATCTTCTAAGCTAATCAACCGGCTTTCTTAAAATTTGGCATGCAGACACTGTAACATCTGAAAGGAAAAAGGGAAAAGGGAGTGAAATAGGGCAAATGGGGGTTAAGCTCCAACTCCTTATATCTTCTTAACTAATCAAACGGTTTCTTAACATTTGGCATGCATACACTTTAACATCTGAAAGAAATAAGTTATATGGCAAAACAACGTTTGCCAGGTCAGCTAGTTATTATTATTTAATTTCTGCTTTCAAATAAAGTATGACAATGTTGGGTTGCCATCGGCTTATACATTTTTGTTTACAAAACTAATTGGTTTGCAATATAAAAAATAATGTGGTAATACTATGCTGACTTCGCTGCTGGCAACTCAACTTCAGTTCAGTTGTCATCCGTAACCGACCCTCTAATTTCTTTCTTTCGTTTTCAATAAAAGTTTTAACAGATTTAATCAAATCAATAGTGCCCGACCGAACAAACAAATGCCAATGGGGTGTTCATTACCAAGCAAGCAAACTACCGCCAATATAAAACGCCACTTAGAGAAAATACACCCCAACGAATTCAAAAAATACATTGTAGACGTTTGAGTACTAATATGTATACTAGGGCTATAACCAAATTATTGGCATTGTACGACGGAGTGGCCAATAATGTTTTAGTAATGAAAACACCTGTCTCCCGTCGTTTTGCGAAAAAAACCTAAGGCAGGGAAGCAAATTTCTAAAACCTTCTAAGAAATTTTGAACCGCGATGAATTGTAAACCGTAGGAAAATTTTAAAATCTAAAACAGTGGATAAATTCCAAAATAGCATTTATGTGATACGTATAGGAATACATACAAACATCAGGTGTATAATTTTAAAATTTTCCGTGAGATAAAAATTATTGTTTTCAAACTTCAACCCGATCCCTGCGTAAACTTTCTTAACAATTCGAAAATATTATCATATTTTTTATTAATTACTTTTAATGTTCTATACTATGCCGTTTTTAATTTTCGCAAAAAGTGTGAAAAAGTTATAGCCCTAATGTATACTGCATTCAACTGTAAATTTATTTTTTATTTTTTGCCTTAAAAAAAAGCAATTACTAATTTTTTTTTTAACTATAAAATAGTTTTGACTACTATAAAGTGCAATTTATCTTTTCATGTTGCATCCTTCCAAAAATGAAAATGTAATAATTTCCCGAAATTTTATTTTGTTTTAAATAAATACAAAAAGTTCGGGTTCGGGTTCGGCCGAACTTGTCAAAATTTACCGAAGTTCGGGTTCGGTCTCAAAAAGTGCCTTCGGTCGGACACTACAAAAGATAAATATTGTGCATCCTATTATGCACAATGTTATTTTTATTGTTATATACATCAAATCTTTGTTCGAAATGATGACATCTTCTAGAAATAAATAGAAATAGCACCCCAATTACTTGAAATGTTCATTGTGCTTCCCTTTTCTGCTTGAACCACTTATCTTTCAAATAAAAATTGTCAAATTAGAGTCAATACAATTTCACTATTTATTGATCTGCAGCAGTTGCCAGATACTTTTTCAGCCTACAGAATATTTAAGATACTGATCGTTCAGAACTTGGCCGACAAACAGTAAAGGGCCGAGTTTGATGGGCCACCTTGCCTACAACAAAGTATTTGTACTACATAATAATATAAAACGAAGTACAGACTAAAAGGTTTTTTCATATTTTATAAAGTTTGCTATTTCAAGAAAACATTAAAAACTGTTAATTAAAAAATAGTCTTTAAATAAATTTAACAAAAGATAAAACAAATAAAAATAAAACTGTAACATTGAATCGTTGCGTTTTTCATGTTGTTGGTTTTGAACAATTGTCAAGTTAAAATAAAAAATTCACACATACGAAGATCGTTTTAAAAATTGTTAAAAAAAAAGCCCAACATATCTTCAAACAAGAGACGAAGTTGAACTTACACATATCTTATATCTATTATAAGTTTACACTCAGAAAGTTTTCTTAATAAACACAGGTTAAAAAGTCTAAAATGCATAATCTGAACAAAGCTGCCAATTACTGGCTGAGTTAACCATTTTTCATCAATGTATTTATTAGGAAAATTTCCTTCAAGTTGTTTAAGCATTTCAGACAAAAAAATGCTATAAATGCTGCACTGCATTAGTAGTGTTGTAACGTTGAACTTTTCTTAAATCGTTAAAGTAAATGATTTTACAACAAAAAATAATCAATTTTATCGATAGTTTTTTACTAATAATTTAGCCATTTTTAGTGGTGAAGAGTTGGCATCACTGAATCAGAATCACAGATCGCATTATTTACTTCATAGACAATAAGCAAAACTAATTGGATCACCTTTTATAAAGATGTGGAAAAATTCCCAGTAAAAATTTCGCCTACAAAATAATGTGTTGAGTAATCAGAAAAACACAAGAGCACTACTTACAATTCTACTAATAGAACCAATGAATTTTACAAGAGATGTCCCAAAATGAACGCATTAAAAAGTAAGTCAATATTATGCATACATCCAGAAAAAAGTAGTTATGGAAGTTGTTATAGATGTAGTTATACAAGAAAGCTACAAAATAATGAGTTAAAGAAGCTATTCATTTTGAAAAAGGAGGCGAAGTTTTTACTGGGTTACCAAGGAATTTTTGGGAATAAACAATTTTTAATAGTAAGATTTTGTTTGTCGTGCTTAATTCCCAATTTTTACTCTTGATAAATACACTAACATTTATTGTTAGAGGATGTAGAAAAATGTTATTATCCTTTTTTCTATCACTCTCTCTCTCTCTTTGCTTAAGTACAAACACTTGTGTGTGAATCATATTTCTTGTCCTCCTTGTGGGGACATATATCAATGCTTTTTGCGGTGTCTGGTCATAAGATATTCCACTGCAGTTCCTTTCCTTTTTTAATATATTGGTCTAGTTCTTTCTATTTGCTGTCCTGTAGCTAGCACTAATATACGTCACCTTTGCCGTTAGGGAAGGTGTCCAAATTTGAGGTCAATGAAAACCGCTACAGGGAGAAGATCCGAAGCTTTTTGTAGCGAAAAATTGATGATTTACGCGTATAAAATATGTGATTTCAACCGGATGATGCCACTTGCCACACGGCAAGAGAAACAATGGATCTTTTAAAAGAAAAGTTCGAAAATTGCATTATTTCTCGTAGAGGAGAAGTGAATGAGTCTTGGTGGCGTGCAATTTGCCGCTATTAGACTTTTTTTGTGGCATTTTTTAAATCGAAAGTGTACAGCAATAATCTCACAACACTTCAAGAGCTTAAAAACAACATTATCAACCATTGGCAACAGTTTATTGAAAAACGTGGTTGAGAATTTTGGTAAACGGAGGTAGAGGAGCCACATGACCGACATAATTTTTCATTTAATTAAAATAAAAATATTTTTAATATCTCAAAAAACTTTTTTTTTATTAAAATTAAAATGATAAGGATACCTGCTTGTTTTCATGTGTCGGGTTCTACTAAATTAAAACAAATATGAATATCGACAATTGTAATGATTAGGGATGAGATTTTCATGCACTAAAAAATCACAATTATGCGCACAAGATATGCACTAAAAAATCCAATATATTTACTAAAAAATATGCACTAAAAACTTGAACATTTTCCGTAAAAATCGTTTTTTTTTTTAATTTTACTAAAAACAAAAAAAATATAAAAAATTCAGTACGTATATTGTTATTAAAATATCTTAAAAAACTGAAATAACTAATTAAAATTGTTGTTTGTTTAAATATGTATATAAGTAATGTTTTATTAAAGGAAAACTTTGTCTTGTACCTGAAGAATGTCAATGCATTTTAAAACAATTTATTTTCAGAACCCACTTTGATTCCAGATCAGATCACAAATATTTTAAATTTATTTTATTTTTGAACCCCCCCAGTTTCGAGCCAGCTCTTGACGAGTACGGACGTGTATCAGTGAGTAAGAAAAATAAAAAAAAAATAAAAAAAAAAAAAAATTCGAAGTGAAAAAAATATTTGTAATAGGTGAAAAAAAAAAAAAATATTTGTAATAGCTAAAAAAAAAGAACAGTTACAAAGGTGCCCGAAGAGATTTGTGAATGAGCCTCACAAATACTCCCAATAAGGATAGTAGGCCCAGCACAAATAGCAGAAATGCGTATATTGTGGTAAGCTCCCCGAGCGTGAGCAATGAAAACATTCGATACCCAGAATTAAATAAAAATTATTTAAGTGCAAAAATTGCCAGCGCAACTGGTTTTCCATACAGCAATTTAAGTGCAAGTGTGCCCAACCTGAGCAAGTGTGTTGATCCGACCGTAAATGTGGTTCAAAGTGTGAAGTCGTCTGACCAGAGGTATAATAACGAAAAACCTGGAACATCACGATTAGCATTAATAAATACAGGAGCTGTGCCAAAAAGTACTAAAGTGCAAACAGGCATGGACAGATATATTACAATAACTAAGAGAAAGGCTAGCCCTAGGTCCACCCAACAGGAACGCATGGCCAAACAATACAAAGGCTCTAACGTAGTCTCTTTGCCAACAAATGGTAACAGATTCTCTGTACTATCCATACCTGACGATGAAGAAGCAGAATCAGCACATGGAACAGCCACTAAAGAAGTTAAACCGCCCCCTATCTATCTGCGGGAGCAAACATCAAATAGCATAGTCAACATGCTGATTCAACTGGTAGGTAAGAATAATTTCTACGTCGTTTCTATACGACGCGGGCAAATTCAAGAAACCAAAATTCAAGCCAGTACAGAAACGAACTTTCGTATTATATCAAGACACCTGGACGCAGAAAATAAAAGTTACTATACATATCAATTAAAAAGTGCCAAGGGATTGATTATTGTCATAAAAGGCATAGATAGTTCTGTTCCTACAGAGGAAATAAAATCTGCCATAGAGCTAGAGGGGTATGAGGTAAAATCTGTTCATAACATTTTGAACAGGAATAAAGTTCCTCAACCAATGCACCGCGTTGAAATATCGTTTGATTCATCGGTTCTCAAAACCAAAAATTCAGTTCATCCCATATACAACTTGCGCTACCTACTCAACAGAAGAATAACTGTTGAGGAGCCATTAAAACGAAAGGGTCCCTCCCAATGCACAAACTGTCAGGAATATGGGCATACAAAATCATATTGTAAATTGCCTCACGTATGTGTGGTTTGTGGCGACGCTCATAAAACCGCCGAATGTAATCGTTCTAAAGCTGACCCGAATGTTAAGAAATGCAGCAACTGTGGCGAAAATCACACGGCAAACTATAGGGGTTGTAGAGTCTTCTTGCATTAAAAAAAACCTGCTTTAGTTCAAAAATATACTCACTCCCAATATGGTCCGTCACATGCGCCCAGCCAAGCCGCTGGCTCTATTGCTAGTACTTCACAAACAAACAATCAAAACCAATCATATGCCCAAGTCTTAAAAGGAAACCCTAATGCGAAAAATCCCCCGAGTACTTCTAACGCAAAGCAACCTCCAAACGCTAATGTTCCTAGGGAAGGTCTACAAATGCCTTCTGGAAATGTGCCTACCTCAATTGAAAATTTAATTCAAACTATGAATAACTTCATGGTCACTATGCAGAACATGTTTCAGGAAATGATGCGAAACCAGAACATGCTCCTGCAAGTTCTACTCAACAAAAAATGAACCAGTTAAAAATATGTTTCTGGAATGCAAACGGGTTATCCCAACATAAACACGAAGTTGCAAACTTTCTTCATAGGCATGAAATCGACGTACTTCTTGTCTCTGAAACACACTTTACTCATAAAAACTGCTTTAGGGTAAATGGATACCTTACGTATGACACAAAACATCCCAGCGGACGAGCCTGTGGTGGCACAGCCATAATTGTGCACAAACACATCAGACACTTGCCATTGCCAGAGTACCAAGAAGATTGTATCCAGGCCACATCTATAAATCTTACTGATTTCAATCTAACGTTAACATCAGTTTATTGTCCCCCGAGGCACAAAATTTTAAACGATAAATTTCTCAACTTCTTCTCCACATTGGGCCAGAAATTCATTGCTGCTGGCGACTACAACGCTAAACATACATATTGGGGCTCCAGACTTATTAGTCCTAGAGGTAATCAGCTATACAATACCGTAACTGCAAATAATTTTGATGTGGTATCGAGTGGTAAGCCTACCTATTGGCCAACCGACTTCAATAAGCTACCAGACCTTATTGACTTTGCTGTTATTAAAAACATCAAGCGCGATCAGGTACTAGTTAGTTCCTCCTATGATCTTTCGTCTGATCATTCACCTTCAATCCTCATTTTAAAAGGTAACTCTGACGCTGCAGCTGCAAACTTTATTTCCTATCCAAACAGAAACACAAATTGGTTAAAGTATAAAATGTATGTGAGCTCTCACCTATCACAGTGCATTCCCCTAAAAAATTCATCTGACATCCAAATAGCTGTCGACCGATTTACAGAAGTCTTGGATACTGCAGCAAGAAATGCAACCCCAATCAAGCGGACAATTAAACGTGCTCCTTACAATACATCGACGGATATAGAGGCCCTTATCAGAGAAAAAAGGAAGTTAAGAAGACAATGGCAAAACAGTCGTTCCCCAACCACTAAGGCCCAACTACAATTATGCCTGACCACACTTCGCAACAAATTGAGACAGAACCACGAGTCCGCAATAGAAGGCTATCTAAACAGCCTAGACGCCACAAAAAACTCCAATTATAGCTTATGGAAGGCTGTACGGCATATGAAATGCCCTATAACCCAAGAATCTCCATTAAGACTGGAAAACCGCACTTGGGCCAAAAACACACATGAAAAATTAAACGCTTTCGCGGGCCACCTTGAGAAAGTTTTCACGCCACATGATGCACATACTTGTTCCTGTCGTCCAATCATTCCTGATAAGGTAAACCATCCATTAAAATTTAACATAACTCAAGTAAAATCTGCAATAGAAAAAGTGAATATTAGAAAATCTCCCGGACCTGACCGCATCACAGGGTCAATGATAAGAAACCTACCATCGTCTGCTTCCAGAATCTTGCTGCTCATTTTTAACGCTATATTAAGAGTCGGATACTTCCCATCCTCATGGAAGAGGTCTATAATTGTTATGATTCCCAAGCCAGGAAAAGATGCTAGCCAGGTTGCGTCGTACAGACCGATAAGCTTATTGTCAATCCTATCGAAGCTTTTCGAACAAATATTCGTTTTAAGTATAACTCCTCATCTAAATGAACACGACATCATCCCGGACCACCAGTTCGGATTCAGAGCGAAACATGGTACAATAGAACAAGTGCATAGAATTGTCACCCTTATTAGATCGGCGTTTGAGAAAAAGCAATACTGCTCAGCACTGTTTATAGACATTTCCCAAGCTTTCGACAAAGTTTGGCATGATGGGCTACTCATCAAAATAAAACGAATGTTTCCTCAAAACACTCACAAGCTTCTGGAGAGCTATCTAACAGGCAGAACATTCATAGTAAGGTCGCAAGATAAATACTCCCCCCTCAAGAAAATTTCTGCTGGTGTTCCCCAAGGCAGCATATTAGGACCGCTTCTATATATAATATACACAGCGGATATGCCAACAAACCTGAGCACGCATACCTCTACATTTGCAGACGACACAGCATTTATTAGCGTTAACCATGACCCAAAAGTCGCATCGCAAAATCTGCAGTCCCACATCAATGAACTAGAGGCCTGGCTAGAAAAATGGAGAATAAAGGTTAACCCGGCTAAATGTGCTCACTTAACTTTCACGCTCAGAAGACAAACGTGCCCAGCTGTAAAAATAAATAACATCACTGTTCCGGTAGAAAACCATGTTAAGTACTTGGGAATTCATATAGATAGACGCTTGACCTGGTCGCGTCATATTGAAGCGAAAATAGCGGCTATGAAACTTAAAGCAGCTCAACTACATTGGCTTCTCGGTCGAAACTCAAAATTGTCCTTAGACAACAAAATTCTCTTATACAAGTCCATCATAAAACCAATATGGACATATGGCATCCAATTATGGGGTACTGCATGCGCATCTAACATCCAAAAGCTTCAAAGAAGACAGTCTAGAATATTACGACAAATTGTCTGCGCCCCATGGTATATACGTAATGAAATTATCCACAGAGATCTCAACGTCCCCACTATCCAGGAGGAAATTAAAAAATATTCAATAAGCTACATCGATAAACTAATGGTCCACCCTAACTACCTCGCTCGGGGTTTGCTTCAGTTCGAAGGTCACCAGAGGCTAAAAAGAACCGATACTTTGAGCCTAACTAGAAGACATTTTTAAAATTTGAATACAGCAGTTAGTGGTTACACTGGTAACAACTAATAAACAACAAGTAGAATTAAGATTTGAATACATATTGTAAATTTCGATAAGAAAGATTCAATAATAAAAATAAATTTAAAAAAAAAAAAAAAAAAATGTTTGAACCCCTTCATTTTGTTTGCAAAACGTTTTAGATTTTTTTTTTAATTTGTCGGGCTATTCTTCCTTCCACATTGTTAATTTTACTTTCTGCAATTCAATTAATTTGACTTAAGTATTAAGTGAACTAAATCCCTCCTAATTAGTTATTGATTCACCAATATATCCGTAATTGGAAAAAACAAATGCTAATGGACTTCTGATGTTTTTTAAATTAAATATTTCTTTTAGTTTTTTTATTGCAAAATCATCGGTATCAACAAGCTCTTCCTAACATTCTTAAATTACTCGAAGTTTTTTTAATAGAATTCTGAAGCATCTAGCCAGGTCCCCATCTTGTTACTACTCATTGCGGTGGAAGGGGATCGAAGGGATACATTTCATTAAAAATTGCAATATTATCGAATTGGCTTCTAAATTATCTGCAACGCGGTATAACCCATGTGCCAAGCAAGTAGCTTGTCGCAGTTTTGGATAAAAAATGTTAAGCCCATTGGAAGCCTTAACTGTGTAAGGTGCTTCACCGGTTTAAAATAGACGCATCTTTTGTCGAAATCTTGAGAATCTTGTATTTAAAGCAAAGCTCCAAAAGAATTTATGTATTATGTATTTTTTTTGTGTATTAAAAAATTTGTTTAAGAACTTTTTTATAATATGAAAATGAAAAAAAAACCTTAAAAATGTCAAAATATGCAGTTAAAATCTAAATATGCAAAAACAAATCGATGCTATTTTATCTTAGACTATCGATAAAAAACATGTATTTGCATTGGAAATCGCATCTCTAGTAATGATGTTCAGTTTTGTCCAACGTTTTTCAAAGATTCTTGTAATCAAGAAAGTTCCAGAATAAATGAGCTAATCAGATACCGCTTGTGCAAACTTTATTAATATAAGAAAACATAAGAAAAATAAGTTTTGTTGCAATTAAGTAGACAAATAAGATTTAGTAAGAAATTATACAGGATCAACCCTACACCAAAAATGATTTTAAGTTGGCTGGACTCTTATTTCTACTCCATATATAATTAGACGTAAACTTCCAAAGCTTAACAATTAAATTTATTTTTGGGACATCTACAGACTAACCCCATATTAAAAAACAAACGTTTATTAAATAAAATTGTTTTTTGTTTCTGATTTGTTTTGCAAACCTTTTCAAATTTAACATTCTTATGATATATAATAGTTATTCCAAAAATAATATAATTTTTTAAACCCCCCTCGTACATAGATACATTTATTTACTCCGTCAAATTGGCGACAGTGTTTAAACAAAAAATTTTGGTATGTGTGTGCAACAAATGTCTAACACAAAACAATAATTACACAAAAAATAATCAAAATCACTGCAGTTTTAAGTGTTTGCAGTGCATTAGGTAAACGAGTGAAAGAGAAAGAAAGACAGAGAGAGAAAGATAAATGTTGAAAATTAAATGAATTGAACTTAAAATCAACTCAGCGGAAACTTTGTTCAATTTCCGCTTGTGATCAGATTCGTTTGTTTAAAAGTTAACGAGAAAATTAAAACACTGTCGTTGATATTTATTTATTAGCAAAAAATTAAAAAAAGATTTTAAAGATGATTTTTTCCGGCAATTTCTTAAATAAATTACATTTACGTTTAAAAATAAATTAAATGTTTATTATGCGTTTAATAATGTAAATAAATAAAAGCAGCACGCATAAAAAATTTAATTTTTATTTAAGCTATAAATGTTTGCGTTTTCCTTTAATATGTTTTTTAAAATAAGTAATTTATATGGAGGGATCAGAGCTTAACCGAACCAAGTCATAAAATATAATAATGGGTGATTTTTTAAGAGCTATAAGAAAGAGCTATAAAAAAAACACATTAAATTAAAAAAATGCATGAAATCTTTATTTGAATCGATAGTACGTTCCATATAATTTAATGTTTGAAGATTATTTCATGCAAATATTGACCGTGACTGCGCCTTAAATGGTCCATCCGGGCATGTGTGTGCTATAGACATGAGCTTTAACATAGCCCCACAAAAACAAATCTAAAGGCGTTAAATCGCACGATCTAGGCGGCCAATTGATCGGTCCCGAACATGAAAAAAATGTTCACCGAACTCGCCTCTTAATAAGTCCATTGTTAAGCGTGCTGTGTGGCATGTGGTACCGTCTTGTTGAAACCACATGTCATGCAAGTCAAGCTCTTGCGTTTTGGGCAAAATAAAGTTGGATATCATCTCACGTTGTTGAGTAACAGAGGCCCAATTGCTGCGAACGGCGACGAATCGATAATTGATGGTCATCATCAGTGATGCCAACTTTTTGAGAGCAAAAAGCACTTTTAAATTTAAAAAAAGCACTATTTCGAGCAAAAAAAGCGTAAAAAAGCACTACGGCATTTTTATAATTTCATTTAACACTGAACAAGTTGCATTCGGCTGTGCCGAATATTATATACATCCAAAATGTAAAAAAAGGCGACGGCGTTGATGGGGACCATTTTTATTTAAGATTCAATAAATATTTGTATATAAACATTTTTAAATGTATTATTATTATTATCATCAATACAAATAATATCATCCAAATCATTTGGATAATCATCAGCTGAGTTGAAACTGGCAATAAAACAGTTTAAAAGCAAGAGTGCGAGCTTGATTTTCGTAATTCGATAAAATCTGGCCTGTTGCAATTACCGAAAATTAGCAATGACCGACCATTGTTTATAAAACTTAATGACAGCCTATATTTTAATAAAAATTCTCATATTTTATCGTTTAAATAAATCTTTATTAAAATCTTGCAAAGTTTAATAAAACAATTGGCGTATGATATTATCCAATTATTTCAACATACATACGCTTCTGAATAAAGAGCACAAATAAGGTGTAAAGAGATAAAAAATATATGTTTGCATTCTGATACTTAGTCAAACCTTTTTTCAATAGCACTAGAGGTAAAAGTGCACAACGCGTGGAAAATAAAGCGCATGAAAAATGGCAGGTTACACAACGCTCGTTATAAAATGATTTTCTGTCAGCTGTTTTTAATTTATTTAACACTTTGCTTATACCAAACTACGGCTCTTTTTTTGTTTTTAATGTCTTTGCGTTTTTTTGTACGGTTTCCGACTGCATGTTTTTTAACAATTCGTAATATTTTCCAAGCCATATTCTATTTTTTAAACAGTGTCTACATCTTTTAAAAAACTGTTTACCGAAATACATTGTTTTTATTAATATCTATAAATATGTTGTCGACTCTAAAAAGTGCAACGTTCGTTTAATTTCCAAATTGCTAGGCAGCCTAGCTCTAACCTCGTAAATAAAGTTTTTGGTAAAACGAATGTAACTTTCTTTTATCACTTTTTTATCATATAAAATCTTTACAAGCCATCTCAAAATTATCGTAATAGTAGTTAAAAAAAAAAAGGAAGAAAAAAATAAAAATTGTAAAAAGCACTAAAGGCACTAACGAAAAATTTGAAAAAGCACCAAGTTAGTGCTTTTTCTTAGTTTGGTACTATGGATAAAATTTTGGAGTTTTGAGGCATCAAAAAGCACCATAAAATAGTGCCAAAAGCACTAAGTTGGCATCACTGGTCATCATTCAAACTGGGCGATACAGCTGCGATATTTTCTTCACTTCGCACCCTACGTAAGCGTGTTGGTGGTTTAATGTCCAACAATGTAAATTTGGTGCGAAATTTAGTCACAATAGCCCGAATAGCCGCTTCAGTAAGTCGATTAAACTGACCATAAAATGGAAGAAGCGCGCGATGAACTTTCTCAACAGAGCACGCATTTTGATAATAAAATTCAATAATTTGCAAGCGTTGTTCGTTTGTAAGACGATTCATGGTTAAATTATAGACCAAACTGAAGATGTTTGACAGTGAAACAAAGCACGAAACGTGCGTCAGCTGTTTAAACCTGTGTTGCCAAAAAGATAATAGCTAAAAAATCGCCCGATTTATGGATATATGTATTTCAAAACTAATGCGAAAATCTTCGCAAAGTTCAACTTTATTCAGTTCAGTAGCGGACTTGATCAAAAAGTGTTACGTTCCTAATTGAGCTAACTAAACAAAAGCGGCAAGCGTTTTTTTTAACATGAAAATTCTATTTAAAATACAATTTTAACAGACCGGCATTAGCGATCTGTCAGATAAGATTTACCAGCCGGGTGGTGTGTAATTCGCATTTTAAAGGTTTGTTTCGTATAAATTCTATGTAAATAAGAAGTTTGGGCATACATACAAAAAACGCTTGCCACTCTTATTTAGGTAGCTCGGTAAGGTATCGCTAATAAACCAAAGTCAATGGCTGCAGAAATTAATAGGAGTTCAGTTACTAAAACTGAAAATATTTTCGAATTTTCTTTTTTGAATTGGTTCGCTTCAGCTCTGAGGCCTCTATATAAAAAACATACTTAGAAATATATATGAATATATTTTTTTTATTTTGTCATTCATTTTATACACTTTTTTGTTTTTAATCAGATTAATAATGCACAGGGACCAAAAAAAAAAACAAACAAAAAAATTTATAAACTGCAATTATCTACCTTTTTTTTTTTATTAATTTTTATTATTTATTGATAAGCAGTTTTTTTGTTTGTTGTTTTATTTTATTGGTTATTTTTCAGGTATTTAATACTGTTGCTACTCCAACGAAATGTTTCTTTAATTATGTCATGTCTCCAAGTTTAATATTTTTTTTTATTGCAGAAAATTAATATTGAATTGCAAATAAAACAAGTATTTAATATTTTTAAAACTAAACGATATTTGTGAAGTTTTAAATTATGTTATTCCAATTTAAAAAGATTTTAATTTTATCATCGCTTTTCTAGTTAACGAAAATTTAGTCGGTAATTTAGATGTTAACGATATCTAAGACATTTCTCAGTTGGTCAAGTTTTTAATATATTTTCGAGAACAGGGGCATTTATATTATTGTTGCAAACTTTCTAGAGTTTACGGCGAAATGAAAAGTTAAATTTTAAAGAATTTACGTTTTAATTCAATCTAAGGTTTTACACGGTTCTCTACCAGACCGTTGTTGCTATACATAAGCCAGACTGTTATTCTGGGGTAAGCAAGTGCGCCCTAGTCCCACAAAGAAAAATAAAATTTCCTTTAATAAAGTAAAACTTTTTTCTAATATGCGCAGTCATTATTGAAACAATTATTTTTCTTTCAAAATTTTTGTTTTTTAAAAATTCATAAAAAATTGGAAAATGCAGCCAGGCTTCTAATTTTTTGCAGACATAAAAATGTTAAGGACAAAATTATAGTAGAGGTCGGTCATACATTATATTCCATGGGCATTATGGGGCTTTTTCTTCAATATATTTCTAGTCTCGTATTGCACATTTTGTATGGGAGCACCCTTAAGGAATAAAGATAGCGGGTGGGTATGTTGGAAATAAAGTGGGGTTGGGGTAATATGTCATACATTTGACATATTATATAGGGGCATGCTATATTCCGTAAAAACAAATAAATATGCAGTTATTTTATAAAATTTTACTGTCAAAAATTCAACACCATATTCAGTTAACTTTACTTATCTATAAAAAATGAATTGCTTGTTTTGTGTAAGCAATTCCCATTTTCTATTTGTTAATATAATTTAAAAGTAAAATAATTGCGAAGCCCTATTGGTCATGCTGCTGGTGTCTTAAAATTGAGAGTTCTTCTGTAAAAAACGTGGTCAGTACAACAAAAGTAAAACAAACGTATGTAACAGGGTAAGTAAATAGTAATATTCTCCCTCTCTCGCTTATAAAAAAACAAGCGGACAGGTGTCTGTCTGGTATTCGAGAAGAAATTCGGCGCTTTAGTGGAGTAAACGAAAATTACTGAATTTAATAAAATAACTGAATATTTAATTGTTTTTACTGAATATGGTGTTGAATTTTTGACAGTAAAATTTTACAAAATAACTGAATATTTATTTGATTTTACGGAATATGGTGTTGAATTTTTGACACTAATAATTAAATGAACTTTTTGTTAAAAATAAATGAAAAATAAGTAGACCGGTTTTTAACTGAATTTTCATTTATTTTATATTACAATTTTAGTTTATTTTACGTACAGAAAATTGTGAGTGTACAAATGGGCATATAAACCAGTGTTCGAAAATAAACACTAAATATCGTTCTTTAATGTTCGGTTCGGTAGATTTGTGGAAAACACAAACGCTAATAGTGTTTGTGTAGAAATTCATTAAAAAAAATAACGTTTCCCTGTTTGTCATCTTTCGAACACAAAAATAATGCTGTTTTCATCATACTCAACAAATGATGAGAACATTAAATTCCGTTCGGTTTTTTTTGAAAATCCACGAACTTCAATGTGTTCGGTTCGGCTCGTTAATGTTCGTCGCTTTTTGCTGATAAAAAAAAAACCAAACATTTTTTACAAAAACAAAATGCACACACGAAAAAAACATTATAGAACATTAAAATATAATGTTTTTCTACAGTATCACTACAATTGTTCTGTTTTTTAACGAAGAACCGAACATTATATAATGTTCGGTTCTTTCTTGAAAATAGTTACGAACGGTATTAAGGTTTGTGTATGTTTACACAAACACTAAAAAAATAGATATCGTTCTTCGGTGTGTGAGCCGAACGCTAAATAATGTACTGTTTATTTTCGAACACTGATATAAACACTTTGTATGCATTTTATAATCATTTTCTTTGATTTTTCCGTAAAAAAAATTTAAAAATTATACCATCTTTGTATAAATGAATATAAAGAAAAAAAGCCACTTGGGTTTTTTAAAACAAAATACCCATTTAAACCAGGGTGGGTTTTTCTGGGTTACCCAGTGGGCAGCCAACCCTGATTAAAATCGACAAAAATTGTTTCTTAAAAAAATTGTAATTATGAGATCATTTCTCTTACTACTAAAATACAGGCAAAATACATTTTTTATAATAAAAAAAATTGTAATTATGAGATCATTCTCGTAATACTATTAACTTTTTTGTAAAATTCTTGAATTACCAAAAGTTAAAATATCGATAGAATAGATGTTTTTGTCACACAAATCGTTTGTGTATATGAAATTAGAAAAACTCACGATACGTCATTTTTCTAGCAGCATCAGGATTGATAAAGTTGGTACAATTGTACTTTTTTTGGTACAATTCAAAACTAAAAAGTACGCTGGTACCCCCGTGACTCATTTGGTACAATTTCCAAATTTTTCAAACCTACATATTTATAATTCATATATAATGGCGTACATATAACATTCACTTTGCGCCGGGAATCTTGCCCCCCTATTACAATCAATAATCAAATAATTCCTCAACATTCGCATGTTTAATGTCTCGGTATACATCTGGATCGGCGATTAACGTGGAAATGCCATATAGAGGCAAAATTAACTCAAATGAAACTAAAAGCCATTCAAATTCATTGGCTTATTGGAAGAAATTCTGTCCTTAGTCTCGATTGCAAGCTTCTACTTTACAACTCTATCTTAAAGCCTATCTGGTGCTACGGTATTCAACTATGGGGCACTGCCTCGGCCTCTAATATCGACAAAATTCAAAGGCGCCAAAATAAACTTCTTCGAATAATCACAGCCGCTCCCTGGTATGTTAAAAACTCAAACATTCATAAGGATCTCAATGTGCCATTAGTGAAATCTATGATTACAAAATATGCAATAAAATATTTAAAAAGGCTTGAACAACACCCAAATCCACTAGCTCGAAATATTTTAAATCATGGCGGCCACACTCGCTTAAGAAGAAGAGACACTGCAGCACTTACCCAATTAGATGAGCGATAAACACCTATAAAAGTGAACATAACCCGTGATGAAGAAAATTTTGTCGGGCACTGGCAGGAGATAAAATAACGTATTAGGTTAAGATTTGATTAATTATTGTTAGTTCATATTTAATATATGAAGATTCAATAAAAAAAATAATGACAAAAAAAAAAAAAATATATAATGGCAACTATTATTTACTGTCCAATAGTATAAGCGGAGTTTAGTGTTTGGTGCAAATAATCTTGCGAAATGCAAAATGTCGTAGCTTTTTATGAAATCTAATGGAAACTCTATTTTTTGTTGTTGGATTTAACAAAACAGCTATGTAATTTTGCATTTGCTCTTTTGCAAGACCATTTGCTCCAAAACACTGAACTCCGCTACTGTGAATAGATTTTTGCACTTGTTCATTGCTTATCAGAGAACGGCTTTCTGCGATTGCAAAAAAAATCGCAGTAAATGAATACCAACAAATACACTCGGTTGCGGTCATACAATCAAACTTGCGCAATCGCAAACATTCGCTGCTGGTTTGCAGTCATTCAAATAATGCACATCGTTCTTTGTTATTTATTCCATCGTTTAGCTTCGTTTGTCAATTAAATACAAACAAAAAAGCCTGAAATCAAGCAATTATTACTCATGTAGAAATTCAGCAATTACTACGTAGTACAAGAAAAAAAATTGAAATGAAACTAAACGCACATATGTATGTAGGTACAAACAATTTCCATAGAAACAGAGGTTTTTTTATCATTTTAAAAAGTACAGTAGTTCTGTATGCACAATGTATTCTTGTTATTGTTGTTATTGTTGTTAATTATAAAAAAGCGTCTCATCGAGTGTTTTATTGTTGGTAATGTTAACAAAGCGTCGCATCGAGTGGACAATGACTACTTGAATGCAAAAGTATAAGAATGTGTGCCTTTTGAAGTTACGCAAGTGTGTTATATTGCGTGCGCAACAAAAATGCAAACAAAGCACTTTCAATAAAAAACGCACACATGCAAAAATTAAATGTGAACGAAACGATGTAAAAATTACCAACGTTGAACTTCGTTTTGCAGGCAAAGAGTGAATGTAAATTTGAGCGTATGAATAAATCAAGAAAAATTGTGATTTTGCAGTTCTCTGTTGCTTATGCCACATTCTAAATTTAGTATGATTATATTGACTAGTTTTTAAAAGATATAGGAAACCACTTCTGCAAAAGTTTTACAAAGTAGAACAGACGAATTCCTTTCAATTCAAGATTATTTTGGAACAAACTCATAATATTTTCAAATATTCGTCAACAAGATGGTTGTCACGTTAACAAATAATCAACAGAATTTTGGAACAGTGGGAGCCCACTCCATTATTATTTTACTCCGAATTATTTTGAAGGAGATTTTACAAGCGCTAAATTAAATTTTATATTATTCTTTCTACTTCTTTCTTTAACATATTGAAAATTGTAAATCCAATAAATTTGGAAATGCAATCCGAAGATGTTCGTATTTATGTACATATTTTTAGAACGCTTAAAAATTTTATTTTCGCTTAAAATTCGAGATTGCATTTTGAGAAAAGGACGATAAATCCTAAAAAGTGTATGAAAACGCTCTCTGGCGGCCATCAAAAATAAAAACTAATGGATTTCTTGACCCTAAAAACAGCATGATACAGGTCTGGCCATATCAAATACAATTTGTTTGCCTGTATTCTTAAATATTTTGGAAAACTAACTATTTTGAAAAATCCAGGGATCGAAATTAATTTTTGACCTATTATGGTTCTTTGGCAAAGTTTCTTGAAACGACTTAAAGCGATGTGCTTTTGACGCGAAAAAATTTTGCCCACCCTATTATAATGTATAATTAATGTACAAATGAAAAAGGTACTTTGTTTTTGTTGTATTAAATTTTTGTTTTTAAAAATAATTTAAAAAAATTAATTTCAAAAGATTTTGTTATTCGTGCTTAATTCCCAGTTTTTATTCTTGATAAAAACACTTGAAATTTATTGTTGATGGGATAAGTTATTCCTATGCGCATTTCACTGGTTGCTTAGGCCAGATCATCAGGAAACTTCATCCATAAAGATTTTAGAAAAACTAAATTAGAAATTTAGTAAGGAAATTAAAAAAATTTATAAAAAAGATTTAGTACTATTGAGGCCGAAAAAGTACGATTTTAAAAGTTCATTGGTACGATATTGGTTTTCTCATTTATCATCCCTGAGCAGCATAAATAACATTTTTGGTTAAACATTTTACAAATTTTGAAGAAAATTTTTCTGAATATAAATGGGCCAATGGCCAATGCGGGCAAATAAATATACATTTTCGTTTAAATTATCATTAAATAAACTTAAAACACAACTTCTTTATATTAAAGAGGTAGTTACTAGGGTATTCAAATGATTAACTGTTGTTAGATTAATCGATTAATTTTGGGAGAATAACTGTTTTGATTAACGAATAATTCGAAAAATTTATGTCGATTAATCGAAAATTTGTTTTTTCACAGTATTAGTTCTTTTCTTTTATATAAAAAAATTACTGCCTCTCAGAAAATATCTTACAAATTTTTATGAAATTTGAATCATAGATAGATCAGCGCAAAGAAAACACACAGGGTTTATATTTGTTTCAAAGCTTTGAATATAAAGGAACAGATGAGCAATTTCTGCCTATCCGAAACTATCTTACCGATTTTGATAAAATAAAAAATATATGCAGATCGATCTACATAGCATAAAACACACAGGCTATATATTTTTTGTAGTTAGTTAAAATTAATTTTGGGCGGACAACGACACAGGTACGGCTAGTATTCGAATAAAATTGAGATTGCTGAACTAACTGTTTTTTGTTATGTATACCAGTGACGCAAAATGTGGCACTATTGGGCGATTTGTAGCCCTTTTGAATTGTTGATGGCCCTGTGGAAATCTATGTTGGCCCTTTCAGGTCAAAATTCAACTAACTTTTTTCAATCGTTCAATACATTTGTTAATGTTATTTTCTCACTGTTTTGAACACTAATTTTCAAAATGGCTTCGTTTATTCAGGGCCATACAAACCACACAAGCGGCTTGATCTATGATATAAAAAATATATGAAGCTTGCTTGTACGAAAAACCAAAAATTTAAGATATTCCTTAAAACATCCTGTTGATCAAACCGCTTGCGTAGTTTACTTGGCCTTTTAAAGTAAGAGCTCCTTACATTTATGGCTAAGGGGTACCATAGAAGGATAGACTGGTTCCTAATCCTAATTTTCCATATGCTCCGGATGAGTGACAAAGAAGGATCTGTCCAAATATGACCAAAATACCATAGAGAACACCAAACAAATTTCAAAGTTGAATTTTTAAATTTTTTTTTTTTAAACTCACAAATACAATTCAGTAGCTCGTTTCTGTATTTCTCGCAGAGTAAAATTTCTAACATGAAGTGTGAAACAAAAAATTCCATCGTTTCTCGATATGTGAGAAAAGTGTTTCTGTATTTGAATGCGAAAACAGACAACACATATTTTGTTTTAACTGGAATATTTCCAGCAAACAAGTGTCAAATGAAAGCGAAACGTCAACGAAAGAAATATATATAATAAAACCAGAGCTGCCATATTTGACGATTTATCGTGATTTTGACGATTTTCTTGTTCCGAAATTAGCAAAAAGCCGGTTTGCTGATTTTTTCTAGAAAAGGGACGATATTATTTAGTCTTCGAAATAAGACAATTTTAAATCTTTTTATATGTTTGGTTACAAGGCATTACAAAAAAAGATATCTTTAGAACAAGGCAGCCTTAATTTTCATATTTATCCCTATTGTGAAAATTGTCCTCGAAATTGTTTGTCTCTTCCCTAAAAAATACATTGGCAAAAGCAAAATTTCTAGGGAAAAGTGTTGCCTTTTTATTTCCGTGATTATTTAATACAATTGTTTGTGTTCAAAACATTAAACCAGTGTTCGAAAATAAACAGTATATTATTTAGCGTTCGGCTCACACACCGAAGAACGATATCTATTTTTTTAGTGTTTGTGTAAACATACACAAACCTTAATACCGTTCGTAACTATTTTCAAGAAAGAACCGAACATTATAAAATGTTCGGTTCTTCGTTAAAAAACAGAACAATTGTAGTGATACTGTAGAAAAACATTATATTTTAATGTTCTATAATGTTTTTTTCGTGTGTGTATTTTGTTTTTGTAAAAAATGTTTGGTTTTTTTTTATCAGCAAAAAGCGACGAACATTAACGAGCCGAACCGAACACATTGAAGTTCGTGGATTTTCAAAAAAAAAAAACCGAACGGAATTTAATGTTCTCATCATTTGTTGAGTATGATGAAAACAGCATTATTTTTGTGTTCGAAAGATGACAAACAGGGAAACGTTATTTTTTTTAATGAATTTCTACACAAACACTATTAGCGTTTGTGTTTTCCACAAATCTACCGAACCGAACATTAAAGAACGATATTTAGTGTTTATTTTCGAACACTGCATTAAACCAATACCCCATTTTTCAGTCAATATAGAAAAAAGTTTGAGTCAAAATTATTTAATTAAAACAATTTAAAGTGCTATTTTCGGCTATGGTAAATCATATATACCCTTCACCATAGCATTAATTTCGAGAGGATACTTGCTCGTATGAGGATCAGGTGAAGAAATGAACCGATTTGGCTTATTTTTATAAAAATATTTATTTTATTTTTTGTTCAATATTTTGTCACGCCTTTTTGTTACTTCTTCAGGGAAAAATAACAACTTAAAATTGTTATCAGATTAATTTATAAAAAATAGACCTCAAGCTTAATAAAATAAATATAAATTTAAAAAATTAAGGTCGAACAATAGACAATTTATGTGTATGTATAAAATACACAAAAATCACCGAAATGAATCTTTTCAGATCACTTTTGATAATTAAAAACGGATTTAACACTTGAGTTATAGAAAATGGATTCATATATGATTCATTTATATGTTTAAATAATGATTTTTAAATCTTTTGAATTTTTGTGTTTGCCAAATCGAAAAAATAAAAAAAGCTTGGATAAAAAAGAAGCCCAAAAATTATTTCTTTTTTTTGTTCAAAATAAAGCTGGGGGGTTACCGCGTATTTCGATTCGAAAGAAACCATTTACGGATTCGAACAATTTGTACTGTGTATTTCGATTTTCGTAATATTGGGTTTGAATAAACGGACGTTTTTCATACTTTATTGAAAACAAAAAATCACTTTCTTAAAAGCCACTCTCTATAACGAACAAAAGTTGTTCATAAAATTTCCCATTTTTTAAAAAATACAACCTCTGTCATCGTTTCGAACGATTACGAAAATCGTAATACACAGTACAAATTGTTCGAATCCGTAAATGATTTCTTTCGAATCGAAATACGCGGTAACCCTCCTGGTTTGATTTTATCGAAGAAAAATTAAAAACATGGCAAAAAAATTATATGAAATATAATCAAAAACTATATAATTTACGTTTGAAAAATGAAAAGAAAACGGTTCAATAATGATTATAAAAACTAACATTAAAAGGATCAAAAATTGTATCACATTCTTTCAGGTGATTCATCAGTAGGGTACCATTTTGTCACAACGAGAGTATCATTTATGATTGAAAAAGGAGTTCATATACGGGTATTTTGCTCGTGAAGCTGATTCCTAAATGATTTGATTATGGTACAAAATGCAAGCTGGGCATGAACATTAACTATGCTTTTGTTTGATTATGTTTAAAAAAAAATCGAACAATATTTGTTTAAAATTAATTTTAATTATTTCAAACAAAAAAGGCGATCTAATTATCTTTTTCCGGAATTTGAAGATTTTTATACAAATTTATCTGGCAGCACTGAATATAACCAAAACAAGGAAAGGCTAAAAAAAAATTGTAAATAACAAAATATAACAATTGTGTTTTGTTTATTTTCACCATATAAATTATGCATTCATCATTTAAATTCCTTCTGTTTTTTATTTATTTAAAAAAAAAATAGTATAAAAACATATTTTTAATTTAAAATATCTACATTTTGTTTTTCTCGCACCAATTTCAAATGTGACTTATTTTGACAGTTCTTGTAAGAAACTTTTCGCAAAATATTGTTACGGAAACACTTTTTCTCACATCCTTCCATTAATTGCTAGAAAATTATTTAAATGACAGAATTTTGGCAAAGAAAAGATACAGAAACACTTGGGTGAGAAAAACCATTTTTTGTTTCATTTCACACTATTTTTGTTGCAAAAAGTTTTACGATAAGAGAAAAACAGAAACGGACTACAGGCATATGGGTACCATATGAGGGGCAAAGAAGCATGTGACAATTCCAAAAAAATTTTGTTAGCTTCTTAAAATTTGTCTTTTGAAATATCTTTTACAACGTTATAAAGGAAAACGGAACAGCAGATCCTCAACGTATGAGTAATGAGGTCTTACTTCAATGGTTGTTTGGTTTTACATTTGTTAATGTTTATATTCTCTTGTATAATTAAACAAACTATGTAACTTCATCTTACTCGGCTTTTAACTGCCTGTTTTTAGAAAATGAAAGCAAGTGAGTGAGTGAGAAATTATATAATTTCAATATAATTTCTCACTCACTCACTTGTTTACGTTTTCTTAAAACGGGCAGCAAATATCGAGTGTTGTTAGTTACTGCATACAAACGAACCGAATACAAAATAAAAACGAAGGTTTCATGAACATCATTATTAAGATTCATGCAGATATTTAATATTTGTTGACATTCTAACTGAACATTTAGTTGAAATGAAAAATTAAATTGACTATTGTAATTTAGATGATCTTACCAATTTGTATACATTAAAAAATTTGCCTTATGTGCAGTTTCCAAATGATAGACGATTAATTGCCAGTTATTTGGAAATAGCCCATAAACCAATAAATAAAACTGTAAAATCAAAAAATACTAGTTCCAAATTCTTAACGTAGATCGGATCTTGACTAGCGAAATACCATAGCTGCTCTTTTTACACCTCATCAGATATAAATTCGAATAAAATTCGATAAATAAAGTCACTTAAATCCAATTGTATTTAAAATATTTTCAATTAACGCATTACACTTAATAACAATTAAATAGTTTATTATTTATATTATTCTAACAAATTATAAAAAAATTAATATTATTAGAGTTCTACGCTTGAAATAAGGTCAATTGTATAGTATATAAGCTTTTTATTAGATTTAAATCATTGCAATTTATAATTTTGAATATTATAACAAAAACCTTAAATAAACGCAATACTAAAAATAAGAGAAATAAGTAAAATAATCGAAACAAAAATAATTTCTTGAAAAAAATATTGATTAATTTCATTCATAATCTCTCGTCGAATTCAAACATTCAATCAACGTTACCGCAACGACAATGTAAAAGTTGATGACAATGATGGCATTCAATTACTAGACAACTCTTGGTCAATAAACTCTACAAATTGTAGCCAGAAACTGAATGAAGAATTGAAGCAGATGTAGATACAGCCAGCGTCAACATTTGTGGTTAAGAGATATGGAAATAATAAATTTACAAATAGAGTTTAAAATAATAATCAATTTGCTATTAATAAGATTTCTTTATGACGTGCTAAATTCCCAATATTTTTGCATTGTTTTTTATTAATTTTAATTTGTTTATGAATTATATGCAATTAAAAAAATTGATTGACAGATTTTTGTATATACATACATATATTTTATTTAAGAGTTTTTGCATTAACACTAACAACTAGGGATGTGATTTTCATGCACTAATAAATCGAAAATATGTGCATAAAATATGCACTAAAAACTCCAAGATATGCATTAAAAAAATTTAAAATATGCACTATAAACTTGAACATTATCAATAAACAAACAAGAAAACATATACAAAATTCAGTCAGTAGTTATTCAAAGGTACAATATCTTTAATACATTATTAAAAGCACTAATTTAAACGTGTTTGCATAAACAAATAAATACTTTTTTACATTATCAAAAGTAACCTGTTCGGACGCAAAAAACTTTTGTACATGGCAAATAATCTCTCAACGTCAACCTAAGTTATAGGAGCATCTTGAAGGATACCAATTCATTTGGAGAATATATATTTTCTAATTCAGATTCAACGTTTGATTCCAGATATAAAATGGTTGAAATTCGTTTTATTTTTTGAACACCTATATTTTATGAGCTATTCTTCCTTCCACATTGTTAATATTACTTTCTGCAATATCAATTAATTTGAGCTGATTATTAAGTGAACTAAGTCCAATTTAGTTATTATGCATAAGCGCATTGGTAGTTACAAATTCTTTAATAACATTCTTAAATTGCTCAAAGTTTTTTGAATAGTATTCCACAGCATCTAGCCAGGTTCCCCATCTTGTTAATACTGGCTGCGGTAGTAAGGGTACCAAAAGATACTTTTCATTAAAAATTGCAACTCGTGAATGAGCCTTTAAAAATATTTTTTCCCCATATGAAACCAATAAATCAATATAATCGAATCAGATTCGAATTTCCTCTGCAACTCGGTAGAACAAGCAAGTAACATGTAACAGTTTTGAATAAAATATTTTAAGTCTTAGCCATGTAAGGTGCTGCATTGGTTTAAAATAGAAGGATCTTTTGTCAAAATCTTGTATTTTAAGCAGAGCTCCAAAAAAATTTATTTATTGATTTAAAAAAATTTTTTTTGTTTACATGTAAATTTTTTGAAGAACTTTTTTATAATATGTTAAATAAAAAAAATATATCACTCAAAAATGTTAAAATATGCAAAAATATGCATTTAAAACCAAAATATGCAAAAATATGCATTTTCACTAAAATATGCAACAATATGCAAAAACAAATCGATGCCATTTTAACTCAAATTTAATGATTCGGAATTAATGATCGATCTTAGACTGTCAACAAAAAACATGCATTTGCATGGAAATCGCATCACTACTAACAACCATACCTAAACAAAAGCAGCACGCGTTTTCTAGTTGTCTAAATTTGTCATGCCAGTACAATTTGTATGAAGCATTCCTAAATAGCGCGCCGTCAACGCTTTGCAATTGGAATAACGTGTGTGAAGATAAATATGAAAAGTCAAATTCATTTTTAAAAATATCGCATGCGATAAAAAATATATTTAAAAAATATCGCATGCGTTTTATAAAGAAAATACAACTTTTTACACAAAATTTTAGTTTTTATAAAAAATCAATAATTTTTATTTATTATTAAAAACTAATTAGATATTTTATTAGTCTTTTTATATTAAAATGTATGATTTTTTAAAAAATATGACTTACAGCCAATCCCAAATTTTAGAAATTGTTTTTTGTTTTAAATGTAATTTTCTATGCGAACGTTAACGTGTGACATCATACGATTGGCTGTTAGAGTGAAATTCTCACGAAAGTGCTCTGTGAGGGATATGGCCACTGTGCCCAAATCCTTCGATCTCAGGGAATTAAACCTAATGGAAAATTAAGACTATGGACAAGGCTACCATAATCTAAAAAGATCATAAAAAATTACTTTGATAATAAACTGGCAAGTGCACGGCTAAAAAAAACTAAGCTGGGAACATGCATTATTTTTTGCGAAAACAATAAAGCAAGTTGTTTTTGTTTTCATTTTGTTTTTTCTTTACCTACTTATAACTACAATTAAAGTTGTAAGAATTCCAACCAATAGTAGTGGGGAATGTAAGAAAAGATAAACTGGTGCTTATAATTCTTATACGCTTAACAGTTTTTTTTTTTTTTTTTTTGTTTAAATATCTTCCAGCTAACAATTTGTTTTGACAGCTAAAACTGATAGTTAATTATAACTGAACTTGGTGAAATTGGGGGTTTTTTAATCTGTAAATTTCTAAAGTATTTAAATTTTTAAAAATCAAAATATTCTCTTTTCTTATCCAACAGGTGCACACAAAGTTTTCATACATTTTACATTTAGCTCTGATATCCCTTTGTGGCTGCTTGGGCCAGTTGAGAGCCGGTTTTGGCTCTCTTGCATGTTCTGTAGTAACCACCACCCGTAAATTCTTTACCGTTTTGTGCTCGGTAGCACTTTTTGGCAATGTGTTAATAGCTAGACATTGGTTTATGGCAAAAAATCAGCCACCAATTATTACGTTACGGCCTTTCAATAACGTTTTGGTTTATTTCCTTTATAACAAACCGTTTCGAGTTTTTTATTGCACTTTAAATACAACAAAATACTTAGTCACTTTAAAAACCGTTATTTTTAGCTTTTATTCACAACCAAAATTTTATAATTGAACAAGGTATTCATCTGAATATGGGACAACAAGTTATGACTTGGCGCAATGTTGAAATTCCCCTTGATTTTGGATTCGAAAACAAGGCTCATGTAAGACAGTTACTCGCCTTTGCACGTGAAAAATTGCCACCCATGTCAGAAACCATAGTATAGTTGAACATTTTGTATTCCCAAAAATTACTTTGATAATAAAGTTGGCAGCTATTGTTAATAAATAATAGCAATTCAGCTATTTTTAGGTCAATCTAGCTGTTTTATGTCCATGTATTATTTCTATTATGTGATTTTATTAATAAAAAAAAGATAACACAATTGTTCTTGGCACAACGTTGACGCTCTTGTTTACCTATGGCATATCAGCGTAAAAGTTAAGCTGAAGAAAACGTTCCGCCTTCCGCTCTTTTTTAGGTACGGCTGTAAAAGTGATAATAAAAAGTACGACTTCAATTGTTAGTAGAGTTCATTTTACCCGGATAGTTCATAATAAAGCAGTCGTTAAACAAAACATTTCAAAGAAATTAATCAGATATTTTACTTGACATATCCTGTGCAAAATTTTACAATGCATGATGTTTGTTTTCGACATTTGAAAACAGCACATTTATAAAGTAACGACCATAATTTCATTTTTTATTTAAATTTTTTTCTATCACAATACGGTCGTAACCGGTGTATGAAATAGAATTAGATCTATGTCGACGTACGACGTACATAGATACGCTTTTACGTCTACGCCAGATATTGTGTGCCTTTGTATAAAATGGGTATTAATTTTAATTTGACAACGTATCTACGTCGTACGCTACTACGTTCCCGTGGTAAAATTGTTGTAAGGAACTTTCTAGTAATACAAAAACAAGTGAGAAAGTATAGTCGGTCAAGCCCGACCATATGATACCCTACACCACAGTATTTAAAAACACATCATGCTTATGTGTCCATATAAATATGGAAATCGGTTTGTAAGAGGCAGAAATTGCCCCCTACCTCCCCTTGTGGTCCTATTTTTGAAAAACTGTATGGCTTATGTGTCCATATAGATATAAACTCTGTTTTAATTTCACAATCAAAGGGTTGTGTCCATTAAGACGGACATCGTTAGTTCGACGAAAGTGATTCTGAGTCGATCGGTATACTTTAAGGTTGGTCTAGGACCACTATTTTAAGGCGTTACACACATCAGCACAAATGCATAATACCATCTACACTAAATACATAATTAGACCAGAAATTTTTAAAAATTTCTAAAATACAGCCTGTCTTATAAATGTTAGTTTAGTTTTATTTGAGATACTAAACGGTTCAGTTCACTACTAAGAACAGTGAATACATTTTCTGAATATTATAAATAATTTTAGTAAAGTTTGTTAAGTTGAATAAGTGTGTGTTTTAATTTTGATTTGCAATAAAAAGAACTCAAAGGTTTATTTTAAAGGGAATAAACCGAAACGCGTTTTATAAAGTAAAAACATAACAACTTTATACACAACAAAACCCTCTCACTAAAGGTGATCATCAATATATTCAAAATTGCTAATTTAATTTACCAAAAAATTTTGCAATTATAAAATTTGCAATTACAGTCATACAAATAAAGCTTTCGAGAACAAAAATATTTTTAGCCAGGGCATTGACCTTATTCAATTTTTCGAGTTTAATATTTTTTTTTTAGTAACATGTTGACGTCATCATTAATAAAGTGAAATTTTAACATAAACATTTTTATTTAAAATTAGTTTTTGCTTTTACGCTTTTTAAACAGATTATGTTTATTTTCCTTTTAGTATGCGATTTTGTTGCCTCATTTTTTTTTTGTATTGTTGTTGTAATTGTTTTTACTGCATTTTTTAGTGTAGGCTTCTATTTTATGGCCAAATGCCAAGTGCAACAATAATAATGACAAAAACAATTACAAAAAAATTTCATTGACAGAAAAAAACTTAATAATACAACATTATGTTTTCTATTAAAAAATTAAACAAGTAAATATTTGTAATTTGTTAAACCATAGCACAATATTTAATGTTGTATCTAATTGATTAGATTTAAAAAAAAAAAACTTGATAAAAGAATGCCTATAACATCTTCATTTATTTTGAAAATACATAAAATTCTTTATCTTTCTTACAACATTCTGCTTTAAATACGCATTTAAATTCAAATTGATTTATTGTAGCTGAAGTGGCTGAGCGGTAGTTTCCTGGGCGAATTAGGGGATGTCTCGGGTTGCGGACTCGAGAATCTGATAGGATTCGTAATGGGGATGGCTGCGTGAAAGGAGACTAGGTGCTAACCGCACGTAGGGCGAATTTGGTTTGAGTAGGATTTCTCTCGGGGTTGGTCCGTAACCTTCTCTTCTTTCCTTTCTTTTCTACCTATCTTTTGGATCTGTCTTGTGATTTCGCTGTTTATTTCACCTACTTTATAAAAATACTTGCTTGTATAAAAAAGTACTTTACGCAGATGCAAAAAAGGGTATTGTCTCACACTCAGTTATAACTGCGGGTAAGAAATGGAACAAATTTGCCATTTATTGTTGCAACATGTTTAGAAAGGAAAACGACAACTTCTCACACTTTTGCATATATTTTTAGAATGGAACAAAAACCCGCACGAATGGTAGCATATATGGAACATTATTGTCAGAAAAGAAAACACCATAAGTGTGCATAAAAGAGCATTTAAACCCTAAATAAACCTTAACATAAATATGCAAAAATATGAATTTTCACCAAAATATGCAACAATGTGCAAACACAAATCGATGCCATTTAAACGATAATTCAATGATTCGGAAAGATAATTGGTCGACACCGTTCTTATACTATCGACAAAATACATGCTTTTGCTTGTAAATCGCATCCCTAATAATTACATAACCCCTCGAAAACTGATCGAAAAATTTGCTATCAACAATCGTATCGTGGGTATAAATATTTAATGATCGATATTTATGTGGACCGTAAAACTCTACTGGCACTGTTTTTCCGTATTTTCCGAGATATCATAAATGCCATCCAGTATTTTAAGTAAGATTAAAAAATGCATTAAATACAAAAATAAACCCGTATTCTAGCCATTAACAATGATATACGAACTTAAATAATGTTTAATGTAATATGCATGTATGTGAAAAAGAAAAAAGGGGCTTAATTTGGATGCGTGTCATAAAAGTGAGCATTTTAAAAGCTATACATACTAAGTATTAGAAGGGCTTTCTTGGCACGTGAAAAAAATTTGACATTTTGGGAAAGGATCCGAGATGGCATAAGTGGCGCCCAGAATTTGAGCTCGGATAAAAAAGTCACCAAAGGCAAAAATAAAGCCATTGTCAATCCATGAACAACGATATGCGATATGATGACATCGGACTTTAAATAGCAGCAGTTGTTTGAGTAGGATTTCTCTCGGGGTTGGTCCGTAACCTTCTCTTCTTTCCTTTCTACCTATCTTTTGGATCTGTCTTGTGCTTTCGCTGTTTATTTCACCTACTTTATACCTTCATATAGCTATTTCTAATTAAGGCGTCACAATCGACCTTATTGGTCTCTGGGTGAAGGTGTGAAGGAGACTTCACACCGGCCTTTCTACCTACCTACCTACCTATTGTAACTTACAGATTTAATTATTTAAAGTTAATTTTTTCGAATGTGCTTCTTTGAGTCAAATTTTAATTCATAAAGGTTTCTTGTAATATTCCTATTTCCTCTATAGGTATTTCATATACTTTTTTTCTTAAGCGAACCTTTGGTTAACATTGAAGCTTCAGATATGTATGTACATTAGTGCGGGTCGATTGGTATGGATGAAAAAAAAAAATAAAAAAATCGTATAGCAAAAACGTAATCTACATACATAAAATTCTCCGAAGACACCATGGGTCTAAAATAAAATCCTAATCCGTGCCTCTCGACTTGAAATTTTTTTCCTCTTCTTCACGTCATTTTTAAGTTCTTTTTTCATATTTTTTTGTATAGAATTCATTTTTAATTTAGTTTTAAAAAACGACGTTTTTAAAAATTAAAATTAATTTTAATAAAAATGGAGTTTAAAGAATCATAGTTGATTATCTTAAAAAGAGATGTAAATTTAGTGCTTTTTGTAAAAAATAATAACATTTTTAATATGGTGGCAAACACACTCAATTGGACGTTTGTGAATTGCCAACTCTTTAAAAATTGTAATTTTCCAATCTGATTTTTTTACACTTGGAGTTTTGCCTTTCAATACCTTTCAATTTGCAATACACTCTAAGTTTTTTACTAACACACTCACAATTTTTAAATTGACCACGAGATGGCTTTCAATTTCACCTTTCCATTTGTTTGGCAATTATACTCTCAATTTAACAGCTGAGTACAAGTTTGTCTTTAAAAATTGTGTTGTTGTTGATATCTTGGAAGTAATTTGCTTACAAATTGAGTGCAGCCTACGTCACAGCTTTCAATTTATGTACATTTTGACAAGCAGTATATGTTAAAGACTACCAAGAACAACTTGATCGTGTGGCCGCAGGGTAAAGCTTGTTTAAATTCCAACTATCGGTGGAAAAGTTTTTCCTTGTGTTTGTTGTAACAAAAATTAAATTTTTCCACTTTTCCATTTTTCCAACAAATAAAAAAACTGAAATGAATACCCTTATTATTATTTTTTTTTTTTTTTTGATTTACAGTATGTATAAGGTAGGTCGATAAAAAAAGTTGTGCCAGTCACCCCCTGGAATGAAAGATGTCAATGAAGTTTTTAAAACAGGAAACCTTTATTTTGCCACGCCCCAAAATACAGCCCTTTTGGTTTTCAATCTGTAGCGCTGCTATTTAAAGTCCGATAACATCATATCGTATATCGTTGTTCATGGATTGACAATGGCTTTATTTTTGCCTTTGGTGACTTTTTAATCCGAGCTAAAATTCTGGGCGCCACTTATACCATCTCGGATCCTTTCCCAAAATGTCAAATTTCTTCACGTGCCAATAAAGCCTGTATAAAACTTAGTATGTATAGCTTTTAGCATGCTCACTTTTATGACACGCCTCCAAATGAAGCCCCGTTTTTCACATACATATTACATTAAACCAGGTAAAAAGAAGCCTATACAAATCAAAACAATTTTCATCAGTCACGCCCTACAGTAAAAGGTATACTAATTAAGTTTGAAATTACAGCGCTTTTTGTTTATTCTATAAAGCATTGCCATTAAGTTCAATTTCATCGTATCGTAGATCATTGTTAATGGCTAGAAAATGGCTTTATTTCTGTATTTAATGCTTTTTTAATGTTACTTCAAATTCTAGATGACATTTAAGAAATATCGGATCCTTCCCCTCTAATTTCTTCATAACTAGAAAATAATTCCTTCAGAAACATTATAAGTAACGTATTTTTTATTCTCACTTTTTACACATGCCCTAAAATTATGCCCCTTTTATTAATTCATCATCAGGCCAAGTTTTTATGGCATAGGCCATTTTTACCATTTCTTCAATTATTTCGTTAAAAAGCCATTTTTGGTCCAGTTTGCCAAAAACACCTTTTTTGCAACCTAGAAGAATTTTTTAAAGAAGCTAAGCGATTATTATGCTGATTCTATTAGAAATGCAAAAAAGTGTCTAAGTGTGCATAAAAGAGCATTTAAACCCTAAATAAACCTTAACATATATATGCAAAAATATGAATTTTCACCAAAATATGCAACAATATGCAAACACAAATCGATGCCATTTAAACGATAATTCAATGATTCGGAAAGATAATTGGTCGACACCGTTCTCATACTATTGACAAAATACATGCTTTTGCTTGTAAATCGCTTCCCTAATAATTACATAACCCCTCGAAAACTGATCGAAAAATTTGCTATCAACAATCGTATCGTGGATATAAATATTTAATGATCGATATTTATGTGGACCGTAAAACTCTACTGGCACTGTTTTTCCGTATTTTCCGAGATATCATAAATGCCATCCAGAATTTTAAGTAAGATTAAAAAATGCATTAAATACAAAAATAAACCCGTATTCTAGCCATTAACAATGATATACGAAATTAAATAATGTTTAATGTAATATGTATGTATGTGAAAAAGAAAAAAGGGGCTTAATTTGGAGGCGTGTCATAAAAGTGAGCATGTTAAAAGCTATACATACTAAGTATTAGAAGGGCTTTCTTGGCACGTGAAAAAAATTTGACATTTTGGGAAAGGATCCGAGATGGCACAAGTGGCGCCCAGAATTTGAGCTCGGATAAAAAAGTCACCAAAGGCAAAAATAAAGCCATTGTCAATCCATGAACAACGATATGTGATATGATGACATCGGACTTTAAATAGCAGCGCTTCATATTGAAAACCAAAAGGGCTGTATTTTGGGGCGTTCCAAAAAAATTGTTTCCTGTTTCAGAAACTTCATTGACATATCATCGGCTTAGAGTGTAAACCTGCTAAATCCACTTTTTAAGTTTATTGAGATTTTAATGCCGTATGGTAGAGAAAGATATGTCTCGTCGACCAGCATGTAGTTTTCCTTCAGTTTGAGTCCTGAAGTGTGTCAAATCAACAATATTTTTGGTTTTCCTCTCAAGCAGCAATTAGGAAAAATTAAAATTTTTTTGTCTCTCCTGTAAAATTTGTTAAAAGGGAGTTAGCAAGTTTACACTCTAAGTCGACGATATCTTTTATTCCAGGAGGTGACTGGCACAACTTTTTTTTCGACCCACCTTATACTGTATATCAAAAAACGATTTAAAAAAAAATCGACCCGCCCTAATGTGCATTTGCTTAGGAATGATTATATATTTGAATATTTTTCCGAACCTTTTTGATTCCCGGGAATGCGGGAAATAAAAATAAAATCCTAGGAAACTGGGATTCCCGCCAAAAATTGTTTATTTATTTACTTATTTTTCCAATAAAACTAATATTTCTTTCTAGCTAGAATGCTTAAAATAATTAAATCTAGTATATTTTATACATATAACAAATACAAAAACAATTAAAATTAAAGTTATTTTAAGACAAATAAGAGATTAATTTTAATGCCAATAGGATCACTAAAATCAGTAAGCATTGGGTGCGTTCGTAAATGCATCACTGCGCTGCATCAGTGATTTCAAATGGTTATATATTTATCAGTAAAGTAAATACGGACCAACAAATTGTGAAATACTCCACAAAATTAATAGTCAAACAATAAAAAATAGGAAAATTATTCTTATATCGCCATTAAAAAAAGTTTGCTTTTCTGATGCAGCGCAGTGATGCATTTAAGAACACACCCATTGTTAAATTTAGAGCTCATTCTGCGGATATGATCAAAATTTGCATACTAAGGCAGAAAGTATTGAAGTCTTAGGGGACCATAATTTCTGGAAGGGCGAATAGAAAAGTAAAGCTCAACATTACGAAGTAGTAATTTTGAAACAAATGCACCGCTTAATAAATTTAGCGTGATGGAGAAATACCCTTAATCAGCAGTGGTGTGTGAAGGTATACTATGTTTGTCATCCCATGTGGTCCCATAAAGTATATCAACCCAATAATTAATAAAAATTCACCGGGAGTTTTCTCCTATGTTAACTCAAGGAAAAATGGGAAAAGGGGAAAAACTGCCGGGGAATTTTTTTTCATGTCTTTCACGTTAGTCGAAAACTGTAGATTTTCGTAATGTTAAATTGACGATTATTTATTTGTTGTAATTCATAGACTTTTTTTTCCTAAAGAACAAATGATTACGAGTAGAATCAATTGTGCTAAACTTAAGTTATTGATACCAAATGAAAGAAAAAAAAAAATTAATAAAAGGCAAATAAAAACTCAATTGCTTTTTTTTGGACTTTTTCGTTTTATACCCACTCCCGTTTTAACCCCACTCTCGGAAATCATGTTAGTATGTCTAAGACTAAGACTCGAAATCACATTACTAGATTTTTTAAAGATCGAGTCTTAAGATGGCTAAACTATTTTACGGCGCAAATACAAATTTTTGTGGCGGCAAAATATAAATAACATGCACGTTTGTGACTGAATATTATAAACCTTCTGTAAGACAGCAATTTTCACAGACATGCAA